>CM060932.1:203694324-208694324 GCA_030765085.1 Allium cepa
TAGTTAATATTTTTATTGGTAATTCACAAATTCAACATTCCCTTTTGTTTCTTATATTAAACTTATAACCAAGTATGATAATTTATACTATTTCAATTAATTGCAATATAAATTTTAAATCATTGATTTTAATTACAATTGATACATCTAATTTTTACATTCGCTCCCATATAAGTTATAAGATTTTTATTTCTTTCTAAATTTAAATTAAAAATCTTTTTAATTTAATTCATTTTAAACATTGAATTTTACGGGTCGTTACATGCTGCATCAATTGTTTTTATTTTCCTTGCATTGTTGTTTGATTGCATTTTATAAAAAAAATCAAAAATAAAACTTTCATCGTAGTTGCATTGTTAATACACGTTTAATTTCTGCTCTACATTTCATTCTTAGATTTTGATTAATAATAACGATTAGAAATCGATAACACTTAATTGTATATTGACAAATTGTCTTCTTTGAACAATTTAATTTCTTGGTGTCTAGGCTACGGCAGTGTAATAACCATTTATAAAGATTACGGTGATTCATAAATATTATAGTGGTTGTTCCTCTGAAGGTACTTAAACCTTCGACTGCATTGCTATGGTGATTCGTGGTGCACTGCAACAACCCACATATTTTACGATTGAATGTTTAAATATTTTATTTTAATATTTTATCGTCAGTCGGATTTTAGTCCGAAAAGTTACTTTTTTGCATACGGTCGTATTAGGACTCGGGACCACTTCCATTGAGTTCCAAACGCCGTTTGCAATCTTTTTGCGTATAAACTTTGATATGTTTGGAGTTAGTGGAATTTTGCCACTTTTTTCACTTTGGGTTTTGGGTTTGGTTTAGCCCGTTAGCCTAAACTATTAATTCTAGCTCAACCCCCTTCCCTTCATAACTTCGCTTCCATTTCCTAACACTCAAGCTTCATCAAAAATGGAGGAAGGAATGAGAAATTAAAACTCCAAGCCCTAGTTCATTTGCAAATCCAACATCTAACTCCAAATTCAAAGAGAAGCCATTGATTCTTCCTTTGCTTTCAAGCTTCTTCTTCATTGATCTTGTGTAAAGGTGAGATTTTTATCTCACATCTTAGTCTATAACTATCATTGATTGGGTATGAATTCCTAACACTTTTTCATATGCATTTGCTCTTGGTTTGGATTGAATTGGTGAAAATCCCAATTTTTAGTATTTTGGGTTCAAATCTTTAAAAATCCTAACTTTGATGATTGAACACGTTTTTGGTGATGCATCGAGGAGCCAATAGGACCGGGTAGCCGATGGGCGTAATCCCCTAGCGTTCATGCTAGATCGGTTGCAAATTGAGAGAGTTTTTGCACTTCAGACCCCTAGGTCGCTCGGCCTGCACTTGTATGATTCTCGGCCTGCAGTCAGGTCGGCTAGCCATAGGTCGCAACCCATAGGTCGCTAGGTCACTCGGTCTTCTTTACCCCCCCTTAGGTCGCGACAAGTTAGGTCGTTCGCCACATAAGTCGCTCGGCTTGTCCCTGTGCGTTAGGTCGCGCTTCACCTTAAGTCGCTCGGCCAATTCTTTACCCCTTAGGTTGTTAGGTCGGCCTGCCTTAGGTCGCTCGGCCTGCTTGCATTGTTAGGTTGCTCAGCCATTAAGTCGCGTGTGCATATAGGTCGCACCATTCTTAGGCCGCTCGCCTCTTTAAGCCGCGAGTTTCTTAAGTCGCTCGGCTTGTTAAGTCGGTTTACACATAGGTCGCAACCGCTAGGTCGCTTGGCCTTCTGATTTAAGTCGCACCTGCCTTATCTTGCAACCACTTAAGTCGCAACCCCTTGGGTCGCTCGGCCATGTTATGCCGCTAGCTCATTAGGTCGTCCCCCCTAGGTCGCTCGGCCATGTTATGTTGCTTGCTTTGTTAGGTCGCGCGCTCGGCCACTAGGTCGTTCCACCCTATAGCTCAACCATGTTAAGTCGCACCTGCTATCTCGCAACCATGTTAGGTCGCTTACACTCTTAGGTCGAGCCTTGCTATAGGTCGTGCCATGTCAGGTTGCTCTGTTGGGCCGTATGCTATTTTCTGAGTCGCTAATTTCTTATGTTGACTTATGTTAAGTCGTAAGTCGTGGCTGCTAAGTCGCAAGGGTATTTCCACTTTGACGGATTTGGAATCAAATTCTTTGGATTTTATTCATGTCTTCGAATGTGAATTTTTGTGATTTATTGTTTCTACAATCATTTTTTTTGTGATTTGTCAGTTTATCTCACTCGTACAAGAAATCTAATTAAACGGCTTAGTAAAACAAATGGTATGAAATGCTTGCATTTACTTTGCCGGTTAATTCTTGGACTTGTTCGATTGAATCTCTTGTGATAATTTTCTAGTGGAAATCTACAATTTGTTCGTAAATATTTAAGTTAAGCTAGTGATTATGGGACATGAAGCTAAGCTTATATATTTACTAACTTACTGTAATTGACACTTCTTGATGATCGTTGATGATCATTTTTGTGATTTAGACTAGCAAATGTACGATGTCTCTTTGTCTACGAGGGAGACTAAATCCCGTTTCTGTGGAGCTTCGACTCAACCCATGGTGTTCGGGCCGCTTTGTGGAGCTTCATCTCAAAATTAATGGTTAGCAACCATGGAATAGCGTTCCATTTTGTGATACACGTATTGGTGAGTTTTCATGCTCCCGTTTTGTGATAGGCCTCCCCCTTTTTGTGATTTCTGGATTTCCATTGATGATTTCTGGAATTTGTGTTTTCACCAATTTTCGTGATTTACATTGATAAGTTTTATCAATATTTGTGCATTGGTGAATTTGTGTGTCATTAGCTTTAGTGATTGACATTGATATAATTGTCCATACTTGTGTTTTGGTGAATAAAAATAAAGAGTATGACATTCTTTTTTATCTTTGAGAAGATTCTTGTGATATTGATTAATCTCTTGTTGATTTTCAATTACATACTTATCACAGTATGGCTTCGTGGTTATCATATGTTTACGTCATATCTCTTATTCTATATCATTTTATCTGATATTTATAGCTAGACTGATCCATTTATTATTTTCTTGTTAAATAATACTCAGGTCAGACCGAGATGTTACAGGTGCTTCTGCTTGACTTCATATCTGGGATTATTACCCTGACTTTTGGTTAACTACTTAGATTAGTAGTTTTTCTTGTATACATTTGAGATATAAACTCATTGATGTATCCATATTCTTTTGTCTAGCACTTGTAGCTATTCTTTTGTGATATTGTGGGTATTGTTTGACCACTACTCTGATGTACACTTTCATGTGTTATATTCATATCTTTTTCCGCCTTTGTGATATGGATATCTGTGACTGATTTGTGTTATGTTTATTTCTATATTTGTTTCCGAAGAATATATAAAGCCACTATGTAGTAGTTTTGAGTTTGTATCGGTGCGTCGGATTTCCTCCTGAAACCAAATGCATGTTGTACTATCTGACATATCGGTGCTCGCACAAAGCAATTACACGGATGGTCGCTCCTCAATAGCCTTATTCTCCGTGCTAGTTGACGGCATTACACTGTAGTGTCCTTGTCTAGCATGGGTATAGAGGTAGGGCGTCACATGCATTGATAACCCCTGGCCGTTACCGGGCTGAGAACTATCTTGTTGATCCAAGACATAGTGTGATTATACAATTTTGAGTTAACTTAGGATAAATCATTTGTAATTAAAACCTTGCATTCATTTAGTTACATTAGTTCATGCATATTTAAAAATTTTCAAAATCCAAAACTAAAAAAATTGTAAATATTCCTTTTCCTTTGAAATTTTTAATCCTTTTTCTTTGAAATTTAAAAAATCCAAAAAAATTATAAAACCATTTTAAAAACAAAAAAAATTGAAAAGCCAAAAAACAAAACAGAAAATCATTTTTTCCTTTTGAAAAATTAATTTTATTTGTAAATATTTTCCTTTAGAAAAAGCATTCCTGAAAATGTCTGAGTTTCCCCACTTACATGAATTTTAAAGTAGTTGTGAAAATCAATATAATTTATATGAGTTCACTTCAAATTCGTATGGATATTTTAATGACAACTATTCTTTAAACAATTCGAATTTTGAACAACAAAGCTTTCAAAACGATGACCAACCCTCGAATCTCGAAAATAACATTTCATCTTTACTTGAAATCTCTACACAACAAAATCAAATGATAAATGATTTGTGTAATTATTATTTGTGTGATAATTCAAGTCAAAATTTTCAAAATAATCAAAATTTGAATTCACTTCAAAATTCAAATGACTTTGAGTGTAACCCATGCCACTTCAATTTTGAATGCCAAAATGAATTTCAAACTTAACATAAAAATGGGAACAGCTTTTCAAATGAATTTGGCAATGGGAATAATCTTAACCATCTTACGAGTAAAAAAAATTTCTCAATAAATCCAAATCGAAAATTCTCAAGTCAATAATTATAAGTTAGATTTTGTTGATCAAATGAACGAAATTTACGACGATCACACAAATTTGTTGTTTGAAATATATATATATATATATATATATATATATATATATATATATATATATATATGAAACAATGTGGCAAACAAAACCAAATCCTAACGTGTGATGGGTCGAGAGATAATCCATCTTTTACCCAAATCGATGATTTTCAAATAACAATTTTTGAAATTGAAAATGAAAATCTTAACGAATTTTTTGAAAACACGGTAATTGAGTTGGATTTCAATTCTTTTGAGGGTGCGGAACCAAATTTGAAATTCAATCTTCCTTTTCTCGATTTCAAAAAAATTTGAATACAACAACCTTTGGATTTTGAACTTGAGACATGTAATAAAGATGTTAATAGTCCAACAAAGGAAGACAAATTTAATGAACATGAATTTTTTAGCTTTTGGACGACGAGTTGTTAAATTCCGACGGGGAAGATGAAAATAACCATTTTGATTTTGATATCAATAACTCTGAAAATGTTTTCAATGATAAGCTTGAATTTCAAATTAGTGAAAATAAACTTGAACTTCAATCAATTGTTTTATCGACCCTAAAAATCATTGAAAACAAAACAACTCGTACAATTTTCAATAAAACAACATTCATTTTTCCAAATCAAAGTTCAACTTCAAAATCTTTTATGGTTTAGTTTTTCATGCTGAGCTGCATCTCGCATACTTGACGAGACAAATGAACCGGTCTTTGGAAGACTATTTCATTTACCTTTTGACGATATACTTTCTGACTTCGTGCAAATACTGTTAATTTTCATTTAATAAAGGTCAGGTTTTTATTTTTATTTTTCTCCTTCGACTTGGGTTGAGTGTGGGGACGCAGTCAAAATCAAGTGTGGGGGGAGACTTATCCTCATTTTTATTTTATTTTTCATAGTTTATTTTTGCGTTTTCTTTTAAAATATCAAAAAACAATTTTATTTAAGCATTTTTGATTTATTTTTAAAGGAACATTGTAGGATAAATATGTGGTTTTGGCTTATTAAATTAAAAATTTTGGAATTTATTTGTCTTGACAAAAATAAAAATAAAGTTTGATTATAAATAACAATGGTTTAACTAGTATATAGGAAGATTCATACGTGTTAATTATGAAGTACATCCTGATAGAAAATCTTTGTTTTAAAAAGTGGTTGATTTAAAGTAAAGGATATAACATTTTTTGTCTTCTAAGTTAAATGGTGCTAAGATTATTTTGCAAAACTCTTTTCAAAAAAAACATATGTAAAAAAACAAAACATTTGTATATATGTAAATATTTTCTATTAACACCTACGGTCGACAGGTGTACACACTTGTGTGTACACTAGCCATGCTCTATACCTTTCTCACGTAAGCCCGAAAGATAGTGCTCGATCGGTATATCTGGCCTAAATTTATATGAGCTAGGTGTATATATAAAAATTCTTTTAATAACGCCTACAGTCAATAGGTGTTCACACTCGTGTGTTCACCCGCCACGCTCTATATTCCCTTCACATAAGTCCACAAGGCAGTGCATGTGTAATATATCTGGCCTTAGTTTATCTGAGTTACGCATATGTAAATAGTGTAAATATCAATAAAATTTTCAAAAAAAAAGAGAAAGTAAGCAAATGGAATCTGAGCACAATTTTAACTTATTTGATTTGACATGTTATTGAAAAGAAATGAATATACCACCTTGATAAACTTTGATAATCAACTAAGGATCGATTTCATAGTTACACTTCGTTATCAACCGAAACAATGAGTTGAACTATAGTCTATCTGTTATGTTAACTTTGTTTTTGTTGGAAACTTTGACGAGTAAATGACTTAAATCTCAAGATAATGACCAAAACCTATATTTAACTTATTCATGTCAATTTAAAAATAAATCCTTCATTTGTAAATATTTTCAAAAACTCGCATTTATGTCTTTGTAAAAAATCTTGCATTTTGTAAATATTTTCATCCTACATTTGGATTTTGTGGGTAGTATCCACTGAAAACCCTCACGAGACAACACTCTTCCTACTAGGGACACCCAGAGGTTTAACGGCTTGTTGCATACACTCAATGCAATCGTGCTCCCTATGAAAACGGATTTATCTTAGTTTTTCTTTATTCGAGGATGAATAAAAAGATAAGTGTGGGGGTATTTGACATGCACGTATATATGCATATTTTTACCACCATATTTAATCTATTTAAATTGAATAAATGATCATATTGGGTATTTTAACTTGTTTAAACCAAAATTGAAATTAATTTTCAAATTGTCACATATTCATCTTCATATAAGGATAAAATGGTCATTTTTGTGCATTTATTAAATTGTGAAAATTGACTTGATATTTTCTATGTTGTTTTGTAGGAAATTTGGTGAATTTTACAAGTGGTTTTATGATGAAATATGCATGCACAAAATGATACAAAAGAACGAAGATGGAAATAATTCAAAGTGAAGAACATGAAGGACCGCACTTACCCACCTACCTTAATGTATAAATTAAAGGCTTATGCACATGCTTATGGAATTAATGGCTTCATGTACAATTAAATGATGATTAGTAGAAACTAACGATTACTTGGCCTCCACACTTTCTCAAGGGTATTTTGGGCATTCCCCAAAAATATGAATTAGGTTTTAACACATGTATATATACCCCTTATGTTTCATGTAACCCTCTATTCCTTATTCTCTCTTTTAGGCTTTCTTCTCTTAGTCTCTTCACTTAGGAAAATAAAATGAAAGCTCTCTTTATTTTAGCCATTTCTTCTTTTCATGTAACTTTTTTATGCAATTTAATACATGTTCTTTTCCTCTTCTTGTTTATTTTCTTTCATGTTGTGGTGTCGATCTCTTTTATTTTATGCAATTAGATGAGTTCTCTTTAGCTTTCATTTTCCTCTTCTTTTTGTTTTTATTTATTTCATGTTGCTTTCTACTTGTGTTGACATGATAACACAAATGAGAGGCTAATCCCTTCAATTTAGGGGTAATGAAGCTCTCTTGAATTATGTAGATGCAACATATTTTCTCTTTTATGTCTCTTTTGAGCTTAATGGAAAGTTTGATGTTTGTGTGATTTTGTGTTTAATATTGAGTTTGATAGCTTACATTGTTCAAAACAAATAAGCTATGCTTCGTCATATGAATTATTAATTAGCTCTTCATCTACATACGATCATGGTAATGGAAGTGGATTTACAATCAAAATTTGATGGTTTATGTTTCTAATTCAATAGTTAATAAGTCATGCTTAAAATAGATTCTACTTTTAATTTCATATCATTTTCATTAAAGTTAGTAACTGGGTTAGAGGGTGCATTAAAGTTTGATGGTTTCAGTGTGTTAATTAATAACACAATTAGGCCATGCTTATGATAAATGCATCAATTAAACTCACAAATGACCAAAAAGAGATCATAATTTCGTTATGTTGATTTATGCGATCATGAGAGGGGATTTGCCTCTAAATTGCACTTTAATCTCATATTTTTATTCTCTTTAGTTTTAGTTTTTTACTTTCTTTTAGTAGTTAACAATCATTCGACTTTGGTTTAATTTGATTGAATAGAATTTTAAAATCTATAATTCCCTGCGGATCGACCCATACTCGCATACGTGCTACATTCGTACACTGTGCGCTTGTGGTTATTTTTATTTTGAAATTCGTTTGGCTACTTTCTAACTCGATAGACATTTAGCCGTCCGTACAAACCCAAAAGATGAAGCATTTAACGAAGTAATTCATCGTGGATTTCAGATGGAGAAGCACTCCAACTTAGTATTTTTGGGCTTCGAGGAAGTACGAGACTTCAACGGATCGAAGGATACTCTAGGATGGCCCTCTGTGTAGGCCTAACGAAGCCGCACCACCGGAGGCAGGTCTGTAGGTGTCCCATCAAGAGAGTATGCCTTGACTGCATTTGCATTGTAGGCCTAACGAAGCAGACCTTTATATGCAGTCAGAAGGGCTTGGTGTTTGGAGTAGGTTATTCGTAGTCCAATACTTGCAAGTAAGTTTAAGGATAGTCGCATGTGAGTATCTGCCAGCATCAAGACTAAGAGAGATTTTGAGAAAGACTAGAGTTAAACCAATAGGCCAATAATTCTTTCACTATCGAGATAGTGGATGAGTGGCACCACCACTTGGATGTTAGATCGTTTGCAGTAAGCCACGACCACTTAACTCTTTAGAAGCCTTTTGGTTAGTTGAGGGGTGGCTGCGTGAGGCCATAGCCACGATGAAAAGGAGACGGACCAACTAGAATATATGTATTATAGGCCTAGCAAAGCAGCCCTTTATAGATATAGAAAATCCCCGATTGAATTCCATACAAGGTAGACCTTGTTAACAGGATTCAGAAAGTAAAAAGAACGATTATGTAGTCCTCAATGTATGCACTGGGTGTACATTATGGGTATCCGAGTACCGGCATAGACTAGTGCGGACACAATTTACGTTTTCATAGTAAATAGTGGAGCATCTATATTGTAGGCCTTATGAAGAAGTCCTTTACAGATGTAGCTACGGAACGCTCGCGGAGCAAGACGACGGAGAATCTTTATTTCAGGCCTTACGAAGCAATCCTTTACAGATATAGCTATGGAGCAAGACGTTGGAGCATCTGTATTATAGGCCTTGCGAAGGTGTCCTTTATAGATGTAGTTACGGAATGCTCTCGAAGCAAGATGATGGAGCCCTTTTCAAGGAGGATACGAAAGGTACCATGGTTGGTACCTAGGACCAATACTGTCATTAGGCATATAGCTACTTATATGTATATATATTAATTATTAGGTTTTAATCTACTATGAAGTAGATGGGCACAGTTCACGAACTGAGGCGAGAGTATTGTAACCTAATGAACCTAACATAAGAGTAAATGAAAATAAAACGATATATGTAGAATTAAGCCTAGAAGTATTTAATTTATTCATTCGTCAAGACTTTTGTTCTGACCCCCTCCACATAACATCCTATAGGTTAGGTAAATGGCAGAGATTTCTCAGCTTTATGACATTTTCTTAGAAAGTGTTATCACACAGGTGAGTATTCACTTACTATTATATTTTAGTCGATCCCACTGTGAAATAAAGTATTGAGCTCTGATATATTTGTCTTTGCCTATTTGCAGGATACCGGATACCCAACTCGGGCTTCATGGGCTTGGTTTTTAGCATTTTTGCGAAAATCCGGATCATTGGAATTCGGGTTGTTAAATTTTGTATCAGAGCCGGGTCTAGGTTTTTTAGCTAGATAGTGAGTGAACGTATTTGTATTTTTGAATAAAATATAATATAGGTAGATCACAGTTGGGGAAAAATGAAAGGTAAAGAGAAAATTTCCCCATGCTTAATTGCCTTTTTAGTTTGAGACAGCATGGATTGAAACCCTTACCCATTGCAGTAAATGAGGCTTAGTTATTCCTTTTTGAGCATAGAATAGAAGAGATGAAAAGATCTTATTCGTCATGAGTAATACAACGTAAGTTGGTAACAAGTTATAGGCGGTAGGAGGAGCATGAGTTACTTGGATTCCTAGAGTAGGACCTTTCTGTGTCAAAGTGGACATGCTACTAGACCTCCTTACCCTAGATGATAGCTTTGTTTAGTTGCTATATAAAAGAAGAGTAAAAGTAGAATAAGATAACTAAAAGGAAAATAACAAATTTAAAGAAAGCGACAGAAACGTCAACAAAAAAAATTTAGAAAGAGATATTTTCTTATGTAAACTGCGTTTGGGGAAGCAAATATTTTTTTTTAGAATAGTAGCCTAAGTCCCAAGTATGGAGAAAGATGTGCGCAAAACAAAATTGGTGAAATATGAAGTTTTTCCGTTTTCCACCTTCTTTATAATATAAGAAATCGAATTTGAAATTAGAATTTTCTTAAATTCGAAATTTAAAAGTCGTGTGGTAGGTTAGGACATAAAAATTTGTTGAAATATGATCCTATACTGTAGGAATGTGGGAAAAATTAAATGAAAAATGCTTTGAGTTTTCAAAAGATTGCATTCATATAGAAATTGCAGGTATATTTAGGATGTGTGCATCTTGTTTTAAAAGGAATTTCTAAAAGAAAAAGAATTCACATAGGAGGTATCACATTGAAATTCTTATACATGCATATATTTTATAATGTATTGCACTTTGCACTATGCACAGATTGTTGCAAAATTAAATGTACACAAAATGAATGTGATTAATACGAGAAATTGCATAATTGAACCCTTATTAAATTTCGGGGACGAAATTTCCTAGGAGGGAGAATGTAACACCCCGCGTTAAATTAAAATTTTATATGCAAATAATTTAATTAAGTTGTATACATTTGAAAATTTAAAACAAAGAAATGTTTGTAAATGGGGCAATTAATTAACATTATTTGGAATGCATATATATTTGCGTAACAAATAAAGTAGAGAGAGAAATTATATAAAATCAATTAATTGGGAATGTTAATTGATGGCATTTGTTTAAAATTGAATTTAATATTCAATTAATTCATAGAGGTGATTAATTAACAGGAACTGACAAGAAATGGAACATATATTGTAGCGACTAACTGATATGATTAGAAACATATATGTTCGTGCAAAAGAAAAAAATGAAGGAAGTGTAACTTATGTAAGTAATCAATTGTCAATTAATAAACATGGAGAATTATGGTAACATATTTAATTAAGATTGTGATTCAAAATTCAGTTGTAGAATATATGCATGCAATAATTATGGGAATAAAATAAATTAATATGCATATATGTGACGAAATAATATGGTGTTGATTGGCATATTAATTTGGTAGGAAATCATAGTGCAGGCAGGGATTAATTGGATTGTAAACTAATTTTAGATATATATGAAATCTATTAATTAGGTGATTAATAGGGGAATCTTATTTAAAAGAAAAGTTACATTTAAACATATAAGTTTCCATAGATTGCGAGAGAGAAGGGGAACGTGATTAGTGAAAAGATTGTTGGAAAATAAATTTGAAATAAAAACAAATGCAGAAGAAAACATATTAATTTAATGTTCATAGACTGAGTGTACACTTTAGATTTTAGGGTTGTATATCTAATGGTTAGCACTGATTTGAACTACTATAAATATAATTACAGAGCCTCATTTTTTATTCTCATTATTTTGATTTTGCCTACAGAAGCTCTGCCATTTTTCTATCTCTTCAACATTTTCTTAATAACAAAATTTTAGATATAATTCACACGAATTTAGATCTAAATAGAAAGAGAATAGAATTAATTAGGGAATTAGGGATTATTTCAAATCAGAAGGCAATGTCAAAGGTGAAACCCTAGATATGATTTTTGTTTGTTATTTTTAATCCAAATCTCTTCCTTTTCACTTTAAATACTATAGATCTATAAATATATCTTTTGTAATTCCAAATAGGGATTACAAGGGAAGTGAATATATATGCTAGGGACAAATCTAAAATAAAAACAGGGAGATTTGGAAAGCTAGTAATGTGAGTGGATTTAATTACATCTTTTACGTTTATGATATATTATCATTAAATTACCATTAAATAATTTTATTCAGTATTTCAATAATTACACCTTTTAACTAAATTATGCTGAACTATAAGGAATTTACAGTTTATTTATAGTATCGGTATTTATTTACATTTGCTTCTACATTTTGGATTTCCATGCAAGCATCATTCTTCTTTTATTTTCTCCTCTTTCTTCGCGTATGGATTAGAATAGATTAAACATGAATATAGATTATATAATTAAGAATACTGAAATGACGGAAATAAGATGTAAAGCAACAAAAGTTTAAGGAATGGAATTACTGTAATAAATTATGTTAAAATGAGAAAAGTTAATTAATCTAATAAATGGATTTGGGAGTAACTAAAAGGTCAATTGGTTGGTTTAGAAAATAGAATACATTTCTATAGTTTAATATTTAAAAGACAACAATGAACGTAATTGCTAGAATAAAAGAAAGAAAAAGAGAATTAGTGTAAAATTAATAAATCACTGTATTTTACACTATTTCAAGATAGTAAAAGAAATATCTAGCATTTACAGATTATTTTTTATAGTATTATTTAATATTAAAATGTGGAAATGGATTTTTAAATATAGTTTTCATAACCGAACAAATAAAATAGAATTACTCCCTAGAATAGATGATAATAAAGCAAAATATGTGTGATGTCCCGGGAATTTAAGCAATATTTATTTAATAATTTCATTAATAATTATTTTATAATGTGAAATATTGATATAATAATTTAATTCAAACAGAAATTATCTTTTGAAAATTAGTTATTATTTAATTTGATAAATATTTATAAGGATGATAATAATAACTTTTGGGAATTTTATTCTTTTCAAATGTTAAAATATTTAAGTAATAAAATTATTTTTCTAAGCTGATTTAAAGATATTTATTTATAATGTATATATATGTATACATTGTAAATATGAGTTTTGATTTTAATTAAATTTTATAAAGAATATTTTCCCAATTTATTTTATATAAGATGTATGATTTATGAATTGATTAAATTTATTTAGAATCAGTATTGAAAACTTTTCAAAAGTTGTTTTAAAAATCTATCTTATATTTTCATAGAAATATAAGTAAATATTTATTTTGTTTATAAATATATAATAGTTTGTTTAAAAATAAAATAGTTTAAAATTGTATTTTATAATAAGAGTTTGTTTTGTTTTATTTTAAGAATTGCTTTTCTATTGAAAATAAGATTTAGTTTATTTATATTTAAGTATAATATTTTGATTTGAAAACTTTTGAATAAAATTGAAAATAACATTTCTTTTCATTTTAAAATTTTCTCTTTTTTTAAAAAAAAGTTTAGCTTTAAAAATATTATTTTGTAACATTCAAATAAACATTAAAATTTTGTAATTTTATAAAAAGGGTTTGTATGTAGGCATGTGAAACTAAAATGTAATTAAACAATTGAAACATAATTAACTAAGTAAGAAATGAACTTAAAACCTTTTTAAAATTTAGAAATTTCTTTTTATTATTAAAATGAATATGTGTCAAACTCTTAAAACATTAATAAGACACTTGTAAACTTTTCTATATCATAACACAACAAGTGGCTGTAGTTTGTTTTCTTGAAAATAATTAATATGGATAAGATAACATAGCAATATATTTTGTTAAAAACATTATCTTCATTAGAAACTAAAATCAGATCTGGAAAACAAAAAAAGAAAGAAGAATTTCAAAACCAATTCTACAAAACAACTTCAAATCAAAAAAAAAAATCTGAAAATACAACTCTGTAAAATCAAGTCTGCTACATCTACAAACATCAATTTGAGTTCAACTTCAACCTTAAGCAAAGAAGTATAAGCTGCAGTTTCAAATTCAACTAGTAAAGCACATCATCCAGCAAAAGACAGTTTAACATTCAACTGGAAAATCAACTTCAAGCTAGCAATTGCAAGCCTTGATTTCAGCTCAGGATCCTGGAACATGTGATGCAACTCTGAGTTTTTTCTCTGCATCTTCCAATTAACAGGTGAGTAAGCTTTTGTTTTTAGAAACAGTTTTTCTCTTTTTAAATCAAAGTTTAACAAATTTTATAGAACACAATTTTCAATTTACATAAATCAGAAAACTTCTCTGTTCTCTGTTAAAACTATTTAACCTCAAAATGTTAGAGTGATGTTAGCTGTGCATGTGAGTGAACTTATATGTTTAAAAACAGTTTCTTGTAAAAATCAGAGCTAACTTATTGAACTCAAGTTTCAAAAACAAACTGTTATATAAAAAGAAATCAATCAACTGCTACTGATAAAAAAAATGCACTGTCTTCTTTAAGTAAGTAACCTCTCATATGCAAAAGCTTGAGCCATCTGTTCCATTGCTTATTGATATAGTTAATCATGTTTGTATGACCATATTGTGATTCTGTGTGTATATATATTAATGTATATATATATGTGTTCCAGAATTTATATATCTGTTCTTGGCTGTGAACTAAGTTTTAATAAGAAACCATATCAACTAGTATGATCTCAGTTTGGATTTTTGTTGTGTAAATAGAAAATTGTTTGTTTAGTTTGAAAATTAAGTTTATAAAATATAATTAAGTTAAATATAAGAAACTGTTATCTCTGTAAACAATACAAATCAGTAAATACTCAACTAAGCAAATCTAAATCTTCTTAAATTATCAAAACAGTTTTATAAATTGAATTCATGAATGAAATCATGATCTTTAAAACAAAATCCCATTTTTAATAGTAGATGTGGAATGGGGGGTTCTGTGTTGAACAGAGTGGGATTTTCTTTGGGTCTATCTGATCATCTAGTGGATTTTAGTGGCTGTATTTCTTCTAGAAGGTGGAGTGTTGATTGGAGAGTGGGAGGAAATTTGGAAGTAGGGATCAGAGGTGGGAGGCGATGGCATTTGAAGGTTGCAGGTTTTAACCCTAGTTTCTGGAGTTAGGGGTCTATTGTAGCTTCTTGAACTTTCTGTTGCACCGAGTGATGAAGGGCTTTGGGATTAGAAAGAGGAGGTGTAGATGAATATTTGGCTGGAGTCGCATCGTTCATGATGGTCGGAGTTGGCTTTGCTGGCCGTTGACAGGGTTGAAGGGATGCAGAGTGAAGTTTTATCCAGGTTTCAGGTCAACTTGATTTTCATTCAAGTGGCTGTGGGAAGTTTGGTGACGGTGATCATGTTTGGGGTTAAATGGTGACTTTTTGGAGTCGGTCAGGGTGGTTGGAGGTTGTCGAAGTGCTGGTGCATATGCACCATGCACAAAATTTTCTGGTGATCATTTTTCTGGGTTGTGCAGGAAAGTGACTCGGGTAATACTCGGGTAGAATGGGATTTGACTCGGGGATAAGGCTATGGAAACTCGAAGTAGATATGGGGGATCTCGGGTTAGTGATGTTACAGGTTTGAAACCTGAAAGTGAGCAGTTTTTGAAAAACTGGAAGAATTAAAATTTTTAAAAACAGGATTTTAACAAGAATTTAAAATTTCAAGTTAGGATGAAATTGAATTCAAGTGAGCTTTTGAATTCAAATTTTAGAAATGAAGAATTTAAATTTAGGTAAAGCTTAAATTTAGTTTTGAAATCAAATTAAAAATAGTATTCAGGTTTATTTTGAAACCAGGTTTAATTTAAACAGTTTTGTAATTTGAAAAATTGAACAAGTTTTAAAATGTTTTAAAGAAGATTTAAAAATGAATTTTGATTTCAAATAAAGGTTTAAACTTGGAGAAATTCATTTCTTTAATATTTGAATTAGAATTATGAAATAATTAAACTTAAATTTGAAAAGTTATATAATCAATTTATTTTAAGCTTGAATTCTTAAATAGAAATTTGTTAGTAATGTTAGTTTTGAACTTTCACATATAAATATCTTATGTAAGCAATAATGTTTTTACCTTTGTTTTAAGAATAAATTTATTAATTTAAACTTTAAATAATGCTTAAATAGTAAAACATTTTGAAATCTTAAAGTTTAAAATGGAATTTGAATTTAATTTAGAGTTGTATTATTTAAAATACATTTTGAATGTTAATGAAATCATTTATAATTAAATAAATTATCTTAAGATAATTAAGATAATAAAGGAATTAAATTAAGGGATTTACTTATTTTAAATAATGATTTAAAAATTCATTTAATTAGAAATGATTAATGATGATTAATTAAAGAGAATTTTCTTAAGGAAATATTTTAAGGAAATATTATTAATTAATAATGATAATTATCCAAGGATAATTAAGTAATTGATTAATATGATTAAAATTTTATAATTAATTAGATTAATTTATTTAAGGTAATTAGTTTTAAATTGTTAAGTTTAATTACTTAAAAGTAATTAAAGAATTAATTACTTATTGTAATTAATTTTGATAATGTGATTTGTTAAGTTAGTTAATTTAGTTTAGTTAATTTAAGGAATCATTTAATGATTAAATAAGTGTATTTACTTAAGGTAATTAATGGAGTAGAATTACTTAAAGAAGTAATAAGTGATAATTACTGGAATGTAATTAAGTAAGATGATTTTTAATTAAGTAATTTTAGTAATTACTTTGAAATTAATCAAGGGATTAATTAATGGAGATAATTAATTGTGAAGATAATTAATTTGTTAATGAGTAATTAAGGGCAGTTAGTTACTGGTTTAATATTAATCAAAGGTGATTAATAATTGTATTTTAATTTTAGATTAATTACTAAATGTAATTAATAAAGTTATTAATTTTAATTATAAATCATTAATTAATATAATTAATGATGTAATTAAGGATTGTTTAAGTAAGAAATAATTAATTATTAAGTGATTAATTAATTGTAATTAATTAAGGATAAATGTAATTAATTATAGTTAATTAATGAAGTAATTAAATATTAATTACTTATGATTTAGGTTAATTAATTTTGTGAAATTAATTAAGGACTAATTACTTATTGTAATTAGAGGATGATTAATCAAAAATTGTTTAATCAAGTTATATACTTAGTGAATAATTAATTAACTGGGTTAATTAATTAATGGATGTTAAGCAGGATTTAAATGAGCAACTAATTTAATCTAATTTAAATTAATTATAATTGTTGGTTAATAAATCATTGCTTATGGATGTTATTGATTGAATGGTTGTGATCTCAGTAATGAGATGAGTTGTATTTGTATGATATAGATGTTTGATTAACGTATGATGGTTTGTGATGGATTACCTGAGTGTGATGATTATCTGTTGTGATGTTGATACAGATTTTCTGTTTATGATAAGAATATGATTATCTATGGTGATATGTAGTTTATCTATCTTTGTGAAATGGATAATAATGAAATGAGTTAATTATTTAAAACCCTTAAGTACAACTTGGACATTAAGATGGCGTTTGGTTTCGGTGAGACCGGGATCGGATTTCCATATTTGGATATCCGAAAACCACATCGATTCCAATTAAACGTTAGGTCGTTAATCCAAGTGGAGCAAGTGAAGACTCGAGGTGTAAGGGCTATACGTCAGTATAACTCTGTGGGTGATTCCGTAATGAGTTTGACGGAATAGTGCTTATAGGTTCGAGATGGAGATTTAGAGTGCAAGGGCTATGGTCGTTGACTCTGAGGGTGATTCCAAAATGAGTGCAACGAGATAGTGCCTTCGGTTTCGTTCGAACCCGGAACGAACTTGTATGGATTGAATGCTTTCAGAACATCGTCAGGTGGACGATGAGCATTCTAAGATAATTGGTCCTATAAAGGTAATCGTAGCCTCAAGCCTCATCAACCGGTAATGGCTAAAACAGGGGAGGTGCAGCAAGGCTTCGTGGGTAGCTCCCACTGGAGAGCAAGATACATCCCTGTCTAGATGTCCCTTTATGTTTCGGCTGTGTGGGGCAATTACTAGCTAGAATCGCCGGGGTGGTCTTGTTCGAAACTATTCAGTAAGGAATGGGTCCGGCTTTGTGTTGCAGGGGAGTGGGACTATTCCTCGGTACGGTGATCTAGGCCACGTACTGTGACGGGCGGTACCCCAGTAGCCTTGCCATTGATGGAATCCAAAATCCAATAAGTGTCTGTACGGTTTTGATTGTGCCCAACTATGTTGGAACGTGAGATGTAAGCATTCCAGCTATTTCTGTATTTTATTTTGAAAACCCTAGACACTATTATAATATCACTGGATTTCTTATCAAATGTTCTGGTTAGTGTAAGGTAAAAACTTTTCCATGTTTATGTGTGGGAAGTCTTACGTGATACCTTTTGTTTCCAAAGGATTTTCTAAAGTTAAGCAACTTTTATCCCCGTTTACTCACACCAGACCCCTGTCTTACCTGAGTGTTTATTTTCTGTTTTATTAAACTCTTGGGTACTCATATTACGTATGAGTAGTCACGTGTTTCAGGATTGCTTTGATCGAGTTCTGGAGGAGATAATGGAGCAGGAGGCTTCAGCGTGTAGATATATTTAGTGTTCCGCTGTGTTTGAGTTGAGTCTGTTTTCTCTGATGTACTTGAATTGTAATTGTAATTGCTAGACAGGAGTTTATAACTGTCTAGTTTGTGTTGTATTAGCTGTTTAACTCTGATGTATATGATATTATATAAAGTATTATGTGATATAATATAATTTATTCGTTCCGCTGTGAGATTCTGATGTTGTCTGTTTCTTTCTTTCCTTTCTTTTCTCTTTTCTATCCCTTTCTTTCTTCTTAGCGATGCGACTTCCTGGAGTATGGAAGTTGGGTCGTTACAATATGGCATGAATCAAGTAAATTATTAGATAAGAACTTGAAGCTTTAACGATAATGAACCTAGGTCTGCATTTACTGCGTAGACTATTTAAGAAGATAGTTATTATGATAAGTGAATTATATAATATAAGAGAACAAAAGAATATTATGCATCATAATAAAAGAAGGCAGATAGAATTGAAAAGAAATGCAGGAACTATGTACGAACTATAAAATAAGAGAAAATGACAATTACAGGTAGAATTATAACATGGGTTATAATTAAGTAATAAGAACGAAAAATCTTATTTTGAGACTTTGAATAAATTAATGAGCAATGATAATGGTAGAAGCTTATTTAAATAATTTATATTGAGCCAATAAGAAAATAAAGTAGGAATGATAAAAGAGACTTATTTTAATGAACTTAAGATTTATACTAAGTTAAATAAGCAAGATAATGAATGTGGCTCAGACCAACAGCATTCGCCATTAAATAAATGGAAATCTCACAATAGATAGAGGTGAGACGAAGGCAAGAATATGCTAATTAGGGTAAGTAAGTAGTCAACAAAATAAGAAGGTAAACTAAATGCAAATTAAAAGATTAGACTTATGGTCAATAAAAGAATTGAGATGCGCTTGGAGTAGCCCAAAGGATGAAGCATCTAACAAACTAGTTTATCACGGATTTCAAAAATGGAGAAGCACATCCAACTTAGTATTTTGGGCCTCGAGGAAGTACGAGACTTCAACAGACGTGAGGATACTCTAGGATGGCCCTTTGGGTAGGCCTAACAAAGCTGCACCCCCAGAGGCAGGTCTGTAGGTGTTCCATCAAAAGAGTATGCCTTGACTGCATTTGCATTGTAGGCCTAACGAAGCATACCTTTGTGCGCAGTCAGAAGGGTTTTGGTGTTTAGAGTAGGGTATTCATATGTCCAGTACTTGCAAATAAATTTAAGGATAGTCGCATGCGGATGTCAGCCAGCATCAAGACCAAGAACGATTCGGGAAAGACTAGAGTTGAACCAATAGACAAATGATTCTTTCACTATTTAGACATTAGATAAGGGGCATCACCACTTGGATGTTAGATTGTTTGCAGTAGGGCAGGCCACTTAACTCTTTAGAAGTCTTTCAATTAGTTGAGGGGTGGCTGCATGGGGCCATAGCCACGATGAAAAAAGACGGGCCAACTAGAATATCTGCATTGTAGGCCTAACAAAGTAGCCCTTTACAGATATAGAAAATCTCCGGCTAAATTCCTTATAAGGCAGACCTTGTTGGCGGGATTCAGATAGTAGACAGAACGATTACGTAGTCCTCAGTGTATGCACTGGGTGGTACATTGTGGATATCTAAGTACTGGCATAGATGCGGGCGCGATCGGCATAGATGCGGACGCGATCTATGTTTTCATAGTAAATAGTGGAGCATCTTTATTGTAGGCCATACAAAGAATTCCTTTACAAATGTAGCTACGGAACGCTCGCGGAGCAAGACAATGGAGTATCTATATTGAAGTTCTTGCGAAGCAGCCCTTTATAGATATAGCTACGGAGCAAGATGACGGAGCATCTGTATTATAGGCCTTACGAAGCAGTCCTTTGCAAAAGTAGTTATGGAACGCTCTCGAAGTAATACGATGGAGCCATTTTCGAGGAGGATACGGAAGGTACCATGGGTGGTACCTAGAAACAATATGGTCATTAGGCATATAGCTATACATATGTATATATTAGTTATTAAATTTTAATCTACTATGGAGTAGATGGGCACGGTTCATGAATAGAGGCGAGAGTATTGTAACCTAATGAACTTAATATAAGAGTAAATGGAAATAGAATGATATGTGTAGAATTAAGCCTAGAAGTATATAATTTATTCATTCACCAGAACTTTTGTTCTGACCCCCTCCTCATAACATCCTATAGGTTAGGTAGATGGCAGAGACTTCTCAGGTTTATGACACTTGCTTAGAAAGTGTAATCGTTTGGGTGAGTATTTAATTACTATTATATTTTAGTCAATCCCGCTGTGAGATAAATTATGGAGCTCTGATATATTTGTCTTTGCTTATATACCAGATACCCAACTCGGGCTTCAGTGGGCATGACTTTTAGCATTTTCATGAAAAATGTGGACCACTAGAATTCGGGTTATTACATTTGACTATATCGAAAGCTTTTGTGCCGCCTTCTTACCTTTCGACCCAGGTGGTTTCAAAGGGGTACTTTGTTTTTAAAATTTGGCCACTTCCCCAATGCTTTGGAAGGGATGGTTTCGATACCATCACTTCTTTACTTAGGAAATGGTTTCGAAATAGATGCTTTCGACTCAAATGTTTCAAAGACCCTTTTTCTATGATTGAAGTAAAACCTAAATGGTTCGAATGAGATGATTTTAAATGGTTTCGAAATAGATGCTTTTGACTTTAATGAGCTTCTGATCCTTTTGCTCTACTTGAAGGCATAATCCAAAGGGTTTCGACCGAAACAGTTTTCAAAGGTTTTGAAGGGGTAAATTTTTGAATGGTTTTAAAAGCTTTCCACATGTTTTAAATTGAACCCAAAAGCTTCCGTAAGGTTTAGTATTTTAATGCTTTCGAAAGGGTTTTAATGAATGGTTTCGAAGGGGTAGTTCCCCAAGGTTTCGATTGGGTCGAAAGGGAAGGTTTTTCCTATGTTTTTGAAAGGCAATATTTAAAATGTTTTAAAGGAGGATATCTAATATTTTAAAGCTTTCAGAGGAAAGAATTTTATTGGTTTGAAAGAGCGATATTTAATGGTTTTGAAATGGGTACTTTCAATGTTTTCGAAAGGGTTACTTTCAAGGGTTTCGAATTGTTTGTTTAAAGGCTTTAAACAATGGTTTCAAAGGTATTAATTTAGTAATGTAGCCTATGTATTTTTAATTTAAAAAGGGTTTTTACTTGTTTTGAAAGGATAGCTAATCCTTATTGAAATTCATCAATATTATTTTGAGTAAAATTTATATAATGTGGAAAAATAGCTTAAAGTAATGCTAAGAATATATTTTCCTTGTGTAAGTATGATTTAAAAGGTTAAATCATTTTGAAAAGGTCTTCAAGGAAAAAGATGAAAGGGTAGTTAACCCTAAGAAAATGATTTGGACAGATAGTCCATTTTGATTCGGACAATTAGTCCAGTTTGCGGACAGTTAGTCCATTTTACCGACAGTCAGCCCAGTTTTCAAACAGATAGTCCATTTATTACTTGTGAACGGATAGTTTATTAGTTACCTGATTATAGCTTAACGGACTTAGCTATTATTATCATTATTATACCAGTTTGATTATCCGGTTTGGTTGTAGGAAAGGATTTGCAGAATATATGTTTTAAAGAGGATATTAATGAGGGAAAACCCCTCGCTAAGCGGCATGGTCTCACTTAATATCAGTAAACCGAGATGTAACAGTATTATTCATACCAGGCTTTATGTCTGACTCAAAGTTTTTATTTTTCCCTTAGACTCTCAGGTGATCAAAATTGATTTGAGTAGGATGAGTGTTGAGGTTTTCAGGTTTTAGAAATTTTGGCGAATAAAATTTCCGAAGACGAGCAGGTGGCTGGCGGATAGCTAATTAGGAGTTACAGATTATTTTGTTTATTTCCGCTATGTATTAAGTCAGATATGACTATATTGCTTTGATCAACTAAGGGAGCACGTCATATGTCGCTCTTGGCGTATTTTTGTAATGATTATAATTAATCTGTACCTGGGAAACGATATGGAATTATGTAATTTGGATATGAATATATTTTAGATGTAATCAGTAAAATGTTTTTTCTAGAAATCTGTGATTTTCTTCATATTCAAGTGCTTCTGACATTATGGATACCATTATCATTACCATATTTTATCACCAGAAGTTAATATTATGGATGACTGCTACATCTGTTATGCTTAGCTTTTGGCCTCTAGATATGGGATGTTACAAAATCTTAATTTTTCTCATTTTAGTATTTGTATAGTAGAAGTTTGAATTTGTTTTAAGCCTTGGAGGATTTTTTTTACGAAAACCCTAAAACTAAAATCTTGAAATTCCCCCAAACGAAATGTCAATTCTTATGCATATTGGAATCCCAATTGTTTTATATTTAAATAGAAGAATTTTATTTGTTATTTCAATTTGAATATTTCATATTCTATTGTACTCCTAACTCTTCTCTAATGTTGTGTTAAAGGGTTCTAAAAGAAAAAATATGCTTGGAAATAGTGTGTAAAGTATGAATTCCCATATTCATAGTTTGCATTGCTTATTAGTATTTATACAAAAAGGAATCCCTTTTTCGTTCTAGTTCATATATGGAAAAGTTGAATAGAATATAAAAGATTAAATACAAGATTTATTTCCTTGAAGTAGAGGCATTGGTTCTACTATATTAATATAGAATAAGTTTGGTTATGATTCTATTTTATTTATGCAAGTCTATTTTATTGGCTAAGGATATTAACTATTTTGGAAGATATTGTACAGAGTTAGACTTGTGTATGGAAGTTTTGACATTAACGATTAGTATAAAGTGTAAAATCTGCGCATACTTACGAATATTTAGTTAGCCTAATTTTTGTATGTGTATATATATATATATATTAATAGCTTATAATTAATAATGTATTTAATCACGTAGTACAAGTAGGTTATTAATTTGTAGTAAACCCCTTAGGGAGGAAGTTAAGGACGATCATTGAAATAATTTCATAATTAAAGGTGGAATAAGGAGTTCCCCTTATATGGCCTTAACATGTAAATGTAAGTGAGGTATATATGGTAGTATGTTAAGGGAGTAAAATTATGACTAAATTATAGGGTTGCGAGGTCATTCAAAGGCACACAAAAGTCTGTCTAGCTAATCTAGCCACCAGCAGTGTACCCACGAAGGATGTGAGCTTAGTCCCAATTTTGTAATGTAAGTCTATCTAGTTGATCTGGCTACTAGTACCTATGAATAGTCGGACTTATGTAAGATGTCATAGTTTGGATTATGGGTCATAAGACGTAGGATTTTCTTTCGGGTTAGAGGTATTAATTGGTTGTTGTAGGGTCTGCCTCCTTCCTACTTCAGAATTATTAAATGGTCGAGATTATCATTTAGGTGCGATGTAACGATCCCGTTTTCGAGCCAAATTAAATTTAGTAATTAATATAAAATTTTAGAATTAATTTATGAATTAATTTGAATTTTTTCAAAAACAAATAAGATATGTGTTGCAAATAGATTTTTGACTGGAAATTCAAAAATAAATATCTTAAAAATAAATTGGATTTAAAGATTCTATATTTTAAAATTAATAAAAATTTGTTTCTAATATAGAATATATATATGTATATATATACACATTGAGATTTGGAAGTTATGTTTTGAATTAAATACAATAATTTTCAAAAGCCATTTAAAGTTAAAATTCTATATTTTAAAAACTTGTGTATATTATTTATTAAGGTATAATTAGTTTAAAATCATTTTCTTAAGGTTATAAAAATATATATGAATAAAAGGAAATGTGTATAGATAAATATTTATTTATTTAAAGGTATAATAGCTTTAGTTGAAAAAGATTTAATAAAAGGTTTATATTCGTTCTTTTAAATTTTCACATAAAAATAAATATTGTTTGAATATATACATATACATATATATATATAACATATGTCAATATAATAAAAAGAAATGTATAAAAAAAGTAAATTGAAATTATAATAAAAACAAAAATATATATATATATATATATATAACTAAATAAAAAGATATAATATAAAAATTATATAATCTCATTTAAAAACATATAAATACATGTGTAAGTATTTTAACATGGAAATTAACATGTGTAAGCTTTGTAATACATGAGATTAACAAGTGTTAGCTAAATTTCAACATGTAATAACAAGCGTCAAATATTTATTTGCTTTTTATTTTCGAAAAAGTAATAAAACATTCCTATATATAAACATAATTACCTTATTTCCATTTTTTCTTCATCTTTTGTTTTCTAAAGAAACCAAAACCTGAGAATAAAATCAAAACTTGATTCGTGAGCAAATACCAAAGCATTTCAGTTTCAAGTTACAATTCGAATTAACATAAATCAACTTCAGTTTCAAGGATCATCAAATCAAGAAGCAAAGAAAATATCAAACATGCAAATTCATCTCAACAAAGTTCAACCTGAAAGAATACAAAATTAAGTTCAATTGTTTCAAGTTCAACCTTTCCAACTTTTAAATCTTGAAGCAAGCTAAAGATCAGATCAAAGTTCAAGTGTTCAAACAATTTCCAGTTTTCTAGTTTTCTTTCAAAAAGGCCCATCTCTGTTCTCTGTTCTAGGTAAGCAAACATTTTATTTAAATTTTAAAATTTGTTAAATCTTGACTGCATGTGGTAAGTACCTGATGTTTGTTATGAAAATAGTTTTTATGGATGTTGAATAAGATTTCATGCTAGTATATATGAAAAATTAGTGTGTGCATGTCTATGTAACCGGAAAACATACCACTGTTCAAAATTTACAGGTTTTGGTTAAGTAAAAAATATTCAATTCCCTTTCCCCTGATCTCTTTTAGCACATGATGTTTAAAAGGAATTTTTTTGCGTAAGATTGATTTCACCCTAGAGGGGAGGGGGTGAATAGGGTGATACTACCAATTATAAAAATTATTATGGAAGTTTGTATAAAATAATTTCAATGTAGATACAGCAACACAGATAATAGAAGAATAATAAATGCGGAAATAGAACGACACCGAATTTACCTAGCTTCGGCAAAAACCTGCCTACGTGCTGCCCCCAAGGTTTCTACTGGAAATTAAGCAGTCAGACGCTTACACACCTAAACTTGCGACACCCGCTATCGACTAGACTTTACTCTATGCTCAAAATCCTACCACAACTCAGCCACCGAGTTGCGAATTCTCAAATTACGCCATGTAGTTTGTCTCCTAGTCACACAACTAGTAATTACAACCGTTTAAAAGAAAAATTGAAATTTAAAAACAATTTAAAATTAAGAAACCCCAATTTAAATACGCTAAGCCCAAAGAATAAAAAAGAAACGGCCCAAACTAATAAAGAAATAATAATAAATCTCTTTTCCTTTTATTTCGTCGGCTTGTCCTTAATTGGTGATAGTGGCAACTCTTATTTCATTCATTCGTACCTCAGTCTGAAATTAAGGCTTCCTAGAAATGAAGGCGCTGACTTTGTTGATCGATCAGGTGGGTTGTTCTCGTGATTGCTTGACGATCGATTGTATTTTTCACTTTGCACACGGCTACTCCTTCTCGATCGAGTTCGGTGATTTGGTATGTGATTTATTGCTTTTTCTTTACTGTTATGCTTGCTTTAACTCGATGATTTTTACGCCGATGATGATTAGGTTTATATAGGGTTTAATCCCCTATAATTTCGTTTGTACTCATTGAATTCTTCTGATAATTTTTGGCTTGCCATTCGATTCAACTTGAATGCTGATGATTTGCACTGACGTGTTCAAATTCGTATAATTCTTTGTTACTTGATTTCCATAGCTTTGAGGCTTTGAATTCTTTGGTACTTTAACTTCAATCACTTTGAACTACAGTTTGAAATCTCCTCTGTCTTTGTTCGAACTAGCCGTGTCACTTGCTTATGTTGGTATTGTCTTGGCTTTGGATTTGTTCGAACTTGATACGGTCTGGAACTTCAATGGTTGAAATGCTTACAAACTTGGAGTCTTTGTGTACTTATCTCTGTTTCGAGTCTGATACCTTTTGAAGTTTGAATCTGTTGGGTTCCCTGTTTTATATGTTGGTGACATCGATTATGCTTTGTCCTGCAATGTGCACTGCTTCCATGTTGTCTCGAGTACATGTACAACTCTGTGTATATATGTATAGTTGTAGTTGAGCTTGTACCGTCTACTATTGCATTAACTTTGTAGTTTCACTTTGTTGATGATGCATTGACCGTTGAACATGGTTTGGATTTGTGGTCTTGCCAACATGTCTGCATTGCACTATCCATTGTTCTATATGTTTTCTCCTTCGAGTCAGTGAAACTTGTATATGATTGTTTTGTAGTCTTGTCTAGTTTTGATGTGAAATCTTGAGTCTTGTACATGTATGCACTGCCTATGTATGTCCTATATGCATTCATCTTTTCCACTATGTATGTTGACATATTAACTTGGTTGAACACGTGCACTGAGTTGGTCCTCATGTGTACTGATGCATTGTATTTTCATTTATCTTTGAGCCTAGGCAGTTTGGTTAAGATTTGGTCTTGCATTGCACTGACCACTGAATTCTTTTGCATTTTGCTGTTGTTTGTCAATTTTTCTTAGTCGAAACTTGCTCATCCAAGCTTGCACTTGAATGTGCAGTTTGACAATGTAGTCTGCAATGCTTGGAGATTGATGTATGGTTGCAGTCTTTAGTCTCATTAATGCATTGCATTTTTCCTTCAGTCACGGTGTATTGGTTCATGTTATTGTTTAAGGCAGAACATATTGTATATAAGTCTTTGAGCTTGGGCATGTGTGCTTCATGTAGTCCGGTATAGATTTGGTTTCACTGTTGTACTTGATACTCTGAGTTGCATGTAGTTGTGTTGACTTTGTTTGCATTTTTTCTCTTGTTTGGTTTGTGGTGCACTTGCTTCTTTGACATGTTCTTGTGCTTGTGCACGTCACTTTTCATTTTGATTTCACTTGAGCTTCATCTAGATTTTTGGAATTGCACCTGTGTTGAATCCAGCTAGTAGCTCGGGTTCGACCTTGTGCTCATGTTATGACTTTATTTGTATTGCGCTTGAGTTGAACCCGGCTTTTCATTTGGGTTTGACCTATGCCCACCTGTCCGTGTAACTTTATCAAGTGTATATCGGTGTGCACGGCCTTCTGGCATATACAGTGATACACGGTGTATGTCACAAGCTGTTCGTGTATGATGAATTCAAAATTAAATGATGATGATTAACCTAAATAATCGAGGCAAATATTATTTTCAAAATCCACATTTTATTTTATACTGCAAAAATATTTTATTTTCAATTTTACTGCGTTAGTGTGTATTTTTGCAGATTGCTCAGACGTTGGATTCAATCTGGAATGAAGTCGAAGATAAAATACGAGTGAATGAGCGATATGTAGTAAGGACATTTGTAAATGAAAGAATGTAATGTAATTGAATTTGTATTGTAAACAAAATTGTATAGTGAGAGCTTGAATTTGTACTATTCAAAATTGTAGTGAATATTTGTTTGAATAAAATATCTGTTTGAATTTAAATTCCGTGTCATTTATTTTATTCACAAAATATTTATTTAATTATGTGAAAAAAATAGTACATTAACAAATACATTTAAATAAATATATATATGTTTATTATCATAAAAAAAAATCATATACTTGCATATTCAACAATCTCCCCTTTTTGATGATAACAAATATATATTTAAGATTTTGAATTTGTCAAATGTATTTGATCATTCAATTTGCTCCCCCTATTTGAATGCTTCCTCTCTACACAAAGCTCCCCCTTCATATATGCATACAATTAAAAATATGCAAATTATCCTAGATGCAAATAGAAAATATTTGACCTTTACTTGATTTTATTTGACAAAATCTTAACTTTTCTCTCCCCTTTTTGTTATCAGCAAAAGAGTAATAGTGTTAGAAAAATAGAGATAAAGTGATACATATTAATACAACACTAAAACTCAATCGAATATAAATAAAATTTCAATAAAAAATCAAACTAAAATCATAAATACCTTGTTAGGCGCATATTCCATTTTTAGAATGATGGGAATGATGTCATCATATAAAACCATACAGTTGTGTCTATTTGTGGTATATTTATTTCAGGAATTTGAATATCTACTAACCATGCATAATCGTTGGGACTTTTAAATGAGATTAATAGTATTCCAATTTTATTTTAAAAAATGAATTCAAGTATCTTCTAACCACGCATAACCGTGAGGACTTTTAAATTGGATTAGAATCAACTTGTTTATTTAATAAATCAATTTTGATATGCGTTACATACATGCATAACCGTGAGGACTTTTAAATGAGCATGGAAGCACATAAAAAATTCCAAATAATTCACCCATGCGTAACCGTGAGGACTTTTAAATGAGAGTGAATTCTTTGGTTTTTTTTAATATTTTAAAAAAAATGAAAAACGAATGGTTCCTGTTTAAATCACCACATATTGACATACTATAATGGATTTTGATGAGCGACGGTTGATAGAAATTCAGTAGAAATAGAAATGGTCATGGAATTTTTACCAACAAAAAGTGTTCATAACTCTTGTTTAAATTTCTAAAGAAATTTACTAATTATACCATCTCAAGTTATAATATATGATTAATATCAACACTCGTCACTTTTTCAATCACTATTTATCCTTTTGATAATTAGTAGGGAGTCAGATTAGTCAATGCAGTCATTTAAAATCAAATTCAAAAATAATTATAAAATCAATTTTTCTAAAAATGACCAATCTGAAAACAAGGTCAAAAATGATTTTCTAAAAGGGGTTTTATGAGAAAAATTTCTACTATTTGAAAATTATTTGAAACGAAAAATATGCAGATATTTTCTTTGAAAAACATTGCAGTTACTAAATGTCTCAACATAAATCACGTTTCACTAGTAATTTTTCTATCAACTAGATTACCAGTGTAATCTGCATTTGAATTTCTCTTTCACTCAAACTTATTATTAGTTGAATGTTACAGACCAGATCATGAGTTGTGCAAAAAATATCTCAAAATCATTTTTAACAACTTTTTAAATGAAATTCTCCTGAATTTGAATTGAAGCCGCGTAAATAATCAAAAACCATGAATATAGGGTCAGCCGTAAAATAACCAAATGTATTCATCCAATAAAACACTATTATTAATCCAAACTAATATATATGAAGTAATTCAAAGACTCTAGAGTTTTTTTATAGTGTTCTTGGCATAAGAATATAGTTGGCAAACAATTTTGAATAATTCAGAATCAAAATCATCATTTATTTCATTATCACATTATTGGCTGATTTAATTCACACTACGGTGTAGATTATCACATTTAATATATCGTTCAAAATATACCATTACCTATTTTACCTTTACGATAATTTTTCGTTGTTGCCCATTTTGATTCTGTCACCTTTGTACTAGGTTAAGGAACTTTGCTTTGATGCTCGTTGTGTCCTTGGAACAGCCAGAATCTAAGTAACACTATTGTTGTTCCTTAGCCTGCCACCACACCTACACGATGGAAGATTTTTGTGATCTATTTGTTTTTATAGGTCCATGATTTTTGGTGGCATAATATTTTGGAGAATAATTTTGTGGAGACCCAAAACTATTTATATATGTTCCTTTTGGCACCTAAATTTGTTTAACTTTGAGAGATTTTATATTTGTGCCTTTTGGAACCCAAATTGGTATAGTTTTCATGTGTTTGGGTCTATACCAACAATTGTTTTGATTGTGTCCAAATTTTCTACAAATTGTGCACATTGAATTGACTTGATTAATCTCATTTTTAACATTTTTAGATTGATTATACCCAATTCCTTGTCTAACTGTATTAACAGTTTGTTTTTCTAATAGCATATTCAACGATTTCTCACTTTTTGAAAATTTATCTAAAGTCGTTGACAGTTGTTGGACTTGTGTTTTGAGAGATTCATTTTCGTTTAACAATTGTGTGCACCTTTTAATAGAATTTTCTCTTCGAGTATTTTCGTTTTCTTTCAAAATCGGAATTTCATTTTCAAGCGATTTAATTTTAATTTCTGATTTTTTAATTTCTTCTTCAAATGTTGGACACTTATCACACTTAGAGCACTTGTTTTGATAGTTTCTAACTAATTGTTCAAGCTGTTCATTTACTTCTATCAAACTATCTCTTTGTGATTCAATTTTAGCATATTTCTCCCCAAGTCATTCAAAACAGCCATTTATTACGTGAAAATATATAAGTAATTCTGAGTGAGTGAGTTTTGATACCTCGCTTGGCTCGTCATCGTCGCTATCAGTTATATTACCTTGAAGGCACATATCTGCTTTCTCACTCTCACTGTTAGTGCTTTTACAATCATCACTTTTTATTCCACGCGGCTGCAAAACTTTTCCTTTTTGAATTCTTTTCTTGGTTGTGTTGAAAAGGACAATTGGGCTTGATGTGTCCGGGTTTGTTGCACTTGTGATAGATGATCTTCCGTTATTCTGGGTTGTCTAGTGCTTTGAATATTCTGCTTATCAGTTTTTGATTTAGAGCTGGATTTTTGTATTTGCGGTTCCAATTTTTGAATCTCTTCATTAGTAATTCCAGATCATCTTCTCCATCATCATCATCCTCATCACAACTGCCTTTTACCAATCCTTTTAAGCACAATTCTTTAACTGTGTTGGTTGTGGAGGATTTCTCATTGTTGTTGACTTTTGCACCATATATTGCATCAAAAGTATTCCAGATTTCCTGTGCATTTTCACAATGAGAGATGAAACTAAAATTATCTTAATTAATATGAGAATATAATATATGCATAGCAAGAGCATTAATCGAGATAATTTTCTCGTCTGTTATATCACACCCATTTTCAATAATATCCCAACATTTAACGTTAACGGATTTTAAATAAAATTCCATTTTTAATTTCCAATTTAGAAATTTGTTCCATCAAAAACAGGAGGAATAATATTGGAACGACCCTTAGCAAATGTAGCCATTTTAAAAATTTAAATTCGTCAAAAAATGGACTTTGAAAAAAAAATCAAAATTTTAAAACAAAAATGGCTTTTGTACCTAGCTCTGATACCACTTGTAGGATCGATTTCACCCTAGAGGGGGGGGGGGTGAATAGGGTGATGTGTAAAAATTATTGTGGAAGTTTGTATAAAATAATTTCAATGCAGATATAGCAGCACAGATAACAGCAGAGTAATAAATGCAGAAATAGAATGACACAGAATTTACCCAGCATCGACAAAAACCTACCTACGTGCTGCCTCCAAGGTTTCTACTAGAAATTAATTAGTCAGATGCTTACACACGTAAACTTGCGACACCCACTATCGACTAGCCTTAACTCTACGCTCAAAACTCTACCACAACTCAACCACTGAGTTGCGAATCCTCAAACTATGCCACGTAGTTTGTCCCCTAGTCACATGACTAGTAATTACAACCGTTTAAAAGAGAAATTGCTAATTTAAAATTAAGAAACCCCAATTTAAATAGGCTAAGCCCAAAGAATAAAAAAGAAACGGCCCAAACTAATATAGAAATAATAATAAATCTCTTTCTCCTTTTATTTCGTCGGCCTGTCCTTATTTGGTGATAATGGCAGCTCTTATTTCATTCATTCGTTCCTCAATATGAAATTAGGGCTTCCTAGAAATGAAGGAGCCGACTTTGTTGATCGATCTGGTGGGTTGTTCTCGTGATTGCTTGACGATCGATTGTATTTTTCACTTTGCACATGGCTGCTCCTTCTTGATCGAGTTCGGTGATTTGGTATGTGATTTATTGCTTTTGCTTTACTGTTATGGTTGCTTGAACTCGATGATTTTTACGCCAATGATGATTGGGTTTATATAGGGTTTAATCCCCTATAATTTTGTTCATATGTACTCATTGAATTCGTTTGATAATTTTTGGCTTGCCGTTCGATTCAACTTGAATGTTGATGATTTGCACCGACTTGTTCAAATTCATATAATTCTTTGTTACTTGATTTCCATGGCTTCGATTTTGAACTGTTCATTTTTCTTGGTCATCATGGTTTCGATTCTGGTTTGACGATGTTGATTTATCTCGGCCAGTGATTTGAATTTGTTTCTTATGACTTGTTCAAAACTGTTACATTGATTTAAACGCTTTGAAGTTGTGATTTCTTGATTACCACGGCTTTGAATTCTTTGGTACTTTTACTTCGGTCACTTTGAACTACAGTTTGAAATCTCCTCTGCCTTTGTTTGAACTAGCTGTGTCACTTGCTTACGCTGGTATTGTCTCGGCTTTGGATTTGTTCGAACTTGATACTGTCTAGAACTTCAATGGTTGTAATGCTTACAAACTTGGAGTCTTTGTGTACTTGTCTCTGTTTCAAGTCTGATACCTTTTGAAGTTTGCATCTGTTGGGTTCACTGTTCTATAAGTTGGTGACATCGGTTATGCTTTATCCTGTAATGTGCACTGCTTCCATGTTGTCTCAAGTACATGTACAACTCTGTATATATATGTATGGTTGTAGTTGAGATTGTACCGCCCACTATTGCATTGACTTTGTAGTTTCACTTTGTTGATGATGCATTGACTGTTGAACTTGGTTTGGATTTGTGGCCTTGCTAACATGTCTGCATTGCACTATCCATTGTTCTATATGTTTGCTCCTTCGAGTCAGTGAAACTTTTATATGATTGTTATGTAGTCCGGTCTAGTTTTGATGTGCAATCTTGAGTCTTGTACATGTATGCACTGCCTGTGTATGTCTTATATGCATTCATCTTTTCCATTGTGTATGTTGACATATTAACTTGGTTGAACATGTGCACTGAGTTGGTCCTTATGTGTACTGATGCGTTGTATTTTCAGTTATCTTTGAGCCTGGGCAGTTTGGTTAAGATTTGGTCTTGCATTGCACTGACCACTGAATTCATTTGCATTTTGTTGTTGTTTGTCAATTTTGCTTGGTCGACGCTTGCTCATCCAAGCTTGCACTTGAATGTGCAGTCTGACTATGTAGTCTGCAATGCTTGGAGATTCATGTATGGTTGCAGTCTTTAGTCTCATTCATCATTGCATTTTTCCTTCAGTCACGGTGTAATTGTTCCTGTTATTGTTTGAGGCAGAACATATTGTATATATGTCTTTGAGCTTGGGCATGTGTGCTTCCTGTAGTCTGGTATAGATTTGGTTTCACTGTTGTACTCGATCCTCTGAGTTGCTTGTAGTTGTGTTGACTTTGTTTGTAGTTTTGCTCTTGTTTGATTTGTGGTGCACTTGCTTCTCTGACATGTTCTTGTGCTTGTGCACGTCACTTTTCATTTTGATTTTACTTGAACTTCATCTTGATTTTTGGAATTGCACCTGTGTTGAATCCAGCTAGTAGCTCGGGTTTGATCTTGTGCTCGTGCTATGACTTTATTTGTATTGCGCTTGAGTTAAACCCGGCTTTTCATTTGGGTTTGACATGTGCTCACCTGTGCCTGTAACTTTATCAAGTGTATATTGGTGTGCACGGCCTTGTGGCATATACAATGATACACGGTGTATGTCACAAGCTATTCGTGTGTGATGAATTCAAAATTAAATGATGACGAACAACCTAAATAACTGGGGAAAATATTATTTTCAAAAACCACATTTTATTTTATACTGCAAAAATATTTTATTTTCAATTTTACTGCGTTAGCGTGTATTTTTGCAGATTGCTCAGATGCTGGATTCAATCTGGAATGAAGTTGAAGACAAAATATGAGTGAATGAGCGATATGTAGCGAGGACATTTGTAAATTAAAGAATGTGATGTAATTGAATTTGTATTGTAAACAAAATTGTATAGTGAGAGCTTGAATTTGTACTATTCAAAATTGTAGTAAATATTTGTTTGAATAAAATATCTATTTGAATTTAAATTCTGTGTCATTTATTTTATTCACCAAATATTTATTTAATTATGTGAAAAAAAATAGTACATTAACAAATACATTTAAATGAATATATATATATATGTTTATTATAATCAAACAAAAATCATATACTTTCATATTCAACATTTTGTATTGATGTAATACAAATTTTAAAAATAAAAACAAGTAGAATAACTAAGCAATTTATATGGAAATTGGGAATTTACAGTAAAAATCAGAAGCATATTAAAATTCGAGAGTCCTAATGTCTTGATTCAATTATATTATCGGATTTGTGTTTAAAAAAGATGGATTTTAATAATATTATCAAGATTTTTATGTTTGGATTTGGGTAGCAATTATGAGTTGAACGGTATTGGTACTTTCGTCGATTCTCGATGATCATCAAAGAAATGAGTCGTAATTGACGTTGGGGGTTGCTCGAAGATTGGGGATCTTAGGAAAAATGTTCGGTGGACTTCTTAACCACCATGGTGGCGTATTGATATAGATTAAGGGTTTATCAACCTGTTTTAGTCGACCAGGTTTGGGTGGCTTTTGCGTCGTCGTCAAGGACCCGGACTTGACCAGAGGTGAGGGAAAGGAAACGTTGGATAGTGGCGAAGGTTTGGGTAGGATGGCAAGTTTCCAGGTGATTGGAGGTCATGGCGCGAGGAGGTTCTCAGATGACCAGTTTTGTTCCAGTAAGGCTTCATTTGCTCGAATTCAATTTTCGAGTTTGATTCGAAGGTTGGTGGTCATGATTAAAGGTGGAGGTCATAGACTATTTGCCAGCGATGGCGGCGATGGTTGGAGGGTTGGCGTTCAGGAGTGCACGTGCACGAGTATGTGATGGTGTCAGCGGTTTGCCGTAAGAAGAAGAAGTGTAGGCTCGAAGTTGTCTCGAGTAGAAGCTCGGGAAACAATGTGGTGGCTCGTGTGTGCATGCGGGTGAGTTCGCGTGAGTGTTACAGGTTTTAACAAGTTTAAAATTTTAAATATAACAAAGAAAAAAGTGGCCCGGGATTTTACTCAGGAAAATTTGGAATCGAAGTGGGTTTGACTCGAGATTGTCTCGGGTTCAAGTTGAAACGGTTTAATTTTTTTATATAATAAAACTAGTTTTTAAAGTTTAAAATAAAATAAGTTTTAAACTATATTCTTAAAATAATTTCTTTTAAATAATAAATATTTATCCAAACCTTGGGTTAGTTAAAGTTTTAAATAAATTATTTAAAATGAATTCGTAATTTATTTAAATAAGTTTAAAGTGTTTTAATGTATATCCTTATTTTAAAAAAGAATTCTTAAGTCTATTTAAAATAAATTTAAGTGGTATAATTAGTTAATTTAAAGGATGATGTGTTTTTAATTAACTTAAGGGTTTTAAGTTAATTCATATGTTAAAAATAAATTTAATTTTCAAGGTTATTTAAATAAGATTTAAAAAAATAAATGATTTATCTTAAATAATGTTTTTGATTATTAATTAACTTAAGGATTTTAGTTAAATTATATGTTAATGATAAATTATTTCAAAGGTTTATTTAATGAGATTTAAATGATGTAATTAATTAAGATAAACGGTTTATCTCTTAATTAATTTAGGGTCTTGATTAATTAAAGGATCATTTATTAATTAATTATAGGGTAGTTAATTAATGTAATTAATCAAAAGATAAATAATTAATTAAGGGTTAATTAATTAATGTAATTACTTAACGCAACTAATTAACGGTTAATTAATTAATGTAAGTAATTAAAGGATAATTACTTAATGAAATTAATTAGTGATTAATTTAATGTAAATAATTACGGGATAATTAATTACTTAAAAGATAATTACTTAATGTAAGTAATTAGAGGATAATTAAATAATTAAAGGTTAACTATTTAATAATTAAAGGTTAATTAATTGATTAGTTAAAGGTTAATATATTTATGATTTAAAGGATAATTGATCAATGATTAAAGGTTAATTAATCAAGTGATTAAAGGATAATTACTTAATGTAAGTAATTAATGGGTAAATTTGCTAATGTAATTAATTAAGGGTTAATTATTTAATGTAATTTACTTAAGGTTAACTAATTTATGTAATTAATTAAGGGACAATTAATTAATTGAGGATGATTAATTAAGATGGATAATTATGGTTGATTTATTAATTTTCATTAATTAATTAAGATAATAACAAATGGTTTGTAATTAATTAATGTTAATTAAGTAGGATTTAAAAGTTATTAAAGCAATTAATTTAATATATTTTGAGATTAAATTGAATTAATTAGGAATTGAACAACAAACTAATCTTGCTTATGGATGATTGGATTATATTAAATACCTTGAATTGGTTGATATCTCTGATATGTGATATTCTGTGATGTGAATTGCTTTGGATTGAGCTGTGATCTGTGATGTATTGCTGTGTGAATGTGAACTTCTGAATTGAATTATAATTGTTTACTTAAAGGACTTGGCCTTTAAAACGACATATTGAATTTCGATGCGACCAGGGGTCAGATTCCAAATGGTTATCTGAAAACCACATCGAATCTTAAAGGTGGATCTTTTTGAAATTTTTGTGAATATATCCACGTGTTTTTAAAATAAGCGCTCATTATTCGGTTTAGCCGGGAGAGGACATTAAGTCATAAAACCCATTTCGAATAATGATACGATGAAATGGAATAGCTTTTGAAGACGGTGGTTGAAGACCAGGTATTTTCAAAAACGAAAGGATTACCTGTCAAATGTCTCTGCATCGAGTGGCCCCAGTATAGATATTTTGATTACCCTATGTGATGCGGAGTCTGGACGTGATTAGGGAGTATCCAGATTTGCAAGGACTTTTTTCTTAATTGCACGAAGTGCCTTCGGTTCCATTCAAACCCTGGATGGACTTGTATGGATGTATGTCTGACGTTACACTTTGAGATATAAAGCTGGTTTCTATCAAATACATTTCTGTTTGGTGGCGGAGAATATATTCTCTTAGCTTGACACCCTTCTTTGAGAGGTATGAGCTCAGAGGTTATATAATTGATGGTTACCAGTGATATATTCCCAAATTGGTAACGTGGCATGCTAAGTGCTGATCAATGGTTGATCAAGCATGGCTTTTGTGAAAAGCGTAGCTTTGTGGGACGAGACTTCATCGAACCTCACACCCCGAAATGGTCGAAACAGGAAGTATGCGGAAAGGTTATAGGGGTCGCGCCCCTTAGGGTATGTGCATTTCCTTCTGATAAAAAGTGGTATCATGGTATGGAGCCCGGATATTTAACTTATGTGGTTATTGGAATTTGTTGTTGGCGCCTCGGTAAAGGTCAGTGACGATCGGGGGATGGCATACTCATGAAATTAGTTACCTAGTTACAGAGGTAACCCGGCCTTGTGTTGGCATACGTCCGGTTAGGTTCTTGGGGCATCCCTCCAGAAGCGTACCCATTCGGAAAGGAATTTCCTTAGCCTTGGCCATTTATTGGAAATACAATCACCCAATATGCGCCTTATACGGTTTTAGTTGTAGAACCTGCCATGTAACATGGTAGCTATAGTAGGCATACTATAGCGGTATGTATGCTGGCTAAATTAATATTATACTTTCGAAATGTTTTCCACACTATGTACTAATAAAAATATCAAAAATATTTTCACGTATCAAGCATGTTTGACTGTCATAAGGAGAAATCTTCCTTATGTGTGCGATTGCATTGGGTGTGTGCCGAGAGGCCTTATGGTAATTTCATTTTCCAAAAAGCATAGAGGATTTCTTTTATTTCTTTTGTTCATTTCTTTTATACAAACAACTATTTTTGTTTGCTCACACTAGTCCCATGACTGACCGGGAATTTATTGTTCCCTTTCTAAACTCTGGGTGCGCATAATTTTCCACACGGACAGCCTAGAGCCAGGTTATCAAATAGTCAGCTAGTAGATGTAGATTTTGGGAATCTTTGAAGTCTTTAATCTTTGAAGTCTGTGGATTTGGGGATCGCATTCGCTATATTGCAACATGATAGCTTTTGCTTTTTGGATTGGTCTTTGAGCATGGACAATGAAGATGTAGTGTTGGATCCTATCTTTCTCTCACTTTCTTGGAAGCTCCGTTGAAGATATATTTTCCGCTGTTGTTGCTGTTGTTCCTTGTTCTGCTATTTCTTTTCCGCTGTTGTATATTGGCTCTGATATTGTATCATGTTGTATCCATATCGTGTATCAATAAAATTCTTTGTTTCTACTGTGTTGTTTTCACCTAATGTGTTATAAGCTCTGGCAAACCAGACTCAACGTTCGAATCTCCGGCATTCGAATACGGATGATGTTTTGGGTGTCGATTTTCGAAGGTTGAGTCTGGGTCGTTAAATGTGGTATCAGAGCGAAAGGTTGAGTAAGAACTTTAGCTTTGGAGTATAACTCATTAGCTGACTCATTAGAGATAGGGTCAGAAATGCCCTAGAATGAGTATCCCTAAGGTAACTTGTCTGTATGCCTAAATCAATTTAGTGCAAGAAGAGGACGAGGCAGGGGACAGGGGAGTACCACTACAAATGGTCAATACCTTGTAACAACAAGGAACAATTTTTTGCATCAATCTATTTTGTTCATCATCCAATTTCAATTTTTTGATGGCTTCCTGGCAGCTCAACTTTGTATAGTGAGAGACCATTACTTTGGCCGAATCGGTGGGTAAGTTCACATGAGATAGATTCAAGCAAGTATTTGAGCGGCTTTATATGCCTTTAGCTGGTATTTCCAGGATGTATCAAGAAATTACCTTAATTCTTACCTATTTTCTTATCTGTGATAAAATTGTTAGAGTTCTATTCGACACTAGAGTCGCGTATAGTTTTATTTCCCAAAAAACCATAGAGAGTTAAATCTTAAACCCGAATTCGTAAAACGAACCTATTTGTGTGAAGAACCCAGTTGGAGGCCCTACGAATCTTTGTTTACATTGTAGATAGGTTCCTATTTCGTATTCTCATCATCATTTTCCTATTAATCTTTCCGTTTTTGACTTAATTGAATTTGAAATTTAATTGGAATGAATTGGTTAACAAAATATGAATCTAAATTAGATTGTATCAATAAAAAGATTTCGGTCAAAACCGAATTTGGGAATTTTGTTGTGATTTCTTGTGAGGATCCAAGTCCAAAAGGGAAAAGCTAACGTATACTTTAGGGTATCCCGATCCTAGTTTGAAATCCATATCTATGTTTAAGAATTTCTTTTGTTCCGAGTCGACTACATGTTCGATCAATTGCAAGGTGCTCGATCCTTTTCCAAGATAGACCTACCTCAAGGATTCCATCAGCTAAAAATTACGAAAGATTGTATCCGTTTGTCTGTTTTATGGGTCCCAATACATTCTACGAATGGTTAGTTATGCCCTTCGGACTAACCAATGCCCTGCATATTTCGTAGACCTGATATGAGGACCCGCAAATCCGTACTCCTTGAATATACACTAATCTCCATATATTAACTCAAGATGAACAGAAATACGAATTCTCAATGTTTAAGAAAAAGAAAAAGACAGAAGAAGAGAGAAAAAGGTAGAAAAATAGAGAAAAGAAAATAGAACGGAAAGAAAACAACACAACAATATCAGAGTCTCACAATCGTAGCGGAACAACATATAATAAATAAATGAATAATCTTTAAACAAAGAACTATATCAGTTATTACATTACATCATCATCCGAGTGTACAACAACAAACAACAACAAACAGGGGAAAAGAAATACTATATAAACTAGTAATACGCCATGTCATCCATCTTGCCTCCAGCAACTCCAGAATATCCTGATAAACCTTAACTCTTGACTGCCCGTGTGGAAATTGGTGGGCACCCAGAGTTTAGGAAGGAAAACAATAAACTCCGAGTCAGTCATGTGACTGGTGTGAGAACTCAAAACAGTTTATTTATCTTAAAAATCTAAATAGAGGAATATTTTTAAAGTCAATTCGCAATGATTTTAAAAATGAGACTACCATAAGGCCTCCCGCACACACACACATGCAAACGCAGAATCGGAGGAGATTTCTCCTTATGATAGTCAAAGATGCTTGATACGCATTAAAAAGAACATTTGATATTATTACTAGTGCATAGTGTAGGAAATATTTCGAAAGTAGAATATAAATCTTAGCCAACATACGACCATTATCGTATGCCTACTATAGCTACTATGTTCAATAGCAGGTTACCGCCACATTCCATAGCAGGTTATACAACTAAAACCGTACAAGGATCGTATTGTTTCTTTGGATTTCCAACGAATGGTCAGGCTAAGGAACTTCCCATTGCCACATGAGAACGCCTCTGGATGGACGTCCCTGAGAACCAAACCGGATCTCTGCCAACACAAGGCCAGGTTACCCCTAATTGGGTAACAACTGACTAGAGTATGCCATCCCCCGGTCCTTTGGGATCTTTAACCGAGCGCTCGTCACCATCATCACACAATCATAAATAAAGTGTTTCAACATGAGTAAGTATCTGGGCTCCATACCATGATACCACCCTTTTCCAGAAGGAAATGCACATACCCTAAAGGGAGCTACCCCTCATAACCTTGCTGCATCTTTCCTGTTTTGACCATTCCGGGGTGTGAGGCTCGACGAAGTCTCGTCCACAAAGACATACTTTATACAAAAGCTGTGCTTTGGGTCAACAAATGATCATAGAAATGATCACAAAGATAAACGATCAAACAAATGATCCTATCACAAATGATCAACACAATGATCATTTCACAGCAACATTCAGCATGTCACATTACCAAATTGGGAATACATTGCTGATAACCTTCAACTACATAACCTCTGAGCTCGTACGTCTCAGAGAAGGGTGTTAAGCTAAGAGAATAAATTCTCCGCCACCAACAGAAATATATTTGAAAGAAATCGGCTTTATATCTCAATTTGTAATGTCAGACACATAATCCATACAAGTCTGTTCCGGGATCGAACAGAACCGAAGGCGCTTACAAAGAAGTCCTTGCAATCCGGATATCCACAATCCTGATCGGATTCCCCATCACATATGGAGAACTCTATACCGGAGCAACTCGGTGCAGAGTCAATCGACATGTCATCCTATCGCTCTCGCAAATACCCGGTCTTCAACACCGGTCTTCAATGCTATCCATTACGTCGTATCACTATTCGGAATGGGTAATCCGAATAACGAGCGCAATAATTTAAAAATAAGTGTAGCATTCAAATTCAGCAAATCACAACAAATACCTTTCAAAGGTAAATATTGATAGTCGGTTATTGAACTATCAATGGATATGCACAACATCACCAGATTCCAAATAATTTTCCAAATTATTTATTTCCCAAAAATATCTTTACAAGATATATGTTTCCAATACTTCAAAAATAAATCAATATTTATTTTTAAACAAATCCCCCTTTCTTTTTATAAATTCCATAGTGAATTTATATTTCAAAATATCCATGCATATACGATTTTAATTATTCATTTCAATTTATCTTCAAAAAGATAAATTCTCAAAACGTTTCATTTCACATTGGAAAAACATTTCCATACTTATTTATTCATAAGTAATTCACAAATTTTATTTATTTTCAACACTTGGAAAATATTCAATATACTTAAATCTAAATTAAGTATATATTTCATTCTTTAAGGAAATCATTCTCTTAAACATATTTATTTGGGCCAAAACGAATGTTGCGTAAAACATCGTTACGACAACCCAAAATCACTAGTATAGGGATTCGAATTTAAGATAGATATATAAATCCCAATACTAAGCAAAACATTTCCTTTCGGAAATCATTTACTATAACAACAGTGTTATAGTCCACCATTTCCTTCTATTTCTCGAAAACGTCTATTTCAACAATGAATGTTGAAATCTATGGTTTCGAATCTCAACACGTTTTGAAAACATCGTTAGATCGTTTTAATTCTATTTAAAACATCACATTCAAAACAATTTCTTTAACATATTATTCACTATTCAAAACGTGAATATACTACGTTAACCAATTTCATCACTTCTATACATTTTATCTCAAAGGATTATTCACTGTATAAAATGTGAATATAACTTCATAAATAAGTTATAAAAATTAACTTATCAAAATAAGTCATTTGCGAATTTATAAAACAACGTTTATAAATTCCATTTCTATTTATTTTATAACAACTTCCTTTTATAAATTCCTTTATTAACCTATCTCAATTCATATCTCAATGATATACTAGAAATTCATATTATAAGTCAAATACTTGTAATTTATTTGTTTGCCAAAAATCGTTCTTTTAAACTTTCCAATTTATAAATCTTATAACTTATAAGATTCCTTTATTTATCAAAAATCCATTCTTCAAATAACTTTACAAATTTTACAAACCTACTGCTTATAAAATTCCAATTATAACTTCACTGTTTATGATTCTATAAATTTCATTCATTTATGAAATTCACTCACAATTCATTCTAACACTTATAAAAACTCGTTTTATAATTCAAATATTTTAATTTATAAATTATCAATTTATAAATCTTTTATATAAATCAATTTATACTATTATTCTTTTAAAACATCTTTAATCCCCTTTAAAATTTCACCATTTTGATTTATAAAATAATCAAATTTTGTAAATCCTATATTTTCAACTTTTTATAATAAATTCAAAAATCCCGATTAAACTATTTTATAAAATCATTAGCCTCATATTTTCAAAAATCAACTTTTAACCATTTTTCTCAAAAATCATAGTTTTTATAACATTAAAATTTATAACGTTTATTTATTTAAAATGGATCAATTCCAAAAATATTATAAACGTATACTTTCAAAAAATCAATTTTAAAATCCTTTTAAAATTCCAAAATTTGGTCCAATGATGCTACACACCAAATAGTCAATCATGACAACAACGATAACATATATCGATATGATAATCAACGAATATCAAAATATCCATAATCAAATAAATACTGTTGAGGAATCCAGTTGGATCCCTCCAACCTGTTTTCCTGCATCCACAAACATTAGCACAATACCAATTCCGTTCCAGTACGAAATTATCGCGGTATATGGGATTTAAAATATTATCCGCTTAATAGACGGCGCAATAGGGTCTCATCCACTATACAATGCGGGAAATCAATAACTGCAATATATACATATGCTAATATATATATATATATATATATATATATATATATATATATATATTGCTATTATATATAATACCAATTTCACCGTTTATGAAATATTCGTGGTATATGTTTTTAATAAATAACATCCGCTTACTAACGGCACATAATGTCTGTTTTAACAATCAATAGATAACAATCATCATTCAAACATGCATTCAGGTATTTTAAATATAACTATTTAAAATTAAAATCGAAACTGATTCGATTGAGTGAAAAGTTCTCACCTTGATTTCAATTTCGTTTTAGCGATTTATTTCGAATAAAATTAAACGGACGTTTAATTTTACTCGAAATTCTCACTAACTCCAAATGACTCCAATCGAATTCCATAGCGTAGTGCTCGTCCATACGATTCCAACGCAACTGGTTTCGTGCGTTTTCGACCTCGTATGAAAAAGATATGCATTTTATAAGTTTCACGATTTTTTATTTATAATTTACAACATTTTTTTTATAATTTTTAACCTACATCTATTCTCAGCCCTTAGATCCATCACCCAGCAAATCTAGCCCGTCCACTGCTTCTTCTTCCCTTCCACGTTCTACAGGACGTGACACAACCCATTCATGCTCAAATTAGGGTTCCAAATCGTGGCTAATTCCTTGAACAAGACGACGATCAGAGGCCTCCAAATTGAAGAGCATAGCACGAGCAACCATCGGCCCAAACCCTATGCAACTCGGCCTCCACATTAGCCTTGAAAACCGTGCGCAAGTGACAGGCGTCGGCCCCCTGTACCTCCCCCTCTGATGCTCCAAACACGATCAACTCCGTATAGATTTCTAGCTCTCTTCATGCTCTACAAGTTTCATGTTGAACACTTTCTCTAAATGTTTATGGATTGGAAGTAATTAAGAGGAGAAGAGAAGAAAATTCTGGCCATTGATATTTTAAGGGGTGGCGGCCTGCAGATGTAACCCTAAGGGTTTGATAATTTGTGAAAAAATGAAATAAAGGGGGCTTTTATAGAAAATTCGCGCGACACTATTCATCCCGGATTTTCCGAACTCCAAACGAAGCATGCCGGTTGGCGTTTCTAAGGTTTACCCGGCGTTCAGAACACAATGGAACGTGTTTCGGGAGCTAATTCGGTCATCTGTGCGAGTTATGGCAATAAACGTTCAATTTAAATTAAACCGATTTAAACTTTTTTGTAGCCGTTTTAGCTTGCACCGGACAAACGATAAATCCGATTGACTTGAAATTTGAAACCTTACAATAATATCACATTACGGATCCGATGAAATTGGTTTCATCGAAATCCGACACTGTTTGAAAAATGGCTATTTTAACTCGCCAAATTAATATTAAAACAATTTCAATGCGTTTCGAGCTGCCACGATCAAACGATAACTCCGATTGCTACGAAAATTGAAATCCGATAAAAACTAACTATTACGGATCTAATGGAACTAGTTTCTTCCAATTCTGAGACTGTTCAAAAATTGGCTATTTTCACTAGTCGATTAAATATTAAAATATTCAATTTTCACAAATAAACTTTTAATTCGATTTTAAAAGTTCTATAACATCATTCTAACTCCAATATGATATAATAAAATTTTACAAATCATTTTCAATCATATTTAACCCAATTTTCAATTATTTCCATAATTCCAACTATTCAATTATCGATTTAATTATCCAAATTAAATCAAATTATTCGAAATAAAATTTATTCGACTTATAAATTTCACTTATTAATATTTAAAATTAATTAAATATCCAATTTTAATTAATAAAAATTCTGGGTCGTTACACCTGATGACCCGAGTATTACAAGGAATGTTGAATAAGTTCGTTCTCGTAATTATTGATGATATTCTGATTTGGTAAGCCAAATATAGAATAAATATTTCAGCTTGATCTGGAAAGCTATTTTTCTCTATCTTTATGTGTTCATATATTCTTTGTTTGTCTCCCTGCCTAGCAAATTTCGAGGACGAAATATTCTTAAGGGGGGACTTTGTAACGATCCCGTTTTCAAGCTAAATTAAATTTAGCAATTAATATAAAATTTTGGAATTAATTTGTGAATTAATTTGAATTTTTCCAAAAACAAATAAGATATGTGTTGTAAATAGATTTTCGATTTGAAATTCAAAAATAAATATCTTTAAAATAAATTGGATTTAAAGACACTATATTTTAAAGTAAATAAAAGTTTGTTTCTAATATATATATATATATATATATGTGTGTGTGTGTGTGTATGTGTGTGTATGTATGTATATACATTGAGATTTGGAAGTTATGTTTTGAATTAAATATAATAATTTTCAAAGGCCATTTATGGTTAAAATTTATATTTTAAAAACTTATATATATTATTTACTAAGGTATAATTAGTTATAAAATCATTTTCTTAAGGTTATATAAATATATGTATAAATAAAAGGAAATGTATATAGATAAATATTTATTTATTTAAAGGTATAATAGCTTTAGTTGAAAAAGATTTAATAAAAGGTTTATATTCCTTCTTTTAAGTTTTCACATAAAAATAAATATTGTTTGAATATATATATATATATAACATATGTTAATATAATAAAAAGAAATGTATAAAAAACGAAATTGAAATTATAATAAAAACATATATATATATAACTAAATAAAAAGATATAATGTAAAATTATATAATCTCATTTAAAAACATATAAATACATGTGTAAGTATTTTAACATGGAAATTAATATATGTAAGCTTTGTAATACATGAGATTAACAAGTGTTAGCTAAATTTCAACATGTAATAACAAGTGTCAATTATTAATTTTCTTTTTATTTTTGAAAAGGTAATAAAACAATCCTATATATATACATCATTACCTCATTTCCATTCTTTCTTCATTTTTATTTTCTAAAGAAACCAAAACCTGAGAATAAAATCAAAACCTGATTCATGAGCAAAGACCAAAGCATTTCAGTTTCAAGTTATAATTCGAATTAACATAAATTGACTTTAGTTTCAAGGATCATCAAATCAAGAAGCAAAGCAAATATCAAACATGCAAATTCATCTCAACAAAGTTCAACCTAAAAGAATACAAAATTAACTTTAACTGTTTCAAGTTCAACCTTTCTAACTTTCAAATCCCGAAGCAAGCTAAAGATTAGATCCAAGTTCAAGTTTTCAAACAATTTCCAGTTTTCTTTCAAAAAGGCCTGTCTCTTTTCTCTATTCCAGGTGAGCAAACATTTTATTTTAAAATCTGTTAAATCTTGATTGTATATGATAAGTACCTAATGTTTGTTATGAAAATAGTTTGTATGGATGTAGAATAAGATTTCATGCCTGTATATATGAAAAACTAGAGTGTGTGTGTGTAACAGGAAAACATACCCTTGTTCAAAATTTATTTGATTAAGTAAAAAAATTCAATTCCTCTTCCCCTGATCGCTTTTTGCATATGATGTTTAAAAGAAATTTGTTTGTATTGATGTAATACAAATTTTAAAAATAAAAACAAGTAGAATAACTAAGCAATTTATCTGAAAATTGGGAATTTACAGTAAAAATCAAAAGCATGTTAAAATTCGAGAGTCCTAATTTCTTGATTCAATTATATTATCTGATTTTTGTTTAAAAAAGATGAATTTTAATAATATTATCAAGATTTTTAAGTTTGTATTTGGGTAGAAATTATGAGTTGAACGGTATTGGTACTTTCGTCGAATCTTGACGATCGACAAAGAAATGAGTCTCGTGATTGATGCTGGGGGCTGCTCGAAGATCGAGGATCTTAGGAAAAATGTTCGGTGGGTTTCTTAACCACCATGGTGGCTTATCGACGTTGATTTAGGGGTTTGCAACCTATCTTAATCGACCAGGTTTGGGTGGCTTTTGCGGCGTCGTCAAGGCACCGGATTCGACAAGGGATGAAGGAAAGGAAGTGTTGGACAGTGGCGAAATTTTGGGTAGGATGGCAAGTTTCCAGGTGGTCGGAGGTCATAGCACGAGGAGGTTCTCAAATGACCATTTTTGTTCCAGTAAGGCTTCATTTTCTCGAATTCAAGTTCAATTTGAAGTTTGGTGGTCGGGATTCAAGGTGGAGGTCATGGACAACTTGCCAGTGATGGCAGCGATGATCGGTGGGTTGGCGTTGAAGCGTGCACGTGCACGAGTATGTGATGGTTTCAGTGGTTTTCTATAAGGAGAAGAAGAGTAGGCTTGAAGTTGTCTCGGGTAGAAGCTCGGGAAAGCAATGTGGTGGCTCGAATGTGCATGCGATTGAGTTCGCTTGAGTATTACAGGTTTTAACAAGTTTAAAAATTTTAACATAACAAAGAAAATAAGTGGCTCGGGGGTTTACTCGGGAAAATATGGAATCGACTCGGGTTTGACTCGATATCATCTGGGGTTCAAGTTGAAACAGTTTATTTTTTTTTGATAAAACAAGTTTTTAAAGTTTAAAATAAAACAAGTTTTAAATTATATTCTTAAAACAATTTCTTTTAAATAATAAATGTTTATCTAAACCTTGGATTAGTTAAAGTTTTAAATAAATTATTTTAAAATGAATTCTTAATTTATTTAAATAAGTTTAAAGTGTTTAATGTATATCCTTATTTTAAAAAAGAATTCTTAAGTTTATTTAAAACAAATTTAAATGGTATAATTAGTTAATTTAAAGGATGACGTATTTTTAATTAACTTAAGAGTTTTCAGTTAAATCATATGTTAAAATTTTTTAATTTCCAAGGTTATTTAAATAAGATTTAAAAGATAAATGGTTTATCTTAAATAATGTTTTTGATTATTAATTAACTTAGGGTTTTAGTTAAATTATATGTTAATGATAAATTATACCAAAGGTTTATTTAATGAGATTTAAATGATGTAATTAATTAAGATAAAAGGTTTATCTCTTAATTAATTTTGGGTCTTGATTAAAGGATCATCTATTAATTAATTATAGGATAATTAATTAATGTAATTAGTCAAAAGATAATTAATTAATTAAGGGTTAATTAATTAATGTAAGTAACTAAAGGTTAATTACTTAATGTAATTAATTAAGGGTTAATTAATTAATGTGAGTAATTAAAGGATAATTACTTAATGAAATTAATTAGTGATTAATTTAATGTAAGTAATTAAGGGATGATTAATTACTTAAAAGATAATTACTTAATGCAAGTAATTAGAGGATAATTAAATAATCAAAGGTTAATTATTTGATTAATTAAAGGTTAATTAATTTATGATTTAAGGGATAATTGATCAATGATTAAAGGTTAATTAATCAAGTGATTAAAGGATAATTACTTAATGTAAGTAATTAATGGGTTAATTTGCTAATGTAATTAATTAAGGGTTAATTAATTAATGTAATTAACTCAAGGTTAACTAATTTATGTTATTAAATAAGGGATAATTAATTAATTGAGGTTGATTAATTATGATGGATAATTATGGTTGATTTATTAATTTTCATTAATTAATTAAGATAATAACAAATGTTTTGTAATTAATTAATGCTAATTAAGTAGGATTTAAAAGTTATTAGAGCAATTAATTTAATCTATTTGGAGATTAAACTGAATTAATTAGGAATTGAACAACTAATTAATCTTGCTTATGGATGATTGGATTATATTGGATACCTTGAATTGGTTGATATCTTTGATATGTGATATTCTATGATGTGAATTGCTTTGGATGGAGCTATGTTCAGTGATGCATTGCTGTGTGAATGTGAACTTCTGAATTGAATTATAATTGTTTACATAAACAACTTGGCCTTTAAAATGGCATATTGAATTTAGATGCGACCAAGGGTCAGATTCCAAATGGATATCCGAAAACCACATTGAATCTTAAAGGTGAATCTTTTGGAAATGTGTTGTGAATATATCCACGTGCTTTTAAAATAAGCGATCATTATTCGGTTTAGCCTAGAGAGGACATTAAGTCATAAAACTCATCCCGAATAATGATACGATGAAATTGAATAGCATTTGAAGATGGTGGTTGAAGACCGGGTATTTTCGAAAACGAAAGGATTACCTGTCAAATGTCTCTACACCGAGTGGTCCCGGTATAGAGATTTTGATTACCCTATGTGATGGGGAGTCCGGACATGATTAGGGAATATCCGGATTTGCAAAGACTTTTTCCTTAATTGGACGTAGTGCCTTCGGTTCCATTCAAACCCAGGATGGACTTGTATGGATGTATGTCTGACGTTACACTTTGAGACGTATAGATGGTTTCTATCAAATACATTTCTATTTGGTGGCGGATAATTTATTCTCTTAGGTTAACACCCTTCTCTGAGACGTACCAGCTCAGAGGTTATGTAGTTGATGGTTACTAGTGATATATTCCCAAACTGGTAATATGGTATGCAAAGTGCTGATCATCGGTCGATCGAAGCATGGCTTTTATGAAAAGCGTAGCTTTGTGGGATGAGACTTCATCGAGCCTCACACCGCGGAAATGGTCGAAACAGGAAGGATGTGGCAAGGTTACGAGGGTCGTGCCGCTTAGGGTATGTGCATTTCCTTCTGGATAAAAAGTGGTATCATGGTATGGAGCCCAGATATTTAACTTATATGGTTGTTGGAATTTGTTATTGGCGCCTCGGTAAAGGTCAGTGACGACCGGGGGATAGCATACTCATGACGGTTAGTTACCTAGTTACAGAGGTAACCCAACCTTGTGATGGCAGAGATCTGGTTAGGTTCTCGATGAGTCCCTCCAGAGGCGTACTGATTTGGAAAGGAAGTTCCTTAGTCTTGGCCATTTGCTGGAAATCCAATCACCTGATATGCGCCCTGTACGGTTTTAGTTGTAGAATCTGCCATTTAACATGGTAGCTATAGTAGGCATACTATAATGGTACATTTGCTGGCTAAGATTAATATTATACTTTTGAAATGTTTTCCACACTATGATAATAATACCAAAAATATTTTCACGTATCAAGCATGTTTGACTATCATAAGGAGAAATCTTCCCCATGTATGCGATTGCATTGAGTGTGTGCCGGGAGGCCTCATGGTAGTTTCATTTTCCAAAAAGCATAGCGGATTTCTTTTATTTCTTTTGTTTATTTAAACAACTATTTCTGTTTGCTCACACCAGTCCCATGACTGACCTAGAGTTTATTGTTCCCTTTCTAAACTCTGGGTGCCCATAATTTTCCACACGGGCAGCCTAGAGTCAGGTTATCAAATAGTCAGCTAGTAGATGTAGATTTTGGGAATCTTTGAAGTCTTTAATCTTTGAAGTCTGTGGATTTGGGGATCGCATTCGCTATATTGTAGCATGGTAGCTTTTGTTTTTATATTGGTCTTTGGAGCTTGGGCAATGAAGATGCAGTGTTGGATTCTATCTTTCTCTCTCTTTCTTGGAAGCTCTGTTGAAGATATATTTTCCGCTGTTGTTGCTCTTGTTCCTAGTTCTGCTATTTCTTTTCCAATGTTGTATATTGGCTCTGATATTATATCAAGTTGTATCCAAATTGTGTATCAATAAAATTCTTTGTTTTCGCTGTGTTGTTTTCCCTAATGTGTTATAAGCTCGGCGAACCAGACTCAACATTCGAATCTCCGGCATTCGAATACAGGTGATGTATTGGATGCCGATTTTCGAAGGTCGAGTCTGGGTCGTTACATGCGGTAGTAAGGATTTTTGGGAGCGGTCGCTTCAAATTTAAGGTATTAAGTGGCTATTGTCTGGCCTATCTCTTTCCGTAAAGAAGTATTAAGTGGCTTGAAGAGATTTTGTGCGATGTCAGTTAAGGAGTGACAAAGAGGGGTCTACATTGTGTTAGGTATTAAATGACGGGGTCCTACCTAAGATATATGTACTAAAATGGTCAGAGTCTGCCTAATTCACATGAAAAAGGTATTATGTGACTTGGATACTTTTTCTCACATCGATAGAACACGATTGATGATGGTTGCATGGGATTGGAAAGGGGACTTTGGCCTACAGTTGAAAGTAAGTTATAGAGAGAGAATGGAAGATTGTAGGTTGTAGAGTTGGACTGGGATAGCATTCAGGCTTACAGTTGGATGTATCTTATGTGAGACCTAGTATATGATGTGTAAGATATATTACTTATCTAAACAATACTGCCCAAGTATTATTTTGGTAAGACTTGATATTTTCATTCACCAAAGCTTATTATTCCGACCCCTCCTCATTACAGTACACAAGTTAGATGAGATAATGCTGATTGAGAGGACTAAAGGCGGAGGTGAGGACTTGCGGTAGTTATCTATCTATTTATGTTTTGATATATTTTGATGTACTCACTTTAAACATGATGTTGTTATTTTGAGATATAGTATTTTAGATACTAGGATGTTATGTTATGTTTCTAAGGTTTGAATTTTTATGAAATGGGTACTATTTCTGATACTACATTTTAACCTTTCTACCGTGAGATTCTAATAAGTATGGTAGCTATGTATACTGTTTATTGTATTAATTTTATGAACCAACAGCCAGCTTTAGAATGAGCCTATGATTCGATGGGCTTTTATAGTGTTAAAAATTAGACTCGTTTCATGGTGGGTTGTTACATTTGGTATCACAGCTCAGGTTACCCGATCAACGAGGATAAGAATACATAAGAGTGCATACTTGTTATTTTTGGAAGTATTTTTCAAACCCTACTAAATACAAACACACACACACACACATATTTGAACATACGCGAGCACACTAGGTAGATCTTTTATTTCAGCAAATAATATTATCATTGGGAAATTGTAACTAAAACTTTAAACTTATAAATAGTCGATTATAGCTGAAAATCATTCCTTTGAGGCTGGGAACCCCTCCACCTAAGAGATATTCACTATTTGAGGGATGCCAGAATGATTAAACTAATACCTAAGGCATATAGGGCAAGTTCCCATTCCTCGGCAAGTTGTACCACTGGCACCTGTTGCTCCACCCACTAAAGCAACACACAGTCCTATAGACTTTCCTAAGACATGAAAAGTTTTCCATAATGTTTATGGAAGGGTGTATACGGAGGCAGAATACCTTTTTAGACTAGGGCATGGATTAGTGACTACGAATGCATATTTCAAAAGTTGGGATAGGAAGATCGAATCAAGAGAAGAATGGCTGCATGGCCTTTAAAGGGAGAAGCATTGGAGTAGTAGACCATAGTAGATGAAGAGAATGCCAAGGAAGGAATCACTAAGGCTGAATTTAGGACTCTCTTTGCATCTTCGTTTATGTCTAAAGTAGAAATAAGTTTGCAGTTGGAGAAGTTTATACAGTTGAGGCAAGGAGACTCCATGTTAAAGGAGTATATGAATAAGTTCATGGAATTGTCTAAATTTGGATTGAGTTTGATTGATACCCTATGAAGAAGGCTATAAAATTTGTCAACGGCCTAATTTCTCCACTTATGAGATGATAGTTGAAATGGCCCTATTGCAGACTGTTCGCACCGAGGAGATGGTGGATCCAACAAAAAGTCAAGGTGGTGCTAAGAAGGGAGGATTTTGGGCTGACAAGAAGGCCAAGGGGAAGACTAAAAATGGAAGTATTGTTGGAGTTGGGCCAGCTTGCAGCAAAAGTTATAGATGAATTTCAAAAAAATTCCCTCACAGGATCTTTATTGGACCTATGAAGTCTAGTTTATTTAGAATATTTCTAAGTTTTATTTAAATAAAATCTTTTGCTTTATCGAAATTTGTGAATTAGCATAACTTAATATAGGTTATGATACACACACATGCATCATATACATATGTGCGCGTGCGCACGCATGTGTCACATATCAATCCATGCAAGGAACAACATGCTTGTGTATAGATGCTGAGATTTACATTGCAGCAGACATATTAGCTAACATGCAAATATATTATCCAAATACTTGTGTGTTTGTGCGTTCATATACTGTTATTTATATGTAAATATTACAAATAAATAAATATATATTACAGTTTTTCTTAAATAATTTATATAAGTATAAATACACACACACATATTTATATATAATTATATGAATAAGTATTAATATGTTATATATACATATTGTATACTAGACTTATTTAAATATAAATAAATTATTTATAAATGTTTAAAATTATATATATGCATAATAAAATAATACATACATACACACACACACACACAGATATATATATCAATAAAATACTTAAAAATATTTTGATAAATTTAATAGAATAACTCTTGCATATAGCTCTATAAATGTAATATTTTTTATTTTAATAAGATTTTTTATATGAATATCCATGCAAAAATATAAAATATCAATTAAAAACAAATTTCAAATTTTTATCTCAATTTTCAAATTTCCTGTAGCTCCTAAATAATATTATATGCTTTGGGAAAAAATTAGATAATTTTTTGGTTTAAATTAATTATAAAACAATTTTTCTATTTTCGTTTAAAATATGAAAATTAATTTAAAAATAAAAAAAATCTTATTCATTCCGAGATTTTCTTTTGCTAAAATTATTTTATAAAATATAAAATATAATTTTCATAATATATTTGAATAAATATAATTAATTTATGTAATAAATTAATTTAGATAATTTTTAAATAATCACAAAACAAATATAAAAATATTTTATCATTATTGAAAATTATCACAGCCTTAGTACTTTACATATAAAATTATAATATCATATTCGATCAAAGCATGATGTTATAATTAAATATAAACTATATAATATATTTAAATATCATATATTAGTTTAATAAATTTAAAAAAATTCTTAATTACAAAACCATGTTGACCTAATACATATTAGATAAAAATATATTTAATTTATATACACATATACCGAACAATTTTGTGATAATATCAATGCATATCGAAATCGTCATTTAACTAACAATTTAAAATACATGTTCAAAATAAAACATAATGATTGAGCATAAATAATTGAATTATGATTAAAAATGTACCTTACTCCTAATGCCTTGAAGTACACCTTGAGATGATGATATCTGCCCCTTGAAACTATTTCCGATCAAATAGAGTGCTAGTCCATGACCGTCAGCCACCGACTATCGAATAGCGATTGATTTTGTTTGATTCGATTGGAACTTGAATCAACGGAGGTAGAGGAGGCTGATTTCGGTAGATCTAGGAGAGTTTTAGAGGACTTCAAATGTTCTCTAAAGGTTGAGGATAGAGATGCTTATATAGAGGAGAAGTTGAATATATTTTAGAATCAATATCCTACATCACCTCTTACGAACTCTCTTTCATCTTAGCCCTCCATGTCAAAGCCTTTTTTGCACCATCTTATAGCTACATCTACCCTACATTATGGTCAAATTTTCCAGCCCCATCCATTGGCTTTAAACCCATTTAAAGCTCAAATAAAATATTATGCAATTAAATCCAATTTAAGCTTATCGATATCGTATATCGATTAATATTATAAATATATTTAATAATATTTATTCATCAAAATAAAATTTTATAATAAATATTTCATAAATATTTATTAATTTAATTAACGGGCATTTCACTAGAAGGACAAACTTTGCAGTCAAATTAGTTTCTAGGACACACATCTACATAAATTAATTTCAAGGCCAAAGTCAGCAGAATAATTACTTTTAAGGACAAAGTCAGCAATCCAATTACTTTAAAGGACATAATTTCATAGGTTTTTAGGCCTTAGAAACTAATTATTTTGCATTTTATCCTTAAAAGTAATTATTTTAGTTGTGTGTCCTAGAAACTAACTACACTTGCTAAAGAGGCCCTTGTGGCTAATTTCCACTTTAATTAATTTATCATAATAACACATTAATTAAATCGTTTTGGTCAAAGGAGTATCATCATTTCGGTTGTATGACTCATTCTGTGTAAATTTGGTCAGTGATTAATATCGAACTATTCGAATATTAACGTTCACACATCACTTAGCATGTCATGTGAAATTTTAGCCAAATTTATCGCTTACTTGGTTTAAGTAAAGTCCAATTTTTCTTTATTAAGCTTTACCGGGTTGTGACTTTTATTTACACCAATTATGTTCGTCAAAACTGCATCACTTTAGACTTGCGGAATTTGGTAATGGTCAAAATTTCATTATTGTCCATATTTAACTATATAGTTCAACGACTCTGAACACAAAGTCCTTGGTTCAATAATAACAACTATTACTGACTAAAATGCTCTGGTCAGAGACCTTGGCTTTGAGTTTAATTGATTTGACCGTGATACTAATCCTATATAACTAAGGAAACAAATCCTTTGTTGAATAGTGCTACACTTCCAATACTTCCACTCGATGGATGTCATGCCACGATTTGATATAATCAAAGTGGAGCTTTCATATTGAAGATCGATGGTATTCTCAAGTCTAGAGAACTATGTAAATCAGTCGCATCAATATTTTCTATTTAACCTAAGTTATATTAACCAACATAAAGCAATCGAATTAGTCATTCCATGATTATCTAGTAAATATTAGTATGTAACCTCTAAGTACCTCCAGCAGTCATGAGTAATACGCTGTCCAACATTTAGAGAGCATTACATACTCTAGTCTCAATAGATACATTGATATCCTATCTCGATGCATCTAAACTAGGAATATTTAAAATGGTATATTCATTCTCATAGTGATAAACTACTCACGGTTACAATCCTTTGTAATTACTATCATAAAACATACAATTTATGGATTTTCTATTAAATATACTTTTAATTAAATTAATTAATTAATATAACACATTATATCAAGTATATAATAGAAAGAAACTACCTTTTATCTCGAACAAGGTTGGTTATCGGGTTGGATGTATGTAACAAATTACATGATTGTCCCTAGAGCATACCCTTAACGTTATCAATCTCCCATTTGCACTTGGATCAATTATGGTATATTATTCCAACTTCTATAATCAGTTTCTCGAAAACCAGTTAGGTCAGTCTCTTAGAGAACGGTTATATTATTATGTTTAAATTGTTTACTTTATCAGTCAACTCTATCCGATGTTGATAAACTATATTTATCATATGGAACAATCCGTAATATGTCTCTCGATATCCAGTAAGCTTTGAGTTATGTTATGAACTATATCGTGATATTCTTATCATATAAAAATGTTATGGAATTCTCAACATTTGAAATTATCCTAGCTCAATTAAATTTGTACATTTATATTTATATACATCGTTTTTATTGCGGTGATATTCAAAGCGATGTATTCATCCATTTTCATTGAATCAACCATGGTCCTTCATTTGGAACATTTCCCACTCAAAGATTCTTGGGCAGAATTTATTATTGTCATGGTATACTGAATATCACTTATGCAAGTTTGAGTCTGAACACTCTTTCGTTAGGAGTTCGATTTTTCTGTAAACAAAATTCTCGTGTATTCCATAATTACACGAGATCACTCCAAACTACCATTTAGTGATATCAATTTGGATTTGATATTTGCTTCATATATCAAATACACAAACAAATCACGATATCATAGACAATATAACATGTATGATAATTCCTATTTCCAATGCATAAGGAACCCATCTTACATATTCCTTATAAATATTTTAATAAGGTGTCCTTGCATATCGTATGGTACATTCTCAATATCTATTACGTTTACTATAAAAGACATCATTCACAAAACCAACATCAAGTATTAAAAAAACTAAAGCTTATTTTAACACAATTGTATCGTTAATAATCAATAATGTATTGTTTACTTATGATTTAGAAATATCTATGTACCTTTTAGCTTTCTTTCTTATGAGCATACACTTCCTATGCATTTTGATTGACAATCAAACCACATGATATTCCTATCAAAACATTTGTTTAATTTTTATGCTTTTAAAATGATACTTTCTATCATTTATGGGATCAAATCCAAAAACCTACAAACTAGATGTTTTTCCCACTGACTTCGAGGCACTTTGGTTATTATGCATAAACAATTTACTCTAAATCATTACTTAGAATTTTCTGTCTCAACACATACATAACAAGACATAAAGTCATACTGGGTGATAATTTTGTAAGTAGAATCCGAACCAATTTGAGCTTATCGAATGATGAATCTATTACATAAATTTTAACAATTGAAATTCACAATATTATCTTATCAATGTGGCTCATTACATTCTGTTATCCATCCTTTTGGCCAATCTATATCTGACTGACTGGACAAGTTGGACTGGATGATCATCAAGGCAGGAAGCCCAGAGAGATGGTTATAAGTATTGGAGATTGATTATCGACAAGACTATGGACAATAGTCATATGGATTCATGCGAATAGCATTTTAGAATTGGCTAAGTATGAATTTCACACTTCAACTGAAACTACTATCGGGTACGATCATTTTTCAAAATGGATCAGCTACTATCCATCTTCAAAATGGATTGGCTGTGATCCATCTCCAAAATAGATCGACTATGATCCATCTCCGTAATGGATCGGCTATGATCCATCTCCAAAATGGATCGGCGATGATCCATCTCTAAAATGGATCGACTATGACACATCCCAATATGGATCAGATATGGAATGTCTTCAATCTAGATCGGCATGAATATTTGGATACGGATCACTTGGATTGACAGTACAAATAACCGATGATCGATCGATAACTCAACACTATGCACGAAACTTCATGATATACAAGATATTACATGGTATGACCAATCTTATCGATTGCATGTGAAAAGGAGCATGAAAAATGATCGTTATCGATCGCTATTTTGATGGAAATGGGGCCTACGATCGATAGGATGACCTCGTCTTGATCTGAAGACACCACGGCCGAAATTTCACGATGATATTTCACCGTCTTCCCCTATAAATACAAGCTTCATGTTTCATCTGAAGGATTTTTCTTTCCGATGCCCCGGCTCTATCATTTTTATTCTTCATTCTTGTACTATGGATCCCTGCTTATCTAAACTTTCTTGTAATTAGAATCAAGCGCAAGATTAATAAAAATACAAAGTAGACGTAGGCAAGATTGCTAAACCGCTATACATCTTTGTGTTCATTTGCTTTCTCTGCTAAGTTTTAGTTTCATTCATCATTTAATATCTATGAGATTCTATTGGGTGTTGATGCCCATTTTTGACGTCAATATTTTGGTGCTTTCAATGAGAATTGAATTTTCAGCTGGGTTAGATCTTATCATCTACTTGTGAATTCCCATATTTGTGAGATACGTCCAGCTTTCTGCCGATAAGTTGCCTATTTATTCAGATTTGAAAGAGATCTATAAGGAAACTACCTACAATGCCTCCTAGGAAGGAGTATGCCATTACTACCTCCTCGTGACCTGTTGTTGAAGTAGTAGAAAACATGGAGATTAGCTATAAACAATTGATCTGACTGGGTAAATAGGTCGCTCAGATTGGCAATACAAATCAACGACTATCACTCATTACTCGACGAATACAAGAGTGATCGATGAAACGACTTCAGAAAAACTAAGTACATGTATAGGGGGACCGACCCTATGGATCGCATGTTCCATGTGACATTTTCAATGGATCGGGGACGATCCATATAGAAGCTATGATTGATCATTTCAAGAACTATAATCGATCGTTTCAACTACAACTGATCAATCCCTAAACCATACTCTACACTACAGACCATTCAATCCATTACCGATCCGTTTAGTCCTGAAATTTGGTTAAGTTTCCAGATGAATACGGATTGGGTACGATCTATTCTTAGTCTTTCCATACTGATCCCTCCATATCATATATTGAAGCCGATCATTCTAGCTGATCACTTTTTCAACGAATCGTGTTTCCAGCCGATCATTTTTCTAACCGATCATTATTGAGTATCTAAATGAAAAATGGATCGAGTATGATCCATTCTTAATGGATTCATACCAATTTTTTTGGGTGAAGCACCGAACCTGTACCATAGTGTAGTGCCTCCGCATTCTGGATTCGAAACTCAAATTAAAGATGATGCATTCTATCTACTTCCCTTACATCCTATGATTGACGATGGCATAGGGGATCAAGTAGCAGCTGCTGAATTGTAGCTAAGGAATGGACAAGGAACTGCTACTCAAACGGTACTCCCAAAGGCTGGAGAACCAAGGTGATATAACACAAACCAAGGTGTTATGAGTTGAAGCGGACTCTATATATTTCGACCCAAAGTCGAACTCAAGCAATCAACCATTTGACCCGAAGTAAACCCAGGAAATTCTGGCCCAAGGTCAAACTTGAGTAAAACCAAGATTTTCTTCAAGTAAACCCCAGTATGACTCCAACCACCATTCGTCACTAACCCGGCAGTTCAAATTCAATGACTCCAAGCGAATCAGGGGCTGACTCCAAGCAAATAGCAAATTTTCTTGGGTCGGACTCCAAGTAAATTCTCAACAATCCGTCAATACCGGCCCATCTTGCTTTGCTCATAACTCGAGCATACGTACTCCAAATGACTTGAAACTTGGTGTGCAATCAAGTGGCCTTACTTACTTCCTTGTATGGGTAAAACCCCGTTTGGGTGAAAGTTTAGGGATCAACAACCCCATCCTAACTGATTCGCTATTTAATTGGCATTCTTAACCATTCAAATGTTGAACAACTAAGCATACATAAATCATAAGCATTACAAGTATCCAAAACATGAAAATGGATCGGATTAACGACAGTTGGAACAGCTCCCCTTTTTGTAACCTATTTATCAAAGTTGTCTAGCACGTAGCGTATCAGAGCAGATTCAATGTGCCGACCATGCCAGCATAACATAGACCCTCGACAACATCTCGAAAGTATGAGTGGCACATGGATCCCACTGGAGCAATGGATTCCATCAATGTAGACGTTTCCCATATTCCTTGAAGGAATAATGGTCATGCGGTTTATGCAGTTACCACCCAGAACCATCTCCTCATCCGATCAACCGAATTAGAAGTTTGTCGAGCAATTCAGGATGCATGCGGCTCACATCAAGGATTTGATGTCATTATCTAATTTATTTCAAGCACCAAGCAAGTTGTTCAAGGACTTTTGGCAGAGATTTAACACCATTGTCACTAAAGTGAGCAATCCCAGCGAGAATATCATACTAATGGTGCTGATAAGGGAAATCGACCCTAAGTTAGACTTTAGCGACTGGTAAGCTAGAGAGCCTCATATGGCCTTAGATTGTTTCCGTTACAAAATGAGCCAGAACCTAAGAAAGGAGGAGTCAGAGTAGACTAGGAGAAAGAACGATGCGGTCCCATTGCTGAAAGAATTCAAAACGAGGGGAGCATCGAGGGCTTAGATGAGGACTCATATCCTAGAAGACAATCTAGAATCCCAAGATTCGACAAACACATTCCACTGAACGATTCAGTTGAAAGAATCTACTAGGCGACTTACGACTCGAAGTAGTGCTCGAAACTTGCCTCTAGAGAGCCCACCGAGACCAAGAAGAAGTCTGAGAAGTATTACATGATTCGTGATGCAAACAGTCGTAACACTAGAATTGCAAACACCTCCAAGATGTGATCAGACATCCGATCTTCAAAGGGAACTTCAATAATATATGCAAGCCCTACAGAATGGCGGGTAGGATACGTCCGACTCTTACCAATAATAGCCTTTGATTATCTGCTGGACCACCTACGGTCGACTTCAAGCTAAGAAGGGCTGAAGCAAATTGGAGTAGCAAGCACACGACATTGCTTTATCTATCAATAAAATTTATTTAAATTTCATTTATGTTTTGAATTATGACCAACTCGAATTAAACTACTTGTAAATGATGCAAATGACCAAGTATCAATAGTTAGGCGTTAACCAACCTCAATGGACCATGATCGGACCTTTAGAGTCTCATCAAGATAAGTGTGGTTCCACCATTCATTAGCTACCATATGCCTCTAACTTGAGGGCAAGGACTCAAAATGGAAAAGCCCGACAAGATCAGAATCCAATATAAAGTGGAGATGACTGACAGTCCAGTCATCAACCTCTACGCTTGACTTGAAGACTAAAGAAAAACTTAGAGTGGATGAAGCCCGACAATCCACCCCTTAGCTAATAATTGAGGTTCGACAAAATATTTATGCCTCTCCCAAAGCTCAGCAAGACCGAGGTCCAACTAAAGTGGACGTGGTTTGACCATCCATACATTAACTCCTGCCTTGGATATAGGAGATAGTCTGGGAGCTCGACTTAAAGTAGGCACGATTGACCGTCTACTCATCAACCACCACCTCGACATGAGGACACGACTGCAATGTGAGGCGGATGTGACTTGACCATCTACCCAACAACTCTCTCCTTTGACTTGCTGGGTGGAGTACGAAGCAAATTGGACAAGACCTGAACGTCCAACCTAAGCATGGACCATGGATGTGGTCCAACCATCCATCGCTTAATCACCAAGTGGACGTGAATCAACTGTCAACTCGCCAACTTTTTTCCTCAACACCAGGCATAGAATTCCTTCCCACGAATGAACATGACTTGACTATTCATTTGAAAACTCTTACCTAGACCTAACAGGTGGAGTATAAATCAAAAATGGGTGTGACTTACCACCCATCATAAAACTTCAGTTCCTGAAGCGTGGACTAGAGTATAAAAACAAAAGGATGGACGTGGTTCGACCGTCCATCGACCAACTCTGATCCCTAGAATGCGGACTGGAGTGTAAATGTAAACGGGTGCGACTGACCACCCATCTTAAAACTTTAGTCCTTGGAGCATTGACTAGAGTTTAAACACAAAAAGTTAGATGTGGTTTGACCGTCCATTGATCAACTCTGGCCCCTCAATGAGATCTGGAGTATAAATACCATAAAATGTGGATGTAGTTCAACTGTCTGCTCCTTAACTCTTGCCCTTGACTCAACGGAAAATACATGACACACAGTGGATGCAATCTAAACATCTGCTCCTCTACTCAAGCTTGAAGTTCCCCAGAACACTCATCTTACTGCCAAGGCATGACAGAAGGAGGATCCGAATGAAGTAAACGTGTTACGACCTCCCACGCATCAACGCCTACCCAAAATGCAGGGGGTAGTTTAAGAGCCCAAGCGAAAATTGGATGTGATTCGACCGTCCAATCGAAGGAATCACATCCATCCACGACCTTGTTTGCACCCAAAGAAGGCGAACTATTCAAGCCTGGCCTAGACATCAGCAAGCCCAAAATCCAAACCAAGACCTGGACGCAGTTCGACTGTCCAGCAAATAACTCTGGTTCCCTAGTGCGGATTGGAGTATAAACATCAAATAGGTTCGATGACTGCGTATCAACAAACTCTGGTCCCCAGAGTGCAGATAAGAGTATAGGTAGAAAATGGACATGGTTGGAACATTCATCCATTAACTCTCCTCTATAAACCGATAGGCTAAATATAAAACATAGGATGGATGTGACTTGACCATCCGCTAATGAGCTCCTTCCCATGATTCACGTGAAGAATTAGAAATAAGAGTGAATGTGACACGAATGACCACTCTTTCGCCCATGATTTGGAGGATGAAGAAATGACTAAGGAAAACGTGGTTCGACCTTTTTCCATAATAACTCTAAGTCCCCAAAGCGTGGACTGGAGTATAAACACAAATTGAGTGCGGTTCGACTACCTGCCAACAAATTCTTATCCCTAGAGTATGGATGTGAGTATAAATAAACTGATGAGTGCGGTTCGACCACTCACTATTCCATCAACTCCGACCTGAACTCCAAAGGGTGAGTACAAACTCACTATGGATTGAATTTGATCATCCACGAACTAACTCCGCTAACCCAAGATTGGGGCAGGAGTACAAATTTCGAAAAGCTGAATAGGACAACTCGTTATAGCTCCGGCTTGGTGTTCTGTACAACTTAATGCAACGACTGCAGGGAGGCCTTAATACAAAACCAATCGTAACAACATCTGAAGTTACAGGTAACTGGCTTTATCATGCCATCAGATAGACAAGTAATACCGATCCAAACTTTCTATATCATGTTGTTGGATCGAAGGTCGATACCTATCCACACCAATCACGAATGGATATGACTCGAACATCGATCGAATAGCTCCAATTACCATAGTATGGATAGGATAATAAACCACGAATGAAAGTGACTTGACCTTTCATTCTCCATCACCTTCCTTTGATCCATCAGGAAGAGTAAGAAGCCAGATGGGCATGACTCGACCACTCTTGAGCTAACTATCTCCGTTGGTCTAACAAGAGAAAATAAATCAAAATAGACGTGACTGGTCGTTCAGCTCTGAATGAATGCAACATGAGCGGTCATTCGCTAGCTCTGACCACGATTCGACTAGAAGAGTAGTTCAAAATAGACGTGACTTAACCGTCCATACACCGATCCTTGCCCTTTGGTTCGACATGGGGAGTAACATTCACATATTGGATGTGACTTAACCATCCACTCTTTGGTCCTTGCCTAGAGTATCGTGACATCCGCATCAAAAGTGGACGTGATTGACCGCCTAGTACTCAGCTCATGTCCGAAATCCAACGAGACATTGAAGCCTTCCGCCAAGAAGTAAAAGCCAAAATACAATCCAGAATAGACACAAGTCATCCTTCCATCAACGGACTCGATCCCACAAATCGACGAGAAAGAGTGTAAAGCCAAAAGAGATGTGGAAAACCTATCCACTTATCGACATTTACCCCTGACTTAGGGGGCATATGCGAGAATCAAGATGAATGTGAACCAACCATTCATCGATTAACTCTAAATCTTTGGAGCTTCATTGGGAATATAAACATGACTATGACGAGACTTGACCATCCACGCAGTACATTTATCAACCTGAGAAATAAGGGTGGAAGTATGATTATCCAAAAACTGACACCGATAGCTCAATACTATGACTCTTGCCTAGAATTTACAATGACTCGAGGCCACGACCAAAAGGATGCTTAGAGATAGAATCATCAGATCAATGCCTAGGATCATAGGTGACTGACCATCATTCCAACCTGAATAATGAGCAACAGATTGCGGGTATGTTAATTGGAAAGCACGTTACTTAAATACACAAGCAAATTCAAACTCAAAGCAAGAGCCAGCTATGTAGTTGTGCGGAACATGAGGCTAAACCATACTTGATATTTGATTTGACATTCTTATAAGCCTGATCTTCAGCCATTGTAGATAATCACTCAAATCACCTAGAACCCATCACTATCGGACACATCAGCTTATGCCAAGATCAAAAATTACGATTGAAGTGATCGTTATAACATGTTGTACTGACCATCACTCATACCATTGACTATGTGTTAGAGAAATGCTAAAACATGAGGATCGACATCAAATCCAACTACTATTGTTCATGCCTACATAGACCAACAAAGTGTTGAAGTTACAAGACTCGCCTAGGCAAAGGGCCGACATTGACCTCTTCGCCCATGTGACTTTGCAAACCCAATACATACGTCCTATGTGCTAAGTACAGTTTAGTGCGGTGTTGTGCAGTTTCGTACAAGTACAAATATGCTAATCTATTCAAGTCTGAAGTGGTCAACATCCGATATAAGGCTATATTTTTTCCAAGTATGCAAGTCATATATGGCAATCCCTGTTGTTTAATTTCAAGTTCACATGAACCAAAAACTACTTAAGCCCTACTAATAAAAAGGATTAGAACCAATCACATTTGTCACGAGTCGAAATCCAGCATTCGAAATCGACATCAAATACCTCACCTGTGTTCGAATGCCGGAGATTCAAACATCGAACTCCAGTTCGAATGGAGTTTATAAAAACATTAGATGAATATAAATAGTAGATCAAAAGATGATCTCATTAATCAACACCATAGACACAACATCAGATACAATATTCATTACAACATTTATCACCAACATTGGAGTACTACACATAAGATACAACAACAAAATGATAACCCTATAGCGGAAAAATAGAGTTATCACAGCTTCAAAAGAGTCTTTAATGAAATAAAGCGATATCAAGATTCCAAACTAAGCACCTTCTTCTAATTTCAAAGCTTCCAAAATCCGATAACTCCAAAAGACTTCAAAGATCCAAGCTACTATCCAAGATAGCTCCAAAACATGGATAACCTGCTTCTAGGCTGCCCGTGTGGAAATTATGGGCATCCAGAGTTTAGGAAGGGAACAGTAAACTCCGGGTCAGTAATGGAAGTGGTATAAGTAAACAAAAACAGTTGTTTTGAACAAAAACAATTTATAAAAGAAAATTGATATGCTTTTGGAAAATGAAGCTACCATAAGACCTCCCACCACACACACAATGCAATCGCAGAATTGGAGGAGATTTCTTCTTATGATACTCAAACATGCTTGATACGAGAAAATTCTTTGATATTATTACTAGCGCATAGTGTCGAAAAATATTTCGAACGCATAATATTAATCTTAGCCAACATATACATTTCGTACAATGCCTGCTATAACTACTATCTAAACAGTGGTGACCACCATAAGTAAATCGCAGGTTACACAACCAAAACCGTACAGGGTTTGTATTGGTGATTGGATTTCCAACAAATGTTCAGGCTAAGGAACTTCCTATGCCACATGGGTACGCCTCTGGAAAGACGTCTCGAGAACTTAACCAGCTCTCTGCCAACACAAGGCCGGGTAACCTTTGTAACCAGGTAACTACTACAAGAGTATGCTATCCCCCGGTCATTTGCGATGTTTATCCGAGGTCCCTTAACCACAAAGCAACAACTACAAAGTAATGAATTTGCAGCAACAACATAGATTAAATATCTGGGCTCCATACCATGCTACCACCTTTTCCAGAAGGAAATAGACATACTTTAAAGGGCGCGACCCTCATAACTTTGTCGTTGATAACCATCAAATACATAACCTCTAAGCTCGTACATCTCGGAGAAGGGTGTTAAGTTAAGAGAATAAATTCTTCGCCACCAAACAGAAATGTATTTGATAGAGATCAGCTTTATATCTCAAAGTGTAATGTCAGACAAAAAACCATACAAGTTTGTCTTAAGTTCAAACAGAACCGAAGGCACTTCGTCCAATAAAGGAAGAAGCCCTTGCAATCCGGGTATCCATAATCCCGATCGGACTTTCCATCACATATGGAGATCTCTATACTGAAGCAACTCAGTGCAGAGACATTCGATAGGTTATCCTATCGTTCTCGAAGACACCCGGTCTTCACCACCGTCTTCAAATGCTATCCATTTCGTCGTATCACTATTCTGAATGGGTTATATGACACAAAGTCCTCTCCCGGCTAAACCGAATAGTGAGCGCTTGATTTTTTTTAAACACGTGGATATATCATTCACAAGGATTCACTTAAGGGTTCGATGTGGGTTTCAGATAACCAATTGGAGTCCAACTCCCTGTCGCGTCGAAATTCAAATGCCGTTTTACGGGCCAATGGGTTTTCACATTCACACAGAAACAAATCACAGATATCACAGCTCAGCACAAAGTAATTCATATGACATAGATCATAATCACATATCAGAGGCATTCATCAATGCAAAGCATTCAACAATAATCAATCATCTGAAATTAAGATGGAATAATCGTGTGATTATAATTAATTAATCACATAATTATTTTCATTAATTATTCTTAATTGATGATTAATTATTCTTAATTTTAATTTAATTAATCCTTAATTATCTATTAATTAGTCCTTAATTAATTCTTAATTATTTATTAATTAATTCTTAATTACCTTCATTAATTAATTATTCCTTAATTAATTACCTTAATTAATTATTCCTTAATTAATTACCTAAATTAATTACCTTAATTAATTAATCTTTAATTAATAAACTTTATAACTAATCATCATTAGCAAATAAATTAATTTAAGGGATTAATGTTAATTAAAGATTAAAACAACATTTCATCTTAATTAACTTTTAATTATATTACCTCTTTAAAACAAATTGAGGATTTATTTATAAACAAAGATCGCATAATTAATAAATTAAACTTAATGACTTTAAAAATAACTTACTTAAAACCCTTATTAATCAAAATAATTTTTTCTAAGAACATTGGTTAAATTTTTTAAAATTTTGAATTTTTGTTTTAAAGTCAAGAACAACTATTTTGTATGACGACACGAGAACTACTTCAAGCATCCCCCAGGCTACATGCCTAACTGCTTCGAGTTTCTCTCAAAATATACCCGTGCATATTTCTTTCAACTTAAAATTTTGTTTAAGTATTAAACCCAGTGCACCACAAATTCACTCGATTTAAGACTAGAGCCAGCCCACAAACCTCCCGAAGATCACTTCAAGTCACCAATGCTTCTTCCCCCAACCCCAAATTTCTGATACCACAATGACACTGTGCACATGCACGACCCTTCCAGCCAACTACGATCGGTGCTACGACTATCGACAGGTCATTGACAACCTTTCCTGGCACCTGAGCACCCAGAAGTCCACAACATCGGTGAACTCAAAATTTCGTCACTCATCATCAACAGGAACGAAACATCGATCACCAAAAACACCACGTCCTCCCTCCTTCGACCATAGAGGTCATCAAATTTTGTCCAGCGCTACACTTGCCTCCCGGTTTTGATCGCCACTAGTGCGAACGGCTCCGATGCGACAACGAAGCGATGACAGCTCAAAATTTGACCTGCAACCCTAATTTGACTTTGATCACCATCCACAGTGAATTAGACAATCATTAAAAAAAATTCTTGAGTTCAACCATCATCCAGCTATTCCCAGCCATAACCCTGAGGCCTAATTCTTCTTCGATCGTAGTGGGTTTTCCTGAGTTTGTTTCGCGTTCAACTCGAAATTGCTCGCAATTTCACAACTTAAAAATATGGAATCTTTTACTAAAAATCATATTTTTTTGAAGACGAACATGATTACGAAATCAAATCCTAAATTTTAATCAATTAAATTTTAAACAAAATTATTTTTTCTACTGCGTTTTTATTTTTTTCAACAAAACCATTTATTTTTAATATTTAAAAGTATTTTTAGAATCAAGATCTTGTCAGTTCTAACCTATCTCATTCATACATTAAGATCACTAGTAAATCATAGGATGAGATTTTCAATTTCAAACAGGTTTTGAAATCTGTTTGCCTAGAACAAAGCAGACTTTCATGTGCACAGACATGCATACCTCATTTCCAGGTGTGTGTGTATATATATACATACATGCGAACTTAAATTTACAATTAAAACTCCAATATTATTCACCACAACATATATTAGTTCAAATCAAGTAGGGTTTACTCACCTGTAGCTTTGAAACAGAGATGCTTGACAGTTGATTTATTTTTTTCTTCTGTTTTTCTGAGCTTGATCTTGTTTTGATCCTCTGTTTGTTGTTTGATTGTACTAAGTTGTGTTGTTGTTGTTTTGATCTTGATAGTTATTTCAACTTGATCTGATTCCTTTGCTGAGTTAAAATTTTCTTACAGGTTTGAGATGTCTTCCAGATTTTGAATTTGTTTAATCACCTGATGACTATGCTAAGTTGTTTGTTTCCACACTTGGTTGATTACTTATGATGTTTTATTTGAATTGTTTTACTGGTTTGAAATGTTTTTCTGGTTTGAGAATGTGTACAGGGATTTGTAAATGAAAATGAATGGTGAAAGAAATTAGAAAGGAAAGAGATGTAGTGTTTTTATAATCTTGTTTTCATATTTTAATTAATAAAAATAACAAAATGACACTTGTTAATTCTATCATTACACTTGTAAATTTATTTACTTATGATTCTAACACTTGTTATGCATGCATAAAGATTAAAATAAATTTTTATATTAGTCTTTTCTTATTTTTATAATTACATTTTTTATATATATTTATACAACTTTAAAAGAAAATGCTTTTATACTAATTTATACATTAATAAAATTATACATATATATTAATATTTTGAATCTAAATATTTTTAAGATATTTTATACTTATTTTTAAATTATATTTTTCTATTTTAAAAATACATTTCCCTTTTATTCAAGTATATACAATTTAAAAGAAAATAGTTTGGAATTAATTATACATTAAATAAATTACCTATATATAATTTAAAATCCAAATTATTTTATCAAGATATTTATTTAAAATTTTAAATTCAAGTTCAAATTCAAATTCAAATTTGAATTACAATCCATTCTATATATATAGATATATAAATAAACAAACACAATATCCATTTGTTTTGAAAATTTAAAATTAATTCAAATTAACTCCAATCTAGAAATTCAAACAAATTACTAATTTTAAATTAATAAAATTTGGGGATGTTACAATTCCCCCCATAAGAAAATTTCGTCCTCGAAATTTGAAAGAGAGAGAAAGACACAAAGAGTACAAGAATATATAAAAGATAGAGAAATGGCTTACCAATCAAGCCGGAATATCCACTTTGCAATTAGGATAGGACTTTTGCATGCTATCATCTGTTTTCCAAGTACAGTCCTTTGGATCGCCACTCCATTGCACTTTGACTATTTTCACAACTTTATTCCTCAATTGCTTTTCCTTACGATCAATGATCTTCAATGGATCTCTCTTTACTGCTAGATTTGGTGTAATCTCCAAATCCTACCGAGCAGCTTCTTTAATGATACTATCTTGACAATGCATATATTTCCGAAGATGTGAAACGTGAAATACATCGTGTATTCCAGATAACCAGCTAGGCAGCTGTACTTGATATGCCAAAGGACCGATCCTTTCCAGTATAGGAAAAGGACAATTGTACCGTGGTGCCAGCTTACCAGTCTTTCTAAATCTCAACACTTCACGCATTGGAGAGACTTTCAAGAAAACGGAATCTCCAACTTGAAATTTTAAAGCTCTTCTCCTGCGGTCGTAACAACTCTTCTGACGACTTTGAGATGTTATTAACATCTTTCGAATAAAATAAATTTTTCCGTAGCTTCTTTAATCATATCTGGTCCAAGGACGAGTCTATCACCTGACTCGATCCAACATGCAAGCGATCGACATGGACGACTATATAAAGCTTCAAAGGGAGCCATTTCGACACTGGCCTGATAGCTATTGTTATATGAGAATTCGACCAAATGCAAATGGTCCTCCCAAGAACCACCAAAATCAAGTATGCAAGCATGCAAAGGATCTTCTAAGATTCAGTTTATCCTCTCAGTTTTCCCATCAGACTTCAGCTGATAAGCAGTGCTGAAGTTCAGTTTGGTTCCCAATGCGACTTGAAATGCCTCACAAAATCTACTAGTGAAGATCGGATCATGATCACTCACTATACTGCTGGGTATACCGTGGAGACGAACAATCTCTTTTATATATAGCTTCACCAAACTTGCTGCTGTGCGGGTAGATTTTACTGGTATAAAGTGGGACTTCTTAATCAGATGGTCCACAATAACTCAAATTGCTTCATTTCCTTTCTTAGTTCGTGGCAAACCTTCGATGAAATCCACCGACACTTGATCCCATTTCCACTTTGGCACCTCCAATGTTTTGAGTAATCCTGCTACTTTCTTTTGATCACTTTTAATTTGCTGGCAGGTAGCACAACGACTCACATATATAGATATATCCCTCTTCATTATCTTCCACCAGAAATGAAATCTCGATACATCTTATTAACTCCTGGATGGATACTAAGTTTGGACTTGTGACATTCGTCCAAAATTTCATGTTTTAGATCTGAGATATCTGGGACACACAACCTGCCTTTCAGTCTTATAACTCCTCTATTATCAACTTCAAAATTGGTACCTTCACCTTGGCATATTCTTTTATAAATTCCTCAAAGAAACTCATCTTCTTTCTGGTTTCTTGCGATCCTCTTAAGAAGAGTAGGAGCGATAACAAGATGGGCAAGAATAGAATGTTTTCTACTCAAAGCATCGGCAACTACATTAGCTTTTCCAGGCGTATACAGAATATCTAGGTCATAAGACACTAGAAATTCTAACCAACATTGTTGCCTCAAGTTTAAATCCTTCTGGGTGAAGAGATATTTCAGAGATTTGTGGTCGATGAATAATTCGAATTTTTCACCTAAAACAAAGAGAGTTCTTTAAGTATATTTATTAAGTTAAGTTAAACTCTTAAATCGTTAGGAAAGCTGAAAGAGATTCTTACCCAGAAGATAGTGTCGCCTGATTTTCAAAGCGAAAATAATAGCTAGAAGCTCAAGATTGTGAGTTGGGTAATTTTTCTCATGCGGACGTAATTTTCTACTCTCGTAGGCAATTACTCTACCATTTTTCATTAGCACTGCACCCACACCATCACCACAAGTGTCTGTGTAAACGGATAAGCCCTGGTTTTCGTTAATAATAGCGAGAACAGGAGCAGCGGCTAATCTCTTCTTTGATTCCTAGAAAGCTTCATTACATTTAGGAGTCCAATCGAACTTGGCATTTTTCATTGTTATCTTAGTCAATGGACTAGCTATCTTAGAAAAGTCCTGAACAAACTTCCGGTAATATCCCGCTAAACCCAGAAAACTTCTTACTTCCTTTGGAGTAGCGGGTTTCCTCCAATCAAGAATAGCGGAAATCTTGCCTGGGTCGACAAAGATTCCTTTTTCATTAACAATGTGCCCGAGAAATCCAACTGCCTTAACCCAAAAATGACACTTGGAAAATTTGACGAACAAAATGTTCTTCCTCAATATCTCTAAAACAATTCTCAAGTGCTCAGCATGCTCCTCTACGGTTTTGGAATAGACCAGAATATCGTCAATAAACATAAGAACGAATTTGTTCAACACATCTCGGAACACATGAGTCATTAAGTCTACGAAGTTTGCTGGAGCATTGGTTAGTCCAAAAGGCATGACTAACCATTCATATAATATACCTGAACCCCTGAAAGCAGTCAAGTGAACACAGTCTTCAGCAATTCGTACCTGATGGAATCCTTGAGCTAGATCCATCTTCGAAAGAAACGAGAGCCGTGCAATTGATCAAACAGATCATCAATTCTAGGTAAAGAAAATTTGTTTTTAAGTGTTAGTTTTTTGAGATCGCGGTAGTCCACACACAATCTCAAGGATTCGTCAGATTTAGCCACAAACACCATAGCTGAAACCCATTTAGAAACACTAGGACGTATTAGTCCTTTCTCTAGCAAATCACAGGTTTGCTTGACTAATTCTATCCTTTCCTTGGGTGCCATTCTGCGACTTGCATGAACGACAGGACGAGCATTATGTACTAAGTCAATTCTGAATTCAATTTCTCTATTTGGAGGTAAGGTTTTACTTCTTCGAACACGTCTAGAAATTCCCGGACAATAGGTATGGACTCCAGACTAGGTTCGGGATATCCCAAGGTATATATCAACTCATCTCTTTTAGGTCTCGGATCCTCACAAGAAATCTTAATGAAATCTCCAAATTTGCTTTTGATAGAAATCAATCGATTGTTACTATCTAATTTGGCTTCATATTTTGTTAGCCAATCCATTCCGAGTAAGATTTTAAACTCATTAAATCAAGGACAAAGAGATTGATAGGGAAGTAGTAACAAGAATATGAGATAGGAATGTCTCTGCATCGTAGACAAAGGTTCGCAGGGCCACCAACTAGAATTTTCACACAAATGGGCTCATCGACAAATTCCGGTTCAAGATTTAATTCATTTACAGTTCATTGGGAGATAAAGCTATGTGTAGCGCCCATGTCAAACAAAACTCTAGCAATTTTGTCATAAATAGTAAGGTTACCTTCTAAAACTCTTTTTCCTTTATCTTCCTTAGAGGTTGCAGGTTTATCTTTGACTATGTACACCTTTGCTGTTTGAGCTTGCTTCATTGTTGGGCAGTCTTTAACTTCATGGCTCAGTTTCTGACAGTAATAGCATTTCCTAGGTCTTGTTTGTACAGATTGGTTTACTTGTTTCTTAGGCTTTGTACATCTGCTCGAGTAATGGCCCTTTTCCAAACAATTAAAACAAGTAACATTCCTCGCCGTGTTTTCCTGATTGCTCTTTTTCTCCTTACCTTGATGTGGTTTCTTGCCTCCAAACTTTCTTTTTTTCAATTTGGATTGCTCGTATTTCCTTTATCCATTGTGGCTTCTTACATATCCAGGGTAGCGTATCTATACCCCATATCGGTCAGATCAGAAAAAGATTCTTTAACGTAGGCAGTCATTCTTTCGTGGAATTTCTTATTCATCCCACGAATGAATCTTTCATTTTTCTTTAGAGGTGTGTTTACCAACTCTGGACCGAAATGAGACAATACGTTGAATTTGTTTAAGTACTCCTCAAATGATAAACACCCAAATCCATAAATTCCTGGTACATTCGTGAGATACCAGCCGATGGCATATAGCGTTTCTCAAACACTTCTTTAAATCATTCCCACATGAATTCATCTTCTGGCTCATCCACTGTAACTGTCTCCCACTAGGCTAGGGCTTCTTCTTCGAGTTGCCAAGAAGCTATCAGTCGCATTTGATTGTCTTCCACCTTTAGCCCTTTAAAAATTCTTTCACATGATCTGATCTAGGCTTGGGCTTCAACAATTGATTCCTTGCTAGTGAACAGCTTACCACCAAGTCTCGAGAAGCTTTTATATAGATCAGCCAAATTCGGCTGAGATTGAGTAGACAAAGCTACTTCTGCTGTTCTGGGGAATTGACCAGTTGTAGTGGTATTTCCCCTACCCCTAGCTCTTCCACTTCGCCCGCTCATTCTTACTATCTATAATTAGTAAGAAAACTTGATTTAGGTATACGGACGAGATATCTTAGCGAATATCAACAGTTAAAAGAAATAGACCAAGAAATTTTAGGGTTTCGGTTTCTCAGGTTATACTCATTCTAGGGTATACTTCACCCTATCTCTAATGAGCCACCTAATGTGTTATACTCAATAGCTAAAGTTCTTAATCAACCTTTAGCTCTGATACCACTTGTCACGGCCCGAAATCCAACGTTCTAAAATCGACATCAAATACCTCACTTGTATTCGAATGCCGGAGATTCAAACGTCGAACTCCAGTTCGGATGGATCTTATAACAACATTAGATGAATATAAACAGCGGAACAAAAGATGATCTCATTAATCAACATCATAGATACAATATTCATTACAACATTTATCACCAACATCAGAGTACTACACATAAGATACAACAACAAAATGATAACCCTGTAGCGGAACAATAGAGTTATCACAGCTTCAAAAGAGTCTTCAAAGAAATAAAGCGATAGTGAGATTCCAAACTAAGCACCTTCTTCCAACTTCAAAGCTTCCAAAATCTGATAACATCAAAAGACTTCAAAGATCCAAGCTACTACCCAAGCTAGCTCCAAAACATGAATAACCTGCTTCTAGGCTACCCGTGTGAAAATTATGGGCACCCAGAGTTTAGGAACGGAGCAATAAACTCTGGGTCAGTCATGAGACTGGTATGAGTAAAAAAACAGTTGTTTTGAACAAAAAACAATTTATAAAAGAAAATCGATATGCTTTTGGAAAATGAAGCTACCATAAGACCTCCCGCCACACACACACAATGCAATCGCAGAATTGAAGGAGATTTCTTCTTATGATAGTCAAACATGCTTGATACGAGAAAATTATTTGATATTCTTACTAGTGCATAGTGTAGAAAATATTTCGAAAGTATAATTTTAATATTAGCCAGCATAGACATTTTGTACTATGTCTGCTATAGCTACCATCTAAACAGTGGTGACCACCATAAGTAAATGGCAAGTTATACAACTAAAACCGTACAGGATTCGTATTGGTGTTTGGATTTCCAACAAATGGTCAGGCTAAGTAACTTCCTATGCCACATGGGTACGCTTTGGGGGGACGTCTCGAGAACTTAACCAGCTCTCTGCCAACACAAGGCCGGGTTACCTTTGTAACTAGGTAACTACTACACGAGTATGATATCCCCCGGTCGTTTGCGACCTTTATCCAAGGGCCCTCAACCACAAAGCAACAACCATAAAGTAATTAATTTGCAGCAACCACATAGGTTAAATATCTGGGCTCCATACTATGATACCAGCTTTTTCCAGAAGGTAATAAACATACCCTAAAGGGCGCGTCCCTCATAACCTTGCTGCATCTTTCCCAATTCGACCATTTCCGGGGTGTGAGGTCCGACGAGGTCTCGTCCAAAAAGCTACGCTTTACACAAAAGCCATGATTTGATCAACAAATGATCAACAACACACAACAGCACTCAGCATGCCACACTACCAAATTGGGAGTATATCATTGATAACCATCAACTACATAACCTTTGAGCTTGTACGTCTCAGAGAACGTTGCTAAGCTAAGAGAATGAATTCTCCACCACCAAATAGAAATGTATTTGATAAAGATCAGCTTTATATCTCAAAGTGTAATGTCAGACGTACAACCATACAAGTCTGCTCTGGGTTTGGACAGAACCGAAGGCACTTCGTCTAATAAAAGAAGAAGCCCTTGCAATCCGGCATCCACAATCCCGATCGGACTCCCCATCACATATGGAGATCTCTATACCGGAGCAACTCAGTGTAAAGCCATTCGATAGGTTATCCTATCGCTCTCGAAGACACCGGTCTTCACCACCGTCTTCAAATGCTATCCATTTCGTCGTATCACTATTCGAAATGGGTTACATTACACAAAATCCTCTCTCGGCTAAACCGAATAGTGAGCGCACAATTTTTAAAACACGTGGATATATCATTCACAAGGATTCGCTTCAGGGTTCGATGTGGGTTTCGGATAACGAATTGGAACCCGACTCCCTATCGCATCGAAATTCCAATGTCGTTTTACGGCCCTATGGGTTTTCACATTCACACAGAAACAAATCACAGATATCACAGCTCATCATAAAGTAATTCATATCACATAGATCACAATCACATATCAGAGACCTTCATCAATGCAAAGCATTCAACAATAATCAATCATCCGAAATTAAGATGGACTGATCGTGTGAATAAATTTAATTAATCACATAATTATTTTCATTAACTATACTTAATTGATGATTAATTATTTTTAATTTTAAATTAATTATTCCTTAATTATCTATTAATTAATTCTTAATTATTTATTAATTAATTTTTAATTATTTATTAATTAATTATTAATTATTTATTAATTAAATCTTAATTAGTTATTAATTAAATCTTAATTACCTTCATTAATTAATTATTCCTTAATTAATTACCTTAATTAATTACCTTAATTAATTAATCTTTAATTAATAAACTTTATAACTAATCATCATTAACATATAAATTAATTTAAGGGATTAATGTTAATTAAAGATTAAAACAACATTTCATCTTAATTAACTTTTTAATTATATTATCTCTTTAAAACAAATTAAGGATTTCTGTATAAATAAAGATCATATAATTAATAAATTAAACTTAATGACTTTAAAAATAACTTACCTAAAATCCTTATTAATCAAAACTTAAATCAAAACAATTTTTTTAAGAACATGGGTTAAAATGTTTAAAATTTTGAATTTTTGTTTTAAAGTCAAGAAAAATTATTTTATATGAAAACACGAGAACTACTTCGAGCATCCCCCTGGGATACATGCCTACCTGCTTCGAGTTTCTCTCAAAATCTACCATGTATATTTTTTCCAACTTAAAATTTTGTTTAAGTATTAAACCCGGTACACCACGAATTCACTCGAGCTAAGACTCGAGCCAGCCCACAAACCTCCCAAAGATAACTTCGAGTCACCAATGCATCTTCCCCCAACCCCAAATTTCTGATACCACAATGACATCATGCACGTGCATGGCCCTTCCAACCAACTATGGTCGGTGCTATGCCTATCGACGGGTCATTGACAACCTTTCCTAGCCACCTAAGCACCGAGTAGTCCACAACATCGACGAACTCAAAATTTCGTCACTCATCATCAACAGGAACGAAACATCGATCACCAAAAACACCACATCTTCCCTCCTCCAACCATCAGAGGTCACCAAATTTTGGCCAACGCTACATTTTCCTCCCCGGTTTCGATCGCCACTGGTGCGAACGGCTTGATGCGACGACGAAGCGATGGCAGCTCAAAATTCAACCTTAACAAAACACGAGCTAAAACCCTAATTTGACTCCGATCACCATCCACAGTGAATTAGAAAATCATTAAACATTTTTCTCGAGTTCAACCATCATCCAGCTATTCCCAGCCACAACCCCGAGGCCTAATTCTTCTTCGATCGCCGTGGGTTGTCCTGGGTTTGTTTCTCGTTCAACTCAAAATTGCTCGCAGTTTCATAACTTAAAAATCCGGAATCTTTTACTAAAAATCATTTTTTTTGAAGAAGAACAGGATTATGAAATCAAATCCTAAATTTTAATCAATTAAATTTTAAACAAATTTTTTTTCTGCCGTGTTTTTATTTTTTCAGCAAAATCGTTTATTTTTAATACTAAAAGTATTTTTAGAATCAAGATCTTGTCAATTCTAACCAGTTTCATTCATACGTTAAGATCACTAGTAAATCAGAGGATGAGATTTTCAATTTCAAACAGGTTTTGAAATCTGTTTACCTGGAATATAGCATACTTTAATGTGCACAGACATGCACACCTCATTTCCAGCTGTGTATATATACATGCAAACTAAAATTTACAATTCAAACTCCAATATTATTCACCATAATAGATATTAGTTTAAATCAAACAGGGTTACTCACCTGTAGCTTTGTAACAGAGATGCTTGACAGTTGATTTTTTTTGTTTTTCTGAGCTTGATTTTGTTGGGATCCTCTTTTTTTGTTTGATTGTACTAAGTTGTGTTGTTGCTGTTTTGATCATGAAGCTGTAATTGTTTCAACTTGATCTGATTCCTTTGCTGAGTTAATTTTTTCATACAGGCTTGAGATGTCTTGTAGATTTTGAATTTGTTTAATCACCTGATGACTTTGCTAAGTTGTTTGTTTCCAAACTTGGTTGATTGCTTGTGATGTTTTATTTGAATTGTTTTACTGGTTTGAAATGTTTTTCTGGTTTGAGAATGTGTACAGGGATTTGTAAATGAAAATGAATGGTGAAAGAAATTAGAATGGAAAGAGATGTAGTGTTTTTATAATCTTGCTTTCTTATTTTAATTAATAAAAATAACAAAATGACACTTGTTAATTCTATCATTGCACTTGTAAATTTATTTACTTATGATTCTAACACTTGTTATGCATGCACAAAGATTTAAATAAATTTTTATATTAGTCTTTTCTTATTTATATAATTACATTTTTTTTATATATTTATACAACTTTAAAAGAAAATGCTTTTATACTAATTTGTACATTAATAAAATTATACATATATATAAATATTTTGAATCCAAATATTTTTAAGATATTTTATACTTATTTTAAATTATATTTTTCTATTTTAAAAATACATTTCTTTTTTATTCAAATATATACAATTTAAAAGAAAATAGTTTGGAATTAATTATACATTAAATAAATTACCTATATATAATTTAAAACCCGAATTATTTTATTAAGATGTTTATTTAAAATTTTAAATTCAAGTTCAAATTCAAATTCAAATTTGAATTTGAATTACAATCCAATATATATATATATATATATATATATATATATATATAAACAAGCACAATATCCATTTGTTTTGAAAATTTAAAATTAATTCAAACTAACTCCAAGTTAAATTCTAGGAATTCAAACAAATTACAAATTTTACTTTAATAAAATTTGGGGATGTTACAACATTGCTTGGGCAAATCCACTTAATCATTTTTCAACTCACAACATAAGGCTAATATCAAGCAACAACACCATAGTTAGCTCTATAAAGATACAGACTCAAGAGATGAAGAAAAGGAGCCGAAGGGATCCAAGGCTGCACCCATTGAGCTAACGATCAATATTACGATCAGCCATAGTGACCCATCATGGGTACTGAAGATCGGATCATATCTCAGTGCAATGATGATATATTGAATTAGCTAGCTTTCTCCTAATGAATCATGTATTCGCTTGCACCCATTCTGATATGTGTGCAATCTCATTGACTATCGTGAGCCATGCATTGAATATCAACCCAAGGCATGTCCTGATGAAACAAAAGCGATGCGGCATAGATCAAGAGAGATCTGCTGCACTTCAAGAGGAGGTGATAAACTCAAAATCAATGGGGTTATTCGTGACACCCTTTATCCCAAATGGGTATCCAATCCAGTTCTTGTGAGAAAAGATGATGGAAAGTGGCAGACATACGTCGACTACTCTGACCTAAATAAGGCATGCCCAAAAATAGCTTTCCACTTTCGAGGATCAACCGGCTAGTAGATTCAACCTTTGGATATGAACTACTTTCATTTATGGACGTGTACTCTGGACACAGCCAAATCCGTATGCATGTCCCCAACCAGGAGCACACCGGCTTCATTATGGATCTAGGGCTATCTATTTAGCGGCATCGGTGCACGCCATAAGTGTCGTACTATTATGCGAAGAGACTCAAATCCAGAGGCCAGTATATTTTGTTAGCAAGCGATTGATAGGTATTGAGAGAAGCTACCTATTGACTGCATCACAAAAGCTTCGCCTTTACTTCCACGCTCACCCCATCAATGTCTACATCGACTAGCCATTATGATAGGTCCTACAACAACCTGAGATGTCTAGAAGGTTGCTCAAAAAAACATTGAGCTAAGCTAATTCGATATCACTTATCACTTTGGAGAGCTATTCAGGGACAAATATTGGCAGACTTTATAGCTGAATTCACTGCATTAGACGATTCCTAGGAGTGCATTGGAGAATCGACTGATTGATGGAAAATGTATGTTGCTAGACATCCAACGATCGGCGTTCTAGCACCAGAGTTGTGTTAGTGACTCCCAAAGAAAGATCAATCTACTATGCCTTGAAACTCGACTTTCCTATAACAAATAACAAAGCTAAGTATGAAGCCTCGATCGTTGGGCTCAAACTTGTCAGAGAACTAGAGGTGAAAACTTTTCAAATCTTTGATGATTTATGGTAAGTAGTATGCCAATTCAGGGAAGATTATCAAGCTAGGGGAAGCAACTTGCCCTTTATCTCGGCTGGGTCAAAGAGCTACTAGTAGACTTCGAGTATTACACCATTACCCATACCCCCATAGGTCAAAATGAGAAAGCCGACTCACTGCCCAAGCCAGCTAGTTCCAAGGATGCACAACAGATGGGCTTGATCTCGTTTGTAGTACTAAATGCTCCAAGCATCAACCAGATGGAGACTAAATAGGTTCTGAAAATGGAGCCAGAAAAGGAGTCCTAGATGACTCCTATCAAAGATTATCTACAACAAGAGAACCTTCATGGAAAGAAGAATGAAGAATGATTGATCCTCCATAAACATATGTGCTGCATCATCCAAGAAAGAGTCATATATAGAAAGGGTTTCTCTATTCCCCTCCTTTGGTGTATCGCCCATGATGAAATCAAATAAGTCTTGAGAGAAGTCCATGAAAGAGAATGCGGCGATCACGCCGAGGGACAAACCTTGACAAAGAAAATACTCTGCTACAACTATTACTGGCGAACTGTCAATCGAGATGCAGCTGATTATGCTAGACAATGCGACAAGTGCTAGATGTTTCCAAAAATTTCGAGAGCCCCACCGAAGGAAATTACACAAATAGTCAGTCCATGGCCGTTTGCCACTTGTAGCATAAATATTATGGGTTCCTTACCGATCTATAAAAGTAGAGCGAAGTACGTCATTGTAGCAGTTGATTACTTCATCAAATAGGCTGAAGAAAAACCTTTAGTCACGGTCACAACGAAGAAATTAACCAACTTCATTGTCCGAAACATCATCTATCATTCTGGCCTTCCACGAACCATTGTTACTGATAATGGAACCAAATTTAACGGCGCTGAATTCAAAGACTTCTACTGTCGGCATTATACTGAAAAGAGATTTGAAGCAGTTGCTGACCCTCAAATAAATGGACAAGTCGAAGCTGTGAACAAAATCATAAAGTCCATTTTGAAGAAATGTTTGGAAAAGACTGGAGGCAAGTGGGTGGATGAACATCCATCATCATTATGGGTTACAGAAGCACCCACGAGTCTGCACCTGGCCATACGCCATTAGGCCTTGCTTATGGCTCCAAGGCCGTCGTCCTTGTAGAACTTGAAGTCCTTCCTATCGAGTGACTTATTACAACCCGTATTTAATTATAAAAAATATAAACAACAAATTGCAATCAATTTACAATTAAACTATAAGGAATTGGTGACGATCCCTAAGCGTACAAACGCATCTGGGAGCCAATGACAAGTACGTGTACCTGAACATGTACATATGTATTCTAAAAATTCAATTCTTGAAACTGATAGAAATTGAATTTTCACCTAGAGCTATTAGAGAAAAGACCGGATCTGATAATCAAAACTTACTAGCCCCGTATAACCGAATGTAGATATCAACTGATGGAATATAATCATGAATTTATACTATTGGAAATCGACAAACCGTCATGATGATCAAAGAAAGATACGACTCTTTGAGAAGATAATTCAATGGAAGGATAGCAACTATTTAGAAAACTGGATGGATTTCTTTCTGGAAACTCTAACATGCTTTGATTCAAAGCACGTCCACGCAACAAGACATACTTTGGAGGGAAAATGTTATCTGGCCTTTTGGCCTGACTATATTTAGACCGACTGGACAAGTTAGACTAGATGATCATCAAAGGCAGAAAGCTTGGAAAGATGCTTACCAGGATTGGAGATCGATTATGGACAAGACTATGGACGACAGTCATACAGATTCATGCGAATAGCATTCTATAATTCGCTAAGTATGAATTTCACAATTTAACTGAAATTACTATCGGGTATGTTCGTTTTTCAAAATGGATCGGCTATGATCGATCTCAAAATGGATCGGCTATGATCGATCTCCGAAATGGATCGGCTGTGATCCATTTCCAAAATGGATCAGCTTTGGTCCATTCCAATATGGATCTGCTGTGATCCATATCTAAAATAGATCGGCTATGATCCTTCTCCAATATGGATTAGCAATGGTCCATCTCTATTATGGATCGACTATGATCCATCTCCAAAATGGATCAGCTATGATCCATTCCTAATATGGATCGGATATGTAACATCTTCATTATGGATTGGTACGAATCACTATGGATATGGATTGCTTGAATTGATAGTACAAATCAGTGACGGTAGACCAATAACTTAAAATCCAAAAGACAATTAAGCATGAAACTTTGAAAATAGTAAGATATTACGTGGTGGGACCACCATATTGATCGTACATGAAAAGGAGCAAGAAAAATGATCAATCTCTATCATTATTTTGATGGAAGTGGTCCTGCGATCGAAAGGGTGACCTCAACTGGATTTGAAAACTCCATAGCCAAAATTTCAGGAAGATTTTTTGCTGTCTTCCCCTATAATTACAAGATTCATGGTTTATTTGAAGGATCTTTCTTTCCGCTATCCAGGCTCCACCATTTTTATTCTTCATTCTTGTACTAATGGATCCCTACTGATCCAAACTTTCTTATAATCAAAATCAAGTGAAGATTAATAAAAATACAAAGTGGACGTAGGCCAAGATTGTCGAGCCACTATATGTTTTCATTTACTTTCTCTGCTATGTTTTAATTTCATTCATCAATTAACCTCTATAGGATTCTATTGGGTATGGGTGCCCATTTTTGATTTCAACACATTCCAACCACATTTGTCTTTCTCATAAAGACACATTTGTGGCCAATCGATCATATCCCTATGGATACAATTATCAAATCATATTTTGATAATGGAATCTATTTCGGATTAGTACCTATATAATAGAGTCAATACACTTAATGATTTAATTAAGCAACCAAGGATTATTTATTCTTGACATTTACAAGAAACTCATAGTTTCTCTTCAATGTACAAGAATACTCATTGGACGTTCTAATGTGTTTGTGTTTGTATAGGTTCGGTCAATTTCATTTCATCCCTTGTGGTCCATTTTATCATTGGATCGTATCCAAATTCGTTTTATACCAATAATTTCTTAAATAAATTCTTTCTCTATGAAGTTGGTATTTCTTGAAACAATGGTTGTTTCTTAGTGCAATGGAACTGGCATCCATAAACATATTATGAATGGCCTTATAGAAAACAAACTTTGCACTGGTTCACAATATATACATGACACAAATTAGTCATCTAATGACCATCGTTCCCAAAATTCTCTTGGGACAATTCATACAATTCCTTATATACAATTATTATGTGCAATCTTTTGATTTCACACCCAGCCAACTCCTTGGTTAATATATGTAGGGTTTTTTTTAAACCTTTATCTCGTATGTTTTATAAACTATTCTTTGGATGATATTAATTTTAACCTTGCATACTACTCTTAAGTACACATCTTATAGAAAGAGTTTGACTCAACTTCAGTCATCTTTAATAGTGCTTTGTCCATGAAAGTTCGATTTCTCCTTATCAATACTTCATTATGTATTAAAGCGAGGAGTGACCTTTGAGATTAAATTTTTATTTATATTAGGTACATATGGAATTGTTTCCAATATACTCACATATTCGATCAAATCAAATCACTCACATGTTACATTACTTACTTCCCTTTTATATTCTTATGAACTTATCATAGACTTATACTTGTGTACCAAATACACATGTCCATGTCTGTAATAACTCATCAGTGAATATGACGAAATATATGGAACAATTTTTGGTGTAAATAGACTTACGATTGCTTGCATCAATATGTATCAATCTTAAGGGTTCATTAACTCTTATGATGCTCTCACTAAATAGATGTACATCTATTGTAACAAACGGAAATTTTCGACTTTCGAAAATTCAACATCGATACTCACTTTGTCGACTGCCGAGAAATCGAAGGCCGGAAACCTGAAATGTTATGGGTTTAAGAAAGAAGAAAGAAGAAAAGAAAAAAAAAAGAAAGAGGTAGAAGAGAGAAAAGAAAATAGAAAACAGAACACAAACAGAACAGGACAACAACATAATCTCACAATTCGCAGCGGAACAACATATAATAATAAATGAATAATCGTTAAACAAAGAACTATATCAGTTATTACATTTCATACTTTACATCATATCATCAGAGTGTACAACAACAAACAAACAGCGGAAAAAGAAATACTATATAGTAGTAATACGCCATGTCATCCAGCTTGCCTCTAGCAACTCCAGAATATCCAGAATATCCTGATAAATCTAACTCTTGACTGCCCGTGTGAAAATTGGTGGGCACCCAGAGTTTAGGAAGGAAAACAATAAACTCCGAGTCAGTCATGTGACTGGTGTGAGAACTTAAAACAGATTATTTTTCTTTAAAGGTAAAAATAGAGGAATATTTTTAAATTCAATTCGCAGTGCTTTTAAGAATGAGACTACCATAAGGCCTCCCGCACACACACACATGCAAACGCAGAATCGGAGGAGATTTCTCCTTATGATAGTCAAAGATGCTTGATACGCATTAAAAAGAACATTTGATATTATTACTAGTGCATAGTGTAGAGAAAATTCATTTCGAAAATAAAGATATAAATCTTAGCCAGCATAGACATTTCGCACTTATGCCTACTATAGCTACCATGTTCAATAGCGGGTTACCGCCATATTCCATGACAGGTTATACAACTAAAACCGTACAAGTCTCGTATTTGAAGAATGGATTTTCCAACAAATGGTCAGGCCAAGGAACTTCCCATTGCCACATGGAAACGCCTCTGGAAGGACGCCCCGAGAACCACCGTTCTCCGCTAAACAAAGTCGGGAATTCCTTTTCCCAAGGAATATTACAAACCCTCAGATATGCCACTCCCGATCCTTTGGAACCTTTCACCGAGCGCTCGTCACCATCATCACACAATCATAAAGTGTTTTCAACATGAGTAAGTATCTGGGCTCCATACCATGATACTACCCTTTTCCAGAAGGAATGGCTATATCCTAGGGAAGCGATCCCTGGAAACCTTGCCGCACAATTCCTGTTTCGACCATTACCGGTTTGTGAGGCTCGACGAAGTCACGTCCACAAAAACATACTTTATACAAAAGCCATGCTTTGGGTCAACAAATGATCATAGAAATGATCACCAAGATAGACGATCAAACAAATGATCCTATCACAAATAATCAACACAATGATCATTTACAGCTACACTCAGCATGTCACATTACCAAATTGGGAATATATCACTGATAACTTCAACTATATAACCTCTGAGCTCGTACGTCTCAGAGAAGGGTGTTAAGCTAAGAGAATAAATTCTCCGCCACCAACAGAAATATATTTGAAAGAATCGGCTTTATATCTCAATTTGTAATGTCAGACACACAATCCATACAAGTCTGTTCCGGGCTCGAACAGAACCGAAGGCACTTACGAAGAAGTCCTTGCAATCCGAATAATCTCTAATCACGTTCGGATTTCCCATCACATATGGAGATCTCAATACCGGGGATCAGCCAGTGCAGAGACAATCAACAAGAAACCCTTTCGTTTTCGAAAATATCTGGTCTTCAACACCGATCTTCGAATGCAATTCATAACGACGTATCACATATTCGGAATGGGTTATACGACTCCAATGTCCTTTCCCGGTTAACCCGAATAGTGAGCGCTTATTTAAAAAAAAAATAAGTGTGGCATTCAATTTCAAACAAATCACAACAAATACCTATTTAAAGGTAAATATTGATAGTCGGTTATTGAACTATCAATAGATATGCCAACATCACCAGATTCCAAATAATTTTCCAAATTGTTTATTCTCCAAAAATATCTTTATAAGATATACATTCTCCATTCTTCAAAAATAAATCAATATTTATTTTTAAACCCAATTTCCAAATTTCATTTATAAATTCCATATTGAATTTACATTTCAAAATATTTATGAATATACGATTTCCATTCGTTTTCAATTATTCATTTTCAATTTATCTTCAAAAAGATAAATTCAAAATATTCACTTAATATTGGAAAAGCATTTCTATACTTATTAAAAATAAGTAATTCACAGATCTTTTTATTTTCTATACTTAGAAAATATTCAATATACTCTAATCGAAATTAAGTATATGTTTCATTCTTTAAGGAAATCATTCACTTAAACATATTTATTTGGGCCAAAACGAATGTTGCGTAAACCATCGTTACGACAACCCAAAATCACTAGTATAGGGATTCGAATTTAAAATAGATATATAAATCCCAATACTATACAAAACATTTCCTTTCGAAAAATCATCTATTATAACAACAGTGTTATAATCTATCATTTCCTTCTATTTCTCGAAAACATCTATTTCAACAATGAATGTTGAAATCTATGGTTTCGATGGTTAATATATTTTAAAACATCTTTAGATCGTTTTAATTCTATTTAAAACATCACATCCAAAATAATTTCTTTAACATAATATTCACTATTCAAAAACATGAATATACCTTGTTAATAAATTTCATCACTTCTATTCATTTTATTTTAAAGAATTATTCACTGTCTAAAACATGAATATAACTCCATAAATAAATTACAACAATTCACTTATTAAAATAAGTCATTGCGGATTTATAAAACAATGTTTATAAATTCTATTTCTATTTATTTTATAACAACTTCCTTTCATAAATTTCCTTTATAAATCTATTCAATTTCATATCTCAATGATATACTAAAATTTCATATTATAAGTTAAATACTTATAATTTATTTGTTTACAAAATTGTTTCTTTAAACTCCCCAAATTTATAAATCTTATAACTTATAAGATTCTTTTATTTATCCACATCTATTTCCTAAATAACTTTATAAATTTTATTTATAAAATTCTATTTATAACTTCACCGTTATAATTCTATAAGTTTCATTCATTAGTGAAATTCATTCACAATTCTTTCTAATACTTATAAAAGCTAGTTTTATAATTCCAATATTTTTAATTTATAAATATCAATTTATAAATCTTTTAATATAAAACAATTTATATTACTATTTTAAAACGTCTTTCAGCTCCTTATAATTTCATCATTTTAATTTATAAAAAAAATCAAATTTCATAAATTCTATAGATTTCATTCCTTTATGAAATTCATTTACAAATCATTCTATCACCTATAAAAGCTCGTTTTATAATTCAAGATATTCTAAATTTATAAATATCAACTTATAAATCTAATAATATAAATAAATTTATATTATTACTTTAAACATCTTTAAACTCTTTTATAATTTCATCATTCTGATTTATAAAATAAAATTTTTATAAATCCTATTTTTAAACTTCTTATAATAAATTCAGAATTCCCAGTTCAAACTATTTTATAAAATCACTAATCCCATATTTTCAAAAATCAACTTTTAACTGTATTTCTCAAAAATCATAATTTTTATAATATTAAAATTATAACGTTTATTTATTTAAGATGAATCAATTCCAAAAATATTTTATAAACGTATATTTCCAAGAATCACTTTAGAAATCAAAATCGTTATTTTTAAACTTCAAAAATTGGATCCGATGATGCAACACATAAATAGTCAATCACGACTTTCAAACATCCTATATCATCCATGATAACAATCAAATATCACAATATATGAATCAAACAAATATTTGTGAGGAATCCAGTTGGATCCCTCCAACCTGTTTCCCTGCATCCACAGACATTAGCACAATACCATTCCGTTTCAAGACGGAATATCGTGGTACATGGGATTTTATAAATATATATCTGCTTACTAACGGCGCAATAGGGTCTCATCCGCTAAAAGAAAATGCGGGAAATCAATCAACTGCAATATATACATATGCCAATATATATATATTGCTATATATAATATAATACCAATTCCACTTCGAGGTGGAATATCGCGGTACATGTGTGTAATAAATAACCTCCGCTTACTAACGGCGTATAGGGTCTATTCACATCCAATATATATATAACAATCATCATTCAAGCCATCAATCATTCAATCAACAAATTTTAAATCTAACTATTAAAAATTTAAATAAACAACAAAATTCCTTTTGAGTGAGAAGTTCTCACCTTTGCTTTTATTTGCAATCCCTTTTCCATCTTGACTCGATTTTTCTTGATTTATACCTTGTATAAATATTTACACAATTCATTAATATTCGAACAGATCGAAAAATAAATTTTCATTTGATAATTTTGATTCATCGGTGATTTTATTTTAATAGTTAAATTAACTGATAGTTTTGTTTTAAACCAATTTCTTCTTTAAATAAATTTATTTAACTAAAATTTAAATTTCCTTCTAAATAAATTTATTTAACCAAGATTTTATTCTAACTAAAAAATTAAATTTATTTTAACTAATTATTTTACTTTAAATTAATATCTTTAAATCAATTTCTTTTAAAATAATTTTAACTAGAGATTTCCAATTGAACTAAATTTCCTTTTTATTAATTAAATCAACTATCAAATTTTTCTTTAATAAAATATTTTCCATTTGAAACTAAAATTTCTATTCAACTAATAATTTAGTTTTAAACTAAATTTTCTTCAAGTTTTAAAATTCCTATTTTTATTTATTTCTAATATATATACATTTATTGAAATTTGAACTGATTCCTTTAACTTTAAACCAAAATCTCATTTGGTAATTAAATAAAGCAGTAATTTATTTTTCATAATAATAACAGCAGTGCAATTTACTGTATATACATACATATAAATCTTTAAATCGCTATTTTATAAAACTTACTGTAATTATTTTAGTTATTTTAAATACTTCTAAAAATTATTACAATAACATTTTATTTTTATTCTATCACATATACATTTTTAATAAAATAGAATTTAAACTTTATTTGAACTCCTCAACGTTTTTGAAATCACTGGCTTTCCAAAGTTTTATACTAACTAAACAGTATTTCATTTTCACTGCATATTATATATATATATATATTTTTATTTTAAATACTGCATATAGGTATATATATTAAATTAAAATAACTGAATACCTTACTGTTAGTATATAAAAATTAAAACTGCATAAATTTTTCTCTGATTTATAAATGTTTATTAAACTAAATCACAAATAAAAATAAAAATCAATATACTCACTGCAAAACGCTGAACCCAGTTCACTACATGATGCCTCGAACCCTAGCCTTGCGCTCGAAGCCAGGTTACGCCGCCGCCAACTCGCGTGTGCTTCGCCTCGAGCTCCTCCATCCACGCACGCCTCCAATAGCCGCCGTGCCAGCCTCGAACCCTACTGCAACAATCCCCCAACTCGAGTTCGAACTGCATCGCGACCCCCCCTTTTCCATTCGCCTGTCGTCATCGCCTAATCACGCGCGTCGCAACTGCCGCGAGCCTCGCGAGTGCCGCCCCTCCAATTCGTGGCCAATACGAGCGCCGCCTTCTACATGCGCAAGCACGAAGAACTCGTGGCCTCCCTCTTTGCTCGCGCGATCGATTTGATTCTTCTTTTTTTTTTCTTCTTTCTTCTTTCTTAAACCCATAACATTTCAGGTTTCCGGCCTTCGATTTCTCGGCAGTCGACAAAGTGAGTATCGATGTTGAATTTTCGAAAGTCGAAAATTTCCGTTTGTTACATTTTGACCAATTTAAATTTTAAATTTAAATTGAATCTCGATTCAATTTCAACGCGTTTACTCACCGTGTGCTCATATACCAACTCCGAAAAATACGAAATTTGAAATCCGATAATAATTCAATATTACGGACCCAATGGATCTAGTTTCGTCGAATTCCGAGACTGTGCCTCGGACGGCTATTTTTGAATATCGATTCAAACGATTAAATTTCAAAACTGAACAATTCACTTCCAATTTAAATTCTGAAGCTTCTATAACCTTCAATATTATCAATATGAATTTTACAAGCCTTTGAAATATTTTAAATTGGCTTAAAATTGAAGATTCAAATTTTTATTCAACTTCCAATAGATTAAATTCTATAATTTTATCGCCAAATTCATTCTGATAATTTGAAATTCAAATCAAACCATCATTCAAATATTTAAAATTAATTAAATATTTCCAAATTAAATTATTCAAAATTCTGGGTCGTTACATCTATTAGTTGTTTGATATATAATTAACTAGTATTATATGATTCATAATCATATAATATAATTATTTCTTAAAACTATGGCTTAGTCTATAATTCCAAAATAATTATAAGTAATTTTGATACTTCAATATTTTTCGATGCATCATTTTATTATGAGAAAAAAATACCACATTACAGTATTATTCCATAACGTATATTCATACCAAAATAGAACCACGTCTATTTTTCAGTCGACACCAAAAAATAGCATTATTTCATATATAATGTTCGGTGTATTTTTTATGAAAGTAATTATCGTAATTCGATGTAATCAATAAGCACTATATAGCATGCTCTAGTTATTTCCTCCTTTACTATAATAGCATACTATATTAAAGGTCCGTCATTCACTTGATATAGATTATTTATTTCATATGCTGCAACTAGTTTACAAGGTAGAGTTCTTTAATCAAATACCCTAAACCCAAAGAAAAAGTATCATAAAGATTTTAAATATGAAATATATTTTTGAATAGAAATCATATTTCTTATTCTAATATTAAGTATCAATTATTGTTATTACAATTCTTATTTTCGATGCTTCCTTATGAAGCAGAATTGACTATTCATTCTCTTTATGCCAACTATACCTTAAATCACATCTACTCTTGTACATTCATTTTCCTTTTAAATGGTTGAACCACTCAAAAGAATGCCCTTAGTACGACATCATAACGAACTCTTTACAAAAGTGCACTCGATATCCTTAACATTTAAGGACGTCGTATGTGTTGCACTTTGTGCAAATTGATCAAACTAATATTTCAATAATCGAGTTCTTAGATCTATCTTGTAGTTTTGGTCTGGTACACATTACGATCTTTATTGTAAACAATCTAATTGAATACTCGATCTTATAGTATGGTTTATTTGTTTGCTTCGATTTAATAATTTCATCGAAGTATTGTACATTATGACCTATGATTGTTCACTATATAAAACTTATATATGATAATATATTGATCGAATATCCATAGTCTTGTATTGATTTTGAGTTTGAAACTCGTAGAAGGCAATACATGCTCTCGACCAAATAAACACGTAAGCGACCGAATTGCGAAAGTGTTTAGTAGTTATAAAATTTGGCACTTGCATGGGTATAAAAAACACTAACATGCAAGAAGTATTTAACAGTAAGTACATATTATTTCTATTTGTCAATCTTCAATTCAGTTCATTTGTATACCTTAATTAATAAACATTTTATCGATGTAGATTATTGTAATATTATACAGTGTATGTCCTTATAATATTAGAAAGGTTACATGTTATCATTCCATTTTCTAGTAAGGATCTCACTAGTCTTTTATGTTTTGCCAAACCCTAAGTCAAAACATAGAAGTCTTTCGACTTTACTTATAAGTGGTAGGACTAGTCCATCTTGAAATTCTAACCTTGAGTTTGTTCAACAAATCATAACTCCATAGATGATGGATAACACCGTATCGATTGTATCACATACAATTCCTAACCCATGGTTCCTTGTCGTAACATCATTTCCACCTTGAGTTCGCTTAATAAATTGAAAGAGATTATTCACTCGTACTCGCCATTGTTGAATATGCGTGTATATGATTTTTGTTTGATGATAATAAACATATATACATTCATTTAAATGTATTTGTTAATACACTATTTTTTCACAAATTAAATAAATATTTGCTGAATAAAATAAATAACACAGATTTTGAATTCAAACGAATATTTTATTCAAACAAATATTTATTACAATTTTGAATAGTACAATTTCAAACTCTCACTAGACAATACAACTTTGATTACAATACATCACAATTTCATATTTACAGTTGACCTCACTACATATCACTCACACTCGTAGTTCATCTTCGACTTCATTCCAGTTAGAATCCAGCATTTGAGCAATCTGCAAAAATATTCACTAACGCAGTATAATTGAAAAGGAAATATTTCTACAGTATAAAATAAAACGTGAATTTTGAAAATAATATTTGCCTCAGTTATTTGGGTTGATCGTCATCATTTAAATTTGAATTCATCATACACGAACAACTTATGACATACACAGTGTATCACTGTATATGCCACAAGGCCGTGCACACCGATATATACACTTGATAAAATTACAGGGACAGGTGAGCACAGGTCAAACCCAAATACAGGGTTCAACTCAGGTGCAACATAAATAAAATATCGACTTCAGCACAAGGTCAAACCCGAGTTTTTAAAACTGGGCTCAACACAAAGCTCAAATATACAACAAACACAGAGGCATCTGACATCGAATCAGGGCAACATGAAGCATGCAAGTTCGTGCACAAGTACAACAATGCACAAGTGACACCACTGACCATGAAACAAATGAACACAGTGAAATGCACAAAGACATAGCATCTGCACCAAGTTAATGTTCACAAATGCAACTCACCAACCAGACTATGATGCAAGAAATAACTCAAAGGACAGCAGACATAACAGGTGAAGTGCAACAAGAATCAGACTCAAGTACATGGTAAACATGTACACAAATGCAAAGCTTAAGTATGCAGATCAAAAGCAACTGTTCTTAACTGCAAGTTCAAACCAAAGCACAAAAGTGCACAGCAACCAACATAAATGAAATAACAACAGTATACAAGCAAAGACCATATGGTCAGTGCACAACAACACAAACGCATGAGCTATCTACATGCATAAGAACAAGACCCCAAATGTAACGACAGCAGCAAGTGATAAACCAGAATGCCATTATATGTACAAATACAAAAATGAACCAGAGGTTACAAGTCAACATGACCAGAAAGTAAATTAAACAATATATATGCAACAGGGCCAGAGCAACTCAGTGAGTATATGCCGAAGTCAGAGACAAGTAGCAGTATGCAAAATGGAGTGTATGCAACATGATGAATCAGTGTTGAAGACACGATAGATACATGCAGCGAAATCGAGTACAGATAGTAAAGACTCAAATGTACATGCTAGTAAACAAAAAAAATGGCCAGAGTCGAAGCACAAAGAACAAAACAGGTCAAGTATGCTACAACATTAAATTCAATCAAAACCGAAGTTAAGATCATCGTCAAGTCAAATCAAACCGTGATGACCAAGGCAACAAGTTCGAACCAAAAATGCCAGCAAAAATCGAAGTTGAACAAGTCAGAATTTAATACCGTGGTGGCCAAGCAAAGTCAGAAGTAATCAAATATACGAAGTGTCAAAATTGACAAAGTCAGAGAAATCACCAACGTCCAAGCATAATCAAGCGGCCAGAGAACTAAAATTGACAAATTCAAATAACATCAGACGAACGCAATTCAAGGAAATCGAACGCATATATAAACCCACAATCATCATCGGCTAAAGGCATCGAGTTCAAGCAAGCATTAAACCAGCAACGAAAGGGAAGTAAAGTACATACCGAAATCACAGAGGAACTCGATCCAAATTGGAGAAGCCGTGTGGTAAAAAGGAGAGCATCGATCGACAAAGGAAGCACGTCAATCATTATTCGATCGAGGAATTCAACCGGCGCTTCAATTTGTACAACCCTAATTTTGAAAGCAAGGAGCAAAAGAGCCGAAGGCCTAATTTCAGAAAGACGATGAAGTCGCCATTATTCTCACAAGCAAAGGAACGGGCCAAGCAAAAGAAAAAGGAACGGGTTATAGAATTAAATTGGGCCGGTCATATTTCTTTAAAAGGGTTTTTGGTTTAATTAACTAAATTAGGGTTTAGGGTTATTTATTTTGTTTTCTTTAAATTATTGTCTTTTATATTTTCTTTTCAAGTCAAAGTTTTGTAAATCACCACCTAGGTTGTAGGTAGTGTCAGATTGTCTAGTTAGAATTAGTTCAGTGAGCAAGGTGTGCGAGTTTGCAAAACTCTATAGGCGGAGCAGAGTTTGCGAGTAAGCGAAACTCTATAGGCGGAGCAGGGTGTGCGAGTCTATGAGAGTGTTTGTGAGCGGGAGCAAAAGGGTTTGCGAGTCTAGTAGAGTGTTTGTAGGTGGGATACTGTTTAATTCTAATAGAAATCTGGGAATGCAGCAGTAGGCAGGGGTTGCCGAAGCTGGGTAAATTTTGTGTGTGATTTACTTTTCAGCATATTTATTTCTGCAATTTGTTTTTACGTTTAAATCGAGAAAATTTGCTATAACCTTATTCACCCCCCCTCTAGGGTTAATCTAGATCCTACAAGTGGTATCGGAGCCTGGTATTTTTATTTAACTCTAGAGTCATGAATCCTCCAAATAATGCTTTTTCTGAGGGGCAATCTATTGCTAGGCCACCCATGTTTAATGGGAATGATTATGCTTATTGGAAAGTTAGGATGGGTATTTATCTTAGTTCTGTTGATTATGATGTTTGGGATATTATTGAAACTGGTTATAAACCTCCCACTATAACTGTTGGTGGTACTGAGATTCCTAAACCTAAGGATAGGTGGGATGCTAACGATAAGAAATTAAAAACTACAAATGCCAAAGCAATGAACGCTTTGATCTGTGCTCTTGATAAAAATGAATTTAATAGAATTTCTCATTGTACAACAGCACAAGAAATTTGGCACACTTTGGAGGTGACACACGAAGGAACTTCTCAAGTCAAGGAGTCTCGTCTAGCCCTATTCAGCAATGAATACGAAAACTTTGTGATGGACAAAGGCAAGAGCATAAAGGATATGTTTGGATGTTTTTCAACTTTGGTGTACAATGCTAGAGCGCTTGGGAAGGTCTTCACTGAGGTAGAGCTTGTGAGGAAGGTGCTACGAGTTTTACCAATAAACTTTGAGGCAAAAGTCATGGCAATACAAGAATCGAAAGATCTGAGTAAACTAAGCATGGAGGAGTTGATTGGTAACTTGATGACATATGAGCTTGCGCTAAAAGCAAAGGAAGAACGCAACAACTCCGAACCAAAGAAGAAGACGATTGCCTTAAAGAGCAAATAAGAGAGCGATGAAGAAGGAGAAGATCCAATTGAAGAGCTTGCAATGGCTGTCAATAATCTTAGAAAATGGTCAAGATTCAAGCCACGCAAGAAGAAAACAAAGGGTAATAGGTCAAAAGATTCTGACAATTCCGATAATGAACTGACGTGTTATAACAGCAACAAGTCTGGCCACTTCAAACAAGAATGCCCACTTCTCAAAAACAACAAAGGAAAGAAAAAGAAGAAGAAGGCCTTTGCAGCGACTTGGGATGATGAAGAAGGAGAGGAAGTTTCGGATAGTAGCTCAGAGGAGGCTAGCTTGTGTTGTATGGCAAAATCAGAATCATAAGTAAGCTCTGAGAAATCTAGTGAGGCAGGTGAGTATTCCTATAGAGATCTTGTTTTTATGTGCTTAGATCTTACTAAAACAATTGATAGTCTTGAATCAAAAATTGAAAAACTGAAATCTGAAAGGAGGAAACTTGCCCATGAAAATTCTAGGTTAGAAACTGAACTTGAAAATATTCAAAACCTAGACTGTAAAAAATGTAAAACTTTAGATTCAGAATTATCAAGACTTAAGAATAGCTTTGAGAATCTTGAAAAGGAAAACTTGAGTCTTAAGGAAAACACTGACACTAGGAAAAAGGATTTTATAAATAGATGCACCTCACTTGTAACTGAAAACACAACATTAAAAACCAAAGTCCAAAATCTTGAGAAATCTCTGAATAACTTTTCAAAAGGAGAAAAATCTTTCAAAATGTTATTGGGAAATCAAATTTTTGCTGACAACAGAAAAGGACTAGGTTTTGGGAAATCGCAAGATGATGATAATGCAAAAGGTAAAAGTGTATTTGCTCGATCTGAAATAATTGGACATCATGTTGAAAATTGTAGTCATAGGAACAAAAACACAAAATTTATACAAGTTTGGGTTCCTAAGAATTCTACAAACAAATTTCATGTCTATTGGAACAAGAATAAAAGGACAAAACAAGTTTGGGTTGCAAAAGGTTTGTTTATTCACAATGCTTCAGCCACTTACAACCATGGACCTATAAAAACAAATAGGTCACAAAAATCTTTCATCGTGTAGGTGTGGTGGCAGGCTAAGGAACAACCACAGTGTTCTCTGGATTTTGACTGTTCCAGAAACACAACGGGCGACAAAGCAAAGTTCCTTAGCCTAGTATAAAGGTGACAGAATCACAATGGACAACAACGAAAAATTATCGTAAAGGTAAAACAGGTAAATTTGTTTTGAACGATATATTAAATGTGATAATCTGCACCATAATCTGAATTAAATCAGCCAGTAATGTGATGATGAAATGAATGATTTCTTTAATTCTGACTTATTCTTAATTGATATGATTTTTTTTGACTTGTTCTTATTTATGACCTTGATTTGTGCTTAAATGATGACCAATCAGATTTTCAACTTTGAATTAATCCATATAAATTTGTTCGGTCAAATGATGGTATTTTATTGATCTTTGATTACTCATGCTACACGTAGATATATTTGTTTTGAGATTTTGGTCACTGCTTGTAAATTTGCACGATTTCAAATTTCATGTGAAAGCTATTAAAAAGGATTTTAAGAAATTGTTGAAACTTCAAGAAATTGTTTTTGAAATAATTATGATGTTTATTGACTGTTGATTACTCATGAATATAACTGTTTATCCTACGGTTTATGAAACTAACACTATGATATTTGTTTGAGTGTTAACATGGCTTCATTTCAAATTTCATTCTGAGATAGTTTGTTGAAATTTCACAATCTGGTCTTTGACATCCAACGAGTGAAAATTGAGTGAAATTTAAATTCAGGTGCAGATTACACTGGTAATATAGTTGATAGAAAAATTACTAGTGGAACGTGATTAATCTTTGAAACATTCATTTGCTGCATCGTTTTTCAAAGAAAACATCTACATATTTTTCACTTGAAATAATTTTTTAGCAGAAATTTTTCTTAAAAACCCCTTCTAGAAAAATATCTTTGTTGACCTTGTATCAGATCAGTTATTTAGGAAAATTTGATTTTAAATGATCACTTCGACTAATCTGACTTCCTACTAATTATCTGAAAAGATATATAGTGATTGAAAATAAGATGAGTGTTGATATTAATCATATATTATGACTTGAGAAATATAATTAGAAAATTTCTTTAGAAACTTAAACAAGAGTTATAAAAACTTTTTGTTGATAAATATTCCATGACCATCTCTATTTCTATCATTTTTTTTTCTATCGACCATCACTCATCAAAATCCAATATAGTAGGTCAATATGTGGTATTTTAAACGGGAAATCATTTATGCTTCAATTTATTATATTTTTATCAATAAAAAATAAATATCCAAAGTATTCACTCTCATTTAAAAGTCCTCACGGTTATGCATGGGTGAATTACTTGGATTTTTGATTATGTGCTTTCATGCTCATTTAAAAGTCCTCACGGTTATGCATGTATGGAACGCATATCAAAATTAATTGATTAAATAGACAAGTTGATTCTAATCCCATTTAAAAGTCCTCACGGTTATGCGTGGTTAGAAGATACTTGAATTCATTTTTAAAATAAAAATAAAAATTGTGAATACTACTAATCTCATTTAAAAGTCCTAATGGTTATGCATGATTAGTAGATATTGAAATTTCCTGAAATAAATATACCACAAATAGACACAACTATATGGTTTTATTTGATGAAATCATTCATATCATTCTAAAGTGGAATATGCGTCAATTAAAGTATTTATGATTTTTGTTTGATTTTTTTATTGAAATTTAATATTTATATTCAATTGAGTTTTAATGTTGAATTAATATCGATCACCTTATCTCTATTTTCTCTAACACTATTATTCTTTTGCTGATAACAAAAGGGGGAGAGAAAAGTTAAGATTTTGTCAAATAAAATCAAGCAAAGGTCAAATAATTTTCCATTTGCATCTAGGCTCATTTGCATATTTTTATTTTTATGCATATATGTAGGGGGAGCTGTGTGTAGAGAGGAAGCATTCAAATAGGGGGAGCAAATGAAATCATCAAATACATTTAATATAGTCAAAATCTTAAATATATGTTTGTTATCATCAAAAGGGGGAGATTGTTGAATATGCGTGTATATGGTTTTTGTTTGATGATAATAAACATATATAGATTCATTTAATTGTATTTGTTAATATACTATTTATTTTCACAAATTAAATAAATATTTGCTGAATAAAATAAATAACACAGATTTTGAATTCAAACGAATATTTTATTCAAACAAATATTTATTACAATTTTGAATAGTACAATTTCAAGCTCTCACTAGACAATACAACTTTGATTACAATACATCACAATTTCATATTTACAGTTGACCTCTCTACATATCACTCACACTCGTAGTTCATCTTCAACTTCATTCTAGTTAGAATCCAGCATCTGAGCAATCTGCAAAAATATTCACTAACGCAGTAAAATTGAAAAGGAAATATTTCTGCAGTATAAAAAAAAACGTGAATTTTGAAAATAATATTTGCCTCATTTATTTGGGTTGATCGTCATAATTTAAATTTGAATTCATCATACACGAACAACTTGTGACATACACAGTGTATCACTGTATATGCCACAAGGCCGTGCACACCGATATATACACTTGATAAAATTACAGGGACAGGTGAGCACAGGTCAAACCCAAATACAGGGTTCAACTCAGGTGCAACATAAATAAAATCTCGACTTCAGCACAAGGTCAAACCCGAGTTTTTAAAACTAGGCTCAACACAAAGCTCAAATATACAACAAACACAGAGGCATCTGACATCGAATCAGGGCAACATGAAGCATGCAAGTTCGTGCACAAGTACAACAATGCACAAGTGACACCACTGACCATGAAACAAATGAACACAGTGAAATGCACAAAGACATAGCATCTGCACCAAGTTAAAGTTCACAAATGCAACTCACCAACCAGACTATGATGCAAGAAATAACTCAAAGGACAGCAGACATAACAGGTGAAGTGCAACAAGAATCAGACTCAAGTACATGGTAAACATGTACACAAATGCAAAGCTTAAGTATGCAGATCAAAAGAAACTGTTCTTAACTGCAAGTTCAAACAAAAGCACAAAAGTGCACAGCAACCAACATAAATGAAATAACAGCTGTGTACAAGCAAAGACCATATGGTCAGTGCACAACAACACAAATGCATGAGCTATCTACATGCACAAGAACAAGACCCCAAATGTAACGACAGCAGCAAGTGATAAACCAGAATGCCATCATATGTACAAATACAAAAATGAACTAGAGGTTACAAGTCAACATGACCAGAAAGTAAATTAAGCAATATATATGCAACAGGGCCAGAGCAACTCAGTGAGTATATGCCAAAGTCAGAGACAAGTAGCATTATGCAAAATGGAGTGTATGCAACATGATGAATCAGTGTTGAAGACACAATAGATACATGCAGCGAAATCGAGTACAGATAGTAAAGACTTAAATGTACAGGCCAGTAAACAAAAAAAAAGGCCAGAGTCGAAGCACAAAGAACAAAACAGGTCAAGTATGCTACAGCATTAAATTCAATCAAAACCGAAGTTAAGATCATCGTCAAGTCAAATCAAACCGTGATGACCAAGGCAACAAGTTCGAACCAAAAATGCCAGAAAAAATCGAAGTTGAACAAGTTAGAATTTAATACCGTGGTGGCCAAGCAAAGTCAGAAGTAATCAAATATACGAAGTGTCAAAATTGACAAAGTCAGAGAAATCACCAACGTCCAAGCATAATCAAGCGGCCAGAGAACTAAAATTGACAAATTCAAATAACATTAGACGAACGCAATTCAAGGAAATCAAACGCATATATAAACCCACAATCATCATCGGCTAAAGGCATCGAGTTCAAGCAAGCATTAAACCAGCAACGAAAGGGAAGTAAAGTACATATCGAAATCACAGAGGAACTCGATCCAAATTGGAGAAGCCGTGTGGTAAAAAGGAGAGCATCGATCGACAAAGGAAGCACGTCAATCATTATTCGATCGAGGAATTCAACCGGCGCTTCAATTTGTACAACCCTAATTTTGAAAGCAAGGAGCAAAAGAGCCGAAGCCATAATTTCAGAAAGACGACGAAGTCGCCATTATTCTCATAAGCAAAGGAACGGGCCAAGCAAAAGAAAAAGGAACGAGTTATAGAATTAAATTGGGCCAGTCATATTTCTTTAAAAGGGTTTTTGGTTTAATTAACTAAATTAGGGTTATTTATTTTGTTGTCTTTAAATTATTGTCTTTTATATTTTCTTTTCAAGTCAAAGTTTTGTAAATCCCCAACTAGGTTGTAGGTAGTGTCAGATTGTCTAGTCAGAATTAGTTCAGTGAGCAGGGTGTGCGAGTTTGCAAAACTCTATAGGCGGAGCAGAGTTTGCGAATAAGTGAAACTCTATAGGCGGAGCAGGGTGTGCGAGTCTGTGAGAGTGATTGTGAGCGGGAGCAAAAGGGTTTGCGAGTCTAGTAGAGTGTTTGTAAGCGGGATACTGTTTAATTCTAATAGAAATCTGGGAATGCAGCAGTAGGCAGGGGTTGCCGAAGCTGGGTAAATTTTGTGTGTCATTTACTTTTCAGCATATTTATTTCTGCAGTTTGTTTTTACGTTTAAATCGAGAAAATTTGCTATAACCCTATTCACCCCCCCTCTAGGGTTAATCTAGATCCTACAGCCATATCGTGATGGCCTAAGCATAGTATGTGTTCCTTATGTTTATTCAACAAATACATATAGTTATCTTACATTGTTTATTCAATATATTAGTAATACTACACAAAACATCCTTAGCTTGAGTTTTCTCAATAACTAAGGAGTATGCAAGTAATTTATTAATATATATGTGGTAGAGGACAACATTATATTGAGGATTCATAATCTTTAATATATTACATTGAGTTATATCGCCTATGGAATAATGTACTTCTAATGAAATACCTTCGTGATTCAATGCCGGACACATCGAAAATCATGGTACACATACATTTACATATGTATTTATTCCTTAAATCTATTTAGGGTGTAACAACCCAAAATTTGAGTTATAATAATTAACCAATGAATTAACTAAACAGTAAAATAAGTTTGTGAAAATTTCAGAATCGAGCTGCTCAATTGGGCCCATGGTGATTTTCTGATCAATTTCCATATATAACTTGTCGAAATCCAAGTCAATATGGAGAAGTTATGAGAGAAATCAGAATTCATAATTATATAAACAAAAAAATATACTAAGACCTAGGCCGACCCAAGCTTGGTTCAGGTTGACCTAAAGGTCAACCCTACTATGCCTAGGTCTACCTGCCTCTTTTAATGGACATAGATTCATCCAGGTCGATGCAAACACGTCATATTTTGATTTTTAAGTGATCCTGTGTGTTCATGCTTCCATCCAACAGTTTCTAGGTAGCCTACGACGTGGTTGCACCAGATTTAATCTTCAAATCCAAAGGTCTGAGATCCCTAAGCCACACTATAAATGGAACCAGGCTTGCTATTTTTCTTTTTCATATTTTCTGCCAAATAGGTTCACTGCCTGAGGCTAAACCCTAAATAAATTCTTCTAGGGAGAAGATCTTTTTAATAAAAATATTTTACGCCCTAGAAGTAGACCTCGGAAGGCTAAGGATTAGAGCTATGGACATAGGTGGGTGTTTTGTAATTATTTTAGATTTTAAAGTAATTCAAAATAATAGGGTTTAGTTTTTTACAATTTTGAGACAATTTATATGCAAGTTTATTTACAATCTATTTTTAAGTAAATTTCAGAAGTTCTTTTCTGTCTATTTTATTTAGCTATTTTATTCAGTTACTTACAGTTATTTACATCTATTTTAAGTTGGAATCGAGCCTATAAATGTTAGTTTCTTCTTATGAAGATTTAATCCCTTTATACATGAAAAAATTAAAAAGACAAGAATTTGCTAACATGGATTAAAATAGAAAAACAATAAATTTACAAAAATTAGATGTAAAATGAGAAAATCTAAAATAAAATAGAGATGGACTGAAATAGGCAAATTTAAGATATTTACAAGCATGATTATAACAATGGTTATAACTAAAAAGAGAAAATAGAAGTGTAACAATTATAACCTAGATTATAATTAGAAAGAAAGAAATAACAGAAGAGGCTTATTTTAAACTTAGATTAAGTTAATAAGCAAATATAGAAGTAGGGCCCGTACCAGCCGCATTCCCTTTAAGATCTAGGACTGATGGTCTCACAATAGTAGGTGAGGCTGGGACATGCTTATGCTGATTAGGGTAAATAAGTGGCCAATAATAGAGGCTCAAATATAGGGACCTAGGCAAGGGGAACAAAACTAGAAGATTTTTTGTTAGGACCGGTACCGACAACATTCCCTTTTAGGACTAGGACTGATGGTCTCATAACAGTTAGGTGAGGCTGGACAGCATTTCCTTTCAGGTCTAGGACTGATAGTCTAACAACAGTTAGTTGAGGTTAGGCACGCTTATGCTGATTAGGGTAAATAAAGGGTCAAATAGGGAGCGACAGTTTGTGTGTATCGACAAAGACTGAGCGTGCGACATCGATTAGGGTAAATAATTCTCTATTAGTCCTAAGCGCTAAAGAGGTGTCTTTTGCTGTGACCAACAGGATTGGTTCATAGTGGCACAGCAGAGATAGATAGGTTGATCAAAGGGTAGAATTAGGATTTTAGCCTAATCAAATTAGCAGCTAAGATAGAATTAGGGTTTCCGCCTAGTCACAACAGTTTATGAAAAGTGCAAACAGTCAAATCAAAAAATCAAAGAAAATAGTCAAACAAGAATCAGAAACAATATTTTACCCCAGTTTTATCTTTTTTGTACTTTCCTTTCGAGCTAGAACTATTGCTTAGTCTATTATCTTTTTCTTGCTTAGAAATGCTATAACTGCTTTCACTCACTAGACTTATTGTTTGACCCACTCCTTTATTTCCCCTTTTCCCCCCAATAAGCCAGTAGAGTTGAGTTGATTTAGGTTGCTTGGAGATTCATTTTCGATGATTTCTCGTTTCAGATGTATTCTTTTAATTTTCATATTTTTCGTTTTTCTTATGATGGATTTGGACTTATGAGAGGGATTATGATTATTATTGTTGTTACTTTTGCACACTGATTATGTGAGATTGAGGTGTATTTTTCATGAGACATGAATTTGAGATATTTTGAGTTTTTAAGACATATTATGTTTTTATGGCTTATTTTGAGATAAAATTTTAATTCTGAATGATGAGTTATTTTTTTGAATGTTTTCGCTATTTTTCTTTATTTTTCTTGTGAATCTTAGTCTCTGTGATGCTTTAGCTATACCTATAACTCACCACATCCTTTGATGTGCCCTTTTTGGGAATACAAAGGGGTGTGGAATGTTTCGCTTGGTATTAGACTATATGGTTATGGGATTCCTAAAATCTTGTTTCAAAAGTAAAGTATTTTTCCGAGGTTACATATTTTCAAACTATTTTTTAGAAATAAACTCTTAGAAATAGTTTTCAAATATAAAAGAGTTTTATAAAAATCACCTCAAAGTCCAGTTGAACCTTCTTTTGATTCTTTTGGGCATAAAATATCTTTTTATTTGCATAGAATGGGGAATGCACCAAATCTTCCAAAGGGCATCCAAGACCCTGGCTTGTTCCACAGATACCTCTAAGCTATGACACTAGATGTGCAAGGGCAAGCGCCCAATGTAGCACTGGTAGGTGGAGATTCTATTAGTCCACCTGCAGTAGCCAATTTTTCTAAGTTATTCATTGACTTTGCTAGTCTAGGAGGCAAGCCGTTTTCTGGCACAGAGGATTTCGTTGAGGCACGAGCTTGGTTGTGGAATACAAAGCAGATATTTGGGTTGTTAGGATTGGAAGAGCAGTAGAGAGTTCAGCTCGTATCTTGGCAGCTGACAGGATAGGCTTCTTACTGGTGGGAGATTTTAGAGATGAAGGGTAGAGACATTGGTTGGTTTGGATTTCGAGAAAGTTTTGAGAGAAAATTCTTGTCGCAAGCCGGGGAAAGCATGCAATTGGAGAAGTTCATTAGATTGAAGCAAGGGAGTCTTTCGATGAAAGAGTATATAAATTAATTTAATGAATTATCGTGGTTCGGGATGGAGCTTGTTAGTACACCGCATAAGAAGGATGTTAGTCCGTGAGATGATGGTTTTGATGACAACAACCTTAGAATAGATTATAAAATATAAATACCAACATTATAAGTTTAGATATATATGTATATGCAGGATTTAGCCATGCAGGTACCAAGAATGAAGACTGTACAGTATAGAGATTCAAGATATCGAGATAGAAGACTCATGAGTATCAAGATTATAAAGAGTTCAAGTTTTCAAGCATATGTATTTTTATTAGGAATTTTTTTTAAACTCGTAGAAAAGCACTGGCATCTTAAAATCCAATTTATTCGTGGAATAGAATCCACTACGAGCCTGTTAAAGGGATGGAACCCTAAGTAGGATGGAACCTATGAAAATCTAGTGGAACATTGTTTTGTATCCACTAATTTTAATTCAAATGATTTTGCAAAATTATCTTATTTTCAAAATGATGTCAAAACTTCCCTTTTAAAAACTTCAAAACGCTCTATCCTGATTTTAAATAATTTCAGCCTCAAAATTATCTTTAATTTCAAAGTCAAATTACTCCTGATTTTAAACTATCTTTTTGAATTATATATTTAACTTTTATACTTAGATTTAAATATAAAATTATAGTTAAAATCTATATATATTATTCTTTTTATTTATTTATGTATTTTAACTATAGTCAAGTATATTTGTAAAAATTAAAATAGTTTTAATATAAGATAAAAGTTATTTTCAAAGAAAATAAAATCACCAAAAATTGCTTTGGGATGTCGACATGCCTAGGGTAACCATGTCGACATGGTGTCAGTTGAATTCAAAATTTAAATTTCAAAAGAAGTGGCCATAACTCTTCATGAATGGACATGGCTGTTGTTCTTCTATAAATAGGGCTTAGTTTCAACGAATTTTATATTAGATTTTCTAATTTTTCACTCCTCTTCTTCTTCCACATTTCTTAATACATATTCTTACCATTACTCTACCGAAATCAACATTGAATCGAACTCGATTACTTCTAGTTTGATTCTCTATCACTATCTCTACAAGATTCTCAGTGCTATTCAGAGTTATAGACTTCTTTGTAATCTATTAAGCGAGAAAAGGTGTGATTGTTGCCTTGGAAATCAATCAAGAGAGAAAAGATGTGATTGTAGCCTTGGTAAATCAATTGGGTAAACTTGTGGCCCGAAAATCAAGTATCTCTACCCAGAGGATAGAAATTCTGGAGGGTGTACCTCGTAGCCTTGAAACCGATGGTGTAATTGTACAATTGCTTTTGAAAGGAAATCTGTACTTGTGTTGCGGGACTGGATGTAGGGTAACTCCGAACCAGTATAAAATCCGGTGTGTTCTTTCCTTTTCTGCTTTTATTTTATTTCTGCATCTGTGCTTGTTTCTGTGATCATATCTATGTTTGTATATTGCATACATCGGTGTCTAAGTTAACATAAACTCAAAAAGATTTAGTAATTCTTTATTAACACTATTCACCCCCCCCCCTCTAGTGTTAATCCTAGCCTTAAGATCCGTAATCCGCATTTCTCACAAAGGACACCAAGTTTCCTAAGGGTTTGAACCAGCCCCTCCAAGGGTTTTTGTTGACACATGTTCTTATGGGAGCGACGTATGAGTCCCTTATAGAAATGGCTCTCATGTCAGATGTTGCTAAGAAAGAAGAGGTTAGGGAGGTTCTGAAATTAGAAAACTCTAAAAAGCAGTGGTGGAAGAATAAGAATAACAAGAAGGAAGGAGGAGGACCTCAAAAGTGACAAATAAAGAATGGCAAGAAGTGTCATAGTTTGTGGATTGGTTGCACTACGCCATAGATGGCCTTCTGCAACATTTTTGCAAGGTGTTGCCAGGTAAAATGTTGCGATAGCTATACAATTTTCGTCCTACTGCAACGTTGAATTTTTGGTGTTGCCTTACCCATAAAAATGTGTTTCTCTAGCTAAACAAGTGTAATTGATGCAACATCTTTTTATAGTGTTGCTATAGCAGACCTTTGCATATCTTTCGCACCGATCCGTGCCAATCTACCAAGGCAAATCCTACGTTGGAGAACGTGACACCTCATCAATCCGAACACCACTCCTTGATCTTTTAGAGCCGCGAAGAAAAAAGTCCCTGCAAATAACTTTTTATTTTCATTCTTCTCTGTCTTCTTACAAAGGTTCAAGCGAACATTCTTAATTTGGGGTTCGACGATTTCGGTTCGATTAGGGCTTCGATTTGGGGGTTCAAGCTTTGTTCAGCGATTTCGCTTTGATTTAGGGGTTCGAGCATTGTTCACATCACTTTAGGGCTTCAATTTCGATTTTGAGGTATAACGCTCTCTCCCATCACTTTAGGGTTTCGATTTAAACTACTTATAAATTCTTAATTCGGCCTGAATTAACAATTCGACTTGTCTAGGTTTCCTCTTGTTGGACACACACACAAATTTTATCTTTTTATGTTAAAATACTCATATTCATAATTGTAGTGATGGACAGCGAAAACATTTGGATAGAACTTCCAAAGTTTAGTGAAGGATATATTAGCGGGATAAGAGCCTTTATACAAAACGGTTTTTCTAAATTGGCCGTAGGTGATGAAATGATGTGCCTATGCAAGAATTGTAAAAATAGCAAGTGGCGTCGTCTAGATATAATTTATGATCATCTCATCTGCAATGGTCCATCTCCATTGTATGTGAAATGGATTTGTGAGGTTTCTCACCCAAATTTTGGAAGGAGTGATGAAGATATAGACTGTGATGCTGGTGATTTTGGAGATAATCTAGGTGAAATGTTGCACTGTACTCATGGAAATATGCAGAACTGTGAAGATGAGAATTCTGATGCACCATATGTCGATGCTAAATGATTTTATCGCCTTGTCGAAGATGAAGCAGCCATTATATCCTGGCTGTTCAAAATTTTCGAGATTAAGTTTTATCATCAGGATTTATTCTTTAAATGTGTACATGGAATTACAGAGTCTGCAGTTGGGGATATACTAGAGTTGATGAGAGAGGCTTTTCCATAGGCCTACATACCTTTATCTTTTAGAGCCGTGAAGAAAATCATTAAAGATTTAGGTCTTGATTACAAAAAAATACACGCATGTCCAAACGATTGCATGCTCTATTAGGAAGAAAATGAAGATAAAGATGTCTGTAACTCTTGTGGTATTTCGAGGTGGGAAGAGGAAAAGAAAGGTATCCGTGACAATGATCCAGAGAAGTTGATTCACAAAGTCCCGGCAAAAGTAATGCGTTATTTTCCGCTAAAACCAAGGCTGCAAAGGCTGTTTATATGCAAGGAGTATTCACAACTTATGAGATGGCATTCTGTGCGCCGAAAAAAAGACGGCTCGTCATCTACAATATAACCAAAAAAACAAAAAGTTAGCTGAAGTCAACAGTCCTCGGAAGTCAGCACGGCTGAATAGCAATGCAACTGTGAATCTAAAGTTAGGTGAGGTGAACAGTCCTTGGCAGTCGACACGGCTGAATAATCCAGAATCCAACGATGCAACCGTGAATCTAAAGTTAGCTGAGGTGAAAAGTACTCGGAAGTCGGCACGGCTGAATAATCCAGAACCCAGCAATGCAACCGAGAATCTAAAGTTAGCTGAGGTGAGGAGTCCTCGGAAGTCGACATGGCTGAATAATCCAGAACCCAACAATGCAACCGTGAATCTAAAGTTAGCTGATCAGGTAAATCCTCAGAAGATAACACAGAGAAAAACCAAAAATCAGCGATTCAACAGTGAATCTGAACTCATCAAGTGTTAAGAGGAAGTTGGAATCACGTTTACCAACATCACAAGAAGAAGATATGGATGAAAATGGCATGCGGGTTTGAAGAATTCTTATTATGATGATCTTATTGTAATTTGAATATTTTGTACCACTCTTGCAGCATACTTACTATGATGTTCCTGTTTATTATATACTTGCAAGATGTTCATCTACCTCCTCCACCACCTCCAAATGAGTATTCTACACCTCCACTATCTCTAAAAGATTATGAAGTACAGAGAGCTGCTAAGTTGATGATGAACCTAAAAGATTATGAAGTACATAGAGCTGTTAATGTGATGAGGAACAACGAAGTTCTTGCTTCTCTAGCTGTGCCTGCAATTTCAGCTGAACTGAGAAATGCAAACCAAAAAAAAGATAAAGGAAAAGAAAAGATGCAAGAGGATGTGGATAGTGATCAGGAATATAATCCGGACCATGAGGAGCATAGTGAAGATGATACTTCACAAAGTCTAAGAAAGGTGTGTGATAGCTACATAACTTATTTTTTCTGCTTATGAAGATAATAACTATAAAATCCAATCTTATTTCCTACTTATATATACAATTTAGAGAACTAAAAAAGTTGAGAAGCCCAAGCCTGTTAGTGGACCACAAACTCGTTCAGCTAGTGGTATCGCAAAGGAAAAGGAAAAGTTGAGAAGCCCAAGCCCAAGCCCAAGCCTGGTAGTAAGTTCAACTGAGAAGGATGTTGAAGGAAAAGGAACAATGGTTGATTATTTGGCTCTGTGGGAACGACAAAAGAAAAATGCTGCAAAAGCTAGTGCAAGTAGTATGGCAAATAAATATGTTGCAGAGAATGTCTTGCCAGACATTGAAAATGAAGAAGTTGAAGCAGGTACTGAATTGATGTGATAATAATATTTAATATTACAGTAGGATTAATATTTAAGTACCGAATTTACATTATGATTTATGTTATTATTTGACGGGACTTTTCATTTTAATTAAAGGTGAAGTTCCTAAAAGACTCAGAGGTCACACAAAGATGTTTAATGTTCATACAAGGGCGAATGACAAAAGAGTTGTAATTATGATGAACCAGTGGTTCCAACCTATTTCAGACGATGACAAAGTAATATCTGAACTGAGCAACTTTTTAGGAACATTGAAAAGGTCTGCGCTACTTACGTATAAATCTTGGTCGGATGTTCCTGAAAAGTTAAAGAAATCTCTATGGGATTATGTTAAGGTAATTTATTATTAACTATAATGTTGCTGAATTTTACTTTAATAAGTAATATTGATCTATTAACTAAAATGTAGCTAAATTTTGATTTATTTATTCTTTTTTATCTTTGATTTATATTTAAGCAACGGTATATTATTCCGGATGAATGTGAAAACTGGGTGTTGAAGTCTATTCGTGACTGTTGGAGGGGGTAAAATAGTCGCATAAAAACAGCTCATTATAAAGCTTATAAGACTGATGAGGAGAGGCTAGATAACAAGTCGAACAACATCCCAGTGGAGGATTTTAAAGTGCTCTTGAGGTATTGGGCAGATGATGAGATTCAGGTATACATACATATTATTTATTTCGCAAGATAAACGAGTACTTTTTTTTGTGAGACAAACTTTTTTGTGTATTTTTTAGCAAAAAGCCCTGAAAAATTCTGATAGTCGTAAGTCGTATCAAGACACACACACCGCCGGTCCAAAGTCGTTAGCCCAGCTTCGTCATAAGATGGTATGTGGTACTTTACATTTTTGACTGAAGAGAGTGTATGCTAAACTATCTATTGAACTTGTATCAGGAGACACCATCCGATGCAGCACTTTTTCTTAAAAGTCGTAAGAGAACAGATGGACGTGAGTACGAGTCTAATCCTCAAGTAATGAATTACAAACTTGTAAGTAATAATTCTATTTTGTAATAATATTGTTCTGTTTTGCACATGCTGCACATTGTTCATGTCTTTCTCATGTGCATGTATGCTCATGTCCTTGAAACTGTCCTTGAAACACTTGTTGAACCTGAGTTTCGCAAATGTACTAATGGCATAGATGTTTGCTTTGGAAATTGCAATTGAGTATATTGTAAGATTAAGAATTTTGATCCCTCAGCCATTTTTTTCCTTTTCTAGTCGAATGAAGAGGACTTGCTTTTGCGTTTGGCTAGAAATTACACAAAAACTGGAAACAAAGAAATGAATTTGGTTAAAGGGATTACTGACTTGGTTTATATAAAAATATATGTCTATAGTAATACACATATGTTCATAAATAAAATGAATGGTCGTTTGAAGTCTCAGAATCCAGATGACGAAGCCGTAGCTGGCTGTCGACGGAATTGTTTTCCAGTTTTTACTAGTGTATATGTTACAAATTGTTTTCTAATTACGTGCACATAAACAAATTGTTTTCCAAAATGTGGCTTTCTCTGCATTTGCTGTACACAATCCATATGTAAGCATTTGCTGCATTTACTGTAGGGTAATTTTGATGTGGCTTTATTTTGTAGGACTTAGTTCAAAAGCAATAGCAGGTGGAGAAGGAGGAAATACTGTTGAAACAGTAATTTCGAATGGAAAATCACAGGGTCATCCTTTGCATATAGGGAGGCGTGCAAAGTGTGCAAAACAATCAACTGAGGCTCTAACAAATGCTTACGTACATGACTTAAGGCAAAGGCTTGTCGAAGAAATGGAAGCACAGCTAGAATCCAAGGTAAATCAAAAGGTACAAGAGAATTTGGCTAGGGTGCTTAAGAAATTAGGTGATGCCAACCCGGAGATGAACATCAATGTAGAGGATCTAACTTCCACAATCATGTCCAGTGAGACTGATAATCTGACGGGAGGCACCAGCTCTTAAGTCTCATTTATGAATTGTTATGTGTACCGGATATTTTGAGTTAGCTTTGTAGTATTTTGGGGTAACTGGATATTTTGGGGTAACTGACATGAATTGTGATGTGTACTGCTGTATGAATTGTTATCTGTACTGTGTATTATGCTGTGTATTATGCAAGTGTTTTATGTCATATTGTACTGTGTATTATGCAAGTGTTCTTTGTGATATTGTACTGTTCTATGTGCTCTTAGTATCTATTCAGTATAGTGTTGCAGTAGCTTCAGTATAGTATTGCAGTAGCTTCAGAATAGTGTTGTAGTAGCTTCAGAACAGTGTTGCAGTAGCTTCATAATAGTGTTGCCACCGGGTTATAAATGTTGCTTAAAATAATGTTGCAATAGTCATTCAAGGTGTTGCCATAGGGATGGACCCAGTTGGGTCGTGGGCCCTACATTGTGGGCCCCATAAGATGTGGGCCCCACAACTTTAGAAAGTTAATATCTTTAGCAACATTTTTGGAATGTTGCTACAGATACCTATGGGTGTTTCCATAGACCCAAATAGGGTTCTATTGCAACAATATTACTTGTGTTGCCTTAGATAGTCAAAATGTTGCCTTTGAGGTCTAAGGCAACGAAAAAATTGCATCACCCTAAAAGTGTTGCCATAGACCTATGGCAACATTTTTCGGGCCTGAGCCAACATTTTTTTGGGTTGCAAAAGGCCATTTATGGCGTAGTGTTGGAAATTTCACAAAGGATCGTAAGAAGGACACGATAAAGGGGAGGTGTTACAACTGTGGGCAGCCTGGACACCTTAATATAGCTTGTCCTTTGAAGACGGGGTAGAGAGAAGGTGCACCTACGGCTCACATATAGGCTTTGGATGCAGCACCTATTAGTAGTGGACCGAATCGAGGTAGGAAAGTCTCTGTAAATGGTTTGATCTCTATTTTGGATTTTCCTATTCCAACTCTTTTTTACTCTAGAGCATCGCATTCTTTCATTTCTAGTTCCTTGGTTGATTGTTTACACTAAGATATTTCTCTAATAGTAGACCCTATAGTTGTTTCAAAACCCCATAGGAGGATCGGCACATTTATCCATGATTTGTAGGGGTTTGAAAATTTTTTATACTTGGCGTAGAGTTTGACTGTGACACCTATTTACTGGGGTTTTCGGTATATGGGACGATTTTGGGGATGGATTGGTTATCCACTTATGGTGTGATATTGGACTGCGAGAGGAGAGTCATTAGATTAGAGACATGTAGCAGAAGGACTCTCGAGATTTCTCACGACCAACAGTGGTCAGTCATGTTGAGCTTCCTTTATTCCCTTGATTCATCACTAGGAGAGTTAGATTCAGCTGTTAGAGATTTCCCAAACGTTTTTGAGGTGGTTAGGGGACAAAGCCCTAAGAGAGTTCGAATTTAATATCTACCTGAATGACAATGCTAAGCCAATGGCATTGCCCGTGAGACATATGGCTCCTAGGGAGAGGTAGGAGTTAAGTAAGCAGATTGGTAAGCTATTGAAGAAAAGTTTCATTAGATGGAGCATATCTGAGGGGGGAGCGCTAGTCATCTTCGCTACAAACGCAGATGGTTCCCTTCAACTTTGCCTAGATTATAGAGAGTTGAATAAGCTCATGAAGAAGAACTGTTACCCACTTCCTAGGATAAATGATCTTTTCGATCAGTTGGTTGGCCCTTCAGTATTTTCTTAGTTTGACTTAGCCACTGGATTTCATCAACTTAGGGTCAGTGACGATAGCATCGATATGACAACATTTAGGTCGCCCGATGGATTCTTTGAATGGTTGGTTATGCCGTTTGGGCTGACAGTGCCCCGTCCTATTTTGTAGATCTGATGAGCTATGTATTTCGAGATGTCCCAATATTCATTGTAGTATTCATTGACGACACTTCGGTATTTTCCAAGAGCATGGAAGAGCATGCTATTTATCGTGAGAAGGTTCTTTGTGCACTCCGTGTTCATCGGTTGAAAGCAAAATTCTCGAAGTGTCACTTTTGGCGTAAGGAGGTATGTTTATTGGGGCATGTAGTCTCAAGAAGGGGTTTAGCTGTGGATCCTACTAAGATAGTGGCATTTCAAGATTGGAAGTCCCCTAAGAACGCTATCAAAGTTAGAAGCTTCCTAGGTTTAGCTGGTTATTATAGGAAGTTTATCAGAAATTTTGCTAAGATTTCTGCACCTCTTACTCTCTTCACTAAGAAGAATGCGGCATTCATGTAGGATGTGGATTGTGAGGATTCCTTCACGATGCTAAAGAGAGCCATTACTAGTGCGCCAGTGTTAGTTTTACTTGATAGAGCTAAGTTTACAGTATACACTGATGCATGAGGGACTAGCCTTGGAGAAGTATTGATGCAAGAGGGGAGGGTAGTATGCTATGGGAGTAGATAGTTGAGAACTCATGAGAAGAACTAACCCACCCATGATCTGGAGCTAGTTGCTATTGTTTTCGTGCTCAAGTCTTGGAGACATTACCTACTAGGAGAGAGGTCCGAGCTTCTCACTAACCATAAATCATTGAAGTACATATTCTCACAAAAGGATTTAAACTTGAGGCAGCAGCGTTGGATGGAATTTCTAGCATTATACGACTTTAAGATAGCTTACACCCTTGGTAAAGGAAACGTGGTTGCAGATATGTTAAGTAGGAAGAGAGCAACCCTTCGTTCAATGTTTATGGAGTGGAAGAGCCTAGAGTTTATTTCCACCTTTGATTTTAAGCCCTCTACGGACATTACTCATGGATTGTTGGCAGCATTTAAAGTTATGCCTACCCTCATAGATCAGATTGGCTCAAGACAGCGAGAGGATTCAGAGCTTGTGGATATTCTAGATAGGATTAGCAGAGGAGATGTCTCTAGACATCTCCAATGCTATTCCATCGATGGTAAAGGGTGGCTATGGAGAGATGGAAGATTTTGTGTCCCCCGCACTAGTGATTTGATGAGAACGGTTCCAGCAGAAGCACACCATTTTTGAATGACCATTCATCCAAGTGGTGACAAGATGTATAGAGACATAATTAAAGTGTTTTATTCGAGTGGCATGAAGAAAGATGTAGCAGAGTTTGTGGCTAAGTGTCTTGTGTGCCAAAGAGTTAAGGCAGAGCAGCAGAGGGTTGGCGGATTGCTTCAACCATTAGATGTACCCAAATGGAAGTGGGATAGTATTTCGATGGACTTCATAGATGTTTACCCCAATCTAGGAAGGAGAATACTAGTATTTAGGTGATTGTAGATCGTTTGACTAAAAGCGTCCACTTCATTCTGGTTAAGAGTAATAAGACATCACCATATTTGGCATCCATATACGTTCGTGAGATAGTCCGACGTCATGGAGTTCCCTCTAGCATAGTGAGCGATAGGGATCCAATCTTTACAAGCGAGTTTTGGAAGACCTTGCAAGTTTCCTTCGTGTTGGTTGGAGTCTACAGAAAGATTGTTACTTGGTCCTTGCATGGTTAGAGAGACTTCATAAAATATTGAATTGCTTAAAAGAAGAATGAAGATGGTCCAAGATAGGCAGAAATCTTATGCAAATAAGCGAAGAAGGGGTATGAGTTTGAGGTAGGAGACTTGGTTTTCATTAAGGTATCTCTTCTAAGAAAGGTAGTGAGGTTTGGATCAAGTGGAAAACTTGCTCCTAGATTCTTAGGAATGTTCCTTATTATGGAAAGGATAGAGAAGATGGCGTATCGGATAAAGCTACCAGAGAGGCTCGTGGGAGTTCATGATGTTTATCATCTTTCTCAATTGAGAAAGTGCTTACATGATTCAACAGAGGTAGTGGAACCTAGCCAACTAGAGGAATTTGAAGTGGAGAGAGAAGCATCAGTTCATCGCATTCCAACTAAGATCATCGGACATGATATCAAGAAGCTTAGGAATAAGGAAGTCCCTTTGGTTAAGGTGCAGTGGGGGATAGTATTGAGGACGCTACGTATGACGCTGAGGAGAAAATATGTACCACTTATCCTCATCTTTTCGATGGTACATTTTGAATTTTCTATTTCCATCTATAGCGTTTAATAGGTTCTTTCCTTTAATATCCTTTGGGAGGGTAGATCTTAGTATTTAACCTATGGATAGTAGGACCGAATGTAAACATGTTACTCATGTTATGTATGTTGGATATTAGTGGCTACAAGTGTTTGCTAGTAGATGCTAATGGACATATATACACACACTAGGCACTATTATCTCTTAGGGATCGGCCTAACTAGGTCACTAAAGCATATGCAAAGGATGTGTGTGCAGTTGCATTTTTATTTCCGTTGTTGCTATAATGAGTGATTTTCATATGATGGTTGCATTTGGATGATGATTGTAACACGCATGTAGAACTATCATTTATCATAAGGAAATTTGCATTCATTTAGATACATGGCATGGACATGATTGCATAAAAAGGAGATCGACTGAATCAGTAGACCGCTTAATCTTTTGCATTAGTTAGGGACATTGACAGTACACTATTTCATATATCATAAATTGCATTAGAAAGCTTAGGGACAATGGATGTAATGGACTACGTGTTTGAATATATGGTTGTAGAATTTGATGAAAATATTTATTTCGTTCTTTTTCCTTGGAGATTTCGAGGACGAAATCCTTTAAGGAGGGAGAATGTAACAACCCAAAATTTGAGGTATAATCATAAATTAATAATTAATTAAACAATAAAATAAGTTTGTGAAATTGTCAGAATCAAGCTAGGGGATTTGCACCATTGGGTCCATGTTGATTTTCTGATCAATTTCCATATATAACTTGTTGAAATCCGAGTCGGTATGGAGAAGTTTGGAGAGAAATAAGAATTTAGAATTATATAAACAAAACGAAAAAATATACTAAGGCCTAGGTCGACCCAAGCTTGGGTGGGGCCAACCCGACCTGACCTTAGGGTCGACCCCTGTTTGCACCAAAATTGGTCACAAACCTCAGAAGTAGTGAAAGCACCAGTGTATATACACAGATCCTCAATATCCACATATAGATCTTAGATCCAGATTAAGTAGAGAACAAAAATGAAGAAATAGCAGTTAAAAATGTAAGGATGCAAGAAAGAACACAAGATTTATAGTGGTTCGGCTATCTCCGGCCTACGTCCACTTTGAATCTCCTTTTATAATGTAATTACAATTACAAGCCTTTGAAAATCAATAGCAAAAACGGCAGAGTTTTTTCCAGGAGAGAAGAAGAAGATCACTTTTAAGTTGCCATAGAACTACTACTTATAGGTGTAGATCCAAAATACCTTCCCAAAACCTAGAATACCTCTTCTCATGCGCAGGTGGGCCCACATGACCGATCCAGAGTGATTTGGGATCGATCCAAGTGTAATTCGTATCGATCCCAAAACATTACAATCAAGCTACGATCGATCATGAACATTCTTTGGTGCATAGGGAAGCTTCTACGAAAATTTCATAGCATTTGGACTTGTAGATTTTGAGTTATGATCGATGCAAGTTTGAATTTGTTAAAGGCTATCTAGTTCGCATCGCTTATGTTCGCGTCACTTCTGTTCGCCTCATTGTTCGCGTCGCTTATGTTCGCATGGCCTCAGTTCGCTCGCTTCTATTCACTTCGCTTCTGTTTGCTTCACTTCTACTCGCATTGCTACTGCTCGCATCGCTTCTGCTCGCATCGCTTCTGTTCGCATCACTTTTGGTATCCTTCACTTCGTATCCATCAGTCGGTATCCATCCCTTTCCATCTTCTATTATCCATCACTTCGTATCCATCATCTGGTGTCCATTACTTCGTATCCATCTTCTGGTATCCATCACTTCGTATCCATCATCTGATATCCATCACTTCGTATCCATCACTTCCTATCCATCATCAGGTATCCATCACTTCTTATCCATCTTTTTGTTACCCATCACTACGTATCCATCATCAGGTATCCATCACTTTGTATCCATCAGCTGGTATCCATCACTACGTATCCATCAATCGGTATCCATCACTTTGTATCCATCTTCTGGAATCGATCACTTCATATCCATCATCCAATATCCATCACTTCGTATGCATCATCTAGTATCCATCACTTCGTATCCATCTTTTGGTATCCATCACTATGTATCCATCATCAGGTATCCATCACTTCGTATCCATCAGCTGGTACCCATCACTTTGTATCTATCAGCCGGTATCCATCACTTCGTATCCATCTTATGGTATCCATCACTTCATATCCATCATCTGGTATCTATCACTTCGTATCCATCATCTAGTATCCATCCAACTTTTGGTATCCATCACTTTGTATCCATCATCAGGTATCCGTCACTTCGTATCCATCATCTGGTATCCATCACTTCGTATCCATTCTTTTGGTATCCATCACTTCGTATCCATCATCAAGTATCCATCACTTCATATCCATCAACTGATATCCATAATTTCTTATCCATCAACCGGTATCCATCACTGTATATGCATCTTCTAGTAACCATCACTTTGTAACCATCATCTGGTATCCATCACTTGGTATCCATCATTTGGTATCCATCACTTCGTATCCATCTTTTTGGTATCCATCACTTCGTATCCATCATCAGGTATCCTTCACTTCTTATCCATCAGCTGGTATCCATCACTGCGTATACATCATCCAGTATCTATAACTTCGTATACATCTTCTGGTATCCATCACTTCGTATCCATATTGATGGATACGAGAGCATCGATACAGGCCAGTCTTTCATGAATATTGATCCATCCATAACTCGAGCATATGAACTCCGATTGACCTCAAATTTGAAGTGTCGCCTTACGAAACCTTGCTTATATTTCCCGATCGATCCTTCTTGATTAGAGCTTGGTCCAATTTTGATGGTATCGATCATAGCCTGGTTTCCAATCGAACGTATGAATATTCATCCATCCATAACTTGAGCATATGAACTCCGATTGACCTGAAATTCGAAGTGTAGCCTTATCGAACCTTTTTATCATTCCCGTTCGATCCCACCTTGATTGGAGCTTGGTCCAATTTTGATGGTATCGATCATAGCCTTGTTTCCAATTAATCATACAAATATTGATCCATACATAACTTGAGCATATGAACTCCAATTGACCTAAAATTCGAACTGTAGCCTTATCGAACCTTGTTAATCATTCCTGATCGATCCCACCATGATTGGACCTTGGTACAATTTTTACGGTATTGATCATAGCCTCATTTCCAATCGATCATATGAATATTGATCCATCCATAACTCGAGCATATAAACTCTGATTTACCTAAAATTTGAAGTGTAGCCTTTTCGAACCATGTTTATCTTTCCCAATCGATCCCACCTTGATTGGAGCTTGGTTAAATTTTGATGGTATCGATCATAGCCTTGTTTTTAATCGATCTCCAATCCTGATATCCATTCTTTTTAGCCAATTTGTTGATATCCCAGCCTTGACCAAAAGGTGCGGTAACAATTCCCCTCCAAAACATTCCTTGCAATAAGAAGGCGTGTTTTGAATAGCTTTAAATCCAACATCCAAAGTACATATTCCATCCATAGCCATATCATCTGATCCATAACCATTTTGGGTTTCTACCAAGCGCAACCCACACTCGACGACCTGTATTAAGCAACGCCTTGATGTTCTTAGTTCAGTGTCCTTGAACGTCGAGTAATGCCACGGCTTAAGTCCTAAGCCGAATCCTGGTCGCTGTGGACCCTTGTCGAGTATAGTCCATACCTGACAACCTGAAACAATAACCAATAATATTGGGCCTAAGTCTAGGCCAAATCCTGGTTTCTCCGAACCCTTGCCGAGCATAGTCCATCCTCGATGACCAGAATAAGCTGATTCGCCATGTTCGGACGAGACTACATACCCCTTGCTAGGCATAATCCGTACCCGACGACCATTTACCAAAAACCAGATAAAAATCCAATATAAATCCTACCCGAAATCCAGATTAAACTAGAAAACCAAAAATCCATACCATAAATTCAAACCAATATCCAAACCAAAAAACAAGCATCCAAACCAAAGTCCAAAACTGAAAAACAAACAAAACTAGGAATTCAAACCAAACTCCGAATCCAATCCAGAAAAAAGAAAATGTCCAAACCAAAAAAGAAAAATCATATTTCACAAACTAAAGCATCGTGGTTTATCGTCATCTCAGAGCATGCCTAGGGGCTATCTTCGTCCGTGTACATGAGTAGGTGACTTAACCGTTTGCCCAAAATTTGCTACTTATTCCATATCGTCCTTGTCAGTTGATAACCAATCGACCATGGTTCCTGGGCATCGTGCCATCATCATTCGAAGTAGACGGTGGCTGCTCTTGTTCCACCATCGCATTTCGAGTTCCGACATGTTGCCGTAGCTAACCATTCCTTACATGCTCCTCGATTATATCCTTTAGATGCCTACAGCTATTGGTATCATGCCCGTCTAGGTCATGAAAGAGACAGTGTCTTTCGAATGCCCTCTCGCATTCTGATGGTTCCCTCCTTGCCGGCATTCGATAGGGAAGGCGACCCCGAGTCTCCCTGAATATCTGCTCCAAAGTTTCATTCAATCCTATGTAAGTGGAGAATTTAGGCTCTCCCTAGCATTTCCTTGCCTTCCCAGAGTTGTCATCAAACTTTCTCTTTCCTTTATTCTTATCCTTACCCAAGCTTTTGTCGGATGGTTCTCCACCCTCAGCCGTGTTCACTTCCTTTAACTTCATATCCGAATATGCATCTTCATGTTGAAGTAATCTTTCGGCCTTGTGAAAGAACTACCCGTGATCCATTGGTGGATCTCGTATCAATGATACCTTGAAATCCGAGTTATCCCTGACTCCTAACACCGTCGCCATCAAAATCATCGATGGATCCAGTCGATCCACCGAAGTAACTGCTGCATTGAACCCAGTCAAGAAAGCCCTAAGCGATTCTCCTATCCTTTGCTTCACCGACATCAGTGTCATTACATTCTTTGGCCTTTTGATATGAACCGAAAACTGCTTCAAAAACCTATCCACCGATTCCGTCCATGTCCTAATAGAACATCTTCCAACTATCAAAACCAGATAGCAGCTATATTCATCAAGTACAAAGGGAAACACCATGCCATAACATCCTCTGATGCCCCCAGTACTTCCATGTGTCTTGTGTACCTCATCAATTGATCGGTAGGATCAGCCTTGCCGTTGTATACCTCCAAAGTAGGAAACTTGAAGTCTGGTGGATTTCGAGCCATCCTGATGTCGTGGGCAGGCGAACCACTGTTTACTCTTTCCAGATATCTATTGGCTAAGCCTCCGCACGTAGTTTGCCTGATGATCTTAGCTAATCCAGTGTTTTCCACCAAGGGTTACCCCCGAGTCCCCGAGGGAATTCAGGTACATACTCTTCATCGTGTACTCTTTTGCTCCTGCTAGCATCCTGTTGTACGTTATCACTCAGAATCCCTCCATGAATTGGTCTATCATTGCATGGTGGTGTGCCCTCGAGTTTGGATCTATCCAAATTGGTAACTGTATGCTAGTTGGGGGCGGCACCTTATTGAGCTCCTCTATCTGATTGCATGTTGGGTCCTTCTGTTCTTGCTCCATGGATCCGAACCACTGAAGCTCCAGTTGTTCCTGCCTTCCCAAACTGTCTGAGAAGGTTCTGCATCATGTCCTCCTACCATTTCAGCAATTCTTCCCGCATAGCTCCCATCATCATCTCCATCTCGTCCCTGGTGATGAAAACTTAGGGCTGATTCGCTCTTGAGGAAGCCTCTTAACTCCCCTCTTAATAGCTCCTTTCTAGTAATGTCTTTCTAGCTGATTGCCTAACCATGGTCCCTTTTAGATCCGATCCTTTGGCTTTTCAAATCTGAATTCCAAACTTAAGTTCAATTCTCAGTGAAAACACCAAAGTGTTTGTGCCAAAATTGGTCACAAACCCCAGAAGTAGTGAAAGCACCAGTGTATATATATAGATCCTCAATATCCGCACAGAGATATCAGATCCAGATTAAGTAGAGAACAAAAATGAAGAAATAGCAAAGTTAAAATATAAAAAAGCAATAAATATAAAAAGATTTATAGTGGTTTGGCTATCTCTGGCATATGCCCACTTTGAATCTCCTTTTATTCCTTTTATAATGTAATTATAATTACAAGCCTTTGAAAATCAATAGCAAAAAATGGCAGAGTTTTTCCAAGGAGAGAAGAAGAAGATCCATTTTTTACTGTCGTAGGACTGCTATTTATAGGTGTAAATCTGAAAATTCCTTCCCAAAAACTTGGAAAACCTCTTCTCATGCGTAGATGGGCCCATATGACTGATCCAGAGTGATTTGGGATCGATCCAAGTGTAATTTATATTGACCTCAAATTAGTCCAATCAAGCTGGGATCAATCATGAACATTCCTTAGTGCATCAGGAAGCTTCTACGAAAATTTCATAGCATTTGGACTTGAATATTTTGAGTTATGATCGATGCAAGTTTGAATTTGTTGAAGGTTGTCGAGTTCGCATCGCTTCTGTTCACGTCGCTTCTGTTCACATCAATGTTTGCATCGCTTCTGTTCGCGTCGCTTCTGTTCACGTCGCTTCTGTTCGCGTCGCTTCTATTCGCTTTGCTTCTGTTCACGTCGCTTCTGTTCGCGTCGCTTCTGTTCGTGTTGCTTCTGTTCGTGTTTGTTCTATTTGCGTAACTTCTGTTCGCGTCACTTCTGTTCGAGTCGCTTCTGGTCACCTCGCTTATGGCCGCATCGCTTCTGCTCCCATTGCTTCCGTTTGCATCGCTTTTGGTATCCATCACTTCGTATCCATTAGCCGGTATCCATCACTTCGTATCCATCTTCTATTATCCATCACTTTGTATCCATCATCTGGTGTCAATCACTTCGTATCCATCTTCTAGTATCCATCACTTCGTATCCATCATCTGGTATCCATCACTTCATATCCATCATCTGGTATCCATCACTTCATATCCATCATCTGGTATCATCACTTCGTATCCATCTTTTGGGATCCATTACTTTATATCCATCATCGGGTATCCATCACTATGTATGCATCGACTGATATCCATCACTTCGTATCCATCTTTTTGGTATCCATCACTTTGTATCCATCATCAGGTATCCATCACTTCATATCCATCAACGAGTATCCATCCCTTCGTATCCATCGGCCGGTATCCATCACTTCGTATCCATCTTCTTGTATCCATCACTTCGTATCCATCATCCGGTATCCATAACTTCATATCCATCATCTGGTATTCATCACTTCGCAGTATCCATCACTTCGTATCCATCATCAGGTATCCATCACTTCGTATCCATCGGCTAGTATCCATCACTTCGTATCCATCAACCGGTATCCATCACTTTGTATCCATCACTTCATATCCATCATCTGGTATCTATCACTTCGTACCCATCATCTAATATGCATCACTTCGTATCCATCTTTTGATATCCATCTCTTCGTATCCATCATCAAGTATCCATCACTTTGTGTCCATCATTAGGTATCCATCACTTCGTATCTATCGGCTGGTATCCATCAGCCGGTATCCATTACTTTGTATCCATCTTCTCGTATCCTTCACTTCGTATCCATCATCCGGTATCCATCACTTCGTATCCATCATCCGATATCCATCATCAGGTATCCATCACTTAGTATCCATCTTCTGTATCCATCACTTCGTATCCATCATCCGGTATCCATCACTTCGTATCCATCTTTGGGTATCTATCACGTTGTATCCATCATCAGGTATCCACCACTTCGTATCCATTGTTTGGTATCCATCACTTCGTATCCATCTTTTTTGTATCCATCACTTCATACCCATCATCAGGTATCCATCACTTCGTATCCACCAGCTAGTATCCGTCATTATGTATCCATCAACCGGTACCCATCACTTTGCATCCATCTTATGGTATCCATCTTATGGTATCCATCACTTCGTATCCATCATCCGGTATCCATCACTTTGCATCCATCGTTTTGGTATCCATCACTTCATATCCGTCATCAGGTATCCATCATTTCTTATCCATCAGCTGGTATCCATCACTTCCTATCCATCAGCCAATGTCCATCACTTCGTATCCATCAGCAAGTATCCATCACTTCATATCCATCACTTGGTATCCATCATCTGGTATCCATAGTGATGGATACGAGAACATCGACACGGCCCAGTTTTTTACGAATATTGATCCATCCATAACTCGAGCATATGAACTCTGATTGACCTGAAATTCGTAGCGTAGCCTTATCGAACCTTGCTTATCATTCCCAATCGATCCCACCTTGATTGAAGCTTGGTCCAGTTTTGCTGGTATCGATCATAGTCTGTTTCCAATCAATCATACGAACATTAATCCATCCATAACTTGAGCATATTAACTCCGATTCACCTGACATTCGAAGTGTAGCCTTACCGAACCTTGTTTATCATCCCCAGTCGATTCCACCTTGATTTTATCTTGGTCCAATTTTGACGATATCGATCATAGCCTTGTTTCCAATCAATCATAAGAATATTGTTCTATCCATAACTTGAGCATATGAACTCCGATTGACCTAAAATTCGAAGTGTAGCCTTATCGAACCTTGTTTATCATTCCTGATCGATCCCACTTTGATTAGACCTTGGTCCAATTTTGACGGTATCGATCACAGCCTTGTTTCCAATCGATCATACGAATATTGATCCATCCATAACTCGACATATGGACTTTGATTGACTTGAAATTCGAAGTGTAGCCTTATCTAACCATGTTTATCATTCCCGATCTATCCCACCTTGATTGGAGCTTGGTCTAATTTTTACAGTATCGATTATAGCCTTGTTTCCAATCGATCTCCAATCCTAATATCATCCTTTTTAGCCAATTTGTTGATATCTCGGCCCTGACCAAAAGGTGGGGTAACAACCCCCATTATGCTTAGGTCGACCCGCCTCTTTAATGGACTTAGATTCATCTAGGTCGAAGCGAACATGTCAAATTTTGATTTCTATGTGATCTTGTGCGTTCGTGTTTCCATCCGACAATTCCTAGAGAGCCTATGATGTGTTTGCGTCAAATTTAATCTTCAGATCCAACGGTCTGAGATCCTTAACCCACACTATAAATAGAACCATAGACCTAGCTCTTTTTCACATTCAGATTTTCTCCCAATTGGGTTCATTGCCTGAGGCTGAACCCTAAATAGAAAATTCTTCTAGGGAGAAGATCTTTTTGATAAAAATATTCTACACCCTATAAATGGATCTGGGAAGGCCAAGTATTAGAGCTAAGGACCATAAGTGAGTGTTTTGTAATTATTTTAGATTTTTAAGTAATTCAAAATAATAGGTTTCTCAATAGTCGTAGTTTTTCAACAATTTTGAGACAGTTTTTATGTAAGTTTATCTACAGTCAATTTTTAAGTAAATTTTAGAAGTTCGTTTCCATCTATTTTATTCAACAATTTTATTCAGTTATTTAAAGTTATTTACATCTGATTTAAGTTGGAATTTAGCCTCTAAATGTTTGTTTCTTTTTACAAAGATTTAATCCCTTTTTATACGAAAAAATTAAAAAGAGAAGAACACTAAATTTACTAAATTCAGATGTAAAATGAGAGAAACTGAAATAAAATAGAGATGGACCGAAATAGGCAAATTAATGATATATACAAACATGATTACAACAAGTGGTTATAATTATAAAGAGAAAATAAAAGAGTAACAATTATAACATAGCTTATAATTAGAAAGAAAGAAATAAAAAAAGAGGCTTGTTTTAAAACTTAGATTAAGTTAATAAGAAAATACAAAAGTAGGGCCTGTACCAGCAGCATTCCCTTTAAGATCTAGGACTGATGGTCTCTTAATAGTAGGTGAGGCTACGACATGCTTATGTTGATCAAGGTAAATAAGTGGCCAATCGATAGAGGCTCAAATCTGGAGATTTGGGCAAGGGGCGCAAAACTAGAAGGTTCGTTTGTTAGGATCAGTACTGGAAGCATTCCTTTTTAGAACTAGGACTGATGGTCTCACAACAGTTAGGTGAGACTGGACAGCATTCCCTTTCAGGTCTAGGATTGATGGTCTCACAACAGTTAGGTAAGGCTGGGCACGCTTATGTTGATTAGGGTAAATAAAGGGTCAAATAGGGCGACAATTAGTGTGTTCGTGCGATGACCGAGCGTGCGGCATCGATTAGGGTAAATAATTCGCTACTACGTCCTAAGCGCTAAAGAGGTCTTTAACTATGACCAACATGATTGGTTCACAGTGGCACAACAGATAGGCCGATCAAAGGGTAGAATTAGGATTTAAGCCTAATCAAGTTAGCATTTGAGATAGGATTAGGGTTTCAGCCTAATCACAGCAGTTCAAAGAAAGTGTAAACAATCAAATCAAACAATCAAAGCAAAAAGTCAAACAGAATAAGAAACATTATTTTACCCCAGTTTTATCTTTTCTGTATTTTCCTTTCAAGCTAGAGCTGTTGGTTAGTCTATTATCTTTATCCTTCTTAGAAATGCTAGTAATTACTTTCACTCACCAGACTTATTGTCCGACCCACTCCTCTATTTCCCCTTTTCCTCTCCAATAGGCCAGCAAAGTTGAGTTGATTCAGGTAAGTTGGAGATTCATTTTCGGAGCTTTCTCGTTTCAGATGTATTCTTCTACTTTTCATCTTTTTTGTTTTGCTTATGATGGACTTGGGACTTATGAGGGAGATTATGATTATTATGATTAATATTATTGTTACCTTTTCATTTTGATTTTCTGAGGTTGAGGTGTATTTTTCAAGAGACACGAATTTGAGATATTTCGAGTTTTTGAGACATGTTATGTTTTTATGGCCTATTTTGAGATAAAATATTAATTCTGAATGATAAGTTATTTATTTAAATGTTTCCACTTTTTTCTTTATTTGTCTTGTAAATCTTAGTCTCTGTGATGCTTTAGCCATACCTCAAATGCACCACATCTTTTATTATGCCCATTTTGGAAATACTAAGGGATGTGGGGTGTTTCATATGGTTTCTTAATTTTCCATCTTTAATTTATACATTCATATTATATGTTTCATTATTATATAAATTTTATATTTCAGATTACTTATATAATAGATTTATTTATATAATGATAATAATTAAATCTTATTCAATTAATTTTTATTAATTAACATTTTAGTTAATTTTATATTAGTATAACATTTATATTTAATACTTATTATATACCGTAACATTTATTGTATAACACATATATATCATTTATTTATTTATTAAAATTTTTTAATTAAATTATATTAATTTCGAAATTCATTTATATACAAACATATATACTTATGTTATTTGACAATTTATACATCATAACTTATATCATGATACATAATACATGCATATATTTATTAATTAATTAACTCATTTAATTAATATATTTTATTAATCTTATTACTAAATTTAAATTTCGAAATTGACTTATATTGATTTTCAAATATTTAAAAATATGTTATATTACAACTTTTATAATATGTGTTTTATTTTAGTTTAAAATTTTATTTTAATTTTCAAAATAATTTGAAAATCTATAACATAACATGTATAATATTTTTTATTTTAAATTTAGCTTTTAAATTTAAAACTTTTATTCAATGTCAAAACAGTTTTGAAATTACCCCAAGGCCCAATTCAAATTGGGCCTTTATATTTAGGTTAAACTTTTAGGCTTAACTCATCATTTCGGGCCAGGCTAGTAGTCAGGTACGGAAGAGTACTTGATTACCCAAACCCAACTTTAGACACTGCTTTTCTAAACACCCTACTATATGGATAGGCTTTGATTAGTTAACCCTAACATGACTAATTTTGACCATATAGGCTATTAGGCTCTTATACAATTGTTGGAACTAGGCCGGCGGAAGTTGTGGGTGAATTAAAAAAAATCCCTTATAGGATCTTTATTGGGCCTACGGAGTCTAGTTTATTTAGAACATTTCTAAACTTTATTTTAAAAAAATTATTTTATTTAAATTTGTAAATTAATATAATTTAATTTATGTTATGATATATTTATATATATATGTGTGTGTGTGTGTGTCATACACACACATATGTGTGTGTGTATGTGTAACATATCAATCCGTGCAAGGTATAACATGCTTATGTATAAATGTGGGATTTACATCTGTGATGACTACCCTAAACGTCTAATGCTTATATAACCAAATAGTGCACTTCTAAACCACCCAATATATGCTGGAAAATTGTCAAGGGAAAGAAATAAAAGTAAAGAAGAGAATGGAAAAGAAGAGAATGGAAAAGAAGAGAATGGAAAAGAAGAGAATAGAAAAGAAGAGAAGAGAGAGAAATAAAACATCACATAATCACATAACCTGTCGTGTATCTTACAGTGCATCTGATAAAACATAATGGTCATCATATATATAAAACTGACGAGACAGTAATAACTACATGAAACACAGAATTAGAATAAACAATCTCATATATTTATACAAAACATTAATAGAGTTTATACAACTGATAAATAAACCCAACTGATCAACTGTCTCTAATAAATAGTAAGTCAACACTATTAAGGCTCTATAGTATCACATAGCGGAATATGCAGTAATAAGTCCGAAATATAAACATGAGAAAGTGTCACCTTCTGCCACTCCATCTGCAAAACGCCAAGTGTTGTTTACACCTTCTATCTAGCCTACTCATTTAAGAGCACCCGAAATAATAAAATGCAAAACATAAAACCTCAAGGTAGACATTAGTTAGATAATCTCTAAATACTATAAAATTCGATATAGTGTATGGAATAGAGGGTATGGGGAATCATACCTGACATGTCCGTGCATCCACAGAGTTAGCACATATAAAGAATATATATGCTACTCTATGATAGTCTTCATGGGTGTACTATACATCAAAGTACAAAGGAAATCTAGATATTTGCATCAGTAGCATCTATATCGTGTGACATCCCTAAAGTGATAAAAGAAATAAAAGAAAACATAGCATCTATCCTCACATTCACTCACTCAATGCATTGGATATATGATATTCTTATGACCCTATCATATAGTCATGGACTACTCAACATCTTGGTTTCTTGGTACTCAAATCCATGCCACTTGGAAGGCCAGGAACTAGACTGCACATCGTAACACTCCAAGTTATTATCATTTGATCCATGGCACATCGTAACCTAAGTGAGTGTCTACACATACCCTATTTTATAAGTACACATCGAAGCATACAAATATCAATGATCACTTTGCACATGTCATCCACAACAGAACTCATCCTGGAACTTTCCTTACAACTCCTGTCTGAAGTCATCATGGTCGGGAACTATTCGGCACAACCATCATTGGTCAAGAATGTCGTCATACATCCTATAACCTTCCTCCAACGGTTCCTTCCATACAGCTACTCCGCATCCCAAAGTGTAGCTATCCATCGTCAAAGTCATCACTTCTCATCATGGAATCATCATCGTCGATTCATGAAGCCATCGCATTGAAGCGTCATGTCTTCGCTTCACCACCAAAACCACTCATCGAAGAGTAGCAACACCAAAAGCGAACATAGAACGAATGAACAAGCCATCACATTGTGCTCCCCAAAGCTTCTCCATCGTCTATGTCAAAATTGTCCAAATCGGCCATCATCAATAGTGGCAGATATTGACCACTATAGAGTAGCCAATAACGATCACTTTGGTCGTGTACTTGTAACGATCGTCCTATACCATCGGCATACAATATACAGAAGATAGTGCACCATTGTCATGCCGACCGCTGTAGAGCGACCAACAAGGTTTAAAAATGAAATAAAATATCACAGAAATGTAGTATATCTCACACCGCATGGAATAAAATATAATATCACATATATAGAATATGAGACACAGTAATAACTAAGTGATCCAAGTATTATAGTACAGATACATAGAGTTATACATCATGAAATAGAGTTTGTACAACATAAATAAACTCAAATAATTGTCTCATACTACTAATAATAAGTGAACACTGCCAAGGCTCTATAGTTTCTGCATAGTGGAATAAGCATAAAAATCCATATAGAATACGGGATAGCTCCCTCTAGCTTGTCCTCCACACAACTAGTGCGTTGTACCTAGACCCTCTATCCAGTCTACTTATTTAAGAGCAACCAAGAGATAATAAGAAGCAAAGAATAAAACCTCGAGGCAGATAATAGTTTGTTATGGGCGGTAAATGAATCTCAAAATACTAGACAAGTCTATATAGTAAGGAACAAGGTATATAAATCATACTTAACAAGTCCTTGCAACCAAAAAATTAGCACATAATACGCTACTTTACATATCATAAAGGTGTAACACAACCAATTGTGATAAAGGGTGTCTAGTATCCCTATCTCTATTACCTATCTCTGATTACAACCCTAGAGTGGTAAGCGACCAGTGAAGCAATCATAACAGACGTAGCAACCATTAAACTATGCTATCACTTAGTGTACTTTGGATATATGATAACTCGTATGACCATTCTTCTACCAGGGACTAATGGAAATCCTGGTTTTCAATTATACACTCTTTAGCCTAAAGCTAGTACTAGACCCATTCTTTCAGTCTAGGGTACACGGATATATTCTTCCGATCCAGGGTAGCTATTCTTCATGACCAATGAGCATCCTCACGATACCTCTGCTTTGGGTACAAAAGAAAACACTTCGAGTATCAACTATCCCTTAGTATGCAAATATGAGCCCTTCATTTACTACATTTAACTTCCATTGTCTTGGAGGAACCATTCTTCACTCCTCCACTTAATGACTTCTTTCTTCATCGAGAAGTTATTTTTAAGGAACCATTCTACATTCCCTACTCTATGACTCCTTTCTTCATCGAACCATTATTTTCGAAACCTAGCTCTATTCATCGCCGAGTTACTATCCGAAGACTCTAATTTTCATCATGCTGTTATATTGTTGTTATTCATCATACGAATTAACCAACACCTACCAACATGACCTCTAGAACTCTAGAACTACGCTTCAGATATTTGGTCCCCATAGGACTAATGCAAGAACTCAGAACTAACTTCGTGAACTTGGTATCGACATTTATACTTAGCCAACTGATGGCCAAGTCTCTTCCCATCCTACTTCTTTCCCCTCGTACTTCATGTCTCGGTGCTTGAATCCTAAATTCTCTTCTCTTAATCAAGTCATCATGTCCCCTTAACATCTAACTTCGTATCCTATAAACAAGTCGGTGTTGCCTTCTATACTTAGCCAACATCTAACACCATAGTCAACCTTTACAAGCCATGCTCTCCTGCTCCTCCAAGTCGTTGCAGACATGGAGCTACATGGAGAACTCGGTATCGATCACTGAAGTCGATGCCCATTTCTACCCTTAGCAAATTGAGAGATGCGATTTTGACTACGAGCTCCTCCTATACACCAAAATTTTTCTCTAAGTTTTTGTCCAATTTCGACCAATTTTGCCTCTGATTTGCCCAATCTCTCAATCTATCAACCTAATATCCAAAACACTAGCAAACAACACAAATCACAACATAAAAGCATGGAATATCATTCACATACATCTATTCATACAACCAATACGTGAGAATGTAATAATCAAACTAGTTTTTCCCTAAACCTACATTTTACATGAACTTATGCATATGAATGATAGAAATCATACTAGCATGTGGACATGAGCTAATAGCTTACAAAACCCATTTCTAAAATCAATTCAAAATCTCTAATTTCTGGTCATAAGCATATGTGGGTAAGTGGTTAAAGTTAGAAAACCATTTTAGATCCAAAAAAATGTTAAAACTAGCCTTTAACAACATAAATAAGTATAGACGATTGAGAGGTCAAGAACCACTCACCAAATACATAAAATACCAACTTTTCTCCTCAAATCTGAAGCAGATAGCAAAAGGAGATGAACCCAAATCAGCAAAAATGATAATCTTAAATTTCCTTATGCTTATTGCCTTTCTAATCAATGATTTAGCTAAGACTAGTAAGGAAAAGGTGTGATTTTTGATGAAATTATGGCTAGTGGAGACTTAGACTATTTTGACGAAGAAGAAAATGACTTAGGTCGGTTCCTACAGCCTCCTATTAGCACAAAATTCCAGGTGGTAAGTAGCCTAAGCATGGGCTTAGTTAGTTACCCACTAAAAGTGGCCAGCCACAGCCAAAACTTGAAATTTCCATAAGTTTTCAAATGATATATCCGGTTTTTATTATGACCAATCTACAGAATGAGAAATCATCATCTTAAAGCAATTGAAGTGGTTTGAGGCTCTAATTTGGCTCCTATCAAAAGTTATAGTCCAAATAAAATTTCAGGGTCAAAATGGTGAGGTAGAAATTCGAGAAAAATCATAGATGTGAAAAATGTCCCTAAAGTCACTTTTCGAAATCTTAGAGTCACACGACCTCATATGGATAAATCAAAAATATTTTACGATCCACCGATATGCAACATGGGTTGTTACACTCTCCCCTTTAGAAATTTTGCCCCCAAAATCCACAAACAAACACAGAAAATCAATCATAGTTATCTCGCATGCCTAACAATCATGTACGTCGTCAAACATGCCAAACATACAACCATGTAATCAATAATATAGGTAAACCTATCTTAGCATGCGAGAAACTAAACTATATATGATACAGAAAGTGAAAGTAAAATGCGATAACCAATAGGCCTTACCAAGTGAAGAGCTCCAGATTTGTGTTCCTCATACTCAGTTTGATTTTCCATGCGCAATCACCTTCACTGTCGCCCTACTGAACTTTCACTAACGCCACCATCTTCCTCCTAATCTGTTTCGTATCACGTCCGACAATACGAACCGGCCTACGAGGTCTCAAAGCTTCTAATTCAATCTCGATTTCATCAAGCTGATCTGGAGTGATAGTTACGCCTGTGTCGTGCACAAATTTCGAAAAATGGGAAGCGTGAAGACATTATGCACTCCCTCCATTCTTTGAGGTAAGTTAACTCTGTAAGCAAGTTTCCCAACCCTCTCTAATATCGGAAAAGGACTAACAAATTTCGGTGCCAACTTTCATCCACTACTGAACAAAATAATGTTCTTTAAAGTAGAAATCTTTATGAATACCTTATCTCCGATAGAGAATTGTAAATCTCTCGCTTTTATTAGCATAAAAGTTCTGCCTATCCCATGAAGCTTTCATTCATTTTCGATTGATCTCTATCTTTTCTAAGGTCTCACTAACCATATCTGACCCAAGTATCAATTTCTCGCCCGCTTTCCACCAATACGAAGGGGCATTACACGGTCGGCCATATAATGCTTCATATGCTTTCATACCAATACTAGACCGATAATTGTTATTGCATGCGAACTTTACTAAATGCAAGTGATCGTCGCACGAGCCTCTGAAATCAACAATGCAAGCTCACAAAAGATCTTCTAAGATATGATTCTCTCTCTCGATTTGGCTATCAGTTTGAGTGTGATAAGCTATACTAAGATGTAGCTCGGTATCCAACAATTCCTATATGCTCTTCCATAACCTACTAGTGAACAAAGGGTCTCGGTTGCTCACAATGCTCTTCAGTGCACCATGAAATCATATAATCCATTTCACATACAACTCGGCTTGTTTGGATGTCGTTTGTAACGACCCAAAATTTTCGATCCTGAAACACCAACATCTCACATTTCGCAGCGGATCAAAATACAATATCATATATTATAACAGTTTACAAAACAAAACTGTATCAGTCAATTACATTTTATACATCATAGTTCATAACCAATACATAACCCTGGACAGTTTAAACAAACATGTCCAAGATAAATAATAATATGCCATAGCTGTATACACTCCATACGTTTCTACCACCCATCTCAACTCCTGAGCTCCAGCACGTCCTTACCTGAAAATTTGTAACACTCGGTATGACCCGAGCATTACATCAAAGTAACACCCGGGTCAGGCTGTAAACCAGCGTGAGTAAACCCATCTAACAAGGAATACAAAAACATGCAAACTTATATAAACCCGGGGTAAATTATATCAATTTACAACTTCACAAGCTGTTATAGACATTACTTGTTTCACACGTCAATTTCTAAGTGCCAAACTTAGATTAAATGGTCCAATTTACTTAAATCATTCCATATCAGCCTATTGATTTCACATATCAATCTATAAAGAATCGGGTTTCGGGTGTTTACTAATACCCGACTCCGGTCTCTTCAAATCCGATGTCATCTTAACCAAGGTTATTTAAGTGATTAAATTCAAATACTGGATGTCACTTTTATACAGCAATAACACAAATAAACATCACCCATTTATTATCGATATAACCCTTATCATATCAGCAGAATGTCACAGTATATCATCTAGTAGATATCATCCAATAGTTATCATTCTATTCAGACATTCAACAAACAATCATCCATAAGCAAGCATTATCAATTCATATCAAAATTAATCATCTAATCCTGCTTAATCAACCATTAATTAATTACAATTATTTAATTAATTTCATCACTCCTTGATTTCCTTATCAATCAATCAATTAATCTCTAATCATAGATTAATTATCCATAAATTATCAATTAATAATCTTCAATTATTAATTAATCTCCTTTAATACAAAGTAATCAATCCTTAATTTACTTTATAATCAATTAATTAACCTCTAATTTACTGATTAATTAACCATCAACTATTGATTAATAACCATAATTATTAATCAATATCTCTTAATACAAATTAACAAATCAATTATATCTTAATTATTAATTAGTAAAACTTAATTATTAATTAACAACCTTAATTACAAATTAATTAATCCTTAATCACCAGTTGATTAAACTGTTAATCAACCCTTAATTTATACTGATTAATCCTTTAAGTATTAATTAATAAAACCTAACTTATTAATTAATAAAACTTAATTACACATTAAGTGCTTCTTAATTTTTTTAAGTAACCTCTAATTACTTAATTAAAAACTCTCTAATTAAATCAAACTTAATTACTTGATTAATTTATTCTTAATTACTCAATTAATTAACCTCTGATCCTTAATTAACAATCTTAATTAATACACCTTAATTACAGTTAATTAACTTTTAATTAGTTGATTTATAACCCTCACTTAATTATTAATTATCAAATTAATTATTCTTAATTAATCACTTAATTAATCCTTTATAAATAATTTATCAAATTAAGTAATTATACTAACTGATGCAGACCAGAGAGACGAAGTCATAGGTTGGCTCCGACCTAACTTGTTTTTAAGTCGAGTACGACCTAAGAAATCACAGGATGAAGAATTCCGACCTAACTTGTTTTTAAGTCGAGTACGACCTAAGAAATCACAGGATGAAGAATTCCGACCTAACGAGCTCCGACTTAAGGAAGGTGAAGGCAGCATGAGTCGTTCACGACTTAGGAGGGTAGATTTGTATCGCCACCGACCTAACTGGCCATGTGAGAAGGAGCAGCGACCTACTGAAAGTCGGTCACGAGTTAACATAACTCTAGGTCGTATGGAAAAGGCTTCGGAGTTAGATCGTTGGAAAGTTTTAAGTCGATACCGATCTAACGAAAACACTCTAAGTCGTTCGCGACTTAACATGACAAATGGCAACGATTTACAGAAACCAAAGCACATTTTAGGTCGGACCCGACCTAAGGAGAAAGAGCTACGAGTTAATGAAGCAGCTTTAGGTTGTCTCCGACTCAGCGAAGGAGGTCTAGGTCGGCAACGACCTAAGGAGGAAGATATAGACCGACCCAATGAGATACCGCTACTGGAGATGAGTCGCTTGGAATTTGAGTCGCTAACGACCTAACTTAGGTCGTAGGTCGCCAGGAAGATAAGGCACCAATGCTGGGTTTGTTAAGTCGTTTGTAATATTGGGTCTTAGGTCGTATACGATCTAACTGTTGTAAACGTGTATGTATGTAATGTGTTAGGTCGCGTACGACCTATGATGAGTCGTATTATGGTCATATATATATGAGTCGGTCACGTTGAGTCGTATGTTGTATGTTAGGTCGTACTTGGTTAAGTCGGCCATGTTTGAGTCGGTCACTTTGTGCTATGTTGTAATGGGTTTAGGTCGCCACTGTAATAAGTCGGCAACGACCTAGGATGAGTCGTAGGTCGGCAACGACTTAGGAATTGGATTGTAACTCCTATAAATACGTGTGTGTTGTAAATTTTGAAGGTGGTTGATTTTGAAATAAAATTTCTTGTTGATTGCTTTGTGCTTTCTTCTCCAATTGGTAGTTGAGTGTAATCTCCTATCTCCACTTACGTCATTCGAGTGCGCTCGAATCCACGTTTGTTGAAGCCGATTCACGGAATCTAGTGCGCTAGATCAACGTGCGAAGAATCGTAGATCTTCTTTCTCGGCATCGTGCGCGATCAACGGAACGAAGATAGCTAGAATCCGGTATCTTTGGATCAACGGATTTGGGCCTTGCAGTATTCTCAACTCACCGATTGCTACATTCCATCAATTGAAGTTCATTTCGATTTATCCGCTGCGTCAGTTTGGTATCAGAGCCATACTTAGCCAATCATAGCTAAGTTGATTCTTGGAGCCAAATATTTGAAGTTGAAGTTTGAAGTTGTTCATCGTGTTCATATTGAAGTTGCAACAAGAGGGAGAACTTTCGATCCATTCCATTTTGGATCAAAGTGTTGAAAGTGTTTGAATTTGAGGTTGAAGGCCGTGTATACTTGTGGGAAGTAGCCGAGCCTTGTGAAGGGTTTTGAAGTTGAAGCCGTGACTTATTGTTGTTTGTTGAAGTGTTTGTGAAGTTTTCCAATCATGCCACCAAGGAGAGCTAATCGTCATCAAAACGTTGAAGCTTTGTATCGAAGAGAAGAAGCCGAGCTTTTGGAACAACGTATTAATGAGAAGTTCGATGAAGGCATTGGAAAATTGGAGAAATTGATGAATGACTTGAATCAAAGGAGGAGATCACCAAACTCGAACCATGGAGGAAACCGAGTTTCGCCATCGGTTACGGAAGCGAGGAGGGTATCACCACATTCTTTTAGAGATAGAAGAGAAACATCAATTTCATCACGACGAGATCATCGTGACTATGCACATGAAGAGAGAAGAAGTCAACATGAATTTGACAATGAAGCCTATAGAGATGAAGAGAGACATAGTCAAAGAAGCATGCATGAACGAAGGGATGATAATGGTCGAGATCGATGTAGGCGTACCTTTGATTTTGTTGAAGAGGGTGATAGAACTAGTATTCATTATCGAGATCGAGACCAAATTCGAAATTCTTATCGGGATGTTGAAGATGATCGACGTTGGGAATCGGGTATGAAGATGGAAATTCCAGAATTTAAAGGAGGGATGGTAGCAGAAGAATTTCTTGATTGGTTATCTAATGTTGAAGAAATCTTTGATTTCAAGGAAGTGCCGGAGAATCATCGAGTGAAGTTGGTTGCTACTAGATTGAGGGGAAGAGCATTGGCATGGTGGCAGCAAACTAAACTTACACGAGAACGGATGGGGAAGTCGAAGGTTGTTGAGTGGGATAAGATGAAGAAGTTGATGAGATCTACTTTCTTACCTTACAACTATCAATCACTTATGTACCAGAGGTTGCAGAATCTGAGGCAAGGGACGAAATCTGTTAGTGATTATGCTGATGAATTTTACCAACTCATTGCCAGGAATGATATTATGGAAACCGAAGAACAGTTAACTGCCAGATTCATTGGGGGATTGAGAATGCAGACACATGATATGGTTAATATGTTTGATCCAAGATCTGTAGCAGAGGCACATCAGAAGGCGTTAGCTTGCGAAAAACAAGGAAGGCGTGGAGGTGGTCCGTTTACTAATTCCAATAATCAAGCAAGGGGTGTTGGTGGAAGTTCTAATGTTCCTAAACCTGTTACAAAGCCAGTGGTAAAGGAGGCTGAGAAGGCGAAGGTTAGCAGTGGTTTCAAATGTTATAATTGTCAGGAGTTGGGTCATAAAAGCAATGAATGTCCGAAGCCAAAGAAGAGAGCAATGGTTGCAGAAGTGGAGGAGGATGATGGTGAGGAGGTAGAATGTTCAAATGCACCTTATGTTGAGGAGGAAGAAGAATTGTCTGGAGATGAAGGTTGTAATCTTATGATGAGGAGGTCATGTCTTACACCAAAGCAAGAGGAGGATTTTAGTTGGTTGAGAAGCAATATTTTTCAATCGACATGCACTATTCTGGGAAAGGTTTGTAAGTTCGTCATTGATGCTGGAAGTTGCGATAATATTATTTCTACCGAGGCTGTGAAGAAGTTGAACTTGAAAACTGAGAAACATCCTAAACCGTACAAGCTAGCATGGTTAAGGAAGGGTGGTGAAGTGAAGGTGTGTCGAAGGGCTTGTGTGAATTTTTCCATTGGGAAGAAGTACAAAGATGAAATTTGGTGTGACGTTGTAGATATGGACGTATGTCATCTGTTGTTGGGCAGACCATGGCAGTTTGATAGATCAGTTCAACATGATGGTCGTGCTAATAGTTACAGTTTCATGTTCGAGGGTACTAAAATCACTTTGGTTCCCAAGAAGCAACAACAGAAGGAGAGCAAGCTGGAGGAGATTGAGGAATTGAAAACTCTGTTGACTTTGAAGGAGTTTGTTAAGGAGGTTGAAGAGGAGCCTGAAGTCTATTTGTTGATTGGGCGAGAGAGCAGTGAAGAGGTTGAAATTCCTGAAGAAGCAAAGCCAGTTTTGAAAGAGTTTGAAGATGTGTTTCCAGAGGAGTTGCCTAAGGAGTTACCACCATTGAGAGACATTCAACATCAAATTGATCTTGTTCCAGGAGCAGTGTTACCACATAGACCACATTACCGAATGAGTCCGAAGGAACATGAAGAGGTACGAAGGCAGGTGGAAGAGTTATTAGAACAGGGACGTGTTCAGGAAAGCTTGAGTCCTTGTGCAGTACCAGCTTTGTTGGTGCCGAAGAAGGATGGAACATGGAGAATGTGTACAGATAGTAGAGCTTTGAACAAGATTACTGTTCGTTACAGATTTCCTATGCCGAGGTTGGATGATTTGTTAGACCAGTTGAGTGGGGCAACTATATTTTCGAAGATTGATTTGAAGAGTGGTTATCACCAAATTCGGATTAGACCTGGAGATGAATGGAAGACAGCTTTCAAGACAAGAGAGGGGTTATACGAATGGTTGGTTATGCCATTTGGTTTGTCAAATGCACCTAGTACATTCATGCGAGTGATGAATCAAATCTTTAGACCATTCATTGGGAAGTTCGTGGTGGTTTATTTCGATGATATTCTGATATACAGCAGGAGTACGGAAGAGCATGTTCTACATTTGAGGGAAGTGTTGATTATTCTTCGTGAGGAACAATTTTATGCAGCCACGAAGAAATGTGTGTTCATGACGAGAAGTGTGTTATTTTTGGGATATGTTGTGTCTGAGAAGGGAATCCAAGTGGACCAGAGTAAAGTTGAAGCTATTAGAAATTGGCCACAGCCGAGAACTATCACTGAAGTTAGAAGTTTTCATGGATTGGCATCATTCTACCGAAGGTTCATTCCACACTTCAGTAGCGTGATGGCACCAGTTACCGATTGCATGAAAGGGAAGCAGTTTGTATGGTTAGAGGAAGCGGGAGTTTCTTTTGAACGAATCAGAGAACTATTGACGACAGCACCAATTCTTGTTTTACCGAATTTTCAGTTGTTGTTTGAATTGCACACTGATGCGTCGAAGGTGGGAATTGGAGGAGTCTTGAGTCAGAATGGGAAACCCGTTGCTTATTTCAGTGAGAAGTTGTCAGGGGCAAAGATGAGATACAGTACATATGACGTTGAATTCTATGCTGTTGTGCAAACGATTAAACATTGGAGACATTATCTATTTCAGAAGGAGATTGTTCTGTACACTGATCATGAGGCGTTGAAGCATTTGCAGGGACAGGACAAGATTTCAGCGAGACATGCATCATGGATTGCTTATTTACATCAGTTTACTTTTGTCGTTAAGCACAAATCAGGGGTGACGAATCGGGTAGCTGATGCTTTGAGTAGGAGGAGTCATTTATTAACAACAATGAAGGTTGAAGTGACAGGGTTTGAAATGTTGTCAGAGATGATTGAAGAAGATCCTTACTTTGTGAAATATGTTGAGGAAGTGAAGGAAGGGAGTACTGATGAATTTATGATGATTGATGGATTCTTGTTTAAAGGAAATCGGTTATGTATTCCTGAGAGCAGTTTGAGAATGAAAATTATCAAGGAGTTGCATGAAGAAGGCCATGTGGGTAGAGATCGTACATTGCAATTGGTTTCTCAATCTTATTTTTGGCCGTCGATGAGAAAAGAAGTTGAAAGATTTGTGGAGAGATGCCATATTTGCCAGGTTTCAAAGGGAACAGCGACGAATGCAGGGTTGTATATGCCATTACCTGTACCATCTAAGCCATGGGTTGATATCAGCATGGATTTCGTTTTGGGTTTGCCTAGAACTCAAAGGGGAAATGATTCGATATTTGTTGTAGTGGACAGATTTTCGAAGATGGCACATTTTATTGCCTGCAAGAAGACAGCGGATGCAGTTCGAGTGGCACAATTATTCTTTAAGGAGGTGTATCGATTGCATGGTTTACCAGAATCTATTGTTTCTGATCGGGATACTCGTTTTCTGAGTCACTTTTGGTTAAGTTTGTGGAAGATGGTGGGAACAAAGCTGAAGTTTAGTAGCGCTTATCATCTGCAAACTGATGGACAGACAGAAGTTGTTAACAGGTCATTGGGGAATTTGTTGCGATGTCTTGTACAGGATAATTTGAGAAGTTGGGATATGAAGTTATGCCAAGCAGAGTTTGCTCATAATCATTCCATGAATCGTAGTACGGGTTACAGTCCATTTCAGATTGTATATTCAAATTTACCCAGGGGACCGTTGGATTTGGCAGTAGTACCACAATCGAAGGGGACGATTAAACGAGCTGCTGATTTTGTTGATGAGTTGACTGAATGTCATAAAATCGTTCAGGAACGATTGAAGAAATCGAATGAGAAGTATAAGAAGTCTGCAGATTTGAAGCGACGAAATGTTGAATTTAACAAAGGCGATTTGGTTTATGCAGTGTTGACAGAAGACCGTTTTCCGGTAGGAACATACAATAAATTGAAAGCACGGAAAATTGGTCCAGTTGAAGTTTTGAAGAAAATCAACGAGAATGCTTATCGATTAAAGTTATCAGATGATGTTTATACTTCTGATGTTTTTTAACGTCAAACATCTAATTCCATATCATGGAGGAGAAATTGTTGTGAAAGGAGATGGTGAAAATTCGAGGTTGAATTTCTGTCAACCCGGAGAGGATGATGCAGACCAGAGAGACGAAGTCATAGGTCGGCTCCGACCTAACTTGTTTTTAAGTCGAGTACGACCTAAGAAATCACAGGATGAAGAATTCCGACCTAACGAGCTCCGACTTAAGGAAGGTGAAGGCAGCATGAGTCGTTCACGACTTAGGAGAGTAGATTTGTATCGCCACCGACCTAACTGGCCATGTAAGAAGGAGCAGCGACCTACTGAAAGTCAGTCACGAGTTAACATAACTCTAGGTCGTATGGAAAAGGCTTCGGAGTTAGATCGTTGGAAAGTTTTAAGTCGATACCGATCTAACGAAAACACTCTAAGTCGTTCGCGACTTAACAAGACAAATGGCAACGATTTACAGAAACCAAAGCACATTTTAGGTCGGACCCGACCTAAGGAGAAAGAGCTACGAGTTAATGAAGCAGCTTTAGGTTGTCTCCGACTCGGCGAAGGAGGTCTAGGTCGGCAACGACCTAAGGAGGAAGGCAACGACCTAAGGAGGAAGATATAGACCGACCCAATGAGATACCGCTACTGGGGATGAGTCGCTTGGAATTTGAGTCGCTAACGACCTAACTTAGGTCGTAGGTCGCCAGGAAGATAAGGCACCAATGCTGGGTTTGTTAAGTCGTTTGTAATATTGGGTCTTAGGTCGTATACGATCTAACTGTTGTAAACGTGTATGTATGTAATGTGTTAGGTCGCGTACGACCTATGATGAGTCGTATTATGGTCATATATATATGAGTCGGTCACGTTGAGTCGTATGTTGTATGTTAGGTCGTACTTGGTTAAGTCGGCCATGTTTGAGTCGGTCACTTTGTGCTATGTTGTAATGGGTTTAGGTCGCCACTGTAATAAGTCGGCAACGACCTAGGATGAGTCGTAGGTCGGCAACGACTTAGGAATTGGATTGTAACTCCTATAAATACGTGTGTGTTGTAAATTTTGAAGGTGGTTGATTTTGAAATAAAATTTCTTGTTGATTGCTTTGTGCTTTCTTCTCCAATTGGTAGTTGAGTGTAATCTCCTATCTCCACTTACGTCATTCGAGTGCGCTCGAATCCACGTTTGTTGAAGCCGATTCACGGAATCTAGTGCGCTAGATCAACGTGCGAAGAATCGTAGATCTTCTTTCTCAGCATCGTGCGCGATCAACGGGACGAAGATAGCTAGAATCCGGTATCTTTGGATCAACGGATTTGGGCCTTGCAGTATTCTCAACTCACCGATTGCTACATTCCATCGATTGAAGTTCATTTCGATTTATCCGCTGCGTCACTAACTATTCTCAAAACCTGATAACCTTAATTATCTTAAGACAAAACTTTATCTTATAAAAACCTTAATTGCCACTTAACAACTTCTTAAATTAAAATGTTTAAGCAAAATTTATTAAACATCAAGTAGAAAGTTTCAAACCAATTTTAAATTTTAAATTTCAAAAAAAACAAGTTTAAAACTTTTAAAAATCCCTTGTAACAGTTTAACATTCTCTGCTTCGGGTCGAACCCGAAACTTACCAAGCCAAACCCGAGTTTATCTTCTTCCCATTTTTATTAAGGCTCTGATTAAATTTAAGTTCCAATTCCTACAGGTAAAACACTTCCAATATACTCGAGAATGAACTCGAGCTACCCGTTCAAATACTCGAAACAGACTTCAAGACCTTCACAGACCCAATTCTCAGACACGCACCACCATCACGTGCACATGCACCATCACCTGAGACTACTCCGACCATCGACGACAACATCGTCAAGTCACCCAACACCCCTACGAGCAACAACAATCATCCAAACATCATTTCCAGCCTCGATAAAAAATCGAGCATCCCAGATGAATGGAAACCCAAATCCATTATCAGGAAAACCATTCAAATCCACGATTCCAGTATGAAAACTGCTATAACTCTGGCTATGGTTTGCCGACCCACCACACCTCTATTTCCTAGAGCCTTATGTAACTCGAATCACCAAAGGCAAGACAGTGATTCAATTACCCAGCTTGACCAAAACTAGGTTTAGAATCCCAAATCAGCTCGCCCCCGCCGCTATGTCCATCAGACGACCCACCTCCCATTTTTGTTGTGACCTCCATCTTCCCTACTTGCTTCAGTGCTGACCTCGAGACTCCTAACCTCTCCTATCATCAGAGATTGTTCGAAAGCCAAAATTCGTTCATCTTACAATATCTCTTGTTTTAAACACTTAAAAATCATGATTTTATTTTTAGACATCATTATTTCGATATCAAACCCGACTAAATACCTGAATCAACTAATTACTTTTCTCGAGATTTTGATATGGTACAAATCTTACTGTTCTTTTTTTTACAACTACCATCAAATTCTTATAGGAAATATTTTTAATTCCATTTTCTTGTGGTTATACACAAGTTTTGCTCATAAGTCAAATCTAAAGAAGATTAGGGGAAGGGCAAATTTGATTTCTTGAACATTCTTAAACCCGTAGCACTAAGAACAGAGCCTAGATTACTTTCCATACATTCATACCAACATCTATATACACAAATATACATGCATTTCTGTTAACAAATCATGCAATCACAAATCATAATTTACTTAAAGAAATTTCAGCATGCATCCATATTTAAAAATCATGTCAATATTTATCACCCAATTACTTCTAGTTATACTGCATGAAATCAAATTTTAAAATAATTTTAAGGCTTTGCTTACTGACCTAATATCTGGAAACAGAGGGAAAAACTACAGGTACTTCATTATCTGGATTGAAACAAAGGTTTTGATTTCTGATCTGCCTTCGGATTTATACTTGAAAACAGGTATTGAAAAAGCTGAAATTTGCACTTGAATTTGATTTTATTTGTTTAGCTTTTGGATCTGAGTTGGATCTTTGTTTTGAAGCTGAGCTCTTTCTGATTTGATGATTTTAGACAGTTTGATATGTATCTTGTTTTAGGTTTAAATCTTTGATTCTTTTCTGATTTTTAAAATGTTTGCAGCTCCCTGAAAAGGAAAGGAGAGAATAAAGAGGAAGTTTGTTTGTTTATACAAGTTTAAGTTAGATTTATTAAAAAGAAAATTTAAAATAAGAATTTGACACTTGTTCAAATTAATTACATTTATCCAAATATCATTATAATCTCATTACACATGTTAACAATGATCTTCATAATTTAAACATTTGCATTTATTCATTTTCTTACAATTTTTAAATGATTTTGAAAGCTTTTGTAGTTAATGGTTATACATGTAATTAAATGTTTATAATATGATCTCATATTTTACTTTTAGTTTGGTTTATACTTAAGCATATAAAATTTTAAAAGAGGGCATGTTAAACCCTTTTTTTTATAAATCTAAGTTTACATAGATAAATTGTAGATAGAAATTTTAGATTTGAAATTTCAAAAATGAATTTTTTAGAAATAGATAGGATTTTAATACTCAATATCTTGAAATTGTAATTCATCACTTCATATAATCATGATCAATTTATATTTTATATTTATATTCATACCCTTCTAGTATTTATACATATATAACTTTCAAAAGAGAAGATTTAAAAATCTTAATTATACACTAATATAATTATTTTGAATTTCAAATCTCAAATTCAAATTCAAATTAAATTGACTCATATACATATTTAAACAAACACACATTACATTTGTTTGAAAATAATGATTTTTGCAAATTTTAAAATAATTATACTAGAAGATTATCAAATAAATATCTATCCAAGTATAAATATTTATTATCAGATTTATTTGTTCAATCTATAAATCAATATTCTATTAATTAACCCAGTTTGTTAATCAATTACAGATATTCGAAAATTCGGGTTATCACATTCATCCCCTCTATGAATCTTTTCATCCTCGAAAAGTAACGAAACCAGAATTTTTGTTAAAATACTATTTATCAGAAAAATTATTCTTTGATCATTTTAAAACACTTTTTAAAATTTACATAATATTATAAAATAATTTTTATGAAAATACTTTTTATAATTCGATGTTTCAACAAGTCCATCCTTATTCTCATAGAGATTCAGTCATACGTTGATCAGGCGTAGGACTGAAAATCTATAAGTACTTGGTAAACTCGTTTTCAACACCTAGTGAAAATACTTTAGAAAATAATTTTATTGAAAATATAGAAAACATTTTTGAAAGTAGAGGAAATATCTTTGGTGAGAATGCTCTGGAAATCATCACCCACATCCATGGTCGCAGTTAACCCGATGGTTACGTTGCTATCCCGACAAAATCCATAGATAACTGTAGGCCTTCGCGTCCCTCGATTACACCATGGAAACCGCTACAGATCGCAGCTACAACCGGGGTTACGTGGCTATCACAGCAAAAACCCATATAACTGTAGGCCTCAGCGCCCTCGAATTTCGCTACAAAAGAATGAAACTTCTCCACTCTCACTTGACCATAGATCGCAGTCTATCGATGTTACGTTGCCTTCCTGGAAAAATCAAGCATAGACCATTGACACACACCTCCACACGATTTCCACTATGGTCCACACAGTAGATCGCAGCGACATCGAGTTACACTGTCATCACAGCACAACCCAAATGCCTCTGTATGCATCAATGCCCTCGACTTTCGCTACCCAATAATCCTCAGGAACTAGTTTGTCCGGACTCCTCACAGGATCAACTTTAGAACCTCCCCCTTAGAGGCTCAAGGCTGTACCAACCTATGATAGTCCTGAGAAGTTCATCCTAAGGGAGCCCCTTTTTCTCCAGAGCCATTTTCAAAACACTTTATACTATACACATATAGTATCTTCCAAATCATACACCTAGTATGAACCTCATATAAATCTCCTTTCTCAAAACTGATTATTCCAAAATTGATAATTCTCAAACTAGGCTTTCCAAATTCCAAAATTGATTTTACCCAAAAATCAAAAGCCTTTCCAAATCCAAAGGTTCCCAAAACCTTTTTCCAAAATCCTCATAAGATCCTTTATATATATAGATATATATAATCCTTGATAAAAATCTTTGGATCATTTTAAACTTGTATAAAACTCCTTTTATACTTCAAATATTTTCAAAATCTTTTTCTTCTGGCTAAAGATTCAACAATGGGAGATTTATCTTATACAACAAAGATATATAACTTTGTTTATTCTAAATCAAATATCCTAATTTGATTACTCTATACAAACCACTTATCATATCACTTACTTCTATAAAATAACTTTCTATCATAGAAATATTCAATTTCCATTATACTTCATCATATATTTCACAAAATATACCTTTCATTTCAAAAAAAAAAATTTACAATTATTATTCACAAATTCCCAGTAACAATTTCATTCAAACCCGTATGATGCACACGTATCATCTATACTCCATACCAATCTGATCGCTCACTCGGTCACACAATTTCCCTTCCGAACTAGTATCGTCCACCTGACTTTCTAGTGCGGACTCAGATCTGGATTCTTGATCAGAAACCGTCATTCTCCTTGCATAGCTATAACTATGATAGAGAATATCCTGAACCAATCAGCAATCCATATCCAGGTTCGCCGTCGAAAATCAAGTGAAAAATCCCAACTTGGATCGATATAACTATCTCGAAATCCTATGCTCGAATCTGGATCAAATCATTATGCGAACAGAATAATATACGTACATCCTACGTATTTATCACATTGTTTATTAGCCAAATCAATTTCTTTTCTATTCACATTCACTTTAATTTTCATTCACTTATTCACAATTGCTTCAATCCACTTTGGATTATCACCTCTATTCTTATCTCAATTAGGTATTCAATCATAAATAGTTTAAACTCTGTCCAGTTTAAATTTAGAAAATAGCTTGAAAAGTTAAAAATATATAAGTAATTGAAAAATAATTATTAGTTCGTAAAATAGATGCAAAATAGTTAAGTAATTGTAAAATAGTTGGAAAATGGTCAAATAGTTATAAAAAAATTAAATAATTGTAAAATAGCTATAAAATAGTAATTAGTTATAAAGTAGTTGAAAAATAGTAATTAGTTTATAAAACAGTTGAAAAATTGTTAAATAGTTCCAAAAATAATTGTAAAACAAGTATAAGATAGTTTTAGGTTTAAAAAGAAATGTTGTATAGTAAATAGTTTGGAAAAAATAGATTTGTACTAAAACAATTTATTTTGAAAATAGTCCAGAGTCAAACTGTTCAATTCCCAACCTCCATCTCCAATCAATTCAATTTAAATTTCCACTTCCGTTTAAATTGATTCAATTCCAATTTGAATTGATCCCAATTCCAATAAATTTTAACTTTCAATTTCAATTTAAATTAAGTTAACTTCCATTTTCATCCAATTCAAATCAACTTCCTATTTGAATTTGAACTCATTCAACATCAATTCCTGTTTAGATTATCCAATTCAAATTTCCATTTGAATTTTGAAACTTATCCATCTTCAATCATAATTCCAATTAATTCAAATAAATTTCAAACTGAACCAATTTTCAATTTTCAATTCATTTCAATCCCATTTTGAATTTAATCCCAATTCAAGTTGAACTATCCTTGATTTTTTCCAAATTCAAATCAAATTCCATTTGAATTTCAAAACTATTCAACTTTAGTCACAAATCCAAATTATTTAAATCAATTTCAATTTAAACTAATATCAAATTCAATCTCACTTTAAATCATCTCGAATTATATAAATTCGAGTTAAACTTTCAAATGTTGATTTAATTCCCTTAAATCAATTTAACCTTTACTTCTTCATAAACCTATTTCTAGGTTCAAATAATGATTCAAATCTAATTCCAGTTTAAAGATTATTAATAGGATAATATTATCCAAATTGTTTTAAAACACCCTTACATTTCCAATTCACAGATCTCAAACCCATTTTGAGATCACACAAACTTCCAATTCAAATTAACCATTTAACTTCCCAAGTTAAATCCCAGTTTCATATTGAAATTTCCAAACCAGGTTGTCCATTCAAACTTATTTAACTTCCTCTGGGTTAAATTCAATTTATTTAATTTAGTCAAATTTACACAATTTGAATTTCCATTCAAATTTCAAAATACTTTCCCATCTATAAGTTCAAAAACTTATCACTTTGGGTTTTCACATCTTATTCCAAATTTAAAACTCAACATTTAGAGTTTATTTCAAACCATCTTTGATATTATGTATATTCCTCACATATATACATATTTTCTTCTTGGCCCACCAAGCCGAATTTTAAAATTTAAACCACCCTTGGTTTTAATTCAAAAAAAATTCTTTTAAAGTTTACAAACAACTTCTTATTCTAAAATAAGATTATATTCAAAATAGTTTGAAGAATATTATTTCCTTTAACACTTTGAAAGAAATTTCAAATATTTAGATTTAGAATTCAGAACTTCACAGTTGGAAACCCACTTTAATTTACATCCTTTCAAATTTACAAGTTATTCTCTTTTTAAATGGTTTCTTCCTTAAAACATTTTATTGTTTATTGGAAAACAACCATCCCATTATTAAACACAATAACCATTCTATTTCTCTGGTTTGAAACCAATTCTAATTCATCTTATTTAGAAATTCTTCCCTAACTTCAAGATTTAATTTCAGTTTGAATCCATTTCAAACTTATCTCTATTTAATTTCAATTTGGTTGTAATTCTATTACCACTTAATTTAATTCCAATATTTAACATCCTATTACCTTAATATTTATTAGAAAGATATATTACTTTATATAGAAAAATATATTCTTATATAAAATCATTTAAAATCTTTATGTAAGAAAATAACAAGTACGCTTTCATATATTTATATACACAACTCATTCTAGAGTACTACGGACTCTATTTAACGAGTAATTCCCACCAGAGCCAAGGTTCTCGCTTAACTTGGCTCTGATACCAAATGTAACGACCCAAAATTTTCGATCCCGAAAATTCCAAATAGTTAAGGAAAAGAAGAAAGAGATAGAAGAAGAAGAAGAACAGAAACACCAACATCTCACATTTCACAGCAGATCAAAATACAATATCATATATTATAACAGTTTACAAAACAAAACTGTATCAGTCAATTACATTTTTATACATCAGAGTTAATAACCAATACACAACACTAGGCAGTTTAAACAAACATGTCCAAGGTAAATAATAATATGTCACGGCTGTATACACTCCATACGTTTCTGCCATCCAGCTCACCTCCTGAGCTCCAGCATGTCCTTACTTGAAAATTTGTAATACTCGGTCTGAACCGAGCATTACATCAAAGTAACACCTTGGTCAGGCTGGAAACCTGCTTGAGTAAACCCATCTAACAAGGAATACAAAAACATGCAAACTTATATAAACCCGGGGTAACTTATATCAATTTACAACTTCACAAGCTGTTATAGACATTACTTGTTTCACACGTCAATTTCTAAGTGCCAAACTTAGATTAAATGGTCCAATTTACTTAAATCATTCCATATCAACCTATCGATTTCACATATCAATCTATAAAGAATCGAACTGGTTTCGGGTATTTACTAATATCCAACTCCGGTCTCTTCGAATCCGATGTAATCTTAACCAAAGTTATTTAAGTGATTAAATTCAAATACTGGATGTCACTTTTATACAGCAATAACACAAATAAACATCACCCATTTATTATCGATATAACCCTTATCATATTAACAGAATGTCATAGTATATCATCTAGTAGATATCATCCAATAGTTATCATTCTATTCAGACATTAAACAAACAATCATCCATAAGCAAGCATTATCAATTCATATCAAAATTAATCATCTAATACTGTTTAATCAACCATTAATTAAATACAATTATTTAATTAATTTCATCACTCCTTGATTTCCTTATCAATCAATCAATTAATCTCTAATCATAGATTAATTATCCTTAAATTATCAATTAATAATCTTCAATTATTAATTAATCTCCTTTAATACAAAGTAATCAATCCTTAATTTACTTTATAATCAATTAATTAGCCTCTAATTTACTGATTAATTAACCATCAACTATTGATTAATAACCATAATTATTAATCAATATCTCTTAATACAAATTAACAAATCAATTATATCTTAATTATTAATTAATAAAACTTAATTATTAATTAACAACCTTAATTACAAATTAATTAATCCTTAATCACCAGTTGATTAAACTGTTAATCAACCCTTAATTTATACTGATTAATCCTTTAAGTATTAATTAATAAAACCTAACTTATTAATTAATACAACTTAATTACACATTAAGTGCTTCTTAATTTATTTAAGTAACCTCTAATTACTTAATTAAAAACTCTCTAATTAAATAAAACCTAATTACTTGATTAATTTATTCTTAATTACTTAATTACTCAATTAATTAACCTCTGATCCTTAATTAACAATCTTAATTAATAATCCTTAATTACAACTAATTAACCTTTAATTAATCGATTTATAACCCTCACTCAATTATTAATTAACAAATTAATTATTCTTAATTAATCATTTAATTAATCCTTTATAATTAATTTATCAAATTAATTAATTAAACTAACTATTCTCAAAACCTGATAACCATAATTATCTTAAGATAAAACCTTATCTTATATATACCTTAATTGCCACTTAACAACTTCTTAAATCAAAATGTTTAAGTAACATTTATTAAACATCAAGTAGAAAGTTTCAAACCAATTTTAAATTTTAAATTTCAGAAGAAAAAAACAAGTTTAAAACTTTTTAAAACCCCTTGTAACAGTTTAACATTCTCTGCTTCGGGTCGAACCCGAAACTTACTCGAGTCAAACCCGAGTTTATCTTCTTCCCATTTTTATTAAAGCTCTGATTAAATTTAAGTTCCAATTCCTACAGGTAAAGCACTTCCAATATACTCGAGAATGAACTCGAGCTACCCGTTCAAATACTCGAAACTGACTTCGAGACCTTCATAGACCCAATTCTCAGACACGCACTACCATCACGTGCACATGCACCACCACCTGAGACTACTCCGACCATCGACGACAACATCGTCAAGTCACCCAACACCCCTGCGAGCAACAACGATCATCCAAACATCATTTCCAACCTCGATAAATAATCGAGCATCCCAGATGAATGGAAATCCAAATCCATCATCAGGAAAACCATTCGAATCCACGATTCCAGTCACGAAAACTGCTACAACTCCGGCTATGGTTTGCCGACCCACCACACCTCCATTTCCCATAGCCTTATGTAACTCTAATCACCAGAGGCAAGACGGCGATTCAATTACCTAGCTTGACCAAAACTAGGTTTAGAATCCCAAATCATCTCACCCCCGCAGCCACGTCCATCAGACGACCCACCTCCCATTTTTGTCATGACCTCCGTCTTCCCTACTTGCTTCAGTGTTGACCTTGAGACTCCTAACCTCTCCTTTCATCAGAGATTGTTCGAAAGCCAAAATTCATTCATCTTACAATATCTCTTGTTTTAAACACTTAAAAATCATGATTTTATTTTTAGACATCATTATTTTCGATATCAAACCCGACTAAATACTTGAATCAACTAATTTCTTTTCTCGAGATTTTGATATGGTATAAATCTTACTGTTTTTTTACATCTACCATCATATTCTTACAGGAAATATTTTTAATTCCATTTTCTTGTGGTCATACACAAGTTTTTCTTATAAATCAAATCTAAAGAAGATTAGGGGAAGTGCAAATTTGATTTCTTGAACATTCTTAAACCTGTAGCACTAAGAACAGAGCATAGATTACTTTCCAGACATTCATACCAACATCTATATACACAAATATACATGCATTTCTTTTAACAAATCATGCAATCACAAATCATAATTTACTTAAAGAAATTTCAGCATGCATCCATATTTAAAAATCATGTCAATATTTATCACCCAATTAATTCTAGTTATACTGCATGAAATCAAATTTTAAAATAATTTTAAGGCTTTGCTTACTGACCTAATTTCTGGAAACAGAGGGAAAAACTACAGGTACTTCATTATCTGGATTGAAACAAAGGTTTTGATTTCTGATCTGCCTTCGGATTTATACTTGAAAACAGGTTTTGAAAAAGCTGAAATTTGCACTTGAATTTGATTTTATTTGTTTAGCTTTTGGATCTGAGTTGGATCTTTGTTTTGAAGCTGAGCTCTTTCTGATTTGATGATTTTAGACAGTTTGATATGTATCTTGTTTGAGGTTTAAATCTTTTCTGATTTTTAAAATGTTTGCAGCTCCCTGAAAAGGAAAAGAAAGAATAAAGAGGAAGTTTGCTTGTTTATACAAGTTTAAGTTAGATTTGTTAAAAAGAAAATTTAAAATAAGAATTTGACACTTGTTCAAATTAATTACATTTGTCCAAATATCATTATAATGTCATTACACATGTTAACAATGATCTTCATTATTTAAACATTTGCATTTATTCATTTTCTTACAATTTTTAAATGATTTTGAAAGCTTTTGTAGTTAATGGTTATACATGTAATTAAATGTTTATAATATGATTTTATATTTTACTTTTAGTTTGGTTTATACTTAAGCATATAAAATTTTAAAAGAGGGCATGTTGAACCCTTTTTTTTATAAATCTAAGTTTACATAGATAAATTGTAGATAGAAATTTTAGATTTGAAATTTCAAAAATGAATTTTTTAGAAATAGATAGGATTTTAATACTCAATATCTTGAAATTGTAATTCATCACTTCATATAATTTTGATCAATTTATATTTTATATTTATATTCATACCCTTCTAGTATTTATATTCATACCCTTCGGGCTATCACATCGTTCTACTTGACTTGGTGGGTATAAATCTAGCACCCTTAGTCAGATCTATTATGACCCAGATGCCATCATACCCTGCTTGAGTCCTTGGCAAGTCCATCTATAAAATCCATCGATATATGCTCCCACTTCGACTTTGGAACAACAAGTGGTTGCAAAAGATCACTCGGTTTCTTTTGTTCTACCTTTACCAGCTGGCAGTTCATACACTTCGATATGAATGTTCTAACGTCCTTCTTTATCCCTTCCTAGTTATAGGTTTACCTTTTAACATGGTACATCTCATTACCATCGAGATGTACGGTCAAATTGGAATGGTGGCACTCTCTGAGCACCTTATCTCTCAATCCGTCAACATCGTGAACTACCAATCTACCATTCTTACAAAGCCAACCGTCTTGGTCTAGTCCATATTACCTCATGTCCTCAGACTCTACCCCTGCTTCAGCATTGGAAATGATCTCGGCTAATCTGGCATCACGTCACTGACAAGCACCGATCCACTCTATAAGAGTTAGCCTAATGGTCAAGATGGCTAACATCTCTGGCTCTAACTCGCAATGAGGTCTGAAGTCACAACCAGTAATATACTCCAACTGTTTCTACTCTAGGAACATTGCTCCAAGACTAGCATGTCTTCTACTTAGTGCATCGATGATTGCATTCCCCTTAATAGGTGTATAAGAAATGTCAAAGTTGTAAAAGGCTAAGAATTCCAACCATCGCTATTATCGAAGGTTGAGGTCCTTTTGAGAGGAAAGGTACTTCAAGGATTTATGGTCCGTGAACAACTCGAACCTCTCCTCTAATAAGTAATGCCTCTAAATCTTCAAATCAAATATTATCACGCCGACTCTAAATCATGAGTTGGATACTTCCTATCGTGCGCTTCAATTGTCGACTAGCATAGGCGACAACTTTTCCCTTCTACATCAATACCGCTTTCAATCTAGTACCCCAGGCATTTAGGTATACTATCAGCTCTTCATTCCCGCTTAGAATAGTTAATATGGACGTGCTCATCAACCTATTCTTCAGAATCGCACAAATGCCTGCTCACATCTCGCATCCTAAGTAAAATTCTGATTTTTCTTTTTCAAACTAGTTAACGGCGTGACCACCTTGGAAAAGTCTTTTATAAAGCATCTATTATATCCCGCTAGTCCTAAGAAATTCCTCATATCAGTAGCATTCTTGTGTCGCCTCCAATCTTCAACTGCTGCCACCTTGGTAGGGTCTACTTCGATACCCTGCTCAGAGATGACGTGATCCAAGAATCTCACTTCCTCTCTCCAGAAGTGACACATCGAAATTTTTCTTTCAACTTGTGCTTCCTTAACATTTTAAGTACATTCCTCAAGTGCACCTTTTGTTCCTCTCTGTCCTAGAATAGATGAGGATGTCATTCGCGAACATAAGTATGAACTTGTTGAGATGATTCCTAATGACGCGGTTCGTGAGATCAAAAAAGTATGTCGGAGCATTGATTAACCTGAACAGCATAACCAACCATTCATATAAACCGAATGGTGTACAAAACGCGGTGATCGGCACACTCTCTCTTGATACATTTAACTGGTGAAATCCCATCGCCAATCCAATTGGGTGAAAACCTTTGCACCATGAAGCTGATCGAACAAGTTATCAATACGTGGGAGTGGGTACTTGTTCTTCCTCGTCGTTTTATTCAACTCACGGTAATCAATACATAATCAACAAAAGCCATCCGCCTTAGTAGTAAATACTACATATGTAGTCCACTTAGATATACTCATATGAACGAACCGTTTTCTCAACAGATCATTCACTTGCACCTCTAAATCCTTCTGCTCTCTAGATGCCATACACCTCAACGGTATAACTGTAGGGCTGGCATCCCTCGTTAAGTCTATACAAAACTCGATCTCCTTATGCGGTGGTAATCCGGTCACCTCCATAAATATGTCTGCATACTCTCTAACTGTAGGCACGGATGGCAACTCATCCTATGGAATCTCAAGTGAATATAGAAAGCTAACCATAACCCCATCCTCCAGCGGGCAGCCAATCACTACCATCACCCTTCCTCGGTCACAATTGTAACCAACACTTCTCGCAATCTACTACTGCTGCATACTTTCTTAGCCAGTCCATTCCTAAGATAATCATGAAGTCAACGAAATTCAAGACAAAACAATCATAAACAAAAGAGCATCCATGAATCGATAAGACCACGCCATGAAAAACCATACACAGGCTAGTGGAGCTTCCAACAGGGTTCGTCACAATTAAAGGTCGGTCGACTATTTCGGGTTTCACTCCTGGCCTATCTACTTGGTCATGAGATATAAAGGAATGTTAAGCCCTGATATTGAATAAAACACATATGGGAACATCATAAAGGGAAAGTATACCTTGAATGACAACACCCTTATCCTTCTCTTTTGTTGAGGGAGCACTCGATGAAGCGGGAATACCGTCTAAAGCTTATCTCTTCATAACTTGTTTCTACTGCAATGATTCTAGACAATGCTTCAATATATGCCTAAGCTTGTGGCATTTAAAATTTCTCTTTCCCAATATATGCAATGACCCTTTTCTACGCAAGCATAGCAAATAAGATCCCACTTGACCTTCTTCTGAGCATTCTTCTCAGTCTTTCACCGAGATTGCATCCTCTTTACAAATCATTCTTCTTTTTACCTTCAGCACTTTCTTGCGGTTTTGGCTCCTCTATAACAAAAATAGCTAATTTGAACTTAGGGTATAAACTCTCTGGGCAAAGAGCTATCTCAACGAGTCTCTCAAATAGCTCATCAATATAACTCAATAACTTCTCCCATAAATAGTCGTCCAAACCCATAAAGAACTTCTCATTCTTTTTCAATGGAGTATCGATAAAAGACATCCCATACTTAATAGTCGTCCAAACCCATAATGAACTTCTCATTCTTTCTCAATGGAGTATCGATAAAAGATATCCTATACTTTGACAAGGAGTCGAAATTAGCTATGTATTCAGCAATGGACATATCTCCTTGTCTTAAGTCAGTGAATCTCTTGAACAGTACCGACTTCTTGGCAACTGGAACAGACTTCTCCTGAAACCTACCCTTAAACTGATTCCAAGTGAACTGATTCTCGAGTGTAGCAGTAGTGGTAGCACTCCACCAGTTTATGGCCCGCCCTTGAAATTGTCTGGAGAAAACCCTCCTTTTCATGGCATCATCAATTTCCATATCACTAAAAATACGCTTGCAGGTGTCCAACTAATCCTGCACTTCGATGGCGGACTCCATTCCAAGGAATGACTTGCCTTCCAAAGTAGAATAATCTTTGCATATCTTGACAAAGCTAGCCCTCGGCACCTGTACTTGAGCACCACCAGCAACATCAACATTCAGAGTAGTCGCTTGGGCATTCTGAAGCATGTTCTTCATCATCGTGTAGAATATAGCTTGCGAGTTAGGAATAGCATCCCCGAACCCTTGCTCAACTCTTGAGAGGGAGTTCTTAACAGTGTTTCTTGTTTGCCAGCTCATTCTCGATCTGTAATAAGAATGATCAGTCTCTCAAAAAGAAAATGTGTCGATGGTACTCATGTGTGCATGTGACTTATACTCTATATATACTGCTATAAAATTTTGAAAATCAAAATATATAACAAGTAAGCATTCTTATACGCACTCTCTCTCTCTCTCTTGATTCTGTCTAGGGTGAGAACTCATTTCCTATCTTTATTGAACCACGGTATTTCTTAGGTTAAACAATGCAACCCAAGCTCTAATACCAAATATGACGACAGCCCTACACCACTGATACCTAATATACATAAGATAGTGCACTACTATCGTGTTGATGATGTAGAGTAACCATCAAGGTTTAAAAATGAAACAAAACACCATAGAACCTACTGTATATCTCAAATCACATGTAATAAAATATAGTATCATAGATATAAAATAGAAGAGGCAATAATAAATAAGTAATCCAGATGTTAGAGTATAGATACATAGAGTTATACATCATGAAATAGAGTTTGTACAACATAAATAAACTCAAATAACTATCTCATCTGCTAATAATAAGTGAACACTACCAAGGCTCTATAGTGTTGCATAGCGGAATATGCATAGAAATTCATATATAATACAAGATAGCTCCCTCCAGCTCATCCTCACAACTACTGCGCCACACTTAGACCTGCTATCTAATCTAATCTTTAAGTGCACCCAAGATAATAAGAAGAAAAGCATAAAATCTCGAATCAGACAATAGTCCGGTGTGAGTGGTAAATGACGTGAGCCAGCGAAATAGGGATCTTAAGGCTAAATTAACACTAGAGGGGGATGGATAGTGTTTAATTGATTATATGAATACTTTAAAAATTCTTTAAGATTCTACTTAGAATGATGCAATTTACAATCATAGAAACAATCACAGAATCAAAATATAGATAAAAATAAATGCAATAAAAATAAAACGAAAGAACACATCAGGATTTTATACTGTTTCAGAGTTACCTCATATCCAGTCCCACATTTCATTTCAAGTAGCAAATGCAAATATAATCTTGATTTCAAGGCTACGAGACACACCCTCTAAAATCCCGGTCTCTAGGCAGAGTCACTTGATTTTCGAGCTATAAGCACAGCCACTAGATTTACAGGCTACTAAGCACACCCAATTGATTTTAACAGGCTACAATCACACTACTTAGATTTCAAGGATACAAAGCGCACCGCAAAGTATAAGAATATGATTTGATAGAGTCTACAGACTCAGATCTTCGATATTGATTATAATTGATCCTATAACTGTTGAATGGCACTTTGATCTTTAGAAAGATGAGAGAAATTAGAGATTACGTGGAAAAGAATCAAACTAGTAATGATTGAATTTGATTCTGGAAGATTTTTGGCAGATTTTTATAGATTTTGATTTAGAATTCAGGAAAGCGAAAAGAGGAGAGAAAAATAAGAAAGTAGTTAATGGAAGTTCATTCTGAAATCTATTATATATAAGGAAACAATGGTCAGGTCCATTCACTAAGAGATATGACGAAAAGGCACTTCCATTCAAATTTGAATTTGAATTTTACAGCTACTATGTCAACGTATACCTATAAAGTATGTCAACATACTCTTTATAATTTTGAAATGAATTTTAAAAATATTTTTAAAATTCATTGCTATGTAAAAGATTTTGAAACTTTGTAGAATTTAAGCAGTTTATATATTTTTTAATCAAATACAACTTAATAAAACTTTATAAATATTTTCGAAAGTTTAATAAGAATATTCAATAATATACTTAAATCAATATAATTATAACTTATTAAAATATAAACAAAAACTCAATATATATAAACTTAAAAACACAAAAATGATATCTTTATAAGTAGGAGATTAAAAATTATTTTGGGAAATATTTTGGAAAGATTTTTTTAAAAAATAGAATATCTAAAAAAATAATTTAAACAAATTAGAGAAGGTGAGAGAGATCAAAAGGTCTTAACATAAATTTTATGACTTTATAACTTATGTGGAATATCTTGAAATCTTGAACTCTTCAATACTCATGAGTATTCATTCTTGAACTCTTGAAACTTTATATTAGCATCTTGAATCTACTCTTGATACTATACAGTCTTCTTAATCAACCCTATCTAATATCCTACACTATATACTACATATATCTGGATAAAACATTAGTATCTATATTTCATATAATGTCCTTTAGTTTTTATCATCAAAACCAATACCCAAGGTACTAACAATCTCCCCCTTTTGACGATGACAACTTGTATATAAGATATAATATAACTCCACCTGAGTTACAAAACTCCCTCTGAATCTATGCCTAGAGTTTACATATTTCTCCCCATTTATAATCAACAAAAAAAATTAACCAACTAAAACTATAACTCTGACACTAACTCTTGTTTTAATTCTAACTCCTCCTAAGTGAAATAATAATCAATATGTATAAGAATTAAATATAATGATGATGTGAAAGACTACATGTAACATCCCGCTTCCAAAGGCTCAAAACTAACTACTACGAATGCTGCATTTCTGAGTGACCGAAATTGGAATCTTGAAACTATTGGCAACACAGAAACATAAGAATATGAAAAAATTTAAACTTAAAAAAACATAATTTCTCATTTCTTATGAATTTCAATTTAAGATTTAGTTACATAATCCCAGACGTTAACCACGTTCAGATCACATATACATGTACAAAATACGATAAGAGCACATATGAAGATGTCCCTTTATGATGATCAGAGAACTAGTAATATGAAATTTACAGTTCTTAGTACATCACAACAGAATACACAAAATAGCTCCTATATAGCTAATACTGCCTCCTGCATCTCTCTAGAAGCTTATTCGTCCAAAAACCTGAAAGTCTCCCACTTTCAAACTACTCAAATTAATTTCGAGTACTCAAGAGTATGTGGAGAAACACAAACTTCGAGTCAGACAATAAGTCTGGTATGAATAATCCCCTATCATCTCTTATCTTGAATAGATATCTAGTGAGACCACGCCGCTTAGCAGAACGGGTTTTCCCTATACTAGTATTCCAAATAAAACATGCAAATCATTTACTATGCCCCTGCACCCAAAATGATTAGCCTTAACATAATATGAAATAAAGCCATAAATCATATGTATTGGATATCTCATCCACCCATTTATTAGATATCCCATCTAAAATCAATTTGTTGGGGTTCACCTCTAAAATCTTTAAAGTGACTATCCGTCATAATTAACAGGAACACCTGTCCCAAATCCCTTTAAAATAAATGCAGATTATCCATCGTACATTGTTTTATAAAAGATGGAGTGGGCTATCCACTGTGCACTCCATAGTTTTCTTAGGATGACTATGAACCCTTAGTGCCAAATCTCGAGGCTAACCGCCTCCAGCAAAATGTTCTTTACTTTAGAAATTTGATATGGGCTATCAACCACACATTCCATGGTTTTCCTAGGTTAACCAAGAACCCAACACTTGGCCAATTAAAATACCATGATCCACATGATTATTTATGAAAATTCACGGTCCCCATGGTTAATTATTTTCCCTATGTATACCACTTGTTTAACCTATTCCCATTGGTAGCCCCAATTAGGTTAAATTAAATAGAAACAAATTGATAAGCCCAATGTATATTTTCAAAAGCATATTTCTATTTGTAACCCCAAACTATGTAACAAAAACATTAAACCCACCCCGGTGTCCCCAAGGTCTTATAACATTCAACTTAAATAAGGATCTACCTTATATATTCAAATAAAGATAAGTATTTTATGCTATAACCCTTTGAAGTAGCCCATTTGAATTCGCAAAACTTTACTCAATAAAAATGGCTAAAAACTACCCTTCAAAACCCTTCGAATGAAGTCCCATTCGAAAGAAAATAAACATCCAAAGTTAGCCCTTTCCGAAACCTTTCTTTTGAAAGTATCACAAAATCATACCTTTCGTAATCATTGAAGGCAACCCATTCAAAACCTTTCTAAATCAAAATCTTTTGAAATTAAACCTTTTGAAACCAAATCTTACAAAATCAAAACCTTTCAAAATCAAACCTTTGGAAATCAAACATTTCGAAATAATACCTTCCCAAATCAAACCTTTCAAATTCAAACCTTTAGAAACCAAATCTTTTGAATCCAAACCTTTCGAAATCATTCAAAAACAATGAGGTTTCGGTGTTGGAACCAACCCTACGAAAGTATACTTCTGACCATGTTGGAAGGTTAACCCTTTGAATTTGTCGAAAGGTATTAAAACACCTTTTTAGAAAACTTTTTAAAATAATACTCTTGAAGGTTTAAGCTTTTGAAGATCCCCTTCAAAAGCCCTTCTTGAATATATAAAAAATTTAGTCTTTTGTAAAATTATAGAGTCGAAGGATCACCTTCAACTTATTCGAAAGCAAGTATGTTTCTATTCGAAAGCAAAGGAAGCAGCCTCCCCATCCTTTCGCCCCTCTTCCCTTCGACACCATGCCTACCTTTCGACTAAGGCAGAGGGTAATTTTTTACCTTCCTTCTTTGGCAAAAGGTACCTTTGGACTTCGTCAAAAGGGTAAAAAGGGCTTGTTGGAGTCGAAAGCAGAACTGGGCCTATTAAAGTGATGTTTTATCTTGCTTTTCTAATTTTGATTGGCTGAGGAGCCTTCTCCTGTACTATCAAATAGCAAAATGTATAAAATAGTCAACCTTTTTTTCAAAACACTATACTTCTTCCCCAAATCAATTTTTGAGAGCAATTTCCCTTCGGCTTTGACCAAGGCGGAAGCAATTTTTCAGTTTAGCCCTTGGGCATAAATAATTTAATTACCTTAGCTAACCACTAAGGAAAAATACCCAAAAATCACCAAATATCTTTTAGGTTTTATATTTAACGTATTAAAATTTCAAAGCATATGAAGATCAATATAATTCGAAATTTAACCAAATCCAAAATAAAACATGTTAATTAACCCATTAACGTTTAAAAACACCTATGTCTTATCCAAACAAAGGTCTAGATGGTTATATCCTAACCAAAATCATAAGTATGAATTGGGTATAAAACCATAATCGATCCAAACATAGAAAAATGAGATGATAAACATGATTATTCACCTTGATTAGTGGATTGGAGAATGATATAATTTCCTAGCTTTAATTCCTTATCTTTTCTTCAATTTATGCTCTTCCAGGATCTTTTAATGGTCGGTCAAAAGTTGGTGAGGATTTATGAATGAGAGAGTGAAAATTTATTAAAGTGGTGGAATTGATTTATACTAAGAAATGTAGACCCATTTCCAAGTTTACCCCTTAGGAAATTCATCCTTTTTAAATTAGTTAAGTCTTATTTTAGTTCATTCATTAAGACACGGCCACTGGATTTATAATCTCATATCTAATTATTCACATTATTCTATTGAATTTATCTAATGAAATATCCCCAATAATGTTAATTAAAATTTTTTCATCTCTGAAATTTCAGTAAGGACAAAACAACAAGCATATAGCCCATGCAAGCAAAGCTAGCATAATCTGCCAGCCAAATTCTATATAAACCCTATATAGAACATACCATCTAAAACGGTCTAGGAACTGTCTTCTGTCTCCCAGTACAATCTTCAAGTTGTCGCTCCACTGAGCTTTCACCAACCTAACTGTCTTGTTTCTTAACCTCTTCTCATCTTTTGCCAACCTAACTAAGTCTCCAGTGTTGTCGGAGCGATAGTAGTTTCTAGGTCATGAACATACTTCTTATGATGAGAAATATGAAACACATCGTCGACCCCGGCTAAACTGCTCGGCAAATCTACTCCGTATGCAAGTCTCCCACTCCACTCTGATATAGGAAATGGTCCAACATATCTCGGTGCTAGCTTCCTAGTCTTCCTGAACCAAACCACACCTTTCATCGGCGACACCTTGATGAAAACTCTATTTCCAATTGAGAACTCTAGGTTCTTACGCTTTTGTCTACGTAACTCTTCTGCCTAGATTAAGCTTCCTTCGTTCTTTCCCGTATTAACTCGATTTTTCCGTCGCCTCTCTCACCAAATCTGGACCAAGGACCAACCTGTCTCCCATCTCTAACCAACATGCTGGTGATTTTCATGGCCTTCCATACAAAGGTTCAAAAGGTGTCATTCCTATAGTAATCTAATAACTATTATTATAGGAAAACTCCACTAAGTGCAAGTGATCTTCCCAAGAACCACTACACAAGCCCTCAACAGATCTTCCAGTACCTTATTGACTCTCTCTGTCTGCCCATCCATCTAAGGATGGTATGCAGTACTCATGTTGAGCATAGTTCCTAACACACTCTACAGGCTCTTCCAGAACTCGCTAGTAAACAAAACATCTCTATCACTGACGATACTACTAGGAATTCCATGCAGCCTAAAGATGTTCTTCATGAACAATTTAACCAAAACAGGTGTCGTCCTGGTCAATTTTACCAGAATGAAATAGGCATTTTTTGGTCAGTCTTTCCACTTTGACCCATATGCTTTCATTACCCCGGTTTGACCTTGGCAACCGTCAATTAAATCAATGGATATCAAGTCCCACTTCCAAACTAGATCATCCAAAGGCTGAAGCAACCCACATGCTTTTGATATTCGGCTTTTACTTGCTGATAGTTCAAACACTGTTTTACCCATAAGCCATCATCAACCTCCATTCATTCTCAGAAGAAACTTCTCTTCATATCCTGATACATCATGGTTCCCCTACGATGAATCGTAAACTTCGATTGATGACATTCCCTAAGAACTTCCTTCCTAAGGTTTCCAACATCCTTAATACATAACCATTCCTTCTGTTTCAACTAACCCCCATGATCAAGAATAAAATCCTTTAAGTCATCAATCTCGGCTCTAGTTTCTAACCTTCTAATCCTCTCAGCTAACACTGGATCCTCTTTCTGCCTAGAAGCAATTCTTTCGATCAACACTAATCGAACTTCCAAACAAGACATCATGTAAATATTCTGACTAGATCCAGTAGTCGACCTCAACTGCACACTGCAAGCAGCCAGTGCTTCCAAGTCTTTCCATTCCACCAGCATAGCTAGCACCACATTCTAATGTTTCTTGCTAAGCACATCTGCCACCTTATTTTCTTTTCCCGATGTATACTCGATGCTATAATCATAAGCTGGAACAAACTCCAGCCATCTCTGCTGTCTCATGTTCAGATTTTTCTAGGAGAATAAATAACATAAAGATTTATGATATGTAAATAGCTCAAACCTTTCTCCCAAAAGATAATGCCTCTACACCTTAAATGTGAAGATTACAACTGCCAATTCCAAATCATGAGTAGGGTATCTCATCTCATGCGGTCTAAGCTGTCAAGATGCATAGGAAATAATCTTTCCATTCTACGTTAGCACAACACCTAACCAGGTACCATATGCATCGATGTAAACTATCAACTCCAGATTTCCATCAAGAACTACTAACACGGGTGCATTGGTTAACAAATGTTCGACTTAAGTGATGCTGCCTCACATTTGTCCGACCAAACAAACTTCACATCCTTCATAGTTAGCATAGTCAAGGATGTCACTATCCGTGAGAAATCCCTAATGAACCTTTGGTAGTATCCCGCCAGACTAAGAAAACTTCTAATCACATTTACCGTCTCTAGTCTCTTCCAATTGTTAACAACTTCGATCTTATCCGGATCAACTGCTAAACCTTCCTTGAAAACTACATGACCAAGGAACTTCACTTACTTCTTCCAAAAATGACACTTTAAGAACTTCGCTTTCAGCTGATGTTGCCTTAGTGTACCAACCACTATTCTAAGATGATCCACGTGATCCTAATCATTCTTAGAATATACCGAAATGTCATCAATAAAAACCAACATGAACCTATCTAAGTGCTCTTGGAAAACCCAGTTCATCAAATCTACAAAGAAAGCTGGTGCATTAGTAAGCCTAAATGGCATAACCGGCCATTCGTAAGACCCATATCTGGTCCTAAACGTCGTCAAAGGAATACTGTCCTCTGCCACTCTTAGCTGATGGAAACCTATCGCCAAATCCAATTGGAAAACATTCTAGCTCCACTTAACTGATCGAGTAAGTCGTCGATCCTTAGATAAGCATATTTATTCTTGATCGTCCTCTCGTTACAACTCATTAATGACCCATCCGGCTTCTTCATGAATAGCGCAGCCGTTTCCCAAGGCAAAATACTTGCCAGATGAAATTCTTTCCTTCCAATTCCACTAGCTGCACCTTCAATTCCTTTATCTCAGTTGGTGACATCCTGCTAAGTGGTCTACTTCAGCTTCCAATATGAGATCTATCTGAAACTCGATATCTCTTTTCGGCGGCAAGCCTGAAACTAGTTCAAACACATCCGCAAACTCTCTTTCTACATAAACCTGCTTCAACACTGCTCCTGTTCCCATAGCACCCAATAACGCATAACCATTTCCGTTCGAACTCCTTAATGAGTAAATGACTCGTTTATGACTATTACGGTGGTTCGACGATATTTACCCCTCTTGGCAAAATATCCTAGCATCATATCTATCTAACCAACCCATACCCAATATGATCTCGAAACCCACGAAATCAAAAACATATAAACTGCATGCAAACATATGACCTAACAAATCAAGTTCTAACTGATCATGTCTTATTCCTAGAGTTGCATACCCTCCTATAGGATTCACAACCCTTAAAGGAGTAAAAAGGTATAAAGGTTCTACATATAAGAAATCTACCAAATACTGAGATATAAATGAGTGCGATGCACCGGTATCAAATAATATCCTAACGAAAGTACTATAAATCATAAGCATACCTTCCATCACAGCTTTTTCCTTCTCAACAACCGTTGGTCTAGAGGGTAATGGTTCCAACACAAAGACCTTTCCATTTCTAACCTTAGCAGCCTCATGACACTTGTCCTTGTAATGCCCCATCTGGCCACAGTTGTAGCACTTCACATTCGGCCTCATTGCAACTGTGCTTCCATCACCCGAGCGACACTCATTAGCATAGTGCCCTTTCATGTCACACTTGTTACAAACAATATTATCTTTACTCTTCTTAGCTGCTACCCCCGACTGGGCACCTTTCTTTTTAAAGAACTTCCTCTTCTTACCCTGAAAATTTTGAACCTCGGCTGGTTTCCTTTTACTAAAAGTTGAAAGCATCTCCTCATTCTGAATAGCCATCTAAACAATAATATGACACGGATCCCGGAGGTTTGGCATGGTTGCTCTGGCAATCTCAGGATTCAACCCCCTGATAAACTTATCGTTCCTCTAAATGATTGTATCCAAAGTAGCATATCCATAATGGGACAACTCATCAAACTCTATAGCATACTCAATAACCATTCTATCCCTATGGACTAAATCTACAAATTTCCTGAGCAATGCTGATTTGGTAACCTTTGATAGAAATTTTTCTTCGAACCTCCTTCGAATTTTAGCCCAAGTCAGGTCTTCTTTTCGCTCTCCCACGGTAACTCCATTCCACCAAAACAATGTTGCTTCCTACATTTCCTCGAAGCAAGCCTCCTCTTCTACATATTCGTCAAGCCGAGATCTACAAATATCCTCTCACAATGCAATAGCCAGTTCTCCACTCCTACTGCATCCTCGATTCCCAAAAAAGGCTTCCCTCCAAGACTAGCGTAATCCCTGCTCAGCTTGGCATAATTATTGCCAATTGGGGCCACCAGATTAGCTCCTCCATCATTCCCTACAGCCACTCCCACAACTGCTCCAGCTTGCATCATATTCATGAAGAACTTATACACTATCCCCATATCAACCGATGGAATTTCAACACCCACATTAGCATTTGCATCTAGGTTTACATTTGCCTTTTTACCCTGATTGCTCCTACTGTTGGGTCGAACATTTCCGTGTTTTGTGGTGCGTCTCCCACCTTAATTCACTCTTCCATTTCTTGCCTCCATATCTTACTTCCCTACTACCAGAAATCCAATCTTGGTAAGATAAAGAAGAACGGTCTAAGAGAGTGGAGAATACATACTTAGGTATTTATAGCAAAGTACACATACGTTACTATAACGCTTACCTAAGACCAACCATATTTTAGATTCATTAGATTATGATTTAAAAATCTTTTAAGGTTTAAATTCCATTTAAGTACATAAACCATGCTCTGATACCAACTTGTAACATTCCACCTCCAGAGGCTTAAAACTAACTTTTACAGATGCTGCAGTCATCCATAGGTGTTATTTCGGAGTGACCGAAATCGAAATCTTGAAACTATTGGCAACACAAAAACACAATAATATGAATTTTTTTAAAATTCAACAAAACAGTATCTCTCATTTCTTATGAATTTTAATTTAAGATTTAAATACATTATCCCAGACGTTAACCACGTTCAGATCACATATGCATGTACAAAATACGATAAGAATGACATATGAATACGTACCTTTTTGATGATTAGAGAACTAATAAATATGAACTTTACAATTGTTAGTACATCACAGTAGAATGCACAAAATAGCTACTATATAGCTAATATTGTCACCTGCACGTCTCCGGAACCTTGTTCGTCCAAAAATCTGAAAGTCTCCCACTCTTAGACTACTTGAATTAATTTTAAGTTCCCGAGAGCTTGTGGAGAAACACAAACTTCGAGTCAGACAATAAGTCTGGTATGAATAATCCTCTATCATTTCTTATCTTAAATATATGTCTAGTGAGACCACACCGCTTAGCGAAATGGGTTTCCCCTTCACTAGAATCCAAAACAAAACATGCGAATCATTTACTATGCCCCTACACCAAAAATGTTTAGTCTTAACATAATATGGCATAAAGCCAAAATCATATGTATTGGATATCTCATCCACCCATTTATTAGATATCCCATCTAAAATAAATTTATTAGAGTTCCCCTATAAAATCTTTAAAATGACCATCCTTCATAATTTAATAGGATTGCCTGTACCAAATCCCTTTAAATTAAATGTAGATTATCCATCGTACATTATTTTGTAAAAGATGGTGTGGGCTATCCACTGCACACTTCATAGTTTTCCTAGGATGACTATGAACCCTTGGGTGGAAAATCTTAAGGATAACCACCTCTGGCAAACATTCTTTACTTTAGAAATTTGATGTGGGCTATCAACCACACATTCCATGGTTTTCCTTCCTTAACCAAGAACCCAACAGTTGGCCAATTAAAATATCATGATCCTCATGATTAATTATTTTCCCCAAGTATACCACCTATTTAACCTATTCCCATTGGTGGCCCCAGTTAGGTTAAATAAAATAAAAACACATTGATAGCCCTAATGTATATTTTCCAAAGCATATTTCTGTTTGTAACCCCAAACTATGTAATGAAAACATTAAACCCACCCCAGTGTCCCCAAGGTTTTATAACATTCAATTTAAATAAGGATCTCCCTTATATATTCAAACAAAGATAAGTATTTTATGCTATAACCCTTCGAAGTAGCCCCTTCAAATTAGCCAAGCTTTACTCATGAAAAATGGCTAAAAACAGCACTTTAAAACCCTTTGAATGTTAAGACCCATTCGAAAGCAAATAAAAATCCAAAGTTAGCCCCTTCAGAAACCTTTCTTTTGAAAACATCAAAAAATCATACCTTTCGCAATCATTGAAGGTAAACGCTTCAAAACCTTTCGAAATCAAAATCTTTTTATATCAAACCTTTCGAAATCAAATCTTTCGAAATCAAAACCTTTTGAAAACAAAACTGTTCTGTGACGACCCTGAATTTTGAACATTTGAAATTATAATATTTAGTTGATTTTAAATGTTTGAATGATAGTTTAACTTGAATTTCAAATATAACTATGGATTTGGTAATTAAATTATTGAATTTAATTTATTGAAGTTGGATAAAAATTTGAATCTTCAGTTTTAAGCTGATTAAAAATATTTTAAAGGCTTAGAAAATTTATATTGATAATACTGAAGATAATGGAAGCTTCAGAATTGAATTTGAAAGCGATTTAATCAGTTTTGGAAATATATTGTTTAAATTGATATTTAAATATAGCCTTCCGAGGCATAGTCTCGAATTTCGATGAAACTAGTTCTGTTGGATTCGTAATATTGTATTATTATCGAATTTCAGTTTTCGTAATGTTTGGAATGATCGTTTGGTCGTACGATAAGCAAACGCATTGAAAATTAAATTGAAATTTAATTTAAAATTTGGTAAAATCTAATCACAGTCAAATTTATTCAGAGGCAAGCCGCCCTTTTTCTCACGCAAAGGCCAAATCAAAAACCGTATCCATCTTCTTTATTTCCTTTCAGTTCATTTCAAAACGAAGAAAAAAAAATAAATAAAAACAAAAATCAATCAATAGTCGCTGTTTAAAATTGAATACATAACTCAAAATCAAACTCGTTCCCATCCAAAAGAAATCGTGATCGTCCCTCTGAGTAAAATGGCAGCCGCATACTTAATACCTCTTAGCTGATTCATCTCAAATTCCTCTTCTTCCCTCTATGTTTTGAATCCAAGAATTGAATCCGTTCGTCTTCACTGGGAATCACAAGTTCAAATTTTGATTTTGAACTCAAAATCGATGTGAGGAGGGGAGCTCGCGTATGATGGCAATGGTGGGAAGGGTGGTGATGGTTGCGAGTTTCGTTTCGCAACTGGAAGGTGAAGATTGAAGGCAGCGACTTCATCGCGATGTCAGGCTCGCGTGGTGTCATGGTTGAGACTCGAAGTTGGGTCGCGGCGTGGGCAGTGGGAAGCACGACGTCGATGGGGTCGATCGAGAAGGCTGGTGGCGTTCGTTTCGAGGAAAGGTGGGGGTTCGGCGGCGAGCAAGTGTGGCAGAAGGTCGCTCGTGAGTTCGATCTCATGAAGGTCGAAGCGGAGGAGTTCGTCGTACCAAGAGTCGAGTCGATGGTGCTCGCGTGAGGGTTCGACAGTGAGGTATATTGATTTTAATATTAATTTAATTAAATAAATGTTTATATATATATATGTAGGAAAAAAATTACAATACGGTGAATATATATATAGATGTTGACTGTTTTCAATTCATATATATAGGTGTATAGAAAAAAAATAGATAAACAGCAGAAAAAAATGAAAGCAGCTCTGTTTTTAATTTAATATATGTATATATGGTGACTAATGTGTTTAATAAGCATATTTAATTATTTTAGTTGGTAAAAATATTTTATTAAACGGGAAATCATTTGTTTAAAATTAAATTGTTAGTTAAATGAATTTATTAAAAGGAAAATTTGTTCAAAATAAATCATATGGGGATTTATAACGATCAAATGAAAATTGATTATTCGATTGTTTCGAATATTAATAAAATTATATAATTGTTATACAAGGTTTAAAAATCAAGGATACAAGCCAGTTTGGAATGATTGCATACAACAAAATAAAAGGTGAGATCTTCTCACTCAACCAATATTGTTCTGATTTAAATTTTGAATAATTAGATTTAAAATTGATTGACTGCGTGCTTGGATGATTGATTTATAATAATTATTCACTGGATGATATTATTTATATAGTAGTATATAGTATATTTGAGTGATTGATTTACCGCATTATATAGCGGATGAGACCCTATGCGCCGCATAATAGCGGATGATATTTTATAAATCCCATATACCGTGATATTCCACCTCTAAGTGGAATTGTTATTTAATTGTTGTGCTAACTTCTATGGATGTAGGGAAACAAGTTGGAGAGATCCAACTGAATTCCTCAAATATTTGAATTTGTTTCAATACTGTATGTTGATTATAAAAAAATCTATGTGTGATTATATTGTGATTGAAATCGTTGAAGGCTAAAATTTAGACGAACAATATTTTTTGGTATCATAGGATACCAGGAATAAATAAAATGGGATTTTTAAATTTAAGTAGGAAATCTATAGTTAAATCCTATTGAATAAAATTCCGAAATATGGGAGAAAGTTTAATAAATGGACTTCAAGTAATAATATTTATAAGGTGAAGAATTTATTTTGAAAATATGATTTTTAAATAATTTGGAAAGGATAAAGGAATTTATTTTAAAAAAATAAATTCGAAAATTGATTTGGTGTTAAAAGTATAAATCTTTGGGGAATCGATATGAAAATTAATTTGGTGTTTGAATGAAAATCAATTTGGTGTTGAAATAAATATAGAAATCAAATTGAAAATTGATTTGGTGTTTGTAAATGATTTTTAAAAATCGACCTAAAAATCATATATCAGGGAATATTTGGGAATTTGAATCCACAAATGGGAATTTTATAAAAGAAGAGGAAATTTGTTTTAAATCAATATTGTTTTATTTTTAAAAGTGTGGAAAGGAATTTACGGATTTGGGACGTAAATTTAAAAGAAATCCAGAAAGATTATAAATTGATATGAATGAACTATTTTAGAATGGAATGTATACTTTCCCTGAATACCGAGAATGATTTCAATATAGTTTATAAATATAGATTGAAGTTGCAAAGATGGTTTTAAGGATAGAATGTTTGGAAATTTTTTTTACTTAGGTTATCTTGAAAATCTTTAAAGTTAAGATTTTTTTTAATTTATTATAGAAATGATTATTTAAAGTTTTAATTGATATTTGTTTAAGAAAATGAATATTTAAATAGTTATATCCTATCTACTAATTTTGTTTTGAAACTAGTTGGACTAGAATTTTTATATGAGATTTTAATACAATATCTTCATAACTAATGTTTTAAATAAAGTGTTTTAAACTAGTTTTTATTCTGAATGTTCCAAGTATATATACGTTTGGATAAGTAATTTAAATTACTTTAAAGCATTTGAACACGGTAGATTTTCAGTGGAAATAAATATTTGGAAATGTATTCCGCGTAAGGAAAAGTGATTTAAAATTTGTTTTCAAAGTATTGAAATGTGGAAAGTAATTTGAAATTTGTTTCCAAATGGTTGAAGTGTGAAATATATCTTGCGAAGATATTTTGAAAATAAATAACTGGGGGAAATCGAAATCTAGTAATTGTTGTGAATGTTGATTGATAGTTAAATAACCGGCTATCAATTGGCCTTTAAATGACATCTGAATTTCGATGCGACCGGGGGTCGGATTCCAAGTAGATATCCGAAAACCACATCGAACCTTTGTGATTGTGATGGATCTTTTGTTTAAAAGATCAAGTGGAAATTGTTGTGATTTATTTGAAATCTGAATGTAACACTTATTTTTAAAAATAAGCGCTCGTTATTTGGATTAGCCGGGAGAGGACCTTGTGTCATAAAACCCATTCTGAATAACGATACGATGAAATGGGATTGCATTTGAAGATGGTGTTGAAGACCGGGTATTCTCGAAAACGAAAGGATTACCTATCGAATGTCTTTGCACCGGGTTGCTCCGGTATAGAGATTTTATCACCTTTTGTGATGGGGATTCCGGATGTGATTGGTGAATATCCGAATTTACAAGGGCTTCTTTGAAGTGCCTTCGGTTTCAGTCGATCCCGGAAAGGACTTGTATGGATGTGTGTCTAACATCACACTTTGAGATGTAAAGCTTGTTTCTATCAAATACATTTCTGTTGGTGGCGGAGAATTTATTCTCTTAGCTTAACACCCTTCTCTGAGACAAACGAGCTCAGAGGTTATGTAGTTGATGGTTACTAGTGATACATCCCAATTTGGTAATGTGGAATATGAAGTGTTGCTGATCATTTGTTGATCAAAGCATGACTTTGTGAAAAGTGTAGCTTTATGGACGAGACTTCGTCGGACCTCACACCTCGGAAATGGTCGAAACAGGAAAGCTGCGGCAAGGTTATGAGGGTCGCGCCCTTTAGGGTATGTCATTTCCTTCTGGAAAAGGATGGTATCATGGTATGGAGCCCAGATCTTTAACCTATGTGGTTGCTGTAAATCTACTACACTTTATGGTTGTTGCTTTGCGGTTGAGGATCCTCGGATAAAGGTCGCAAACGACCGGGGGATGGCATACTCGAGTAGTAGTTACCTAGTTATAGAGGTAACCCGGCCTTGTGTTGGCAGAGATTCGGGTAGGTTCTCGGGACGTCCCTCCAAAGGCATACCCATGTGGCAGTAGGAAGTTCCTTAGCCTGACCATTTGTTGGAAATCCAAAGAAACAATACGCGCCCTGTACGGTTTTAGTTGTATAACCTGCCATGGAATGTGGTGCTATTGAACATGGTAGCTATAGTAGGCATACAATAATGGTTGTATGCTGGCTAAGATTAATATTATACTTTCGAAATGTTTTCTACACTATGCACTAATAATAATAATAATAATAAAAGATTTTGCGTATTAAGCATGTTTGACTATCATAAGGAGAAATCTCCTCCAATTCTGCGTTTGCATTGTGTGTGTGGCGAGAGGCCTTATGGTAGTTTCATTTTTCAAAAGCATAACGAATTTCTTTTTATTTTCTTTGTGAAAATAACTGTTTTTAAGATCTCACACGAGTCCCATGACTGACCTGGATTTTATTTTTCCCTTTCTAAACTCTGGGTGCCCATAATTTTCCATATGGGCAACCCAGGGTCAGGTTATCATCATTCGGGAGCGAAGTCTATCAAGAAGTTGCTGTGGAAATCAGGATTTGAAGCTGGATAGCGAGGCGTATCATTTATATATGTAATATATTATTTTCCGCTGTTTGTTGTTGTAACACTCTGATAATGTAATGTGATGTAATGTAACAAATGATATAGTTCTTTGTTTTAAGGATATTCATTTATCTATTATATTTGTTCCGCTGCGAAATGTGAGATTCTGATGTTGTTTTCTTTTCTTCTTCTTCTACCTCTTTCTTCTTTAAACCCGATGACTCGTTCATTTGTTCCACTTTGGGCTGAATTATTGTGGAATTTTTCCAGCTCAAAGAGGTACGGATTTGCAAGCCTTTACATTTGGTATCAGAGCATTTGGTTAAGCGATAACCTTGGCTCTGGTGGGTGTTACTCATTAGAGATAGAGTCAGTAGCACTCTAGAATGAGTTTGAGTGTAATAATAGACATGAGCGCGTATTTGTCAGTGAATATAAAGTTGTTTTATATTGTGATGATTGGTTTGTTGAGTGGTATATGGATTCTGGTCGGTATAGTCTATACAACTCTATCGATAGGGATCTCTAAACACTCGTATATAACAATTCGACAAGATATTGTTTTAAAATAAGGGTGAATGATATAATTTTACCCAAACTATTTTCGTATATAAAAGAAATAATTTTCTGTGAATTATTATAGTATATGGTAGCTTGGTTGTTAGGTAGTGATAATATTAAATTATTATCATTGTTATTGAATAAGGAATTGAAATCATAACTTAAAGCTGAGAAATAAAATCCATATACAAATGGGATTTGTAAATATAAATTGTAAATGTAATTTGTAATTTGAAATGGAATTCCATAGAAATGTTTTGAAAAGATATTGAAAATTTTGGAGATTTGGAAAGTTTAAATCCCTTTTGATTTTGAAGATGATTTTCAAAGGTTTTGGAAAAGTGTTTTGAAGGGATGAAAGCTCTATTTTAGGCCGCTGGAAAATAACTTCGGTGATAACTGCAGCATCATCGATGTTCATTTTCGGGTTTCCAAGAGAGGAATTGCTGCCGAATTATATTAAATGGAAGTTGTTTGCAAATTGGGTTGGTTTTAGAAATTTAAAGGGATAATTTGAATTGATTTCAAAAAAATGATATTGAAAGGTTGAAAAGACTCTGGAATCGAATAAAAATAGTTATGGAATAAAATTTATTAAGGTGGAAAATAAAATTTTGAATGAATAATTAAATTCACAATTGCAAGTAAACGAAAGGGAAATTGAATGTTGAAATTCATTTCAAATTTGTAAGTAATTAGAACTGGAGTTGGAACTGAAAATTGATTGGTGATAAATAAAGTGAAGTATTAAACTAAAATTAGTAAGTGAAACTAATTGATGAATGACCAAATGGATAAGGTTCAAAATGAATTGAATCTAATATTTATGGATGAAAGATAAATTAAATTCACATGGAATTGGAAATCCAGCTTAATATAAGTAGTTATAAACCAGAATAGTGAATTGAAAATAAATTTTTGGGAATGAACAAAAGAATAAAAGTGGAATTGAAATTGAATATTGAAAACCAATTTGAATTGTGTAAAGTTGTAAAATTAGTTCGAAGTGAACTAAAGATAATAAAGGTGGAAATGTAAAAATGGTTTGAGATTACATGAATTGGAATTTGTAATGAATTAGTAAATGAAACTAATTTAAAATAGTGCAGTTATGAATGAAAAAAGTTGATAAAAAATTAATATTTAGAAGTTAAATTGAATCCAAACAGAATTGAAAGTGTAAATTGAATTCAAATGAAACTGAAAATGTAAAGATTGAATGATAATGGATATATAACTTTAATAGTGAAGTAAAAAAATGGTATAAGAGGTAAGTATTCAAACTTTTATAAAGAAATATGCAAAAATGATTTTTGAATGTTGAAATTGGACATTATGGATATCAGGATATACAGGTGTGTTAAAGACAATGGATAAATTGGATTTTGATTCTGAAGATAAAACTAAATTGCTCGACAAAAAGGTATGTATTTAAATTTCAGTATGAGATTTGATGATTTTCTTGTCTAGCCACTTGGTGTTTTGTTTTCATTTTGGAATCTGAGGGCTTGTGGTGCCATTTTGTAGTTGTACCGAGCTAGCTGCGCAAAGGAGATGCTGACGAAATTTTTCGAAAATTTAAGGAGTTAGAAAAATTTTGAGAAAAATTTGAAAATTTGAATTAGTTAAGTAAATAATGTTGTTTGGAAACTTATGATTGAATTTGGAAAATTATTTGAATTGATAATGAGTCTTCAATAAAAAGATTTGTTTTGGTAAGTGGATAAAACTATTTGATTTTGGGTAAATGGTAAACGGGTGAAGGATCATTCTTCTTAACTAGTAATTTCGGGACGAAATTCTTTTAAGGAGGGAAGGATGTGACGACCCTGAATTTTGAACATTTGAAATTTGAATATTTAATTGATTTTAAATGTTTGAATGATAGTTTAACTTGAATTTCAAATATAACTATGGATTTGGCAATTAAATTATTGAATTTAATTTATTGAAGTTGGATAAAAATCTGAATCTTCGGTTTTAAGCTGATTAAAAATAATTTAAAGGCTTAGAAAATTTATATTGATAAAACTGAAGATAATGGAAGCTTCAGAATTGAATTTGAAAGCGATTTAATCAGTTTTGAAAATATATTGCTTAAATCGATATTTAAATATAGCCTTCCGAGGCACAGTCTCGGAATTCGACGAAACCAGTTCCGTAATATTGTGTTACTATCGTATTTCAATTTTCGTAATGTGTGGAGTGATCGTTTGGTCGTACGATAAGCAAACGCGTTGAAAATTAAATTGAAATTTAATTTAAAATTTGGTAAAATCTAATCACAGTTAGATTTAGTCAGAGGCAAGCCGCCCTTTTTCTCACGCAAAAGCCGAATCAAAAATCGCATCTATCTTCTTTATTTCCTTTCAGTTCATTTCAAAACGAAGAAAAAAAATAAATAAAAACAAAAATCAATCAATGGCCGCTGTTTAAAATTGAATACAGAACTCAAAATCGATTCCCATCCAAAAGAAATTGTGTTCATCCCTTTGAGTAAAATGGCAGCCGCATACTTACACCACTCAACCGATTCATCTCAAATTCCTCTTCCTCCCTCTATGTTTCGAATCCAAGAATTGAATCTGTTCGTCTTCACAGGGAATCGCGAGTTCAAATTTTGATTTTGAACTCAAAATCGATGTGAGGGGGGAGCTCGCGTATGATGGAAACGTTGGGAAGGGCGGTGATGGTTGCGAGTTTCGTTTCGCAACTGGAAGGCGAAGATTGAAGGCAGCGACTTCATCGCGATGTCAGGCTCGCGTGGTGTCGTGGTTGAGACTCGAAGCTAGGTCGCGGCGTGGGCAGTGGGAAGCAGACGTCAGTGGGGCCGATCGGGAAGGCTGGTGGCGTTAGTTTCAAGGAAAGGTGGGGGTTCGACGGCGAGAAAGTGTGGCAGAAGGTCGCTCGTGAGTTCGATCTCGTGAAGGTCGAAGCGGACGAGTTCGTCGTACCAAGAGTCGAGTCGATGGTGCTCGCGTGGGGGTTCGACAGTGAGGTATATTGATTTTATTATTAATTTAATTAAATAAATGTTTATATATATAGGAAAAAAATTTACTATACAGTGAATATATATAGATGCTGACTTTTTCAATTCACATATATAGACGTATAGAAAAAAAAATATAGACAAACAACAGAAAAAAATGAAAGCAGTTCTGTTTTTAATTTAATACTTGTATGGGCCAGTGCTTCGCATACGGGCTGTTTATATTATTGTAAATGGAAGCAAGGGGATTTATGGAATTTCAAAAAGACACCGAGTAAATTAGTTCAATCAATTTTCTTTATTAATAGTAGAGATATGTATATATTGTGACTAATGTGTTTAATAAGCATATTTAATTATTTTAGTTGGTAAAAATATTTTATTAAACGGGAAATCATTTGTTTAAAATTAAATTTTTAGTTAAATGAATTTATTAAAAGGAAAATTTGTTAAAAATAAATCACTGGGGGATTTATAATGATCAAATGAAAATTGATTACTCGATTGTTTCGAATATTAATAAATTATATAATTGTTATACAAGGTTTAAAAATCAAGGATACAAGCCGGGTTGGAATGGATTGCATACAGCAAAATAAAAGGTGATATCTTCTCACTCAATCAATATTGTTCTGATTTAAATTTTGAATAGTTAGATTTAAAATTGATTGACTGCATGCTTGGATGATTGATTTATAATAATTATTCACCGGAGGATATTATTTGTATAGTAGTATATAGTATATTGGAGTGATTGATTTCCCGCATTATATAGCGGATGAGACCCTATGCGCCGCATAATAGCGATGATATTTTATAAATCCCACATACCATGATATTCCACCTTGAAGTGGAATTGGTATTTAATTGTTGTGCTAACGTCTATGGATGTAGGGAAACAGGTTGGAGGGATCCAACTGGATTCCTCAAATATTTGAATGTGTTTCAATATTGTATGTTGATAATTTAAAATCTGTGTGTGATTATATTGTGATTGAAATCGTTGAAGGCTAAAATTTAGCCGAACAATATTTTTGGTATCGTAGGATACCAGGAATAAATACAATTGGATTTTTAAATTTAAGTAGGAAATCTATAGTGAAATCCTATTGAATAAAATTCCAAAATATGGGAGAAAGTTCAATAAATGGACTTCAAGTAATAATATTTAAAAGGTGAAGAATTTATTTTAAAAATATGATTTTTAAATAATTTGGAAAGGATAAAGGAATTTATTTTAAAAAAAATAAATTCAAAAATTGATTTGGTGTTAAAAGAATAAATCTTTGGGGAATCGATATGAAAATTGATTTGGTGTTTGAATGAAAATCGATTTGGTGTTGAAATAAATTTAGAAATCAAATTGAAAATTGATTTGGTGTTTGTAAATGATTTTTAAAAATCGATCTAAAAATCATATATCAGGGAATATTTGGGAATATGAATCCGCAAATGGGAATTTTATAAAAGAAAGGGAAATTTGTTTTAAATAAATATTGTTTTATTTTTAAAAGTATGGAAAGGAATTTACATATTTGGGACGTAAATTTAAAATATATCCAGAAAGATTTATAAATTGATTTGAATGAACTATTTTAGAATGGAATGTGTACTTTCCCTGAAAGCCGAGAATGATTTCAATATAGTTTATAAATATAGATTGAAGTTGTAAAGATGGTTTTAAGGATAGAATGTTTGGAAAAAAAATTTGCTTAGGTTATCTTGAAAATCTTTAAAGTTAAGATTTATTTTAGTTTATTATAGAAATGATTATTTAAAGTTTTAATTGATATTCGTTTTAGAAAATAAATATTTAAATAGTTATATCCTATCTACTAATTTAATTTTGAAATTAGTTGGACTTGAATTTTTATATGAGATTTTAATACAACATCTTCATAACTTATGTTTTAAATAAAGTGTTTTAAACTTGTTTTTATTCTGAATGTTCCAAGTATATATATGTTTGGATAAATAATTTAAATTATTTTAAAGCATTTGAACTCGGTAGATTTTCAGTGGAAATAAATATTTGGAAATGTATTCTGCGTAAGGAAAGGTGATTTGAAATTTGTTTTCAAAGTATTGAAATGTGGAAAGTAATTTGAAATTTGTTTTCAAATGGTTGAAGTGTGAAATATATCTTGCGAAGATATTTTGAAAATAAATAACTGGGGAAAATTATTTGAAATCCAGGCTTTGTGGTGAATGTTGATTGATAGTTAAATAACCAACTATCAATATTGGCATTTAAATGACATTTGAATTTTGATGCGACCGGGGGTCGGATTCTAAGTAGATATCCGAAAACCAAATCGAACCTTTGTGATTGTGATGGATCTTTTGTTTAAAAGATCAAGTGGAAATTGTTGTGGTTTTTTTGAAATCCGAATGTAACACTTATTTTTAAAAATAAGTGCTCGTTATTCAGATTAGCCGGGAGAGGACCTTGTGTCATAAAACCCATTTCGAATAATGATACGACGAAATAGGATTGCATTTGAAGATGGTGTTGAAGACTGGGTATTCCCAAAAACGAAAGGATTACCTGTCGAATGTCTCTGCACCGGGTTGCTCCGGTATAGAGATTTTATCACCTTTTGTGATGGGGATTCTGGGCGTGATCAATGAATATCCGGATTTGCAAGGGATTCTTTGAAATGCCTTCAGTTCCGTTCGATCCCGGAACGGACTTGTATGGATGTGTGTCTGACATCACACTTTGAGATGTAAAGTTGGTTTCTATCAAATTCATTTCTGTTGGTGGCGGAGAATTTATTGTCTTAGTTTAACACCCTTCTCTGAGACATACGAGCTTAGAGGTTATGTAGTTGATGGTTACTAGTGATACATTCCCAATTTGGTAATGTGGCATATGAAGTGATGCTGATCATTTGTTGATCAAAGCGTGACTTTGTGAAAAGTGTAGCTTTGTGGACGAGACTTCGTCGGACCTCACACCTCGAAAATGGTCGAAATAGGAAACATGCGGCAAGGTTATGAGGGTCGCGCCCTTCAGGGTATGTCATTTCCTTTTGGAAAAGGGCGGTATCATGGTGTGGAGCCAAGATATTTAAACTATGTGCTTGCTGCAAATCTATTACACTTTGTGGTTGTTGCTTTGTGTTGAGGATCCTCGGATAAAGGTCGCAAACGACCGAGGGATGGCATACTCGAGTAGTAGTTACCTGATTGCAGAGGTAATCCGACTTTGTGTTGGCAGAGATCTGGGTAGGTTCTCGGGACGTCCCTCCAGAGGCGTAGCCATGTGGTAGTAGGAAGTTCCTTAGCCTGATCGTTTGTTGGAAATCCAAAGAAACAATACGCACCCTATACGGTTTTAGTTGTATAACCTGCCATGGAATGTGGAGGTAACCTGCTATTGAACATGGTAGCTATAGTGGGCGTACAATAATGGTTGTATGCTGGCTAAGATTAATATTATGCTTTCAAAATGTTTTCTGCACTATGCACTACTAATAATAATAATAATATTAAAAGATTTTGCGTATTAAGCATGTTTGACTATCATAAGGAGAAATCTCCTCTAATTCTGTGTTTGCATTGTGTGTGTGGCAGGAGGCCTTATGGTAGTTTCATTTTTCAAAAGCATAGCGAATTTCTTTTTATTTTCTTTGTGAAAATAACAGTTTTTAAGATCTCACACCAGTCCCACGACTAACGTGGAGTTCATTGTTCCCTTTCTAAACTCTGGGTCCCCATAATTTTCCACATGGGCAGCTTAAAGTCAGGTTATCATCATTCGGGAGCGAAGTTTATCAAGAAGTTGCTGTTGAAATCAGGAGTTGAAGCTGGATGGCGAGGCGTATCACTTATGTATGTAATATATTATTTTCCGCTATTTGTTGTTGTAACACTCTGATAATGTAATGTGATGTAATGTAATAACTGATATAGTTCTTTGTTTTAAGGATATTTATTTATCTATTATATTTGTTCCGCTACAAAATGTGTGATTCTGATGTTGTTTTCTTTTCTTCTTCTTCTACCTCTTTCTTCTTTAAACCCGAAGGCTCGTTCATTTGTTCCACTTTGGGCTGAATTATTGTGGAATTTTGTCAGCTCAAAGAGGTACGGATTTGCGGGCCTTTACACTTTCGAACTCAAAACCTTCCGAAATCAAAACCTTTCGAAATCAGACATTTTAAAATCAATACCTTTTGAAATCAAACCTTTTGAAATCATTCAAGTCCAATGAAGTGTTGGTGTTGGAACCAACCCTTCGAAAGTTATACTTCCAACCATGTCAGAAGGTTAATCCTTCGGCTTTGCCGAAAGGTATTAAAACACCTTTTTAAAAAACATTTTAAAACAATACTCTGGAAATTTTAAGCTTTTGAAGATCCCCTTCGAAAGCCCTTCTTAAGTATATAAAACTTTTTATCTTTTGTAAAATGATAGAGTCGAAGGATCCCTCTTCAACTTATCCGAAAGCAATTATGTTTCTATTCGAAAGCAAAGGAAGCAGGCTCCCCATCCCTTCGCCCCTCTTCCCTTCAACACTGTGCCTACCTTTCGACTTAGGTGGAGGATAATTGTTTACCTTCCATCTTAGGCGAAAGGTACCTTTTGACTTCGTCAAAAGAATAAAAGCATGCTTGTTGTAGTCGAAGGCTGAACTGGGCCTACTGAACTAATGTTTTACCTTGCCTGTCAAATTAATTGGCTGAGGAGCCATCTCCTGTACTTCCAAATGGGAAAAAGTATAAAATAGTCAACCTTTTTCTCAAAACAATATACTTCTTTCCCAAATCAATTTTTGAAAGCAATTTCCTTCCTGCTTTGACCAAGACGGAAGCAATTTTTAAGTTTATCCCTTGGTCATAAATGATTTAATTACCTTAGTTAACCACTAAGGAAAATCCCCAAAATCACCAAAAATCCTTTAAGTCTTATATTTTAACATATTAAATTTTCAAAGCATATGAAGATCAAAATAATTTAGAATTTAACCAAAACCCAAATAAAACATGTTAATTAACCCATTAACATTTAAAAACACTTATGTCTTATCCAAACAAAGGTTTAAATGGTTATATCCTAACCAAAATCACAAACATGAATCAGGTATAACCCATAATCGATCCAAACATAGAAAAATGAGATGATAAACATGATTATTCACCTCGATTAGTTGATTGAAAATGAGATAATTTCCTAGCTTTAGTTCCTTAGCTTTTTCTTCAATTTATGCTCTTCTTGGAGCTTTTAATGGCCGACCGAAAATTGGTAAGGAGTTATAAATTAGAGTGTGAAAATTTATTAAAGTGGAGGAAGAGATTTATATTAAGAAATGTAGCACCATTTCAGTGTTTGCCCCTTAAGAAATTCCTCCTTCTTAATTTAGTTAAGTCTTATTTATTTAAGTTCATTTATTAAGACATGACCATTGGATTTATTAATCTCATCTCCCTAATTATTCACATTATTCTATTTAATTTATCCAATTAAATATTTCGAATAATGTTAATTAAAACTTAGGGCATTACAGAATATAAAAATAATAAGTGATATGAAAAATTAGATAATCTTGAAATATTCAATCCAAATATTCATCCAATCAAACAAAGTTTATGTCATATAGCACTCAAACAAATCCATACAAAGAAAACCAAAAAATCCAAGAAAAATCAAGTATTATTATTTATATACAATAAAATCTATTTAAACTAGACATTTCGAGGAACTTGAACCCACCCATCAGCGCCAAAGATTGGATCCCCTTTGATAGTATCCCAATCTTCATCATCGTTTTGATGGTACACCTAAGATCAGTGGTTGGTTCTTCTGTGTTTAGGGCAGAAATCATCCATCGAATTGTGTCGAAATGCTTTCTTGTTCTTTATCATATGCATTTCGCTCAATTCTAAGTGCCTTTGGTTTTTAGGATAAGTAAGAATGTTCTTGAATGATTCAAGAGTTTGTTCGAGGTTTTCAGTTAGTTTTTGAATAGGAGAAGCCATTATTTTGGTCTTATAGTTTAGGAATGCAAAGGAAGAAGGAAGAGGGTAGAAAATAATGATTCTCTGGTCTTGATAGGTATGTCAAGGGTTGGAAATTCATAAGAAATGAATAGACATTTGTTGTCTGTTCAATTTTCAAAAATAATTATTTTTTAAATTACTATTGTATGTCAACATACATACATAGGGTATGTCGACGTATATGCAGAAATTTTCAAAACAACTTTGTTTTGATATTCTAATGTATTTAGTTTATACTATTATACTTGTTATGTTTTTCAAAGAAGATATACAATGTATAACAGCAAGGAAACGGATTTTTCATTAATACTTAGAAGAGATTATATAGAAGACAAAGAAATGAAAAGATACATAATTTCAAACCAAATTTAAGCTACAAAACATTCATACGCAACTAGATAACAAGCTAAAAGGATGTAGATGAGAAAGATGATGAAGATATTCCAAGTTGCATTTCACTTTTGCAAAGAACTTGTCTATTTTGTTGGAAATAGTGTTTAATTGCTTACTAACCAAACGCTTAAGAATCTTTTGGTTTTCAATAATGTTCTTTTGATTGTTGAAAAGGTCTTGAGTAGTTGGTCGAAGTGAAAAGTCAATGCTTTCTAAGGAGGTTTCCTCCTCCACATCCTCTTCTTCTTCAATATCCATATCTTCTCCTTCTTCCTCTTCCTCCTCTTCTTGAATTTCTTCTTCCTCTCCATAAGCTAACCTTTCTTCTTTCTCCGCAAGAGTTTCATATGGCTTGAAAAAGGGTTGAATTGTCATCAGAGTGATGTTGGCTTGATTAAATACTTTACAAGGGAAAAAATATACTTCTTTAATGTTAACACCATAGTAACTGAAGATTTAAGTAAGATACATACTATGAAATAGTGTTTTTCATGATTAGAAAGATTTTTAGGATAAAATTCGTCCAAAATAACTTGAGCCAAAAGGCTGCTATATTGATCATAAATGGCAAAAAGAGTTTTACAAACTTTTAGAGTTGGATTACTAAAATTTCCTAATCAGGAATGATAGTATGTTGTAAAAGAAGATTTAGAATTCTTGCTTTTGGACGAAAGTTTCGGGTTTTAAACTCAAAATTATCATTACCTTCGAGAATGTTGTGAAATACTTCATGATTTTGATCATCAATTTTGAAAGATGTAAGGTCCATTGCGGTAGATTAACATCCAAGAATGGTACTCAAAATTTCACAATTCAAAACAATTAATGTTCCTTTTACACTACTCCATACTTCTCCTTCTCTTCCATCATGAAATTTTCCTTTCAAGTTTGCACAAATTTTTTTGACCAAGTGTGGATAGCAAACAAAATCATTTTGAGAAGCATCAATTCAACCAAGAATTCCATTTTGTAAATAAAGAGAATCATGTTCATAAGTAGAAAAATCATTGAAAATAGCAAACTTTCCTACAGAAACTTCCATAATTCATATAACTAACATATGCTTTCATAGCCACTTGATCATGGAAGAGAAAATTCTTGATACTTTTAGAAAGTCTCATAGATGTAGGAGTGCTTGAGGAAGCCATTGATGAAAAGTTTTAAAGGGATAAAAGAGTTAATGAAATTTTGAATTTTGAAATGAAAGTGAGAAATGGATAGATGAAGATAGAGTAAATAAATAGAGAACCAAAGGACATGTTCTCTCGCTAAAAGGCAACTTTCCAGAACATAAGAGTTGGTGAAATGGTGGAGGGAAATTCAAATTTTGAATTTGAAATTTGTGAAAAGGTGAAGGGAAATTAAAATTTTAAAATTGAAATTTGAATTATGTCTACATATGTCGACATTCGCTCGTGGGGTATGTCGACATATAGTTCAAAATTTTCATAATGATCTATATCCTATTTTATTATATAGATCTATTTATAGTTATTCTATTTTTATAAAAATAATTTTAAATATATTTTATATTATTATTTTATTATTAAAATATATAAAATATTTATATTTAAAATATAATCACACAATACTAGACCAATATTATTATTAATCTATAGGATATTCCGAACCACCAATAAAGCAACTAAAAGAAAAGAAAATTCATTCAAGAAATTAAAAAAAACTTTTTCTAATCCATTTTACCATTTTATTCTGAATTACGTATTTCTGTGAAGCATATATTAGCAATTACTTTATCTGATTCATTATCATTTGAGGATATGTTTGAATTGTCTAATGTTGAATTATATGCTCTTTTCTATTTTCTGGATGAATTAGTGTTTGATGTAGTTTTTAAGTTTATCGGAATGTGGATAGTCTCCTTTTCAATGACCAGGATCACCGCAGTTATAACATCTAATGCCATTTCCATTTTCGCTTCCTGGATTATTTCGTTTCTTTTGAAATTGTCCATCTTCCTATAATCTAGAAATTTTTTGAAATTCCTTGTCATGAAAGCAATTTCTTCATCGTCTTCACTGTCTGAATCCAGATTATCAATTATTGCATTAAAAGTTGTAGATTTCTTCTCTATTGCTTTGCTTTCTCTCCTACCCTGCATTTCTGCATTAAAAGACATTAAATTGCCAATTAACTCTTCAACTTTTAGAGTGCTAATTTCATTAGCCTCTTTGATTGCAAGAGTGTTTTTTCCCATTCAGGAGTAAGTGAATTGATGATTTTCCTAACCTGATCCTTTCAGAAAAACTTTTACCCAGTGTAATAAGTGAGTGTACTATATCATGGAATTTACTCTATATGTCAGATAAGAACTCATTTAGAATAATTGAAGCTGGTTTGTTGACATGGAAATTTTGGTCTGTTTGACCTTACCTATCCCTTCATGTGTAACTTGCAAAGTTCTCCAAATTTCAAATGCGGACTTATATTTAGATAATGTATTAAATTCATTTCTATCTAACGAAAAAAATAATATATTCGTAACCTTTGAGTTGTTAGAACCTCCAATTTATGTTTTAATAATAACAACTATATAATCATATACATGTATAGACATTATCAAGGTTGAAGGTATATGCTACAAGAAGACACCATGCTCGAAGATATTAAGACTCAAAGAGAATTGAAGATACATTGACCAAACTAAGGTTATTCCACTATAAAAGAGTCCAAGATATAATATAATTAAGGTATCCTTGAGTATATATGCATTCACAAGCATTCACAATTTCATGTACATCAAAATAAGCTAAAAATGGTTTTTACACTTCATAGACGTTGGTGATAAAACAACATACGTCTGTGACAAGTCTTCGATTAAAATTTAAACAAGTCACAGATGTCTAAGGATTTTACCATAGACATCTGCCATAGGCAAAATTGTCACATTTGAAAAGACGCTTCTATTTTGAATCTAAAGGAAATCATCTTTCAATGAGGAGTTGCCGCCACTAAAATGAGAGACTTTCCCAAAGAGTAACGAATCTTCATCTGCAATTTTCTGAATCTATAAATACCACTTTGATTAAGAAGTAGAAACCACCGAACTTGAATCAATCTATTCTTTACTTTCTTGATTTCTAAGCACTCTCTTGCACTGTTTACATACTCTCAATCCATTATAACCAAAATAGAATTTTTGACAAATCACTTCCTAAAACTCAAAGCATTCATATTCATATACTTGAAGGAGATCATAGAAAGATTTATACTGTAAGTAGAAAACTGTGTTATTGGAACACAAGATTGTCGGAGATACTTTTGTATTAGCTTATTCCTTCGGGAAAAATGAGGGTAATTTGTTTAAAGGAAATACTGAAAAGGAGCTTCGTGACTGGACGTAGGACGGGAGGTCTGAACCAGTATAAAAACTATGGTTTGCAAGTTATTATATTTTACTATTTATTGTGTCTTATTGCATTGATTTATATATTTGCATGTTATACACAACTTAGTTAGTATATGATCCACAAGACTTTCAATTGGTATCGGAGCAAGGTTATTTCAATCTATGGTAACACGTAATTGAAATCACTAAAAAGGGAAAGTACATTTCAAGAAGGTCAATCAACTGCTCGTCCACTACTATTTATTGGTTCTAATTATGCTTATTGGTCAACATGCATGCGAATTTTTATGGAGGCAAATGGGTTTGAAATATGGCTAGCAACTAAAAATAAATATGAAGCACTTGACACTAATATTGGGACATGGACTGATGCACAAAAAACAGAGGCATCTGACAATGCCAAAGCTATGAATATTTTATTTTGCTCACTCAATAAAAATGAATTTTCATGAGTCATGCTCTACACTACTACTTATGATATATGGCGTGCATTGCAAATTAGCCATGAAGGAACAAACAAAGTTAAGAAAACAAAATTTTAGATTCTATAAAATTAATTTTCATGTTTTAAAATGAAATCAAATGAGTCAATTATTGGCATGTATGCTAGATTTTAAACTAGCATGATCTTATGGCATTAGGAGTGAAATTCACTAATTTTGATTTGGTCGCATGAATTTTGAACTCTTTGACAAATGAATGGGAAAGAAAAGTTTTAGCCATCGAAGAAGCTGATTATCTTTCCCAACTCAAAGTCAAAGAGTTAATAAGAAATCTGGTGTCATATAAAGCTGATTTACAGGCCAGAAAAGAACAAAATCAAAAAAGGACAAACATCACATTTCGGGCAAGTAATGAAAACTCTGACTTGGAAGAAGATGAGGCCAAAAATTACAACAAGTTAATTTCAAAACAACACAAATTCTTCAAATCAAACATCAATGTAGTGCTTCGGGTTTGATTAATTCGTCCACATGAAGAAAGACCGTCCACTACTCAACAATGGTAAAAAGAAAACAAATTCAAAAATTTCAAGAAAAGGATAAGAGCATTTCAAGTAACTTGGGATGATTCAGACTCTTCCTCATCATCCGATAGTGACAGTGACTCAAAACAAGCAAATGACTGCTTCATGGCTAGCACAAATGAGGTACATCGTAAATTAACATATAATGAAAATTTTGAAATTAGTGTAGGAATAGATGACAAGTATAGAGAATTAAAAAACATTAAGTAAAGAAAATATGGGAAAATGTATCAAGATATGAAGAGGAGCTTCTATTGGGAAGGTACGAAAAAGTATATTGGCTTATGGGTTATTTAGTGCGCAAACTGTCAACAAATGAAAGTCGAACATCAGAAGCCGAGTAGGTTACTTCAGCCTTTAGAGATTCCAGTTTGGAAATGGGATTCGATATCTATGGATTTGATCGACGGGTGCCAAAGGTCAAACAGAGGAAATGAAAGTACATGGGTCATAGTGGACAAATTGACCAAGAGTGCCCATTTCATTCCATTTGAGTTAACCAGAACAGCACATGTTTTGGCTAAGTTGTTCATAAAGAACATAGTTAGACTATGTGGAGTTCCTAGTAGCATAGTTAGTGACAGAGATACTTTATTCATTAGCAAATTTTGGAGGAGTCTACAGTATGTGTTAGGCACTAAGCTCAAGATGGGTACTACATATTTCCCTTAGACGGATGGGAAGACAGAGAGAGTCAATAAGGCACTCAAGGATTTATGGAGAGCTTGTGTGTTAGACTTTGATGGAATTTGGGAGGATCACCTACTTTTAGTTGAGTTTTTCTATAATAATGATATTTATCAGACTAGTATTAGAATGATGCCTTTTGAAGTTTTCTCTAGAAGGCCATGCAGATTACCAGCATGTTGGTTGAAGACGGGAGAAAGATTGGTCTTAGGTCTGGATATGATTAGAGAGGTATCGTAGAAAATTGAGATGATCCGAGAAAGGATGAATGTAGCTCAATCTAGACAGAAGAGTTATGCAGATAAGAGGCGTAAAGACCTAGAGTTCTCGATTGGAGACAAGGTTTTCATTAAGGTGTCACTAATGAAGGATTTGATACGATTTGGAAAGTCAGGGAAACTGGCCCCATGACATGTTGGTCCATTCCAAATTATAGAGAGGATTGGAAAGCTCACATACAAAATAGAGTTTTCGAGCAGTATGGCATGTGTCCATAATATATTTATGTCTCATCTTCACAAGTATGTGCATGATCCAGAGACTACTATTCCTCCGACTGGGTTGGAAGACTTAGTAGTAGGGCCTGATTTGAATTTTATTAGACAACCAATTTGGGTTCTAGCGGAGATGAGAAAAGACTGAGGAATAAGACAGTCAAGTTGGTGAAAGTGCAGTGGAGCGACAACGAGAAGAACTGTACTTGGTAGGCAGAGGATAGGATTCAAGATGCTTATCCTTATCTCCTTTAAGGGTGTATCTATATTAGATTTATATAGATATTAGCCAGTCGGGTTGACTAGTATGGTTGCTAGGAGTCATCATAGATGATTGCTATGTTTAGTATTTAGTTCTTACTGGATTTCAAGGATGAAATTCTTTAAGGAGGAGAGCCTGTAACACCCCTAATTTTTAATAATGTTATTCAGATGATTTAATTAGATAAATTAAATAGAATAATGTAGAGTGATAAGGAGATTGAGATTGGTGAATAAACTTAGAGGTCATGCTTAAGTAACTTAAATGGGCTTATAGATGGATAAATGATAAATAAAATAAGATAAGAGCATTGGGGTAATTTCCAAACCCATGGCCCATTACCCTATACTCATGTTACCTTATCATTCACATTCATTTTATCAAAAAAAATTAAACGTAAGAAAAGAAGAGCAAGCCGACCATTACTAGGAGAAGAAAAGGTGAAATCAATGTAAAAGCTTAAGATCAAGATAAGGGGAATCAATTTCAAACAAATCTCTAATTTCCTTATCCAATCTAAGGTAAATAATAATCCTAATCATCTCTATTTAGTTATCAATCATATGTTTTCAGATTTACGGATTAATCCATTTTATGATGATTTGATGATGATATGCTTGGTTTTATGACATGTTTGATTTAATATCGAATTGTTTAAATATGTATATGAACAGTTTCAAGGCAGAACCGATAGAAAATGATTTTAGAGCGCCATGGAAAAAATTTATGTTATGAGACACAAGATTTTTGAGTTGGGTATCGATTTTTATAATTTTCCAAGCCAGGGAGAATTTAATTTGAATTTTCAAAGGAAACTATGTATTATTGGGTTTAGATATGTGAATTTTCAAAGGAAACTATGTATTATTGGGTTTAGATTGATTATTATATGGTGAATTTGGGTCTAAAATTTATATGTTAGATAACATATTAAAATGTGAATTTTCGTGCTTTTTGGGGATTTTTACTAAGAGGTTTATTATGGAAAATAAATTATTTTAAACGGACCTAAATTATTTAATTATTGTTAAAGGGGAAGGGCTTATTTGTTAAAAGTTAACCTTGTTTTAGATCTGAGAAATGCAGCAATTATCTGTGAAATAATTTGAAAAGTTTAAGGTTGTTGTTTACAGGTGGGTATGTTAAATACAAAGGAATTACTTTATTTAGTAAAAATGGCCTTTCACTCAGAAAAGTGAGTTCCGCCTCCTTTGGAAGTAGCTTCAAACTCAAAGCTTCCGCCTTCGACTAGGTCAAAACCAAAGAAGCTGAAACCAATGCACATGGTATCACTTAGTTGGTGTGTAGTGGATTGGAGAAAGGTGGTAAATAGGGTGTCGAAATATGGCTTCCGATGGGGTCGGTACAATGTTTTGTTTTCTAAAAGAAAAGCGCTTGCCTGCTTCTTTATATGCTTTCGAATGGGTCGGGACTGGTGCTTTTGAAAGTGACTTTTAACTAGCTTTCGAAAGAGAGTTGTCGCCTTATCAATTAAAGAAGTAGCTTTCAAAGGAGCTACTTATTTTTTCAAATTTTAAGTGTTCGGAAGGGGTAGTTTCGACAAGATCGAAACCTTTCTACCGCTTAGACTTTTGAAGGCATTGAAGGTATCATTGCTTTTGGAAGGCAACCCTTGTTTTAAAAACGTAAGCCACTTCCCATAGCTTTCAAAGGGGTAAGGGGTTTGAAGGAAATGGTCTCGAAGGGGGTTTCGAAGCCAACCTTCAAGTGTTTTACCCAAAGGACTTATGCTTTTGAAAGGATGGTGTCGATGCCATCAAGTTTCCCCCAAATGCTTTTATAAGATATAGCAAGGTTTCGAAAGGGGTTCTTTTGCGTGTGTTCGGTTTGACCTAAAAGATATTTTTAAATATAAACCCAATGGTTTCGAAAGCGGAACGTTCAGTTGGTTTCGAAGCTATGCTTCTAAACGTTAAATGCTAATGCTTTGGTACATTCAAAACATTTCGAAAGAAAGTTTTAAAGCATGCGAAAGGCAGGGCCCTAGTGTTTTGAAAATAGATTTTTATGCTTTCGATGGAGGGTATCCAGTGAGGTCGCAAGCAAGATTTCGAAGGATTCGAAGGGCTATGTTTTTCAAAACGAATAACCCAAACCAAATTTATAAAGGAAAAACCCATGGCTAAATTAAAGGAGTTTTTGTAATTGTTTTAAGAAGAAGCTTTTCTTAATAAAATAATATGTTAAGGGGATTAACCATGTTTTATATTAAATCCACAAAAGTGGTATTGCTATTCTATGTTGTTTGCTTCTTCAAATATAAATATATTCACATTATAACCGACCGATAACTGCATTTTGGGGATAAAGGGCAGAAGAACCAGCTTGGTTGACCCAATAGTGAATATAAATTGATTATACTCATGAATGAGTATAATTGCATTCAAGAGGTCAGGGAGACCAGAATATAGGAAGTCTAAATATAGAAGTTGTCAGGGAGACAGGTTCTTAGTGCACCCATGAAAAATATGATTAGGAAGTTATTGGAATTGCCAATAGGTTCGTAATGATCCCATAAAAATTATGTTACAAAGAGTGGTTGGCAAGGGCCAATTGGTTTGTAGTGCACCCATGAAAACTATATCTGAATTAAGTTATTGACAGTTGTCAATAGATTCCTAGTCAACCCATGAAAACTAGGATAAGAAAGAAGATATTGGGGTCACCAATAGGTTCAGGGGAACCAATGAATTAATTAAGTTAATTGGTGTGGGTCAATAGGTTCATAGTGCACCCATGAAAACTATGAAATACGACAGGGAGTCCATTCATTATATAAAGGTTATTAGTAAGCCCATGAAAACAATAGGTTAATAGTGACCCTAGAAACTATAGATATGACAAGGAGTCAATTAAACAAGGGATGGGAAATCCATATGTTTTTAGCTTGTATGCATATCATCATAATATTTTGAAATGACTATGTTTTTAACCATTTTGGATGCAGGAGCACTTATATGGTTTTTAAAGGTTTTAAGACACCAGTGAGGGGAAAACCTGTTTCGCTAAGCGCCATGGTCTCACTAGATATCTAAGTGGTTTAGGATGTTAGATTATTATTCATACCAGGCTTTATGTCTAACTAAAAGTTTATGTTTTCCCCTTAAACTCTCGGGTATTCATTTGATTTTGAGTAGTTTGAGAGTTGAGGTTTTTACCTCATTAGACGAATAAAGCTTCCGGAGACGTGCAGGAAGCATAATAGATATTTAGAGTTCTCTTTTATTTGATTCGCTGTGTTGTTTGTAATGGCAAAGTTGTTATATTGCCCTTATATACTCTTATCATCCAAGGGGGCATCTTCATATGTCGCTCTTGGCGTATACTGTAATAAATATATTTTCTATGAATGTGGTTTACGATTACGGGATTACGTAATGAATTGAAAATGATTTTAAATGAAACGTGATCTTGCTTGAAGTTTTAAAATTTTCCATATCCATGTGTTTCTATGTATCACTAGACCTAACACTGCTGTATTTGGTCATCGATGATTAATAATTATGGATGACTGTAGTATCCGTAGCCATTAGTTTTGGGCCTCCAAGTAGGGGGATGTTACAAGCGGGTTGCTTGATATTAATTTTTGAAGGATGAAAAGAAGAAGCGACCGTATAATTTGCTTCAGAAATGGAATAGTGACTAGTTATTGGAAAGAAGCATTTTGGGTTATCTAAATAGTAATATTACATTTATTTTATTTGAATTCTCGAATAAAAGGTCATACATTTCAAGCTTGCACGATTAAACGGTGCATTCGATCGTGAAACTCGTCTACATACGTTAACTTCTTTTTTGGGTCTCGATGGTATCAATCTCGTCGCTATCCGAGATTGTTCCCTGGGATTATAATTTCACGCTTTCTGAGGCCGCTTTGGTCATCTGATCGTCTAATCTTTAAATATAGCGATTCTTATACTCCTTATAATTCGCAATGTAGTTACTAACTTAACAAAAGCGGTCTTGAGTCCTGATCTAATCGTATACGAAAATCATATTTTTGGGACCGTCTTTAATTAACGATTCAATATTTAAATCAATTATACAAATATCGAATCATAAAAAAAATACGGGTTATTACAACATCGCAACGAACATATCAACTCATTCAATATGCAAATATATTGTTATATATATATATATTAATTTTTCTTAAATAATTTTATATAAGTATAAACAATTATATATAAACAAATTTATATATAATCATATGAATAAAATATTAATATCGTATATATATATATATATTATATAATAGAATTATATAAATATAAAGAAATTATATATAAACGTTTGTTTATTTTTTTAAACATGAGTAATAACATAAATATAAATATATTAATACAAATTATATTTTTTATGTTAAATATTAATATATGCGCAATAAAAAATATATATATATATATAATTAAGATCCTTAAAAACATTTTGATAAATATAATAGACTTTTTCATGCACATAGCTCTGTAAAGATAATTTTTTTAACTTTAATATGCATGTGAAAAATATTAAAATATTAATTACAAATAAATTTCAAATTTTTATTTCAAACTCTAAATTTCCAGTAACTCCAAAATAATATTTTATGCATTGAAATTTATATTTCTATTTTCGGTTTAAAATTCATTTTAAAATGATTTTTCTATTTTCGGCTAGAATATGAAATTAAATTTAAAAATAAAAAAATGTTTTTATTTTTTCAAGACTTTCTTTACTACTGAAATTATTTTATATAATATAAAATATAATTTTCATAACGTATTTGAATTAGTATAATTAATTTATGTAATAAATTAATTTAAATAATATTTAAATAATAATAAAACATATATATATATAATATTTATCATTGTTAAAAATTATCACAACCCTACCACTTTACATATAAAATTATATGATCACATTTGATTAACATATGATGTTGTAATTAATTATAACCTATATACATATTTAAGTATTATATTGATTTAATAAAATCAAAAAAATGTTTTCTAATTACAGAGCCATGTTGACCTAAGACATATTTGATAACAAAAAATGAATTTTGTTTAATTTATATAATAACTGAATAATTTTATGCCAATATCAATGCATATCAGAATCGTCACGTAACTAATATTTTAAATTATCATGTATATAATAAAACATAATAATTGAACATAAATAATTGTAGTATGATCATAAATTTGTACCACTTCCAATGCCTTGAATATTAACTTGAAACGATGATATTTGCCATTTGAAACTATTTCCGATCCAATAGAGTGCTAGTCTTTGAACATTGACCACCGACTATCGAATAGCGATTGGTTTAATTTGATTTGAACTTGAATCATTGGAAGTAGGGGAGGCTTTTGGGCAGATCTAGGAGGGTTTTCAAGGCTTAAAAAGCTGTCTAAAGTTTAAGGATATAGATGCTTATATAGAGGAGAAGTTGAAGGTATTTTAGGATCAATATCCTACATCATCTCTTACCAATTCTCTTCCATCTTAACCTTCCATCTAAAGCCTTCATTGCATCATCTTATGGCTGCATCGACCCTCCATTATGATTAAATTTTCCAACCCCTTTCATGGGCTTTAAATCCATTTAATTCCTAAATAAATATTATATAATTAAATCCAATTTAACACTTGTTAATATCGTATATCGATTAATATATTTATAACTATTATAAGTATATTTAATAATATATATTCATCAAATAAGAATCAACTGTTATAATTAATATTTAATAAATATTAATTTATTTATTTAATTTATAACAACTATGAATTAATTAAATCATTTTGGCTAAAGGCATATCATCATTTCGGTTGTGTGACACATTAGGTGTAAATTTAGTCAGCGATTAATATTGAACTACTCGAATATTAACATTTATACGTTACTTAGCAGGTGGTGTGATATTTTGGACAAATTTATCGCTTAGTTGGTTTAGTAAAATTCAATTTTACATTATTAAGTGTTGCTCGGTTATGACTTTTATTTACACCAATTCTCTTCGTCAAAACTATATCACTTTGGACTTATGAAATTTATTAACGTTAAAATTCCAATATCATCCATATTTAACTCTATAGTCCAAACACAAAGTCCTTGGTTCAATAATAAAAATTATTATTAATCAAAATGCTTTGGCCAGAGCTTTGACTTGAGTTGACCGTAATACTAACCACATGTAACCGAGGAGACGAATCCTCTCTTGAATACTGCTTTACTTCGAGTACTTTCACTCGACCAACTATAGTCACTTGATGGACATTGTGCCATGATTTGATTATAGTCAAAGTGGAACTTTCACATTAAAGATCGACAATATTCTCAAGCTCAGAGAACTATGTAAATTAGTCACATCGATATTTTCTGTTTGACCATAGTTATATTAACCAACAAAAACTATCAAATGATTTATTCCATGATTATCCTTTATCTATCAGTACGTAACCTCTAGGTGCCTCCCAACAATCTTGAGTAATACACTTCCTAACATTTGGAGAGCGTTATATACTCTAATCTTAATGAATACACCTATATCCAGTCTTGATGCATCTTGACTAAGAACATTTAAAATGGTAATTCATTTTCATTACGATATACTACTCACAATTGCAACCCTTTGTTTCTATTATCACAAAACTACCATTTATGGATTTACTATTAAATATACTTTTAATTAAATTAATTAATTAATATAATACATTATATCAAGTATATAATAGAAAGAAAACTCATTTTATTTCGAACAAGGTTGGTTATCGAGTTAGATATATGTAATAAAATGCATAATTGCCCCTACGGCATACCCCTAACTCTACCAAGTATAACATGCCATAAATGTCAGAAAAGTGGGCATATAGCTGAGATTTCAAGGTGAGCTTGATGAGGGACGAGTCCAAAGGTAGATGCTACCACTGCCACAAGGAGGGACCTACAAGAATCGATGTCCAAAGCTAGCTAATGGTCAGAGTTGGCAAGCTTATGCCATTGAGGCTATATCTACCTCAAGTAGACCTACTCCTAATGATTAACGAAAAACTACAATGGAAGGTACAACTACTATTTTTGGGAATAATATTAGTACCTTATTTGACTCGGAAGCATCACGTTCATACATAGCTAGAAATGTAGTTAACTCCTTGAGTCTAAAAATTCTAGTTATCACCAACCCAATAGTCTTGTCAAATCCTATTGGAGGGTCGACACGCCTTTCTTTAATTTACAAAGACGTAGTTATGGATAAATATAATGTTGATTTTACATGTAACACATATGTTCTTGGTTTTGAGGTGTATGGGCTTATCCTACGGATGGATTGGTTGTCTTACTATACGGCCATCATAGATTATGATAGGAAGATTGCATGGTTAAGGAATTGTAAGTGGTAAGACATAGATGTTCATTATACACCCTAAAACTATGTCATGCTAGGGAGTTTATACTCTCTTAGTCTACCATAAGATGATCTCTCATATGTACCTATAGTTCAAGCATGTCTTGACGTTTTTGGAGAAGTCTTGGGTCTCTCACCCGGAGGGATATCGAATTGTGGATTTATTTGAAGGATGCTAGACCTGTCGATCTTCCATTAAGGAACATGGCCCCAGAAAAAAGGCAAGAGTTAGATAAGTAGATTCTGGAGCTACTAAAGAATGGATTCAATCGCCGCAATACTTCTGAATGGAGAGCACTTGTTGTCTTTGCTACTAAGGCAGATGGTTCTTTAAGGTTATGCATTGACTATAGAGAATTCAATAGGTTGACCAAGAAGAATAGGTATCATTTTCCTAGGAAAGATGATTTATTTGACCAGCTTGTTGGAACCATAATCTTTTCTCAATTGGACTTAGCTACAGGATTCCATCAATTGAGGATAGCAAGTGGAAGACTGCATTTTGTACCTCGAACGATCTATATGAATGGGAAGTGATGCCTTTAGGGATGACCAATGCCCCTATGCACTTTTTAGATTTGATCAGTAAAGTCTTTAGAGGGCAGTTGAGTAAGTTCGTCATAGTATTTGTGGATGATATCATAGTATTCTCTAAAAGTGAGGGTGAGCATGAAAATTAGTTAAAGGAGGTACTAGGGACCTTGAGAAGGCACCAATTTAAAGCCAAATTCTCAGTGTCACTTTTGGAAAAAGGTGTTGAGATATATATAGGTCATATTATCTTCAAAAAAGGATTATCTATAGACCCCACGAAGGTGGAAGCTATTCAAGATTGGAAGATTCCAAAGAATGCCATATAGTTATGATTTTTCTTAGGTTGGTAGGTTAATATAGGAAATTCATCAAGGACTTTGCTAAGATAGTTGTCCCATTAACACGCTTACCTAGGAAAAATCTAGTTTTTGCATAGGATGAAAAATGCACGAAAGGATTCGAGAAGCTAAAAATGTTGTTGACTATTGTGCCAGTACGAACCATTCCTGATGAGATAAAGCCTTTCCTTGTTTACACCGATGCTTAAGGTACAAGATTAGAAGCTGCTCTTATGCAAGAGGGTAGAGTGATAGCCTATTCAAGTAGGTAGTTGAAGGATCATGAGAAGAGGTACCTAACTCATGACTGGGATTTAGTGGCTGTCGTCTTTGCTTTGAAGATATGGAGGCCATAGATTGTGGGTGAAACCTTTGAGTTGTTTGCCGACCATAAATCCCTTAGATACCTAGTCTGCCTAAAAGAATTGGATCTTAGGCAGCACATGTGGATTGATTTTATAGCATCATATGACTTTGAGATACAATATGCGCTTAGAAAAGTTAATGTTGTCATCGACACCCTTAGGCAGAGGCATGCTATACGTAGTGCTATTTATGAGTGGAGGCAATTTAGTTCTTCTCGAATTTCAATTTTCAATCGCTAATAGAACCCACTCTAGGCTATTTGGCAATAATGAAAGTTAGGCCAGCATTGATGGACCATGATGGGCAAGAGCGAAAGAAAGATGTGATGATAGTAACATCTCGAACAAGTATGTAGAGGAGAGCATTTTCCCCATGTCAATAGATATGCAGTTGACAAAAGAGGTTTTTTGAGAAAGGATGGACATCTATGTGTCTGATGTTGTATAATGTTTTAGAGGAGGTTTTCGCCGAGTGTCGCCATTCTTCGATGACCATTCATCTCGAAGGAGATAAAATGTACAGGGACATGAATTAGATTTTCTACTGTCCAAGGATGAAGAAGAGGGTAGCAGAATTTGTTTTTCGGTACTTGACTTGCCAAAAGATAAAGGCCTAACAAGGGAAGCCTGGAGGATTGTTGTTACCGTTAGAGGTTCCGACTTGGAAATGGTAGCATATATCGATGGACTTTATAGATGGGTTGCTTAGAAGTCAGAGCCAATGAAGCTATTTGGGTTATAGTGGATAGACTCATAGAAAGCGTCCACTTGGTTCCCATTAGGAGTTATAGGACTACATCATCTCTGGCGCAAATTTATATCAAGGAGGTAGTATGACTACATGGAATTCCTATTACCATTATTAGTGATAGGGAACCCCGTATTCATTAGCAAATTTTGGAGGAGTTTATAGTTAGCTTTAGGTATGATGTTGAATCTTAGCACTGCATATCACCTACAGACAGGTAGCTAGATAGAAAATGTAAATAGGGTTTTGGAAGATTTGCTGAGAGTTTGAATTATGGATTTCAAAGGACATTAGGAGCAGCACTTACCTTTAGTAGAATTCGCGTACATTTATAGTTACCAAGCGATGATTGGCATGACACCCTTTGAAGTGCATTAGGAAAGGCCATGCAAATCAAATAATAATTAGTGGAAAACCACCAACAAAATTCTACTTGGATCGGCTTTGATTTATGAGATCTTAGAAAAGACAAAGATGATTAGGCAGTGAATGAAGGCTGCATAGGATTGTCAAAATTCATATATCAACAAACGAAGGAAGGAATTAGAGTTCGAGTATGATACATGATGTTCATTAAGGTTTCCTCTCTTAGGAAGGTGATGAGGTTTGGTATGATGGGGAAGTTGGCGCCAACTTCATTGGGCATTTCTCGATCTTAGAGAGAATAAGAAAACTTGCATATCATGTGGAGATGTCAAATAAGTTAGAAGGAGTCCATGAGTATTTTATGTTTCGCACTTGAAGAGATTCCTTCATGACACATCCACTATGGTAGAGTTTGATCAGTTAGTAGATTTTGAGACGGAGCCAATAACATCTCGTGCCACCACATGCATAGTAGAGCATGGAACTAGGATGCTCTGCAATAAAGAAATTAGGCTGGCCCGAGTACAATGCAGAGATAATCCAGTGGAAAGCACATGGAAAACAAATAGAAGATGAAGGCTTCTCATCCTGAGCTTTTCTCTAGTAAACTTTCTCTCTTCAAAATTTAGGTTTTTGGCTAGATCGCGGTTTCTAGGTTGGATGATAAGGGATGGTTGCCCCCACTTTTTACTATTATTTTTGCACTCATGTAGAAATATATGCATATTTAGGATGCTTGCATACATGCTTATATGTCACGATTTTGCATTCACGTTAGGACTGAGCTCACATATAGTATATTGCATACATAATCATATTGCACTTTTTAGCTGAGTAGATGGTTGTGTAGGTAACTTGGTTGAGGATGAAATTCTTTGAGGGGGAATGTAACACTCCGTAAATATTAATAAGAAGTTAATTAATTATTAATAAGGTTAAAAATGAAAAAAAATTAAATATCAAAATTTGTCAACGAAAGTTACACCATTGCATTCGTAGTGATTTTCTGATCAACTTTCATATATAAAGTTTTGTAATCAGAGCTCAATTAGAAAATTTAGTGATGTTTGAAGCTTTCAAATTTAAAATAATTTAGACGAATTCAAAATTTGGAATTAAATGATGTTAGTGTGAAAGAATTAATTAGGGTAATAAATATTTTTAACATTAAGGGGTACTTAATGTTGGAAGAAAACATTAACGTTACTATTAAAATAGGCATAGAATAAGAAAGAGACCGCAACAATTAATATCATCCAAATATAGGGGGACAGGTGACCTCCTCACCAAGACCGGTTGACCATTAGTGGTCAAGCGCTTGATGGTAAGTGGTCGACCAGTAGAGTTGAGACGATAAAGAATTTCTAAGCACTAACGGCCTAGATTTATTATTTTAAACTGACTTAAATCCGACGGTTCTGGTGCCTTCTAACCACTATAAATAAGATGCTAGCGCCCTCCCTTTTCTATGCAAATTATTTTGAACACTAACGGAAGTGTCTACGATTTAGAATCACTTATGATTTCTAGGTAAGGGATTTTAGATATTCAAATATTCAATTTCTAGTTCTATTTTTCCCTAATCTCTGTTTTTTAATCTAATTATCAATAATCCAATTGCAGTATATTTCAAAGAAAAAGTTCTAAAAAAGAAGAAGGAGTGGGCGTGAATCAAATCCAAAAGGGAGCAACAAACTCTCTATGAGTGGAAGTCTTTGTTTTTTTATCTAGTATTTATATAGTAGAAGTTTGGATTTATTTTATGTCTCGAACAATTTTTTTCATGAAGACCCTAAAATTAAAACCTCAACATTCCCCCAAGACAAAATGTGAATTCTTATATTTATTGGAATCTCAGTTATTTTATTTATTAAAATAGTAGAATTTGTTTTTTTATTGTAATTTGAGTATTTCATATTCTATTCCACTTTCAACTCTTCTCTAATGTTGTGTTAAAGGGTTCGAAAAGAAAAAATAAGTCAGGAAATAGTGTGTAAAGTATGAATTTCTCTATTTGTAGTTTGCACTATTTATTTCTGTAATTTAGACAAAAAGTAATCCCATTTTCACTTCTGGTTCGCATATGGAAAATTTAAATAAAATATAAAAGATCTAAATTGCAAGTTTCATTTTCTTGAAGTAGAGGTACTGATTCTGCTATATTAACATAGAATAAGTTTGGTTATGATTTTATTTTATTTATGCAAGTCTATTTTGTTGGCTAAGGATATTAGCTATTTTGGAAGACACTTTGTAGAGTTAGACATGTATATGGAAGTTTTGACATTTAACGATTAGTATAGGACGCAAAATCTTCGCACGCTTAGGAATATTTAGTTAGCTCAATTTACATACGTGTGTGTATACATGTGTGTCTATGTTTGTATTAGCTAAATATATTAATGATGTATTAATCGCGTAGTATAAATAGGTTTTTAATTAGCATTAAACCCCTTAGGAAGGAAGTTAAGGATAATTATGGAAATTAGTCCATAATTAAAGGCGAAATAAGGAGTTCCCCTTACATGGACTTAGTATGCAAATCCAGGTGAGGTACATATGGTAGTATGTTAGAGGAGTGGAAATATGACTAAGTTACAGGGATGCAAGGTCAGTCAAAGGCACATAGAATTCTACCCAGCTAATCTAGCTACCAACGGTGTGATCTTGGGACCAATGTAAGATATTTCTTATAATAAGCAACCCATGGAGGATGTGAGGTTAGTCCCAATTATGTAGGATAAGTCTACCTAGTTAATCTAGCTACCAAACCTACGAATAGTCGAACTAATGTGAGACGTCACAGTTTGGGTTACAGGTCATAAGACATAGGGCCTGCTTTTATGTTGGAGGTATTAAATGGTTGTCTTAGGGTCCACCTCCCCACTTAAGAAGTATTAAATGGTCAAGATTATTTCTAAAGTGAGATAGTGAGGAATTTCGGATGGGGTCCGCTTTGGAGCTAAGGCACTAAATGGCTATTGTAGGGTCCACCTCTTCCATAAAGAAGTATCAAGTAACCTAATAAGATTCTTTGTGAAGTCAATTAGGGAGTACTAGAGGGTGGTTCGTCTTGGGTTAGTATTAAATGATGGAGACCAGTCTAGGATATAGGTACTAGAGTCCGCCTAATTTCAATTAAAAAGGTATTAAGTGAGTTGGATACTTTCTCTCACGTCGATAGGACACGAATGATGATAGTTGTGTAGGACTAGAAAGGCGCGTTTGACCAACAATTAAAGGTAAGTTATAAAGTTAGAATGGAAGAGTGTAGGTTGTAGAGTTGAACCAGATAGCTTTCAGGCTTACACTTGGATGTAACTTATGTAGGATATAATTTTGGATGTGTAAGACATATTACTTATCTAAATAATACTGCTCCAGTACTATTATGGAAAGACTTGAGATTTTCAATCATCGGACATTGTTGTTCTGACCCCTTCTCATTACAACACATAGGTTAGGTGAACACATTTCAGGCATGATGTTTTTATTTGATATATTTATGTTTTGATATAATAACTATATATTTATGTTTTGATATATTTTGATGAACCCATTTCAGACATGATGTCGTTATTTTGTGATATTGTATTTCAGATATTTGGGATGTTATGTTATGTTTTTGAGATTTGAATTTTTATAAAATGGTACTATTTCTAATATTATATTTTATCCTTTTCCCTATGAGATCCTGATAAGCATAGATAGCTGGCTTTGTATATTGCTCGTTGTACCAATTTTACCAACCCACGGCCAACATAGAAATGGGCCTAAGGTTCGATGGGCTTTCATTGGGTCAAAAATTAGACTCTTTTCGAGGTGGGTTGTTATAATTCGACATAGGTTATAAAAACTATATTCACTCCCCATCTAGTGTTAAAGTAGCCTTAAGATCCGTTCATACTAGTATACTCATGTGTATGGTATCAAAGCACTAGGTTTTCAAAAACTCGTTATTTGATTTTTGAAAATTATAAATGGACTTGTAAAATTAGCAATACATTATTTAAAATTACTGTAGAAAAATAAAGTTGTAAAATTCTTATGTTACCCACAAATAGAATAGGCCCTAATAATTTTGAAAAAACATTTGAAATTTGAAAGTGTACAAAGTAAAACTGCAGGAACATGTATGTTATATGGCGTATAACGAACAAACACCTGATAACCATACATCACAAATCAAGAAGGACAAATGTATACTAGATGCTCAAGACACATGATTGTAAATCCAGAGATCTTAAAAGACATCAATTAACAAATGAAGAAACAGTTAACTTTGAAGACAGCTCAAAAGGATACATCATTGGCATCAGTAATGTCGGTAACTGTAAAACTCTTATTATTTCTAATGTTTTACTGTCAAGAATTTAAAACATAATCTGCTTAGAATTAGTTAATTATGTGATAAGGGTTTTGAAATTAAGTATGAAAAAGACATTTTCCACATCAAGGATAATGAGTCTAGAATTAGTTTTAAAGGAGTTATAAAAAGTAATATTTACATTTTGAGAATGAGAGTGCCTAGTGATAATTTCTTCCTTGGGCCGAATCTAGTGACCCTTGGATTTGGCACAAATGATTCGATTATTTAAAATTTAAAATTTTATCAAAAGTAGTCAGATATAACTTGTTAGAGGACCTCCGAAAATGAATTTTAGTGTCAATGACCTATGTGATGGTTGTCAACTTGGAAAACTTCATAAAAGTTCGCTTAAATCAAAAGACATGATTCAACTACACATCCTTAGAACTTCCTCACTCGGACCTTTTTGGATCATCACAAGTACAAATAATAAATTATAATAGGTATGTTTTCATAATAGTATATGACTTTCCAAGATATACCTTGACACTATTTCTTAAACTAAGAGTAAAGCATTTGAAATGTTTAGAATTTTCACTAAGAAAATTCAAAATCAAAAGTTAATTAGAATTAGGATAATAAGGAGTGATCATGGAGGAGAATTCGAGAATGGAAATTTTGAAAAATTTTGTAATAAGAAAGGAACCATGCATAAATTTTCTTTTCATAGAACTCCACACCAAAATGGAGTTGTAAAGCATAAAAATAGAACTATACAACAATATGCTAGGACTATGTTAAACGATAGTGATTTACCCAAATAAATTGGGCTAAAGCATTGTTGTAGCACGCTATATTTTGGATAGAATTTTAATAAGACTATTAACCAAGAAAACATTTTATGAATTATTTTCTAAGAAAAAGCCAAAAGTATCTTATTTTAATGCTTTTGGAAGCAAATGTTTTATAATAAATACAAAACATAATTTAGACAAATTTGACGCAAAATCAGATAAAGATATAGTAATTCAAATAAAAGTAAGCCCTAGAGTTTTCAATGCTATAATTAACACTATTGAAGAAACTTTACATATTTCTTTTGATGAAAATTTTAAGATAACTAATACTAGTAATGATGAGGAAGAAAATCGTAATCTTAGTAAGAATAACGAGACTATAAATAATGAAACTACTAACAATAAGAATAACAATAACGAAGATTCAAATACAAATAAAAGAACACAATTTTTGAAGATCATCTTAAGCAAAACATTTTATGAAGTATAGAGTATGCTGTAAAAACTAGAAATTAACTAAATAAGAAGTACAATGTAGCATTTATTTCAACTAATGAACCCAAAAATCCAAAATAAGCATCATTAGATAATTTAAGGTTTTTGCCATGCAAGAAAAACTGAATTAGTTCAATAAAAATGATATCTAGGAATTAATTCCATGACCGAAAAATTAATCTATAATTGGAACTAAGTGGGTTTACAAAAATAGGTTAAATGAACAAGGAGAAGTCACAATAAATAAAGCACATTTAGTGGCACAAGGATATAGCTAAGAAGAAGGAATAGATCTTGATGAGACCTTTGCTTCTGTAGCCAAATTAGAAGCCATAAGAATCCTACTTGCCTTTGCAAACCATAATAATTTTAAATTATTTCAAATGGATTTCAAAAGTGCATTTTAAAATGGAATTATTAAAGTATATGTATTTATTGGACAACACCCGCTTTTGAAGTTGAAAAACACTTAGTCATGTTTACAAATTGAAACGGATGTTATATGGTTTAAACAAGCACCTAGAGCTTGAGATGAAAGACTCAAACCATAATTTATACAATCAAATTTTGAAATAGGTATAGTAGATACTATGTTGTTTATAAAAAGAGTTAACAATGATATTTAACTTATAAAAATATGTATAGACGACATTGTTTTTAGGTCAACAAATGTATCGCTAAATAAAGAATTTGCTAACGTAATGAAAAAGAATCTGGAATGAGTCACATGGGAGAATTAATGTACTTTCTAGGTTTATAAATTAGAAAATTAAACAGTGGTATATTTATGAATCAAGAAAAGTATGCTAAAGAGTTAGTAAATAAATTTTGAATGCCTAACAAAAGCGGAAAACCAATACCCATGGCAATCAATGGGAAACTTTATAAAGAAAACAATTCAAAAGACGTCGACCAAAAACTATATAGAGGTGTGATAGGATCTTTACTCTATATCATAGCTAATAGATCCGATATCATGCATAATGTATGTCTATGTGCAAGATATCAGCCACAACTTAAGGAGACACATCTTAACACTATAAAACTCATCTTAAGATATGTTAACAACACATTAGACTATGAGCTTTTCTATCCAAAAGAAGATTCGTTTAACTTAATATCATATAGTGATGTTGATTACGTTGGATATAAATCTAACTAAAAAATAACGAGTGGAACTTTTTGGGGTACCCACTTGTTTCTTGATCCAGTGAAAAGAAAATTTATGTATTTCTATCCAAAACAGAGACAAATATATATCGGCGGCATTAGTCTGTTCATAGGTTATCTATATGCAACAAACTTTAAGGGATTTCAGGTTAAATTTAAAGCAATCATCAAAATATTGTGCTAACATTAGTACAATAAATTTTTCTAAAAATCCAACACATCATACCAGGAAAAAATCATATAGATATATGACATCATTTCTTAAGAGATAACGTAAACAAAGAAATTATTACTAGAATTTATAAATACAAAAAATTAAATAGGTTATATTTTAACCAAACTATTAGCACAAACACTTTCATTAAATTAGGAATAGAACTAGGAATATGTTCGTTTGCAAAATTCTAGAGATAATAATTTTCTTTTACAAGGTGAAAAAATAGAAAACAAAATTACACTGTATATGTCGACATACCTATGAAGCTTATGTCGATATACCTGGCAGTTTTCAGAAAAAGTGTTTTTCCCTCCTCTTTTAAAATTCAAAAACCAATTATTTAACCATCATATTTCGACTCCAGACCCATTTTCTTGTCTTCTTCTTTACGAAAACTCAAAATTAATTAATCAAAAATGGATCCATCCAACTCTAAATGTCCAAGAGAAGAATCAAGCCCATTTCGTGACTTTATTTTCTCAAAACTAGGCAATATCAAAAAAGAATTAAAGCATGTTCTCACAATGCTTACTGAAATTGAAATAATGCCAATTCGGTTCAAAAACGAACAAGAGAAGCAAGGAAAAATATTAAGGAACTTGCAAAATCATTTATTGGATAATCAAAAAAATCCAATAATTATTGAAGAGGCGGATACTCAAATCAATCTTATAATTCATAACCTTACGAATCAAGATGATGAAGAAGAGGAAGAAGAAGAAGATAGCGATAATAAGGATGAAGATGAGCGTACGTTGTGTAGGAGATATCAATTATGACAATCATGGAAATTTAGTAGAAAAAAGGAAATTTTTGTTTTCATTATCCAAATTGCTCCATCCACAAATCACCAATAGTTAAAACAAAGCAATAATTTGTAAATATAACAAACGTTTTGGGTATGTATTAGTTTTAGGGTGGTTTGTTTTATTTGTAGGTTTAGTTTGAACTTGAATGGTTTCATTAGTAGTTTGGATTGCCTTATTTGTTTGGTTTTGTATTAGTTAAACCTATACTAGTCTTTGTCAGTAGTGTTATCCTGCCTGCAGGCTGTTTGTATGGGTAGGTGGTCCCTTGTTGTTATGTTCTGTTAGGCATTATGGATTGCAAGAAATAAAGTGCTTGACTTGGATAGCAGGTGGGTTACACATTCCGCCGTGCCGAGATGTGAGGTGCAGGTGGAAATTACCACCTCGGGGTATGCGCTAGCGCCCTTAATGGGCACTCCAAGACCCGCCAACCCTCATGAAAACCTAGGCTCCCTTATTGGCTGTCTTTTAGTTGCCCCTCACTTCACTCGAAACTGGGAGATGACCTTTAGGCAGGTTATAGCCAGGACGGGGCATTGCCGATATATTAGTTGAGATGAGGCATTCAAGTCTATATGTTATGCCCAAAAAATGAGGCAACCAAAGTATATTAATTCGGATCGATCAAAACTATGAAGGTGGTCTAGTACACAACCTGTATATTAAGAAGTTGAGCCCCAAGTCCATTCTATTATTGTTCCACAGACTATGGATAGACAACTGTAGTATAGAGACAAACAACAAGGCAACCAACAGGAGGATTGCCAGCTTTCTTCTTATTATTTGCATGTGATTGGGGAGAATGGGCGTAATAAAGGATAAGCTATTTTAGTATAAAGTACCTAAACCAAACGGATTTTGCGTAAAACTGTAGGCTAGTGTGGTCAGGTGAGCTTATTGCTTGCTTTCTTAAAACTGGCGATAACGTCTAGTAATCATTTCATTATGTATGTCCTCGGACTTTTGCTACTTAAAGTAAAAGTAATCTAAACTACTCTAAATATAGGGGCATATACTTAATAGATAGGGGGATGATCTCCCAATAACCCTAATAATAGGTTAATATACTTTAGTCCGAAGAAGAAGCGAACCATTCTATAAAAGAACCAATCTTTCTTTATCCTTTGGGTATTCCTACACTAATCTACTAATGCATATTCATAGTTGTCTTAGTAGAGTAAAGACCTTGCTAAGTCGAAAGTCCTTACGAAGAAGAATATATCCACGCCTGACACATCACAAGGCCAACTCAGTTTGAAAGGAAACGACAGTTTTAGGCATAACACATAGACTTGAAAGGTGTACCATGCTCCTCTTTTTCTAGGGGTGTAGTTAGACGAAAACCCATGTGGAGAATATGCATTTTGGTTTAGATGAACCATTGAACTCAAGAAAGTGCACATGGATATGGTTAGTCCTCCCACTCATTTCGCTCACCTTCGGTCATCTGGGATTCTAGATGTAATGGCCCGCCTTTCATCTCACAGAAAGACGCATCATTATTAAGAAAGAAAGGGATAGAAAAGAGAAAAGATAGAGAAGAGAGAACGAAACAACATCAGAATCTTAATGGCGGAACGAATAAATTATATTAATCACATAAGTATTACATAGTATACAACATCTATCAGAGTTACACAGCTTATACAACACATACTAGACAGTTATAAACACCTGTTTAGTCATTACAACATAATACAACAAAGAGATACCAATACAGTGGAAACACTATATCTCTACAAACGCTGAAGCCTCTTGCTTCATATCTCCTCCAGAATGTCAAGCTAACCTGAATCCCTTGGCTACTCGTAAAAATTTGAGTACCCAAGAGTTTAATAGAACAGAAAATAAACTTTGGATCAGACATGGGTTTGGTGTGAGTAAACGGGTTAAAGCCGCTTAACTTTGAAAACCTTTGAAAACAAAAGGTATCTCGTAAGACTTCCCACACATAAACACGGAAAAGATTTTACCTTACGATAACTAAAACATTTGATAGAAAATCCAGCGATATTATAATAGGGTCTAGGGTTTTCAAGTAAATATAAAATAGCTGAAATTGTTACATTCATTAAATTCCAACCACTAGCCACAAAGTGGGTTATACAATCAAAACCGTAAAGGGCACGTAGGAAAAATGGGTTTCCATCAATGGTAGGGCTACTGGGGTACCGCCCGTCATAGTACGTGGCCTAGATCACCGTACCGAGGATCCACCCTAAACCCCCTACAACACAAGGCTGGAACCATCCCTTACTGGATAGTTCCGAACAAGACAACCCCGCAGTTGGTGCGCAATTCCAACTGCCCACACAGCCGAATAAAAGGGAACCTCTAGACAGGAGAAAATCTTGTCCTACTTGAGCGCGATTCACTTAGCCTTGCTGCACCTCCTCTGTTTTAGCCATTCTCGGATGATGAGGCTCGAGGCTACGATTACCTTTATAGAACGCATCTATCTTAGAATGCTCATCGTCCACCCACGATGATGTTCTAAAAGCATTCAATCCACACAAGTTTGTTTCGGGTTCGAACGAAACCGAAGGCATTATCTCATTACACTCATTTTGGAATCACCCTCAGAGTTAACGACAATAACCCTTGCACTCTGAATCTTTCATCTCGAATCTGAAAGTACTACTTCCGTTAAACTTGTATTGGAATCACCCTCAGAGTTTTTAACGACAAATACTTCTTACACTTCGAGTTTTCATCTTTACTTGAGATTTAAAGACCTAACGTTTAATTGGATCGATGTGGTTTTCGGATATCCAAATCTGGAAATCCGATCCCGAACTCACCGAAATCCAGAACGCCGTTTTAATGTACAAGTTGTTAAAGGTTTAACGATTCAATTTATTATCTATATTCACACAGATAGATAATTCACATATTCACAGATAGATAATCCATATTATCGCCATTCAAACAAACATCTCATATCACAAAGCAACACATATCAGAGATGTCACATAATCCAAGGCATTCAACATCGTTCAATCATCTATAAGCAGAGATTAATTAGCCACACCATCCTTAATTTAATTAACCACTAATGAATTAAATTAATTACTTAATTACTTGTAAATCCTGCTTATTTTAAATTAATTACAAACCAATTAACTATCATCTTAATTAATCATCCTTGATTAATTATCCTTTAATTACAGTAAGTAACTAACCCTTAATTAATTACACAAATTAATTATCCTTAACTATTCACAGTAATTACCTTTTACTTACTTTCATTAATTAATTAACTATAATTAATTACACTAATCCTTAATTAATTACAATAATTAATTATCCTATAATCACTTATATTGATTAATAATCCCTTAAGTAATCAACCCTCAATTACTTCATTAATTATATTAATTAATGATCCCTAATTACTTCTTCAATTAATTATTCTTCTAATTAATCACATTTAATAATTAATCTTTAATTAAATCATCCTTGATTAATCACATTCAATAATTAACTATTCTTAATTACTTACATTACTTAATTAATTTTTAAATAAAATTTATTAATTAATTCTTAAATTAATTACACTAAGTAATTAATTCTTAATTACTTTCACTAAGTAATTATCCTTCTTATTAATTACACAAAGTAATTAAACCCAAAACTACTTTCATTCTACAATTAATTACATCCAATAATTACCCTTCAATTACTTCACTAAGTAATTACACTTTATAAATTACATAAAGTAATTTATTCTTATCAAATCGTCAAGTGATTATCTTAAATTAATTAAACTAATTAATTAACTTAAACTAATCACACTAATTTAATTAATTACATTGAGTAATTAATCCCTTTAATTACATTCATTAAGTAATTATACTTAACCAATTCCACAAATGATTATCCTTAATTGATTGATCTAATTAATTCTCTTAAATTAATCACATTAATTAATCATTCATAATCCCTAGTTAATGATCTTTCATTAACTATTAACAATTCTTTAATTACTTTCCTTAAGTAATTGAACTTTAATTAACCATTATTAATTACAACGTAATTAATTATTAATAACCAATTAATTCGTCTCTAATTACTTAATTAATTAAGTGCTTAACTGTAACTTAATTAATCTTTAATTACTTGATTAGTAAATTTCAAATCATTAATTAATAATCTATACTTATCTAATTAATGAATTTTAATTTCAAATTAATTAAACCTTAATTAATTAACTTAAACCCTTAATTACTTATTTATTAATCCATAATCATTAATTAATTAAAGTAATTAATTACTCTTTAATTTCCTTATTACTTTAAATAATTTTCAAATCATTAAATCTTAATTAACTTAAGATAAAACATTATCCTTATTAATGACTTAATTATCATTAAAACATTTTATCTCAATAATTAACTTTACTTAATTAAATCATTAATTGAGTTTTAAAATAAAAAAATTATTTAACTTTAAAAATTATCTTCCTTACTAAATCCTTTAAATTAAGATTTAAAATAAGTTAAAAATTAACTTAACAAATTCAAGTTAAACACTTACATAATTTTCTCAAATTAATTACTTAAAAACATTTATTTTTATAAAGATTAGATTTAAAAAAAAGGTTCATTTCAAAATTTAAAACTTACTTTATTTAAATTTGAAAACTTATTTTTATAACAACCCTTTGAAAACTCAATTATTAAAAACTTGATTAAATAAATTTCTTAAAAAATTTATTACTTTATAATAACTTTAAATTTGAAAAAAAAATACTTGTTTTTGGTTTGCTTATAAACTTTGACTTGATTTCTTTTACAAAAATTTGAAACCAGATTCAAACAAAAATAAACCGGAGCCTACCACGTCTAACACATGAGACCTCCCTCCCTTCTACTCTGCTTCGAGAAAAACGTGCATCAACACGAGAACAATCTCGAGCATCCCCCTTCTTCCCAACCTTAATCATCACCAGATAATCAAAGGTGCACCGTGCACATGCACGGTGACTTCTCGTCATTCCGACCATCAACGACAGCCTCGACCTATCACCGATGACCCCCACTACCCTTCAGACCACCCAGATCTGAAGATCTCACCACAAAAACCAATCGAGCAAATCGAACGATCATAAAACCAAACCACCTCAACCAAAATGGTTCACCACGATAATCTAGGTGACCGGAACCCATGTCCCTCCGACCACAACATCATCATCAATCCACGCCACTATCCCAACACTCGCGATCATCTTCGATGATCCCATGACGTCACACGAGCCCCATTTACCTCATCGACAAAGCAGGTCTTCGAACCTTAAATCACATTCCCCTGCCCTCCACAACATACTACAATATCTCCGACCAATTTTCCACTAATCGACAACCCGTAAGCCATATTCGATCACAATCCCAAGCCTCAAATCATCCATGATCGCCGGCGATTTACAAAAAACCCAAATCTGATCAACTATGAATATCTCGATGAATACTTCCCTAAAAATCATGATTTTACTGTCTAAATTCAACATTTCCAGATACAAACCTAGTTATGAAGTTAAAACTAGAAATTAAGATCTTTTATTTTCTGACTTTAATTTACTTTTACTGTAATTTCTTATTTTTGAAAGAAAATCCCTTAATATAAACACTTGAGTTTATTTTTTTTAAATAGTATTATTCTCTTACCATCATTTTCCATTTATAAATTAAAGCTAAAACTAAATGTATGAAGAGAAATGAAATTTTCTTTAGGGGAGTTGAACCTGTAACATAATAGAGGCTTATACATATACAAAATTACAGACATTTTCACAGACATATCTTAAATACATACAATGCATTTATATTCGTACATGCAAACAATTAACACTGCATTACCACAAGAATTTTCATTCATGCATCAAACTTTTTTAATCTCAGATTTAAACTATTCTTAAATTAAAAATTTACTCACCAGTAAAAGATGATGAATAGAGTCTTTTACTTTAAAATAGCTTTTTGAAACTTTAAACTTGAATTGTTGGAAATGTTTGATTTATAAACTTGAGTGCTGAAGAAAGTTGCTTTGATTTGCAACTGGAATGCTTGAGAATGTGTTTTGTTGCTGAAACTTGATTTGTTGAAGAAAATATTTTGTTTCCCTGAGCTTGCTTCAGGTTTGAAGAATGTAGGCTTTCGGTCTGATTTTGAAAATGAACAGGATATTGATTTTGTTTCAGGTTTGAGGAATGATGTTCAGGTTTTGATGTTTGATTTTAAAGATGATATACAGGCTATTGGATTTTGATTTCTGGTTTAAAGAAGTGTTTGATTACTAATTGTTTTTGAGACGATTTGGTTTTAGTTTCCTAGCTTTTGAATTTAGAAAAAAGAATAAAAGAGAATGAACAATGTTTATATAAGTGAAATATGGTTCATTAAAAATAAAAGAAAAATTAAAATTTAAAATGACACTTGTTAAAAATTCAACATTTGTCATATGGTATTATTTATTACTTAACACTTATCATATTAAGCCTTTACATATATACACTTGTCACTTAAGTATTTAATATTTATTTTTAAATGTTAATAAAAGCTTTTATATTAATTCACTAATTCTTATCTAAATTTATATATATATAAATTACTTTAAAGAAAATAAAACCAATTATAAATAAAATCTTATTCATATATTTTAAAATCCAAAATATTTTAAAAAATCTATTCTTTTGAATTTAAAATTAAATCCAAATTCAAATTCGAATTTGATTTAAAAATCCAAATTAAAGTCAATTTATAACAACACATTCAATTTGAAATAACAATTCTATTTTTATTAAAATCTATTTATATCTATATATATAAAAAAACATATTATTAATATTGTTTGAAAATAAAACTTTTATTAATTTTAAATAATTTATAAAAGAGATTTTCTCATTATTTATAAATTACTTATTTTACTTAAATGAATTAATGTTTCATATTTATCAAGCAATATTTAAAAAGGAAATGAAACAAACCTTTATATTAATTTTATATAAATTTAAACTTAAGCTAAATGTAATTTATTTACCTTAAATATTTTAAAACTATAAAATTAACTTTTTAAATAGCTTTGAAAAGTTTTAAATTAAATTAACCATAATTTCCAAATTGCCAAATATATATTAGAATTTGAAAACAAGATTTAATTTATTTATTCAAACAAAAGCTTTTCTATTTACAATATATACAAATATATACACACACACACAATATAAATAGAAAACATTTTATTAACTTCAAAAGATAAAATTTACCAATTAAATATTTATTTTCTTTTAAAAGAATAAATTTTGCTAATTTAAATTACAATTATAAAAGAAAATTATCAAATCAATTTAATTATTAATACAGATTATTAAATTGATATTGCCCAAAATTCCGGGTCATCACATCCCACCCCTCTTAAAAGAATTTCTTCCCAGAAATTTAAAATAAAAGATAATTTAATAACTCATCAAAGATTTTTAATTTTAAACCACAAGCATATATTATCAACCATATGCTAACAACTATAGAAACCAAGTCACTCAATCAGACAAATCTAATGATCCTGAAACAAATCAGGATAGACCTTCCTAACACTATCTAGAGTTTCCCAAATATAAACACTGGAATACTCGCTGTACAGTATCCAAACAATCTAGACTACTAAGCTACAGAGCTCCTACTCATCTAGATCTACAAAAATGAACAGGATATCAGACCACAGACAAGTCCTGCTCAACTACCAAATTCTCCTGAACTGCTAGTTTCTATACCAGTGATGGATCATACGCGTACTCCCTCAGAGATATGTAAAACACATTGAATTCCAGTCTTTCAAAGAAATATTAAATTAACCATAATTTCCAAATTGTCAAATATATATTAGAATTTGAAAACATGATTTAATCTATTTATTCAAACCAAAGCTTTTCTATTTACAATATATACAAATATATATACATTATAAATAGAAAACATTTTATTAACTTTAAAAGATAAATTTACCAATTAAATATTTATTTTCTTTTAAAAGAATAAATTTTTCCAATTTAAATTACAATTATGAAAGAAAATTATCAAATCAATTTAATTACTAATACAGATTATTAAATTGATATTGCCCAAAATTCTGGGTCATCACACTAGACCATTATGGAGAACAAAAACATTTTCAATATATAAGACTACCTTAGATCAATAAGGGACAAACCACCCATAAACATAGCATACGAGGAGGTGGCACAACGGGCAAGGACCGTCTAGCAAAAATGCTGCAGGTGTGAAGCATGGTAGGTTGCACCGAAGGAGTATAGGGAAGCAAGCTCTAGTGAGGCGACTGAAGTGAGAGTTCGGGGACAACTAGGATGAGGGAAAGAAGACGTAGCGGATCCAAATACCTGATTTTCCATGTTTGTAGAATGAGAAGGCCTAAGATCTTTAATCTTTTGAGTGATAGCAGACATCAATTGCTTATGAATCTCTAGAGTAATAGGACCTGACCCAGAAAGAAAAACAAAGTAAAATGAAGCAAAACATCCGCAACTCTATGAGATCCGCTACGCACCTCCACCTTTAGAGGAGTAGATGATGTAGCAACATTGGATTGAGTAAATGTCCAACATTTCTCAGTAGTGTAGCATTAATCATCAGAACACTTTCCTGACTCACATATTTGTTATCTTACAGTTTAATTCCAAGTGCACAGCTAAAGTGCATTACTCGTTCCAATATTCATTTCCATTAGTTCTGACTTAAGAGTGAGACTGTGTGATAATATATTCTTTCTTGTACAAAGCCTCTCTCCTGATATTAATAGCATGGAAAGAAGAACTATAGAGTCAGAGTAAAGGGAAGCCCAGGTCCTATCAAACCTTTCTATGGTCGTCGTGGTCTCTTTTTACTTTTTAGGATTAACCTCTTTCGAATATGAAAGAACCAACCCTTGACAAGCAAAGAGAGCATCAATAAGGCTTTGCATTATCTATAGAAAAATGAAACTTCCTATAAGTATCCAACCATCAAGATAATAATACTTCCTCTTCGCAAGCCTAACTTTAACTGGAGGGATGACTTACCTTCGCTCCTGAATTGCTATTATTGTATGAAACTAGGGTAATCCCGCTAATCTTTTCTATTAAAGGTGGGTGTGGGTCCAAATATTCCCTATCGATTGGTCTAAGGGAACTACTCGTCTAAGAAAAGAAGTCCAACGGGAGTTAGGATATGTAAGAGTGATATCCTAACACCCTTATTTCTTATGGTCTGACCCAACTATTCCTACTAATTGGATTTATTGTCACATCTTCGATGTGGAAATGAGGCAAAGAAGAATCCTACGATTTATTCATACTTGGACCTTTTAGCTTTCAACGAAAGAATACTAGAGAAGTAGAAAGAAGATAGGAATGTTGTCAATCCAATAAGGCACTCTCCAATGATGATCGAAAAATATATATCCACCAACCCGCTTCGCATCCTTATCCTTAATTGGACTTGCATGTCGGTCCCATGTTATACATCTACGTCCTTTCCTTATCACTGTTGGCTATCTCTCTAAGTATTAAATACACCGGAGCAGTTCTTTTCGCTATATAATGGTGTTATTTTCGAGTCCACTATTACTATAAAAAGAAAGGTGCCTACGATACCTAGTCAGGAGTTCCACATCTATTCACGGGTTCCATTAAGTCACTTCACAGGTGCATACATGTATGTGTATATGCACATACGTGAAGCAACAAACACAAAGACGTCTGAGTGGAGATAGAAGAATCGAACCTTTTAAGGCCAACATGGTCGGTCTTCGCCATTCGTTTTCCTTAGGCTTGCTTAGGAAAAAAGCGTGATTCATCGGACCAGGAAAACCTATTCGTCGAAATAGGAAAACTGGAATCGCTTCGCGGTCTATTTTTCCATGCAAGTCCCAAGGGAATTCCCACATCCATGAAATCCCAGTCCCTATCAATTGAAAGGGCTGGACTTGGTATTTATGCCCCTCTTCTTACTATACGCATAGATGAGATCAAGTCCAATAAGATCCTATATACAAGTGAAATTAAGAAGAAAGAAAAGACCATTCTTTGCTTTTTGCCCTAGCCAACTGGGCCATAGCTCACTTGTAATGGCCCGTTTTTCCATGCCCTTTGAATTGACAGTAAACCACACATGCCTAACTCAAATTACACGAAAAGACGGATCATGGAGGGTAGAAAGAAAATAAAGACAGAACAGAATCTCATACGAATGGAATAACATATATATTATTTCAATAATATCTTTACAGCGGAAAATTTTAAAATGCAATATCAGAGTCTAACCTAGATTCAGTCTGGACAGTTATAAACTTCTGTCCTTACAAATTCTGACAAACAACAAAAAAAATTAAATAGATGCAGCGGATAATAGAATACATCATACAATGATGAAGATCTCCAGCTCTCCTCTGGAAACTCCAACCGTCTTCAACTAAACCTGAAACTACTCGAATCTGACCCGAGTATTAAAAATACTCGGATCAGGCTTGATAAACCAGCGTGAGATACTCGAAATTTTAAATATGTAGATCATGGCGATGTTATCAAAACCTTTGAAAAGAAGAATATCTCATAAGACCACGTCCACACATAAACACGGACGGGTTTTTACCTTATGATAACCAAAACACTTTTATACCAAAATTCACTTGATATTATTTTTAATGACATTCATTGAAAACACTTTTCAAATAAACTTATTCAAATAAGGTATTAATATCTGGACTAAGTGTAAGGTAATATATCTGGACTAGGTCAACGGTATATACCGAAAGTAATATATGATACCAGAAGGTGTAGCTAAAATGTTTGCAAGTCACTACAGCTATTTTGGAAATACAAGCAAAATCTAAATCTCGTATTGGGGTTGGATTTCCACTATGATAGGAAACTAGTGGTAATATCAATCTATAACTACGGCTTACGTCCAAGACTTAGACGCCATTATACAACAACATAAATGGCTAAAAGTGTGCAAATAAAATCCAAGGACTCGGACTTCGCGCATCCATGCCATGAGGCCCAGACGTATCTAGTACCTATGGCTCAAAATATCCGATAACCCAAATCACTACTATCTGAAATGCAAGCATACATCCGACCACAAAGAATCCCATCATAACTAGGGTGTGAGGCTCAGGAGGCTATGCTCAATTTCATCAAATACGCTTTCAATAAAAAAACCATGCTTTAATCATAACACGTTCCACTTTGAATGTCACACTGCCATTTCTTTGATCACTATTTGACTCCCACAAGCATACAACCTCTGAGTTGTATCACTCAAAGAAGGGTGTTAAGCTAAGATAAGTTGCCTTCTTTGCCAACAAGTAGATGTACATTTGTAAAAATCAAACATTGTGTCTCAGAAATGCAATGTCAGACATTCGTCCATGCAAGTTTGTTCTGGGACTGAGCGAAACCGAAGGCACTCTCCTACTACCACTAGTAGCGAGTAGTCCTTGCAATCCGAAAAATCTCCACTACGGGGAGACCACTGCTACAAATAACTCTATAATGGGAGCTACCCAGAGCATGTTTATAACAAGCCGTCGTGCTATGAAGATCCACGGTCTTCAATAATCATCATCTTCAACATGCCTTCACTTTCAAACGTATACATTGGTTCAAAGTGCTTTTCAGATAAGAATCTCCCTAATCCACTCTGGTTCCTTCGAAACCAATCATCGCTTTAAAAGATGTTAAGTTCATATGTGGATATCAATCATCAATCAATTATTTCATCTTTTATTAAAATATCTTTCTTAGATATGTTCTTTTCAATTTATTCCATTTTCTTTTCAAATTTATATGGAAACATTAAGCGTCATTTACCAAATCATTTGGTTTATTTAAACCTTTCTTAAATCCTGGATCAATTCCAAATCATTTTCTCTTTTACGTAGGAAAACCTTTCCAAATAGTTCTCTTACTCTTAATCAATAATTTCTTAAATTCAAATTATAGCCTTTAACTTAGGGAAAATATTTCCAAATCATTCATTAAATCTTAATCAAAGATTTCTTTCTTAGCTTCAAATCATATTCTTGCAATTCGAAGATTTTCATAACAGAGCACTACTGCCACCTTAGATATGGTAAATTTCACCTCTAGGGACTAATGGCAAGTAATCTTACATCATGAATAACTTTCTTTAATATGTTTTATTTTGAAAATTAGTTGAAGGGGTTTTCGGATTGGAATCGTCCAAATCTGATCTTGGTTCTTTTGCTAGGGATCACCCAAATCCGATACAGTATCCTTCATACTAATCGTCGATAAAAAGATGTTATGTTTATATGGGGTTTCAAAAATTAGTTTGAAGTGATTTCCGATAGGAATCACCCAAATCTGATCCTAGATCCTTCGTACTAATCATTGATAAAAAGATGTTATGTTCGTATGCGGTTTCGAAAATTAGTTTGTAGTGATTTTCGGATGAATCACCCAAATCCGATCTCGATTTTTTCAGACAGGAATCACCCAAATCCGATTCCGGTTCCTTCATACCAATCATCGAATAAAATATGTTAAGTGGTTAAATAGCATTCAAAGAATTTATTTCTTTTCTCTTATCTTGGAAAAACTTAAATATGATCTTTTAGAGCATCCGGGCATTCCTTTCGATTTATTCCACCCCTCGCCTAAAAAGAGAAAACATAAGCCAGGTAAGTTCAGGGCACTGGTTGCTCCATCCCTAACCTTTGTTAAGCACCTTGTTTTATCTTCCCAGATCTCACAAGCGGGACAAATGTACTAGTCGTTTCCATATACTCAGCTATTAATCTTTATTTTGAAAATGATTTATTAAACATCCAACTTATTAATTAAAATACTTAATTTTTCTTTTAAAATCATTCACAAAAGATTTAGGAAAGAATTGTTAAGTTTAAACTCATATTCAAAAGGCTATAGAATTTGCAGCGTAAAAGTGCTGCGGAAAGTGCTAAATAAGCTTATTCGATTTAAACAACTCTTTAATATTTGTAAATTCATATTTTCCATTCCAAATCTATATTAAACCATTTTAATAGATTTAATATATTTATTTCATATTTTTTAATCATTCAAAAATATCATTTGTAAAGAAATCCTTTTTTGGATTCCGAACTTCAAAACCGCGATGTTTTTAGAAAATAGTTTTGGATATATTTCAAACTCTATTTAATGAAATCTTGATTTTATTTCTTCGTTGGAAAACTATTATCATTGTGGACCAAAGAATTTTTATTTCGAAGAAATCAGACTTATAAATCATCCTCTGCGTTAATTGAAGTTACGGATCAAAATTTACGAACTACCGCTACGCGACGAGCTCGATTTTGATCAATTTTGTGAATTGCTTCGGAACTTGTCCGAAACACTTCAAATTTGTTTTAAACCATATTTAAACTTTTTATACTTATTTAAAACAATATTTTCATCATTTTAAACTTATTTTTCATTTCATTTCATATTATAATATTATATTACTATAATATCATTTTCAATCTTTTTAGATATTTTGAAATCGTTAAGAGGCTAAATAATTTCCATACACACATTTATATGGATTTAACTATGGTTAATTTCTAATCATTTCTCTTATCATTTATCAAAACAAGTTATCAGCCATATAAACAATCATATAATCAACCAATTTTGCAGCCAAGTTATCAAACATTTAATCATTCAACATATTTAAACTTTTCAATCATTATACTTGAAATAGGTTATGGATTAATTAGTAAATATGAGTACTCATCTTTACCAAATTGTTTAACTTCCTACCAACACTCATATCATCCAACACTTCACTAAATCCTTTTATCTTTACCAAATCTTTTCCGTAGACTTTCCTTTTGATCCCAACATCATTTCCTTCTATTTTTCTCGCTCCGAAGCTTTAAAACTTGCTCCTTCCTTCTCCATAGGTTCGACCTCCTCCTATTCTTCCTCTTCCTCCATCGTTTCTTCACTTCTTAGATGCTAAGCCGTGTTTTAACGGTATTCTAAAGTCTTTGGCAAAGTTTGATGGTGTGTTGACTTTGTTTGATATGGTTTTGAAATGTTAGTAAGGAAATGGAAGAGAAGAAGCCATCAGAGAAGCTTTTAGAAAGCTTGAGAAAGGAAGAAGAAGATGTAAAAATGCGTAAAAGAAAGTGGAAGAATGGTGGTCTTATTTATTGAAAAGTTTTGGATTAAAATAATATTTTGTAAAAAGACCAAAATATTCTTACTTACTTATAAAGTAATCTTATTTTTTTCAACACTTAACATCATATTTCAAATCATTACTTCATGTCATTTTTACTTAGATATTAAGTAAAGAAAGTAATAATTATGTTTCTTTGATTTGATGTTTTACTTTTTGACTTTTGTACTTTTTTGTCTTTTTATGCTTACTTTTTGTTAATTATATTTTAGAATTTTATAAGTATATTTAGTAAAAGTAAACTTGATTAGTGAATTAGTTAATATATATACTATTTGAATATATGTTTCTATATAAGAAAATAAAGGTGTGGCGACATTGCGACAACTTTTAATCGACAAAACGTTGATTTTCGACAAAATATTTTACGATCACATTTTGACGTATTAGTTAAACTGCTTATTTATGTAAACCAAAATTAAAATTGAACCTTTTACTTCTTTAAATAAAAAACATGTCTTTTTATAATTTAAAATCATATTTAAATAATATCAAAATCTCTAATTTTACAGTGCACGTAAAAGTGACAAAATGCGATAAATTTTGGTTATTTTTGTAAAACAATTATTAACATACTTTTAAATATTTTAATATACTTTTATTATCTTTATTAAATGTTTTCAATTAGATTTATCATTTTTAAATAAATATTTAAACCTACTTATTTACACATTTATTTATTTTTAACAAAACTTAACTTTTATTGATTTGTTCTAAAATCCAAATTTACACCTTTTAAATTATCAACTATAAGAATAAATAATTTCTCTATTATTATCTATTATATATAACTTATTTATTTAGGTTTTAAACCTTTTTAAATTTTAAACAAACGAAATCTCTCGTTTTCGGAGTAGCAAAATTACGGGTCGTTACATCACTTCCCTTATCGGCTTCGCATGTATTTGACTCTATCAAAGATCAAAGTGATAATCTCGCCCCAACCGACTAGGCTAGGGCTTCGCTCATCACTCCTGAACTTACCTTAAATAGTTTTTCTTTCTTACCTAAGACAGAGCTCCTAAATCGCCGAGCGGCTGGGTATCCTCAATCGATAGAGCCTCACACCCTAGAAGAGCTCGTAAGGGAACGCTAGCTCTATGTCAACTTCACTTTAAAATTTTCTTTATTGATTTGCCTAACTTATCTCCAGGCTTAAAGGACTATTCTCAATCGGCAAAGCCTCGCTTAGAACTCCTCAATCACCGGGTGACTCACCCTACTGTTCCAAAATTCGGTTATTATGTCCCTATAGAAAGCTCCTCAACCGTCGTGTGGCTCACTTCCCCTAAGCTTAATTAATTAGTTCCCTAGGCTAAATTAATCAGAAACCTAAGACTAATGATCTTCCTTTAAGGCGTCTAAGGTCCTCTCTTCAGCATTACTAAGATTACGTTTTGCACCAGGTCATAAAGCCGATTAAAAATTAACCTCCCGTCTCCGAGCACCACCCCTCGAGCTCAAGAATGAACATTTCTGATGTAATCTATGAGTTGGGAGTTTCACATCTATCTACGGGTGAGTGTTCTGTTTATACTTGTATATTTGATTTGGTTTGATCTATATAAATCGGTTTGATATGGATGATATGTCTGGAATATATAGTTTAAACAAATGCAATTATAATATTGTGTGTGTGTATATATATATATATATGAAGTTATTTCTTAAAAATATTATTTCGTAATTAATATTGATTTTGATTCCATATACAACATTATCACATTTGATAGTATTTAAATATGCCACATTTAGGGCGAGTTTATTTTTCTTTACCCATTTTTGTTGGTGACAAAGAGGGAAAATATAAAATATAATAGATGCATATACTAAGAGGGAGTTATTCAAAATAGGAGGAGTTACCAATTTAGGGGGAGTTACATTATATTTTATAATAAATATATTTACATGGTTGTCCTCGTTAAAGGGGAGATTGTTAATGCCATAAATATTAATTTTAATGACAACAGCTATATAAATATATGTACTGATATTTTCTCAAGTTTTATAGAATATTTTGTAGGATATTACATAGGTTTTATAAAAGTACAAGATAATCAAGTTTGAAGAATGATCAGTAAAGAGAATAGAGACCGAGATTCAAACATGATCAAGAAAACTGAAGACTCGTGAGTTTAAAGACAAAGACGTGAAGAGTTAAAGAGTAAGTTTAATGACCCGTAATTTCCACTAATTAAATTTGGTTAATTTAATAAGTTTTGATAATTTAATTCGGAAAGAAAATATAAAAAAATCTGTAATTTAATAACGAAGTCACTAAAATAAAGGTGATAATGTTATGCAAGTTAATATTGCATAATAAATAACCAATTTAGTGCAATCCTAATTAATTGAAACAATTGTAAGGTTATGATTGACTGTATTTAGCAAATCGAGAAATAAATTTCAATAAGTATAGTTAAATATTATGTTAAGGTAAATTAAGATGATATTTGAAATTAATGTCAATTCCATTTATAGTATGACAATTGGTTGATAAAAAGAATGGAAGACCAAGATTTATTAATTTATTGGAATTTAAATTTAATAATTGGATTAATTGCAAACATTTGAAATTTAATATTTAAATATTACGTTAATGGAAATTTAGTTGAAAATTGAGAATATTATGTAATAAATCATGAACCAATGTTGATTTCATCCATTTAATAATGATAGATTAAATAATAGAATGAAAGGTCAAATTAAATAGATTTTTGGAATTTAAATTTTTAATTTCTGAATTTAATGAAATTGAAGTTAAACCCCGAAATTGAGGAATTAATCAATTTTAAATTGACATCTATATTTGTTAAATTAGTGTGAATGATTTAGAATATAAAAATGATAAAATTTGTCAACACCGAATTGAAATTGAAAATTTGATTTGATTAATTAATTATTAATTTATTTAATGTAAAAATAGCCATTTTGGCAACTGACTCGGATTTTGACGAAACTAGTTTCATCAGATCCATAACGGTGAATTATTGTAGGATTTCAAGTTTCATAACGATCGGGCTTGTCGTTGATCGTACGGGCTTGAAACGCCTTTGAAATAAATTTAATTGGAATCAATTGAAATCAATTTGAAATGACTTGATTTTTAGCGTAACTTCTTCATACGATGGAATTTGGACTGGAAACCTGTTCCATTGCATTTAAAATATTTAAAAACATCTATTTTGATATATGGGTTGACCCAATTTTGTTCTGGAGTCAGAACGGGCTTTTCGGGCCATTTTATCATTCGACGTGTAAATCAATCGTATCCATCTATTCTATTTCAACTTTGCCTATATATATATCCTATTACAAACCCTAGCAGCCTTTCTACTCCTCATTTCTACACATACAATTCCAGTTGCTCCTCTTCTTTTCCAATGGCAGACAAAACAAAAAATTTCAATTGCAATTTCAAATAAATTCAAAGCAAAAAATTCAAACTCCACAAACTATATCGAATTACATATGGATTTGAAGCTCTCGACGAGCGCAAGTCAAATATATGATTTGTTTTTCGATCTGGGTTTCTATGTCCGTTGCATCGTGATCGATCGCGACGGATCATCAAATCGATTATATGGTCGCGTAGAGTTTTGCGAGTGGATCGCATCAGCAAGATTTGTTTGGCAAATCAACAGCTATATTAACGGATTTAATTTGAAGTGAGCTAGGGTTTTCCAGCAGCTGCAAGGGAAATCTGCACCTGGAACGAATGCGACAATGTCGCGTGGTCGTCGCGGTGTCGTGCTCGCTCGCGTGGGGCACGGTAGGCAGCGGAGAGAGGGTGGCGCACGTTGAACGAAGCGGTGGCATTTACGGTGGCTCGATCCTTTTTTGCGTGCGTGCGTGTATTTCTGGAAACAGTGAAGAAGATGGGGTTACATGGAGTGTGGGTACATTTTCTCTTCTCCTTTTAATTATTTTGATTTTTAATTTAGTTTAAGCATTCTAATATCAATAACTTTTGCATACGAGGTCGAAATTACGCACGGTTTTCTCCACTAGGATCATATTGAAATTTCGGACATTTTGACGCTAGTATGGACGAAATTTGAGACTGTTCAAATTTTGGTTTTAAATTGGATTTAAATTCGAAAGATGAGTGTTTTAATCCACTCACAATTTCTAATATTTCCTATGTTTGTTAAATTGATTTATGATGTGATTAGAAATTTATTTATGACTGTTTGACATATTTTTAATCATCATCCCTGTTAAATTGAATTTATTTGAATTAAATTGATATTTAATTTATTATTGCATATAAACTGCCAGTCAAATAGTTATTTAATCTATTATTGAATATAAACTGCCAGTAAATGCTTAGTATTTATTATTTGTTCTATATTAATGTATTGATTGAATTGGATGATGATTGTGATAAATGTTTGATGATTGATATTGGATGAATGGATGTTGTATTTTATAATGTTATCAACTGCAAGTTGTTACAGATTTTCTTTCATTTCGGATTGCGGTTTGAAATGATGTATAACCGTATCTATGTTTTAAATTACGGGGTGAAATGATAAATATCCGTATCACTTGACTATATGATAGAAAATTATACACAGACACCGTGGTCTATATATAAAAATATTTTGAAGTGATTTCTATGGTTTTGGAAAGAAATATATGGGTTTATATAAATATTGATTTTGATATTATATAAATACTTTTATATATATATAGTTAAATTCATGAATTTAAGCTATGTATAAATTCGTTTAATAAAAACAAGTTTAATAACAAAGTTTGATTTTATTAAAATATAATATGGGTAAGTATTTAAATTTTATTTTAATATAGAGTGTATAATGATTTAAATAAATTAAGGTTGGCAAGGTAAATGTGTAATTTATTTGAAAGCGAATTTAGTTAAGAATTAAACTCAAACAAGTTTGACATGAAATGTATTAAATTTGAGATTTTAGAAGGTATGAATTATAACTTAGTCTTGTTTAAGGTGAATTAAATGAATGTTTCAAGTATGAATAAATTGAAGGAAATATTTAGTAAATCGTAATTTGACTTTTATTTAAATAATAATTCAAAACTAAGTGATAGAAACTGAATTGCTGAATCGTAATTACCAAATTTAGTTTTGAAATTTTTGAATACTTAAAGCTTGAAATATATTGAATTTGAAATGGTTTATTCTGCGGATCAAATCTGGTTTGAACTCGATAAATTTTGGATAATTTATTTGGAAACTAAATTGAATTGAAATTTATCATTTGGGATTTGGTTAAATAAAAAATGTAGAAATTCGAGTTGTGTTGGATTTGAGTTATGGTTTAGATGCTATGAAATTCAAAGTATTATGTTTTGAAAGGTTATATTTCAAGCGTTTGGTTTTGGAATATTATAACTCTGAAAGTTTACGGTTTTAGAAAAGGATATATTTGAAATAAAAATGATATTATATTGATTTGGGTTTTATAAAAATGACATCATATTGATTTGGGTTTTAAAACGGAAATGATATCGTATTTTATGGGTTTAAAATGGATATTATATTCTGGTTTTAAAGGTATAAACAATTTTGAAAGGACCGCGGTGTTATAATAACGTTTGGTTGTTAAAGAGACCGGGATCGGAAGTTGTCATACTCTCTGCCAACTCCGAAAACTACTTTAACAACCGTGTACGCGGTGGAGATTCCAGAATGAAGTAGGATGGTGGCTGTGTTTCTTTTGAGGTATGTACGTGGACCTGACTCCCGTGAGTTGGCATAAGGTGGCTAAAACAGGAGCGATTCCGTGCCAGTGAGGTAGCTCCTCTTAGCGGACACACTCCTTCGATACCATTCCATTATATTCTGACTTCGAGATTGATTCGGCGGCCACTTTTGATTTTAGATTTTGGGGGTGTGGCTCGAGGTCAGGGGTAGCTGCGCGCTATGCATCACTAGCAGTCCAAATGGTGATTGGTATATCTACCCTGGCATTGTCTTGTGTGCCGTGTCACCTACAATAGCGCGCTTGTATGAGTTTGATTTGTGTCGTACCTATGGAGTATCCTCTGGTAGCCTCCCGATCAGGAGATATTACAGTACTGTATAGACTACTGGCATTATTACGTGTTAAGGTGGAAAATGTAAAGCCTTAACGCTATTTAAAAGTAAGTTTATTTTACTATTAGACATTATTATAATAGCGAAATATTACTACATAGTAAATGGTTTAACGGATCCTTAGGAGATGTGAATCCCGAGCATCTCTTAAGTTACTGCACTCAGGTTTGACACTGGATAGGAGATGTAAAATCTCGTAAACATCTCTGACGTCATTCCATTCATATTATTTACCATTGATTAACTTACATAAGATTTTTTAGTTCTGACTCGAGTGTTTTGTCTTTTCAATTCGCTCGGGCCAGTCTGAGCATTTCAGGATTCGAAGACTTTATTTCTAGAGGACGAAGACGGAGATTTTATTACTATTATTTATTATATTATTCCATTGCATTCATACTGTTCCAGTGCATTGTAATTATTATTCTCTGGTATGTGTAACTCTGATTCTATATTGTATTTGTATAATCAAATGTTTTGTAAAACAGCTTCATTAACTATATTTGATTATTATATTTTGTCGTTGCGCTGCAAGATTCTATTTTGTTTTCTTTCTTTCACCCTTTTTCTTATTTACCCCAAATAACAATTTACCCTTTTTTATGTTTTGAGTCTGACATGTGTGGTTTATAGTCGATTTAAAGCGTATAAAAAGGCGGGATGTTACATCTGGTATCAGAGCTTTGATTTAGCGATAAACCTTAGCTTTGTGGGGTCTGACTCTTTACTAATAAGGTAGTAATACCCTATGATGAGTCGTTGAGTGTATATATATATGAGAGAGCGTATTTGTTAGTGTTATAAAAGGTTTTGATATTGTGTTAATTTGTTCCATTTTGTATTTATAAATTCTGGTTGTTGCATGGACGCTATGACATCAATAGGGATTTCCAAACACTTAATAGGACAAATCGACACAATATTTGTTTTGAAATATAGGTGAATGAAATAATTTTGCCTATTATATTTTCTATGTACAAAATAATTTTTTTATAAAAGCTATGTTTGGTTATAATATATCGGTTGTTAGGTAGTAAAATTTTATAAATACTAGTTATAAAATAAAATTTACCAATAAAATGAGAATAAATTGGAAATTTAGAACTTAAGTTCTGGGGTTTTGAAACTTTCTTTCGAATAATTTTGGGACATAATAGTAATATTGTTTATAAGTATTTTTTGATATAAATATTTCAATATAAATGGAAAGAATTGTTTTAAGGAAATTTTGAAAGGAAATAAGTTTTGTACTCCACTCTCTGTCGCTGGAAAATAATTTCGGTGATGAGTGCACGCATCATCGACATTCATTTTCGAGTTTCGAAGTGGGAAGGCCGTTGTAGTGGTTTTACTGTAGATTTATTTTGATAAACAAATATAAATTTTAAATTGTTTTAAAAACATAATCGGATATATAAATTGTAAGTGTATACATCTATCTATTATTTTTCAATGATTTGAAATTTAACCCGTCAATTAGTTCTTAAATTTCCATTGACTAATAGTTTCAATTATTGCAGTGAAAGGGAAGGTAACTAATTAATAATTAGAACCTCTAAAGGAAATAAGAGATTTAATGCTAAGTTATAAATTAATTTAAAAGAAAATTGAAATTTGTAACATATAAAACAAAGGATGTTATTATTGAACATTTAATTAATTAAAAGAAATGAGAAAGACTTGTATAACTTTCAATTACATTCTTAAAGCATATATATATATATATATAACTTACCAAATATTAAAAGTTCTAATGCTTATAGGAAAATGTAATGGATACTGTACAAGTAAAATTTGAGGTAATGAAAGAATTCATTGAAATTCTTTAATAAAAAAGAATTTGATGTTCTAGTGTTATGAAATTAATTATAATTGAAAATGCTTCTAATTTAATATAATAGAAAGGTAAGTACTATAAATAAATGATTATAAACATAAGTGGATGAATTTATATGCTAAGAAATTTGAATTGAACATAATTACTATAAATAAATGTTATGAGATGAAATTAATAAGAATGGACTAATTTATTGTTTGAAATTGTTGTTTGTTTGGTTTATGGTTGTTTGGGCAAGGGTACTTTAAAATTGTTTGGATGTATGAATAATCTATTTAGTTTCATCTAGGGCTGTTGAGTACATGGTGCACTAGGTAGTTTATTTTCATTCTGTGCAATTTAAAGTTTGAACCAGAACAACTATTTGTTTGTTGATATGAATGAATGGTTGATTTGTGTTTATTTTATGTGATGGTTGTATGCCTTGTTCCAAGTGATTGTTGTTTGTATAGATTTGTTTGATTATGGTTGAAACAACTTTAAACATTTCATTTTATATAATTATTAACTTTTTTAGATTATATAAGTGAAATGCAGATTATGGAAGCAATTGCTACTGCTTTTGGTTTCATAAAATAAGCGTTTGTTTGCCCGACAAATAGGTACGTTCTTGGATTACGGTTTTATAGCATTTTATATTATTTTCCCGTTGTTGTGATATATTATTTTTTGATATATATTGTTATATTTGATATTATATTTTCGCTCGAGCCTCTCCGTACAAAGGAGACTGTCGTTCCGTAAATATTGAACTTAGAAACTTATTTTCGAAAATGTTTTCCAAACCCTATTAATATGAGTATAAAAGATTTAATGGTTATAAATTGGTATATTTTATTTAGATTATTTAATTTTGTAGATTTATTTGTTTATAAAGTTAGTATTTTGAATAAGATATATTGATTTCGTAGTTCTTCTTTTTCCTTTTCGGGGACGAAAAGTTTTGAGTGGGGGAGAGTGTAACGACCCTTAATTTATGCTAATTGAATTTGGTTAATTTAATAAGTTTTGATAATTTAATTCGAAAAGAAAATAAAAAAACTGTAATTTAATAATGAAGTCCCTAAAATAAAGGTGATAATGTTATGTAGGTTAATAAATAATCAATTTAGTGCAATCCCAATGAATTGAAACAATTGTAAGGTTATAATTGATTGTATTTAGCAAATTGGGAGATAAATTTCAATAAGTATTGAGACGACCCGCCTTTCTTACCCCAGAAAATCGCATCATCTTTAAGAAAGAAAGGGATAGAAAAGAGAATAGAAAGAAGAGAAGAAAGAAACAACACATCAGAATCTAACAGCGGAACGAATAAGTTATATTAATAACATAAATATTACATAGTTTACAACCAATATCAGAGTACACAGATATACAACACATACTAGACAGTTATAAACACCTGTCTAGTTATACAATTCAATACAACTCAAAGGCAACAACTCAGAGAACACACAGCGGAAAACTATATATATCTACTCGCAGAAGCCTCCTGCTCCATTACTTCTCCACAATTCGTCAAAGAAAACCTAAATCCTAACCTGAATTCCCTTGACTACTCCTAAAAATTTGAGTACCCAAGAGTTTATGAAAAACAAAAATAAACTCCGGGTCAGACATGGGTCTGGTGTGAGTAACAGGTTAAAGTTGCTTAACTTTTAAAAACCTTTTGAAAAGAAAGGTATCACGTAAGTCTTCCCACACATAAACATGGAAAAGTTTTTACCTTACGCTAACCAAAACATTTGATAGGAAATCTGATGATATTATAGTAGTGTCTAGGGTTTTCAAATAAATAAGAAATAGCCGAAATTGTTACATTTATTAAATTCCAGCTACTAGCCACAAAAGTGGGTATTACAATCAAAACCGTTGGCACTTATTGGATTTTGGATTCCATACAATGGCAGGGCTACTGGGGTACCGCCCGTCACAGTACGTAGCCTAGATCGACGTACCGAGGATCACTCCCGACCCCTTGCAACACAAAGCCGGACCCATTCCTTACTGAATAGTTCCGAACAAGACAACCCCGTGGTTGTAGCTAGCAACCACCCACACAGCCGAATATAAAGGGACTTCTAGACAGGGATCAATCTTGCTCTCCAGTGGGTGCGACCCACGAAGCCTTGCTGCACCTCCCCTGTTTTAGCCATTCCCGGTTGATGAGGCTTGAGGCTACGATTACCTTTATAGGACATATCACTTAGAATGCTCATCGTCCACTTGACGATGTTCTGAAAGCATTCAATCCATACAAGTTCGTTCCGAGTTCGAACGAAACCGAAGGCATTATCTCGTTACACTCATTTTGGAATCACCCTTAGAGTTAACGACAATAATCCTTGCACTCTAAATCACCATCTCGAATCTATAAGTACTATTCCGTCAAACTCATTACGGAATCACCCACAGAGTTATACTGACGTATAGCCCTTACACCTCGAGTCTTCACTCGCTCCACTTGGATTAACGACCTAACGTTTAATTGGAATCGATGTGGTTTTCGAATCCCAAATATGGAAACCCGATTCCGGTCTCATCAAAAACCAAAGCGTGTCTTTTAAGGTCCAAGTTGTTTTAAAGTTTTTTTTTAAAATAATTCAATACAGTATCTATATACACACGGATAGATAATTCATAAACCATAACTGATAATCAACATTATCACATAACAGGTAACCCACATCATCCACATCAAATAGATATTCCATATATCATCATCACAATAGATAATCTATGTTATCATCACAATACAAATCAAACATCCATAACACACAACATCATTTATCTCATTACTGAGATCACAAGCATCCAAGACAATCAAGTTCAACCATTCATCCATAAGCAATGATTTACTCATCATCCTATAATTAATTTAAAATGAATTAAATTAACTATCTTCAACTCTAATTAATTTAAAATGAATTAAATTAATTACCCCATCTTTAATTAATTTAAAATAAATTAAATTAATTACTTTATCAATACAAATCTTGCTTACTCATTCATTTAATTGATTACAATCAATTAATCATTTATCACCTTAATTAATCACTCTTGATTAATTATCCTTAATTACATTCATGTAATTATTCTTAATTAATTTCTCAAATTAATTATCCAACTAAACAGTAATTAACCTTTAATTACTTTAATTAATTAATTAATCATAATTAATTATCCTAATCCTTAATTAATTACATTAATTAATTTCCTTTAATTACCTATTACTGATTAATTAATCATAATTAATCAACTTTAATTACATCATTAATTAAATAATTAATGATCTTTAATTATTAATTACCTTAAGTAATTAACTTAGATTAAATACATTTAGTAATTAACTAACTTAATTACTTTATTTAAACCAAATTAATTATCCTTAAATTAATTTCTTAATTAATTCTTGATTAATTACTAAATAATTAATCCAAATTACTTCATTCTCAACATCTCCATTTAATTACATTCTGTAATTATTAAATAATTACTTAACTAAGTAATTTCCAAATCATTAATTACATAAAGTAATTATTTATAAAACCTAAGTGTTTAAAATTAATTAACTTAATTAATTAAATTAAACAATCTCATTAAATTAAATTAATTGCATTAAGTAATTAATTTCTTAATTACTTTATCAAGTAATTACACTCAAATCATCATAATTGATTATTATTAAATTAATTAATCTAATTAATTATAAAAATTAACCATATTCATTAATTGTTAAATAATTCTGGTTAATGACCTTCATTAACCATTCTTTAATTATTTTATAAAGTAATTAACTTAAATTAATTACAATTTAAATTATATTTAATCATTCATTAATTAAAGTTAATTATTAAATTAATTAACCTTAATTTAAAACTTAATTACATAATTATTAATATTCATTCATCATTAATTAATAATCTAATTAATGATCTTAATTCCAAATTGATTAATCATTAATCAATTATTAATTCCAAATTCAATTAATTAATTAAATTAATTAATAAATCTTAATTACCTTATTAAATTAAATTAATCCTGAAATATTAATCCTAATTTAAATTTCAAGATAAAACATAACTAATTATGTTTAAAACAATATTATTCAAAACAAGGTGCTTTTTGAACTCCTTTTAAAATTTTCATTTTAAATACAAGTTTAAATTAAAGTAATTTAAACTTATCAGGTTTGAAAAAAAAAATTAAAACTTATTTAAATTTCAAATCAAACAAGTGCCATGAAAAATTTAAAGTTAAATTCATTTCAAAATTTTGATAACTTCAATTCATTCTTAGTTTATAACTTTTAAATTTAAATCTTCTTTTAAATTTAAAACTAAAGTTCATTTTTAAACTTAAATTTTCAGATTTAAAATCAATCTTTAAATCTTACCCACATTTTTAAAAATTTCATTATTAAAAATGTTTAAACTATTTACCAAACAAATAGTTAATTTAAATTAAATTCCTGAAACTTTTATTTTATTAAAAAAAACTGGAATTTGAATTCAAATCAAAATACAAACTTGAATTTGATTTCAAACTTAAACTTTTCTTTAAAAATAAACTTCAGATTTTAAATTTTCAAAAACCCTGATTTTAAAAAAAAAAGAAAAATAGGTTTCTGTAACCTGAACATTTGCAGTGACCCGAGAAAATAAGATTTTTACTTAGGTTTCATGCTTGTCAACTTCGAGTTTCATACCTACTTACTTCGAGCCACTGCAAAAACCTCCCCTATAACATCCAACACCCAAACAGTTTGCCAGAAAACATGTCGCCGTGCATATGCACGGCGACCACCGCCCCTTCTCATCATCAAAGATGATGCCACCACAACTAGAAACCCACCACTACTTCTAACATCAACCCAGATCAAGTAATTAGACACGAATTCAAAAATTAAGTTCAGAAACCCAAAATTCCAAAACCTGGAAATTTTTTACAGGTTTCAACTCAAAACCTGTCAACGGCCATTGTACGCCACTCCGACCTCTTGACGATCGACCCCTCCAGCCATGAACTACTCTACACACCCACTACCCACACGCCAAAAACCAAATCACTCGATCCATCCAACACTTCTCACAGACCCAATCTTTAACCCCTATCCAAAACTAGGGTTTAAACACAAAAATCCCAACTGCAACCAATCTAGCAAATTATATCCACTTGTTTGATTTTTCTGAGTATCTTCAATACCTACTCCATCACTCAGAAGAATTCCAGAATTTTTTAATTCAATAATCAATAGAATTTACACAAATTCCTAATTTTGTTCAAGAACAAACTTCTACTGACACAACACTTAAAAATCCTGATACTTAATTTAAAACTCAAGTTTCAGTTTATAGGTTTGATTTGTATTACTGAATTCCCATATTATTTTTATTGGGTTTAAAAAAATAAACATGCATGATGTTTTCTGGTTTAACAGAGGCAATAACTAGTTTATAATCCTAAATAAAATTTAACACTTTAAATTAGGATACACCACATGTTTTGTTAGAATATTTGCATCTAAACATGGATTAGATCTTGAGTTCATGAGACTTTGAATTATATCTAAAGTTTGGAATCTAGAACAAGAAGGAATTCATCACAGCAAGCAGATATTCAACTCATACATATATACAGACATTTCATCATACTCATCAGTAAACAATTCAAGCAACTATATAAATTTAAATTAGTTTTTAAAATAAATTGTTACTCACCTTTTAATGAATGCAGACCTCTGTTGTCCTTTTGAAATTTGCAGGAAAAGAATGCAGACTTTATAAAAATGCAGGTGTGCTTCCTCTGTTGAAATCCTGATTAAATGCTCATGATCCCTTCCTAGTTACTTGCATGTAGATGTAGATGCAGTAGCTAAACTTCCCATATGCATGCAGATAAAGGATTTGAGGAAATGGGATATGCAAGTTTTGCTTACAGATTATTATATGCAGGCTCATGATTCTTGCAGACTAATGTTTTGAATTTTAGGTGAAGGTGGATTTGATTTTGAAGAGGAGGAATATGCAGATGTTTGATTTGAGGAAATGCATATTTTCTTTGGATTTGAACATGTATTTGAAGGGCTTTGATATGAGAAGTTTGTGATTTTGAATATGCAGGTTTGTTGGTGAATAAATGCAGATTTGTTCATGGTTTTAGTGAATTTGTATATGCAGATTTTTGTGGATTGTTAATATGAAAATGATTCAGATTTTAAAGGTTTTGAAGATTTTCTTTTGATTAAGGAAGAATGACAATGTAATATGAAATGAAGATGTAAATTTGTACTAGATGTATTTCAGATTTAATGAAAGAAAAGAAAAATAAAACTAATTTTTAACACTTGTCAAAAGTTAGACACTTGTCTATTTGTAAATGCTAATTTTGAACACTTGTTTCTTTTTTATAAAAGTAATTAGTTTTTAATTTACAAACTAGAGTGTGTATTAACTTAATTTAACTAGTTAATTTAATTTTGAATATGTTTATAAATTTATAAATGAAAACAAACCATGTTTACAAATAAACTTATACATATAAAAATTAAAACAATTAAAATTTTATACTTGGGAATTTAAATTCAAAATAAATTCAAAATCAAATATTTTTAAATCAAGTTATAAATATAAATTCAATTTGAAATAAAAATTACAAATCTTATTCAAACTTTATTTATAAAGTCAGTACAACATTAATATTGCTTTTATAAATCTCTTTTTATTAAATTAAAATCATTTTCTAAGAAATTATATTTTTATTTATAAAATATCCATTTTATTAAGTCATGAAATCATTTGTTGAATTAATTCCAAATTTAAACTTCAAGCTAATTTAATTTAAACATTTAAATATTTTTCTTATCAATTTTTAAATCATATTTTTATTTATGAAATAGTTTTAAAAACTCAATACTAATTAAAATCAAAATTTCCAATTTATAATGTATATATTAGAATTTTAAAACATGATTTAATTATTAAATTTAAACCAAAATCATTTATTAAATTACTTTGAAAAACTTAAATATTAAATAAAACAATTTTTTTCAAATTACTACAAATAATAAAACTAGAAAATATGGTTTACTTATTAAAATTAAAACAATACCAATCTATTTAAAATATAAACCAAGTATTTATATTGTAAATAGAAATCAATTTATTGTTTTTAAAAGATAAAATGACCAATTTAAATAATTATTGAAGATGATTATTAAATTTATTTGAATAATTATTAACAGAATATCAATATCAATTTAATTTTAACTACAGATTATTAAATTGATATTGTTAAAAATTCCGGGATATTACAAGTATAGTTAAATATTATGTTAAGGTAAATTAAGATGATATTTGAAATTAATGTCAATTCCATTTATAGTATGACAATTGGTTGATAAAAAGAATGGAAAACCAAGATTTATTAATTTATTGGAATTTAAATTTAATAATTGGATTAATTACAAACATTTGAAATTTAATATTTAAATATTACGTTAATGGAAATTTAGTTGAAAATTGAGAATATTATGTAATAAGTCATGAACCAATGTTGATTTCATCCATTTGATAATGATAGATTAAATAATAGGATGAAAGTTCGAATTAAATGGATTTTGGAATTAAAATTTTTAATTTCTGAATATAATGAAATTGAAGTTAAACACCGAAATGGAGGAATTAATCAATTTTAAATTGACATCTAAATTTGTTAAATTAGTGTGAATGATTTAGAAATATAAAAATGATGAAATTTGTCAAATACCGAATAGAAATTGAAAATTTGATTTAATTAATTAATTATTAATTTATTTAATTAATGTAAAAATAGCCATTTTGGCCACTGACTCGGATTTCGACGAAACCAGTTTCATCGGATCCATAACGGTGAATTATTGAAGGATTTCAAGATTCATAATGACCGGGCTTGTCGTTTGATCGTATGGGCTTGAACCGCCTTGAAATAAATTTAATTGGAATCAATTGAAATCAATTTGAAATAACTTGATTTTTAGCGTCAGTTCTTCGTACGATGGAATTTGAAGTTGAAACCTATTCCATTGCTTTTAAAATATTTCAAAACATCTATTTTGATATATGGTTTGACCCTATTTCGTTCTGGAGTCAGAATGGGCTTTTAGGGACATTTTATCGTTCAACGTGTAAATCAATTATGTCCATCTATTCTATTTCAACTTTGTCTATATATATCCTGTTATAAACCTGAGCAGCCTTTCTATTCCTCATTTCTGTACGTACAATTCCAGTTGCTCCTCTTCTTTCCCAATGGCAGACAAAAAAATTTCCAATTGCAATTTCAAATAAATTCAAAGCAAAAAATTCAAACTCTACAAACTATATCGAATTACATATGGATTTGAAGCTCTCGACAAGCACAAGTCAAATATATGATTCGTTTTTTATCAAGGTTCCTGTGTAGCTAGAATTGGGTCATTTATTCTCGGCCGTCCATTGCATCGCGATCAATTGCGACGGATCATCAAATCGATTATATGGTCACGTAGAGATTTACGAGTGGATCACATCAGCAAGATTTGTTTAGCGAATCAACGGCTGGATTGACGGATTTAATTCAAAGTGGGCTAGGGTTTTTCGGTGGTTGCAAGGGAAATATGCACGTGGAACGAACGCGACAGTTGTCGCGGCATCGTGCTCGCTTGCATGGGGCACGGCAGGCACCGAAGAGGGGGCGACTCACGTTGAATGAAGAGGTGGAATTTGTGGCGGCTCGATCCTTTTTTTGTGTGCGTGTGTGTATTTCTAGAAACAGTGAAGAAGATGGGGTGACGTGGAGTGTGGATACGTTTTCTCTTCTCGTTTTAATTATTTTGATTTTTAATTTAGTTTAAGCATTCTAATATCAATAACTTTTGCATACGAGGTTGAAATTACGCACGGTTTTCTCCGCTAGGATCGTATTGAAATTCCAAACATTTTGGTGCAAATTTGGACGAAATCTGAGACTATTTAAATTTTGGATTTAAATTTGATTTAAATTCAATTTAAATTCGAAAGGTGAGTGTTTTAATCCACTCACAACTTCTAAAATTTCTTATGTTTGTTAAATTGATTTATGATATGATTTGAAATTTATTTATGACTGTTTGACATATTTTTAATCATAATCCCAGTTAAATTGAATTTATTTGAATTAAATTATTATTTAATTTATTATTGCATATAAACTGCCAATTAAATGGTTATTTAATCTATTATTGAATATAAACTGCCAGTAAATGCCCAGTATTTATTATCTGTTCTATATTAATGTATTAATTGAATTGGATGATGATTGTGATAAATGTTTGATGACTGATATTGGATGAATGGATGTTGTATTTTATAATGTTATCAACTGCAAGTTGTTATGGATTTTCTTTCATTCGGGATTGAGGTTTGAAATGATATATAACTGTATTTATGTTTTAAATTACGGGTTGAAATAATAAATATCCATATCACTTGACCATAGGATAGAAAATTATATACAGACACCTGGTCTATATATAAAAATATTTTGAAGTGATTTCTATGGTTTTTGAAAGAAATATATGGGTTTATATAAATATTGATTTTGAAATTATATAGATACTTTATATATATATATAGTTAAATTCTTGAATTTAAGCTATGTATAAATTCGTTTAATAGAAATAAGTTTAATAACAAAGTTTGATTTTATTAAAATATAATATGGGTAAGTATTTAAATTTTATTTTAATATAGAGTGTATAATGATTTAAATAAATTAAGGTTGGCAGGTAAATGTAAAATTTATTTGAAAGCGAATTTAGTTAAGAATTAAACTCAAACAAGTTTGATATGAAATGTATTAAATTTGAAATTTTAGAAGGTATGAATTATAACTTGGTCTTGTTTAAGGTGAATTAAATGAATGTTTCAAGTATGAATAAATTGAAGGAAATATTTAGTAAATCGTAATTTGAATTTTATTTAAGTAATAATGGATTTATTATGCAAATATTTCAAAACTAAGTAATAGAAACTAAATTGTTGAATCATAATTACCAAACTTAGTTTTGAAATTTTTGAATACTTAAAGATCGAAATATATTGAATTTGAAATGGTTTATTCTGCGGATCAAATCTGGTTTGAAATCGATAAATTTTGGATAATTTATTTGGAAACTAAATTGAATTGAAATTTATGATTTGGGATTTGGTTAAATAAAAAATGTTGAAATTCAAGTTGTGTTGGATTTGAGTTATGGTTTAGAAGCTATGAAATTCAAAGTATTATGTTTTGAAAGGTTATATTTCAAGCATTTTATTTTGGAATATTATAACTTTGAAAGTTTATGGTTTTAGAAAAGGATATATTTGAAATAAAAATGATATTATATTGATTTGGGTTTTATAAAAATGATATCATATTGATTTGGGTTTTAAAACGGAAATGATATCGTTTTTATATGGGTTTGAAATAGATATTATATTCTAGTTTTAAAGGTATAAACTATTTTGAAAGGACCGTGGTGTTATAATAACATCTGGTTGTTATAAGAGACCTGGATCGGAAGTTGTCATACTCTCTGCCAACTCCGAAAACCACTTTAACAACCGTGTACACGGTGGAGATTCTAGAATGAAATAGGATGGTGGCGGCGTTTCCTTTGAGGTATATACGTGGACCCGACTCTTGTGAGTTGGCATAAGGTGGCTAAAACAGGAGCGATTCCGGGCCAGTGAGATAGCTCCTCTTATCGGACAAACTCCTTCGATACCATTCCATTATATTCTGACTTTGAGATTGATTCGGTGGCCTCTTTTGTTTTTTGATTTTAGGGGTGCGGCTCGAGGTGAGCGGTAACTACGCGTTATGCGTCGTCACCAGTCCGGATAGTAATTGGCATATCTACCCTGGCATTGCCTTGTGTGTCGTGTCACCTACCCTAGTGCGCCTTGTATGAGTTTGATTTGTGTCATACCTATGGAGTATCCTCTGATAGCCTCCCGATCAGGAGGTATTACGGTACCGTATAGATTACTGGCACTATTACATGTTAAGGTAGAAAATGCAAAGCCTTAAAGATATTTAAAAGTAAGTTTATTTTACTATTAGACATTACTATAATAGCGAGATATTACTACATGGTAAATAGTTTAACGGATCCTTAAGAGATGTGAATCCCGAACATCTCTTAAGTTACTGCACTCACGTTTGACAGTGGATAGGAGATGTCAAATCCCATAAACATCTTTGACGCCGTTCCACTCATATTATTTACCGTTTATTAGCTTACATAAGATTTTTGAGTTCTAACTCGAGTGTTTTGTCTTTTCAATTCGCTTGGGTCAGTCTGAGCATTCCAGGATTCGAAGACTTTATTTCTGGAGGACGAAGACGGAAATTTTATTAGTATTATTTATTATATTATTCCACTGCATTCATACTATTCCGCTGCATTGTAATTATTATTCTCTGGTATGTGTAATTTAGATTCTATGTTGTATTTGTATAATCAAATGTTTTGTAAAACATTTTCATGAACTGCATTTGATTATTATATTTTGTCGTTCTGCTGCAAGATTCTGTTTTGTTTTCTTTCTTTCTCCCTTTTTCTTATTTACCTCGAATAACAATTCGCTCTTATTTATGTTTTGAGTCTGACGTGTGTCGTTTATCATCGATTTAAAGAGTACAAAAAGGCGGGATGTTACACTAAAGATTATAGTTAATAAACATTAGATAAATTTGTTATAGTCTTTGAATTGTAACTTTCTTTTCTTTGAATACTCTCTCACTAAAATATTTATTTTATTTTCAAAGTATATTTTATTAAAAAAATTACAAAAGTTTTATATATTAAAAGTATTTAAAAACTATTTTAATTTTTTTTACAAAATATCATAATTTTATAACCTTTAAATATGTTATTGTTTTTCTCAAAATACAAGGGTATGTTGACATTCCCAGCCTATGTATGTTGATATATGTACCGCTAAAGAGTTGTTATTTTTTTGAATAGTTTTGATTTTTTCCTCCATCTCTTTGCGAATAGACGTGTCTCTTCAAGCATTATATAAAGGGAACTGGAAAATGAATTTTTACAATTACTTTCTCTGCATTCTTCTCACTCCAAATTCTGATTATATCTTTCTTAAAATCCACTTTCTATACTTCTTAAATTTACTTAAATTCAATCTCTACTTTGCTACACTCATTCTCTATAATCTACTTACTGTTTTACAAGAATTCTCTCATCAATTCAAAGGTCAAAGTGCTATAAAACGGCCATAGGATATTCTATATCCAAAGTACAACTAGTTGTTTTTGGAATCAACAAATCTCTACTTATATTTGTGTGGGTATGCTTATCGCTTGTTCAAACCAAAGGGGCGTACTTTTAGCCCATTCAAATCAAGTGAGTGTGTTTGTTGCTTATTTAAATTAAGTAGGTAATCTTGTTGCCCGATTAAATCAAGAGAGTCTACCCTGAGCTCAAAAAGTCAAGAGGGTGTGTCTTGTTGCCTTAAAATCAAGAGTCCATTCTAGTTTTCTTATTACCTTATTAAAGTAGGAATTTGAAAGGAAATCTGTAAAGATACCATGTAGGATTGGTCTATCCAAACTAGTATAAAAATCTTGGTGTCTTTGTTTTACTTTATTTTCGATACATTAATATATATATATATATATATATATATATATATATATATCTACGACTGCCTGTTAATATATATATTTGTGTTGATTGTCCGTGTTTTGATTTAAATCTAGAAACTATTTGGAAAAGTTCGATATAAGTTATAAAAACTATCCTCTATCCCTTATAGTATTAAATTAGCTTTAAGATCCATTCACACCATTATAAATTATACTACACCATTTCCCGTACCAACAAGCATACACACCAAGAAGCAGATAAAAGACTGACTACATATCTACTTACTCTAGGAGCCATGAATATGTCCACTAACACGACTCCTATAGTCTTTATTACCTTGATAGTCGTCGTAACTCATATCCATCGGTTGCTCTTCTATGAGAAACCTCAGTCATGACCCTACAAGTTCCCATAATGTTAATAGACTACTGGCATATGCAATACATGGGCAAACACTCTCATCGACAGCTCTCAACTATATAATAAAAACTGTACCATGAATTAGGGGTATGACCCCATAGTCGGGCCTTTAGCATGGATATTAGCCTAATCTGGTTCACTCATGTACCATAAGAGGAGTGGGCCGGTGATAGACAAATATGTGTGTGTGTGTGTGTGTGTGTGTGTGTGTGTGTGTATTAGCCGATGCACAACCATAAACATATGCCAACACTTGGCAATAGGCATGAAACCTTGCTCGCCCCAATGAGCATCACATTACAATCTCATCTTGCTTATCCCCATATAAGCTTCATCAACGAGCAAAGTATAACCAAATAAATTGTAACGACCCGATTTTTCGACGCCCGAAAAATCGAACCATTTGCGTAAAAGAAGAAGGGGATAGAAGAAGAGAAAAACAAATAACACAGAATCTTACCATCGCAGCGGAATAAAATATAATAGACAATAACAGATCTTTACACAAAAGAAAAATATATCTGTTTTATACATATGTCATCAGAATACAACATCAGAGTTCAATAAAATCATCAACACACTCAGGACAGTTATAATATCCCATCCGCCCAAATCTGAATACACAACGGGATATACATCAAATACGTCAGATACGTCTCGCCATCCAGCACGTCTCTTGAGTTCCACAGCAGTCCATCCAAAACCTATACTCTATAATACTCGGTCTGACCACAGCATTATAATTAAATAACACCCGAATCAGTCTGGAATACCAGCGTGATAAAATATACTCAAATGGATTATTAAAGTTTTCAAAATCCTTTGAAAATCAAAAGCATCTCGTAAGACCACGCCATAAATAAACATGTCGGGTTTTTACCTTACGATAGCTAAAACATTTCTTATAAAATCCTCTGATATTATAGTAGGGTCTATATACAAGTACTTATTCAAATAGCCGAAATTGTTACGTTTATTAAATTCCAGCTAATAGGTATACAAACAAAACCGTAAAGGCATGTAGGGAGAATGGGATTCCAACTAATGACTAGGCACTGGGGTACCACCTATCACAGTACCTGGTTTAGATCAGCGTACTGAGGATCCCTTCTGATCCCCTGCAACACAAGGCCGGGACAACCCCTTACAAGATAATCCCAAGTAAGATCACCACACGGTTGGGATCAGCAACTGCACCACACAGCCAAAATAAAAAGGGGCATCTAGACAGGGATGACCTTATCCTAATGGGCACGACCCACTTAGCCTTGCTGCATAACCCCTGATATTCAGTCATTCCCGATTGATGAGGCTCGAGGCTAAGCGTTACCTTTTTAGAACATTTCACTTAGAATGCTCATCGTCCTCTTGACGATGTTCTGAAAGCATTCATGCATACAAGTCTGTCCCGGGTTCGAAGGAACCAAAAGCACTACTCCTACTACATCCATTTTGGAATCACCCTCCGGATTAGTAGCGATTAGCCCTTGCACTTCACTACTCCATCTTCAACATCAACTCTTGTTTTCCTCACGAAAATGTTCAAACCGGATCGAAGTGGTTTTTGAGAAATTAATGCTGATCCCGATCTCTTCGAAACGATCAGCGCACTGGACAATATTGATAATCGGTTATTTAACTATCAAATAACATTCACAAACAATCATCAAGCCATAATAATTTCTCCCAAATTATTTATAATCCTCAAAATATCTTCGTAAGATATATTTCCACTATTCAATCCTTTGAAAATAGTTACAAACCATCTTCCATTAATTGAATAAATTCCCCAATATTTTCTGTTTCCACTGAAATCACCAAGTACAAATACTTTAGATTTTAAAATAATTTAAAACGCTTTATTCTAAAATATACTTTAGAACATTTAAATTAAACTACTTAAACACTTTATTCAAAAAACTATGCTTTAAAAAAATAATTATAATAAAACTACTTTATAAAATATAAAACTAATTTTAAAATAAAAGTTAAGCCAAACTAAATTTTAAAATAAGAATTACAAAATTCTAGACAATTTTTTAAATAAAACTTTACCCAAACTATCTTAAAATAAAATTTCTTTATAAAATATTAATAATTTTTTTTAAACATAATACTAATTAACCTTTAAATAATTACTACTAAAATAAATTTTGAAAAATATTTACTTTAAAAATTAAAACATTTCAAAAATAATAAATATACTAAAACATTTCTTTAAATAAATTTTTAAAGCCTTTAATTTACAAAAAGTCTCCTTTAAAATATACTTGGCTTTCCAGGGAAATACACTTTCCATTTCCATACCTTTAAAAATAAACCACTATTTATTTTTAAAACAAATTCCCATTCCTTTATAAATTTCCACGTGAATTTATACTTCCAAATATCCACTGATATCCATTTTACTTTATAAACCCAGTTTATAAATTCCATAGTCTCACCCTTCTTTCAAAACACGGTTTCAAATACTAAATCAATTTCTAAATTGATTTTCAAAATTACTTTATTTTGAAATAAATTACTTTACCTCTTAATTTAATTCAAAACCCATTAATTTCATATTTTTACTTTTTAATTATGATTTAAAATCTACTAATCAGAAAATACCAATTTCATATTATTATTATTTTTCCAAAATCCTTCTTTATCCTTTCCAATAAATTTAAACCTTGAATTTTAAAATAAACTCTTTATCCCTTTAAATAATTTCACTTAAACTTTAAAATTCATTATTTCCCTTTAATTCAAAATCTCCTTCCTATATTTGGAATTTATTTATTAAAATTTAACAATCAACTTTTATTCTTTTTCCAGTTTATTCAAATTCTCTAAAATTATTTTACTTTAAAATTCTATCATTTTATTTCATTTCAAAAATCCAATCTATACATTTGGCATATCCAAATATATTAAATCAAACATAACATCCATTATTTCCAATAATCAATGTAACCTATCACATATTATCACACAACCCTATCACAGAATATTAAACAATCTAAATGATTTGAGGAATCCAATTGGATCCCTCCAACCTGTTTCCCTGCATCCACAGATGTTAGCATAATATAAAATACCAATTCCACTTCGAGGTGGTATATCGCGGTATATGGGTTTAATAATATCCTCCGCTATTATGCGGCGCATAGGGTTTCATCTGCTATATAATGGGAGAAATCAATCACTTCAAATACATATATAATACCAATTCCCAGTATATTCAATAACCTATCACAGATTATCAAATAAAACAAAGACTATAAAAATAAATTATACTACTTTGATTTTTATCTACAGTTAATCAATTTGAATTCTAATTCCATATATATTCAATTTGCATCAATTTACTAATTAATTTCAAATCTCAATACTTTTTCCCAATTTTCATCCAGATTTTCATTTTCAATTCTTCTTGAATTTGGTTCATCTACAAAATCCGAATATAATGGGTTTTGAATTCAATTAAGAGGTAAAGGAATTTATTTCAAAATAAAATAATTTTGAAAATCAATTTAGAAATTGATTTAGTATTTGAAACTATGTTTTGAAAGAATGGTGAGACTATGGAATTTATAAACTGGGTTTATAAAGTAAAATGGATATCAATGGATATTTGGAAGTATAAATTCACTTGGGAATTTATAAAGGAATGGGAATTTGTTTTAAAAATAAATAGTAGTTTATTTTTAAAGGTATGGAAATGGGAAGTGTATTTCCCTGGAAAGCCAAGTATATTTTAAAGGAGACTTTTTATAAATTAAAGGCTTTAAAAATTTGTTTAAAGAAATGTTTTAGAATATTTATTATCTTTGAAATGTTTTAAATTTTAAAGTAAATATTTATCAAAATTTATTTTAGTAGTAATTATTTAAAGGTTAATTGGTATTTTGTTTTAAAAAAATTTATTAATATTTTATAAAGAAATTTTATTTTAAGATAGTTTGGGTAAAGTTTTATTTAAAAAATTGTACAGAATTTCGTAATTCTTACTTTAAAATTTAGCTTGCCTTGACTTTTATTTTATAATTAGTTTTATATTTTATAAAGTAGTTTTATTATAATTATTTTTAAAGCATATAATTTTGAATAAAGTGTTTAAGTAGTTTAATTTAAATGTTTAAAGTATATTTTATAATAAAGTGTTTTAAATTATTTAAAATCTAAAGTATTTGTACTTGGTGATTTCAATAGAAACAGAAAATATTGGGGAATTTATTCAGTGAATGGAAGATGGTTTGAAACTGTTTTCAAAGGATTGAATAGTGGAAATATATCTTGCGAAGATATTTTGAGGATTATAAATAATTTGGGATAAACTATTATGGCTTGGCGATTGTTTGTGAATGTTATTTGATAGTTAAATAACCGACTATCAATATTGGCCAATGCGCGGATCGTTTCGAAGATACCGGGATCGGGATTAATTTTTCAAAAACCACTTCGATCCGGTTTGAATGTTTTCGTGAGGAAGACAAGAGCTGGGAGTCGAAGATGGAGCAGTGAAGTGCAAGAGTAATCGCTACTAATCCTGAGGGTGATTCCAAAATGGATGTAGTAGGAGTAGTGCCTTCGGTTCCGTTCAAACCCGAGACAGACTTATATGGATGAATGCTTTCAGTACATCGTCAGGAGGATGATGAGCATTCTAAGTGAAATGTTCTAAAAAGGTAACGCTTAGCCTCAAGCCTCATCAACTGGGAATGACTGAAAATCAAGGGTTATGCTGCAACGCTAAGTGAGTCGCGCCCATTAGGGTAAGGTCATCCCTATCTAGATGTCCCTTTTTATTTCGACTGTGTGGTGCGGTTGCTGATCCCAACCGTAGGGTGATCTTACTCGGATTATCCAGTAAGGAGTAGTCCCAGTCTTGTGTTGCAGGGGATCTGAAGGGATCCTCGGTACGCTCTAGACCAGGTACTGTGATAGGTGGTACCCCAATGCCTAGTCATTAGTTGGAAACTCATTCTCCCTACGTGCCTTTACGGTTTTGTTTGTATACCTATTAGCTAGGAATTTAATAAATGTAACAATTTCGGCTAATTGAATAAGTATTTGTATATAGACCCTATTATAATATCAAAGGATTTTATAAGAAATGTTTTAGCTATCGTAAGGTAAAAACTTGACATGTTTATTTATGGCGTGGTCTTACGAGATGCTTTTGATTTTTAAAGGATTTTGAAAACTTTAAGAATCCATTTGAGTGTATTTTATCACGCTGTTATTCCTGACCGATTCGGGTGTTATTTAATTATAATGCTTGGGTCAGACCGAGTATTAAGAGTACAGATTCTGGATGGACTGCTGTGGAGCTCAAGAGACGAGCTGGATGGCGAGACGTATTCGACGTATTTGATGTATATCCCGCTGTGTATTCAGATTTGGACGGATGGGATATTATAACTGTCCTGAGTGTGTTGATGATTGTATTGAACTCGATGACATATGTTGTAACGACCCTGGATTTTGGCCCTATTTTTTTTAATAAATATTTAACTTAATTAAATAAAAAGGGAACTCATCATATTAAAATGAATATGATTTTAGAAATATTGTCATTTGTTTATAATGGATTTGTATTTTGAAAAGAAAAACAAAGATTAAATAATTTTGTTAAACATACAACATAACTTTAACATTTGTAAACAAAATATAAAATAAAAATGTAAAAATAAATGAAAATAAGAATTAAGTGATAAGGTATGCATACAACATAACCTTAAAATCAGTAAGCAAAATAAAATGAAACCTGACACATATGAGTGTAAACTATTCAAACTAGAAGTTAATAAAACATACAATTAGAAGTTAAAATAAGGCAAAGAGGTATAAACAAACCTGGAAAACTATATGTTCATAAAATATAAAGATAAAAACAAAATATCTTCTTCCACATGACCCAAGTCTGTCTGAAAATAAATATGTATATACAAGTATCTTCAAACAAGACCAAAGTATAAATCAATACCTGACAAAAACATGTGTGTATAAACTATTTGGACTAGAAGTAATAAGGAAAATGTTTACATACAAAATAAAGCTTCATATACAAGCCAAATTCCTAACCGCAAAGTGTACTTTTACATACAAATAAATATACACAGCCAAACATAATTATATTATGTAAACATATGAAGAAACATAGAATTTAATTGCTTTCATCTCAGCCAACCTTTGTCTATTCAAAATATTTATGAAAATCTGAACAAGATAAAAACAAAAGGAAGAAAACTTGTCCAGATAACACCTTTCCTTACAATCCACTCTCTTCTATATATATATATATATATATATATATGTATGTATGTATGTATGTATGTATGTATGTATGTATATGTATGTACGCATCTTCATTTGGTTCGTTCAGTAGCTCATAAGAAAAAGCAAAGGGAAGCAAAATCAAATTAATTCAAAACAAAAACAGAAAAAAAAGAAGTCAAACAGATTCAAGATAGTTTCAAAATCGATCAAAAACTCATGACAGTTTCAGGCTACAAGCTTTCATATATCAGAGTGTTCTTTGTTCAGAAATTGCAGGTGAGTAAACAAGAAATTTAAAAGCTTTAAGTTTGATAAAATAACAGTTCGGAAGATTGATTATGGTATGGCTGTATATGCTTTGATTTTGAATATTGCTGGGATTGTTCTATACTACTTTGAAAAGTGTTACAGGTTGTATATTTGTTCGAAATCTCATATGATTCTCATTAAATCATTGCTAAGTTTTAAGCTTTCAACCAAAACAAAATATTTAAACTTATAATTAAGATTTTTAAAAGCTGATTTAAACCCTGATTTGTAAATATACACTGTAACTTTATTTTACAGGTAAGAAAGTATAAATTGGATAAATTTGATTGATGTAAAGTATTAATTCGAGTCCATAGCTTGAATTCTTACTACAAAACATTATTTTTAAAACTAGAATGAAGATTTTTAACTCGGTATTTCCAAAGCAGTTTGTATTTGAACCAAAACTGCACTTTTACAAATTTCTTGTTATTTAATCAATAATAAAAGTTGAAATTTGGGATGAAGAAAATATAAACGTATGTGATTTCATGAAAATTATCAGAAAATTTTTATATTGTTTGAGATTTGGATACGAGATCATAGTAGGGTTTTAGTTAGAGTTTTTGTTCATGTCAGTGATGTATCGAGTTCATCACCAATACGCGATCGAGTGGCTTGTGTTTCTGGAGGTTGGTGGTTTATCGTGTTGTCGACGTGTGGGCAAAGTTTGGGTGCCGCAGGTGGATGGAGCGGCGGTGGCGAAGCCTTCTGCCGAAGGTGTTTGTTTCATTTTTTTGAGTGTGAAGGCTAAATTTCAATTCGATAATTTTAGGGAAAATCTGAGTTTGAATTCGAGCTTGGGAACAATATGCAACTTGCTATCGATGTTGGTGATCGCCGGAGATGAGAGTCGCCGCCGTGCACGTGTACGACACGAAGACTGTGTTAGTGTCGTTGATCAGAGAATAACCGCGAGTCAATACTCGAGTCGACTAGATGTTTGCTTCGGGTTTAGTTCGTGTGCATGCATAGGTTCCTGATGTTTTGATTGTACTTCAATTTTAAACTTTAACTTACTGAAAAAAAGAGGAGAGGGAGAAGAAGAGGATGTGTACAGGGAGATGGCTCGGGGAAGATGGGTGTTTGACGCGAAGTGTTGCACGAGTTTTTTACAGGGTAGTCTCGGGTTTCTTTAATACTGCGGTTTTTAAATAAAATAAAGTTAAACAAACTTATGTTTTATCAGAATTTAAGCATGGTAAAATTTAATAAATGTTCAACAAACTTAAGTTAAAACTTTATACAAGTTTAATTGAACAAGGTTTAAACTCTTAACTAATATTTTAATTAAGTAATTAATTTAAATATAAAATTTAATTAACAGTAAAGCTGTAGTTAATGATAATTTGATTTTCAAAAGTTTAAAGAGGAGCTTTAAGATGTTAATTAAATTGAATAGTAATTAATTAATTATTTTAGAAAGTAACTAAAAATAATTACATTATAATTGTAATTAGAGTTTGAATTAATCAATACTTAAGTAATAAATAAATTTATAATCAACTACTTAAAGTTGATTGATTAATGATTAGTAGTTAAGTAATTAAGTAATCTAATTACGAATCAATAATTAATTAATTAAGTCATTAATAATTAATCAATGGAAAATTAAGTTTATTAATTAATAATTAATGTTATTAATTAATGATTAAGAGTAATTAACTAAGTAATTAAGATGTAATTATTAATTAAGAAATGATTTATTAATTAAATAATTGGAAAAGAAATATGTAATTAATTGATAATTAATTAATGATTAATTAAACAGGGTTAAGTGATTAACTCCCAAGTAATTAATTCTAAATTGAATTAATTACAATAAGAATTAAACGTGATTGCTTATGAATGTTCTGTATGTAGAATTTTTGATTTGTGATAATTACTTGGTGATATTCTGTAATGCTCTGTGATATGCTCTTGATATATCTATGATGATTGTGTATGATTTGTCTGTGATATATGTTATTTGAATTCAATCATTAAATTAAAACTGTTTAAGTTAATTAGACAACTTGGCCTTTAAAATGGCATTTGGATTTCGATGAGACCAGGACCGGGTGTCATTTATGATTATCCGAAAGCCACATCGATCCAAATTAAACGATAGGTCGTGAAATCTCAAGTGAAGATCGAGATGGAGATTCAGAATGCAAGGGTTATCGTCGTTGACTCTGAGGGTGATTTCAAAATGAGTGTAACGAGATAATGCCTTCGGTTTCGTTCGAACCCGGAACGAACTTGTATGGATCGAATGCTTTCAGAATATCGTCAGGAAGACGATGATCATTCTAAGAGATATGTGCTATAAAGGTAATCGCAGCCTCAAGCCTCATCAACCGGGAATGGCTAAAACAGGGGAGGTGCAGCAAGGTTAGGTGGGTCATGCCCAAGCAGGACGAGATGTACCCCTGTCTAGATGTCTCTTTATTTTTCGGCTGTGTGGGGCGGTTGATTGCAATAACTGCCGGGGTTATCTTGTTCAGGATTGTTCAGTAAGGAATGGTTCCAGCCTTGTGTTGTAGGGGGTCGGGAGTGATCCTCGGTACGGTGATTTAGGCCACGTACTGTGACGGACGGCACCCCAGTAGCCCTGCCATTGATGGAAACCCATTTTCCCTACGAGACCCTACAGTTTTGATTTGTATTACCCACTTTTGTGGCTAGTAGCTGGAATTTAATAGATGTAACAATTTCGGCTATTTTCTATTTACTTGAAAACCCTAGACACTATTATAATATCACTGGATTTCCTATAAAATGTTTTGGTTAGCGTAAGGTAAAAACTTACCCGTATTTATTTGTGGGGAGTCTTACATGATACCTTTATTTTCAAATGATTTTCAAAGTTAGACAATTTAAACTGTTTACTCATACCAGACCCATGTCTGACCCGGAGTTTATATTTGTTTTTCATAAACTCTTGGTTACTCAAATTTTTATGAGTAGCCAGGAGATAGGTTTTTGGAGTATTGATTTCTGGAGGAGCTTGGAGCAAGAGTTCCAGACGTGTATATATATATATATTTAGTTCCGCTATGTCAGTAGTTGATGTATACTGTATCTGTGATGTATATAGTGACAGATGTATGTATGACTGTCATATTTATTGATATTGTATAACTCTGATATATGTAAAACTATGTAATAGTTATGTGACACATTATATTTTGTTTCGTTCCGCTGTGAGATTCTGATGTTGTTGTTCTTTCTTTTTTTTTCTTTTCTATTTCTATCCCTTTCTTTCTTAATGATGATACGTCTTTCTGGTAGTAGAAGGGCGGGTCATCATAGTTGGTATCAAAGCTCTAGGTTGAGCGAATACCTAGGCTCTTGATTGATTTCTTTCTTGAGAGAGCGTATTTGTAATTTTGATATATATATATATATATATATATATATATTATTTATTTCTACCTATTTGTTGGGTTACCTGTTCAGGTTTTCCAATATAAGTTATAAAGGTAGATAGGGTAGTGGAGTGTGTAACACGACTACCAATGGTTGGAGTTTGAATGTTTGAGGTTGGAAGTATATCTGTCGAGACTGTAGACCTATTACTGCCTCGAGTGAACTTTGGGTGATGTAAGGATTTCATCGATCTCTGAAGGAAACCTGTTAAGGTTCGGAGTTCATCTTTGAAGTGTAAGTTTGGATGAGCTAGATTTGGATCTGTTGGTTGGACGGAAGGAAGTCATGATATCTTGTTATCTCAGGATGTAGTAGCTGTGTAATGAGATACAGTGACTATGGATGTCTCCGAAGAAGTTTCTTTGGAACAAGTTAAGGAAGTATGTCTGCTTCGGTGTCGTGTTAAGTTCAGTAGGATGTTTTTGTTTGATTCGAGGTCTGAGTTTCTCGAAGAGTTTTGATAGGCAGCCTTTGGCATTTGAGTCAGCAGTGTAGCTCGAAGTGTTCTGTGTGCCGTCGAGAGATCTTCTGGATTGCAGCTTTCTTCTTGAGGTAATTTCATAAGTAGCAGACTGGATCCATTTCTTTGATGGATTGGCTCGACAAAAATAAGTTGTTTTGGATTGTGATGAGGGAACAGTTTCATTGGAAACTGATTTGGGTAGGATTGCTAGAGTGTCGTGTGATAATTCGGGAATTCACTTGAGTAGTCTTTTACATGGAGTTGAGACTTCTCGAGGAAAGATTGAAGATATTGATATGATCCAAGGTTTCCCTGTTGTAATTAAGGAAGCCAAGTGTTTGCCTCCCCATCGAGAGTTAGAGTTTCACATTGATTTGATTCCAGGAGCAGTGCTGGTGATTCAGCCTAGTTGGAGGATGGCTCCTAGGGTGAGAGAAGAGTTGGTTAAGCAGACTCAGGATTTTGTGGAGAAGGGTCGATTAGGCCTATTTTTTCTTGTTGGAGTTCTGCTGCAGTGTTTTTCACTGAAATCGAATAGATCGCTAAGGTTCTGTGTAGATTTTTGAGAAATGAATAAGTTTGTTTCGGTATATTCAAAGAGCTTGAGCAGCATTTGAGAATAATATTGGAGACTCTGAGGAGTCATGTTTTGAAGGCGAAGTTCTCTAAGTGTCATTTCTGGAAATCGAAAGTCAAATCTTTAGGGTACATTGTTTCTGGTAAAGGTATCTCTATAGATCCAGCGAAGGTCGAAACTTTTCTGGAATGGAAGCAACCAAAGTCACCGATGGAAGTTTGCATTTTTCTAGGATTAGTTGGCTACTACAGGAAATTTGTCTAGGAATATTCCAAGATTTCTTCACATCTGACCAAATTAACAAGGAAAGGAGCTAATTCAAATGGACACCTAGTGTGAAGAAGCTTTCCGAGAATTGAAGTCGAGGCTAACCAGTGCTCCAGTGCTAGCTATTCCGGATGGGAAGAGCAAATATGAAGTTTTTAGGGATGCTTGTATAGTTGGTTTGGGAGCAGTGTTGATGTAGAATGGAAGAATAGTTGCGTATGCGAGTCGGCAATTAAAGCCACATGGAAAGGAACTACGCTACTCACGATCTTGAATTATTAGCCATTGTGTTTGCTTTGAAGATTTGAAAACATTATCTCTTAGGAGAGAAGTTTGAGTTATTCACGGATCACCAACCGTTGAAATATCTTTTCTCTCGAAAGGATCTTAATCTGAGGTAGTAGCGATAGGTTGAGTTTCTAGCATCCTATGATTTGGATATTCTGTATACGCGGGAAAGGCGAATGTCGTAGCTAATGCTCTTAGTTGGAATGTAGTGTTGTCTCTTTTGGAAGTTGTTCTATCTCTCCAGGACAGAATCATGAGTAAGCAAATGGAGGATAGATCTTTTGAGAAATTATTCTTGGAACTAAGGAAGGTCGGTATTCTAATTTCAGGGTGGATGATCAAGGTATTTTGAGGGTTAATGGTTGTTTGTGTGTGCCTAATATGGATGGATTGAGGCAAGAAGTCTTAGCTGAGTGTCATCGCTCCAGATTGAATATTCAACCCGGAATCTCTAAGATGTATAAAGATATGAGAAGAATTTTCGGGTGGCCGAGTATGAGGAGTGATGTAGCTGCTTCATTAATAGTTATGCTATATGTCAGCAAGTTAAGGAGTTCAACAGATGTCAGCCAGTTTGTTGCAGCTTTTGGAAATCCCAGAATGGTAATGGGAGATGATTTCATCAACTGTTTGCCTAGAACCAAGGAAGGAAACGATGGTATATGGGTTATTGTGGATCGGTTATCCAAGAATGTCCATTTCGTACCAGTCAAGGTAACTCGTACTGCAGTTCTCTGGCCAAGATTTTCTTGAGGGAGATAGTCAGATTGCATGGTGTTCCCGTCAGTATAGTAAGTGACCGTGATCCTATTTTCTCCAGCAAATTCCGGGAGGCTCTGTAATCAAATATGGGAACGAGTTTGAGATTGAGTACAGCCTATCATCCTCAGACCGACAGACGGACTGACGGAGAGACTGAACCATATTCTAGAAGATGTACTGCGAGCTTGTGTTTTGGATTTTGGTGGATTTTGGGAAATCCATCTTCATCTGGTAGAATTCTCCTATAATAGCAGTTACCAAGTTAGTATTAAGATGGCACCTTGTGAAGCTCTGTGTGGAAGATCGTGTAGATCCCCATTCTGTTGGATAGAGTTGAAAGATTTTCTTGTGCTTGAACCAGATTTGATTCGTAAAGTTTCTGTTAAAATTGAGCTTATCAAGAAAAGGATGAGAGCAGTTCGGGACCGTCAGAATAAGTACGCGGATAAGAGAAGGAGAAAATCGGAATTTGAGATGGTGATTTTGTTTTGTTTAAGTTTCCCCGATTAAAGGAGTTTTTAGATTCGGAAAGACGGGAAAACTTGACAGAGATATAGTGGACCATTTCAGGTTTTGGAAAGGATTAGAGCTGTAGCTTACAGAGTTGAATTGCCAGAATGGATGTCTGGAATTCGTAATGTATTTCATGTATCCCATCTAAGGAATTTGTTCATATTAGTTGTTGAACCAGTAGTTCAAGAAGATTTGGAAGGCGAGCCGGATTTGATTATGGTCAGGAATCCAGTTCGGATTGATGATCAAGATGAGAGGCAACTCAAGAGTAAGGTAGTGAAGCGTGTCAAAGTGCAATGGAGCGAGGATCCCAGAGATTGTACCTGGGAAACTCGGGATAGTTTTAGGGAAGCTCATCTGGATTTGTGTTCGGATAGCTAGTGATGTTTGATAGAATAGATTGTTTTGTTGTTTGATATATATGAATGGTATGCATGTTTGAATGGTTGGTATAACAGCTTTTGAATTATCTTTGTTTTAAATTTCGAGGACGAAATTCTTTTAAGGGGGGAGGAATGTAACGAACCTGGATTTTGGCCCTATTTATTTTAATAAATATTTAATTTAATTAAATAAAAAGGGAACTCATCATATTAAAATGAATATGATTTTAGAAATATTGCCATTTCTTTATAATGGATTTGTATTTTGAAAAGAAAAACAAAGATTAAATAATTTTGTTAAGCATACAACATAAATTTAACATTTGTAAACAAAATATAAAATACAAATGTTAAAATAAATGAAAATAAGAATTAAGTGATAAGGTATGCATACAACATAACCTTAAAATCAGTAAGCAAAATAAAATGAAACCTGACACATATGAGTGTAAACTGTTCAAACTAAAAGTTAATAAAACATACAATTAGAAGTTAAATAAGGCAAAGAGGTATAAACAAACCTGGAAAACTATATGTTCATAAAATATAAAGATAAAAACAAAATATCTTCTTCCACATGACCCAAGTCTATCTGAAAATAAATATGTGTATACAAGTATCTTCATACAAGACCAAAGTATAAATCAATACCTGACAAAAACATGTGTGAATAAACTATTTGGCCTATAAGTAATAAGGAAAATGTTTACATACAAAATAAAGCTTCATATACAAGCCAAATTCCTAACTGCAAAGTGTACTTTTACATACAAATAAATATACACAGCCAAACATAATTATATTATGTAAACATATGAAGAAACATAGCATTTAATTGCTTTCATCTCAACCAACCTTTGTCTATTCAAAATATTTATGAAAATCTGAACAAGATAAATACAAAAGGAAGAAAACTTGTAAAGATAACACCTTCCCTTACAATCCACTCTTATATATATATATGTGTGTGTGTGTGTGTGTGTGTGTATGCATCTTCATTTGGTTCGTTCAGTAGCTCATAAGAAAAAGAAAAGGGAAGCAAACTCAAATTAATTCAAAACAAAAACAGAAAAATAAAAAAGAAGTCAAACAGATTCAAGATAGTTTCAAAACAGATCAAAAACTCATGACAGTTTCAGGCTACAAGCTTTCATATATCAGAGTGTTCTTTGTTCAGAAATTGCAGGTGAGTAAACAAGAAATTTAAAAGCTTTAAGTTTGATAAAATAACAGTTCGGAAGATTGATTATGGTATGGCTGTATATGCTTAGATTTTGAATATTGCTGGGATTGTTCTATACTGCTTTGAAAAGTGTTACAGGTTGTATATTTGTTCGAAATCTCATATGATTCTCATGAAAATCATTGCTAAGTTTTAAGCTTTCAACCAAAACAAAATATTTAAACTTATAATTAAGATTTTTAAAAGCTGATTTAAACCCTGATTTGTAAATATACACTGTAACTTTATTTTACAGGTAAGAAAGTATAAATTGGATAAATTTGATTGATGTAAAGTATTAATTCGAGTCCATAGCTCGAATTCTTACTACAAAACATTATTTTTAAAACTAGAATGAAGATTTTTAACTCGGTATTTCCAAAGCAGATTGTATTTGAACCAAAACTGCACTTTTACAAATTTCTTGTTATTTAATCAATAATAAAAGTTGAAATTTGGGATGAAGCAAATATAAACGTATGTGATTTCATGAAAATTATCAGAATTTTTTTATATTGCTTGAGATTTGGATACGAGATCATAGTAGGGTTTTAGTTAGAGTTTTGGTTCATGTCGGTGATGTATCGAGTTCATCACCAATACGCGATCGAGTGGCTCGAGTTTCTGGAGGTTGGTGCTTTATCGTGTTGTCGACGTGTGGGCAAAGTTTGGGTGCCGCAGGTGGATGGAGCGGCGGTGGCGAAGCGTTCTGCCGAAGATGTTTGTTTCAGTTTTTCGAGCGTGAAGGCTAAATTTCAATTCGAGAATTTTAGGGACAATCTGAGTTTTGAATTCGAGCTTGGGAACAATATGCGACTTGCTATCGATGTTGGTGATCGCCGGAGATGAGAGTCGCCGCCGTGCACGTGTACGACACGAAGACTGTGTCAGTGTCGTTGATCAGAGAATAATCGCGAGTCAATACTCGAGTCGACTAGATGTTTGCTTTGGGTTTAGTTCGTGTGCACACATGGGTTCCTGATGTTTTGATTGTGCTTCAGTTTTAAACTTTAACTTACTGAAAAAAAAGAGGAGAGGGAGAAGAAGAGGATGTGTACAGGGAGATGGCTCGGGGAAGATGGGTGTTTGACGCGAAGTGTTGCACGAGTTTTTTACAGGGTAGTCTCGGGTTTCTTTAATACTGCAGTTTTTAAATAAAATGAAGTTAAACAAATTTATGTTTTATCAGAATTTAAGCATGGTAAAATTTAATAAATGTTCAACAAACTTAAGTTAAAACTTTATACAAGTTTAATTGTTTAGTTAATGAATAACAAGGTTTAAACTCCTAGCTAATATTTTAATTAAGTAATTAATTTAAATATAAAATTTAATTAACAGTAAAGCTATAGTTAATGATAATTTGATTTTCAAAAGTTTAAAGAGGAGCTTTAAGATGTTAATTAAATTGAATAGTAATTAATTAATTATTTTAGAAAGTAACTAAAAATAATACATTATAATTGTAATTAGAGTTTGAATTAATCAATGCTTAAGTAATAAATAAATTTATAATCAACTACTTAAAGTTGATTGATTAATGATTAGTAGTTAAGTAATTAAGTAATCTAATTACGAATCAATAATTAATTAATTAAGTCATTAATAATTAATCAATGGAAAAGTAAGTTTATTAATTAATAATTAATGTTATTAATTAATGATTAAGAGTAATTAACTAAGTAATTAAGATATAATTATTAATTAAGAAATGATTTATTAATTAAATAATTGGAAAAGAAATATGTAATTAATTGATAATTAATTAATGATTAATTAAACAGGGTTAAGTGATTAACTCCCAAGTAATTAATTCTAAATTGAATTAATTACAATAAGAATTAAACGTGATTGCTTATGAATGTTCTGTATGTAGAATATCTGATTTGTGATAATTACTTGGTGATATTCTGTAATGCTCTATGATATGCTCTTGATATATCTATGATGATTGTGTATGATTTGCCTGTGATAAATGTTATTTGAATTCAATCATTAAATTAAAACTGTTTAAGTTAATTAGACAACTTGGCCTTTAAATTGCGTTTGGATTTCGATGAGACCAGGACCGGGTGTCATTTATGATTATCCGAAAACCACATCGATCCAAATTAAATGATAGGTCGTGAAATCTCAAGTGAAGATCGAGATGGAGATTCAGAATGCAAGGGTTATCGTCGTTGACTCTGAGGGTGATTCCAAAATGAGTGTAACGAGATAATGCCTTCGGTTTCGTTCGAACCCGGAACGAACTTGTATGGATCGAATGCTTTCAGAACATCGTCAGGAAGACGATGATCATTCTAAGAGATATGTCCTGTAAAGGTAATCGCAGCCTCAAGCCTCATCAACCGGGAATGGCTAAAACAGGGGAGGTGCAGCAAGGTTAGGTGGGTCATGCCCAAGCAGGACGAGATATACCCCTGTCTTGATGTCCCTTTATTTTTCGGCTGTGTGGGACGGTTGATTGCAACAACTGCCGGGGTTATCTTGTTCGGGACTGTTCAGTAAGGAATGGTTCCGGCCTTGTGTTGTAGGGGGTCGAGAGTGATCCTCGGTACGGTGATATAGGCCCCACACTGTGACGGGCGGTACCCCAGTAGCCCTGCCATTGATGGAAACTCATTTTCCCTACGAGACCCTAAGGTTTTGATTTGTATTACCCACTTTTGTGGCTGGTGCCTGGAATTTAATAGATGTAACAATTTCGGCTATTTTCTATTTACTTGAAAACCCTAGACACTATTATAATATCACTGGATTTCCTATAAAATGTTTTGGTTAGCGTAAGGTAAAAACTTACCCGTATTTATTTGTGGGGAGTCTTACGTGATACCTTTATTTTCAAATGATTTTCAAAGTTAAACAATTTAAACCGTTTACTCATACCAAACCCATGTCTGACCCGGAGTTTATATTTGTTTTTCATAAACTCTTGGGTACTCAAATTTTTATGAGTAGCCAGGAGATAGGTTTTTGGAGTATTGATTTCTGGAGGAGCTTGGAGCAAGAGTTCCAGACGTATATATATATATTTCTATTTAGTTCCGCTGTGTCAGTAGTTGATGTATACTGTATCTCTGATGTATATAGTGACAGATGTATGTATGACTGTCATATGTATTGATATTGTATAACTCTGATATATGTAAAACTATGTAATAGTTATGTGATATATTATATTTTGTTATGTTCCGCTGTGAGATTCTGATGTTGTTGTTCTTTCTTTTCTTTTCTTTTCTTTTCTATTTCTATCCCTTCCTTTCTTAATGATGATACGTCTTTCTGGTAGTAGAAGGGCGGGTCGTCACATATGTATAAAACAGATATGTTTATCTTTTGTGTAAAGATCTGTTATTATCTATTATATTTTATTACGCTGTGATGGTAAGATTCTATGTTATTTGTTTTCTCTTTTTCTATCTTCTTCTTCTTTTACCCTAATGGTTCGATTTTTCGAGCGTCGAAAAATCGGGTCGTTGCATAAATATCATAAAGGCATCATATACGATTGCGTGTTGTTGGGTCATTTATTCAGGGCTTATAAATCATAATCGCTGCATCATAATATTCTATATCATGAGAGTAACTAGAAAAATATTATCAAATGTCCCAAACCAAATGGTATTACTAATCCATTTACTCAAATTTCGCACAATCTAGAATTTCCACATAATATTATTATGTATAACGAGTACAAAGAATAACCAGAGAAATGTTACCGAAACTCCCACACCAAATGATGGTATAGCTCAGTTTATTTCAATTTCTCATTACACATAAATACAAACAATCATAGCATTCATTTTAGCATATAAAAGAGATTGGATAAATAATTTAATATAATAAAACTTCGAAAAAAACAACTATATATATACTAATAATTCATTATACCAAACTAAGGGTTTAACATTTGTAATACATTTCTAGTTCTCTGTTTTTATATATAAAGCTTCAAAATCACTTTTCAAATCAAATATAATTTACAGAAGTCGTTTTATAATTTTCTATAGTTAAATATATAAATAACTTTATAAATTCTAAATCAAATTTCCTTATATCAAAATTTATAGAATACAATTTCATGACTCTTGTATATCTCATAAATCATGAAATACTCTTCAAAACATTTGAATTATTAACTAGAAAACCTTTCTTGAAATTAAATAAGATTTTTAAATAATAAAACCAAAATTCAATTTCCCTTTAATAAATTAGTTTCTCTAATAATATACTTACTATTCAAATATAATTGAACTTTTTTGAAGTAAAAACATAAAGTCCATTCTTTAGTAATATACTTAAGTTTATAACTTGTATTTATATATTGAATATGTATTGTATATACATAATCAGTAGGGCTACAGAAAATGCGCCCATCGATGGACCGATGTGCAATGCACCGCACCGGTGAGGTATTTTTGGCTATAGCTAAAACTTCCCATAGAATCAAATTCTCCTCTTTGAATTAATATCTAAGCTAAAATTTTCCCTAATCATGAACATGTACACACGGTACACTGTAACAACAAATACATAGCTCAATAACATCATCACTTATCCATATAAACCTTAAATTAAAGAGTGTTGGGAAAAACAATTTTTGTAAATATTGATTTGCCAATTTACATATCCATATGATGATGCATATATACTAATTCATGTTTAGATATAGAATTGTGAGTGTAATCACTCACCTTAGCTCGAAGAAGCTTCAACTTCTTATCCAAAAACTCACTTTTCAACTTACTAAGATGCAAGAGTCTATTTTCATGAAGCTCAAAACTTCAAGTTGCTTACACTAGTTGGTATTATAGCATGACAAAAAGCATATATCAAATTTTCATAATTTATATAATTTTATTTGATTTAATCTTGAATTTAGAAGACAGATGTAAGGTTTTCATAATTTTTATTTTTGTGAAGTTGAAAGCTGCAGATGAAGGAGGTAACTTACGTGATATTTCATGTGTGAAGGAGATAATTCTAGACTTAATAAGAGTTTGGATATTGAAATGGTAGATTTGAGCCTCTCATTTTGGGCTTAGACTTCATATTAGCAAATTTCCTCTTCCTTCATTATTTTTCATCTTCATTAATTCTTACTTAACTCAAATAGATACGAAATCCCAAAATAAAATCATATATATATGTATATGTATGTATGTATGTATGTGTGTGTGTGTGTGTGTGTGTCTTTTAAGTAATTACACAACAATACGAAATTTGTATAGTATTTATTTTCCATAAATTCTTTTATTTTAATTAATTATTTCTAAACTATTATATTTGGCCCACTTCTAATTAAATTCATTTATTCTCCCAATTAATGTCAATTTTCCACTTTGAAATTATTTTCTTACTCAAAATTATATTATCCATTATATAATTTAATAAAATATGATTTTCATATTTTAACTCGTTTTACTTTAACCATTTCTTAATTATTTTTCAAACTCATTTATTAAATAAATTCCAAAACTCCCTATTTAAATAAAATAAAATTTCTTTTCCTCTTACAATAAACTTATATTCTTATTTGTTATAAATACTAAACAAATATAAAATTATTCAATCACTTTTTATATATTTTTAAAATTGTTTAAAACTTAAAGTATCAATATTACTCCAAAATAATTTAATTCATCATTTACTATATTTATAACTTGATGTTGGAAATTTTTTAAAATGAAATAATGTTTTAAAAACGAAGTATGAGTATTTTAGAAATATAACAGAAGCTATTCCAAAATTAATTTTGAGTAATTAATATAGAATTTGGTTAAACTATAGAGAATTGAGTTTTGAAAGTTATATGTTTTTAGGTAATGATATTTCTAAGAATTGTTGAAAAAAATATATTAAAACTATCTTTGGAAATTGGAAGTATAATATTGTTAATTTAAGAGCATGTGAATAGATATGAAGTGACTAAACTGAAATAAATATGAGTTACGATTTCTTTATGAATAATTTAATATGAAACATCTAAGTAAACAATGTTGAAAATTTATTAAAGTAGAATTTAAGACATTTATTTTGAACAAATATGTAATGATCAAAATTAACGTTGGTTAAAGTTAATAATGAATTTCATGATTTTCAAATCACACTAATTTGTAAAGAATAAGCTTCTAGATTAGCAATTTTGATTAAAAACTAAATTTAGAAGTTATTGATATTTTCAACTGGAAATTTGTTTGGAGCTAGAGAAGAATTATACAACCTACGAAGTATTAATTGATTAAGATGAACTAGCTAGGATAGTCAATATGTCAGTGTGCTTAAAACTAGCTAAAAATGAATGTTATGGATTTGAGACATAGGGATTTGTATTAAAGATTAATGAGGGTATAATTTATGAATTGTGGAATTTTTTGAACAACAACGGAAAATATATTTTGAATTGGAATGTACTATTACTTATAAAGTATAGTGGAATTTAATAAATTGTAATACGATTTTTAGAAGATTATCTAAATTTTGTGCAAATAGTAATATAACTATTTTATGGAGTTTATGAAAAATATTATTGTTAGTATTTAAGTAATAAAAATAAGAGGTATTATGAGAATAATAATAATAATAAAGATATATTTTCCATGAATATTTTTGGAATGCACAGCACATTTTTTGATGTAAATCAACTAAAAAGGATTTTTAGGATTTAATTCGAAATGTAGTTATTTTTGAATTTGATAATAATAAAGTGTTTGTGAAAAAAAACGATTTAAATAAATATTAATGCTTGAGATAAATTGATAATAATATTAAATTTTTAAAGCAAATTTCATGAATTTTTTTAGGATCAATTATTGATATTTGAAATATTTGAAGTAATATGTTGAAAATAAAGAGTTTCTAAAATATATCGTTGATTTGAAAAAAAAAGTAGATTATTTTGAGATAATAAAGAAAAAATGTATTCTTGTAATAAAAATTATTGAAATGATATATACATAAGAAGGATATAACAAGATTAAATATATTATTTTGAATTATTGAGACATATGTGATTAAATGTTGTTTGAAATTAACATATATTTTTACATTAAGGATGAGGATGCTCTTATATAAGAAGTGAGAAGAATAAGGGTGTAGTTTAGTAAAAAGTTTCCTAAATGGTTGAATAATTGAAAATTGGTTGTATGAGACAGTTGTCGACAGAGGATGAATAGTCTTATCTATGTAAAGTGTTTTAGGAATATGGTGATGTACATAACGATACTTAGCTATATGTTAGTGTAAGACTACACAAGCATGTGAAGTTAATATTATTTTTAAAGTATCTAGTGCTGTATGATTTCAAGACATGAAGTAAATGTCTTGACTTGCATGTAGTAAGGTACGAAGGTGATTTTAAGGAAGGTTAGATTTGGCGATTTTGAAGAAAATTGACTAAGAGGCAAGATTAGTTCTTTTCAATCATCCCTTAGATTGAAAAAACTATCGTATTAAGTCAATTTTTCAAAATAGTAGTTGCTTTTGCATAACTTATTTTTAATGCCCAATGTATGCGAAAAATAAGTGAAAATTACACAACCTAGTTTATGAGTTCGCTGTAGTAATATTATCTTAAAAAAGGGATCATACACTTGTGATGTCTATAAATTAAATGGTGATGGAGTATGTGGTTCACCCAAGTATCCTAAATGTTAGTCTACTTAGTGGAGAGACACAATTTGTTATTGTGTTGTCTTCACTGTGGACTTAAAGAAGGAGTTTAGTGGGGGTATTTCAAAGGATATAAGAGGGTTTCCTTTGTTCGAGGATAAAGAAGCAAGTTGCAGAGCACGTTGTAAGGTATATGATGATGGAGATATGCCAGTAGTGCAATCTATTTAAATCTAAGCTATACTTGGTTATTATATGATTAGGAACACCTCAACGATACGTTAAGGAATAGAAACTGCATAGGGGGGCATGCATATAGAGTTCGCAATGGGTAGCTAAGTATGTGAATGACTTGCTATTGAGATATGTTATGTGGAAAAGTTAGTGCCATAAGTTGTTGGGCCTTTCCTGATTGTATAGAGACTAGGGAAGCCAGTAGGTTTGCTTGGGCTTCTTGAAAAGTTAGCAGGTGTGCACATGTTTATATTTATCCCATCTGCGAACGTACGTTGATGATTTAGCATTTACGGTAGAGACTAGTTAGCTTATGAAGTGAATATAGAGATGGAGTCTGGAATACCCACTACGTGTATTTACATCTTAGGACTTGATGTGATACGAAATAAAAATAAGGAAATGAAGGTCCAAGTACGACGAAGAAAAGATTTGGATGGGAGTATGTGAGAACTCGAGAAGGGAATCCGAGTTTCCCATCACAAGCTCTCTTCCAACAAGTTCCTCTTCTGGTTAGTTTGTAGGTTAGTTTGCTCGTTAGTTCATTATTTGTTAGCATGTTTGCTTTAACTAGCTAGTTGATATAGGCATAGATGTATGGATGTTAGGCTTGGTTGTATGCACGTCGTTTACGATGTGTTTTGGTTGATATGGTTGCTTTGTTTGAGTTATATCGGATTAGTTTTTACCGTGTCCGCTTTTATGTATACACTTCCAACCCAGGATAGAAAACTATAGTTAGATGTTCTTACTTTTGTTAGGTAATTTGATATATGATGTTTCTTTATATATGTGTTTATTGATTGTGTTGTGGATGTGGTTATTTCTTACACATTGATATAGATGTTGCATATGGAGGTGTAGATGCGCATACATATAGAAATGCACACACCCCCACACACACACACACACATACATACATACATACATACATATATATATGTATGTATGTATGTATATGTATGCATATATTAGAATGTTTGCATACATATTGGTTGCATGACATATGCATTCATATAGGAGGCCGATTTAGTTGCATTTGCACCAATACTATCATATGTATATTATGCTCTTGGTTTTTTTTCGTTTATACTATATAGTGGATGCTAGATGGATGTAACTATGTCTGTTTTGTATGTTTGTATGATGTATAGCAAGTTGCATTGTCCATCCCTCAGAATTTTGAGGATGCAATTTTTTAAGGAGGAGAATGTAACACCCTGTAATTTTACAAAATTAAATAATTAAACTGAAAGGGTAAAATCTTGATTTTAACATAAAGACCAAAATAATAAATTTCTACAGGAATTGGAATAAGGCTTCGAAACCTATTTTATTGTGTCCGTATTGTTGTTTACAATCAGAAAACATATATAATTTGCTGAATTTTGTTAAATGAGCTAGAAATTAGAAGAAGTCAAATCAAGTGGCATTTTCATAATATATTAATTCGGGATTTTAGCCTAGCTATTGTATTTTTCAGCCTATAAATATATCTCTAACCCTATTCCTTTTGCTCTAATAATCTTGCCTCCTCTTATAAAATTATAATCACTAAATTAAATCCAAATCCACCAAGTCAAATCCAAATTAAACAAATAAATATATGGAATCGATCATCGTGAAGAGAGCTATACAAATAAATGGAAGCTATCGTGAAATTTGGAGTTTACAAGGGGAGGAATTTATAGACGGTGAAGAAGGAAGATGATTCATCTCAGATCGGAGAAGATACACGACTAATATGTGAGTGGTATTTATCATATTTGCATATACATCGATAAGACGTATTAATTCAGCCCTTATGATCTTAGACCAAGTAAAAACATTGTAATTGGAAATTAAAAAGTGGTTCTTTTATATATCGACTTGATTAGAATGTAATATGTCATGGCTAGATACTTAAAAATATAATTTTTATCAATTGTAATTAGCAAAAGTTTAAAAAGCGCGAAATACAAAAGTGTTCCAAAACAGATATATTATACACAAAAATTATAATTTTCGACGAGATGAAGCCATTGTTGGTTTTCGTTCATCGATTGGGTGTATGAATTGATAAAATAATGCATTGAAATATAGGTAACCATGGACCTTTTATTTCAATCCAATGGTGAAACAACGACAATACAACGATCGAAGGACACATGTATGAAGAGGAGATTGAGTGGGTTACCATGGCCATATTGGATTAACCACATGAGGTCGCAGACCGCTGAAAAACCATGAAAACATGGCGGTGTGATTTTGCTAGAGAAGGCCGATGGTTACGGCATTGGTTGCATCAGAAACGGTTTAGGATGGGGATTGCAACCATTGTGTCGGATCGTGGTCGTTTGGCCTGAGGCGGCACCGAGGATAATGAAAATGAGACGTGGGTTGGGTTTGTTTGACGTCGGGTTGGATAATTATTTGAAAACGAATGAAAAGAATAATAATAATAATTCAATTATAAATTACGATATTGCCCTTTAACTTCACATGCTTATAACACTCACAGACGACCTCCATTTCATGCGCGGTTCATTGCGTTGAGATCACAGTGAGATGAGGAACGTTTAGGTATATTGTTTATCGTGTTTTAAGATACTTTATAAAATTGTCTAGGTTATATAGGTTCGTTATACGGTTTTGTGCAAAACCGTATTGAGGTTTGATCTAATAGCTTCATAAACGGCGGAGCGATGACAAGTTTTGGAATTGATTCCAATAGTGCCGCAGATTGTTAGGTGAATGTCTAGCATGGACTTGGCCTCAGTAGCCATGTACGATTCCGCGATAGTATTGCGTACGGGCCATACGAGCTGAGACTTTTAACTCAATAGTGTGGTATATGGTAGGCATCAGGTGCACTTCCATTGAAATAATGACATCTAACGACGACGAGTTGGGACTTTAAGCCCAATAGTGTCGCAGTTGGAAGTACACGAGTTGGGACTTTGAGTTCAATAGTGTGCATATGATTTTGCGATATTAGGCTGAGACACGAAGATCTTCAATAGTGAGTCGCATACAATTCTGCAATAGTGGGATGAGACGCGTAGTTCTTTAGTAGCAAGTCACATACATTTTGATGATAGTGGGTTGAGACATGTAGATCTTCAGTTGCGGGTTACATACATTTTCGGCAAGCAAGTTGGGCTTTAAGCTCGATCATATACATATGATTAGATATGGATTAGAATTTAATGAAATCTTAGCATATTATGTCACTATAGTATTATAATATATTTAACTAACTTGTTGGGTGCAGGTGACCCGTGTTGAGTTATGATTTTCAAGCATAAGCAACGTTTTATCAATTTATTAGTATTATACACATATATGATACGCTTCACTTACCAAACATATTTTTGACCCCTATATTTCTTTCTTTCTTTTTAGTTATACTCAAATAGGTCGATATAGAGAAATGGTAGTGACTTGGTGGCATGATGGTATGGCGGTGATGTGTGTTTATTGGTCTATTAATTATCGACTATTTTTACCACAATAATCCTAAACCTTGGGTTGATTTTGTTACTAGTATAGAGAAATGTTATAAGTGAAGTTTATTTGATACTGTATTTTTTGTTCGTTTGGGATTATTGTATTATTAATTACTATATTTTATTCCTTCCGCTACGAGTTTTAAAAAGTATAGTTTATTGTAGATAGCTCTGTGATATGTTATATATGTTACATTAAAACGATCCGCTGTCAACGACATCTGTGATGTCAGTGCTACATTTAGATGTAGGTTGGGATATTGTAGATGGTGGGTTTTTTCACAAATAATTGGTGGAATAAAAAAATAAAGATGGAAATTAAACGTGAAAAACCGAGAAGATGAAGAAAATGTTAAAGATGGAAGAGAGTGTGTGACAAAAGAATTAATGAATGTAATATAACAATCGAAGAAAGGATGACGGAATATGCAAGCAGATAAATATCGTTGAATATTAAAGAGGAGGTTTACGAGTAGATGATCACTATCTCAAATGGTAATTGGTATGTCTTCCCACTGAGATTATAGGGACCATGGATTCTAATGTTCTTGATTCTCGGTTATATACGTAGATTTTGTTTGAGAAAATGCGAGGCGTAAAATATAATAGACACTGTCCTAATAAAACCAGCCAAGTAGTTGAGTATTTGTTTTTCTTTTACATTTTTGCTGGAATATACGACAATGTTAGATCAATCAGGGAGGATCGAATATGTGAGGGAGGATGGAGTATGCGAGGGAGGAGGAGATTAACAGTGGATTTCAACGAATCATAGTAATTGTATGATCCTGTTATATAGTAGAAACAACAATTTCATTAACAAACGGAGGTAGAAATGACCAAAGATAAACAGTGTGTTTGCGGACAAGCATTTGGCTGGGAGATTAACATCCACGAATTTTTACGTCCGACGAAATAGAGTCAAGTCAGACGTACTAATTAAGTAGCAGTTGGGGAGGTAGTAGTTGAACGCTTTGATTCATAGAGTTTGATTGAGACTTATTTTTTACGTTCGACTTAACTCTATTACATCGGACGTAAAAATTTTAAGTCGGATGTACAAACTTCTATATCAGTAAGCTGAGACCTCGTTCTTCCTCACTTCGAAGTAAAATCAAAAAAGTTCTTTTGTTAAAAAAATCTAATGGCTTCTTCATCATCTTCCCCCATCTCAAAAAACCTGATCCAAGAATGGAAGACGAAGAAACAAAGAGATTTATCGTTGCGTGTTTCTTATTGCATCGAATGAAAGAGAAAAAAATGAGGTTTTATCTATGCTGTCCGAATCTAATTAAGGGATAATTATAAAGAAATTTATATCTCATCGGTTCTGGTACAGAAATGAGGCAACCATCTCCATTTGTGTAGAAATTTTAGAGTTTGATAATGGTGGAGGGAGTGCAATAGGATTCACAAAGACAGATAATCAAGGGTAATGATGATTTCTGGAAAAAAACAAAAGGAGAAGGTGTTACATTCCTGAAATGTTTTAAGAAAGTCTCACCTTACGATTGAGAAATAGTAGACTTTTTACTTGGTGGACACTTGTCTAAAAAAATTATCCATTCGGTGGTAAAGTTGAGTCCACGCCTCCTTTATATCTCGGTTACAAACATGCCATGCACCGGGTTGGTTTGATAAACGAAGAAAGTACGAAAGAAATTATGGTTGTTCTTGATGCTACCGATGTATTTGATTTTCACAACGTCACATTCATTTTAGATCCAGCATTACATTTCCGGCGTCAGCATTCTCTTATCCACCATTGTTCCAACCGAAAGTCCAAGCGTGGCACTGATGCTGGACCTTCTCCTCCATCTCTTGCTCCATGTAGTACCTCCACACTACAACGGCAAAAAGCTCCAGTTCGGTATAGAGTCATTTGTGGAGATTGTCCGCGTCATGATCCCAAAAAGAATTTGAAGTCGTAGTAGGTTTCTGAATTTATAGTTGTATTTGAATTTGAGTTTCTAGTATTAAATATCAAAGATTAAATATTATATTAAATATTAAGTGTTAAATATAATTACTAAATAAAATTAAGCAACGATTTTTATTCAACAATCTTCACATTAGTTTACACAACATTTTTTATATCCTACTCAACCTTTAACCAATAACTAATCAAAAAAGTTGTCCAGCGAACCATCTGAACTAGGGGTGGGCGCGGGTCGGTTTGGTGCGGTTTGGAGTCCAAACCGCTTCCGCACCGCATCAAACGGTTAATCAAAAATACAAACCATTATACCAATCCTTTAAATGGTTCGGTTTCGACCAGGTTTGAATATAATACGGTTCAGTTTCGGTTCGGTCCGGTTTGAACCATATTAAATATGAAATAAAAGAATTACTTCCATCAACAATCAATTTACAAAGGCAACCGTGTGAAACTTTTGCATTTAAAGGTTAAAACACACAATGTTATACTGAAATGAAAGATTAGTTTTTAATTGTATGAATATTCAATTTGACATTTATCTACAAGTGAGATTTTTTTGGTAGATTAACCCAATATCACATTAATCAATGTATAGTCATTAAGAAAAATGATTAGAATAAGATTATAATTAGTATTTATTCAAAAAAAAATGAGATGAAAAATATTATCCCAAAACTATAACTTCTTCTTTTATGTTGGCGATTATTATTAATATAACAACAACGTACGCTAAAAATAGATTGTACATCGTTAGAATCTAAAATAAGATAGAAGTTGCTTTATTTTTATCATAAGATTACTAATATAAATTTTCGGTTTAGTCCGGTTTAATATGGTTGGTTCAATCGTCCAAACCGCAACCGAACCGTATCAATGCGGTTCGGTCCGGTTTGGGTTATCAGCTTTGATTAGAAGATTCGGTGCGAGTTTCCGCACCGCTTTTACGGTCCGGTGTGGACGGTTTCCGTATAGTGGTGCGGATTATGCCCACCCCTAATCTGAACTCTACCCTCTAGTCCAATTTGTACGCCAATACAAGCTATGCTTGCTTCCAGAATGAGTATTTCAATTCCATCAAACCCTTTTCTTCACTATTCTTCCAAAATTGTTTCACAGAATTCCCAGATACACACAATCCATGGCCACCATCTCCCCTTCCCCACTCCCAATCCCAAGCTCAATTCAGTCCGTTCCTGATTCTGATTCCGATTCAAAATCCGTATCCGATTCCCAACCCCAACCCGAAACCGGACTCGAATCCACCATGTCACCGCCTCCCTCCCTCCTTCACCTATCCTTCAACCAAGACAACGGATGCTTTGCCGCTGGAACATCCTCCGGCTTTCGAATCTTCAACTGCGACCCTTTCCGCGAGATCTTCCGCCGCGACTTCAATTCCGAAGGAGGTTCCGGTGGAGGCATCGCCGCCGTGGAGATGCTCTTCCGATGCAACATCCTTGCTCTCGTCGGCGGCGGGCCGAATCCTCACTACCCGCCAAACAAAGTCATGATCTGGGACGACCATCAGTCTCGCTGCATCGGCGAGCTCTCCTTCCGATCTGAGGTCAAGTCTGTCCGGTTGCGCAGAGACCGGATAGTTGTGGTCCTTGAACATAAAATACTGGTCTATAATTTTGCGGATTTGAAGCTGGTGCAGCAGATTGAGACAGTGGCAAACCCAAAGGGGCTGTGCTGCGTGTCGCAGCAGCAGGGTGGTCTGGTGCTGGTATGTCCTGGAGTGCAGAAGGGGCAGGTGAGGATTGAGAATTATGGCGCGAGGAAGACTAAGTTTGTGATGGCTCATGATTCTCGGATTGCTTGTTTTGCCATGTCAATGGATGGAAGGTTGATTGCGACGGCAAGCACCAAGGGGACTTTAGTTAGGATCTTTAGCGCCATGGACGGGACTTTGTTGCAGGAAGTGAGTTTTACGTGTTATCGTTTGTGATTCCCATGTGCATTGATGTTTCGTAGTAGTTTCACCTCTCAAGCATTAGAAAAACTTAGCATTCATGGAATTAACAGTTCCATCTGCTAAATTAAACAGCAGGGAACAATGCATAAATGTTGCATCTCTCTTAGTAAGCAGAGTATAGCCTACACCGTAGTTGAGTTGAATAATATTTATTTTAACTTGTGAGATGTGTTATAGATTGTATGAAAATACGGTCTTCGTTGTAATCAGCAGCGAAGCTGGGAAACTCTAGTGCGTTAGGGATGGTTGGATAACAGTGTATTTTGATGAAGAAGACTTAGTTAAGCACAAAATACAAGTTATCATCTTTAGTAAAATTTGCAGTATAATTTGACGATGTGCAACTGTCCCTATTGTGCTAATGGTAGCTTCCCAACTAGTTGATGGAACATCTTGTATGTGGGTTAGTGTGGAGTGCATACTATTGGATAAGCTAGTGGAGTGCATACTATTGGATAAGCTATCATGTGGGGGTTAGTAGAGTGGAGTGCGTGCCAATTGACTTGTCATCAACATTACTTGTTTTCATCCTTTGTCCTTTGCATCTCCATCCTTCTGTAAATTATATGATAATAGATGCTTCCCCATGGTACCTCAATCCTCAATCAAGTTTCCTGTCTTACAATCTTTCCCTGCTTTGTGTTTTGTCCTGGTGAGAGACAGGGCTACTAGCCACTAGGCAATATCTAGGAGATATATCAACATATTATTACTATACTGTTATGTAGCACGTATACTATAATATAAGTTCATGCACTGATAGTTTCTTAAAGCTTTGGCTCATTGCATTACCTTGGAGTTGTTTGCACTTTGCACACCTTCTGTCATCTTTTTATTCTTATTATCATGTAATAATTAAAATTTAGACCATCAACAAATCTAGGCATCTCATGAAAAATACATCTGTTATGTTGTACTCTCTTTTTGTTATTTGTTTTAGGTAAGAAGAGGTGCTGATCGAGCAGAAATTTACAGTCTCGCATTTTCAGAGAATATGCAGTGGCTAGCTGTTTCAAGTGACAAAGGGACTGTCCATGTGTTCAACTTAAAGATCAACCTGGGATTGACAGTAAACGATAAGCCTCGCCCTGCTCCAGACCTGCATGTTCAACCAGCAACTTCGTCACTATCATTTGTTAAAGGTAATAATATATTATGTTTTACCGCAATTTTTGGTGTATTCAGTTTGAAATGTGTAAGACCTTTTTAAGTATGGACAACATTAGATGGCATGAAATATTGAAAAGGAATATTTATTTATTCATCGTTTATTTTGAGGACATCCAATTTTGAAGGGAAAATATTATTTTCTTTGCACTTTAGATCTTACGTTAAACCTACTAATCCGGTCTTTCCAAAATAATAGATTATTATGTGCTACCTTGATATATATGTGACCTGCCTCCATACAGTTTTAGTACATATCATCGTGAAGTTTATACATTATCTGCCTCCATCCATTCTTATATGTCATACCGTCCACTACTAATCAGTCTCTACCTGTTATTATTGTGTGTGCTTCGGGAGGAGTGCATATGCTAGAAAAAAGTTCGAGTTTGATGAAAATGGTTAAAATATCTTCTATTTCATATAATTATCAATCGAATAAAAAGTTAGTAAAACAGATGGAATCGGTCTTTAAGATTTGCACATATAACATTTGGTTTTGGAGATCCATGTCCTACCGAGTTGAACTAAGTGCACTTTCTTCTGACAAGAACTATGATTTTAAAGATGACCTTTTAAGATCAAAATTTGCTCTTTTTTGGTTGACAAAAAGATGTATCTTTGACTTCTCAATCACCAATGATCAAGTAAGATATAAGTTGTTTGATCCTTTTGTTAAAAAGCACAAGGAATATTTGTACTACTCTCAAATCATCTCCAATAGGCATTTGAATTTTATATATACTTCAATTAACAAAGAAAATTTTCTCTGTCCTACTTTTATAAGTATAAACAGTGTCATTTGATCTTACAGTTAAAATATGGCCTTTTAGGTTATGATATTGATGAACCGTGGCTTAATCAAGTTCGGGTTTTATTTTAGATTTTTTATTGCTGAATTGCTTGGTAATAAATTGAATTATTTTGGAACTCCTGTTTTTTTATTTTCTGCTATGGCTAGACAACTGGTATATTGATATGCATACATACATACACAGAGGCGTAACCATGATTTTTTATTGGCGAGGTCACAGTTAAATATGTTTATAAAATCTAGGGTAGTTGCTCTATGTATTTTTGCTAATTACTTAACTAATCACAAAAGTATTCACAATAAATTATATGTAATAATTGTAACTGAATAATTGATATGATGATAACTCGTAAAGAAACAGCGAATGATTGAATGAATTCTTCTTAAATAATTCCACTCATGGAATGAAGAGCGCTAATTTTATTGAGCAATTCCAACAAGAAACCATGTTAAAATCAATTTCATTTCAAAACCATGGTAAAATAATTCAATTTCGAAATTAAAACCATGTTAATATGAAACAAAAAAGTCTCTTTATTGTCCACATTTTTGTAGATATTTTCAATGTAAATTAGATTAAAAGTTGGAACTAGTTTCAACCATATTTTAGATCATGTCAATAGCTCTATAACCTTGATAAAGTCCAAAGTAAAGACCAGTTTCAATTATGCTCTGAAAAATGAAAAAATTAAAAACTTTAACGAACTTAGAATTTCATCATTTTGTATTTAGCAATTTTGCAGTAAACTTAATCTCAATCAAACCATACGGCAATTTGAAACAACAAACCAATTCTTTTAAAGTGAAACAAAACCAATTCCATCAAGCTTTAAACAAACGAAACAAATGATCCAAATTCATGAAATGAGTAGCCCAAACTACCCAATTTGACCAAAAAAATTGAACTACCCATTGCGCTGCTTAGAGAGATGGAGGCATCCAGAGAGATGGAGGGGGCAAACTTTGCTATAGCTTTGAGACGATTGGATGCGGCGATGAAGTTTAAGGTTGGAAGCGATTGTGATTTGTGACAATCTATTTGAGCTAGGTTATTATTTCCATGAAGTACATTTTAATTTAAGAATTTCTGGTGGGGTCACCTGAACTCCCCAGATTGTATGTGGTTACGCCTACAAACACATATGTAGACACACACGCCCGCGCGTATGTGTGTGTATTTAGAAAAACTTTATCTGATTAATTTTGCTAATATATGAAATTCTGATGCTAAATTTCATATACTTTCATTTTATAAATATTTCGTTTCCTTTTGTTATGTAGGTGTATTGCCCAAATATTTTAATTCGGAATGGTCAATGGCACAATTTCGCTTGCATGAGGGAACTCAATACATTGTTGCTTTTGGTCACCAGAAGAACACTGTTGTTATTCTTGGAATGGATGGAAGGTACACATACATTGAATGGAACATTGTTTTTTTTTCATTTTCTTTTACTCCTCTTTATACTGATTCACTATGATTGGGTGAAGAATACCAGGAAGCATAAAAGTTGCAAAACAATTTTGTTCGTCAAATTTACTATTAATATAACAAGTCCTGCAAATCCGTCCTTTTACACACTTACTCAATTTGTTAAAATAAGTAAATTTAAAAAAGTTTATCCTGACAAAAAATATATTGGAGCACACACGTCAAACGTGTGTACCTTCACAATCAATTAACGTCGACAGTTTTTCACACACAGCACCATGACAAATGGGGGTATATACACGATATTAGTGTTGAATGATTTTGATTTGGCAATCCTTCTTTGGTTTTAACTTTGAGAATTATCAAGCCATATCTGGGGTACATGTATTATTTTATCATTTCTTGATTCAAGCGTACAGATATTCTTTAAATTTTAGATTTAATATCGCTGTTTGTTGTATTTGCAGCTTTTACAGATGTGAATTTGATCCGATCAATGGTGGCGAAATGAAACAGCTAGAATGTTACAATTTACTGAAGTCGGATGAAACAACATAACAGTATTTCATGCCTATTTCAGAATTTACTTCTTGTAATAGCTTATGAACTGTAAATATTTGTGGTTTGCATATATTCATGTCCATGCTTGAAGTAGCATATTGTATATTCCTTTTGCAAATGCCCTGCTATATATCATACACTGTATAATTCAACTTTAGCACTGCTTATCTTGTTACCTCAAATCTCTATGCATAACGCGTATAAGGCTGTTATATTCTTCGCATATGCGTCTACACAATCTATTGGCTTTCTAAGTTTGTACAACTGGGATTCAAGGTCGATTTTAATTATGTATTGCATAACATGATTAGCCATGTCGTTCTACTGAGCAAGTGTCGCAGTTATGAAATTCTAATGTTCTCTACGGAATTGTGGTTCTGATCAAATTCTTCTACTTTTTTTATTCGATATTTTTATGTCACAAGTTGTGTTAAGACAACTTCAATTCAAATGCTTGAGAAAACACTTTAAATGCCCAACATGAAATTTGTTCACACAAAGGTGGAGATAAAATTTATTCATACATAGAAGAAGTGATATTTCGGGAAAAACCTTTTCGAAGTGCGAGTCTGTGCTATCGTATGGAAGCTTCATGCAATGGGTTTCACCCTTTTGTAGAACAAGCGATATTATGAGGAGATAAGTACACGAATTTACATATGAAAATGGGATGTATAGTTAACGTCTGTTGACAAGCTTCAATCAGGGCTTTGAGAATGGGCCACTTGTACGACCGCTGAAGGACCAATTTGCGATAGAGGCCATTTATTTGTCTTCAAAATAAGTTGTTTGTTAGCAGTGGTACAGCAATTTAATGTAGTTCAGCAAGTTATTGTAGTTCAGATGGTAATGAATTTCCGCTTGTAGATAGTGATCTAGGTTTGATTAGCACATTGTCCAGGACCCATGTTATTTTACATTTTTCACTCTTGTCCAGGGCCCTATATTGCCTTGGGCTGCGTCTGGCTACAATAGTAGTCCCATGGTCCAAAAAGGCTCTCGTCTCTAATTCAAATTATGGCTTTAAACAAGGCATCTGGAGCAATATGCGACCAACATCTTTATCTACTAAATGCATCCCTTCCAAAAGTCGGGTTTTGTTGCACGTATTAGCTCTACAATTACTACGGTTCTTCAAGTAGCACGTACCATCAAACAAACTATAACTGATTTAATGAGTCATTCGCAGTTTCACAGTCTGAATTTGTTAATACTTACATATGCATGGCTTAATCTTTGAGACAAGCATATGACTACTGGCAGGATCAACCAGGTAGCACGTGCTTAAAGACACCGACAATATGACGCACACACTCTTAACAAAAAGAGACGACGACACAATCGTGCGATGTCTTTTCACAAAGTGCGGACAAACCGAGATACAATTTGGTTTCAAACAGAGAATACGCCCTTGAAACTTAATCAATACGCCATATCCAAAAAACTTTGGAACCACTCAATGACCAACTTCACCAATGACAAATAACATCGTCGATCGACGCCAAAGAAGGTACAGCCATTGGTCATCCCCCGCATCGCCACAAGGCAGATGAGGGACAACGAAACACGTAAGAATCGAACAATTTCTTTTTAATATCATTAGAAGGCAACATCGCACATATCAAATCTAAAGCTTCAAGTACGAAAATGGTGGTTTATCATTGGTGGCTGCAACAAAACAGGGAGCCCAACAATAAACACACCTATAATCACTCACATGCCACCGCGACCACAACCCATTTATGTTCTCGGCCACCACGCAATGTTGAAATAAGTCAACAAGCAGAAAAAGTCCAAGAAAAAAAAAACAGGATGATCCGCCGAGCACGAAAAAACCAATTTACCGAACCAATCCAACATTTCAAAAGCCCAAACATTAACCGGCTCGATCAAAATAAGGTCGATATATTTTCCAACTTAACTCAAAGCCGAAGCCCAAAAGTCTCGCATCTCAACCGTAATAATACCAACCACCCAGACCAGGACTGTCCTTCTGTCAGCTTCAAATACTGCCATATTCATGGGACAAATTTCGAAATTATAAACGTCATTCAGGACCTTGCACCGGGCATCCAACATCATGCCCGGTGTCTGTTTCGAGTACGTGGCACCACAACCATTTCCCATGTCGCATCAATCCGTGCAACTACCTCCCCCAATATATGAAATTTTAAAATCTAGCAAATATGACTCCTGTAGTCCAAAGTGTCTCTGCAATGTAGGAAAATCCGGGCAAATATCATTCTCGGGTCAAAATGCAGGTCGACTCGAAGCAAGCCCCGAGATTTTTCATGTCTGACTCGGAGCGCCCATATCACCAGGCAAGTAATGGGAAACCAGCAACATGACTCAAAGCAGGTACCGAGTTTTTTCAAGCTCGACCTGAAGCCAACTCGGCCACTTGAATACTGCGAGTAAATGATGCTCTGACTCGAAGCACGCTGGCAGTTTTCACATGCTCGACTCGGAGCAGGGATTTCCTCGAGCTTGCTTCGGGAAAGTTGCCGGACTACTCGAAGCGCGCTCTGAGTTTTCCACCGCACGACTCGAAGCAGCTGCATCTAAGTGCACGCTTTGGGTATTTACCAGAGTGTCCCGAAGCGCTCCCCGAGTTTCCACGTGCCCGACTCGAAGCAAGGATGTCGTCGGCCGTGAACTTGCACTCCGACCCCGATGTATAGGCGAGAACATCGGACCGGACCGGGGCGAGCGTCGGGTGATTGCCAACTCGTTTATTTATAGTTGAAATAGAAGCGCGGTCTTTTGGTTCGAAGATGAACTTCTCAAAATTCCATTCACTCATATACAATTAAATATTATCTATTGTCATCCAAAAAGAATGGGTACACGTTATGTACTTTTAAAACTAACCAACCACAGATATTATTTCCACCCTGCAATTTCTACGCTGGACTGAACAATTCAAATTAAGTTAACACATAATATTTCATTGAATATATCTTTAGGCTTGCGTGTTCATTTGAGAACAAGTCTAATGCCCACATCAGGTACAATATATTCTTACTAGACAATTCAACACATCAGTATAAATATTTAGGGTTACACTTACACTTCTTATCATTTGCCACTTCCTTTTATTGGTATGTTCATTTATTAAAAATCCATTTAATTCCATACATCATTTTGAGGCAACTAAGGTATGAACTTTGTCTATGTTTTCTATGAATTGAAGATTAGTTATGCTCTGTTCTGTCATATACCCCTTATATACATTTAGATTTTCTCCATAAGTAAAAGCATGATTGGACTTATTTACTTTAATGTCTGAAATGATTGGATTTGCTGGCTTGGTTATTTCTTCTTCTCCTTCCCGACGTTCCTTTTTCATCATCATTCTCATTCATTAATTTTTTAAACCAATGACTAATGATTTTCTTCTTCTTTGTAAACAAAGAATTATTTTCTATTTCCTTTTGTTTATTAATACAATCACATAGTTTTATTTTGTTAGATAATGACTAATATGAATCATTGTAAAGGAAGAATATGTATATAAGAGCGGTTGGTGCTTTAGATTCACATTGTATCTTGAGCTTTCATTCAATAAATATCCCTCTAAAATGCATTATTCATAAAACATAATGGATGGGTGTTCATATCTTTTCATATGTAGTTCAAACGGTTAATAGTGGCATTTTACCTAATGTGAAATATATACTTATTTCAGCACATGCGGTAACGCATGCGTTAGCAACTTAAAGTCAATTTAATATTTTGTCAAGCGCAAGCAAGTAATACAAAATTTGGAAAGCTAGGTGGAAAGTTACGTAAGAGTACAAAAAAATAAGCTATGTTATTTACACACACAATGCATTTTTAATTTTAAGCTTTCGCCTCATCTTTCTCATCAGGCTCAACAGTAAAAAAAGGGTCCTTTTATCATATAAATACAATTTTGATATTGAAATAACATACTTATCGTATAAATAACTTTAAGGGGAAGACAAGCACCATTGTCCCAATGGTTAAGTGATTCGACTTCGGTGCGAGAGGTCACAAATTTGAAACTTGCGTAACGTGATTCAAATATATATTGACATATGATTTGTGTTATGTTGTCCCAATGACATGTTGCATCTAAGTATAATTTCAAAAAAAAAACTTGAAGGGGAAGGACTAGATTGATATAGGTTTACAAGCATCTTTTAATATGAAACAAACGTAAGAACCCATATTCAACTGTACGCTACAAAAATAAGGTTGATCAATCATGCAACGTTGATTAAAACTAGAGAAGGATAACTTATCATTGTAGTTACTGTAAAGTATGGAGCATGAGGTCAATCCTTATAATAGAATTTGCTAATAAATGTTAACTAACAAGCAGTTAATTACATGCATGCAAATATAAATGTTAATATTTCGAATGGATATAAACATTTGTTGTTATTAACTAAAATAGAATCCATTTTGCCTTCTAATTAACAGACATGAATTAAGTTTTAGATGATAGTCAATGAATATTTGTACAAGAATGACAAAGTTACCTTAATTAGTACAAAGAAAATATTTGGCAAACAAACATTAACATGAACGAAGGCGTACAAAAATACAAAAATGAAATAGAGATGTAATAAATACAAGAAATTTTAGTAGGTCCAATGGGATAAGCAATCTAACTGTAAAAGCGATCATAAATGTCTACTTTACATTGACAAAGTGGTCACGTGTGTCAAAAAGAAATTTTAGTAGGTATCAATTTTGAGATCCATAAGCGAGGATATAAATTCTTTCCATTGAACGCAATAGGTAATAATCAGGGTATTCAAATGCAAGTCTTAACGAAGTATAAGCTTAATTACATGTTATTTTATCGGGTTGTAGCTATATAGCCATATCTTTTATTATGCTTTGTCATCACATTTTGATTCTAAATTAACGTAACAATATATTCTATTCAACGTGATAACTTAATTTTTTAGACCCTCCATCATGTTTGAGATCTTACTTGGCAATAAGGTAATTAACTTTTAAAGCATTTTAAAAAAGATTTGCATTTACTTGGTAATATCACTCAAATCAGGTAATATTTCCTATTGACAAAAGTTCTTTACGCATACCCATAATAAGAATCATTATCATCCTTCCATCAAGTAGGGCTTACAATATAATTTATCAGTCAAACAATGGATACTAAACACTGTGATAAGCAAAGGTCGACTCAAAAAGATGATGTATCTCCAAAAGCATCTTCAACGGAGGCTAATAAAAAAATTAACATTTACTAGTGGTACATTTTAGGTGTTGCGGCCATTATTATTAGTAAGGAAATCAATGTATATTATCTACTGTTATGTTTTCCAATTTTGAAATAAAATTTTGATTTATATTAATGTTTGCAAATATTCTAATGCTTATCTTTTATGTGACGTTGGAATTCGGTTTCATTCTAATAATTTTATTCTAATAATTATCATCATCTTAACAAGTACCATCAACTGCTATGTGAAGCAATGTATTTAAGATTAAAAAATTAATAACTTAACCATATTTATTTTTCAACTGGCCATATATCAAAGACGAATAGTCAAAGGAAACAAAATAAAAGAACAAATATTTTAAGTGATGAACGAAGAAAATGCGTTGAATGAGAGATATAGAACGAAGGAAAGCTATGAATCAAGAACAAAGAGAAAATTATGTAGCTCGGCACCATGAAATTTATCTATAGAGAAGAGAAAGATCTCAAAATGCATCTTTACGAAGAAATACAAATACTATAAGCAATGAGTCTCATAATTACCAACAAGAAAGAAACCCAAGAATACAAAGAGAATAAAAAGAAATCATATCCATTGAGGATAGAGAACATATTATAGATGACATACCACAATCTAACCAGGAGCATATACGATTATCACAAAAGAATAATCAACTATAAAGACGTCAAACTATGTGAAGAAATGTTAGAACTCATAATGTTGCAAAAAATTTCAAAGATCATGCTGGATTTCGAAAGAATTTATTGAAGCAACCAGCATTTTGTCAACATTGTTTGACAATATTTCAACACGAGTGCATCATTGTGTGGTTTAAATAGAAGAACCATACCCCCCCTGGTGCATTCACCCAATGAGCTCTTGGAGCTCTATAAGGATACAAGTGCTGATGGTATACATTTCAAAAGAAATATTCGATCATAAAACCATGTGTTTTCCTTCACTTCAATGGGAGTGCATGTCGACGATAACCTAACAAGTGGAAGAGATGATATTTACACTTTCCATGCTCAAGAATATATATACCACAATATTGGAAATCTACTTCCTAAAGAAGGAGATAGACCAAGATTACTACAATTACAAACACCCACCCCCCTCACACACCTATGATACCGATCATGAAATTGAAAATCGAATGATTGAAAATGAAGACTAAGTTTATTACCTAAACAGTTATCTATAAGACTAAGTTTTGCTTTAACATTAACAAAGCTCAAGGGCAAACAACTCCAGATGTTGGAATTTACTTACCCCAAGATGTATTTAGTCATGACCAACTTCATGTTGTATTATCAAGAGGAGTTTCAATGAAAATACCAAGTTTTAGTTAAAAAATGGTGAAGTTCAAGGATAATTTGGAACATACACTTGAAATGTTATGTACAAAGGCGTGCTAATACTTTCAAAAGGACAAATTTGATATATATTTTTTATTAGTTATTTCTTTTTGTGATGTTTGATACATAATTTATACATTTTATTTTTGGTTCTTTTTTTCTAATAATACAAACTTATAGAATAACAATCATCAACAATGAAATAAATCTTTATTTTATTTATTATTTTATATTTAAAAGTTTGTTTTCATGTATGTCATTTGTATGTTAATTTGCACTTGCAAATCATGCTTTTTTCTATTATTTATATATTCTTATATTTCTAAAACATATGTCCTTTGTACTATTTAAATGCATGCGTTGTGCGTAGCGTATGCCGTTAGAACTTAAATATAATAGCTTTGGTATAACACTTTCTGTTATCAGCGTCAACTTCTAAAAAAGCTCTCTATAGATGTTAACAGATGTTAATATCACTTAAAATAGGATCTAGCAAATATACTTCTTTACAAATTCATAACGCTATTTTACATATATTATCAAACTTAATATCACTTAAAAATATGATCTAACAAATAAACTCTCTATACATTTTTACTCTTTATTAATTGATAATGGAGACAAAAATTCAAACTAATAAAAAATCAAACGATGCAACTTAGAAATAAAAATTCAAACTAACTACACATGATTCCAACTCAAAAAAATAACTAAATATTTATGAAAATTATTTCTCTTGAATATGTTAAACAAATATAATTTGTAAAAAAAGTCATTTACCCACGAAGGGTGTGCTATTGTCACACACAAAGCACGTGTCGTAACACTCGTGTATCATAATCTGCTTCATGATTTAGGAATTGCTTGATGCAGATATGGGTGCTCCAAAGGCAATTAGGTAATCACTTGCTTGATTTTATGTATATATATATTTATATGTATGTATGTATATAATTTATATGTAGTTACCACTATAATTGTATGGATGCCCTATTAGTCTCCACTTAGGTATTAGGCGATTGTTGTTGGGTAAGCTCCGTCTAAGAACTGGGCGAGGCTTATTGCTTCACTTAAGCATCTAACCAATCGTTGTTCGTATTTCTCACAATAGAGAAGTAGGTTAACCCACGTAGAAAACTATAACTTTCTTGGACCATATACCACAATGGTCCAATGCTTCATCCAGCCCAACTCGGGTGGAAACCATCAACCCATACACCGCACCCATCTGGAATGTAGCTTGTCTTCCTTGCTTGTCCACTAGCTGATCAAGTCTGACAAGGCTCTTTCAAGGAACACCTCGTTTGCTTCAGCAAGATTAACAGGCCAGCCTCCTCCGCAGGCACCAAGCGGCAAGCTCAGGACAAGTTGTCCTTCTAGGATAGTGCCTACCAATGACCAGTCTACTCCACTAACAGGCTACTAAATAGCTCTCCCGTTCATCTTTGTCCCCATCTTGGTTCATCCTCGCCCGCAAGTTCCTTTAGTTGTCTTCAACCGTGTCTACAATCATCGAACTGCCTTGGCCTAAAAGAAGCTCCATACTCAGGACAAGTTGTCCTTCTAGGATAGTGCCCACCAATGACTAGTCTACTCCACTAACAGGCTACTAAATAGCTCTCCCGTTCATCTTTGTCCCCATCTTGGTTCATCCTCGCCCGCAAGTTCCTTTAGTTGTCTTCAACCGTGTCTACAATCATCGAACTGCCTTGGCCTAAAAGAAGCTCCATATGTGCCGCTCCTCTGAAAAGAATGGCATCAATTGGCGCTGTTTACGTGAAAAAAGCGGCATTGTGCAATTACCCTTTATTGTCCTTTGCTGTTACCCAAGTATCCCTGCTGTAGCCACTCCACGATTTCACACCGTTTGCATGCTTCAAGCTTTCCCATAGTGTTATCCCGCCTTTTTACAAGGCTACGGGCAAAAGCGTTAAACTTAATCGACTGCACGTTCGTCAAGGCTGGTGTACGATGGATTCAGTCGACTGGATGGATGGATGACGCAACGCACTTGAAAGATGGAAATTGGATTGGACAGAGACGGATCGACTATAATTTGGGTCAAGGAAATGTGGTTCGGTCTGGAAGTTAGAAATGGTTCGGCATTGGTTGCTACTCGGCATAAAGGAGTCGCATCTCGATACCTCGCACCTCGATTCCTTGCACCTCGATACCTCGCATCTCGATACCTCGCACCTCGATACCTCGCACCTCGATACCTCGATACCTCGCACCTCGATACCTCGCACCTCGAAACCTCGATACCTCGTACCTCGATACCTCGACACCTCGCACTCGCACCTCGCTTCGCATTGGCGGCTCGGCATGGGTCGTTCGGCGAAGATGGCTCGGTGGAAAGTCGTTCGGCATAAGACGAATGTGGCTCGGTGGAAATTCTTAATGGGCCTTTACCGTTCAGAAAGCCCAGCAACTCAAAATTCGCCTATAAATACAGCTTGTAGAGGTTCAGAAAAGGGGATCTCCTTCTTCTCTTCTGCTCTCTGACTTTTTCCTAAGACTAAAGCTAGTCTCCCACTTTATAACTATAACTGATTCTTACATCAATAAAAAGAAAACTTCTGGAGTGGACGTAGGCCGGAGTTAGCCGAACCACTATAAAATCTGTTCTTCTTTACTACTTTCATTTTAATTTTGATTGTTCTTCATATTATTACTCTCTACAGACATCCTATATGTGTGATGTGATTGTGATTTGGTGCTTTCATCTGGATTTGGGTGTTAGTGAACAATTTTGGCACTAACATTTTGGTGCTTTCACTGAGAAAGCTAGCACTCGGGAATTTCGGAGCATGAATTTTGGATTGAAAAGCTTGAAAACTCGGATTTTAGGAAGCAATGGCTAGAACACCAACAAGGAAGCAAGCAGCGAAAAGGAGCAATCAGGAAGGAAGTCAAGTGGCCTCTTTTGGATCTAGAGAGGATAATGCATCCGTCTACATAACTCGGGACGAGATGCAAGTTATGATGATCTATGCAGGAGCAGATGATGAAACGACAAGAGGAGATGATGCAGGCTCTTATTAGGAAATCTGGACAATCAGGAATTGCAGGTGCTCAAGTTCTCGGAACTGGGCTAGAGGGACACAACCAGCATGTGGATGGAGTAATTCAGCAGGGGCCAACCCGCAATCAACAGACAACTAACAATCCGGATGGACCTGGACTCGGGGGCGCACCACCAGATAATGCTGAACCAGTTCATAGAGGAGTTCCAGCGAAACCACGCAACAGGATGCTGGCAGGAATGTAAGAGCAAGAGATGAAGAGTATGTACCAAAATTCCCTCGGGGACTCGGGGGGCAACCCTTGACGGACGATGCTGGATTAGCCGACATTATCAGGCGAACTATGCGTGGAGGTTTGACCAATAGAGATCTGGAAGGAGTAAACAAGAGTCCGTTCACTCGTGAAATCAGGGTAGCTCGGAATCAGCCAGATTTCAAGCTACCTAATGTGGAGATATACAATAGCAAGGCCGATCCAACAGATCACTTGATGAGATATACAAGACACATGGAGGTGCTGGGGGCATCGAAAGAAGTTATGGCTCGATGTTTCCCTTTATTCTTAACAAACATAACTGCTATGTGGTTCAGACAGCCGGAGAAGGATCTGTCGGGACATGGACAGAGTTGGTGGACAGGTTTCTGAAGCAGTTTCGGGTATATATCAAAAGGCCAAAGAACGTAATGACGCTGACATCGATTAAACAAAGGACAAACGAGTCACTCAGAGCCTTCTTAACTCGGTTCAATGCAGAGATCGCTTCGGTGGATCGACCAGATCCATCGATGGTCTTAGTGGCAGCAGTATCAGGGGTCAGAGAGAATTCAGATTTCAAGGTATCTTTAATACGGGACCCACCAATGGATCTCGGGGAATTCTTTCATGAAGCTGAGAGATTCCTTCGGCTGGAAGATGCATGCTCAGATATGAAGTTAAAGGAGGTGAACGCGGTGGATGATGGAGGGCTATCTAGCGGAGGCTTGGAAAAAGATAAAGATAAAGGAAAAAGAAAGCTGGATGACGAATTAGGAAAGGCTAGGAAGCGGTGGAGAGAGAAAAAATTCTCCACCTACACAAGATTGAATGAGACGTTGGAACAGATTTATTTGGAGACTCGGAATCTCCTTCCTTACCGAAGGCCGGCTAGGAGAGAACCCTCCGAACGTGAGAGGGCATCAGGAAAACACAGCTTCTTCCATGATTTGGACAGGCATGATACCAACAGCTACATGCAGTTAAAGGACATAATTGAGGAGCACGTAAGGAATGGATAGTTGCGACAATACGTCGAAGCTCGGAATGCAGCGGTGGGGCAGGAGCAACCACCGTCTACCTCACACAGTGATGGTGCGAGGCACGGGAATGATGGTCGATTGGTTATCAATTGACAGGGATATTATGAAATAAGTAGCAAACTACGGGCAAACGGCCAAGTCACTTACTCATGTACGGGGACGTAGATAGCCCCTAGGCATGCTCTGAGATGATGATAAGCCGCGACGCTCTAGTTTGTGAAATCTGCTTTCTCTTTTTTGACTTGGACATTTGCTTTTTTTTTGGTTTAGTTTGAACTTCTGGTTTTGTTTGTTTCTTGGTTTGGACTTTTTATTTGGATGATTGTTTTCTGGTTTGGATATTGGTTTGGATTTTCGATATAGATATTTTTTGTTTTCTGATTTGATCTGGATTTTGGATTGGCTTTCGATTGGATTTTTTATCTGGTTTTTGATAAATGGTCGTCAGGTATGGATTATACCTGGAAAGGGGTAGGTCGCTTTGTCCAAGCACGGCAAATCGACTTATTCAGGTCGTCGAGTATGGACTATGCTCGGCAGGGGTCCGGAAAGACCATGATTCAGCCTAGGACTTAGGCCCTATATTATCGGTTACTATTTCAGGTCGTCGAGTATGGACTATGCTCGGCAAGGGTCCGGAGAGACCAGGATTCGGCCTAGGACTTAGGCCCTATATTATCGGTTACTATTTCAGGTCGTCGAGTATGGACAATGCTCGGCAATGGTTTGGAGCGACCAGGATTCGGCCTAGGACTTAGGACCTATATTGTCGGTTGCTATTTCAGGTCGCCGAGTATGGACAATGCTCGGCAATGGTCCGAAGCGACCAGGATTCGGCTTAGCACTTAAACCTGGCATTACTCAACGTTCAGGGACACTGGACTACGATCGTCAGGTGAGGATTGTGCTTGACAAGAACCCGGAGAGGTTACGGATATGAATATCGGCTATGAACGACAAAGGATTTGGATATTGACCCGGAAAGGTCCTAGATTCAGTTATTGGTTATTAGGTATGGATGAAACATGGACTATGGATGTTGAATTTGAGGCTATTCAAAACACACCTTCCAACAGCAAGGCATGTTTTGGGGGGCAAGTGTTAACCCGTCTTTTTACAAGGCTACGGGAAGGCGGGTTTAACTTAATCGACTGCACGTTCATCAAGGCTGGTGTACGATGGATTCAGTCGACTGGATGGATGGATGACGCAACGCACTTGAAAGATGGAAATTGGATTGGACAGAGATGGATCGACTATAATTTGTGTCAAGAAAATGTGGTTCGGTCTGGAAGTTAGAAATGGTTCGGCATTGGTTGCCGCTCGGCATAAAGGAGTCGCACCTCGATACCTCACACCTCGATACCTCGATACCTCTCACCTCGATACCTCGCACCTCGATACCTCGATATCTCGCACCTCGATACCTCGATACCTCGCACATCGCTACCTCGATACCTCGCATCTCGATACCTCGCACCTCGACACCTCGGTACCTCGCACCTCGATACCTCGCACCTCGATACCCCGCACCTCGATACCTCGCACCTCGATACCTCCATACCTCGCACCTCGCTCGATACCTTGATACCTCGATACCTCGCACCTCGATACCTCGCACCTCTCACCTCGATACCTCGCTCCTCGATACCTCGATACCTCTCACCTCGATACCTCGCACCTCGATCCTCGTACCTCGATACCTCGAACCTCGATACCTCGATACCTCGCACCTCGATACCTCGCACCTCGATACCTCGCACCTCGCAACTCGAAACCTCGAAACCTCGATACCTCATACCTCGAACCTCAACACCTCGTACCTCGCACCTCGCTCGACATTGGCGGCTCGGCATGGGTCGCTCGACGAAGATGGCTCGGTGGAAAGTCGTTTGGCATAAGACGAATGTGGCTCGGTGGAAATTCTTAATGGGCCTTTACCGTTCAGAATCCCAGCAACTCAAAATTCGCCTATAAATACAGCTTGTAGGGGTTCAGAAAGGGGGATCTCCTTCTTCTCTTCTGCTCTCTGACTTTTTCCTAAGACTAAAGCTAGTCTCCCACTTTGTAACTGTAACTGATTCTTACATCAATAAAAAGAAAACTTCTAGAGTGGACGTAGGCCGGAGTTAGTTGAACCACTATAAAATCTGTTGTTCTTTACTACTTTCATTTTAATTTTGATTATTCTTCATATTATTACTCTCTACAGACATCCTATCTGTGTGATGTGATTGTGATTTGGTGCTTTCGTCTTGATTTGGGTGTTAGTGACCATTTTTGGCACTAACACATAGTATGACCCACTACATCATCTGCAACATGTAAGCCATGTGGTGTCTTAGCTGGCATGCGCACCAATTGTATACCTCCATCAGTAGCCTAGAGTATTTCCTAGGCTTGTTCAACACAATCTTAGCTATCAATCTTCAGCTTCAACGACTATAAATAGACCAAGATATGCATTCTTACAAGGGTTGAAAAATTCTTGCTTTTGAGTATCTTTGTGTTATCATTATCTTGTAATGTAGGTTGTTATAAGTAATAAGAAATTTCTCATAGTGGACGTAGATCACTTTTGATCGAACCACTCTAAACTCTTGGTTCTTTACTTTTCAGTATACCTAGTACTCTACATTTTTCATTTTTAATTGTGGTATTAGTAACAAATCTTTGCTAGTGTCTTCTCTAAAATATACTTTCGAGGTTAGCTAAAATTCTAATCAACATTTTTCCACCTGAAGGAGGGTCTCCCCCAAAAAGATCTCAACTTTCATCACTTTTTCTCCTCGAAAACCTATTCTAGTTTGTTACAATTGAACGGCTCTTGAGCCTGAAGGCAACACCGTCACCTGTGTCGGTTGCCCTATTCCTGGGTATAGTGTTGATGTGTGGCATAATATGATATAGCAATTAACAAACATAGGCAATTTGGCCCACATAGTGGAGAGCGTGAAGACAAGATTGGATGTCCAGAAAATAGTCAACTTTGCCTCACTAGCCCTTTAGTGGCTGAATAGACTCTTCAATCGGCTCCTAGAATCACATACAACCTCATGAGAACCGCCGAAGCTTTGGAAAGGGTACCGCTAGAAATCCTAATCGGGGAGGTCCATGTCCACCACAAATATTTGCAGCATTCCAATGCAAGAAGACATCCATGATGTCTCAGAACCAAAACCACCATTGCATCACCAATCCCCTTCAGCTGAGAGTAGGTCCACTTTCCACCGCTTACGAACATCAGACGGTGACCACAATCTACGTTTTTAATGCCTCGGTGGTGGTGGACAAGTCATGGCCCTAAGGACAAGAGAACTATCAATTCACTCCCGGCCTCAACGGAGGGCACCCTTGCCCAGCTCCTAGGAAAGGCGCCCTTATCTGCCCAGATGCCCACCAGTGATCAGTGTTGCAACTTGGTCAGCCTGCTACGGAAGTTATTGGTGAATTTCAATTTTTTTACCATATTGGATTTTATTATACCTATGAAGTCTTAGCCGACCTCAACATATTGAGTAGCTCCACGAGATTTACATTCATTAGGTTCATATTATAATTTAGTATGAATGGTTCATACTAAAGAGTAAGAGAACCAAGATAAAATCAACTTGTAATTCATTGCTTATTTGTATGTCCAATTCCGAAAGTCTATCAATATGTCCCTTCATTAGTATGTAATCTTCCACTTTCTGTCCTTTGGTCATTTTGGTATTGAACAGATTCTTTGTATGCCCGTACCTTGTGGATTGTAACTGTCCATAAAACATGGCCTTAAGAATATCAAATATCTCATGGATAAACTATTTTTGTGTTGCCTTTCCAACGGCTTGTCTAACATAGACATCAAGAAAACTTGGGCGATCTCTAGATCTGACACTCAATTTTCATAAGCAAATTGCATTTCAGGGTCCGTATCATCAATGGGTTGTTCTTTAGATTCACATGTAATAGCCAACCATAAGCCCTCGTAAGTTAATGCTATATTAATTGCTTTTAGCCAATTAGTATAGTTTGGTATAGTAAGCTTGTCATTTTTAGAAAACAGTTTAGGAGTTATCATTTTATACAATTTTAAGAGGTAGATTTTAGGACAAATCATAGTAGATGTTCTTATAATATTAGTAAGGTTAAAATTTAATTTTTTTATTAATAAGCTCCCACTAGTCATTTATGTTTTTCCAAAACCCTAAGTGAAACATAGAAGTCTTTTGACTCCACTTGTAGGTGTTAGGACTCGTCCGTCTTAAATTTCTGACCTTGGGTTTGCTCACTAAGTCATAGCTCCATGGATGATGGATAACTCTTAATAGAACAGACCGACATAATATTTGTTTTAATATAGGTAAATGAAATAATTTTGCCTATTATATTTTCTATATATAAAGTAATAAATTTTATATTTGGCTGAAATAGATTGGTTGTTAGGTAATACATAATAATAGCAATAAGAAAAAAAAAATGAAATTTGGAAATTTAAGACTTAAGATCCGGGGTTTTGAAATTTCTTTCGAATAAATGTTGGAATATAATAATACTGCTCATAAGTATTTTCTGATATAAATATTTCAATATAATTCGGAAGAATTGTTTTAAATAAGATTTTGAAAAATAAGTTTTGTACTTTCCTCTCCGTCGCTGGAAAAGAATTTCGGTGATGGCGGCCGCATCATCGACTTTCATTTTCGAGTTTCGAAGGGGGAAGGCCACTGTAATAGTTCTACTGCAGATTCATTTTTGAAAAATATATAAATTTTGAATTGTTTTAAATATAATTAGAGATACATAAGTTGTCAGAATATATTTATCTAGTATTTTAAAATAAATTGAAATTTAACTCGGTATTTAATTCTTAAATTTCCATTAAATAATTATTTCAATTATTATAGTGAAATGAAAGGTAAGTAATTAATAATTGAAACCTCTAATTTAGGTAAGAGATTTAAGGCTAAGTTAAAAGGGAAGTTGAAATATTAATAAGAGGATATAGAATTTAAATGCTAAGTTATAAATGGAAATTAAAGAAAATTTAAAATTTGTAACATATGAAACAAAGAGTAATATTGTTGAACATTAAATTTAATTCAAACATGAGATAAAACTTGTATAAGTTCATTTGCATTTTCTTTAACACATATAACTTACCAAATATTAAAAGCTGAAATGTTTAATAAGGAAATGTAATGGAAATTATACAAGTAAAAGTTGAGTAATGAAAATATTCAATGAAATTGCTGTTAAATTAGAATTTAATGTTATAAACTTAAGTTATAATTGAAATTTTACCAAGTAAATATAATTAAAGTTAAGTATGACAAACAGATGATTATAAACTTAAGTAATTAAAGTGTAAATAAATGAGGTCATGCAATAATAAATGAATGAATAATTATAGTAGTTAATGGCATGACCTGAGTCAATGGAAATGAATAATAGTAAGTAGTAAGTGAAAATAAATGGATGTAATATAATAAAGAGAAATTGTATATTTAAGAAATAGGGTTGGAGTTATTTCTGAATAAAATTGAAAGAAATAAAATGAAAATAAAATTGAATGAAGTAAATGAAAATAAAAAGATAAACCGTTATATGAATGAGAAGAATCAAACAACAAATGTATGAATGAAATAAATAAGAATAGACTAAATCTATAGCTGAAATTATTGTTTGTCGTGGTTTATGGTTGATTGTGTAAGGAAACTTTAAATTTGTTGGAATGGATGAATAATCCATTGTGTTTAATCTAAGACTGTTGAGCAAATGATGCACTTGATGGTTTATTCTTCATTCCATACAATTTAAAAATTTTGAATCCGAACTACTATTTGTTTGTTTGATTGTATGGTTGTTTTGTATTTGTTGTGTATGATGTTTGTTGAAATTGTTGGTTGTTGTATTCATTTGTTGTTAGTGATTGAAACCACTTATTTCACTTTATATAAATTGTTAACCCTTTAGATTTTATAAGTGAAACGCAAGTTTTGGAAGCAATTGCTACCGCTTTTGGTTCCATAAAATAAGCGTAACTTGCCCGACAAATAGGTACGTTTCGGATTACGGTTTATAGCGCTATTTTATATATTTTCCCGGGTTGGGATATAATATTTTGGATAATATATGTTATATAATTGTTATATTTTGATATTATATTTTCTTCCGAGCCTCTCCATACAAAGGAGATTCTGCGAAAATTTTTTCCGTAAATTTTGAACTTGGAAATATTCTGAAAATGTTTTCCAAACTTTAGTAATTTAAGTATAAAAAGATTTAATGGTTAAAAATTGAGATATTTTAACTAAATTAATTAATTTTATAAATTTAATTGTTTATAAAGTTAATGTTTGAATAAGGTATATTGATTTCTTAGTTCTTCGTTTCCCTTCTTTTCCTTTTCGGGGACGAAAAGTTTTGAGTGGGGGAGAGTGTAACGACCCGTAAATTTCATGGATTTAATTTGGTTAAATTAATAGGTTTGTAATTAAATTTAGTAGAAAAAATAAATAAATTAAAACCTACTTGTAGTAATTCGAAGTTAATTCAAATGATTTTAAGTAGTGAAAAGAATTTTACCTGTATATAAATTGAATATGAGAAATTTAAGGAAAGTATTAAACTGATCTAATGTAATAAACATTTTTAACAATAAATGGAATATGATAATAAGAACAATTGCAAGTTTTGTATTTAGGGGCGAAATAATATTGGTAGGTAATAATTGTTGTGGAGAATAAATTACAAAGGTTATAAATTGTTTAATGGTGGCAACTATTGTTCGTTACCAATGCATTTAATTAATAGCGATTAAATGTAATTAATCATTGCCTTTTTGCAAGTTAAGAAAATAACTGAAAATTTTGAAGGTAAAATCAATAGAAAGGTTAACTATATGCATAAGATGGAAGGTTGAATAGAATTCTAATAAATGATAATAATGGAAAACGTATACAATAAATGTAGGTAATTAGTAATTACAATGTTGTTGAAAGCAATAAACGTTTCTTGGTTGATAATTTATAACATAACGGAAAGAGTAAATGTACTCATTAGAATATTAATTGAAATTGGATAGGGTTTTTAAGTAACAATGTTAATGCAAGGTAATTAATGATAAATTAAAGTAAATAATAATGAACAGTGACTTATTCAAAATTTGTAACACATATTATAAATTACCTGCTTATTTGTTAATGGAATTAGAATCTGTAATAAGTGATAATAAAATAAATGAATGTTACACTAATTGAAAATGAAATAACGTTCGTTTAAATGTTGAGTAATTATAGGGTCGTAATTATTATAAGCGTTACTTTAAAATTTTGGTTTAATTGTGAAATTTGTACGAGAAGTATGTAAAGTAGTAACTAAGAAAGAAATACGTTATAAATTGATTATGACCTATACTTAAGTGTAAGTTAAAAGTTGAAATTGAATCTAATCCATTAAATTGGAAACTTATTATAATAAATTGGATTCAATTTATAATAAAGGGTTATTTTAAGAAATTGAAATAAATACTATGATTGGTAATTTAAGTTACTTTAAAATTTAGAAGGGAATTGGTTTAAAGAATTATGAATTAATAAGTAAATCAAGATGATGAAGTTTATGAATTATTGAATTTGAATCTTTAATAGTGAGTTAATTTGTTAATTTATAATAGTTGGACTTATTGAAATAAATGAAATAAAATTGGATTTAATCAATTAATTTAATTAATATAAAAATAGCCATTTTGGTCATGGACTTGGATTTCGACGAAACCAGTTTCATCGGATCCGTAACAGTGAATTATTGTAGGGTTTCAAGTTTTGTAGCGATCAGACTTGTCGTTTGATCGTACGAACGCGAAACGCCTTGAAATCGATTTAATTGAAATCAATTTGAAATCAATTTGAAAATATTGATTTCAGCATAACTTCTTCATACGATGGAATTTGGACGTGAAACTTTTTCCATCGTGTTCAGAATATTTTTAAACACCTATTTTGATATATGGGTTAAACCAATTTCGTTCCGGGGTCAGAACGGGCTTTTTGGGCCAATTATCGTTCAACACGTTTGTTTATCAGATCCATCCACTCTATTTCTAACCTACCTATATAAACCCAGTTGTAAACCCTAGCCTCCATCTATTTTCATTTGTTTGTGCGTTCATTTCCTCAACTCTTTCTCTTCCTCAATGGATCAAACCCTGGATCCAAATTCAAATCAGATCCAAAGCTAAAATTTCAAAGTTCTCAGAAAATTCCGAAAAAAATATATGTTGACGATCTCGATGAGTGTAATCACCTGGTGGTATTCGTTTTTGGATTTGGGTTGTGGTTTGACCAGGAATTTTGCCTTTTGTTTCGGCCGTTCATTATGGCATGATCAACGATGATGGATCGTCAAATTGACGGCATAGATGGAGGGAAATGATCGTGCGTAGCTCATCCATGCCGGCCCTTTGTCGAGTTAACGGTTAGATTCGTCGAAAGAATTCAATTAGGGTTTGGGTTATATGGCGGCCGACGCTCTTTTTGGGGCAGTCGAGGGTCAGGTGATGTTCGCAGGGGTGGTCGTGGGGTCGGCGACTCGAGGGAGCGTGGTGGACGTGGCGTTGAAGGCGGTTGTTGCGAGATGAAGGGGGCGGCCGTGGTTTTATCAGGGCCGATCGAATTGGGTTCTTCATGAAGGCGCGTTCGGTTCCTGTAGCCGAAAAATAGAAGGTGGGTGGTGACGTGAAAGAGAAAGTTTGTTTATTTTAATTTAATTTTTATTTTAATTTCAATGATAAAATCTTAATAACTTGTTCATCCGAACTCCGTTTCACATGCGATTTTTTTTGTTAGGATCGTAATAAAATTCCGAACTTGATGACGCAGGTTTGGACAGATTCTGAGACCATCGAAATTTTGGGTTTAAATTTGATTTTAAATTCAATTTAAATCCAAAAGGTGAGTATTTTAACACATTCACAACTTCTAAAATTTCTTATGTTTGTTAAATTAATTTTAGATATGAGTAGAAATTTATTTATGACTGTTTGGCATGTTTTATTCATTATCTCAGTTAAATCGCATTTATTTAAATTAACCGTGGATTAATTTTATTATTGCACAAAAATTTGACAGTTAAAATTTTATTTATTTGCATATAAACTGCTTGTTAAACAGTTATTAAATTTATTATTGAATATAAACTATTAGTTAATACCTGTATTTATTACCTGTTATATTTTATATGCTCTATATTGATGTTTGTTTAAATTGGACGATGATTCGTAATAAATGGTTGACGGTTGATATTTGGATGAATGAATGTTTATTTATATTAACTGCAAGTTGTTATGCATTTCATTTCATTCAGGATTGCGGTTTGAAATGATAACCGCATTTTTATTATTAAATTGCGGATTGAAATGATAAATATCCATATCACTTGACCATAGGGTAGAAAATTATATACAGGCACCGTGGTATATATATAAAATTATTTTTTGAAAGGATTTTATGGTTTTGGATAGGATACGGTTTAATAGATATTAATTTTTGACCTTATATAAAATCTTATTTTATGTACATATATGGTTAAATTATTGAATTTAAGTTGTGTATAAGTTTGTTAAATAAAATAAATAAGATGAATAATGGAGTTTGATTATTTATATTATATGGTTAAGTACATGTTGAGATATTGAGAATATATAGAGTTTTTAATGTTTTAAATCAATTTATATTGGGAGTTAAGTTGAAAATTCATTTGGAATCAAGCTTAATTAATAATTAACTTCATAAGTTGATGTAGAATTTATTAACTTGAAATTTTAAAAGGTATGATATTTATAACTGAAATTTTATTCAAGATGGATTAAATGAATATTTCTAGTATAAATAAATTGGGGAAAATTTGATAGTTAAAAGTAATTTGAGTTTTATGTAAAATGATTTCGGATTTATTATGCCAATATTTCAAAATAAATAATAGGACTTTAAATTGTTAAATAGAAATTTCCAACCTTAGTTCCAATTGTTTAATATTCAAGGTTTGAAATATATTGAAACTGAAGTGGTTTATTGAAACTGAAAGTGATTTTAAATTTATGGATTTTGACTTAATCTTAAATGAAATAAATGGTAAAGGCGTGGAAATTATTTACTTTATAAAGTAATATAAAAAAAACTATTTTATTCTATATACTGTTGAATATCCAAAACCATTCAAGTTTTAGAAGTTATGGTTTTAAAGCTATGAATTTCGAAGTATTATGTTTTGGAAGTTATAATCCAAATGTTTGGTTTCCAGATATTATAAATTTTAAGCAGTATGATTTTGAAAAAAGAAATATATTTGAAATAAAAATGATATTACTGATTTGGGTTTTATAAAAATAATATCGCAATGAGTTGTTTTCGAAATGGGAATGATATCGTATTTATGGGTTTTAAAATGGATAATTATTTTCTAGTTTTAAAGTATAAACTATTTTAAAGACCGCGGTGTTATAATAATGTTTGGTTGTTGAAGAGACCGGGATCGGAAGTTGTCACACTCTCTGCCAATCCCGAAAACCACTTTAACAACCATGTACGCGGTGGAGATTCCAGAATGAAGTAGGATGATGGTGGTGTTTCCTTTAAGGTAAATACATGGACTCGACTCCCGTGAGTTGGCATAAGGTGGCTAAAACAGGAGCGATCGACGGGTTAATAAGGTAGCACCTTTGATCGGACACATCCCTTCGATATTATACTTTGACTTTGGATTAATTCGGTGGCCACTTTTGATTTTACATGGGGGTGTGGCTCGAGGTGGGCGGTAGCTGCGCGCTACGCGTTTCCACCGACCCGGAAGCGTAATTGGTATATCTACCCTGGCATTGCCTAGTTGTGCCGTGTCACCTACCCTATCGCGCCTTGTACGAGTTTCTATATGTGTCGTACCTATGGAGTATCCTCTGGTAGCCTCCCGATCAGGAGGTATTACGGTACTGTATAGACTATTGGCAATATTTGTGTTAAGGGCTATATGGGTAACCCCTTAACGCTATTAAAAAGTAAGTTTATTTTACAAATAGACACTACTATAATAGCGCAATATACTATATAGTGAATAGTTTAACGGATCCTTAGGAGATGTAAATCCCGAGCATCTCTTGAGTTACTGCACTCATATTTATTTCTGTTAATTTAACTCACATAAGATCTTTTAGTTCCGACTCGAGTGTTTTGCCTTTTCAAATTCGCTCGGGTCAGTCCGAGCATTTCAGGATTGAAGACTTTAGATCTGGAGGACGAAGACGGGGATTTCTATTATTATTATTAATTATATTCCACTACACTATTTAATTCCGCTGCATTGATTATGATTGGTATGTGAACTCTGATATTTATTGTATAAAGAAGAATCAAATGTTTGTAAACAGTTTATGAACTGTACATTTATTATTATATTTTATCCTTCCTCTTTGAGATTCTATTTTGTTTTTCTTTCATTGTTTTTTTCCTTATTTACCCCATAACAATCCGCCCTTCCGTATGGTTTGAATTGGCACGTGTGTCGATTTAAAGCGTGCGAAAAGGCGGGACGTTACATGTGTGTTTATATACTTTTACTTATATATATAAAATATTATATATATAATGTAATTTTTATGTAAATAATTTTGTATAATATATAAATATGTATATATAAACATAAGTACAAAATATTAATAATATATATATAACTATATAAATATATTTAAGTCATTTACAAAATATATAAAATACAATAACTTTTTTGCCGCAATTCCAAAACAATACTTATATAAATATAATTTTTTTAAATATATATATATATATATAAGCGTGCATATTTAAATACTTATATATATGTATGTATGTATAATATATATATATATATATATATATATATATATATATATATATATATAGCAATACAAATCAAAACATAAAATAATTTATATTAAATATATAACTACCTGGTCATGCACATGGCTCCATTTTTTTAATTTTAAAATTTTAAATATGCATATTATAATAAAAACTGTACAATTTTTTTTAAAATTAATAAGAAAATATTTTGAAACTAAATTTGAACTTAAAATTTCCAGTGAAGTTTAAATGATAATTTTGTAATTTGAAATTTTATTATATAATTTTATAATTTAAAACAATTTAAAAAATTTAATTTTTAATTTTAAGTTTATATTTAAATATTTTAAAAATGTTTTTTTATTCTTCCATCGAAAGTATAATACATATTAATCTAAAATATAAAATACAATCTATAATACATATATGTGTTTATATAATTATTTATATAATTTATTGATCTAAATATTATTTAGAATAAAATATAAATACATAAAATATTTTGTTCCAACCGAAAATATTATATCTAGTAAACGGTATGTATAAAATTATATTTCCATATTTTACATAAGTATAAAGCTGTATTCAAATTAAAACTATACATAAATTATTTAAAATAAAAAGAAGTTCTAATGTCAAGCCATGCTGCATACATGTATATTTACATAAGCAATTATTTTAAACATATATCTATACATACAACCAATCCAAATTGTGACATTATATTTATATGTTGGAATCGTCACCTAACTAACAATATAATATATGAAATAAACATCGTAAACATAGATTAATATTTACAAAACACATTGGAAGTATACCTTATAGCCAATGCCGGTAAGTACACCTTAAAATGATGAAATCTGATCCTCGAACTGATTTCCGATCCAGAAGAGTGCTAGTCCTTGAACCGTTGACCACCAACTATCGAATATTGCTTGATTTGATTTGATTTGAACTCGATACGATGGAGTATGGTAGGGTTATAGTTTGGCCAGAAGTAAGTCTAAATGGAGGCTTCAAAATGTTCTTAAATGATTGAGAGCAGAAATGCTTGTATAGTGGAGAATTAAGAGAAATTTTAGGATCAAGGTCCTACATCATCTCTTACTGATTCCCTTCCATCTTAGCCCTACATCTGAAGACCTCTCTAGCACCATTATACGGCGGTGTATATCCTCTATAAGGGCTGAATAGACCAATCGCTTATGGGCTTTAAACCCATTTATAGCCCAAACAAATATTTTGCATTTAAATCTAATTTAACGCTTATCAATATCATATATCGATTAATATATTTATAATTATTCTTTGTTTATAGTAAAATTAAATTTATTACTTATATTTCATAAATATTAATTAATTTATAACCATTACAAATTAATTAAATCATCTGATCAAAGGAGAATTCATCATTTCGGTTTTGTGACCCGTTAGGTATAAATTTGGTCTGCGATTAATGTCAAACTATTCGAATATTAATGTTCACATGCCACTTAGCAGGTAGCGTGATATTTTGGACAAATTAATCGCCTACTTGTTTTTGGTAAAATCCAATTTTACTTTGTTAAGCATTACCCGATTGTGACTTTTATTTACACCAATCCTCTTCGTTAAAACTATATCACTTTAAACTTATGAAATTTGATAAGGGTCAAAATTACAATATCATCCATATTCAACTTTATAGTCCTAACATAAAGTCGTTGGTTTAACAAATAATTATTATTAACCAAATTACTTTGGTTAGAGATTTTGACTTTGAGTTAACCTGAGTTGACCGTGATGATACTAACTCCATATAACCGAGGAGACAAATCCTCTCTTGAATAGTGTTTCGCTTTCAATACTTCCACTCAATCTTACTATAGTCACTCGATGGATGCCATACCATGATTCTACGATAATAAAAGCAGAGCTTTTATATGAAAGGTAAACATTATTCTCAAGTTGAGTGAACTATGTAAATCAGTTACATCGATATTTTTTGTTTGACCTTAGTTATATTAACTAATAGAAAACTATAGGGTGAGTTATTCCATAGTTATCCAATAACTATCAGTATGTAACTCCTAGGTACCTGTAACAACCCTAATTTTTAGTAACATTATTTAGGATATTTAGTTAGCTAAATTAAAGAAAATAATGTGATGATTAGGGGATTGAGATTTGCGATTTATGAGAGGTAGCTATGCCATGTTAACAAATGAACTAAAGATGAGTTAAAATGAAATAGAGAAGGAGTAAGATAGGAATGAGACATAACCATATACTCTAAACCCTCATGTATCTCATAATACACGTTCATTTCATAATCCAAAATTCAAAAATAGAGGCCGGCCACCAATAGATGATAAAAGAGGAAGAAAAGCTAAAGAAAGAAGTAAATCAACATTTAACCATTCAAATCTCAAACCCCTTAGTCTCAAAGCTAAGGTGAATAATAATCACATCTCATACTTTCTATTGTTTCGGATTTTAAGATGGATCCAAAGTATTTTGCAATGATTTGCCACGTTTTTGAATGTTAAAATGATTATATATGCTTGTTAATAATTTATGCTTATTCATATAGGTTTTATGATATGTTTTAAGGTGAAAACCTTTTTAATAACATCCAAATATCTTGCATTATTAGATTTAGATCATAAATGATATTTTAGAGATGAGTTTCAATTTCATAATTTTCTGAATCAATGTGAATTTAATATTAATTTTCTAGTAAGGAAAATGATTATTTCGGTTTAAATTATTTATGGTTAAATAATATATGTTTTGGGTCTGAAATTAATATATGTTAGAAAACATATTAAAAATTATTTACTAGATTTTTTGTAAAATTTTCCTAAGTGTTTTAATTGATATATAAAATTATTTAAGGTATGAGACTTAAATGTTTTATATATTTATAAAATGAGAAGGGGTATTTTGTAAATTATTTAAATTAATTCCTTCTGAAATTTTGGCAGCACTTTTAGAAAAGAAAATTAGCAACCAATAATATTTTGACAAACAAGGCAGGCTAGTTGAAAAGGAATTCCTTTTAAAGTAAAAATCAGTTTTTACCTGTTTTTGGAATGTTTTACTACTTTCAACACTAGGGGTTAAGACCGGGTACTTCCGCCTCCATCACCATCGAAACCAATGCACATGGTATCAAATAATTAGTATGTAGTGAATTAAATTAGGACGATAGGGACTGGGTCGAAGCTAAGGGTTCCGAGGGGGTCGAAATGTTGCCTTGCTTTTAAATGAAGATGCGCCTACTTTGCTTTTGAAAGGAATTCTTTCGACTTGGTTGGCTTCTGACTGTGTCAAATTGATTTAAGGAATGGTTTTGAAAGGTTGCGCCTTTTGTTTTAAATTAATGCTTTTGAAGGGGTCGAAACCTCTAGCTGCCGCTTTATACCTTTCAAAGAAAATGGTTTCGGAAGGTATACTTTGTTTTAAAAATCCAAGCCACTACTCCAATGATTTTGGTAGGGTTGGTTTTGACACCATCACTTCTTTGCTTAGGAACTTCTTTTGAAAGAGTGCTTTTGACTTAAAGTTTCATGACCCTTTTGTCCCGTTGAATGTGGAACCCAAAGGTTTCGAAGGAGTTAGTTTTAAATGGTTTCGAAAGGTTTCCACATGTTTAATTGAACCCAAATTCTTTCAAAAGGTTTATTGTTTACAAAGGTATTTTGAGTGCTTTCGAAACGTTTTAATAAAGGTTTCGAAGGGGTGGTTCCCTAATGGTTTTGAAAGGAAAGGTTTCCATTGTTTTCGAAAGGCAATGCTTAAGTGTTTTAAAGATAGGATGTCTAAGGTTTATAGCTTTTGAAGTAAAGGTTTTTTAATGGTTTCGAAAGGTTTATATGAATGGTTACGAAAGGAATGTTTTGTCCTTTCGACTTATATTTTGAAGGGTTTACATGGTTTCGAAAGAGGTACTTTCAATGGTTTCGAAAGGGGTCTTACAAAGGTTTAAATGTTTTCATCAACAAAGATTTGTGTAAAGTATACGTATAACGTAGCAAGGTGATTAGAGTAAAGCATAGAGTTTATTTTCCTTTTAAGTGTGGTTTAAAGGATTAAATTAATTTGAGAAGAAAAGGTTTTCAACGAAAATTTAAGGGATGATCACCCTAAGTAAAATGACTCAGATATTAGAATACTAGATGTGACTGATATAGGGTCACGCCATATACATCAGCTATTAGCCCTAGCTAATATGGTCCAAAATTCCAGTGTGTAGGGCTTTGACATAGGTAAGACTAAAATGATGTTACATACAGAAAGGAATATATATTTGTATAGAGTTTGGTTATTGGTGAGCCCGCAAAACCATTAGGATTAGTGGACCCTGGGAAAAGATAAGTTAGCGAGTATCTAATAGATGTTAGATTATTTATTTTTATGAGTATCTAATAGGTGTTAGATTATTCGTTTATGTATTGTCTGGTAGGCCTGAGTAAGGCAAAGGTTAGTAGTTAGCCAAACAAAACTATAGTGTTCAGACAGATAGTACATTTGTTACCTAAAGTTTGTATTTACATGATATTGCATTACAGTTTTAACCAGTTTTGGTTGCAGGATTATGATTTTCAAAATAAATGTTTTAAAAGGATATTAGCCAAGGGAAACCCATTCCGCTAAGCGACGTGGTCTCACTCAATATCAAATAACCGAGATGTATAGTATTATTCGCACCAGGCTTTATGTCCGACTCAAAGTTTATGTTATTCCTCTTAAAATCTCGGGTGCAAATTGATTTGAGTAGGCTATGGGTTGAGGTTTACATGTTTTAGTAGGTTGGCGAATAAAGCCTCCGGAGACGAGCAGGAGGCCGATGGATAGCTATATAAGAGTTGATGTTTTTGTTTGTTTTATTCTGCAGTGTTGTATTGAGTCGGTTATGACTATATAGTACTCTAGTCAACCAAGAGGGCATCTTTGTATGTTGCTCTTGGCGTATTAATGTAATAATTATATTTGATCTAAACCCAGGAAACCTTTTGTGATTATGTAACTTGGATATGAAATGTGTTTTGAAATGTAATTAGAGATGCTATTTTTGAAATATGTGATTTTGTTTCTTATTCAAGAGCTTCTGATATTATGGATACCATTAACATTATCGTTTTTGGTCATTGGAAGTTAATACTATGGATGACTGTAGCATCTGTAGTGCTTAGCTTTGGGCCTCCATATAGGAGATGATATAACTTGGTATTAGAGCATAAGGTTATGAAAAACTTTAAACAAAAATGATTTTTGAAAAAATAATCCTAAGGAATTAGAGATAAGATCGGGTATGGAATAACGCTATAGTAACGTACTTATATTTGCTATATATAAGCATATGTTATATATCTAGTCTCCTATCTCTCTTATGCTATTCTTATGTATCTCACAAGGTTTGAATACAAATATGGATGCAAGAAGTGAAAGAGTGAATCCTGGAGGAAGACATCACCGTAAATGGAAACGTCAGACCGTATACTAGAAGAAACCAAGGTCAGACACAAGCAGGAAATGTTGGTGCTGGAGTCCTACAAGTGGATATATGAGCTATGTATCAGTTCTTTGTCAACATGATACAGGTGGGTGTTACAGCTGGAAATGTTGGAGGAAATGGTGGAGTAGGAGTTTAGGAAGCTTCGGTGGTCAAAAATTATGCTATCTTGAGCAGAGATTATGTTAGGTTTTGAGGAAAGACTGACAGTGTGCTATGGATCGTGCAATATTGATATATGATAACACAGAGTATAGTGATGATAGAAATACAGTAAATACCGTGGAATATAAATGTAGTAAAGTAAAATGACACTAGAGATTTTTATACTGATTCGGAGCACCGTCCTACGTCCAGTCCCAGACTCCATCTGGAGTTTCACTAAAACAACAACCCTCACTTAACCCAGAGGAACATGTCTATACAACTCCCGAGCAGCCGAACAGGGACCTGAGCAGCAGAACATGATTTCGCCTCCGCAGCCGAAGATGACTTCACTCGCCTGACCAGCAGAACATGACTTCAACAAATACGGAAAATAATTTTGACTTTTGTGTGTTTTGATAACACGGATTTGTCACTTGTAGCACACCCTTTCTATATTCTTCTCCTCGAGTATAAATGTAAATATTTAAAGTATATGAAGAATAGAAAGGTATAGTATTGCTTTAATGCAGAATAACTGAAAGTATAATAACAAATAGATTCCAAAGAGTTAGATTAGAGAGATAAGAAAATCCGATTGTAATTCAGTGATTTGGAATCAAGTTTGAGTATGTATTTATAATGGTTAGAAAGCAGCTACTGTTGGTGAAGAGTTTCGATTAAAGTGTTGCATCCAAATCTTTTCGTAGAGTTTTGTATCTCTTCACAAAAAGCCGTATCTTTTCGAAAAGTAGCTGTTGTAGAAATTCAGTCAACTGGGCCTCTAGGTCAGTCGACTAAATATTCAAAATAATTTTTAAATATATATCCATATGCCTATGCACCTGTGCATGTTGCACAAATTTTTCAGTGTCAGCCGACTGGACCTCTGGGCCAGTCGACTGACCTGGTGAAATCTGTGCAATATGCACAGTTTACATAGGTATAAAAATATATATAATTTTAATCACTTTTATTATTTAATATATGCTTATATATGTATATAATATTTGGAAAATAGAATGATTAAATATATAAGCTAATATATACGTAACCAAGGAGATATTTTAACAACATTGACCTAAGACTCAAAAACAAAATAATATATTTAATGGACCGATTTTGAAATCACATCTCCTTGTAGTATATATTCTCTTTTTGCCATATCATTCGTCAAAATCTGTATGTTGTGGTGATAGCTTCGCGTCATGAATCAAAACCAAGTCTCATCATTCTTCCCCTTTTTGATTGATGACAACCTGTAAATAGATATTGATTTCGACTATATATTAAATACTTACTCCCCTTGAATCTTTGACGTTCTATATCCTGCATTCTTAATGTTTGCAACAATATTTATATATTTCTCCCCCTTTGTCATCGACAAAAAGGAATAAGGAATATAAAAGTATGAAGTTATAATGTCATAGATATTACGAAGAAAATAATTTTTAGGTGTGGCTACTATTTCCCAAACTTTGTTTCGTTTAAACTGATTTAGTTCTTCTTGCATAGCAATAATCCAATTTTCATTGGATGGTGCTTCCTTAGTATTTTTAGGTTCTATAGAAGAGAGAAAAGCTACATTCCCCATTAAATTTAGTTGATTTCTAGTTCAAACATTTGAATTTATTTCTCCAATTATATTTTCTATAAGATGATTTCGTAAGACTCTTCGAGGAGATCTTATTATATTAGCAGTATTTCTGTTTTCTAAATTATTAACAATGTTTTCATCTTCTCTAGAATTATAAACGATGCGGTCATCATCTCTTGAATTGTTTATTATTATATTTGTTTTATTATTAAGTAAATCATTGTCATTAATTGTATTAGAAATAAGTTTAGAGTTCTCATTAAAAGATACATGGAGTGACTCTTCGATAGTATTAGTTCGTTTATTAAAAATTCGATAAGCTTTGCTTCGATTCGAATATCCAAGAAATATACCTTCACCACATTTTGAATCAAATTTGCTAAGCTGATCTTTGGTATTTATTATAAAACATTTTGATCCAAATATTTTAAAATATGATATATTCGGTTTTCTAGCGTTAAAAAGTTTGTAATGAGTATTCTTGGAGAGGTCTAATAGAAACACGATTGAAAACATAACATGCAGTTGCAACAGCTTCAGCCCAAAAATGTTTTGGTAACGTTCTTTCATTTAGTAAAGTTCTTGCACATTCTTGTAGAGTTTGATTCTTTCGTTCTACAACTCCATTTTGTTGTGGAGTTATAGGAAACGAAAAGTTATGAAATATTCCTTTCTTTTTACAATAGTGATCAAACTATATATTTTCAAATTCACCTCCTTCACCACTTCTAATATTTTCAATTCTAATACCTATTAAATTTTGAATTTGTTTAATAAATTTTTTGAAATTTTCAAAGGTATCACTTGTATTTTTCATAAAGATAGTCCATGTATATCTAGAAAAATCATCAACTATTACGAATACATATTTATTGTGATTTATAGATTGAATTTGGATTGATCCAAATAAATCCATATGAAGTAATTCAAACGGTTGTGATGTCGAAATAACTTTCTTAGATTTAAATGAGGAATTAGTTAATTTACCTAATTGACGTGAATCACATACATTACTAACCTTAAAATTCATCTTTGGTAATCCTTTTATAAGATTATTTTTAGAAATTTTATTTATATTTTTGAAATTGATATGATAGAAACGTTTGTGCCATATCCAAGGGTCATTTTCTTTAGCTATTAAACACATATCCTAGTTATGATTAACTTTCATATTCAAAATGTAAATGTTTTTATCTCTATTTCTTTCGAAAATAAGATTTTGATTTTGATTAAGAATACTACATTTACTTTCAGAAAATGATATTTTAAAATCTTTATCGCATAATTGACTTATACTTAATAGATTATATTTTAGATTCTTAACTAATAAAACCTTTGTAATAAGAGGTAAATTAGATGTACCGTAATTGCTCACATCGCCTTTGCCGATGATATATCCCTTGGAATTATCTCCAAAAGTGACAGAACCTCCACTTGAGTATGTAATATTTATCAGCATATCTTTATCTCCTGTCATGTGTTTTGGGCAACCAGTGTCGAGTATCCATTTTCCTCTTTTCTTGAGCGGGACCTGCAAAAAATATGAGATAACGTTGGTACCCACCTTTTAATAGGGTCCTAAGAGTTAGGTCTTAGGAAACTAAATCCAAGTGTATTTAGTATCCCTTTTATAAATATAATTTTTATTATTCTGAACATCTTCTATGAATGAACTAATATACCTTTTCCTTATCAACTTGTTATTAGTTTTAGGTACCCATATATTTATAGTTTTATAAACTAGTCTTTTTGAAGATATGGGTGTTTTATCATACTTAATTTTGTTTAAATTACTAGATTGTGAATTCGTGATTTTCTTCTTATATCCTAAACCATTTTTATTATTAACAGATTGTGAATTCTCAATAATTCCAGATAAATTTTCTCTTCCTTTATTAAAATTTGAAACATTTTTAGTGATTTCTTCTAGTTTGGTATTTAGACTTGAATTTTATAGTTCTACCATTTTAATATTAGTTTTTACAACATGATTTTCAGAAACAAGACTATCATTCGTTTTTTTTCGAGTCTCAATTTCTTAACTCAATAATATAAGTTGAGAATTAATATTTGAAAGAGACTCTTGAGTTTTCTCAAGTTCTTCTTCCAATATTTTCTTCTCGTCTTTAAGCATATCTCTTTCGAATTCTGCCTTGTTCTGATTTTCTACAGCCTCTTTTATTTTATTTTGAGACTCTTTAAAGTATCTAATAATTTAGAATTTATTTCTACCATATCATCAAAATTCAAATCACTAACCTCATTATCTTTGGCCATAAAGCATACGTTGGCTTTTTCATTATCGCTGCCACTTTCACTTCCAGAAGAAGAGGAGGAATTTGAATCATTCCATGTAACTGAAAAAGCTTTTCTTTTGAATTTGTCCTTCCTTTTACTTCGATATTCTTTCTTTTGATCTGGACAGTTCTTCTGCATATGCCCCTTTTTATGACAATTAAAACACTCCATAACTAATAAATATGGTGGTTTATTGCTGTTTGAGCTTTTCTTGCCATTATTTCTGTTTCCTTTTCTACATTTCAAGAATTTCTTGAAATTTTTGGCAATAAAGGCTAGGTCTACTTTGTCTGAATCTGATTCTTCTTGTTCTGCATGGGATGCTATATTCTTTTTATCTTGTAATTGAACTTGTTTAGCCTGCAAATTCATTTCATATGACATTAGATTTCCTATTAACTCTTTCGGAGTTATTTTGGAAATATCGTTCACTTCTTCAATAGCAAGAACTTTTCTTTCCCATTCTTCCGTTAAAGAGTTAGGGATTTTGGATACAATATCAAAGTCTTAATATTTTTCTCCTAGTCCTACTAATGAATGATAGATATCCTAAAATCTTGAGTACATGTCATTTATAGATTCATTTTTTTTCGTTCTAAATTTTTGAAACTGACTTTTGAGCATGGATATTTTGCTTTGTTTGACCTTGTTGATTCCTTCGTGCGTAACTTTGAGTGTACGTCATATTTCATATGCAGTATTGCACATGCTAACACGGTTAAACTCATTTTTATCTAAGGCACAAAACAACATATTCATGGCTTTTGCATTAGCTGTGGCATCTAATTTCTATGTATTTGACCAAGTAGAATATTCTTCGGTAGGAATAGTATATTCTGTTTGAGTTATATTCCATGAATCAAAACCATTTGCTTGTATATATATTTTCATTCGTGTGGCCCAATAGTTATAATTCATGCCATTAAATAGTGGTGGACGTGTAGTGGATTGTCCATCAATGAAGCTAGTGTTAATGCTAGTGCTAGTGCTGGTGCTAGTGTCCATATTATTAGATTATCAGATAACCATGTTACGGTTATATGATGACCTCACTCTGATACCAATTGACAATGTGCTGTGGATCGTGTAATATTGATATATGATAACACAAAATACAATGATGATAGCAATACAATAAATAGTGCGGAATATAAAAGCAGTAAAGTAAAATGACACTAGAGATTTTTATACTAGTTCGGAGCACCGTCCTACGTCCAGTCCCAGACTCCTTTTGGAATTCACTAAAATAACAACCCTCACTTAACCTGGAGGAACCGGTCTATACAGCCTCCGAGAAGCCGAACAGGGACCTGAGTAGGAGAACAGGATTTTGCCTCAGCAGTCGAAGAGGACTTCACTTGCCTGACCAGCAGAAAAGGACTTCAACAAATACAGAAAATAGTTTTGACTTTTGTGTGTTATGATAACACGGATTTGTCACTTGTAGTACACCCTTCCTATAGTCTTCTCGTCAAGTATAAATATATATTTTTGAAGTATATGAAGAATAGAAAGGTATAGTATTGCTTTAATGCAGAATAATTGAAAGTATAATAACAAATAGATTCAAGGGAGTTAGATTAGAGAGATAAGAAAGTTCGATTGTAGTTTAGTGATTTGGAATCAAGTTTGAGTATGTAGTTATAATGGTTAGAAAGCAGTGACTGTTGGTGAAGAGTTTCGATTGAAGTGTTGCGTCCAAATCTTTTCGTAGAGGATCGTATCTCTTCATACAAAGTCGTGTCTTTTCGAAAAGTACCTGTTGTAGAAATTCAGTCAACAGAGCCTTTGGGTCAGTCGACTGAATATTCAAAATAATTTTTAAATATATATCCGTAAATTTGTGCACCTGTGCATGTTGCAAAAATTTTCCAGTGTCAGGCGACTGGACCTCTGGATCAGTCGACTGACCTGGTGAATTCTGTGCAATATGCAGAGTTTACACAGGTATAGAAAAATATATAACTTTAATCACTTTTATAATTCAATATATGCTTATATATGTATAAAACATTTGGGAAATAGAATGATTAAATATATAAGCTAATATATATGTTAACCCCGTTAAGACAACGACTTATGACTTGAGGCCACCATGATCTAACAGTTAAAAGCACTCTGCGACTTAACAAGTTAAGGACTCAAGTTATGGACGATCTACGACTTATGAATGGTATGACTTAACGGTTTAACGTGTTAAAGAAATGGCCGACTCAACGACTCGAGGGAAACAGCAACTCAATGGATCAAGGAGGGTACACGACTTAGGGTCTGGACGAGTTAACGAGTTAAGGTCCAGACCACTTAAGAATTGAAACGGACCAAGAAGTCTATGACTTAAGGAAATCTACGACTTAAGAGATGGCCTGACTCAAGAGGGTCATAAGTTAACGACCTAAAGCTGTCTATGACTTACGACCTAGCATGAGTCGTAAACGACTTAGGCAAACAAAGCGACTCACATCTCAGAGAAATCTGCGACTTAAAGCCTCTGCGACTTAAGATATGTCATGTCTCAGGTAAAGCTTACGAGTTAAGGAGCTAACGACCTAACAGGATTAAGACCTAAGCGACTTAGGGAATGTCACGACTTAAGAAAGTCCACGACTTAAAGACGTTACGACCTAAGACTTAGAGAACAAGTTCAATACCATGCCGTAATAAGATGACTCGTCAACGACTTACGACCTAGTTTAAGTCGTACATGACCTAAAACCGCAGAGCCAAGATTTTAGTGCGGCCTCACTTTAAACCGTGACCTCTTAACTCGCGAACGAGTTAGGACTTGTATCCAGATGAACGAAGAAAAGCTTAGAACCACTTCACTTACTCCACTGCCTGCTGACTCTTGAACCTTGAGTTGAGCGCGACTTACGACTCTCCATGAGTCGTGCACGACTCATGACTTGAGAGAAAAACTGCTGCCCAGAATCACACCTATAAATATGCGACTACCTCCAACGTTCAAAGGACTTTTGGCTGATTCTCTCCAAGCACCGATACTCTGCTACATTCCAAACCAACTCGACACTCAAAGCAATCAAGACACGTAGAACGCCATGAACAACTTCAAGAAGGAATCTCGTACATCCGACATGGATTTGAAGACCTTCACTTACGTTGAAGTTTAAGCTACACGTTCAAAGTGTTTAGTAATTCAAAGTGTATTGTACTTGGGAAGAATTGTATCGACTTGTAACGAAATCATCAATAAAGATATTCAGAGTGGACGTAGGCAAACTATTGAGCCGAACCACTATAAAATCGCTGTTATTTACTGCTTTTTCTGTGGTTTTCTGCTTATACTCTGTTCCCGAATCATCGGGTGGTGCTTTCACAACTACACTTTACACACCGGGGTGTTAGCGTTCAAATTTTAGCGTTAACATTTTTGGTGCTTTCACTGAGAACTGAACTCAGGCGAATTATCATCATTGCTCCACGAAAGTTTGTTGAAGTAATCTCTCTGAAGACTAGAAGTTTATCTGAAATCATGGCTCCAGGGAGAAGGAGTAGATCTGTTAGATCTGGAAATGTTCAAGAGGGAACCTCCACTTCCCCAGTACCTAATCAAGCCACTCCACCTGTTGGGGTTACAAAAGCGGAGTTGGATGTTGTAATCTTAGGGCTGAACCAGCAGATAAATGCCCAAAGTGCCCAATTGGAGGCTCAGAATGCCCAAAATGCCCTAATTTTGAATAAGTTGAACGATTTGCTTGGGGCAAACCATCAACCAACGGCTAATGAAAGGAACTTTGCTGGCAACGTTCATGATGCTGAAGAAAGGAACGTTCCTGAGAGGGCTGCCAGCCCCCTTGAGCAGACACCTCCTGAAGTTGGTGGATCTAAAGCTCGAAATGATGAGAGGTATCTTTCTGAAATGGTTCGACAAATCATGAAAGAGAGCATGCAAAGGCATGAAGACGAGAGAGAATGGGGTTTCGCTCCAAGTAAAACCCCGTTTACCGAAAGGATCTTAAAGGCCGAATTCCCGAGAAAGTTCGTCCCTCCAACTATTCCATCTTACAAGGGGACAAGCGACCCGAACGAATTCTTGTATAAGTATGATTGGCACATGACAGGTGCCAGAGCTTCTGATGAGATAAAGTGCCGATATTTTCCTGTATATCTGGAAGATGTAGCTCTGCTTTGGTTCACCAAGCTACCAATCCGGTCTATAGATCAGTTTTCTGACCTAACCCGGAAATTCAAGGAGCAGTTCAGACAATATGCTTCAAAAGCCAAAGATATCATGTTGTTGTCAAGTTTAGAACAGAATCCAGGGGAAACTATCAGATCTTTCTTGAATCACTTTAATATAGCATTGGCCGAGGTAGACAATGCAGAACCATGGATGATCTTGACCTATCTGATGAGGGCCATCGACAAGTCGAGCGAATTTGGAAAATGGCTTAATATGAAGGAACCAAATTCCCTTGAAAAATTCTACAAGAAAGCAGATGAGTTCATACGCCTGGAAAGCCGTCCTGTACCGGTAAAGGCAGTATTGGAAAAAGCTGAATATAACGTTGCTGCTCCACGCAAGAATGAATCTGTAGGACAGAAAAGGGAAAGTAACGATGGGAAGAAACAGAAAAATCTGAAGAAGCCTCGTTCCTTCAAGCCATCGGAATATACTCCTTTATCAGATACGCCGGAGCATATTTACCTTGCCACTAAAGATTCTGTTGATTATCCTAAACCTCCCGTTCTGAGAACCGGGAAAAAAGCTGTACAAAGCGGGAAGTTTTGCCGCTTCCATAATCAACCCGGTCATGATACCGATGAATGCCGCCAATTGAAAAATTTGATTGAAGAATTGATAAGCGAAAACAAGCTGCAGCAATTTGTGGAAAAGAATAGCAGCAATCCTGCTTCGTCTAGTCAGGGGCAACGAGCTCCTGCTCATCAACCCAGGACAAGTGAGAAGGCTGCAGGGCATGAATCCGGAAGGCCTGTTATCAATGTCATTACGGGAGGACCTCACCCAGCAGGCAGGAGCTAGGGTGAGATGGAAAGGTATACCTGGGCTTTGAAGTATGTACCGGCCGAAGAAGATGTCTTTGTTTTGGAAGATGCTACGCCCCTGAAACAACAAAGAACTTTCAATGATGATATTGTGTTCAGAGCCAGGGATTCCACAGGTGTTGAAGCTCCTACCTTGGATCCCTTAGTCATCTCGGCTGGTATCGGGCCAGCTATTGTCATAAGAGTTCTCATTGATTGTGGCGCATCCTGCAATATCCTCTTCAAGAAAACATTCGACCAAATGAAGATCCCTATGGCTGATGTGCAAGCCTCGTCGCAGAAAATCGCTGGCTTCACTGGGGAGCCAAAACAGCCGATAGGAACCGTTGATTTGCTTGTAGAACTTGGAGAGGGAGAAAGAAAAGTAGTCCGCAAGCAAACTTTTGTGATTGTCGACGAATTTTCTGCTTATAATGCTTTCCTTGGCCGTCCAACTCTTGCAGCGTTCAAAGCTGTCCTGGCCCCATGGTGCCTCACCATTAAATTCCCCACAGACAATGGAGTGGGAGTTATAAAAGGGGATCAAAATGCTGGGCGGGAGTGTTATCTGAAAGTGCTGCGAGAAGCAAGGAAAAGAGAAATGGGAAAGGATGCGGCAACCCCAGTCCGCATCAAAGAACCAGCCTTGTAGCAATTACAGGGCGGACCCTGCACTGGCGAGCACAGCGGAGCACGAAAAGAGATGGATCTTAGAAAAGGCAGTGCAGGGGAGAATAGAGTGGTACCAGTGGAAACGACAGTACCAGTACCTGTTGACCCGAAGGACCCAAATAAGGTGTTGAATGTGGGTTCACAACTTCATGTGTCGATTCAGAATATCTTAATATCTTTTTTAAAAGCAAATTTGGATGTTTTTGCTTGGACTCATGCCGATATGTGCGGAATATCCCCAGAAGTTGCAGTACACGCTCTGAATATTGATCCAAAATTTACACCTGTGAAACAGAAAAGGAGGACTCAAGGTCCAGAAAGGTCAGCAGCATTAAAAGAAGAAGTTGATCGGCTCATGGAGAATAATTTTATCAAAGAATCTACCTATCCGAATTGGGTTTCAAATTCAGTGCTGGTTAAGAAAGCCAACGGAAAATGGAGAGTGTGCATCGATTTTTCAGATCTAAACAGGGCCTGCCCCAAAGACTGCTTCCCGTTACCCAGGATCGATCAACTGGTAGACGGAACAGCGGGACATGAATTGTTATCTTTTATGGATGCCTACTCCGGATATAACCAGATCATGATGCATGAGCCAGATCAGGAGGACACGAGCTTTATCACCGATATTGGTCTTTACTGCTACAGAGTTATGCCCTTCGGGCTGAAGAATGGGGGGGGCAACCTACCAAAGACTTGTTAATGCTATGTTCAAACCGCAATTGGGCAACACTATGGAAGTATACGTCGACGATATGTTAGTAAAGTCTAAGAAAGCAGTGGATCATATAGAACACTTAGCAGAAATGTTCGCAGTCCTCCGGAAATACGGAATGAAGCTTAACCCTTTAAAATGTTCATTTGGGGTGGAGTCCGGAAAGTTCCTAGGTTTCATCGTGAGCGCTAGGGGCATTGAAGCTAGTCCAGCACAAATTACCGCCTTAAAAGAAGTCAAAGCTCCTAGAACGAAGAAGGAATTGCAAAGTCTCAACGGAAAAGTCGCCGCCTTGAGTCGGTTCATTTCCAAAGCTACTGATAAATGCATCCCATTCTTTGATGCTCTAAAGAAAGGAAAGAAAAGCTTCGATTGGACTCCCGAATGCCAAAAAGCCTTTGATGAATTGATTCGCCATATGGAAACGCCTCCAATACTTTCTAGGCCTGGCGATGGTGAGGATCTTCTTATATACTTAGCAGTATCATCTCATGCTTTAAGTGCAGCGCTGATACGAGAAGACAAGAGGATTCAACATCCAGTTTACTATATCAGCAAAAGACTCACTGGGGAAGAGATAAATTACTCCAAGTTGGAAAAACTCGCCTATTGCCTACTGATTGCATCAAGGAAGTTGAGGCAATATTTCCAAGCTCATCCTATCAGAGTCCTCATTGATCAACCTTTAAAGCAAGTCCTGTTTCGCCCTGAGACTACGGGTCGTCTTCTAAAGTGGAACATTGAACTCAGTCAATATGACATCACTTATCATCCCCGAAAAGCAATCAACGGACAAGCTTTAGCGGATTTCATCGCAGAATTCACAGATAAGGGTAACAGTGAGGAGGAAACGATCGATGATTTCCCAATCCAATGGAAGTTATATGTTGATGGCGCGAGAAATGACTACTGTTCTGGAGCCGGAGTTGTACTTGAGACCCCTGAAGGTCGGTCATTATGCTATGCACTGAGATTGGAATTTCCTTCAACGAACAATGAAGCAGAATACGAAGCTCTTATCGCTGGCTTGAGAATTGCTAAAGAACTAAACATCCGAGCATTACAGATCTTCAGTAATTCTCAGCTTATTGTATGCCAAGTCAAGAAGGAATTCCAAGCGAAAGGGGGAAATCTGCCTGCCTACTTGTTAAAGGCTTGGAAACTCCTGTGTGACTTCGATCATTACACGATAAGCCATATTCCTCGAGAAGAAAACACGAAAGCAGATTCTCTCGCAAAGTACTCGAGCACAGGCGAAGCTCAATTTCTGGGGTTGACTCCGGTGGAAGTCCTGTCGGCTCCAATCATTGATGAGATGGATATTGATTGGATCACGAGCGTGTCTCAAGAGCAAGAATCATGGATGACTCCAATAACAGAATATCTGCTCAATGGCTCTTTACCGGAAAATTCAAAAGAACGACAGAAGCTACTGAGGAAAGCCTCTCGCTATATAGTCCAGGATGGCCAATTATACAGACGGGGATTCTCAATGCCGTTACTTCGATGTGTATCCAGGGGAGAGTCCAAAACAATTCTAGCTGAGGTGCATGAGGGAGAATGTGGTGATCATTTAGGTGGTCAAACTTTAGCAAAGAAGATTCTCCGATACGGATATTTTTGGCCAGAAATTAATCGAGATGCAGCAGACTATTCCCTAAAATGTGACAGATGCCAAAGATTTGCCAAAATTCCTAGAGCACCTTCTACTGAACTCACACAGATGGTCAGTCCATGGCCGTTTGCAATGTGGGGGATAGACCTTGTAGGACCGTTACCAACTGCCAAATCTGGAATCAAACATGCCATTGTTGCTGTAGATTATTTTACTAAATGGGCAGAAGCTGAACCATTGGCTACTATCACCTCTAAAAAGATGATAAGTTTTGTGACTAAAAGTATCATTTGCAGGTATGGTGTGCCTCAAAAGATAATTACAGACAATGGTACTCAGTTCGAAAGTAAAGAATTCCAAGATTTTTGCAAACGATTCAAAATCCGAAAAAGCTTCTCAGCAGTAGCCCATCCGCAGGCAAACGGGCAGGTGGAAGCAGTAAATAAAATTATCAAGTCAACCATCAAGAAGCAACTCGAAAGAGCAAAAGGTGGTTGGGTCGATAAGCTACCACTAGCACTATGGGCATACAGAACTACCCACAAAACTGCGACTGGGCATACTCCGTTTCATTGGCATACGGGTCAGAAGCAATGATTCCAGTAGAAACAGAGGTCCCTTCACATAGAAGAATTCATTTCAATCAAGCGGAGAATGAAAAACTACAGCTTGAGGCGCTAGATCTCCTTGATGAAAAAAGAGAAGAGGCTGAGCTCAGAATCGCAGCCCATCAGCAAAGGATAGCCAGACATTTCAATTCCAAAGTTCGCCAACGCAGCTTTGAGATTGGAGATCTAGTCCTGAAGAGAATTATGACGGCGACAGGTGTGTTTGGGCCAAATTGGGAAGGACCATATGTCATAGGTCAGAAGCTTCTTGACGGCACATTCAAACTCACTACTGTCGAAGGAGATCAAATTCCAAGAGCTTGGAACAGCAATCACTTGCGTCCATACTTTACTTAAAAGCTTTGTTGAAATATTGTAAAGAAAAAAAAAATTATGAATGTATGATTCTTGTAATTGAAAGCAATTGTAAAACCGATGCAAGTGAATAATGAAAGACTATAAAGTGGATGTAGGCCCGAATTCTTGGCCGAACCACTATAAATCTTGTGTTCCTTATCATTATTACATGTTTGCTTTATTTTCGATATGAGAAGTACATTAAATGTATTGCTGAAATGTCAATTAAAATTTTTGCAGGCAACGAAAATAAAACTTGCACATTACAAGACCAAGTGATTCTTGTTATCATTAAACAAACAAATTCCAAGTCACAAAAGCCCCGAATTTAAAATCCTAGATAAGAAGTGCTTCAATTGAACGGCCAATGATTTCGCCGAAAACGGGCTCTAGCTAATAAATTGAGAAGTTTGAACAAACAAACATCCAATTAAGAAGCTTATGCCCGTTCTCGCGAACTGGCCTAACAATGAAGTACACTTCTTTGGATTAAACAAACTACTTGTAAGAGAAGGGAGTGCGAGCTTGAAAAGAAAAATAGAGGATCGCTGAAAAGGCATAAGCAAGTAGACAAGGAACAACTAAAGCCCTCTTCGGAGGCACAACTCTTCGGAGGATAAAGACCTCTAACGAGGCATATGCCGCAAAAAAGAAAGTTCTCTACTCAACAAAAAAGATTGGAGGAGTCATGCCCTCCAACCATGAGAGAGTAACTTCCAGGCAATCTTCGGAGGCACATTTCACCAGGAGTTGAAGTGCAACAGCCGCTCTTTGGAGTTTCACTTCACCAGAGTTGAAATGCAAAAAAAAATAAAAGCCCTCTTCGGAGGCCTATTTCACCAGGAGTTGAAGTGCGACAGCCGCTCTTCGGAGTTTCACTTCACCAGAGTTGAAATGCAAAACAAAATAAAAGCCCTCTTCGGAGGCCCATTTCACCAGGAGTTGAAGTGCGACAGCCGCTCTTCGGAGTTTCACTTCACCAGAGTTGAAATGCAAAACAAAATAAAAGCCCTCTACGGAGGCCCATTTCACCAGGAGTTGAAGTGCAACAGCTGCTCTTCGGAGTTTCACTTCACCAGAGTTGAAATGCAAAAAAAAAAAAGAAAAAAGAAAAAAGAAGAGAGCCTCTCCCAAGGGGCAGAAACAAAAAGACCTCTTCCCAGAGGCACAATAAGACAGAAAGACCTCTTCCCAGAGGCAGAAAAGAAAAGACCTCCTCCCGGAGGCACAATCAAGCAGAAAGACCTCTTCGGAGGCACACGTTTCACCAAGATTGAAATAAAACTTCCAGGTGTTGAAACGTGAAAAAGTCTTCCTCAGAGGTGCAACTTTTCAAAGAATAACTTTCAAAGGAAGAATGAATTACTTATTCTAGAAAATTCTCTTCCTCAAAAAGAAGTTGAAGTACCTTTCAAATACCCGCTTTACCACATAGAAGATTTCATTCAGTAAAATGTGTATATGCACAAAGTAAAAAGTGATATCTTCGAAGGATGAAGCGTAAAAACTTATTTGTACTCTATTTTTTAACGAAATAATATTCCTCCAAATGTGGAATAATTATTCTTTAAAAAATAAAAGTACAAGTTCCTCATAAAATAAAATATTACAATGAGCTTATGGTATAGGGGCAACATGGTATAACTACATCGGTAAAATTGCGCTCGAACAATATATACCACAAGCTCACTGCAATATCGTACAAAGAAACTTGTACAAAAATGAATAATAAATGCATTCTCAGATACAGATAGAAGTTTGTACAAAGAAAAAGAATCATTTTATTCAACACTATTAGAATTTTATACAAGTACAGGTTCCAAAGTAAAAAGCAAAAGAAAAGCGGGGGGCCGGTACCCGCACAATTTCCGGTCAGTACATGCAAAAAAAAAGAAGGCAAAAAGCGATATGAAAGCCACAGAACCAGAGCCATCATTTCTTCTTCCGCCCACCTTTTGAGCCCGCACCTGGCCGAATAACCAACTTTTTAGGCCGGCTTGTAAGGGTAGGGGATGAAGGAGAAAGGGGCTCAGTCGGACTTTCTTCCGTCTCTTCTTCGCCAGTTAAAGATCCCTTCTTCTTCTTCTTCTTGGAAACTCCCTGCTTTCCTCTCTTCTTGGAGGAAGACCCACTCCCTGGAGAAAGAAGTTTAGCTAATGGTTCATCATCGGAACCAGTTGCTTCTGGAGTCTTCTCACTCCCTTCAGTTTCTTCTCCTTTGTGTTCTTGTGAAGCAATGGGATCATCCAAGTCTTGAAGAGCTTCTATTTGCTCCTCTTGTGATCTCGGTTGCGAGGCGGAAGGAGGAGTCACCTGAATAGATGGAGGAGGAATAATTGGAGGTGGGGAAGCTTGAACAATGCCCGACGTTTTCTCTACAGAAGCAAAAAAGTTCAAGTCAGTAAAAAGAGGAGATAAAGGTTCGCTAAGATTCAAGAAGTAGTTAAAAAGCCCATCAAGCTCGTAAGAAACAGATGAGCAGTCTACTTGGGCAAGATTGTCAGTAGGGTTACCTGCAGAAGTCGGTTCCCTGACGTCAACTTCGTAAGCCTGCGCCTCGGACTCTCGCTGCCTTCATCTCCACCTTGTATGCTTGTGATCTCAGTGGTAACTTTAGTAGGAGATGGGGAATGAGAACTAGAACCGATAATGTCAATTTCGGCTGAAGGAGAAGGTTGAATTGGAGCAGTTGAGATGATTTTTCCTGAATATTCTCCTGCCACTGTTTCGGCCCTTAATTTTGCAAGCTGTTCTCTCCCCCGGCGAGAGCGGCACGAGCATCATCATCAAGATAATGCTCCTCAAGAGCTGACTCAGCATAGCCAACGTCGATACCACCAAGCATATCGAGTGCGGCCTCCCAAACTTCAGCCAGAGTAATTTCATACTTGGAGCCTAGAAAGGCGAGGCTACCGCGCCCCAAGATGCTATGCAGGTAGAAATCAAATAATGTTGAGCTGATGTTGGTCTTCGTTGCCTCGTGAGATTCTTCAGCTGCAATTTTGCCGGAAACGGCCTCATCACGCTCCATTTCAGCTTTAGAAAGTTGAAGCTTAAGCATTTGAATCTCCGCCTTTTGGGAGTTGTTTTTCTTCCGAAGCTCTTCAATATCAGCGACATAGCCCTCACTAATTCTTTTCTGCACTTCAAGCCTGTCTTCGGCATCCCTTTGGCTGGCATGAGCATCTCTCACTTGTTTTAGGAGCACTTCTTCTTTTTGAGAATAGGAAGTAGAGGAAGCAGCAAGCTCTTGTTTCAGTTCTTCAACTTTTGCTTCAAGCTCTTCATTGTAAGAAGCAATGCTCCTCATCTCAGTGTCATGTTGCTCAAGAACCTTTTGCCATTCGGCTTTATCATTTTCCATAGTGAGCATGGCCTCTATGTTTGCACGATTAACCCTTTGGAGCTCGTCAATAAGTTTTTGCCAGTTCGACATCCTCTCAATATCAAGTTTGACGGCATCGAGGTTTCGTAACATAGCAGACTTGTCAATGGGGACCAAGTCAAGGTCAAACCTTACTCCCTTCAGACATCACTGTGGAAACTGACTTTGCAAAGTGGCCGGACCCGGTCCGACTTGGAATTTGGGCCTGCTAATTATTATTTGGATGTCTGTCTTCCCGAGAGCGGGAGAGCCGGAAGGAATGTGAAGCGAGGCAGGGGCAGTAACCTTTTCAGGAGTTGTAGAGGTGTGCTTCTCACCATGTCGGACTCGCTTGCTCGAATCTTCAACCATATGACTTTTTCCTCTGTCATCATGGGATTTTCTTTTATGAGAATCGTCGCCTCTCTGCGAAGAATCGTGGCGCTCTTCCCTCTCTCTTCTTTCATAACGCTCCTCTTGAGCCCTCTTCTCTTGAGCCTTTCGAGCGGCTCTTTCTTCATCAGATTCTCTGTAAGAGGGGAGGTAACGCCTGTAATCATATTGGCTACGCCTCCCGTAGCGCTGGAAATCATCATAGTAGGATCCGCTGCGCCCCATCGGAGGATCTGAAATAAAAAAGAGCTAAATTTTAGAATTCTTCAAAGTACAAAAAGTCAGAAGCATAAAAGTGCCGAAAAAAAAATTCTAAGTGTGTGTGATGTGCAAACTACGCGCATCAAACTACGAACCACTCTTTAATTGAGGAGTGGTTGTGGGTGTAATAGTTAGCGTCAACTCTTGAGTTGACGGAGTCTGTTGCAGGAAAGAAGTCACTTCAACTACTGAAGAAGAAACCCCGGTAGTGATAGGATCATCTTTAAAGATCTCTTGCGAGGTGGAAAAGAGGTCGCTCAGCCCTTCGAAAGTATCGCCCCTGCTCTGCTTGACAAGGCTAGTTTTCTCGGCTTCTTCGCCAGATTTCTGTGAACGTCGGGGAGATCCCTGGGGCGCTTCTTCCTTAATAACCGGGGCAAGTTCGACAGATGGCCCCGCAACATCAACAGAAGTGGAGCACTACACTAGCGAAGCCTCGGGAGCAGGTCCTTTTGGTATGGATGTGTCTGTAGAAACCGGGGCATCTGATGCTTTAGGTGGGGAGTCTGGAACCTCGCAGGGGTGTGTGGAGCGAGAAGGGTGAAGAAGTCCGAACTGGTGAAGGAATTCGTCGTTCAGCAAAAATTTCATATCCCGCTCTTCAACCGGTACCGCTACAAGCCTCTCCAGAGTTGGCTTGTGACTGTGATCTCTACAAGGAGGGGGAAGCGCTGAAATAAAAAAAAGAAATGATGATGAAGTTAACACTTGGCAATTCGAACTTCAAAAGATCAGAATATAGAGGAGGTAAAGGTAGATGATCTTACTTCCTTCTCTCCACACAGCATAAAACCCCGGGGGGCAACGGACATAGAAGAATTGAGTTAGGAACCCATGGGCAGTATCAGGGAGGCCAACGATCAATTTACGATTTTGTGCGCTTCTCACAACGGTAATAGAAGGATGATCCTTAGTCCTAGTAAAGGAGCATAGGAAGCAGATCTCGTCAAAGCTTGGAAGCCGGTCAAATGTTCTCCTAAATAGCACGCATAACCCCATCAGAATGGCATAGCCATTAGGGTGTAGCTGGAATGGGGAGATAGTTAACCGAAGAAGTAGATTCTGGAGAAAGTTGTTGAAAGGGGGAATGGCCCCGCTTATGCACATTTGCCGATTAACCGCTACGAAGCCAGTAGGCGCCACATCAGCGGTGTCACCTTTTTTAGGGAAAATGGCGTCTGCTTCAGCAATGCCAAACTGACCACACAACTGACGAAATACTTTGTACGATAAGGTGGTGGGGGCTCTTTCCGGAGGATTGACTAGTGAAGCCCGAATAACAGCTGCCTCTCCAGCTTGAACTGTTGTATCTTCTTCCTGAGAAGTCATTCTACACAAGCAACTGGATATTCAAATATGAAGGTGCACGTTTCCTAAAAGTGTGAAGTGTCGTGCAAAACTAATAAAAATAGCAAGTAAATATAACTGGAATTAAACTAGTCGATGATTGATTGATTACAAAATTTCAGAACTTGTTAATATAAAGTTCAAGCATAATATTAGTGCAGGCTGGTCAGTTTCAATTGACTATTTCAGTGTTGCTTTAATATTTTACTTGAAATTAATGAAAGCACTTCGTTCACACAACTTATTTGAGTTAATTATCTGTTATTAACTAATCTGTCATTTGACGTGGGCAGTCGATGGCAGTATATTTGTCCCATTTTTCTGCAAGTGTTGTGTTTAACAGGTTGATAGCGTTAAAGTTAGAATAATCTATAAAGAAACGCAACAAAGTTCAAGCAGTATATTCTGGCAATTCAAATTGGAAGTACAATCAAGTTTCGACGACATCTTGAAGTTTTCAAATTTTTGTTCAAGCCATTTAGTCACAGTCCAAAAATCCTCTAAGCCCTAAGTCGTTCACAACCTAACAGAGGGATGAAATTGGCTTAGGCTAAAGGAAATAATTCGGCCGTAAAAGATTATCTAAGTGCTGAGTCGTCCATGATCTAAAGGTTAAGTCGCCCACGACTTACAAGACTTCCTGCAAGTTAAGTCGTTGGCTCATTGAATCGTTGGACCTATACGCCGCAAGACGTGTTGAGAAGAAAAGGCTTCGGTTTAAAATGGAGTGGGTCTCTCGAGGTCTTAACTCGGCTACGACTCAGGACTAAATTGTTCACAACCCTAAGGCCAAGTCATGAAAATCTCAAATCAAGACAAAGCAATGGAGTACAAATGAAGCTAAGTCTTAAGTCGTCCAGAAACAAACACAACCTGAAAGGTTAAGTCGTGCGTAATTAAGGTCGTAAGGGATCTTAAGTCAGTTACTTCGAGAATTGTGCAAATCGGCAGAGTTGTGAAAATCTCACAACATCTCACCTAACCCTTTAACTTTTTAACACTTAACCCGTTAGCCCGATAATCTCTCAATCGACAACGACCCCAGTTCTGCCACACCACCGAATCGTCGCAAATCACGAGTCGTCTAAAGTCAAATCAAACAAACTTCGAGTTCTTCAACGACCAATGCAACAATACTCGCACAGTTAAAGGGGGGAATCAGAGACGGAAGACGGGGATCAAAGATTGACAATGATAATCGGCGATTGGAAAATGGGGAAAATTGCTCACGTGATATGAAACTGGAGATGGTTGGAAGTAAATCAAGTTAGGATCGCCGTAGGAAGCTCGGAGAGATGCTGATGGCGAACACGACAGGAAGCTTGGAGAGATGTTAATGGCAGATACGACTTAGGAGATTGATAGCGAGCAGAAAGAAATAAGAGAAACGACTCAAGCCTTTTATACACCAAGACAGCGGAACTTGAAACGACACAAGCGAGTTAAGGAAAGTCGAAGCACACGACTGACGACTTAGGCGCGTGCTTCGAGGGGCAAATGTTAACCCCGTTAAGACAACGACTTATGACTTGAGGCCACCATGATCTAACAGTTAAAAGCACTCTGCGACTTAACAAGTTAAGGACTCAAGTTATGGACGATCTACGACTTATGAATGGTACGACTTAACGATTTAACGTGTTAAAGAAATGGCCGACTCAACGACTCGAGGGAAACATCGACTCAATGGATCAAGGAGGGTACACGACTTAGGGTCTGGACGAGTTAACGAGTTAAGGTCCAGACCACTTAAGAATTGATATGGACCAAGAAGTCTACGACTTAAGGAGATCTACGACTTAAGAGATGGCCTGACTCAAGAGGGTCATAAGTTAACGACCTAAAGATGTCTATGACTTACGACCTAGCATGAGTCGTAAACGACTTAGGCAAACAAAGCGACTCATATCTTAGAGAAATCTGCGACTTAAAGCCTCTGCGACTTAAGATATGTCATGTCTCAGGGAAAGCTTATGAGGTAAGGAGCTAACGACCTAACAGGATTAAGACCTAAGCGACTTAGGGAATGTCACGACTTAAGAAAGTCCACGACTTAAAGACGTTACGACCTAAGACTTAGAGAACAAGTTCAGTACCATGCCGTAATAAGATGACTCGTCAACGACTTACGACCTAGTTTAAGTCGTACACGACCTAAAACCGCAGAGCCAAGATTTTAGTGCGGCCTCACTTTAAACCGTGACCACTTAACTCGCGAACGAGTTAGGACTTGTATCCAGATGAACGAAGAAAAGCTTAGAACCACTTCACTTACTCCACTGTCTGCTGACTCTTGAACCTTGAGTCGAGCGCGACTTACGACTCTCCATGAGTCGTGCACGACTCATGACTTGAGAGAAAAACTGCTGCCCAGAAACACACCTATAAATACGCGACCACCTCCAACGTTCAAAGGACTTTTGGCTGATTCTCTCCAAGCACCGATACTCTGCTACATTCCAAACCGACTCGACACTCAAAGCAATCAAGACACGTAGAACGCCATGAACAACTTCAAGAAGGAATCTCATACATCCGACATGGATTTAAAGACCTTCACTTACATTGAAGTTTAAGCTACACGTTCAAAGTGTTTAGTAATTCAAAGCGTATTGTACTTGGGAAGAATTGTATCGACTTGTAACAAAATCATTAATAAAGATATTCAGAGTGGACGTAGGCAAACTATTGAGCCGAACCACTATAAAATCGCTGTTATTTACTGCTTTTTCTGTGGTTTTCTACTTATACTCTGTTCCCGAATCATCGGGTGGTGCTTTCACAACTACACTTTACACACCGGGGTGTTAGCGTTCAAATTTTAGTATTAACAATATACGTAACCGAGGAGAGATTTTAACAACATTGACCTAAGACTCAAAAACAAAATAATAATTGATGCATCGGTTATGAAGCCTCATCTCCTTGTAGTATATATTCTCTTTTTGTCATAGCAGCTGTCAAATATATACGTCGTTGTGATAGCTTCGTGTCATGAATCAAAACCAAGTCTTAACAAAGACATTTATTGGAATTGAAGACGTGATTGAAATGGAGAGTTGTTTGCCGCACTGTGAGCGAATCTTTGCAGACTTGGGACTCAATGATGAGCAAAAGAGAAGGCTTGCTTCGAGACAGATTCAAGAAGCAGCTTTATTCTAGTGGAATAGTGTGACGCCTAGAGTGAATGAAGAAATGATGACATAGGCTGAGTTTAAAAGGATGTTCCAGGGGAGGTTCATGTCTTTGATGGCGCGGTCTGCCTTGCTAAGAAAGTTTGCCATGTTGGAGCAGGGGAAGACGACTGTGTTGGAATATTGTAGAAGGTTTGAGGAGTTCGTAAGGTATGGATATGCTACTGTGGATACTATGGTGAAGAGAAATGAGAAGTTTATCAGAGGGTTGAAGCCTGAGTTGGCCAGGGCCACATTACGTCATATCAGAGATTCTTGTGATATTGTAGTAGCGATGGAATTGAGACATAAGTAGATGCTTGCTTCTCTGGAGAATAATAAGGGAAAAGGAAGTCCCGGTGGGGCAGAGTCAGGAAAGGAAATTCTTTCATAAGAAGGTTGCTCAGAAAGGTAAAGCCGTGGAAAAAGGAAATTCGGAGGTTTTCTGTTTGAAGTGCGATAAGAAGGGGTATTTTGCTAGTGAATGTCGTACTGGAAAGGCGAAGGTAGTGATCGGGAAGAATAATATCAGATCCTTGAACTGCGATCAAATTAGTCATTATTAGAACCAATGCAAAGAGCCTACTAAGGATGGAAGGGGCAAAGTATTTGCATTGGAATATGCTATATCGGGACCAACAACGCAGAAGAAAGGAAAAGTAGCGTTGGGAGATACGCTTCAAATTCATGATATATTTGTTAATGTTCTATTTGATACTGGTGCATCGCATTCTTTTGTATCTCTTTGTTTGGTAGACAAGCTTAACCTAGAATCCTCATACTTAGTTGCTTTTTTAAGAGATGCAAATCCGATAGGAGGGTATGCGACTCTTGGGATGAAGTGTGACCACATAGAGTTTCATTTGTTAGGTCATAACTTTGCTTGCAATTTACATGTCTTTGATTTCGTTGGGTTCAAAATTATTTTGGGTATGGATTGGTTAAGTAAGTACGATGCTAGGATATTTTTCCATTATAAAAAATATCGGTTAGACAATGACTATACTAATCGAATTGTATATACCGTAGAAAGCTCTAGTTATGAGTTGAATGCTTTGTTGGGTGTTGCAGAGTTAGAAGGCAAGTTGAATCGATTTTTCATGGTTAGAAAATTCGCAGATGTCTTCTAGCCGGTAGTAGGATTGCCACTGAAACAAGCCACGAGTTTTGGGTAGATTTGGTGCCTGGAGATAAATCGATGAGTAGGCCGCCAAGCAGGATGACACCTACTAGGATGAGGAAGTTGAAGGTGCAGTCGGTGGATTTTGGAAGGCAAGAATTTTATTAGACCTAGTAGTTCACTGTAGGGAGAAGCATCAATGTTTGCCAGCAGCTGGAGAAATCGTTAAGGTTATGTATCGATTATCGTAAGTTGAATGAGAGGACGATAAAGAATCGATATTCATTGCCTAGAATTGATGATTTGTTTGACCAGTAGAGTGGAGCCAAGGTATTTTTTAGTTGGATTTAGCCATAAGTTTTCATTAGCTTAGAGTATGTAACACCCTAGATTTTTGATAACATTAATTAGGATATTTAATTAGTTGAACTACATAAAATAATATGTTGATTATGGGATTGAGATTTGATTTAATTAAAGGTAGTCATGCCATTAAAATAAATGAATTAAAAGAAGGGTTTTAAAATGAATTAAAGTAGGGGTAATATGGGAAATAGGCCATTCCTATATCCACTTTCCATAGCCGCGTATTATACACGTTCATTTTCATTTCAAAATTTTAAAAATAAGAGGCCGGCCACCATTGACAAGGAAAGAGGAAGAAGAAACTAAGAAAAGGTAAAGGAAAAGCTAATTCAAATCAAATTCGTCAATATCTAAGCTCCTCAATCTTTAAAGTAAAGGTGAATAATGTTTACATCTCTAATTATTATTGGTTTCAGTTTTAAGGTTAAATCCGAATATTTTGCAATGATTTTCCATGTTTTTGAATGATAATAATTATATATACATGTTGATGATTTATGTATGTTCATATAAATTTTATGACATGTTTTGAGATGAAAACCCTATTAAATGACATCCAATTGCCTTGCGAAATTTTATATTGATCTAGATGTATTTTAGAAATGAGTTTCAATTTTCAAATTTTTATGAATTTTCGTGGATTTAAAATGAATTTTCTAGTGAAGAAAATGGTATTTTGGAATATAAAATTATCAACGGGAAAATAATTTATTGCTTGGGTCTGAAAATTTTATATGTTGGAAAACATATATAATGTGATTTTCTGGAAATTTTTGTAGATTTTTCCAAGGCGTTTTAGTAATTATATATAATTATTTAAGGTATGAGACTTAAATGTTTTATATTATTATAGAGGAGAAGGGGCTTTTTATAAAATTTTAAAATTTCCAAAAAGGGAAAGATGGCAGCACTTTTGAAAATAAAAATAAGCCAACCAATTAGATTTATACAAACAAGGCAGGTTAGGTACAAAAGGACTACTTTAAAGTATAAATACACTAGTTTTTAACTGTTTTGCCTCCTTCGCCACCTAGGTTCCGCCTTTGTTCATCCCCTTCCGACATGGTTGAAACCAATGCACATGGTATCATGCAACTGGTACGTAGTGAATTGGAAGAAGGCGAAAGGTATAGGGTCGAAACCAAGGTGTTTCGAAAGAGGTGAGGCTTTGTTTTGGTTTTAAGGAAAATACACCCGCTTGCTTTCGATTAAGTTGCTTTCGACCTAAATGCTTTTGACTAATTCAAATGATTTAAAAGGAAAGGTTTTGATTGGGTTGCTTTCTTATTTTAAATAAATTCTTTCGACATGGTCGAAGCCTACGGCTACCGCTTCCTACCTTATGTTCCAAATGCTATCGAAGATGACCTTTTGTTTTCTATTAGCCACCACTCCATTGCTTTCGAAGGGATGGTTTCAACACCCATACTTCATTATTTATGAAATGGTTTTGGAAGAGTCACTTTCAAAGGGTTTTGAAGCAGATGCTTTCGACTCCACTGTTTTTCTAATCCTTTTGCTCTATTTAAAGGCATAATCCAAATGTTTTAGGTTGAAACGTTTTAAAGGGTTTCGACGAAGTCAACTTCAAATGGCTTCCAAAGATTTCCACTTGTTTTAAATTGAACCTAAAGTGCGTTTGAAAGAGTTTAGTTTGAATCTTTCGAAAGGTTTTATAAATGGTTTCGAAAGGGATGGTTCCCCAAGGTTTCGACAAGGATAAGAAGGAAGGTTTTTCCTATGTTTTCGAAAGGCAAGGTTAAAAGGTTTTGAAGAAGGATGTCATATATTTTAAAGCTTTTAAAGGAAAGGCTTTTATTGGTTTTGAAGGAGTTACCTTCAATGTTTTTGAAAGAGGTGCTTTAAAGGGTTTCGAAAGGGACTTTCAATGGTTTTGAAAGGGTTACCTTCAATGATTTCGAAAGGGTGTTTAAAGGTTTCAAACAAAGGTTTCAAACAGGATAAATAGGCAGAAGAGCCTAAGTCTTTTAAGTTATAAAGGACTTTAATTTATTTTAAAAGGATAGATAATCCTTATTGAACCCACCAACATATTTGGAGTAAAGTATATATAACATGGAAAAATAGCTTAGAGTAAAGCTAAAGATATATTTTCCTTATATATGTATGATTTGATGGACTAAATCACTCTGAGAAAGGTTTTTAAGAAAATTGAACGGGTAGTTAACTCAAATAAAAATTCAGTCAGTTAGCTCATTTAAATTCGGACAGTTAGTCCATTTTGAGGGACGCCAGCCTAGAGGATAGTAAGTCCTGTTAAGGTAGTTAGCCTGGTTATGAACAGTTAGTTCATTTATTTGCATAACAGACCTTGCTACTTCTTAAGGACAGTTAGTCCACCTTTTTATCTGTTTTATGGACGGATAGTCCATTTATTAGCATAATGGATATTGCTATTTTGATATAATCAGTTTTAGTATAGTTAGTCCAGTAGAGGGCGGTTAGCCCGAAATTCAGACAATTGGTCCATTTATTTCCTGTTTTTAGCATAAAGAATCTTGCTATATTATTATTAAAGTCGGTCGATTAACCAGTTTGGTTGTAGGAAAGGATTTGCAAAATATGTGTTTTGAAAAAGGATATTAGTGAGGGGAAACCTGTTCCATTAAGCAGCGTGGTCTCACTCAATATTAGTAAACAGAGATGTAGCAGAATTATTCATACCAGGCTTTATGTCTGACTCAAATTTTTTCCCCTTAAACCCTCGGGTGTGTAAAATTTATTTGAGTAGGCTGAGGGTTTTGGTTTTCAGGTTTTGCTGTTTAGACAAATAAAGCATCCGGAGAGGAGCAGGTGGCTGACAGATAGCTAAATTAGGAATCCTGTATTTTATTTTGTTTTCGTTGTGTATTAAGTCAGATTTGACTATATTGATTTGATCATCCAAGGGTGCATTGTCATATGTCACTCTTGGTATATTGTTATAAACTTATATTTGTTCATTGCCTAGCAATACATTTTGGGGATTTTATAACTTGGATATGATTTTATTGGAAATGTAAGCACTGTAATTATTGTTTTTGGAAATCTTTGATTTTGCTCATATTTAAGTGCTTCTGATATTATGGATACCATTAGCATTGCCGTATTTCATCACTAGAAGTTAATACTATGGATGACTGCACCATCCATAACGCTTAGCATTTGGCCTCCAAATAAGGAATATTACATAGTAGCAGGGGATGGTATTCCTTTGACAACGTTTAAAACTAGATATGGATCATATGAATGGTTAGTGATGCCATTCGGACTAACTAATGTGTTGGCACTCTTTGTGGATTTGATGAACCGAGTTTTCCGAGGGCACTTGGATAGACTCGGGTTGGTTTTTGTAGATGATATTTTGATATACTGTAGAGATGAAAGGGAGCATGAAGTTCATCTTAGAGTAGTGCTTGAGATGCTGAGGCAGCATCAGCTGAAGGCGATGTTTTCAAACTGTCATTTCTGAAAGGAGCAAGTGAAGTTTCTTGGTCATGTAGTCTTAGAGAAAAGATTATCTACAGATCTGACTAAGATTGAGGCGGTGAATAATTGGAAGAGACTCGAGATAGTGACTGAGATAAAGAGTTTTTTTGGATTAGCTCGATATTACTAGAAGTTCATTAAGGATTTTTTGCGGATAGCAGCACCGATGACTAAGCTAATGCGAAAGGATGTGAAGTTTATTTGGATCGATAAGTGTGAGGAAGCATTCTAGAGCTTAAACCACTTATTGAACCATGCACATGTGTTTGTAGTTCCAGAGGGGAATCAAAATTTGGTAGTTTATATAGATGCATATGGAACTGGGTTAGGAGCTGTGTTAATGCAGAGAGGTAAAGTGATTGCCTATGCTTCTCGACAACTTAGATCGCATTAGATTAGGTATCCAGCGCATGATTTGGTTTGAGCTTTATACGGATCATAATTCATTGAAGTATTTGTTCTCTCAAAAGGAGCTGAACATGAGACGACATAGATGGTTAGAGTTTATTACGGCTTATGAAATTGAGTACACACCAGAGAAAGGTAATAATAAGGTTGAAGATGCGCTTAGTAAACAGCATCATAATGCAGTATTGGCTATGATAGCTGAGTGGAAGGATTTGGAAGCGTTGTCAACTTATAGAGTTCAGTGGAGATCTAAAGCTGAATCTAGTGGAAAAACTGCTGTGTTGTCTTGTTTAGAAGTTCAACCAGTAATGATCGAAAAGATTGCTTCTAAATAGTGAAAGGATCTAGTATTGGTTGAACAGATCAGGAATTTAAGGGATGGAATGGAGAGCGATGACTTAAAGGATTTCAATCTTGACTACAATTGGTGGTTGGGAAAGAAAGGTAGATTTTTTGTTCCGAATGTAGAAGACATTAGGAAAGAGGTTTTGGAGGAATGCCATCATTCGTAGTTCACTATTCATCTAGGAGGAACTAAGACATATCAGGACACAAAGAGGAGTTTCTTGTCGGAAGTTATGAAGAGGGATGTAGGCTTATGGGTGAAGCAGTGTTTGAACTGCCAACAAGTAAAGGCCAAACATTAGAAGCCAAATGGGTTGCTTCAGTCATTGGATATTCCAGTATAGAAGTGGGATTCTATTTATATGGATTTTATAGACGGGTTGCCAAGATCTAGTAGAGGAAATAAAAGTATACGGGTCATAGTGGATAGACCGACCAAGAGTGCCCATTTTATTCAAGTTAAGTCGACTAGGAAGGCACCTATTTTGGCTAAGTTATTTATGAAGAATGCGGTTAGACATCATGAAATTCCTAGTAGTATAATAAGTGATAGAGATTCCTTGTTTAATAGTGAATTCTGGAAGAATCGATAGGTGATTTTAGGAACCAAGCTCAACATGAGTACCGGTTATCATCCACAGACCGATGGACAAACAGAAAGAGTTAACAAAGTCTTGGAAGATTTGTTACGAGCTAATGTTCTAGATTTTGGTGGATTATGGAAAGACTATCTACACTTGGTTGAGTTTTCGTATAACAACAGTTATCAGATCAGTATAGGGTTGTCACTATTTGAAGCTTTGTATGAAAGACCATGCAAATATCCCGTTTGCTGGTTAGAGACCGAGGATTTGTTGGTTCTTGGTACAAATTTGGTTAGAGAAGCAACAGAGAAGATTAAGTTGATTCAAGCTAGGTTGAAGGAAGCTCGGTCTAGGCTGAAGAGTTATGTAGATGGAAGAAGGAAAGACTTAGACTTCTCTGTTGGAGATTATGTTTTTGTTAATATGTCACCGATGAAGGGTGTGACTCGATTCCGAAAATCAAGTAAGTTGGCACCGAGATTTGTATGACCATTTCCTATTGTAGATGTGATATCCCGGAAATTTTAGCAATATCAATTTAATAATCTATATTTAAAATTAAATTGATTTGATAAAATTTTAATAAAAATTTACTTGATTTAATAATCCAATTAAATAAATGTGTAATTGATGAATTTTATCTTTTAAAAGCTAATAATTGTTTTCCTATTTATAATGTATGTGTGTGTGTGTGTGTGTATATATATATATATATATATTGTGAATAGATAAGTTTTAAGGTGAAGTTAAATTAACAAATAAAATCTTGTTTTTAAAATTCTAATATTTATTTGATATTTTGAAGATTATTATTTATTTAAATAAATAACTAATTGGTTTAAAATACTTAAAGTAATTGTTTTAAATTGTATAATTGTATTTTAAACATAGTTTAAATTTTAATAAGATAAAACAAAAGTTTATTTTATTTCTTTTTGAATATAGCTTAATAATTATAATTTGGAATTATTTGAAAATTTAAAATACCAATTGTCTACTAAAACATTAATGTAATTAAATATGTTAAATAAGATATGTAATTTATGATTTCTTTTATAAATGATTTAAAATTAATAATATGTTATTTTCTAATAATAATAAATGTATAAATATAGATATGTTTTTAAAGACAATATTATTATTGTCAAATTAAATATGTTAATATAAATTAGTTTTAAAATTTGATTTTAAATGTATAAATAGCATTTGAATTTGAATTCATTTTGAAATTCAAATTAATAAATTTATCTATGAATCTTGTAAATAAGTTTTCACTTTTATATAAATTGTTTTATTTCATTAAAGAGAAATACGTATACATTAGTTTATGAAACTACTTTATATGTGTTTAATAAATAAAAAGATTTACCTTTAAAATAAATGAAAACAAATAAATTAAATATACTTAAGACACATGTTATTAAACTAAGTTGTGTTTATGACAAGTGTTAGTTCTTTTTACAAGTGTCTTTTATTTTGATTTTCTTTTAATTTTTTTTTAAAATCATTCACACTTATATAAAACATGTTTTTCTTCACTCACATTTTTCTAATGTTCATTTTTTTCTAAGATAAGAAAATCTTCCAGCTGAAACAAAACTTGCTTTCATACTCTTAAAAATCAAATCTGTAACATGTGTACTCCTCTTTTCAAAAACTTGCATGTTTAATCCTGCAATCCACATCCTACAATCTGTTTTCAAAAATCAAACCTGAAATTCATTTCCTTGAATCCGAGGATCAAATGTAAAGCCTGCATTTCCAATTGAAACAAGATCAAGCCTTTGCATTCTTTAAAAAAAACTAGAATCTGTAATCAGTAAGCAGGTAAACTCTACATGCAAGTTTTAACAGCAACATTCAAATTTCTTCAACCTGCATGCAAATTTATGTGCAAAGCAACAGCAAAACTTGCAAGTTAAATCAAGCAACTCTGGTTTTAAAATCTTAAGCCATTCAGCAATACAAGTTTAGAGTTTTCAAGAAGCAAAAAGGCCTTTCAGTTTTAAAGTTCAAAAAGCTTTTCCAAACTTAAGAACTCTGTTCTGCATGCTCAAGACAGGTGAGTAAATTCACTAACTTAAAAATAATAAGTATTATCAGTTGCATCTTTATTTTCCTTGAATTAAGTAAGTTGTGTGAATTTTTAGTGATGGAAGTTTTGTGCAAATTTGAATATATATGTATGTGATGACTGCAAACTTTCTGTTACCAGTTTCTTTTAAAAAAAAAAGAATCCTTTTGCTTTAGTTAGGAAATTTTGTTAAGGCTTAGATTATGCAATAACTATGTTGATTAGAACATAATTTAGTTTAGAAAACCTATTGAGTAAAATTCAAATTTGGTGATGTCTCTGTAAAATCTTAAAACATCAGAGTATGTTAAATAAGTTGAAACTCAAACATTATAAATTATAAATCCAGTATTAAAATCTGAAAACTTAAACAAAATAATGATTTTTTAAAACTAAAATCGTATTGTTTAGTTAGGATTTGGAATTGCAGTACTCTTTTGAACAGAAATTTGGTTTTTAGCAAACTCTGGTGATCGAGTTAATTTGAGTGTTTGGGATTCTTGGGGATGGTAGAGCAGTGATCAGGGGATGTGGCAAAAATGTCAGGAAGTTGAACAAAGACAGGTGGATGCAATGGAAGGTGGATGATGTTTGTTAACCTAGTTTTTAGGTACTGCAGTAATTTCATTTGTATGGGAGTTTCAGGCGACCGAGTGTCTTGATTTCTGGGGTAGTGGTGGTTTGGGAATTGGAGAAGGGTTGGATGGAGTTTCAAGATCGCCGGTGATCGGAGGAGAGAGAGTGAGGTGTTTTACAGGTTTGGGTTTGGATGGGGATACCTGTCAGTATGCTTCAGTTTGGAATTGGGGGAAACTCAAATTTGATCTCCTGATGTTTGTGGAGTTTTGGATGATCGTTGATGATCTTTGGGTAAGTGTCAACTTGATTGCTGACTGGGTGGTGGCCGGAGGTGGCTACAGCCACCGTGCATATGCACGGTGAAGAAGGAGTATCAGGGAGGGATTGGGATTTGCAGTAGTATTGTACTCGAGTTATACTCGAGTGAATTCGAATTTTGCTCGAAGTAGATAGGTTTGCGACTCGAAGCAAATAAAGGGGGGAACCCGGGTTGCTTTCTGAAATTACAGGTTTTTGAAACCTGTAGTTTTAATTTAAAGTTTGTTTAAAATCTAAATGTAGGGTTTTGAAACAGAATTTAAATCACATTTAAGGTGTGAATTTCAAGTGAGATTTGAATCCAGGTTTGAAATTTTAATTTAAACTTTTAAACAAAATATTTAAACAACTTTTAAAAAGGGTTTAAATAAATCTGAAATTAAAAGATAAATTCTTAAGATTTAATTAGAGATTTAAACATAAGTTTAAATCTGGAATCAAACTTCAATTTGAAAAACAATGTTTTGAAATGTAAGAAGTTGTTAAATTTAAATTGTTTAAAAACAACTTTGAATGTTAAAGTTAATTTAAATTATGGTTTGTATTTTAAAATGAATTTGGGTTTTTAAACTTCTTTATAAAATAAGGAAATCTTTAGCATAAGTTTGAAAAGGGTTTTCGAAATGTTTTTAAAATTTTGTTAAGTTAAGTTTGATTTCATTTTTAAATTTAAATTTAAAATGTAATTTGAAAACAATTTTAAGTTAATTGTTTTAAGTTACTTTGTTAATGATAAAGTAATCATTAATAAGTAATGTTTTATTTTAAAGTAAATTAAAAATTTAATGATTTTTGTTTCATTAAATTAGTAAGGTAATTTAAGTAATTTAATTAATTAATTTGTTTAATTAATTAAAGATTTGAAATTAATTAAGGTTAATTAAATTTGTAATTAAAATATTAATTCATTTAAGTTAATTACTTAAGAAAGGTAATTAAGAATTTGTTACTGAAGGTCATTAACATGTGATTATTTATTAATTAACTAATGTAATTAATTTTGATAATTAATTGGATTAATTAATTTAGATAATCAATTATGAAACTTAATTAAGTATGATTACTTTATGGAAATAAATAAAGTTATTAATTACTCATTGTAATTAATTAATTTATTAATTGGGTTAGTTTAAATTAATTAATTAACTTTAATTAATTTAGGATAATCCTTGAATGGGTTGATAAGTAATCATTGAGAAATAATTACTTAGAGAAGTAATTAAGATAAATAAATTACTGGAAGTAATTAATTGAAGTATGGTATTTTGGGATTAATTACTTTGTGTAAATAATAATGAGGATAATTACTTTGTGAAAGTGATTAATAATTAATTACTTAGTGTAATTAATTTAAGCATTTATTAATTAAGCTATTTGAAATAATTGAGTAATGTAATTAATTAAGGGTAATTAATTACTAATGAGATTAATCAAGATTGATTAATAAATATAATTAATTATTAAATGTAATTAATTTAGAAGTAATTAAGGAAGTACTTAAGGATAGTTAATTACTAGATGTAACTAATCAAGAATGATTAATAATTGTGGTTTAATTAGGATTAATTACTTAATGTAATTAATTTAAAAAGTAATTAATTTAAATTTAATTAAGGATCATTAGTTAATAAAATTAATGATATAATTAAGGATTAATTAATTAGGATTAATTAATCAATGATTAGTGATTAAGGAAGTAATTAATTAATGTAATTAATTAATTAATGAAGTAATTAAAGGTTAATTACTGATTTTGGTTAAGGATAATTAATTTGTAAAATTAATTAAAGATAATTACTTGAATGTAATTAAAGGATAATTAATCAAGGGTGATTAATTAAGGTGATTAATTTGAGGATAATTATTTAATTGATTGGTAATCAATTAAGTGTTAAGTAAGCAAGATTTAAAATAAGGAAGTAATTAATTTAATTCATTTTAAATTAATTAAAGAATAAGTAATTAATTTAATTCACTTTAAATTAATTAGAGACAGAAGTAATTAATTTAATTCATTTTAAATTAATTATAGATGGTGTGATGATAGATCTTTGCTTATGAATGGATGATATGGTTTGCCCTGAATGGTTTGAATCTCAGAAATGAGATAAATAGTATTGTGTGATATGGATGCATTGATTGCATTGTGATGGTATGAGTTATCTATGGGTGATGGTAATGTAGATTATCAAGTTATGATGATAATATAGATTACTTGTTTATGATAATATTGTTGATTATCTATTATGATGATATGAGTTACCTATCTGTGTGTATATGGATAATTAGATTGAATTGTTTTAAACTTAAAACAACTTGGACCTAAAAGACACGCTTTGGATTTCGATGAGACCGGGACCGGGTTTCCATATTTGGAATCCGAAAACCACATCGATTCCAATTAACGTTAGGTCGTGAATCTAAGTGGAGCAAGTGAAGACTCGAGGTGTAAGGGCTATACGTCAGTATAACTCTGTGGGTGATTCCGTAATGAGTTTGAGAGAATAGTGCTTATAGATTCGAGATGGTGAATCAGAGTGCAAGGGCTATGGTCGTTGACTCTGAGGGTGATTCCAATAATGAGTGCAACGAGATAGTGCCTTCGGTTTCGTTCGAACCCGGAACGAACTTGTATGGATTGAATGCTTTCAGAACATCGTCAGGTGGACGATGAGCATTCTAAGATTTGATGTCCTATAAAGGTAATCGTAGCATCAAGCCTCATCAACCGAGAATGGCTAAAACAGGGGAGGTGCAGCAAGGCTTCGTGGGTAGCCCCCACTTGAGAGCAAGATTTACCCCTGTCTAGAAGTCCCTTTATATTCGGCTGTGCGGGGCAGTGGTTCGCGACAACTGCCGGGGGTTGTCTTGTTCGGAACTGTTCAGTAAGGAACGGGTCCGGCCTTGTGTTGCAGGGGAGTTAGGGTGGCTCCTCGGTACGGTGATCTAGGCCACGTACTGTGACGGGCGGTACCCCAGTAGCCCTGCCATTGTATGGAATCCAAAATCCAATAAGTGCCAATGGTTTTGATTGTATTACCCACTTTTGTGGCTAGTAGCTGGAATTTAATGAATGTAACAATTTCGGCTATTTCTTATTTATTTGAAAACCCTAGACACTATTATAATATCATCGGATTTCCTATCAAATGTTTTGGTTAGCGTAAGGTAAAAACTTTTCCATGTTTATGTGTGGGAAGTCTTACGTGATACCTTTCTTTTAAAGGATTTTTGAAAGTTAAGCAACTTTAACCTGTTACTCACACCAGACCCATGTCTGACCCGGAGTTATTTCTGTTTTTCTATAACTCTTGGGTACTCAAATTTTTACGAGTAGCCAAGGGATTCAGGTTAGGATTCGGGTTAGCTTTGATGAATATTGGAGGAGCAATGGAGCAGGAGGCTTCTGCGTTAGATATTAGTATTCCGCTGTGTGCTCTGTGTTTGTCTCTGAGATTGTATTATGTTGTAAATACTAGACATGTGTTTATAACTGTCTAGTTTGTGTTGTATATCTGTGTACTCTGATAATGTTTTATACTATGTAATACTTATGTTGTTAATATAATTTATTCGTTCCGCTGTTTAGATTCTGATGTGTTGTTTTTTTCTTCTTCTCTTTCTTTCTATTCTCTATCCCTTTCTTTCTTATTAGCGATGCGACTTCCTGGAGTTCGGAAGTTGGGTCGTTATAGTAGAGAGGATTGAGAAACTTGCATATAGAATAGAGTTAACGAACAGTTTGGCAGGAGTCCACGATGTTTTTCATATTTCTCTTCTAAGGAAGTGTGTTAGAGATTCGGTGTCTACTATAGCACCGACTGTGTTAGAGGACTTAGTAGTAGAACCAGACTTGACTATAGTTAGAAAGCAAGTTGGTATAGTCGCAAGAGATGAGAAGAGGCTAAGGAACAAGACAGCCAGATTAGCGAAAGTCCAGTGGAGCGATGATGAGAGAGGCTATACTTGGGAGACTGAGGGCAGGATTAGAGACGCTTATCCTAACTTGTGTGATGGTATGTTTTATCTTTATGTTTGATTTTATGTGTACCTTATCGTAATTTCGAGGACGAAATTCTATAAGGAGGGGGGAGGGGTCTGTAACGACCCTAATTTTTAATAACATTATTTAGGATATTTAATTAGCTAAATTAAATAAAATAACGTGATGATTAGGAATTAAGATTTTTGATTAATAAGGGTAGTCGTGCCATGTTAACAAATGAACTAAAGATGAGTTAAAATGAAATAGAGAAGGGGTAAGATAGCAATGAGACATAACCATATACCTTAAACCCTCATGTATCTCATACTACACGCTCACTTCATAATCCAAAATTTAAAATAGAGGTCGACCACCACTAGAAGATAAAAGAGGAAGAAAAGCTAAAGGAAGAAGCAAATCAACATTAAACCATTCAAATCTCAATCTTCTTAACCTTAAAGCTATGGTCAATAATGACTGCATCTCGTATTTTCTATTGTTTTTGGTTTTAAGATGAATCCGAAGTATTTTGCAATGGTTTGCCTTGTTTTTGGATGTTAAAATGATTATGTGTCCTTGTTGATGATTTATGCTTATTCATATAGGTTTTATGATATGTTTTAAGGTGAATACCCTTTTTAATGACATCCAAATTCCTTGCAGTTTTAGATTTAGATTAAAAAAGATATATTAGATATTGGTTTCAATTTTCATAATTTTTTGAATTAATGTGGATTTAATATTAATTTTCTAGTGAGGAAAATGATTATTTGGGTTAAAATTATTTACGCTTAAATAATATATGTCTAAAATTAAAATATGCTAGAAAACATATTAAAAATGATTTACCGGAATTTTTGTAAAATTTTCCTAAGTGTTTTAATAGATTATTTAAGGTATGGGACTTAAATATTTTTTGTATTTATAAAAGGAGAAGGGGTATTTTATAAATTATTTAAATTAATTGCTTACGAAATTTTGGCAGCACTTTTAGAAAAGAAAATTAGCAACCAACAATATTTTGACAACAGGGCAGGTTAGTTGAAAAGGAATTATTTTTAAAGTAAAAATTAGTCTTTACATGTTTTTGGCATGTTTCGCTACTTTCGGCACCAGGGGTTACAACCAGGTACTTTTGCCTCCATCACCATCGAAACTAATGTGCACGGTATCAAGTAATTGATATGTAATGAATTGGACTAAGGCGAAAGGGACTGGGTCGAAGCTTAGGGTTCCGAGGAGGTCGAAACGTTTTCTTGCTTTTAAATGGAGATGCATCTGCATTGCTTTCGAAAGGAATGCTTTCAACTGGGTCAAATTGAATTAACCAATGGGTTTGAAAAGGTTGCGCCTTTTGTTTTATGTTAATGCTTTCGAAGTGGTTGAAACCCCTAGCTTCCGCTTTCTACCTTTCAAAGGAAATAGTTTCGAAAGGTATACTTTGTTTTAAAAATCCAAGCCGCTTCTCCAATGCTTTCGGAAGGGTTGGTTTCAAAAACATCACTTCTTTGCATAGGAACAGTTTTCGAAAGAGTGCTTTCGACTTAAATGTTTTATGACCCTTTTGTCCTGTTGAAGGTAGAACCCAAAGGTTTCGAAGGAGTTAGTTTTAAATGGTTTCGAAAGGTTTCCACATGTTTAATTGAACCCAAATGTTTTCGAAAGGTTTATTGTTTACAAAGTTTTTGAGTGCTTTCGAAAGGTTTTAATGAAGGTTTCAAAGGGGTGGCTCCCCAATGGTTTCGAAAGGTTTGAAAGGAAAGGTTTTCCAATGTTTTCGAAAGGCAATGCTTAAGTGTTTAAAGATAGGATGTCTAAAGTTTTATAGATTTCAAAGGAAAAGTTTTACAATGGTTTCGAAAGGTTTTTACGAATGTCTTCGAAAGGAATGTTTTGGCCTTTCAGCCTAGGTTATAAAGTGTTTACTTGGTTTCGAAAGAGGTATTTTCAATGGTTTCGAAAGGGGTGGTTTCAGTGGTTTTGAAAGGGGTACTTTCAAAGGTTTAAATGTTTTCATCAACAAAGATTTGTGTAAAGTGTATATATATATTACATGGCAAGGTGATTTGAGTAAAGCATAGAGTTTATTTTTCTTGTTTAAGTATTATTTAACAGTTTAATTCAATTTGAGAAGAAAAAGTTTTCAAGGAAAATTTAAGGGAAGATTACCCTAAGTAAAATGACTCAGATAATAGAATACCAGATGGGACCGGTATAGGATCATGCCCTATACATTACCTATTAGCCCCGACTAATTTAGTCCAAAATTCCAATGTGCTGGGCTTTGTCATAGCTAAGATTAAAATGATGTTACACACTGAAAAGAATATATATCCGTACAGAGTTAGGTTATTGGTGAGCTCGCAAAACCATTAGGATCAGTGGACCCTGGGAGAAGACAAGTTAGGGACGCACTGTCTAGAAGAGGAGTATCCAACAGATGTTAGATTATTTGTTTATACGAGTATCTCACAGGTATTAGATTATTAATTTATACATTGTCTGGTAGGCCTGAGTCATCCAAAGATTAGTAGTTAGCCAAATAAAACTATAGTGTTCGGACAAATAGTTCACGTGTTACCTAACACTTATGTTTACATGATATTGCTTTACAGTTTTTACCAGTTTTGGTTGTAGGATTATGATTTGCAAAAGAACTGTTTTAAAAGGATATTATTGAAGGGAAACCCATTCCGCTAAGCGGCATGGTCTCACTCAATATCAAATAACCGAGATTTATAGTATTATTCACACTAGGCTTTATATCTGACTTGAAGTTATGTTTTTCCCCTTAAACTCTCAGGTGCTCAAAATCGATTTAAGTTGGCTGAGGGTTGAGGTTTACAGGTTTTAGTAGGTTGGTGAATAAATCTTCCGAAGACGAGCCGGAGGCTGATGGATAGCTATTTAGGAGTTTATTTTTTGTTTGTTTTATTTCCGCTGTGTTGTGTTAAGTTGGTTATGACTATATAGTACTCTAGTCAACCAAGGGGGCATCTTTGTATGTTGCTCTTGGCATATTTATACAATAATTATATTTGATTTGAACCTAGAAAACCTTTTGGGATTATGTAACTTGGATATGAAATGTGTTTTGAAATGTAATCGGAGATGTTGTTTTTGAAATATGTGATTTTGTTTCATATTCAAGTGCTTCTGATATTATGGATACCGTTAACATTACCATATTTGGTCACTGGAAGTTAATACTATGGATGACTGCAACATCCGTAGCGCTTAGCTTTGGGCCTTCAAATAGGTGATGTTACAGTAGCCTCAGGAGTCTCGAATAATACATTGCCTAACATTTGAAGAGCGTTATGTACTCTAGCCTCAATGGATACATCGATATCCAATCTTATTGCATCTTGAGTACGAATATTTAAAATGATGTATTTTCTAATACTATGATACAATACTCATGACTAAAACTATCTGTAATTACTATCATAAACAGACCATTTATGGATTTTCTGTTAAATATATTTTAATTATCTATAACACATTATAACAAATTTATAACATAAAGAAAAACACCTTTATTACGAACGATAATTGATTACAGAGTTAATAAATTACAAAAAATTATAGAATTTTTCCTAGGACATACCTCTAATTCTATTAATCAGGAGTCTAACTGTAACAAGGCATCGCCGTTCCCCTTTGCCATATTATCGCAACAAGACCCCAATACTAGATAGGCGGAAAAGAAGCTTCTCCTTAGTAAGAGAGCAATGCCATCCACGTCATGCAGAATCTAGCCTCTACGACGAGATAGCCTCCTTTTGCTGGCAAATGTGCATGATGTAAACCAAAAACCCTAGTGGCAAGGGGGGAAAGATGATGAGAATGGAGGCCCATTTTTCAAAGTAATCTTAGGCACTACATCCACCATAAGTATGTCTTGCCTTCCATGTACAAGTGTGACGAGAGAGCTAATCCGTCCGATCATATCACCACCTTTAACTCATGCAAAATGACTATTGTTTCTCTCTACCCTAACTAGGATGGTGTCCCGCTAGTTCCTTCATCTACAAGCTGGCTGTGTCCACTCATGGCCCAATTGTGTTTCGATTTCAAGATTCACTTCTTTACATAAATGGTAAGGATAATGATAGCCAATGAACCAAGAAACATAAGGTAAGGTCCAACCGAGTCCCTCTGCTCGTACGTCAACCACTTCAATGAAGGGTCCATGAGGGAGAGAGGAATGAACAAGAACAGCTTGGTAGTCACCTTTTGTTGGTGGTGAAATATCGGTTCCATATGCGAAAGGAATTGCAAAAGAAGCCCTCTTCATCCATAACCGATTTTCTTCAAATGGTGAATGCCATTATGAGAGTGGAGAAGCCAGAAATCTCCGATAGTGATAAAGAAAGCAGCTAGATAAACAAGACTGATCGATGATAAGATAATCGCTGAAAGAATGGTCGATAGGAAAATAGTAAAAAGTGTTCCAAAGATAGAGCATGCTTCAAGCCTAGGTACACTAATTATGCAACCCTAAACAATGACATGGAAACTATCAATCTTGCAACACATGACCGCAAACCATTTTAACAACTTACTCCCTCCCGGTCAGGATGGAAGGAGGAGCCCATGGGTAATGGTATATACTATGAGTTTCATTAGTTCAATGGCTACTCGACCAATTAGTGTCGGCACCTCAAAGATGAGATAGAGTGGCTAATCCATGGAGTGTTGGTTCAGTATGTTAAATAATAAGTGGAACAGCGCACCACCCTTCAAAATCCACCCACCATACCCTCAACAGGTAGACAACGACAATGTGATCAGGATCAATATCAAAATTTTATCAATACACGTTGGCCTGCATATGGTTGGAAGAAATCTCTAGGATCAGGCCCACTATAGGAGGGAGTTCCCCTCCAACCATGTTTTTTCAGTAGATTTTGGTTGCCCCATCATGATCCCATGGTCACCTCAGTTAGTTTGGCTAGTACCAAGGAACACAGGGTCTTCCTCGATGGGGGCAACTCCATTAATGCGATGTTTAAAGATTTTTTCAACAAAATAAAGATTCCTACCACCAAACTCACTCCCTTTGCTTTACCCATCTATGGGTTCGTGGGTGTTGGCGTAGTAGCCTTGGGGTTACTTCTTATGTAGTCGCATTTGTTAAGGAACCAATAGTAGCCAAGATTCAAGTTTAGTTCATTATGGTAGACTGCCTAATCGCATACAATCTTTTATTAGCCAGGCGGGCCTTGGAAAAGATGGATGCAATAGTGGCTATTAACACTTGACATTGAAGTTCCCAACCAAGGGAGGAATTTGATATATTTGAGGCAACTGACAAGCTTTTAGAGATTGTTACAAAATTGTCCTGCAACAAGTAAAGATGGAAGTACTCATGTTATAGCAAGAAATGGCAACACTCAAAAAAAATGCTTGGTAGGAAGTGTGAGTAGCTCATTGCTCCTATTCACGCCAAGGTCAACCAAGTTGTTAAACACAAACCCTCCACATTGATCATGGCCCCAAGCCAAGATAACATAGCTAATAAGGATAATTTTTCCCTAGCTAGCCCAAGTAAGACTAGAAAACTTATAGCTACTTGGAATGAAAAAGTTCGCTCCCACTAGTATATAGGAGCAGAAGATACTGCCGCTCCTTCCCTCTCAGTGTTGGAAGACTCATATGTAAGAGCCAAGGCATCGATTGCACCTCGGCTCAAGGATAGACGTCCTTACTAGCCGAGGATGCTATTGAACACATGATTTATGCATTGCACTAGTGCGACTTGGAAGAAAGTGTTGTAGATGACAACGATGATTTGCTTGATCCCTAAATGAGGGATTCTAGTCCTGATGGTGGGCCGACCACACTATTCGAGGCAGTATCAATTGACCATGATGATCCCAGTGGGTACAACATGAAGCTTAACCCCTGGAAACATTCTAAAAAGATTTAGGCAATTCAAGAGATGCAGATACTGTTTACAGTCAAACAAGTGCTAAGTCTAAATGAAATAATCACGATGATCAATCGCTTTATGTCAAAAGCCACAGACCATTGTTCTTTGACCTTATCAAGAAGGGAAATTCATTTGTATAGAGTGAAGATTGCACCAAAGGTTTTAAGGAATTGAGAAGACACATAGCCAAACCTCCTGTGCTTTCAAAGCCTGTTGACAGGGAGGACTTGTGCTTATATCTCATGGCGACTGACCATGTAATCAGTGTCGCCTTGATTCGTAATTAAGAGAAAATCCAGTGTCCCATCTACTATGTGGGAAAGAGGTTAGCGAGTGTTGAATAAAGCTACTCCAGATTAGAGAAACTAGCATACTACATGCTGATGGCCACCCTACGTTTACGACCGTGTTTTCAAGTTCACCCAATTAAGATTCTCACCAATCATCCATTGAAGCAAGTATAAGCTTGCTCGACACAGCTGGCATACTATTGAAGTGGTTTGTAGAGCTCAAACAATTGGATACCACCTTCCACCTTTGCACCTCAATCAAGGGCCAAGCTGTGAAAACCTTTATAGCAGAATGCTCTAGCCCAGACAACGGTGATGAGCTGGCAACAACCAACTTGCCTTTTTGGCAACTCTATATTGATAATGCATCTAATAAGAAGGGAAAGGGGGAAGGAATGGTTTGAAACATGTCCAATGGGTAAGAACATCGCTTCGTTGTCTACCTTGGTTTCAAAGCCATGAGCAATGAAGCTTAATATGAACCCTTCCTAGCTAGTCTTAGGATGGTTAAAGAGCTACGAGCGGAATCATTGTATATGTTCAGTGGCTCTTTGCTAGTTGTTAATCAAATTGAAGAGATCTTTTAGGTCAAGGGAAAAACATTGTCCCTCTATGTCATAGAAGCCAAGAAATTTATCTGCACCTTTGCATGTTCCAAGATAGAATAGATCCCACATGAAAGAAACATCAACATCGACCAGTTGGGAAAGGAAACAAGCAATCTTGATGAGAGCATCTCCTGGGTCCCAACGGAGGTTTGGGATGCCCCTTTCTTTGAACCGGGGTCCACCATTGCAGTTTGAGTGAGCGGCTAAGTGAGCAGACCAGCTATGGAAATTAATCAAGTCTGCCTCGACTTTTTGATGACCCCATTTATATTGTATCTTATAAGTAGTTATCAATCCATTGAGAGACAATATGCCCAAAGAATTCTATGCCGTGCACCCTATTACAAGATCATGGATGTAAAACTATATCAAATGGGTTACTCAACTCCCCTTTAAAAATACATGATTGGCAAAGAAAGCCAACCACATACTAGAGGAATTACATGAAGTCTTCTATGGAGATCATGCTGGGGGACAAAAGCTGGCAAAGAAAGCTTTCTGTTAAGGATGCTATTGGCTAACCATGATCAAAGATGCAATGAATTATATTAAGAAGTAAGATCGCTGCTAGAGGTTCACCAAAATTACAAGAGCTTCCCCAAATCTCTTACCCCTATGACGTCCCCTTAGCCATTTGACACTTAGAGGATAGACTTGATCGGCAAGCTCCCAAACACCAAAGGTGGATACAATCATACTATAGTTGCTATCGACTATTTTATGAAATGGGTTAAGGTGGGGCCTCTCACTAGGGACACCGCTCTTAAAGTCCTCAACTTTATGATTAAGAAAATAGTGTGCCGATTTGGACTCCTAGAGAAGATCGTATCGACAGCGACACCCAGTTTGCAAGTGAGATGTATAACACCATTAATTTTGATTAACAATATTTAGGATTTTTAATTAGATGAATTAAATTAAATAATGTGTTAAGATAAGAAGAATGAGATTTGATAATTAAAATTAGTCAAGGCTTAAGTGATGAACTAATAGGATTATTTAGAACTTAAATAAGAAGGAGGATTTACAAGAAGGGAAAAATAAGAATAGGCCTCATTTCTTAAATGTAAAATCCTCCTCTCTCATTATCCTCATTTACAGTTCATTTCATACAAACACAAGTAAGATCAAGGCCATCCATTACTAAGAAAACTATGGGTAGAAAAGCTTAAGAAACCAAAGGAATGCTTAAGAGAATCAAATCAACAAATTTAATCTTAATATCTTTATCTAATCAAGGTGAATAATAGTTATCCATCTCATATATTCTTGTTTTTTCAGTTCTATGTCTAAATCCGAATCATACAATATTATTATGCCATGTTATGTTTGTTTGATTTATTATATGTTACTTGGTGATTTATTGGATTAATTATGGAATTATTTAATATGTTTGAAGGGTACAAACTAGTATATGATGTCCAAATGACATGAACTTTGGATATGATGTTCAAAACATTATTTTTGGAAGTGAGTTTTTAATTTCATAATTTTCGAGCATGTATGAATATTTTATGATTTTTTAAGTAAAAAAAATTATTTATTTCGAGTTTTAATTATTAAAAATAATTCAATATTGATTTTGGTCCTGATATTTTTATATGTTAAAGAATTTGTGAATTCAGATTTTTAGATATTTTTGAGGATTTTTCTCAAGTGATTATGATTTTATATGAATTTATTACGCTAGAAAAGCTTATAAATAAATATTAAATGGTCAATAATATTTGTTGAGTGAAAAAGGATTTTGGGGAAAGAAAACAATTTGCGGTAGTTTTTCTAAAAAGAAATTAATAAAGTTTGTTTTTTAACCAATATAAAGTTTACAAGGGTTAAGAGTTGGTGGAAAGTAATTATTTTTAATAGAAATAAAATAGGTTTTTATATTAATTACGATATTGCCATGATGTCAATATAAATGCTGAACCCCAGGTAATGGCCGACATTCATGTTTTCATAATAGAATCTGACATCAACGCGAATGGATGCATACAATAACAACTGTGTCGGTATGGAATGAATCCGTTCAGGTTGAAGTCATATAGTATAAAGTCTTCGACATTAAGTCAATGTCATCATGGTAATCTTGCAACACACCAGAGCTGTAACGACCCGGAAGTTTCAATCTTGAAAATTCCAGATAGTTAGTAAAGAAAGAAAGAGATAGAAGAAAAAAAAAAGGAAAGAACACAGATTCTCACATTCGTAGTGGATCAAAAAATAATATCACGTAAAACAACAGTTTACAAAGGAAAAACTATATCAGTTGATTACATTTTAATACATCAGAGTAACCATATTTACATAATCACTGGATGGTTAAAATAACTTGTCCCAGATAAATAACAATATATATCACAACGGATAAACACTCTGAACGTTCCTGTCCTCCAGCTCTCATCCTGAGCTCCAGAACGTCCTTACCTGCAAATCTGTAATACTCGGTCTGACCCGAGCATTACATCAAAGTAACACCCGGGTCAGGCTGCAAACCAGCGTGAGTAAATCCATCTAACAAAAGCATACAACTTATATAAACCCGGGGTACTTGTATCAATTTTAAATTCACAAATTGTTTTAGACATCACTTATTTCATCCTTCAATTTCTAAGTACCAAATCTTAGGTTAAATGGTCCAATTCACTTAAATCGTTCTATTTCATCCTATTGCTTTCACATATCAATCTATAAAAAAAATCGAAGTGGTTTTGGGTATTAACTAATACCCAACTTCGGTCTCTTCGAATTCAAAGGTCATGTTAACCCAGATTATTCGAGTGAAATATATTCAACTTAAAATAAAAGATGTCACCTGTAACGACCCCGACTTCGTACGCCCAGGAAGACGTATCGTTTTTAAAGAAAGAAAAGGGTGAGAAAATAGAAAAGATAGAGAAGAAAGAACAACAACATCAGAATCTCACAGCGGAACGAATAAATTATATTAATTACATAAGTATTTATATAATATATAACATCAATCAGAGTGATACATATAGTACATCGCATACTAGACAGTTATAAACACCTGTCTAGTTATACAACTCAATACACAATACATCACAGGGATACCACACAGCGGAACTATATATATATCTACAACGCTGAAGCCTCCTGCTCCATTGCTCCTCCAGAATTCGTCAAAGCTAACCTGAATCTCTTGGCTACCCGTAAAAATTTTGGGTACCTGAGAGTTTATGAAAAACAAAAATAAACTCCGGGTCAGACATGGGCCTGGTATGAGTAACATGTTAAAGTTGCTTAATTTTGAAAAATATTTTGAAAAGAAAGGTATCACGTAAGACTTCCCACACATAAACATGGAAAAGTTTTTACCTTACGTTAACCAAAACATTTGATAGGAAATCCAGTGATATTATAATAGGTCTAGGGTTTTCAAGTAAATAGAAAATAGCCGAAATTGTTACATTCATTAAATTCCAGCTACTAGCCACAAAAGTGGGTAATACAATCAAAACCGTTGGCACTTATTGGATTTTGGATTCCATACAATGGCAGGGCTACTGGGGTGTGACGCTCCACCTCTATACCCACGCTAGCCAAGAACACTACGAAGTAATGCTGTCAACTAGCACGGAGAATAAGGCTGTTGAGGAGCGACCATTCGTATAATTTCTTTGGGCGAGTACCGATATGCCAGATAAAAATATAACTTTTCATCACAAGAGGAAATCCGACATACTGACACAAACTCAAAGCTACTACAAGTGGCTATAGTAATCTTCGAAAACAAATATAGAAGTAAGCATAACACAAATCATTCACAGATAATTCATATCACAAAGGCGGAAGAAGATATGAATATATAATTAACACATAAAGTGTATATCAGAGTAGTGGTCAAAAAGATCCACAATAATACAAAAGAATAGCAACATGTGCTATACAAAAGAATACAACTATGAGTCTATATCTCAAGTGTATACAACAAAATAAACTACTAATCTAAGTAGTTAGCCAAAAGTCAGAGAAATCAATCCCAAGTGAGAAGTCAAGCTGAAGCACCTGCAACATCTCGGTCTGACCCGAGTATTATTTAATAAGAAAATAATAAACTGATCAGTCTAACTATAAATATCAGGTGAAATGATATAGAATAAGAGATATGACTAAACACATAATAATCACAATGCCAAGCTGTGATATATATAAGTAATTGAAAATCAACAAGAGATTAATCAATATCACCAAATCTGCACAAGAATCAAAGAAAATGTCATACTCCTTATTTCGTTCACCAAACCATAAATATTGACGATTATATCAATGTCAATCACAAAAGTCAATGACACACAAATTCACCAATGCACAAATATTGATAAAACTTATCAATGGAAATCACGAAAATTGGTGAAGCACAAATTCTAGAAATCATCTCAAGAAATCCAGACAATGACACACGAACTCACCTATGCACAAAAATTGATAAATCATATCAATAGAAATCACAAAAATAGGTGAAGAAGAAAGTTCCAGAATTCGACACACGAAATCCAGAAATCACACAAAATAGGGGGGAGGCCTATCACACGAACGGGAGCATGAAAACTCACCAACATATGTATCACACGAACAAGACGCTATCTCATGGTAGCTAGCCATTAATTTTTGACACACGAACGGCCCGAAGACCATGGGGCGCTACCCCACATATGTGAGTAGAAACTCACACAAACGGGGTTTAGTCTCCCTCGTAGACAAAGAGACATCGCACATTGCTAGTCTAAATCACAAAAAATGATCGTCATGATCATCAAGAAGTGTCAATTTCAGTAAGCTAGTAAATATATGAGCTTAGCTTCATGTCCCATAACCACTAGCTTAACTTAAATATTTACGAACAAATTGTAGATCTCTACTAGAAAATTGTCACAAGAGATTCAATTGAACAAGTCCAAGAATTAACCGACGAAGTAAACGCAAGCGTTTCATACCACTTGTTTTACCAAGTCGTTTAATTAGATTTCTCATACGAGTGAGGTAAAGGTTTGTATATACTAATAGATTGGAAATTGGTTTGAGAAAACGAGCTTTGTATTAAAATAGTGTTGAAATCATTTTAAGAAAGAGTTTTGATATTTACTATTAGTATCGAAACCTTTATATTTTTAAAGGGACAAATCACAAAGAAGATTGTAGGAACAATCAATCACTAAAATTCACATACGAAGATGTGAATAAAATCCAAAGAAACCGATAAAGAATCCATCGAAATGGATATTCAAAATTCCCTAAAAAGGAGTCATTAAAGTCATAATAAATGATAACAACAAATAGGATCATCACGAATCGGTTTAAATTGGAAATTCAATCCAAAAAGGCAAAATGGACTCAAACAGCAGGTTCAGTCGACTGAACAGAGTTTTCAGTCGATTGACCCTGTGCCTGGAAATTTTCCAGGTTCAGGAAACTTTCTGTTTCCAGTTTCAGTCGACTGAACAGAGGATTCAGTCGACTAAATCATGCCTGGAAACTTTCGGGTTCCAGGTTCAGTCGACTGAACAGACTTTTCAGTCGGCTGAATCTTGCCTGGGATGTTTTTCAGCCTAACCAAATGAAGAGCAAACTCTTCCAAAATGCAACCGGACGAACATTGGCTCTAAGGGTTTATGCCAATCGACAACCCGACCCTATATGCTCCTCGATGCATCACCAAAAGCACGATCAAACATCCATATAAGGATTTTCACACAAATTTGACTTAAAAACCCAAAAATTGGAATATTCACAAAACCAATCCAAATCAAGTGCAAATGCACATGAAGAAGTGTTAGAAATTCATACCTAACAACCAAAGATAATTATAGTCATAGATGTGAGATAAAATCTCACCTTTGAACCCAAACGATTGAAGAAGATGCTTGAAAGCAAAGGAGAATCAACCACTCTTCAAATCCAACTCAAGAAGCTTGATTCTATGCTTTAAAAGAAGAACATTCCCAAAGTTAGGTTTAGGAATTTCTGAAATTGATAAGAGATTGAGTTGGAGAAGAAGTAGAGAAGCTTACCAATGGGTTCTTCTATTAGTTTGGAGCTATAAATTGATTTGCAATAGAAAACTAGGGCTTGAGTTTTAGTTTCCCATCTCTCCCACCATTGTTGCTAAAGCTTGAGTATTAGGAATTGGAAATGAAGTAAATGAGGAGTTGAAGTGCAGTTGGGACTGAATACATAAGTGGGGTTATTGGGCTCAGCCCAATCCAAAGCCCTAAGCAAAAAGTAGCAAAATTCAACTTTCTCCAAACTTATCGAAGCTTATACTCAAAAATGTCGCAAATGGCATTTTAAACTCAATGGGAGTGGTCTCGAGTCCTAATTCGACCGTATGCTAAAAGTAGCTTTTCGGACTAAAATCCGACTACGATACCACATTTAAATAAAACATTTAAATGTATAAATCATAACATATGCGGGTTGTTACAGACTCCCCTCCTTAAAGAAATTGCGTCCTCGCAATATTTAAGAAGAGAATATAAAGTAACAACCATAAAAGCATATTCAACCCAAAAGAAGATTGAAATAAGAAGTTCACCTTAAAGAGCACGAGAGAGTAAGTCCGGATGTGTTCGCTCGATGAACTCTCTAGACTCCCAAGAACAATCTTTAGGATTTGAAGACCATTGAACTTTAATAAGCGAAACATCTTTATTTAGAAGGCGCTTGACCTCCGAAGCAATAATACGAATAGGATGTTGCTCATAAGTTAAATTGGCCGAAACTTCAATCTCTTCCACAACTCCGGGCTCAAGAATAGAATCGGAATCTCGAAAACACTTCCGAAGTTGAGAAACGTGAAACACGTCATGGGTAGCAGAAAATTGAGCCGGTAATAAAAGGCGATATGCCATGGAACCAATACGTTCAGTGATAGGAAATGGCCCAATATATTGAGGCGCTAACTTTCCCGATCAACTGAAACGCACAACACCTTTCATAGGTGACACACGAATGAACACAAGATCTCCCACAGAAAACTCTAACTTCCTTCTCCGGTTATTGGCATAGGATTTTTGTCTACTCTGGGCTTCTTTCATCCTATGTCGAATAAGTTCAATCTTTTCTGTGGAATCACGAATAAGATCTGGACCTAAAACCAGTTTCTCACCGGCCTCAAGCCAACAAGAAGGAGATCGGCATGGCCTTCCATAGAGTTCCTCGAAAGGTGCCATACCAATACTAGATTGGAAGCTATTATTATAGGAAAATTCAACAAGTGAAATATGATCTTCCCAACTTCCTCCAAAGTCAAGAACACAAGCACGAAGAAGATCTTCAAGTGTTTGATTCACATGCTCAGTTTGTCCATCGGACTGGGGGTGATAAGCGGTGCTAAAATTAAGCTCGTTCCCAAAGCTTTTTGAAGACTCTTCCAAAATCCACTAGTAAACAATGGATCACGATCTCTAACAATAGAAGTAGGAACTCCATGCAATTTAACAATTTCTTTGATAAAGAGTTTGACCAAAAGAGGAACGGTTCGATTGGAACGAACGGGAATAAAATGGGCGGATTTAGTAAGTCTATCAACAATCACCCATAAGCTATCATGACCCGAACGAGAACGGGAAAGGCCATCTATAAAATCCATGGAAATTTGGTCCCACTTCCAAATTGGAATTTCTAAAGGTTGCAATAACCCACCGGGCCTTTGATGCTCGGCCTTAATGAGTTGGTAAGTAATGCAACGCTTAACGAAGTTAGCGATGTCAAGTTTCATTCCCTCCCAATAATAAAGTCGCTTCATATCTGCGTACATTTTACTACTACCGGGATGAATGGTAAATTTAGAACGATGTGAATCTTCTAAAATATCTTTACGAAGATCACTAATATTTGGCATGATAAGTCTACCAAATTTTTGAATGCCGCCACGAGAATTAATATCAAAGTCTTTCAAACCTTCAATATCAATTTTATCCTTAAAATTTTAGCCAAGAAGAGCCAATTCGAGATCTAGCCCTTGAGCTTCAAGAATGCGGTCTAACAGAGAAGGATGAGCCTCAAGGCTACATAAAACAAGAGATGAACATAAATCGGAAACACAGTCTCAAATTTCGCAAGTGGATAAAATCTCAAGATCGTTCCATTCGGATATCATCATAGAAACAATCGCTTGTTGCTTTCGACTAAGTGCATCCGCAACGCGGTTTCCCTTTCCGGGAGTATAAAGGATATCAAGATCATAAGGAGCAAGGAACTCGAGCCAACGTTGTTGACGCAAATTAAGTTCCTTTTGGGAGAATAAATACTTCAAGGACTTATGATCAGTATAAAGAACAAATTTCTCTCCCAAAGGATAATGACGCCAAATCCGAAGAGCAAAAACAATAGCCGCGAGCTCTAAATCATGAGTGGCATATCTAGTCTCAGCAGGCTTCAATTGCCTTGAAGCATAAGCAATAACACGTTCTTTTTGCATAAGAACGGCACCCAAACCAATGCGACTAGCATCGGTATAAACAACGAAATCTTGATTCCCCTCGGGAATAACAAGAATAGGAGCATCAGAAAGGAGTTCTTTCAATTTCTGGAAAGAAGCTTCACATTTGTCTGACCAAATGTATTTAACGCCTTTCTTTGTTAAGCTAGTGAGAGGCACCACAATCTTAGAAAAGTCTTTGATAAAACGGCGGTAATAACCCGCCAATCCAAGAAAACTACGAATCTCCGTCACACTCTCCGGTCTCTTCCAATCTTGAATCGCTTCAATCTTTGAAGGATCCACGGAAATTCCGGATTCGGAAATAATATGACCGATAAACTTCACACGAGATTGCCAAAAATGGCATTTAGAAAATTTTGCTTTTAATTGATTACTCCTAAGAGTTTCCAACACAGTCCGAAGATGCTTCTCATGTTCCTCCTCGGTTTTAGAATACACAAGAATATCATCAATGAAGATGAGAACAAACCGATCGAGGAAGTCTTTGAAAACTCTATTCATAAGGTCGACGAAATAAGCCGGAGCATTCGTTAGACCAAATGGCATAACAAGCCATTCATAAGATCCATAACGATTATGAACGATGTCAAAGGAATGCTATCCTCTGCAATACGAAGCTGATGAAATCCAGTAGCTAAGTCTAATTGTGAAAAGACTCTAGCACCACTAAGTTGATCGAATAGATCATCAATCCGAAGTAAAGGATATTTGTTTTTGATAGTAAGATCATTAAGCTTGCGGTAGTCAACGCAAAGCCTAAGTGTTCCATCGGATTTCTTCACAAAAATAGCTGAAGCTCCCCAAGGCGAGGAACTAGAGCGAATAAATTGCTTCGTTTCCAAATCGGATAATTGTATGCGCATCTCCTCATTTTCTTTATTGGACAAACGATAAGGAGGACGAGTGACAGGTTGGGCTCCAGGAATGAGATTAATTCTGAACTCAATTGCTCGCTTAGGTGGTAATCCTAAAACGGGCTCGAATATGTCGGAAAATTTACGAATGACGTGAATAAGAGAAATAATATCACCCTCGTCATCATCATCGTCATCACGAGGATTTAAAGAATATAAAGATGCAACCGAGCTGGAATCTGAATCTTTAAGATTAATAGAAATCTGCTTAACAGATTGAGGATGTCGAAGATGAATAGTCCGCTCAGGACATAGGATATGAGCTTCATAACGGTTAAGCCAATCCATTCCCAAAATCATTCCAAAGCCTAAATAACGCATGACATGCAAATCGGCTCGGAAAGAAAAATCACACAAAATAATCTCGACATCTTTACACAATAAACTAATTGTCGCGGATCCATCAACCGGATTTGCAATTCTCAAAGAAGTCATTAAACACAAAACATCCAAAGAAAAAGTATCAACAAGTTCTTTTGATATAAAAGAATGGGACGCACCCGTATCAAAAAGAACTCGAATAGGATGATCACGAAATAAAATAATTCCATCCAGAATAGAATGAGAAATACCTTGGCCACGAGATGTGTTGCCAGGGGCTTGAGCAACATTAAGCTTTCCCTCCTTCCTATTTTGAAGTTTGGGACATACATGCATAAAATGGTCCGGGCTTTTGCAATAGCGACAAGTACGAGGCTTTGAACACTTGTTCGCAAAATGGTCTTTCGAACCACAATTATAGCATTTCCCTTGAGTAGAGAAAAAGGTCTTTTCAATAGGAGTTGCTTGCCTCCCTTTCTTATTGGGATAAGGGACTTTGAATTTGTTTGGCCTCTTCTTGTTGTTGAAGTTTGATTTGGAACCCACCACTTCAACATCATTCTCCCTATCCGCCTCTTCAAGACGAAGAGCGATATCAACGAGTTGGTCGAAAGAAACTTCTAATTTTAGAAGTAATGGCTTCTTGAGATTTTTGTTTAAGCCATAGACGAACCTCTGGTTCTTCTTTAAAGGGGTGTTGATGTATTCAACCCCATATTTGGAAAGCGACTCGAAGGAGGCGACGTAATCAGTCACGGAGGACTCACCTTGAACAAGGTCTATAAATCGTCGAGCCAATGTCACTTTCTCTGCTTCTGGTACAAATTTCAACTCGAAGCGTTCCCGGAATTGCTCCCAGGTGAGATCCGCTTCATTAATCTCAGAAATAAGAAGCTCGTAACAGTCCAATGCTCTTTCTCGGAGCATATTAGAGGCCACCTGAACTCGGTGAAGGTCAATAAGATTCATGCGAGAAAAGATTCGATCGCATGACCTTAACCAAGCCTGTACTTCAATAATAGTTTTGGAACCTTTGAATGGCTCCCCACCCAAATTAGTGTAATCACTGCACAAGCGTGCAAATCCCGACTTTGGGTGAGTAGGTTCCGGGTTAGCTCCAGCTGCTTGAGCATTCGTCACTAAATCAAGAAGCTGTTGAGCAGTCATAAAAACTCCATCCTGGGGCGTAGTGCTAGATGGTACGGCTCTGGGGCGGCCTGGTCTAGACATTTCTCTTCCTTTAGAAAGAAAGAAGAACAAGGAGAAGATTATTCACTAATGAATATCAAGCAATCTTGATAGATAAAACAAGGAATCATAAAAGAAAATAGGATGAATCGGTACGAAGACTTGAAGTAAATCCTAAAGCACGACTCCTAAGATGGACTTAGGACGATGATCCTTGTTAGAATATTCCATATTGTTCCGAAGTTTGGCTCTGATACCAAGCTGTGACGCCCCACCTCTATACCCACGCTAGCCAAGAACACTACGGAGTAATGCTGTCAACTAGCACGGAGAATAAGGCTGTTGAGGAGCGACCATCCGTATAATTTCTTTGGGCGAGTACCGATATGCCAGATAAAAATATAACTTTTCATCACAAGAGGAAATCCGACATACCGACACAAACTCAAAGCTACTACATAGTGGCTATAGTAATCTTCGGAAACAAATATAGAAGTAAGCATAACACAAATCATTCACAGATAATTCATATCACCAAGGCGGAAGAAGATATGAATATATAATTAACACATGAAAGTGTATATCAGAGTAGTGGTCAAAAAGATCCACAATAATACAAAAGAATAGCAACACGTGCTATACAAAAGAATACAACTATGAGTCTATATCTCAAGTGTATACAACAAAATAAACTACTAATCTAAGTAGTTAGCCAAAAGTCAGAGAAATCAATCCCAAGTGAGAAGTCAAGCTGAAGCACCTGCAACATCTCGGTCTGACCCGAGTATTATTTAATAAGAAAATAATAAACGGATCATTCTAACTATAAATATCAGGTGAAATGATATAGAATAAGAGATATGACTAAACACATAATAATCACAATGCCAAGCTGTGATATATATAAGTAATTGAAAATCAACAAGAGATTAATCAATATCACCAAATCTACACAAGAATCAAAGAAAATGTCATACTCCTTATTTCGTTCACCAAACCATAAATATTGACGATTATATCAATGTCAATCACAAAAGTCAATGACACACAAATTCACCAATGCACAAATATTGATAAAACTTATCAATGGAAATCACGAAAATTGGTGAAGCACAAATTCTAGAAATCATCTCAAGAAATCCAGACAATGACACACGAACTCACCTATGCACAAAAATTGATAAATCATGTTAATAGAAATCACAAAAATAGGTGAAGAAGAAAGTTCCAGAATTCGACACACGAAATCCAGAAATCACACAAAATATGGGGGGAGGCCTATCACACGAACGGGAGCATGAAAACTCACCAACATATGTATCATACGAACGAGACGCTATCTCATGGTAGCTAGCCATTAATTTTTGAAACACGAACGGCCCGAAGACCATGGGGCGCTACCCCACATATGTGAGTAGAAACTCACACAAACGGGGTTTAGTCTCCCTCGTAGACAAAGAGACATCGCACATTGCTAGTCTAAATCACAAAAAATGATCGTCATGATCATCAAGAAGTGTCAATTACAGTAAGCTAGTAAATATATGAGCTTAGCTTCATGTCCCATAACCACTAGCTTAACTTAAATATTTACGAACAAATTGTAGATCTCCACTAGAAAATTGTCACAAGAGATTCAATCGAACAAGTCCAAGAATTAACCGACGAAGTAAACGCAAGAGTTTCTACCACTTGTTTTACTAAGTCGTTTAATTAGATTTCTCATACGAGTGAGGTAAAGGTTTGTATATATTAATAGATTGGAAATTGGTTTGAGAAAACGAGCTTTGTAATAAAATAGTGTTGAAATCATTTGAAGAAAGAGTTTTGATATTTACTATTAGTCTCGAAACCTTTATATTTTTAAAGTGACAAATCACAAAGAAGATTGTAGGAACAATCAATCAATAAAATTCACAAATCAAAGTCAAAGAAACCAATAAAGAATCCATCGAAATGGATATTCAAAAATCCCTAAAAAGGAGTCATCAAAGTCATAATAAATGATAACAACAAATAGGATCATCACGAATCAATTTAAATTGAAAATTCAATCCAAAAAGGCAAAATGGACTCAAACAGCAGGTTCAGTCGACTGAACAGAGTTTTCAGTCGACTGACCCTATGCCTGGAAATTTTCCAGGTTCAGGAAACTTTCTGTTTCCAGTTTCAGTCGACTGAACAGAGGATTCAGTCGACTAAATCATGCCTGGAAACTTTCGGGTTCCAGGTTCAGTCGACTGAACAGACTTTTCAGTCGACTGAATCTTGCCTGGGCTGTTTTTCAGCCTAACCAAATGAAGAGCAAACTCTTCCAAAATGCAACCGGACGAACATTGGCTCTAAGGGTTTATGCCAATCGGCAACCCGACCCTATATGCTCCTCGATGCATCACCAAAAGCACGATCAAACATCCATATTAGGATTTTCACACAAATTTGACTTAAAAACCCAAAAATTGGAATATTCACAAAACCAATCCAAATCAAGAGCAAATGCACATGAAGAAGTGTTAGGAATTCATACCTAACAGCCAAAGATAATTATAGTCATAGATGTGAGATAAAAATCTCACCTTTGAACCCAAACGATTGAAGAAGATGCTTGAAAGCAAAGGAGAATCAACCACTCTTCAAATCCAACTCAAGAAGCTTGATTCTAAGCTTTAAAAGAAGAACATTCCCAAAGTTAGGTTTAGGAATTTCTGAAATTGATAAGAGATTGAGTTGGAGAAGAAGAAGAGAAGCTTACCAATGGGTTCTTCTATTAGTTTGGAGCTAGAACTTGATTTGCAAAAGAAAACTAGGGCTTGAGTTTTAGTTTCCCATCTCTCCAACCATTGTTGCTAAAGCTTGAGTATTAGGAATTGGAAATGAAGTAAATGAGGAGTTGAAGTGGAGTTGGGACTGAATACATAAGTGGGGTTATTGGGCTCAGCCCAAACCAAAGCCCTAAGCAAAAAATAGCAAAATTCAACTTTCTCCAAACTTATCGAAGCTTATACTCAAAAAGGTCGCAAACGGCATTTTAAACTCAATGGGAGTGGTCCCGAGTCCTAATTCGACCGTATGCAAAAAGTATCTTTTCGGACTAAAATCCGACTACGATACCACATTTAAATAAAACATTTAAATGTATAAATCATATCATATGTGGGTTGTTACATGGGGTACCGCCCGTCACAGTACGTGGCCTAGATCAACGTACCGAGGATCACTCCCGACCCCCTACAACACAAGGCCGGAACCATTCCTTACTGAACAGTCCCGAACAAGATAAACCCCGCAGTTGGCTGCAGACCAACTGCCCACATAGCCGAATAAAAAGGGACATCTAGACAGGGGAATATCCTTGTCCTGCTTGGGCATGACCCACCTAACCTTGCTGCACCTCCCTTGTTTTAGCTATTCCCGGTTGATGAGGCTTGAGGTTACGATTACCTTTATAGAACATATCTCTTAGAATGCTCATCGCCCGCCTGACGATGTGTTGAAAGCATTCAATCCATATAAGTTCGTTCCGGGTTCGAATGAAACCGAAGGCATCATCTCGTTACACTCATTTTGGAATCACCCTCGGAGTTAACGACGATAACCCTTGCATTCTAAATCTTCATCTTCACTTCAGATTCACGACCTATCATTAATTTTGAAACGATGTGGTTTTCGGATGTTCCAATTAAGGAAAACCGATCCCGGTCTCATCGAAATCCAAAGCGTGTCTTTTAAGGCCAAGTTGTCTATTTAGTCTTAACAGTGAATTCAATATTATCAATATGCACAAATAGATAATTCACATTTCATAATAGATAATCACATTATCATCATAAACAGATAATTAATATCATCATCCAAACAGATAATTAAATATTATCATACTTAAACCATACATCCATATCACATAGATATTATCCATTCATATCTGAGATCACAACCAATCAATGAAATATCAGTATCATCCATAAGCAATGATTTATGAATCACAATATATAATTAATTTAAAATGAATTAAATTAACTACTTCCATCTTTAATTAATTTAAAATAAATTAAATTAATTACTCATTCCATAAATCCTGCTCTCACAAACAATTATTAATTATAAATCAAATTAATTAATCATTCTCTAATTACAAGGAGAAATTTAGTCTTTTAATTAATTTCTCAAATGAATTATTCTAAATCATTCATGGTAGATTACTTCCCATTAGTTATTTCTTAATTAAACAATTTTTTTATTTCATCATTAATTATATTAATTAATGATCTACAACTTATATTAAATTGCTTTATTAAAATTACATAAGTGATTAATCTTTATTTAAACACAATTATTAATCACCCCTGATTAATAACAAACCAGTAATTATCTACTCTTAATTACTTATTAACAAATTAATCATTCCATGATTAATTATTCCCATAAATTAATCCCTTGATTAATTACAAAAGAAATTACCCAAATTACTTCACTTACAAATTATCTTGTTTTAATTTCATCAAGTAATGATCATCTAATTTCTTTCCTAAGTAATTATGCTCCATTAATTACACTAAGAAATTACACATACCAAATCATCAAATGATTTCTAAAATTAATTAATTAACTCAATTTAAATCTTATTATCAATTACTTATATATATTCAAATCAATCATCTTTGATTTAAATATCCTTTGCTACATTCCAGTAATTTTCCTTAATTTATTACAGAAATTAAACTTGAATAAATCCATTAATTAATTACATTTATATCGATTTATTTCTATTTAATTATCTTGTTGATTTATTTTCTCAAATAAACCAATTTCTAATCCCATCATTAATTATATTAATGAATGATTTCTAATTACATTTTCATTTGTTAATTATATTAAGAATACAAATCTTCAAATCACAAATATTAACCCTCTTGATTAATATATATATACATTAATTAACCGTCCTACATTAATTACTTCTCAATAACAAGCTTAATTCCTTGATTAATTTCAAACAAGTAATTATACTCCAATTACTTCCATTAACAACATCATCCAGTAATTTACCTCCATTAATTATCCATCAATCACTTCTCTAAGTAATTCAATTCCAAAATATCTGTTAATTAATCTAAATTAATTAACTCAAATCAATTTATACAATTAATAAGTAATTAATTTCTTAATTACTTTACAAATAAATAATTACATTTAAACTATTACAATGATTATTATTGAATTAATTAATCAAATTAATTTATTAAAAATCAATTACATTAATTAATTATAAAATAATCTAGTTAATGATCTTCATTAACACTTATTTAATTATTTCTTTCTATTAATTAACTTAGTTTAATCATTATTAATTATAAGTTTGATTAATCATTTAAAATTTATTAATTTAAATAAACATCTAATCTATGGTTCTTAATCACATATTAGTTAATTAATTCATTAATTAACTTTAATTACTACTTTTAAACTTATAATTACTAATTTAATTAATATCAATCATTAATTATTCTTACTTAATTAACTTAAAGGTTAATGTATATAAAATTCTAAAAACTTCATTACTCAAAGTAATTATTCTTATTATGGATTAAATTTTTATTTCAAAATGTTCTAAAAACATCTGTTTCAAATTACTTTGTAATTAAATTCAAATTTTATCCTTAATAAAGTTTAAAACTAATTTTTCTTCCAAAATCCCCTTTAAACTCACATATTTAATAGCATTAAACTTATTTGAATCAATTTAAATTATAAAACTTTGATTTAGTTTCAAATCTAGAATTGCATATCTAAGTCCTGACTTCTTTTGGAGTTAACATGTTTCCATCTTTCCTTAACAGTTTAAAATTTTCATTTGAACTCAACTTAGTTTGAAAATACTTTAATTATTAATCACTTTTAAGTTATTAAAATTATTTAAATTTTGAAAACTTTATTATTTCCAACTATATTCAAAACTAACTTAAATCCATTATTTAAACTTTAATTTAGTACTAGCTTTAACTTAGATTTTAAATTTAAAACAAAAGACTCAAAACAGTTGAAAACGGTTACAGGTTTAAACCTGAACATGTACAACCCAAGCACCCCCCCTCTGTTACTTCGAGTAACATACGAAGTTCCTCGAGAAAAACTGTAACTTGCTTCGAGTCTTCCCTCATGCGCGCAAAAATGAAAAAAAAAACAAAAAACCCGGAAACACAGCATACACAACACCCTCCATGCCTGTCAACGCAACGCACGCGATGCTCCCACCACCGGAGGCCACCAAACTCCGGTTACGTCATCGACCATCTCCCCTCTACCTCCCTGCAAAACCACGCGACACTCGAACGCAAACACTGACAGCGGTGATCAAAATTCAAATCGCAGTAAAAATTAGGTTTAAAAACTTTAAACCCATGCCGACTCTTCCACCACCCATTGCACCTATTTTTCCCAGATCCACGGCAGCCTCCTCCACCCCTAGTCAGAGGCTCGACCCCCCAGATCAACTTGATAGACCACGGCCACTCAAAATGCCTAAAATGGATGAAATCGAACTGCACCTCACCCCCTCCACTAAAAATCACCATATTCATTTTAAAAATTATAAATTGATTCAACTATTCGATCTATGTACCTGAATTTATAAAACAAGATATTCAAATTTTTGATATTATTGAGATGCTCAGTTCTTTCTTTTTCTTTTTCGGTTTCCAGAGTCATATATTTATTACTTTGATTTAAGTAAAATCCTAAACTAATGTTTGAAATGAAACTTACAGATCTCCTTTAAATCTTAAGGCTAAACAAGGATTAATTTAAAGAATTTGAATTTAAATGAACAAAACTGGAAACAGAGAAAATACAAAGTTTAAATACCTGCACACATCATACTTCAAGAATTCAAAAATATAAACACACAACCATACTCTACAATACAATATTTATCACTGCAATAACTTCAAACTAATTTATACTTTTAATTCCTTAAAAAAATGAGTTACTCACCAGATATGTGAAAGAACAGAGGCTAGCTTGATAATGAAACAACCTGCAGTTAAAGTGTTGAATTCCTGTAAACCTCCTTTTTGCTTTCTGAATTTTGTTTGTTTGTTTTTAATGAAGTTTTATTTTAGTCTTTACCTAGTTCGAACTGATAAGCAGATTTATAGAAAAGAAAGAAGACAAGGGTGTATTATTATATCTCATACACTTGTGACCATACTTGTACAATATGGCATACATATCTTGTTTGTACAGATTTTTGAAACAGAGATATTTTATAATGGAGGCTGATATGAAATATATTGTGTTAGAAAGATTTTTTCATTAATGACTTTTGTTTGTTTTCTTAAGAATACTTAACAATGTCTTCCATAGCAAGCTTCATACATACATTTGTTTTTATCTCAGTCTGCACACTTTAGATTTGTTCCTAGATTTTGTTTGTACAATCATATATTGGTCTTTATTTTGTTTTATTTAGTTTGGCCTGGACACATATTCAACCTTAATGCTTTAAACATATATATATGCTGCAGTTCACTTTTATGTTAGTTTACAAACTTGAAAATCATAAGTTTCTAGTTTTCATTATTGTCTTATCATTATTTTGTGAAGTTCTATACTTAGCTTTTTAATCTATGAATTTATCCTATATGTTTACTTCTTATTTAACTCATTACATACAGTATTTTAACTTCTAATTTATAGTTTTATGTATATTTTGTTTTATTTCTATGTTTTGTTTTTTGAAAACTAATTGACCTTTATAGTTGTTATGTTATTGTAATTTAACCAATGTACTTACTTATATTTCTTTCCAATTTATCTTGTAGTCTTGTATTTTATATGTACATTTTTATTTCATTTATTTTATAAAAACACATTTATCACTTTGAAATGATAGAATAAATTATCTTTTTATTATAAACTACATATTTTATTAATGTATGTTAATGTATTGTTTGGCAAAATTATATTAAAACTCATATATAATTTTAAATTCATATTTTTATCAAGCTATACTAAAAAGAAAAGGAACAAATCTTTTTGTTAATAAATTTAAATTTAAACTTAAGTTAAAATAAGTTTCAATCTGTTTAAGCATTTATCCTATGTATTTAAAATCCTATATTTATTTATTTATTTATCTTTGAAAAGTTTGTATTAAATAACACATAATTTCGAATTCACTAAAATGTATACTAGAATCTGAAACATAATTTATTAGTTAAACTTTAAAACAAATCTCATCTATTTACAATGTATACAAATATATACGTATATAAATAGAAAACAATCAATTAATTTTAACAGATATCATTTACCAATTAAATATTTATAAAAAGAAAAGTATCAATTCGAATTTAATTAATAAAGATATATCAAATCAATTTAATATTTAATGCAGATTATTAAATTGATATTGCTAGAAAATTCCGGGTTGTCACATTCCTCCCCCCTTAAAAGAATTTTGTCCCCGAAATTTAAAAGCAAAGGTAATTTAATAATATATTTAAGATTTTAATTAATTTTAAATCATAAGCATATATCAATCTCATGCTAACAACCATCACAGCCAATTAACTCAATCAACAAAGCTAACTATCCATACAAAATTCTGGATAGAGTTCCCTAGAGTTTCCTAGTATAATACCGGAACACTCGATCTATAGAATTCAAACAGTCTATACTACTAATCTACAGAACTCCTTCGAATCAGAGAAAATTCATCCAAGATCAAATCTCCGACTTCGAAATCCACATTCCTCCGTCTCTTATTTACCAACTTCCTTTGATGATCCAAAGCTATCTTCATCTTAACTGATCAGCTCATCCTTTGCTGATAACTCCTAAAACAATCTGAATCCAAAAACAATTCAGTAGAATGATCTTCTCAAAATCAACCAAAACCAAGAACACAACCTTAATTATCCTCAGTAGAAAACAACTTCTCTTTTTCCAGAAAAGAAAAACAAATGCACTCCCAACTGCTTCCGCTGCTCAACTCTGATCTGGAGTAGATGAAAATGCTGATGATGCACATAAGCACAAACTGGACAATACATTATAAAAATATGATTCAACAGATCCAAAATAAAATTCAGAAGTTCCTCCAAAACTTGAGCTGCTTTACCAATCTCTCTCTCCAGAAACCATTCTATTACTAAGCTGAACCATCGGCACTACTTATGAAATCCAGTCGATACCAAACTCAACTCCTCAGATGCAAAGGCAAACCACTGACTTCTTCAAAGATATCCAAAAAAAGATTTTTGATAAACCAAGAGAATGCCCAATTATCGCAAGTCGCTTTTGCGATCAACCCAGGCTAATATCCAAAGAAAACTGTTCTCCCCTTACCAATCTGAACAGCTTAAGCTTATCTAGCCAATCCATTGAAGAAATGGATCCACAAAACTGCCTCTGAACTTCACCTCTAAAGAGTTGCTGACAAATGACCTTCTCGCGTGCCGGCAGAACAATCTGAGCTGCAACACTGCTACCGATGCCAAAAAATTTCTTAATCCAAAATTCCTCGAAAAACTCGGGCCTTAAGGCCAAACACAACATTCAGCTGAACTCAACCTCAAAACTAATGCAGACACACCTCCTTATCCAAAAATCCTTGAGAACTTCTTCGGAAACAATCCATCGCTAGTCCACCTCTACACAACTACTACTTCTTGAGTTACCAAGATAATATTTCTAGCTTCTGCTCAACTCACAAAAATCCAAATTCTACTCATCCAATCTTGTACTACAAAAATGGACTCCAAATCTTAACAGTTTCCTCAAGAGATTAGGTGAAATCCTTACACCCCAAATTTACTCGAGACGGTATTTGGTCTACAGTCTCATCAGATATACTTCTAACCACTGGTAGTCGTGTTACACACACCACTACTCAATCTACCCTTATGCTTATATTGGAAAACCCAAATAGGTAATCCAACAAATAGATAAAAATAAATAAATAAATATACATATATCAAAATTACAAATACGCTCTCTCAGGAAAGAAATCACTCAAGAGCCTAGGTATTCACTCAACCTAGCGCTCTGATACCACTGTAACGTCCTAGGCTTTTCAACCATCAGCAACGGCTCACGACCGGTAGGCTTTTCAACCAACCCAGCCCCGCTGTGGCTCACATTGATACCTCGGATTTGCTTTTACGGCCAGCCTCTCGACTCGCAACCAACCCGACCTTATACTATCCCCGGGGCATGTAGGGGTAAGAGTCTCCTGTTCGCCACCTAACGCAAAGCGAGAACCCCCTATCACGCTGTAATGTAGCAAATCCGATCCCATGATGAATTATTCCCATAAATTAATCCCTTGATTAATTACAAAAGAAATTACCCAAATTACTTCACTTACAAATTATCTTGTATTAATTTGATCAAGCAATGATCATCTAATTTCTTTCCTAAGTAATTATGCTCCATTAATTACACTAAGAAATTACACATACCAAATCATCAAATGATTTCTAAAATTAATTAATTAAATCAATTTAAATCTTTATATATTCAAATTAATCATCTTTGATTTAAATATCCTTTGCTACATTCCAGTAATTTTCCTTAATTTATTTACAAAAATTAAACTTGAATAAATCCATTAATTAATTACATTTATATCGATTTATTTCTATTTAATTATCTTGTTGATTTATTATTCTCAAATAAACCAATTTCTAATCCCATCATTAATTATATTAATGAATGATTTCTAATTACATTTTCATTTGTTAATTATATTAAGAATACAAATCTTCAAATCACAAATATTAACCCTCTTGATTAATATATATATACAGTAATTAACCGTCCTACATTAATTACTTCTCAATAACAAGCTTAATTCCTTGATTAATTTCAAACAAGTAATTATACTCCAATTACTTCCATTAACAACATCATCCAGTAATTTACCTCCAGTAATTATCCATCAATTACTTCTCTAAGTAATTCAATTACAAAATATCTGTTAATTAATCTAAATTAATTAACTCAAATCAATTTATACAATTAATAAGTAATTAATTTCTTAATTACTTTCCAAATAAATAATTACATTTAAACTATTACAATGATTATTATTGAATTAATTAATCAAATTAATTTATTAAAAATCAATTACAGTAATTAATTATAAAATAATCTAGTTACTGATCTTCATTAACACTTATTTAATTATTTCTTTCTATTAATTAACTTAGTTTAATCATTATTAATTATAAGTTTGATTAATCATTTAAAATTTATTAATTTAAATAAACATCTAATCTATGGTTCTTAATCACATATTAGTTAATTAATTCATTAATTAACTTTAATTACTACTTTTAAACTTATAATTACTAATTTAATTAATATCAATCATTAATTATTCTTACTTAATTAACTTAAAGGTTAATGTATATAAAATTCTAAAAACTTCATTACTCAAAGTAATTATTCTTATTATGGATTAAATTTTTATTTCAAAATGTTCTAAAAACATCTGTTTCAAATTACTTTGTAATTAAATTCAAATTTTATCCTTAATAAAGTTTAAAACTAATTTTTCTTCCAAAACCCCCTTTAAACTCACATATTTAATAGCATTAAACTTATTTGAATCAATTTAAATTATAAAACTTTAATTTAGTTTCAAATCTAGAATTGCATATCTAAGTCCTGACTTCTTTTGGAGTTAACATGTTTCCATCTTTCCTTAACAGTTTAAAATTTTCATTTGAACTCAACTTAGTTTGAAAATACTTTAATTATTAATCACTTTTAAGTTATTAAAATTATTTAAATTTTGAAAACTTTATTATTTCCAACTATATTCAAAACTAACTTAAATCCATTATTTAAACTTTAATTTAGTACTAGCTTTAACTTAGATTTTAAATTTATAACAAAAGACTCAAAACAGTTGAAAACTGTTACCGGTTTAAACCTGAACATGTACAACCTGAGCACCCCCCTCTATTACTTCGAGTAACATACGAAGTTCCCCGAGAAAAACTGTAACTTGCTTCGAGTCTTCCCTCATGCGCGCAAAAATGGAAAAAAAAACAAAAAACCCGGAAACACAGCATACACAACACCCTCTATGCCTGTCAACGCTACGCACGCGATGCTCCCACCACCGGAGGCCACCAAACTCCGGTTACGTCATCGACCATCTCCCCTCTACCTCCCTGCAAAACCACGCGACACTCGAACGCAAACACTGACAGCGGTGATCAAAATTCAAATCACATTAAAAATTAGGTTTAAAAACTTTAAACCCATGCCGACTCTTCCACCACCCATTGCACCGCCATCCACTATTTTTCCCAGATCCACGGCAGCCTCCTCCACCCCTAGTCAGAGGCTCGACCCCCCAGATCAACTTGGTAGACCACGGCCACTCAAAATGCCTAAAATGGATGAACTCGAACTGCACCTCACCCCCTCCACTAAAAATCACCATATTCATTTTAAAAATCATAAATTGATTCAACTATTCGATCTATGTACCTGAATTTATAAAACAAGATATTCAAATTTTTGATATTATCGAGATGCTCAGTTCTTTCTTTTTCTTTTTCGGTTTCCAGAGTCATATATTTATTACTTTGATTTAAGTAAAATCCTAAACTAATGTTTGAAATGAAACTTACAGATCTCCTTTAAATCTTAAGGCTAAACAAGGATTAATTTAAAGAATTTGAATTTAAATGAACAAAACTGGAAACAGAGAAAATACAAAGTTTAAATACCTGCACACATCATACTTCAAGAATTCAAAAATATAAACACACAACCATACTCTACAATACAATATTTATCACTGCAATAACTTCAAACTAATTTATACTTTTAATTCCTTAAAAAAAATGAGTTACTCACCAGATATGTGAAAGAACAGAGGCTAGCTTGATAATGAAACAACCTGCAGTTAAAGTGTTGAATTCTTGTAAACCTCCTTTTTGCTTTCTGAATTTTTTTTTTAATGAAGTTTTATTTTAGTCTTTACCTAGTTCGAACTGATATGCAGATTTATAGAAAAGAACGAAGACAGGGGTGTATTATTATGTCTCATACACTTGTGACCATACTTGTACAATATGGCATACATATCTTGTTTGTACAGATTTTTGAAACAGAGATATTTTATAATGGAGGCTGATATGAAATATATTGTGTTAGAAAGATTTTTTCATTAATGACTTTTGTTTGTTTGCTTAAGAATACTTAACAATGTCTTCCTTAGCAAGCTTCATACATACATTTGTTTTTATCTCAGCCTGCACACTTTAGATTTGTTCCTAGATTTTGTTTGTACAATCATATATTGGTCTTTATTTTGTTTTATTTAGTTTGGCCTGCACACATATTCAACCTTAATGCTTTAAACATATATACATACATATATATATATATATATATATATATATATATATATGCTGCAGTTCATTTTTATGTTAGTTGACAAACTTGAAAATCATAAGTTTCTAGTTTTCATTACTGTCTTATCATTATTTTGTGAAGTTCTATACTTAGCTTTATAATCTATGAATTTATCCTATATGTTTACTTCTTATTTAACTCATTACATACAGTATTTTAACTTCTAATTTATAGCTTTATGTATATTTTGTTTTATTTCTATGTTTTGTTGTTTGAAAACTAATTGACCTTTATAGTTGTTATGTTATTGTAATTTAACCAATGTACTTACTTATATTTCTTTCCAATTTATCTTGTAGTCTTATATTTTATATGTACATTTTTATTTCATTTATTTTATAAAAACACATTTATCACTTTGAAATGATAGATAGAATAAATTATCTTTTTATTATAAACTACATACTTTATTAATGTATGTTAATGTATTGTTTGACAAAATTATATTAAAACTCATATATAATTTTAAATTCATATTTTTATCAAGCTATACTAAAAAGAAAAGGAACAAATCTTTTTGTTAATAAATTTAAATTTAAACTTAAGTTAAAATAAGTTTCAATCTATTTAAGCATTTATCCTATGTATTTAAAATCCTATATTTATTTATTTATTTATCTTTGAAAAGTTTATATTAAATAACACATAATTTCGAATTCACTAAAATGTATATTAGAATCTGAAACATAATTTATTAGTTAAACTTTAAAACAAATCTCATCTATTTAAAATGTATACAAATATATACGTATATAAATAGAAAACAATCAATTAACTTTAACAGATATCATTTACCAATTAAATATTTATAAAAAGAAAAGTATCAATTCGAATTTAATTAATAAAGATATATCAAATCAATTTAATATTTAATGCAGATTATTAAATTGATATTGCTAGAAAATTCCGGGTTGTCACATCACCTTTTTACACAACAATTTATTACTGACAGATAACCACAATATCATTGTCCACTCAAAACATATCATATCACAATGCATTCCATATCAGAGATATCAATCAATTCAAGACATTTAACATCATCCCTTCATTCATAAGCAAGATTGATCATTTCCAAAATTAATTCAATTATCTCTAATTATTAAAATTTCAAATCTTTAATCACTTAGATTACCTTTTACTTAACATTAATCAATTACAACCAAATTAATTAGTCATCCTCTACTTATCCATCTTAATTAATCACTCTTAACTAATTTTATTTTACACAAATTAATTAACCATCACCCATCACATTAAATAATCCCTTAATTATTTTTATAAAGTAATTAACAATGATTTATTACATTAATCCCTAATTAATTACTCATATTAATTATTCTACAATCACTTACATTGATTAATTATTCTTTAATTAATCACCCTCATTAATTAACCAACTCTTAATTAATTTCCTAATTAATTCTTTAACTAATTACATTAAATAGTTTTCAATTAAGTAATTAATCTCTAATTACTTAATTAATTTATCTCGAAATATGAATTAATTAATCTCTAATTAATTATCTCGTAATTACTTGATTAACTATTCTTAAATCATCAATTAATTAAATAAATTAGTTACTTTTATATTACTTATCAATTTTATTTAATCTTCAGAACCTTAATTTATCATAAGATAACCCTTTTAAATCTTTATTACTTCTAAATAAATCTCAAAATCCCTTGTCATTAACATATGATACAAAAACGTATTAATCCTTTAATAAACTACTTAATTACATACCAAGTTAAATAAACTTAAAAATCATGTAAATTAATTTAAATAACAAAATTGTTCAACTTCTTAACTCAAAATAAGAACATTGATTCCTCAAGGAAGTAAATTTATTTGAGAACAATTTTAGACACTTGACTTAGTCTGAGTCAAATCACCTTTCTTCATTAAACCCGGATTAAAATTTAAATCAGATAATATACTCGAGAACTACCGAAGGCAAACTGCAATAACTCGAGTTGAACCCCGAGCTCAAACCCTAAAACCTCGATCGACAACTCGAGTCAAACCCTGAAACTTCCCGTGTCCACTCTTCCTCTTCTTCTTACTTCCACAGCAACATCACAGAAGAAAAACCCCACCTATACATCAGTGCACCGTGCACGTGTACACGCGACCAACCTCCTTTGACTCCCTTCTCTGACCATCCACAAATCATCGGCAACTTCTCCACTGCCCTCGATAACCCAAAATACAAAATTCGACATTCAATCGAAAATTGAGATATTCGAACGAAACTGGAACTAAACACCCTCGTCCAAACCTTCTCGTCGACGACGAACTCGTCACTAGAACCCACAACATCCTTCCCAGAGCATCACCATTTCACCACCTCACAACCCTCGCCTCGCGATCAAACTCAATCCAACCCCGACGTCGTAAAAACCCTCCAAACTTCGTCGATGAAAAAAACAGCTTAAACCCTACATTGACCAAATCCCAACGCCTCGACAAACTAGAATGGCTTCAACTATTTTTCCCAACCTTGTCAAGCCCCCAGCTCGCTACAGCCAATACCCGATTCATAACAGTGCCGTCGATCACCACAGAAAGCTTTAAATCCAAAATCCGTTCATCACATAAATTCTCTTCCGATTCTAAGTTAAAATTTTCGATTTAACTTCTAAAAATCATGGTTTCTAATGGAGATTATGATTATATAGGTGAATCCAAGAAATATTATACTTGAGTTTTACTTATTTATAATTTTTCACTATCTTTTTCAATATTTCCAGAATTGTACTAAATTATTTCACCTAAAAATAATTTTAAATCTTAGTAAATATGTAAACAAACATAATTCGTTCGAAATCCTAAGTCTAACAGAGATTAGATAAGGAGAATCTGAATTTTTGATTTAAATTTTGAACTCTGAACTTAAAACAGAGGTGATACAGATGTCTTCATACATATATACAGGTTCCTGCTTTCATATATACATATTTCCAGATCTACGCAAACTTATATACATAATTTCAAACATGCATCCCAATTTTACTTTCAACATTTACCATATGAATCCATATTAAAATTTGTTTAAGCATAGATTACTCACAGTATTAGGTTTAAACAGAGTAAATATTTTTTTCTTCTTCTTTTCAAACATGCATGCATCAATTTTAGGTATATGTATGCATGCAAGCAACTTTACATCCCGAACTTCACTGATTAATGCATAATGATCAAGATACAGATAGATTTGAATGGTAGTTTACTCACCAAATAAGGGATAGTGAACTTAATTCTGGTTCCAGCTTTAAATTCCTTTGATCTGAAATTGCTATACTTGTTAATCAGTACTGTTTTGTTATTGAATTGCTCAGATTGAAGTTGTATTTGAACTATGTTTGATTTCAGGTTGGCTTCATTATCTCAGGTTGAAAAAATGCAGGCTTTAGATGATTTGATTTTGTACTTGATTTTCCTTCAGGCACTGTTGTCAATTTCCTCTTTTCTTTTCTTTTCTCTGAGCTGCTAGTATTTGGATTTACAGATCTTTGTTTGCTAAGTTTTGTTTTTGAGCAAAAGAAAAATGATAATAGAGGAAATTTAATGATATGTGTAACTTTTTTTTCTTTGAATTATTATTATTAAATAAAAGAAGCTAATGACCCTTATCACTATATGTATTATAAATGCTACAAATGTTAATTTCATGTATCATAATACTTACAAATGTTTAGAGCCTTAATTATATATATTTCTTATGTTTTTAATAATATGTCTTTATATTTATTTTTATGTGTTATGTTTTATTTTCAAGTACAAAAGAAAACGATTTTAATCTTTTATTTAAATCCTATTTGAACTATAATACTTTTAAATTTGTGGAAATTAGATTGAAGGGCTTGTATTTCCAACAGTTTAAAATATCCATTCAGAAATCAGTATTTATTATAGCTCAAATCCATTTATATACATCCAGATATATTTTTAATTATCAAATTTTATTTGTTCAACCAGAAAAAATTCAATTAATCATCCAATTATCAGATGCCCGAAAATTTGGGTTATCACATTCCTCCCCTCGTAGAATCTTTTCGTCCTCGAAAAGGAATGAAGCCAGAGTTATTTAAAACGCTTAAAATCAGATAAATTTCCTTTGACCATCTTTAAAATCAGATATAATATTACTAAAATAGTTTTTATAAAAATACTTTATAACTCGATGTTTCAATACGTCCATCCTTTTTCTTATAGAAATTCGGTCTTACGTTGATCAGGCTTAAGACTGAAAATCTATAAGTACTTAGCAGACCCATTTTCAACACCTAGTGAAAATGATTTAGAAAATGATTTTATTGAAAATATAGAAAATACTTGGAAATTAATTTTATTGAAAGTATCGAAAACATTTTTGAAAATAGAGGAAATATCTTTGGTGAGAATGCTCTGGAAATCATCACTCCCATCCATGGTCCCAGTTACATCCTGGGTTACGTTGCCATTGCAGCAAAAGTCCATGTAATTGTAGGCACTCCACGCCCCTTGATTACGCCATGGAACCCACAACGGATCGCAGTTACATTTCAGGGTTACGTTGCCATCGCAGCAAAAGTCCATGTAACTGTTGGCTCTCAGCGGCACACACGATTTTCGCTGTCAAAATGAAACTTCTCCACTCCTACATAGGTCGCAGTCTACCGATATAAAATCAAACGCAGACTATTGGCTCTCAGCGGCACACACGACTTTCGCTATGTTACTATAGGTCGCAGTCTACCGATATAAAACCAAACGCAGACTGTTGGCTCTCAGCGGCACACACGACTTTCGCTGTGGTATACTCTGCTCATAATCCTCCGGAACTAGTTTTGTCCGGAATCCTCACAGGATCAACTTTAGAACCCCCCCATGGGGCTCAAGGCAGCACCACCCGGTGGCACTACTGAGAAGTTCATTTCAAGGAAGCGCCTTTTTCTCCAGAGCTATTATCAAAACACTTTATAGAATACATGTAACTACCCAGAATTTCTGTCATTTGAAATTCGTATATTTAATTGATTTTAAATATTAACAAGTAAAATTTGTAAGTCGAATAAATTTTATTTCGAATATCTAGATTTAATTGGATAATTAAATCGATAATTTAATATTTGAAATTACAGAAATAATTGAAAATTGAGTTTAATGTGATTAAAATTGATTGTAAAGTTGTATTAAATTATATTAGAGTTAGAATGATGTTATAGAACTTTTAAAATTGGATTTAAAAGTTAATTTGTGTAAATTGAATATTTTAATATTTAATTAACCAGTAAAAATAGCCATTTTTCAAACAGTCTCGGATTTTGACGAAACCAGTGTCATCGGATCCGTAATGTTATATTATTGTAAGATTTCAAATTTCGTGTCAATCGGATTTACGGTTTGTCGGGGCAAGCTAAAACGCGTAGAAATCGGTTTAAGTGAATTTTAAATTTAAATAGTCGATTCGGAAACCTATCTTCCAAATACGATCGAATTGGCTCTCGATATATATTCCATTGCGTTCAAAATAGGGGTAAACATTATAAACGCCAGGCGACATGCTTCGTTTTGAGTTCGGGAAAAATTTCGGATGAATAGTGTTTTGGAATTTTCTATATAAGGACCTCAACATTCACTTTTTTCACAAAAAAACCCTAATTGCTTAACCCTAGCCGCCAGCAAATGCTTACTGGCCGAAAATTATTCTTCTTTCTCCCTTAATTTCTTCGAATCCGTGCAATATTTCAAGAAGCTTTCAACTACAAAGTGATGGGGTTCGTCGAGTTCTTCGAATCTATACGGAAATGATCGAATATTGCACGACGAGGAGGAGGGAAATGGGCTGCGTTTGTCCTTGGTTGCGCATGTGTTTTCATGTGACAGGGGGGCCGAGCTTCATGATACGGTGGCTAATGGTGGAGGCGAGCACGAGCATTCCAATGGCGGCCTCCGATCGTCGTCAAAGTCAATGGTGATGGCTCGATAATTCGTATATAATCGGCGGCTATGGGTTTGTTAGGGTGCACGGTTTCACGAAGGGGAGAAGAAGGATTGTGCAGCCCGGATCTAGCAAAATAAAATGAATGGCCGAGATGATCTAGGGTTTGAAAGTTTAAAAATAGAATATGTGAATTGATTATATTAAATTCGTTTAAACTTTAACTACGTAACTTTTTGATACGAGGTCCGTTTCGCACGAAACGAGTTGCGTCGGGTTCGTATGGACGAATACTACACGATGGAGTTAGATTGGGATTGATTAGAGCTAGTGTGAATTTTGGGTAAAATTAAACGCGCGTTTAATTTTATTCGAAATAAAACGCTGAAACCGCTTTTGGAAGCAAGGTGAGAACTTCTCACTCAATCGAATTTGTTTCGATTTAAATTTCAAATAGTTAAATTTAAAATTGCTTGATTGTGTGATTGAATGATGATTGCTATCTGTTATATTGAAATAGACCCTATACGCCGCATATTAAGCGGAGGTTATTATATTAAACACATACACCGCGATATTCCACCTTGAAGTGGAATTGGTATTATATATGTACTTGGAGTTGATTTCCCGCATTATATAGCGGATGAGACCCTATTGCGCCGCATAATAGCAGATGATATTTTATATAAACTCATGTACCGCGATATCCCATCTTGAAACGGGATTGGTATTGTGCTAACATCTGTGGATGTAGGAAAACAGGTTGAAGGGATCCAACTGGATTCCTCAAATAATTAAATTTGATTCAATGTTGTGTGTTGATTATTTATAATCTCTGTGTGATTATCTTTGTGATTGAAATCGTTGAAGGCTAAAATTTAGCCGATTATAATTTTGATATCATTGAATATCGAAAATAAATAAAAATTTGATTTTTGAAAATTTAGGTTGAAAGTTTATATTAAAATTTATTTTGAGAATTGGATAAATTTAAAAGAAGGAATTCTAAAATAATAAAGTTTTATTTTTAATCTTATTGAATAAAATTTCAAAATATGGGAAAAGCTTTAATAAATGGATCTCGGGTAATATTATTCAAAGGTTGAAGAATTTATTCAAAATACGAATTTTAAAGAGTTTGAAAAATAAAAGAATTGGTTTTCTTTAAAAGGAATTTATTTTTAAAAAGAAATAAAATTTGAAACCCATTTGGGAATTGATTTTGTGTGATTGAATTTAAATCTTTTGAAAATCCATTTAGAAATTTATTAGGTGTTTTGAAAAGAATTTGGAATCAATATTCCAATTTGAAAATTGGGGTTAGTAGAAATTGATTTCAATTTGAGATTAGAATGAAGTTCACTTGGTGTTTAATTTCTTGGAAAATCAATATGGAATTTGATTTGGTTGTTTTTGAAATCGATTTGAAAATCGTATATCAGTGGATATTTGAAAATTTAAATTCACCATGGAATTTATAAAGGAAAGGGAAATTTGTTTAAAAATAAACATTGATTTATTTTTTAAGTGTGGAAATAAATTTACGGATTTGGAACGTAAATTTAAAGTAAATCGGTAAGGATTTATTTAATTGATTTAAATGAACCATTTGGAAATGAATGTGTATTCTCCCTGGAAAGTCGAATAAAATTTCTGAATAACTTTGAAAAATATATACATATATATGTATAAAATTCTAGAATTGGTTTTGAAAAGGATACTTTGGAGAAATTAACTCCTTAAATTGTTTTAAATCCTTTAAGTAAAGATTTATTAAGTTGATATAGAAATGATTATTTCTAAGATTTAATCAATAATTGTTTTAGAAAATAGTTATTTAAATAGTTACACTCTATCTACTAATTTTATTTTGAAAATTAGTTTGGACATAAGTTATATGTAATATTGGTATATATTTTTATAACTAATATTTTAAGTAAAGTGTTTAAAGAAAAATAGTTTTACTTCAAAGTGTTTTCCCGATATATTTTGGATAAGTGTTATAAATTATTTTAAAGTATTTGAACTCGGCAGATTTTCAGTGAAATGAATAAATATTTGGATGTGTTTCCGCGTAAGGAAAATGATTTGAAATTTGTTTTCAAAAGTTGAAGGATGAAAAGTGATTTGAAATTTGTTTTCAAATGGTTGAAGTGTGGAAAAATATATCTTGTAAAGATATTTCTAGAAAATAAATAATTTGGGAAATTATTTGGAATCTGGTGATGTGCATATCTATTGATAGTTAAATAACCGACTATGAATATTTACCTTTAAATGGGCATTTGTTGTGATTTGCTTGAATTTGAATGCTACACTTATTTTAAAATAAGCGCTCGTTATTCGGTTTAGCCGGGAGAGGACTTTTGGGTCATAACTCCCATTCCGAATAGTGATACGTCGTAATGGATAGCATTTGAAGACCGGTGTTGAGGACCAGATATATTCTAAAACGGAAGGATTTCCGTCGAATATCTCTGCATCGGCTGATCCCCGATATAGAGGTTTTATCACCCTTTGTGATGGGAAGCCCGAACGTGATTAGTGAATATCCGGATTGCAAGGGCTTCTTTGGAAGTGCCTTCGATTCCGTTCGATCCCGGAACGGACTTGTATGGATGTGTGTCTGACATTACAATTTGAGATGTAAAGCTGGTTTCTATCAAATACATTTTTGTTGGTGGCGGAGAATTTTTTTTTCTTAGCTTAACACCCTTCTCTGAAACGTACGAGCTCAGAGGTTATGTAGTTGATGGTTACTAGTGATACATTCCCAATTTGGTAATGTGACATACGAAGTGCTGCTGATCATTTGTTGATCGAAGCATGACTTTTGTGAAATGTGCAGCTTTGTGGACGAGACTTTGTCGGACCTCACACCCCGGAGTGGTCGAAACTGGAAGAATGCAGCAAGGTTATAGGGCGTAGCGCCCCTTAGGGTATGTTCATTTCCTTCTAGATAGAGGTGGTATCATGGTATGGATCCCAGATACTTAACCTATTTTGTTGCTGCAAATTTATTACTTTGCAGTTGTTGGTACTGAGGATCCTCGGATAAAGTTTTTTTACAACCGGGGGATGACATACTCGTGTTAGTAGTTACCTATTATTGCAGAGGTATCCCGACCTTGTGTTGGCAGAGATCCGGTTAGGTTCTCGGGTGTCCCTCCAGAGGCGTACCCATGTGGCCCAGGAAGTTCCTTAGCTTGACCATTTGTTGGAAATCCAAAGAAACAATACGAGCCTTGTACGGGTTTAGTTGTAGAACCTGCCATTTAATATGGTAGCTATAGTAGGCATACTATAATGGTACGTATGCTAGATAAGATTAATATTATATTTTCGAAATGTTTTCCACTATGCACTAATAATAATATCAAAGTAATTTTTCGCGTATCAAGCATATTTGACTATCATGAGGAGAAATCTCCTCCAATTCTGCGTTTGCATTGTGTGTGTGGCGGAAGGCCTTATGGTAGTTTCATTTTCCAAAAGCATAGCAAAATTCTTTTTATTTTCTTTGTAAAAATAACTATTTTAAATTTTCGCACCAGTCCCATGACTGACCTGGAGTTTATTGTTCCCTTCCTAAACTCTGGGTGCCCATCATTTTCCATACGGGCAGCCTAGAGTCAGGTTATCAGGATATTCTGGAATTCAGGAGGTGCTGTGGAGCTCAAGAGGCGAGCTGGATGGCGAAACGTATCACTTGTATAGGATATTATCTTTTCCGCTATGTATCCACTTGTAAGGACAAGTTCATATAATTGTCCAGTTGTGTTGTGTTTCAAGTTGACTCTGATGATGTAATGTATAAAATTTATAGTTCTTTTGATTTAAAGATTATTCATTTATCTATCATATGTTGTTCCGCTGCGATTGTGAGATTCTGATATTGTTTCTGTTGCTTCTTCTTTCTTTCTTCTTTTACCTCTTCTTCTTTAACCCTAACAAATTCGGTTTCCCGGCCTTCGATCGCTCGGCAATTGATACAGTGGACGTATTAATGTCGATTTTCAAAACTCAAAGAATCATGTCTTTACAAAGTGGTATCAGAGCATTTGGTTTAGCGACAACCTTGGCTCTGTTGGGTGTTACTCATTAGAGATAGAGTCAGCGGTACTCTAGAATGAGTTTGAGTCTAATAATAGATATGAGCGCGTATTTGTTAGTGAATATGAAATTGTTTTATATTGTGATGATTAGTTTGTTGAGTGGTATATGGATTCTGGTCGGTATAGTCCGTACGACTCTATCGATAGGGATCTCTAAACACTCGTACAGAACAATTCGACACGATATTGTTTTAAAATAGGGTGAATGAAATAATTTTACCCAAAGCTATTTTCTATATAAAAGAAATAATTTTTGTAAAATTATTATAGTATATGGTTGCTTGGTTGTTAGGAAGTGATAATATTAAATTATTATCATTGAAGTTGAATAAGAAATTGAAATCATAACTTAAAGCTGAGAAATAAAATTCACATACACATAGGATTTGAAATTTGGAAAATTTGGAAGATTAAATCCCTTTTAAGTTTGGAAATGATTTTCAAGGTTTTGAAAAAGAAATGTTTTGAAGGGATATAGACACTAAACTCTTTTCGGTCGCTGGAAAATAATTCCGATGATGATCGTGACATCATCGGTGTTCATTTTTGGGTTTCCAAAAAAGGGATAGCTGCCAAATGATTTTAAATGAAAGTTGTTTACAAAACTGGGGGTTTGGATTTTTGGAATTCAAAGAATAATTCGAATTGATTTCAAAAATGATTTTTGAAAGGTTGAAAAGACTCTGGAATACTATATAAAATATTTATGGAATATCATTAAGTTTGATAACTTGTAAGTTTGAAGTTGTTAAAAGGAAAAAAATTTAACTTAAAGAGAAGCTAGATAAAGGTATATTTGGAAACAAAATAAGTTGGAAGGAAAATTTAAATCAAGTGGAATTAAAAATGAAAATTTAATAAAAGAATTGAGATTGAAAAATTAAGTCAAATAAAATGATGATATGGATTCAAAATGAAATTTAAATTTAAGATTTGAGTTAATTTGAATAAATGTGAATTTGAAAAGTCTAATAGACTAAAAAGTTCGGAATAAAATCTATTAAGGAGGAAATTAAAATTGTAAATGAATAAATAAATATGCAATTGCAAATAAATGAAAGTAAATTGAATGTTGAAATTCATTTCGAATTTGTAAGCAAATAGAATAGAATTAAAATTGAATTTGATTTGTTATAAGCAAAGCAGAGTATTGAAATAAAAATTAGTAACTGAAACTAATAGAAGGAATGAAAAATAGATATTGTTTAGAATGAATTGAATTCAATAGTTATAAATAAAAGGTAAACTGAATCCAAATAGAATTGAAATGGTAAATTGAATTCAAATAAAATTGAATGTAAGATTGAATGAAAATGGATATTATGGCTAGCAGGATATACAGGTGTATTAAAGGAAATGGAACCGGGATTTTGATTTCGAAGACAAAAATTGAATTGCTTGACAAAAATGTATGTATTTCAATTTCAGTATGAAATTTGATTGGGTTTTTGATCTAGCCAATTGGCTTTTATTTTCTTTTGGAATTTGAGGGCCTATGGTGCCATTTTGTAGTCGTACTGAGCTAGCCGTGCAAAGGATATGCTGGCGAAATGTTTCGAAAATTTAGAGTGTTAGAAAAATTTTGAGAAATTTTTGATAATTTAAAATTTGAGTTTGAATTTAATTTTGAATTGTTAAGAAAATAATATTGTTTGGAGTTTATGGTTGAGGTCGGAAAGTTAGTTGAATCAATAATGGGTTGTTAATAAAAGATTGGTTTTGACAAGTTATTAAAACATTTTATTTTGGGTACTTAGATAACGGGTTAAGGTCCAATCTTCTTAACTAGTAATTTCAGGACGAAATTCTTTTAAGGAGGGAAGTTTGTAACGACCTAGAATTTCTGTCATTTGAAATTCGTATATTTAATTGATTTTAAATATTAACAAGTAAAATTTGTAAGTCAAAATAAATTTTATTTCGAATATATTGATTTAATTGGATAAATAAATCGATAATTTAATATTTGAAATTACAGAAATAATTGGAAATTGGGTTTAATGTGATTAAAATTGATTGTAAAGTTGTATTAAATCATATTGGAGTTAGAATGATGTTATAGAACTTTTAAAATTGGATTTAAAATTTAATTTGTGGAAATTGAATATTTAGTATTTAATTAACAAGTAAAAATAGACATTTTTCAAACAGTCTCGGATTTCGACGAAACCAGTGTCATCGGTTCCGTAATGTTATATTATTGTAAGATTTCAAATTTCGTGTTAATTGAATTTACGGTTTGTCCGGGGCAAGCTAAAACGCGTAGAAATCGGTTTAAGTGAATTTTAAATTTAAATAGTCGATTCGGAAACCTATCTTCCAAATATGATCGAATTGGCTTCCGATATATATTCCATTGCGTTCGGAATTGGGGTAAAACATTATAAACGCCAGACGGCATGCTTCGTTTCGAGTTCACGAAAAATTTCGGATGAACAGTGTTTTGGGATTTTCTATATAAGGACCTCAACATTCACTTTTTTCACTAAAAAACCCTAATTGCTTAACCCTAGCCGCCAACAAACGCTTAATGGACAAAAATTATTCTTCTTTCTCCCTTAATTTCTTCCAATCCGTGCAATATTTCAAGAAGCTTTCAACTACAAAGTGATGGGGTTCGTCGAGTTCTTCGAATCTATACGGAGATGATCGAATATTGCGCGACGAGGAGGAGGGAAATGAGCCATGTTCGTCCTTGCTTGCGCATGTGTTTTCACGTGACGGGGGGCCGAGCTTCATGATACGGTGGCTAATGGTGGAGGCGAGCACGAGCATTCCAATGGCGACCTTCGATTGTCGTCAAAGTCAATGGTGATGGCTCGATAATTCGTATATAATCGGCGGCTATGGGTTTGTTAGGGTGCACGGTTTCACGAAGGGGAGAAGAAGGATTGTGTGGCCTGGATCTAGCAAAAGAAAATGAATGGCCGAGATGATCTAGGGTTTGAAAATTTAAAAATAGAATATGTGAATTGATTATATTAAATTCGTTTAAACTTTAAAACTGCGTAACCTTTTCATACGAGGTCCGTTTTGCACGAAACGAGTTGCGTCGGGTTCGTATGGACGAATACTACGCGATGGAGCTGGATTGGGATTGATTGGACCTAGTGTGAATTTTGGGTAAAATTAAACGCGCGTTTAGTTTTATTCGGAATAAAACGCTGAAACCGCTATTGGAAGCAAGGTGAGAACTTCTCACTCAATCGAATTTGTTTTGATTTAAATTTTAAATAGTTAAATTTAAAATTGCTTGATTGTGTAATTGAATGATGGTTGCTATCTGTTGTATTGAAATAGACCCTATACGCCACATATTAAGTGGAGGTTATTATATTAAACACATATACCGCGATATTCCACCTTGAAGTGGAATTGGTATTATATATGTACATGGAGTTGATTTCCCGCATTATATAGCGGATGAGACCCTATTGCGCCGCATAATAGCGGATGATATTTTATATAAACCCATGTACCGCGATATCCCATCTAGAAATGGGATTGGTGTTGTGCTAACATCTGTGGATGCAGGGAAACAAGTTGGAGGGATCCAACTGGATTCCTCAAATAATTGATTTTGTTTCAATGTTGTGTGTTGATTATTTATAATCATTATGTGATTATCTTTGTGATTAAAATCGTTGAAGGCTAAAATTTAGCCGAATATAATTTTGGTATCGTTGAATAATGGAAATAAATAAAAATTTTGATTTTTGAAAATTTAGGTTGAAAGTTTATATTAAAATTTATTTTGAGAATTGGATAAATTTAAAAGAAGGAATTCTAAAATAATAAAGTTTTATTTTTAATCTTATTGAATAAAATTTCAAAATATGGGAAAAGCTTTAATAAATGGATCTCGGGTAATATTATTCAAAGGTTGAAGAATTTATTCAAAATATGGATTTTAAAGAGTTTGAAAAATAAAAGAATTAGTTTTCTTTAAAAGGAATTTATTTTTAAAAAGAAATAAAATTTGAAACCCATTTAGGAATTGATTTTTGGTGATTTAATTTAAATCTTTTGAAAATCCATTTAGAAATTTATTAGGTGTTTTGAAAAGAATTTGAAATCAATTTGAAAATTGATTTGGGGTTTAGTAGAAATTGATTTCAATTTGAGATTAGAATGAAATTCACTTGGTGTTTAATTTCTTGGAAAATCAATATGGAATTTGATTTGGTTGTTTTTGAAATTGATTTGAAAATAGTATATCAGTGCATATTTGGAAATCTAAATTCACCATGGAATTTATAAAGGAAAGGGAAATTTGTTTGAAAATAAACATTGATTTATTTTTGAAGTGTGGAAACAAATTTACGGATTTGGAACGTAAATTTAAAGTAAATTAGTAAGGATTTATTTAATTGGTTTAAATGAACCATTTTGAAATGAAAGTGTATCTCCTTGGAAAGCCGAATAAAATTTCCGAATAATTTTGAAAAATATATACATATATATGTATAAAATTCTAGAATTGGTTTTGAAAAGGATACTTTGGAGAAATTAACTCCTTAAATTGTTTTAAATCCTTTAAGCAAATATTTATTAAGTTGATATAGAAATGATTATTTCTAAGATTTAATCAATAATTGTTTTAGAAAATAGTTATTTAAATAGTTACACTATCTACTAATTTTATTTTGAAAATTAGTTTGGACTTAAGTTATATGTAATATTGGTATAATATTTTTATAACTAATATTTTAAGTAAAGTGTTTAAAGAAAATAGTTTTATTTCAAAGTGTTTTACCGATATATTTTGGATAAGTGTTATAAATTATTTTAAAGTATTTGAACTCGGCAGATTTCCAGTGAAAATGAATAAATGTTTGGAAGTGTTTCCGCGTAAGGTAAATGATTTGAAATTTGTTTTCAAAAGTTGTAAAGGTGAAAAGTGATTTGAAATTTGTTTTCAAATGGTTGAAGTGTGGAAAAATATATCTTGTAAAGATATTTCTAGAAAATAAATAATTTGGGAAATTATTTGGAATCTGCTGATGTTGTGCATATCTATTGATAGTTAAATAACCGACTATGAATATTTACCTTTAAATGGGCATTTGTTGTGATTTGCTTGAATTTGAATGCTACAGTTATTTTAAAATAAGCGCCCGTTATTCGGTTTAGCCTAGAGAGGACCTTTGGGTCATAAATCCCATTCCAAATAGTGATACGTCGTAATGGATAGCATTTGAAGACCGGTGTTAAAGACTGGATATATTCAAAAACGGAAGGATTATCGTCGAATGTCTCTGTATCGGCTGATCCCCGATATAGAGATTTTATCACCCTGGGTAGTCCGGACGTGATTAGTGAATAACCAGATTGCAAGGGCTTCTTTGGAAGTGCCTTCGGTTCCGTTCGATCCCGGAACGGGCTTGTATGGATGTGTGTCTAACGTTATAATTTGAGATGTAAAGCTGGTTTCTATCAAATACATTTCTGTTGGTGGAGGAGAATTTATTCTCTTAGCTTAACACCCTACTCTGAGATGTATGAGCTCAGAGGTTATGTAGTTGACGGTTACTAGTGATACATTCCCAATTTGGTAATGTGACATACGAAGTGCTGCTGATCATTTGTTGATCGAAGCATGGCTTTTGTGAAAAGCGTGGCTTTGTTGATGAGACTTCATCGGACCTCACACACTAGAATGGTCGAAACAGAAAGAATGCAGCAAGGTTATAGGGGGTAGCGCCCCTTAGGGTATGTTCATTTCCTTTTGGATAGAGGTGGTATCGTGGTATGCAGCCCAGATACTTAACCTATGTTGTTGCTGCAAATTTATTACTTTGTGGTTGTTGGTATTGAGGATCCTCGGATAAAGGTTGTTTACAACCAGGGGATGACATACTCGTGTCAGTAGTTACCTATTTTTGCAGAGGTAACCCAGCCTTGTGTTGGCAGAGATCCGATTAGGTTCTCGGGGCATCCCTCCAGAGGCGTACCCATGTGGCCCAGGAAGTTCCTTCGTCTGACCATTTGCTGGAAATCCAAAGAAACAATACGAGCCTTATACGGTTTTAGTTGTAGAACCTGCCATTTAATATGGTAGCTATAGTAGGCATACTATAATGGTACGTATGCTGGCTAAGATTAATATTATATTTTCGAAATGTTTTCCACTATGCACTAATAATAATATCAAAGTTGTTTTTCGTGTATCAAGCATATTTGACTATTATAAGGAGAAATCTCCTCCAATTCTGCGTTTGCATTGTGTGTGTGGCGGGAGGCCTTATGGTAGTTTCATTTTCCAAAAGCATAGCGAAATTCTTTTTATTTTCTTTGTAAAAATAACTGTTTTAAATTCTCACACCAGTCCCATGACTGACCTGGAGTTTATTGCTCCCTTTCTATACTCTTGGTGGGCATCATTTTCCACACGGGCAGCTTAGAGTCAGGTTATCAGGATATTCTGGAATTCAGGAGGTGCTATGGAGCTCAAGAGGCGAGCTGGATGGTGAAACGTATCACTTGTATATGATATTATCTTTTTCGCTGTGTATCCACTTGTAAGGACAAGTTCATATAATTGTCCAGTTGTGTTGTGTTGTAAGTTGACTCTGATGATGTAATGTATAAAATGTACAGTTCTTTTGATTTAAAGATTATTCATTTACCTATTATATGTTGTTCCGCTGCGATTGTGAGATTTTGATATTGTTTCTGTTGCTTCTTCTTTCTTTCTTCTTCTACCTCTTCTTCTTTAACCCTAACAAATTCGGTTTTCCGGCCTTCGACTGCTCGGCAGTTGATACAGTGGACGTATTAATGTCGATTTTCGAAAGTCGAAGAATCGGGTCTTTACAATACACAAATTGTATCTTTCAAATCATACACCTAGTATGATCTCATACAAAGCTCCTTTACAAAAAATCGATTATCCCCAAATCGATTATTTTCAAACTAGGCTTTCCAAATTTCAATATTGATTTTACCCTAAAATCAAAAGCCTTTCCAAATCCAAAGGTTCCAAAAACCTTTCCTCCAAAATCATTCTCAAAAGATCCTTTATATATGTGTGTGTGTGTATATATATATATAACTTTAAAAATCTTTGGATCATTTCAAACTTGTATAAATTTCCTTTTATACTTCAAATACTTCCAAAAATCCATTTTCTTCTGGTAATAGATTCAACATGGGGAGATTTATCTTACATAACAATATATATATAACTTTGTTTATCAAATATTCAAATTTGATTACTCTATAAAGTCACTTACCAAATTACTTACTTCCATAAAGTAAATTTTTACCATAGAATTCTCCAATTTCCACTTTACTTCATCATATATTTCACAAAATATACCTTTCTTTTCAAAAACCATTTCACAATTCTTATCTAAAAATTCCTAGTATAAATTTCATTCAAACCCGTACGATGTACACATATCATCCATATGCTATACCAATCTGATCGCTCTCTCTATCACACAATTTCATTTCCGAACTAGTATCGTCCACCCGACTTCCTAGTGCGGACACAGATCTGGTTTCTTGATTAGAAACCGTCATTCTCCTTGCATAGCCATAACTATGATAGAGAATATCCAGAACCAATCAACAACCCATATCCAGGTTCGCCGTCGAAAATCGAGTGAAAAATCCCAACTCGGATCGATATACTATCTCGAAATTCTGTGCTCGAATCTGGATCAAATCAATTTGCGAATAGAATAATATACGTACATCCTACGTATTTAACTTAATTGATTTTTAGCCAAATCAATTTCTCTTTCTATTCACATTTTCTTTAATTTCTATCTACTTATTCGCAGTTGTTTCAATCACATTTGGATTATCACCTCAATTCTTATCTCAATTGGGTATTTAATCATAAGCAGTTTGAACTCTGTTCAACTTAGATTTAGAAAATAGCTTAAAAAGTTTAAAATAGATAAGTAGTTGAAAAATAATTATTATTTTGTAAAATAGTTATAAAATAGTTAAGTAGTTGCAAAATAGTTAAAATATAAGGAAATGGTTATAAAATAATTAGATAATTGCAAAATAGGTTTAAAATAGTAAGCAGTTATAAAGTAGTTGAAAAATAGTAACTAGTTTATAAAACAGCTGTAAAATAGTTAAATGGTTACAAAAATATTTATAAAATAAGTATAAGATAGTTTGGGGTTTAAAAAAAGAAGGATTGTATATATAAATAGCTTGGAAAAATAGATTTGTACTAAAATAATTTATTTTGAAAATAGTCCAGAGTCCAACTGTTCAATTCCCAATCTCCATTCCCATCAGTTCAATTTAAATTTCCATTTCTATTTAAATTGATCCAATTCCAATTTGAATTGATCCCAATTCCAATCAATTGCCAATTAACTTTCAATTTCAATTCAAATTAAGTTAACTTCCATTCTCATCCCAAATTCAAATCAACTTACTATTTGAATTTGAACTCATTCAATTTTTAATTTCATTTCAAATTATCCAATTCAAATTTCCATTTGAATTTTTAAACTTATCCATCTTCCATCATAATTCCAATTAATTCAAATAAATTTCAGATTGAGCCAATTTAAATTTTAAATTTATTTCAACTCCAGTTTGAATTTAATCCCAATTCAAGTTGAATTATCCTTGATTCTTTCCAAATTCAAATCATATTCCATTTGAATTTAAAACTATTCAATCACAAATCCAAATTATTTTAAATCAAATTTCAATTTGAACTAATTTCATAACTAGTCTCACTTTAAATCATCTCGAATTGTATAAATTCGAGTTAAATTTCAAATGTTGGTTTAACCTCTTAGACCAAATTATTCTCTATTTAAAGTTTTTAAACAATTTAATTCTGAGTCCAAATTTCAAAATTCCACTTTAAATTATCTTTACTTAACTCATTACAAGGTTCAAGTAAGAGTTTCAAACAATTTTAATTTACAAATTCATTTCTTAACATTCAAATCTTAAGTTCAAAGGAATTCCATATCCTTAATTTTAAATTTAAGATAAATTTTATTTATCTCTATAATGGATATATCACCACAATCCATTTCTTCATTTATTTAAACAAATCAATTCACATTTCATAAATTATTTGTAACAATTGAATGATATCAGGATAAATAAACACCCAAATTTATCCAACACCAATTATCAATATCCATTTTCAATTTCCAGATCTCAAACCCATTTTGAGATCACTCATAACTCCCATTAAAAATCACCCATTTAACTTTCCAAGTTAAATCCCAATTTCATCTTGAAATTTCCAATTCAGGTTGTTTGTTAACTTATTTAACTTTCCCAAAGTTAAATTCAATTTTCTTTATTCAATCAACCCTACTTAAATTTGAATTCCCGCCTCAAATTTCAAAATTCTTTTCCACTTATAAGTTCAAAATTTATATCCCTTCGGGTTTTATATCACACTTCAAGGAAAATCAAAACTCGTCACTTTAGAGTTTATTTCAAATATTTTGTATATCCACACACATATATACATATTTACTTCTTGGCCCACCAAACCAAATTTTAAAATTTAAACCACCTTAGGTTTTAATTCAAAACATATTCCTTTAAATTTTCAAACTACTCTTGTTTGAAATAGAACCCCTTCATTCAAATACATTAAATTATTTATTATTTCTATGTCACTTTGAAACAAATTTTCAAATTCTGGACCTAAATTCAAAACTTCACAATTCAGGCCATCTTTAGTTCCAATTTATAAGTCATACTTAACCAAATGTTTTACTTCCCTAAAACATTTCATTTTGCTTACTTAGTAATACACATTTTATTATTAAATACAACAACCATTTATGATAATAACTAATATTATCATATCTGGAAACCAATTCATAATTATCTTATTCTAAAACTCCTTTCCAAATTCAAGGTTTGATTTCAGTTTGAATCCATTTCAAACTTATCTTTGATTTAATTTTAATTTGGTTGTATTTCTATTACCACTTAATTTAATTCCAATAATTTAACAACCAATTACCTTAAATGTTTATTAGAAAGAAATATTGTTATATATATCAAAATATATTTTTCTATAAAATCATTTAAAATCTTTATATAATCAAATAACAAATACGCTCTCATACACACACACACACACACGCTCAACTCATTCTTGGGTACCGTTGACCCTATTCTTAATGAGTATCCCCCACCAGAGCCAAGGTTCTCGCTTAACCTTCTACTTTGATATCAAATGTAACCACCCGAAAATTTCGATCTTGAAAATTCCAGATAGTTAGTAAAGAAAGAAAGAGATAGAAGAAAAAAATAGGAAATAACACAGATTCTCACATTCTCAGTGGATCAAAATATAATATCACATAAAACAACAGTTTACAAATGAAAAACTGTATCAGTTGATTACATTTTAATACATCAGAGTAACCATATTTGCACAATCACTGGACAGTTAAAATAACTTGTCCCAGATAAATAACAATATATATCACAGCGGATAAACACTCTATACGTTCCTGTCCTCCATCTCTCCTCCTGAGCTCAAGAACGTCCTTACCTGCAAATCTGTAATACTCAGTCTGACCCGAGCATTACATCAAAGTAACACCCAGGTCAGGCTGGAAACCAGCGTGAGTAAACCCATCTAACATGGAATACAAAAGCATACAACTTATATAAACCCGAGGTACTTGTATCAATTTTAAATTCACAAATTGTTTTAGACATCACTTATTTCATCCTTCAATTTCTAAGTACCAAATCTTAGGTTAAATGGTCCAATTCACTTAAATGTATCTATTTCATCCTATTGATTTCACATATCAATCTATAAAAAAATCGAAGTGGTTTTGGGTATTAACTAATACCCGACTCCGGTCTCTTCGAATTCAAAGGTCATGTTAACCCAGATTATTCAAGTGAAATATATTCAACTTAAAATAAAAGATGTCACCTTTTTACACAATAATTTATTACTGATAGATAACCACAATATCATTGTCCACTCAAAACATATCATATCACAATGCATTTCATATCAGAGATATCAATCAATTCAAGACATTTAACATCATCCCTTCATTCATAAGCAAGATTGATCGTTTCCAAAATTAATTCAATCATCTAATTATTAAAATTTCAAATCTTTAATCACTTAGATTACCTTTTACTTAACATTAATCAATTACAACCAAATTAATTAGTCATCCTCTACTTATCCATCTTAATTAATCACTCTTAACTAATTTTATTTTACACAAATTAATTAACCTTCACCCATCACATTAAATAATCCCTTAATTATTTTTATAAAGTAATTAACAATGATTTGTTACATTAATCCCTAATTAATTACTCATATTAATTATCCTATAATCACTTACATTGATTAATTATTCTTTAATTAATCACCCTCATTAATTAACTAACTCTTAGTTAATTTCCTAATTAATTCTTTAACTAATTACATTAAATAGATTTCAATTAAGTAATTAATCTCTAATTACTTAATTAATTTATCCCGAAATATGAATTAATTAATCACTAATTAATTATCTCGTAATTACTTAATTAACTATTCTTAAGTCGTCAATTAATTAAATAAATTAGTTACTTTTATATTACTTATCAATTTTATTTAATCTAAAATTTGAAAACCTTAATTTATCATAAGATAACCCTTTTAAATCTTTATTACTTCTAAATAAATCTCAAAATCTCTTGTCATTAACATATGATACAAAAACATATTAATCCTTTAATAAACTACATAATTACATATCAAGTTAAATAAACTTAAAAATCATCTAAACTAATTTAAATAACAAAATTGTTCAACTTCTTAACTCAAAATAAAAACATTGATTCCTCAAGGAAGTAAATTTATTTGAGAACAATTTTAGACACTCGACTCAGTCTGAGTCAAATCCCCTTTCTTCATTAGACCCGGATTAATATTTAAATCAGATAATATACTCGAGAACTACCGAAGACAAACTGCAAATAACTCGAGTTGAACCCCGAGCTCAAACCCTAAAACCCCGATCGACAACTCGAGTCAAACCCTGAAACTTCCCGCGTCCACTCTTCCTTTTCTTCTTTCTTCCATAGCAACATCACAGAAGAAAAACTCCACCTATACATCAGTGCACCGTGCATGTGTACACATGACCAACCTCCTCTGACTCCCTTCTCTGACCATCCACAAATCATCGGCAACTTCTCCACTGCCCTCGATAACCCAGAATACAAAATTCGACATTCATTCGAAAATCGAGATATTCGAACAAAACTGGAACTAAACACCCTCGTCCAAACCTTCTCGTCGACGACGAACTCGTCACTAGAACCCACATCATCCTTCCCAGGGCATCACCATTTCACCGCCTCGCGATCCCTCGCCTCGTGATCAAACTCAATCCAACCCCGACATCGTAAAAATCCTCCAAACTTCATCAATGAAAAAAACAGCTTAAACCCTACATTGACCAAATCCCAACGCCTCGACGAACAAGAATGGCTTCAACTATTTTTCCCAACCTTGTCAAGCCCCAGCTCGCTACAGCCAAGACCCGATTCATAACAGTGCCGTCGATCATCAGAGGAAGCTTTAAATCCAAAATCCGTTCATCACATAAATTCTCTTCCGATTCTAAGTTCAAAATTTTGATTTAACTTCTAAAAATCATGGTTTCTAATGGAGATTATGATTATATAGGTGAATCCAAGAATTTTTATACTTGAGTTTTACCTATTTATAATTTTTCACCATCTTTTTCAATATTTCCAGAATTGTACTAAATTATTTCACTAAAAATAATTTTAAATCTTAGTAAATATGTAAACAAACATAATTCGTTTGAAATCCTAAGTCTAACAGAGATTACATAAGGAGAATTTGAATTTTTGATTTAAATTTTGAACTCTGAACTTAAAACAGAGGTGATACAGATGTCTTTATACATGTATACAGGTTCCTACTTTCATATATACATATTTCCAGATCTACGCAAACTTACATACATAATTTCAAACATGCGTCCTAATTTTACTTTCAACATTTACCATATGAATCCATATTATAATTTGCTTAAGCATAGATTACTCACAGTATTAGGTTTAAACAGAGTAAATATTTTTTCCTTCTTCTTTTCAAACATGCATGCATCAATTTCAGGTGTATATACATGCAAGCAACTTTACATCCCAAACTTCACTGGTTAATGCATAATGATCAAGATACATATAGATTTGAATGGTAGTTTACTCACCAAATAAGGGATAGTGAACTTATTTCTGGTTCCAGCTTTAAATTCCTTTGATCTGAAATTGTTATACTTGTTAATCAGTACTGTTTTGTTGTTGAATTGCTCAGATTGAAGTTGTATTTGAACTATGTTTGATTTCAGGTAGGCTTCATTATCTCAGGTTGAAAAAATGCAAGCTTTAGATGATTTGATTTTGTACTTGATTTTCCTTCAGGCTCTGTTGTCAATTTCCTCTTCTCATTTTTTTTCTCTAAGCTGCTAGTATTTGGGTTTACAAATCTTTGTTTTTGAGCAAAAGAAAAATGATAATAGAGGAAATTTAATGATATGTATAACTTTGTTTTTCTTTGAATTATTATTATTAAAGAAAAGAAGCTAATGACACTTGTCACTATATGTATTATAAATGCTACAAATGTTAATTTCATGTATCATAATACTTACAAATGTTTAGAGCCTTAATTATTTATATTTCTTATGTTTTTAATAATATATATCTTTATATTTGTTTTTATGTGTTTTGTTTTGTTTCAAGTACGAAAGAAAAAGATTTTAATCTTTTATTTAAATCCTATTTAAACTATCATACTTTAAATTTGTGGAAATTAGATTGAAGGGCTTGTATTTCCAACTGTTTAAAATATCCATTCAAAAATCAGTATTTATTATAGCTCAAATCCATTTATATACATCCAGATATATTTTTAATTATCAAAGTTTATTTGTTCAACCAGAAAAAAATCAATTAATCATCCAATTATCAAATGCCTGAAAATTCGGGTTATCACAAGAGCTATTCCGACCTCCATTGCTTCATTTTTTTTGAAATCTACAACATACGACATTGATGCCCCAAATGTCCACTTAAGTTTTAAATGATGCCGCATACCATTATTTCAGATATCAACTATACTAAGGCCGTGATGTCGTATGCTTCTTATTTTGACTCCGTAGCTTAAGGCAATGATGCTGCAAGTATCATTTTCGAACTATTTGTGGTGATGACGCCATTATATCATGGTTTCAATATCTCTTATATCATGGCAAAAATGCTTTATTTAATATGTTTGGATTGGAAACCTATATAATTCTATGTTGCGATAATAATGATTCTGGCATTATAGCCTACTAATGAACCAAAATTCTTTATTGAAGATTTTATAAGAAGGGACACGACATTACATATCATCCATAGTGATGCTGCAAGTTATTGACTCAGTGGTTTTAATTAAAGAGGCTTGATTGCCTAATGTTTTGAGTTGTGACAACGAACAATCGATCTCAAAATTTATGAAATCTATTTCATAAAAGATATGTTTTGGAATAATATTTTGATAAAGTAAAGGGCTATATTTCCATATTTTGAATATGATTTTAAAGGTTAAATCATATGTAAAGAATTATGTTTTCACAAAAATAAAGAGGGTATTTTGCCCAAGAATTTATATGTAAATTCATCAACATTAAATAAATTTTGATATGATATTTTGACTCAAGTAATATAGATTAGAAAACCAGATAATGGGTCTGGTGTAGGATAGCACGCTATGCTTCAACTGTTAACCCCTAGTTGATATTAGTCTATAATTCCAGTGCATAGGGCTTTGTTAAGGGTAAAACTAAAAGTAGGTTTACACATAGAAAGGAATATATAACTTAGATAGCTTATTGATTGGCCAACAAAATCATTAGGTTCATAGTGAGCCTATAAAAACTAGGAGATAGAAAAATCATCAGGTTAACACTAAGATGATTATGTTTGGACGGACAATCTAATTTCCTCCTAAAGGTAAGTTAGAAAATTTGGCATATCCGGTAGGCCCAAGTTAGCCATGTAGGTTTGTAGTAACCCTGGAAAAACTATGAAATTGAGATAGGCAGTCAATTGATTAATACATATTAGTCAAGTTTACCCTTGAAGCATACATGTGTGGGATTATTTTATTTTGGCTTAACTATTATGGTTGCAGGAACATGATTTGATTGAAATATTTATAGAAGATACTAGTGAGGGGAAAATCCGTTCGCAATGGCATGGTTTCACTAGATATCTATTTATCAAGATGGCATACTATTATTTACACCGTACTTTTTGTTTGATCCAAAGTTTTGTTTTCCCCCTTTAACTCTCGGTTGCTCATTTTACTTGTTCGAGAGTAAGGTTTCCAAGTTTTAGGTTTGATGAATAGAGCTTCCGAAGAAGTGCATGAGGTAAAGCTACTTATATAAAACTCTATTTATGTCTATTGTATTGTTGTGTTATTGTCTTAATGTATATAATGGCAGAACATGTATTAGTTAGTAGTAAACTTTGATCAACCAAGTGGCATCTTTATATGTCGCATTGGAGCATCTTGTAATAATTATATTTTATCTGAACCTTGGCCAAGTTTAGGATTATGTAATTAATATGGAAATTTATTAGTGAAATGTGTTTCAGAGAAAAAATTCATATTCATGTGCTTCTAATGTTAATGATACTATTAACTGATCTCATTTTGTCACCGAAGAATAATACTATGCATGACTGCAGCATCAATAGTGCTTATTTTCAGGCCTCGGAATGAGGGATGTTAAAATTGAAATCAGAGCATGGGTTTATGTAAAAATAAACGAAATATGGACTTTAAAAGTGTTTTGAAAACATAATCCAAGTGAATTATAGGGTGAGACTGGGATATGGAATAACGCTGTAGTAATGTCCCTGCATATGCTATATATTATTCTTCCCTCTCTCTCAAACCATTCTTCTATATCTTACTAAGGTTCGATTGTAGATTTAAGAAAAGTAAGATATGGAGGTAGGAAATAGAAGAGTGAATCTTCTTGGAGGAAGCAACAAAACCAATGGAAATGTCAGACCCATAACTAGGAAGAATCCAGGTTAACAAACATCTGCTAATATGGGTGTTGGAACACCACCAATGGATATGACAGCTATGTATCAGTTCTTTGTCAACATGATGCAAGTTGGAGTAGCAGCTGGATTAGTTGGTGTAAATGCTGCAAATGTAGAAGGAGCAAATCGTAAAGCTCCTATTGTCAACAACCATGTCGTGCTGAGTCGGGATTATGCAAGACTCGTAGGAAGCCATTTACTAGAATGGATGATGCTATTGAAGTTGAGAATTAGTTGTTGCATAATGAAAGGATTTTTGCCAATTTAGGCTTAAACGATGAGCTAAAGTGGAGGTTGGCATTTTTGGATCATAAGGTTTTGAATACCGACAAGAGACGAAAGTTCACGAATCAAAGACTATGACAAATCCAGACGCATTGACTCAAATATGGTTCGTATTGATATTGATGTTAGCTAGAGTCAATAAGTATATAGAGTCTAATATAGAGAATTGTTAAAATCAATCCTCAAGGTTCATCACTCACAAATTCGTTTTTAAAAAATTTCATATACATATACAAAATACTTTCACTGCACTAAAACAACAGCATCAGCCGACTGACCCATATATGACAGTCGATTGAGGCTGTGTACATTTTTTTCGTATATACAGTAAACAGTCGATTGAATGGCCTAGGTCAGTCGACCGACACTATACATTTTTTAGTGTACATTTGAAATTCAGTCGACCGCCCAAGCAAGTTCAGTTGACTCTGCAATTGTAATTTTTCTCCAAAAGACACTTCTTTTGATCAAAGGGTTCTTTTTTCCTGGAAGGTCTCAACTCCAAGATTCTAATGTATGTCGATTTCCAAAAGTCATATCTCATCACACACTACATATACACTCAAGATACATAGATTCAATCATCTAATTTTATTATTCTCTTTTGATCTATATCACTTAGCATTCTTGAGTTTAGTATCTACAAGCTTTCGTACAATCATAGCTTACATATTCATTTCCATATTCTTCAAGAAATATTAAACTTCCTATTCTTCATACACACACAAATATACAGATCTACTTTCGGGATAAGATTATAGGAAAGGTGTACTACAAGTGACAAATCCGTGTTATTTAGAACACACAGAGTCAAGTTAAATCCAGTTTGTAAGAAAGTCCTATTCCATTGCTTAGGCGATCATATACTGTTCTATTCCTCCGCCAGTCAAAGTGCTATTTGGTTGCTCAGCCAGTGTAATAACTGTTCCTCCAGGTTAAATGAGGGTTGCTAGCAATAATTCCAAAAGGAGTCTGGGACTAGACGTAGAACGAGAGTTCGAACCAGTATAAAAATCTCTGGTATCATTATTACTACTATTATTGTTTTACATTTATTTTCCACACTAGTTATTTATTATACTCCAAGTTACACGATCCTATAACACAATCACTTTCATTTGGTATCAGAGCAAGGCCATCATATAACCGTAACATAGTTGTTGATATTGTTTTAATATGGAAAACAACACCAGCACTGTTACTAACACTGCCTTTTTAGAAGGTCAATCTACTACACGACCACCTTTATTTAATAGTATAAACTATAACTATTGGGCTATTAGAATGAGAATCTGTATACAAGCAAGTAGTTATGAAACCTAGAACATTATGCAATCTGAATGTAGTATTCCTAGTACCGAATATTCAACATGGTACAACACACAAAAATTAGACGCTACTGCAAATGCTAAAGTTATGAATATGTTATATTATGCATTAGACAAAAATGAATTTAATAGAATAAGCATGTGTAAAACTGCTCACGAAATTTGGCGTACACTTAAAATTACCCATGAAGGCACTAACAAAGTAAAACAGAGTTAAATTTCAATGCTAAAAAATCAGTTCCAGAATTTTAAAATTAAGCAAGATGAGACTGTATTTGGAATGCACACTAGATTTCAAGATATATATCATTCCTTGATAACATTAGGAGAAACTGCTGCTCACTAATGGATGAGTGGAAACGAAAAGTCTTATAAATCGAAGAAGCTAACAACATTTCGACCATAAAATCGAAGGAGTTGATAGGAAATCTAATGTCCATGATGTTAATCTCCAAGGAAAACGAGTACATGCTTAATATAAGAAGAATATAACATTACAAGCAGAAAAAATGAACTAGATTCAGATGAAAAAGATATGGCATTCCTTGCTAAAAATTTCAAAAAGTTTTTGAAATTTGGAAAGAACAATAAATTTAGAAATGACAAGAACAGCTCCAGCAACAATAACAACACCAACAAACCATCATCATCTGCTCTAGAATGTTATGAATGTCACAAGAAAAGCCACAACAAGAAAGACTATCCTGAGAAAAAGAAAGATAAACATAAGCACAGAAAAAACAAATTCAAGAAGAAAGCTTTCTCTGCCACGTGGGACGATTCGGAATCATCTTCATAATCAGATAGTGACTCGGACAGTGATTCAGAACAAGCCAACATTGCTTTATGGCCACAATCTATAAGGTAAGTGATCTAACTTTTGATGATCTTTGAGAAATCAATTCAAAATTACTTGATAAATTAAAAGGAAAAAATAGAAAGTATAAAGAAACTCTAGAAAAATTGAATATAACTGAAATTGAAGTAGAAATGCTAAGAGACGAAAAGAAAATTTTAGAAGAACTTTAAGTTACTCAAGAGTCTTGTTTTAATATGACGTCTCAACTTTCTTTGCTAAGTCAAGTGATAGAAACCCAAAAAGAAAAGAATGATGCTTTGTTAATTGAGAATCATGACCTTAAAGAAAATGTCAAAATTTTAGAGTTAGATAATTCTAGGCTTAAAACAAAGTTAGAAGACATTACTAAAAATGTCTCAAACTTTAATAAAGGTAGGGACAATCTTTCCAAAATTACAGAAAATTCTCAAACCGTTTCTAATAATTGAGGACTAGGATATAAGTATTCTTCTAAAATTACTCCAAAGAAAAAGAATTCTTCATATAGAAAAATTAATAAAGTTGAAAAACATGGTTCAACAATTTCAAATTTTACTAAAACAATCAAAATTTGGGTTCCTAAAACAAATAATTCTTTGATTAGAAATCAATATATAAAATCTTTTATAAAAACTGTTCATAAAAACAGAAAAAATATTTTTAAAAGGAGTGCCAGACCCTCTTGGGTTTGGCCTTCTAAGATCTAACTCTTAGGACCCAAAATACAATGGTGGGTACCAATGGTAATTCTTTATTTTGTAGTTACCACCCAAAAAGAGAGGAAAACAGACACTAGATAGTTGTTGCTCAAAACGCATGGTAGGAAACAAGGAAATGCTAACAAATATTATCTATTCAGATGGAGGTTCTGTCACATTTAGAGATAATTCCAAAGGATAGTCATCAGCAAAGGCAATGTGAGCAATAACGGTATATCTATTTTACCTCTTATTACTGATGTTTTGTTAGTTAAAAAATATAAAACACAATTTACTTAGTATCAGCCAATTATGTGACACAGGATTTGATATTTCATTTTCTGAAAATAAGTGAAGCATTTTTGATCAAAATAAAAATATTAATTTTAAAGGTTTTAGAGATAAAAATATTTATGTTTTAAATATGAATATAAATAACAATACAAATATGTGTTTTATAGCCAAAGAATATGATCATTGGTTATGGCACAAAAGATTTTGTCATATAAATTTCAAAGCTATAAATAAATTATCTAAAAATGATTTAGTTAAAGGTTTACCAAAAACAAATTTTAAAGTAAACAATATTTGTGATCCTTGTCAATTAGGAAAATTATCAGAATTATCCTTTATTTCGAAGAAAAATATTTCTACTATACAACTACTAGAACTATTGCATTTGGATCTCTATGGTCCAACTCAAGTTCAATCTATAAACCATAATAAATATGTGTTTGTTATAGTAGATGATTTCTCAAGATATACTTGTACTATTTTTCTGAAAAATAAAAGTGATAGCTTTGAAAATTTCAAGATCTATGCAAAAAGAATTCAAAATCTCAAAAATTTAAAAGTTTAAAATATTAGAAGTGATCATGGATGTGAATTTGAAAATGAAGCTTTTGAACATTTTTGTAATAAAAAGGGAATTTACCATAATTTTTCTTTTCCTAGAACACCACAACAAAAATGAAGTTGTAGAAATAAAAAATAGAACATTACAAGAATGTGCAAGAACTTTATTAAATGGTAGCACAATACCAAAACATTTCTGGGCAGAAGCTGTAGCTACTGCTTGCTATGTTCTAAATTGTGTCTCCATTCGACCTCTAACAAAACGTACTTCATATGAACTTTTTCATCAATGAAAACCAAATATTTCTTATTTTAAAACTTTAGGTTCAAAATGTTTTATTTCAAACATAAAAGATCAGCTTGAAAATTCAATCCAAAATCGGATGAAGGAATCTTCTTAGGATATTTGGAACGAAGCAAAGATTAATGAATCATCAATAAAAGAACAAAACCAACTATGCCTTTCCTGTCTATTTTCATAGTAAAAACCAATTTCCCAAGCTTTAATATAATTAAAAGATTACAGCTTATCTAAAGCCGCAATGATAAAGAAACTAGACTCTTCCGTCAAGCTTATCCACTGATTGTTACTACTATAAATAAGAGTAGTGTGTTTTGTTATGAGATGTACAAAATATTATAAGTTCAATATTCTAAATTTGTAATGGCGGTAGCCGAAGTGTGTTTGTAAAAGACGTCTTCTGTAAAATATTTTGAGTGTAATAAAATCTACTACTACTTCTGCTTATTCGCTACCCCACTTTCTGTTATCAAATAAAATTGAAATTATATTCACACGATCCTGTTGCTAGGAAGTTTTGGTATCGGAGCCAAGAAGAAAGCAAAAAGTGCTGCTGGAGTTTTCAAACCCCCGAGAGGGTTTTAGGTGCAGCTTGTCTAGCTTATCAGCTTGACTCAAGTTATCATTCAGGTACGAAGGTAAAATATTTTTTGGTACAAAGGTACTGTAGCAAAGTTACTGTAGCACCGAAACTATTCACCCAAAAGAAAACAAATTTAACAAATTTGTTTTATGACCATAACTGGTTGTCTACTATTTTTGTATTGTAACTTTTGATAATTATCAGGAAGAATGATCTTTATCTTACCTTTAAAACCAGGATTAGTCCTTAAGTCGAGTATCCGTTATTAGTCTCTTTTAGCCGTTTAAGTGTTAAGGCATTTTGAGACTCTAGGAGTAAATCGTTGACAGTGATAAGGAAAAGATAATGAATCGGTTAACTAGAGCATTGTCATATAGAGACAGTAGCGAAATAGTTTAGATGATCTATAAATGGAAATTAATAAAAAAAAATCAAGAAATTATTATCAAAGAAGATTTAGAACAAAATCTAACTAAGTGGAAAATATCGGCTTATTCGCCATCAAAAGTTTACAAGAAAATAGGTAGTTTCATTATGAAATCAGATTATATAATCAAAAGTGTTGAACAAGCTATTCCCCTTACAGAAGGTTATAATACTTTTAGTTTACTTCCGGAAGGGCTTTTTAATATAAATAAAGAAAAATATAAATTTATTCATATATGCATGGTTCAAGTTGCACTAAAACCAGCACCTCGTCTAGGATTAAATACCTCAACCATTATTGCAGTACGTGATAAATGACATAATAAGTTTCATGATTCTTTAATAGGAATCGTAAATCTACTCTATGTGATGGACCAATATATTTTTCATACTTTCCTAATTTCACCGTTTCTATAACAGACCCAAATGAAACGCAATCAGTCTATTTAGATACAAAAATAGAAGGTTTTAATATGAAACCCTGAACAAAAATTGTTATACTTATTTATAGAATATGTTATAAAGCTATGAATACTGTTATAGCAGATATTAAGAATATACTAATTGAAAACGATGGTACAACGACGATGTTTATAACTGATATTAGTAAAAGTAATGTTGTTATCCCCAAGTTCATAAAATGGAATGATATAAATTTACCAGAAAATGGCTTTTAGAAGAAGTTAATGACCCAGTTAAAGTAGAAAATAAAACCTTGGAAGAAATCATTGAATATCCAGAAGGTGATGTGGAAATAAGATTTTCGAAAAATAGAATTACACACCTTACATTAGGTACTACCTCAAAACTAGAGGAGCCAGTCCCTCAAAAAAGCCTAATTGCTTTAAAATTAAAAGAAGAAAATGTAATTATTAGAAATACACTAGTTGGAGTTAGCCAACCTGAGTACAAACTTGATAAATCTTCATCCCCAATCCCTTCTGATATGGGTTATGATGAAGACAAGATTGTATTTGGTTTAAATACCTTAACTCTTAATGAAGAAATAAAATTTCCCTTTCCGAAATAGAGTAGCAAAATTTTTATTTAGATGAAAATAAAACTAAAAGAAAATGATTTTTTATGAAAACCCCTGAAGTTCAAGTAAAATGGTTCGAAAGATATAAATCACATCTCCAAAAAATTGGAGACGATTTACCAAAAAATTATGATTTCTTCAGAATAGTAGAAGGATACTATAGAATAGAAAAACGTAAAGATGCCTTTCCAAATTTTGATGATTTTTTAACAGTTGCCAATATAAATATGGCATATTAATAATAGAAGAAAAAAAGGGAAAAGTAATAAAGGGTATACATCCTCCAGAATCCAATTTATTTTTTTAAATTGAAATTGAAGAATTAATTGCAACTCCTTATAGGAAAAATGGCAATATTGAAGCCATTATTGAACAAAATAATTTTACAAATTTAACTTGCAATCAATGGGTAAGCAACTCACTAGGATAGAACAAGAAAGAAATAAAAATCCAGAACAAGAAAGAAATAAAAATCATAAAAAGCGATCTTTTGTAGATAAGGCTTTATTTAAACCTTTACCTTTCGAAAAACTAAATCTTAACCTAAACAGGCATGGAGAAAATACTGAAATGCTAGAAGTGATCATAAAATGGTTAAAATCCCTAAGAATGAAAGAAAAAGAAATGGCACCCATTACAGAGAAAATTTATGATCCAAAATTAAACTCTGATGAAGACTTTAATCAAAATTCAGACGAAGAAATTAATCAACTTCAAGAAATGTTTTTATCAGAACCAAAGCAACAATAAAATTCTTTTGAAATCAACAAAATAAATTATAAAATTTTCCAAATAGAAAACCTTACTATGATAAACCAACTCCATTTGATCTCCAAATAGAGGAAATGGATCCTTATATGCAAGCATCATGTGATGGATCATTAATAGTTGAATGGAACATCGATGGTTGCTCAGAATATCAACTTCAACTAAAATTGCATTATATGGTAATGTATGTTGTAGCCAGTAGAGAAAAAGGCAATAAAGATAAAGATATAGCAGCCGCAACAATTCAAGAATTTACAGGCTAATTAAGACATTGGTGGGAAAATTATATGACTAGTGAAGCTAGAAATCGTGAAATTAAAGCAGTAAAAGTAGTGAATGATAGAGAAGTAGTTGTTATGGTTAATACACTTCTTTACACAATAACCAATCATTTTGTAGGAACGACATCATTATTAAATGATAAAACAAGAAAATAATTAATGAAATTAAAATGTGAGAATATATTTCAATTTAAGTGGTATAAAATATTTATTTCTCTAAAGTATTTATAATGCATGATTGCAACCAAGACTTTTGGAAAGAGAAATTCATATCGGGATTACCACCCTTATTTGCAGCAAGGGTTAAAGAAAGAATAAAAAACCAGAATGATGGAGTAATTCCTTATGATGAATATTCATATGGTGAATTAGCATCAGAAATAGTAGCAAAAGAAATTAATCTATGTAATGAAATTAAATTACATAAACAAATACAAAAGGGAAACCTATAAGATAAACAAGTCTTAGGACACTTTTGTGACCAAGTGGGAGTTAAACCCATAAGACCTAAAAATAATTATAGAAAATAAAAAAAACCATTTAAAAGAAAACCTTTCAAAGATAAAAATTTCTAGAGTGAAAAATGTGAATGTAGTAAAACTACAAAAAATATATTATAAAAATAGAGGAAAAAGAAATAAAGAAAAAGAAAACAATAAGAAAATTCCAATATGCTGGAAATGCAAAAGGGTAGGACATTATGCCAATAAATGTAAAATGAAAAAGAAAATAAATAATCTCGATGTAGATGAAGAATTAAAAAATTCACTTAAAAAATTACTTTTAGAAAGTTCTGATTCAGAAACTGAAGATTTGAAACTAAACATTATTGTAGAAGAACATTCCGAAATAGAATCAGAAGAATAAGAATCACTAGGTGATGATTTCGAAGATGATAATAATTATAATTACTATAAAACTTTATCTAATGGGTTACATGTCCTATCGAACAAAGAAAACTTTATCCTAGATATAGTAGACAAAATATTAGACCCAGACGAAAAAATATATTAAGAAACTATTTAGAATCTTATCAAGATAAAATTAATGAGAAAATTTTAAAATTAAAACAACCTGAAACTTATATTATAAAAGTTATTTTTGATAGAGTAAGAAATTCAAAACTGAAAGTAAGTTCAGTTAATCCAAATACTGAAGCAACAATGTCAGAATTAAAACATGAAATAAGAATACTTAAACAAGAAATTAAAGAATTAAGAGATAAAATAATTTTACTTGAAGAAAGAAATTATGAAAACAGTGATGATAATGAAAACACATTACAAGAAAAAGAATAAAATAATTTAACATTTGTGAATATGTTAGATCATGTTATTAGGCATAAATGGCATGCCAAAGTTACTATAGTAGTACATAAAGAATATTGTTTCCAAGCAATTGCAATGATAGATTCAGGTGCTGATTTAAATTGCATCAACGAAGGAATAGTACCTTCGAGATATTTTACTAAAACAAAAAAAAATTCTAAATGCCGCAAATGGCATAAAATTATTGGTAAAATATAAAATACAAAATGCAGCAGTTTGTAATAAAGGGATTTGCCTTGAAATGCCATTTATAATGGTAAAATCACATGATGTCATATTAGGAAACCCATTTTTACATATGTTATACCCAATAACAGAATATCTAAAAAAGGTATAACAAGTACCGTGAATAATGAAGAATTAAAATTCAATTTTGTTTCACGACTAAAATGTCATGAAATTGATACTATACAAAAAACTATAGAAAGAAAAGAAAGTTTTTTGAATTCCTTATCCCAGGAAATAAATTATAAAATGATTAGAGAAAATTTATCTTTACCTCATTTTCAAAAGAAAATAAAAGACTTGCAAATTCATATAGAGAACACAATATGTTCAAATACTCCTAATGCATTTTGGGAAAGAAAGAAACATATGGTAAATCTACATTATGAACCTGACTTTAAATAAAGTCAAATTCCAACTAAGGCATTTCCAATTGGTATGATCCCAAGACACCTTGAAATATGTAAAAAAGAAATTGATGAATTATTAAAAAAAGGGACTCATCAGACCCTCTAAGAGCCTATGGAGCTGTCCAACATTTTATGTCGAAAATGCAGTTGAATTAGAACGTAGAGTTCCTAGATTCATTATAAACTATAAACCTTTAAATAAAGCTTTAAGATAGATTAGATATCCAATTCCGAATAAAAAAGATTTACTAGCAAGGCTTTATTCAGCCAAAATAATGTAGAAATTCGATATGAAATTTGGATTTTGGCAAATTCAGATTGCTGAGAAGGATAGATATAAAACAACGTTCGCAGTACCATTCGGACACTATGAATGGAATGTAATGCCATTCGGGCTTAAAAATGCGCCATCAAAATTTCAAAAAATAATGAATGATATTTTTAGTCCTTATACATCCTTTACAATAGTTTACATTGATGATGTTTTAGTATTTTCAATTTCAACTGAACAACATTTTAAACATTTAAATGCTTTTATAAATGTTACAAAAAGGGCTAGTCTAACTGGGTCAGCCAAGAAAATCAAACATTTTCAAACAGAAATAAGATTTCTAGGGCATATTATAAAAGATGGAACGATACTTTCCATAGATAGAGCAATTATATTTGCTAACAAATTCCTAAATGAAATTGAAAATAAAATTCAATTACAAAGGTTTCTATGGATTTTAAATTATGTATCTGATTTCTATAAAAATATAGCTTTTGACGCTAAACCGCTTTTTGAAAGATTAAAAAAGAATGCACCTGCTTGGTTAGAAAAACATACTAATGCAGTATAAAAGATAAAAGCTAAGGTTAAAGAAATTCCACGTTTGTTATTCCTTACTCTGAAGTATTCAAAATAGTTGAAACCGATGCTTCAGATATAGGCTATGGAGGAATTCTCAAACAAAAAATTGATAGTAAGTAATCATTAGTAAGATTCACATCTGGGCTATGGCAAGACCCAAGAGCAAATTACTCTAGAGTAAAAAAGGAAATCTTATCAATTGTAGTATGCATACAAAAATTTGAAAGTGATTTATTAAATCTAAAATTCTTATTAAGAGTAGACTGTAATTCTGCTAAAGAAATCTTACAAAAGGATGTTAAAAATATAACTTCCAAACAAATATTTTCTATATGGCAGGCAATTTTATCACTCTTTGACTTTGATATTGAATTTATAAAAGGAACTAAAAATTCACTTCCTGAGTTCTTAACTCGTGAATTTTTATAGGGTAAAAGTGAATAAGGGAAAAGAAAAAATAGAAAGCAGTAAGACCGCTCAACCACAATTGACTTAAGTCGATATCCCTTAAAAGTTCAGAGATGAATAATAAAAACCATTCTAGAAGATGAACAATTAAGGCCTGAACCTTATGAGCTCGCAATAAAATCTTTATATGCTAAAGAGTATGTATATCCGTATATTCCGATCACCACTATTTGTGTATGCCCCATTGAGAAGAAATACAGCCATCTAATAGCTAAAGAGGTTATGACCTTTTACTTAAATAATTTTATGTATACTTATTTATATCCAAAGTATTTTCAATTCTACCAAGATATATTAACCTATTTTGGATCTCTACAATTTGAATTCACTCTAAGATCAGAAGGAGATTGGGCTTATTCTAAAGCCATTATTATTAAAGTTATCACCCTAGAGCAATGGGATGGAGACTTATACAAGTCCAGAGATATACCAATGGGGTCAAAAAATCCTTATATTAAAGCTTGGGAAATTGGTTTTTACTATAAAAATGGTCAGAAAAGGCATAGTTGGTTTATACAATTTAAGTAACAAAGTTCCTTGAATTGTCCAAATTGATTTTTATTTTGGTTTTTAAACTTCGGATTACATCCGATAATTTTACCATAAAAAATTAGAACAATTTACGAAAGATTTGTTGAAATTAACCCATCTATCAAAAATCATGGTTTAATGTTTGCTTTATCAAGTACCATGGATAATGAAATGGAATGTTATAATTGCCCCAAGAACACTACAAAAATTAGGATTATCTTTTGAAATTCCTTATTTAGGAAGAATAATTCTAATAAAATGGTGGGATAAATACGAATTCTTTAAAGATTCTATATTTTCAATTACTGGTTTAATTAATCGCGAACCTCGAACTCCTTTAGCTAAACCTCCCAAAAGAGATATTTTAGAAATCTTAAAAGAATTAATGATGAATTCTTCGAAAAGGATTTGAAAAATCAACTTAAAGAAATTCTTGAAACCGACTATGATGATGAGGACCTTACGAGTGTCAACATGGATAAAAAGTTATATAGAGAGATAGAAGAAATGGAAGAAATTACGCTAAAATTTAGCGTACTAATGTTATTTGTAAAACAAAGCACAAAACTCATCCAACCTATATTATGGTAGTTTTGGAACTTCCCAATAGAAAAGGATTAGTAATCAGCACAGTACCGAGCCCTACACCATTTCCAATAGCACCACCAGGATTCTCTTTGCCTCTAGAAAGATAAAGGTCTTCAATCATACTTTTGGGAAACTGTAAAAGAAGACATTTATTTTAGCAAGGACAGCTCAAAAGTTATAAATCAAAAGGACAAGCACCAGCACAAAAAATTAGGACAGACAAGTGCCAGCTCATACAGACAGCTCAGTACTTATCCATTAAAAAGAGAAAAGATATGAACCAGCTCAAAGGATTAAAATATTTTTTGGTATTAAGTTAGTGTAGAAAAGTAAATTCTCTTTTCGTAGAACACCACAACAAAATGGAGTCGTAGAAAGGAAAAATAGAACATTATAAGAATTTGCAAGAACTTTATTAAATGGTAGCACATTACCAAAACATTTCTGGGCAGAAGCTGTAGCAACTTCTTGCTATGTTCTAAATCGTATCTCCATTCAACCTCTAACAAAACATACTTCATATGAACTTTTTCATCAAAGAAAACCAAATATTTCTTATTTTAAATTTTTTGGTTCAAAATGATTTATTTCAAACACAAAAGATTAGCTTGAAAAGTCAATCCAAAATCTGATGAAGGAATCTTCGTAGGTTATTCGAAACGAAACAAAGCTTAACGAATCTTCAATAAAAGACAAAACCAATCGAAGAAAATCTTCATGTTTCGTTTAATGGAAATTTGAAACTCAATAAAAACCTTTAGGATGATGAAATAATACCCAACACAATCACAAAAACGGTTTCTCAAAATAGTTTTGAAAAAGATGAAAACATTGTTTATAATTTTGAAGAAGATGAAAACTTTAGTTATAATGAAAATGAATTAAGATCTTCTCCTTTGATTTTACGAGATCACCTAGTAGAAAATGTCATAGGAGAAATTGATTCACATGTTATAACTAAAAATAAACTCAATCAAATGGGCCATGTAGCATTTCGTTCGAATATTGAACCTAAAAATGTAAAGAAGCCTCTATTGATGACTATTGGATTATAGCTATCCAAGAAGAGCCAAACCAATTTGAACGAAACAAAGTTTGGGAACTAGTTCCTAGACCAAGTGATCAACCAGTCATTGGTACTAAAAGGGTCATAAAAAATAAAGCAGATGAACAAAGTAATATAACTTGGAATAAAGCTAGATTAGTTGCACAAGAATATAATCAAGAAGAAGGAATTGACTACGAAGAAACATTTGCTCCAGTCGCACGACTTGAAGCAATACGAATCTTATTGGCCTTTGCATTTTTCATAATTTATCAAATGGATGTTAAAAGTGCTTTTTTAAATTGTTATATAAAAGAGAATATTTATGTTAAACAACCTCCTATATTCACACATGAAAAATTTCCTGACCACGTCTGTAAACTTATGAAAGCCTTATACGGTCTAAAACAAGCACCTCGTGGTTGGTATGAACGTCTTAAGAGCTATCTAATAGATCCTGGTTTTGAAATTGGGAAGGTTGATCAAACTCTTTTTATTAAAAGAACTAAAATTGATATTTTGGTTATTCAAATTTATGTAGATGATATTATTTTTAGTTCTACAAATGAAAGATTATGTCAGGAATTTTCTATAATAATGACCAAAGAATTTGAAATGTCACATATAGGAGAATTATCCTTTTTTCTCGGTTTACAAATTAAACAACTGCAAAATGGTATTTTTATTAATCAATAAAAATATTGTAATAATCTAATTAAAATTTTCGGTATGGAAAATATTTTTGCCAAACCAACTCCAATGAGTACAACAATACAGCTTGATAGAGATGAAGATGGTAAAAGTGTCGACCAAAAATTATATCGAAGCATAATTGGATCATTACTTTATCTTACTGCTAGTAAACCTGACATAGTAATGAGTGTTTGTTTATGTGCTTGATTTTAAGCAAATCTTAAAGAATCAAATATGCGAGCCATGAAATGAATATTGGATTATCTAAGCAAAACTAAAGATTTTGACTCTTCTATCCGAAAGAATGTCCTTTCAAGTTAGTTTCATGTAGCGATGATGAATTTAGAGGATGTAGGACGGATCGTAAGAGTATAAGTGGGACTTGTCACTTCATTGGATGATCCTTAGTGTCCTAGTTTAGCAAGAAAAAAATTGTGTTTCATTTTCGACTTGTGAAGCAAAATATATTTTTGCTGCTTTAGCATGTGCTCAAGTTATTTACATGGAACAAACACTTAAAGATTTTGTTACGAACTTATCTAAATCTACTATCTTCTATGATAATACAGGTGCTATAAACTTTTAAAAAAATCCTTTCATTCATTAATGAACTAAACATATCGACATACGTCATCATTTTCTTCGTGATAATATTGAAAAGATTTGGTCGGATTGGAATTTGTATCCTTTGAAAATCAACCGGATGACATATTTACCAAACCTTTAAATGAAAATGTTTTTATTAAGCTTAGAAGAGAATTAGGAATTCTTTCTTTAAAGGATTTATGATTTCTATTTTTACAAAAATACAATTCAATTCATTCACTTTAAAGTCTGTTATTTTGATATTTATTTTACATTATCCTATTTGTTTACTATAAATAGATTTAGTTAAGTTTTTTCTTTTCGTATTCTGTGGTTCTCTTTCTTATTTACTCTAATCCATTCATTCTTAGGAAATTAAAGGATTATAATCAAAACAGTTGCAATCCATTCTTTGTTTTGTCTATTCTTACAAATCTTTCTCTTATAAAAGCCCATCTTTTTCACTGTCTTATCACTATATTTAAAAAAAGGGAGACAAACAACAATTTTTCCTTTTCAATCAAAATGTCTTCAAAAAAAACACTGTCTCATCCTTACTTTCTTATACCTCCATTAGCCTAGAATCGGTGAATCTTCCAACTCCCATATACGAACCCGTTCATGTTCCATCATTTAACATTCACCCTGGTTATACACCTCCCGTCAAAAGAGCTAAACGTTCTCTATCTTTTTTCTCACTGTCTGCCAAAGAAAAGATAGATGATATCCATCACTATCAACGTGAGACTCTTGAGTTACAACGAGAACTATACTATTAGCAGAAGTTGAATGCAAAGCGGCTAAGCTTGTTTGAACAAGTGGCTCTTAAATTCTATGGTTCGTCTTCACACAACACTATTCATCAACTAATGACTCCTTCACGTCGTAATCCGTGGAACCATCATCTCAACATCCATCGATTTCTCCAAATTCTTAGGAACGTGGACAAGGCTTGTCACCATTACGACCTCTGCAAGAGAATACAAAAGTGGAACTGAAAGACTACCACACTCCTTCCTCTTCCTCAAAATCTACTTAATTTGTGTTCTTATTTTTTTTTGTACTACTATACTTTTTTTTTTATATTTCTTGTTTTAAACTTTGTTATAAACTTAAAATTCTACGCTCAAACAAAACTTGTTTGATTTTGCCTAAAGAATTGTCTACCTAAAAAATTCCTTAATTTTAGTCGATTAAACCAGGGAACTCAATCGACTAAACAACATTCCAATATAATTTCAAACCTAAAGTCAATCGACTGGCACACCCAGACAGTCGACTGAATTGGCAGAATTCACATGGAAATCTTTCAGGATAGGATCAGTCGACTGAATTACTATATTCAGTCGACTGACCAATTAAATTTTCAGCACTTCGAACTCTGTAGTTAGTCGATTAAATACATAAAACTATCGACTGGATTCTTCTTTTTTGAACATTAAAAACTCAAGATACGTTCAGTCGATTGAACCTCTGTATTCAATCATCCTGCTCCTTTATATTCAATTTCTTTATTCCAAACCAGTCGACCGCCTATGCATATACTGTCGACTGATACTGGGTACCCGACTTTTGCCCTCTTCCAACCACCTCAAATATACTATTTACCTTTCCCAAATTAACGTTTTATTTTCAATTTTTTTAACCTTTTACCATTAAAATTTTTCTCCACTTCAAATCCGCTTAGAATTCAATCAATTCACTCATCTATTTGTCCATACTTTTCAATTCATAACCTCCCACTTAATCACCAAAACCCTAGTTCTTCAAATGGCTCCTAAAAGACCATGACATTCTCAAGCTACAACAAGTTCTTTGGATTCACAAATAAAAGCATGGCTACACAATGACAAGGCGATGCAATGCTTTGAAAAGATGCAAAGCTTCGGGATTTTTGAAGGTGCTTTTATTAAATTCCTTGATTTTTCTTCAAATTCCATTCAAGACTTGGCTCGCCGTAGCGGATTGGAGCGCCTCATTGATTTTGTGGCGAATAGCAACAAGATTAATCACCTTCTTGTTAAATTTTCTATGCCAACTTAAGTCTAGACCACCACATAATTACAAATCTAAGCCACCACACAATTACAAATCTAGATGACTGCATTTGGATGGTGGTATATGTTAAAAAGATTTTTATTCCACTACAATGACTTTAACGGATTCTATAATGTCCAAATGAGGGTGACGAGTTAGCTGAAATTGATGTAAATATGGATACTCGTGATCATGTTAGTCATTTGTTTCTCTCGGATGAATTGACGGAGTTAAAAGCGGTAGCACTAAGGCCAAAATTTCGCATTATGCATAGAGTGCTTACCTACACCATCAATCCCCACACTGAAAGCTATGAGAAAGCCTCCGGACAAGATTTCTAATCCTTATATGCCATTTGGGGAAATAGACGAGTTAACTGGTAAAAGTTCATTTTAGATGAGTTCCAAAACTTTTAACGAAGGTCGAATGAGGATCATCTACTATGGAACTTACATCATGCGCATTCTCAAGCATTTCGAGGTTCCTTTTGTCGATTCTGAATGTTTAACCATAGGTTCCTTGAATACTAAAACTCTTAGCCTCATGAATCTACTAAAGTAATACCTTGACCATACCATAATTCTTATGAACACTGGCTTGTAAACCAAGCCGTAGGTCAAGCTCAACTATCCTCTCAACAGGCTCGTTAACAAACTCCACATATGCAAGCCTCTTCATCATCCCAACCTCCTCGATCTACCAAAGAAGTCTACAAGATTCAAGAAATAGACCCTCAAGCTCGGCCCTATGAAGTCGTGACTATTATTGCTCGTAATCAAAGACTTCTCGATAATTGTCTACCTCGGGTTGAATCGACTATCTCTAGAGTCGATAAAAATGTCACCAAAGTCAATAAGAAGCTTAATCATGTTAAGCCCTTCCTCAACAATATCTAGGAAGCTATCACATGCTCCTAACAATCTTCTACCTCCATTCACATACCTACATCTCACAGAAAATGACCGGTGGAACATTTCACTTCGTCTACATCAAAAGAAGATCAAGAGGAAGAAGGTGAAGAGGTAGGTGATGAATCTAATGATGAAGAAACTGAAGGCGATGAGCAAAGCTCAAATGGCGAAAGTTAAGGTAATGAGTAAGAATGTCGTTTTATTTTGTATTTCTATTTGTCTATGATGTTGTTAGACTTTGTTTTCCGACATTTTGATCTTTAATTTCTTGTGGTATTGTGTAATTGTCTAAAACTCTATGTTTACTATGTGTATGTCATGTTGTACTATTATTCTCGGATGATGTGACTGTTCTGTTTCTATGTTATATGCTAAGTCTTAGGTATATATATGTGTGTTCCTATGCCATATTACTCGTACTTTAACTATCCTATACCTTGAGTACTCTCCTTTTTGTCGATGACAAAAGGGGAGAAAACATAAATTGTTTACAGGAAATATAGCATATATTCAAGGGAGAATACAACATCATAGTTGCAAGCATATTACTCAAGGGGAGAGATATTTTAACAAATCTTGTTGAAGATTCACTCATAGAAAATGGAATTGTCATCGTCAAAACGGGGAGAATGTTGGATCATAAGGTTTTTTGAATGCTGACAAGAGATGAAAGTTCACGAATCTATGACAATGGCAAATCCGGACTCATCGACTCAAATATGGTTCGTACTGATATTGATGTTAACTAGAGTCAATAAGTATATAAAGTCTAGTATAAAGAATTGTTAAAATCTGTCCTCAAGGTTCATCACTCACAAATTCGTTTTATAAAATTTTGGTATACACATACAAAATACTTTCACTGCACTAAAACAATAGCATTAGTCGACCGAGGCTTTGTGCAAATTTTTTCATATATACAGTAAATAGTCGACTGAACTGCCTAGGTCAGTCAACTGAAACTGTATATTTTTTGTGTACGTCTTCAGTCGACTGCCCAAGAAAGTTGAGTCAAGTGAATCTGCACTTGTCATTTTTCTCCAAAAGGCACTTCTTCTTTTGATAAAAGGGTTTTTTCTTCCTCGAAGGTCACAACTCCTGATTCTAATGGATGTCGATTTTCAGAAGTTATATCTCATCACACACTATATATACACTCAAGATTCATAGATCCAATCATCTAATTTTTCTATTCTCTTTTGATATATAGCACTTAGCATTCTTGATTTCAATATCTACAGCTTTCATACAATCATTGCTTACATATTCATTTCCAAATTCTTCAAGCAATATTAAACTTCCTATTCTTTATACGCACACAAATATACACATCTACTTTGAGGATAAGGTTATTGGAATGGTGTACTACAACGAAAAATCCATGTTATTCAAAACACACAAAGTCAAGTTAAATCCAGTTTGTAAGAAAGTCATGTTCGGTTGCTCAGGCGGTCAAAGTCCTGTTCAGCTGCTCAGGCGGTGTAATACCTATTCCTCTGGGTTAAGCGAGGGTTGCTAGCTATAATTTTAGGAGTCTGGGTCTGGACGTAGAACGGGAGTTTGAACCAGTATAAAAATTTCCGGTGCCATTATTACGTCTATTACTGTCTTACAGTTATTTTCCACACTAGCCATTTATTATACTCCATAATACACAATCCTATAACACAACCACTTTCAGGAATCCAGGCAATTGTAAGGAGCTGCATTGTGCTGGTGGAAGAATGTAACTATGGGGTTACTAGAGGAGTGCTTTTTTATGGAACATACATATAAATATGCATGGATAATATCCTTTCTTCCATTTCCTATTATTATGTTAATAGGATTTGGACTTCTACTTATTCCGCAGAGTACATGAGAAGATTTGAAGAGAGATTCATGTCTGAAACATTCAATTCAACTATGCTTCGAATGTTTGCTAAGTTGGAACAAGGTGATATGTCAATTCTTGAGTATGCGACTAGGTTTAAGAAGCTATCAAATACAGATATGCTACTACGGATATGTTAATCAAGAGGAATGAGAAGTTGATTGGAGGATTGAAACCAAAGCTTGCTAGAGCAACATTACCGCATCTTAGAGAATCATGTGATGTATTAGTGGAGATGGCATTGAGGAATAAAGAGATGCTTGCGTTATTCGAGAATAATAGCTTGGTAGATGCTCAAGGAGGACCAAGGCAGAAAAGGAAGTTCTTTTAGAAGAAGGGAGCTCAGAAAGGTGAAGCTGCCAAGACTGGAAAGAAAGTTATTTGCTAAACATGTGGTAAGAAAGGGCACTTTACCAATGAGTATCATTCTAGGGTTGAAAAGAAGGTCATTGAAAAGAAGAACATCAAGTGTTTCAGTTGTCACCAGATAGGGCACTACAGGAATTAGTGCAGAAAACCATCCAAGGCTGAGAAAGGATATGTATTTTCTTTGGAATCATCTACCTCGAGACCAATAGCAGAGGAGAATGGAATGATTATTATTAGGGGTATGCTTTTGATTCATGGCATATTTATTAGAGCATTATTTTATATACTGGTGCATCACATTCTCTTATCTTTCATTATTTGGTAGATAATCTTACTTTAGAACCATCATACCTTGTTGCTTCCTTAAGCGTTGTGAATCTGATAGGAGGGTATGCAACTCTTGAGATGAGACGTGACTAACTAGAGTTTGAGTTATTTGGTTATATATTTGCCTATAGTTTGCACGTGTTTGGTTTTATGGGCTTTGGAATTATATTGGGCATGGATTGGTTATGCAAATAATGATGGTAGGATATTTTTTCAAGATAAGAAATACCACCGAGACACCCTAATAGTAGCGATCGAATCATATACTCAGTAGAGAACTCAAATTTTGATGTTTAAGCTTTATTTGGTGTAATGGAGGAGGAAGACAAGTAGAATCGGGTTTTTGTCATTAGAGAGTTTGCAGATGTCTTTGAGCGAGTTATAGGACTACCATTGAAATGAGCTATCAAGTTTTGTATATGACCTTATACCTAAAGCTGAACCCATAAATAAACCGTCTAACTGAATGACACCTATTGAGATATAAGAGTTAAGGTGCGGCTGACCGTCTACCAGAATAACACCTACTAAGATGAAAGAGTTAAAGGTGCAGCTGGTGGACTTAGAAGGAAAGAGTTGTATTAGACCAAGCAGTTCGCCTTGGGGAGTGGCTGCGGTATTCGTGAAGAAACTAGATGAGTCGTTAGGATGTGTCTCGATTATCGTAAGTTAAATAAAAAGTGATAAAAATCAATATCCTTTGCCAAGAATAGATTATTTGTTATATCAGTTGAGCGGAGCCAAAGTATTTTCTTCGTTAGATTTAGTGACAGGGTTCCATCAATTGAGGGTAGCGGAGGACAGTATTCCTTTATCGACGTTCCAAGCAAGATATGGTTCGTATGAGTGGTTAGTAATGCTATTTAAATTTACTAATGCACCTGTTTTCTTCATAAATTTGATGAACTAGATCTTAAGAGAGCATTTGGATAGTGTTGACACCAAAAATGGCGCTAACACCTAATCAATATAAAAGCACTACGTATCATATAACCAAATCCAAACGGAATGAAGTAGAGAATAAAATATGAAGAATAGAAAATTAAAACAGTGAGAGATGAATGAAGAAATTTTTATAGTGGTTTGGCATACTCCGACCTATGTCCACTCTAAAGGTGTTTCCTTTTGTTTATAATATTGACTACAATTATAATGATTTGAATCCAAATAGTAAATATGGAAGAATGTAGGTAAGAGATCCCAAAAGATCCTTTTCCCTCAACCAATGATCCCGTATTTATAGGAGAGGACGTGCAAATATCCAGTTGAAAATCCACGTGCAGAGGCCCGAGACCAAGACGAATCCCTCCAGAAAAAATAGGGCCCATCCTGGCCTTTCAGAGGGATTAGAATCGATCCCCAAAACTTGAGCATTAATGTCGACAACCCCTATGATAGGTCCTCTTCCAGGCTAGCTCCCTATTTCCTGAGTCGTTCTACGATGTTGCCTAGGTGAAATTTAAAAATATCGATCGGTTCTCATTGAGTTGAGCTGCCGAGTTAAGTGTCCATAGCCAGAGTCATCCAATTCGATCCCCTACCTAGGATAAGGGATAAATAGCCAGGGAAGTACCAATCCATACTTAGCCAATTCTAGGATGCCATTCGTCTGAATCCGCTGGGCTATCATCCATAGCCTTGCTTTTGCCTGCCTTTTGAACCTAATAATCACCCCTCTGTGCTTCTTGTCTTGATGATTAAAAAACTCATTAAGTTAATATTTCTTGGTCAAAAGGTAGGTTAATAGTTGCCCTCCAAAACATACCTTGCGGTAGGAAGGTGTGTTTTGAATTACCATAAGTCCATATCCATTAATAGCCAAATCCATAATCTCACCAGATCGTCATCCAATACCAAGGTCTCGCCCGACCAAAGCCTGTTACATAGTCTCTTTGGACCGATAGTTGGGTTCTTTGCCTCATCAAGCCTATTAGTGCTCTCTTCAAACCCTTGTTAAGTCCAATCCAAACTTAATAACGAGTAGGCCGATCCTATTGCTCTCTGGCGAAGGGATCTACCCCTTACACTCCAGCCGTGACACTCTAGCAGGGCATATATGGATGTAAGTATGAATCATGGCCTCTTCAGGCCAACCATGGTCTCATAGCCTTGCTAGACCCCACTCACTCTCCGATGAGGAGAGCACAACGATAAGCAGGCCGATCCTGCCGCTCTCCGACGAAGTGGCCTACTTCGTGCACTCTGGTTCCATCTCTCCGGTCAGAACATAACGCGATCTGTGGGGTTTTATTCTCCGCCCTTGATTTCCAGTTGATAAATTAATCCAAGATATACAAGTCCATCATGTCACTCTTTGGCGAAGGGACTCGCGCCTTACGGTTATTGCCCCGTCTCTCCAATCAGGACAACCACGAACTGTTTCATTCATTACTTTAATGCAAATTTGAGTATTCTAAAACCCATTTATTAAATTATTAAATTTATGTTCTTACAACAAGAAAATAAAAAACCAAATATTGCCTCTTCGAGCATGATGGTTCATCATCATCTTAGAGCATGCTTAGGAACCGACCCCGGTCCCATACATGCGCAAGTGGCTTAAACGTTTTATAGTGGAGTTCATTATTTATATAGTTCTTGCCATACCGATCAAGAGATGATGATCTGCGACCTCAATCCAATGCCATTTTTCCATTTGATGCGGATGTCTCCTATTCCATTGCACATGCTGAGTTCTCAAATATTATGGCAGCTGGTTATTCCTTATGTGTTCCTCGTCCATGTCCTTCAAGCGCCTGCAATCATTAGTATTATGCCCATCCTACTCAAGGAATATGCAGTACTTTCCTAACGCCCACTCATATTCGATGGGCTCTCTCCTTGCTGGCCTTCGATACGGAAGGTATCCTCGAGTGACCAAATAAATCATTTCCAAAGTCTCATTTAAATATGTATAATAAAGGAATTTTGGTTCTCTCCTTTGCTTCTTCGATCTGTCGAAGCCATCATCCACATTCCTCTTTCTTTCATCCTTGCATGAAGCTTCTCCAAATGGTCCTCTGTCCCTGCGTTAACCTTTTCTCTATCAGTCTTAGCATCTTCCTACCACAAGAACCTCTTCGCTTCAAGATAAAATTCCCCAAAATCCATCGAAGTGTCCGCTCCAATGCCACGTTGAAATCTATGTTGTCATCTATCCCTAATACTGCCACCATCAAAACCATCGATGGATCTGGCCGATGCACAGACGCAACCGCCGCATTAAACCTTGTTAAGAAATTCCTGAGGGATTCCCTAACCTTCTGCTTCATCTTCGTCAACATCATCATGCTTTTAGGCATCGTGATGTGGAATCGAAATTATCTGTTGAATTTATCCACCAACTTCGTCCAAGTACTAATGGAACCGTTCTCCAGCTGCTTAAACCATAGTGTAGATATATATGCAAAGTTTAAGGGGAAACATCGCGTCATCACCTCCTCTGATGCCCTAAGCACTTCCATACGCCTCATATACCTCGTCACATGAACAATAGGGTCCTTTTTTCCATTATATGCTCCTAGTGTTGGTAACATAAACTCTGGTGGATTCCTAGCACGCCTGATATTAGAAGTGAAATGACTCCTATTCACATCTTTCAAATCCCTATTCACCGATCCTCCTCTTATAGCTTGTCCGATCATCTACGTAAATCAGTCACTACCATACAAAAGGTAGCCTCCAATCATTATTTCTAGCTTGACCCCGACTCCATAGGGGAATACCAAATTGTACTCTTCCGCATTCTGATTTATAGCTACATGCCCTACATTAACCACTGGCCAAACAACATACGCATCAACACTTATACCAGCCTGACCCAGGGGCATACCCAAGGCCTTAGGAGTTTGATGCCGACCCCTTTAGGGGGATTGGGGCCGATCCCATGATGTTGGCCGAGGGCCGCCTTTAGTTGCTTAGTTACAATCTCTTACCTATTGGCTCCGTTTCCATGCTCTCGGTTTTGAATTTCAATAGCTCTTGTTGCTCCATCCCCTTGATCCAAATTGCCAGTAGCTTCTGCCGCTCCCGATCCTTAATTTTGAGTTTCTGCAGCTCCTATTGCTCTAGCCTGTCCAATTTTATTGAGGAAATTCTACTTCATCTCCCCTTGTCTCTTCATCATCAGCTCTTGCATTGCCTTCATCATAGTCTCCATCTCGTTCCTGTGATGTAGATGGAGGGTTGATTAACTTCTAAGGAAGCCTCCTAGCTTTCTCCATGGTGACTCATATCAGCAAGCGCTCTCTTTGTAGATTTCCTAGCCATTGCTTCCTAGATCTAAGTATCCAAGCTTCCAAATTAGAGATTAAAGCTTCCAAGTCCACAGGTGCAAGTACCTCTCAACGAAAGCAACAAAATGTGGACATCAAAAATGGCGCCAATACCCAATCAGTATGAAAGCACCATGAATCCAATAACCAACTCCAAACAAAATGAAATATAGAATAAAATATGAAGAATATAAAATTAAAATAGTAAGAAATGAACACAGAAAGTTTTATAGTGGTTCATCATACCCTAGCCTACGTCCACTCCAAAGGTTTTTCCTTTTATTTATATTATTGATTACAGTTGCAATGATTTGAATCCACATAATAAAAATGGAAAAACGTAGGTAAGAGATCCCAAAAGAAGATCCCTTTCCCTCAAACAGTGATCCTATATTTATAGGAGAAGATGAGCAAATATCTAACTGAAATCCACGTGCAGAGGCCCAAGACAAGACAAACCCATCAAGAAAAAATGGGGCACATCCGAGCCTTTTAGAGGGATCTGTACCGACCTCAATACTTAAGCATTGGGGTTGGAAACCCCTAAGATGGGTCCTCTTCCCAACTTGCTCCATGTTTCCTAAGTTGTTCTATGATGTTTCCTAGGTGAAATTTGAAGATATCTGTTGGGTGAATTCTCACTACCGGTCCAAAGCTTCTCCAACCAACACTGACTGAACCAACCAGCTACCGGTCGAAAGCCTCTCCATTTCCATGCACTACCGGTCCAACTCCATGTCCATGCCTAACCGAACCAACCTCTGCCGGACCAAATCCCACCGAGTCCTATCGAACCAAGCTTCGTACACTCGCCACCGGACCACCTCCCTACCGAACCAAACACTCTCCTCCACCACCAAACCAAGGGAGGAATGTATTACCACCAGTCCAAAGTATCACCGGACCATCCACCTACTATCGAATCAAGACCAAGAAGGTATTATCGAACCAACACTGCCAGGCCAGAATGCATCAGCCCAGGTCCACCAACAGCTATATACATCCAAGACCCCTATCCCCAACCTCACTCTATAAATAGAGGGGCAGGGGTACAACAATGGCAGACAAGTTTGAGAGCTCAAGCACGGTTAGAACTTTCAAACAACTTTCAGTTACTTGTAATCAAAGCCTTGTATTTGTAATCGGAATAGAATAGGAGAATAACATATAAAGTGGACGTAGGCACATTCTGGCTGAACCACTATAAATCTGTGTGCCTTTTACAGTTTAGTCCCTACTTTTTACATATTTGCATAAATCACCTAATCACTAAGAATAATTTAAAAACGACTAAACCATACGACTTGGAGGTGTTTGCACATTTTTTGTGCAAACATTTTTGGTGCTTTCACTGAGAGCAGGAGCTCGAAGCTTCAGCTTCTCCCACTTCACCCTTTTTCTATCAGCATCGTTCGTTGCTTGGAAAACATGCCTCCCGGACGGAAGAAAGATGCTAACAAAGGAAAGAACATCGCAACTGGCAATATCCCAGATCCAGTGATCAGAGATCAAGACAATCGTCCGGTCCCAACAGCAAATGTAAATCAGGCAAATCCGACAGCCATTGCTACGGAACAACCAATTACAAGGGCAGATCTGGACAGGGTTGTAGCTGAAGTAACTAACCGCTTCGCATCTCAATAAGAAGCCTTGGTGGATCAACTCATGTCACGCTTAAGGGATGTTGAAGAAGCTAGCCGCAACACTGAATCATGGGGTGAGTCCCGGTCTGGAAGTTCTAGGAGACGACAAAGGTCCTTCTTCTTCGAAGAGGCTAACAACAGAAACAACTTTGGTAGGAGCCGAGCCCGGACTCAGCCCAAATTCCAACCCGAGGAAACACTTGGAACCGAACCCAACGAGGGAGGTACCAGGCAAGGGTCGGATGCAGCTGAGCCCGCCATCCTACCTAACCATGGAAACACCAGAGGACGGGGCCGAGCTGGAGTCCAGCCCGAAGTTGGACCTGAGGAAGTGCTGAGAAGAGAACCCAACACGGGAAGATCAAGGCAAGGGCCGACTGTAGCTGACCCCAGCATGCCCCCGGAAGACCAAAGGCAGCCGTTAGAGAATGTTAGGAGTGATAGACGATACCATCCCTACAAGTCATCTGGACGGAATCAGTCCCGTAGGGAAGAACCAAACTCATTTCTATCCGCTCCAAGTTCTGATGAAAGGATGGCGCGATTGTCCAGAGAGTGCGTCCAACGGGAACAAAGGATCGCGGAATCGGTGCTAGGGTAACCAGCCCCTTCACCCGCAATATCGAAACTGCCATCACCCCCCGGGAATGGAAAATGCCAACAATGGAACCTTACAAGGGAACCTCTGACCCCATTGTACACTTGCCGAGATACACACAGCATATGCTAATGAGCGGAGCAACAGAGGGAGTGTTGTGTAAATGCTTTCCACTATTATTGGCAGATCTAGCTACCTCCTGGTTCTGTCATCTGCCCCAAGGATCCATCAGCTCATGGGAAATGTTGAAAGAAAAGTTCATCAGCTAGTTCCGCATTCATGTGGAACAATCCAAGGACGCTTACTCCCTATCTAACATCAAACAGAAGCCTGGAGAGACGGTGCAACAATATTTAACCTGATTCAATGCCGCAGCGGCCGCGGTTCAAGACGCCGATGAGAAACTTATCCTAATGGCCCTCTGCAGTGGTGTGCACCCGGATACTAAATTTGCTAGAAGACTAACAAAAGAAAAACCAACTACTTTACCTGATTTCTTCCATGAAGCTGGAAAATATATGAGACTTGAAGATGCTGCCACTGAGAGGCAGTCAGGGCAACAGGCTAAGGCAGCTCCAGACAGGGTTCCCGCTGCAGCAAAGGATGTTCGGAGAAATGACTCTAGAGACAACACTGGAGGCAAGAAGGGAGAAAAGCGCTTATATCGACCAGGACCAAGATTTGACTCTTACACTCCTTTGAATGAAACAATCGAGAACATCTTCCTAGCCACCCAAGACGAAGTTAGATACAAACGCCCCCCCGCACAAGAAGGAATCGGATAACGCAATTAAGTCGGGAAAGTTCTGCCGTTCCACGAATCTCATGGGCATAATACTAATGAATGTCATCATCTCCGGGACTTGATTGAAGAACACATCCGAAGGAAGAGACTAGAACGCTATGTGAAAGGTCAGAACAGGACTTCAACTCCTGTCAATGAGAACCCGGGGCTGTCCCTCCCGGAAGTAGGCGGAGGAAATCGCAACACCAGCGGCTCCAGTCAAGAGAAGATAGTGGTCCTTACCATATCAGGAGGACCACACATTGCCGACGGAAGCTGGGCAGAGATGGAAAGATACGGTAAGTCACTTAGAAACAATGAGGGCTACGTTAATTCTGTTACAGAAGAACGCCACCCGAAATGGAAAGAGAATGATGACATCACATTCAGTAGACGCGATATAGAGGGAAGGCAGTACCCTTACATGGATCCTATGGTCATCTCTACCTGGTTCGGTCCAGCCAAGGTTTTTCGGATTCTAGTGGACACTGGAAGTTCGGTAAATATCCTATTCAAGCATGCTTTCGACAAAATGAAACTGTCGATGAAAGATGTTTCTCCCTGTAGCAAACCGCTGCATGGCTTCACTGGAGATGCAAAGATGCCCCTCGGGCAACTGGACTTCTTTGTCGAAATAGGAAGCCATCCCCGCTCCATTGTGTGAAAACAAACATTTGTGCTAATAGAGAACCACTCGGCTTACAACGCCTTTTTGGGAAGACCAGCCTTGTATGACTTCCAAATTGTCCTAGCCCCGTGGTGCCTGAAGATGAAATTTCCAACAGATAACGGAATATGAGAAATAGAGGGAGATCAAGACGCCGCTCGAGATTGCTATGTGACTGAACTTCGCAATAACCGCAGGAAGGATAAAGGGAAGGATGCAGAGACTTCTCTCTGCAAGAAAAACTTGGAAGCATAACAATTAAAGAAAGCCCTTCCTCTTTGATATACCAGCGATCCTTTCAATGATTTAGACCCTAGGGACAAGGAGGATGAGGCCACCACCGAGCCTGCAGAGGCTATGGAATTTGTATCTGTAGACAAACACAACCCAAGTAAACTGCTAAGAGTCGGGTCTCAGTTAAGAGCGGAGTTGAAGGATCAACTCATCGATTTCCTTCGCCACAACATGGATGTATTTGCATGGACGCACGCCGACACGATAGGAATCTCCCCAGACGTAGCATGCCACGTACTGAACATCGATCCCATCAAGGTGCCAGTGAAGCAGAAAAAGAGAAGCATGGGGGCAGAACGATCAGCAGCCCTCGAGGAAGAAGTAAAGAACTTACTTGCCAATGACTTCATACGAGAAGCCATCTACCCAGAATGGATTGCCAACCCGGTACTGGTAAAGAAGGCTAACGGGAAGTGGCGAACGTGCATCGACTTCTCCAACTTAAATGACGCTTGCCCGAAGGACTGCTTCCCACTCCCTCGAATCGATCAGCTCGTGGATAGCACAGCCAGACACGAACTCTTATCCTTTATGGATGCATACTCAGCATATAACCAGATCCTTATGCAAGCCCCCGATCAAGATCACACTAGTTTCATCACTGATCGGGGATTGTACTGCTACAAAGTGATGCCTTTTGGACTTAAAAATGCCATAGCTACTTATCAGCGCCTCGTCAACAAGATGTTTGCGGAATTAATAGGACGAACTATGGAAGTTTATGTGGATGACATGCTGGTAAAGTCGAGGAAAGCCAACGATCATATAAACCACCTGGACGAGATGTTTCAAGTACTCCGCCAATATGGAATGAAGTTGAATCCTCTAAAGTTCTCCTTCGGAGTATCGTCGGGAAAGTTCTTGGGATTCATCGTCCATGCAAGGGGGATTGAAGAAAACCCCGAACAAGTCTGGGCTTTGCAAGATATCAAGATACCATCCACTCGAAGAGAGATGCAAAGCCTAAACGGGAAGGTGGCTGCCCTAAGCAGGTTCATCTCTAAAGCAACCGACAAATGCATCCCTTTCTTCGAAGCTCTTAAGAAAGACAAAGGAAAGTTCAAATGGACTGACGAATGCTCGACAGCCTTCCTTAACCTAATCGAACACCTTTAGAGACCACCAGTACTCTCAACTCCAAATGAAGGCGAATAACTATACATATACCTTGCTGTATCATCCCATGCTTTAAGCGTCACTTTGGTGAGAGAAGACAACCATGCACAGCGACCCGTATACTTTGTAAGCAAGATATTTACAGGGGCAGAAGCCAGATACCCTAAACTTGAGAAGCTAGCATACTGTTTGCTAATCACGTCGTGGAAGCTACGACACTATTTCCAATCTCATTCCATCAGAGTTCTAACCGATTAACCGCTAAGGCAGGTACTCCATCGCCTCGACACTTCTGGGCGACTACTTAAGTGGTGCATTGAACTGAGTCAATATGATATCACCTACCATCCTCGCACCGCCATCAAAGGACAAGCCATGGCCGATTTCATTGCCGAATTCACTGCCAACGAAGGTAAAGATCGATCTGAGATAACAAAGGATATCAGGTGGAATCTCTTTGTAGATGGAGCATCAAACGAACAAGGCTCGAGGGCAGGTATTGTGATAATCACCCCCAGGGGAAGGAAGCTGCACTATGCCCTAAGATTGGAATTCGCTGCCACCAACAACGACGCAAAATACGAAGCAGTGATAGCCGGATTGGAACTTGCCTAGAGATTGGAGTCGGTTCTTTATGTCTCCATAGTGATTCTCAACTTATTGTAAATCAAATACTGGGAGAATTCCAGACTCAAGGGGAACGACTCACGGCATATCTAAAGAAGACCAAGCTGCTGCTCAATCAATTGGATCATTATTTAATCAAACACATTCCTCGAGGAGAGAATCAAGAGGCCGACGAACTGGCAAAGCAAGCTAGCATGAAGGACGACACCACTTCCGGAACAATAACCATCTCAAAGCAACTAGCCCCGATTTTCGAGCCAATGAATCTGATAGCGGCAATCGAAGAGGAAACTTGGATGACTCCCATCTGGAAGTACTTACAAAGTAGCACACTACCCGACGGGCGTAGCGAAGTTAAGAAAATCCAAAGGAAAGTTTCCGCTACACAATACAAGAAGGCATCCTCTATCAGCGCGGCTTCTCTAACCACTTATTAAGGTGTGTCGCTGGAAGGGAAGCCAAGGAAATCTTATCCAACATCCATCTAGGAAGTTACGGAGACCACACCGGAGGGCAGACTCTGGCAAAGAAGATACTCCGATATGGATATTTCTGGCCCACCTTAAATAAAGATGCCTTGGACTTCGTCAAAAGATGCGACAGGTGTCAGAAATTTGCTAAGATCCCTCGACTGCCAACCAATGAGATTACTCAGATGACCAGCCCTTGGCCCTTTGCAATATGGGGGATTGACTTGATTGGCGAACTACCAAAGGGCCGAGGCGGAGCCAAATATGCAATAGTGGCCGTCGACTATTTCACCAAATGGGTGGAAGCGGAACCTCTAAATAAAATATCTTTGGCAAAAGCTATTAACTTCTTGATCAAAAATGTTTTATGCAGGTATGGGGTTCTACTCAAAATCATATCGGACAATGGACTTCAATTTGACAGCGAGGAATTCACCGACTAGTGCCGAGAGCACGGAATTCACAAAAGCTTCTCATCTGTAGCTTATCCCCAGACAAACAGACAAGTCGAAGCTATCAACAAAATTTTCAAAACTCTAATCAAGAAGAAACTTGAAAAGTCAAAAGGCGCTTGGGTGGATGAACTTCCTACGGCACTTTGGGCCCACTGCACATCTTACAGAACATCAACAGGACATACTCCTTTCTTTTTGGCATACGGATCGGAAGCCATGCTCCCAGTTGAAACTGTAGTGCCCTCCCACCGTAGGATCCACTACAACCCAGAAGAAAATGAAGAACTCCTACACATGTCTTTGGACCTAATTGAAGAAAGAAGAAATGATGCAGCGCTCAAGGCGGCAGCTCACAAACAAAAAGTGGCAGCACAATACAACTCCAAGGTCAAACACCGCAGCTTACAAGAAGGAGATCTTGTCCTCAAACGGATCTTTCCGTGCCCCGGAGCGCTAGATCCAATCTGGGACGGACCCTATGTAATTCATAAAGATCTCCACAACGGAGCTTATATTTTGTCAACAGTGGACGGAGAGGTGTTCCAGAGGGCATGGAACATCCAACACCTTCGTCGATACTTTTCTTAACTTGTACTGCCCACGTGAAGTGAATTAACAAAGAGAATCAATGGACGTAGGCATTTTCGTGCCGAACCACTTTAAAAATCTTGTCTCTTTTTAACATTTTCCTTTATATCTTGGCTGCTTGTTAAGCTTTATCCTTTTCTGTTGAACAAAATCCTGTGTAACGGCATTCCCATTCTGGACACTTCACGGCACAACCTCACCTGGACAAGACCTAACAGGTACTATACGAATCTATGCCCTCGTCAATGAGACACTTTTGCTCCAGCATCCCTCTACTGCGGGTTAACTCATTGCTCGCGACGGCCCTCAAAGCCAACTGTAATGAGCCTATCATAAGCCACCGAGAAGGCCGACTATAGCCGAGGCAGCTCATTACGGCGTTCGGCTCGTCGGCGATTGTGAACCGATTATAAGCCCCAAGATAAGGTGTGGCCAGCCAGGGGCAGTTCACAGTTGACGATCGGCACCCACGGTAGCCGGCCACGGTTAATAATACCCACGATTACGGGCCATAATGGCTCGGATAGTTACTGTGCGCGATCTCGGCTCCGATGTGTCTTAAGTACGGCTGTGGTAAAAAAGAAAACTCCCCGCGGAGGCGTAAGATGGGTGACGAATGTCTCCAAGACCCACAGCTAGGGAAAGTGACTACAAAACCCGTTTGCCATGAACTTAAGCACATCGAAGGCCTTCCGTGATTGGAAGTTTTACTATTTCTTATATTTCCATTTTATTTGAAAACTTTCCTCCTATCCTCTATAACGACCCTTAAAGTACAAGACACAAAATAGGAAACACTCGCTGATGGAAATGAGAACTCACAACTGGACGACAGATCACTCAGCTGCATTCCATCCTCAGTCACACAACACATTCAAAGCTACCGTCTACAACTAAATCTTGAAGGGCGGTACTTTCTTCTCTTGTACATAAACATGTAGCTATAGTTTACTCACACATCACACTAGCATTGCAAGACATGAAAATGTATTTTAAGCTAGAACTTGGCATCAAACACAATTGAATCACAAGCATATGCATAGCTATATCTCATATGCAACGCATCAAAATAACGATAGCATCCAAATATGACAGAATCAGCTCATGTTATAAAATTACATGTTAAAAATAAAGTCGTTCGTTGCAATGACATAATTACAACCTGAAAGTACATTAATGTTTTAGAACTAGTATATACAGGAATGTCAAGTAAAACCGAAAATGCCCGGATCAAGCCAAAATAGTCGGCAGCATCGAAACTTCATCACTGTCCTTCCAACCCCCCAAGATCTACTTGACCGCAGGATCAGAACTCCCAGCATGCTGACCAGAGCTCCCACCTGTCCAATTCAGGAGAAGAATCTATTAGACAAACGATAAGAAATCAAGTTAAGAAAAGATTAAAAGGGAAGACTTACCAGCGTCTGCTCCCTGATCATCATCCTCCAATTGCACACCCACTTCCTCGGCGGTAAGCAGCCGCATGCCCTCCTTCACCGCCACCTTCTCCTCCTTGGTGAACTGTGCGGTAACCACATCCATTCTGAAGGCCGCGCCACCCTCTTTATCCGCCTCAGCCTTGGCCTCCTTCAAATCCTGGAGATATATCCTAGCCATGACCCGGGGATAATCGTCCATCCAGGACAGGTTGCCCTGTTTCCAAGTACGGAAGTACATGTCCTGAAGCATCTCATCCATCATCCCCTCGTTCTCCTCAAACTCCCTCATCCGAGCCTCGGAATCCGACAGCCTTCCAACGGCAGCATCTCTCTCCAATCGGTATCTCGAGCAGTCAGCTTGAAGGGATTTCCGCATCGCCTCTATCTCCTCCTTCAGCTTAGCTTGAGCAAGCTCTGCGGCCTCAAGCTTCCCAGATAACTCCTCTATCTGCTCAAGATCCGCTTTCCGAACCTCATCCACAGTGGCAATGGACATATCAATTCGTTCCTTACAGGTGGCCTCCATTTTTCACAGCTCGGCTCTACTAGCCTCCTCCATAGTTTTCTTTAGCCGTCTGGAGGCAGCCTCATGCTGGGAGATCTGAATGGCCTGATCGGCAAGCTGTTTGGCTTGATCGGAAACCATTAGCCGCAGCCGAATGTTATCACTTTCGATTTCCTCTCCAGCCTTGACCAGTCGAGCGTGATGCTCCATTAACTTCTTGGTCTCTTCAGCCACCCGATCGATGTTTGCCTTGGCCTCATCCCCCATAGTCACAATCCGAGTAGTCAACAAGTCGAGATCCAAAACCTTAGCCTCATCAAGTACCCTTACCATAGGATTGCGGGGTAGGAGGTGCTCACTGGTAACCTCATCGAAGGAAATATCATGAGAACTCGGGTCCAGATCTGGATGACCCGCAAATGGGTTACGAATCAAGCCGGGATGATCAACATGAGTAACGGAAGGATTCTCTGATGGATATGGAGATGGTATGGACTCAGTATCCTCCCCCGTTATGTCATGAATAGGCTGGGTTGGGGGCTGAGGTCCAAGTGAAGGTTCGGACATGGAACGCCTCCTCTTTCTCTTTTGAATATCCTCTTCGATGACTCCGAGAAGAGGACGGTAACTGACTACGCTCCCGGAACGGTCAGTCGAGGGTTTCAGTTTAGCAGAAGCCTTGAAAAGTTTGAATTGCTCAAGGCGGTGACGAATGTCTGATGTCTTGGCCACCTCAACCGTTCCTGGAATAAAAATCAAGTGTTACAAGCATGCATGAGACTGTAATTCAAGAAACATATGAAGTTAAAAAAGGAGATAAGAATTCACCTTGAACCGCCGGAGTTGCCTTAGCTGAAATACTTTCAGAAGATAGACTGGCACCAGTCCCGACCTTATCAGACTTCTTCGATTTCTCCACCAAGGCCGGCCCTTCCTCCAACCCATCAAAGGCTTGACGGAAAGCATCATCCGTCCACTCTTGAATCTCACCTGCTTGCCCAAAAGTCAAGGCACCAACGCCACTACCACTCTGCCCTTCGCCACCGTTACCACCGCCACCTTCTCCATCGCCTCCGCTCTCCTCCTCGCCTCTTTCCTCCTCTCCACTTTCCTCCACCGGAACATCTGGGCATGTGCTGGGAGAGGGTCCATCAGATTTCTTAAGCTTCTTCCCCCCGACGACTGGAGGTATCGAGAAGGGCCTCCTCTTGCTGCTCTTCGTCATGGCCCCGCCTTTAGCTTTGGCAGCCCTCTCCTCGGCTGTATCTCTCTGCTTAACCACAGATTAATGTGGCAAAATCAAGTTGTGCTCCAGGAGAGTGGCATTCTTGATCAGGTAAGAAGCCGACCTATCCCTTCCTGAGATGACCTCTATCTCCACAGCCATCTGTACCAGGCGATCATTCTCCACGACCGCAAAGCCACCTGTCGCTAGCAAGAAACAGAAGCATATAAGAAGAAGCATTGCAGCCGGGATAGAGAAATTACAAATGAAATTCGACTTACAGCCAGAAGTGAAAAGGCGAAAAGGAATAGAGTCGTCCTTGACGAAGAACCATTCCTTCTTAAACATGGTGAACTTCGAGTATAAGTCCAAGACCGGCTTGAAGGACACGGCCGATTCCAAACTGATGTATGGGGACCCCTTCTTGTAACCTATCAAATTATATAGGTACCGAATCTCCCGGTTGGAAGGGGGCGCCCGTACTTCCTCTGGAAAATGATGAACAAACACACCCGGATAGCATAGGAGTTGGGCTGAAGGTGGAATGGAGCCACCTTCAAGTAAGTAAGGAAGCTGACTATCCAGGCATTGATCGGAGGAATGGCCCCGCACATGCAATGGTATCGTCTATAGGCGAAATATCCTTCGGGAGGATCACACGGCATCACACCGTCATCCGGCAACAGCATACTCGCTCTGTCAATTCCAAAGGAACGAGCGATGACATCAAGTTGTCCCTCTTTAAGGGAGCTCGGAAAGCAATCGGGAGGAGAGTTCAGAAGCTCTTGAGGGCCATATCCGTCCACTAATGACCTCGGGGCAGGTCCATGTCACACTGGTTCCGGCTGGATTGGGGGCACGGCGGGAGACTCTCTCCTGTCCATAGATTTCCTCTTATCTGATCGGGTTTCCACTCTTTGAGACATTTATCTGCAACACAAGAAAGTATATCGTTAACACACATAAACTATGTAATCTAGAGTTTCACTGATAATTCAAGTATAAAAGTCCATCTGGTAAGGGATTCATTCAACACTCGGAATCCCCGAGTTCATTCAGTAAGACCCAACCTAGAGCTCATTCGGCGTTCCAGATATGAAATCTCATTCGGCATTCCAAATATGAAGGCTCATTCGGCATTCCAACTTTCAAAACTCATTCGGTGATCGAACCCTCAAGTTCATTCGGTAGTACAATATAAAAGTTCATTCGGCGGCAAAAGGGTCTCACCTGGTTTGGCTAACGCTTTGGTTCGGCAAAAATGAGAGTTTGATTCGGCAAAAGGTTTGGCTCGGTTGGTAAGGAATAACGAAGGCACGTGGCCCCAATTTATAAGCAAACCTCAATGAACGGACCAGATGGCTTGGCGCTTAAAACCGAATGAGGCTATCCCAGTAAAACAAAGCGCGACACATGCAGGCATGTGCCCCACTTTGGGGGGGGGGCAAATGTTGGGCGAGTTCTCACTACCGGTCCAAAGCTTCTCCAACTACCACTGACCGAACCAACCAGCTACCGGTCGAAAGCCTCTCCATTTCCATGCACTACCGGTCCAACTCCATGTCCATGCCTAACCGAACCAACCTCTGCCGGACCAAATCCCACCAAGTCCTACCGAACCAAGCTTCGTACACTCGCCACCGGACCACCTCCCTGCCGAACCAAACACTCTCCTCCACCACCGAACCAAGGGAGGAATGTATTACCACCGGTCCAAAGTATCACCGGACCATTCACCTACTACCGAATCAAGACCAAGAAAGTATTACCGAACCAACACTGCCAGGCCAGATTGCATCAGCCCAGGCCCACCAGCAGCTATATACATGCAAGACCCCTACCCGTAACCTCACTCTATAAATAGAGGGGCAGGGGTACAACAATGGCAGACAAGTTTGAGAGCTCAAGCACGGATAGAACTTTCAAACAACTTTCAGTTACTTGTAATCAAAGCCTTGTACTTGTAATCGGAATAGAAAAGGAGAATAACATATAAAGTGGACGTAGGCACATTCTGGCCGAACCACTATAAATCTTTGTGTCTTTTACAGTTTAGTCCTTACTTTTTACATATTTGCATAAATCACCTAAATCACTAAGAACAACTTAAAAACGACTAAACCATACGACTTGGAGGTATTTGCCCATTTTTTGTGCAAACAATATCGATTGATTTCCATTGAGTTGAGCATTGAGTTAAGTATCCATAGCCATAATGATCCGATCCGATCCCTACCTAGGTTAAGAGATAGGTACCGATCCCTTACCTAAAGGAATTACCAATCCATAATTATCCAATTCTAGGATGCCATTCATTTGAATCCACTTGGCTATCATCCATAGCCTTATTTATACCCGATTTTCAAACTTGATAATCACCCCTCCGGTCTTCCGCCTTGATGATTACAAAACTCGTTTAGTTAAATCTACCTATGTACTACCTGGTCAAAAGGACGGTTAACAAATAGATTTGTGTTAGTACTTATGAATGACATCCTGATATATTCTAGGAATGAGCAAAATTATGAGACTCGCCTTAGAATAGTGCTTGAGACAATGAGGCAGCATCAACTAAAAGCGAAGTTTCCGAAATGTCATTTTTGGACGAAAGAAAGGTCATATAGTCTTAGAAAAAGGGTTGTCAGTAGATCTAGCTAAGATTGAAGCTATTAAAAATTGAAAGAGACCTGAAATGGTGAACGAGATAAAGATTTTTCTTGGATTTGTTGGCTATTACTGATGATTCGTCATGGATTTCTCTCGTATAGCAACACCGATGACCAAACTAACAAGAAAGAACATAAAGTATGTTTGGATCGATAAATGTGAGTAGGCATTCCTGAAGGTGAAACATTTATTGACCATTGGGCCCATGTTAGTTTTTTCGGATAGAAATCAAGATTTGGTGGTGTATGCTAATGCATACAAAATAGGATTAGGAGTTGTGTTAATGCCGAGGGGTACAGTGATTGCTTATGCTTCTCGATAGCTTAGACCCTATGAGATTAGATATTCGACTCATGATTTGGAGTTGGCAGATGTAATTTTTTTCTTTTAAGGTGCGAAGACGCTATCTTTTGGGAGAAAGATTCGAGTTGTTTATGGATCACAGGCCTTTGAAATATTTATTCTCTCAGAAGAAGTTAAATATCAGACAATAGAGATTGTTAGAATTCATAGCAGTCTATTGTTGAATATGCGCTTATATGATTTTTGTTTGATGATAATAAACATATATACATTCGTTTAAATGTATTTGATAATATACTATTTTTTTTTTCACAGATTAAATAAATATTTGCTGAATAAAATAAATAACACAGAATTTGAATTCAAACGAATATTTTATTCAAACAAATATTTATTACAACTTTGATAGTACAATTTCAAGCTCTCACTATACACATTCAATTTTGACTACAATACATGACATTTCACATTTACATCACAACCTCACTACATATCACTCACACTCGTATTTTTATCTTCAACTGCATTCCAGTTTGAATCCAGCATCTGGGCAATCTGCAAAAATATAAACTAACGCAGTAAAATTGAAAATAAAATATTTTTGCAATAAGAGATGAATTTTGAAAATAATATTTGCCTCAGTTATTTGGGTTGTTCGTCATAACTTGAATTTGAATTCATCATACACGAACGACTTGTGACATACACAGTGTATTACTGTATATGCCACAAGGCCGTACTCGCCGATATATACACTTGATTGTTTTACAGGGACAGGTAAGCACAGGTCAAACCCAAATGAAAAACCGGGTTCAACTCACGTGCAATTATATTCAAAATTTCGACACGAGCACAAGGTCAAACTCGAGCTGTAAAACTGGATTCAACACAAGGCAACATGACCGAAGGCATAGCAAATGCATAGCGACTGCAGTAGTGACAAGTGCAATTCGAACCAACATGATCAAGAAATATAAAATGCAGTTTGCTGTGATACGAGCTCACTACAACAGCACCAGCCCGATGATACAAAACACAATGCACAAAGGCTACAGGTCTGAAATTTCAAAATGCAAGTACAAGTCATAGCAATGCATGCAACAGGCCAGAAACAATTATGCAATAGTGAAAAACACAAGTCGAAGTGGTCAATGCACAAATGCACCAAATACCAAGATCAACACAGCAAACATGACAGTATACGAAATGCACAGAAGCATCGGTGATATGCAGCAGTATAAACACCACATTAAATTCAAGTGGTTCAGCAAGGCAATGCAATATGCAAATGTCAAGACCAACCAGAGTACAACCACTGAAGCTCAAGTATACCACAATATCAACAAACCCAAATGTCCAGACCAACAACAACAAATACAACTTTAATGCAAACAGTCAAGTTAATGCACAATGATGAACAAGGCAACAGTGAAGTACAATATCAATTCCAATGAATTGAAACTCAACTGTATGAAAAGTGTTTCAGTAATGAACAAAGACCAGGCTACACAATATCAAGGTGAAACCAAATATACACAAGTGCAGATGAACAGATATGGCTGAAGTCAATGAAGCCAAGGCAAACTGAAATACACAAATGCAACAATGAAACAAGACACAGTATTGATGCAAGTGCAAAACAGAATGAAGTACACAAGCACTTAAACAAAGATGGCCAGAGCAAAAGTTCACAAGTGCAACACAACATCAGTAACAACATAAAGCAGTGCAACTACATGAGCAGTAAAGATGGCCAGAGACGAAGCTCACAGGGATGAACACAGTGACGGCCGAGAGATGCAGTCAAGTCAAAATGCCGAAGTTCAAATAATGTCATCAGAAATTCACAAAATCAAAATATATAACCAATTCAAAGCCGCAAGTCAAAACCGTGGTAGCAAACGTAATTGACCAAGTCACGAATCAACAACGTGACTATCAAGCAAAGAAAGTATATTCATATGAACAAGTCAGAAAACATCTCAAGCATCAATACAAGATCAAGCGGCCAGAGCAAGTAAATTGACGAATTCAAATTAAAATATACGACGCAAATCTAGGGTTACAAACCCTATAAAATTGACATCATCATCGGCAATTTTGGGCATCGAATTCCAGAAAGCATAAATCAGTAAAGAAAAACCACATAATTACATACCGGAGTTCGATCAACGAAGCAGCCGCGGTGAGCAAATCAAAGAGCATCGAAGTCGAACAGTATCAAAGCATCGAAGTCGAATAGTATCAAAGAGGAACGGCCGCTTCAGGAACCCTAGTGTGGATCGACAGGACAAAAAGCCCTAATTTTGTTTCAAAGAGGAACGGCCGCATCTCAAAAATAAACGAACGAAGAAAATAAAAGTGACGGTCTAAAATATAAAAGGGGCCGGCAGTAAAAATAAGGGATTTAAATTTATAAATAGGGTTGTGTTGTTTTTTGTTTATATTAGGGCTATTTTGTTTTTATTTTGTTTGTTTTGTTTTTTAATTTGTATTTTCCTCTTTAAACCGTTTAATTTTCTAGTCGTGTGACTAGGGGACATGCTACGGTGTGTAGCTTGAGAATTCGCAACTCGGTAATTGAGTTGTGACAGGGTTTTGAGCGTAGAGTTAGATTAGTCAATAGCGGTGTATAGCGAGTTTACGTGTGTAAGCGAGGGACTATCTAATTTCTAGTAGAAACCTTGGGGGCAGCACGTAGGCAGGGTTTTGCCGAAGCTGGGTAAATTCTGTGTTGTTCTGTTTTATTCTGTTATTTATATTCTGCGATATCTGTGCTGCTATTCTGTGATCTGAATTGAAATTAATTTATAAGCTTCCGCGATTAATTTTTATAATTTACACTATCACCCTATTCACCCCCCCTCTAGGGTGAAATCGATCCTACAAGTGGTATCGGAGCTAGGAATAGAAGTCTACATTTGTTTTAAAAATTCTATTTTTTTTGAAAAAAAAATCAGTTTTTGTTTAAAAATTCGAATTTTTAAAATGGCTTCTTTTAATAATGCTTTTGCAGAAGGTCAATCCATAGTTAGACCACCAATGTTCAATGGTCAATATGCTTTTTGGAAAAATAGGATGAAATTTTTTTTGAAAACCATTGACGCTTGGGATATTGTTGAGACAGGTTATAGAATACCAACTATAACTGTAGATGATCAGGAAATAGAGAAACCAAAGGAACAATGGACAGAACTAGAAAATAAATTACAGAATACTAATGCCAAAGCTATGAATTCTATTATCTGTTCATTAGATCAATTTGAATTTAATCGTGTCTCACATTGTCTAACTGCGCAGGAAATATGGCACATATTAGAAGTAACTCACGAAGGAACATCTCAAGTCAAAGAATCTTGCCTTGCCATGCTAAGCAGCGAATACGAGAACTTTACAATGGCGAAAGAAGAAAATGTCAAAGAGATGTACGGACGACTTTCCAACATCGTATACAAATCAAAAGCTCTCGGAAAAACATACACCGAATTGGAAATAGTCCGTAAAATCCTCAGAGTCCTTCCACGAAGCTTTGAAGCAAAAGTAACTGCCATTCAAGAATCGAAAGATTTAAAACAACTCAAAGTCGAAGAACTCATCGGAAATCTCACCACTTATGAGCTAGAAATGAAATTCAAGGAAGAGCGTGAAGGTGGAGATACTCGAAAGAAATCAATAGCTCTCAAAGGAACAACTGAAAGTGAAGATGAAAATGATGACGATGATGATGGAGCAGCAGAGCTAGCGCTACTAATAAAGAAATTTAAAAAGTGGAATCGCAAATACGGAAATCCAGCTCGAAATCATGAATTGAAAAACAGAATAGGCAAAGCACTAGACAACCCAGAAGATCAGAAAATCATCTGTTACAAATGCAACAAACCCGGCCATATCAAGCCACAATGTCCTCAAAAACGATCAAATCAAGGAAAGAAACTAAAGAAGAAAAGCTTTGCGGCTACTTGGGATGAAACTGACGAAGATGAAAGTGATAACACCGAGAGTGAGAGTGAAAAAGCAAATATGTGTCTTCATGGTGAAGTTACAGACAGTGATGACGACGAGCCAAGCGAGGTATCAAAACTCACTCATTCTGAATTACTAATTTATTTCCATGAAGTAAATGGGTGTTATGAACGACTTAGGGAAAAATATGCTAAACTTGAATCTCAAAAGGATACTTTGATAGAATGCAATAAACAACTTGATCAATTAGTTAAGAACTATCAATGTAGAATTCCTAAGTGTGATAAGTGTCCAACATTTGAAGAAGAAATTAAAAAATCGGAAATCAATATAAAATCACTTGAAAATGAAATTCTGATTTTAAAAGAGAATGAAAATACTAGGAGAGAGAATTCTATTAAAAAGTGCACACAGTTGTTAAACGAAAATGAATCTCTCAAATCACAAGTTCAACAATTGTCAACGACTTTAGATAAATTTTCAAAAAGTGAAAAATCGTTGAATATGCTATTAGGAAAGCAAACTGTTAATACGATTAGACAAGGACTTGGATATAATAATTCGAAAATTGTTGAAAACAAGATTAATCAAGTTAATTCTATATGCACAATTTGTAGAAAATTTGGACACGGTCACAATAATTGTTGGTATAGACCCAAACATGTGAAAACTATACCGATTTGGGTTTCAAAAGGCACAAATATAAAATCTCTCAAAGTTAAACAAATTTGGGTGCCAAAGGGAACAATTATAAATAGTTTTGGGTCTACACAAAATCATTTTTCAAAATTTTCTGCCACTAACAACCATGGACCTATAAAAACAAATAGGTCACTAAACTCTCTTCTCGTGTAGGTATGCTGGCAGGCTAAGGAACAACAGCAATGGTACTTGGATTCTGGCTGTTCCAGGCACATGACAGGCGATAAATCGAAGTTCCTTAGCCTAGAAAAGTACAAAGGTGGCAGAGTCACAATGGGGAACAATGACAAGTGTAAAATTGTCGGTAAAGGTAAAGTAGGTAACAATACATTTACCTTAAATGACGTTTTATATGTTGAAAATCTGCACCACAATTTGATATCAATCAGCCAGCTATGTGATAAAGGTATGAATGTTATCTTTGATTCTGACATGTGCAAAATTGTTGACAAATCATCAAAAGAAATCTTATTTTCAGGAAAAAGGAAAGGTAATATATATTCTCTATCTTTTGATGATCTCATCCTTTCTAAATGCTTGGTAGCTAAGGATATAGAAGTGAATTTATGGCATAGACGTTTAGGGCATGCTAGTATGAACTTATTAAACAAATTAAAAAGGAAAAGTTTGGTAAGAGGGTTGCCATCACATGAGTTTGAAACTGAAAACATCTGTAAAGCATGTACTTTGGGAAAACTTAGAAAATCATCGTTTCATGCCAAAAACAATGTAAGCACTTCTAGAGTTCTTGAACTAATTCATATGGATCTATTTGGACCTAATGACATTGCTAGCTTAGGAGGCAAGAAATATTGCTTTGTGTTAGTTGATGATTACTCAAGATATGCATGGGTATACTTCTTAGCTAAAAAATCAGAAACTTTTTCATACTTCACAAGATTCGCAAAATTCGTGCAAAATGAAAAAGAAGTCTCTATTGTTTCGTTAAGAAGTGATCATGGTGGAGAATTTGAAAATTATGAATTTGAAACTTTCTGTGATGAAAACGGAATCAAACATGAGTTCTCTGCACCACGTACTCCACAACAAAATGGGGTAGTTGAGAGAAAGAATCGTACTTTACAAGAATTGGCTAGGTCTATGTTAAATGAATATGAACTACCTCTGCATCTCTGGGCAGAAGCTGTAAATACAGCATGTTATGTAATGAATAGAGTTATCATCAGACCGATTCTTAACAAAACCCCCTATGAGTTATGGTTCAACAAAAAACCAAACATCGCTTACTTCAAAGTGTTTGGATGTCCTTGCTATATTCTTAATACAGGTGATCAGTTAGGAAAATTTGAAGCAAAGGCTGATGATGGTATCTTCATGGGTTACTCTTCGAGAAGCAAAGCTTATAGAGTCTACAACAAAAAGACTAAAACAATCGTAAGTCAATCAATGTGAAATTTGATGAAGGCATTGACGAACAGAATACATCCAAAAGCAACGTTGAAGAGGAGAAAGAAAAAGATGAATTTGAAAAACCAAAAGAAACTGCTAGAGAAACTACCACAACTCAAGAAGTCAGAAGAAATCTGGATCCAGAAAAGCTGAAATACAAAACAGACCATCCACCAGAATTGGTAATTGGAAACCCTATAGCAGGTATACAAACTCGTTCATCCTTTAAAAATCTATGTGATCTGTGCTTGTATAGTGGATTTATTTCAGAAATAGAACCAAATAGCATAGATTCAGCCCTTAATGATGAAAACTGGTTCATGGCCATGCAAGAAGAACTAAATCAGTTTGAACGAAATAATGTTTGGAGTCTAGCACCCAGACCTAAGGATTATCCAGTTATAGGAACAAAATGGATTTTTAAAAATAAATATGATGAATCTGGAAATATAATTAGAAATAAAGCTAGACTAGTTGCTAAAGGATACAATCAAATTGAAGGAGTTGACTTTGATGAAACCTTTGCGCCTGTAGCTAGACTAGAATCAATTAGAATATTGTTAGCTTTTGCTTGCTACAAAGGATTTAAACTAAGACAAATGGATATTAAGAGTGCTTTTCTTAACAGAGTTTTAAAAGAAGATGTGTTTGTTGAACAACCAGAAGGTTTTGAAAGTCATGAATATCCAAACCATGTATACAAACTAAAGAAGGCATTATATGGATTAAAACAAGCTCCCAAAGCTTGGTATGAATGTCTTACTTCTTATCTCCTTGAAAATGGGTTCAAAAAGGGATGTGTAGATACCACACTATTTCTGTTGCATGAAAGCAATGATATTTTGATTGTTCAAATATATGTTGATGACATCATTTATGGTGCTACTAACAAGTTATTGTATGAGAAATTTGAAAAAGTCATGCAGGAAAAGTTTGAAATGAGCTTGGTTGGAGAGTTAAAATTCTTTTTAGGATTTCAAATCCAACAAAGCAATAAAGGCACATTCATTTCTCAAACAAAATATATTAGGGAACTTGTCAACAAATTTGGATTGAAAGATGCTAAACCAGCAAGAACTCCCATGAGTACAACACTTAAACTTGACAAAGATGAAAAGGGTAAGACAGTTGATCAAAAGCTGTACAGAGGTATGATTGGATCACTCCTTTATCTTACCGCCTCTAGACCTGACCTCATGTTTTCTGTCTGCTTATGTGCGCGTTTTCAATCTAACCCAAAAGAATCTCATTTAAAAGCTGTTAAAAGAATTATAAGATATTTATTGCACACCCCACGGTTTGGTCTTTGGTATCCATCAAATGATAATTTTGAATTGAAAGGTTTTTCAGATGCTGATTATGCTGGAAATTTGGTTGATAGAAAAAGTACTAGTGGAGCATGTTTTATGTTAGGACATTCATTAGTTGCATGGTCGAGTAGAAAACAAAATTGTATTGCATTATCCACAACAGAAGCAGAGTATATTGCTTTGAGCGCTTGCTCTGCTCAAATTTTATGGATGATACAAACTTTGCATGACTATGGCCTAAATTTTAAACGTGTACCACTAATGTGTGATAGCAAAAGCGCAATTGATCTCACAAATAATCCTGTACATCATTCGCGAACAAAACATATAGATGTAAGACATCATTTTATTAGAGATCATATTTCCAAAGAAAATATCTGCATAAATTTTATTTCAACTGATTCTCAATTGGCAGACATCTTTACAAAACCCCTACCAGAAAATAGTTTTTGTAAACTACGACTCAGTCTAGGTGTTTTAGAAATTTGCTGAATATTTAACATTTTTTTTTCTCCCTACAAATTATCGAAAAGAAAAATAGTGATTGAAAAAAGTGATGAGTGTTGATATTGATTATATATTATAACTCGAGAAAGTATAATTAGAAAATTTCTTTAGAAATGTAAACAAGAGTTATAAAACTTTTTGTTGGTAAAAATTCCATGACCATCTCTATGTCTATCATGTTTCTAACAACCATCACTCATCAAAATTCTATATAGTTTGTCGATATGTGGTACTTTAAACAGGAATCGTTCGTTTTTCATTTTCACATTTTTTTTTTAAAAAAAAAAACAAAAAATAAATAAATACCAAAGTATTCACTCTCATTTAAAAGTCCTCACGGTTATGTATGGGTGAATTACTTGGAATTTGTTATGTGCTTCCATGCTCATTTAAAAGTCCTCACGGTCATGCATGTATGGAACGCATATCAAAAGTTGATTTTTTTTTCTTTTAAAATAAACAAGTTGATTCTAATCCCATTTAAAAGTCCTCACGGTTATGCGTGGTTAGAAGATACTTGAATTCATTTTTTTAAAAAATAAAATTGGAATACTACTAATCTCATTTAAAAGTCCTAACGGTTATGCATGATTAGTAGATATTCAAATTCCTGATATAAAAATACCACAAATAGACACAATTGTATGGTTTTATATGATGACATCATCTCCATCATTCTAAAAGTGGAATATGCGCCTAACAATATTTTTATGATTTTTGTTTGATTTTCTATTGAAATTTAATATTTATATTCAATTGGGTTTTAATGTTGGATTAATATCGATCACTTTATCTCTATTTTCTCGAACTCTATTATTCTTTTGCTGATAACAAAAGGGGGAGAGAAAAGTTAAGATTTTGTCAAATAGAATCAATCAAAGGCCAAACAATTTTTCATTTGCATATAGGCTCATTCACACATTTTTTTTGTATGCATATATGAAGGGGGAGTCATATATGTAGGGGGAGTATCATATAGAAAGGAAGCATTCAAATAGGGGGAGCAATTGAAATTATCAAATACATTTAATATATTCAAAATCTTAAATATATGTTTGTTATCATCAAAAGGGGGAGATTGTTGAATATGCGCTTATATGATTTTTGTTTGATGATAATAAACATATATACATTCGTTTAAATGTATTTGATAATATACTTTTTTTTTTCACAGATTAAATAAATATTTGCTGAATAAAATAAATAACACAGAATTTGAATTCAAACGAATATTTTATTCAAACAAATATTTATTACAACTTTGATAGTACAATTTCAAGCTCTCACTATACACATTCAATTTTGACTACAATACATGACATTTCACATTTACATCACAACCTCACTACATATCACTCACACTCGTATTTTTATCTTCAACTGCATTCCAGTTTGAATCCAGCATCTGGGCAATCTGCAAAAATATAAACTAACGCAGTAAAATTGAAAATAAAATATTTTTGCAATAAGAGATGAATTTTGAAAATAATATTTGCCTCAGTTATTTGGGTTGTTCGTCATAACTTGAATTTGAATTCATCATACACGAACAACTTGTGACATACACAGTGTATTACTGTATATGCCACAAGGCCGTACTCGTCGATATATACACTTGATTGTTTTACAGGGACAGGTAAGCACAGGTCAAACCCAAATGAAAAACCGGGTTCAACTCACGTGCAATTATATTCAAAATTTCGACACGAGCACAAGGTCAAACTCGAGCTGTAAAACTGGATTCAACACAAGGCAACATGACCGAAGGCATAGCAAATGCATAGCGACTGCAGCAGTGACAAGTGCAATTCGAACCAACATGATCAAGAAATATAAAATGCAGTTTGCTGTGATACGAGCTCACTACAACAGCACCAGCCCGATGATACAAAACACAATGCACAAAGGCTACAGGTCTGAAATTTCAAAATGCAAGTACAAGTCATAGCAATGCATGCAACAGGCCAGAAACAATTATGCAATAGTGAAAAACACAAGTCGAAGTGGTCAATGCACAAATGCACCAAATACCAAGATCAACACAGCAAACATGACAGTATACGAAATGCACAGAAGCATCGGTGATATGCAGCAGTATAAACACCACATTAAATTCAAGTGGTTCAGCAAGGCAATGCAATATGCAAATGTCAAGACCAACCAGAGTACAACTACTGAAGCTCAAGTATACCACAATATCAACAAACCCAAATGTCCAGACCAACAACAACAAATACAACTTTAATGCAAACAGTCAAGTTAATGCACAATGATGAACAAGGCAACAGTGAAGTACAATATCAATTCCAATGAATTGAAACTCAACTGTATGAAAAGTGTTTCAGTAATGAACAAAGACCGGGCTACACAATATCAAGGTGAAACCAAATATACACAAGTGCAGATGAACAGATATGGCTGAAGTCAATGAAGCCAAGGCAAACTGAAATACACAAATGCAACAATGAAACAAGACACAGTACTGATGCAAGTGCAAAACAGAATGAAGTACACAAGCACTTAAACAAAGATGGCCAGAGCAAAAGTTCACAAGTGCAACACAACATCAGTAACAACATAAAGCAGTGAAACTACATGAGCAGTAAAGATGGCCAGAGACGAAGCTCACAGGGATGAACACAGTGACGGCCGAGAGATGCAGTCAAGTCAAAATGCCGAAGTTCAAATAATGTCATCAGAAATTCACAAAATCAAAATATATAACCAATTCAAAGCCGCAAGTCAAAACTGTGGTAGCAAACGTAATTGACCAAGTCACGAATCAACAACGTGACTATCAAGCAAAGAAAGTATATTCATATGAACAAGTCAGAAAACATCTCAAGCATCAATACAAGATCAAGCGGCCAGAGCAAGTAAATTGACGAATTCAAATTAAAATATACGACGCAAATCTAGGGTTACAAACCCTATATAAATTGACATCATCATCGGCAATTTTGGGCATCGAATTCCAGAAAGCATAAATCAGTAAAGAAAAACCACATAATTACATACCGGAGTTCGATCAACGAAGCAGCCGCGGTGAGCAAATCAAAGAGCATCGAAGTCGAACAGTATCAAAGCATCGAAGTCGAATAGTATCAAAGAGGAACGGCCGCTTCAGGAACCCTAGTGTGGATCGACAGGACAAAAAGCCCTAATTTTGTTTCAAAGAGGAACGGCCGCATCTCAAAAATAAACGAACGAAGAAAATAAAAGTGACGGTCTAAAATATAAAAGGGGCCGGCAGTAAAAATAAGGGATTTAAATTTATAAATAGGGTTGTGTTGTTTTTTGTTTATATTAGGGCTATTTTGTTTTTATTTTGTTTGTTTTGTTTTTTAATTTGTATTTTCCTCTTTAAACCGTTTAATTTTCTAGTCGTGTGACTAGGGGACAGGCTACGGTGTGTAGCTTGAGAATTCGCAACTCGGTAATTGAGTTGTGACAGGGTTTTGAGCGTAGAGTTAGATTAGTCAATAGCGGTGTATAGCGAGTTTACGTGTGTAAGCGAGGGACTATCTAATTTCTAGTAGAAACCTTGGGGGCAGCACGTAGGCAGGGTTTTGTCGAAGCTGGGTAAATTCTGTGTTGTTCTGTTTTATTCTGTTATTTATATTCTGCGATATCTGTGCTGCTATTCTGTGATCTGAATTGAAATTAATTTATAAGCTTCCGCGATTAATTTTTATAATTTACACTATCACCCTATTCACCCCCCCTCTAGGGTGAAATCGATCCTACATCTATGATTTCGAAATTGAGTGCACACCAGAGAAAGGAAATAAAGTCGTAGATGCACTCAGCCGGAAATATCAAAACGCAATGTTGGCTATGTTAACCGAATGAAAGAATTTAGAAGCGTTAACTACTTGTGGTGCGCAACTAAGATCGGCAACTAGTTCTATTCAAGAAACTAGTATGCCATCTCATTTAGAAGTTCAATTGGTGGTGATTAGAAGGATTGCTTCAAGGCAGAAAGATGATCCATTACTTGCTGAACGAATCAAAAGACTCAAGGGTGGAACATAAATTGATGATTTGAAAGATTTTTATCTTGACCAAATTGGTGGTTAAGAAAGAAGGGACGATTATGTATTCTAAATGTGGGTGACCTAAGGAAAGAAATTCATAGTGAGTGTCATCGATCGAAATTTACCATTCATCCTGGAAGGAATAAGATATATCAGGATATGAAAAAGGAGTTTCTTCTAGAAAGGTATGAAAAGGGATGTAGGCTTATGGGTAAAGCAATGCTTGAATTGCCAGCAAATTAAAGCCAAGCATCAGAAGCCAAGTGGATTGCTTCAGTCTTTAGATATATTGGTTTGGAAATGGGATTCGATATCCCATAGATTTCAATAGTGGGTTACCAATAGTGAAAAAGGAAATGAAAGTATTTGCGTTATAGTGGATAGGTTGACCGAGAGTGCACACTTCATTCCCGTTAAGTCAACGAGGACGACACCTTTTTTGGCTAAATTGTTTATGAAGAATATTGACTGCATGAGTAGTATAGTTGGTGACAGAGATTCTTTATTTTCTAGCAAATTCTGGAAGAGTCCGTAAGAGATTTTAGGGACCATACTGAAGATGAGTACCTTTTATCACCGACATATAGATGGGCAAACAAAGAGAGTTAATAAAGTCTTGTAGGATTTATTAAGAGCTTGTGTACTAGACTTTGGAGGGTCATAGGAAGATCACTTGCACTTAGTCGAATTTTCCCATAATAATAGTTGTTAGACTAGTATAGGATGGCACCTCTTGAAGCTTTGTATTGAAGGCCGTGTAAATCACCATCATGTTGGTTAGAGACCGGAGATAGGTTGATTCTTGGTCCAGAAATTATGAAAAAGCCACAAAAAGGATTGAGTTAGTCGAGACAAGGATGAAAGAAACTCAGTCTTGGCTGAAAAATTATTCAGATAATGGATGCAAGGACTTAGAATTCTTAGTTAGGGATCATGTTTTTGTTAAAGTGTCACTGACGAAGGGTGTAATCAGATTTGGAAAGTCAAGTAAATTGACACCTAAATTTGTTTGGCCATTCCCTATTGTAGAAAGGATCAATCACCTCGCGTATAAGATAGAATTATCGAGCAATTTTGGCAAGAATTCAAATGTTTTTCATATTTCTCACCATAGGAAGTATGTTCGTGATCCAGAGACTACTTTGACTCTGATTGCATAGGAAAATTTATAGTGGAACCGGACATGACTATTGTTTGGAAACCAGATCGTATTGCGGTAGGTGATGAAAAGAAGTTAAGGAATAAGACAATCAGATTTGTGAAGGTCCAGCGGAGCGACGATGAAAGAGACTGAACTTAGGAAATGGAGGACCGGATTAGAGACACTTCGCCTGATTTGTTTTGATGGTATAATTCATATCCAATTTATGTGTTTGTTGTGCACCTTACCGTAATTTCGAGGACAAAATTATTTAAGAAAGGGATTCTATAATACCCTTAATTTTGGTTAACATCATTTATGAGATTTAATTAGATGAATTAAATTTTTTTTGAGACAAGGAGAATGAGATTTGATAATTAAAATTGGTCAACAGTTAAGTAATGAACTAATAAGATTGTTTAGAACTTAAATAAGAAGGAGGATTTATGAGAAGGGTAAAATAAGAACATGCCTCATTTCTTAAACATGAAGTCTTCCACTCTTATTATCCTCATTTTCATTTCATACAAACATAATAAGATTAAGTCCGACCATTGCTAAGAAAACTAAATGGAGAAAAGTTTAGAAACCAAAGGGAAGCTTAAAAGAGTCAAATCAACATATTTAATCTCAATCTCTTTATCCAGTCAAGGTGAATAATAGCTATCCATTTCACATACGCTTATACGTTTTGATTCGATGTCTAAATATAAATCATATGATGTTATTATGCCATTTTATGTTTGTTTGATATATTATATGCTACTTGGTGATTTGTTGGATTAATTATGGATTATTTAATATGTTTTAAGTGTAGAAACCTAGTATATCATGTCTAAATGACTTGAAATTTGGATATGTTGTTTAGAACATTATTTTGAAAGTGCGTTTTTAATTTCATGATTTTTCAAGCATGTATGAGTATTTTATGAATTTTTTAAGAAATTAAAATGATTTATTTGAATAATGATTTTGATTACAAGATTTTTATATGTTAAAGAACACGTGAATTTTTATTCTTAAAGATTATTGAGGATTTTTCTCAAGTGAGTATGATTTTATATGAATTTATTAAGCTAGAAAATCTTATAAATAAATATTAAATGATTAATAATATTTGTTGGGTGCGATATGGTTTTTGGGGAAAGAAAACAATTAGCGGTAGTTTTTCTGAAAAGAAATTGATAGAGTTTGCTTTTAAACAGTAGAAAATTTTGAAGGGTCAAGAGTTAGTGGAAAGTAATTGCTTTTAATAGAAATAAAATAGTTTTTATATTAATCACGGTATTGCCCTGATGCCAATATGAATGCTGAACACCAGGTAATGGCCGACAATCACGTCGCCACTATTGAATCCGACATCATCATGAATGGATGCATACAATATCAATTATGTCGGCATAGAATGATTCTGTTTGGGTTGAAGTTATATAGTATAAGGTCTTCGACATTAAGTCACTGTCATCATGGTAATCTTATAGCACATCGGTACCATTCCAACCTCCCTTGCTTTGGTGTTTTGAAATCTATAACATACGACATTGATGCCACAAGTATTCACCTAGGGTTTAAATGATGCCGCATACAATTATTTGTGATATCAACTATACTGAGGTAGTGATGCGGTATGCTTCCTATTTTGATGGCATAGTTTAAAGCAATGATATAGCATATAGAGTAGGATATTAGACATGTATTAAATAAGAAGGCTGTACAGTATCAAGTGAAGATTCAAGAGGCTGATATAAAGATTCAAGAGTTAGAGATTGAAGACTCATGAGTATTGAAAAACTTCAGATTTCCCACATAAGTTATAAAGTCATAGAATTTAGTTAAAACCCTAATAGTACTTCTTTGATCTTTCTCTTCTTTTCAAATGGTTTTTACATATTCTAAATTTCAAAAATTATTTTAAAAAGAATTCTTATTGTCAAAATGATTTCTCAAAATAACCTTTGTTATTTGGGTTTTTGACCCAGTAGAAGGTGAAACAATTCGATCGAGTCGGAATAGCCCAAAGGACAACTAAAAAGGACTAGAACAAGGAGTCAGAAGAAGTTGGAAGAAAAGAAAGAAAAAATACTCAAAGAACATGGATCTCTAGGCCAATGGATCACCTGCGATCATAGCATTAACTCGGGAGTTCGCGAACAACATCGATGCAAGGCAACGAAGATATCCAGAAGGCAAAGTCTAAAGTTAAGCTAAGTATATGGATTGCCAGTGATCCATACACCATGGATCGCTAGCGATCCATACATCATCATTAGATCGCAGCGACTCAAATGCAACAGAGCAAAGGAAAACGCTAAGGAATTGGCTCGCCTTTGGGCATATTTCATGGATCGCTAGCAATTCATGTTTTTTCTTGGGTCGTGTCAGAACTTCCACTGTTCCTTCCTGCGATCATCTGCAAGCATTTGGCGAATGGGCTTGGCCCAGCTACTCTCCAGCCTTTATAAATACCATCCTGCCTACAAGTTAAACAGGATCCTTCAGACTGGTAGCTGAAACTATGTTGGAAACTTTCTTCACTCTTCACCTCCCTCACAACGGTCTTCAAAAGAGTTACCTATGATTCACTAATGGATTTCAACCTTGGAGATTCAATCTAACTAAGGATATTCAAGAGATTTATAATCAAATACAACTTGTAACAATAACCAGTCAATAATAAAAACTATAAAGTGGACGTAGGCTTCGTTAACAGCCGAACAACTATAAAAAAATTCTCCTGTCTTTTTTCTATTTGTGCTTTTTTACACTTATTCTCTATATTATTTCTCTCTAAGAATGGGGCTTGTGCTTTCACACTCAATCTAGGATGTTGATCCATTTTTTGGGTTAACATTTTGGCGCTTTCACTGAGAACCCAACTTAGAGGTTAAATCTAGCCGTCTACTTTGGACCAGATAGGTCCAGAAGTTAGATCCTCAATCTTTGCTTGAAAAACGATTGCTCAGAGTCAATGGCTCCGGGAAGAAAGAGAACTACCTTTGGAAGGTCCATAGGGGAAGTAATAACTAGAGAAGATGTCAATCCTCAACAAACTAAAGTAAATGGCACTAACTTAGGAGATCATGCACCAGCATCCTCCAATCAACGCGTAGTTGTTACAAGGGATGAGTTGAATAAAATGGTTGATGAGATCAACCAAAAAATGGAAAGCAGTCAGAAGGCTCTTACGGACAAACTTAATGCTCTCCTAACATTACAATTAAACCCTGCTCCAAGAACTATGGTTGAACCCGTGACTGTTATAGAACAAGAAAACTCTTCCGTTTCTAGTCTAACCAGAAGAAACAGAAAACAGCCACAAAGAAGGGCGACCAAAGGAACAATAGGACTCAATGCGGAAATAAATATAACTACTCCGCTTGCTACAAGGCAACCAACTCTGATCTTGAATCAAGGAGAGAAGATCCCGCAAGAAGATATAGATATGGACCTCGCCGACTTAGAAGATGGAGAGCAATTAATGACGAAAAGTTAGAGGAAAACGTCGATGCAGTTGATAATGCTAGGAACGTACAAACTGCCCCGGTTAGGCCAACCGCAAGCCAACGGGCCCCCGTGGGTGTGGCTCTCCCAAAGACAGGAGAACCTAGGCATCAATCCACTCACTAAGACTGTTTGCAAAGCTACTCACTTGGCATAGTGATTGACTGCCGCCACTGGGACTACTGGACATCTGAGACAATCATCGCAGATATGGTCAAGCGGTTGATGGACGAGAATAAAAATAGGAGAGATGATGAATGTGGATCTGCACCTTGTTGGACTCCTTTTACTGATGAAATCTTGAATAACCTATATCCAGAGAAGTTCACAATGCCCACTATTCCTCCTATGACGGGACAAAGGACCCAAAACCACATTTGTATAGGTATAGTTGTTACATGGATGAAGCAAATGCTTTAAAAGCTATTTGATGTAGATGTTTTTCCGTCTTTTTGAAAGGAATTGCTTCTATGTAGCTCACTAGGCTTCCACCGCGATCTATCTCTACTTTTGACCAACTAGCAAAAAAATTCTTCAATCAGTTCAGGGTCCACACCATGCAACCTAAAGATTCCATGACCCTGTCCGGACTGTTCCAGGGATGAAACGAGTCGTTGAAATCTTTCATGAACCGGTTTAAATGTAACGACCCAGAATTTTTGATCCCGAAAATTCAAGATAGTTAGGAAAGAAGAAAAGAGATAGAAGAAGAAATGAAACACAGAATCTCACATTCGCAGCGGATCAAAATATAATATCAAATAAAATAACAGTTATACAAGGAAAACTATATTAGTTAATATACATTAATACATCAGAGTTACAACATTTACATAATTGCTGGACAGTTAATATTAACTTGTCCCAGATAAACTACAATATATCACAGCGGAATACCCTCCATACGTTCCTACAATCTTGCTCGCCTCCTAAGCTCCAGAAAACGTCCTTTCCTGAAAATCTGTAATACTCGGTCAGAATAAGATAATAGTAAATTGGTTTCCAGTTGTAATAACCTTGGTTATTATCCTAAAATAATGGAAAGTTTAAGGAAGTAAACTTAATTTGAGTACAATTTGTAAATTAAAGTGGATTTAAATTGTGAAGTTTTGAATTCTAAGTCTAGAAACTTTTGAAATTGTTTTCAAAATGTTAAAAGAAGTGATGAATAATATTATTCGGAATATTTTTGAATGTAATCTTATTTTAAAAATAATAGTTGTTTGAAAGCTTTAAAGAAAACTATTTTGAATTTAAAACCAAAGTTGGTTTAAATTTTAAAAATATGGCTTGGTAGGCAAAGAAATAAATATGTATATATGTGTGGATATACATAATTTCAAAGACGATTTGAAATAAACTCTAAGGTGTTGAGTTTTGATTTTCGCTGAAGTATGATGTAAAACCCAAAATGATATAAGTTTTGAACTTATAAGTAGGAAAGAATTTTGAAATTTGAAGTAGGATTCAAATTTGAGTAAGGTTAATGGGATTAAATTGAGATTTAACTTAGGGAAGTTAAATGAGTTGATTTAGAAGGGAGATACATAAGATCTCAAACGAGTTTGAGTTCTTGGAATGGGTAATAGATGCTATTTGTAGATGTTTTATAATAATTTGGATGATATATCCTGTTGTTATTAATAATCTTTAAACTATGAATTGGATTAGTTGAAATGAATTTAGAAATGAATCGAGGAAATATATGTCCATTTCAGAAATTAAATGGAAATAAAACTTTAATCAAGAAATTGAACTTGTAGAGATGAAATTACTTTGAAATTAAGATTTAAATACTTGGAAATTTAAATTGTTAAGGATTAGTTTCCAAAAATTGAAATCAGGTAATAAATTAAATTTTAAAGAATTAATTGTTTAAAAAGGGTTTGAATTATTATTTGAACCTAGAAATAGGTTATGGAGAAGTGAAGGTAATTTAAAATAGAATTTTGAAATTTGGACTCAGAATTAAATTGTTTAAAAACTTTAAATAAGGTTAATTTGGTTTAAGAGGTTAAACCAACATTTGAAAATTTAACTCGAATTTATATAATTCGAGATGATTTAAAGTGAAATTGAATTTGAATTAGTTCAAATTGAAAATGGTTCTAATAATTTGGAATTGTGATTAAAGTTGAATAGTTTCAAATCCAAATGGAATTTGACTTAAATTTGGAAAGGATCGAGGTTAATTCAACTCAAATTAGGATTAATTCAAACTGGAGTTGAAATGAATTAAAATTGAAAACTGGTTCAATTTGAAAATTATTTGAATAAATTGAGTTTGAAATAGAGGTGGAATAAAGTTAAATTTGGTGTGGGAATTGGAGTTGTTTAAATTAATTTGAGATTAAATCAATGTTAAGAGGAAGTGGAAATTTAAAATTGAATTGATTGGAATAAAGATTGGGTAGTGGAACAGTTTGGCTCTGAACTATGTTCAAACAAATTATTTTAATATGAGCTTTATTAAACCTATTTTTCCAAGCTATTTACTATATACAATTTTTCTTTTTAAAGCCAAACTATTTTATACTTATTTTACAATTATTTTTGGAACTATTTAATAATTTTTCAACTGTTTTATAAACTAATTACTGTTTTTCAACTACTTTATAACTAATTACTACTTCACAACTATTTTGCATTTATTCAAAATTTCTATAACTATTTGACTATTTTCCAACTATTTTACAATTACTTAACTATTTTACAGATATTTACAAACTAATAATTATTTTTCAACTACCTATCTATTTTTCACTTTTTAAGCTATTTTTTAAATTTAAGCTAGTCAGAGTGCAAACTGTTTATGATTAATTACCAATTGAGATAAGGATAAAAGTGATAATCCAAATGGAATTGAAAAAATTGTGAATAAGTGGATAGAAATTAAAGTGAATGTGAATAGAAATGGAATTGTTTTAGTTAATAATCAATGAAGATAAACACGTAGGATGTACGTATATTGTTCTATTCGCATAATGATTAGATCCAGATTCGAGCATAGAATTTTGAGATAATATATCGATCCGAGTTGGGATTTTTCACTCGATTTTCGACGGCAAACCTAGATATGGATTTTTGATTGGTTCTGGAAATTCTCTATCATAGTTATGACTATGCAAGAAGAATGATGGTTTCTGATCAAGAATCTAGATCTGAGTCCGCACTAGGAAGTCGGGCGGACGATACTAGTTCAGAAGGGAAATTATGCGATCAAGTGAGCGATCAGATTGATATTGCATACGAATGATATGTGTACATCATACAGTTTTGAATGAAATTGATGTTGAAATATTTATGGATAAGAAATGTAAAATGGTTTTTGAAATGAAGAGTATATTTTGTGAAATATATGATGAAGTAAAATGGAAATTGGATATTTCTATGATTAAAGGTTCACTTTATGAAGAAAAGCAACGAGTAATCAAAATTGAATATATGATTTGGAATAAACAAAGTTATATTTCTTTAAGATAAATCTCCCCTTGTTGAATCTATTGCCGGAAGAAAAGGGTTTTTGAAAGTATTTAAAGTATAAAAAGGGAATTTATACAAGTTTGAAGTGATCCAAAGATTTTCAAAGCTATATATATCTATATATATGAAGGTTCTTATGAGAATGACTTTGAGGAAAGGTTTTTGGAACCTATGGATTTGGAATGGCTTTTGATTTTTAGATAAAAATCAATTTTGGAAATTTGGAAAGCCTAGTTGAGAATTATCGATTTTGGGATAATCGATTTTGAGAAAGAAGATTTATATGAGATTCATACTAGGTGTATGATTTGAAAGATACTATATGTGTATAGTATAAAGTGTTTTGATAATGGCTCTGGAGAAAAAGGCGCTCCCTTGAAATGATCTTCTCAGGAGTACCATAGGGTGGTACTGCCTTGAGCCTCAGAAAGTGGGGAGGCTCTAAAGTGGATCCTGTGAGGAAGTCCGGACAAACTGAAGTTCCTAAGGATTATTGGGTAGTGAAATTCAAGGGTGCTAATGCCTACAGTTATAAGGGTTTTTGCTGTGATAGCAACGTAACCCCAAATGTAGCTGTGATCTGTAGCAAGTTCCATGGCGTAATCGAGGGGCGCGGAGTGCCTACAGTTATCTATGGATTTTGCTGGGATGGCAACGTAACCATCGGGTTAACTGCGACCATGGATGGAGGTGATGATTTCCAGAGCATTCTCACCAAAGATGTTTTCTCTATTTCAAAAATGTTTTCAATATTTTTTCAATAAAATTATTTTCCAAGTATTTTCACTAGGTGTGAAAACGGGTTTACCAAGTATTCATAGATTTTCAGTCCGACGCCTGATCAACATATGACCGAATATCTATGAGAACAAGGATGGACTTGTTGAAACATCAAGTTATAAAAAGTATCTTTATAAAACTATTTTGGAAATATTATATGGATTTTAAAAGTTTTTTAAAAATGATCAAAGAATAATTTATCTGATTTTAAATTATTGAATAAATTCTGGCTTCGTTCCTTTTTGAGGAGGAAAAGATTCAAAGGGGGGACGAATGTGATTACCCGGATTTTGGTCATATGTTAACTGGATAATCAACTGAAATTTACTACAGAGATATTGATTTTATGTGGTTAAACAAATGGAATCCTTACAATTTAAAAAAAATCTGGGTATATCCAAATGAATTTGAAAACTATAATGAATATTGCATTATAAACTTCTAGAAATGATAATATTTTTTGGGAGGTTAACATATACATATAAATATACGCAAAAATTTATAATGCTGGAAATTTCATATGTATACAAACAAGTATGTAAGTGTATATGCGTGTGTGTGTGTATGTGTGTGTGTATAGTGATTAGGCGGCATTGATTTGGATTCAATAATTTTCTAAGGGTAGTTAAAGTTAAATTCTATTATTTTAAAACGTTAAAGATAATATTTATTAATTTAGAATGTAATAGTTTAAGTTTAAATTTGGATTTAATAAGAGGAACATACTTTCTTTTACATATAATAAATATAAGATACACATTGTTAACCCTATCTCGTTCACGAGTTAACAGGTCTATGAGTTAAGCAGCTCACGACTCAAAAAGCTTCACGACTTAAGGAAATGAATGGTCTACGGCTTAAAAGGATTGTGCGGCTTTGAACATGTTACGATTTAAAGAAACACACGACCTAAGGATTTGTACGACTTAAGGCCTCTACGGGATAGGAAGCCTTACGAGTTAAGCTTCCTACGACTCAAGGCATCTACGAGTTAAAGGATACACGAATTAGAAACCTCCTACGAGTTAAAGCCTCTACGAGTTAAGGAGTACCCGAGGTAGGCTGCTTACGAGATAAGCGGCTCACGAGTTAAGAAGAGATAACGACTTAAGACCCTGATGACCTAAGGAGTCTATACGACTTAAGGGAGCTACGACATAACAGATTAAAGCTTGACCGAGTTAACAAGTGTTACGACTTAAAAAAGGTGTACGACCTAAAGACACTGTCTCTTAACTCGTCTACGAGTTAGGACTCGCCTTCACAAAGCCTGAACTCAGCTTTAAGCCGGAGGCAGCTGGTTAAGTCAACCACGACCTACGACTTATGATGAGTCGTATACGACATATACAAACAAGCCGGAAACTACAACCAGATAACTCGTAAACGACCTAGTACTTGAAGCGTGGGTTCGAAAAAGGCAGGAAGCTCTCTACAAACCAGAGACTCAGCTCAATGAGTCGGTCACGACTCATCCTAAGTCAGCAACGACTTACCTTAAGTCGACCACGAGTTAGGACTTAGCACTTTTTCCACCCAGAACTCTCTATAAATATGAAACCATCTCCAACATGCAAAGGACCTTTTGGGGGGCTCATTCTCTTCAAGCGCCATTACTCTGCCAAATTCCAGACGACTTCAAAGCTTTTTAGATCCAACAAACTTCTAAAGGAACTCCATGAAGGAATCATCCACATTCACCATGGATTTGAAGATGATTGTCAACATCAAAGCTTGAGCTACTTGTTTCACATATCCTATCACTTGAAGTGTGTTGTAATTGAAAGATCTTGTAAAGAATTGTAATCAAACTAGTGATAAAAAGATTAAAGTGGACGTAGGCTGGATTATAAGCCGAACCACTATAAATACTGTGTCTCTTACCGTTCTTCTACATACTTTCTGCTTATTTCTGTTTCCCGTACAAACGGGTGGTGCTTTCACAATCACATCTTATACACCAGGGTGTTAGCGTTTAAATTTTTAGCGTTAACATTTTGGTGCTTTCACTGAGAATTGAACTCAGGACATCTATCATCATTGTTTCAGAAAGATTTGTAGATAGAGTTTCTTTAAGAACCAGAAGTCTATCCGAAATCATGGCTCCTGGAAGGAAAAGTAAATCTGTGAGATCTGCAAACATTCAAGAGGGAACCTCCACTTCCCCAACACCAAATCAAGCCACTCCAGCTGTTGGAGTTTCAAAAGCGGAATTGGACGCTGCTATCTTTGGGTTGAATCAGCAAATAAATGCCCAGAACGCGCAATTGGAAGCTCAGAATGCTCAGAATGCTCTGATTCTGAATAGGTTAAACGATCTGCTCGGGGCAAACCGTCAACCTGCGAATAATGAAAGGAACTTTGTCGGTAATGTCCATGATGCTGAAACTAGAAACATTCCCGAAAGGGCTGCTAGCCCCTTTGAACAGACATTGCCTGAGGCTGGAGGATCCAGAAATAGGAATGACGAAGAATATCTTTCTGGTATGGTTCGACAGATTATGAAAGAAAGTATGCAAAGGGTCGAAGATGAGAAAGAGTGGGGTTTCGCTCCGAGCAAGACTCCGTTTACTGAAAAGATCCTAAAAGCTGAATTCCCAAGGAAGTTCGTCCCTCCGACCATTCCAGCTTACAAAGGGACAAGTGATCCAAATGAGTTCCTGTACAAATATGATTGGCACATGACAGGTGCCAGAGCTTCTGACGAGATAAAATGCCGCTATTTTCCTGTGTATTTGGAAGGGGTAGCTCTGCTTTGGTTCACAAAACTACCTGTCCGGTCCATCGATCAGTTTTCAGACCTAACCAGGAAATTTAAAGAGCAATTTAGGCTATATGCTTCAAAGGCAAAAGACATCATGTCGTTATCCGGTTTGGAACAGAATCCGGGGGAAACTATCAAGTCTTTTTTAAATCGCTTTAATATAGCGTTAGCTGAGGTGGATAATGCAGAACCCCGCATGGTCTTGACCTATTTGATGAGAGCTATTGATAAGTCAAGTGAATTCGGAAAGTGGCTGAACATGAAGGAGCCAAATTCTCTGGAAAAGTTCTACAAAAAGGCGGATGAATTCATGCGTTTGGAAAGCCGTCCTGTCCCGGCAAAGGCAACAGTAGAGAAAGCTGAAGACAACACTGCTGCGCCACGTAAGAATGGATCTGTGGGACAGAAAAGAGAAAATAATGATGGAAGGAAACAACACAATTCGAAGAAGCCTCGATCCTTCAAGCCATCAGAATATACTCCTTTGTTAGAAACACCAGAGCGCATCTACTTGGCTACAAAAGATTCTTTTGAGTATCCCAAACCTCCTGTTCTCAGAACCGGAAGAAAAGCTGTGCAAAGTGGGAAGTTCTGTCGCTTCCATAATCAGCCTGGTCATGACACAGACGACTGCCGTCAATTGAAAAATATAATCGAAGAATTGCTAAGAGAAAATAAGCTGCAGCAATTTGTGAAGAAGAGTGGTAATGATCCTGCTTCGTCAAGTCAGGGGCAACAAGCTCTTGCTCATCAGCCCAGGACAAATGAGAAGGCCGCAGGACATGAATCTGGAAGGCCAGTTATTAATGTCATCACAGGAGGACCCCACCCAGCAGGCAGAAGCTGGGGTGAAATGGAGAGGTACACTCGAGCTCTGAAACATATGCCAACTGAAGAGAATGTCTTTGTTTTAGAGGACTCTACACCCCTGAAACAACAAAGGACTTTTAATGATGATATTGTGTTCAGGGCTAGAGATTCCACGGGCATTGAGGCCCCTACTTTGGACCCGTTAGTCATCTCGGCCGGTATTGGACCGGCTATTGTCAGAAGAGTTCTTATTGATTGCGGCGCATCTTGCAACATCCTCTTCAAGAAAACGTTTGACCAGATGAGAATCCCGATGGCGGATGTGCAAGCCTCATCTCAGAAGATTGTTGGCTTCACTGGGGAGCCAAAGCAACCAGTAGGAACCATTGACTTGCTTGTGGAACTCGGAGAAGGAGAAAGAAAAGTAGTTCGCAAGCAGACTTTTGTGATAGTAGATGAATTTTCTGCTTATAATGCTTTCTTTGGTCGACCTATTCTTGCTGCATTCAAAGCTGTCCTTGCCCCATGGTGTCTTACTATTAAATTCCCTACAGACAATGGGGTAGGGGTTATTAAAGGAGAGCAGAACGCTGGGCGAGAATGTTATATGACAGAGCTGCGAGAAACAAGGAAGAGAGAAATGGGGAAAGATGCGGCAACCCCAATCCGCATCAAAATACCAACCCTATAGCAACTACAGGGCGGACCCTGCACTGGCGAGCATAGCGGGGCACGAAAAGTGATGGATCCTAGAAAGGCCAGTGCGGGGGAGAGTAGGGTGGTACCAGCAGAAACAACGATACCGGTGCCCGTTGATCTGAAGGACCCAAACAAGGTGCTGAATGTGGGTTCACAACTTAATGTGTCAGTTCAGAATGCCTTGATATCTTTTTTGAAAGCAAACCTGGATGTTTTTGCTTGGACCCATGCCGATATGTGCGGAATATCCCCAGAAGTTGCGGTACATGCTCTGAATATTGACCCAAAGTTCACGCCAGTAAAGCAGAAAAGAAGAATCCAAGGTCTAGAAAGGTCGACAGCATTGAAAGAGGAAGTTGACCGGCTCATGGAGAATAATTTCATCAGAGAATCTACCTATCCAAATTGGGTTTCAAATCCAGTGCTAGTTAAGAAAGCCAATGGTAAATGGAGAGTGTGCATCGACTTTTCAGATCTAAACAAGGCCTGTCCCAAAGACTGCTTCCCATTACCCAGGATCGATCAACTGGTAGATGGAACAGCGGGTCATGAATTGTTGTCTTTTATGGATGCCTACTCCGGATATAATCAGATCATGATGCATGAGCCAGATCAGGAGGACACAAGCTTTATCACCGATGTCGGTCTTTACTGTTACAGAGTTATGCCCTTTGGGTTGAAGAATGCGGGGGCAACATACCAAAGACTGGTTAATGCTATGTTCAAACCGCAGTTGGGAAAGACTATGGAAGTTTACGTTGATGACATGCTAGTAAAATCTAAGAAAGCAGTGGATCACATCGAACACTTAGCAGAAATGTTCGCAATTCTCCGAAGATACGGAATGAAGCTTAACCCTTTAAAATGTTCTTTCGGGGTAGAATCTGGGAAGTTCTTGGGTTTCATCGTGAGCGCTAGGGGCATTGAAGCTAGTCCAGCTCAAATCACTGCTCTAAAAGAAGTCAAAGCTCCTAAAACAAAGAGGGAATTGCAAAGTCTCAATGGAAAAATTGCCGCCTTAAGTCGGTTCATATCCAAAGCTACTGATAAATGCATTCCATTCTTCGACGCTCTAAAGAAAGGAAAGAAAAACTTTGACTGGGCTCCCGAATGCCAGAAAGCTTTTGAAGAATTGATTCAACATATGGAAACGCCTCCAATACTTTCCAGGCCCGGCGATGGCGAGGATCTTCTTATATACTTGGCAGTTTCATCTCATGCTTTAAGTGCAGCGCTGGTACGGGAAGACAAAAGGATTCAACATCCAGTTTACTATATCAGCAAAAGACTCACTGGGGCAGAAATGAATTACTCCAAGTTGGAAAAACTCGCCTATTGTCTATTGATTGCCTCAAGAAAGTTGAGGCAATATTTCCAGGCTCATCCTATCAAAGTCCTCACTGATCAACCTTTAAAGCAAGTCTTGTTTCGCCCTGAGACTTCGGGCCGCCTTTTAAAGTGGAATATTGAATTGAGCCAATATGACATCACTTATCATCCTAGAAAAGCGATCAACGGACAAGCTTTGGCAGATTTTATTGCAGAATTTACAGACAAGGGTAACAGCGAGGAAGAAACAATCAAGAACTCCCCAACCCAATGGAAATTATTTGTAGATGGCGCAAGAAATGATTACTGTTCAGGTGCTGGAATTGTTCTTGAAACTCCTGAAGGCCGGTCATTATGCTATGCGCTAAGATTAGAATTTCCTTCAACAAACAATGAAGCAGAATATGAAGCTCTGATCGCTGGTTTGAAAATTGCTAAAGAACTAAACATTCGAGCGTTACAGATCTTCAGTGATTCGCAGCTTATAGTATGTCAAGTCAAGAAGGAGTTTCAAACGAAAGGAGGAAATCTGCCCGCTTATGTGTCAAAGGCTTGGGAACTTTTATGTGAATTCGACCATTACACGATAAGTCATATTCCTCGAGAAGAAAACATGAAAGCAGATTCTCTCGCAAAATACTCAAGTTCTGGCGAAGCCCAATCCTTAGGGTTAGTTCCAGTGGAAGTTTTGTCAAATCCGAGCATTGATGAAATGGATATCGATTGGGTTATGAGTATGTCGCAAGAGCAAGAATCATGGATGACTCCAGTAACAAAGTATCTACTCAATGGCTCTTTACCAGAAAACTCTAAAGAACGACAAAAGCTACTGAGAAAAGCTTCTCGATATATAATCCAGGATGGTCAATTATACAGACGAGGATTCTCAATGCCATTGCTTCGATGTGTATCCAAAGAAGAAGCCAAAACAATCCTAACTGAAGTGCATGGAGGAGAATGCGGTGATCATTCAGGTGGTCAAACATTAGCAAAGAAAATTCTCCGATACGGATATTTTTGGCCAGAAATTAATCGGGATGCCGCAGATTACTCCCGAAAATGTGACAAGTGCCAAAGATATGCCAAAATTCCTAGAGCACCTTCTACCGAACTCACACAGATGATCAGTCCATGGCCATTTGCAATTTGGGGAATGGATCTCATTGGGCCGCTACCAACCGCTAAATCAGGGATTAAATATGCTATTGTTGCGGTTGATTATTTTACTAAGTGGGCTGAAGCTGAACCATTGGCTACTATCACTTCTAAGAAAGTGATAAGCTTTGTGACCAAGAATATCATTTGCAGATACGGTGTGCCTCAAAAAATAATCACAGACAATGGTACTCAGTTTGAAAGTGAGGAATTCCAGGATTTTTGCAAACGATTCAAAATCCAGAAAAGCTTTTCGGCAGTAGCTCATCCGCAGGCAAACGGGCAAGTGGAAGCAGTGAACAAGATCATCAAATCAACCATCAAAAAGCAACTCGAAAGAGCAAAAGGTGGTTGGGTCGATAAACTACCACTTGCACTATGGGCATACAGAACTACTCACAAAACTGCAACTGGGCATACTCCTTTTTCGTTAGCATACGGATCGGAAGCAATGATCCCGGTTGAAACAGAGGTCCCTTCGCACAGAAGAATCCATTTCAATCAAGCAGAAAATGAAAAGCTGCAACTTGAAGCGCTGGATCTCCTTGATGAAAAAAGAGATGAAGCTAACCTCAGAGTTGCAGCTCATCAGCAAAGGATAGCCAGACATTTCAATTCCAAAGTTCGTCAACGCAGCTTTGAAATTGGAGATCTAGTCCTAAAAAGAATTATGACTGCGACAGGTGTGTTTGGGCCAAATTGGGAAGGACCGTATGTGATAGGTCAGAAACTTCTTGACGGCACATTCAAGCTCACCACAGTTGATGGAGATCAAATTCCAAGGGCATGGAACAGCAATCACTTGCGTCCATACTTTACTTGAAAATTTTGTTGAAACATTGTAAAAAGAATTATGAATGTATGATTCCTGTAATTGAAAGCAATTGTGAAACTGATGCAAGTAAATAATGAAAGAATATAAAGTGGATGTAGGCCCAATTTCATGGCCGAACCACTATAAATCTTGTGTTCCTTATTATCATTATATGTTTGCTTTGTTTTCGATATAAAAATACACAAAATGTATTGCTGAAATATCGATTTAAATTTTTGCAGACAGTGGAGATAAAACTTGCGCATAATAAGACCGAGCGATTCTCACCATCATTCAACAAACAAATTTCAAGTCACAAAGACCCCGAATTCAAATCCTAGATAGGAAATGCTTCAATTGAACGGCTAATGATTTCGATAGGAACGAGCCCTTGCTGATAAATTGAGATTGTTTAAACAAACAAACATCCAATTAGGAAGCTAGTGCCCGTTCTCACGAACTTGCCTGGCAATGAAGTACACTTCCTTGGATTAAACAAGCCACTTGTGAAAAAAAAGGGGATCGCTGAAAAGGCATAAGCAAGTGAACAGAGGAACAACCAAAGCTACCATCAGCGCCACAAGTCCTCTTCGGAGGCACAACTCTTCGGATAATAAAAGACCTCTAATGGGTCATATGCCACAAAAAAGAAAGTTCTCTACTCAACAAAAAAGATTGGAGGAGTCATGACCCTCCAACCATGAGAGAGTAACTTCCAGGCGATGAAAACCCTCTCTGAGGCCCATTTCACCAGGAGTTGAAGTGTTATAACCGCTCTTCGGGATTTCACTTCACCAGAGTTGAAATGTAAACAAAATAAAAGCCCTCTTCGGAGGCCCATTTCACCAGGAGTTGAAGTGTTATAACCGCTCTTCGGGATTTCACTTCACCAGAGTTGAAATGTAAACAAAATAAAAGCCCTCTTCGGAGGCCCATTTCACCAGGAGTTGAAGTGTTATAACCGCTCTTCGGGATTTCACTTCACCAGAGTTGAAATGTAAACAAAATAAAAGCCCTCTTCGGAGGCCCATTTCACCAGGAGTTGAAGTGTTATAACCGCTCTTCGGGATTTCACTTCACCAGAGTTGAAATGTAAACAAAATAAAAGCCCTCTTCGGAGGCCCATTTCACCAGGAGTTGAAGTGTTATAACCGCTCTTCGGGATTTCACTTCACCAGAGTTGAAATGTAAACAAAATAAAAGCCCTCTTCGGAGGCCCATTTCGCCAGGAGTTGAAGTGTAGCAGCCGCTCTTCGGAATTTCACTTCACCAAAGTTGAAATGTAAAAACAAAGACCTTCTTGAAAGCACACGTTTCACCGAGATTGAAATAAAACTTCCAAGTGTTGAAACGTGAAAAGGCTTTCTTCAAAGGCACAACTCTTTGGGGGTACACGTTTCACCAAGATTGAAATAAAACTTCCAAGTGTTGGAACGTGAGAAATCCCTCCTCAGAGGTACAACCCCCTCCCGGGAACACAATTAAGAAAAAAGACCTCTTTGGAAACCCACGTTTCACCGAGATTGAAATAAAACTTCCAAGTGTTGAAACGTGAAAAGAATTTCTAAAGCATAACTCTTTGGAGGTACACGTTTCACCGAGATTGAAATAAAACTTCCAAGTGTTGAAACGTAAAAAAATCCCTCCTCAGAGGTACAACTTTCTATAAAAAAAAAAATCCTCATCAAAAGCGTACTTTAACTTTCAAAGGAAAAGTAATTTGCCTACTGTGGGAAATGATCGTAAAAAGAAAAGAAGTTAAAGTACCCTTCAGAGGTCCGCTTTACCACATAGAGGAATTCACTTGATGAGATATGCACATAAGCAAAAGAAAAAAGTGATTTCTTCGAACGACCAAGCGTAAAAACTTATACGAAGGGAGTTGTACTCTATAAAATTTTCTTTAAAGAATAAAATAATTATTCTTTAGCAAATAAGAGTGTAAGTCCCCTCGAGGTATAGAATATTGCAGCATACTTATGGAATGGGGGCAATATAGTATAATTACACACAATATGGTATAACTAAACCAGCAAAAGGTAACGCTCAAGTAACATACCATAAGCTCGCTGCAATATCAAATAAACTCATGCCAAAACAAATAACAAATGTATTCTTTAATTCAAACAAAAGTTTGTACAAACGAGGAATCATTTTATTCAAGGAATCATTTTATTCAATTACAACGCAGGTACAGGTTTCAAAATAAAGAAAAGCGGGGGCCGGTACCCGCACAATTCTCGGCCAGTACATGCAAAACACAAAAAAAACTAGAAACTGAAGATCTTCACTTCTTTTTGCTGCCTTTAGACCCTTTACCCGGCCGAATGATCAGCTTTTCAGGTCGACCAGTGGGTATAAGGGAGGAAGGAGAGGTAGGCGCAGCTGGCCCAACTTCTGGCTCCTCTTCAGTGGCAGTGATTATCTTCCCTCTCCTCCTTGATGCTCCTTGCTTCCTTCTCCTCTTTGAGGAAGACTCACTTCCTGGAGTGGCAAGTTTAGATAAAGTTATATCGTCAGAAGGAGTCCGCTCCGGAGATATGTCACCTCCCTCAAGTCCCTCATCTTTTTGCTCTTGCGAAGCAACGGGATCATCCAGGCCATGGAGAGCTTCTATTTGTTCTTCTTGTGACCCAGGTTGAGAAGCAGAGGGAGGCGCCACTTGAAGAGATGGAGGAAGGATCACCGGGGGAGAAGAAGCTTGAGTTTGACTCGGTGCTTTCTCTACAAAGGAGAAAAAACTTAAAATATCAGTATCTTTCGAAAAGAGAGGGGATGACGGCTCGTCAAAAGTCGGGAATTCATTAACATTTGAGGAATAATCAAAAGTCGGGAATTCATTGACATTTGAAAAATAATCAAGAAGATCGTCAAGTTCACAAGGAGCGAACGAGCAGTTCACCACTTGGGCTGGTCCGGTGTCAAGTTTACCTGGGGTAGTTGGATCTCTGAGGCTGATTTCATATCGCTGTGCTTCGTTGCTTTCACCACCTTCATCCCCGCCTTGTGCACTTGTAGTTTCAGTTACTGTCTTAGTTGCAGGCGGAGTAGAGGAGCTGGAACCCGTGATGTCAACCACAGGAGAAACTGGAGGTTGGACAGAGGAAGTAAGCGTTAATTCCTTTCCAGAACGTTCCTCTTCCGCCATTCCAGTTCTCATCCTGGCAAGTTGTTCTCGCCCCTTCGCAAGAGCAGCGCGAGCTCCCTCATCCAGGTAACGCGCCTCAAAATCTTCATCGCCATACCCGGCGTCTTTAAACATGTTAAGAGCAGCTTCCCACACCTCGGCCAGGGTGATTTCATACTTAGGACCAAGAAAAGAGAGGCTGCCGCGTCCCAAGACACAATGTAAATAAAAATCGAATAAAGTCGAATTGATATCGTTTTCCATGGTCTGAGCAGTTTCTTCGGCTGCAATTTTGCCAGCCATGGCCTCATCTCGATCTTTTTCGGTCTGAGCAAGTTGGGCTTTTAGCGCTTCAATCTCCATGTCCCGGGCGCTCAGTTTATTCTGCAGCTGGGTGACATCAGTGCGGTGGTTCTCTACAGCTTGTTCCAACCTCTCAGCTTTAGCTTCAGCGTCCCTCTGGCTGGCGTGCGCATCTCGCACTTGTTTTTGCAATACCTCTTCTCTTTGGGTGTAAGTATTAGTAGAAGAGGCAAGATCATCTTTGAGCTGCTTTACTTCAGCTTCGAGTTTTTCATTGTATTCGGCTATCTCCTTCATCTCAGCGTTGTGTTGATCAAGAATCTTCTGCCATTCTGATTTGTCATTTTCCATGGTCAGCATTGCTTCGATGTTAGCCCGATTAACTCTTTGAAGTTCATCAACCAGCTTTTGCCATCCAGACATTCTATCGATATCAAGCTTGACAGCATCGAGATTTCTGTACATAGCTTCTTTGTCGATGGGGACCAAATCAAGGTCGAAGCGTACCCCCCTCAAACACCAGTTCGGGAATCGGCTCTGCAAAGTAGGGGGCCCCCTTTCAACGTGGTATGAAGGCCTGTTGAGAAGTGTTTGGATGGCACTTCCTTCAAGAGCAGGAGATTCGGAAGGGATGTCAATAGAAACTGAGGCACCAGGTCTCTCAGATGTCACGGGCACGTGCTCCTCGCCAAGTTTGGTCCGCTTTCTCGAATCCTCAATATGGCTCTTCCCCCTATCATCGTGCGTTTTACGTTTATGGGAGTCATCATCCCTTGGGAAGGATTCATGTCGCGTGCCCGCTCCCTCATGACGTTCTTCATACCTTCTCCTCTCTTCAGCTTTTCGCGCAGCTCTCTGCTCATTGGTTTCTCTGGGATCGGCATAGTATTGCTTGTAGTCATAGCTGCCACGCCCTCCATAGCGTCGAAAGTCCTTGTAATAAGAACCGCTGCCGCTGCGCCCCATAAAGAAATCTGAAAAGGCAAAAATAGCAAGTCTTAGAAACTCCCGAAGAAAAGAAGTTAAATATGAACAAATGCCGAAAATTCCTAAGTGTTGTGTGATGTGCAAGCTACGCGCATTAAGCTACAAACCACTCATTGGTGTAGGGGTGATGATAGCTTGGGTATGAGGAGTTGGTGTTTGTGTTGGTGTTAGTCGAAGAAGGGACGTCGCCTCAATCATAGGAGAGATAGTTTTAGACACGTCATCTCTAAAAAGCTCCTGTGAGGTCACTATTATGTCGCTCAACCCATCATAAACATCGTCACCATCATGCTCGGTGAGACTTGTTTTCTCAGTTCCTACATCAGCTAATCCCCCGAGAGGCTGTGAAGGTTCTTCTTCTTCCTCAATCGGGGCAAGTGCCGTCTTACTAGATGACCCCATAATGTCGGTAGGGGTGGAACATTTCACCAATGAAGCTTCGATGTTAGACTCTTTTGATGAAGATTGTTCGATAGTAACGGGGGCATCCGATGCTTCAGTCGGGGAATCGGGAACTTCAGTCGGGGCTTCATGAGGCTGAGTATAGCGAGAAGAGTGAAGAAGCCCGTATTGATGTAAAAAGTCATCTCTCAGCAAAAACTTTATATTCCTCTCTTCTACTGGCACAGCATTCAATCTTTCAAAAATTTGCTTATAGCCTGGGTCTCTAGAAGGAGGTGGAAGCGCTGAAAAGTAAAAAGGGAAATTAACATCTAACTACTCAGGCTATGAAAAGATTTTATAAGGAAAACATGTGTCAGGAATAAAGCTGAACGCCCTTACTTCCAACTCTCCACACACCATAAAACCCCGGAGGGCAACGAACATAGAAGAATTGGGTTAAAAACCCGTGAGCAGTATCAGGGAGGCCAACAATCAGTTTGCGGTTTCGGGCGCTCCTCACAACAGTAATGGAAGGATGATCCTTAGTCCGAGAAAAAGAGCATAGATAACAAACTTCACCAAAGCTTGGAAGTCGATCAAGTGTTCTCCTAAAAAGCACACACAACCCCATTAGAATGGCATAGCCATTGGGGTGTAGCTGGGATGGAGCAATGGACAGTTGACGGAGAAGTTGTTGGAAAAAGTCGTTGAAAGGAGGAATGCCTCCACTTAGGCACATTTGCCGGTTAATTGTCACAAAGCCAGAAGGAGCTATATCGGCAGTGTTATTTCTTTCGGGAAGAATGGCATCTGATTCAACGATACCAAACTGAGCACACAACTGGCGAAAAACTTTGTATGATAGTGAAGTAGGAGCTCTTTCGGGAGGATTAACCAGTGGAGCCGGAAGAACAGTTACCTCTCCAGTCCGAACTGTTGTATCACCTTCCTGAGAAGTCATTCTACACAAACAACTGGATGTTCAAATGCGAAGGTGCACGTTTCCTAAAAAGTGTGAAGTGTCGTGCAAAGCTAATAAATAATAATAATAATAACAAGTAAAGATAACTGGAATTAAACTGGTTGACGATTGATTGACTACGGTAATTTCGGAACTTGTTATTTAAAGCTCAAGCGTAATACTAATGAGGGCTGGTCAGTTTCAATTGACTAATCCAGTGCTGCTTTAATATTCCACTTGAAATCGATAGCACTTCGTTCACACGATTTATTTAAGTTAATCATCTATCATTAACTAATCTGTCGTTCGATGTGGGCAATCAATGACAGTATATTCGTCCCAGTTTTCTGTGAATGTTATATTAACAGGTTATTAGCTTACAAGTTAAAGCAATCTGTAAAAGATTCAAGCAGCAGTTCAAGGTTCAAGTGGAGTTTAAAAGTGCAAGTGCTAAGTCGTAGACGACTCAAGGACTAAGTCGAAGACGACTCAGCAATACTTAGGTCACGAGTCATAAAAGAGAATGGATGTCAGCTCAGAATTATGAAAAATTCATCAAGACATGTCTCGGCCCCGACTCAAGCATTGTGTCGTGATGTCTCGGCCCCGACTCAAGCATTGTGTCGTGATATCTCGGCCCCGACTCAAGTCTTGTGTCGTGAAGGTTGGTGAGCCGGTCCAGAGTTGAATCGCTCAAGAGTTAAGTCGTAACCGACTCAAGAGTTAAGTCGTAACCGACTCAAGAGTTAAGTCGTTCCTGTCTTAAGTCGTCAACACATCAAGCTGATTATGCTCTAAATCCTAGGTCGTAACTCAAGGAACAGAAGAAAGGCTCTGATTCAAAGCAACTGGAAATCCCTTAAGTCTTAACTCGGCTACGGCTCATGAAAATTGCTAGGTCGCATGGAAAATCTCTGAGTTGTATATGGGACGATTCCTCACTCTATTCGAATCAAGTTTTCCAACCAACCTGCCTTCCCTTCTAACTTTCAACCTGTTCACCCACGGCCTCCTCAACAGCAATAGCCTTAACCTATCACACTACAAGTCGCCTCAAATCGCGAATCACCTTATGTCAAGCCAAACGAGTTTAAGTTCGTCAATGACCGATTTGATAAAGCTCGTAGGATTTGAAAGGACAAGCCAAAAACGAGGGACTGAACATGTAAGGTAACAATGGCTAACGGTCGAAGAAGGAACAAGATCACTTACGATTGTATGATGCTAGAAGGAATCGGACGAAGTTTGGATCGAAATTGCCTTGGAGAGCTCAGAGATGCGTTAATGGCAGAAAACAGTTTAAAAGTTAAGTGATGAGAAGAAGGAAAGAGGAAGGACGACTCAGGCTTTTATATCTGGAAATGTTGGAATTTGAATCGGCATGCCCGGGTTATGATAAGTCGAAGCACACGACTTACGACCTAAGCGTGTGCTTCGAGGGGCAAATGTTAACCCTATCTCGTTCACGAGTTAACAGGTCTATGAGTTAAGCAGCTCACGACTCAAAAAGCTTCACGACTTAAGGAAATGAATGGTCTACGGCTTAAAAGGATTGTGCGGCTTTGAACATGTTACGATTTAAAGAAACACACGACCTAAGGATTTGTACGACTTAAGGCCTCTACGGGATAGGAAGCCTTACGAGTTAAGCTTCCTACGACTCAAGGCATCTACGAGTTAAAGGATACACGAATTAGAAACCTCCTACGAGTTAAAGCCTCTACGAGTTAAGGAGTACCCGAGGTAGGCTGCTTACGAGATAAGCGGCTCACGAGTTAAGAAGAGATAACGACTTAAGACCCTGATGACCTAAGGAGTCTATACGACTTAAGGGAGCTACGACATAACAGATTAAAGCTTGACCGAGTTAACAAGTGTTACGACTTAAAAAAGGTGTACGACCTAAAGACACTGTCTCTTAACTCGTCTACGAGTTAGGACTCGCCTTCACAAAGCCTGAACTCAGCTTTAAGCCGGAGGCAGCTGGTTAAGTCAACCACGACCTACGACTTATGATGAGTCGTATACGACATATACAAACAAGCCGGAAACTACAACCAGATAACTCGTAAACGACCTAGTACTTGAAGCGTGGGTTCGAAAAAGGCAGGAAGCTCTCTACAAACCAGAGACTCAGCTCAATGAGTCGGTCACGACTCATCCTAAGTCAGCAACGACTTACCTTAAGTCGACCACGAGTTAGGACTTAGCACTTTTTCCACCCAGAACTCTCTATAAATATGAAACCATCTCCAACATGCAAAGGACCTTTTGGGGGGCTCATTCTCTTCAAGCGCCATTACTCTGCCAAATTCCAGACGACTTCAAAGCTTTTTAGATCCAACAAACTTCTAAAGGAACTCCATGAAGGAATCATCCACATTCACCATGGATTTGAAGATGATTGTCAACATCAAAGCTTGAGCTACTTGTTTCACATATCCTATCACTTGAAGTGTGTTGTAATTGAAAGATCTTGTAAAGAATTGTAATCAAACTAGTGATAAAAAGATTAAAGTGGACGTAGGCTGGATTATAAGCCGAACCACTATAAATACTGTGTCTCTTACCGTTCTTCTACATACTTTCTGCTTATTTCTGTTTCCCGTACAAACGGGTGGTGCTTTCACAATCACATCTTATACACCAGGGTGTTAGCGTTTAAATTTTTAGCGTTAACACACATACATATATAAGTATTAAACTTAAAAAAAAAAGAGAAGAAGATATTTTTAATAAATAGTTTAACTTAAAGAAAGCTAAGGAGTTTGACATTTGTAAGCTTCATAATGTATGGATTAACGTTTGTAACATATATTAAGCATGCAAAGACAAGTGTCTACTTATTCATTTTCTTTTCATTTTTCTAAAAAAAGGGGCTATACATTTTATTCATTCAACTCTACTCTTCCATTTTTCTTTCATTCGTCTAAAAAACCCAAAGAGGAATCAAGTTTAAAACTTTCAAAAACTGGAAAAAAGAAGAAACTGTAATTAAACTACAAATTCAAACCTGAGCAATACACCTGATCAAGCAAGATTTATTCAAAGAACCAGCTCAGAAAAATCTGATCCACAATCAACTCAAGGAAATTCAGTTTAGATCAACATCAAAAGCAATGCTCGATTTCAATATCAAGCCACTTCTCTGTCCAACATTTTAAAAGGTGAGTAAACAATCTATTTTACAAAGACCAAATCTGATTTTCTTGATGAACGTGGAATATATGTTTGAATAAATGTCGAGGATAATGTGTGCATGAATGCATATTGTTGGTAATAGCTGTAGTATTATATGTAAAGAAGTATATATTTGTCCCTGTTGATTTTCAATAGGTTTAAAACAATTTGAAAATCAATTCCTCTTGCTACAAGAATTTTAGATCATGGACATTGAGAGAAAAATGATGATATGGATATGATTTCATTTTTAAAAAATAGTTGAAGTGATTAAATCAAACAATTACTTCAAAAATTTTTTTTACAAAGGAAGCTTATTCAAATCAAAAACTCAATTTATAAATTTTCAGGATTTGATTCTAAAATTGGATTCGTATATAGTAACATGATTTTTGATATAAGTATCGTGATTTTTAAGATTTTGGTTATTGGGAATTTTCAAAACGAATAGGAAATAGGGTCTCGTTGATTCTTGACAATCAGAGGTGATCTAGCTGTTAGGATTTACGCTGGAGGAGGCTGATAGTCTGGTGATCGATGGAAAAATATCAGATGATTTTCTCGAGCACCATGGTGGCGAAATGAAGATGGACTAGGGTTTAGGCCTAGTTCGAATAGTGGTTGTTCTTGAAGCAATCGTAGGGTCGTCGTTGAATTGGTTGTGGTCGGTCATGGAGGAAAAGTAGGGGATGGTCAGACGAAGCTAGGGCCTTGGTGGCGTGGATGATGGTGGTCGGTGTGTCGTCGGCAGGATAGGTTTGTCAGGGAAGTTGATTCAAGTTTGGGTTCATTTAGCTCGAATTTGATTTTGAGTTCGAACTATCGATCATATGGTCGGGATTGAAGGGGCTGGTCATCAGCGACTTATTGGCAATAATCTTGGAGGCCGAAAGTTCACCGGCGATGGGTGCATGTGCACAGATATTTTGTGCATCAGTGCTTTGCTTGGGAGGAAGGGTTTTTTTACTCGAGAGTGGTCTCAGGGAAAAAAGGAGGTTGCCTCGAGTCTGATCTCGTGTACATGAGTGAGTATCATAATAGTTTTTTTAAATTCAAAACTAAGTTTAAAAGAAGTTTTGAAAAGCAAAGTATTTGGAAATTTAAATGAACTTGGTTTTGAAAAGAAAAGTATTTGATATTATATGTTCTGATTAATTTAAATTTATTAAAATTATTTGAAAACTAAATTTTTAAATATAAATTAAGGTTTGATAAATGTGTTAAAAATATGTGATTAGGTAATTAATATAGGAAATGTTTTATCTTAAACTTAATCAAGGTTTGATAAATCAATGAGGTACTTAAGAGTAATTAATTAATTCAATTTGTTAATAATTAAGGATTAATTAATAATTAAGGGTTATAAGTTAATTAATTAGAGATTAATTAAATTGTAATTAAGGGGTTGTTAATTAGTGATTAAATATAATTAATTAATTGATTAGAGATTAATTAATTAAGTAATTAAGTTGTAATTAAGCATTAATTAAGTAATTAGAGATTAATCAATTAGTAACTAAGGATTTATTTAACTAGTAATTAAGAATTAATTAATATGTAATTAAGTTTTATTAATTAATAATTTAGGTTTATTAATTAATGATTAAGGGATAATTAATTACTGAATGAGATTAATTGAGATTAATTAATGAATGTGATTAATGTAAAGATTTACTTGTTAAATGTAATTAATTAATGGAATAATTAATTACTAGAAGTGATTAGAGGATCAATAACGAATGAAATTAATTAATTGAAGGTTAAATTAATGTGAATGGTTAAGGCTAATTAATCTATGTGATTAATTAAAAGGCAATTACTAAATGTAATTATAGAGTAATTAATCAAGGATGATTAATTAAGATAGATCTTTAATTGGGTTGTAGTTAATTAATGTTATGTAAGCAGGATTAAGGTAATTCAAAAGATTAAAGTTGGCGATTAATTTAATTGGAGATAAATTAAATTAATTAGGAATTATATATACATATATATAAAATCTTGCATATGGATGATTGAATAATATTGAATTGCTTGGGTTATTTATGTCTCTGATAGGCAATTTATATGTACCATAATATAATGGGTTAAACAATATTGTGAGTTATATATCGATGATAAATTGTTATGTGATATGATATCCTGATTATATATTGTATTGTTAAAACTTAACAAGTTGGATTAGAGATGATATTGAAATCGAAAAGACCGGGGTCAGGTATCAGTAATACCCGAAACCACTTCGATTAGTAAACTGGGTTCTTTATAAATTGCATAGATGAAACTAAACAGGCTGGAATGGAATGAATTGAGTAACATGGACATTTATCCTGATAACTGTTGTGTGATAAATGATTGACTATAAGATCTCGTAAAAAGTACGAGTTACCCTGGTAATTCACATTGAGTTTTATAGCTTGGTTTTTCATATTATACGAGTTTACTCACGCTGGTTTCCAGTCTGACTCAGGTGTTACTTTGATGTAATGCTCGGGTCAGACCGAGTACTACAGATTTTTAGGTAAGGACGTTCTAGAGCTCAGATGGCGAGCTGAATGGCAGGAACGTATAGAGTATTCCACTGTGAGATATTTGTTTATACGGGATATGTTGATTTTTAACTATCCAGTGTTTGTGTAAATATTGTAACTCTGATGTATTAATGTAAATTAACTAATACAGTTTTCCTTTGTATAACTGCTATTTATATCTGATATTACATTTTGATCCGCTGCGAATGTGAGATTCTGTATTTCATTTTTGTTTCCTCTTCTACCTCTTTTCTTCTTTCCTAACTATCTGGAATTTTCGGGATCGAAAATCTCGGGTCGTTACATTTGGTATCATATCGCAGTGACAGAGGTTAGCAATCCAAATAAGGACATGGTTTACATGGCTTTGGTCCGGGCCATTCATCCTGAAACTGAGTTCAGAAAGTGGATCAAGATGATGCAACCCACTATAATGAAGGGTTTAAATCGCAAAGCAAGCCAATACTTGAGATTGGAGGAGGCACATGAGCTAAAAAGGAAGTCTACTAGCATGCATCCAATGAATGTCGAGCATAGTGACGTGACAATGAATCGGAATAAAAAACTTCCAGAACTGCTGAAGGAATCGCAGGGAAAGATGGAAATTAGAAAAAGAAGAATCAGAATTCCAATAAGAAAAATGGAAACAACAAATGTCTTAAAGGCTTCATTCCTGAAGATTACACCCCTCTCAACGAAAATCCAAAAAACATATATCTTACGACATAAAGGACCGAGGAATATAAAAAAAACCCTAAGAACGAAGCAACCAAGCAATAGAAACACGTGGGGGAAGTTCTATCACTTCCACGAGATGCATGATCACAGCACAAACGAATGCTGCCACCTAAAGAAACTGATTAAAGAGCTGATTCGGGAGAGCAAGTTCCAACAACACGTGAGAAACCCATAGAATCTTGACCAGCCCACGACTTCTCAAGCCCCTAGGAATCAAAGAAACCAAGTCAGAACTAGTGAAAAGGGATCAAAGTGGACGGCCAGAGACTCATTATTGGAACAATATCTGGCAGCCCACATCCTGCATAAAGAAGTTGGGGAGAGATGGAGTGGTATGCAAATTCATTAAAGCACGCTCCGAGGGAATCGTGTCTCACAATAGAAGATGGGGCTCCAACCAAGCAGAAAAAAACTTTGAACGATGATATTGTATTCAGAAATCGAGATAAGAAGAGATTGAAGCTCCAACTCTCGATCCAATGGTGGTGACAGTAGGATTCGGACCCATTATGGTCCGATGAGTATTGGTCAATTGCAGCAGTTCTATCAATATACTTTTCAAACGTGCCTTTGACCAAATGAAGATTGGCATGAAAAGCTAGTCTGTATGCCAAAAAAATTCAAGGGTTTGCTGGCGAGCCCAAACAACCTGTAGGAATGATTAACTTGCCAGTGGAACTTGGAGAGGGTGATCGAAGAGTTGCCCTCATTCAGACCTTCGTAGTTGTGAATGAAACTTCTTCGTATAACAAATTCTTGGGACAACCTGCCTTAGCTGATTTTAGATTTTCTTGGTCCATTGGTGCCTTACCATGAAGTTCCCAACTGCAAACGTAATCGAAGTGGTCAAAGGAGATCAATGCACCGCCAGAGAATGTTACATCGCAGAGTTACGCGAATCTAAAAGAAGGGAAAAATTGAAGGATGTGGGGAGAACTCTCAATATTCGTGAACCTTCTGAATAGCAACTATAGAGATTCCCTTTTCTTGGGGACCACAATTGATTCGACAAGGATTTGGACCGTAGAAAAAAGAGTTCAAGGGAGGATCAGGCAGCTTTGGCAGAATTGATGGTGTTTGTTCCAGTCGATATGGATGACCGAACAAAAGTCTTAAAAATTGGATCACATCTTGGAAACAAGATGCGATCGGAACTTACTAAATTTATTCGTGCCAACTTGGATGTGTTCGCATGGAAGCATTCCAACATGTGTGGGGTGTCACCTGGAATTGCATGCTAATCGCTCAACATTGACCCCAAGTTCATGCCAGTATAGCAAAAGAGATGCAGCTTGGGTCCTAAACAGTCTAAGGCATTAAGAGAAGGGGTAGACAAGCTAATGACCAATGGCTTTATCCATGACGCAACTTATCTTAATGGGTATCCAACTCAGTCTTAGTCAAAAATTCCAATGGGAAGTGGCGAAGCTGTATCTACTACTCGCACCTAAACAATGCTTGCTTGTAAGATAGCTTCCCTCTTCCCAGAATAGACCAGCTTGTGGATGGAACGGTGGGACATGAACTACTATCATTCATGTATGCATACTTTGGGTACAACCAAATCTTGATGCACGAACTTGATCAAGAAAACACAAGCTTCATTATCGACCTGGGAGTATACTGCTATAGGGTAATGCTGTTTGGTTTAAAGAATGCTGAGGAAACCTGCCAAAGATTGGTAAATACCATACTCATGCGTCAAAAACAGGAAAAGCATAAAGGTTAACATGGATGACATGTTGGTCATATCGCGAGTAGCTGTCACCTGGTTAATCTCACTGAAATGTTTGAAATACTCTGGAAGTATGGAACGAAACTCAATCCACTCATGTGTCACTTTGAATTAGCCTTCGAAAAATTCTTTGGATTCATAGTAAGTGCCAGGGGCATTGAAGCAACTCTAGAGCAAATAATTGCCCTATGAGAAGTCCAAGCCCCAAAGAATAAGAAAAAATTGCAAAGCTTGAACGGGAAGATTGTAGCATTAAGCTGATTTATCTTAAAATCCACAGACAAGTGCAAACTGTTTTTTGACGAGTTAAAGAAAGGAAAGAAAAACTTCGACTGGAGTGAGGCATGTCAAACTGCATTTGAAAAATTGCTACGATACATGGAAGCCCCACCAATCCTATCAAAGCCAGTAGATGGCGAGGACCTATTCATCTACCTAGCAATCTCACCTCATGCGTTGAGTGCTGCCCATGTGCGTTAAGAAGCGAAAATCCAGCGACCCGTATACTACATTAGAAACCAATTTACTAAAGCCGACAAAAATTACCCAAAGCTAGAAAAGCTAGCCTATTGCTTCCTGATCGCATCTACGAAGTTACGACCGTATTTCCAAGCACATCCAATCAAAGTACTAATTGATCAGCCTTGAAACAAGTGCTGTACTGACCTGAAACTTTTGGACGACTTCTCAAGCGGAAAATCTAGCTGAGCCAATACAATATTCCTTACCATCCAAGAAAGGTTGTCAATAGGCAAACGCTGGCAAATTTCATCGCTGAGTTTACCATAGGGATGACAAACAAGAAACACAATAGAAGTAGAGACGCAATGGAAATTTATTGTTGATGGCGCATCCAATAGTCTCTGTTCGGGGATGGGAGTAGTGCTTGAAACCCTCGAAGGACGTGCCATTTGCTACGCCTTATGCTTGGAATTCCTTGCGAAAAAAACAAAGCGGAATATGAAGCATTGATAACAGGGCTGAAAGTTGTGAAAGAACTTGGAATAAAGTCCGTCCACGTCTATAGTGACTCCCAGCTAGTCATATGCCAAGTAAAAGGGGAGTACCGAGCTCGAGGGGAGAACCTTTCCCCGTATCTGTCTAAAGTATAAGAGTGCCGAGTGACATCGAATACTATATCATAACTCAAATTCCGCGGGAGCAAAACACCAACGCTGACTACTTAGGTAGATTGGCAAGCTCAGGAGAAGCTCAATCGTTGGGACTAGCCTGGTTAAGACTCTGACTACCCTAAGTGTTGACGAAATGAATGTCGACTGGATCCTCAGACGACCGCTAAACTAGAAACATGGATGATGCCAATCAAGGACTACTTACTTATAGGGACCCTTCCAACTGACGAGAATCAACGGAAAAAAGCTACTTCGAAAGGCGCCACGGTTCATAATACATGATGGAACACTCTACTGAAGGGAATTCTCCACCCCCTGCATAGATGTGTGAACGAAGACGAAGCTCGACAGATCCCAAAGGAAGTGCATGAAAGCGAATGCGTAGACCATACTGGGGGCAGACCCTTGCAAAGAAAGTTCTTCGATACGGGTACTTCTGGCCAACAATAAACTGTGATGCAGTAAACTATGCTAGGCAGTGTGATCATTGCTAGAGATTTAGTAAAATTAAAAGAACTCCCTCAAAATTGTTAACGTAGATGTTCAGTCCGTGGCCGTTTGCAATATGGGGAATCGACTTGATCGGCGTGCTGCCAATAGCTAAAGGAGAGGCCAAATACGATATAGTTGCTGTTGAATATTTCATGAAATGGGCAGAAGCGGAATCGCTGGCCACCGTTACCATGAAGAAAGTTATTAATTTCGTAACTAAAAACATTATTTGCAGGTTTTGTGTGCCGTAGAAAATTATCACTGACAGTGGGACCCAATTTGAAAAGGCCGAGCTCAAAGACTTCTGCAAACGCTTCCAAATTGAAAAAAGCTTTTTCACGACCGTCGATCCGCAAGCCAACAGGAAAGTGGAAGCAATAAACAAGATCATCAAGTCCACCATCAAAAAATGACTTACTAAAGCAAAAGGGAACTTGGTTGATAAATTTCCACTTGCACTATGCGCACATAGAACAGCTCACAAAGCAGCAATTGGTCACACTCCGTTCGCCTTGGCATATGGTTCGGAAGCAATGATTTCCGTCGAACTAGAATTCCTCTCTCATCGAAGGCAAAACTTTAATCAAACAAGCAGCTCCTACTCGAATCGCTGGATATGATTGATGAAAGGAGGAAAGAAGCTAAGTTGACGACTGCCGCCCACCAAAAAAGTGTCGCGCTATACTTCAACTCCAAAGTTCATAACCAAACCTTCGAAGTGGGAGACCTCATCCTCAAACTAATCTATCCCATGCCGGGAGCCATCTGACCAAACCGGAAAGGGCCGTATGTCATCAATCAAAAGCTAAGGGATGGAACTTTCAAGATAACAACCATCGATGGAATCTAAATTCCCAGAGCATGGAACAACAAATCACTGTGTCGTTAGTTCGTATGAAAACTACCTTATGTACTTTTTATTTTTCTAATAATAAGCCATCCTAGGATGCCAAGGGCATTGTAAGTAGGTATAAACTTGCCAAACTTTTCTTAATAAAATTTATTTGCTTTTTGAACCAACAAAACCATGTTTATATTCGTAACCTGCTGAGTTGACGGGGTTAAATCAGCTCAAAACCATCTAGTTGCTACTTGAGAAAGCAGAACCCCATCCATGCCTTCTAAGAACCAATGTTGCCCCGGCAACATCGGGGAGGCTAAAATAAAAAAGTCGCGCATCCCATACGCTGCACACTAACTTTTAAAATACAAATTCCTCATGTTTTTTGAAGATAGGCAACATGTAGAAGTATTAAAACCCATGCATTTCATAAGCACGCATTAACCTTTCGAACCGTGACATCACGCTCTTAAAACATGAACTCCTCACATTGCCCGAAGATAGGCAACATTGAGGAGTATCAAAATCGTTCCGGACCAACGAGTCATATTGGTCCGAAAAGCCAAGCATCCTATAAGTCGTGCATTAACTTTCGAGCTAGGAAATCAGGCTAAAAAACATAAACTCTTCACGTTGCCAAAAGATAGGCAACATTGAGAAGTATCAGAACCGTTCTAGATTGATGGGTCATATCGATCCTAAAAGACATGTGTTCCATAAGCTGCGCATACTTCCAAGAAGCCACGCGCCCCATAAGCCATGCACATTTCTAAGTACCGAAATTGCCCCCTCATAATTAAGCAAACATTTGTAGAAATGGGTGCGACTACAATCGGAATGCTACGAACTAGCAGAAAACTCTAATTGCTGAAACTTAATGATTAACTATAACATTTAACGTGGATAACGTCTAACTACCCACAGTTAACACGAACAATGTGCATGCTCTAAGCAATGAAGTGCGTATTCGAAGATTGCAAACTTGCAAGAGAAATTATGCTCATAAATATCTACTCATGTTTTTTTGCACATTTAGTTAATCTTATAACTATACGTTAATCTTATACCCATATGTTTAGGATTCCAAAAATCCTTTAACTATATGTTACATACTTTCCAGAGTCGCATAAAAACATAAACTATATACCAAAGTTACAAAACTTGCAAGAAAAAAAATCGGATTGTGATTTAGTCCAAGTTTTGGTATTCAAACTATTCAAACCGTAAGTTACTGGTCATTTTTCAAGTATTTGAAGTAAACAGCCTTGTGAACTTGGGGGCATAAACCGGTACTTAAATAAAAAATGTTCAAAAAAAATTTTTTTCACAAGTTTTGTTACTATAAACAAAGAATTTTAGAAGTAGTCATAAGACTAGATAAAGAGAAATGGAAGAAAACAAAATAAATATAAGTGCACAAAACACGTATGAGCTGATAAGTAAAGGTACAATCAAAATATCAACAATTTGTTATATATAACTTTCTACAAGGACAAAACGTGGGTTCCGTACCCACACAGTACCGGCAAATAAAAAAGTACAGACAACACAACAAAAACACTAAGTGAAGACTCTGCACTTGAGCAAAACAACAAAAAATGAATGAAAATCAGATCAGCTACCAACCAAGCTTCTCGGCGCCTTTTTCCAGCACTCCCTTTCCCACCTTTTTTTGGAGTTTTAGCTTCGCCTTAGGAGTGATGTCACTGCCAGTAATGTCAAGTATTTCCTTGGTGCTGACGTCTTCCTCCTACTTTGTAACTTTCTCAGAAAACTCGCCTTTCGTTTTACGCTTTCGAGATCTACGGGAGCTCTTAGAGGCCTTGATGGCTTCAACCTTCTCTTTCTTAATGGCTACCAGTTCTTATTGAGATTTTCAAGGCTGCTCAATCTAAATTTCTTGCTCCCAACACCGTAAAGTCACCTTCCAAAGATATGAAAGCGTCATCCAAGCTATGCAGTGCGGCAATCTTCTCAGAGTCCGAACCCTGCTGCAAGCCTAACACAGACACGACGACCGGGGAAGGCATAGAAACGAGCACAGAAGCAATAGAGATAGCAACAGGTCCTAACGTTGAGGAATCCGATGGATTGGCAAATAAGGATAAAAATGAAAGCGTTAAATTCGTCCTGCTCTCGCAGCATGAGTTGAAAGTTCTCAAACTCGGGAGAAACAAGTAGATTACCTGCACCAGAAGAGGGATTAAGAATGTAAACCTCGTATTCACCGCCTTCACCCTCCTTCGATGGATCCATAATCCGCGAGGAAGCCTCAAGCCTAAAACTTATTTGCGGATTGCGGGGCTGTCCTGTTAGTTCCTTGGGACCGAGAATATAAGGCTTTGGTAACGCTTCGGTAGTTGCCGCCATGATAGCATCAGCAGCTTCATTCTCTCTTTCAATCCACAAAATCTCCCGCCCTTCTAGCAACGCCTTCTTTGATTCTTCATTGAGATAGGCATTCTTTAGCTCTCGTCCGGTATAAGCATACCTTCTACTGTGAAAACTAGTTAATATTTCCTCCCAAACCACAACGAGGGTACGTGGGAATTTAGGGCCTAAGTTACTGAGACACCCTTGATTTAGAAAGGAGTTGACATAAAAGCTCAGGATGGTCTCATCCATCTTCTCCTTCTTTCCCTCGAAGGCGTTCTGAAGCTCCAAATAATCCATCATCTCGACGACCTTCTCAACTTTGACACAAGCTTTATTGGCACTAAGCTACGCAACTTGATCATGGAGCCTAGCGATCATCTCAGCTTGGTCAGAGTTGATCTTATCACGCGATTTCATCACTCCTCCATGTTCCGTAATCGTTTTATTATTCCCCTCTACGATGAGGTCGTGGATGGAAATGGTCCTCTTTTGGGCCTTAATTGTCGCACTACAAGCTGCCACCTCTGCTGACTTGGCTTCTTCTGCGTGAGCCTTCTTAATTTCATCCTATAGACATCTCTATTCTCTCATAGCCTCTTTTAACTCTTTTAGCATGCCGATGCTGTTCTTGCTTTCTCGAAGCGCTGCATCCTTTTCTTCTTCCATCTATTTGATTCTAGCATCACGTTCCGCCAACATTTTTCGAAGTCATTCGTCTCTGATTCAAAGGAAATATTTAATGATAGTTTTTGTGGTTCGTGTCTGCCAGCCGTTTGCATAAATTTTCCCATCCTTCGGCCTATTCTAAATCGTTCTGGATATCCTAAAGTTGGGGCATGTATGTATCTCTACGAATCGGATGAAGATCATGATCAAACTTAACCCCCCTTAAAAACCACTCGAGAAGCGCTGCCTCAAGCCTAGAAGAACTAGATGGAAGAACATAGGCAGATCTTCGGTGGAGGCGTGAAGAATCGTGGGCCAGAGCCATATGAGGTGACAGAACCTGAGTTGAAGATGGAATGTGGGCAGAAGAAACCGAGATTTCAGGATCGATTGTGGCGAGGGCCAGAGCAAAGGCCTGTTGTTCCATAGAATGAGAACCGCGATAAAATTTGGACTTTTTAGGAAGCTCCTCTTGATCATCGAAAGTATTTCTTTTCTCGTATCCACCTTCGTTTACTCGGCCCCATTCCCTCTCGTCTCGACGACGGGTTTCAGCCTCTAAATCTTTTCTTCTTCAATATTCCTCATCTGTCTCGCCAGGCTGATAATGGCCGAAAGATCATTTTGACCAGCGTTGAGAGTTGGTAAATTCCTTAAGGTCGTCGTAAAGGCCACATCCTCTCATGGTACCTAGAATGAATAATAGATAAAGAGCCTTAGAAACTGAAGAAAAACGTGAAAGATATGTGTATAAGTGAGTATAACTCTAGTGAAACTTGTAATGCGCTTGGGAGGAGAGCCTAAAACGACGTCACAAACAGGATCGGGCAGGCGTCATGGAAGGAATCGAACTAACTTTGGGTGCAACATGACCCGGACGAGGAGATACCTCCTCAAACTTGAAGTCTTCCCCCACAAGTGCATCAAAATTGACGTAAACATTTCCCAAGTCTCTGAAGTCTACACCAGCATCTTTAATCGGAGAATCCTAACATTGTCTGACTTCCAAAGCATCATCGTTATCACTCATATCTAGGGTAGGCAAGATCCGAACAACATGACTCATCCATAGAGTCTCATCGCATGACTCAGAATCTCCATCGTCAGATTTTGCATAAAAATTCATCATCGTCACTACTGCTCTCAATCTCACCCTCCTTTTCTATGTCTATTGTGGCTTTGCTTTCTCTTTGATTAAACTCTTATTCCTCTATTTCTGGAACTGGAGGCATTTTAAGCAAGCAAATGACTCAAGTCGCGGCAACATCTTTCTCCTCGCGAGTCTCTTCGGCCGACTCTCCGAACAAGCCTTCCCTCTCTTGGGAAGCGCCTTCTTCGAAAGCGTGAGACGAGAAGGTGGATCGCGTGCATACCTTGGATTGAGAAGGGGATGGAACCTCAACTGGAACTGTAGATCTTCCTGGATGCAGTAGTCTGTATCGAAGCAAGGTTTCATCAGTCAATAAGACTTTAATGGATCTTTCCCCAACACGCCTTCAAGGTTTGGAAAGTTTCATCGAATGACAAGTCCCTGTTCAACCTTGGAATAACTGTAAGAAGTATTCGACTTGTTAGAAATTCCGTAATGACACATCGGACCACACTGAGTAAGAAAAGCAACTTACCCCCCGTTGTCCAAAGATGGTTGAACTCCTCAGGACATCTGACAAAGAAGTATTAAGTCTTGAATCGAGACGTTGTTCTACAGTTGCAGTACAATTTTACGAATCCTCCAGTCCTCGATTAAGAAAAGAAAGGACACTCATCTCTTCTTTTGAACGAAAGAAAGTATCTCAACTCCTTAAATCTCGGGGCACGGTTGAAATTTTGCATGAAAACGACATGCAGACAAGTTAAGATGGTGTGTCCTTCGGAGTGAATCTCAAACGGAACGATTTCTAAGTTCGAGAGGGTTTCTCTTAAAAATTGTTAAAGGGGGGCAAAACTCCGTTCAAGCATATACCTATGAAAATCGGTATATCCTGAGGGTGGCACATGAGAAAATTTATCCTTCTTTGAAAGGCGCACGTCTTCCTCCAGGATGTCGTGTTGTAGGCAGATATTGTGCAAGACTTTAGTTAAAAACGTGGAGGAATCTCTCTACAGAGGATTGAGAATAACTCTAAAGTTAGGAGGAGTTCGATCCATGACCAGACCAATTGGAACTAACTGGCCATACTCAGCCTATAAAGCTGAAGGAGACGCGACAAACGAAGACTCGACCTCCAAAAGTGCAGGACTTCCTCCGCTAGACTTGTGGCAAGAAGATGGGTACTTCATTCTAAAAAACATATCTTCATCCGAAATGGTCAGGTAATTCTACTCTAAAATTAAAATTCCCCATACTACACTTGAATTTTGAAGAAATATCAATTCATGCTAATGTGTCGGACTTCAAGTATGTACCGGGGCAAGTACGGTGTGTTATCTATCGGTGGTGGGCTCAGTGTTCTAAACACTACAAATGCTCTATCCCATGTAGATAATATGCTCGCAGCTGAGAGGTAAAAGGACTTCTCGTATCACTTTCCTTTTGAAATTACTTCTCCTACACTTACCCATTATCGATCAACGATCGTTAAAGAATCCGTTGATCGAAACGACACAGAATATCCCTTACAGTACAGGTACACTATGCATGCAAAAGCAAGAAAAACCAATCTGAAAGGACGAAAACCATTCACGACGTGCCGTGCGGTATCGATATGGGACCTGGCACAAGTCAATTCTGTCTCAAGACTTGAATTACTATCTTCCTCCATTAAGCCGCAATCGACTCGAACTCTTCACAACGAACATCACGAATGAATCTCCATTGCTAAACTGATAAATGAACGTCATAATCAACAAACCCACCTTGGGCTAGCAACCTAAACACAAAGATGGTCAAAGATTTAGAATCAGCGTGCTAAGAAATGGATCGACGATGATCTAAGGCAGTGGGCTAACCTAGGGTTCGGTTGACAGTGGAAAAAGAGGAGTTGAAGTTATGGGAAAACGGCGACGATGGGGCTATGAAGTTGACGGCGACACTAAATGGTTAGATGGAGTTGGGGACCGATAGTCGAATTGCTGGATGCTTGGATCAAGTCGCTGAAAGAGGTTTAAGTCGTTGGAGGAAGTTAATCAAGGGTTATGGAATAGGAATGAGGAAAGTTGGCTTGAGAGTTTAAATAGGAAAAGAGAACATGGAAAAATACTTTAGTAGTCATGTCGCTAGCGATCCATCAGCTATGGATTGCTAGCGATCCATGAAATTGCCTATTTTGTATCTCAAACCTACATAGTGATGTCCATACATTACTTCAAGGCATGTGGGGAAGCCATAGAGAAAATTCGGTCTTTTATGACAAACAATGGCAGTCCAGGACAAAACTAAGCAAGCGACAGTCTAATCTAGTTCAATTCGTGTAGCCCCAATACAACTACTTGAAATTCAACACCGAGAAACTGAAAAATGATAACTTCTAGAGCATGCCTTGCGTTCAATAAAGATATATTCTTGGGGGAAAATGTTATCCGATTTTTTGACCTAGCGGAAGTCGGAACAATCCGATCGAGTCAGCATAGCCCAAAGGCCAACTAAAAAAGACTAGAAGAAGGAGTCAAAAGAAGTTAGAAGAAAAGAAAGAAAAAATACTCCAAGGACATGGCCAATGGATCGCCAACGATCCATAGCATTAACGCGGAAGTTTGCAAACAACATCAACGCAAGCCAATGAAGATATCCAGAAGGTAAAGTCCAAAGTTAGGCTGAGTATATAGATCACTAGCGATCCATACATCATGGATCGCCAGTGATCCATACATCCTCATCCGATCACTGTGACTCAAATGCAACAGAGCAAAGGGAAGCGCTAAGGAATTAGCTCGCCTTCAGGAATATTCTATGGATCGCTAGCGATCCATGCTTTTGCTTTGGGTCGTGGCCAAACTTCCTGTTTGTGTCAAAATTGGGCACAACACTCTTCGGAAGTTTTTGAAGAGATAATAAGTGAAGAAAGCAAATTAAAATGAGGATTATCTAACAAAAACTCCAAGCAACAGAAAATAAATTGCACAGAAGACAACAATTTAGAGTGGTTCGGCAATTTGCCTACGTCCACTATGAAGCTTTGTTATTTTATTGCTCGATATCCGGAGAATACAACTTTTATATGGCTAAGTACAGCAGTTCTTAAGCAAAAATTCGAAGTCAAAGGCAGCGACGGTGCTCTGAAGTGATTTTGGCGGCGTCCGGGCATGCTTTATCTCTCGAAATTCTCCGATCCCTTTTCTGAATGACCAGGGGCTCTATTTATAGGTGTTGGAGGCTGATATTTCTCCTAAAATCCGGGAAGACCACTTTTGACACGTGCAGGGGGCCCACATGGCCGAATTCTGGAGATCCGGGCCCGCTTTTGGATCGATTCGACCCTTGGTTCGAATCGATCAAAAAAGTGTCTAATCGGGATGAAACTTGGCGTGGCCATTCTTCTATGTACGTGCAAGCTCTTATGAAAATTTCATGGCATTTGGACTTGTAGATCTCAAGTTATGATCGATTCAAGATTGTATTTCTGGTCAACATGCGCGCTTCGAATCCATGGCCTTCGAATCGATAGGGTCGAATCCCTGGGTTTCAGCAGCTACAATTTGATGGGTTCGATGTTATGGATTCGAAGATACCCTTATGCGCGTCCTTTGCGTCGTTCAGAGTGTCTCGTAGTTGGCCGATGCGAAGTCTTCTTTGCTTGATGGATTCGAAGGACCTTCACGGGATGGAGTCGAAGATAGGAATTCTTCGAGGGATTCGAACCAAGGCAGGTGTGGACGGGTTCGAAGCATGGCTACCTCTGATGGATTCGAATGAAGGCATGTCCTTGATGGGTTCGAAGGAAGGGCTTGTCCGATGGAGTCGAAGCAAAGGAGCTTTCCGTGGATTCGAAGACAGGAGCGCCTTGATGGATTCGAAGGCAGGATTGCCTTGATGGATTCGACGGCAGGGTTCGAAGGTATACCCTTTCGATTCGATCAATCGTGCGTTCCTTCGTATCGATCAAGGCGTTCCATGGTTCGATCGATACGAAGGGTTCTCTGCTCCATGGATTCGAAGATGGTTATGAATTGGAGTCGAGGCTTCTTGGACTTCATGGATTCGAACGTTGCTCCTGCTTATGGATTCGAACCTTGATCGATTCGACCCTGGGTCTCCCCGATGGATTCGAGATAAGGCCTACCCTCCTTATTTTCTCTTGGCGACACCTTGAGCATATGAACTCGGATCTCCCCGAAATTTGAAACGCGGACTTCTACGATCTTTCTGGTCATGTCCTATCAATTGTGGATCAATCTGGACTCGGACAAAATTCATCGATATCCATAGCGAAGAGAAGTGCAACCAATCTCTGAGATGAACTGTCCTTTGTTTTTGGCCAATCTCTTGGTATCACGGCTTTGCCAAAAAGCGGGATAACATTTTGCCCCCCAAAGTACGTCTTGTGGGAACATGACGTGCTTTGAATAGTTGCCATTTCTTTCTGAAAAAAAATCATTGCCCTCTTTTTGTTGAGACTCGTACGCTGTATTACTGTAACCTTGCCTTGATATGATTGATTGCTGAATAGTAGCGCTTAGCCACTGGCTGTTGTTGTTGTAACAGGATGACTGTTTGATCCCGATGTCCTTTGATGGATTCGAAGTCACGTCTGTTCGAATCGATCGTCTTCGAGTCGACGGTTTTTTTTTTAATCCAGCCTTTGCCTAGTGCTTCCTTGAATCGATGATGCCTCGCATCGATAGAGTTGGGATGGATTCGATCGTGCAAGGGATCTGAAGGTAACGGGTTCGAAGTGGAATATGGATTCGGCCATGTGATGGATTCGAAGTTATGGCTTTTCACTGTGATGGATTCGAATGCAATGGGTTATCGAGTGCTTGTTCGAATCGATGTGATCTGGCTAGTGACCGGCGGTAGGAGGTAAACACAACCGGGAGTCGAAAAGCCACGCGTTTTCTGTGGAATCCATATAAATATCCAAGGCCGTCCTCATTTTTACTTCTTACTCTTCGCTTTTTACTGTAGTTCTACCTTCGAATCGGTCCTCCAACGTCGAATACAACTGCATTCTGCACGAATCGATCCAATTCCTCCAAGTTTCTCACCGCCATCGAATCCAATCAGGTAGGTCAAGAGATCGATCCGAGTATAGAACAATGAAAACTGAAAATTTGACATCGACTTCAATCTTCTCTTCCGAAACCCATGAGTGATAGTGAGGTCTAAAGTGGGTTGACTCGATGGATCTGGGGATTGAGGCCATTCAAGTCGTATCGATTCTGAGTGTCATCAGGGAGAAGATCGATTCGAACCGATCAAGAAGGTGAGGCTTCGAATCGATGTAGGAATAGGTAGTTCGAATCGATCAAGATTGTGAGATTTCGAACCGATGGATTCGAAGGACCGCGCTGATCGATTCGAAGTGTCAATACCCTGATCGATTCGAAAATGTGCAGCGTTGATCGATTCGAAGTTACGCGAAGCTAATGGATTCGAAGCACCTTCTCCACCCTAAAGCTGCATCGAGTCGACCTTCCTGGCTTCGAGGCGCATGGATTCGAACGTCTTCGATTCGACTCGTATCGATTCGAGTCGATCGATTCGAACGTTCGAACATACGAAATTTCTAACTCTATGATTGGCTCCAACTTTTGAGTCTATGACCAACTTCAAGTTTGAACTTTTTGTTGAGCTTAATGAACTTTAGCATACTTGACCCCGACGAGCTTCGGCCTTGCATGATCGAATCTAACTTGACATCTCCATTGAAGCTCGTCGATGGCACCATGACTTAAACAAAACACAACAAGTTTATTACTTGAACTAGCCAATAGCTTCTGGGTGGCGTGAAAGTGACGGTCAGCGATGACGGTCGTTTTCATTCTCAAATCCAAAATTTCGCAGTTTGGACACCTCGTTTTATCTTTGTAAAGTCTGCTTAAATTTTTTTCTAGCACTTATATTGCACAACATATTCATACACTCTGCACCGCGGGAATGCTTGGGTTTTTACGTTTTTAACGCCACTTTCTGGTGAGTTAGTTAATTATGGAGTCTTCGAGTTCTCAACAACAAGAAGCACAAAGCTCGCCCTTTCCAATGCTTGAGCTCTCGGACATCCCTCCTGAAATCGTAGATCCGGCTCCGGACGAATTGCCGGAGGCCATATTTATCGAAGATCCGGTCGATTCTGTTCAATCCAATATCTCAGAGTCTCTGTTGGGCCGGTTATGTTCGAAGCACAACATATCTTTGGACGACGTTCTATTACCCAGTGCCAGCGATAGACCACACAACCCTCCTGAGGGATATACTGCCTTTTACCGCCATGCCTGTGCAGCTGGATCTCTTCCCCCTTTTAACCAATATATCAGAGAGATGTTGTCGTATTTAGGAATCGCTCCTTCACAGCTTCATCCCAACGGGCATGCATTACTAAACAGCGTCTTCGTCATATTTATGGATTGCCGTTTTCGCCCGCCAAGACCTAACGAGATCAGGCACATCTTCAATTTTAAGAGTAGAGGTGATAGCCCGTCTTTCACTTTTCTGGAGGCGGTCAGGAACTGTCAGGTCGTGACTAGGGCTTGGATCCGGCTTAGTTATTTCAAGAACGAGTGGTTTTTTGTTCGTTGCCCCCCAGGGTTTGCCAGGAGATGGTTATCCAGACGTAAGCATCATAATTCGTTATTGAGTGGTCATTCTTAATACTTTACATTAATATTCTGCTACTCTCGCAGCCATCATTTCAAGACCTGCTGGTGGGCATTATAGGGGCGTCGTTCAAAGCTTGCAAAGGGTTCCCCATGACTTAAGGCACATAGATCTGCTATTGACCGATGATAACTTAAGGACACTGGGTTTGATTGAGATGGGCCAGAGTATTGTGATTGAAGGTTTGGCGAAATCGGCCTCGAGGAAGAAGAAAAAAGTGGCAAAAAGAAGACCTGGCGTTGTAATAAGAGAAATGAGCGATGACGAAAGAACGTCCACAGATACTGATATAGCTGCCGACCTTTCCCGAATAGAAGAGGGTCATAAAGGCAAGGCTGTTGTACCTAAGCTTAAGAGACGGAAGTCTGTAGTTGTAACCCGTTCCCAACCTGGGGTTACCATTTCCCGTGCTTCTCCTTGTCAGTCTGGAGACCTTTTCACCGGGTTGGACGATATTCCCATTCCGGACTACGTATCTCTCCATCACGGGTCCGGGCTGGAAGAGCTCCGGGGAGCGCTTGACATAAGCGATTCTTTACCCGTTAGTGTAATCGACGCTTCTGGTTGGTCGGGGGGTTTGCGCATTTATTCACTTTTCACGACATTTCACGACTTCCACACGCATTGCAGTGTTTTTTCTTGGTACTTAATCGAATTGTTCCTTTTTACAGGCATCATGTCGAATCGTCCTTCTACACTTGACAAACTTCGGCGAGTACACCATTCTTCATCCTACTATGTGTCTCGCCGCAGGGATTCTGACCGAGATCGTGAGCGGAGGTATAATGAGTAGGAACACCGTGATAGGGACCATTCTCGACACTACTCCAGCCAGGAACATTCTGATAGGGACCGAAGGTATCGTTCACCCTCTCGTTCTCCTCCGTCGTCCAGGGGCCAAGTGCATGTAGTTGAAACTTCGCGGCAACAATCATCTCAACAAATTTCTAAACCTGGTCCACATCGCTCAAGGACCGACACAGCCACGACCGTAACCGTAGAGGAAGCACCCCTTGAACCGTCTGGTGAAGGGGCTATTAGAATTGCTCAGTTCAAAAAGACTTTCCAGAGATATGCTTTGACGCCTATATCTTTCTGCCCAACCTTAAGAGAATTCCCGAAGAGGCCGTGCACACTGCCCTCAGCTATACTCGAGATTTTTATGCTCAATATAAAGAGTGGTACAGGGCAGCTGTTAAAGCCTCAAAAGTAGCCTTCGAACGAGCCAAAGTTATTGAGAGCTTGGAAGCAGACTTGGCTCAGAAGAACCGTATCGTTGACGTTCTTCAATCTGAAACGGAGTCTTCTCGCAAAGCTGAACTGGAGTCGTTACAGAAGGTCGATGAGACATTGGTTGAGATGGAAAAAATGCAACAAGCGCACTGTACTTTAGTTGATGATTTAGGCCATCGATACAAAAACGTTGAGGCCGAGCGAGATGCGGCGGTCAGGGAACTTGAGGAGTTAAAAGCTAAATTCGCCAGTTTAAATAAGGAAAAAGATGATGCTAATGCAGCTGCACAGGAAGCGTATGAGCAAGCTGTGTCTCTTCGAGCCGAGCGAGACGCAGCGGTTGCTAAGGTTGGAGCGGTGGAAGCAGAGGTAGAAGGGAGAGTTCAAGCGGATATTTTCAGAGTAGAAGCTGAATTTGACGATCTTCTCGACACTTATAATGCCAATGTACTCGAGCACAGGAATCTCTCGTGGCTCGGAGATTATTCTGCGCTCCTGCTCAGTGCTTGGAAAAAACTAGTGGCGAATAAAAGAGCATCTCTCCCTGAAGGTGCCGTAGATGAGTTTGAACTTGAATCTCGCTTATTGAACGAAGAGGAAAGGAAACTCCTCCACGACGCGATGATCACCGCTGAGAGGGAGAGACTTGGGTTTCATCATGTAGAGATGGGTGAAGGTTCTGGAGCCGCACATGACAGTGAGAATGTTCCAGTTGATGCTCCAACCCCATCTGGAGTCGTTACTACAGCTGTTCCACAAGTTATCCCTGCTTATAATCCGGACCGACCGGAATTGTCTCTCGGTACATCTACCGCTTCGGAACCTGTTCTATCAACGAGCCGCAGCAAAGAAGGTATTATAAATGTTGCTTTAAGTGTTTCTGGAATTTTGAACTTGTAGTCGATCTTTTGACCATTTCTCTTGTGTTTTAATCAGTGACTGAAAGCGATGCGCCAACACTTCCAATTCCACAAGTTTCGCAGCCAAAGCTAGGAGCCGTTGTTACTGAGGCCATCACGACCACTGTTTTTACCAGCGAGATGGGAGGAGGGAGCTCGATGTCGTTTGATGTTCAGATGATCGAGGAGCTCCTCAAACAACCTTGTGAACCTTTCCCTGACCCTTCCTTTACAATGGGTGGTGTTACCTCTTCTTTTAGCTCATTTATACCGACCGTCCCCGTTTCCAGCGCTGATCGATCAATCCGAGAAGAGGAAATTCTTGCTGAGATAAGTGCTAAAATGGCTACGACAGTTGGTGGTTCTGGAGGCGATGTCGCTCCACCAAGCTTAACTTCTTCAATCATTACTTCTCTCACCACCACTGTTATAACTTCCAGCGTTGAAGCTTCGCCACCCGCTACGGCTCCTCCGCCTTTAGTTCGCCCTCTAAAAAGGATCTCTGTCCCTTCTAGTTCTGAGGAAGATGTAGATATCATGCCAGACCCTGAGGACGCTCCAAAGAAGGACAAGAAATCTCGTAAGAAGCCGGGTAGCGGGTCTAGCGGCTCAACCCCAAAGAAGAGACATCGGAAGAAGAAGGACTGAACTTCTTGTTTTGTCATGCAGTCGCGAAGCAGAATTTCTTTTTACTTCTCTTTTTGTCGGTTGTGTATGAGTGTGGATCCGGCATCCACTTTATGAGTTGTTTTTGGTTTTATCATGTAATCAAACTCTTTTTTCGTTTGTTAATAAAATAGTAAACAACTCTTTTCTTATTTGCTTAAGTATTGATTAGCTTATGCCCACATATGCTATAAGCCTTGTATACATGTCCGCACTTCGGGGACTTAACATAATCTGTCGTTAACGGTTTTGTGTACTTGTGGTGTTTTCACCGTCAAGTAGAGTTTGTTTTTTATTTGCCGAGTTTGAGAATCTTGGTCGCGAGTTGTAGTCGACGAATAATCGAATTTCGGACGTTACATTGCTTCGGTTAGCGATTAACACTTAGCTTTTTTGCCCCTAGTCTCGGGGAATAACATCTGTGTTTTGGTGGTTGTGTTTAACGCAAACCTTAAGCACGTTTCCACATTCTAGGGACTTAGGATAATTTGTAATCGATAACTTGGTTCACACTATGGGAATTTGAGAGTTATCGACGTTTTTCAATATGGTTCGCGTTCCGGGAACCTCGAATTGACGTTTACACTCCATTTCACGCTCTAGGAATCTGGAGTTCGCGTGGATCCTCCGGTTCGCGCTCCGGGAACCTGTAATTTATGTTTATACTCCAATTCATACTCTGGGAAGTTGGAGTCGGCCGATAGATGGTCAGTCACACCTGTTTGGGCTTTTTGGGAATTTGTTCACACTCTGCGAATGATGGATTTGATGTTTATACTCCAATTCACACTCTGGGAAGTTGGAGTCCGTTCGCACTCTGGGAACGAATTATTTTAATGTTTATACTCCAATTCGCTCTCCGGGAAGTTGGAGTCCGTTCGCACTCTGGGAACGAATTGTTGAGTGTTTATATTCCAATTCACACTCTGGGAAGTTGGAGTCCGTTCACACTCTGGGAACGAATTATTTTAATGTTTATACTCCAATTCGCGCTCCGGGAAGTTGGAGTCCGTTCACACTCTGGGAACGAATTGTTTAACGTTTATACTCCAACTCTCGCTCCGGGAACCGAGAGTTGAAGTTTATACTCCAATTCATACTTTGGGAATTTGGAGTTGGCGGGGGGATTGTCGTGTGTCAATCCCCGTGAATGTTGATGTAGTGTTCTGTCCCCGAGTTCGGGTTTCACTTAGTGAGTGACTGGTCGCATCACAATCACTCCCTACTTGAATAAGTCCCTCCCCGTGATGGGACTTAGCCCTTCGTGCATTGTAATATAATGCGTCATATTCAGTAAACCACAGCTCTGGCTCGAAGAGATGGCATTTTATTGCTGAAACGAAAGAATACGGCAAAGTCAGTTGCCTTATTACAAATTTAAGTCTCAAAATACTAGAATAAAATGCAAAGAAGTAAATTGACAGAAAGTAAATAGGTAAAATTTCTCATATGTAGTAGCGACGAAGACTTTCGCTATTCCAAGCTCTCGGCAAGGTAAAACCGTCAACTGTTGACAATTTGAACGTGCCATCTCCGAGTTTTTGTGAAATCACATACGGTCCTTCCCAATTTGGCTTCATGGGTGAAGGGACCGGATAAACTCTTTTGAGTACGAGATCGCCGAGTTCGAAGGTTCGCGGACGGACCTTCGCCTTGTACAGTCGGGCGACTTGATTACGATATGCGGCTGCCCTCAAATCAGCCTCTTCGCGCTTCTCATCGAGTAAATCCAAAGATTCAGCAAGTAATATGGCATTTGTTTTCGGATCGTAATACGTTACACGATGGGAATGCACTTCCATTTCGACTGGAATAACGGCTTCAGAACCATAAGATAAGGAAAACAGGGTATGACCGGTTGCAGTTTTATGGGTCGTTCGATAGGCCCATAATGCCATAGGGAGTTCGTCAACCCATTTGCCCCCAGCTTTTTCCAGTTGCTTCTTTAGAATGGACTTGATAACTTTATTAACTGCTTCAACCTGACCATTTGCTTGTGGGTGTGCCACTGCTGAGAATTTCTTCTGGATGTGAAATCGTTGGCAGAAATTTTTGAATTCAGCACTGTCGAATTGAGTTCCGTTATCAGTAATGATAGTATGTGGGAGACCAAAACGGCAGATGATGTTACGCACTACAAAGTTGATTACTTTCTTTGTTGTGATTGTCGCAAGGGGTTCAGCTTCAGCCCATTTGGTGAAATAATCAACCGCGACGATGGCGTACCTCGCGCCACCTTTGGCCAGAGGCAATGTGCCGATGATATCCATTCCCCACACCGCAAATGACCAAGGACTGACCATCTGGGTTATCTCAGTAGGCGGGGCTCTTGAAATTCGAGCATGTTTCTGGCATTTGTCACATTTTCTAGCGTAATCTGCAGCATCGCGATTAACGGTGGGCCAATAATACCCATATCGAAGTATCTTCTTTGCTAGTGCTTGCCCCCCAGTGTGATCACCACATTCTCCTTCATGTACATCGTGTAACACTCGTTTGATTTCATCGTGTGCGATACACCGGAGGAGAGGAACAGAGTATCCTCTCCGATACATGACTCCATTCTGAATCACAAATCGTGAAGCCTTTCGCAGAACTTGTCTTTTCTCGCTTCACCGCTCGGGCAATACACCACGTTCGATATAATCTTGATAAGGAGTCATCCACGACTCCTTGGTGGAGGTTGCCTCAAATGCGAAATCAGTCTCCCTTCGATCAATGCTCGGAGATGATAGGGTTTCAATCGGAACCACCCCCAACTGTTGAGCCTCACCCGTGCTTGCTAACTTTGCCAATGAATCAGCTTTCTGATTGTGCTCTCGGGGTATGTAGAAAATGGCATAGCAATCGAATTGATTAAGTATCTCTAGGACTTGAATTAGATAAGCGGCCAGTCTTCGATCCTTGGCTTGGTATTCACCTCGGACTTGACACACTATCAATTGGGAATCACAATAGATCTCTACAGCGATGATTTTCAGATCACGGGCAAGTTTTAGTCCGGTAAGTAGAGCTTCGTACTCGGCTTCATTGTTGGTTGCGCGGAACTCGAATTTCAAAGCATAACATATGGATCGTCCTTCGGGGGTCTCAAGCACTATCCCAGCTCCTGAACACCGATCGTTTGACGCACCATCGGTGTACATCTTCCAGATGTGTTCGGGAGATATGCTGGTTTCGGGCAAGTCTTCAGGAATAGTGAATTCGGCTATAAAATCTGCTAAGACTTGGCCGTGAATGGCTCTCCTTGGAGTATAAGTGATGTCGAATTGACTCAGTTCGATGTTCCACTTCAGTAACCTACCAGACGTCTCAGGCCGCGTAAGGACCTGTCGTAACGGCTGATCGGTATACACAGTAATAGGATGAGCCTGGAAATATGGCCGGAGCTTCCTCGAGGCAATGACTAGGCAATATGCCAACTTTTCAAGCTTTGGATAATTTCTCTCGGCTCCGGTTAATCGTTTACTCACGTAGTAGACCGGCTTTTGCACTCGGTCTTCCTCCCGAATCAATGCAGCACTGATCGCATTCTCTGATACTGCCAGGTAAAGATATAACTGTTCATGATCTACAGGCTTTGAGAGGATTGGTGGTACGGAAAGATGCTGGATTAGTGATTGAAATGCGCCCTCGCAGTCTGTGTTCCATTCGAAGTTTCGTTTTCCCTTTCGAATTAAATCGAAAAATGGGAGGCATTTGTCGGTCGATTTTGAGATAAACCTGCTCAGCGCTGCCACTTTTCCGTTAAGACTCTGAACTTGCTTTATGGTTTTCGGAGTTTGTAGATTTCTGATTGCCCAAATCTTTTCGGGGTTGGCCTCTATTCCTCGGGCATTGACAATGAACCCAAGAAATTTTCCGGATGCGACTCCGAAGTGACACTTGAGTGGATAGAGCTTCATTCCGTATTTCTGGAGGATGTCGAACATTGATTCCAGGTCCCTGACATGATCACCAGAGTATCGTGACTTCACCAACATGTCATCTACATATACCTCCATAGTCTTTCCAATCTGATTGGCAAACATTCGGTTGACTAAGCGTTGATAGGTCGCGCCAGCATTCTTTAATCCAAAGGGCATGACTTTGTAGCAGTACAACCCCAAGTTAGTTACGAAGCTTGTGTGTTCTTGATCCGGTACATGCATGGGTATCTGGTTGTAACCTGAGTAAGCATCCATGAAAGATAGCAATTCATGTCCAGCGGTTGAATCTACCAGTTGATCGATCCGGGGGAGTGGAAAGCTGTCTTTCGGGAAGGCTTTATTTAGGTCAGAGTAATCGATACACGTTCTCCATTTTCCATTCGGTTTTCAGACAAGTACGGGATTGGACACCCATTCTGGGTATAAAGCGTCTCTAATGAACCCATTTGATTTCAACTTATCGACCTCTTCCTTCAGGGCAGCAGATCTCTCTGGATCCATACTACGCCTTTTCTGCTTGACCGGGATATATCGCGGGTCAATGTTCAATGTGTGGCTTGCAATGTCGGGCGAGATTCCGCACATATCAGAGTGTGTCCAGGCGAACACGTCAAGATTCGCCCGGAGAAAATCAACCAATTCCTGTTGTGTCTTTCGGTCAAGTTGAGACCCAATCTTCAATATTCTCGAGTCGTCGTGATCATCACCAATCGGGACATCAATGGTCAGCTCGGCCGGAGAAGCCTGACTTTCTGTAGATTTTTCTTTATTATCATTATCCCTCGGATCAAGATCCTTTTGGAATCGGTTGTGGTGCCCAGGCTGGAGCCCAGGCGCTAGTTGTCAATCGTCAGTCAAACGGGCGCAGAGAGATTCCTCTACGCCTTTTCCTTTCTCTTTCCGCTGCGCCTCTCGCAGCTCAGCAACATAACAGGCTCTTCCAGCAGCCTGATCTCCTTGTACAACTCCTATTCCGTGGTCAGTAGGGAACTTCAGAGTTAAACACCATAGGGCGATAGCAACCCTAAATTCGGCAAGGGCCGGTCGGCCCAAAAAAGCATTGTATGGGGAAGGAATATCTAAGACAACAAATTGCAATATCCGAACTCTTCGGCATTCTCCCGCTCCCAACTCTACTGGCAATCCGACTATTCCAGTTGGTATTGTTGCACTCCCATTGAAGTCGTGGACGCGTGATTGACAAGGCTTTAAGTCCTTAGCTTCCATTTTCATTAAATCATATGCTCTTTTAAATAAGATATTCACAGAACTTCCGCTGTCTACCAGGATCCTCTTCATCCAAGCAGGACCAACTTGAGCGGATATAACCAATGGGTCAATTGTGGGAGCTTCGACTTTATCAGCATCTCGATTTCTAAACACTATTTCATCAGTCATTGTCTTTTGTTGCTTAGCCGGTGTTCCGTCTTCCGAATTGCTGCAACATTCAAAGTCAACATGCCTGATTGATCTAGCATATGACTCCATTTCCCTCCAACTTCTGTCAGCTGGATGAGGACCACCGCTTATCGTATTGATAACCAACCTTCCGCCTATGCGAGCAGGTTCACCGTTTCTTTCCTGATTCTGTGTTCGATTTTGATTAGATGGACCCGCTCCACCAGACTGCGGTGTCCGAACAAACTGGTCCAACTTTCTTTCTCTAATCAACTTTTCAATGAGGTCTTGCAAATGTCTACACTCATTGGTATTATGCCCATAACTTTCATGAAACCTACAGAACTTCCCTGTCTGAATTTGCTTCTCCGATGAAGGCTTCGGAGCAGGCTTCTTGTATTGCATAGTATTACAAGTCTGTAAGTATACATTTTCCAGTGACGTGTTAAGCGGTGTATAATTGTCAAACATTGCGGCCCTACGCCTCGGACCACGACTTTGATTCTGCTTCTTGTTTCGGTTATCACCATTTCTTGATTGCTGGGCCTGTTTATTTTGAATATTCAATTCGACTTTTCCCGAATTTTCTCCGGATTGTTTAACTGCAACATTACTCTGAATCCCTTCACTGCTGGGCCTTGCATCGTCCTGCTTCCTAGACTGTTTCGCATCCTCTCGTCTCAAGAATTGAGCAGCTTTGGAATAGAAACGGTCCAACGATGCGGGAGGTTTCCCGGCTAGCCAATTTCCAAATTCGGAATCAAGGTCGATTCCTTTAGTCAGGGCCATTAGGATGGAATTATCATTAGGATTGGTAATCTCTGCGCATGCAGCATTGAATCTCTCCAAATATCGTCTAAGTGTTTCTCCCGGAGCTTGAGTAACACTTGATAGGGTATTAACATCTTTAGGTCGGGCAATATGCATGCGGAATTGTTCAACAAATTTAGTAGCTAGCTGGTCAAACGAAGAAATTGATCGGGGTGGTAATCGGGTGAACCACATTGTCGCAATTCCCCCTAAGGAAATAGGAAAACTGCGGCACTTTACTGCGTCATCAGCTCTTGCAGCAGTCATTGACCATTCATATTTCAGAACATGTTGATTCGGGTCGGAATTTCCTTCATACATGGGAAGGGTTGGCATTCTGAATCGGCGAGGAGGTTCAGCATACAATATGTCATCAGTAAATGGGGTATGACTCCGGGAGATTCCCCAGTCGTCATTCGTTAGGCCTTGACTCTCGCGAATCATTCGCCGCACCGTGGCTGAGAAGTCTGGTATTGGAAAATTCTGTGGGTGGTGAGCCAAAGTATGGTCGGGTTCCATAGTGCGAGGTGGGATCGGATGCTGTCGACGATCCTCATCTCGCCTCCTTGGCTCGATATCTTCTGGGATATATGGCTCTGGAGCCTGACCCTGCTGATGATAATTTTAATTGGAGTGATCTCGAGCATCAACCCCTATGTCAACTGCAGCGGTTGTAGCAGCTCGACCATCTGCAGTGTACTGAGGAATAGTGCCTCCTCGGGAGGAGGGTCCGGTATGGAAGCTGGTGGAAGGGCCAACCCTTATCTGCCCAACGGTTACTGCCTGTTGACAGTCAGCGGCTTGCGTATGATTTCCGTCTAGCCTGGGACGGATAGATCGGGTATTGTAATCTGAGGAAGCGGAGCTTTCGGTGGAAGAACGAGAAGCTTGGTCCCTTCTGGATTTTCTTCGTTTTTGGTGATTTAGTTGATTGGTCAACTCAGCATTAGCGCGCAATTGCTCAGTTAGCTGTTGTCTGCTCTGGGTTAATTCTTGAAGTAGTGCTTGGAACTCTTGCCTCGTAACCGGACCTGACTGATCCGTATGCCCAACAGCATCTTGGTTAGTGGATTGTAGTTGTGTGGGGTTTTGCCTATCCCGGCCTTCCTGATCACCAATGTTGGAAGTGGTTCTTGTACTCACCATTTTGAAACGTTGAATTCTTTCCTAGACTTTTGACAAATCTGAGTAGAATGGAAGGAGTTTGAATATGAAATCTGGATCTCCCTCTTAGATTTATGCAATCCGGTATCGAAGATAGATCCAAGGAGCAGGAGAAAAAACTGGGTTTTTTCTCAGTGAAAGCACCAAAGTGTTTGTGTCAAAATTGGGCACAACACTCTTCGGAAGTTTTTGAAGAGATAATAAGTGAAGAAAGCAAATTAAAATGAGGATTATCTAACAAAAACTCCAAGAAACAGAAAATAAATTGCACAGAAGACAACAATTTAGAGTGGTTCGGCAATTTGCCTACGTCCACTATGAAGCTTTGTTATTTTATTGCTCGATATCCGGAGAATACAACTTTTATATGGCTAAGTACAGCAGTTCTTAAGCAAAAATTCGAAGTCAAAGGCAGCGACGGTGCTCTGAAGTGATTCTGGCGGCGTCCGGGCGTGCTTTATCTCTCGAAATTCTCCGATCCCTTTTCTGAATGACCAGGGGCTCTACTTATAGGTGTTGGAGGCTAATATTTCTCCTAAAATCCGGGAAGACCACTTCTGACACGTGCAGGGGGCCCACATGACTGAATTCTGGAGATCCGGGCCTGCTTTTGGATCGATTCGACCCTTGGTTCGAATCGATCAAAAAAGTGTCCAATCGGGATGAAACTTGGCGTGGCCATACTTCTATGTACGTGCAAGCTCCTGTGAAAATTTCATGGCATTTGGACTTGTAGATCTCAAGTTATGATCGATTCAAGATTGTATTTCTGGTCAACATGCGCGCTTCGAATCCATGGCCTTCGAATCGATAGGGTCGAATCCCTGGGTTTCAGCAGCTACAATTTGATGGGTTCGATGTTATGGATTCGAAGATACCCTTATGCGCGTCCTTCGCGTCGTTCAGAGTGTCTCGTAGTTGGCCGATGCGAAGTCTTCTTTGCTTGATGGATTCGAAGGACCTTCACGGGATGGAGTCGAAGATAGGAATTCTTCGAGGGATTCGAACCAAGGCAGGTGTGGACGGGTTCGAAGCATGGCTACCTCTGATGGATTCGAATGAAGGCATGTCCTTGATGGGTTCGAAGGAAGGGCTTGTCCGATGGAGTCGAAGCAAAGGAGCTTTCCGTGGATTCGAAGACAGGAGCGCCTTGATGGATTCGAAGGCAGGATTGCCTTGATGGATTCGACGGCAGGGTTCGAAGGTATACCCTTTCAATTCGATCAATCGTGCGTTCCTTCGTATCGATCAAGGCGTTCCATGGTTCGATCGATACGAAGGGTTCTCTGCTCCATGGATTCGAAGATGGTTATGAATTGGAGTCGAGGCTTCTTGGACTTCATGGATTCAAACGTTGCTCCTGCTTATGGATTCGAACCTTGATCGATTCGACCCTGGGTCTCCCCGATGGATTCGAGATAAGGCCTACCCTCCTTATTTTCTCTTGGCGACATCTTGAGCATATGAACTCGGATCTCCCCGAAATTTGAAACGCGGACTTCTACGATCTTTCTGGTCATGTCCTATCAATTGTGGATCAATCTGGACTCGGACAAAATTCATCGATATCCATAGCGAAGAGAAGTGCAACCAATCTCTGAGACGAACTGTCCTTTGTTTTTGGCCAATCTCTTGGTATCACGGCTTTGCCAAAAAGCGGGATAACACTTCCATTGTTCCATCCTGTGATCATCTGCAAGCATCTGGTGAATGGGGTTAGCCTAGCAACTTTCCAACCTCTATAAATACCATCCTTCCTGCAATATAAATGAGATCCTTCGTACTGGTGGCTGAAACTCTGCTGGAAGCTTTCTTCACTCTTCACCTCCCTTACAACGGTCATCAAAGGAGTTCACACTGATTCTCCTGTGGATTTCAACCTTGGAGATTCAATCTGGCTATGGATATTCAAAAGCTTTGTAATCAAATACAACTTATAACAGCAACCAGTCAATAATAAAAACTATAAAGTTGACGTAGGCTCCATTAACAGCCAAACCACTATAAAAATTCTCTTGTCTTCTTTCTATTTCTGCTCTTTTACACTTATTCTCTATATTATTGCTCTGTAAGAACAGGGCTGGTGCTTTCACACTTAATCCACGGTGTTGATCCCTTTTTTGGGTTAACAACTTTCAAATTAATTTGTTACAAGATTATTCTATGTTGAAAAATTAATTTTTTAACTAGTTTATATTTTAAATATACTTTTAATCTATTATATTTTGTTATAGTTTTTATTTTATGGTTTCTAAATATTTATAAGTATATTATAGTGTTTGTAACTTAGATTTTAAATATATTAACGCATAATTCATATATATTATTTTATTTCAAAAGAAATTCATATTAAATCCTTTGTATATTTAAAAATGTTTCAAAATGGTTTTATAAAGTTTTGATGGGATTAAAATATTTATATACTACATTTAAATAAGTTTACAAAGTATAAAAATATTTTATAATGTATAGCATTTTCAAAACATTTAAAAAAAATAAGTTTTCTAAATGTAAAGGGATATGGCCGACATACCCTCACCCCATATGTTGACATGTGAACTGTAGATTTCAAAATTCAAATTTGAATTGAAGGGTCTTTTTATTGGATCTCTTTGTGAATGGACATGGCCGTGTTTCACTATAACTAGGGGTAAAAATAACAAATTTTGTTTAACTACTTTCTCATATTTTCTCTCCTCTTTCACTCACTTGTTTTAAAAAAGAAATTCTACTCAAATTATTCTCAAATTAAATCAGAATCGAATTCAAACTCCATTGATTTTATTCTCTATTGACTACTTCTTGATCTCTCTCAGATCTCTCACTCAAACAAGATAAAAGTGCTATACAAGAGTTATATGATCATTTGCATTCAAGATCAATGATCTGTGTCTGTAAAGCTCTATCAAATCATACTCGTATATGGTAGGTGTTATTGTAGCCTGTGTAAATCAATTGGATGTGCTTAGTGACTTGAAAATTCAAGTGGATGTGCTTGTGGCCGGTATAAATCAAGTGAGCCTACCCAGAACTCAGAAAATCTGGAGGATGTGCCTCATTGCCTTGCAATAGAGATTATATTGACTTTGTTATTTGAAAACCTAACAACTACAAACCAAATGATTCAAGCTGATAATAAACCACACAAGTCCAACCCAAATTGAATGAAAAGACAGATAGTTATGGGAAAGAAAGAAGAAAGAAGAAGAGAAAAAGAAACTAAAACAACACAAAATCTCACAATCATAGCGGAACAACATATAATATAATATGAATGATCTTTACAAAAGAGATTCTGTCATATGCATACATCCATCAGAGTATAACAACAAATCACAATCATCAGCTTGGATAGTTATAATAACATGTCCTGACAAATGCTGAAAATTTGAAGGGGAAGAATGGTCGGATAAGTCTAGTAAACTAGCGTGAGAAAACACATCTCAATTGAATTATAAAGTTATAAAAACCTTTCACAAATAAAGGTATTTCGCAAGACCACGCTGCACATAAACATGGATGGGTTTTTACCTTATGATAACCAAAACATTTCATATCAAATCATATTATATTATACAAGGGTCTAGTATACAAATAATTTAATCGTAGCCAAAATTGTTACATTGGTTAAATTTGACGGCATAATAGGTTTACAAACAAAATGGTAGGCACGTATTGGAGAACGGATTCCATACGATGGCAGGTAAGGGACTACCTTCTGCACAGTACATCTCTAAAGAAACATACAGGATATACAAACAATCCTCCACATCTGGCAAGACCAATCTATCCCTATTTGGCACTCAGAAATGGCTTGGAGAGAAACAGAATATGTCATCACCACGGTCGTTATCGACCTATCCGAGATGCCCCAAAGCATACACCACATACCCAGAATATTGAGGGTTATCTAGAAATGTGATGACCTAACCCTAATGGTTGCGAACCACATAGCCTTACGGCATACCTTGTTTAAGCCATTACCGGGTGATGAGGCCTTAGCGCATTCTATTTTGAATGTCACACTGCCATTTCCACAATCACACAACTGATTTCAACAAAAGTATAACTCCTGAGCTCGTACATCTGAGGAAAGGGCGTTAAGCTAAAGGAAGTTGCCTTCTCCACAACCAAACATATGATAAGTTTATAGAGATAAATCAATATAACTAGAAATGTAACGTCAGACATTCGTCCATACACGTTGTCCAAGAATAGGGCAAACTAAAGACACTCTCGTACCACATCTTGTCAAGAATTAATGGTAGGATTAGCAGCGAGAAGTTCTTGCATATCATAGATTTTCATGGAACTACCACCACCGTATATATAATATGCATCGTGGGTCTAGTGGCAAGTAGCCCTGCATTATAAAGAACTCCATCTTCAAAAATCATCATCATGAACCTACACTTTCGAATGCATATATTAGTCCAAAGTGGTTCTTGGATAAATCTGACACCGGTCTCTCCGGATCAACAATGATAAAGAGGCCCTTAACCTCATACGAAAAACAAATCTCGTAAACTTATCACGTATCCAACTCTCAACTAGCTATCCTTCAGCTAAGAAGGAAGCCTGACAAATTTGAGTACCAAAGACACTCAGCACTACTCAAATCAACATTCTTAATCCAAACGATAATCAAGCCAACTCAGTTGGCTTTGTGCTAAGTGCACAACTAATCAGTTCCCATATCAAGTCAAGGAACCAAAAATGGCCAAATTTGATAGTCGCTTACTTACCTATCAAAGCAACAAATAAAACCTAGCATATAAGCAATCACTAGGCCCATTTAATTAATCTTTTATTAGTTAAATTAATTTCCAAATATTTAATTCAAATTATCTTTAAAAATATATATTATTAAAACCAATTCAATCTTTTGATATTGGAAAACATTTCCATATAATTATATTAATGGTATAAGTATATTTAATAGCACTACCATTTTAGAGACACCCTAAATAGATTTCTATAACCGTACAACCCGAGTTCATACGCCTCAAAACGGGTGTTAAGTATAAGAAGCAATGCTCCTATACCACCAAGCCTTTAGAACGACCATAAGAACCAATTCGTGTATTTCACAACGGATGGTCAAAACACAATTTATTAGGTCAAAACGAATGTTGTGTAAAACATCGTTAGGACAACCCAAATATACTAGTAGAGGGATTCATTTAAATCCCATATACTATAAATCCCGTATACTATATAAAACATATCTATGTCATTTACTATATAAAACATAACTATGTCTAGAGTATACGGGATTTATATACATATCTATGTTTTATATCCATGTCATAAGTATTGGAATCTTTAAAAGTAAAGTATTGAAAGTTATAAATCCAAATGGAATTTAATAGTTTTAAAGTGATTTACAATGTGATAAATATTGGAAAACATATATTTCAACATTTATTATTGTAATAGATGTTTTCGAAAAAGTAAGGAAGGCGGGGACTATAACACTGTTATTATAGTAAATAATTTCCGAAAGGAAATGTTTTATATAGTATACGGGATTTATATACATATCTATGTTTTATATACTATAAATCCTGTATACTATATAAAACATATCTATGTCTATAGTTTACGGGATTTATATACATATCTATGTTTTATATCTATGTCATCAAATATGGCATCAAACACATCATATATCAAAATATATGAAAAGTAAAATCAACAGTATGAGGAATCCTATTGGATCCCTCCAACCTTTCCCCTTGCATCACATACAGTACATAATCAAATAATATAAATCAACCATTTCGATGTGGGATCGTATGCAAGGGGTCATCCACTCATACACGGGAATGTAATAGAGTCATATCCACTCCCGGGGCAGGAATATATCCGAACGAACTAATAAAATAGCAAATCATCCAAATAGTCAACAAACAATCAACAACAAAATTATCCACAATTATATAAAAATACAAATGAGGCGGAGAGGTGAGTTTACTAACCGAAATTCCAATAATCGCCAAAGCACTTGGGTTTTAATTAAAATTAAACATGCTTTCAATTTTAACCCAAATTTTTACTAGCTCCAAATCCATCCAATCCAACTCCATAATATAGTATTTGCTGATTCTATCGCAACGGAACATGTCGTGCTTAATCTAGACCTCGTATGAAAGAATTATGAATTAATGAACATTGAGATAATTAAATTTAATAAACCTTTAATTACTCTCCCTCCTTCCCTCTCGTATATGAGCAAAACCTAGGCCCCAAAACTTGATCGTGTTCTTCCTTCATTCATCGCCACCGTTTGCCACCGCTTCTCTACCCTAGCACGTGCTGACCTCAAGCTCCCCCACGCCACCGACATCGAGCATTAAATCGCCTTTGTTCATGGGAATTTAGTCACTAAAGTAGCGCCATTCAAATGAGAATTGCTGCCCCCTTATACCACCAATGGATGATCGAAGGGGATCGATGGAATCTTATGATCGAGCTTTACAAGTTCCATGTTGAAGTTTTTGGCGATCGTTACCTCTAGCATGACGTGAAATGGTGGCCGTTGGATGGGGCTATTATTTAACGGTGTCTAGGGTTTTGTTTGTTAGGGTTTTGCGAAAACGAAATGAACATATCCTTATATAGAAAATTTTCAAAACACTATTCACACGTTAAAATTTCGAACTCCAAACGAGGCGTGCCGCTTGGCATTCTATATGTAATACCCTTATTCCGAATACAATGGAACTAATATCAAGAGCCAATTCCATCATACATAGAAGTTAACTTTTCAAACCAAATTATATTAGTTTAAATTCCTTTAATAAATTTCTATGCATTTCGAACTCGCATGGCCAAATGATACGTTCGATTGCCACATATTCGATGGCATATAGTAATTCACCATTACGGATCCACTGAAACAGATTTGATCGAAATCCGAGACAATGCCCTAGAAGGCTATTTTCATATGTTAATTAAAATGGCTTACTATTGAAACTGTTCTAATCACTTTCATTATAAATTATAGTTTACACCAATCATTTATTATTTAAAATTGAATTTAAATAATCATTCTTAAATCCATTTATTCAAATTAAATTTAAAACTCAATTATTTTAACTATTTTGGATGTTAAATTAACAATTTAAATACCAAATAAATCTCTATATTTGAAATTCAAGTTATCTAACTTATTAAATTAACTTTTCAATATTTAAAATCAATTAAATATTCCAAATTCGAATGACTGAAATTATGGGTCGTTACATTCTCCTCCCTTAAAAGAATTTCATCCCCAAAATTGCCAAGTTAAGAAAAATGCCCCAAACCCATTAACCTTCCAAAACCAGTTAGTTGAAATAGATTATAAAATTTCTAAATCTTTAAAATAAGTTCATAGTTACTAACTAATACCATTCGAAGTTGTAACATAAAAATCAAATTTTAGCTATGAAAATATTTTCCAAAATTCTCAAAAATTTCTAATAACCAATGAGCACAAGTATAAGGAAAGTAATATCTATATATAACAAGTAGGGAAAATATATAAAAATACGATATGTAATCCAAGATGTATCCTTTTATTAGTGTTAGCAAGCATAGGCAATCAATAAATGCAAAAGCGAGCTCTAAATGCAAAGCATACGCCATCCGCACCTACTAATCACTCAACAACCAATGAGAACAAGTATAAGGAAAGTAATATCAATATATAACACAGACTATACAATAACTATATGCAAATGTAGCGAGGTAACAAGAGAAACCGTCAAACAATTAATACTCATCCAGTTAATTCATAACCATATCAATTTGCATTTTCCAATGTCAACATTTAAATTTATTAAAGCCCATACGATGTACATATGTCATCCGTATGAAAATTATACCGGATCGTTTACTCTATTCGACAATTTCACTTTCAAAAAAGTGTTGTTCACAAGATCACTTTAATGCGGACTCAGATCTTCTTCCCTGAATAGAAACTGCCATTTTCCTTGCATATCCATATACTATGATAGAGAATATTAGAATCAATCAAAAATACATATCCAGTGCTCGCCGTCAAGAATCAAGTGAAAAATCCTACCTCAGATTGGTGTAAATCACCTCGAAATTGCATATTCGAATCTGGATCAAATAATTATACGAATAAAATAATATACATACAATTACATATTATTTCAATTGGTTTCTTATTATATCCCATTCTCCTCTATTCATTGTTCATGTTCATTTATTACTTAGTATATTTCTTTGGATACTAATATCATTTATAAATCATTTCATAAAACCATTACTTAAGTTTATTATAAACATGTTATACAACCACCAATGTTTATTTTCACTTTACAACTTAAGTTGAATTTCATTTTATAACTCAAGTTCAGTTCCATCTCACTAATTTATTTCAATAGTTCATTTCATTAATTAGTTACAAATCAAGTTTAATTTCATTTAACTTTGCTTAAGTCAAAGTCCATTTCAAAATCCATTTTATTTAATTTTACTTAAGTTAATTTCATTTCATAATTCAATTTCAAATTTATTTTTCTAAACATTTATATTCAACAAATTATTTAAAAATTTGTTTTAACTCGCTAATTCTCAAAATTTATAAATTATAAAACTTAGTTTCTTATGTTTTCAACAAGTCACTTAGATAACAACTTGTAGAATTTAAACACCCGGTTTTTATTTCAAATCATTTTGAAATCACATATATATACATAATTCCTTTTTATATCAAATCATCATTTTTGAAATTTAAAATCAAAACTAGTTTTACCAAAACAAAACTCCAATGGTAATAATCCATCACTTAGAAACTTGAAAACGAATACCGATGATGTTAGAGTCATCACTAGAGTTATTTTCCAATGACTGAAGTGAGTTCAGTGCTTTCTATCTCTTTTAAATCTTTTTATTTACAATCATATTTTTAAATTTTCCTTATATATAATTTCACTTTGGTTATATCGAACCATTTCTTAGTTGTTTATCTTTGTTTACATTATAATAATAATAGCTTTCATTAGAACAAAAGAACACAAAAAACAAATGATAATAATCAAATATTATCATTCACTAACAACCAAACACACCATATATAGCTATAATAATTTCTAAAAAATTATTCCTTTATATATCAAATATAATCAAAGTAAAATTATTTTATTTACCAATTCTCATAACAATACTTTGTCGGTTTAACTTGTTTAAGTGTTTAGAAACCGCTATCGATATCGTGGCATCCTACGTACCGGCCATAATTCATAAGCCACTCAACAGATAAATTAATGCAAAATAAATCATTTTTATAATCACTAAAAAACACGCGCTCATATATATAATAAACTCAAACTTATTCTAGGGTATCACTAACCCTATCTATAATGAGTACCGACCAAAGCCTAGGTGTTCGCACAACCTAAGCTCTGATACCAGCTGTAACAACCCACAAATTGAACGATTTGAGCTAACAATAAACCACAAATGTCTAACCCAAATTGAGTGAAAAGATGGATAGTTATAAGAAAGAAAGAAGAAAGAAGAGGAGAAAATGAAACTAAAACAACACAGAATCTCACAATTGCAATGGAACAAGATATAATATAATATCAGTGAACTTTACAAAAGAGAAACTGTTACATACACATATCCATTAGAGTACAACAACAAATCACCATTATCAACCTGGACAATTATAATGACATGTCCTCATAAATGCTGATAATTTAAAAAATAATACAGCGAAAAATAAACATATATTTGAATATGACCTAAACACCTCTAGCTCGTATGCTGAAGCTCCAAAGCACCAAATCTGTATCTATAAATATGCTCGGTCTGACCCGAGCATCGAAAGGAAGCTCGGATTAGTCTAGTAAACCAGCGTGAGAAAAAAATATCTTAACTGAATTTTAAATTTATAAAAACCTTTTAAAAACCAAAGGTATCTAGTAAGACCATGCCACCCATAAACACATACGAGTTTTTACCTTACGATGACCAAAATATTTCATATCAATTCCTATTATATTATACTAGTGTCTAGTATACAAATAATATTAATCATAGCCAAAATTGTGTATGACTTAGTAGGTTTATAGACAAAATGGCACGCATGTATTAGAGAATGGATTCCATATAATGTTAGGTAAGGGCTACCTTCCGTATAGTACATCTCCAGAAGAATGTACCGAGGATACACAAACAATCCTCCACATCTGGCAAGACCGGTCTATCCCTATTTGGCACTCGGGCATGGCCGGGATAGAAACCGAAAATGTCATCACCCCAGTCATTACCGACCTATCCGAGACATCTGGTAGCATACACCATATACCGAAATATAGAGGGTTATCTAGAAAGGCGATGATCATACCCTAATGGTTGTGAACCACATAGCTTTAAGGGGTACCTCGTTTAAGCCATTATAGGGTGGTGAGGCTTAAGGTAACGTTTACCTTTCTCATAGCACATTTTACTTTGAATGTCACACTGCCATTTCAACAATCACACAACTAATTTCTATAAACGTATAACTCCTAAGCTCATACGTCTCAGGAAAGGGTGTTAAGCTAAGAGAAGTTGCCTTCTCCGCCACCAAAAAAACGACACGTTTAGAGAGATCGATTGATGTAATTAGAAATGCAACATTAGACATTTATCCATACAAGTTATAAAGGAATAGGACAAACAGAATGCATTCTCCTACCACATCTTATCCGGAATTACCTCAAGTATTAGTAGCGAGAAGTCCTTGCATATTGTAGATTTTCATAACGAAGCACTATTGTCACCATACACACATACATAAATACATATATATATATATATATATATATATATATATAATATGCATCATGGGTCTAGTGGCAAGTAGCCCTGCATCATGAAGATCTCCGTCTTCAAAAATCATCATCATATACTTGCACTTTCAAACACATATATTGGTCCAAAGTGGTTCTCACATAAATTCGACTCCCGTCCCTCCGGACCAACAATAAAGAGGTCGTCAACGTCATATGGAAACCAAGTCTCATAGACTTATCATGTTTCCAACACTCAACTTGCTATCGTTTGGCCAAGAAGGAAGCCTGGTAGAATGGCATACCATAGACACTCTATACTACTCGAATCAACATTCTTAATCCAAGCTATAATCAATTCTACTCAGTTAGATTTGTGTTAAGTGCATGACTAATCTGTTCCCATATCAAGTTAAGGAACTAAAAATGGCCAAATTTAATAGTTGATTATTTAATTATCAAAGCAACAAATAAAATATTGCACATAAGCAGTTACTAGGCCTATTTAATTAATTTTTATTAATTAAATCAATTTTCAAATATGTGCTTCAAATTATCTTTAAAATGATACATTCCCTTAACCATTTCAATCTTTTGACATTGGAAAATATTTCCATATACTTATATCAACGGTATAAGTATATTTAATAGCACTACCATTTTGGAGACACAAAAATAGATTTCTATAACCATACAACTCTCAAGTTCATATGCCTTAGAACAGGTGTTAGGTATAAGAAGCAATGCTTCTATACCACCAAGCCTTTAGTATGATCATAAGAACCAATTCGTGTATTTCACAACGGAAGGTCAAAACACAATTTATTGAGTAAAAAAATGTTGCATAAAACATTGTTACGACAACCCAAAAAAATTAGTATAGGGATTCGATTAATTATATATATGTATATAAATCCCATGTACTATATAGAACATTTCCTGTCGGAAATCATTTACTATAACAACAGTGTTAGTCCATGCCTTCCTTACTTCCTCGAAAATGTCTATTACAATAATAAATGTTCAAATCTATGTTTTTCGACACTTATCACATTTTAAACTATTAAATTCCATTTGGAACCATTAATTTCAATACTTTACTTTCAAAGATTATCACTTTTAAAATCATTAACTTCACTAAAAATATTCCTTTTAAAATTTCCTTTAAAAGATTATTTAACTCTTAAAAATTGAATGTGTTTCCTTTATATAAAAATCCATAATTAAATCTCAACATAAATCATTTCCATATTTACAAAATTATGTTTACAAATCTCCTTTCTATTTTATAAAACTTCTATTTTATAAAATCACTTTACTTATAAAATTCTATTTATAAATCATTATAAAAACTTATTTTACTATCAAAATCCACTTATAAATCCATTCCTTTATGAATCTTATTTATTCTTTAAATCCATTTATAAATCCATTTACCAAATAACTTTCAAATCCATTTACAATATAAATTCCGATCAGAAATCTATTTCTTTATTTATAAAATTTAACTTTTATGAATCCTTTATATAAACTTATTCAAAAAATATCTATTTAAAATATTTCACAAAACTATACTTCTATAACATAAAAAATCTTACATTTTATTTGTTTAAAAATAAATTCCTTCTTTTAAATTTTTTTTTAAAACGTATATACTTCCAAAATCATTTTAAAATTCATTTCAATTCCAAATCACTATTTTATAGTATTTCAAAAGGCTAAAAATATGGCCAAGTGCTACTATAGCACTAAATAAGCAAAAACATACCCATATCATCAAATATGGCATCCAACACATCATATATCAAAATATATGAAACGTAAAATCAACAGTGTGAGGAATCCTATTGGATTCCTCCAACTTGTCCCCTTACATCACATACAGTATATAGTAAAATAATATAAATCTACCTCTTTAAGGCGGAATCGTATACAAAGGATCATTCATTCATATGCCAGAACGTAATAAGGCCTCATCCGCTCTAGGGGTGAGAATATATCTAAACCAACTAGTACAATAGTAAATCATACAAACAGTCAACAAATAATCAACAATAAAATTATCCACACTTATACAAAAATGTAAACGGGTCAGAGAGGTGAGTTTACTCATTGAAATTCTATTAATCGCCAAAGCGCTTGGTTTGAATTAAAATTGAACATGCGATCAATTTTAGCCCAAATTTCTACTAGCTCCAAATACATCTAATCTAATTCCATAACATAGTATTTTCTGATACGACCGTAACGCAACTTGTCATACTCGATTTGGACCTCATACGAAAGAGTTATGAATTATTGAACATTGAGATAATTAAATTATAATTAAGTAAAATTTTAACCCTTATTTACTCTCCATCCTTCCGTCTCATATATGTGCGAAACTCGGGCCCTAAAACTCGATAGTGTTCTTCCTTCATTCACCGCCGCTGTTAATCGCCATTCGCCACCAATTCTCCACCCTAGTATTCCCCGACCTCGAGCTCCCCTGCACCACTAATGCCGACCTCTAGGTCGACTTCATTCATCGAAATGTGGCCAACAAAGTCATGCAGTTCAAACAAGAATTCCCTCCGCCTTAGACCACTGATGGGTGACCAAAGGGGGTCGATGGGATTGTGGGGTCGAGCTCTACAAGTTCCATGTTGAAGGTTTTGGCGATCGTCGCCTCTGGCACAATGTGAAATTGTGGCCGTTGGATGGGGCTGTTATTTAATGGTGGCTAGGGTTTTTTTAGTTAGGGTTTTGCAAAAATGAAATGAACTTGTTCTTGTATAGAAATTTTTTAAAGCACTATTCAAACATTAAAATTTCGAACTCCAAAACAAGGCATTCCGCCTGACATTCTATATATAATACCTATATTCCAAACACAATAGAACTAGTATCAGGAGCCAACTCTATGATTTACAGAAATTAGCTTTTCAAACAAAATTATATTAATTTCTAAATAACTTTAATAAATTTCTATGCGTTTTGAACTCGCACAACCAAATGATATGTTCAATTGCCATGAAATTCGACAGCATATAGTAATTCACTATTGCGGATTTAATGAAAGTGGTTTTTTCGAAATCCAAGACGGTGCCCCAAGAAGGCTATTTTCACATGTTAATTAATATTAATTATTAATAAAACCGTCCTAATCACTTTAACTATAAATAAAAGTTTACACTAGTTATTTATTATTTAAAATTAAATTCAAATAATCATTCTGAAATCCATTTATTAAATTAAATTTACATTCAATTATTTAAACAATTCCATATGTTTAATTTAACAATTTAATTATCAAATAAATCGCTATGTCTTAAATTCAAGTTATTTAACTTATTAAATTAACTTTTCAATATTTAAAATCAATTAAATATTCCAAATTAGAATGAATGAAATTTTAGGTCGTTGCAGAAAAGAAATATGCACAAGGAATTGCATAGGACTGGATATAGGGTAACGCCGAACTTGTATAAAATCCCGGTGTGTTCTTTCTTTTTTACTTTTGTTGCATTTATATTTATCTATGTTTGAATTTGTGATTATTAACTGCATTATTTAAACTTTAATCTTAAAAGAATTCAAAAAGATTCATAAAAATTAGAAAACATTAATCACCCTCTCCAGTGTTGAATTAGCCTTAAGATCAATCTTCCGCTAAATAACATTTGGTACCAGAGCACAGGTTTTCAAAGTACTCATAATTTTTAATTTTTATTTTTTAACGGCTAATAACACTGTTAGTAATACTATTAATAGCACAGTTAATCCACTTGTTAGTAATTTGTTTGTGGAAGGACAATCTACTGCTTACACCTACTTTTTAATGGCAGTAATTACACATAATGGTCACGTAAGATGGAAATTTGTTTACAGGAAATTGGTCAAGCTATTTGGAACATCACATGAAATGAGTACATTGAGCCCATGACTAATATTTCAGCTTAGGCTGTTGACCAAAAGGCAGTTTTACAAAGTAGCTCTAAAGACATGAATGTTTTGTTTTGTTCATTGGATAGAAATGAAGTTGATGGAGTGTCTATCTTTAAGTCTACATTTGAAATATGAAGAACATTGCAAGTTACATATGAGAGCACTAGTAAAGTGAAATAGACCAAAATCTCTATTTCAACTAATCAGTTTCAATTATTGAAATGAGTCCATTTTTGATATATATATGTTAGATTTCTAGATATACTTCATTCACTAATTGCACTTGGTAAAAGTTTTTCTGACGAGGATCAAGTTTAAAAAATTCTCGATTCACTTACTTATCAATGGGACCAAAAGACTTGCAATTGAAGAGGCAAATGACATTAGTACACTGAAAATTAAAGAGTTACTTGGCAATTTAATATCATTTGAAGCACAAAATGTAGGGTAAGAGAGAAAGCAAGGCAACAGAGAAGAAGTCCATCGCTTTCGACGCCATAAAAGATGATCTGGATTTAGACAATGATGATAAGAAGGAAATTTCCTTCATGACAAGAAATTTCAGAAATTTTTTGAAGTATAGAAAGATGAATAATCCTAGAAGATATGATAATAAAAATCAAAGAAGTGGAATTAGAAGCAGAAATTGTGTTAGATGTTTCAACTACGATGAACCTAGCCATATAAAAAGAGTCTGTCCATGTCTTGAGAAACTGAAAATCACACAAAATACTGATTTGTCTAGAAAACAAAGAAGGGCTTATGCTGCAATACTAGATGATTCTGACACTTCCTCAAGTGATAACAATCCAGATAAAGAAAATACTAATATATGCTTCATAGCGATAATTAATGACAATTCTAGAGAAACGGAACAAAAATAAGTACGCATTTAAAAAAAATTGAATTTTTATGTTGATTGATTGTTGTTGATTGCTAGGAATAACCTATAGAATAATAATACTGGATGAATGTTGTGTGTATATTCTAAATATTATATATATAATAAAATATTAAATAAAATAATAGAAATATTTTTAAAACATTTTTTAATTATTTAAGGTATATATTAAATAAGTACTATAAGATAATTATAAGTATAGATGAATATAAATTATTTATTAAATTTCTCATTTTGAAATTTTCCCCACATGTATATGTCGACATTTGTAGACAGATTTTGAATGCTTATTTCAAATTCAAAATTTGAATTTCCCCCACTTTATCACCAACCCCTATGTTCTAAAAAGTTGTCTCTTGACCAGAGAACATGTCATTTGATTCACTATTTATTTACTCTTTCTCTCTCCATTCATTTCACATTCATTTTCAAATTCAAAAAACATTAACTCTCTTATCTCTTCAAACTATTCTTCAATGACATCCTCAAGCAATACTCCATCAACCACGAAGCTTTCTAAGAAAACAAAAGGCCTTCTTTTCAATGAAAAAAAGCCGACAACTTATATCGAGTGTAATGACCCAATTTTTTGACTTTCGAAAGTCGACATCAATACGTCCACTGTATCAAATGCCGGAAAACTGAACCGTTAAGGTTAAAGAAGAAGAAGATAGAAGAAGAAACAGAAACAATATTAGAATCTCATATTTCGCAGCAGAACAACATATAATAGAGAAATGAATATCTTTAAAACAAAGACCTATACATCAGTTTTACATTACATCATCAGAGTGTTACACAACAAACAGCAGAAAAGAATATCATATAAACAAGTGATACGCCTCACCATCCAGCTTGAACTCCAGACCTTAACAGCATACTTTTCCGACTTCGCTCCAGAATAATGATAACATGACTCTAGGCTGCCCATGTGGAAAATTATGGGCACCCAGAGTTTAGAAAGGGAAAAAAACCTCCAAGTCAATCATGGGACTGGTGTGAGATCTTAAAATCAATTATTTTCACAAAGAAAGGAAAAGAAATCCGCTATGCTTTTGGAAAATGAAACTACCATAAGGTCTCCCGCCACACACACAATGCAAATGCATAATTGGAGGAGATTTCTCCTTATGATAGTCAAACATGCTTGATATGCAAAATCCTTTTAATAATATCATTAGTGCATAGTGTGGAAAATATTTCGAAAGTATAATATAAATCTTAGCCAACATACCACCATTATGGTATACCTACTGTAGCTACCAATTAAATGGCGGGTCACCACCATAAGTAAAAGGTAGATTATACAACAAAAACCATACAAGACTCGTATTGTTTCTTTGGATTTCCAATTAATGGCCAGGCTAAGGAACTTCCTCGGCGACATGGGTACGCCTCTGAAGGGACGCCCCGAGAACCTAACTGGATCTCTGCCAACATAAGGCCAGGTTACCTCTGTAACTAGGTAACACCTACAAGTATGCCATCCTCGGTCGTTACCGACCTTTATCCGAGGATCCCCAACCACAAAGCTGTGACGACCCAGAATTTCAAGCATTTAAAATTGGAAAATTTAATTGATTTTTAATATTAAATAGAGTAATTTTAACTTGAATTACAAATACCACAATTTATTTGATAATTGAATTATTAAATTAAATAAGTGAAGTTGGGTAAATTGTTGAATCTAGAATTTTTAACCCTGTTAAAAATAATTTGAAGGCTTGAAAAATATATTATATTAATAGTACTGAGGATAATAGAAGTTGTAAATTGAAATTAACAGTGGTTTGTTCAGTTCTAAAATTTATATCGTTTAAGTTGAATTTAAAAAATAGCCTTCCGAGGTACAGTCTCGGAATTCGACGAAACAAGTCCCATTGGGTCCGTAATATTGAATTATTACCGGATTTCAAATTTCGTATTAATTGGAGTTAGTGTGTGGGTGTACGATATATAAACGCGCTGAAAATTTAATTGATAATAATCTAATGAAATTTAATTTAATTGGACAAGCTTCTTGTATACGCCATCTCATATTCGTTTTAACACGCTACCCTTATCTTCCATCGTACACTTCTCGTTCCTTCTTCTGAAAGCCGAGCGAGTTCTTTTTCCCCAAATCTATATCATCTCGTATAACAAGCCCTTATTCCTTCTTCAATTAATCGAATACTTCCCTTGCCCTTCTTTTTAAAATAGCCGAAACCTTTCCCTTTCCTTTAAATCAAAATCAAGATAAACATCTCGAATTTTATTTTTACAAAATTAATGGCCATCGTGCCTTGGTTTCGGCCATGTTTTCCACTTCGAGCCTTTCAATTTAAATCGGAGGGTATGTCGCGATTTGGTGTTGAGATTGGGGACGAGGTGTCTGAGTCGAGAGGAGCTCGAGTTCGTTTGGCAACGGCGACTGCCTGGACTCGCTCGCGGTAGAGTTTCTTGTCGCGAGTACCATCGAAGCGGCGACGTTGTGAAGTGGTGGCTCGCCTGGAGTATGGGTCGGTGGAGGTGTTCGTTCGAGTGGTGACGTCCGAAGCTCGTAAGGAAGAGGCTGGTAGGTCTGAGGTAATCCCTAAGGTATATTATTATTGTATATTTAAAAAAAATGTTGTTAATAGTAAAACAGAAACTGTTTATAGGAAAATAAAGAATATATACATGGGGGTTTGAATTTTGAAAAATTATAGGGTTTAATCTGAAATATAGATGTGGATAAGAAAGAGAAAAACATAGGATTTTAAATACTATAGAGTTTATATGAATTTTATAATGTATATACATATTTATGTAACAGAAGTTACTACGGATTTTGAAAATATAAGGATTTAAATGGGAAAATGATAGATGTGGTGGTTAAACTGTTTAAAGTAACTTATATAAATTTTTGAACTAAAAATAATTGGGTTAAGGAAATGTTTAGTTAAGAATTTAAGTCAAGCTATAAGTTAAATTAAATAAGTGAATGTTAATAAATTGTTTGATTCAAGTGTTAATTAAGTTAATTAAAAGTAAATTGATTTGCTCGATTTCTTCAAATATTAATAAAATCATATAATGCTTGTTCAAGGTCAAAAATCGAGAAACCAAGCCAATGTTGAAGTGGAATGCAATTAAACTCAAATGTGAGTTAATCTCGCTCAGTTAATTTAAATTTAAATTTAAATGATTAAATTTAAATAATTGTTTGAATGGTTGAAATTGATTGATGTGCTATAGCATGGTATGTTTGGAATTGGCATATTATATTGTGCTAACATCTGTTGTAACGACCCGTAAATTTTCGATAATTAAAATAGCTAATTTGATAAGATTTTCTGATTTAGTCTTAGAAAAAAATTTAATTCATTTGGAATAATAATAACTGGAATGAATTGCGACAACAATTATCCAAGTAATGAAAAATAAATGCTACTTAGTGAATGCCTTTGAAATCAATAGTTGAATAGGATAATAAATGTCGAAATTCATTGGGTATAATAGAGTAATTGATTGATAAGTAATATCTATTTAAAATCAAATATTGAATATTGAACCGGTAAAATTTTTAAATTAAATATTTGGAAATTATTGAATAATTTAATAATGGGAATTGAATAACCGTATAATGGAAATAGTTGTTCTATAATTTTAATTCATTTCAAAAGCTAAATTTTATAAGTTCGTTTTGAATATTTCAAAGGATAGTGATTTAAGAATAATCAAATTTGTTAAATTTAATATTACGAATGTTTGAATAAATTAAATTCAGAATTTGATATGATTAATTTGATATTGAAATTTAATATATGAAAATAGAGTGGATAATTGAAATTTGATTCAATTTGATTCAATATGATTCAAATTGGTTTCCAAAGTGAATGTAAGTTATATTTGGATATTAATAGAGTTAATAAGATTTAAAATTGGAATTTATTGGATAAATTGAATAATGGGTTTAATATGATTAAAAATGATTTGTAAAATTTTATTTTATCATAATGGAGTCATAGTGATGTTATAGAACTTCTAAAACTGAATTTAAAATTTATTTGTGAAAGTTGAATATTTTAATATTTAATTAGCGACTGAAAAATAGCCAATCTTCCAACAGTCTCAGAATTGGACGAAACTAGTTCCATTGGATCCGTAATAGTTAGTTGTTATCGGATTTCAATTTTCGTAGCAATCAGAGTTGTCGGTTGACCGTGGCAGCTCGAAACGCGTTGAAATTGTTTTAATATTAATTTGGTGAGTTAAAATAGTTATTTTTCAAACGATCTCGGATTTCGATGAAACCTGTTTCATCGGATCCGTAATGTCATATTATTGTAAGGTTTCAAATTTCGAGTCAATCGGATTTACCGTTTGTCCGGGGCGAGCCCAAACGCACAGAAATTTGATTAACCGATTTAATTTCAAATCGATTGTTTATTGCCGTAACTCACACATACGATCGAATTAGCTTCCGAAACACGTTCCATTGCGTTCGGAACGCGGGGTAAACCCTAGAAACGCCAGCCGGCACGCTTCGTTTGGAGTTCGAAATTTTTTCGGTGAATAGTGTTTTTGCATTTTTCTATAAAAGGCCCTCCATTTCACAGTTTGCAAACAAAGGCTAGGGTTTCTAGTGCAGCCGCCGTTCACCATTTCTATGGCCCGAAATCATTCACCTTTCTCCTCCAATATCTCTCAATCCATCAACAATTAGCAAAAACCTCCAACTACAAAGTTGTAGATCTCGACGAGATCTAAAAATCCAACCGTGATGATCTGAAATGGAGCCACGGATCGACGGGAAATCGCGTTCAAAGTCGCTGTGTTTTTCATGTTTTTCGAGGCCAAAGGGGCAGCCGAGTTGCATGCTATTCACGGTGTAGGTAGAGTTCGCCGAGGGTTTCGCGATGGAAGTGACCGATCGTCTTCAAATCGTGTATTTTGGTCGTGAAAATTCGTTGAAGCTTGACGACCATGGGTTTGTGCATTTTTTTCACATACAGGCATTTGGAGAAGATGGAGTTTGGTGGGCTGGGCTTAGTTGCTTTGGGTATGAATTTATTTAAGTATAATATGAATTGTTTTATAAATTCAAATGTCGATAACTTAAAAATGTATAACTTCTACATACGAGGTCCGATTGGAACGAAACTTTTTGCGTTGCAATCGTTTTGTCGAGCACTACGCGATGCAGCTGGATTGGAATCGTTTGGAGCTAGAGAAAATTTTGGGTTAAATCGAACGTCGTTCGATTTGATTTAAAATCGTAAAAATCAAGGTGAGTGTTTTATAACACTCACACCGTACTAAATATCTTTATGCTAGTTAAATTGACATTATAAAGTGATATGAATTTTATTTGTCGTTGTTTGATATAAATTTAATTGTCATATAGTTTGTTATTTGAATTAACCGTTGAAAAATTAATTTGACAGTTAAATTGAAATTGAAATTGAATTGCGATTTAATTACCTGACCTCGATAACTATGAAATTGCCATGAATTGTATTGCCTATTGGATGATGTATTTCGATGGATGCTATTGGTTGATATTTGAATGTTTGGATGTTTATTTGCTTATATATATCCTGTTATGCATACATATGATACTGTGATTTAATTTAAGTGATATATATTCATCCCTGACATTTAATTGAAATAAATAATTACTTGGCCATAGGATAGAAAATTATATACGGACACCGAATTGGCTAAATTAATAATATATAATAATTTTTAAAATCGTCGATTTGAAATTTATTTAAATGTTTGATGTGAAAGTTATAAATAGAAATCGAATTTATAAAAATCGAATTTATCGAAAATGTGGGTTGGAATGTTGAAATAAATTTTGGTTAAAGGGATTTTGTTAAGTAATTTAAGTTGAGACTTTGAGGTTTGAAATTGGATATGATTGGATTTCGAAAATTAATTGTTTGAAGGTTTAACCTTAATTCGGGCTTTGAATATTACTAAGTAAAAGTGATATGAAAATGATATTTTGAAATCGAGCTTGGAATTGAATCGTATTTGAAATTTGGATTTAAAACTTGAATATTGTTGGAAAATTTTGTCAAGTGTTACAAATCGATATTTTTGAGAAATCAAGCTCCAAATCGATATAAATTGAAATTGAATTAATTAAAGGTGAATGTAGAATTGAATTGATTTGAAGTCAAAGTTGACATTGTTTTGAATTGAAATCGAAATTGAATCGGCAAAATGGAAATTGAAATTGATTTGAATTGGGAAGTTATAATTGAAATGGTTTGGTTTTGAAGCTGTTTTATTTTGTTTTCCAAATTTCTCGGTTATATAAACCATTTTTGAATACTTAAACTATTTTTAATCTATTTTAAATCTACTTATCCCGATTTAAATTATTTTAAACTAATTTATCTATTTGAAATCCATTTTAAGATTTTAAGTATTTTTAACTATTTTAATTATTTAAAACTACTTTAAACTACTTAAAACTATTTTCTAAAATTCCAAACTGGTCAATAAGGTGAATGTTTATATTTAAAATCTTGAATCTAAATACGAATTGGATTAAATGAAATTGTAACCTAAATTGAAATTTGAAATGATCTTGAAAATCGAAATGAGATATTGAGGCGAGAAATGATTTTTGAAAAGGAACCTTATATTTTGAATAGATACGACGATATTTGAAATGGATTTGATTTATGAAGCGAATATGATATTTTGATATCAATTATGAATCGATTTGAAATATAAAAGAGCCAACGGTGTAATAATACGTAGTTATTAAAGAGACCGGGATCGGATATGGACATACTCTCTGTCGGTACCGAACACCACTTTAATAACTATTATACGCGGAGTGTTGATCCAGAATGAAGTGGATGGTTTGGTGAACGCGTTGACTGAAGAAAGAGAACGATATTGGATGACCCCTGAAATGACTAAAACAGGAGCCGCGCCGGGCCATTGAGGTTCGCCACCTTTAGCGGACACACTTCTTCGATACCATATCTATTACATTTGTGATGCGATTTGGGTGTACCCCTTGATTTGGGAGTGTTGTTTCGCGGTGTTGGGGTGGCTGCTGGCTATGCCCAACATCAGTCCAGATCACACAACTACTAGTATCCTAGTTGGTATCGCCTCATGTACCTTATCATACTGATTATCCTATTCGCGACCACTACGTTTTTGATTCGTACCTTGAGTATATGCATTGCCCTCTGGTGACTTCCGGTTTTGGGGAAACTACGGTCTTGTATATGCTTTTGGGAATATAAAATGTGTTAAGGGGGATTATGGTAACGCCTTAACGCTATTTTGATACTTTATATTACTGATAGGCATTATCTACTTAGCGTATATTACTACATAGTAGATAGTTTCACGGATCCTTGAGAGATGGAAAATCCCGTAACATCTCTTGAGTTATTGCACGCACGTTGACACTGGATATGAGATGTCAAACCCCGTAAACATCTCTGACGCCGTTACACTCATATTTATTTACGATTGATTTAACTTCCATAAGGATATTTTAGTCCTGACTCGAGTGTTTTGTCTTTTCATTACGCTCGGGTCAGCCCTGAGTTTTCAGATTTTGAAGATCTATTCTGGAGGACGAAGACGAAGATTTGGTACGCTATTACTATTATTATCTGTGAATCATGCCGTCTGCTGCATTATTTAATTGTTCTGTTGTATATGTATAACTCTGATAAATGTTGTATAAATAATTGTCAAAGTATAGTAGACAGCTTCATGAACTGTTTATTTGACTATTATATTTTATCGTTCCGCTGCGAGATTCTATGTTGTTTCATTTCCTTTATTTCTCTTTCTTTTCTTTTCTTATTTACCCCAATAACCATCTGCCCTTTTGAATGGTTTGGAATCGACATGTGTATTTGATCGTCGGTTTAAACTGTCCAAAAAGGCGGGTCGTTACAGTTGGTATCAGAGCTTTGGTTTAGCGATAAACCTTGGCTCTAGTAGGGAATAACTCATTGAAATAGAGGTAAACTATATGAATGAGGTGAGTGTATATGAGAGAGCGTACTTGTTATTTGATATAAAATGGTTTTATATTGTGTTAACTTTGTTCCGTTGAGTATTTATGAATTCTGGTCGATACTTGGGACGCCAAGGCGTCGATAGGAATTTCTAAACACTCGAATAGGACAAACCAACACAATATCGTTTTGGAATATATTTTATATAAAAGAATTATTTGAATATTTATTCATTTTGATTGAATTGATTGTTAGGAGATGATAATATTAGATTATTATCGTTATTGTTTGATCAGTCAATATTTACAACAATTGATTAAATAACAATGGATTTAGGAAAATGAAATCTTGTAAACACAATTGATAATGAATATAAATGAATTTTAACTTGGATTTGGGAATTAAAATTCCGGTGTTTGAAATTGACTTACAAGAATTTGAAAAATATAATATGAGTATTATATGATAGTATAATTGAGTGGAAATTGTTTTCGAAGGATTTTCTTTTATGATAAGTGTTATATTCCCTACTCTTGACGCTAGAAAATGATTTCGGTGATGAGTGCACGCATCATCGGCGTTTATTTTCGAGAGTTCGAGTGGGGGAGACCACTTAATAGCTTGTCTAAACCTTGTTTTGATTCAAAATTTTTTTATTTTTTTTTGCATTCTCTATAGTATGATTTGATATATAAATTATATAAGTATATATTATTTCAAAACTTGACTTAAAATGAAACCGGGATTGGAATTCTTAAGTCCTTTAATAATTAATGATTTTTTTTTAAATGATCGAAATGAATTTAGACTTGAATCATTAAGGAACTTCTGAATTGTGAAATGAGAAATGAACCTAAGAGCTAAGTGAAAATATCAATTGAAGTAGAAATCCTTAGAATTAGGAAATTATGAACTTAAAATAAAATTGAAACTGTAAAACTCGCATAGTATTAAATTTCATTCTATAGCATAGATATAACTTACCAAAATATTTAAGAAGTTCAAAATGTTATATGAATTGTTAACTGGATAATATACGAGTATAGGTTTGAATAATGAAATATGCATTTAATTAATGGTTTGCAAATATAAATAAAATTATTAGTAAATAATTGGAATTTAAATTAACATTTAAAGGTGATTCACAATTATGTTAATATAAAATGGAAATACTATATGTGAATGTAAATGTGAAATTAAATTATAGTGAAATTTAAGTAATGACTTAAGAATTAATTAATTGAAAATTCAACTTTAAATGAAAAGAAGTGTATGTTGTTTAACTACATTCTATTTTCATAACTATAACTTACCAAGTACTTAAAAGGTTTAAAATGCTAATAAGGATAAGTAGATAAATAATATACCAGTGTGAGAATGAATAATAAAATGTGAAGATCTATTGATAGTTGTAAATGTAAAAGAAATTTAAGCTGTAAAATGAATGATATATATAAGTGAATGAATAAAATTTAAAATTAATGAAATATAAAATTGGTAAATGGAAACTAATTAAATTTGAATATAACTAAATGTCAATAAACTTGGAAGTGTATGAAATTAAAATTTACTTGGGAATGTATAATTGATTTAGTGTAGATTTTGGATGGATGTTAATGTTTGATATGCATTGGTTGTTAGATGGATGATAATTGATTAAGTAGAATTTATTAGTGTTAATGGAATTGAATAAACGGAATAAAATTTCAAAATAATAAAATTCAAATTCGAAGCAAAGTGAAATCAAATATAATGGAATTCAATTTAAATTGAAGCAAATTGACTTTAATTTAAAATATGAATGAAACAAACTTGAATAAATCGGAAACAAATTGAATGTAAACCTATTGTATGGATAAATAGGGAAATAAATGACTTTGTGTTTATGATTGTTCTTTAGAAAATTTGAAGTTTTGATGGTTTGTACTTTGAAATAATAAAAGCAAATTTTTGAGAAAAATCCAAAATTGTCCAATATATGCTGAAACGAAAACAACCATAACTTTTAAATGGATAAACGGAATTCGACGATCTGGGACTTTTCGAAAAGCTTAGAAACTATAGCATAACTTTTATTTAGAGTGTCTTGAGAAATTCCTTCGTCTACTAGGTTAAAAACTTGAATGTTACTCGCTGGCCTGTGTAAAATAAGTAAAAATCTGTAGTATACATCCTTAGTATTTTCGCCATATCTTTTGACTGGTTTATCAGATTTTGATGATCTTGCACTTTCTGGAAAGCTAAGAACTTAAGATAAAACTTTTGTTTTAAGTGTTTTGTGTTTTGATGTCGTTTAGAAGGTCGAAAACGCGGGTGAACGTCGCTGGCCTGCACAATGCATTGCCCAGGCTGAGGCGTATCCGCTAAGTAAAACGGCCATAATTTTTGAACGAATGGTCCGAATTCGATGATTTTGGACATTCCGGAAAGCCTGAAATTAATGCAACAACTTTTGTTAAATTCTGTTGCCGAATTTTATGGTTTATGTGTCCTAAAACTAAGATTTGTTTGCTGTCCTGAAATTGGAATCTCAGTTTTGAAGCTAAATATGTTATATATATGTTGTGTAGGCTAAGTATATCGATCTATCTTTATATGCATGGTTCTAACTGAGTTATTGAGTGTTTAGTAGGTGCGGATTGTGCTTGCTTCGCATTTGGAGCTTGCTTTCGCGCTATATTAGCCGTATATGCTCGCTAACAATATATAAGGTACATATCTCGGATTACATACCGTACTTTTACACTTTTTCCCTGCGGGATGCCTCATCACTTGATGAGATGTATATTTGTGATATATATACTGTCATATTTTTTTCCGATCGAGCCGCGCAAAGGAGACTCTGCCGAAATTTTTCGTAAAATCCGGATGTTAGAAATTTTTTCAAATTTTAAAATTTTTCATAACTTGTTTTGATTACTAACTTTTAAAGTTAGGAAGCCGTTTGGAGTAACTTAGTGGAAGCGTAGTTATGACTTTATAAATGGGATTTCATTGTTTATAAGTGGATAATTTTTAATAAAATATATCAAATGTTGAATTCTTTACTTAGTTCCTTTTTCCTTCTTTTTCCTTTTCGGGGACGAAAAGTTTTGAGTGGGGGAGAGTGTAACGACCCGTAAATTTTCGATAATTAAAATAGCTAATTTGATAAGATTTTGTGATTTAGTGTTAGAAAAATTTTTAATTCGTTTGGAATAATAATAACTGGAATGAATTGCGACAACAATTATCCAAGTAATGAAAAATAAATGCTACTTAGTGAATGCCTTTGAAATCAATAGTTGAATAGGATAATAAATGTCGAAATTCATTGGGTATAATAGAGTAATTGATTGATAAGTAATATCTATTTAAAATCAAATATTGAATATTGAACCGGTAAAATTTTTAAATTAAATATTTGGAAATTATTGAATAATTTAATAATGGGAATTGAATAACCGTATAATGGAAATAGTTGTTCTATAATTTTAATTCATTTCAAAAGTTAAATTTTATAAGTTCGTTTTGAATATTTCAAAGGATAGTGATTTAAGAATAATCAAATTTGTTAAATTTAATATTACGAATGTTTGAATAAATTAAATTCCGAATTTGATATGATTAATTTGATATTGAAATTTAATATATGAAAATAGAGTGGATAATTGAAATTTGATTTAATATGATTCAATTTGGTTTCCAAAGTGAATGTAAGTTATATTTGGATTTTAATAGAATTAATAAGATTTAAAATTGGAATTTATAGGATAAATTGAATAACGGGTTTAATATGATTAAAAATGATTTGTAAAATTTTATTTTATCATATTGGAGTCATAGTGATGTTATAGAACTTTTAAAACTGAATTTAAAATTTATTTATGAAAATTGAATATTTTAATATTTAATTAGCGACTGAAAAATAGCCAATCTTCGAACAGTCTCAGAATTGGACGAAACTAGTTCCATTAGATCCGTAATAGTTAGTTATTATCGAATTTCAATTTTCGTAGCAATCAGAGTTATCGGTTGACCGTGGCAGCTCGAAACGCGTTGAAATTGTTTTAATATTAATTTGGCGAGTTAAAATAGTCATTTTTCAAACGGTCTCGGATTTCGATGAAACCAGTTTCATCGGATCCGTAATGTCATATTATTGTAAGGTTTCAAATTTCGAGTCAATCGGATTTACCGTTTGTCCGGGGCGAGCCCAAACGCACAGAAATTTGATTAACCGATTTAATTTCAAATCGATTGTTTATTGCCGTAACTCACACATACGATCGAATTAGCTTCCGAAATACGTTCCATTGTGTTCGGAATGTGGGGTAAACCCTAGAAACGCCAGCCGGCACGCTTCGTTTGGAGCTCGAAATTTTTTCGGTGAATAGTGTTTTTGCAATTTTCTATAAAAGGCCCTCCATTTCACAGTTTGCAAACAAATGCTAGGGTTTCTAGTGCAGCCGCCGTTCACCATTTCTATGGCCAGAAATTATTCACCTTTCTCCTCCAATCTCTCAATCCATCAACAATTAGCAAAAACCTCCAACTACAAAGTTGTAGATCTCGACGAGATCTACAAATCCAACGGTGATGATCTGAAATGGAGCCACGGATCGACGGGAAAGCGCGTTCAAAGTCGCTGCGTTTTCCACGTTTTTCGAGGCCAAAGGGGCAGCCGAGTTGCATGCTATTCACGGTGTAGGTAGAGTTCGCCGAGGGCTTCGCGATGGAAGTGACCGATCGTCTTCAAGTCGTGTATTTTGGTCGTGAAAATTCGTTGAAGCTTGACGGCCATGGGTTTGTGCCTTTTTTTCACGTACAGGCATTTGGAGAAGATGGAGTTTGGTGGGCTGGGCTTAGTTGCTTTGGGTATGAATTTATTTAAGTATAATATGAATTGTTTTATAAATTCAAATGTCGATAACTTAAAAATGTATAACTTCTACATACGAGGTCCGATTGGAACGAAACTTTTTGCGTTGCAATCGTTTTGTCAAGCACTACGCGATGCAGCTGGATTGGAATCGTTTGGAGCTAGAGAAAATTTTGGGTTAAATCGAACGTCGTTCGATTTGATTTAAAATCGTAAAAATCAAGGTGAGTGTTTTATAACGCTCACACCGTACTAAATATCTTTATGCTAGTTAAATTGACATTATGAAGTGATATGAATTTTATTTGTCGTTGTTTTATATAAATTTAATTGTCATATAGTTTGTTATTTGAATTAACCGTTGAAAAATTAAATTGACAGTTAAATTGAAATTGAAATTGAATTGCGATTTAATTACCTGACCTCGATAACTATGAAATTGCCATGAATTGTATTGCCTATTGGATGATGTATTTCGATGGATGCTATTGGTTGATATTTGAATGTTTGGATGTTTATTTGCTTATATATATCCTGTTATGCATACATATGATACTGTGATTTAATTTAAGTGATATATATTCATCCCTGACATTTAATTGAAATAAATAATTACTTGGCCATAGGATAGAAAATTATATACGGACACCGAATTGGCTAAATTAATAATATATAATAATATTTAAAATCGTCGATTTGAATTTTATTTAAATGTTTGATGTGAAAGTTATAAATAGAAATCGAATTTATAAAAATCGAATTTATCGAAAATGTGGGTTGGAATGTTGAAATAAATTTTGGTTAAAGGGATTTTGTTAAGTAATTTAAGTTGAGACTTTGAGGTTTGAAATTGGATATGATTGGATTTCGAAAATTAATTGTTTGAAGGTTTAACCTTAATTCGGGCTTTGAATATTACTAAGTAAAAGTGATATGAAAATGATATTTTGAAATCGAGCTTGGAATTGAATCGTATTTGAAATTTGGATTTAAAACTTGAATATTGTTGGAAAATTTTGTCAAGTGTTACAAATCGATATTTTTGAGAAATCAAGCTCCAAATCGATATAAATTGAAATTGAATTAATTAAAGGTGAATGTAGAATTGAATTGATTTGAAGTCAAAGTTGACATTGTTTTGAATTGAAATCGAAATTGAATCGGTAGAATGGAAATTGAAATTGATTTGAATTGGGAAGTTATAATTGAAATGGTTTGGTTTTGAAGCTGTTTTATTTTGTTTTCCAAATTTCTCGGTTATATAAACCATTTTTGAATACTTAAACTATTTTTAATCTATTTTAAATCTACTTAACCTGATTTAAATTATTTTAAACTAATTTATCTATTTGAAATCCATTTTAAGATTTTAAGTATTTTTAACTATTTTAATTATTTAAAACTACTTTAAACTACTTAAAACTATTTTCTAAAATTCCAAACTGGTCAATAAGGTGAATGTTTATATTTAAAATCTTGAATCTAAATACGAATTGGATTAAATGAAATTGTAACCTAAATTGAAATTTGAAATGATCTTGAAAATCGAAATGAGATATTGAGGCGAGAAATGATTTTTGAATAGGAACCTTATATTTTGAATAGATACGACGATATTTGAAATGGATTTGATTTATGAAGCGAATATGATATTTTGATATCAATTATGAATCGATTTGAAATATAAAAGAGCCAACGGTGTAATAATACGTAGTTATTAAAGAGACCGGGATCAGATATGGACATACTCTCTGTCGATACCGAACACCACTTTAATAACTATTATACGCGGAGTGTTGATCCAGAATGAAGTGGATGGTTTGGTGAACGCGTTGACTGAAGAAAGAGAACGATATTGGATGACCCCTGACATGACTAAAACAGGAGCCGCGCCGGGCCATTGAGGTTCGCCGCCTCTAGCGGACACACTTCTTCGATACCATATCTATTACATTTGTGATGCGATTTGGGTGCACCCCTTGATTTGGGAGTGTTGTTTCACGGTGTTGGGGTGGCTGCTGGCTATGCCCAACATCAGTCCGGATCACGCAACTACTAGTATCCTAGTTGGTATCGCCTCATGTACCTTGTCATACTGATTATCCTATTCGCGACCACTACGTTTTTGATTCGTACCTTGAGTATATGGATTGCCCTCTGGTGACTTCCGGTTTTGGGGAAACTACGGTCTTGTATATGCTTTTGGGAATATAAAATGTGTTAAGGGGGATTATGGTAACGCCTTAATGCTATTTTGATACTTTATATTACTGATAGGCATTATCTACTTAGCGTATAGTACTACATAGTAGATAGTTTCACGGATCCTTGAGAGATGGAAAATCCCGTAACATCTCTTGAGTTATTGCACGCACGTTGACACTGGATATGAGATGTCAAACCCCATAAACATCTCTGACGCCGTTACACTCATATTTATTTACGATTGATTTAACTTCCATAAGGATATTTTAGTCCTGACTCGAGTGTTTTGTCTTTTCATTACGCTCGGGTCAGCCCTGAGTTTTCAGATTTTGAAGATCTATTCTGGAGGACGAAGACGAAGATTTGGTACACTATTACTATTATTATCTGTGCATCATGCCGTCTGCTGCATTATTTAATTGTTTTGTTGTATATGTATAACTCTGATAAATGTTGTATAAATAATTGTCAAAGTATAGTAGACAACTTCATGAATTGTTTATTTGACTATTATATTTTATCGTTCCGCTGCGAGATTCTGTGTTGTTTCATTTCCTTTATTTCTCTTTCTTTTCTTTTCTTATTTACCCCAATAACCATCTGCCCTTTTGAATGGTTTGGAATCGACATGTGTATTTGATCGTCGGTTTAAACTGTCCAAAAAGGCGGGTCGTTACATCTGTGGATGCAGGAAAAACAGGTTGGAGGGATCCAACTGGATCCCTCAACATTTATTATTTAATATTCTTTGATGTGATTACTTGATATTCTATGATGAATATATTGGAATATTGAATGTTGTGGTTTGATTGGATATATTTGGGTATAATGAATTACCAAAAATATGTAAATTGGGTTTTAGAAAGAAAATAAAGGAAGTAAATTGTAAACGAGATAATTAGAGAAAATTGAATAAATTAAGAATGAATTGAAAAAGAAATGGAAGTATGTTAAATACTAATAAATAACTTCGAGTATGAAAAGAAAAGGGTTTGAATAAACAGTAATTAATGAATTGTAAAATTATGTGATATTAAACTAAATAAATAAAGAATTATTTTAAAACTTAAAGTTTTAAATTTATTTAAAGGAATAAGAAGTAAATTGAGAAATCTAAATTGGTATTTCAATTAAAAGTATTTTAAATCATAATTAAGGAATAAAATCTGAAATTAAAGGATTTTTGAATAAATGAAGTAAATTGAAAATCAATTTGGAAATTGATTTAAGTGTTTGAAATTGGATATTTGGAAGAATAAATTCAAGGTGGAAATTTATTAAAGGAATGAGAAAAATTGTTTAAAAATAAATAGTGATTTATTTTTAAATGTTGTGAAGAGAAGTATATTTCTCTGGATAGCCAAGTACGTTTTCAAAGTAAGTTTTTAAAAATAAAATGAAGGTTTTAATGTTGTTTTACAAAGTATGTTCTTGGAAATTTATTATTTCTAAATGTTTAAATTCTAAAGTAAATATTTATTCAAATCTATTACCGTAGTAATAATTTATAAAGAGTGATCTAGTAATTCTGTCTAAAAGGTGGAAACCTAGTTTATATTTATAAAGAAACCTTTTTTTCAAATATTCATATAGTACGTATTTTTAATCAATTATTAAAGTAGTTTTAATTTAATTATTTAAAGGTAAACTCTAAAGTAAGTACTTTGTTAATCTATTATCGTAATAATTATTTTAAGAATGATTTAGTATTTTGTTTAAAGAAGAAAACCTAGTTATATTTATAAAGTAAACTTATTTTAATTTGTTTCTAAAGTATTATTATAAATTAAGTACTAAAGTAAAATTTTCTAAATTAAATATTAAACATACTTTACAATTAAAGTGTTTTGAAATTATTTTAAAATTTTAAAATCTTGTGCCTGGTGATTCCAGTGGAAATAGAAATATTTGGAATTTATTCTGAGAAAGGAAGATAGTTTGAAAACTGTTTTCAAAGGGGTTTGAAAGTGAAAATATACCTTGTAAAGATATTCTGAGATAAATAAATAATTTAGGAAATTATTTATTGGTTGATGGTTGTTTGTGAATATTATTTGATAGTTAAATCACCGACTATCAATATTGGCCAAATATGTTGATCGTTTCGAAGAGACGGGATCGAGATTTATTTCTCGAAAACCACTTCGATTCGGTTTGTACGTTTCGTGGAAACAAGTTTGGATTCGAAGATGGAGAAGTGAAGTGCAAGGGCTAGTCGCTACTAATCCTGAGGATATTTCCAAAATGGATGTAGTAGGAATAGTGCCTTCGGTTCCGTTCGAACCCGGGACGGACTTGTATGGATGAATGCTTGCGAAACATCGTCAGGTGGACGATGGGCATTCTAAGGGATATGTTCTTAAAAGGTAACGCTTAGCCTCAAGCTTCATCAAATGGGAATGACTGAAAATCAGGGGTTATGCAGCAAGGCTAGGTGGGTAGCACCCAAGCAGGGTGAGGTCATCCCTGTCTAGATGTCCCTTTTTATTTCGGCTTAGTGGGCGGTTGCTGATCCCAACCGTGGGGTGTTCTCACTCGGGATTATCCAGTAAGGGGTAGTCCCGGTCTTGTGTTGCAGTGGAGCGGGCATACTCCTCGGTACGGTGATCTAGGCCCCGTACCGTGACAGGTGGTACCCCAGTGCCTAGTCATTAGTTGGAAATCCATTCTCCCTACGGGCCTTGTACGAGTTTTGTTTGTATTAGCCACTCTGTGGCTTGTAGCTGGAATTTAATAGTGTAACAATTTCGGCTATTTTATAAGTATTTGTATATAGACCCTATTATAATATCAAAGGATTTCTGTAAAAATTGTTTTAGCTATCGTAAGGTAAAAACCCGACATGTTTATTTGTGGCGTGGTCTTACGAGATGCTTTAGTTTTCAAAGGATTTTTGAAACTTTAATAATCAATTGGGTGTGATTTTCTCATGCTGGTATTCCAGAGTGACTCGGGTGTTATTTAACTGTAATGCTCGGGGCAGACCGAGTATTATATGATACATGATATGATGCTGTGGAGCTCAAGAGACGAGCTGGATGACGATACGTACTTCCGTACTTGTTTATATATATATTCCGCTGTGTTGAGTTGTTGTGTATCCATTTGTATGTTGTTATTGTTGAACCGTGATTGATGTACTCTGATGATGATGTAATATATAAACTGAGATATTTGATAATTGAGTAAAGATTATTTATTATATTTTACTCCGCCACGATAGTTAGATTCTGACGTTGTTTTCTATTTTCTTCTTCTACCTCTTCTTCTTTGACCCAAATGGTTCGTATTTCTGTCCAACTTGAGTCGATTGTTGTGGAATAGTGTTGACTCAAGGAGTACGAATTTGCAGGCTATTACACTTGGTATCAGAGCGAGGTTGGTGATAACCTTGGCTCTGGTGGGAATTACTCATTGAGTACTCTAGAACGAGTTTGAGCGTATTAATAGATATGAGTGCGTATTTGCTAGTGAATATAAATTGTTTTAATATTGTGTTGATTGGTTTGTTGAGTGTCATATGAACCTTCGTCGGCACAGTCTGTACAATTGTATCGTAGGGGTTTCTAAACACTTGAATAGAACAATCGACACGGTATTGTTTTAATGTGGGTAAATAAAATAATTTTACCCAAAATATATTTTTGATATAAAGAAAATTTTTGTAACTATTTTAGCTAATATATGGTTGCTTGGATGTTAGGAAGAATAATATTAAAAGTATTATCATTGTTAAGTGAAAATTTAACTAAAAATTGAAAATATAACCAAAGTTTAAGAGAATAAATTCATTATAAAATGAAATTTATAAATATGAATTATAAATATGAATTATAAATGTAATTTATGAATTGAATTATAATCCAATGGGAAACTATGCAAATGAATTATAGTTAAATTTGATTTAAGCAGGATTAAGAAATTTAAAATTTCGGAGATTTTGGAAGTGTTTGTTGAAGTGTTTTGAAAATAAATGATAGCATCATTGTTTTGGTGGTATTTCTGAAAGGAAATGTGTTTTAAATGGATTTTGAAAGTTATATAGCATTGAAATCACTTGGATTATTGGAAAAATAATTCTGATGATGACGGCCGCATCATCAGTATTCATTTTCGAATTTCAAAGTGACGGATTGCTGCCAAAAATTTATTTGTTCAGAAAAGCTATTTGTTTTGAAAATTTCAAAGGAAATTTGTTGGGAATAAAACCAGGATTGGTTTAATTTTTGAGAAATGTGATTTGAGATGTTGAAGATTTCAAAATGTTTTGAAACCAAAAACCGGGTGATTGAAAATTCTGAAGAGATAGGTGGTAAGCTTATAAATTGAGATGATTTTTAAAGCAGGAAGGAAATATAAGCTTTGAGTGTTGGAATTTGAATTTAAAGTGTAAAGTTAAAAATGAAATTAACTTGGATTGGGAAATAAAATTTAACTGGATTGAAATTAATTTAAATAGGCTGAAATAATATCCAGTTGTATTCGAATTAAGTTGAAATCGAATTGAGTTAAATAAATTTGAGTTAAAGTAAAATTGAATTGGAATGAGAATTCAGTTGAATTAATGAATGGAATTAAATTCTTACCTGAACATATGGAAAATAAATTGGATAAGGATTGGAATTGAAATAAATAAATAAGAATAACGTGTAAAAGAATTATAATGCATGGAATAAAATATGCTTGGGTTATAAATAAGCATAAGGCTTGACTTAAAATATAAGAAGAATATATTCAAGCCTATGATGAATGGAAATGTATAAAATAATAAGTTGTGACTTATAAATTGAAATAAAACTCAAGTTATAAATTGAATTCGACTTAATTTGTTGGTGAAGTAAATGTAATTGAACTGTGAGTTCATAAAATTGGGTGGTAAATTGAAAATGGATAGTGGATTCAGAACTTGAGTTATTAAATAAAATTTAATTTGAAGAGTTAACAAATTAAATATAATTGAAATGTATGGGGAAAAAAATGTAAATGGATTAAAATAGTAATGGTTTGTATTGCAAAAAAATCCAAATAAGTGGAAATAAATTGGAGTTGGCCATGTAATCAATTGAATGAGTTGAATCTGGAAAGTTAAATTTTATAATAACCAATCAAATGAAATTGCAGATTTTAAATTGAGATTTAACTGAGATAGAATTAAGTTGAATGGAAGTGTAACGACCCAGAATTTTTAGAAATTAAAATTTGAATATTTAAATAATTTTAAATATAAATAAGTGAATTTATAAGTCAAATAAATTTTTATTTGAATTATTGGATTTAATTGGATAATTAAATCGATAATTTAATACGTTAAATTATGGAAATAATTGGAAATAGAGTTAAATATGATTGAAAATGATTTGGAAAATTTATTTTATCATATTGAAGTTAGAATGATATTTTAGAACTTTTAAAATCGAATTAAAAGTTAATTTGTGAAAATTGAATATTTTAATATTTAATTATCGACTGTAAAATAGTCAATTTTTGAACAGTCTCAGAATTGAACGAAACCAGTTCCATTGGATCCGTAATAGTTAGTTATTACCGGATTTCAAATTTCGTGTCAATCGGACCTATCGTTTAATCGTGGCAGCTCGAAACGCATCGAATTATTTTTAATTTTAATTTGGCGAGTGAAAATAGCCATTTTTCAAAAAGTCTCGGATTTCGACGAAACTAGTTTCATCGGATCCATAATGTAATATTATTGTAAGGTTTCAAATTTCAAGTCAATTGGATTTACCGTTTGTCCGGTACAAATTAAAACGCCTAGAAATCGATTTAAATCGGTTTAATTTAAATTGAGCGTTTTCAGCCATAACTCGCACAGATATCCGAATTAGCTTTCGAAACCTATTCCATTGCATCCGGAACGCGGGATAAACCCTAGGTACGTCAGTTTCGGCGCGTAAATCGGAGTTCGGAATTTCCGGAATGAATAGTGTTTCGGTTTTCTCTATAAATAGACCCTTACACCTTCATAAAATAAAAAAATAAAAAAATTGAAACCCTAAAACGTTGCAGCCGCCACCTCTGGCTTCAACGGCCGAAATCTCCTTAGCTTCTCCCCTAGATTTCTCTAAATCCATGCGTTATTTTCAACAACGTTCAACTGGGAAAACGTAAGGCTCGATGAGATCTTCAATTTGAACGGCTGTGATCGTTTTTTAAGCTATAGATCGACGGCAATACCCATTTGAAACGCGCACGTTCGAGGACGTTTTGCACACTGACGAGATGACCGAGCTTGCTCTCTTCGTCGCCGGTGATGGTGCTCGCGTCGAGCTATCGAGTGGCGGTCCCTGATCCTTGCCTCATCGTGTGTAGTGGTGGCGTAAATTCAAAGTATGGGGGCGGCTATGGGTTCTAACCATCGTGCACGGTTACAGAAAGGAGGAGATGGGAGCAAGGGCCAGGATTCCAGGGTTTTGATATGGACGGCTGAGATCAGATTGTGGGTTTATAATTTAATTTATGTTGTAAATTTTAATTATAAAATCGTGTAAAAGTTTAAAAATACATAACTTTTTCATACGAGGTCGAAAACGCGCGAAACCAGTTGCGTTGGAATCGTATGGACGAGCACTACGCGATGGAGTTGGTTTGGAGTCGTTTGGAGTTAGTGAGAATTTTGGGTAAAATTAAACGTCCGTTTAATTTTATTCGAAATAAATCGCTAAAACGGAAATAAAATCAAGGTGAGAATTTCTTACTCAATCGAATCAGTTTCGATTTTATTTTAAATAGTTAGATTTAAAATATTTGAATGCATGTTTGAATGATGATTGTTATCTATTGATTGTTAAAATAGACATTATACGCCGTTAGTAAGCGGATGTTATTTAATAAAAACATATACCGCGAATATTTCATAAACAGTGAAATTGGTATTATATATAATAGCAATATATATATATTGGCATATGTATATATTGCAGTTGATTGATTTCCCGTATTTTTTAGCGGATGAGACCCTATTACGCCGTTATTAAGCGGATAATATTTAATAAGAACATATACCACGATAATTTCGTACTGGAGCGAAATTGGTATTGTGCTAATGTTTGTGGATGCAGGAAAACAGGTTGGAGGGATCCAACTGGATTCCTCAACAGTTTTTATTTGATTTCAGATATTTTGATATTTGATGGATTATCATATTGATATGTGATGTCGTTGTTATCGTGATTGACTATTTGGTATGTAGCATCATTGGACCAAGTTTTGGAATTTTAAAATGATTTATAAAGTGATTTTTGAAAATATACTTTATGTTAGGAATTTGATCTATTTCAAATAAATAAACGTTATAATTTTTAATGTTATAAAAATTACGATTTTTGAGAAAAATAGTAAAAAAAAACTGATTTTTGAGAATATGATGCTATTGATTTTATAAAATAGTTTAAATTGGATTTTTGAATATATTATAAAAGTTTAAAAATAGGATTTATAAAATTTGATTATTTTATAAATCAAAATGGTGAAACTATAAAGGAAATTAAAGACGTTTTAAAAGAATAATATAAATTGATTTATATTAAGAGATTTATAAACGGATATTTATAAATTGAAATATTGACTTATAAAACGAGTTTTTATAAGTGTTTGAATGAAGTGAAAATGAAATTCATAAATGAATGAAATTTATAGAATTATAAACTGTGAAGTTATAAAAGAAATTTATAAATAGTAAGATTTATAAATTTGGTGAAATTATTTGAAGAATAGATTGGTTAGATAAATGGATCTTATAAGTTATAAGATTTATAAATTGGAAAGTCTCTAAAGGAACGATTTTGTAAAATAATCGTTTTATAAGTAATTAACTTATAATATGAACGTTTAGTTTATAATTTAGTTATAAACTGGAATAGGTTAATAAAGGAATTTATAAAAAGGAAGTTTTTATAAATAAATAGAAATGGAATTTATAAACGTTGTTTTATAAATCCGCAAACAACTTATTTTGATAAGTTAATTGTCATAACTTATTTAATGGAGTTATATTCACATTTTTGAATAGTGAATAATCCTTTGAATTAAAATGAATAAAAGGATGAGATTTGTTAACGAAGTTTATTCACATTTTTGAATAGTGAATAACACGTTAAAGAAAATGGTTTAGATTTGAATGTTTTAAATAGAATTAAAACGACCTAACGATGTTTTTAAATATGTTGAGATTCGAAACCATAGATTTCAACATTCATTGTTGAAATAGACGTTTTCGAGAAATAAAAGGAAATGTGGACTATAACACTGTTGTTATAGTAAATGATTTCCGAAAGGAAATGTTTTGTATAGTATTGGGATTTATGTATCTATTTAATTTCGAATCCCTATACTAGTGATTTTGGGTTGTCGTAACGATGTTTTACGTGACATTCGTTTTGGCCCAAATAAATATGTTTAAGAGAATGATTTCCTTAAAGAATGAAATATATACTTAATTCGATTTAAGTATATTGAATATTTTCTAAGTGTTGAAAATAAATAAAATTTGTGAAATACTTATGAATAAATAAGTATGGAAATGTTTTTCCAACGTGAAATGAAACGTTTTGAGGATTTATCTTTTTGAAGATAAATTGAAAATGGATAATTGAAATCGTATATGCATGGATATTTTGAAATATAAAATTCATTATGGAATTTATATGTGAAAGTGGAATTTGTATGAAAATAAATATTGATTTATTTTTGAAGTGTTGAAAATATATATCTTGTAAAGATATTTTGGAAAATAAATAATTTGGAAAATTATTTGGAATCTGGTGATGTTGTGCATATCCATTGATAGTTCAATAACCGACTATCAATATTTCCCTTTGAATGGGTATTTGATGTGATTTGTTTGAATTTGAATGTCACACTTATTTTTGAATAAGCGCTCACTATTCGGGTTAACCGGGAAAGGACCATGGGGTCGTATAACCCATTCCGAATATGTGATACGTCGTTATAATTGCATTGAAGATCGGTGTTGAAGACCCGGTATTTGCGAGAGCGATAGGATGACCTGTCGATTTACTCTGCACCGAGTTGCTCCGGTATAGAGTTCTCCATATGTGATGGTGAATCCGATCAGGATTGTGAATATCCGGATTGCAAGGACTTCTTTGTAAGTGCCTTCGGTTTTGTTCGAGCCCGGAACAGACTTGTATGGATTGTATGTCTGACATTACAAATTGAGATATAAAGCAGATTTCTTTCAAATATATTTCTGTTGGTGGCGAAGAATTTATTCTTTTAGCTTAACACCCTTCTCTGAGACGTACGTGCTCAGAGGTTATATAGTTGAAGTTATCAGCGATATATTCCCAATTTGGTAATGTGACATGCTGAGTGTTGCTGAAATGATCATTGTGTTGATTATTGTGATAGGATCGTTTGTTTGATCGTCTATCTTGGTGATCATTGTGTTGATCATTTGTTGACCCAAAGCATGGCTTTTGTATAAAGTATGTTTTTGTGGACGAAACTTCGTCGAGCCTCACATCCCGGAATGGTCAAAACAGGAAAGATGCGGCAAGGTTATGAGGGGTAGCTCCCTTTAGGGTATGTGCATTTCCTTCTGGAAAGGGTGGTATCATGGTATGGAGCCCAGATACTTACTCATGTTGATACACTATATTTATTACTGTGTGGTGTTGTTGGTGACGAGCGCTCGGTTAAAAGGTCCAATGGGACCGGGGGATGTCATACTCGTGTAGTAGTTACCTAGTGATAAAGGTAACCCGGCCTTGTGTTGGCAGAGAGCTGGTTAAGTTCTCGGGGACGTCCAGCCAGAGGCGTTTCCATGTGGCAATGGGAAGTTCCTTGGCCTGACCATTTGTTGGAAATCCAAAGAAACAATACGAAACTGGTACGGTATTAGTTGTATAACCTGCTATGGAATGTGGCGGTAACCTGCTATTGAACATAGTAGCTATAGTAGGCATAAGTGCGGAATGTCTATGCTGGCTAAGATTTATATCTTTATTTTTGAAATGATTTCCCTATACTATGCACTAGTAATAATATCAAATGTTATTTTAAATGCGTATCAAGCATCTTTGGCTATCATAAGGAGAAATCTCCTCCGATTCTGCGTTTGCATGTGTGTGTGTGCGGGAGGCCTTATGGTAGTCTCATTTTTAAAAGCATTGCGAATTGAATTTAAAATATTCTTCTATTTTGATTTTAAAGTAAATAAACTGTTTTGAGTTCTCACACCAGTCTCATGACTGACTCGGAGTTTATTGTTTTCCTTCCTAAACTCTGGGTGCCCACCAATTTTCCACACGGGCAGTTAAGAGTTAAGGTTTATCAGGATATTCTGGATATTCTGGAGTTGCTGGAGGCAAGCTGGATGGCATGGCGTATTACTAGTATATAGTATTTCTTTTTCCGCTGCACTGTTTGTTGTAGTATGTTGTTGCACACTCTGATGTAATGAAATGAATGTAATGTAATAACTGATATAGTTCTTTGTTTAAAGATTATTCATTTATTATTATATGTTGTTCTGCTGTGAATTGTGAGATTCAGATGTTGTTCTGTTTTCTGTTCTGTTCTATATTCTATTTTCTTCTATTTTAAAATTTTCTGTTCTCTTTTCTATTTTCTCTTCTCCCTATTTTCTGTTTCCTTCTCTATCTTCTTTCTCTATTTTCTACCTTCTTATTTCTTCTGTCTCTTCTTCTTTCTTTTTCTTTTCTTAAATTCTTTTTAAAACCCATAACTATTCGGTTTTTCGGCAACGAAAATCCGCATACGTTACATTTGGTATCGGAGCTTATGGTTAAGAGACAACCATGGTTCTGTTGGGTATTATTCATTAGAGATAGAGTCAGCAGTACTCTAGAATGAATTTGAGTGTAATAATAGCTATGAGAGCGTATTTGTTAGTGAATATAAAATTGTTTTATATTGTGATGATTGGTTTGTTGAGTGGTATATGAACCTTCGTCAGCACAGTATGTACAACTTTGCCGAAGGGGTTTCTAAACACTTGAATAGAACAATTCGGCACAATATTGTTTTAAATTGGGTAAATGGAATAATTTTACCTTGAGTATATTTTATATATAAAGGAATAATTTTTCAAAATTATTAAAGTGTATATAAGTTGATTGTTTAGTTGTTTGAATAATCTAAATAAAAGAATAATTGTATAAGCAAAAGAATTATAAGAATTGAATTATAATTAAAGTGATCTACAATTGTGAAATAAACTTATATATATAAGAAGTGAAACTATATGAATATATTTATGAATATGAGTTGTAAATAAAAAAAAAGTGAATTTAAAGTTAAATGGAATATAACTTAAGTGTTGTTGAATGGAATTGATATTGGTATCAAACTAAATTAATAAAGTTAAGTGATGGATATGAACTTGAATTATATAAATGAAATTCAACTTTAGTAATTGAATTGAATTGAATGAATGGATTGAATGTTAATCAATTAAATGTAAATTAAGTTGATATGAAATAATGAATATAAATGTTAACTCATTAAATTCTAATGTTATTAGAAGTTGAATAATTGAATGTATGAATATAAACAAAGGAATTTGGTTGTAATTAATATACATTGATTGATATATAATTGTTAGTTGATTGTATATAATTCATTAAGTGTTAATGAAATTGAATTAATGAAATTGAAAGCTAAAGTAATTGAATTCAAATTAGAAGTAAATAAATTTGAATAGAATTGAATTTGATTTGGAAGTGAACCAACTTGAATATGAATTAGTGAATATAAGCAAATTGAAAATGAATGTTAGTAAGAACATCCACTGTTGATGAATCAAATGTGATTAAACTGAGAAAACCAATTCATTGTATATTAATGAGAATATGAATGAGTATTTAGTTGGTTGATGGTTGAATATATATTGCATTTGCTATATTATGTAGTTGTTATGGAGATATATGTTGTATATTGAGATTATTGTCTATATGCATGTTCTCATGTTGTTTGTTGAGTGTTTAGTAGGTGCGGATCGCGTTTGCTTCGCATTTGGAGCTCGCTTTCGCGCTATATTAGCCGTATATGCTTGCTAATAAAATATAAGGTACATATCTCGGATTAAATATCGTACTTTTATACTTTTTTCCCTGCGGGATGCCTCATTACTTGATGAGATGTATATTTGTGATATATATACTGTCATTTTTTTTTCGGATCGAGCCGCGCAAAGGAGACTATGGCGAATTTTTCCGGAAATTTAAGGCGTTAGAAAATTTTTGAGAAAATTTGGAAAATTTTGAAAACTTTAACTTTGATTTTGGAATTGAAAGTTAAATGATAGTAGTTGTTTTTGAAAGGATAACTAAGTATGATTTGAAAACTTAGTAAAGTATTATAAGAAATTTAATTATGAATTTTGGGAAAATTAATAAATTCTATAACTTTTCTTACTTGTTAATTTCGAGGACGAAATTCTTTTAAGTGGGGAAGATTGTAACGACCCAGAATTTTTAGAAATTAAAATTTGAATATTTAAATAATTTTAAATATAAATAAGTGAATTTATAAGTCAAATAAATTTTTATTTGAATTATTGGATTTAATTGGATAATTAAATCGATAATTTAATACGTTAAATTATGGAAATAGTTGGAAATAGAGTTAAATATGATTGAAAATGATTTGGAAAATTTTATTTTATCATATTGAAGTTAGAATGATATTTTAGAACTTTTAAAATCGAATTAAAAGTTAATTTGTGAAAATTGAATATTTTAATATTTAATTATCGACTGTAAAATAGTCAATTTTTGAACAGTCTCAGAATTGAACGAAACCAGTTCCATTGGATCCGTAATAGTTAGTTATTACCGGATTTCAAATTTCGTGTCAATCGGAGCTATCGTTTGATCGTGGTAGCTCGAAACGCATCGAATTATTTTTAATTTTAATTTGGCGAGTGAAAATAGTCATTTTTCAAAAAGTCTCGGATTTCAACGAAACCAGTTTCATCGGATCCGTAATGTGATATTATTGTAAGGTTTCAAATTTCAAGTCAATTGGATTTACCGTTTGTCCGGTACAAATTAAAACGCCTAGAAATCGATTTAAATCGGTTTAATTTAAATTGAGCATTTTCAGCCATAACTCGCAAAGATGTCCGAATTAGCTTTCGAAACCTATTCCATTGTGTCCGGAACGCGGGATAAACCCTAGGTACGTCAGTTTCGGCGCGTAAATCGGAGTTCGGAATTTCCGGAATGAATAGTGTTTCGGTTTTCTCTATAAATAGACCCTTACACCTTCATAAAATAAAAAAATAAAAAAATTGAAACCCTAAAACGTTGCAGCCGCCACCTCTGGCTTCAACGGCCGAAATCTCCTTAGCTTCTCCCCTAGATTTCTCTAAATCCATGCGTTATTTTCAACAACGTTCAACTGGGAAAAGTAAGGCTCGATGAGATCTTCAATTTGAACGGCTGTGATCGTTTTTTAAGCTATAGATCGACGGCAATACCCATTTGAAACACGCACGTTCGAGGACGTTTTGCACACTGACGAGATGACCGAGCTTGCCCTCTTCGTCGCCGGTGATGGTGCTCGCGTCGAGCTATCGAGTGGCGGTCCCTGATCCTTGCCTCATCGTGTGTAGTGGTGGCGTAAATTCAAAGTATGGGGGCGGCTATGGGTTCTAACCATCGTGCACGGTTACAGGAAGGAGGAGATGGGAGCAAGGGCCAGGATTCCGGGGTTTTGATATGGATGGCTATGATCAGATTGTGGGTTTATAATTTAATTTATGTTGTAAATTTTAATTATAAAATCGTGTAAAAGTTTAAAAATACATAACTTTTTCATACGAGGTCGAAAACGTGCGAAACCAGTTGCGTTGGAATCGTATGGACGAGCACTACGCGATGGAGTTGGTTTGGAGTCGTTTGGAGTTAGTGAGAATTTTGGGTAAAATTAAACGTCCGTTTAATTTTATTCGAAATAAATCGCTAAAACGGAAATAAAATCAAGGTGAGAATTTCTCACTCAATCGAATCAGTTTCGATTTTATTTTAAATAGTTAGATTTAAAATATTTGAATGCATGTTTGAATGATGATTGTTATCTATTGATTGTTAAAATAGACATTATACGCCGTTAGTAAGCGGATGTTATTTAATAAAAACATATACCGCAAATATTTCATAAACAGTGAAATTGGTATTATATATAATAGCAATATATATATATTGGCATATGTATATATTGCAGTTGATTGATTTCCTGTATTTTTTAGCGGATGAGACCCTATTACGCCGTTATTAAGCGGATAATATTTTATAAGAACATATACCGCGATAATTTCGTACTGGAGCGAAATTGGTATTGTGCTAATGTTTGTGGATGCAGGAAAACAGGTTGGAGGGATCCAACTGGATTCCTCAACAGTTTTTATTTGATTTCAGATATTTTGATATTTGATGGATTATCATATTTATATATGATGTCGTTGTTATCGTGATTGACTATTTGGTATGTAGCATCATTGGACCAAGTTTTGGAATTTTAAAATGATTTATAAAGTGATTTTTGAAAATATACTTTATGTTAGGAATTTGATCTATTTCAAATAAATAAACGTTATAATTTTTAATGTTATAAAAATTATGATTTTTGAGAAAAATAGTAAAAAAAAACTGATTTTTGAGAATATGATGCTATTGATTTTATAAAATAGTTTAAATTGGATTTTTGAATATATTATAAAAGTTTAAAAATAGGATTTATAAAATTTGATTATTTTATAAATCAAAATGGTGAAACTATAAAGGAAATTAAAGACGTTTTAAAAGAATAATATAAATTGATTTATATTAAGAGATTTATAAACGGATATTTATAAATTGAAATATTGACTTATAAAACGAGTTTTTATAAGTGTTTGAATGAAGTGAAAATGAAATTCATAAATGAATGAAATTTATAGAATTATAAACTGTGAAGTTATAAAAGAAATTTATAAATAGTAAGATTTATAAATTTGGTGAAATTATTTGAAGAATAGATTGGTTAGATAAATGGATCTTATAAGTTATAAGATTTATAAATTGGAAAGTCTCTAAAGGAACGATTTTGTAAAATAATCGTTTTATAAGTAATTAACTTATAATATGAACGTTTAGTTTATAATTTAGTTATAAACTGGAATAGGTTAATAAAGGAATTTATAAAAAGGAAGTTTTTATAAATAAATAGAAATGGAATTTATAAACGTTGTTTTATAAATCCGCAAACAACTTATTTTGATAAGTTAATTGTCATAACTTATTTAATGGAGTTATATTCACATTTTTGAATAGTGAATAATCCTTTGAATTAAAATGAATAAAAGGATGAGATTTGTTAACGAAGTTTATTCACATTTTTGAATAGTGAATAACACGTTAAAGAAAATGGTTTAGATTTGAATGTTTTAAATAGAATTAAAACGACCTAACGATGTTTTTAAATATGTTGAGATTCGAAACCATAGATTTCAACATTCATTGTTGAAATAGACGTTTTCGAGAAATAAAAGGAAATGTGGACTATAACACTGTTGTTATAGTAAATGATTTCCGAAAGGAAATGTTTTGTATAGTATTGGGATTTATATATCTATTTTAATTTCGAATCCCTATACTAGTGATTTTGGGTTGTCGTAACGATGTTTTACGTGACATTCGTTTTGGCCCAAATAAATATGTTTAAGAGAATGATTTCCTTAAAGAATGAAATATATACTTAATTCGATTTAAGTATATTGAATATTTTCTAAGTGTTGAAAATAAATAAAATTTGTGAAATACTTATGAATAAATAAGTATGGAAATGTTTTTCCAACGTGAAATGAAACGTTTTGAGGATTTATCTTTTTGAAGATAAATTGAAAATGGATAATTGAAATCGTATATGCATGGATATTTTGAAATATAAAATTCATTATGGAATTTATATGTGAAAGTGGAATTTGTATGAAAATAAATATTGATTTATTTTTGAAGTGTTGAAAATATATATCTTGTAAAGATATTTTGGAAAATAAATAATTTGGAAAATTATTTGGAATCTGGTGATGTTGTGCATATCCATTGATAGTTCAATAACCGACTATCAATATTTCCCTTTGAATGGGTATTTGATGTGATTTGTTTGAATTTGAATGTCACACTTATTTTTGAATAAGCGCTCACTATTCGGGTTAACCGGGAAAGGACCATGGGGTCGTATAACCCATTCCGAATATGTGATACGTCGTTATAATTGCATTGAAGATCGGTGTTGAAGACCCGGTATTTGCGAGAGCGATAGGATGACCTGTCGATTTACTCTGCACCGAGTTGCTCCGGTATAGAGTTCTCCATATGTGATGGTGAATCCGATCAGGATTGTGAATATCCGGATTGCAAGGACTTCTTTGTAAGTGCCTTCGGTTTTGTTCGAGCCCGGAACAGACTTGTATGTATTGTATGTCTGACAATACAAATTGAGATATAAAGCAGATTTCTTTCAAATATATTTCTGTTGGTGGCGAAGAATTTATTCTTTTAGCTTAACACCCTTCTCTGAGACGTACGTGCTCAGAGGTTATATAGTTGAAGTTATCAGCGATATATTCCCAATTTGGTAATGTGACATGCTGAGTGTTGCTGAAATGATCATTGTGTTGATTATTGTGATAGGATCGTTTGTTTGATCGTCTATCTTGGTGATCATTGTGTTGATCATTTGTTGACCCAAAGCATGGCTTTTGTATAAAGTATGTTTTTGTGGACGAAACTTCGTCGAGCCTCACATCCCGGAATGGTCAAAACAGGAAAGATGCGGCAAGGTTATGAGGGGTAGCTCCCTTTAGGGTATGTGCATTTCCTTCTGGAAAGGGTGGTATCATGGTATGGAGCCCAGATACTTACTCATGTTGATACACTATATTTATTACTGTGTGGTGTTGTTGGTGACGAGCGCTCGGTTAAAAGGTCCAATGGGACCGGGGGATGTCATACTCGTGTAGTAGTTACCTAGTGATAAAGGTAACCCGGCCTTGTGTTGGCAGAGAGCTGGTTAAGTTCTCGGGGACGTCCAGCCAGAGGCGTTTCCATGTGGCAATGGGAAGTTCCTTGGCCTGACCATTTGTTGGAAATCCAAAGAAACAATACGAAACTGGTACGGTATTAGTTGTATAACCTGCTATGGAATGTGGCGGTAACCTGCTATTGAACATAGTAGCTATAGTAGGCATAAGTGCGGAATGTCTATGCTGGCTAAGATTTATATCTTTATTTTTGAAATGATTTCCCTATACTATGCACTAGTAATAATATCAAATGTTATTTTAAATGCGTATCAAGCATCTTTGGCTATCATAAGGAGAAATCTCCTCCGATTCTGCGTTTGCATGTGTGTGTGTGCGGGAGGCCTTATGGTAGTCTCATTTTTAAAAGCATTGCGAATTGAATTTAAAATATTCTTCTATTTTGATTTTAAAGTAAATAAACTGTTTTGAGTTCTCACACCAGTCACATGACTGACTCGGAGTTTATTGTTTTCCTTCCTAAACTCTGGGTGCCCACCAATTTTCCACACGGGCAGTTAAGAGTTAAGGTTTATCAGGATATTCTGGATATTCTGGAGTTGCTGGAGGCAAGCTGGATGGCATGGCGTATTACTAGTATATAGTATTCCTTTTTCCGCTGCACTGTTTGTTGTAGTATGTTGTTGTACACTCTGATGTAATGAAATGAATGTAATGTAATAACTGATATAGTTCTTTGTTTAAAGATTATTCATTTATTATTATATGTTGTTCCGCTGCGAATTGTGAGATTCAGATATTGTTCTGTTTTCTGTTCTGTTCTATATTCTATTTTCTTCTATTTTAAAATTTTCTGTTCTCTTTTCTATTTTCTCTTCTCCCTATTTTCTGTTTCCTTCTCTATCTTCTTTCTCTATTTTCTACCTTCTTATTTCTTCTGTCTCTTCTTCTTTCTTTTTCTTTTCTTAAATTCTTTTTAAAACCCATAACTATTCGGTTTTTCAGCAACGAAAATCCGCATACGTTACATTAAGAGAATGATTTACTCGTAAGATGAAATGAGCTTAAGTATAAAATTGAAAAAAAAATTAACTTAAGTTAAATGAATGGAGGAGAGCTAAATTGAAATCAACTTAAACTAAGTTTAATGATATTGGGTTGGATTTAAATCAAGCGAAAATAAATTTTAATTGAAATAAAATTTGCTAAGTTATAGATAATATTTAATGGAATGGAATAAATAAGAATCAAATGGAAATGAACTTGAGTTGAAGTGGAGTAAATTGAGTAAATAAACTTAAGTTGAGAATAATTAGAAGCTCGACTACGAGTAAAAAAAATAAAATGGAAGACCATTAAATTAAAGCTTGGTTTGAATCAATTCGGGAATGGTTAGTAATATGCAAGCTTGGAATGGGTCGAGCTAAATAAATGATCGTGAATGAATTAAAATAAAGGGAAATTTAATTGGTAATGAAGATGAACCTAAGTTGTTAATGGTTTTGAATGAACTAGTTTGGTTAATAAAATGAAATGCAAGTGAATGTATTCAAATTTAAAATGCAATAAAAATGAGAATATATGGATTGTGAATAAATTTAAAAATGTAATAGAATTAAGTATAAATTGAGTTGAAATCCATTTAAATTGGTTATAAAACATAAGTACTTATTTGTTCACATAGATCTCATCAAATTGCATGTAATAAATTGTCATTTGATGTAAATGGAAGTAATTAAAATTCTATGATTTGATAGGAGTAAAAAAATTGATTTTGAGAGCAATTGAATTAAATATGTGTTCAGTTTGCTTAAAAATAAATTAAATGTAAGCGATTGAGTTTTAAACCATTCAAATTGATGAAGTTGTATAGGGAAGGATTGAAAACCATTCAAATTGAATGGAAATGGTTTATAAATTAATTGGAACAGTGGAATTAGTATGAAAACTGTATAAGTTGCTTACGGAAAAATGTTTGGTGTGAATTTCTTTTAGAATTCATGTGTTTAACCATTGCAACTAAGTGAAATATTGTTAAATTGCATATATTTGGCACTCACATGTTTAAATTGAGTAAGTACAGGTACCGGGAAGCCGTGTGGCCGGATTTGGTTGGGCTAATTGCTTAAATAATAAGCTGTTTGCTAAAAAATGCTAAATAAGGTGCGCCTATACAATAAAAATAGGAAATATGAACTGTTTTTGGTTTTTTCGACCGTGTGGGTCGATATATATATATTTATATCTTTTGTCAAATTGCAAAAGCTCCTCCGTACAAAGGAGACTCTGCCAAAAATTTTCAGAAATTTTGGGTGTTAGAAAATTTTAGAAAATTTTGGAAAATTGTGTTGACGACTAACGAATTCAAATTGGAAACTAAAATAAATTAGTAAAGGAAACCAATTTAAAGTAATGATACGAATCAGTTATTAATGGAAAATAAAATTTAAATATTTAGAGTTTAAGATAAATTGAATTCATATGAAAATGAAAGAATCAAAATTCAATAGAAATAGGTATAAACTGAAATGGTAAGGTGAAAATAAATATAAGAAACATATAAAATGCTTATACTGAACTTGAGAAAGAAATGGTGAGTTCTTAATTGGAAATTGATCTTTAAATATATTCTAGGTTAATATTTGGAATGGATTAATATTGACATTTCGTAAGGAAGTCGATAAAATGTTTTTGGAATATTGTGATTGGATATTATTGTCAAGTAGGATATGCAGGTAATATAAAGGGAAAAGAGGATTGGTTTTGATTTCAAAAGATAAATTCGAATTGCCCGAAAAAAGGTATTTATTTAAATTTTGGTATGAAATTTGATTGGATTTTTGGATATAGCCATTTGGCTTTTTGTTTTCCTTTGGGATTTGGGAGGCCGTAGAGCCATTTTGTAGTTGTACCGAGCTAGCCGCACAAAGGAGACGCTGGCAAAAATTTTCGAGAATTTAGGGAGTTAGAATTTTTTTTGATAATTCAAAATTTGGTTTTAAAGTGAAACTAGAATGATTGAGTAAATAATGTGGGTTGCAAACTATGTGGGAGTTTAGGAAATTAATAAGAGTGTAGTGTCTTTAAATGACAAGATTGTTTGGGTTGATGTTAAACAGTTGGTTTTGGAAAATAGTAATGGGTATTGGATCATTCTTCTTAATTAGTAATTTCGGGGACGAAAATCTTTTAAGGGGGGAGGAATGTGACGACCCAGAATTTTCAAGCATTTAAAATTGAAAAATTTAATTGAATTTTAATATTAAATAGAGTAATTTAACTTGAAATACAAATATCATAATTTATTCGATAATTGAATTATTAAATTAAATAAGTGAAGTTGGGTAAACTGTTGAATCTAGAATTTTTAACCCTATTAAAAATAATTTGAAGGCTTGAAAAAAAATTATATTAATAGTACCGAGGATAATAGAAGTTGTAAAATTGAAATTAACAGTGGTTTGTTCAGTTCTAAAATTTATATCGTTTAAGTTGAATTTAAAAAATAGCCTTTCGAGGCACAGTCTCGGAATTCGACGAAACTAGTTCCATTGTGTCCGTAATATTGAATTATTATCGGATTTCAAATTTAGTATTAATCGGAGTTAGTGTGTGGGTGTACAATACATAAATGCGCTGAAAATTTAATTGATAATAATCTAATGAAATTTAATTTAATTGGACAAGCTTCTTGTATACGCCATCTCATATTCGTTTTAACACGCTACCCTTATCTTCCATAGCACACTTCTCGTTCCTTCTTTTGAAAGTCGAGCGAGTTCTTTTTCCCCAAATCGATATCATCTCGTATAACAAGCCCTTGTTCCTTCTTTAATTAATCGAAAACTTCCCTTGCCCTTCTTTTTAAAACAGCCGAAACCTTTCCCTTTCCTTCAAATCAAAATCAAGATAAACATGTCGAATTTTATTTTTACAAAATTAATGGCCGCCACGCCTTGGTTACGGCCACGTTTTCCACTTCAAGCCTCTTCAATTTAAATCTGAGGGTATGTCGCGACTTGGTGTTGAGATTGGGGATGAGGTGTCTGAGTCGAGAGGAGCTCGAGTTCGTTTGGCAACGTCGAATGCCTGGACTCGCTCGCGGTAGAGTTTCTTGTCGCGAGTACCTATCGAAGCAGCGATGTTTTGAAGTGGTGGATCGCCTGGAGTATGGGCCGGTGGAGGTGTTCGTTCGAGTGGTGACGTCCGAAGCTCCTAAGAAAGAGGCTGGTAGGTCTGAGGTAATCTCTAAGGTATATTATTATTGTATATTTTTAAAAAAATGTTGTTAACTGTAAAACAGAAACTGTTTGTAGGAAAATAAAGCATATATACATGGGGGATTGGATTTTGAAAAATTATAAGGTTTAATCTGGAATATAGATGTGGATAAGAAAGAGAAAGACATAGGATTTTAAATACTATAGAGTTTATATGAATTTGTATAATGTATATACATATTTATGTAACAGAAGTTAGTACGGATTTTGAAAATATAAGGATTTAAATGGGAAAATGATAGATGTGGTTAAACTGTTTAAAGTAACTTATATAAATTTTTGAACTAAAAATAATTGGGTTAAGGAAATGTTTAGTTAAGAATTTAAGTCAAGCTATAAGTTAAATTAAATAAGTGAATGTTAATAAATTGTTTGATTCAAGTGTTAATTAAGTTAATTAAAAGTAAATTGATTTGCTCGATTTCTTCAAATATTAATAAAACCATATAATGCTTGTTCAAGGTCAAAAATCGAGAAACCAAGCCAATGTTGAAGTGGAATGCAATTAAACTCAAATGTGAGTTAATCTCGCTCAGTTAATTTAAATTTAAATTTAAATGATAAAATTTAAATAATTGTTTGAATGGTTGAAATTGATTGATGTGCTATAGTATGGTATGTTTGGAGTTGGCATATTATATTGTGCTAACATCTGCGGATACAGGGAAAAACAGGTTGGAGGGATCCAACTGGATCCCTCAACATTTATTATTTAATATTCTCTGATGTGATTACTTGATACTCTATAATGAATATATTGGAATATTGATTGTTGTGGTTTGATTGGATATATTTGGGTATAATGAATTACCAAAAATATATAAATTGGGTTTTGGAAAGAAAATAAAGGAAGTAAATTGTAAACGAGATAATTAGAGAAAATTAAATAAATTAAGAATGAATTGAAAAAGAAACGGAAGTATGTTAAATACTAATAAATAACTTCGAGTATGAAAAGAAAAGGGTTTGAATAAACAGTAATTAATGAATTGTAAAATTATGTGATATTAAATTAAATGAATAAAGAATTATTTTAAAACTTAAAGTTTTAAATTTATTTAAAGGAATAAGAAGTAAATTGAGAAATCTAAATTGGTATTTCAATTAAAAGTATTTTAAATCATAATTAAGGAATAAAATCTAAAATTAAAGGATTTTTGAATAAATGAAGTAAAATGAAAATCAATTTGGAAATTGATTTAAGTGTTTGAAATTGGATATTTGGAAGAATAAATTCAAGGTGGAAATTTATTAAAGGAATGAGAAAAATTGTTTAAAAATAAATAGTGATTTATTTTTAAAGGTTGTGAAGAGAAGTACATTTCTCTGGATAGCCAAGTACGTTTTTAAAGTAAGCTTTTAAAAATAAAATAAAGGTTTTAATGTTGTTTTACAAAGTATGTTCTTGGAAATTTATTATTTCTAAATGTTTAAATTCTAAAGTAAATATTTATTCAAATCTATTACCGTAGTAATAATTTATAAAGAGTGACTTAGTAATTCTGTCTAAATGTTGAAAACCTAGTTTATATTTATAAAGTAACCTTATTTTCAAATATTCATATAGCATATATTTTTAATCAATTATTGAAGTAGTTTTAATTTAATTATTTTAAAGTAAACTCTAAAGTAAGTAATTTGTTAATCTATTATCGTAATAATTATTTTAAGAATGATTTAGTATTTTGTTCAAAGAAGAAAATCTAGTTATATTTATAAAGTAAACTTATTTTAATTTGTTTCTACAGTATTATTTTAAATTAAGTACTAAAGTAAAATTTTCTAAATTAAATATTAAACATACTTTACAATTAAAGTGTTTTGAAATTATTTTAAAAATCTAAAATCTTGTGCTTGGTGATTCCAGTGGAAATAGAAATATTTGGAATTTATTCTGGAATTTATTCCCTTTTTATTTCGGCTTAGTGGGCGGTTTCTGATCCCAACCATGGGGTGATTTCACTCGGGATTATCCAGTAAGGGGTAGTCCCGGTCTTGTGTTGCAGGGGAGCGGGCGTACTCCTCGGTACTGTGATCTAGGCCCCATACCGTGACAGGTGGTACCCCAGTGCCTAGTCATTAGTTGGAAATCCATTCTCCCTACGAGCCTTGTACAAGTTTTGTTTGTATTACCCACTCTGTGGCTAGTAGCTGGGATTTAATAATGTAACAATTTCGGCTATTTTATAAGTATTTGTATATAGACCCTATTATAATATTGGAGGATTTCTATAAAAATTGTTTTAGCTATCGTAAGGTAAAAACCCGACATATTTATTTGTGGCATGGTCTTACGAGATGCTTTTGTTTTCAAAGGATTTTTGAAACTTAAATAATCAATTGGGTGTGATTTTCTCACACTGGTAATCCAGACTGACTCGGGTGTTATTTAACTGTAATGCTCGGGTCAGACCGAGTATTATATGATACAGGATATGATGTTGTGGAGCTCAGGAGACGAGCTGGATGACGATACGTACTTCCGTACTAGTTTATATATATATATTCCACTGTGTTGAGTTGTTATGTATCCATTTGTATGTTGTTATTGTTGAACCGTGATTGATGTACTCTGATGATGATGATGTAATATATAAACTGAGATATTTGATAATTGAGTAAAGATTATTTATTATTTATTATATTTTATTCCGATGCGATAGTTAGATTCTGATGTTGTTTTCTATTTTCTTCTTCTACCTCTTCTTCTTTAACCCAAATGGTTCGTATTTCTATGCAACTTGAGTTGATTATTGTGGAATAGTGTTGACTCAAGGGGTACGGATTTGCGGGATGTTACAAAAGCAACAACCATAAAGCAATAAATTTACAGCGACCACATAGGTTAAATATCTGGGCTCCATACCATGATACCACCTTTTCCCAGAAGGAAATGGACATACCCTATGGGCGCTACCCCCAAAAAAACCTTGCCGCATCGTTTCTGTTTCGACCTTTCTCGGGTTGTGAGGGCCGACGAAGTCTCATCCACAAAGCTATGCTTTTCACAAAAGCCATGCTTCAATCAACAAATGATCAGCATCACTTTGTATGCCACCTTACCAAATTGAGAATGTATCACTAGTAACCATCAACTACATAACCTCTGAGCTCGTACGTCTCAGAGAAGGGTGTTAGGCTAAGAGAATAAATTCTCCGCCGCCAACAGAAATGTATTTTATAGAAACTAGCTTTACATCTCAAAGTGTATCGTTAGACACACATCCATACAAGTCCGTTCCAGGATCGAACGGAACCAAAGGCACTTCAGAAAAGCCCTTGAAAATCCGGATATTCACTAATCACGTTCGGAATCCCCATCACAAATGGTGATAAAATCTCTATACCGAAGCAACTCAGTGCAGAGACATTCGACAAGTAATCCTTTCGCTTTCGAAAATACTTGATCTTCAACACCGTCTTCAAATGAAATCCCATTTCATCATATCATTATTCGAAATGGGTTTTATGACACAAAGTCGTCTCTCGACTAATCCGAATAACGAGCGCTTATTTTAAAAATAAGTTATATTCAGATTTCAAGTAAATCACAACAAATTTCCACTTTGATCTTTTAAACAAAAGATCCATAACAAAGATTCGATGTGGTTTTCGAATATCCATTTCGAATTCGACCTCCGGTCGCATCGAAATTCAAATGCCATTTAAAGGCCAATATTGATAGTCGGTTATTTAACTATCAAACAACATTAACAAATCACCAAATTTTTAAATAATTTTCCCCCGATTATTTATTTTTCAAAATATCTTCGCAAGATATATATTTTCATGCTTCGACCCTTTGAAAACAAATTCCAAATCACTTTCCTCACGTGGAATAAATTTTCAAATATTGTTTATTTCCATATAAAAATTTGCTAATTCCAAATACTTCAAAATAATTTAAATCACTTATCCAAAAAAAATACTTGGAAACATTTAAAATAAAAATTATTTTAAAACACTTTATTTAGAACATTAGTTATGAAATTTATATCTATATCTCATATAAAACTCAAGTTCGAATAAAATTATTAGATAAAGTGTAATTATTGAAATAACCATTTTTTAAAGCAAATACCAATTTAATCTTTAAAATAACCACTTCTATAATCAACTTAATAACATTCACTTTAAAGATTTTAAAAACAATTCCCGAAAATAATTTCTCCAACATTTTTTTTAAAAACCAATTCTAGAACTTTTAATTTATACTTTAAAAGCTACTTTGAAAACATACTCGACATTCCAAGGAAAATACACTTTCCATTTCAAAAATAGTCCATTTAAATAACCTAAGAAATCCTCTTCGATTTATTTTAATTTACATTCCAAATCTGTAAATTTATTTCCACACTTTTAAAAATAAAGCAATATTTATTTTGAAAACAAAGTTCCCTTTTCTTTATAAAATTCCCATCGTGTATTTAAATTTTCAAATATCCACTGATATATGATTTTCAAATCGATTTCCAAATATTCATTTTCGAACACCAAACCAAATTCCAAATTGATTTATAAAGTTTATTATCTTTTAAAATAAATTCCTTTATTTCTTCCAAACTATTTAAAATTTGAATTTTAAATAAATTCTTCAACTTTTAAACAATATTACTCACCATCCTTTTATTAAAATCCTTTCCCTATATTTTGGAATTAATTCGATAAGATTTCAAAATTCAATCTTTACCCCTTTAAATTCCTTTAAATTCACCTAGTTATTTAAAATGAATTCACTTAAAGTTTTCTACTTTAATTTCCAAAAATCCAATTTTATATTTCTGTTATCCTATGATACCAAAAATATATTCGGCTAAACCATAGCCTTCAATGATTTCGATCACAAATATAATCATACTCAGATTATAATAAATCAACACACAACATTGAAAAAATTCATATATTTGAGGAATCCAGTTGAATGCCTCCAAACTGTTTCCCTGCATCCACAAATGTTAGCACAACAATTAAATACCAATTCCACTTCGAGGTGGAATATGGTGGTACATGGGATTATATAATATCATCCGCTATTATGCGGCGCATAGGGTCTCATCCGCTATATAATGTGGGAAATCAATCACTCCAAATATATATATATATATATATATACACACACACACACACTACTATATATACTATCACATTCAAACAGTCAATCAATAACTGAAATTCCAATTTCAATTTGAGTGAGAAGATCTCACCTTTGATTTTAATTCGCAGTCCATCCCTACTCAGTTCCATTCCGGCTTGTTTCTCGATTTTTAACCTTGTATAAGCATTATATGATTTATTAATATTCGAAATAAATCGAACCATTAAGTACATTTAATAATTAAATTGAGTAACGATTTAATTTAAACTAACTTTCTTTTAATAATTTCTTAGTAACAAAATTAATTTATTAAATAAATTAATCAACCCAAATACATATTTTTAAAATAAAATAATAAGTTAAAAATGTATATAAGTATATTTATTTTCTTTTAAAACTACATATATATTAAACATGCATGTACATTTTTTTGAAACTATATATATATTTTCTGTTGTAAACCTTATATACGTATATACATTTTTAACTTTCCAAATCATCCTCTAAAATTCCTGTTCCCATAACCTTATATACATACATACATACATATATATATATGTCTATATATATGAAATTTAATCTGCTATCACAATTTCGATTCTAATTTAAATAACTAACTATAAATTTAATTAAATTTTAGATTAAAACTAAGTACTCCAACAGCCACTATCTTCCCTGGTCGCGAAAGCATCACAGAACACAACAACCGCACTAGATCGGGATCCTGACCGAAATGCGAGCACGAAGACCCTAAGTCGCGACATCGAAGACTTCCCAGACCACGAAATCGATGCTAAAGACAACCCAGAGTTCCCTTCGAACCATTCAAAGCCTCCCCGTACACGTTGCCGAGCCCCACGTTGTCACCCCTTGCTGCGAACTTCTAAAAATCTGAAACCCTAGCTGCTCTTCATGACGTTCGACAATCCAAGAGTTCGAAGTCTCCTCCTTGACCTCGACACTTGTGATGACCCGAAATCGATGTCCGACAAACAACATCGAATCCGTATCGCCGGAGCTTGCAACAACATTAGATGATAAATAACATAGCGGAAACAAAAGATGATATCATTGATACAACATGAATACAATATCCGATACATCAATTTGATAAAATGATGATCATCAACATCAGAGAATATATACAACACAGAATACAGCGGAACACGACACAATATGATATGAGTCTTCAACAGAATCCAATACTGCAACTCCAAACCAAACTCTAGATTGCCCTTGTGGAAAATTGTGGGCACCTAGAGTTTAGGAAGGGAACAATAAACTCTAGGTCTGTCGTGGGACTGGTGTGAGCAAACAAAAACATTTTATTTTAAAAACAAACAAAAGAATTTAAATTTGAAATCCGCAATGCTTTTTGGAAAATGGGACTCCCATAAGGCCTCCGGCACACACACCATTCAATCGCACACTTGGGGCAGATTTCTCCTTATGATAGTCAAACATACTTACTACGCAAAATCCTTTTTGATATTATTATTAGTGCATAGCGGAAAATATTTCAAAAGTATAATATTAATATTAGCCAGCATAGGTACCATTATACTATGCCTGCTATAGCTGCCATGTTAAATGGCAGGTTATACAACTAAAACCGTACAAGGCTCGTATTGGATGATTGGATTTCCAACAAATGGTCAGGCTAAGGAACTTCCTATTGCCACATGGGAACGCCTCTAGAGGGACGCCCCGAGAACCTACCCGAGGCTCTGCCAACACAACACTGGTTACCCCTTTCCCGGGAAGTAAAACCTAAGATATGCCACCCCCGGTCATTTACGACCTTTATCCGAGGATCCTCTACACCAACAACATCACACAGTAATAAATATACTACAGTGTCCACATGAGTATGTATCTGGGCTCCATACCATGATACCACCCTTTTCTAGAAGGAATGGACATACCCTAGGGGCGCTACCCCTGAAACCTTGCCGCATCTTTCCTGTTTCGACCGTTACCGGTTTGTGAGGCTCGATGAGGTCTCGTCCACAAAGCTACGCTTTTTCACAAAGCCATGCTTTGATCAACAAATGATCAGCAGTACTTCGTGTGCCACATTACCAAATTGGGAATGTATCACTAGTAACCATCAACTACATAACCTCTGAGGTCGTACGTCTCAGAGAAGGGTGTTAAGCTAAGAGAATGAATCTTCGCCACCAAACAGAAATGTATTTGATAGAAACCGGTTTTACATCTCAAAGTGTAACGTCAGACACACATCCATACAAGTCTATTCCGAGTTCGAACAGAACCGAAGGCACTTCCGAAGAAGCCCTTGCAGTCCGGGTATTCACAATCCGGATCGGACTTCCCATCACTTAGGGAATCTCTATACTGTAGCTACTCAGTGCAGAGACAATCGATAGGTTATCCTATCGTTCTCGCAATTACCCGGTCTTCATCACCGGTCTTCAAATGCTTTCCATAACGTCGTATCATTATTCGGAATAGGTTATATGACACAAAGGTCCTCTTCCGGCTAAACCGAATAATGAGCGCAAATTTTAAAAATATATGGATAATGGGTCCTCAATTAAGTCACAACTTTAAAATTCAAAACTTTCTTTCAAATGGTTTAAACGAATTACCATTTCAAATCTTTTAAAAGATTCATTTTACAAAGTTCACCCAGTTTCAAAAAGATTCATTCATAGATTTCAAAACAATTTCCATTTCAATTGGATTAATTCATTTAATCTTTAAATCAAAGATTTAACTCATAGCTTTCAAAACCGTTTCCAAAGATTCATTCATAACTTGGAAAACCATTTCAATTCAAACTTGAAATTCCTTTAATACAAATTGAAAATTCATTTCTTATATGAAAGCTTTTATTATTTGAAAACAAACAGTTTTTAATTCGGAAAAATCCGATTTTAGTTATACAAGTTAAAATCTTTGGGTTAACTCAAATTCCCAAAACAACACTTCTAAAATGGTTTAAAACCCATATAAACTTGTATAACCTTTTTAAATAATATATTATCAACATAGAATTAAATTTCAAATTTTGAATTCAAAATCAAATTTCAAAACTAAATTAAGTTTTTCAAAAATAACTTTTATCTTCGAAATTCCTTTTCAAAAATTTTTCACTTTAAATCCGATCCATTTCCAAAACCATTTGGATTTAAAATTCAAATTCAAAACTATTTTAAAAATCTGTGACTTAACCAATTTCCACGTGCAATCCATATTTGTGTGTGTATAGTGTAGTCCAGGGGTTTAACACAATAGTGCAATATCATCAGTCATTACAGATACAATCACAGCAATATCGATAAGCGGTATATCCTATAACGCTTATCTATATACACAGAATCATAGATAGATAATATAAATGCATTATAAATAAACAAATTACGTTCATCACAACTTAAATTAAAACAATTCTAATCACACAGCATCACATATCAGAGATGACAAATGATTCACAACATTTAATATAATACACTCATTCATAAATAAAACCAATTAAGATATCTAATTAATCTAAACCAGAATCATTTGCCTCTGGACAATTCCTAGTCAAGGTTAATTAATAATTAATTAATTACAAACACTTAATTAGTTATTCTTTAAATCATCATTAATTACCCTTTAATTAATAATTAATCCTTAATTAATTATTCTTAATTAATTACAATAATTAATTACAATAATTAATTACTCCTTAATTAATAATTATTTCTTAATCACTTTAATTAATTAACATTTAATTAATTATTCTTAATTTAATTATCTTAATTAATTAACCACATTAATTAATTATTCTTTAAAGTAATTAACCCTTAATTACTTGGTTAATCAATCTTAAATCATTAATTACCCATTCTTAATTACTTCCATTTAAGTAATTTTTTTTAATCAATCATTAATTAGTTGATTAATTAACTTGAATTATGAATTAATTCTATATTAATTACTTCCATTAAGTAATTTACTTCAAGTAATTAATTTCTTTAACAAATAAAATTTAACTTAACCTTGAAAAGTTAGTTAACAATTTTAAAACAACTTTTATATTAATCAACTAACCTTTAATTATTATTAAGTCAAAATAACTTTTAAAAATAAAGGTTATATTTATTTAAATCATTTTAAACTTGGTAATTTAAAACAATTTATTTAAAACCCATTTTAACTTATTTTAAAACTCATATAGCCTTAACTACGGCTATATGAGTTTTAAAATAAGTTAAAATGGGTTTTTAATGAATTGTTTTAAATTACCAAGTTTTAAATGAATCGTTGTTTTAAATCGAACCTGCGACCTGCTTACCAGGAAGCAAGTATCCAAGAATCCATCCCAAACCCAAAACAAAATTGACACAAACGATCAAACTGGAACCAGGAACCCATCACCTAAACCTCCCCTTGCTCCGCCGTTACACAGCACCAGTACCCACGCGCTTCCGACCAAAAGTACACCGATCCACCACGAAACTATCTCCACAGGTGCGGTCGCCTGAATCGCCATGTCTACGACACAATTTACTCTCGACTTCGACCTTCAAAACACAGTGTTTAAGCCATAATTTGATCCCAAACTCAAACCATGATGAATAGAAAATTTTGCTTGTAATTTTCCTACAATATATGATCGTTCCATCATCCACCACCACGATCCCGTAGCCCCATTTCGACCTTGATCAACGTCAATTGATAGAAAGACATTTTCCGTTCATCTTGAGATTTCACTCTACCTACTTTCTTTAAAATCAAAAGACTCATATCAAAAATCATCATTTCGTGATACAAACTTGATTGTATAATCAGATTTTAAAATTAAGATATTCAAATTTTTGATATTCTTAAAAACCCACTGTATTTTCTAAATTCCAGAAACTAATATAACTTATTTTACTTAAAAATATTTTTTCTACTTGAATCTTGATTATACAAGTATATTTTGTTTAGATCCTTAGACCAAACAAGAATCAAAGGAATGGGAATTCATTTTGAAGTTATTTAGGGCCTGTAGGTTTTAATAGAGATATATACATACCTACATACAGACATGCATCATCAAATCTGTACACATATGTATACATATAAACATAGTTATAACATCATTCATCTCATTCATCATCACTGAGCACAATCAAGACAAAAGATTGGGTTTTTAAAGAGAGTTTACACACCTGACTTTTAAGTTTGAACAGAGGAAGCCTGGAATATTTTTCAGGTTTGAAAGCTTTGATTTTGTTGAAGTTAGACTTGATCGTTGCTTGACATTTGATTTCATTCACATGCTTCTGATTAATAGCTTCCAGGTTGAAGACTTTTGAAAACAGACTTTATTTAACTGGTTTGATCTACTTTTGACTTGTTTGCTTTGCTTCTAATTTCCATTTCAGTTTTAATTTGATGTTTCCAGGCTGAGATTTTGATTTTCCAGAATTAAAGAATTGAACACAGTGTTTGATTTAAGCTGTTGTCTTGTTTAAATTTTGATTTTGTTCTCCTTATTTCAGGGTTGAGAGGAATGAAACAACTGATCTTTTATTCTTTTTGCATGTATTCAAAATTAAATTCAAAAGAAAATAACTTTTCTTTGCCACTTGTCTATTCTACTTACACTTGTACAATTGTTTCTTTGCATGTTTTACACTTGTTACATGTAATAAAAATTGTGTTTATATCCTTAATTCAAATTCTTTTGTAAACTTTATTTTAACCCTTCATGTAAATAAAATTTCATGTACAACCTATGTTTACATTTTAAAATGTTTATGTTTTCTTTTATATTTATATTTACACAAATAAACTCTCTATCTCCATTGTTTTTCACATTCAATCTTTAATTTAGTTTAACATATTTATATACATATATTTTATACATTTTACATTCGCGCATTCTTTATTATTTATTTTTGTACAACTTTAAAAAAAGAAAAGAATAATTTAAAATTTTTGATTTCATATTAACAAATGATCACTTTTATTTATATACGTATATATATAAGAGGATTAATTCTTAAAAATAATATTTTGAAAATTAGTACATTAATTCTTTGAAAATTAATACATCTTCCAAATATTAATATATTTAAAAAATTTAGAAAACAAATTATCATTACTTTTTATTAATCTCAAAGCTTTTAATTTCTATCTCATTTTTAATACATTTTATTTTTAAATTCAATATTTGTTTATAAAATACTTATTTTTAAATTTCAAATCAAATTGCTACTTATAATCTAAAATTTTAAGTTTATTCTAGAAATCTCTAATTTATTCACAATTTAATTCCAAAATTAAATTAATTGTCAAATTAAACGTGGTTGATTTCCAGGAATGTTACAGATTCCCTCCTTAAAAAAAATTCGTCCTCGAAATTTGCTAGGGAGACGAGAAAGAATAGATGATAAATAACAAAATGATTGATCAGATCATATCGAAATATTTATTCTGCATTTGGCTTACCAAAGCAGAATATCAACAATAGATATGAGAACAAACTCATTCAATTCCGAAATAATTGGGTTATCTGCTCTACGAAATATGCAGGGCACTGGTTAGTTCGAAGGGATAACTAATCGTTCATAGATTATATCGAAACCCAATGAACAGACAAAAATAGTTTTGGCTATGATCTCAGATTCAAGATTTAACTTATTTACGAATTGTTGAGAAATAAAACTTAAGGGTAGTTCTCATGTCGAACAATCTCAAACAACTCTATCATAAATGAGATAGTTACCTTCTAAAATTCCTTTTCCTTATCGGCATTTGAAGTTAAAGGATCATCTTTGATTGCATACACTTTCGTTACTAGAGCTTGCTTCTGTGCCAGACAGTCCTTGACCATATGTCCCGGCTTGCAGCAATAATAGCATCCTTTAGATTCCTGATCTGGCCTCATAAATGGTTCTCTCATTCCTGGCTTCTAAGGGTTCTTACATTTTTCAGAGTAATGATCTTTCTCCATGCAATTGAGACAAGTAACATCTTTCACCTTTTTCTTCCATATGTTCTTCTTTCCTTTATCTTTCCTAGGTTTCTTTCCACCAAACTTCCTTTTCCTCCAATTCAGGTTACTTGTATCTCCATTCTCCTTTGGAACTTCCTGCTTATCTAGAGTATCGTATCTATAACCCATATCAATTAATTCAGAAAACGATTCCTTAACGTGAGTAGTCATCCTCTCCTGAAACTCCTTGTTCATTCCTCAAATAAACTTTTCATTCTTCTTTAACGGTGTATTCACCAATTCTGGACCAAACCGAGATAATTCATTAAATTTGTTCAAGTATTCCTCAAACGATAATCGTTCTTACTTCAAATCCGTGAACTCCTCGTACATTCGAGAGATACCAGCCGACGGCATATATCGCTGCTCGAACACTTCTTTGAAATGACTCCAAGTGAATTCATCCGTCGGCTCATCCAATATAATAGTTTCCCACCACACTAAAGCCTCTTCCTGGAGTTGCCAAGAAGCTATCAATCGCATCTGATCATCTTCCAACTTTAATCCTTTGAAAATTCTTTCGCACGATCGGATCCAGGCTTGTGCTTAGATAATGTTTTCCTTGCCTGTGAATGGCTTTCCACCAAGTCTAGAAAAGCTTCGACATAAATCAGCCAGATTTGATTGAGATTGAGTAGGAATATCTGTCGTTGCAGGGCCTTGACCAGTTGAAGTGGTACTTCCCCGTCCCCAATCTCGTCCTCTTCTTCCACTCATTCTTACTATCTATAATAGTAAGAAAACCGATTTAGGCATTCAGACGAAATATCTTACATAATAATAACAGATAAAGAGAATAAACTGAAAAATTTGTGTTTTGGTTTCACTGATTGTACTCATTCTAGGGTATACTTCACCCTATCTCTAATAAGCCATCTAATGTGTTACACTCCGTAGCTAAAGTTCTTACTTAACCTTTAGCTCTGATACCAAATGTGACGACCCGAACTCGATGTCCGACAAACAACATCGAATCCGTATCGCCAGAGCCTGCAATAACATTAGTTGATAAATAACATAGCAGAAACAAAAGATGGTATCATTGATACAACATGAATACAATATTCGATACATCAATTTGATACAATGATGATCGTCAACATCAGAGAATATATACAACACAAAATACAGCGGAATACGACACAATATGAGATGAGTCTTCAACAGAATCCAATACTGCAACTCCAAACCAAGCTCTAGACTGCCCGTGTGGAAAATTGTAGGCACCCAGAGTTTAGGAAGGGAACAATAAACTCCAGGTCAGTCGTGGGACTGGTGTGAGCAAACAAAAACAGTTTATTTTAAAAACAAACAAAAGAATTTATATTTGAAATCCACAATGCTTTTTGGAAAATGAAACTACCATAAGGCCACCCGGCACACACACCATGCAATCGCACGCTTGGGGGGGGGGGGGGGGTTTCTCCTTATGATAGTCAAATATGCTTACTACGCAAAATCCTTTTTGATATTATTATTAGTGCATAGTGGAAAACATTTCGAAAGTATAATATTAATCTTAGCCAGCATAGGTACCATTATACAATGCCTGCTACAGCTGCCATGTTAAATGGCAGGTTCTACAACTAAAACCGTACAAGGCTCGTATTGGATGATTGGATTTCCAACAAATGGTCAGGCTAAGGAACTTCCTATTGACACATGGGAACACCTCTGGAGGGACGCCTTGAGAACCTACCTGGCTCTCTGCCAACACAAGGCCGGTTACCTCCTTCCCGAGAACTAAAACCTAAGATATGCCACCTCGGTCGTTTGCGACTATGACGACCCAGAATTTTGGACATTTGAATCAAAATATTTAATTGATTTTAAATGTTTGGGAGTTGATCCAGACTTGAATTTCAATTATATCTATGAATTTAGCAATTAAAATATTGAATTTAATTTATTTAAGTTGAGTAAAATATTGAATCTTGATTCTTAAGCTGATTTAAAATGTTCCAAAGGCTTGACAAATCTATATTGATAATACTTAAGATAATGGAAGCTTCGGAACTGAATTTGGAAATGCTTTGATCAGTTTTGAATTTATATCGTTTAAATCGATATTTAAAAATAGCCTTCCGAGACACAGTCTTGGAATTCAACGAAACCAGTTCCTTTGGATCCGTTATATTGTATTATTATCGGATTTCAATTTTCGTAATGACTGGAGTTGTTGTGTGAGTGTACGACATATAAACGCGCTTAAATTTATATCGAAAATTCAATTTTATAACTGGGTCTAAAGCTATCTTCTCCAAACGATCGATTTAGGACTCGAAACCTTTTCCATTGCGTTCGGAATGGGGGTATAACATAATAAATGCCTGACGGCACGCCTCGATAGGGGTTCATGATTTTAAGCTACGTTAATCGAGACAATTTGAATTTAATTTAAATTTAAACTATATTTTATCCTGGTCAACTTCAGTTGAAATTCCCTCACATCAAAACTTTTTCTCTACACCTCTGAAGCACTGCAGCCTTCCTCCACACGCCAACATCTCATCCTTGTCTCCCCATTTCTTTTACAAATCTCATGCAAAATCATTTCAAAAAACAGAAGGAATCGAAATCCAGTTCAGATAAACTTTAATGGCCGAAGTCGTCTTCCACAAATAAAAAAAACAAATGAACGAAGAACGAAAATCAAATTCATTCGTCACTGGCGCGCGTGACTTAGGGAAATTCGCGTGTGCGGCTTCGAGGGAGATTTCAATTCACAATATTAAGCTCAAGTTCGATTGGGGGTTCGTGAGTGGCCCCAGCGAGTTCGCGATCGAGAGTAGTAGTTAGTGGTCATCGCGCAAGCACTATGGCCGTGAATTGGAGACTAGGCGGTGGCGAGCCGTTCTTGAGCGCAAAACTTCCAAGGCGCGAACGTGCGACGTCGGTGCGTGAATGCTCAGGGATCGCGAATTCCAACACCACTGTGTCATCGGCATGAAAAAGGGCAAGACGAGGAGCAGCTCGGGGAGTTTTCGTGATGGGCAAAGTTGTGGGTTTTGGGTTTGGCGATGGAGCGAGGCCGATGTCGATGTCGTTGTGCAGGTAGCGTCACCATGACAGGAGGCTCACGATTTCAAGCATTAAAGGTATAGCAGTTAATTTCACTTAATTTAATTTAAATTAGATGAATTTATATATGTATGAATAATATAGCAGAAAATTATTTTACACTGAGGTTATATATAAATAAAGAGAATATACACATATTTTAAATTTTAAAAATAGTGTGTAAATGTAAAGTTACTTTCTTTACTTATATAAATTATTTATAAGCAGCCTGAAAATGGAGCTAAAATAAATATGCATGTTCATTTTCTTTTATTTACTCGATTAATTTTAAATAATGTATTTTAGTTATCAATTTATTTGATAAACTTATTTAGTTAAATTCTTAGTTACTAAAAAGATTTGTTATAGGAAAATCAGTTTTGAACAAAGTCATTAGCTAATTAAATTTAAAAATGGCAATTAATTTGTTTATTTACCAATTTAATTATTTTCAGTTGTTAAAAGATTTTAAAGAAAAATATTAGTTCAAATTTTAAAATTATTAAATTAAGGATAAATCATTAGTTTAAACCCAATTCGTCAGACAAATTAAATGAATAAATAGTGATTAACCGTTCGATTTATTCAAATATTAATAAATCATAAATTATTTATACAAGGTCTAAAACTGTGAAGAAACATGTCAGAATGGTAAAGGATTGCAAAATAAAAGAAAAGGTGAGATCTTCTCACTCAAATTTATAATAATTGAAAATTTCAGTTATTGATTGATTGTTGAATTGTGATAGTTAAATTTAAATTGTTGATTGTGTGCTTGAATGATTGTTATTATTATTTGTATTGAAATAGACCCTATGCGCCACATAATAGCGGATGATATTATATTAAACCCATATACCGCGATATTCCACCTTGAAGTGGAATTGGTATTATATATATGTATTTGGAGTTGTTGATTTCCCGCATGACATAGCGGATGTGTGACATCCCTCCTTTTCACACGATTTAAATCGACACAGGTGCCAATTCAAACCATACGGAATGGCGGATTGTTATGGGGTAAATAAGAAAAACAGAGAAGGAAAAAACTAAACAGAATCTCACAGCGGAAGGATAAAATATAATAATAAATATACAGTTCAAAAAACTGTTTACAAAACATTTGATTCTTCTTTACACAATAAATATCAGAGTTCACATACCAATAAATATCAATGCAGCGGAATACAGTGTGTAGTGGAACCATATAATATAATAATAATAATAATGAAATCTTCGTCTTCGTCCTCCAGAAATAAAGTCTTCAAATCCTGAAACGCTCGGACTGACCCGAGCGAATTGAAAAGACAAAACACTCGAGTCAGAACTAAATGATCTTATGTAAGTTAAATTAACAGAAATAAATATGAGTACAGTAACTCAAGAGATGCTCGGGATTTACATCTCCTAAGGATCCGTTAAACTATTTACTATGTAATATATTGCGCTATTATAATAGTGTCTAATTGTAAAATAAACTTACTTTTATATAGCATTAAGGCTTTACATTTTACACCTTAACACGTAATAGTCCCAGTAGTCCATCCAATATCATAGTCCCTCCTGATCGTGAAGCCACCAAAGGATACCACACGGGCTACAGGAGAAATCCAAACTCGTACAAGGCGCGATAGGGTAGGTGACACGGCACAACTAGGCAATGCCAGGGTAGATATACCAATTGCTATCCGGGCTGGTGGAAACGCACAGCACGCAGCTACCGCCCACCTCGAACAACACCCCCAAATCAAAAATCAAAAGTGGCCACCGAATCAATCCAAAAGTCAGAGTATAATATCGAAGGAGTGCGTTCGATCAGAGGAATGACCTCATTGGCCCGAGAATCGCTCCTGTTTTAGCCACCTTATGCCAACTCACGGGAGTCGGGTCTACGTATTTACCTCAAAGGAAACGCCACCACCAACCTACATCATTCTGGAATCTCCACAGCGTACACGGTTATTAAAGTGGTTTTCGGAGTTGGCAGAGAGTATGACAACGTCCGTTCCCGGTCTCTTTAACAACCAAACGTTATTATAACACCGCGGTCTTTAAGAATAGTTTATACCTTAAAACCAGAATATAATTATCCATTTCAAAACCCATAAATATAATATCATTTCCTTTAAAACCCAAATCAATGTGATATCATTTTATTTCAAAAATATCCTTTATCTAGAATCATAGCATTCAAATCTATATACTTTGAAACCATAGCTTTGAAACATAAGTTTTAATACTTAATGGTTTAAATACTATATTACTTTATATGCTAAAATAGCTTCTTTCAAATTTCACAATAAATTCCCAATACCAATTTGAATCTCCAATTAAACCATTTTAGTTCCCATAAAATTCAAAGCTTAAATATCCCATATTTCAAAACTTAAATTTTTATAGTTCATATTATTTAAATCTTTAAATATCCCACTATTTCAAAATGGATCCTTTGATAATTTAATACATATATATCAAATCCAATTCTTATTATTTAAATTTTGAAATGTTTACTTAATACAGCAAATAATATTTGAGTAAAACCCTTAAACTTCAATAACAGGATATACTCTTTAATTAAATTAACTTGATAATATTCTTACAATCAATTTAATATTCATTTAAATCCTCTAATCAAAATCAAGTTATTAAATCATACCCTTTAAATCTTAATTTATTTATATTCAAACCAAATTTCGAAGATAATTCTTAAATACTTTAATTCAAATTATATTCACAATTTTCTCCAATCTTACTTTTATTCGAGTTATTATAAACTCTATATATATAAAATAAAATTTCAAATATATACTTAACCATATTATATAAACGAATCAACTTCATTATTTAGCTTATCTTTAAAATTCGAAACAAATTTATACATAGCTAAATTCAAGAATTTTACTATATATATATCAAAATTTAATATTTATTAAACCGTATTCTTTCCAAAACCATAGAAAACCATTTCAAAAATAATTTTATATATATACCGCGATGCCTGTATATAATTTTCTATCCTATGGTCAAGTGATACGGATATTAATCATTTCAATCCGCAATTTAAAAATAAAAATGCGGTTATATATCATTTCAAACCACAATCCCGAATGAAATGAAAATGCATAATAACTTGCAGTTCATACAATATAAAATATAGCATCCATTCATCCAAAAATCAATCATCAACCATTTATTACAATCATCATCCAATTTAAACAAACATCAGTATATAGCATATAAAATATAACAGGAAATGAATAATAGTTATTAACTAATAGTTTATATCCAATAATAAATTTATTAACTGCTAACTATCAGTTTATATGCAAATAAATAAATTTTAACTATCAATTTGTATGCAATAATAAAATTAATTAACAGTTAAACTAAATAAATGCGATGTAACAGAGATGATTAATAAAACATGCCAAACAGTCATAAATAAATTTCTACACATATCTTAAGTCAAATTAACAAACATAAGAAATTTTAGAAGTTGTGGGTGGATTAAAACACTCACCTTATGAATTTAAATCGAATTTAAATCCGACTTAAACCTAAAAATTCGACGGTCTCCAAATCTATCCAAACTAGCGTCAAAAGATCTGGAATTTAATTACGATCCTAACAAAAAGAATTTCGCGTGAAACAGAGTTCGTATGAGAAAGTTATTAAGATTTTAACAACTGAATTTGAAATTTAAAAATAGAAGAAAACGAACCAATAGGAAGAAGACACGTCACTCCTTCCTCTTCCTCACGGCTACAGGATGATTCACGCGTTCGAAACCCATACCCTAACCGTTGACCACCACTTTGACCATGAATACCAAGCGCCGCCGACCACCAGGTGCTAAGCCATCGCCACCACCGGTCTTACCTCGTCCAACCGACCTCCCTGGACCCACCGCGAAGCCGCTCGAGCTGCCGAACATAGGGTTCGTCGAACCCTAATTTGGCAATTCCTATCACCTCCGGCCAAATTGAATTGCAGCACCACCACCAAACAACTCCTCATGCCGTCCTCTTCAATACCCATCTCTTAATTTCATTAATTGGTGTCGAAATTAAAAACGCCCAAATCAACACGTAGGGTTTTGCGATTTTGACCTTTGACCGCGATTTGCCGTTGATCCTAGCACCAATTTCAAAAACAGAAACTACGCGTAGATTCGGGTAGATGAAATCTACAATATATATTTTTTTGGAATTTTTCTGAGGAATTTAAATTTTAGGCTTTGGATTTGATTATTGAAATTTGAATTTAGATTTAGGGTTTGTAGCCATTGGGAAGAGAAGGAGCTGAGGAAATGAACGTACAACAAATGAGAATAGATGGAGGCTAGGGTTTACAACTGAGTTTATATAGGTAGGTCAGAATTTGAATAGATAGATCGGGTTGGATATACGTGCTAGCTCCAAAGTGGCCCAAAAAGCCCGTTCTGATTCTGGAACGAAATTGTGTAAACCCATATATTGAAATAGGTGTTTAAAAATATTCTGAACGCGATGGAAAGAGTCTCACGTCCAAATTTCATCGTATGAAGAAGTTATGCTGAAATCAATGTTTTCAAATTGATTTCAATTTATCGATTTCAAGGCGTTTCGCGTTCGTTCGACCAAACGACAAGTCCGATCGCTATGAAACTTGAAATCCTACAATAATTCGCTGTTACGGATCCGATGAAACTAGTTTCGTCGAAATTCGAGTCCGTGGCCAAAATGGCTATTTTTATATTAATTAAATAAATTAAAAAAATAGTCAATTAAATCAAATTTCCCATTTCACTTCGATATTTGACGATTCTTATCATCATAAAATTTTCAAATCATCTTTACTAACTAAAACAAAATTTAACTGTCGAATTAAAATCTATAAATTCTCAAATTTCATTAAATTCACCAATTATAAATTAAATTTCCAATAATTTAATTAAATTTACTTTCCATATTTTTTTTTCAAATAGATAAATTTATCATTGGATTCATACTTCATTACGTAAATCTCTCCAATTTCATCTAAATTTATATTTGCATAATATATAAATATTAAATTTCGAATATTACTTCATTATCGTTAATGTAATAAATATATTTTTAATTGTTGCAATTGATTATCCGTTATAACTTAATATACTAAATAGATGGTTAATCTTAAATACTTGTTCTCATTAACGTTTTATTTCTACTTACAAATTAATGCAATTATTACATATCCCTCCCTTAGTTAAAAACCTTCCTATTTCCATATTTATTTCCAATTAACGTAAAATTTTATATTCAATTTCCATTAATTTCAATAGATTCAAATTATCATATTTTAAATCCAAATGAATAAATAAAGCTTGATTACCGTTTAAATATTTAACTCATCTAATTGCAATTAACCTTGTTATCATAAATTAAATTCCGATATATTGATACAACTTTATTTTCATTCTTTATTCACAAATCATCATATTTATGAAGAACATTTATGTTATTCTCCATTTATTACCTTAATTTATTTAACGTAACATTTAATTTATATTTATTGCAATGATTTCCAAATCAATTGAATGAATTAAATATATATGTATCACTCATAATAACTTGTGGTCACAACTCTTGATCACCATTAATAAGTTTATTATTTACAATCCAATGATCGCCATTTACTATATATATACGAATTAATTAATTCAATATTTCCATTTCGTTTTCCTATACTAAATTTATTACTAAGTGTATTTACTCCATTCCAACAAGTTGGAATTCCATTCTTACTATAACAATCATTTCCCTATTCACTTTTATTGATAACCCACCGTCGTTGCATTTATTGTCTTTTATTGATTTAATCAAATTACCCCATATTCCTTTAAATTCATACTAACGAAATATTCGATTTCATTTATTGCATAAACACCATTTCAAAAATCTACCTGCAATTTCTACCTAGAAATAAGGTTACGTTTCCATTGTAATTTACATTTACACCTTACGTTACTACATTAATTATCCTTAAAGTAACGTTTTTTTTATTAATGACAATATTAACTTACTTAACATTTTATATGGTTGCTATCCTTTATTTCATAAATTAATACATTCCATCTAAATCCTTATCTATATAATATTTCAACATTTAACTTCATCACATACCAATTGAACCAATTACCGTTAACAATGTTTTTTTTGGTTTCGTTAAATCAATTTAATACCTTCCTTTATTTTCTCATATTCAAAGTATATCCAGGTAAAAATATTTCCACTACTTAATTTATTGAATTTTATAAAATTTACTATAAATAGGTTTAAATTCCCATTTGCTGTATTTAAAATTTAGCGTTCATAAATTGCACAATCTCATAAATCCAACCAATTTAAATCTACGAAAATTTACGGGTCGTTACACTCTCCCCCACTCAAAACTTTTCGTCCCCGAAAAGGAAAAAGAAGGAAAAATAAGAAATAAGAAAACAATATATCTTTCTGTTGGGGATGCGGATTAAGGATCTTAAGGTAGAAATAACACTAGAGGGGGGTGAATAGTGTTTTAAAGAATATATGAACTATATGACTAAATTAAAACTTTCAACACAAATCTAAACAGAATTCTAACACAGATTGATCACGGAACATATAACAAATGCAAATAGTAAAGTAAAGCAAGTAAAAGGAAAGAACACAACGGATTTTATACTGGTTCGGAATCCTCCTACATCCAGTCCTGCACCAAGGCAATATCCTTGTACAAATTTTTATAAGCCAATATCCAAATTACAACCCTCAATTTCTAAGGTCTTGAGGAACCCTCCTATCTCCAAGTCCGGGGTAAACTCTCTTGATTTACGGGACACAAGATCACCCTAATACTTTCTAATAACAATCCTTTTGAATGGATAGACTCTATGGACTTTTTGAATACAAATTAATCCTATAACTCTGAATAGCACTTTGATCTTTAGTAGAATGATGGAGAATCAAATAGAGAGAGTATCTAAATGATTTCCTATTGATAATTCGGCAGAATGATGCCGCGATCCTGAAAATATGAAGTTTTATGGATAAGGAATGGTGGAGAAGAAAGAGTGAAGAAAAATAAGAAAAGTAATTGTTAAAAAATTCGTTTTGGAAGCCTTTATATAGATGCTCAACAGTCATAACCATTGGCGAAAGGTTTTTGAACGAATGAACACTTCTTTTGAAATTTGAATTTTGAATCCAACTGTCACCATGTCGACATGGGATATCCCCATATGTCGACATCCCTCAGTTCAAAATTTTAGAGATGTTGTTTTGTAAAAGCATTTGAATTTAAAACAAGTTGAAACTTCTTTGAAGCAAAATAAAGTGTTTAAACAATATTTCGAGATAGAGAATGAATATAAAAAATTATTTTAAATATATATATATATATATATATGTAATTGATATAGACCGTCAATTATATAAGTAATATTTAAAATCAGAATAAGTTTTGATGTTTTAAAAATAGAAGTTTTTAAAATCAGAATGGAGGAATATTTCAAGGCTAAAACAAAGTTTGAAAATATTTTTGAAAACATGATTTTGAAAGCTAAAACATTTTGAGAACAGATTTAAAAACATTTTGAAAAATCTATTCATACTGAAATTGCAAGAACCTTCCTACAGAGCTCCTCCATAGGACTCGAGAACTTGTACAAAGTAGTTTAAATGATTTTGATTTTCGTGGGTTTGTAAGCCACTTGTCGTAGGTTTGTAAGCTACTTGTCGTGGGTTTGTAAGCTACTGGTTTCGATAGAAATTGGGTTCCATCCCAAAAGAAAATAGGAAGAAAGACGAGAGTGCTATTATGAAGTTTTAACAAAATACTAGACACTTATCTTGAGATCTTGAAATCTTGATTCTCTAGAGTCTTGAATCTTGAATCTCTAATCTTCATCTTGATGCTTGAGTCTTTATACTGATCAGTCTTCGATAATACCTGCATATACTTCCTATATACATATATATATATCTATCTATATGAAAATGTTAGTATATATTTTATAAAGTAAAGTACGTTGTTGTCATCAAAACATCATCAACTCAGTTCCTAACAATCTCCCCCTTTTTTATGATGACAACCTTTATTTATGAAATGTTCTTACCATACCATAACTCCCCATAACTCCCCCTTACTCCGTGACTTCTTCGTAAAACTACAACTTCCATTTATTCCATGACTCCCCCTTACACCAAGCACATATATTTTTATAACTTTCTCCCCCTTTGTCATCAACAAAAAGGAATAAAAGATTTACCTGTTCTAAAGTATATATAGAATAAAAGTGTAAAGTGAACGTGTAAGTGATCAAGTGTGTGTGCATATATATAAATGTAACTTAACAATCAAATCAATATCATACATAACAAACCAATCATGTATAGTATATGAAGTTATATACAAACCAAATCCAAATCAAACTTAAGTAAACAATCCAACCAAATCCTAATTAAATCTAAATCAAATCAATCAAACAAACAAACATACATAATGATCAGACATTCCTTGGGACTTCCACCCATCCATCTTCTCCAAAGATAGGATCAGTTTTGATAACATCCCAATTATCTTTGTCGAGAGTGACTGGTGGATTTGCTTCGGGTTCGTCTTTGCTAAGGCTTGAGATCATCCAACGAAGTGCGTCGAAGTGTTTCTCTTGCTCTTTGATCATCTGCATTTGGCTTAATTCTAAGTGCCTTTGATTTTCTAAGTATAAAAGAAAGAATATTCTTGAAAGAAGTAAGAGTTCTTCAAGATTTTCACTTAAATTCTTAATTGGAGAAGCCATAATTTAAGAAATAAGTTGAAGTATGAGAGGAGATGAATAAAAATGGAGGTAGAGGAGTTTTTCTGGAAGAAATAGGTATTTATAGGAGTTATTGGCCATTCAAAACGAATTGTCACTTGGTAGTTACAAGAATTTGAAGTTAGAAATTGTAACTACTTTCTGACTGTTATATGTCGACATGGGGGGATGGGACATGTCGATATGGTCTAGACAGAATGACCAAGTTGAGTTATTTTTTGATTTTTAAGTTTATTTTTATACTAGTGTGTATAAACTTAAAATAAATAACTATCAGAGATATATAAAGCTGGAAAACAGAGAATAAGATAGCATTACTTATATTAGTTAACATTACATAATCTTCACTAAAAAAGTAGAAAATACAAAGATAGATAAACGATAGCTAGAGAGATAATGGCTAGGATTAGTTTGATGAAGATGATGATGAAGACAAGCCAAGTTTCCTGCCTATCTTCCCAAAGAACTTGTCGATCTTGGTGGAGATTTTATCCATTTTCTTGCTAATAGATCTCTTAAGAACCTTTTGATTTTGGGCAAGTATCTTTTGGTTTTTGAGTACGGTTTTGTTGTACGGATTGGGTGGGGTATGTGGATACTCTATACTTTCCAAAGATGTTTCTTCATCTTCCTCTTCTTCTTCAATTTCCATTCCTTCCCCTTCTTCTTCCTCTTCTTCTATCTCTTCATGAGCAAGTCTCTCTTCCTTTTCGGCAAGTGTTTCATATGGTTGAAACATAAGTGGGATTTTCATAAGAGAAATGTTCCCATGATTGAACACTTTTCTACTTACAAACTCTTCCTTTTTAACATCCACACCAAAATAATTGAAAATCCGAGTAAGGTAAATTCCATGATAAAGAGTGTTTTCTCCCATATTAAAATTTTTGGGTCTTAACTCATCCAAAATAGTTTGTGCCCAATTAATATCATATTTTCCAAAAATAGCAAAAAGAGCTTTACACACTTTTGAGGTGGGATTATTGTAGTTTCCCGACCTAGGAATAATTGTGTGTTGAATAAGAAGGTTGACAATTCTTGCTTTTGGGCGGAAAAAGCGATTCTTAAAATCCACTTGGTCATCGCTTTCAAAAATGTGATGAAAAGTCTCTCGATCAGTTTCATTGATTTGAAATTCCGAGAGATTCATACCGGTAGATTTGCAACCCAAAATAGTACCCAAAATATCGGAATCCAAAACAATAAGTGTTCCTTTAACACTACTCCAAATTTGATCTTCATTTCCATTATAAAATCCACGATTTAGGTTTGCATAAAACATTTTGACAAGGTTTGGATAACAAACGAAATCATTTTGCTTGTTATCAATCAAGCTAAGAATGGAGTTTTCTTCAAAAAGTTGATCGATTTCATAAGAAGAAAAATCATCAAAAATGGCAAATTTTCCCGTATTGACTTTACCATAGTTTACATAGTTTATGTAAGCTTTGATAGCCTCCGGGTCATTGAAAAGATCATTTTTGATGGATTTGGGCAGCCTCATAGTTGATGGGTTACTTGAGGAAGCCATTGATGAGTGTTTAAGAGGAGTAGAAGATAATGAAGAAAGTTTGAATTATGAGAATAAAGTGAAAAGAGATGATAAGAGAAGTATATTAAATAGATTCTCTAAAGTCATGTTCTCTGGTCAAGAGGTGTCTTTTCAGAATTTTGAAGTAAGTGAAAAGGTGGAGGGAAATTCAAAAGTTTGAATTCAAATTTTGAAATCAAATTTCTGATAGGCATGTCGACATGGGGTATCCTGGCATGTCGACACGTGCCTGTTGAATTTGAAAAGAGGTGTCTATTCCTAAAATCTAATAAATTCCTAAAATCCTAAGAAAACTAATCTATATTCTATATCTATATATAATTCCAGTAATAATACTAAAATAATAATATTAAAATATTTTAATATTTGAAATATTATTAAAATAATATTATTTTGAATTTAAAAATTCAAATTTCAAAGGGTGATTTTGAATTTAAAAATTCAAGGAATTGCAAACAAAATCAAAGCAAGCAAGCATCCAATAAAATTAAAATAAATGTGTACCTATTTTTAGATCCAAACTCCGATCGTCTTCTGATTCGAGAATAGCCGTGAAGCACAGATTTGAATTATCAGTTTTCTTCTCGTCATCACTGGATGAATCTGAATCGTCAAGAGTTGCTACATATGCCTTCTTCCTTTTCTTTCGTTGCTCGCTGTTTGGTTGAAATGTCTGTTTGTCTGGATATGGACAATCCATCTTGTAGTGCCCTGTTTTGTTGCAGTTATAGAATCTATCACCATTATTGTTGCTGTTGTAGTTCTCCGAAGTATTTCTGGAATTTCTTTGATCATTTCTTTTAAAGTTATTCATCTTTCTATACTTCAGAAATTTCCTGAAATTTCTGGTCATGAAAGCAATTTCTTCATCACTCTCTTGTTCTGAATCTCCAGATGTTGCTTTGAATAAGACATTAGATTACCGATTAACTCTTCGATCTTCATTTGACTAACATCATTTGCCTCTTCAATAGTAAGTGTCTTTTGATCCCATTCTGGAGTGAGTGAATTGAGTATTTTTCTGACTTGATCTTCTTCTGAGAAACCCTTTCCTAAAGCAATCAATGAGTGTACAATGTCTTGAAATTGACAATACATGTCGGAAATAAACTCATTTTCATGCATTTTAAACAATTGAAACTGGTTAGTTAATATGGAAATTTTAGTCTGTTTAACTTTGCTTGTTCCTTCATGAGTTACTTGCATAGTTTTCAAGATTTCAAATGCAGACTTACAAACAGAGACTCTATTAAACTCATTCCTATCTAGTGAACAAAATAGTATATTCATAGCCTTAGAATTGTTTTGTGCAACTGTCTTTTGCTCAGTAGTCCACTGGGCAAAATTTGTAGTTGGCTCAACATATTCAATTTGTGTCATATTCCAAGTATCTAAACTTATGGATTGTAAATAAATTTTCATCCTACACGCCCAATATGCATAATTACTGCCATTAAAAAGTGGTGGTCTGACAGTAGACTGACCTTCTACAAATGAACTAGTGTTAGTGCTTGTCTTGAGAGAAGTAGTGGTGACAGGAGTGACATTATTAGTGTGTTGTGCCATTAAAACTTTTCAAAATTTCAGATTATGAAAATAATGAAAACCAATGCTCTGATACCAATTGTTGGGGATGCGGATTAAGGATCTTAAGGCAGAAATAACACTAGAGGAGGGTGAATAGTGTTTTAAAGAATATATGAACTATATGACTAAATTAAAACTTTCAACACAAATCTAAACAGAATTCTAACACAGAATGATCACAGAACATATAACAAATGCAAATAGTAAAGTAAAGCAAGTAAAAGGAAAGAACACACCGAATTTTATACTGGTTCGGAATCCTCCTACATCCAGTCCTGCACCAAGGCAATATCCTTGTACAGATTTTTATAAGCCAATATCCAAATTACAACCCTTAATTTCTAAGGCCTTGAGGAACCCTCCTATCTCCGAGTCTGGGGTAAACTCTCTTGATTTATGGGACACAAGATCACCCTAATACTTTCTAATAACAATCCTTTTGAATGGATAGACTCTATGGACTTTTTGAATAAAAATTAATCCTATAGCTCTGAATAGCACTTTGATCTTTAGTAGAATGATGGAGAATCAAATAGGGAGTGTTAACTCCTCTTCGTTGGAAACTGGAAAATGTGGAGCGACCTAACTAGACCAACGACCTAAGAGACCTAGCGACCTAAAGTTTATGCGACCTAGCGACCTAAAGCTTTAACGATCTAAAGTTTCAGCGACTTAGCGACCTATGAGCCAGAGCGACCTTACGACTTAAAGAATGGAGCGACCTATCTTCTACTCGAGGCCAGCGACCTATCTTCTCTAAGGTTCTAGCGACCTAAGAAGTGTAACGACCTATGGAATCCAACTGCTCAGGTTCCGCGACCTAAAGAAGTCCGCAACCTAGCGACTTAGCCATGTGTTCGACCTAACTGCTTAAAGGAGTTCGCGACCTAACTATCTAAAGGATTTCGTGACCTAACTATCCAACGAGTTAACAACCTAAGATGGCATAGCGACCTAACTCCTCTCTGAGCAGCGACCTACCGACCTATGGAAGCAGCGACCTAACATCAAGAGCACTCAGAAACTCATGCGACCTAACGACCTAACGACTATTCAGTTAGGTCGCAATTCCTTTAGCTCGCCCCACTTTCTGCTATGTCATTCCTTAGGTCGTGACTTCTTCCTTTGCTACTCAGTTAGGTCACCAATGAACTTCAACCCATCCCTTTAGGTCGTAACTCAACTACCCACGACCTACGACCTACCTTAGGTCGTTCACACGACCTACGACCTATCTTAAGTCGCTCACGACCCTGGACTTGTGCAAATCAGCATGCGTGTTCTTGTGAAAGAGAAGTCAGTGCATCTTAGGTCAGTCACGACCTACGACCTAACTTAGGTCGGTCACGACCTACGACCTAACTCCGAAAAGTGCCTATAAATACACCCCGAGTTCCAACTAGAGAGGGACCTTTTGGCTCATTCATTTCAAGTGTCGTTACTCCGCTGCATTCCGAACTACTTCAACACTTAAAGCTTTTGAGATACAAAGAACGCTCCAAGGAACTTCACGAAGAAATCATACATTTCAACATGAATTCAAAGATTTTGATCGACATTGAAGTTGAGGCTACTTGTTCTAAATGACTTTAAACTCAAAGGATGTTGTAATCGATGAATCCTGTAAAGGGTTGTAATAATATCAGCAATAAAGGAGTTCAAAGTGGACGTAGGCTCTCTCTTAAGCCGAACCACTATAAATATCGTGTCTTTTAATACTTTTCTGTGATTCTTACTTTTTTCTGGTTCCCGTACCAACGGGTGGTGCTTTCACAACTACACTCTACACACCGGGGTGTTAGCGTTCAATTTTTAGCGTTAACATTTTTGGTGCTTTCACTGAGAACTGAACTCAGGCAAATCGTCATCATTGCTCCACGAAAGTTTGTTGAAGTAACCTCTCTGAAGACTAGAAGTTTATCCGAAATCATGGCTCCGGGTAGAAAGAGTAGATCTGTAAGATCTGGAAATTCTCAAGAGCGAACCTCCGTTTCCCCTGTATCAAATCAAGCAACTCCAGCTGTCGGAGTTACAAAGGCAGAGCTGGATGCTGCAATCTTAGGGCTGAACCAGCAGATAAATGCCCAAAATGCACAATTCGAGGCTCAGAATGCCCAAAATGCCCTAATTCTGAATAGGTTGAACGATTTGCTTGGGGCAAGCCGTCAGCCGGCAGGTAATGAAAGGAACTTTGCGGCAACATTCATGATGCTGAAGAAAGGAATGCTCCTGAAAGGGCTGCTAGCCCCTTTGAACAAACACTTCCTGAGGTTGGTGGATTTAGAACTCGACATGATGAGGAGTATCTTTCTGGGATGGTCCGACAAATCATGAAAGAGAGTATGTAGAGGGTTGAAGACGAGAAAGAATGGGGTTTTGCTCCAAGTAAAACTCCATTTACTGAGAAAATCTTAAAGGCTGAATTCCCAAGGAAGTTTGTCCCTCCAACCATTCCAGCTTACAAAGGAACAAGTGATCCGAACGAATTCTTGTATAAGTATGATTGGCACATGACAGGTGCCAGGGCTTCTGATGAAATAAAGTGCCGATATTTTCCTGTATACCTGGAAGGTGTAGCTCTGCTTTGGTTCACCAAGCTGCCAGTCCGATCTATCGATCAGTTTTCTGACTTAACCCGGAAGTTCAAGGAGCAGTTCAGACTATACGCTTCAAAAGCCAAGGATATTATGTCGTTGTCAAGTTTAGAACAGAATCCGGGCGAAACTATCAGATCTTTCTTGAATCGCTTTAATATAGCGCTGGCCGAGGTAGACAATGCAGAACCACGGATGATCTTGACCTATCTGATGAGGGCCATCGACAAGTCGAGCGAATTTGAAAAATGGCTTAACATGAAGGAACCAAATTCCCTTGAAAAATTCTACAAGAAAGCAGATGAGTTCATACGCCTGGAAAGCCGTCCTGTACCGGTAAAGACAGTGTTAGAAAAAGCTGAAGATAACATTGCTGCTCCACGCAAGAGTGAATCTGCTGGACAGAAAAGGGAAAATAACGATGGAAAGAAACAGAAAAATATGAAGAGGCCTCGTTCCTTCAAACCATCGGAATATACTCCTTTATCAGATACACCAGAGCATATATACCTTGCCACTAAAGATTCTGTTGAATATCCTAAACCTCCTGTTCTGAGAACCGGGAGGAAAGCTGTGCAAAGTGGGAAATTCTGTCGCTTTCATAATCAACCTGGTCATGATACCGACGAATGCCGCCAATTGAAAAATCTGATTGAAGAGTTGCTAAGGGAAAACAAGCTGCAGCAATTTGTGAAAAAGAATAGCAACAATCCTGCTTCGTCTAGTCAGGGGCAGCAAGCTCCTGCTCATCAGCCTAGGATAGGTGAGAAGGCAGCAGGGCATGAATCTGGAAGGACCATTATCAATGTCATTACAGGAGGACCTCACCCAGCAGGCAGAAGCTGGGGTGAGATGGAAAGGTATACCCGAGCTGTGAAATACGTACCGACCGAAGAAGATGTATTCATTTTGGAAGGTGCTATGCCCCTGAAGCAGCAAAGAACCTTCAATGATGATATTGTGTTCAGAGCCAGGGATTCCGCAGGTATTGAAGCTCCTACCTTGGATCCCTTAGTCATCTCGGCTGGTATCGGGCCAGCTATTGTCAGAAGAGTTCTCATTGATTGTGGCGCATCCTGCAATATCCTCTTCAAGAAAACATTCGACCAGATGAGGATCCCTATAGCTGATGTGCAAGCCTCATCGCAGAAAATTGCTGGCTTCACTGGGGAGCCAAAACAGCCGATAGGAACCGTTGATCTGTTTGTGGAACTTGGAGAAGGAGAGAGAAAAGTGGTCCGCAAGCAAACTTTTGTGATTGTCGACGAATTTTCTACTTACAATGCTTTCCTTGGCCGTCCAACTCTCGCAGCATTCAAAGTTGTTCTGGCCCCATGGTGCCTCACCATTAAATTTCCCACAGATAATGGAGTGGGAGTTATAAAAGGGGATCAAAATGCGGAGCGGGAATGTTATCTAACAGAGCTACGAGAAACCAGAAAAAGAAAAATGGGAAAGGATGCGGCAGCCCCAGTCCGCATCAAAGAACCAGCCTTGTAGCAATTACAGGGCGGACCATGCACTGGCGAGCACAGCGGAGCAAGGAAAGAAATGGATCCTAGAAAAGTCAGTGCAGGGAAGAATAGAGTGGTACCAGTGGAAACGACAATACCAGTACCTGTTGACCCAAAGGACTCAAACAAGGTGTTGAATGTGGGTTCACAACTTAATGTGTCAACTCAGAATATCTTAATATCTTTTTTAAAGGCAAATTTGGATGTTTTTGCTTGGACTCATGCTGATATGTGCGGAATATCCCCAGAAGTTGCAGTACACGCTCTAAATATTGATCCAAAATTCACACCTGTGAAGCAGAAAAGAAGAACTCAAGGTCCAGAAAGGTCAGCAGCATTAAAAGAAGAAGTTGATCGGCTCATGGAGAATAATTTTATCAAAGAATCTACCTATCCGAATTGGGTTTCGAATCCAGTGCTGGTTAAGAAAGCCAACGGAAAATGGAGAGTATGCATCGATTTTTCAGATCTAAACAAGGCCTGCCCCAAAGACTGCTTCCCATTACCCAGAATCGATCAATTGGTAGACGGAACAGCGGGACACGAATTGTTATCTTTCATGGATGCTTACTCCGGATACAACCAGATCATGATGCATGAGCCAGATCAGGAGGACACAAGCTTTATCACTGACATTGGTCTTTACTGCTACAGAGTTATGCCCTTCGGGTTGAAGAATGCAGGGGCAACATACCAAAGACTTGTTAATGCTATGTTCAAACCGCAATTAGGCAAGACTATGGAAGTCTACGTCGATGACATGTTAGTAAAGTCTAAGAAAGCAGTGGATCACATAGAACACTTAGCGGACATGTTTGCAGTCCTCCGAAAATACGGAATGAAGCTCAATCCTTTGAAATGTTCATTTGGAGCGGAATCCGGCAAGTTTTTAGGTTTCATCGTGAGCACAAGGGGCATCGAGGCTAGTCCAGCTCAAATTACCGCCTTAAAGGAAATCAAAGCTCCTAGAACAAAGAAGGAATTGCAAAGTCTCAATGGAAAAGTCGTCGCCTTGAGTCGGTTCATTTCCAAAGCCACAGATAAATGCATCCCATTCTTTGACGCCCTAAAGAAAGGAAAGAAAAACTTCGATTGGACTCCTGAATGCCAAAAAGCCTTTGATGAATTGATTCGCCATATGGAAACGCCTCCAATACTTTCTAGGCCTGGCGATGGCGAGGATCTTCTTATATACTTAGCAGTATCATCTCATGCTTTAAGTGCAGCGTTGATACGGGAAGACAAGAGGATTCAACATCCAGTTTACTATATCAGCAAAAGACTCACTGGGGCAGAGATGAATTACTCTAAGTTGGAAAAACTCGCCTATTGCCTACTAATTGCATCTAGAAAGTTGAGGCAATATTTCCAAGCTCATCCTATCAGAGTCCTCACTGTTCAACCTTTAAAGCAAGTCCTGTTTCGCCCTGAGGCTTGGGGTCGTCTTCTAAAGTGGAATATTGAACTCAGTCAATATGACATCACTTATCATCCCTGAAAAGCAATCAATGGACAGGCTTTAGCGGATTTCATCGCAGAATTCACAGATAAGGGTAATGGTGAGGAGGAAACGATCGACGATTCCCCAATACAATGGAAGTTATATGTCGATGGCGCGAGAAATGACTACTGTTCTGGGGCCGGAGTTGTACTTGAGACCCCTGAAGGTCGATCATTATGCTATGCACTAAGATTGGAATTTCCTTCAACAAACAATGAAGCAGAATACGATGCCTTTATCGCTGGCTTAAGGATTGCTAAAGAATTAAACATCCGAGCGTTACAGATCTTCACTGATTCTCAGCTTATTGTATGCCAAGTCAAAAAGGAATTCCAAGCGAAAGGGGGAAATCTGCCCGCCTACTTGTCAAAGGCTTGGGAACTTCTGTGTGACTTCGATCACCACACGATAAACCATATTCCTCGAGAACAAAACATGAAAGCAGATTCTCTCGCAAAGTACTCTAGCACCGGCGAAGCTCAATTTCTGGGGTTAGTCCCAGTAGAAGTTCTGTCGGCACCGAGCATTAATAAGATGGAGATTGACTGGATCATGAGTATGTCTCAAGAGCAAGAATCATGGATGACTCCAATAACAGAATATCTGCTCAATGGCTCTCTATCAGGGAACTCAAAAGAACGACAAAAGCTACTGAGAAAAGCCTCTCGATATATAATCCAGGATGGCCGATTATACAGACGGGGATTCTCAATGCCATTACTTCGATGTGTATCCAGGGAAGAGTCCAAAACAATCCTAGCGGAGGTACATGGAGGAGAATGTGGTGATCATTCAGGTGGCCAAACATTAGCAAAGAAAATTCTCCGATACGGATATTTTTGGCCAGAAATTAATCGAGATGCTGCAAGCTATTCCCGAAAGTGTGACAGATGCCAAAGATTTGCTAAAATTCCTAGAGCACCTTCTACTGAACTCACACAGATGGTCAGTCCATGGCCATTTGCAATTTGGGGGATGGATCTCACTGGGCCGCTACCAATTGCCAAATCCGAAATCAAATATGCCATTGTTGCTGTAGATTATTTCACTAAATGGGCTGAAGCTGAACCATTGGCTACTATCACCTCTAAAAAGATGATAAACTTTGTGACTAAATATATCATTTGCAGATATGGTGTGCCTCAAAAAATAATTACAGATAATGGTACTCAATTTGAAAGTGAAGAATTCCAAGATTTTTGCAAGCGATTCAAAATCCGGAAAAGCTTCTCAGCAGTGGCTCATCCGCAGGCAAACAGGCAAGTGGAAGTCGTGAACAAAATTATTAAGTCAACCATCAAGAAGCAACTTGAAAGAGCAAAAGGTGGTTGGGTCGATAAGCTACCACTGGCACTATGGGCATACAGAACCACTCACAAAACTGCGACTGGACACACCCCGTTTTCATTGGCATACGGGTCAGAGGCAAAGATTCCGGTAGAAATAGAGGTCCCTTCACATAGAAGAATCCATTTCAATCAAGCAGAAAACGAAAAGCTACAGCTTGAGGCGCTAGATCTCCTTGATGAAAAAAGAGATGAGGCTAATCTCAGAATTGCAGCTCATCGGCAAAGGATAGCCAGACATTTCAATTTCAAAGTTCGCCAACGCAGCTTTGAGATTGGAGATCTAGTCCTGAAGAGAATTATGACAGCGACAGGTGTGTTTGGGCCAAATTGGGAAGGACCATATGTCATAGGTCAGAAGCTTCTTGACGGCACATTCAAACTCACTACTGTTGAAGGAGATCAAATTCCAAGGGCATGGAACAGCAATCACTTGCGTCCATACTTTACTTGAAAATTTTGTTGAAATATTGTAAAAAGAGTTATGAATGTATGATTCTTGTAATTAAAGGCAATTGTAAAACTGATGCAAGTAAATAATGAAAAAATATAAAGTGGATGTAGGCCCAATTTCCTGGCCGAACCACTATAAATCTTGTGTTTCTTATTATTATTACATGTTTGCTTTATTTTCGATATAAAAAGTACATAGAATGTATTGCTGAAATGTCGATTTAAATTTCTGCAGACCATGGAAGTGAAACTTGCACATAATAAGACCAAGTGATCCTCGCCAAATTTCGAGTCACAAAAGCCCCGAATTCAAATCCTAGATAGGAAGTACTTCAATTGAACGACCTATGATTTCGACAGAAACGGGCCTTTGCTAATAAATTGAGATCGTTTGAACAAACAAACATCCAATTAAGAAGCTAATGCCCGTTCTCACGAACTTGCCTGACAATGAAGTACACTTCCTTGGATTAAACAAATTACTTGTAAGAAAAGGGAATGAAAGCTTGAAAAGGAAAAAAAAAACAGAGGATCGCTGAAAAGGCATAAGCAAGTGGACAAGGGAACAACCAAAGCCATCATCGGCAGCACAAGTCCTCTTCGGAGGCACAACTCTTCGGAAGATAAAGACCTCTAATGGGTCATACGCCACAAAAAAGAAAGTTCTCTACTCAACAAAAAAGATTGGAGGAGTCATGACCCTCCAACCATGAGAGAGTAACTTCCAGGCGATGAAAACCCTCTCTGAGGCACATTTCACCAGGAGTTGAAGTGTAACAACCGCTCTTCGGAATTTCACTTCACCAGAGTTGAAATGCAAACAAAATAAAAGCCCTCTTCGGAGGCCCATTTCAGCAGGAGTTGAAGTGTTACGACCGCTCTTCAGAATTTCACTTCACCAGAGTTGAAATGCAAACAAAATAAAGACCTCTTCGGAGGCACATTTCACCAGGAGTTGAAGTGTAACAGCCGCTCTTCGGAATTTCACTTCACCAAAGTTGAAATGCAAAACAAAATAAAGACCTTTCTGGAAGTCCACGTTTCACCGAGATTGAAATAAAACTTCCAAGTGTTGAAACGTGAAAAGGCTTTCTTCGAAGGCACAACTCTTTGGAGGTACACGTTTCACCAAGATTGAAATAAGACTTCCAAGTATTGAAACGTGAAAAATCCCTCTTCAGAGGTACAACCCCCTCCCGGGGACACAATCAAGAAGAAAGACCTCTTCGGAAGCCCACGTTTCACCGAGATTGAAATAAAACTTCCAAGTGTTGAAACGTGAAAAGGCTTTCTTCAAACGCACAACTCTTTGGAGGTACACGTTTCACCGAGATTGAAATAAAACTTCCAAGTGTTGAAACGTGAAAAATCCCTCCTCAGAGGTACAAATTTCTTTTTTTTTTTAAAAAAAAATCCTCATCAAGAGCATGCTTTAACTTTCAAAGGAAGAGTGATTTACCTATTCTAGAAAATAACCTTCCTCAAAAAAAAAGGAAGAAAGTTAAAGTACCCTTCAGAGGCCCGCTTTACCACATAGAAGAATTCACTTGGCAAAATGCGTACATAAGCAAAAGAAAAAAGTGATTTCTTCGAAGGACAAAGCGTAAAGACTTATATGAAGGAAGTTGTACTCTACGAAAAATTTCTTCAAGAATGAAGTAATTATTCTTCAGAAAATAAGAGTGCAAGTCCCCTCAAAGTATAAAATATTGCAGCAAGCTTATGGTATGGGGGCAACATGGTATAGTTACATACAAAATGGTATAGCTACATCGGTAAAGTACGCTCAAACAACATACCACAAGCTCACCGCAATATCATATAAATAAACTTGTGCAAAAATGAATAATAAATGCATTCTCAAATTCAAACAGAAGTTTGTGCAAATAAAGGATCATTTTATTCAATTGTATTACAGATACAAGTTTCAAAATAAAAAGCAGGGGCCGATACCCGCACAATTCTCGACCAGTACATGCAAAAGACAAGAAGCTAAAAGCTGAAATCTTCATTTCCTCTTGCCACCTTTGGACCCTTTACCCGGCCGAATGATTAGCTTTTCAGGTCGGTCTGTAGGTATAAGGGAAGAAGGGAAGGGAGGTGCAACCGGTGCAACTTCCGGTTCCTCTTCAGTAACAATGATTTTCTTCCCCCTCCTCTTCGACGTTCCGTGCTTCTTTCTCTTCTTCGAAGAAGACTCACTCCCTGGAGTAGCAAGAGCAGACAAAATTATGTCATCAGAAGGAGTCCGCTCCGGAGATATCTCACCTCCCTCAAGTCCCTCGTCTTTCTGCTCTTGCGAAGCGATAGGGTCATCTAAGCCATGAAGAGCCTTTATTTGCTCCTCTTGTGACCCGGGCTGTGAAGCAGAAGGAGGAGCCACCTGAAGAGACGGTGGAAGGATAACCGGAGGAGGCGAAGTTTGCACAGCACTCGATGTTTCAACTGCAGAAGAAGAGAAATTAAAAATATTAGTATCTCCCGAAAAGAAGGGAGATATGGGTTCATCAAGATTCAAGAAGTAATCGAGAAGCTCATCAAACTTTTGAGGAACAAGCAGGCAATCCACCTGAATCGGACCAATGTCAAAGTTACCTGAAGATATTTGCTTCGTTAGTTCAATCTCATAATCCTGGGCTTCGGTGCTCTCCAGAGGCTTCTCTACAACATGGGGAGTTGTAACTCCGAGATTAGTTTTATCTTGAGGAATAGAAGATGAGCTAGGGCCAGCTATATCAACATCAGCTGAAACCGAAGGAGGAACAAGGGCATTTACAAGCGTTTCCTTCTTTGAGCACCCCTCCCCTGTCGTTTCAGCTCGAAATTTAGCAAGCTGCTCTTTTCCCCTAGCTAGTGCTTCCCGAGTTGCCTCATCAAAATAATATTCTTGAAGATGATCTTCGGAGTAACCAGCGCCTCCAAGCATATCTACGGCAGCCTCCCATACTTCAGCCAATGTAATCTCATATTTGGGACCCAGAAATGAAAGGCTGCCGCGCCCCAAGATACATTGAAGATAAAAATCAAATAATGTGGAGCCAATGTCAGCTTTGGTTGCTTGATGGGCCTCTTCGGCCGCAAGTTTACCAGCAACAGCCTCGTCACGCTCCTTTTCGGCCATAGCAAGTCGAGCTTTTAACAACTCTATCTCCAAGATTTGAGAGCCGGTCTGTTCTCGCAGCTGTAAAGTTTCAGCACGATATTCTTCTATGACCTTCTCTTTGTGTGTAAGCTTATCTTCGACTGCCCTTTGACTGGCATGCGCATCTCGTACTTGTTGCTGAAGCATGCTCTCCTTTTGAGAATAGGAAGTAGATGAAGTAGCTAATTCTTCCTTAAGCTTTTCTACTTCCGCTTCCAGCTTTTCATTATAGGAAGCAATACTTCTCATTTCGGCGTCATGCTGCTCGAGAGTCTTCAGCCACTCAGTCTTATCGTTCTCCATTGTGAGCATGGCCTCGAGATTGGCTCGGTTAACCCTCTGAAGCTCGTCGACAAGTTTTTGCCAGTTCGACATTCTTTCAATATCGGTCCTGACTGTATCAAGATTTCGCAGCATAGCCGATTTGTCGAGAGGAACCAAGTCGAGATCAAATCGAACCCCTCTCAGGCACCACTGAGGGAATCGACTTTGAAGAGTGGGAGGACCTTGCCCAACTTGGTATGCGGGCCGGTTGATGATTGTTTGAATGTCGGAACGAACGGGGGCAGGAGATTGAGCAGGAACATTTTCAGAAACTGTCGGCATTGTTTCTTCAGTAAGTTTAGCCCGCTTGCTAGAAGAATCGTCCATGTGACCTTTACCTCTCTCATCGTGAGTCTTTCTTTTTTGGATATCATCATCTTTGTGAGGAGGGTCATGTCTTTCTTGTTCTCTTCGGTGACGTTCTTCATATGCTCGTCTCTCGTCTGCTTTTCTGATGGCCCTCTCTTCATCGGTTTCTCTTCGAGGATGTCTATAGTCGAATCGGCTGCGTCTCCCGTATTGTTAAAGTCGTCATAATAAGAGCCGCTCCGCCCCATTGGAGAACCTGAAATTAAAGAAAAAACAAGGTTTGAGAATCTACCAGGAATAGGAAAGTCAAGTGCATCCTAAGTGCGTGTGATGTGTAAAACTACTCGCGGCAAACTAGACTACAAACCAGTCATCGACTGAGGGGTAGTGGTAGTTATTGTGGAAAATTGCACTTCCGGGGCTGTGGAAGTGTGCTTGAGAGTAGAAGTTGCTTCAATCGCTGGAGATGTGACTTTGGAAATGGCAGGATCATCCCTAAAAAGTTCTTGAGAAGTGACTATTATGTCACTTAAACTCCTAAAAATATCAACTCCATGATCAACGTTCTTATCAGTATGAGGAAGGGGCTCCTCTTCTTCAGTTATGGGGGCAAGTGCAGGCTTTTCGGACGGCTCCGCATCATCCCTTGGAGTGGAACATTTTACTAGTGAAGTTTTTATAGAGGTTCCTCCCCGCATGTGCTCTTTAATAGAGACTGGGGCATCAGGAGTTTTCATCGGAGAATCGGGAACTTCAGTCGGAACTTCATGAGGTTGAGTAGAACGAGAAGAATGTAAAAGCTCAAACCGATGAAGAAGTTCATCTGTCAATAGAAATTTTGCGCTCCTCTCTTCAGCAGCCACAATGCTTAGCCTTTCAAAGACTGGCTTATGACTGGAATCTCTAGAAGGAGGAGGAAGTGCTGTAAAAATAAGGAATGGAATCAGCATCTAGCAATACGAACCATGAAAAACTTAGAATAAAATTGAAGAAAGAAGGGAAAGAAGATCTCACTTCCTATTCTCCAGTCTGCGTAAAATCCTGCGGGGCAACGAATATAGAAGAATTGATTCAAAAAACCATGTGCACTCTCCGGCAAATCCAAAATTAGTTTACGATTCCTCGCACCTCTTACAAGTACAATTGAAGGGTGGTCCTTGTTCTTCGCAAAAGTGCACAAGTAACAGATTTCCTCAAAACTCGGAAGACGGTCAAGAGTTCTCCTGAACAGAACGCACAATCCCATCAAAATGGCATAGCCATTGGGATGCAGTTGGAAAGGAGAGATCGTTAGTCGAAGAAGGATTTGTTGAAGAAATTCATTAAAGGGAGGAATTACTCCACTTAAGAACATTTGGCGATTAATGGCAACAAAACCGGAAGGTGGTCTATCAGCAAAATCATTTGGTCCAGGGAGTAAAACTTCTGCCTCGGCAATGCCAAATTGAACGCATAATTGATTAAGCACCCGCTGTTTCAGAAGGGTAGGAGTTCTTTCCGGAGGGTTCTCTAGTGGAATAGCAATCGGAAAAGCCCCTTTGACGTGTTCTATCATCTCTTCTTGTTGAGACGTCATTCTACATGAGTAACTGGATGTTCAGTTGTGAAGGTGCATGTTTCCTAAAAGTGTGAAGTGTTGTGCAAAACTAATAAAAATAACAAGCAAAATAACTGGAATTAAACTAGTTAGCAACTGATCGATTGTGAGATTTCAGGACTTGTTAATTTAAAACTCAAGTGCAGTGTTAATTCAAACAAAATTCTAGCTTTGCTTTAACACTTCATTTGAGTCGGTTGAGTTACAGCATTTCACTCACACAATTCATTTAAGTTGATTATTCTTTATCGACTAATCTGTCATTCGATGTGGGCGGTCGGTGACAGTATATTCGTCCCATTTTTCTGCAAATGTCATATTTAACAGGTTGACAGCTTTAAAGGGATCTATAAGGAAGTGCAATAGAATTCAAGTCCAAACAACTCAATCGGATTTTTTTTCCAGAAAAAATTGCACAAGTCCTAGGTCGTCCAACGACCTAGTATAGGTCAGAGCTCCCTTAGGTCGCACTGTGCAAGTTAAGAGGTTCAAGGCAATCCAAATCATCTAAGTCCTAGCTCGGTCGCAACTTAACCCAGCAGTTCAAAGCAATGCGCTTTCGCCTAAGTCATAGGTCGCGAAAGTCCTAGGTCGCGAGGTTCTATAGGTCGCGCAGGTTCATGGGTCGGTTCTAATAGGATCTTAAGCAAGCTCCCGCTCAAGCGAAAAACCTCGCTTCCCTCCACCAATCACCTTCTTCTCCACTAACCCATTAACCCGTTATCACTCATGAGCAAGTCCATCATCCCCTTCGTAAAAAATTCATCATTCCTAAATGCCACCGAATCATCCAGGAATCAAATCCAAATACCTCCGATCCATTAATGTTACCGTGCCTTCTTGAATCACAACGATGACATATCAAACGGCGATCAAAGATCGATCGTAATAATCATTCAAAATAGGGCACAACACATGAATTGGACTCGAGGCGGAAAACGTGGATTCACAATTGGATGGCGATTATCGTGGGTTAGAGATTGAATTCACTTACGTATTATGTTGGTGAAGATAAATTGACAGCTAAATGGGTTGAGTTTGCCTTCGAGAACTTGAGAACTTGATAATGGCCGAATAGGAAGTTCAGAGTAGGTGAGGTGAAAGAGGAACGACCTATGTCATTTATACCCCAGGGAAGTGAGATGTGAATCGACACACACGACCTAAGTTCCTCGATAGGTCGCTCGCGACCTAACAACTCATCAGAGCTCGAGTTAAGAGAATCGAAGCACACGACCTATGACCTAGGCACGTACTTCGAGGGGCAAATGTTAACTCCTCTTCGTTGGAAACTGGAAAATGTGGAGCGACCTAACTAGACCAACGACCTAAGAGACCTAGCGACCTAAAGTTCATGCGACCTAGCGACCTAAAGCTTTAACGATCTAAAGTTTCAGCGACTTAGCGACCTATGAGCCAGAGCGACCTTACGACTTAAAGAATGGAGCGACCTATCTTCTACTCGAGGCCAGCGACCTATCTTAGTTCTAGCGACCTAAGAAGTGTAACGACCTATGGAATCCAACTGCTCAGGTTCCGCGACCTAAAGAAGTCCGCGACCTAGCGACTTAGCCATGTGTTCGACCTAACTGCTTAAAGGAGTTCGCGACCTAACTATCTAAAGGATTTCGCGACCTAACTATCCAACGAGTTAACAACCTAAGATGGCATAGCGACCTAACTCCTCTCTGAGCAGCGACCTACTGACCTATGGAAGCAGCGACCTAACATCAAGAGCACTCAGAAACTCATGCGACCTAACGACCTAACGACTATTCAGTTAGGTCGCAATTCCTTTAGCTCGCCCCACTTTCTGCTATGTCATTCCTTAGGTCGTGACTTCTTCCTTTGCTACTCAGTTAGGTCACCAATGAACTTCAACCCATCCCTTTAGGTCGTAACTCAACTACCCACGACCTACGACCTACCTTAGGTCGTTCACACGACCTACGACCTACCTTAAGTCGCTCACGACCCTGGAATTGTGCAAATCAGCATGCGTGTTCTTGTGAAAGAGAAGTCAGTGCATCTTAGGTCAGTCACGACCTACGACCTAACTTAGGTCGGTCACGACCTACGACCTAACTCCGAAAAGTGCCTATAAATACACCCCGAGTTCCAACTAGAGAGGGACCTTTTGGCTCATTCATTTCAAGCGTCGTTACTCTGCTGCATTCCGAACTACTTCAACACTTAAAGCTTTTGAGATACAAAGAACGCTCCAAGGAACTTCACGAATAAATCATACATGTTCAACATGAATTCAAAGATTTTGATCGACATTGAAGTTGAGGCTACTTGTTCTAAATGACTTTAAACTCAAAGGATGTTGTAATCGATGAATCTTGTAAAGGGTTGTAATAATATCAGCAATAAAGGAGTTTAAAGTGGACGTAGGCTCTCTCTTAAGCCGAACCACTATAAATATCGTGTCTTTTAATACTTTTCTGTGATTCTTACTTTTTTCTGGTTCCCGTACCAACGGGTGGTGCTTTCACAACTACACTCTACACACCGGGGTGTTAGCGTTCAATTTTTAGTGTTAACAGGGAGAGTATCTAAATGATTTCCTATTGAGAATTTGGCAGAATGATGGCACAATCTTGAAAATATGAAGTTTTATGGATATGGAATGGTGGAGAAGAAAGAGTGAAGAAAAATAAGAAAAGTAGTTGTTAAAAAATTCGTTTTGGAAGCCTTTATATAGATGCTCAACAGTCATAAACATTGGCGAAAGGTTTTTGAATGAATGGACACTTCTTTTGAAATTTGAATTTTGAATCCAACTGTCACCATGTCGACATGGGGTATCCCCATATGTCGACATCCCTCAGTTCAAAATTGTAGAGATGTTGTTTTTGTAAAAGCATTTGAATTTAAAACAAGTTGAAACTTCTTTGAAGCAAAATAAAGTGTTTAAACAATATTTTGAGATAGAGAATGTATATAAAACATTATTTTAAATATATATATATATATATATATATATATAATTGATATAGACATCAATTATATAAGTAATATTTAAAATCAGAATAAGTTTTGATGTTTTAAAAATAGAAGTTTTTAAAATCAGAATGGAGGAATATTTCAAGGCTAAAACAAAGTTTGAAAATATTTTTGAAAACATGATTTTGAAAGCTAAAACATTTTGAGAAGAGATTTAAAAACATTTTGAAAAATCTATTCAAACTTAAATTGCAAGAACCTTCCTACAGAGCTCCTCCATAGGACTCGAGAACTTGTACAAAGTAGTTTAAATAATTTTGATTTTCGTGGGTTTGTAAGCCACTTGTCGTAGGTTTGTAAGCTACTTGTCATGGGTTTGTAAGCCACTGGTTTCGATAGAAATTGGGTTCCATCCCAAAAGAAAATTGGAAGAAAGATGAGAGTGCTATTATGAAGTTTTAACAAAATACTAGACACTTATCTTGAGATCTTGAAATCTTGATTCTCTAGAGTCTTGAATCTTGAATCTCTAATCTTCATCTTGATGCTTGAGTCTTTATACTGATCAGTCTTCGATAATACCTACATATACTTCCTATATACACACACACACATATATATATATATATATATATATATATATATATGAAAATGTTAGTATATATTTTATAAAGTAAAGTATAATAACTATATAAGGTTGTTGTCATCAAAACATCATCAACTCAGTTCCTAACACTTTCTTAATTAAATTTATAACAAATAAGTTTACAAAATAAAATAATTTAACATAAAATATACCAATTTATACCCATTTAAATCTTTTATACATAAATTGTTAAAATTTGTAAACATTTTCAATTTTTTCTAAGTCTAAAATTTACGGAAAATTTTGGCAGAGTCTCCTTTGTACGGAGAGGCTCGGAAGAAAATATAATATTAATATAACAATATACACAAATATTTTCCAAAATAATATATATCCCTACACGGGAAAATATATAAAATAGCGCTATAAACCGTACTCCGAAAACGAACCTATTTGTCGGGCAATTTACGCTAAATTTATGGAACCAAAAGAAGTAGCAATTGCTTCCATAACCTGCATTTCACTTATAAACTCCAAAGGGTTAACAATTTATGTAAAGTGAAATATTTGAGTGGTTTCAATCACTAACAACAAATCAATACAACAACCATAAACTTTAACAACAGCATACACAACAAATTCAAAGCAACCATTCAACCAAACAAACAAATAGTTGTTCGGGTTCAAAACCTTTATATTATACGGAATGAAGAATAAACCATCCAGTGCATCATTTACTCAACAGACTTAGATTAAACACAATGAATTATTCATCCATCCCAACAAAATTAAAGTTTCCTTACCCAACAACCACAAACCACGACAAACAACAATTTCAGTAATAGATTTAGTCTATTCTTATTTATTCCATTCATACATTTGTTGTTTGATTCTTTTCATTCATATAACGGTTTATTCCTTTTATTTTCATTTATTTCTTTCAATTTTATTTAGAAATAACTGCAACCCTTTTCTTAAGTTTACAATTTCTCTTTATTATATTACATCAATTTATTTTCACTTACTACTTAATATTATTCATTTCCATTAACTCAGGTCATGCCATTAACTACTATAACTATTCATTCATTTATTACTACACGACCTCATTTATTTCCACTTTAATTATTTAAGTTTATAATCATCTATTTGTCATACTTACCTTTAATTATATTTACTTATAGTAAAATTCCAATTATAACTTAAGTTTATAACATTAAATTCTCATTTATAATAGCAAATTCATTGAATACTTCATTACCTACTTTTACTTGTACAAATTTCTATTACATTTCTTATTAAACATTTCAACTTTTTATATTTGGTAAGTTATCTATGCTTTTAAAGAATGTAATTAAAAGTTATACAAGTTTTCTCATCCTTTTAATTAATTCATTGTTAAGTAAATTTTACCTTTTCTTATAAGTTACAATTTTAACTTCCTTTTTATTTCCTTTATAACTTAGCATTTAAGTCTCTTATTTTATTTAGGGTTTCAATTATTAGTTAAATTCTGTTTCACTAAAATAATTGAAACAATTAATTAATGGAAAATCAAGGAATCTAATACCGGTTAAATTTTAATTTATTTTAAAATAATAGATAAATATATTCTTACAAATTATATACCTCTAATTATATTTAAAACAATTTAAAATTTATATGTTTTTCAAAAATGAATCTGCATTAGAACTACTACAGTGGCCTTCCCCCTTCGAAACTTGAAAATGAAAGTCGATGACGCGGCCGCCATCACCGAAATTTATTTTCCAGCGACAGAGAGGAAAGCACAAAACTTATTTTCTCCAAAATCTTCTTTAAAACAATTCTTTCGAATTATATTAAATATTTATATCAGAAAACACTTATAAACAATATTATTATATTCCAAAATTTATACGAAAAATTCTAAAACCCCGGATCTTAAGTTCTAAATTTCCAAATTTCATTTATTTTATTTTTCAATCTTATTTCTATTATTATTTATACACTTTAATACCTAACAACCAATCTATTGCAGCCAAATATAGATATCATTTGAAATTTTTTATTTTATATATAGAAAATATAATAGGCAAAAATTATTTCATTCACCTATATTAAAACAAATATTATGTCGTTCTGTCTTATTAAGTGTTTAGAAATCCCTATTGATGTCACAGCGTCCGATGCACCAACCAGAATTTATAAATACAAAATGGAACAGATTAACACAATATAAAAACCTTTTTATAACACAAAAAAATACGCTCTCTCGTATATATACACTCAGCGACTCCCATAGGGTATTACTACCCTATTAATAAAGAGTCAAACCCCACAAAGCTAAGGTTTATCGCTAAACCAAAGCTCTGATACCACATGTGACATCCCGCCTTTTCACAAGATTTAAATCGGCACACGTGCCAATTCAAACATACGGAATGGCGAATTGTTAAGGGGTAAATAAGAAAAACAGAGAAGGGAAAAACTAAACAGAATCTCACAGCGGAAGGATAAAATATAATAATAAATATACAGTTCACAAAACTGTTTACAAAACATTTGATTCTTCTTTACACAATAAATATCAGAGTTCACATACCAATAAATATCAATGCAGCGGAATACAGCGTGTAGTGGAACCATATAATATAATAATAATAATAATGAAATCTTCGTCTTCGTCCTCCAGAAATAAAGTCTTCAAATCCTGAAACGCTCGGACTGACCCGAGCGAATTGAAAAGACAAAACACTCGAGTCAGAACTAAAAGATCTTATCTAAGTTAAATTAACAGAAATAAATATGAGTGCAGTAACTCAAGAGATGCTCGGGATTTACATCTCCTAAGGATCCGTTAAACTATTTACTATGTAGTATATTTCGCTATTATAATAATGTCTAATTGTAAAATAAACTTACTTTTAAATAGCATTAAGGCTTTACATTTTCCACCATAACACGTAATAGTCCCAGTAGTCCATCCAATATCATAGTCCCTCTTGATCGGGAAGCCACCAGAGGATACCACACGGGCTACAGGAGAAATCCAAACTCGTACAAGGCGCGATAGGGTAGGTGACACGGCACAACTAGGCAATGCCAGGGTAGATATACCAATTGCTATCCGGGCTGGTGGAAACGCGCAGCGCGCAGCTACCGCCCACCTCGAACAACACCCCCAAATCAAAAATCAAAAGTGGCCACCGAATCAATCCAAAAGTCAGAGTATAATATCGAAGGAGTGCGTTCGATCAGAGGAATGACCTCATTGGCCCGAGAATCGCTCCTGTTTTAGCCACCTTATGCCAACTCACGGGAGTCGGGTCCACGTATTTACCTCAAAGGAAACGCCTCCACCAACCTACTTCATTCTGGAATCTCCACCGCATACACGGTTATTAAAGTGGTTTTCGGAGTTGGCAGAGAGTATGACAACTTCCGATCCCGGTCTCTTTAAAAACCAAACGTTATTATAACACCGCGGTCTTTAAGAATAGTTTATACTTTAAAACCAGAATATAATTATCCATTTCAAAACCCATAAATATAATATCATTTCCTTTAAAACCCAAATCAATATGATATCATTTTATTTCAAAAATATCCTTTATCCAAAATCATAGCATTCAAATCTATATACTTTGAAACCATAGCTTTGAAACACACCTTTTAATACTTAATGGTTTAAATACTATATTACTTTATATGCTAAAATGGCTTCTTTCAAATTTCACAATAAATTCCCAATACCAATTTGAATCTCCAATTAAACCATTTTAATTCCCATAAAATTCAAAGCTTAAATATCCCATATTTCAAAACTTAAATTTGTATAGTTCATATTATTTAAATCTTTAAATATCCCACTATTTCAAAATGGATCCTTTGATAATTTAATACACATATATCAAATCCAATTCTTATTATTTAAATTTTGAAATGTTTACTTAATACAGCAAATAATATTTAAGTAAAACCCTTAAACTTCAATAACAGGATATACTCTTTAATTAAATTAACTTGATAATATTCTTACAATCAATTTAATATTCATTTAAACCCTCTAATCAAAATCAAGTTGTTAAATCATACCCTTTACATCTTAATTTATTTATATTCAAACCAAATTTCGAAGATAATTCTTAAATACTTTAATTCAAATTATATTTACAATTTTCTCCAACCTTACTTTTATTCGAGTTATTATAAACTCTATATATATAAAATAAAATTTCAAATATATACTTAACCATATTATATAAACGAATCAACTTCATTATTTAGCTTATCTTTAAAATTCGAAACAAATTTATAGATAGCTAAATTCAAGAATTTTACTATATATATATATATCAAAATTTAATATTTAGTAAACCGTATTCTTTCCAAAACCATAGAAAATCATTTCAAAAATAATTTTATATATATACCGCAGTGCCTGTATATAATTTTCTATCCTATGGTCAAGTGATACAGATATTTATCATTTCAATCTGCAATTTAAAAATAAAAATGCGGTTATATATCATTTCAAACCACAATCCGGAATGAAATGAAAATGCATAATAAATTGCAGTTCATACAATATAAAATATAACATCCATTCATCCAAAAATCAATCATCAACCATTTATTACAATCATCATCCAATTTAAACAAACATCAGTATATAGCATATAAAATATAACAGGAAATGAATAACAGTTATTAACTAACAATTTATATCCAATAATAAATTTATTAACTGTTAACTATCAGTTTATATGGAAAACAAATAAATTTTAACTGTCGATTTATATGCAATAATAAAATTAATTAACAGTTAAACTAAATAAATGTGATTTAACAGAGATGATGAATAAAACATGCCAAACACTCATAAATAAATTTCTACTCGTATCTTAAGTCAAATTAACAAACATAAGAAATTTTAGAAGTTGTGAGTGGGTTAAAACACTCACCTTTTGAATTTAAATCGAATTTAAATCTGACTTAAACCCAAAAATTCGATGGTCTTCAAATCTATCCAAACTAGCATCAAAAGATCTGGAATTTAATTACGATCCTAACAAAAAAAATTTCGCATGAAACGGAGTTCTTATGAGCAAGTTATTAAGATTTTAACAACTGAATTCGAAATTTAAAAATAGAAGAAAACGAACCAATAGGAAGAAGTCACGTCACTCCTTCCTCCTCCTCACGGCAACAGGATGATTCACGCATTCGAAACCCATACCCTAACTGTTGACCACCACTTTGACCACGAATACCAAGCGCCGTCGACCACCAGGTGCTAAGCCATCGCCGCTGCCGGTCTTGCCTCGTCCAACCGACCTCCCTGGACCCATCGCGAAGCCGCTCGAGCCGCCGCCGCCGGCGAAACATAGGGTTTGCCGAACCCTAATTTGGCAATTCATATCACCTCCGGCCAAATTGAATCGCCGCACCACCACCAAATGACTCCTCATGCCGTCCTCTTCAATACCCATCTCTCAATTTCATCGATTGGTGTCGAAATTAAAAACGCCCAAATCGACACGTAGGATTTCGCGATTTTGACCTTTGACCGCGATTTGCCGTTGATCCTAGCACCAATTTCAAAAACAGATACTACGCGTAGATTCGTATCGATGAAATCTACAACATATATTTTTTTGGAATTTTTCTGAGGAATTTAAATTTTAGGCTTTGGATTTGATTATTGAAATTTGAATTTAGATCTAGGGTTTATAGCCATTGGAAAGAGAAGGAGCTGAAGAAATGAACGTACAACAAATGAGAATAGATGGAGGCTAGGGTTTACAACTGAGTTTATATAGGTAGGTCAGAATTTGAATAGATGGATCAGGTTGGTTATGCGTGCTAGCTCCAAAGTAGCCCAAAAAGCCCGTTCTGACTCCGGAACGAAATTGGGTAAACCCATATATCGAAATAGGTGTTTAAAAATATTCTGAACACGATGGAAAAAGTCTCACGTCTAAATTCCATCGTATGAAGAAGTTATGCTGAAATCAATATTTTCAAATTGATTTCAAATTGATTTCAATTTATCGATTTCAAGGCGTTTCGCGTTCGTACGATCAAACGACAAGTCCGATCGCTACGAAACTTGAAACCCTACAATAATTCGCTGTTACGGATCCGATGAAACTGGTTTTGTCGAAATCTGAGTCCGTGGCCAAAATGGCTATTTTTATATTAATTAAATAAATTAAAAAAATAGTCAATTAAATCAAATTTCCCATTTCACTTCGATAATTGACGATTCTTATCATCATAAATTTTTCAAATCATCTTTACTAACTTAAAAAAAAATTAACTGTCGAATTAAAATCTATAAATTCTCAAATTTCATTAAATTCACCAATTATAAATTAAATTTCCAATAATTTAATTAAATTTACTTTCCATATATTTTTGTCAAGTAGATAAATTTATCATTGGATTCATACTTTATTACGTAAATCTCTCCAATTTCATCTAAATTTATATTTGTATAATATCTAAATATTAAATTTCAAATATTACTTCATTATCGTTAATGTAATAAATATATTTTTAATTATTGCAATTGATTATCCATTATAACTTAATATACTAAATAGATGGTTAATCTTAAATACTTGTTCTCATTAACGTTTTATTTCTACTTACAAATTAATGCAACTATTAGATATCCCTCCCTTAGTTAAAAACCTTCCTATTTCCATCTTTATTTCCAATTAACGTAAAATGTTATATTCAATTTCCATTAATTTCAATAGATTCAAATTATCATATTTTAAATCCAAATGAATAAATAAAGCTTGATTCCCGTTTAAATATTTAACTCATCTAATTGCAATTAACCTTGTTATCATAAATTAAATTTCGATATATTGAGACAACTTTATTTTCGTTCTTTATTCACAAATCATCATATTTATGAAGAACATTTACATTATTCTCCATTTATTACCTTAATTTATTTAACATAACATTTAATTTATATTTATTGCAATGATTTCCAAATCAATTGAATGAATTAAATATATATGTATCACTCATAATAACTTGTGGTCACAACTCTTGATCACCTTTAATAAGTTTATTATTTACAATCCAATAATCGCCATTTCTATATATATACGAATTAATTAATTCAATATTTCCATTTCGTTGTCCTATACTAAATTTATTACTAAGTGTATTTACTCCATTCCAACAAGTTGGAATTCCATTCTTACTATAACAATCATTTCCCTATTCACTTTTATTAATAACCCACCATCATTGCATTTATTGTCTTTTATTGATTTAATCAAATTACCCCATATTCCTTTAAATTCATACTAACGAAATATTCAATTTCATTTATTGCATAAACTCCATTTCAAAAATCTACCTGCAATTTCTACCTGAAATAAGGTTACGTTTCCATTGTAATTTACATTTACACCTTACGTTACTACATTAATTATCCTTAAAGTAACGTTTTTTTTATTAATGACAATATTAACTTACTTAACATTTTATATGGTTGCTATACTTTATTTCATAAATTAATCCATTCCATCTAAATCCTTATCTATATAATATTTCAACATTTAACTTCATCACATACCAATTGACCCAATTACCGTTAACAATGTTTTTTTTGGTTTCGTTAAATCAATTTAATACCTTCCTTTATTTTCTCAGATTTAAAGTATATCCAGGTAAAAATCTTTCCATTACTTAATTTATTGAATTTTATACAGTTTACTATAAATAGGTTTAAATTCCCATTTGCTGTATTTAAAATTTAGCGTTCATAAATTGCACAATCTCATAAATCCAACCAATTTAAATCGACGAAAATTTACGGGTCGTTACAGGATGAGACACTATGCGCCGCATAATAGCGGATGATATTTTATAAATCTCATATACCGCGATATTTTACCTCGAAGTGGAATGGGAATTTATTTGTTGTGCTAACGTCTGTGGATGTAGGGAAAACAGGTTGGAGGGATCCAACTGGATTCCTCAAATAATAGAATTTGTTTCAATGTCGTGTGTTTATTTATTTATATTCTGTGTGTGACTATTTGTGGTTGAAACCGTTGAAGGCTATAATCTAGCCGAATATATTTTTGGTATCGTAGGATACCAGAAATAGATAAAAATTGGATTTTTGAAATTTAGTAGAAAATTTATAGTAAATTAATTTTAGAAAATTGAATAAATTTAAAAGAAGAAATTTGTTTCAAAAGATAATAAATTTGATGTTTGAAATAAATTTGATAATAAATTTGAAATTTGATTTGGTGTTTAAAATAAAATTTGAAATCAGTTTGAGAATTGATTTGGTGTTGAAAGTGAATATTCGGGAATCGATTTGAAAATCATATATTAGTGAATATTTGGGAATTTGAATTCACAATGGGAATTTAAAAAGGAAAGAGAATTTTGTTTAAAAAATAAATATCGGTTTATTTTTAAGTGTGGAATGAAGTTTACGGATTTGGAATGTAAATTTAAATTAAATCGAGAAAGGATTATTAATCGACGTAAATGAACCATTTTGTCATGGAAAGAGAATTCTTCCATGGAAAGCCGAGTATATTTTTAAAATAGCTTTTGAAGTATAAATTGATTTCGAAGATATAGTTGGAGGCATTATTTTTTCCGAGGAATCATTTTAAACCTTTGAAGTAAAGATGTATTTAAATAATTATAGAAGGTATTATTTTAAAGATTAAATTGATATTTGATTTAGAAAATAGTTATTTAAATATTTATACTCTATCTACTAATGTTATTTTAAAATTAGTTTTGGACTTGAATTTTTGTATGAGATATTGGTATAATATTTTCATAACTAATATTTAAATAAGTGTTTTAAAATAATTTATCTAAATGTTTTCAAGTATATATCTTGGATAAGTGATTTAAATTATTTTAAAGTACTTTAACTCGGTAGACTTTCAGCGGAAATAAATAATATTGGAAATCTTATTCAGCGAGTGAAAAATGATTTGAAATTTGTTTTCAAATGGTTGAAGTATGAAATTATACCTTGCGAAGATATTTTAAAAATAAATAATTGCGAAGATTATTTAAATTTGGTAATTGTTGTGAAGGTTGATTGATAGTTAAATAACCGACTATCGATATTTGTCTTTAAACGACAATTGAATTTCGATGCGACCGGGGGTCGGATTCCAAATGGATATTCGAAAACCACATCGAACCTTTGTGATTGTGAGGGATCTTTTATTTAAAAGATCAACGTGGAAATTGTTGTGATTTGTTTGAAATCTGAATGAACACTTATTTTTAAAAATAAACGCTCATTATTTGGATTAGCCGGGAGAGGACCTTATGTCATAAAACCTATTCCGAATAATGATACGACGAAATGGGATTGCATTTGAAGACGGTGTTGAAGACCGGGTATTTTCGAAAGCGAAAGGATTACCTGTCGAATGTCTCTGCACCGAGTTGCTCCGGTATAGAGATTTTATCACCCTTTGTGATGGGGATTCCGGAAGTGATTAGTGAATATCCGGATTTGCAAGGGCTTCTTTGAAGTGCCTTCGGTTTCGTTCGATCCTGGAACGGACTTGTATGGATGTGTGTCTGACATTACACTTTGAGATGTAAAGCTAGTTTCTATCAAATACATTTCTGTTGGTGGCGGAGAATTTGTTCTCTTAGCTTAACACCCTTCTATGAGACATACGAGCTCAGAGGTTATGTAGTTGATGGTTATTAGTGATATATTCCCAAAACTGGTAATGTGGCATACGAAGTGCTGCTGATCATTTGTTGATCAAAGAATGACTTTGTGAAAAGTGTTGCTTTGTGAACGAGACTTCGTCAGGCCTCACACCCCGGAAATGGTCGAACATGAAAGATGCGGCAAGGTTATGAGGGTCGCGCCCTTTAGGGTATGTCATTTCCTTCTGGAATAGGGTGGTGTCATGGTATGGAGCCTAGATACTTAACCTATGTGGTTGCTGCAAATCTATTACTCTTTGTGGTTGTTGCTTTGTGGTGAGGATCCTCGGATAAAGGTCGCAAACGATCGGAGGATGGCATACTCGAGTTGTGACACCCCACCTCTATACCCACGCTAGCCAAGGACACTACAAGGTAATGCCGTCAACTAACACGGAGAATAAGGCTGGTTGGGAGCGACCATCTATAGCCTTGCTCTAACTATCTATTGAATACATCGACAATAAACATACCAAGCTAGTCGACATACTCAATGAATACTTAAAACAAAACCATAGGTGGTTGAAGGATCTATCAGAATAGAATATGACAACTCAAATGTAATATACATCACAGAACAATAAATCATCATATACACATATATCGATACACAACAGAGTTTACAAATTAATACATGTCAAGTGGTATAGCAAACCACAATATACAGACGAGTCAATAGAATACATATCAGAGTTACAAATAAAAGGGACTACACAAAAAGCTATGACAAAAAGAAGCTAGCGGAGTAGTCCATGCGGAAGCAAAATAGGCTAAGTCCAAATGTACCTAACCTGAAACATCTCGGTCTGACCCGAGTATAAAATGCACGGGTTAGTCTAGCTAAACAAATCAGTTAGATAAACTGAACAACAATAAACCTGCAGGGTTACAAAGTATAATAGATATCTCTAAAAGAGATAACACAATCATCTAACAAAAGATGAATCATATAGAACAAGCCTCATATCATCAGCAACATATAGAAACAAAGGATAAGAATATCCCAAAGCAAGCCATAAGGCGATAACAAATACCAATAAGGTATACAAGTTCCATAAGGTAAACGCTACGCATCATGCGGCTCAAAAAGACCAACACCGAAGGGCGATACCTAGGGAATATACATATGAATGAAACATCATAAAATTTGCTCGAGCTCAGTACTGTACAAACAAGGATCCATGAGCCCGAAGACTCCAAACCCAATATCACCCATGCGGCTCATAACGACCAACATCGGAAGCGATACTAAAGGGCAACCCAATATCACCCATGCGGCTCATAACGACCAACATCGGAAGCGATACTAAAGGGCAACAAACCCGAAGGCACAAACCCAAAGGCACATACCCGAAGGCAACAAACTGTAGTGGTGAAGGTCAGAGACCCAGTATTGGACACCACTAACTGGCGGAATGTGTCACAACTCTCGAAAAGGAATCCGAAAAGTGTTAACGTATGTCCCATAACCACTCGTTCGCATTAAACGGTTTACTATCCTGAAGCCACTTTCACACTCAAAGCAGTACAAAGTTTACCTCATATCATCGATAAACCAAACCCGAAGGTCAAAACGATCAATTGAATAGGTCGGGGATTGATTAGAAGGATAAACGCACAGATTCATGGTCCGTGTTTTGCCCAACCATTTAATCACCCTTCCACTTCGCTCGAAGTGCGAAATTGTGTGTGGGTGCATCATAAACAGAATTTATAATTTGGAGAAGGGAGCTTTTAATACGATTTTGAGAGATTATTTATAAAAACCGTGAATAAAGTCAAGAATAAGTTATCAAAGTCAAAGATGTAATAATAACTACTAAAAAGCAACTTGAATCGATCAAATTTGGAAAATCAATCAAAATATGCAAAAATAGGCAAAACAGACAAAACATGGGCAGGTCGGTCGACCGGTTGCAGTACTCGGTCGGCTGGCCAGATGCAGTAAATAAAAAAAAGCTCGGGATAGCAGGTCGGTCGACCGGCTACAGGGCTCGGTCCGTCGAACCTGATGATTTGCAGTTCCTGCCCTTTTTCAATGAAATGCAAGTTCTTCCAAAACGCGATCGTTCGAGCAATGGACCTAAGGAGCCTTAGCCAATAGATACCCCAGCTCCATTATGTGACGACCCGGAATTTTTGACAAATTAAATCGGAATAATAAATTGATTTAAAAATATTTACAGGTTAATTTTAACGTGAATTCAGGATATTAATATTTACTTGATAATGAAATCATTTGAATTATATAGTTTAAATATTGAATTTAATAATTGAAATTTGGTAAATTGTTGAATCAGAAATTTCTAAGCCTGTTTAAAATAATTTGAAGGCTTATAAAATTTATAATGATGCTACTGAAGGTAATAGAATGGCTGGAATTTAATTTAAAGGTGATTTGTTCAGTTTTGAAATTATATCGTTTAAATTGAATTTAAAAATAGCCTTCTGAGGCACAGTCTCGGAATTCGACGAAACCAGTTCCATTGGATCCGTAATAGTTAGTTATTATCGGATTTCAATTTTCGTAGCAATTGGAGTTGTCGTTTGACTCTGGCAACTCAAAACGCTTAGAATCTATTTTAATTGATTTAATTTCAATTTGATCGTTTTCTTTTGTAACTTGCACATACGATCAAATTAGCCTCCGAAACATATGCCATTGTGTTCGGAATACGGGTAAAGCTTTATATTTGCCTCGTGGCATTCCTTAAGAGGAGTTCGAAATTTTAAGTAGCAAGCGATAGGGCATTCTGGAAGTTTTATATAAGATGATAAAAAAAAAACTAAAAATAAGTGGGCAAAGATATTTTAACAACACAAGATATTTTTTTAAGTCAAAGCGTATGCTAGAAGCCATTTCCAATCCCTATTTTATCTCCGTCTTCTTCTATAATCCAAGAACAGAAATCAAAATCGTTTGCTTAAAAAAAAAAAAAAATGTGTGCCGAGCAATCTGCATACTCGTTCTGAAAAAAAAATCAAGTAAGGGGCCGTCGCCCTTTTTCTTTTCCCCTCTCCCTCTCCTCTCCCTCTCGAATCAACCGAATCCCTTTCCTCTCCCTCTCGAATCGAAGCAAACTCCACCCTTCGGCGAGAAAAGGAGAGAGTGCGACGATGTTTGGGATCGTGATGCGATGTCTTTGAGCCGCGTGATGGAAATTAGGGAGGCACACGACGCGAGCTAGGGTTTTACGAGCTCGAGTGAAAGGCAGAGGCGATCAAGTCGCGACTTCAGGAAAGGCGACGTGGGTTTTGGAAATGTTGAAGCTTCGTGAGCACTTGCGCGAGCGATTCACGGAGGTCGCGAGGTCAGTGGAAGGCCACGACATGTGTCCCATGGGTTGGCATATGCGGTTTGCAAAATTTTTAGGGTATGGCTTCTTTCCTTCGTTTATCCATTCGAGTTTGAAAAATATTGTTACAGTAAGAATTTTTGTTTTTTTTGTTTTAAATACTTATATATGGCAGATATATTAGGAATTGATTTCATAAGCAAGATTTAACTGGAATTTTTATTTATATGAGTGTAATATATAAATCTATATAGGAATTAGTCAATCTTTAAGAAATCGATATATTTATTTGAGAAATTGGAATATATAAACAACCTGTCATTGAATTTATTGGGCAGGACAGAAAATGTAACTAAGTTTAGGATAAAAATCATTTGAAATTTAGTAAATTGCTAATTAATTAAATTTGAAGGAAAGTTGATTATTCGAATATCTCGAATATTAATCAATTGTATACATATTTATACAAGGTCTAAAATGGGGAGATAATGGTGGAGATGGAATTGGATCGCCAAACAAAAATTAAAGGTGAGTAAACCTCACGCTTCTGGATTTTTACTTAAATTTAAGTGGTCAAATTTAAGTGATTGGTTGAATGGCTGACTTAAAGTGATGTGCTATATTATATAGTGGTATATAGTATATACTGGAATGGTTGATATTCTATGATGAATATTTTTGGGTATTGGGAATGTTGAATGCTGTGGTTTGCTTGAATATTTTGGTACCCTAAGTTATCGGAATTTATAAATTGGATTTATGGAAGAAATATAAGGGTGATTAAATGGATGATTAATTAATTCAGTTAATTAATGATTTGGGTTGATTAATTTAGTAATTCAGGGTTTGGATAATTAATGAAGGTTTACGTTAATTAATGAAGTGAAATTTAATTTAGAAAAATCATTTGGTGGTTTAATAATTAATTACTAATGTAATTAATAAAATAGAATTACTTTGTGTAATTAATTAAGAGATTAATTGAAATAACAAATTACGGAGTAATTAATTTATTAACGAAGTAAATAAGAAGACAGTTAATTACAGGCTGAGGGTGATCGAGAATGATTAATATTGTGGTCGAATTAATGTAAAATATAATTGGAAATCAATAATCTATATAATTAATGTAGTAATTAAAGATTTGATAAATTGAGATTAGTTAATTCATAATAAGTGACTTATGAGAAGTCAATTAATATAAGTAATTAAGAACTAGTGAAATTGATTATGGTTAATTAATTTGTGAAGTAATTAAAGATTACTCATTGATTTGGTAAAAATAATTAATATGGTGAAATTAATTAAAGAGAATTACTTGAATGGAATTGGAAGATAATTAATCCAGGGTTGTTGATTAAGATGAATGGATATGGAGAAGTTGATTAATTAATTAGTTGATTTGAAATTAATTAATGAAAGAATCTAAGCGATTGAGGATTGAAACTCAATTTGAATCAACTGAATTGATTTGCATGTGATTAAGCTTTGCTTATGGATGATGAATGGTATTGGATGTTTTGAATAAGTTGATATCTTTGATATAAAACGTTGAGTATATCCTTTGGATGACTTGGGTTAGGATTTCATGAGACTCGAAGAGGCCAGGATCGGGTATTGGGAAGATACCCAAAACCACTTTGGATTAAAAGTAAATTGATGTGTGAATCAATAGGCTGGAATGAAATGTTTTAAGTGAATTGGATTATTTTATCTAAGTTTTGGAACTTAGAAATTAATATGTGAAATAGGTATTGTCTATAGCAAATTGTGAATGGGTTAAATTGATATAAGTACCCCGGGTTTATATAAATTGTCTGCTTTGGTTTTCCTTGTTAGTTGGGTTTACTCACGCTGGTTTCCAGCCTGACCCGGGTGTTACTTTTATGTAATGCTCGGGTCAGACCGAGTATTACAAATTTTCAGGTAGGTACGTTTGGAGCTCAGGAGGCGAGCTGGATGGCAAGTACGTACGGAGTATTTCCACTGCAGTATATTATTGTGTATCTGGGACATGATTTATATGTCTAGTGTCTGTATATATATGTGAAACTCTGATGTATATTAAATGTAATCAACAAATATAGTATTCTTTTGTAAACTATTATTTATTATTATATTTTATCCGCTGCGAATGTGAGTTGTTGATGTTTCTTTTCTTCTTCTTCTTCTATCTCTTTCTTCTTTTTCATAACTATCTGAAATTTTCGGGTTCGGAAATTTCGGGTTGTTACATTTGGTATCAGAGCTGAAAGGTTAAGCGAGAACCTTGGCTCTGGTGGGGATTACTCATTTAATAGAGTCTGTAGTACTCTATAATGAGTTGAGTGACTATATATATATGAGTGCGTACTTGTTATTTTCTTATATAACGGTTTTAAATGATTTTATATAAGAATGTAATTTGATATATAAAGCTATATCTTCTTCTAATAAGTATTAAGGAGATTGGTTGTTAAATTATTGTAATTAAATTAAGAAGTAAAATAATACAATCAAATTGAAATCTTGAATTGGGACTAAGTGAAGAAGGAATATAATACAACCAAATTAAAATTAAATCAATTAAAAATGAAGTTCTAGAATTAGAACTCAGAAATTAGAATTGTTTGAAACTTTAAATGAACAAGTTAATTTGGTTTAAAAAGGTTAAACCAATCCTTGAGAATTTAACTCGAATTTATATAATTCGAGATGATTTAAATTTGAAGTTGGAATTGAACTCATTCAAATTGAACCCGATTTGAATTAATTGAATTTGGAATTGAAGATGTATAAGTTCAAAAATTTAAATGGACGATTTGGATAGAATTGTAATGATTGAAATTGAAGTGGAACTGGTTTAAAATCAAAAAGGAATTTGAAAATGCAATTTATAAATTGAAATAAACTTCATAAATAAATGAGATTATAATATGGAATAGAATTCCAGAGAATATTTGAAATAGAGTAAGATGAAAATTCCAGAGTAATGTTTAAATATGAATTGGATGGATTGGGAATTTGGCATTTTTGGGAGAATCTAAAATTCCTTTGGGTTGAATGTGGTTTTCAAAGGTTTTGGAGAAATAATAGCATTATTTCAAAAATATTGGAAGTGTTTTTAGAGAGATAAAAGCATTAAACTCTTTCGGTCACTGGAAAATAACGTCGGTGATGACTGCAGCATCATCGATGTTCGTTTTCGAGTTTCTAGAAGAGAAATTTTGCTACCAAATTGTTTTAAATTGGGATTATTTGTGAAATGGGTTTGGTTTTGAAATTCAATAAGTGATAATTGAATTCGCCAAAGAATTTTGGATATAGTTGAATTCTAAGGTGATATTGAAATTTGGAAATTTGTTTAAACTCTGGAATCTTGATTAAATGTTTATGGAATAATAAAAATATGTTGGCTAAATAAACTGTATAATTCTAAGTTAAATGTAAATGTGAATATAATTGATTATAAATAGAAGGTGTAAAATTGAAATTATACTTAAGGTTGTAAGTTGAAAGACCAAATGGAATTTGATCTGAAATTGGAAGGAAATTGAGAATCAATTCAATTTGAATTGGGAATGAATCAAGTCCAATGGAAATTGGAGTTAATTAAATTGGGATTGGGTCAATTTAAATGGAGATTTAAATTGAATTGTTGGGGAAGTGAACAGTTGGCTCTTGACTATTTTTAATATAAATTGTTTTGATATAAACTTATTTTCTAAGCTATTAAATATATACAGCCTTTCTTTTTAAAGCTAATTTATTATACATTTGTTTTACCATTATTTTTGGAGCTATTTAAATATTTTTTTTCAATTGTTTCCTAAACTACTTATTATTTTTCCACTACTTTACAAATAAATCACTACCTTTCAATTGTCTAAAAATCTCTGGAACTATTCAACTATTTTTCGACTATTTTACAATTAGTTAACTATTTTACAATTATTTTGCAAACTAATAATTATTTTTCAACTACTTACCAATTTTTAAAATTTTCAAGCTATTTTTCTAAATTGGTCGGAGTTCAAACTGTTATTGATTAAGTACCCAACTGAGATAATGATTGAAGTAATAATCCAAATGGGGATTAATGTAAAGGTGAATAAGGAATATGAAATGGTTCTTTTGAACTGAAAGAATATTTTGAGAAATATGAAATGAATAAAGATGGAAATTGGATATTTCTATGGTTTTTGAGAAGTGTTTGGAGTATAAAAGGTGTTTTATATAAGAAGGTAAGGATCCAAAGTTTTAAAATTTTATATATATATATATATCTGAATATATATAAGGGATCTTATGTGGATTTTGAGAAAGGCTTTTGATTTTTGGAAAAAAAAAAATCAATATTGAGTTTGGAAAGCCTAGTTTGAGAATTATCGATTTTGGAAATAATCGATGTTGTGTAAAAGAGCTTTGATAAAATTCATACTAGGTGTATGATTTGAAAGATACTATATGTGTATAGCATAAAGTGTTTTGATGATAGCTCTGGGGAAAAAGGCGCTCCCTTGGAATGGACTTCTCAGGAGTGCCACTGGGTGGCGCTGCCTTGAGCCCCAAGGGGGGTTCTAAAGTTGATCCTGTGAGGAGTCCGGACAAAACTAGTTCCTGAGGATTATGAGGTGAGTTACCATAGCGTAAGTCGTGTGTGTCGCGGAGAGCCAACAGTTACATGGACTTTTGTTGTGACTGCAACGTAACCCAGGATGTAACTGCGACCTATGGTAACATTGCGAAAGTCGTGTGTGCCGCTGAGAGCCAACAGTCTGCGGTTGAGTTTATCTCGGTAGACTGCGACTTATGTTGGAGTGGAGAAGTTTCATTTCGTCAGCGAAAGTCAGAGGCCGCTGAGAGCCTGCAGTTACATGGACTTTTGCTGCGACGGCAACGTAACCCTGGATGTAACTGTGATCTGTTGTGTGGGATCCATGGCGTAATCGAGAGGCCGCGGAGAGCCAACAGTTACATGGACTTTTGTTGTGACTGCAACGTAACCCTGGTATGTAACTGTGACCATGGATGGGGGTGATGATTTTCAGAGCATTGTCACCAAAGATATTTCTTCTATTTCCAAAAATTATTTTCTGTATTTCCAATAAAATTATTTTCTAAGTATTTTCACTGGATGTTGAAAACGAGTTTGCCAAGTACTTATAGATTTTCAGTCCTACGCCTGATCAACGTATGACTGAATTTCTACGAGAACAAGGATGGACTGGTTGAGACATCGAGTTATTAAAAAAGGTATTTTTATAAAGAGTTATTTTAATCGTATTATGTGACTTTAAAAGTTTTTCTAAAAATTTGAAATTAAGGTGTTGGGATTTTGAAAAATCAAAGGAAACTGAATATTAAATTAAAAGTGAAAATGAACCAATCAGCTAAATAAATTATTTATAGAGTGTGTTAATAAAAATTTAACTCGGTTAAATAAAATGGATTGTAGTTTGGTAATCGTTTGGAAATGAATTCGAATTTTAAATAGAATTCGACTTAGATTTGATAATGAATTAAATAAGAGAAGATGTTGTAAAATAAAAATCAAATAGAGTTGGATTGAAAATGTGATGGTTTAAATTGCAAATAAAATCCAAGTGTGATTTGAATAATATTTAGTGAAATTTGCAAGTAAATTTGATATGATGGAAATGTTGTCGAATGAAATGAAGTGAATTATAATAGAAATGGTTAGAGTTGCAAACAAAACCCGTGAATAGAAATAAATTGAGATGGTCTTGTATTAATAAAATAAATTCGAAATAAACAAGTAAATTAAAATTTTTAATGGGATCACTGGAATTATATAATAAATGGACGAAGCCTGAAAAAAAAAAATTAAAATTAAATCAAACTTTAATTGGAATTGGATTATCAGACTGGACTTAAGTTCGGTGGCATATGTGCCTGGATATTGTTTTTATTAATTGAGAGGGTGGATTAAATTTACAATGAAGGAGATGGGTTAACTGAATTAAATGGAATTTGATTTAATGAGAATCAAATTTAATGGAAGTGAACTTAAGTTGATGTTGGAATAAATTAAAGTAATTAACTTAAGTTCAAAGTTTATGGAAGCTTGGCTTCGAATAAGGATAAAAGCCTATTAAATTAAAGCTTGGATAAAATTATTTGGAAATGGTTATAAATTTAGAAATATTGAATATGCTAAGCTTAATAAATAGTTTGAATGAAGTCAATAAGGTGGTGAAATGAAATGCGTATGTATGGTTGGTGAATAAATTCAAATGGAATTGAATTAAATAAAACTGAGTTGGAATCAATTTTAGTTGGTTATAAAACATAAACAATTAATTATTCACATGGATATTATCAAATTGAATGCTATGAATTAGTGGAAGCGATATAATTGATTTATGAATCAATTGAAGTGAATATGAGATTGTTTCACTTAAAATGAGTTGAATGCAAGTAATTGTATGTAAACCATTAAAATTGAATGAAAAAGCATATAAATTTGGTGGGAAATAATTAGATGTGCTTTAAAGCATATAAATTGCTTATGAGAAGCGTTTGGTGTTTGTTGTTTATGTAATGCATGTGTTTAACCATAGAAAGTAAGTGAAATATTAATAGTTTTTCTATATACGACACTTACATGTTTAAATTGAGAAAGTACAGGTACATGAAGGCCGTTTGGCTGGATTTGGACGAGATATATGCTACAATAAGTAAGCCGCATGCTTAAAATGCTTAATAAGGTACGCCTACGCAATAAAAATAGGAAATATGAACTGTTTTTGCTTTTTCCGACCGGGTGGGTCGATGTATACATATTTATATCTCTTGTCAAATTGCAAAAGCTCCTCCGTACAAAGGAGACTCTGCCAAAATTTTCCGGAAATTTTGGGAGTTAGAAAATTTTTGGAAATTTTGGTTAACGACAAAAACAATTTTAAATTGGAAGTTAAAGAAAACTAGTAAATGAAACTAATATGAATCAGTTCAAAAGAAAGATATAACTCTATATTAGAAATCGAAAATAAATTGAATTCAAATGAAACGGCGAAAACTAATTTGAATAGAAGTGGGTATGAAACTTATGTAAAGAGATGTATAAAATGATTTATAAGGTTACGATTGGATATTGTTGCTAAGTGAGATATGCAGGTATTAAAGAGAAAAGAAATTGGATTTGATTCCAAATGATAAATGTGAATTGCCCGAAAAAGGTATGTATTTAAATTTCTGTATGAAATTGGATTGGGTTTTGATGTAGCCACTTGGCTTTTGTTTTCTTTTGGTATTTGGGAGCCCGTAGAGGCCTTTTGTAGTTGTACCGAGCTAGCCGCGCAAAGGAGACGCTGGCAAAATTTTTCGGGAATTTAGAGAGTTAGAAAATTTTTGAGAAATTTTGATAATTCAAAAATTGGTTTTAATTTGAAATTTAATTGATTGAGCAGAAGAGTATTGATTGGATCTATAGAAGGTTTTGGGAAAGTTGAATAAGGTGTTAGTGGACCTTTAATAAAGGATAGTGGGTAGAATGTTGAATAGTGAGTGTTGGAGAAAAGTAATCGGGTATTGGACCATTCTTCCTATCTAGTAAAATTTCGGGGACGAAATTCTTTTAAGGGGGGAGGAATGTGACGACCCGGAATTTTTGACAAATTAAATCGGAATAATAAATTGATTTAAAAATATTTACAGGTTAATTTTAACGTGAATTCAGGATATTAATATTTACTTGATAATGAAATCATTTGAATTATATAGCTTAAATATTGAATTTAATAATTGAAATTTGGTAAATTGTTGAATCAGAAATTTCTAAGCCTGTTTAAAACAATTTGAAGGCTTATAAAATTTATAATGATGATACTGAAGGTAATAGAATGGCTGGAATTTAATTTAAAGGTGATTTGTTCAGTTTTGAAATTATATCGTTTAAATTGAATTTAAAAATAGCCTTCTGAGGCACAGTCTCGGAATTCGACGAAACCAGTTCCATTGGATCCGTAATAGTTAGTTATTATCGGATTTCAATTTTCGTAGCAATTGGAGTTGTCGTTTGACTCTGGCAACTCAAAACGCTTAGAATCTATTTTAATCGATTTAATTTCAATTTGATCGTTTTCTTTTGTAACTTGCACATACGATCAAATTAGCCTCCGAAACATATGCCATTGTGTTCGGAATACGGGTAAAGCTTTATATTTGCCTCGTGGCATTCCTTAAGAGGAGTTCGAAATTTTAAGTAGCAAGCGATAGGGCATTCTGGAAGTTTTATATAAGATGATAAAAAAAAAAACTAAAAATAAGTGGGCAAAGATATTTTAACAACACAAGATATTTTTTTAAGTCAAAGCGTACGCTAGAAGCCATTTCCAATCCCTATTTTATCTCCGTCTTCTTCTATAATCCAAGAACAGAAATCAAAATCGTTTGCTTAAAAAAAAAAAAAAAGTGTGCCGAGCAATCTGCATACTCGTTCTGAAAAAAAATCAAGTAAGGGGCCGTCGCCCTTTTTCTTTTCCCCTCTCCCTCTCCTCTCCCTCTCGAATCAACCGAATCCCTTTCCTCTCCCTCTCGAATCGAAGCAAACTCCACCCTTCGGCGAGAAAAGGAGAGAGTGCGACGATGTTTGGGATCGTGATGCGATGTCTTTGAGCCGCGTGATGGAAATTAGGGAGGCACACGACGCGAGCTAGGGTTTTACGAGCTCGAGTGAAAGGCAGAGGCGATCAAGTCGCGACTTCAGGAAAGGCGACGTGGGTTTTGGAAATGTTGAAGCTTCGTGAGCACTTGCGCGAGCGATTCACGGAGGTCGCGAGGTCAGTGGAAGGTCACGACATGTGTCCCATGGGTTGGCATATGCGGTTTGCAAAATTTTTAGGGTATGGCTTCTTTCCTTCGTTTATCCATTCGAGTTTGAAAAATATTGTTACAGTAAGAATTTTTTTGTTTTGTTTTAAATACTTATATATGGCAGATATATTAGGAATTGATTTCATAAGCAAGATTTAACTGGAATTTTTATTTATATCAGTGTAATATATAAATCTATATAGGAATTAGTCAATCTTTAAGAAATCGATATATTTATTTGAGAAATTGGAATATATAAACAACCTGTCATCGAATTTATTGGGCAGGACAGAAAATGTAACTAAGTTTAGGATAAAAATCATTTGAAGTTTAGTAAATTGCTAATTAATTAAATTTGAAGGAAAGTTGATTATTCGAATATCTCGAATATTAATCAATTGTATACATATTTATACAAGGTCTAAAATGGGGAGATAATGGTGGAGATGGAATTGGATCGCCAAACAAAAATTAAAGGTGAGTAAACCTCACGCTTCTGGATTTTTACTTAAATTTAAGTGGTCAAATTTAAGTGATTGGTTGAATGGCTGACTTAAAGTGATGTGCTATATTATATAGTGGTATATAGTATATACTGGAATGGTTGATATTCTATGATGAATATTTTTGGGTATTGGGAATGTTGAATGCTGTGGTTTGCTTGAATATTTTGGTACCCTAAGTTATCGGAATTTATAAATTGGATTTATGGAAGAAATATAAGGGTGATTAAATGGATGATTAATTAATTCAGTTAATTAATGATTTGGGTTGATTAATTTAGTAATTCAGGGTTTGGATAATTAATGAAGGTTTACGTTAATTAATGAAGTGAAATTTAATTTAGAAAAATCATTTGGTGGTTTAATAATTAATTACTTAATGTAATTAATAAAATAGAATTACTTTGTGTAATTAATTAAGAGATTAATTGAAATAACAAATTACGGAGTAATTAATTTATTAATGAAGTAAATAAGAAGACAGTTAATTACAGGCTGAGGGTGATCGAGAATGATTAATATTGTGGTCGAATTAATGTAAAATATAATTGGAAATCAATAATCTATATAATTAATGTAGTAATTAAAGATTTGAGAAATTGAGATTAGTTAATTCATAATAAGTGACTTATGAGAAGTCAATTAATATAAGTAATTAAGAACTAGTGAAATTGATTATGGTTAATTAATTTGTGAAGTAATTAAAGATTACTCATTGATTTGGTAAAAATAATTAATATGGTGAAATTAATTAAAGAGAATTACTTGAATGGAATTGGAAGATAATTAATCCAGGGTTGTTGATTAAGATGAATGGATATGGAGAAGTTGATTAATTAATTAGTTGATTTGAAATTAATTAATGAAAGAATCTAAGCGATTGAGGATTGAAACTCAATTTGAATCAATTGAATTGATTTGCATGTGATTAAGCTTTGCTTATGGATGATGAATGGTATTGGATGTTTTGAATAAGTTGATATCTCTGATATAAAACGTTGAGTATATCCTTTGGATGACTTGGGTTAGGATTTCATGAGACTCGAAGAGGCCAGGATCGGGTATTGGGAAGATACCCAAAACCACTTTGGATTAAAAATAAATTGATGTGTGAATCAATAGGCTGGAATGAAATGTTTTAAGTGAATTGGATTATTTTATCTAAGTTTTGGAACTTAGAAATTAATATGTGAAATAGGTATTGTCTATAGCAAATTGTGAATGGGTTAAATTGATATAAGTACCCCGGGTTTATATAAATTGTCTGCTTTGGTTTTCCTTGTTAGTTGGGTTTACTCACGCTGGTTTCCAGCCTGACCCGGGTGTTACTTTTATGTAATGCTCGGGTCAGACCGAGTATTACAAATTTTCAGGTAGGTACGTTTGGAGCTCAGGAGGCGAGCTGGATGGCAAGTACGTACGGAGTATTTCCGCTGCAGTATATTATTGTGTATCTGGGACATGATTTATATGTCTAGTGTCTGTATATATATGTGAAACTCTGATGTATATTAAATGTAATCAACAAATATAGTATTCTTTTGTAAACTATTATTTATTATTATATTTTATCCGCTGCGAATGTGAGTTGTTGATGTTTCTTTTCTTCTTCTTCTTCTATCTCTTTCTTCTTTTTCATAACTATCTGAAATTTTCGGGTTCGGAAATTTCGGGTTGTTACACATTAGCTCTCCGATTCACTACCAAAAACATGTTCCAATATCAAAGTTGGGATCTTTAGAGAATTGAACCCAAACACTAAAAATTTGGATATTCACCAATTCAATCCAAACCAAAAGCAAGTGCATATGAACAAGTGTTAGGAATTCATACCTAACATCAATGAAATCAAGAGAAGTAGGTGTGAGTTCAAAACTCACCTTTAACCCAAAACAAAGAAGAAGAAGAAGAAGCTCAATAACAAGGAGAAGACCAACTAAACTCTACTTCAACTCAACAAGCTTCAATCTAAGAATAAAACATATATTTCCCAATTTAGGTTTAGGAAATTTTCTGAAATTGAAGAGGAGATGAGTTGGAGAAGATGAAGAAGAGCTTACCTATGGATTCTCTTTGATTTTGGAGCAAGAAATCAAGTTGGAAGTTAAAACTAGGGCTTGCAAATTTCTATTTCTCTTTCCCTTCCACCATTTCAGTTTTAGCTTGAGAAATGAAAATGAAAAGGAGATGAATGAAGAGAAGGGGCTGAGCTAGGGTATTTAGTTAAGCTAGTGGGCTGAACCCAACCCAAAACCCAATAGAAAACGTAGCCAAAATTTCACAAACTCCAAACATATCAAAGATCATACTCAAAAAGATCACAAACGCCATTTCGAAACCAATGGAAGTGGTTTCGTGCTCCAATTCGGCCGTTTGCAAAAAGTAGCTTTTCGGACCAAAATCCGACTAATGACGCTATACTTAAATAAAACATTTAAATATATAATCGTTAAATATGCGGGTTGTTACACGAGTAGTAGTTACCTAGTTATAGAGGTAACCCGACCTTGTGTTGGCAGAGATCCGGGTAGGTTCTCGGGACGTCCCTCCAGAGGCGTACCCATATGGCAGTAGGAAGTTCCTTAGCCTGACCATTTGTTGGAAATCCAAAGAAACAATACGCGCCTTGTACGTTTATAATTGTATAACCTGCCATGGAATGTGGCGGTAACCTGCTATTGAACATGGTAGCTATAGTAGGCATACAATAATGGTTGTATGCTGGCTAAGATAAATATTATACTTTCGAGATGCTTTCTGCACTATGCACTAATAATAATATCAAAGGATTTTGCATATCAAGCATGTTTGACTATAATAAGGAGAAATCTCCTCCAATTCTACGTTTGCATTGTTTGTGCGGTGGGAGGCCTTATGGTAGTTTCATTTTTCAAAAAAGCATAGTGAATTTTTTTATATTTTCTTTGTGGAAATAACTATTTTTAAGATCTCACACCAGCCCCACGACTGATCTGGAGTTTATTGTCCCCTTTCTAAACTTTGGATGCCCATAATTTTTGACACAGGCAGCCTAGAGTCAGGTTAGCAGTTATTCGGGAGCAAAGTCGAAAAAGAGATGCTGTGGAGATCAGGCGCAAGCTGGATGGCGAAGTGTATCACTAGTATATGTTATATTCTCTTCCGCTGTTTGTTGTTGTAACACTCTGATAATGTAATGTGATGTAATGTAATAACTGATATAGTTCTTTGTTTTAAAGATGTTCATTTATCTATAATATTTGTTCCTCCGCGATATGTGAGATTCTTTTATTGTTTTCTGTTTCTTCTTCTATCTTCTTCTTCTTTAACCCTAACGGTTCGGTTTTCCGGCATTTAATTGTACGTCATTTGATACAGTGGAGGTATTAATGTGGACTTTCGGGCGTCGTAAAATTGGGTCGTTACAATTTGGTATCAGAGCATTTGGTTAAGCGACAACCTTGACTCTGTTGGGTGTTACTCATTAGAGATAGAGTCAGTAGTACTCTAGAATGAGATTGAGTGTAATAATAGATATGAGCGCGTATTTGTTAGTGAATATAATTTTTTTTTAATTGTGATGATTGGTTTGTTGAGTGGTATATGGATTCTGGTCGATATAGTCTGTACAACTCTATCGATAGGGATCTCTAAGCACTCATACAGAATAATTCGACATGATATTGTTTTAAAATAGGGTGAATGAAATAATTTTACCCAAATTATTTTTGTATATAAAAAGGAACGAATTTCCATAAATTATTATAATATATGGTTGATTGTTTGATTAGGAAGTGATTAAGAAATTGAAATCATAACTTAAAGATGAGAAATAAAATTTATATACAAATAGGAATTATAAATATAAATGTGATTTATAATAAAATTCCAAAGGAATGTTTAAAAGAATTTGAAAGGATTTAAATTTTGAGATTTGGGAAAGATTAAATTCCTTTCAAGTTTGGAAACGATTTTCAAAGGTTTTGGAAAAGTGTTTTGAAGGGATGAAAGTACTAAACTCTTTTCGGTCGCTGGAAAATAACTTCGTTAATGACTGCAGCATCATCGATGTTCGTTTTCGGGTTTCCAAAAGAGGAATTGCTGCCAAATTATTTTAAACGGAAGTTGTTTTCAAACTGTGTTTCGTTTTAGAAATTTAAAGGGATAATTTGAATTGATTTCAAAATTGGTTTTGAATTGTTGAAAAGACTCTGGGGTCTTATTAAAAATAGATATATATGGAATAAAATTTTATAAGTGGAAAATAAAGTTGTGAATGAATAAATAAATTCACAACTGCAAGTAAGTGAAAGGGAAATTGAATGTTGAAATTCATTTCGAATTTGCAAGTAATTAGAACTGGAGTTGGAATTGAAAATTGATTTGTGATAAACAAAGTGAAGTATTAAACTAAAATTAGTAAGTGAAACTAATTGAAGAATGACCAAATGGATAAGGTTTAAAATGAATTGAATCCAATATTTTTAAATAAAAAAGAAAATTGAATCCATATAGAATTGGAAATCCAGTTTAATATAAGTAAATATAAGCCAAAGTGATGAACTAAAAATAAATATAAGAAGTATATAAAATATTTGTATTGAACTTAAGAAATGAAGTGTGAATTTCTTAAGTAAATTTTGTATTGGGAATATGCCAGGTTAATAATTAAGTGAAGGTTAGATTGAAAATCGTGAAATGGTAATTGTGAATAAGAGAATGAGCAAAAGAATAAAACTGGAATTGAAACTGAATATTGAAAACCAATTTGAATTGTGTTAAATAAAATGAAGTTATAAAATTAGTTCGAAGTGAACTAAAGATAATAAAAGTGGAAGAAATAAAAAAAACTATTTGAGATAAAATGAATTGGAATTTGTAATAAATTAGTAAATGAAACTAATTTAAAATAGTGATATGAATCAGTTGTGAATGAAAGATAGTCGATAAAAATTAAATATTCAGAAGGTAAATTGAATTCAAATAAAATTGAAAGAGTAAGATTGAATGAAAATGGATATATAACTTCAATAGTAAAGTAAAAAAATGGTATAAGAAGTATATACTGAAAATTGTGTAAAGGAATGTGCAGAATAAATTTGAATGTTGTAATTGGATATTATGGCTAGCAGGATATACAGGTGTATTAAAGGGAATGGAATTGGGATTTTGATTTCGAAGATAAATTTTGAATTGCTCGACGAGAAGGTATGTATTTAAATTTCAGTATGGAATTTGATGATTTTTTTGTCTAGCCACTTGGCATTTTGTTTTCTTTTTAAATCTGAGGGCCTATGGTGCCATTTTGTAGTCGTACCGAGCAAGCCGGGCATAGGAGACGATGGTGAAATTTTTCGAAAATTTACGGAGTTAGAAAATTTTTGAGAAAATTTTGAAATTTGAATTTGAATTGTTAAAGAAAACATTGTTGTTTGGGAACCATGAAAGATTTCGGAAAGTTAGTTGAAATGATAATGGATCTCTAATAGAAAGATTTGTTTTGGAAAGTTGAAACTGTTTGGTTTGGAAAATATTAAACGGGTTGAGGATCATTCTTCTTAACTAGTAATTTCGGGACAAAATTCTTTTAAGGGGGAAGGTGTGACGACCAAGAATTTTGGACATTTGAAATCGAAATATTTAATTGATTTTAAATGTTTGGGAGTTGATTCAAACTTGAATTTCAATTATAGCTATGAATTTAGCAATTAAAATATTGAATTTAATTTATTTAAGTTGGGTAAAATATTGAATCTTGATTTTTAAGCCGATTTAAAATGTTCCAAAGGCTTGAAAAATCCATATTGATAATGCTGAAGATAATGGAAGCTTCAGAATTGAATTTGGAAATGCTTTGATCGGTTTTGAATTTATATCGTTTAAATCGATATTTAAAAATAGCCTACCAAGGCACAGTCTCGGAATTCGACAAAACCAGTTCCGTTGGATCCGTAATATTGTATTATTATCGGATTTCAATTTTCGTAGTAATTGGAGTTGTTGTGTGAGCATACGACATATAAACGCGCTGAAATTTATATCGAAAATTCAGTTTTATAACTGGGTTCAAAAGCTATCTTCTTCATACGATCGAGTTAGGACTCGAAACCTTTTCCATTGCGTTCAGAATGGGGGTATAACATTATAAACACCGGGCGACACGCATCGATAGGGGTTCGCGATTTTAAACTGCGCTAATTGAGACAATTTGAAATTGAATTTAAACTATATTTTATCCTGTTCAACTTCAGTTGAAATACCCTCACATCAAAACTTTTTCTCTGCAACTCTGAAGCACTACAACCTTCCTCCACACGCCAACATCTCATCCTTGTCTCCCCATTTCTTTTATAAATCTCACGCAAAATCATTTCAAAAAGCAAAAGGAATCGAAATAAAGTTCAGATAAACTTTAATAGCCGAAGCTCTCTTCCACAAATAAAAAAACAATTGAACGAAGAAGGAAAATCAAATTTGTTCGTCACTGGCGCGTGTGACTTAGGGAAATTCGCGTGCGCGGCATCGAGGGAGATTTTAATTCACGATATTAAGCTCAAGTTCGATTGGGGGTTCGTGAGCGCATCCAGCGAGTTTGCGATCGAGAGTAGTAGTTAGTGGTCATCTCGCAAGCACTGTGGTCGTGAATTGGAGACTAGCCGGTGGCGAGCCGTTCTTGAGCGCACAACTTCCAAGGCGGGCGCGTCTGACGTCGGCGTGTGAACGCTCAGGGATCGCGAATTCCTTCACCACTGTGTCATCAGCATGAAAAATGGCAAGACAAGGAGCAGCTCGGGGAGTTTTCATGATGGGCGAAGTTGTGGGTTTTGGGTCTGGCGATGGAGCGAGGCCGATGTCGATGTCGTGGTGCAGGTAGCGTCGCCATGACAAGAGGCTCACTATTTCAAGCAGTAAAGGTATAGTAGTTAATTTCACTTAATTTAATTTAAATTAGATGAATTTATATATGTATGAATAATATAGCAGAAAATTATTTTACACTGAGGTTATATATGAATAAAGAGAATATACACATATTTTAAATTTTAAAAACAGTGTGTATATATATATATAAATAGGTAAAGTAACTTTCTTTACTTATATAAATTATTTATAAGCAGCCTGAAAATGGAGCTAAAATAAATATGCATGTGCATTTTCTTTTATTTACTCGATTCATTTTGAATAATGTATTTTAGTGATAAATTTATTTGATAAACTTATTTAGTTAAATTCTTAGTTACTAAAAAGATTTATTATAGGAAAATCAATTTTGAACAAAGTCATTAGCTAATTAAATTTAAAAATGGCAATTGATTTGTTTATTTACCAATTTAATTATTTTTAGTTGTTAAAAGATTTTAAAGAAAAATATTAGTTCAAATTTTAAAATTATTAAATTAAGGATAAATTATTAGTTTTAGCCAAATTAAATGAATAAATAGTGATTAACTGTTCGATTTATTGTAACAACCAAGCATTTTCAACCATTCGCATCCGCACATGTCGGACTTCAATTGCTCAAAATACAGTGTGGTAAATAAAATATGGCAAAATCTCAGAATATACAGTAAATAAAATCACAGATCACATACGCAGAGTAATAATAGTGCAGCGGAAGTAAAAGAAATAGTAGTTCATGAAGCTACTATGTAATATACCAGAGTTACATAAGGTACAACAGAAGAAATAAAGTACAAAAGAAGTCTCAAGATAATAACCAAGTACAAAATGAATACAATGATGGGATCAACAGGATAACTGGAAGTGAAACAGATAAAACTGGACAAGCAGATAATCTCCAGCGACTCTAATCTCCAGAAAGTGGAAATCCAAATCTGTGAATACTCAGGCTGACCCGAGCGTAAATAAAAATACAAACACTCGAGTTAGGACAAACATACTTGTATAATGTAAACCAGCTCAAGTGAACTATAGTAAAAGTACAAGTAACTTAAAGGATGCTTGGGACCGCCCATCCTCTAAGGACCCGTTAAACTATTTACTATATAGTATATTACGCTATAATAATACTGTCTAACAGTAAAATAAACATACTTTTAAATAGCGTTAAGGCTTTACATTTTCCACCTTAACATAAATAATGCCAATAGTCTATATAGTACCTGCATATCGCCTGATCGGGAGACTAGGAGAAGATACTGCATAGGTACGACACAAATAGAAACTCGTAGTAAAGGCTCGATATGGTAGGTGATACGGCACACAAGGTAATGCCAGGGTAGATATACCAATTACGACACTCGGGCTGGTGGTAACGCAGCAGCCACATACGCCGACCGCGGAACACATTCCCACAAAAATCGAAGGGGCGCCCAAACAATCACAAGTATTAGAGTAGTATCGAAGAAATGTGTCCGCTACGAGGTGCGACCTCAACTGGCCTGAGACCGATCCTGTTTTATCCACCTTATGCCAACTCACGGGAGTTGGGTCCATGTAATATACCTCAAGAACGTCTCCACCATCCTACTTCATTCTGGAATCTCCACCGTGTACACGGCTGTCATAGTGGTTTTCGGTATCGACAGAGAGTATGCCCATATCCGATCCCGGTCTCTTTGCCAACCAATCGCTATTATAACCCGTGATTATAACTTTTAATAATAATACTTTTATACTTCAAAATAAAATATCATTTCAAACCCAAATCTTTATCAGAATAAAGATTAAATCATTTCCAAACCATTTCAATATATCAACATACCATATCTTTCAAATTCAAATATTTATCAAATTAAATATCAAGTCATTTCCAACCATTTCAGTATATTAAATAATCATATCCTTACAAAACTTTATTTCAAATTATTTTAATACATAAATATCATATCTTTTCAAAGCTTCATTCCCAACTCATTTTAATACATTAAAATATCATATCCTTTCAAAGCTTCATTTCAAATCATCATATAAGTTCAAACCTAAATATTCAACTTTAAATACCTTTAAATTCAAAGATATCATTCATTTATTATCATTCCAAGTCTCCTTTTAGATAGCTTATATTTCAATCAAAATAATTCATTTAAAACCATTTAAAATTGAAGTTTATATACTTTCAAATCTAGCATTCAATTTCCAAAGTTTTAAACCATTCTGAGTTCATTTACTAAGTCAAAACCACAAACATTGAAAATTTCAGCCTTTCGCAGCATTTAGAAAAAAAACTGTTATAAGTTATATTTGAAAACATGTTTATTCAGCAAAGGCAGCATTTAAAACTGCTATTAAATCTCATTTTAGTTGAAATTTTAGTTAAAACAGCAAGGACAACATTTCTAAAAATGTTGTAATAGCTCAGGTTTCAAAACAAGGGTTTTAATTCATTTCTGCAAAGATAGCAGCCCACTACAGCATTTTCAGAAATGCTATAATAGACCTGGGTTAAGTTTTTAGCCTATTAGTTCAACTACATCAACTACAGCATTTCAGAAATGCTATAATAGCTCTTTTAGTTCATTTCCAGAAACCATAGCATTTCTGAATGCTATTAAAAGTGATTTCAAGATTTTAGTGTATTTCCAACAATTAATAAACTTCATTTTAAACCCTTTAAATATTATAAAAGTCATATTTTTACATTCAAAAATGTTCATTAAAAATACTCTTTCAACTTATAATTTTATAAAGTAACCTTACAGAAAAATCCAAATTTCCAATAATTTCACTTAACAAATTCAAGCGTATAATTTCCATTCCTTCACATATGCAGTTTATTAACACTTACTTTTTTTTAAATTCCCATTTCACAAATTAACTAAATTTCCAATTTATTTAATTAACTTAAATCTTTAATTAAAACCCAAATTTCACATTTCCAAGTCAAGTTGCATTTTAAAATTACACATTTAAGCATTCATAGGTTTAACTATTTTAATTCATAGAAAAATCAATAATACTTATTAAACCAATTAAATTCGAATTCAAATCAAATTATCATATTTACCATTTTCCAAATATAATTAAATTTCCATTTCGTTTATATAACTTAAATATCATTTTTAACCAAAATTCCAAATTTCCAAACTTAAGTTATATTTCAATAATTCAATTTAACCATTTATTTATTTAACATTTTCACCTATAGAAAAATCATAAATCCTTTATTTAAAACACTTTAAAATCTATTTAAATCAAATTATCATAAAAATTATATTTTAAACCACTTAAATTTTATTTATATAACTTAAATTTCACTTTAAAAGCCAAAGTCCAAATTTCCAAAATTAAGTTATATTTCAAAATTCAATTTAATCGTTTATTTATTTAACATTTTTAACTTATAGAAAAATCAAATTTTCTTTATGTAAACATTATAAATCCAATTTAAATCAAATTTTCATAAATTAACACCTTTAAGAATATTTAAGAATATTCAATAGACTTTATAAAATAACCACGGGCCTGTATATAGTTTTCTAACCTCTGTCAAGTGATACAGATATATATCATTTCAATCCGTAGTTTACAAAGAAATCCAGGTTCCATTATTTCAGACCCGCAATCCCAAGTTAAAATAAATAAATAAAAATCGTTCAGGCCTATTATTTCATCCCATAACCATTTTTCCTTATTCTAAAGTCCGTTTGGGTATGTATCATTTCAACCCATAGTGAACCTAAACTACAGGAACTTGCAGTGTGATAAACCGATATAAATGAACAGTTAACAATATATAACTGTAATAGATGAGATGACATGTAATTTAGCAGTTTTAACATCATATATAAATAATCACAGGCATTTATAACATAATTTATAATTCTACACATTCAAATGTTGTCACTTCACAAGTGCATAAGTATATAGTGTCGTCTGAGATTTACTCACTTATTGTGCTGGAGATATCAATTCAAACAACACAACAGATACCAGAAAGCATGATGACACAACAATAGTTTCAAGTGGATGAGAACCAAGCTTATTGATCTTATGAACAACCAACAAACAAGACAAAATATAAATAGATATTCAACATCAACTATGCATAGAAACAATTTGAAATCAAAAGAAACAATGGATACAATGCTTTGGCCATGCTTTCACATTCCTTTGCTTGGCCTAGGGGGTTCATGTGGTTCAGCCATGACATGCTATGGGTCAAGTTTGGACCTAAAAAGGCATGGGTACAAGGAATAGGAAGTGGTAGAGGTTACATAGCATGAATACAAGGAGCTAAGGCACTAAGGTGTAGTTTTGGTGAACTTTTTGGGCTAGGCTACATGGGTCTATGGCTCGGCCATGGCATGTACAGGTCAGGTCAGATCTGGATAGTGGGTAATGTGGTGGTAGCATAGTGGCGGTGGCGGCTAGAGGTGGTGGCCGTGGTGATATTTGAAGAGGAGAGGAAGCTAGGCTCGTCTACATGCATTTTGGAAGGTTTTGTGCAACTTTTGAGGTGTTTGTCTTCATTTAAAGGCCATGGTCTGATCTTGTCAGAGGGGATGAAGGTGATAAGTGGTGGATGGTAAAGAGGAGGAGGTGGTGGAGGCTATGGCCGAGGCAAATAGAGTGGTGGCCGATCACATATACGAAGAAATCATGGCCAAAACAAGCAAAAAGAAGGAGGAAAAGTAGAAAAATAAAGAGGAGCCATTACCATTTTTTTCTTGCCATGAAAATAAGATGAGGAAGATGTTTTTTTCACGTGAATATGCAATAAAACTCATGGCTAAAAGAAATGAAGTGTACGACTAAACAAGAGCAAGTGAAAAGTCTTGGCAAATGAAAGGTTTTTGGTGAATGAAAGGTCTTGAGTTTGAAAAGCGTTTAAACTCTTCATGTTTCTATTCTTTTTAAATTAAAATAAAAACAAAGTAAAATTTCAGTAAATACATTTAAAAACTGAAACAAAGTGAAAAAAAATGAAAAAAATAATAAAATTTAAAGAAAATAGAAAAAAAGAATAAAAGAAATTGCTTAAAAATTGAAAACAGGGTCCAAAAATTACAAATAAATCACTATTGGCTTTAGAAAATTATTTACTTAATTTTAAAAATATTATAAAACAAAATTTGAAATAAAAATGATTTTTAAACATTTTCAAAGTGAAATAAATAATTTAATTTAGAGAAAATAGAAAAAGAACTGAAGAAATTGTTTAAAAATTCGAAACAGGACTTAAAATTAAAAATAGAATATCACCAGCCTTATAAAATTTCTATTTCACTTTAAAAACAAATAAAAAGTCAAATAAATAAATAAATAAGGAATAAAATAAAATGGGAATGAGAAGAAAATAAGTTCTTAAGAAAAATATAAAATAAATAAAGAATTACTTAAATTAATTGAAGCTGGAAATTAGAAATTGTAAACAAATATACAACTGACAATGGAAAATGTCAATTACACTTTAAAAATGTTTTAAAAGCCAAAATATATTCCTAACATGTTATTTTACCCATATAAATATAAATTAGAACATTACATGACCAAATAAAATATTATTTATATATTTTAAAATAAACAATTTTGATAAATACAACAAATTACACACAATAGTTAAAAAGACATAACTTTCACATTTTTAATCTGATTTCAACGAAACGAAAAGCAGTGTTCTTAAAATTTTATTTACTTTCATAGTAAAAGATAAAAATTCAAAGTTTTAAAGTTTCAAATTTAAATTTAAAAGTCAATGTTGACCATATTGACCAAAATACATTTTTTTAAAATATTTTTTTAATCATATTTGGATTTCTAATTCTCATCAAAATCAAAGTTTATATTTAAAGTAACAAAATTTAATTATTCCAAATAAATAAAATAAGTTTTTAAATCAAAATTTAATTAAAATAATTAAAATATACAATTAAATAATCACAAAATACAGGGTTGTTACACTATCCCCCACTCAAAATTTTTCGTCCCCGAAAGGGAATGAGGTATAGAAAAGCACAGAAAAGATAGAAATGAAATAAAATAAGACAAGGTGACAAGAAGATTGAGATTATACCCGATAATTGTTGTTATAGGTAAGTTTAACAAGGTGGAGATGATCTTTCCAAGATTCTCTGGAATCAAGAACACAAGCACGCAAAAATGGATTCAAAATGAGTACCAAAGATTATCAAAGATTATAGAAAGATTTCGAAACATGAAGATTATAGAAAGATGCCTATACCAGTCTGTAGCAAGATAAGGATAATAAGGACAACCAAAATATAGTTTGAAAAACAAAACAAGGAAATAAATTTGAAACCATGAAAATTTCAACTTAAATAGAAAATAATTTTTTTACACAAGTTAAACAAATCTTAACTATCTCAAATTTCATTATCTTATCATCCAATTTCCTTAATTTAATATTTTTTTTTAAATCATGGATTTGAAAAATAATCATTTATTACACTCACAATGTACTTAATAGATTTAATTCTTCTTTATTTCTACTTAAAGTTAAATTTATTCCTCTTAATATATTTTATCATCTATTCTCATTATACTTACTTTTATTATAACTGCTTTAATTTATTGTTAGTTCCATTAACATCATTTTATATTGTAAATTATTCAATTAACCTTTTATTCTATTTACTCCTGTTAATCATTTTATAACTAAAACTTAAGCGTGTAACATTTATTTTAACCATTCAAATTTTATTTATAAAATCTTTTTTTTATAGTGTATATTATCCAATTACATTGTTAGCTTCTGTATAATTTGGGTAAGTTATATTTATATGCAATTGAGTATTATACAAATAAAACCTTCTAATTCCCTCATCTCAAGTTTGAATCATTTATCTAAAATTTTGATTTTCTTTTTATAATTGAAATGATTCGTTAAAATAAAATTTAAGAATTAAATTTTCGATTCCTTCAAACCATTTAGAGATAAATAAATGTATGTACATAATTTATCAAATCAAATTTAAATCATACATCTATATATATTATAAATCAAGTCATATTAAGAAATTCAAATCAATTTGATTTCCCAAAACAAAGCTGTAGGAAAACTACATAGCGGTCTCTTCGCTTCGAAACTCGAAAATGAATGTCGATGATGCCGCGGTCATCACCGAAGTTATTTTCCAGCGATAAAGAGAAGAGCACTAATTTTAAACTTTAAAATTCCTTGGTAACAAATTTCTATTAGAAAATACTTTAAATAATATACTTTAAAACTTAAACACGAGGTTTGAAACCATCAGAAATTAAATTCTCAAATTTCTTGTTTTAAATTCATTTCAGTTCCCAAATCAATTTATAAACAACTATTTATAAATTCATTTATAGAACAATAAATGATAAATCAAGTATTACCATTTCAAATAATCAATTTAAATCAATTTATTAAGTTCCATAAATTTACTTATATATCAAAATTTATTTTACGAACCAAATTTTAAAATTATATTGTGTCAGTTTGTCCTATCAAAGTGTGTTAGAAATCCTATAGATAGCTTTAATCAGACGAATCGATTGGAAACCCAAATCAACATCAATAACTCAAACAACACAATATATAAAACAAAACATAGATTTACAAGTACAATTCAAAATGTTTGGAGGAATAGATTGGAAACAAAAGACAAGATGATTAAATAACAGAGTAGGGAGATGGGTAAGCTTAAGTAAATAGCGGGCAACCTTAACCGGGTCAACCATGACTTAAAGAATATGATTAATGTGGATTTTTCAAGGTAAATCTACATTCAATCTCATGTAATAGAGTTTGGAATAATAAAAGATATTAGCATCTAAACCATGGATAGATATAAATCTCTGGTGAATCGATGCTAATTGTAAAGGAGTTTCACCCCTTTACAAGCAAATTAGAATATTGGCGAGACAGCCACTTCACTATAAAGATTATTCGAAGCGGAGTTATGGGATACTCCAGAATCAAAAGAGGGTGAATAGTGAGAGACACGAATGGATTTTGGAACCGTAGGGAACGTTCCGAAAATTCATAGGAAATTCGAATCAAAGAGGAAAGATTTAAACTCGAACGAAAGTGATTCTATAAATAATTCACTCCATATGCTGAGGTTTGCCTAGAGCTACCAAAGCTCTGATGCCAAATGTAGCAACCAGGTATTTTCAACCATTTGCATCCGCACATGTCGGAGTTGAATTGCTCAAAATACCGTGTTGTAAATAAAATTTGGCAGAATCTCAGAATATACAGTAAATAAAATCATATATCACATACACAGAGTAATAATAGTGCAGCGGAAGTAAAAGAAATAGTAGTTCATGAAGCTACAATGTAATATATCAGAGTTACATAAGATACAACAGAAGAAATAAAGTACAAAAGAAGTCTCAAGATAATAACCAAGTACAAAATGAATACAACAATGGGATCAACAGCATAACTGGAAGTGAAACAAATAAAACTGGACAAGCGGATAATCTCCAGCGACTCCAATCTCCAGAAAGTGGAAATCCAAATCTGTGAATACTCAGGCTGACCCGAGCGTAAAAATACAAACACTCGAGTCAGTACATACATGCTTATATAATGTAAACAAACTCAAGTGAACTGTAGTAAAAGTACAAGTAACTTAAAGGATGCTTGGGACCGCCCATCCTCTAAGGACCCGTTAAACTATTTACTATATAGTATATTGCGCTATTATAATAATGTCTAACAGTAAAATAAACATACTTTTAAATAGCGTTAAGGCTTTATATTTTCCACCTTAACACAAATAATGCCAATAGTCTATACAGTACTTGCATATCTCCTGATCGGGAGACTACGAGAAGATACTGCATAGGTACGACACAAATAGAAACTCGTAGTAAAGACTCGATATGGTAGGTGACACGACACACACGGCAATGCCAGGGTAGATATACCAATTACGACACTCGGGCTGGTGGTAACGCAGCAGCCATATACGCCCACCGCGGAACACATTCCCACAAAAATCGAAGGGGTGCCAAAACAATCACAAGTAATAGAGTAGTATAGACGAAATGCGTCCGCTACGAGGTGCGACCTCAACTGGCCCGAGACCGCTCCTGTTTTAACCACCTTATGCCAACTCACAGGAGTTGGGTCCACGTACTATACCTCAAGAACGAAATACCAGCTCTAGCCCACCCTTCTATCACCATCCTACTTCATTCTGGAATCTTTATCGGGCACATGGTTGTCAAAGTGGTTTTCGGTATCGACAGAGAGTATGCCCATATCCGATCCCGGTCTCTTTGCCAACTAATCGTTATTATAACCCATGGTTATAACTTCTAAAAATAATACTTTTATACTTCAAAATAAAAAATCATTTCAAATCCAAATCTTTATCGAAATAATGATTAAATCATTTCCAAACCATTTCAATATATCAAAATACCATATCTTTCAAACTCAAATATTTATCAAATTAAATATCAAGTCATTTCCAACCATTTCAGTATATTAAATAATCATATCCTTACAAAACTTTATTTCAAATCATTTTAATACATAAATATCGTATCTTTTCAAAGCTTCATTCCCAACTCATTTTAATACATTAAAATATCATATCCTTTCAAAGCTTCATTTCAAGTCATCATATAAGTTCAAACCCAAATATTCAACTTTAAATACCTTTAAATTCAAAGATATCATTCATTTATTATCATTCCAAATCACCTTTTAGATATCTTATATTTCAATCAAAATAATTCATTTAAAACCATTTAAAATTGAAGTTTATATACTTTCAAATTAAGTATTCAATTTCCAAAGTTTTAAACCATTCTGAGTTCATTTATTAAGTCAAAACCATAAACTTTGAAAATTTCAGTCTTTCGCAGCATTTAGAAAAAAAACTGTTATAAGTTATACTTGAAAAAAAAATTATTCAGCAAAGGCAGCATTTAAAACTGCTATTAAATCTCATTTTAGTTGAAATTTTAGTTAAAACAGCAAGGACAGCATTTCCAGAAATGCTGTAATAGCGCAGGTTTCAAAACAAGGGTTTTAATTCATTTCTGCAAAGACAGCAGCCCACTACAGCATTTATAAAAATGCTATAATAGACTTGGGTTAAGTTTTAGCCTATTAGTTCAACTACAGCAACTACAACATTTCAGAAATGCTATAATTGCTCTTTTAATTCATTTCCGGAAACCATAGCATTTGTGAATGCTATTAAAAGTGATTTTAAGATTTTGGTGTATTTTCAGCAATTAATAAACTTCATTTTAAACCCTTTAAACATATTAAAAATCATATTTTTACATTGAAAATGTTCATTAAAAATACTCTTCCAACTTATGATTTTATAAAGTAACCTTTACAGAAAAATCCAATTCAATAATTTCACTTAACAAATTCAAGTGTTTAATTTCCATTCCTTCACTTATGCAATTTATTAACACTTACATTTTTTTTTAAATTCCCATTTCACAAATTAACTAAATTTCAAATTTATTCAATTAACTTAAATCTTTAATTAAAACCCAAATTTCACATTTCCAAGTCAAGTTGTATTTTAAAATTACACATTTAAGCATTCATAGATTTAACTATTTTAATTCATAGAAAAATCAATAATACCTTATTAAATCAATTAAATTCAAATTCAAATCAAATTATCATATTTACCATTTTCCAAATATAATTAAATTTCTATTTTAATTATATAACTTAAATATCATTTTTAACCAAAATTCCAAATTTCCAAACTTAAGTTATATTTCAATAATTCAATTTAACCATTTATTTATTTAACATTTTCATTTATAGAAAAATCATAAATCCTTTATTTAAAACACTTTAAAATCTATTTAAATTAAATTATCATAAAATTTATATTTTAAACCACTTAAATTTTATTTATATAACTTAAATGTCACTTTAAAAGCCAAAGTCCAAATTTTCAAAATTAAGTTATATTTCAAAATTCAATTTAATCATTAATTTATTTAACATTTTTAACTTATAGAAAAATCAAAATTTCTTTATTTAAACATTATAAATCCAATTTTAATCATATTTTCATAAATTTACACCTTTAAGAATATTTAAAAATATTCAAAAGATTTTATAAAATAACCACGGGCCTGTATATAGTTTTCTAACCTAGGTCAAGTGATACAGATATATATCATTTCAATCTGCAGTTTACAAAGAAAATCCGGGTTCTATCATTTCAAACCCGTAATCCCAAGTTAAAATAAATAAACAAAAATCGTTCAGGCCTATCATTTCAGCCCATAACGATTTATCCTTATTCTAAAGTCCGTTCGGATATGTATCATTTCAACCCATAGTGAACCTAAACTACAGGGAACTTACAGTGTGATAAACCGATATAAATGAACAGTTAACGACATATAACAGTAATAGATGAGATGACATGTAATTTAACAGGTTTAACATCATATATAAATAATCACAGGCAGTTATAGCATTATTTATAATTCTACACATTCAAATGTTGTCGCTTCACAATTGCATAAGTATATAGTGTCGTGTGAGATTAACTCACCTCTTGTGCTGGAGATATCAATTCAAACAGCACAATGGATACCAGAAAGCATGATGACACAACGATGGATTCAAGTGGATGAGAACCAAGCTTATTTATCTTGTGAACAACCAACAAACAAGACAAAATATAAATAGATATTCAACATCAACTATGCATAGAAACAATTTGAAATCAAAAGAAACAATGGATACAATGCTTTGGCCATGCTTTCACATTCCTTTGCTCAGGCTAGGGGTTCATGTGGTTCAGCCATGACATGATATGGCTCAGGTTTGGACCTAAAAAGGCATGGCTACAAGGAATAGGAAGTGGTAGAGGTTACATAGCATGAATACAGGGAGTTAAGGCACTAAGGTGTAGTTTTGGTGAACTTTTTGGGCTCGGCTACACGGGTCTATGGCTCGGCCATGGCATGTACAGCTCAGGTCAGATCTGGACAGTGGGTGATGTGGTGGTAGCAAGGTGGTGGTGGCGGCTAGAGGTGGTGGCCATGGTGATAGTTGAAGAGGAGAGGAAGCTAGGCTCGTCTACATGCATTTTGGAAGGTTTTGTGTAACTTTTGAGGTGTTTGTCTTCATTTAAAGGCCATGGTCTGATCTGGTCAGAGGGGATGAAGGTGATAAGTGGTGGATGGTAAAGAGGAGGAGGTGGTGGAGACTATGGCCGAGGCAAATAGAGTGGTGGCGGATCACATATACGAAGAAATCATGGCCAAAACAAGCAAAAAGAAGGAGGAAAAGTAGAAAAATAAAGAGGAGCCATTACCATTTTTTTCTTGCCATGAAAATAAGATGAGGAAGATGTTTTTTTCACGTGAATATGCAATAAAACTCATGGCTAAAAGAAATGAAGTGTACGGCTAAACAAGAGCAAGTGAAAAGTCTTGGCAAATGAAAGGTTTTTAGTGAATGAAAGGTCTTGAGTTTGAAAAGCTTTTAAACTCTTCATGTTTCTATTCTTTTTAAATTAAAATAAAAACAAAGTAAAATTTCAGTAAATACATTTAAAAACCGAAACAAAGTGAAAAAAATGAAAAAAATAATAAAATTTAAAGAAAATAGAAAAAAAGAATAAAAGAAATTGCTTAAAAATTGAAAACAGGGTCCAGAAATTACAAATAAATCACTATTGGCTTTAGAGAATTATTTACTTAATTTTAAAAATATCTAAAACAAAATTTGAAATAAAAATGATTTTTAAACATTTTCAAAGTGAAATAAATAATTTAATTTAGAGAAAATAGAAAAAGAACTAAAGAAATTGTTTAAAAATTCAAAACGGACTTAAAAATTACAAATAGAATATCACCAGCCTTATAAAATTTCTATTTCACTTTTAAAACAAATAAAAAGTCAATAAATAAAAAAAAAATGAGGAACAAAATAAAATGGAAACGAGAAGAAAATAAGTTATTAAGAAAAATATAAAATAAATAAAGAATTACATAAATTAATTGAAGCTGGAAATAAGAAATAGTAAACCAATATACAACTGACATTGGAAAATGTCAACTACACTTTAAAAATATTTTAAAAACCAAAATATATTCATAACATGTTATTTTACCCATATAAATATAAATTAGAACATTACATGACCAAATAAAATATTATTTATATAATAAAATAAACAATTTTGTTAAATACAACAAATTACACACAGTAGTTAAAAAGACATAACTTTCACATTTTTAATCGGATTTCAGCGAAACGAAAAGCATGTTCTTAAAATTTTGTTTACTTTCATAATAAAAGATAAAAATTCAAAGTTTCAAACTTTCAAATTTTAAATTCAAAAGTCAATGTTGACCATATTGACCAAAATACATTTTTTTTAAATATTCTTCTTATTCATATTTGGAATTATAATTCTCATCAAAATCAAAGTTTATATTTAAAGTAACAAAATTTAATCATTCCAAATAAATAAAATAAGTTTTTAAATCAAAATTTAATTAAAATAATTAAAATATACAATTAAAAAAATCACAAAATACAGGGTTATTACATTTATTCAAATATTAATAAATCATAAATTATTTATACAAGGTCTAAAACTATGAAGAAACAAGTCAGAATGGAAATGGATTGCAAAATTAAAGCAATGGCGAGATCTTCTCGCTCAAATTTATAATAATTGAAAATTTCAGTTATTGATTGATTGTTGAATTGTATAGTTAAATTTAAATTGTTGATTGTGTGCTTGAATGATGGTTGTTATTATTTGTTTTGAAATAGACCCTATGCGCCACATAATAGCGGATGATATTATATTAAACCCATATACCACGATATTCCACCTTGAAGTGGAATTTGTATTATATATATGTATTTGGATTTGTTGATTTCCCGCGTTATATATCGGATGAGACCCTATGCGCCGCATAATAGCTGATGATATTTTATAAATCCCATATACCGCAATATTCCGCCTCGAAGTGGAATGGGTATTTATTTGTTGTGCTAACGTCTGTGGATGCAGGGAAAACAGGATGGAGGGTCCAACTGGATTCCTCAAATAATAGAATTTGTTTCAATGTTGTGTGTTTATTTATTTATAATCTGTGTGTGACTACTTGTGGTTGAAACTATTGAAGGCTATAATTTAGCCGAATATATTTTTAGTATCGTAGGATACCAGAAATAAATAAAAATTAGATTTTTCAAATTTAGTAGAAAATTTATAGTAAATTAATTTTAGAAAATTGAATAAATTAAAAAGAAGAAATTTGTTTCAAAAGATAATAAATTTGATGTTTGAAATAAATTTGAGAATCAATTTGAAATTTGATTTGGTGTTTAAAATAAAATTTGAAATCAATTTGAGAATTGATTTTGTGTTGAAAGTGAATATTCGGGAATAGATTTGAAAATCATATATCAGTGAATATTTGGGAATTCGAATTCACAATGGGAATTTAAAAAGGAAAGGGAAATTTGTTTAAAAAAAGAAATATCGGTTTAGTTTTAAGTGTGGAAAGAAGTTTACGGATTTGGAATGTAAATTTAAATTAAATCGAGGAAGGTTTATTAATTGATGTAAATGAACCATTTTGTCAGGGAAAGAGAATTCTTCCATGGAAAGCCTAGTATATTTTTAAAATAGCTTTTGAAGTATAAATTGATTTGGAAAAATATTGTTGGAGGAATTATTTTTTTTGGGAATCATTTTAAACCTTTGAAGTAAAGATGTATTTAAATAATTATAGAAGGGATTATTTTAAAGATTAAATTGATATTTGATTTAGAAAATAGTTATTTAAATATTTATACTCTATCTACTAATGTTATTTTAAAATTAGTTTTGGACTTGAATTTTTATATGAGATATTGGTATAATATTTTCATAACTAATATTTAAATAAGTGTTTTAAAATAATTTATCTAAATGTTTTCAAGTATATATCTTGGATAAGTGATTTAAAGAATTTTAACTCGGTAGACTTTCAACGGAAATAAATAATATTGGAAATCTTATTCAGCGAGTGAAAAGTGATTTGAAAATTGTTTTCAAATGGTTGAAGTGTGAAAATATACCTTGCGAAGATATTTTGAAAATAAATAATTGGGAAAATTATTTAAATTTTGTAATTGTTGTGAATGTTGATTAATAGTTAAATAACCGACTATCGATATTTGTCTTTAAATGACAATTGAATTTCGATGCGACCGGGGGTCGGATTCCAAATGGATATTCGAAAACCACGTCGAACCTTTGTAATAGTCCGCTTTTTCCGTACCCCTTGAATATACACTAATCTCCATAGATTAACTCAAGATGAACGGAAATACGAACCATTAGGGTTTAAAAAGAAGAAAGAAAAAGAAAAGAAAGAAGAAGAGAGAAAAGATAGAACAGAACAGAAAGAAATAAAAACAGAACAATATCAGAATCTCACAATCGCAGCGGAACAACATATAATAGATAAATGAATAATCTTTAAACAAAGAACTATATCAGTTATTACATTACATTTCATTACATCATCATTACATCAGAGTGTACAACAACAAACAACAACAAACAGCGGAAAAGAAATACTATATACTAGTAATACGCCATGCCATCCAGCTTGCCTCCAGCAACTCCTGGATTCCAGAATATCCTGATAAACCTTAACTCTTGACTGCCCGTGTGGAAATTGGTGGGCACCCAGAGTTTAGGAAGGAAAACAATAAACTCCGGATCAGTCATGTGACTGGTGTGAGAACTCAAAACAGTTTATTTACCTTTAAAATCAAAATAGAGGAATATTTTTAAAGTCAATTCGCAATGCTTTTAAAAATGAGACTACCATAAGACCTCCCACCACACACACAATGCAAACGCAGACTTGGAGGAGATTTCTTCTTATGTTAGTCAAAGATGCTTGATACGCATTAAAAAAGAAACATTTTGATATTATTATTAGTGCATAGTGTAGGAAACAATCATTTCGAAAGTAGAATATAAATCTTAGCCAGCATAGGTACCATTATATTATGCCTACTATAGCTACCATATTAGATGGCAGGTTCTACAACTAAAACCGTACAAGTCTCGTATTGTTTCTTTGGATTTCCAACAAATGGTCAGGCCAAGGAACTTCCCATTGCCACATGAGAATGCCTCTGGAAGGACGTCCCCGAGAACCAAACCGGACCTCTGCCAACACAAGGCCGGGTTAAACCTAACTGGGTAACTACTGACACGAGTATGCCATCCCCCGGTCCTTTGGGACCTTTAACCGAGCGCTCGTAACCAACATCACACAATCATAAATAAAGTGTTTCAACATGAGTAAGTATCTGGGCTCCATACCATGATACCACCCTTTTCCAGAAGGAAATGCACATACCCTAAAGGGAGCTACCCATCATAACCTTGCTGCATCTTTCCTGTTTTGACCATTCCAGGGTGTGAGGCTCGACGAAGTCTCGTCCACAAAGCCACGCTTTATATAGAAGCTGTGCTTTGGGTCAACAAATGATCATAGAAATGATCACAAAGATAAGTGATCAAACAAATGATCATATCACAAATGATCAAACAATGATCATTTCACAGCAACACTCAGCATGTCACATTACCAAATTGGGAATATATCGCTGATAACCATCAACTACATAACCTCTGAGCTCGTACGTCTCAGAGAAGGGTGTTAACCTAAAAGAATAAATTCTCCGCCACCAACAGAAATATATTTAAAAGAAATCAGCTTTATATCTCAATTTGTAATGTCAGACATACAATCCATACAAGTCTGTTCCGGGCTCGAACAGAACCGAAGGCACTTACAAAGAAGTCCTTGCAATCCGGATATTCACTAATCACGTTCGGACTTCCCATCACATATGGAGTCTCTATACCGGGGACCAGTCGATGCAAAGACATTCGACGAGTTGTCCTTTCGCTTTCAAAAATATCCGATCTTCAACACCGGTCTTCAATGCCATCCATTACATCGTATCACTATTCGGAATGGGTAATCCGAATAACGAGCGCAATAATTTAAAAATAAGCGTGGCATTCAAATTCAAGCAAATCACAACAAATACCTATTCAAAGGTAAATATTGATAGTCGGTTATTGAACTATCAATGGATATGCACAACATCACTAGATTCCAAATAATTTTCCAAATTATTTATTTTCCAAAAATATCTTTACAAGATAAATAATTTTCACACTTCAATCATTTGAAAACAATTTTCAAATCACTTTTCACATTTACCACTTTTGAAGACATGTTTCAAACATTTCCTTATGCGAAAATACTTTCATTTCAACATGGTTCATTTAAACCAATTAAATAAATCCTTAACGATTTACTTTATATTTACGTTCAAAATCAGTAAATTTATTCCCTCACTTCAAAAACTAATCAACGTTTATTTTTAAACAAATCCCCCTTTCATTTATAAATTCCATAATGAATTTATATTCCAAAATATTTATGAATACACGATTTCAATTATTCATTTTCAATTTATCTTCAAAAAGATAAACTGTCAAAACGTTTTATTTCACATTGGAAAAAAAAATTTCCATACTTATATATTAATAAGTAATTCACAAATCTATTTATTTTCAACACTTGGAAAATATTCAATATACTTAAATCGAAATTAAGTATATATTTCATTTTTTAAGGAAATCATTCTCTTAAACATATTTATTTGGGCCAAAACGAATGTTGCGTAAAACATCGTTACGACAACCCAAAATCACTAGTATAGGGATTCGAAATTAAAATAGATATATAAATCCCAATACTATACAAAACATTTCCTTTCGGAAATCATTTACTATAACAACAGTGTTATAGTCCATCATTTCCGTCTATTTCTCAAAAACGTCTATTTCAACAATGAATGTTAAAATCTATGGTTTCGAACCTTAACACATTTTAAAACATCGTTAGATCATTTTAATCCTATTTAAAACATCACATCCAAACATTTTCTTTAACATATTATTCACTATTCAAAAACGTGAATATACTTTGTTAACCGATTTCATCATTTCTATAAATTTCATTTTAAAGGATTATTCACAGTCTAAAACGTGAATATAACTCCATAAATAAGTTATAACAATTTATTTATCAAAATAAGCCGTTTGCGAATTTATAAAACAACGTTTATAAATTCCATTTCTATTTATTTATAACAACTTCCTTCTATAAATTTCCTTTATTAACCTATCTCAATTCATATCTCAATGATATACTAAAAATTCATATTATAAGTCAAATACTTATAATTTATTTGTTTACAAAAATCGTTCTTTTAAACTTCCCAAATTATAAATCTTACAACTTATAAGATTCATTTATTTACCCAAATCTATTCTTCAAATAACTTTACAAATTTTATAAACCTACTGCTTATAAAATTCCATTTATAACCTCACCGTTTATAATTCTATAAATTTCATTCATTTACGAAATTCATTCACAATTCATTCTAACACTTATAAAAACTCGTTTTTATAATTCAAATATTTTTAATTTATAAATATCAATTTATAATTTTTTTTATATAAATCAATTTAAACTATTATTTTAAAATACATCTTTAAACTCCTTTATAATCTTCACCATTTTGATTTATAAAATAATCAAATTTTATAAATCCTATTTTTAAACTTTTTATAATAAATTGAAAAATCCCGATTTAAACTATTTTATAAAATCATTAACCCCATATTTTCAAAAATCAACTTTTAACTATATTTCTCAAAAATCATAATTTTTATAACATTAAAAATTATAACGTTATTTATTTAAAATGGATCAATTCCAAAAATATTTTATAAACGTATACTTTCAAAAATCACTTTAAAATCGTTTTAAAATTCCAAAATTGGCCCAGTGATGCTACACACCAAATAGTCAATCACGACAACAACGACATCATATATCGATATGATAATCAATGAATATAAAAATATCCATAATCAAATAAATACTGTTGAGGAATCCAGTTGGATCCCTCCAACCTGTTTCCTGCATCCAAAGAAGTTAGCACAATCCAATTCCGTTCCAGTACGAAATTATCGCGGTATATGGGATTTAAAATATTATCCGCTTAATAGATGGCGCAATAGGGTCTCATCCGCTATATACTGCGGGAAATCAACTCAAAGTACATAAATAATACCAATTTCACTGTTTATGAAATATTCGCGGTATATGTTTTTAATAAATAACATCCGCTTACTAACGGCGCATAATGTCTATTTTAACAATCAATAGATAAAAATCATCATTCAAACATGCATTCAAGAATTTTAAATATAACTATTTAAAAATTAAAATTGAAACCGATTCGATTGAGTGAGAAGTTCTCACCTTGATTTCAATTTCGTTTTAGCGACTTATTTCGAATAAAGTTAAACGCGCATTTAATTTTATCCAAAATTTTTGCTTGCTCCAATCAACTCCAATCCATTTCCATGGCGTAGTATTCGTCAATACGAACCCAACGCAATTCGTTTCGTGCGTTTTCGACCTCGTATGAAAAAGAAATGAATTTTAGAAGTTACACGAATTTTTATATAATAATTTACAACATTTATTTTATATTTTCAAACCTAAATCAATTCAGAGCCGTTGGATCCAACATTTGCAAATCTGGGCCGCCCATATCTTCTTCTCCAAACGCACATAACTCTCCAGCAAACACACCCATCGGCCGCCTAAACTCCATCTATTTTTTTGCCACCTCCTTGTCGACATCCACTCCAATCAGCAACTTCCACTCGAATGCTCATGACAAGAGCTACCTACGGCCAGAATATGGTGGAACTCGGCCCCCCCTAGGCCACTAGATTTACGTGCGAACGTGGCCTATACATGGCCAAAATCGAGCCCCTACAACACTCAAATCTCGATCATCACCGTATAGATCTGTAGATCTCGCCTAGCTCCACGCTTTTGCAGTTGAGGCTTTTCGCTAAATGTTTATGAATCGAGAGAAATTAATGGAAGAAGAGTAGAAAGTATCGGCCATTAATTTCATAACAGCGGCGCCCTGAAGAAACTAGGGTTAGGTTTCTATTTTCTTTGCAAAATGAAAATATGGAGGGCTTTTATAGAAAATTTTGCAAACACTATTCATCCCGAATTTTCCGAACTCCAAACGAAGCGTGTCGGTTGGCGTTCCTAAGGTTTACCCCACGTTCCGAACACAATGGAACGTGTTTCGGGATCTAATTCGGTCATCTGTGCGAGTTATGGCAATAAACGATCAATTTAAATTAAACCGATTTAAATCGATTTCGAGGCGTTTTAGCTTGCACCGGACAAACGGTAAATCCAATTGACACGAAATTTGAAACCATACAATAATATCACATTACGGATCCGATGAAACTGGTTTCGTCGAAATCCGAGACTGTTTGAAAAATGGCTATTTTAACTCGCCAAATTAATATTAAAACAATTTCGATGCGTTTCGAGCTGCCACGATCAAACGAAAACTCCGATTGCTACGAAAATTGAAATCCGATAATAACAAACTATTACGGATCCAATGGAACTAGTTTCGTCCAATTTTGAGACTGTTCGAAAAATGGCTAATTTCACTAGTCGATTTAAATATTAAAATATTCAATTTTCACAAATAAACTCTTAATTCGATTTTAAAAGGTCTATAATATCGTTCTAACTCTAACATGATATAATAAAATTTTACAAATCATTTTTAATCATATTTAACCCAATTTTCAATTATTTCTGTATTTTCACATATTAAATTATTGATTTAATTATTAAATTAAATTCAATGATTCGAAATAAAATTTATTCGACTTATAAATTTCACTTATTAATATTTTAAATTAATTAAATATTCAAATTTTAATTAAATAAAATTCTGGGTCGTTACATACTTCCACCCTTAAAAGAATTTCGTCCTCGAAATTATCAAGTAAGAAAAGTTACAGAATCTATTAACTTTTCCAAAATCTATAGTTAAACTTCTTACAATAACTTTACTAAGTTTTCAAATCATACTTAGTTATCTTTTCAAAAATAACTACTATTGTTTAACTTTCAATTCCAAATCAAAATTTTAGTTTTCAAAATTTTCCCAATTTTCTCAAAAATATTCTAACGCCTTAAATTTTCGGAAAAATTCGCCAGTCTCCTTTGCGCGGCTCGATCCGGAAAAAAAATGACAGTATATATATCACAAATACACATCTCATCAAGTGATGAGGCATCCCACAGGGAAAAAAGTATAAAAGTATGGTATGTAATCCGAGATATGTGCCTTATTTATTATTAGCGAGCATATACGGCTAATATAGCGCGAAAGCGAGCTCCAAATGTGAAGCAAACGCGATCCGCACCTACTAAACACTCAACAAACAACATGAGAAACATGTATATAGACAATAGTATCGATATACAACATATAGCAACATAATAACTATATATGCCAACATAGCAAATGTAGTAAAAGCAATATGTTCAACCATCAACCAACTAACATCAAACTAACATCCATAACCAATAAATATTCATTCATATTCTCATTAATATTCAATGAAATAGGTTTTCAATTTAAGCACATTTGATTTATTAACAGTGGATGTTTTCGCTAACATTCATTTTCAATTAGTTTATATTCACTCATTCATATTCAAGTTGGTTCACTTCCAAATCAAATTCACTTCTAATTAAGATTCACTTAACTTCTAATTGAATTTCAATTACTTTTGCTTCCAATTTCATTAATACTTAATGAATTATATACAATCAACTAACAATCATATAACAACCAATGTATATTAATTATAACCAAATTTCTTTGCTTATATTCATTCAATTTGGTTGATCACCTTTACTTTCAATTGGTTTAATTAAGTTGATTTTCATTCAATTATTCAATTTCCAATAACATTAGATTTTAATGAATTAACACTTACATCCATTATTTCATATCAATTATTTACATTTAATTGATTTACATTCAATCCATTAATTCAATTCAATTACAAAAGTTGAATTTCATTTATATAACTCAAGTTCACATTTATCACTTAGCTTTATTAATTTACTTTGATACCAAAATCAACTTCATTCAACATCTCTTAAGTTATATTTCATTTTATAAACATCACTTAGTTTTACTTAACTTAAATTCCCACTTATAAATCCAATTTCAGATTCCAATTCTAAAGTAAATTTCCATTTAACTTTAAATTCATTTTTATTTATAACTCATATTCATAAATATATTCATATAGTTTCACTTCTTATATATATATAAGTTTATTTCTCAATTGCAAATCACTTTAATTATAATTCAATTCTTATAATTCTTTTGCTTATACAATTATTCTTTTATTTAGATTATTCAAACAACTAAACAATCAACTTATATACACTTTAATAATTCTGAAAAATTATTCCTTTATATATAAAAACAAAATCAAGGTAAAATTATTTCATTTACCCAATTTAAAACAATATCGTGTCGAATTGTTCTGTACAAGTGTTTAGAGATCCCTATCAACAACGTCAATTACTCATGTTAACCAGAATCCATATACCACTCAACAAACCAATCATCACAATATAAAACAATTTTATATTCACTAAGAAATACGCTCTCATAGCTATTATTACACTCAAACTCATTCTAGAGTACTACTGACTCTATCTCTAATGAGTAATACCCAACAGAGCCATGGTTGTCGCTTAACCATATGCTCTGATACCAGATGTAATAGTCCGCTTTTTCCGTACCCCTTGAATATACACTAATCTCCATAGATTAACTCAAGATGAACGGAAATACGAACCATTAGGGTTTAAAAAGAAGAAAGAAAAAGAAAAGAAAAAAGAAGAGAGAAAAGATAGAACAGAACAGAAATAAATAACAACAGAACAATATCAGAATCTCACAATCGCAGCGGAACAACATATAATAGATAAATGAATAATCTTTAAACAAAGAACTATATCAGTTATTACATTACATTTCATTACAACATCATTACATCTGAGTGTACAACAACAAACAACAACAAACAGAGGAAAAGAAATACTATATACTAGTAATACGCCATGCCATCCAGCTTGCCTCCAGCAACTCCTGGATTCCAGAATATCCTGATAAACCTTAACTCTTGACTGCCCGTGTGGAAATTGGTGGGCACCCAGAGTTTAGGAAGGAAAACAATAAACTCCAGATCAGTCATGTGACTGGTGTGAGAACTCAAAACAGTTTATTTATCTTTAAAATCAAAATAGAGGAATATTTTTAAAGTCAACTCGCAATGCTTTTAAAAATGAGACTACCATAAGACCTCCCACCACACACACAATGCAAACGCAGACTTGGAGGAGATTTCTTCTTATGTTAGTCAAAGATGCTTGATACGCATTAAAAAAGAAACATTTTGATATTATTATTAGTGCATAGTGTAGGAAACAATCATTTCGAAAGTAGAATATAAATCTTAGCCAGCATAGGTACCATTATATTATGCCTACTATAGCTACCATATTAGATGGCAGGTTCTACAACTAAAACCGTACAAGTCTCGTATAGTTTCTTTGGATTTCCAACAAATGGTCAGGCTAAGGAACTTCCCATTGCCACATGAGAACGCCTCTGGAAGGACGTCCCCGAGAACCAAACCAGATCTCTGCCAACAGAAGGCCGGGTTACCCCTAACTGGGTAACTACTGACACGAGTATGCCATCCCCCAGTCCTTTGGGACCTTTAACCGAGCGCTCGTAACCAACATGACACAATCATAAATAAAGTGTTTCAACATGAGTAAGTATCTGGGCTCCATACCATGATACCACCCTTTTCCAGAAGGAAATGCACATACCCTAAAGGGAGCTACCCCTCATAACCTTGCTGCATCTTTCCTGTTTTGACCATTCCGGGGTGTGAGGCTCGACAAAGTCTTGTCCACAAAGCCACGCTTTATACAAAAGCTGTGCTTTGGGTCAACAAATGATCATAGAAATGATCACAAAGATTAGTGATCAAACAAATGATCATATCACAAATGATCAAACAATGATCATTTCACAGCAACACTCAGCATGTCACATTACCAAATTGGGAATATATCGCTGATAACCATCAACTACATAACCACTGAGCTCGTACATCTCAGAGAAGGGTGCTAAGCTAAAAGAATAAATTCTCCGCCACCAACAGAAATATATTTGAAAGAAATCAGCTTTATATCTCAATTTGTAATGTCACACATACAATCCATACAAGTCTGTTCCGGGCTCGAACAGAACCGAAGGCACTTACAAAGAAGTCCTTGCAATCCAGATATTCACTAATCACGTTCGGACTTCCCATCACATATGAAGTCTCTATACCGGGGACCAGTCGACGCAAAGACATTCGACGAGTTGTCCTTTCGCTTTCAAAAATATCCGGTCTTCAACACCGATCTTCAATGCTATCCATTACGTCGTATCACTATTCAGAATGGGTAATCCGAATAACGAGCGCAATAATTTAAAAATAAGCGTGGCATTCAAATTCAAGCAAATCACAACAAATACCTATTCAAAGGTAAATATTGATAGTCGGTTATTGAACTATCAATGGATATGCACAACATCACCAGATTCCAAATTATTTTCCAAATTATTTATTTTCCAAAAATATATTTACAAGATAAATAATTTTCACACTTCAATCATTTGAAAACAATTTTCAAATCACTTTTCACACTTACCACTTTTGAAGACATGTTTCAAACATTTCCTTATGCGAAAATACTTTTATTTCAACATGGTTCATTTAAACCAATTAAATAAATCCTTAACGATTTACTTTATATTTACGTTCAAAATCCGTAAATTTATTCCCTCACTTCAAAAACTAATCAACGTTTATTTTTAAACAAATTCCCCTTTTCATTTATAAATTCCATAATGAATTTATATTCCAAAATATTTATGAATACACGCTTTCTAACGGCGCATAATGTCTATTTTAACGATAATAGATAAAAATCATCATTCAAACATGCATTCAAGAATTTTAAATATAACTATTTAAAAATTAAAATCGAAACCTATTCGATTGAGTGAGAAGTTCTCACCTTGATTTCAATTTCGTTTTAGCGATTTATTTCGAATAAAATTAAACGCGCATTTAATTTTATCCAAAATTTTCTCTTGCTCCAATCAACTCCAAACCATTTCCATAGCGTAGTATTCGTCAATACGAACCCAACGCAATTTGTTTCGTGCGTTTTCGACCTCGTATGAAAAAGATATGAATTTTAGAAGTTACATAAATTTTTATATAATAATTTACAACATTTATTTTATATTTTTAAACCTAAATCAATTCAGAGCCGTTGGATCCAACATTTGCAAATCTGGGCCGCCCATATCTTCTTCTCCAAACGCGCGTAAATCTCCAGCAAACACACCCATCGGCCGCCTAAACTCCATCTATTTTTTTGCCACCTCCTTGTCGACATCCACTCCAATCAGCAACTTCCACTCGAATGATCATGACAAGAGCTACCTACGGCCAGAATATGGTGGAGCTCGACCCCCCCTAGGCTTCTAGATTTACGTGCGAACATGGCCTATACACGGCCAAAATCGGGCCCCTACAACACTCAAATGTCGATCATCACCGTATAGATCTGTAGATCTCGCCTAGCTCTACGCTTTTGCAGTTGAGGCTTTTCGCTAAATGTTTATGGATCGAGAGAAATTAATGGAAGAAGAGTAGAAAGTATCGGCCATTAATTTCATAACAGCGGCGGCCTGAAGAAACTAGGGTTAGGTTTCTATTTTCTTTGCAAAATGAAAATATGGAGGGCTTTTATAGAAAAATTTGCAAACACTATTCATCCCGGATTTTCCGAACTCCAAACGAAGCGTGCCGGTTGGCATTTCTAAGGTTTAACCCGCGTTCCGAACACAATGGAACGTGTTTCGGGAGCTAATTCGGTCATATGTGCGAGTTATGGCAATAAACGATCAATTTAAATTAAACCGATTTAAATCGATTTCGAGGCGTTTTAGCTTGCACCGGACAAATGGTAAATCCAATTGACACGAAATTTGAAACCATACAATAATATCACATTACGGATCCGATGAAACCAGTTTCGTCGAAATCCGAGACTATTTGAAAAATGGCTATTTTAACTCGCCAAATTAATATTAAAACAATTTCGATGCGTTTCGAGCTGCCACGATCAAACGAAAACTCCGATTGCTACGAAAATTGAAATCCGATAATAACAAACTATTACGGATCCAACGGAACTGGTTTCGTCCAATTTTGAGACTGTTCGAAAAATGGCTAATTTCACTAGTCGATTTAAATATTAAAATATTCAATTTTCACAAATAAACTCTTAATTCGATTTTAAAAGTTCTATAATACCGTTCTAACTCTAATATGATATAATAAAATTTTACAAATCATTTTTAATCATATTTAACCCAATTTTCAATTATTTCTGTATTTTCACATATTAAATTATTGATTTAATTATTCCATTTAATTCAATGATTCGAAATAAAATTTATTCGACTTATAAATTTCACTTATTAATATTTTAAATTAATTAAATATTAAAATTTTAATTAAATAAAATTCTGGGTCGTTACAACCTTTGTGATTGTGACAGATCTTTAATTTAAAAGATCAACGTGGAAATTGTTGTGATTTGTTTGAAATCTGAATGAACACTTTTTTTAAAAAATAAGCGCTCATTTTTCGGATTAGCCGGGAGAGGACCTTATGTCACAAAACCCATTTCGAATAATGATACGACGAAATGAGATTGCATTTGAAGACGGTGTTGAAGTCCGGGTATTTTCGAAAGCGAAAGGATTACCTGTCGAATGTCTCTGCACCGGGTTGCTCCAGTATAGAGATTTTATCACCCTTTGTGATGGGGATTCCAGAAGTGATTAGTGAATATCCGGATTTGCAAGGGATTCTTTGAAGTGCCTTCGGTTCCGTTCGATCCCATAACGGACTTGTATGGATGTGTGTCTGACATTACACTTTGAGATGTAAAGCTAGTTTCTATCAAATACATTTCTGTTGGTGGCAGAGAATTTATTCTCTTAGCTTAACACCCTTCTCTGAGACATACGAGCTCAGAGGTTATGTAGTTGATCGTTATTAGTGATATATTCCCAAAACTGGTAATGTGGCATACAAAGTGCTGCTGATCATTTGTTGATCAAAGAATGACTTTGTGAAAAGTGTTGCTTTGTGGACGAGACTTCGTCGGACCTCACACCCCGGAAATGGTCAAACATGAAAGAAGCGGCAAGGTTATGAGGGTCGCTCCCTTTAGGGTATGTCATTTCCTTCTGGAAAAGGGTGGTATCATGGTATGGAGCCCAGATACTTAACCTATGTGGTTGCTACAAATCTATTACTCTTTGTGGTTGTTGCTTTGTGGTGGAGGATCCTCGGATAAAGGTCGCAAACGATCGGGGGATGGCATACTCGAATAGTAGTTACCTAGTTACAGAGGTAACCCGACCTTGTGTTGGCAGAGATCCGGGTAGGTTCTCGGGACGTCCCTCCAGAGGCGTACCCATGTGGCAGTAGGAAGTTCCTTAGCCTGACCATTTGTTAGAAATCCAAAGAAACAATACGCGTCCTGTACGTTTATAGTTGTATAACCTGCCATGGAATGTGGCGGTAACCTGCTATTGAACATGGTAGCTATAGTAGGCATACAATAATGGTTGTATGCTGGCTAAGATTAATATTATACTTTCGAAATGCTTTCTGCACTATGCACTAATAATAATATCAAAGGATTTTGCGTATCAAGCATGTTTGACTATCATAAGGAGAAATATCCTCCAATTATGCGTTTGCATTTTGTGTGCGGCGGGAGGCCTTATGGTAGTTTCATTTTCCAAAAAAGAATAGCTAATTTGTTTTTATTTTCTTTGTGGAATAACTATTTTTAAGATCTCACGCCAGTCCCATGACTGACCTGGAGTTTATTGTTCCCTTTCTAAGCTCTGAGTGCCCATAATTTTCTACACGGGCAGCCTAGAGTCTGGTTAGCAGTTATTCGGGAGCAAAGTTGAAAAAGAGATGCTGTGGAGATCAGGCGCAAGCTGGATGGTGAAGCGTATCACTGGTATATTTTATATTCTTTTTCGCTGTTTGTTGTTGTAACACTCTGATAATGTAATGTGATGTATTCTAATAACTGATATAGTTCTTTGTTTTAAAGATATTCGTTTATCTATTATATTTGTTCCGCTGCGATATGTGAGATTCTGTTATTGTTTTCTGTTTCTTCTTCTATCTTCTTCTTCTTTAACCCTAATGGTTCGGTTTTTCGGCATTCGACTGTGCGGCATTTGATACAGTGGAGGTATTAATGTCGACTTTCGGGTGTCCTAAAATTGGGTCTTTACAGCGACCTTTATTCGAGGATCCTCTACACCAACAACATCACACAGTAATAAATATACTACAATGTCCACATGAGTAAGTATCTGGGCTCCATACCATGACCTCACCCTTTTCCAGAAGGAATGGACATACCCTAGGGGCTCCATACCATGACCTCACACCTCATCGAGCATCTTTCCTGTTTCGACAATTACCGGTTTGTGAGGCTCGATGAGGTCTCATCCACAAAGCTACGCTTTTTTCACAAAGCCATGCTTTGATCAACAAATGATCAGTAGCACTTCGTGTGCCACATTACTAAATGGGGAATGTATCACTAGTAACCTCAACTACATAACCTCTGAGCTCATACGTTTCAAAGAAGGGCATTAAGCTAAGAGAATGAATCTTCTCCACCAAACAGAAATGTATTTTATCGAAACTAGTTTTACACCTCAAAGTGTAACGTCAGACACACATCCATACCAGTCTGTTCCGAGTTCGAGCAGAACCGAAGGCACTTCCGAAGAAGCCCTTGCAATCTGGGTATTCACAATCCCGATGGACTTCCCATCCCTTAAGGAATCTCTATGCCGTAGCCACTCAGTGCGGAGACAATCGATAGATTATCCTATCGTTCTCACAAATACCCGGTATTCACCGCCGGTCTTCAAATGCTATCCATAACGTCGTATCTTTATTCGGAATGGGTTATATGACACAAAGGTCCTCTCCTGGCTAAACCGAATAATGAGCGCAAATTTTAAAAACATATGGATAATGGGTCCTCAATTAAGTCACATCTTTGAAATTCAAAACTTTCTTTCAAATGGTTTAAGCGAATTACCATTTCAAATCTTTTAAACAAAAAGATTCATTTCACAAAGTTCACCCAGTTTCACAAAGATTTATTCACAGATTTCAAAAAAAATTCCATTTCAATTGGATTAGTTCATTTAATCTTTAAATCAAAGATTTAAATCATAGCTTTCAAAATCGTTTCCAAAGGTTCATTCATAACTTGGAAAACCATTTCAATTCAAACTTGAAATTCCTTTAATACAAATTGGAAATTCATTTCTTATATGAAAGCTTTTATTATTTGAAAACAAACAGTTTTTATTTCGAAAAAATCCGATTTCAGTTATACAAGCTAAAATCTTTGGATTAATTCAAATTCCCAAAACAACACTTCTAAAATGGTTTAAAAACCATATAAACTTTTATAACCTTTCTAAATCATAAATTCTCAATATAGAATTCAATTTCAAATTTTGAATTCAATTTCAAATTTTGAATTCAAAATCAAATTTCAAAACTAAATTAAGTTATTCAAAAATAACTTTTATCTTTGAAATTCCTTTTCAAAAGTTTTTCACTTTAAATCCGATCCATTTCCAAAACCATTTGGATTTAAAATTCAAATTCAAAACTATATTAAAAATCTATGACTTAACCAATTTCCATGTGCAATCCATATTTGTGTGTGTATAGTGTAGTCCAGGGGTTTAACACAATAGTGCAATACCATCAGTCATTGCAGATACAGTCACAGCAATATCGATAAGCGGCATATCATATAACGCTTATCTATATACACAGAATCACAGATTGATAATATAAATGCATTATAAATAAACAAATTACGTTCATCGCAGCTTGAATTAAAACAATTCTAATCACACAGCATCACATATCAGAGATGACAAACAATTCACAGCATTTAATATAATACACTCATCCATAAATAAAACCAATTAAGATATCTGATTAATCTAAACCAGAATCATTTACCTATGGATAATTCCTAGTCAAGGTTAATTAATAATTAATTAATTACATACACTTAATTAGTTATTCTTTAATTCATCATTAATTACCCTTTAATTAATAATTAATCCTTAATTAATTATTCTTAATTAATTACAGTAATTAATTACTCGTTAATTAATAATTACTTCTTAATCACTTTAATTAGTTAACCTTTAATTAATTATTCTTAATTTAATTATCTTAATTAATTAACCACATTAATTAACTATTCTTTAAAGTAATTAACCCTTAATTACTTGGTTAATCAATCTTAAATCATTAATTACCCATTCTTAATTACTTCCATTTAAGTAATTATTTTTTCAATCAATCATTAATTACTTGATTAATTAACTTGAATTATGAATTAATTCTATATTAATTACTTCCATTAAGTATTTACTTCAAGTAATTAATTTCTTTAACAAATAAAATTTAACTTAACCTTGAAAAGTTAGTTAACAATTTTAAAACATATTTTATATTAATCAAATAACCTTTAATTATTATTAAGTTAAAATAACTTTTCAAAATAAAGGTTATATTTATTTTAAATCATTTTAAACTTGGTAATTTAAAACAATTCATTTAAAAACCCTTTTTAACTTATTTTAAAACTCAAATAGCCTTAAATATTGAAAGAAAGTTGATTTAACCAAATTAAATTTTAAAAACTTGATTTTCCTTTTAAACTTTAAAACTGTTTCTTTTTGGCTAATAATAGCGAGCTCGAGAAAAACCACTCATCTACTCGAGAAAATCCCCTATCTGCATCAAGTTGAACTCGAGCGAAACCCAAACTCCACTTGCTACGAGTTTCTCGACCATTTACACGCATTTGAACCCCAGGCTCCCTTTCTTCCCCAATCTCAACATCGTGCCCTGGTGCACAGAGCTTCTCGCGTGCACGTGTACCACCCAACGGCGAAACTCCGATCGTCCCAGCTACCTCTGATAGGTCGACGACGACCCTTACACTTGATTCCGACCATCCAGGCATCCATCCGAAACCCAAAAAAAATGACATAAACGATCAAACCGGAACCAGGAACCCATCACATAAACCTCCCCTCGCTCCACCGTTACACAACACCCGTACCCACGCGCTTCCGACCAAAAGTACACCGATCCACCATGAAACTATCGCCACAGGTGCGATCGCCTGAATCGCCATGGCTACGACGCAATTTACTCGCGACTTCGACCTTCAAAACACAATGCTTAAACCCTAATTTGATCCCAAACTCAAACTATGATGAATAGAAAATTTTGCTTGCAATTTTCCTATAATCTATGATCGTTCCAACATCCACCACCTCGATCCCGTAGCCCCATTTGGACCTCGATCGACGTCAATTGACAGAAAGACATTTTTCGTTCATCTTGAGATTTCACTATACCTACTTGCTTTAAAATCCCAAGACTCATATCAAAAATATTTCATCTCGTGGTACAAACTTGATTGTATAATCTGATTTTAAAATTAGGATATTCAAATTTTTGATATTCTTAAAAACCCACTGTATTTTCTAAATTCCAGAAAATAATTTAACTTATTTTACTTAAAAATATTTTTTTCTACTTGAATCTTGATTATACAAGTATATTTTGTTTAGATCCTTAGACCTAACAAGAATCAAAGGAATGGGAATTTAATTTTGAAGTTATTTAGAGCCTGTAGGTTTTAACAGAGGTATATACATACCTACATACATACATGCATCATCAAATCTGTACACATATGTATACATACAAACATAGTTACAACATCATTCATCTCATTCATCACCACTGGGCATAATCAAGATAGAAGATTGGGTTTTTAAAGAGAGTTTGCTCACCTGACTTTTAAATTTGAACAGAGGAAGCCTGGAATGTTTTTCAGGTTTGAAATCTTTGATTTTGTTGAAGTTAGACTTAATCCTTGCTTAACATTTGATTTCATTCACATGCTTCTGATTAATAGCTTCTAGGTTGAAGACTTTTGAAAACAGACTTTGTTTAACTGGTTTGATCTACTTTTGATTTGTTTGCTTTGCTTCTGATTTCCATTTCATTTTTAATTTGATTTTTCCGGGCTAAGATTTTGATTTTCCAGAATTAAAGAATTGAACATAGTGTTTGATTTTGAGCTGCTGCCTTGTTTAAATTTTGTTTTTATTTTCTTTTTTTCAGGTTTGAGAGGAATGAAACAACTGATCTTTTTTTCTTTTTGGATGTATTCAAAATTAAATTCAAAAGAAAATAACCTTTCTTTGCCACTTGTCCATTCTACTTACGCTTGTACAATTTTTTCTTTGCATGTTTTACACTTGTTACATGTAATAAAAATTATGTTTATATCCTTAATTCAAATTCTTTTGTAAACTTTATTTTAACCCTTCATGTAAATAAAATTTCATGTACAACCTACGTTTACATTTTTAAAATGTTTATGTTTTCTTTTATATTTATATTTACACTAATAAAATCTCTATCTCCATTGTTTTTCACATTCAATCTTTAATTTAGTTCAACATATTTATATACATATATTTTATACATTTTACATTCATACATTCTTTATTATTTATTTTTGTACAACTTTAAAAAAAGAAAAGAATAATTTAAAAATTTTGATTTCATATTAACAAATGATCACTTTTATTTATATAAGTATATATATAAGAGGATTAATTCTTAAAAATAATATTTTGAAAATTAGTACATTAATTCTTTGAATATTAATACATCTTCCAAATATTAATATATTTAAAAATTTTAGAAAACAAACTATCATTACTTTTCATTAATCACAAAGCTTTTCATTTCTATCTCATTTTTAATACATTTTATTTTTAAATTCACTATTTGTTTATAAAATACTTATTCTTAAATTTCAAACCAAATTGATACTTATAATCTAAAAATTTTAAGTTCATTCTAGAAATCTCTAATTTATTCACAGTTTGATTCCAAAATTAAATTAATCGTCATATTAAACGTGGTTGATTTCCAGGAATGTTACTACACTCATGCTAAACGAAATCCCAAATCTCGATCGAAATTGACTCGACTACAAACTCTTATTCCATTCCGAACGAAATCAATTTCGTTCGTTCGATCTATTTCTTAACGCTCAGGGTTGATTGAAATGAAACAGAAAGGGAAGGAGGGGTTACATTTGATCAGAGGAGAGGGAACCCGATTTTCGAATTCAAAATAGAAGGGAAAGGGGCTTTAATTTTATCCGAGAGGAGGATATGTGATTATAGATCAAACAAATAAAACTCGACCATGGATTTGAACAAAAGAAATAAAAATGTTTTCATTGTTTTTTCCTTTTCTATTTAACGCATGGCTTTAAATTTTTTTATTTTAAAATGAATGCGTGTGAAGTTGAAGGACACGTGCTTTTCAGGGTGACAAGGATGGCTAGGTCAATAGTGAATTAAAAAGGAAACGTTTATATTATATTTTAGTTTTAAATTAATTCAAATCGCTTCGATAAACGCAATCCAAAATTTCAACCTCCTATCGAGGCATGCCGCGAGGTTCGTATAACATTATACGCCCATTCCGCACGCAATGGAAAAGGTTCCGAGTCCAAATTTGATCGTATGGAGCAGATAACTTTTTGGAACCAGTTATTAAACTAAATTTTGATATAATTTTCTGCGCATTTGCTTATCGTACCGCCAAACGATCACTCCAAACACTACGAAAATTGAAATCCGATAATAATACAATATTACGGATCCAATGGAACTGATTTCGTCAAATTCCGAGACCGTGCCTCGGAAGGCTATTTTTAAATATCAATTTAAACTATATGTTTTCAAAATCGAACAATTCACTTTCTAATTCAATTCTGAAGCTTCCATTATCTCCAGTATCATTAATATAGATTTTCTAAGCCTTGAAAATAATTTTAATAAGCATAAAACTAAATACTCAAAATTTTACCCAAATTTCAATAATTAAGTTCAATAATTTAATTACCATATAAACAGATATTCTTGAATTTCAAGTTAAACCAGCTTTCTAATATTTAAAATCAATTAATTTTTTTGATTTCAAACGTTTAAAATTTTGGGTCATCACATTTTTCCCTCTTAGAAGAATTTCGTCCCGAAATTACTAGTTATGAAGAATGATCCTTAACCCGTTCGCTATCTTTCCAAAACCAAATAGTTTTATCAACTTGCCCAAAATAATTCTTTTTATTAGAGACCCATTATCACTTCAACTAACTTTCCAACCTTAACTATAAATTCCGAACAATATTATTTTCTTAAAAATTCGAATTTAAATTTAAATATTAAATTATCAAAATTTTCTCAAAATTTTTCTAGCTCCCTAAATTTTAGAAAAATTTCACCAGTGTCTCATTTCCGCGGCTAGCTCGGTACGACTACAAAATGCCACAACGGGTCTCTAGATTTCAAAAAGAAAACAAAAAGCCAAGTGGCTAGACAGGAAAATCATCAAATTTCATACTGAATTTAAATACATACCTTTTTCGAGCAATTTAAATTATCTTTAAAATCAAAATCCAGTTCCCTTTTCCTTTATAACACATATATATATATATATATCCTATTTTGGCAACAATATCCAATTAAAATATTAAAAATCATTTTGCACATTTGTTTGCAAAAGTTTTAATAGTTTTTTCATTCAAATCCGTACGATGCACTTATATCATTTATACGCAATATCAAATTCGATTGCTCACTCAATCACACAATTTCACTTCCAAACTAGTAGTGTCCACTCGACTTCCTAGTGCGGTCTCAGATCTGGTTTCTTGATCAGAAACCATCATTCTTCTTGCATAGCCGTAACTATAATAGAGAATATTCAGAATCAACTAAAAATCCATATACAGGGTTCGCCGTTGGAAATTGAGCGAAAAATTCCAACTTGGATCGATATAACTATCTCGAAATTCTATGATCGAATTCTGTATCAAATCGCTATGTGAATAAAGTAAAATACGTACATCCCACGAATTTATCAATTGATTATTAGCTATATCAGTTTTCTTTTATTAACATTGATTATTTTCATTCCATTACTCACAATTACCATTTCACAATTCCCATTTTAATCTTCATTCACTTATTAACTTAGAATATTTCCTCAATTCCACATTTTACTTAAGAATTTCACCATTTATTTCTTAAGTTCAATATAAATATTCCATATACTTCCTATATTTATTTTCAATTAACCACTTTGGTTTATATCTACTTATATTTAAACTAGATTTCAAATTCCATATGAATTCAATTTATTTCAAACCATATTTAATTTGTCATTGCTTCAATTAGTTTCACTTACTAATTTCATTTTAATACTTTGCTTCATTTTGTCCAACTTGATAGAATTTCCACTTCACTTAATTTAGCTCAATTAAAATTCAATTTCAATGTTTGGCTTGAATTCCATTTACTGATCATTGTAAATTCATTCATTCGTTCACAAATTTATTTTGTACCTTAATAAATTTTATTCCATAATTATTTTAAATAGGATTCCAGAGTCTTTCCATCTTTTCAAAACCATTTTTTAAATAAATTCAAATTACTTTTGAATTTCTAAAACCAACCCCAGTTTTCCAAACAACTTCAATTTTTTAAATAATTTGGCAGCAATTCCTTTCTTGGAAACTCGAAAATGAACACCGATGATGTCACGATCCTCATCAGAATTATTTTTCAGCTACCGAAAATAGTTTAGAGCTTTTACTTCTTTAACACATTTCCAAAACCTTTGAAAATCATTTTCAAAATTTCAAATCTTTTCAATCCAATTCCAAATATTTCTCTGGAATTCTATTTCAAATTATAAATCACATTTACAATTTACATTTACAAATCCTATTTGTATATGAATTTATTTCTTAGTTGTTTGGTTATGATTTCAATTTCCTACTCAATAATGATAATAGTTTAATATTACAATTCCCTTAACAACCAAGCAACCATATACTATAATAATTTATGGAAAATTATTTCTTTCATACGCAGAAATAATTTGGGAAAAATTATTTAATTTACCCTATTTTAAAAGAATACCGTGTCGGTTTATCTTGTTTAAGAGTTTACAAACTCCTATCGATACTGTTGGCCAAACTGCACCGACCAAAATCTATAAACAATCAACCGATAAGTCAACACAATATAAGACAATTTTTTTATATTCACTAACAAATATACGCTCATATCTATTATTACACTCAAACTCATTATAGAATACTACTAACTCTATTCTAACGAGTATCCCCACCTAGAGCCAAGGTTGTCGCTTAACCAAATGCTCTGATACCATAATGTAACGACCTAATTTTTCGACTTCAGAAAGTCGACATCATATGTCCATTGTATCAAATGCCGCACAATCGAATGTTGAAAAACCAAACCATTAGGGTTAAAGAAGAAGAAGATAGAAGAAGAAACAGAGACAATATCAGAATCTCACATTTCGCAGCGGAACAACATATAATGGATAAATGAATACCTTTAAAACAAAGATCTACATATCAGTTTTACATTACGTCATCAGAGTGTTACACAACAAACAATGGAAAGGAATATCATATAAACAAGTGATACGCCTCGCCATCCAGCTTGAACTCCAGACCTTTACAGCATACTTTTCCGACTTCGTCCTAGAATAATGATAACCTGACTCTAGGCTACCCGTATGGAAAATTGTGGGCACCCAGAGTTTAGAAAGGGAACAATAAACTCCAGGTCAGTCATGGGACTAGTGTGATATCTTAAAAACGGTTATTTTCACAAATAACGGAAAAGAAACCCGCCATGCTTTTGGAAAATGAAACTACTATAAGGCCTCCCGCCACACACGCAATGCAAAGGCAGAATTGGAGGAGATTTCTCCTTATAATAGTCAAACATGCTTGATACGCAAAATCCTTTTTAATATTGTCATTAATGCATAGTGTGGAAAACATTTCGAAAGTATAATATAAATCTTAGCCAGCATACCACCATTATGGTATACCTACTATAGCTACCAATTAAACGGTGGGTCACCACCATAAGTAAAAGGAAGGTTATATAACTAAAACCGTACAAGGCTCGTATTGTTTCTTTGGATTTCCAATAAATGGTCAGGATAAGGAACTTCCTGGGCCATGTGGGTATGCCTCTGGAGGGATGCTCCGAGAACCTAACCGGATCTTTGCCAATACAAGATCGGGTTACCTCTGTAACTAGGTAACACCTACAAGTATTCCGTCCCCGGTCGTTACCGACCTTTATTCGACGATCCTCAACCACAAAGCAATAAATTTGCAGCAACCACATAGGTTAAATATCCAGGCTCCATACCATGATACCACCTTTTCCTAGAAGGAAATGGACATACCCTGAGGGCACCTACGCTCAAAAAAACCTTGCCACATCCTTCCTGTTTCAACCATTCCCGGGTTGTGAGGTCCGACGAGGTCTCATCCACAAAGCTACGCTTTTCACAAAATCCATGCTTCGATCAACCACTGATCAGCAGCACTTCGTATGCCACCTTACCAAATTTGGAATGTATCAGTAGTAACCATCAACTACATAACCTCTCAGCTCTTACGTCTTAGAGAAGGGTGTTAAGCTAAGAGAATAAATTCTTCGTCACCGAAAGAAATGTATTTGATAGAAATCATCTTTACATCTCAAAGTGTAACGTCAGACACACATCCATACAAGTCCGTTCCGGGAACGAACGAAACCAAAGGCACTTCAAAGAAGCCCTTGCAAATTCGGATATTCACTAATCACGTCCGAAATCCCATCACAAAGGGTTATAAAATCTCCATACCAGAGCAACTCAGTGCAGAGACATTCGACAGGTAATCCTTTTGCTTTCGAAAATACCCGGTTTTCAACACCGTCTTCAAATGCAATCCCATTTCATCGTATCATTATTCGGAATGGGTTTTATGGCACAAAGTCCTCTTCCGGCTAATCCGAATAACGAGCGCTTATTTTAAAAATAAGTGTTACATTCAGATTTCAAGTAAATCACGACAAATTTCCAATTTGATCTTTTAAACAAAAGATCCATCATAAAGATTCGATGTGGTTTTCGAACATCCATTTGGAATTTGACCCTCGGTCGCATCGAAATTCAAATGCCATTTAAAGGGCAATATTAATAGACGGTTATTTAACTATCAAACAACATTTACAACAATCATCAAATTTTTAAATAATTTTCCCCCAATTATTATTTATTTTTCAAAATATCTTCACAAGATATATATTTTCATGCTTCAACCCTTTGAAAACAAATTTCGAACCATTTTCCTCACATGGAATAAATTTTCAAATATTGTTATTTCCTTTGAAAAATTTGCCGAGTCCGAATACTTCAAAATAATTTAAATCATTTATCCAAAAAAAATTTGCATGGAAATATTTAAAACAAAAAATATTTTAAAACACTTTGTTTAAAACATTAGTTATGAAATTTTATATCAATATCTCATATAAAACTCAAGTCCAAATAAAATTGTTTGATAAAGTGTAATTATTAAAATAACCAATTTCTAAATCAAATACCAATTTAATCTTTAAAATAACCACTTCTATAATCAACTTAATAATATTCACTTTAAAGATTTTAAAAACAATTCCCGAAAATAATTTCTCCAACAATATTCTTTTTTAATACCAATTCTAGAACTTTCAATTTATACTTTAAAAGCTACTTTGAAAACATACTCGGCTTTCCAGGGAAAATACACTTTCCATTTCAAAAAATAGCCCATTTAAATCAACTAATAAATCCTCTTCGATTTATTTTAATCTACATTCCAAATCTGTAAATTTCTTTCCACGCTTTTAAAAATAAACCAATATTTATTTTTAAAACAAAGTTCCATTTCCTTTATAAAATTCCCATTGTGAATTTAAATTTTCAAATATCCACTGATATACGAGTTTCAAATCGATTTTCAAATATTCATTTTCAAACACCAAATCAAATTCCAAATTGATTTCTAAAATTTATTTCAAACACCAAATCAAATTCCAAATTGATTTCTAAAATTCATTATCTTTTAGAATAAATTCCATTATTTCTTCCAAACTATTTAAAATCCGAATTTTAAACAAATTCCTCAACTTTAAAACAATATCTCACAATCCTTTTATTAAAATCCTTTCCCCATATTTTGGAATTAATTCGATATGATTTCAAAATTCAATCTTTACCCCTTTAAATTCCTTCTTTTAAATTCACCCAATTCTTTAAAAAGAATTAACTTAACGTTTTCTACTTTAATTTTCAAAATCCAAATTTATATTTCTGGTATCCTACGATACCAAAAATATATTCGGCTAAACCATAACCTTCAACGATTTCAATCACAAATATAATCATACTTTGATTATAAATATATCAACACACAACATTGAAACAAATTGGAATATTTGAGGAATCCAGTTGGATCCCTCCAACCTGTTTCCCTACATCCACAGATGTTAGCACAACAATTAAATACCAATTCCATTTCGAGGTGGAATATCACTGTATATGGGATTATATAATTTCATCCGCTATTATGTGGCACATAGGGTCTCATCCGCTACATAATGTAGGAAATCAATCACTTTAAATATACTCACACACACACACACTATATATATACACTATCATATTCAAACAGTCAATCAATAACTGAAATTCCAATTTTAATTTGAGTGAGAAGATCTCAACTTTGATTTTAATTTGCAGTCCATCCCTACTCTTTTCCATTTCGGCTTGTTTCTCTATTTTTAACCTTGTATAAGCATTATATAATTTATTAATATTCGAAATAAATCGAACCATTAAGTGCCATTTAATAATTAAATTGACTAATGATTTAATTTAAACTAATTTTCTTTTAATAATTTCTTAGTAACAAAAATAAATATATTAAATAAATTAATCAAACCAAATACATATTTTTAAAATAAACTAATAAGTTAAAAATGTATATATGTATATTTATTTTCTTTTAAAACTACATATATATTAAACATGCAAGTAATTTTTTTTTGAAACTATATATATATATTTTCTGTTTTAAACCTTACACACACACACACATATATTTAACTTTCCAAACCATCCTCTAAAATTCCTGTTCCCATAACCTTATATATATATATATATATATATATATATATATGTATATGAAATTTAGTTTGCTACCACAATTTAGATTTTAACTTAAATAAGTAATTATAAACTTAATTAAATTTCAGACTAAAACAAATTACCCAACAGCCACCATCTTCCCTGGTCGCGAAAGCATCACAAAACACAACAACTGCACTAGATCGAGATCCTGATCGAAATGTGAGCACGAAGACCCCAAGCCGCGACTTTGAAGAATTCCCAGACCACGGCATCAACGCCAGAGACAACCCTGATTCCCTTCGAACCACGCGAAGCCTCCCTGTACACGTTGTCGAGCCCTATGTTGCCGCCTCTTGCTGCGATCTTCCAAAAATCTGAAACCCTAACTGCTCTTCATGACGTTCGACCATCCAGGAGTTCGAAGTATCCTCCTTGACCTCGACACTCATGCTAAATGGAATCCCAAATCTCGATCGAAACCAACTTGACTACAAACTCTTATTCCATTCCGAACGAAATCAATTTCGTTCGTTCCATCTTCTTAACGCTCAGGGTTGATTGAAATGAAATAGAAAAGGAAGGAGGGGAAGCATTCGATTAGAGGAGAGGGAACTCGATTTTTGAATTCAAAATAGAAGGGAAAGAGGGCTTCGATTTTATCCGAGAGGAGGATATGTGATTATAGATCGAACAAATAATACTCGACCATGGATTTGAACGAAAGAAATAAAAATGTTATCATTATTTTTTCTTTTCTGTTTAACGCACGGCTTTAAAAAAATTTATTTGAAAATGAATGCATGTTAGAAGTTGAAGGACACGTGCTTTTCAGGGTGACAAGTGTGGCTACGTCAACAGTGAATTAAAAAGAAAACATTTACATTATATTTAAATTATAAATTCAAATTCAAATCGCTTCGATAAACGCAACCCAAAATTTCGACCTCCTATCGAGGCATGCCATCTGGTGTTTATAATGTTATACGCCCATTCCGAACGCAATGAAAATGGTTCCGAGTCCAAATTCGATTGTATGGAGCAGATAGATTTTTGGAACCATTTATTAAATTAAATTTCGATATAATTTTCAGCTTGTTTACTTATCGTACGGCCAAACGATCACTTCAAACACTACGAAAATAGAAATCCGATAATAATACAATATTACGGATCCAATGGAACTGGTTTCGTCGAATTTCGAGACCGTGCCTTGAAAGGCTATTTTTAAATATCGATTTAAACAATATAATTTCAAAACTGAACAATTCACTTTCAAATTCAATTCCGAAGCTTCCATTATCTTCAGTATCATTAATACAGATTTTCCAAGCCTTGAAAATATTTTTAACAAGAATAAAACTGAGAATTCAAAATTTTACCCAAATTTCAATAATTTAATTTCAAAATAAACAGATATTCTTGAATTTCAAGTTAAATCAGCTTTCAAATATTTAAAATCAATTAAATTTTTCGATTTCAAACGTTCAAAATTCTGGGTCGTCACATCGAATATATGTCTTTTGGAAAAGTCTCTCCCGGAAGATTTTCTGCTTTTGGAGGTTTTTCTACTCATGATCTTTTCAACCTTTGTTTGCAAAATGAAATTCTAGATATAATCGATGCTTCCTAAAATGATTTTGTTTGTTATCCAAATTTAGTAAAAATATTTTACGCAAATTTGAAAGGAAAATTTTATAATGGAAACGAAGGAGAAGTTTGGAGTAGTGTCATGTCATGGAAACACAAATTGTTTTAAATTCTGAGATTTTGGGTCATATTCTCGGATGCAAAGCTAGTGGAATTGTCCTTTCAACTTTTCAAATTGATTTTCAAAACTGTAAAGTGATTCATGACATTTTCGAAATTGATGACGACTTTGAATTAAAACACAAAAATTTATGTCCAAAAGCAAGTATTTTAAGCCTCTTTTTTCAACAAAGTATCACTCCTAGAATAGGTTATTATAATAACCTGATTCACAAAGTTTTCAAAGCTTCTTTTTCCATTTATGGTCAATACGACATAAATTGGTCTAAAGTCATTTTGGTTGAATTTTTCCATAAAAATATTTCTAAGCATGAAAACACATAATTTAATGGTGTGTATCTCACTAGAATTTTCACTTACTTCAGTATTGAACTCAAAGGAGAGGAAACCATTCCTCGAAAATTATTTGACAAGGCCGACATCTCACTTATGCATATTTTACCCTTTTTTGAGACTTATGAAACGCTTGAAGAAAAAGAACAAAGATTAGCTTGTGAAGAAGAGCTAGACATAAGGGAAGAGGAGGAGGAGGAAGAAGATGAAGATGTCGAGGAGGAAGAACAAGAAGAGGAGGAGGATACTTCCTTGGAAAGTATCAATATGCCATCTAATCATCCAACAATGATCTTCTTAAAAATTAAGAGAAGATCATTCACAATCAATGGAAGCTTAAGAAATCATTTTCAAAGAAGTTTGCTTTACGTTCCACCAAAATGGATAAATTCTTTGAAAATGGCATCCGCAAGTTTGGTGGTTCTTCTTCATCTCCAACCACATCTTTCTAGTTGTTTGTTTGAGTTAAATCTATCTTTGTATTTAGGATGTTCTAGTTTAAGTTCGTGTTAATCTTATGTATCTTTCTTTTATTTCAAATTTACTTTATGTACTCATCATTATTATCATTATAATACTACATCCTACTATTATACATCGTTAATCATTTCTAGAATGTCATACAAATATAATAGTATAGGCCAAATACAATAGAATAGTAAAATTAAACGGTTCTGAAAATTATAGTGCATATGTCGACATATGCCATGCATGTATGTCGACATATAACGACCAGTTTTCAAATTATTTTAAATAAAAATAAAATAACTACCAATCACATTTTCATTTCAACCGACTTCTTACCCCTATATATATCTATTCATTCTAGAAAATCATCATTTTCATTCCCTTTCTTCTCTCTCTTTCATATATAAACTTATCTCTGCAATAATGGCATCTCCACATCAATAATTATGTGAAAATCTTGAACACCCACTTGAATCGTTCAAGAATATTCTTACCTTCATTCTTAGAAATCAAAATCACTTAGAACTAAGTCAAATGCAGATGATTAAAGAGCAAGAGAAGCACTTTAACGTCATTCGGTGGAGGATTTCTTCTCTTATCAAAGATGAACCAACTAACAATCCTAAAACCACCCTCAACAAAGATGATGAAGACAAGAATGCTATCAAAGCGGATTCAATTTTCAGATATGATGGATGGGTAGAAATTCCTGGGGAAGTCTAAAGATTGATTGGTTTAGGTTTAAATAAGTATGTATATTAATATATTATGATACTGATTTGTGTGGATTAGATTGACTTTGCGTGTATTAACTAAATTTGATTTGTTGAATTATATAATTGATTGGTTTGATTTACTTGTTTTATCTAACTTATCAAATTTATTTATTAATGTGATTAATATAAGTTATTTATGTTATCACTCTTATGTTACTGTTACTACCTTTTCTAATTGCTTTTATATCTCAATATTATATATATATATATATATATATATATTATGTATTACCTTAGTTTGGGGGAGTTTTTAGTTCGATTTTTATTACTAATGACAAAGGGAGAGAAATATAAAAAATCTAGGCTTAGAGTAGAGGGTAGTTTTGTAATGCCGGGGGGGGGGGGGGGGGTTATAACATATTTTATATACATGGTTGTCATCATCAAAAAGGAGAGATTGTTAGTATCTTTGGCAATGATTTTGATGACAACAACCATTTGACATTATATAAATATAGCTACTAATTTTTTTTATCAAGATGTATATAAGATATAGTGTAGGATATTAGACATTTATTAAATAAGAAGGTTGTACAGTATCAAGTGAAGATTCAAGAGGCTGATATAATGATCCAAGAATCGGTGATTGAAGACTTATGAGTATTGAAGAACTCAAGATTTTCCAGATAAGTTATAAAGTCATAGAATTTTTGTTAAAACCCTGATAACACTTCTTTGATCTTTCTCTTCTTTTCAAATGGTTTTTAAATATTCTAGATTTCAAAAATGATTTTAAAAAGAATTCTTTTTTTCAAAATGATTTCTTAAAATAACCTTTATTTTTTTACAAGATTATTATATGTTAAAAAATAAGTTTTAATTAGTTTATATCTTAAATATACTTTTAATCTATTATATTTTGTTATAGTTTAGATTTTATGATTTTTGAATATTTATAAGTATATTATAATAATTTATAACTTTTATTTTAAATATATTAACTCGTAATTAATATTTATTATTTTATTCCAAAAGAAATTCATATTAAATCCTTTATATATTTATATTTCGAAATTGTTTTATAAATTTCTATTAAGTTTTGATACGATTAAAATATCTATAAATTATGTTTAAATAAGTTCAAAAGTATAAAAATATTTTACAATGTATAACATTTTCAAAACATTTTCAAAAAAGTAAGTTTTCAAAATGTGAAGGTATATGGTCGACATACCCTCACCCTATATGTCGACATATAAACCGTAGATTGAAAAATTCAAATTTGAACTGAAGTGTCTTTTCGACTGTTATCTGACCAGGATTATTTTTAGTTTTTATATTTTATTCCCTTCTACTATGAGATCTGAAAGTATATAGTACTTAAAATTTTACATTAGTCTGTGTATCATGAAATGTTCTAAAAACCCGATGGCTTGTACTACTTGGCACAGTACGAGTTCGAAAGTATTTTAGGCTTTGAATCGATGTATCCGAAGATGCGAGTTGTCACAGTGGTATCAGAGCTTTATTTTGGGATTCTTTAGGGATTAGGCGCATGTTGAGAGTGCAAACTTTTATTTCAAAAATTATTATTATACATAAATGATTATAGTGCAAACACACCTTTATAGTTCAGGTAATGCTTAACACTGTTTGAGGAAAGTTGCTAATGATTCCTATTTACAAATAGTCTGGAATGGGCAATCAAACTGGAAATAGTTCTAGTAAAGCTGCTGGGCTACCGATCATGAACATTCCTATATGATTTCGTCGGTATCTTCAAGCAAGAGGCAAAATTGAGCTCAACCCCAATGGAGGAACCGCAATGCAAGTTTCACCACAGACCTTTGCCTGCTTTGCACTTTTCCAAGCCATGTAAGAATTTCTAGAGTTTGGGTGAAAAGAGTTATTATGGGATAGAATCAATTGTGATGATGCAGACATAGCCGAGGAATTATGATAAGGTTTTCGCTATGATGGGTGTGGAGGATGCAGTGACGAGGCAGTTAGTTCCATGGAAATTTCATTGAGAGGCCTTAAACTGGTGGGAGATTTTTATTACCGAGAGAGATGAGATTAGTACGTCCTAAACCGATTTCAAGAGGCTCTTTGGGACTAAATTCATTTCTGAGGCAATGGGGAGTAAAGATAGAAATGTTGATTCATTTTGGAGCAAGGTGACCATAATGTCATAGAGTATGTGAATGAATTTAATCAGCTAGCAAAGTATGGATGGAATCTTATCGATACACCAACGAAAAAGGCAAAGAAGTTTTCTAAGGAGATGAATCCATCTTTGAGGGGTATTGCTTTGAGCCATGTATCTGCTAGAGGTACTTTTGAGAGCTTGGTTGAGAAAAAGTTCATGAATTCAATTGGAAAGGAGTATCTAAGAAGGCAGAGGTGAAGACAGTTCAGTGAGACCATCGTAGAAGTGGAATAGGAGATCAGGGCAAGATAAAGAAGCAAAAGTTTAAGTGTAAGAAGTGCCAAGGAAAGGGTCATCTGGCAAGGGATTATTGGACATGCATTGTGAAGATCAAATGCTAGAACTACAAACAATTTGGGCACATGAGGAGGGAGAATCCGAATACACCTAAGACTTCTACCCAGGTGGTTCTTGCATATGCACTAGATGTTATTCCTAGCTCGAGTGTTGCTCCAGCTATGGATAAGGAGTTTTAGAAGATATGTTAAATCTTTTGGATTTATTTATTCGTACTTTATTCAACACTGGAGCATCACACTCCTCCATTTGAGTAGGCTAGTAGATGAGTTGCACATAGAAACTATTATGGTTACAGACCCTATAGCAGTATCAAACCTTGTTGGAGGATTTACTCATCTATCCATGATTTGTGATGCTTTTGTTTAGGCATTTTCTGGTTTTTATTTAACTTTAGGAATGGACTAGATGACTCTGTAAGGATATGACTCCCCATATATATACTCATACGATTTAAGAGTACTATGGAATAATACTGTTAGATAAAGGTTATATTGGGTACACACGTGAATATTCCCATGGGCTAACACTGGTACATATTTAAACATCAAATAAACATCTAATCTAAACATACACGGTATCGGTACAAAGCAATAGACACGTGTGCCTCTAGGACTGAGCAATACATAATATGCAATGAACAACAGAGAGCACAAAGTCAGTTGTAGCGATAACATATAATATATAATACAATAATGTTATAAAAATACAATACAACTAAAATGTTAATTATATATATACATACAGTGAATCAATAACATTTGAATATCAAGTAATCATCCTAATATAATACTCTTCTAAGCCAAAAGTAATCAAATGCTAGTCGTATCGTTCCGTTCCTGAAATGTCTCGTACTGACCGAATATTTATAAAATAACACACAGGTCAGACTATGTCTAATCAAGGATATATGATAATAGTAATATGATATAAATACGAAATAATAATATGATAACATTAACGTCGATAATCAAATCATAAGTCGACATGTGCAAGGATGCACACAAATATGGTATTGCATGTCTAAAATATATGAATAATACCATAAATAATCATCAAGGCATCACACCATCCAAATATCTCAAATCCACTCAAACAATCTGAACCGTTACCAAAGATGCCATCACCAATTTTGAACCACATCCAATCAGAAATCACATAATCTACACAAATGGGTGAATTATACATATCCACAAATTGCCATCAAAACTAATATAGTCAGTAATGAGACATCCTCAAGTGAAGTCGGACAGCAAAGAAACAATTCCCATTATCTCTCTCAATCTCAGATAATAAAATACTAATATCAAATCAATGAAATCAATAAGAAAGATTTGAGCTAGCTCATCACAATGCCGCAATGTGAAAAATCAAATATCTCGACCCACAGTCCTTGGAGAGGTAAAACTCTCGACCGAACGGTCCTAAGAGATAGAAATAACAAATAAATAACAATTAGGCCATCTACTTGAGAAGAATACGGGGTTGACCATGCTCTGGACATAGTCTCAAGTACAATCTCATCCATATAAAATATATGTCTCTCTACTACCCACATACATAGAACCACATCAGAACCAAATGGGAGACTAATGGCAAGTTTGCTAGGTCTAGGAGCATATGTGGTCATTACACGACTCCTACAGTCATCAATTACCATTAACTCTCCCCACTTGGTATCACGACAATGATCCACCATAGGCTCGACAATGCATAGCCTCTTCGGCTACGACTACCCACATATGCCCCTTTGGTAACTGACTATTGGACTATGTGACACAAGGGCAAACAACTAACAATCTTATGATACACATCAAATATCATAAACAACAATGATGTCATGGATTTGGGCACGACCCTATGATCAGGCCGCCAGGGTGAATATTGGCCAATCTAGTTCACTTCCGTAACATAAAGAGAGTTGGACAAAGGTAGACAAGCAAATAATATACACAAACTATGTGGCTAGCAAGTAGCCTCCATATGCGCTCACCACGACAAGTCACCTATACATTACATTCCCTCATATGAGTGTCATCCTCGAGCAATCAATAACTGAATAAATAACACAATGGTGTCTCATACACTGCGTGTTACTAGTCCATTTATTCAGTGCTCAAACTTCACACTCTCCCTATCTTATTCTATGTAACGAGTCCAAAGGATAACTGGAGAAATATTATGGAATGTCCCATCCCAGACAGTATTATAAATACAATTCAAATACCTCGTCAGACAAAATAAACATCAGAAATCACACACAAAGATGGCATCACTATATCATATCAAAATCATCAACTCAATCAATATCAATGGTGAATCACTCATATCATCTGAATCAACAATATAAGAAGATGAGAAAACAGATCATAAATTACTATAAAGTAAATAAATTATTTAAATAAATATAAATAAGTGAATCAATATACAATAATAAAATAATTATAGCACATAATCTTATATAATAAAATTATTACTTAGAAATGGATAATAAATAGTAAACTTACATTTTAGAATTAACTAGATTATTTACTAAACTCAAATATTATATATTCAATAAATAAATAGTAATTTCTTAATCTTTTATAAAGTTTAATAATAGTTATGTATTCGTAATGATCATTTTGTATTTCGTTTCTTTCTCTTAAACCCAAAAATGGTTTATAAACTAAATGCTTCATATAAGAATTATTTCATATTATCCAATTCAATAAATAAGAAGAATAATATTAGAATAATAATATAAAATATTATATATATAACCACATATAAATTAATATAGTCAGTCATTTCTAACATATAACCTTAAATAATATATTTAGTATATAAAAATTAATGACTAATTAAAACTAAACATACTAACATTTCACAATTTACAAACCATGCACAAAATATGTATAATAGCCCAGCCCATCAAAATCTGGAGTAACAAGTGCAACATCCCACTACAAATAATAAATATAATAAACAACCACCTTTCCAAAAATAAAAAATACAAAGCTCCAGATCTATATAATGGTGACCAAACTATCCTTTATTAACCCTTTTTAGCAAGCAACATACACTTAAAAATATACACTAACATGTTAAGATATATGCAAATGCTTAGCAGATTAAAATCAAATACTCAAATAAAATATTAGAAACCATGAAAATATAGAAATGTAGTAAAAATTAAAACATCTAGTAAATAATGCACTCACACATCATACACATATATAGGTATACACGGTAGCTTCCCCACACACCATGCACAAAGATTCATACAACTAGCAATTAGCATACCTATATATTTATATTTCTATACTTACATGCGGACCTACATAAAAAAAAAATATACTAATATATGCACACATACACTAGAACCCGTACACTTAAAAACTCATACACGGTCACTGCCATGAACTCAAGTATTATGCTAGTATTTCGTTTGTTGCACTCGCTAGGTCATTAAGTCCACTGTTGCTAGAATGGCAGAATTTTTGATCGGGCATAATAGAACTATGGTATGATTAGTCTTCGCCTTTCTTATGGCTATTCAAGTGTGTGAGGTGCCCCTCATGCAACACGGTTGTTGACATGCTTAAACTGTATCCTTTGTTTTTCCATTACTCGTTTAGTTGTCACCGGCCCAGTGGGTGCAGTTTTCCCAGGTGCCGAATCTTGGCCTGATTTGAGTTGGCCTCTGATTGATCATAAGGTTAGTTCAGTTTTGGCTTAGTTTCTCTAAGCGACTTTGAAGCTCTGGAATTTAGCACTATTTTTCTCGTTGGTCGTTGGAAGTGATCCATTAATTTTGTGGAGTGAATGGTATGATTGTTGATTTGTGGCCCCGGAGTGTGACTTCGTTGACTTCGTGAGCTCTGGATCAGATGACTGCACATCTTCCAATTCACCTTCATGGATATCAGTCATGCTTCGCCTTCACGATGTTTTGGTTCATGAAAGACCTTCGCATTCGTGAAGGATTTTTTTTTGGGATTAGATGACGCTGATCTACCGGTTCACCTTCATGATGCTTGGGTTCGTGAAAGGCCTACGCATTCACGAAGGTTTTTTTGGATCAGATGACTGTTGATCTACCGGTTCAGCTTCACAATGCTTTGGTTTGTGAAATACCTTCTCATTCAGGAAGGGTTTTTTTTTGGATTAGATGACCGTTGATCTACCAGTTCACCTTTATGACTCTTTAGTTCGTGAAAGACCTTCATGTTTGCGAAGGGTTTTTGGGATCAGATGACCGTCGATTTACCAATTCACCTTTACGATGCTTTAGTTCATGAAAGACCTTCATGTTCGCGAAGGGTTTTTTGGATTAGATGACCGTCGATCTACCGGTTCACCTTCACGACGCTTTAGTTCGTGAAAGACCATCACATTCACGAAGGGTTTTTTGGATCAGATGATAGTTGATCTACCGGTTTACCTTCTAGGTGCTTTAGTTCGTGAAAGACCTTCACATTCGTGAAGGGTTTTTAGATCAGATGACCGTCGATCTTCCAGTTCACCTTTATGACGCTTTAGTTCATGAAGGACCTTTACATTTGCGAAGGTTTTTTTTGGATTAGATGACCGCTGATCTACCGGTTCACCTTCAAGGCACCTTAGTTCATGAAAGACCTCTAAGTTCGCGAAGGGTTTTTTGTAGTCGGACGTTCGATGACAAGACAACCTTGGAATGATAATTTATAGATTCCAAGAGGAGTTTTGGGTCGTCTGTCTAATGGCTCGGTGGTCTTATACCAATGATTCATTGACTTTAAGAGGAATTTTTTTGATTTAGCTTGAGGGAACACAATTTCATCGGTTCTCGTAGGCTACAGCGTTGGATCTGTTTGTTCGAAGATCCATTAGACAATACTTCTCGACGCTACCAGCAATGTCGGTTCTTAGAAGGGGGTTGACATGACTCACCGAGGGCATAAAAGTATTTCTTTCGTCGTGTTTTCTGTAATGCCCCTAGTGTAACGACCCATATTTTCGGCTATTTTAAATAATTAAATTTAGTGCATTTATTGGATAAATATGGATAGAAATGAAATTTGAAGATTTATTAATATTGGTTTATTGGATATTTAAATTGTTTAAAACTTGGAAATTATTTGAATAATTTAATTCTGGATCTAAGATGATTCAAAATGATATCAGAAATTGATTTATGTTTTATTTAAATATGAATGAAGATGGTTAACATTTAAAATTGAATTTAAAAGTGAATAATTAAAAATTGGATATTTTATATTTTATATTTTAATTAACGAGTAAAAATAGCCATTTTGGCCACTGTCTTGGATTTCGATGAAACAGGTTTCATCGGATCCGTAATAGTGAATTATTGTAAGATTTCAAGTTTTGTAGCGATCAGACTTGTCCTTTGGCCGTGCAAGCTTGAAACGTGTGAAAATCAATTTAAGGAATTCGATAAAATAAATTGGTTTTGAAAAGCTATCTTCCACACATGATCGAATCAGGCCTCGAAACTAGTTCCATTGCATTCAGAACGGGGGTAAAACATTATAAACGCCTGACGGCACGTCTCGATTGGAGTTCGTACGATTTTGGACCTAACTATATAAATACGCATACAAATCGAGACTGTTTTATTATTATTTTATTTCAGAAACCCTAATTATAAACCGTAGCCACCGCCTATTATTCCAATGGCCAAAAATTATGGATCTTCTTTCCTCTTTATCTCTCAATCCGTTCAACGAAATTGAAAAATTCCAAAAGCAAAGTTGTAAATCTCGACGAGCTCTTCAAATCCATATGGCTGATCTATGCTATTACACCATAGATTCACCAGAATTTGGCTTGAAAGCATGGATATGTTTTCTTGGATTGCGTGCAAACGACGGCAGCGTGATGGACAGTGCTTGGCGCGGTGGAGGTGGAGGTGTGCGCGCATGGTTTGGCAAGATCTAATCGTGGTCCGGTCAGTGTTTGTCATATGCGTACATGAATTAAGGTTTGAGTTCATAGGTTTCGGTTGCGTGCTGTTTTGTGGGGAGGAGATGTACGTGTTATTTTATATATTTATTTATTATTTTATATAAAAATTCAAATTGTTCAAACTCGAATATCTCTTTCACAAGAGCTCGGATTCACGCGCGGTTTTCCCCATTGCGTTCGTATCGAAATTTCGGACATTATGGAACTAGTTTGGCTGCATTCTGAGACTGTTCAAATTTGGCCCTTTATTTGGATTTTAAATCATCTATAAATCAAAGGTGAGTGTTTATACGTTCAAAATTGACTAAAATAATTTTATGTTGGTTATATTTATATTCTAAAGTGATATAAATTTGATTGGGTGTTGTTTGGTAGGTTTAATTGTCATTTAAATTGGTATATGAATTAATTGATAGAATTTAAATTGACCGTTAATTAAGTTTAATTGGCAGCATATTACCGATATGGTAAAAATTGAAATTTCGAAGGTTATTGGCCTTATGGTTGATTGGTTGTGATGGATGCTTCTAGTCGATATTGGTTGTTTATTTATTTTGATATATCATGCTATCATCTTGTATATTGTTGTTAGGGACAAAATTGGCCACTAACACCCAAATGTAGATAAAAGCACCAACTAATAGTCACAAATAATAGGTAAAGTGTATGTAGAGAGTAATAATGTGAAGAATAGTCAAATATTAAAGTGAAAGCAGTAAAGAACAACAAATTTATAGTGGTTCGGCTAACTCCGGCCTACGTCCACTCTAGAACCTTGCTTTTTATTGATGTAACAATCGATTATAGTTACAAAGTGGTAGAGCAGCCTTGGCTTTAGAAAATAGAAAGTGAGAATAACCTTGACCTTAGATTATAGTTACAAAGTTTCCCTTCTGAACTCCTACGCGCTGTATTTATAGACACGCCCAGGTAGTTGTTGGGCTCCCTGAATAACCCGGGCCCATCAAGGACGAACGACCTATGCCGAACCTCCATGCCGAGCCACAACTGCTTCTCTCCAATGCCGAATGATCCTTGATGCCGAACGACCAATCCAAAGCCGAACGACCCCTGATGCCAAACAACCCATCCAACGCCGATCGACCCCTGATGCCGAACGACCCATCCAACGTCGAACGACCCACCATGCCGAACAATCCATCATGCCGAATGGTCTATCATGCCGTCCGCCCTATCATGTCGAACGATCCATCAAGCCGAATGGCCTACCATGCCGAACGATCCATCATGTCGAACGGTCCATCATGCCGAACGACTTATCATGCCGAACGGCCTACATGCCGAACGATCCATCATGCTGAACGATCCATCATGCCGAACGACCTATCATGCCGAATGACTCAACATACCGAATGTTGTGCAGTGCCGAGCAAGGTCCAATGCCGAGCGGCGTGTGATGCCGAGCGATGTCCAATGCCGAACGATGTGTGATGTCGAGTGTCATCTAATGCCGAGCGACAATCGAACGACCATCCTGAACCTCTATACCTCCTATGGATATTTCCATGCCGAACGACCAAACCACAAGGTCAAACCACAAACAATCTGAACCACTTTCTTCCAACCGAACGACCTATCATCTATCCAAGTGACCATCATCCATTCAAACTGAATCAATCATATTTCAGCCTCGATAGTCATGAAGTTGTTTTAGTTAAATCCGCTTGTCCAAGGTCTTGTAAAAAGGTGGGTTAACACTTGCCCCCCAAAACATGCCTTGCTGTTGGAAGGTATGTTTTGAATAGCCTCAAACCCGATATCCAAAGTCCATTTTCCTTTCGTAACCACATTATCAATTCCATAACCTCTCTGGGTTTAACCTTGAATCTATAGACCTCGCCGGGTCGTGTTATCCTGTTCCAGCCATGACCATCCTGTCCAGGGCTTTTATGTTTCTCCGACCTCAGCACTCTAGCTAAGGAATTTTTCGTTCACTGGCCTCAACACTCTGGCAAAGGGCTTTTGATATTCACCGGCCTCGGCACTCCGGCCAAGGTCTTTTGATATTCACCGGCCTCGGCACTTCGGCCAAGGGCTTTTGATATTCACCGGCCTTGGCTCTCCGGCCAAGGACTTTGATATTCACCGGCCTCCACACTCCAACCAAGGGCTTTTGATATTCACCGGCCTTGGCTCTCCATCCAAGGACATTGATATTTACCGGCCTCGCCACTCCAACCAAGAGCTTTTGATATTCACCGGCCTTGGCTCTCCGTCCAAGGACTTTGATATTTACCAGCCTCGGCACTCCGACCAAGGACTCTGATATTCACCGGCCTCGGAACTCCGGCCAAAGTACGGAAGAGAAGTAAATGCCCAAAGTACGAAAGAGAAAACTAAAGTTGCAAAAAAACAGAGAGAAAGTAGGATTTAGTAGGCTCAAGTAGTACGGTTTTTCGTCATCTCATAGCACGCCTAGGGACCGTCCTCGATCCCGTACGTGTGTAAGTGACCTAGACGCATTACTTTGAGTCCTATTACTTATTCAAAACTATAAACATGTTTAGTGGATAATGAGATGACATTGCCCAGATCCAGTGCCATCTCCGTTCGAGGTAGGTGGTGGTCGCTCCTGTCTCACTGCCACAGTTCGATTCCTGACATACTGCTGTGGATGACCATTCCTTACATGTTCCTCAATGATATCCCTCAAGTGCCTGCAATCGTTTGTGTTATGTCGATCCAGCTCATGGAATAGGCAATGCTTCCCCGATGCCCGCTTGTATTCAGAAGGCTCTCTCTTGGTCGGCCTTCGATATTGGAGTTGCCCCCGAGTGTCCAAATAAATCCTTTCTAGAGTCTCAGTTAAATCTGTGTAAGAAGAAAACTTTGACTCCCTTCGAGGTTTCTTTGAAGTGCCACCATTTCCATTTATTTCCCTTTTTTCCTTTATCATCTTTACTTGGATCCTCAAAGGGTGAACCTTTACCCCTCACTGCATAAGCTTCAGCCTCTCTCCTTACTCTCTCAGCCTGTGCATCTTCTTGTCTTAGGAACCTTTCTGCCTCATGGTAGAACTCCCTGAGATCCCTCGGTGGGTCCCTTTCCAATGATATCTTGAAGTTTTAATTATCCACGATTCCCAAGACTGATGCCATCAAAACCATTGACGGATCGGGCCGATCCACTGAGGCTACTGCTGCGTTAAATCTGGTTAAGAAGTTCCTGAGTGACTCTCCATTCCATTGCTTCATCAATGTCAAGGTCATTACATTCTTGGGTCTGACTATATGGACCCGAAACTGTCTCATAAAATTTTCAATCAGCTCCGTCCATGTGCCGATAGAACCACTCTCCAACGGTCTGAGCCACATAGCTGCGATATTCATCAAAAACAATGGAAAGCATCGAGCCATGACCTCGTCTAATGCCCCCAATACCTCCATATGCCTCATGTACCTTGTCAGGTGAACGGTGGGATCCGTTCTCCCTTCATACATATCCAACATTGGTGGCTTAAAGCCCGATGGATTCCTAGCTCGCCTGATTGCAGGAGTAAAGGGACTCCTACTCACATCCTGCAAGTCTCTATTTACCAATCCACCTCTCATAGCCCGTCTGACCATTTCGGCTAGTCTGCCGTTGTCGTCAAGCTGCAATCCTTGTTTGTTACCTCTGGTCTGCCCCCTGAGTTGATGAGGAAATTCTGGCACATACTCCTCACCTCGTACTCCTGCATTCCTGCTGGTGTCGGGTTGCACTACATCATCTGGCATCCCTCGATGGGTTGGTCCGGCATTTCTTGGTGGCATGCCCCCGAGTCTAGATCCATCCAGGTTGGTAGCCGACTGCTGATTGGGGGATTCCCCCTACTGGGCCATTCCCTCTGCTTGTTGGTTAAGCGCTTCCGTTCCAGCTCCACGGATCTGAGCTCCTGCATTTCCTGCTTGTACAAATTGTCTAAGAAGAGCCTGCATCATCTCCTCTTGTCTTTTCATCATTGCTTCTATTTCCTCTCTGGTGATGTAGATCGATGCTCCACCTTCTCCATTTCATAAGGAAGCCTCTTGACTTCCCTCCTGATTGCTCCTTTCTATCACTTGCTTCCTTGCTGATAGCCTAACCATTGTTTCCTAGAATCCAAGTCCCTAGCTCCAAAAATCTTGAGTTCAACTCTCAGTGAAAGCACCAAAATGTTAGGGACAAAATTGGCCACTAACACTAAAATGTAGATGAAAGCACCAACTAATAGTCACAAATAAGAGATAAAGTGTATGTAGAGAGTAATAATGTGAAGAACAGCCAAATATTAAAGTAAAAGCAGTAAAGAACAACAAATTTATAGTGGTTCGGCTAACTCCGGCCTACGTCCACTCTAGAAGTTTCCTTTTTATTGATGTAACCATCGATTATAGTTACAAAGTGGTAGGCCAGCCTTGGCCTTAGAAAATAGAAAGTCATATAGCAGAAGAGAAGATCCCTCTTCTGAACTCCCACGTGCTGTATTGATAGACATGCCTAGGTAGTTGTTGGGCTCCCTGAATAACCCGGGCCCATCAAGGCCGAACGGCTATGTCGAACCTCCATGCCGAGCCACACCTGCTTCTCTCCAATGCCGAATGACCCCTGATGCCAAACAACCCATCCAAAGCCGATCGACCCCTGATGCCGATCGACCCATCCAACGCCGATCGACCCCTGATGCCGAACGACCAATCCAACGCCGATCGACCCCTAATGCCGAACGACCAATCCAACGCCGATCGACCCCTGATGCCGAACGACCCATCCAAAGCCGATCGACCCTTGATGCCGAACGACCCATCCAACGCCGAACGACCAACCATGCCGAACGACCCACCATGCCGAACGATCCATCATGCCGAACGGTCCATCATGTCGACAGGCCTATAATGCCAACGATCCATCATGCCGAACGGCCTATCATGCCGAACGATCCATCATGTCGAACGGCCTATCATGCCGAATGATCCATCATGCTGAACGACCTATCATGCCGAATGACCCAACATACCGAACGTTGTCCAGTGCCGAGCGAGGTCCAATGCCGAGCGGCATGTGATGCCGAGCGATGTCCAATGCCGAACGATGTGCGATGTCGAATGTCATCTAATGCCGAGCGACAATCAAATGACTTTCCTGAACCTCCATACCTCCAATGGATATTGCCATGCCGAACGGCCAAACCACAAGGTCGAACCACAAATAATTTGAACCACTTCCTTCCAACCGAACGGCCTATCATCTATCCAAGTGACCATCATCCATTTAAACCGAATCCATCATATTTCAGCCTCGATAGTCTTGAAGTTGTTTTAGTTAAATCTGCCTGTCCGTGGCCTTGTAAAAAGGCGGGTTAACAATTATTATTGCATATAAAACTGTAAACTGAATTATTTCGAATAAATTAAGAAATAGGTTGAAATGATTTATACCTATGACATCTATTTAGATTGAAATAATATATATCCATCCTTGAAATTAAATTGAAATAATCATCCACTTGGCCATAAGGTAGAGAATTACATACGTACACTGGATTGGTTAAATTAAATGATTTCAAAATTTGTTTTGAAATTATTTAAATGAATTGATTTTTAGAATAAAATCAAATTTATGGAAATTGAATTGTTTTTAATTGGTGCTTGAAATGTTGGAATTTGAACTAGTTAAACGAGATTATTTAATTAATTGAAATTTAAAATTTTAAGTTATAAACGAAATATGTCATAAATTTCAGAAATGGATTTATTTTAGAAGATTGGACTTTTATTCGAACTTTGAATATTTCTAAGAAAAAGTGATATGAAATGATATTTCAAAATTTAGTTTGGAATTGATTTATAATTGAAATTTTGGATCTAAATTTGGTATTGAAGGTAAATTTGATTTAAGTATTTAAATCGATTCTTGAAATTGAAATTGAAATTAATTTGAAATTGAAATTTAAATTAATTTGGAATTGAAATTGGAATTGAAATTTATTTGAAATTGGTATTTAAATTAATTTGAAATTGGAATTTAAATTAATTTGAAATTGGAATTTAAATTAATTTAGAATTGGAAATTAATTTGGAATTGGTAATTAATTTGAAATTGAGATTTAAATTAATTTAAAAACGGAAATTGGAATTGAAATAGAAATTTATATGGAATCAAAATTATTCGAGTTGGAATTGGAATTGAATCGATTAAATGAACTGGAATTTGGAATTTATTTGGGTAGGAAATTGAGAAGTTGATCGGTTTGACTTTTGAATTATTTTTTTTAAAATGAATATTTTAGTATACATGATTTAAAATCTATATCCTTTAAATATTCAAATTATTTTGATTTTTTTAAACTATTTTACTATATGAACCATTTTTATATTCAAATTATTTTCGATTAAACTATTTAAACATTTTCTGCTAAACTATTGTTAACTATTTAAGCTATTTTCTAAAATTCAAACTGGTTAAAGGGTAAATTGTTTATATTTAAAACTTGGATTTAAATACGAATTGGATTAAAGTGAATTATAACCAAAACTGTAATTCGAATCAAGTTTTGAAGTGAAGTTGATATATCGAGTTGAGTTGATATTTTCGAGTAGATACGATGACTTCGAAATGGATATGATTTGGGGTAAATATGACGATCTCGAAATGGATATGGTTTTTGAGTAAATATGATGATTTCGAAATAGGTTTGATTTTGAAATGAATATGATATTTTGATATCAAATACAAATTGCTTTCGAAATGTAAAAGTACCAACCGGTGTGTAAAATGGCGATTGGCTATTAAAGAGACCGGGGCCTCTTATTGAAATACACTCTTTCAATATTAGAACCACTTTGACAACCGTGTACGAGGTGGATGATATCCAGAATGTAGTGGTTGAATTGGCGACGTTTACTGGAATGAAGTAAGAGAACGATGATGGATAGCCTTGACATTGGTGTTATAATTAAAATAACTAAAACATGAGCCTATGCCTGGCCATTGAGGTTAGCTACCTCTAGCGACGTTGATCCCTCGTATTATTATTGTGATTTCGGATTCGATGGGTGCACCTTATTTGTCGTTTGGATTGATTGTCGCGGTCGGCCATGGATGAATTACGACCAGCCAGAAAGGGCAAACTAGTAGAATCCTACCTTGGGCATTGCCTCACATGCCTTGTCATATTTATCCCTATATGAGCCCATTACGATTTTGGTTTAAAACTGTAAAATGTGTTAAGGTGGATCAATGTAAAGCCTTAACGCTATTTTGATTTTTATTTTACTGATAGACATTATCTATTATAGTGTAAACTATTATATATAAATAGTTTAACGGATCCTTAGGAGATGGAAAATCCCGTAACATCTCGTAAGTTATTGCACTCATATTCTGTGATATTGATTTGACTTACATAAGTGTATTTTAGTCCTGACTCGAGTGTTTTGTCTTTTCATTATGCTCAGGTCAGTCCTGAGTTTTTTCAGCGTATTGAAGACTATTCTCCGGAGGACGAAGACAGAGTTTTGGTATATTACTGTTATTATTATCTCCTACATCATGCTATTCTGCTGTATTGATTATTTATACCTGATGTATAGATATAACTCTGATATATTTATATGGATTATGATCAGATGTATAATAAATAGCTTTTGAATTTTTGTTTGATTATTATAGTTTGTCGTTTCCGCTGTGATATTCTCTGTTTTGTCTCCTTCCTCTCTTCTTATTTTTCTTACTTAACCCCATTGATTATCTACGTTTCGGATTGTTAAGTCGGACATGTGTGGGTTATTGTCGATTTAAACCTTCAGAAATGTAGGTTGTCACAGTTGTTATCAGAGCGTAGGTTTAGCGATAACTTTGGCTTTGTGGGGTTTGACTCATTAGAGATAGGGTAGTAATACCCTAGAATGAGTCTATTGTAGAGTATATATATGAGAGAGCATACTTGTTAGTGTTATAAATAGTTTTATAATGTTTTTACTTATCCGTTGAGTTTCTTATAAATTCTGGATGATGTGCGGGACGCCTTGTTATCGATAGGGGTTTATAAACACTTAAACGAGGCAAGTTGACATAATATTGTTTTAAAAGTCGAGTAAATGAAATAATTTTGGCTAAACTATATTATTTATATAAAATGGAAACTTTAATGAAGTTGTTCTTGATAACATTTAATGATCATCAATTATTAGTTGAATTAAGATTTAAACGAATACTTAATGATTTTTATTTTATAAAGCATTGATAATTAAATCGAATTGAAATAAAATTGCAATAAGAATTGTTTAAAATGACCAACTTGTAAATTAATGAAATATTCCGATAATAAGCTAAGAATTTTTTTTAAGTATATTTATAATATAACTTATATATAGAAATGATTTTAAAATTTTGAGAATTTTGAATTTAAAATCCTTTTGTTATAAAAACTTTTTCAAGACTTAAAAATTTAATAATAGCATTATATGAAAGTGTTTTGACTAGGAAAATATATTGAAAGGATTTTTAAAGAAATAAAAAAGCATTAAACTCGCTTGGTCATTGGAAAGTAATTCTGGGGATGACTGCAGGATCGCCAATGTTCATTTTCGAGTTTCTGAGTGAAGATTGCTACCAAAAGGCATTTATTTATTTTTATTTAAAACAAGTTTTGATTGTGAAAATATTCTAAATATGATTTGATAAATATATGAAAATAGTTTTGTACTCATAACTGAGAATAGTATAAAAGAAATCAGTTTGTAACTTATAAATTTGAAGAAGAAAAGAAATAATTTTATAACTTATAAATTTGAATATGAAATGAAACCAAATTTAAATGGTTAAAATTTTGGTTAAACAAACAGAAGAAATACAAATTTGAATTTGAGATACAAATAAAATAATTGGCTTAGCATTGTAAAACTAAATGGAGTTAGTTAAATGGAGCAAATAAAATACATTTAACCCAAGAAGCTTAAAAAAATTAATGAATTGCATTTGAAATGAAGTAGATAGAATAATAAAATGGAATTTTGAATGAATAATTGTATAACTTATAGATTTGAGAATTTTGAGCTAAAATCAAATTTTAAAATTGGTAAAATGGGAATGATAAAAAATTTAACGTGAATGAAATTTAATAGAATGAGCAATAGATTAAAATAAAATGAAGTTCAACTTAATAAATTGAATTAGATATTAAATGAAATTAGATAAATTAATTGTTGGGTAAGTTTCAGCCGAACCAGCCCACTACCGGCCCAAGACGACCGAACCACACTCCGTCCTCCCATTACCAACCCTAAGAATTTCCGGACCAACTCCAAGCTGAACCATTAACCACTCCCTAGCTCCTACCGGACCACTTCTCCACCAAGTTCCTCCGGTCCAACATCTCACCGGACCGGTTCCACCGAATCAACATCCTACGACAACCGAACCAGCTCATCCCCAACCTACTCCACCTACCACCGAATCATAGAACCACCGTTCCAACCACCACCGAACCAGGTGGCCACCGATCCAAAAGCCTCTCCAGCAACCACTGCCGAACCAAACCATCTACCACCTACCACTGAACCAGGGCATGCCGGACCAACTCTTCCAGGCCAAATTGCACTAGCCCAGGCCCACCAGCAACCATATACATCCAAGACCCCTGCCCCCAGCCTCACTCTATAAATAGAGGGGCAGGGGTACAACAATGGCAGACAAGTTTTGAGAGCTCAAGCACGGATATAACTTTCAAACAACCTTCAGTTACTTGTAATCAAAGCTTTGTACTTGTAATCTGAATAGAAAAGGAGAATAACATATAAAGTGGACGTAGGCACGTTCTGGCCGAACCACTATAAATCTGTGTGTCTTTTACAGTTTAGTCCATCTATTTCATATATTTGCATAAATCATCCAAATCATTAAGAACAACCTATAATCAACTAAATCATACGACTTGGAGGTGTTTGCCCATTTTTTGTGCAAACATTTTTGGTGCTTTCATTGAGAGAGGGAGCTCGGAGCTTCAGCTTCTCCCACTTAACCCTTTTCCTATCAGCATCGTCCGTTGCTTGGAAAACATGCCTCCTAGATGGAAGAAGGATGCTAACAAAGGAAAGAACATTGCAACTAGTAGTATCCCAGATCCAGTAATCAGAGATCAAGACAATCGTCCGGTTCCAACAGCAAACGAAAATCAGGCAAGTCCGACAGCCCCTGCTATGGAACAACTGATTACACGGACGGATCTGGACAGGATTGTGGCTGAAGTAACTAACCGCTTCGCATCTCAACAAGAAACCTTGGTGGACCAACTCATGTCACTCTTAAGGGATACTGAAGAATCCAACCGCAACACTGAATCATGGGGTGAGTCCCGGTCTGGAGGATCTGGGAGACGACAAAGATCTTTCTTTTTCGAAGAGGTTAACAACAGAAACAACAATGGTAGGAGCCGAGCCCAGACTCAGCCCGAATTCTGACCTGAGGAAACACTTGGAACCGAACCCAACAGGGGAGGTACCAGGCAAGGGTCGGATGTAGCTGAGCCCGTCATGCTACCTAACCATGGAAACACCAGTAGACGGGGCCGAGCTGGAGTCCAGCCTGAAGTTGGACCCGAGGAAGTGCTGAGAACAGAGCCCAGCAGGGGAAGATCAAGGCAAGGGCCAACTGTGGCTGACCCCGGCATGCCCCCGGAAGACCAGAGACAGCCATTGGAGAATGTTAGGAGTGACAGACGATACCATCAATATAGGTCATCTGGACGGAGTCAATCCCGCAGGGAAGAACCATACTCATTTCTATCCGCACCAAGTTCTGATGAAAGGATAGCACGATTGTTCAGAGAGTGCGTCCAACAGGAACAAAGGGATCGGGGGATCGGTGCTAGGGTAAACAGCCCTTCACCCGCAATATCGAAGCTGCCATCACCCCCCGGGAATGGAAGATGCCAACAATGGAACCTCACAAGGGAACCTCAGACCCCGTTGTACACTTGCAGAGATACACACAGCATATCTAATGAGCGGAGCAACAGAGGGAGTGTTGTGTAAATGCTTTCCACTATTCTTGGCGGATTTAGCTACCTCCTGGTTCTGCCATCTGCTCCAAGGATCCATCAGCTCATGGGAAATGTTGAAAGAAAAGTTCATCAGCCAGTTCCGCATTCATGTGGAACAACTCAAGGACGCTTATTCCCTATCTAATATCAAACAGAAGCCCGGGGAGACAGTACAACAATATCTAACCCGATTCAACGCCGCAGCAGCCGCAGTCTAAGATGCCGACGAGAAACTTATCCTAATGGCCCTCTACAGTGGTGTGCATCCGGATACTAAGTTTGCTAGGAGACTAACGAAAGAAAAGCCAGCTACCTTACCCGATTTCATCCACGAAGCCGGGAAATATATGAGACTTGAAGACGCTACCATTGAAAGGAAGACAGGGCAACAAACCAAGGCAGCTCATGGCAACACATCCGCAGTAGCAAAGGACGTTCGAAGAAATGACTCCAGAGACAATGCTGGGGGCAAGAAGGGAGAAAAGCGCTTATATCGACCAGGACCAAGATTTGACTCTTACACTCCTTTGAATGAAACAATCGAAAATATCTTCCTAGCAACCCAAGACGAAGTTAGATACAAGCGCCCCCCGCACAAGAAGGAATCAGATAATGCAATTAAGTCTGGAAAGTTCTGCCGATTCCATGAATCTCATGGGCATGACACCAATGAATGCCATCATCTCCGGGACTTGATTGAAGAACACATCAGAAGGAAGAGACTAGAGCGCTATGTGAAAGGTCAGAACAGGAATTCAACTCCTGTCAATGAAAACCCAGGGCTGCCCCTCTCGGAAGTAGGCGGAGGAAATCTCAACACCAGCGGCTCCAGTTAAGAGAAGATAGTGGTCCTTACCATATCAGGAGGACCACACATCGCCGACGGAAGTTGGGCAGAGATGGAGAGATACGGTAAGTCACTAAGAAACAATGAAGGCTACGTCAATTCCGTTATGGAAGAACGCCACCCGAAACGGAAGGAGAATGATGACATCACGTTCAGTAGGCGTGATCTAGAGGGAAGGAAGTACCCTCACATGGATCCCATGGTCATCTCTGCCTGGTTCGGTCCAGCCAAGGTTTTCCGAATTCTAGTGGACACTGGAAGCTTAGTAAATATCCTATTCAAGCATGCTTTCGAAAAAATGAAGCTGTCAATGAAGGATGTGTCTCCCTGCAACAAACCACTACATGGTTTCACTGGGGATGCGAAGATGCCCCTCAGGCAACTGGACCTCTTTGTCGAAATAGGAAGTCATCCCCGCTCCGTTGTGCGAAAACAAACATTTGTGCTAATAGAGAACCACTCGGCCTACAACGCCATTTTGGGAAGACCAACATTGTCTGACTTCTAAATTGTCCTAGCCCCATGGTGCCTGAAGATGAAATTTCCAATAGACAACGGAATAGGGGAAGTAGAGGGGGATCAAGACACCGCTCGAGATTTCTATGTGACTGAACTTCGCAATTACCGCAGAAAAGATAAAGGGAAAAATGCAGAGACTACTCTCTGCATAAAAAGCTTGGAAGCATAGCAACTAAAGAAAGCCCATCCTCTTCGATATACCAGTGATCCTTTCAATGAATTAGACCCCAGGGACAAAGAGGAGGAGGCCACCGCTGAGCCTGCAGAGGCTATGGAATTTGTATCTGTAGACAAACACAACCCAAGTAGACTGCTAAGAGTCGGGTCTCAGTTAAGAGTGGAATTGAAGGATCAACTCGTCGATTTCCTTCGCCACAACATGGATGTATTTGCATGGACGCACGCCGACATGACTGGAATCTCCCCAGACATAGCATGCCATGTATTGAACATCGATCCCATCAAGGTGCTAGTAAAGCAGAAAAAGAGAAGCATGGGGGCAGAACGATCAGCAGCCCTCAAGGAAGAAGTAAAGAACTTACTTGCCAATGATTTCATACGAGAAGCCATCTACCCAGAATGGATCGCTAACCCGGTACTGGTAAAGAAGGATAATGGGAAGTGGCGAACATGCATCGACTTCTCCAACTTAAATGACGCTTGCCCGAAGGACTGCTTCCCACTCCCCCGAATCGATCAGCTCGTGGACAGCACAGCCGGACACGAACTCTTATCCTTTATGGACACATACTCAGGATATAACCAGATCCCTATGCACGCCCCCGATCAAGACCACACTAGTTTCATCACTGACCGAGGATTGTACTGCTATAAAGTAATGCCTTTTGGACTTAAAAACATCGGAGCTACTTATCAGCGCCTCGTCAACAAGATGTTTGCAGAACTAATAGGACGAACTATGGAAGTTTATGTGGATGACATGCTGGTAAAATCGAGGAAAGCCAGCGATCATTTAAGCCACCTGGACGAGATGTTTCAAGTACTTCGCCAATATGGAATGAAGCTGAAACCTCTAAAGTGCTCCTTCGGAGTATCGTCGGGAAAGTTCTTGGGATTCATCGTCCATGCCAGAGGAATTTAAGCAAACCTTGAACAAGTCCGAGCTTTGAAAGAAATCAGGATACCTTCCACTCGAAAAGAAATGCAAAGCCTAAATGGGAAAGTGGCCGCCCTATGCAAATTCATCTCTAAAGCAACTGACAAATGCATCCCTTTCTTCGAAGCCCTAAAGAAAGACAAAGGAAAGTTCGAATGGACTGACGAGTGCTCGACAACCTTCCTTAACCTAATCGAACACCTCCAGAGACCAGCAGCACTCTCCACTCCAAATGAAGGTGAAGAACTATACCTATACCTTGGTGTGTCATCCCATGCTCTAAGCGCCGCCTTGGTGAGAGAAGACAACCGCGCGCAGCGGCCCGTATACTTTGTAAGCAAGAGGTTTACGGGGGCAGAAGCTAGATACCCTAAAGTTGAAAAGCTAGCATACTGTTTGCTAATCACGTCACGGAAACTGCGACACTATTTCCAATCTCATTCCATCAGAGTTTTTAACTGATCAACCGCTAAGGCAGGTACTCCATCGCCCCGACACTTCTGGGAGACTACTTAAGTAGTGCATTGAACTAAGTCAATATGATATCACCTACCATCCTCGCACCGCTAGCAAGGGGCAAGCCATAGCTGATTTCATTGCCGAATTCACTACTAACGAAGGTAAGGAGCAATCTGAAATAGCAGAAGATATCAAGTGGAATCTCTTCGTAGATGGAGCATCAAATGAACAAGGCTCGGGGGAAGGTGTTGTGATAATCACCCCAGGGGAAGGAAGCTGCACTACGCCTTAAGGTTGGAATTCGCTGCCACCAACAACGACGCAGAATACGAAGCAGTGATAGCCGAATTAGAGCTTTCCCTAGAGATTGGAGTCGGTTCTTTATGTCTCCATAGTGATTCTCAACTTATTGTAAATCAAATACGGGGAGAATTCCAGACTCGAGGAGAACGACTCACAGCGTATCTAAAGAAGACCAAGCTGTTGCTCAATCAATTGGATCACTATTTAATCAAACACATTCCTCGAGAAGAGAATCAGGAGGCCGACGAACTAGCAAAGCAAGCTAGCATGAAGGACGGCACCACTTCCGGAACAATAACCGTCTCAAAGCAACTAGCCCCGAGTTACGAGCCAATGAATATGATAGCTGCAATCGAAGAGGAAACTTGGATGACTCCCATCCGGAAGTACTTACAAAGTGGCACACTGCCCAACGGGCGTAACGAAGCTAGGAAAATTTTAAGGAAAGCTTCCCGCTACACATTACAAGAAGACATCCTCTATCGGCGCGGTTTCTCTAATCCCTTATTAAGGTGTATCGCTGGAAGGGAAGCCAGGGAAGTCTTGTCCAACATCCATGAAGGAAGTTGCGGAGATCACGCCGAAGGGCAGACTCTAGCAAAGAAAATACTCCGATACGGGTATTACTGGCCCACTTTAAACAAAGACGCCTTGGACTTCGTCAAAAAATGCGACAGATGTCAGAAATTTGCTAAGATTCCTTGACTACCCACAAATGAGATTACTCAAATGACCAGCCCTTGGCTCTTTGCAATATAGGGAATTGACTTGATTGGCGAACTGCCAGTAGGCCGAGGCGGAGCCAAATATGCCATAGTGGCAGTTGACTATTTCACCAAATGGGTGGAAGCAGAGCCTCTAAATAAAATATCTTCGGCAAAAGTTATTAACTTCTTGATCAAAAATGTTTTATGCAGGTACGGGGTTCCACTCAAAATCATATCGGACAATGGACTTCAATTTGACAGCGAGGAATTCACCGACTGGTGCCAAGAGCACGGAATTCACAAAAGCTTCTCATCTGTGGCTTATCCCCAGGCAAATGGACAAGTCGAAGCTGTCAACAAAATCCTCAAAACTCTAATCAAGAAGAAACTTGAAAAGTCAAAAGGCGCTTGGGCGGATGAACTTCCTACGGCACTTTGGGCCTACCGCACATCTTACAGAACATCAACAGGGGATACTCCTTTCTCTTTGGCATACGGATCGGAGGCCATGCTCCCAGTTGAAACTGTAGTGCCTTCCCGCCGTCGGATCCACTACAACCCAGAAGAGAATGAAGAACTCCTCCGCATGTCTTTGGATCTAATTAAGGAGAGAAGAAACGATGCAGCACTCAAAGCAGCATCTCACAAGCAAAAAGTGGCAGCACAATACAACTCCAAAGTCAAGCACCGCAGCTTACAAGAAGGAGATCTTGTCCTCAAGCAGATCTTCCCACACCCCGAAGCGCTAGATCCAATCTGGGACGAACCCTATGTAATTCATAAAGATCTCCACAACGGAGCTTATATTTTGTCAACAGTGGACGGAGAGGTGTTCCAGAGGGCATGGAACATCCAACACCTACGTCGATACTTTTCTTAACTTGTACTGCCCATATGAAGTGAATTAACAAAGAGAATTAGTGGAGGTAGGCATTTTCGTGCCGAACCACTTTAAAAATCTTGTCTCTTTTTAACTTGTTCCTTTATATCTTGGCTGCTTGTTGAGCTTTATCCATTTCTATTGAACAAAATCATGTATAACGACATTTCCATTCTGGACACTTCACGGCACAACCTCGCCTAGACAAGACCCAACAGGTACTATGCGAATCTATGCACTCGCCAATGAGACACTTTTGCTCCAGCATCCCTCTGCTGCAGGTTAACTCATTGCTCGCGACTGCCCTCAAAGCCAACTGTAATGAGCCGATTATAAGCCATCAAGAAGGCTGAGTATAGCCGATGGCAGCTCATTACGGCGTTCGGCTCGCCGGCAACTGTGAACCTACTTTAAGCCCCAACGTAAGGTGTGGCCAGCCAGGGGTAGTTCATGGTTGACGATCGGCACCCACGCTTGCCGGCCACAGTAAATCGAATAATACCCACGATTGCGGGCCATAATGGCTCGGGTAGTTACTGTGCGCGATCTCGGCTCCGATATGTCTTAAGTGCGGCTGTGGTAAAAAAGATAAACTCCCCGCGTAGGCGTAAGATGGGTGACAAATGTCTCCAAGACCCACAGCTAGGGAAAGTGACTACAAAACCCGTTTGCCATGAACTTAAGCATATCGACGGCCTTCCACGATTGGAAGTTTTACTATTTCTTATATTTCCATTTTATTTATAAAACTCTCCTCCTATCCTCTATAACGATCCCTAAAGTACAGGACACAAAATAGGAGACACTCGCTAATGGGAATGAGAACTCACAGCTGGACGGCAGGTCACTCAGCTGCATTCCATATCCAATTACGCAAGGCATTCAAAGCTACCGTCTACAGTTAAAACTTGAAGGGCGGTACTTTCTTCTCTTATACATAAATATGTAGCCATAATTTATTCACACAAACATCGCAAGATATGAAATCATATTTTAAGCAAGAAATTGACATCAAACACAATTGAATCACAGGCATGTGCACAGCTATATTTCTTATGCAATACATCAGAATAACAAAAGCATTCAAATATAGCAGAATCAGTTTATGTTATAAAATTACGTAAAACCGTTCATTACAAATGAAATAATTACAGCCCAAAAGTACACTAATGTTTTCGAACTAGTATATACAGGAATGCCAAGTAAACCAAAAAAGTAGTCGGCTGCAGCAGGGCTCCGCCTCTATCCTGCTAGCCCTCCGAGATCTACTTGACCACAGGATCAGAACTCCCAGCATGCTGGCCAGAGGTCCCACCTGTCCAATTCAGAAGAAGAATCTATTAGATAAACGATAAGAAATCAAGTTAAGAAAAGATTAAAAGGGAAGACTTACCAACGTCTGCTCCCTGATCGTCATCCTCCAACCGTACACCCACTTCCTCAGCGGTAAGCAGCCGCATGCCCTCCTTCACCGCCACCTTCTCCTCCTTGGTAAACTGTGCGGTAACCACATCCATTCTGAAAGCCGCGCCACCCTCTTTATCCACCTCAGCCTTGGCCTCCTCCAAAGCCCGGAGATATATCTTAGCCATGACCCGGGGATAATCGTCCATCCAGGACAGGTTGCCCTGCTTCCAAGTACGGAAGTGCATGTCCTGGAGCAACTCATCCATTATCCCCTCGTTCTCCTCAAACTCCCTCATTCGGGCCTCGGAAGCCGACAGCCTTCCAACGGCAGCATCTCTCTCCAATCGGTATCTCGAGCAGTCAGCCTGAAGGGATTTCCGCATCGCCTCCATCTCCTCCTTCAGCTTAGCTTGAGCAAGCTCTACGGCCTCAAGCTTCCCAGATAACTCCTCTATCTGCTCAAGATCCGCTCTCCGAAGCTCATCCACAGTGGCAATGGCCATATCAATTCGTTCCTTGCAGGTGGCCTCCATTTTTCGCAGCTCGGCTATACTAGCGTCCTCCATAGTTTTCTTTAGCCGTCTGGAGGCCGCCTCATGTTGGGAGATCTGAATGGCCTGATCGGCAAGCTGTTTGGCTTGATCGGAAACCATTAGCCGCAGCCGAATGTTATCACTTTCGATTTCCTCTCTAGCCTTGACCAATCGGGCGTGATGCTCCATTAACATCTCGGTCTCTTCAGCCACCCGATCGATGTTTGCCTTGGCCTCATCCCCCATAGTCACAATCCGAGTAGTCAACAAGTCGAGATCCAAAGCCTTAGCCTCATCAAGTACCCTTACCATAGGATTGCGGGGTAGGAGGTGCTCACCGGTAACCTCATCGAAGGAAATATCATGAGAACTCGGGTCCAGATCTGGATGACCCGCAAATGGGTTATGAGCCAAGTCGGGACGATCAATATGAGTAACGGAAGGATTCTCTGATGGATGCGGAGATGGTATAGACTCAGTATCTTCCTCCGTGATGTCATGAATAGGCTGGGTTGGGGGATAATGTCCAAGTGAAGGTTCGAACATGGAACGCCTCCTCTTTCTCTTTTGAATATCCTCTTCGATAACTCCGAGAAGAGGACGGTAACTGACTACGCTCCCGGAAAGGTCAGTCGAGGGCTTCGGTTTAGCAGAAGCCTTGAAGAGTTTCAATTGCTCAAGGCGGTGCCGAATGTCTGATGTCTTGGCCACCTCAACCGATCCTTAAATAAAAACCAAGTGTTACAAGCATGCATGAGGCTATAATTCAAGAAACATATGAAGTTAAAAAAAAGGAGTTAAGAATTCACATTGAACCGCCGGAGTCTCCTTAGCCGGAATCCTTTGAGAAGATGAACCGGCACCAGTCCCGGCCTTATCAGTTTCCTTCGGTTTCTCCACCAAGGCCGACCCTTCCTCCAACCCCTCAAAGGCTTGGCGGAAAGCATCATCCGTCCACTCTTGAATCTCACCCGCTTGCCCAGAAGTCAAGGCACCAACGCCGCTACCACTCTGCCCTTCGCCGCCGTTACCACCGTCACCTTCTCCGCCATCTCCGCTCTCCTCCTCGCCTCTTTCCTCCTCTCCACTTTCCTCCTACGGGACATCTGGGCATGTGCTGGGAGAGGGTCCATCAGATTTCTTAAGCTTCTTCCCCCCGACGACTGGAGGTATCAAAAGGGTCTCCTCTTTATAATGGCCCCACCTTTAGCTTTGGCAGCCCTCTCCTCGGCTGTATCTCTCTGCTTAACCACAGATTGACATGGCAAAATCAAGTTGTGCTCCAGGAGAGTGGCATTCCTGATCAGGTAAGAAGCTGACCTATCCCTTCCTGAGATGGCCTCTATCTCCGCAGCCATCTGTACCAGGCGACCATTCTCCACGATCGTAAAGCCACCTATAGCTAGCAAGAAACAGAAGCATATAAGAAGAAGCATTGCAGTCGGGACAGAGAAATCACAAATGAAATTCAACTTACAGCCAGAAGTGAAAAGGCGAAAAGAAACAGAGTCGTCCTTGACGAAGAACCATTCCTTCTTAAACATGGTGAACTTCGAGTATAAGTCCAAACCGGCTTGAAGGACACGGCCGATTCCAAACTGATGTATGGGGACCCCTTCTTGTAACCTCTCAAATTATATAGGTATCGAATCTCCCGGTTGGAAGGGGGGCGCCCGTACTTCCTCTGGAAAATGATGAACAAACACACCAGGATAGCATAGGAGTTGGGCTGAAGCTGGAATGGAGCCACCTTCAAGTAAGTGAGGAAGCTAACTATCCAAGCATTGATCGGAGGAATGGCCCCGCACATGCAATGGTATCGGCTATAGGCGAAATATCCTTCAGGAGGATCATACGGAATCACACCATCTCTCGGCAATAGCATACTCGCTCTGTCAATCCCAAAGGAGCGAGCAATGACATCAAGTTGTCCCTCTTTGAGGGAGCTCAGAAAGCAATCGGGAGGAGAGTTCAGAAGCTTTTGAGGGCCATATCCGTCCACTAATGACCTCAGGGCAGGTCCCTGTCGCGCTGGTCCTGGCTTGGCAGGGGGCACAATGGGAGGCTCACCTCGGTCCGTAGATTTTCTCTTTTCTGAACGAGTTTCAACTTTGTGAGACATTTATCTGCAAACACAAAAGCAAAAGCACGTTGTTAGGACGTAGGATGTAGGAATATAAAACAGGCAAGTTTTTTAGATTCATTCGGTATCAATTTCGTCCGGTACACATGGTCCACGAGCTCATCCGGCCGTTCAAGTATATGGCTCCATTCGATACTCGAAATCCACAAGTCCGTTCGGTAAAAAACTCATTCGGCAGAAAAGAGGGGGAACTCACCTGATTCGGCGAAAACCAGGATTGGTTCGGCTAACACTTTTGATTCAGCTAACACCAGATTCGGCTAATACGTTTGAACCGGCAATGCCAAGGATTTGATTTGGCTGGTAAGGAATAATGGAAGCACAAGGCCCATACTTATAGGCAATTACGAACAACCGGACCATTTGGTTCGGCACACATATCCGAGCTAAAAAATAAAGCATGTCATGTGCATACACATGCCCTATATTGGGGGGCAAGTGTTGGGTAAGTTTCAGCCGAACCAGCCCACTACCGGCCCAAGACGACCGAACCACACTCCGTCCTCCCATTACCAACTCCAAGAACTGCCGGACCAACTCCAAGCCGAACCATTAACTACTCCCTAGCTCCTACCGGACCACTTCTCCACCAAGTCCCACCGGTCCAACATCTCAACGGACCAGTTCCACCGAATCAACATCCCACGACAACCGAACCAGCTCATCCCCAACCTACTCCACCTACCACCGAATCATAGAACACCGCTCCAACCACCACCGAACCAGGTGGCCACCGATCCAAAAGCCTCTCCAGCAACCACTGCCGAACCAAACCATCTACCACCTACCACTGAACAAGGGCGTGCCGGACCAACTCTTCTAGGCCAGACTGCACCAGCCCAGGCCCACCAGCAGCTATATACATCAAAGACCCCTGCCCGCAGCCTCACTTTATAAATAGAGGGGCAGGGGTACAACAATGGCAGACAAGTTTTGAGAGCTCAAGCACGGATAGAACTTTCAAACAATCTTCAGTTACTTGTAATCAAAGCTTTGTACTTGTAATCTGAATAGAAAAGGAGAATAACATATAAAGTGGACATAGGCACGTTCTAGCCGAACCACTATAAATCTGTGTGTCTTTTATAGTTTAGTCCATCTATTTCATATATTTGCATAAATCATCAAATCATTAAGAACAACCTATAATCAACTAAATCATACGACTTGGAGGTGTTTGCCCATTTTTGGTGCAAACATTAATAAAGTGGATTAATTTCATTTAAGCTATAAACTGAATTAAAAATGAATAAGGGCTTGAATTTTTAAAATTAAATGTAATTTAAGTGTGAAAGAGATTAAATAAAATAAATGAATGTAAGAAAAAACTAGTATGAGTAATTGGATTTGATTTAAAACTGGATAAAGAAAATTTTAAATTGCAAGTGGAGTAGTTTAAAAAAAATTGAATGTTAACTATATAATATGGAATAAGTCATTAAAAAAAATTATAAGCTAACATGGACATAAGGGAAGCTGAATGAATTAATTGTGGAAAAAAGTTATTAATATAAATTGAGATATAAAATAAAAAATTAAATTTACTTTAGTAAATTAAGATTATGAATTTGAATAAATGAAGTCAATCGATGAGTTAATAACAACTTAAAATATGGAGTAATAACAATAAACGCGATTGTGTTGTATAAAAAAAAGAATATACTAAGTGGAAACAAGATTTAACTTAAGCATGGTTAAGTGGAATAATTTTTATAAATGATTCCTTAATGAATTTATATGAAATATAAAAAAAGAAAAAAGGGAAAAAAGAAAAAGTGAACCAATTGGAATTTCACAAATTGAGTTGAATAAAATTGAATATATGAACGATTGAAATGAAATAAGTGGATGTGAGCTTAATAATATTTAAATGAATGGAATTTTTTTTTGAAACAAATGAGATTCAAAATAAGTTGATTCAACATTATGAACAAATGGAAATGAGAAAATTAGTTGTTAATAAAATTTAATGTTAATGAGAATGTACAAATTAGATATTGACATTGAATTGTAAATTATGGTAGTTATGAAATGAATTGAATGAATATTTATTTTTCAGATGATTTTTGTTATTGTAAATCATTGTTTAATTATTTTGGATGCATATTATTGTTGTATGGTTGCGTATTTGTGCTCATGTTTGAGATTTGGATTTAAAATTTATGTTTTATACTTATTGTACCTTATACATGTTCTACATCTTATTATAAGTAACTAATATTTCAAATTGAGTTGAGATAGGTACATACGAAGACCGTTTGGGGGCGTATACGTTGATTATTATATGCTTTGCTTGCTTAATACGAGCGAACTCGTTCGTATTATAAATAATAAGGTACGTATCTCGGATTACATATTGCGATTTTATATTTATGCCCTTCGAGATGCCTCAACATCGAGATGAGATGTATATTTGGTATACATTGGTTATATTTGTGTTATATATTGAAGTGTAAAAATTTTCCGATCGAGCCGTGCAAAGGAGACTCTGCTGAAATTTTTCGTAAATCCGCGTGTTATAAATTTTTTTTGAAGTAATATATATATATATAACTTGTTTTGTTAATTAACTTGTAAAAATTCCGTAAGCCGATCGAAGTGGTGTAGTAGAAGCATAGTAATAGTTTTGAATACCAGATGCTTATGTTTTATAAGTTGACTATTTTTAAAAAAAAATATTGTATGTTAAATTCTTTACTTAACGCCTTTTCGAGAACAAAAAGTTTTGAGTGAGGGTAGTATGTAACGACCCGTATTTTCGGCTATTTTAAATTATTAAATTTATTGCATTTGTTGGATAAATATGGATAGAAATAAAATTTAAAGATTTATTAATATTGGTTTATTGGATAATTAAATTGTTTAAAACTTGGAAATAATTTGAATAATTTAATTCTAGATCTAAGATGATTCAAAATGATATCGAAAATTGATTTAAGTTTTATTTAAATATGAATGAAGATGGTTAACATTTAAAATTAAATTTAAAAGTGAATAATTAAAAATTGGAAATTTTATATTTCAATTAACGAGTAAAAATTGCCATTTTGGCCACTAACTTGGATTTCGACGAAACCAGTTTCATCGGATCCTAATAGTGAGTGATTGTAAGACTTCCATTTTCGTAGCGATCGGACTTGTCCTTTGGCCGTGCAAGCTTGAAATGTGTAGAAATTAATTTAAGGAATTCAATAAAATATATTGATTTTGAAAAGCTATCTTCCACACACGATCGAATTAGGCCTCGAAACTAGTTCCATTGCATTCAAAATGGGGGTAAAACATTATAAACGCCTAGCGGCACGTCTCGATTGGAGTTCGGACGATTTTGTACCTAACTATATAAATACGCATTATAACGTCCCGAAATTTTCGATCCAGAAAATTTCAGATAGTTAGAGAAAAGAAGAAAGAGATAGAAGAAGAACAGAAAAGATACACACAAACTCACATTCGCAACGGATAAAATATAATATCAATAATAGTTATATCATAGAAAACTATATCTATCAATTTACATCGATATATCAGAGTTACAACAATTTTATACAACATTGGATAGATACAATCTAACATGTCTCAGATATATACAATATCATGGTGGAAACTCTCCATACGTCCCTGCCATCCAGCTCGCCTCCTGAGCACCAGAACGTCCTTACCTGAAAATCTGTAATACTCGGTCTGACCCGAGCATTACATCAAAGTAACACCCGGGTCAGGTTGGAAACCAGGGTGAGTAAACCCATCTAACTTGGAATACAAAAGCATACAATTTATATAAACCCGGGGGTAACTTATATCAATCTACACTTCACAAGTTATTATACATCAACCATTTCACACATCAATTTCAAAGTGCCAAAACTTAGATTTAAATGGTCCAATTTACTTAAGTCTTTTCACTTCAGCCTTTCAGTTTCATATATCAAATTATAAGAATCAAAGTGGTTTCGGGTATTCACTAATACCCGACTCCGGTCTCTTCGAAACCAAAATTATCTTAACTAAAATTATTCAAGTGAAGTACAACTCAATTTTAAATACAGGATGTCATGTAATTCATCAACAATAGATAACACCATCATCACAATTCAAATCAAGCATCACAAACCACATATTAATTAATCAAAAACTTCCAATATCGATCTATTTATCCTTTGATTACATTTAAGTAATTAACCCTTAATTAATTTCACAAATTAATTATCCTCAACCCAATACGGTAATTAGCCTTTAATAATTTCATTAGTTACTTGCTAACTATAATTATTATCACCCTTGATTAATAACATCAGTAATTAACTGCCCTTAATTACATCATTGAATAAATTAACCCTTAATTTATTCCCCAATTAATCCCTTGATTAATTACAAAGTAATTAAATCCAAATTACTTCCATTATTAAAACATCTTTTATTACATCCAGTAAATATCAATTAATTACTTCCCTAAGTAATTACAATCCCACTAATTACATTAAGTAATTATTCATCAATCATCAAGTGTTTAAATTAATTAAACTTAATTAACTAACCTAAACAAATCACATTATCCCAATTAATTTCATCAAGTAATTAACTCATTAATTACTTCTATTAAGTAATTAACCATAAACAATTTCACAAATGATTATCATTAATTAATTAATCTAATTAATTATTAAAAATTACATACATTAATTAATTGTTAAATAATCTTAAGTTAATGACCTTTGTTAACAATCCTTAATTACTTCTTTTAAGTAATTAACTCAAATTATCCAATATTAATTACAAATTAATTAATTACCAATTAATCTTAACCATTCCTATTTATAGATTAATTAACCTTAATTAATTAATCTCAAATCTTAATTAATCAATTTAAAATTTATTAATTACTTAATTAATCATCCACATTATTAATTAATTAAATAATTAATTACCCATTTAAATTAACTTAATAATTTAAATGAATCCAATTTCTTAAGTTCTAACTTAATTTAAGAATCATTTCTTACTTATTTAAAGTATTTTAAAAACACTTTGTTTTCAAATTTACTTTAAATTTCACTTTAAATTTCATTTTAAACTTAAGATACAAATTTAACTTAAACGAGGTTTTTAAAACAATTCAAACCTTATTATCTCATATGTCAAAAGAAACATCCACTTATAAAATAAGTTTAAAAGAATTTAAATTCCAATTCAATTTAAAAATTTCTTTTAAATTTCAAACTGAAATACAGCTTGAACATTTATTACAGATTTAAACTTAAATCCTTGAAAGCTTTACTTATATAAATCCTCAAATCATTTAACCTTCCAATATAATTAAATGATTTAAATTTATACTTGTTTTATTTTAAAAACTCAGTTTAAATTTCCATTTTGCATTTTATACTTTCTTTTAATTTTAAAAACAGAACGGGTTTTCTGTTTTTATTTAAAACCCAAACTAAAATTTAAAAATTCAAATTATTTTAAAACCAAGATTTAAACTGTTGGATTCATATTTAAATTCAGGTTTTAAACTCGGTTCAAATTTTAGTTTGCATTTTAAAACTTTACTTCAAATTTTCAAAATACTATAACAGGTTTCTGTTTATGTTTAAACCTGAAACAACAGTTTTACCCGAGCAACCCTATATATACTTCGAGTCAGGAACTCCCTTACTTCGAGTTTACTCTAAAATGACTTCGAGTCACTACCTAATCTCCTTCGAGGAAATCACTCCAAATACCCGAGAACAACTCGAGCAAATCGAAGCTTACAGTCCGAAAACTCATCAGCAAAACACCCTGGTTTACACTTTTACAACTTCATCATTTAGTTCCAAATCAAAGAAACCCAAACACGATAAATCATGCAAATGCCCCGAGTACAACATCGAGCTCCAACCCAAATTTCCAGAGCTCCACTTCGAGACCCAACCCGAGACACCATCCACCTCCAAACACTGACACAACAACCCTATCGTGCACGTACACCGATGCTCCACGCCGCCGTGACCTTCGCCGATACCTCCCACAAGTTGGCGACGAACTCACGAGTCGATTCCGACCATCCATTCAACATCACCTCTTCCCAAATCAAATTCGAGTATTCCATTCAACACTGGAATCTGACCTCACCAGAAATCTAACCCTAAACCACCATTGCCGTTCACCAGAGTTCACCGAACTCCATCCACGGCCTTGTTAGTCCCGATGCCATCTTATCACATAAGCACTCGCAGCTCGATTCACCAATGAAGCCACAGTAATCGAATTTCTTAACTTTGACTGAACTAGGGTTAATAACTTAATCGAGAAATTCCCAATGCCTCAGTGGATTAACCACCTTCCAGCCATTTTTGCCGAACATCTCAGTACCCCGACCTCCTCCAGTAATGGCCTCAATCACCAGAACCCCTCCAGCTACTCGAAAACCTTAAAAATCCATATTCTGGTTAACCCAGAATAACACATTCAATCCAAGACTAAAATTTATGAATTTCCTCTTCAAAATCATAATTTAAGTCAACGATTCAGGATATAAAAGAAAATCAGAGGGTTGTTGTGTTTGAATTTTAACATTTGTCAAAATTTTCATTGCTATTTACTTTTACTTTTTTTTTATATATAAAACTTTAAACTCTGCACATATGAGCAGAGATATACTCAGGCAACCCACATGCACATTTCCCTCAAATGCATACACACATAGATTTACTTATATCCACACATGCAAAGCATTTTTCCAACACAGAACTTCACATTCAACAACTAACTAAAGCTTAATAGGAAGTGTTTACTCACCTGTTCTTTTAAAACAGTGAACAACCCTCCCATTTTTTATTTCTCCTCTCTAAAATCTGATGTACTTGATTCTGAATTTCCATAGTAGATCTCTGAATCGAGTTTAAACTTGCTTGTTTGACGCTTGATCAGGTTGTACTAGTAGTTTGATTTTCCTTCTTCTCTGATCTTAATTCTGAGGTTGCTGCTTAAATCTTGAAATCAAATTGATCTTTGTTTTTATCTTGTTCCAGGTTTTTGATTGCCAAAATTCGATATAATTCATTTCCATGTTGAAGATTCTTGATCTTGCTGTTGCTTATGGTTCGGTTGATAAATGTTTTAATAAATTTGAGCTTCCATTAGATCAATTTTGAGGAAAAAAATATGAAAAAGAAAAATAATGGTCTGGCTTCATTTTTTTATTTAATTTTACAATTTCAAATGGAAAAGCTTTGCCACTTGTTACCATAGGATTACAAGTGTTCATCTTCTATATTCATGGTTTTGCAAATGTCATTTGCTAAATAAATGTGTTTAAGTCCTTGTAATTTTTTTATAACTTTTGTTTTGTACACTTACTTAAATTTTATTAAAATTTTAAACTCTGCCCTTTTCATTTAATTAGTTTATGAATCAAATTCTCTTAAATGCTTATATATATATATTAAGAAAATGTATTATGCTTACAATGTACATTAAATCTTTTATCAAGTTCTATTCAAATATGGATTATAATATTCTTATGCTTTTAAACCCAATTATATTTATAAATTAGTTCATACGTATTTTATTTTATTATTATTATTATTATTATTTTTTACCCAGTTATTTATTAGACTAACAGTTATTCAAATTCCGGGTTATCACAATCCTCCCCCTTTGAATCTTTTCGTCCTCGAAAAGGATCGAAGCCAGAATTTAATAAAATGCTTATTTTTGGAAAAATATTCTTTGAAACACTTTTTAAAACTCTTTTAAAATTTTCATAATATTATAAAATGGTTTTATAAAAATAATTTTTATAACTCGATGTTTCAACACGTCCATCCTCGTTCTCACAGAAATTCGGTCATACGTTGATCAGGCGTAAGTCTGAAAATCTACAAGCACTTGGTAAACCCGTTTCAACACCCAGTGAAAATACTTTAAAAAATAGTTTTATTGAAAATATTGGAAACAATTTTTGAAAATAGAGGATATATCTTTGGTGAGAATGCTCTGAAAATCATCACCCCCATCCATGGTCACAGTTACATTCCAGGGTTACGTTGCCGTCGCAGCAAAAGTCCATGTAACTGCAGGCTCTCCGCGGCCTCTCGATTACGCCATGGAACCCACACAACAGATCACAGTTACACCTAGGGTTACGTTGCCGTCACAGCAAAAGTCCATGTAACTGCAGGCTCTTAGCGGCCTCTGATTTTCGCTGTCGAAATGAAACCTCTCCACTCCTACATAGGTCGCAGTCTGCCGATATAAAATCAAACGCAGACTGTTGGCTCTCAGCGGCACACACGACTTTCGCTATGTTATACCATAGGTCGCAGTCTACCGATATAAAATCAAACGCAGACTGTTGGCTCTCAGCAGCACACACGACTTTCGCTATGGTATATTCTACTCATAATCCCCAAGAACTAGTTTCGTCCGGACTTCTCATAGGATCAACTTTAGAACCCCCTTGGGGCTCAAGGCAGCACCACCCGGTGGTAATCCTGAGAAGTTCATTTCAAGGGAGCGTCTTTTCCCTAGAGCCATCATCAAAACATTTTATACTATACACATATAGTATTTTAAAATCATACACCTAGTATGATCTCATACAAAGCTCCTTTACACAAAATCGATTATCCCAAAATCGATAATTCTCAAACTAGGCTTTCCAAATTCACATATTGATTTTACCCAAAAATCAAAAGCCTTTCCAAATCCAAAGTTTCCCAAAACCCTTTTTCAAAAATCCTTATAAGATCCTTTATATATATACATACATACATATATATATATATATATATATATATATATATATAAATTTTAAAACTTTGGATCATTTCAAATTTGTATAAAACTCCTTTTATACTTTCAAACATTTTTAAAAATCCTTTTCTTCTGGCAATAGATTCAACAAGGGGAGTTTATTTTATAAAACAAAGATATTTACTTTGTTTACTCAAAATCAGATATTCAAATTTGATTACTCCTTTCAATATCAATTTCATTCAAATCCGTACAATGTACGCATATCATTCGTACGCCATACCAATCTGATCGCTCACTCGATCACACAATTTCACTTCCGAACTAGTATCGTCCACCCGACTTCCTAGTGCGGACACAGATCTGGTTTCTTGATCAGAAAACATCATTCTCCTTGCATAGTCATAACTATGATAGAGAACATCCAGAACCAATCAACAATCCATATCCAGGTTCGCCGTCGAAAATCGAGTGAATAATCATACTCGGATCGATATAATTATCTCGAAACTCTGTGCTCGAATCTGGATCAAATTACTATGCGAATAGAATAACATACATATACCCTACGTATTTATCTCTATCGGTTATTAGCCAAATCAATTCCATTTCTATTCACATTCATTTTGATTATCATTTACCTACTCACTATTGCTTCAATCCATTTGGATTATTACCTCTATTCTTATCTCGATTGGGTATTTAACCAATAACGGTTTGAACTCCGACCAGTTTATTTAGAAAATAACTTGAAAAATTTTAAAAACAGATAAGTAGTTGGAAAATAATTACTTGTTTGTAAAATAGGTGTAAAATAGTTAGAAAATAGTTAAAACAATTATAGAAATTTTAGACAATTGCAAATAATAGTAAGATAGTAATTAGTTTTGTAAAATAGTTGAAATATAGTAATTAGTTTATAAAACAGCTGGAAAAATGTTAAACAGTTTCAAAAATAATTGTAAAACAAATATAAGATAGTTTGGCTTTTTTTTAAAAGAAAGGTTATATATATATAATAAATGGCTTGGAAAAATAGGTTTATATTAAAACAATTTATATTAAAAATATTCCAGAGTCAAAACTGCTCACTTCCCAATCTCCATTCCAAATCAATTCAATTTAAATTCCAATTTCATTTAAATTGACCCAATTCCAATTTAAATAACTTCAATTTCCATTGAAAATTGATTTAACCCCAATTCAAGTCGAATTAACCTCAATTTCTTCCCAAATTCAATTCAAATTCCATTTGAATTTAAAATTATTCAACTTTAATTACAAATTTCAAATTATTCAAATAAATCTGGATTAATTTCAAATTGAATCCACTTCAATTTCAAATTGTTTCAAATTAATCCAATTCAAATTTTCCATTTGAATTTTATACTTATACTTCTTCAATCACAATTTCAGTTAATTCAAATCAAATTCAATTTGAACTAATTTCAATCCAAATCCCAAATTTAAACCATCTCGAATTATATAAATTCGAATTAAATTTACTAAGGTTGGTTTAACCCCTTAAACCAAGTTAACCTTTATTAAAAGCTTTTACACAATTTAATTCAGAATTCAAACTCCATTTTTAATCTATTTCAAAGTTCAAATAATTCAAACTTTTTTTTAAACAACTACGTATTTGAAATTCAATTTATCATCAAATTTAAATTATGAAATCAAACTCTTGAAGTTTTGTCTTATATATTCAAATCTTAAGTCCAAAATGATTACATTTTACCTTCATAATGGATATATTACCATACCCAATTTAAATTAATCATTTAACTTCTCAATTTAAATTTCAATTTCATATTGAAATTCCCAAATCAGGTTAACCATACCAACTTTTTAAATGTATTCCCCAGGTAAATCTTAATTCGTTAAATCCAGTCAACCTCATTCAATCCTTAAACTTCACAATAATAATCTTCCCACTTAAGAACTTATCACTTTGGGTATCATCTCTTATTCCCAATTTAAAACTCAATATTTAGAGTTTATTTCAAACTAACTTTGATATTATGTATATCCACGTATAAACATATTAACTTCTTTTACATACCAAATTACACTTTAAAATTTTAAACCACCTTTGGTTTTTAATTCAAAACAATTTCTTTAAAATTTTCAAACATTTCTTATTTTAAAATAAGATCATATTCAAAGTAGTTTGAATAATATTATTTCCTTTAACATTTTGAAAACAATTTTCAAATGTTTAAATTTAGAATTCAGAACTTCATAATTGGAAACCCACTTTAATTTTCATTCTTTCAAATCTACAAGTTTATTCTCCTTTTAAATGTTTACTTCCTTAAACATTTTATTGTTTATTGAAGAACAATCACTCCATTATTAAGCACAATAACCTTCTATTTCTTTGGTTTAAAACCAATTCTAATTCATCATCATTTTTTTTGAAATACTTCTCCAATGCAAGATTTCAATTTTAGATTGAATCCATTTTAAACTTATCTTTATTTAATTCCAACTTCAATTTGGTTGCATTCTATTACTTCTTAATTTAATTCTTACTATTACTTTTAATTTAATTAATACTACAACCAGTTTCCTTAATATAATAGATAATCTATTTCTTATATAAGATTCATTTACTTTTAAAATCATTTAAAAACCTTTATATAAGAAAATAACAAGTACGCTCTCTCATATTAACATACTCTACTCATCCTAGGGTACCACTTACCCTACCCTTAATGAGTAATCCCACCAGAGCCAAGGTTCTCGCTTAACCTTCAGCTATGATACCAAATGTAACGACCCGAAATTTTCGATCCCGAAAATTTCAGATAGTTGGACAAAAGAAGAAAGAGATAGAAGAAGAATAGAAAAGATACACACAAACTCACATTCGCAGCGGATAAAATATAATATCAATAATAGTTATATCATAGAAAACTGTATCTATCAATTTACATCGATATATCAGAGTTACAACAATTTTATACAACAATGGATAGATACAATCTAACATGTCTCAGATATATACAATATCATGGTGGAAACTCTCCATACGTCCCTGCCATCTAGCTCGCCTCCTGAGCTCCAGAACGTCCTTACCTGAAAATCTGTAATACTCGGTCTGACCCGAGCATTACATCAAAGTAACACCCGGGTCAGGCTGGAAACCAGCGTGAGTAAACCCATCTAACTTGGAATACAAAAGCATACAATTTATACAAACCCGGGGGTAACTTATATCAATCTACACTTCACAAGTTATTATACATTAACCATTTCACACATCAATTTCTAAGTGCCCAAACTTAGATTTAAATGGTCCAATTTACTTAAGTCTTTTCACTTCAGCCTATCAGCTTCACATATCAAATTATAAGAATCGAAGTGGTTTCGAGTATTCACTAATACCCGACTCCTGTCTCTTCGAAACCAAAATTATCTTAAATAAAATTATTCAAGTGAAGTACAACTCAATTTTAAATACAGGATGTCATATAATTCATCAACAATAGATAACACCATCATCACAATTCAAATCAAGCATCACAAACCACATATTAATTAATCAGAAACTTCCAATATCGATCTATTTATCCTTTGATTACATTTAAGTAATTAACCCTTAATTAATTTCACAAATTAATTATCCTCAACCCAATACGGTAATTAGCCTTTAATAATTTCATTAATTAATTGCTAACTATAATTATTATCACCCTTGATTAATAACATCAGTAATTAACTGCCCTTAATTACATCATTGAATAAATTAACCCTTGATTTATTCCCGAATTAATCCCTTGATCAATTACAAAGTAATTAAATCCAAATTACTACCATTATTAAAACATCTTTTATTACATCCAGTAAATATCAATTAATTACTTCCCTAAGTAATTACAATCCCATTAATTACATTAAGTAATTATTCATCAATCATCAAGTGTTTAAATTAATTAAACTTAATTAATTAACTTAAACAAATCACATTATCCCAATTAATTTCATCAAGTAATTAACTCATTAATTACTTCTATTAAGTAATTAACCATAAACAATTTCACAAATGATTATCATTAATCAATTAATCTAATTAATTATTAAAAATTACTTACATTAATTAATTGTTAAATAATCATAAGTTAATGACCTTCGTTAACAATCCTTAATTACTTCCTTTAAGTAATTAACTCAAATTATCCAATATTAATTACAAATTAATTAATTACCAATTAATCTTAACCATTCCTATTTATAGATTAATTAACCTTAATTAATTAATCTCAAATCTTAATTAATCAATTTAAAATTTATTAATTACTTAATTAATCATCCACATTATTAATTAATTAAATAATTAATTACCCATTTAAATTAACTTAATAATTTAAATGAATCCAATTTCTTAAGTTCTAATTTAATTTAAGAATCATTTCTTACTTATTTAAAGTATTTTAAAAACACTTTGTTTTCAAATTTTGCTTTAAATTTCACTTTAAATTTCATTTTAAACTTAAGATACAAATTTAACTTAAACGAGGTTTTTAAAACAATTCAAACCTTATTATCTCATATGTTAAAAGAAACATCCACTTATAAAATAAGTTTAAAAGAATTTAAATTCTAATTCAATTTAAAAATTTCTTTTAAATTTCAAACTGAAATACAGCTTGAACATTTATTATAGATTTAAATTTGAATCCTTGAAAGCTTTACTTATATAAATCCTCAAATCATTTAACCTTCCAATATAATTAAATGATTTAAATTTATACTTGTTTTATTTTAGAAACTCAGTTTAAATTTCCATTTTGCATTTTATACTTTCTTTTAATTTTAAAAACAGAACGGGTTTTCTGTTTTTATTTAAACCCAAACTAAAATTTAAAAATTCAAATTATTTTAAAACCAAGATTTAAACTGTTGAATTCATATTTAAATTCAGGTTTTAAACTCAATTCAAATTTTAGTTTGCATTTTAAAACTTTACTTCAAATTTTCAAAAACTATAACAGGTTTCTGTTTATGTTTAAACCTGAAACAACAGTTTTACCTGAGCAACCCTATATATACTTCGAGTCAGGAACTCCCTTACTTTGAGTTTACTCTAAATTGACTTCGAGTCACTACCTAATCTCCTTCGAGGAAATCACTCCAAATACCTGAGAACAACTCGAACAAATCGAAGCTCACAGTCCCAAAACTCATAAGCAAAACACCCTGGTTTACACTTGTACAACTTCATCATTTAGTTCCAGATCAAAGAAACCCAAACACGATAAATCATGCAAATGCCACGAGTACAACATCGAGTTCCAACCCAAATTTCCAGAGCTCCACTTTGAGACCCAACCCGAGACACCATCCACCTCCAAACACTGACACAACAACCCTATCGTGCACGTACACCGATGCTCCACGCCGCTGTGACCTTCACCGATACCTCCCACAAGTTGGCGACGAACTCACGAGTTGATTCCGACCATCCATTCAACATCACCTCTTCCCAAATCAAATTCGAAATTCCAGTCAACACTGGAATCTGACCTCACCAGAAATTTAACCCTAAACCACCATTGCCGTTCACCAGAGTTCACCGAACTCCGTCCACGGCCTTGTAAGTCCCCATGCCATCTTATCACATAAGCACTCGCAGCTCGATTCACCAATGAAGCCACAGTAATCGAATTTCTTAACTTCGACTGAACTAGTGTTAATAACTTAATCGAGAAATCCCCAATGCCTCAGTGGATTAACCACCTTCCAGCCATTTTTGTCGAACATCTCAGTACCCCGACCTCCTCAAGTAATGGCCTCGATCACCAGAACCCCTCCAGCTACTCGAAACCTTAAAAATCCATATTCTGGTTAACCCAGAATAACACATTCAATCCAAGACTAAAATTTATGAATTTCCTCTTCAAAATCATAATTTAAGTCAACGATTCAGGATATAAAAGAAAATCAGAGGGTTGTTGTGTTTGAATTTTAACATTTATCAAAATTTTCATTGCTATTTACTTTTTTTTTTTATAAAACTTTAAACTCTGCACATATGAACAGAGATATACTCAGGCAACCCACATGCACATTTCCCTCAAATGTATACACACATAGATTTACTTATATCCACACATGCAAAGCATTTTTCCAACACAGAACTTCACATTCAACAACTACACTTACTAAAGCTTAATAGGAAGAGTTTACTCACCTGTTCTTTTAAAACAGAGAACAACCCTCCCATTTTTTATTTCTCCTCTAAAATCTGATGTACTTGATTCTGAATTTCCATAGTAGATCTCTGAGTCGAGTTTAAACTTGCTTGTTTGACGCTTGATCAGGTTGTACTAGTAGTTTGATTTTCCTTCTTCTCTGATCTTAATTCTGAGGTTGCTGCTTAAATCTTGAAATCAAATTGATCTTTGTTTTTATCTTTTCCAGGTTTTTGGTTGCCAAAATTCGATATAATTCATTTCCAGGTTGAAGATTCTTGATCTTGCTGTTGCTTATGGTTCGGTTGATAAATGTTTTAATAAATTTGAGCTTCCATTAGATCAATTTTGAGGAAAAAAATATGAAAAAGAAAAATAATGGGCTGGCTTCATTTTTTTATTTAATTTTACAATTTCAAATGGAAAAGCTTTGCCACTTGTTACCATATGATTACAAGTGTTCATCTTCTATATTCATGGTTTTGCAAATGTCATTTGCTAAATAAATGTGTTTAAGTCCTTGTAATTTTTTTTATAACTTTTGTTTTGTACACTTACTTAAATTTTATTAAAATTTTAAACTTTACCCTTTTCATTTAATTAGTTTGTGAATCAAATTCTCTTAAATGCTTATATATATTAAGAAAATGTATTATGCTTACAATGTACATTAAATCTTTTATCAAGTTCTATTCAAATGTGGATTATAATATTCTTATGCTTTTAAACCCAATTATATTTATAAATTAGTTCATATGTATTTTATTTTATTATAATTATTTTTTACCCAGTTATTTATCAAACTAACAGTTATTCAAATTCCGGGTTATCACACGCATGCAAATCGAGGCAGTTTTATTATTATATTGTTTCAGAAACCTTAATTTCAAACCATGCCCGCCACCTATTATTCTAATGGCCAGAAATTGTTGATTTTCTTTCCCCTTTATCTCTCAATCCGTTCAACGAAATTGAAAAATTCCAAAAGCAAAGTTGTAAATCTCGACGATACATATAGTTGATCTATGCTATTATGTCACAGATTTGCCAGAATCTTGCTTGGAAGAATGGATTTGTTTGCTTGGATTGCGTGCAAACGGCGGCGGTGTGGTGGACGGTGCTTGGCGTGGGGGAGGTATGCGTGCACGTTTTGGCAAGATCTGATCATGGTCCGGTCAGTTTTTGTCATGCGCGTTCGTGAATTAAGGTTTGAGTTCATGGGTTTCGGTTGCTTGCTGTTCAACGGGGAGGAGATGTACGTGTTATTTTATATTTTTTTATTAATTTATATAAAAATTCAAATTGTTCTAACTCGAATATCTTTTTCATACGAGCTCGGATTCACGCGCGTTTTCTCCATTGCGTTTGTATCGAAATTCCGAACATTATGGAACTGGTTTGGCTGCATGCTGAGACTGTTCAAATTTGGGCCTTTATTTGGATTTTAAATCGTTGATAAATCAAAGGTGAGTGTTTATATTCTCATGATTGACTAAAATAATTTTATGTTAGTTATATTTATATTCTGAAGTGATATAAATTTGATTGGCTATTGTTTGGTAGGTTTAATTGTCATTTAAATTGGTATATGAATTAATTGATAGAATTTATATTGAATGTTAAATAAATTTAAATTTAATTGGCAGCATATTACCCGATGTGGTAAAAATTGAAATTTGTGAAGGTTATTAGCTTTATGGTTGATTGTTGTGATGGATGCTACTGGTCGATATTGGTTGTTTATTTATTTTGATATATCATGTTATCATCTTGTATATTGTTACTACATATAAAACTGTAAACTAAATTATTTCGAATAAATTAAGAAATAGGTTGAAATGATTTATACCTATGACATCTATTTAGATTGAAATAATATATATCCATCCTTGAAATTAAAGTGAAATAATTATCCACTTGGCCATAGGGTAGAGAATTATATACGGACATCGGGTTGGTTAAATTAAATGATTTTAAAAGTTGTTTTGAAATTATTTAAATGAATTGATTTTTAGAATAAAATCAAATTTATGGAAATTGAATTATTTTGAATTGGAGCTCGAAATGTTGGAATTTAAACTCGATAAATGAGATTGTTTAATTAATTGAAGTTTAAATTTTTAAGTTATAAGTGAAATACGTCATAAATTTCAGAAATGGATTTGTTTTAAAAGATTGGACTTTTATTCGAACTTTGAATATTTCTAAGAAAAAGTGATATGAAATGATATTTCAAATTTTAGTTTGGAATTGAATTATAATTAAAATTTTGGATGTAAATTCGATATTGAAGGTAAATTTGATTTAAGTATTTAAATCAAAATTTGAAATTGAAATTTAAATTAATTTGAAATTGGAATCTAAATTAATTTGAAATTGGAATCTAAATTAATTTGGAATTGAAATTCTAATTGAAATTAATTTGAAATTGGGATTAAATTATTTTGAAATTGGAATTTAAATTAATTTGAAATTGGAATTTAATTAATTTGGAATTCGAATTGGAATTGGAATTAGAAATTAATTTGGAATTGGAAATTAGTTTGAAATTGAGATTTATATTAATTTAGAAATGGAAATTAGGATTGAAACCAAAATTTATGTGGAATCGAAATTATTCGAGTTGGAATCGGAATTGAATCGATAAAATCGAATTTGAATTTATTTAGGTAGAAAAGTGGGATGTTGACCGGTCTGAATTTGGATTTTTTTTTAAAATGAATTTTTAGTATAAATGATTTTAAATCTATATTCTTTAAAAATTCAAATTATTTTGATTTTTTTAAACTATTTTACTATATAAACCATTTTTATATTCAAATTATTTTCGATTAAACTATTTAAACATTTCTATTAAATATTTTTAACTATTTAAACCATTTTCTAAAATTCAAACTGGTTAAAAGGTAAATTGTTTATATTTAAATCGTGGATTTAAATGCGAATTGGGTTAAAGTGAGTTATAACCAAAACTGTAATTCAAATCAAATTTTGAAGTGAAATCGATATATCAAGTTGAGTTGATATTTTTGAGTAAATACGATGATTTCGAAACGGATATGATTTTGAGTAAATATGATGATCTCGAAATGGTTTTGATTTTGAATATGATATTTTGATATCAAATACGAATTGTTTTCGAAGTGTAAAAGTACCAACCGGTGTGTAAAATGACGATTGGCTGTTAAAGAGACCAGGGCCTCTTATTGAAATACTCTCTTTCAATATTGAAACCACTTTGACAACCGTGTACGTGGTGGATGATATCCAGAATGTAGTGATTGAATTGGCGGCGTTTACTGGAATGAAGTAAGAGAATGATGATGGATAGCCTTGACATTCGTGTTATAATTAAAATGACTAAAAAAGGAGCCTATGTCTAGCCATTGAGGTTTGCTACCTCTAGCGACGTTGATCCCTCGTATTATTACTGTGATTTCGAATTCGATGGGTGCACCTTATTTGTCGTTTGGATTGATTATCGCGGTCGGCCACGGATGGGTTACGACCAGCCAAAAAGGGTAAACTGGTAGAATCCTACCTTGGGCATTGCCTCAGGTGCCTTGTCATATTTATCCCTATATGAGCCCATTACGATTTTGGTTTAAAACTATAAAATGCGTTAAGGTGGGTCAATGTAAAGCCTTAACGCTATTTTGATATCTATTTTACTGATAGACATTTTCTATTATAGCGTAAACTATTATATATAAATAGTTTAACGGTTCCTTAGGAGATGGAAAATCCCGTAACATATCTTAAGTTATTGCACTCGTATTCTACGATATTCATTTGACTTACATAAGAGTATTTTAGTCCACACTCGAGTATTTTGTCTTTTCATTATGCACGGGTCAGTCCTGAGTCTTTTTCAGCGTATTGGAGACTATTCTCAGAAGGACGAAGACGGAGCTTTGGTATATTACAATTATTATTATCTCTTGCATCATGTTATTCTACTGTATTGATTATTTATCCCTGATGTATAGATATAACTCTGATAAATGTGTATAGATTATGATCAGATGTATAGTAAACAACTTTTGAATTTTTATTTGATTGTTATATTTTATCGTTTCCGCTGTGAGATTCTGTGTTTTGTCTCCTTCCTCTCTTCTTATTTTTCTTACTTAACCCTATTGATTATCTACGTTCCGGATTGTTTAAGTAGGACATGTGTGGATTATTGTCGATATAAACCTTTCGAAATGTGGGTCGTCACACCTACTGTCCCAGTACGGCTCTTTTGGAAAGGGAGAGTAGATAAGGATGGTCGAGAAGGCATTGCGTTAGGTTGCTGTTCCATTCCTTAATTGCTAGCTTGCTAGATTGTAATTTGATAATCATCTTTTCATCTGATTTCATCAGTTAGCTGGGGCGCTTTTCTACTGGGTCTTAGTAGCCTGCTTGGGCAGAAGGTCTCTGAGGTCTTGTAGCTCCTTTACCCTTTGGTATGTTCTTTGTCACATTACTGGGTTTGCCGTCATCTTATCGCACTACTTCTAGTCTTTAGAACCGGTTTGCCTTCCCATCGAATTCTTCCTGGGTAGCAGGTTGTTTCATCCATTAATGATTCTTGAGGGCCTTGCAGCAGACTGCATCCACCACCCTCGCTTCGTCCATATGCCACTCATATCTATAAAAATGAAATTTCGAATCGGTTGCGTAGTTGTGTAAAAGGTAGTTGGCATGATAAACTTCTAGGATATTCTACCTATTGAGTGTCTTCGGTGAATGGGTTTTTGATTAGGGAAGATGCTCTAATCGTTGTCAGATCGATTCGTTTTCAAGTTACGGTTGTTTATATTGCTTGAGAATGATATACTCATGATTGTTTATGCTTAAATGATTAGAAATGCCGACCTAATGGCGAATCACTTATGATGGGGTCATGGATCGGTGATGATCCCCAAAAATTTTCAAACTAGGTGGGATCGGTCGGGGGCGACAAAGAATGCCCTATAACTTTTAGATACGTGACAAAGAATTTTTGGGGATCGTCACTGATCCATGACCCCATCACAAGTGAGTCACCATTCACTCGGCAGTTCCAATCATTTAAGCACAGGCAATCATGCATATATCATTCTTAAGCACTATAAACAGTCATAACTTGAAAACGAACCGATCTGACAATGATTAGAGCATCTTCCCTAATCAAAACCCATTCACCGAAGCCGCTCAACATGCGGAATATCCAAAGAAATTTATCATGCCAACTATACCTTTTACATAACTACACAACTGATTTGAAATTACTTTTTTATAGGTAGGACTAGCATATGGACGAAGCGTGGCCGACAGATGTAGTCTACTACAAGGCCCTCAGGACCCTCAGGAATCATTAAAGGGCGAAACAACCTGCTACTCGGGAAGAATTCTATGGGAAGACAAACAAGTTCTAAAGACGAGAAGTAGTGCAATTAGAAGAAGGCTAACCGACAATGTGACAAAGAACATACCAAATGGTAGAGGAGCTACGGGACCTCAGGGACATTCTGCCCAAGCAAGGCTACTAAGACCCAGTGGAAAAGTGCCCCAGCTAACTGATGAAATCAAATGAAAAGATGATTATCAAGTAACATTCTAGCTAGCTAGCAATTAAGGAATGGGACAACAACCTAAAGTGATACCTTTTCCTCCATCCTTATCTACTCTCCCTTTCCAAATGAGCCGTACTGGGACATTAGCGACATTGCAGACAGTACCGTGAAAGAAATACTTCTATGCCCTCGACGAGTCATGTCAATCTCCCTTTTGAGAACCGACGTTGCTGGTGGCGTCGAGAAGTCTTGACCAAAGGATCATCAAAAAAATATCCAACGCGGTAGTCTGTAGGAACCGATGAAATTGTGTCCCTTCGTGCTAGATCCGAAATTCCTCTTATAGTTGATAAATCATTGATTTAAGATTGTGGGCCATAGGACACATGATCGAAAAATCCTCTCGAAATTGGTAAATTATCATTCCAAGGCCATCTGAGCGTCGGACATCTGACCACTAAAAATCCTTCGCAATTGTGAAGGCCTTTCATGAACTAAAGTGTTGTGGAGGTGAACTGATAGATCTGTGGTCATCTGATCCAGAAAAAACCCTTCGTGAACGCAAAGATCTTTAATGAATTAAAGCATCGTGAAGGTGAACCGTTAGATCAGCAGTCATTTGATCCAAAAAACCTTTCACGAACGTGAAGGTCTTTCATAAACTAAAGCATTGAGATCATCTGATCCAAAAAAACCATTCGCGAATATGAAGATCGTTCACGAACTAAAGCGTTATGAAGGCAAACCAGTAGATTAGCGATCATCTAATCCGAAAAAACCTTTGCGAACATAAAGGTCTTTCACGAACTAAAGAGTTGTGAAGGTGAACTGGTAGATCAGCGGCCATCTTGTCAAAAAAACCCTTCGTGAACGTGAAGGTCTTTCATGAACTAAAACCTCGTGAAGGTGAACCGGTAGATCAGTGGTCAAAATCCAAAAAACCTTTGCGAATGCCAAGGCCTTTCATGAACCAAAGCATCGTGAAGGTGAACGGGTAGATCGGCGGTTATCTAATCCTAAAAAACCTTTCGCGAATGCGAAGTACATTCACAAACCAAAGCATCGCGAAGGCGAACTGGCAGATAAGTGAAATTTATGTATGACTGATATCTATGAAGGTGAATTGGAAGATCAGCAGTCATCTGATCCAGGTCTTCCCGAAGTCAAAGAAGTCAAGCTCCAAGGCCAAAAATCGACAATCATACCAGTTACTCCGCAAAATTAATGGATTCACTTCCAATGACCAATGAGACAATGGTGTTAAATTCCAGAGCTTCAAAGTTGCTCAGAGAAACTAAGCCAAAACTTAACTAACCTTGTGATCTAGAAGAGGCCAACTCGAATCAAGCGAAGATTCGACTCCTAGGAAAACCGCACCCACTGGACCGTTGGCAACCAAACAAGTTGTGGAAATACCATGGATACAGTTCAAGCACACCAACATCCCTGTGGCATGGGGGGCACTGCACACACTTGAATTGCCATAAGAAAGGCTGAGACTAATCATACCACAGTTCTGTTATGCCCGATCAAAAATTCTGCCATTCTGACAACCGCGGACTTAATGACCTAGCTAGTGCAACAAATGAAATACTAGCATAATACTTGCCAACTTCTTTCCAACTACTATTTTATTGCTCTTGGTGACCAATTTCTCTTCCACTTAGACCATACGCCAGTCAAAGATGCATTCTCTGAAGGCAATTTGGACCAAGAGCTAAAAGTCATGCCCTAAACTACCATAGGCCATTTCTTCAATCCATCTTCATGCGATCAGCTACAGATTTCTCCACCATGGCAGCCTGATCTATTTGGACATGTAACATCCTCTATGACCACGGAAGGATCATCCAAGCCATCATCACCCGAGCCAAAAACTATTTTGCTTCATGAATCAATAAAACCGTGTTCATTTAAGCAACCTATTAAGTCGTCGAGGTCAAATCGACTCAAACCGCTGGATCGGTAGAATCCAATCCTTGCCTTCTAAAAACCGGTTTTGCTCCAACAACATCAAGAAGGCCTAAAATTGCACTCCTTACGTTGCTCTAAGATACGAAACATCGAGTAGTATAAAAAATACGTATTTCATAAGCCGTGCCAAAACATACGTTCCTCACGTTGCCCGAAGATAGGAAACATTGGAGAAAATCAAAAGTCATGCACCTCATAAGCCGCGCACTAAAATAATAACTCCTCACATTACCTGAAGATAGGAAACAATAAGGAAAACCAAAAGCCACGCACCTCATAAGCCGTGCACTAATATAATAACTTCTCACATTGCCCAAAGATAGGCAACACTAAGAAAAACCAAAAGTCAGGCATTTCATAAGTCACGTAATAAAATAATAACTCCTCATGCTACGTGAAGACAGGTAACATTGAGGAAAATGAAAAGCCGTGCACTTCATAATCCACGCACTAAATTCCAATACAATAGCTCCTCACATTGCCTGAAGATGGGCAATGTCGAAGGGCACCAAAAACCGCACATCTCATAACCAGCACCAACCACTCTCATAGCCGGAAATAATGAACGCAATTCCAACAAAATTGGGATGCTACAAACCAAATGAAAAGCATCATCTATGGACACTTAACGGATAAAACCGCCTTTAATTAACCCATGAACTTTGCGCATTTGAAATACTTGTATATTGCATACTTGTTGAAATATCGCAAGAAACTTGGATTACATGCTAAAGTTGCAAAATTCCAAAAGAAGGAAAATCAAGCTGTGACTTAGAAAATTTCAAGTCTAATATGAAAATAATCTAAACTATAAGTTTTCGGTCATTTGAAGTAAACAGCCTTATGAACTGGGAGGCATGCACCGGTACTTAAATAAAACAATTGAAAATAATATGTTTATAAGTTCTATTAGTCTAGACAAATAATTTTTGCTCCAAATAATTTTTTTGGAGGCGATCACAAAATTGGATAAATGTAAACAAAGCAATCACTAGTGCACGAAACATATATGAACAGACAGATAGGTGTACAGTGAAAATATCAATGTATTGCTTATAATTTTCTTTACACAAGGTCAAAACGTGGAGGCTATACCCACACAACACTAGCCAAAAATAAATAAATACAGACTCCACGACAAGAACAGTAAGTCTACCAGTCTCCACACAGGCTCATCAGCACTTCATTCCACTGCCCCCTTTCCGCCCTTTGTTTGCAGTTTCTGCCTCGTCTCGGGAGTGGTGTCGCTGCCGGTAATATCAGCAAACTCCTCGGTGGCAACGCCCTCTGTTTGCGCCAAAATTGGTCACTAACACCCGATAGTTGATAATTCACAATCACAGATCTCAGATGAATAACAACTATGGAGTTCACTCAGAAAATTCGAAAAAAAGCAGTAAACAACACAGAATTTATAGTGGTTCAGCGATCTGGCCTACGTCCACTTTGAACTTGATGACTTTATTAATATTCACTTGGTGATTTCAGTGAATTACAGCAGATTACAGTAGATAATGGCTATAAAATTCGAGTACAACAGTATTGGTGAAGTGTGAAATGGAATCCGGCAGAGTCTGGACGCTTCAGAATTGAAAAGATCCTTCTACTATAGGCTTCAGGGGGCTATTTATAGGTGTAGGAGGCTGACATTTCGCTCAAACTTCGGGAGACTCTCTCTGGCACGTGAGTGGGCTCACGCGACCAATCCCGGAAAGTTTTGACTCGATCCGTGATCTATAAGAATCAATTTCGTATTGATCGAAAAATGATCCAATCGAGCTGAAGCTTGGCAGGAATGTTCTTTAGCTTGTACGTAAGCTCCTGTGAAAATGTCGTAGCATTTGGACCTGTGGTTTGTGAGATATGATCAATGTAAGTTTGTGATTTTCATAGGCTGCTGAATTCGAACCCATAGTTTCGCATCCATCCCTTCGAATCGACCTGGACACATGAGTGTGTGGTGACGTGGTGTGAGATTTTTGGATCGCTCCACCTTCTAGTCCGAGTTGACCGTGTCGCATCCATGAACATTGCCTTGTTTGTACCGATGACCGTTACACGGCTTGCACCGATCAACAACGCGCACTTCGTATCGATCTACAGTTTCCTCATTTCGATTCGAAGGAAGTGACTCAGTTCGTATCGATGGAAGTAGTGAAGTTCGTATCGATAATTACAACTTTTGTTCGTATCCACCAAACCGACCCTTATTCGTATCGATGAGTACGTTGACTATTTGACAGCTGGAAACAAACAAAAGAGGGCTCGATGGATTCGAATAGAAGCAACATGATGGATTCGAAAGCAGGATCCCCGAAGAGTTTGAAGGAAGCTCTCCAAAATCGATACGAACTAATCCTCTGTGTTGGATACAAACCAATATTCCTCGATGGATACGAAGTTGGCATGAGTCAATCGATACGAAATGCACCACATGCTGATGGATACGGAGATGATCGACACGAAATGATGGATGTGAGATGGATGGATTCGAACTGTGCAATCGTGGATCGATTCGAACATGATGGATTCGAATTAATCGAGGAAGACCCAACCTGATGGATGCAAATCTGATCGATTCGAGTAGACCATCATCTTGCCTTTCTGATGGATACGAACAACACATTTTCTCTAACTTATATCGATCATATCTCATTCAAACAAACTCCGATTAACCTAAAATTTGAAATGCTAGCTTTTATGGCTTTGCTTGTCACATCCTGTCGATTGTGGCACGATTCGGACTTGGACAAAATTCCTCGATATCCATAGTGAACCTGTAATGCAACCCATCTTCGTGACGAACTACCATTGCTTTGCAGCTGACTTTTTGGTTTACGGTTAATCTTTTGGTATCATGGCCTTGCTAAAAGGCGGGATAACACTTGCCCCCCAAAACATGCCTTGCGGTAGGAAGGTGTGTTTTGTAATGCCGTATGCTGGATGTTCATATCCTGTAGATGACCTGCAAAGAAATTGATAGTCTTATCTGACCACAAACGACGATCATTCGGGATCGTGTGTCCTTTGAGGTGGTACGCGACCGTTCACCGTCGGATGCCGTTCGCGGCGAGTGGTGACCGTTCACGGTCGGGGTGCCGTTCAAGGAAATTTTTGATCGTTCCCGATCGAGTTCCGTTCGAGGTGAATTGTGACCGTTCGAGGTCGGGTGTCGTTCGTGGCGAATTGTGACCACTCGAGGTCGGGTGTCGTTCGTGGCGAATGAGTGTGCCCGGGGCCGGGGGGGGGGGGGCTTAGTATTATCGATACCCGATTTCACGTTTGAGTGGGTTTCTGGATCGTTTGTCAAGGCGGTTTGTCACTATCTCATAGCATGCCTAAGGACCGTTCGCGACCCCGTACATGTGTAAATAGCTTAGCCATTTCAGAATTATCAAAATTAAATATCCATTCAACCGAGATTTTCAACAGAAATGTCCAACAAAATCAAATCTAAACATGAGAAGCAAGAAAAACGAAAGCAAAACAGTGACGTCAGAGTGCAAACATCTACATCGACATGATTTATAGTTGTATCAGAGCATGCCTGAGGATCGTTCGTGGTCATGTACATGTGTAAGCAACATAATCGCGTCAATGTGGAGTTTGCCACTCGTCCATCATTATTCCAATCAATTGATAATCAGCTAATGTCTCGATCCTGAGCCTTCTTCAGTTGGTGCAGGCGGTGGTCGCTCTTGTTCCACCGTTGTGGATCTCCTTCTCACATATTGCGATAGCAAGCCATTTCGGATATGCCCCTCGATTTCGTCTTTCAAGTGTCTGCAGCCGTTTGTGCTGTGACCATTCAACTCATGGAATGAACAATACTTGTCTGACCTTCTCTAGTTGCTAGTCGGATCTCTCCTCATTGGCTTGCGATGAGGAACATGTCCCCTAGTGTCTTGGTAGATCCATTCCAAAGTTTCGTTCAACTCCGTATATGAGGTGAATCTTGGTTCCTTTCATGGTCGTGTTGTTTCATTGTTGTTATCTTCAGTCTTTCGCTTCCCTTCGCTTGTTTCTGCACCTTTTCAGTAGGATTTCCGCCTTTAATCGCATAAACATCAATTCCCTCTCCTTCCTCTCTTTCAGCATTTGCATCCTCTAACCGTAAAAATCCTTCAGCCTCATGATAAAACTCCCCTAGATCAATAGGGGGATCTCTTGTTAGCGAATTCTTGAATTCTGTGCCATCAGCTATGCCAGATACAACTGCCACAGACCATGGATGACTCCGATCGATCCACCGATGTTGTAGCTGCATTGAACCGAGTCAAAAAGCTTCTCAAAGACTCCCCAGCTCTTTGTTTTAGTGCTGCCAAACTCATAACATTCTTGGGTCTCGAAATGTGAACCCTGAATTGCCTCATAAACCTTTCAGCCAAACCATTCCATGTCGCGATAGATCCGCTCTCCAGTTGCCTAAACCATAACACCGCAATATCTGCTAGGTAAAATGGGAACCACCTTGCCATGACCTCCTCCGATGCCCCCCAGTACTTCCATATGCCTCATATACTTTGTCAGATGAACCATAGGATCTGTCCTCCAATTATACATATCCAATGATGGTAGCTTAAAATCTGGTGGGTTCCTAGCTCTCCTTATTGCTGCGGTAAAAGGACTTCTATTCATATCCTCCAAGTCTTTGTTTTACTAATCCGCCTCTCATAGCCCATCCGACCATCTCCGCCAACCTGTCATTGTCTCCGAGTCGTAGTCCTCGTCCATTGCCTACGACCTGCCCCCCGAGTTCACGAGGGAATTCTGGAATCTGTTCTCCTGGCTGAGCTTCCGCTCCTATGCCAATGCCGTGCTATTTGAATCCACCCAATGTTCTTCTTGGTATTGGGTCAGTGTGCTCTAGGCTAGCGCCCCTAGCTCTGGTGCCGCCTCAGAAGGTCCTGCTCCGTTCTGAACTCTACTTGCTCCTTGATTCTGCGCTCGAAGCTGTCCAATCTGTCGAAACAAATTCTGGATCATTTTCTATTGTCTTCTCATCATCGTCTCCATCTCATCCATGGTGATGAAGATCGACGTCTGATTTGCACCTGAAGTGGCCTCTTGACTCCCTTCATGCTGGCTTCTTTCCGCCCTTTGTCTTCTACTTGTTTGCTTTGACATAGCTCTTCAGATCTGAATCTCTAAGCCTTCAAACTTAACTTCCAAATGATAGAATCCCTGAGTTAGCCTTCTCAGTGAAAGAACCAAAATGTTTGTGCCAAAATATGTCACAAACGCCCGATAGTTGATAATTCACAATCACAGATCTCAGATGAATAACAAGTATGGAGATCACTCAGAAAATTCGAAAGAAAGCGGTAAACAATGCAGAATTTATAGTGGTTCGGCGATCTGGCCTACGTCCACTTTGAACTTGATGACTTTATTGATATTCACTTGGTGATTTCAGTGAATTACAGAAGATTACAGTAGATAATAGCTTTGAAATTCGAGTACAATAGTATTGGTGAAGTGTGAAATGGAACCCGGCAGAGTCTGGACGCTTCAGAATTGAAAAGATCCTTTTTCTGTAGGCTTCAGGGGGCTATTTATAGGTGTAGGAGGCTGATATTTCGCTCAAACTTCGAGAGACTCCTTCGGGCACGTGGGTGGGCCCACGCGACCGATCCCGGAAAGTTTCGACTCGATCCGTGATCGATATGAACCAATTTCGTATCGATCAAAAAATGATCCAATCGAGCTAAAACTTGGCAGGAATGTTCTGTAGCTTGTACGTATGATCCTGTGAAAATTTCGTAGCATTTGGACATGTGATTTGTGAGATATGATCGATGCAAGTTTGTGATTTTCGTATGCTGCTGAGTTCGAACCCATAGTTTCGCATCCATCCCTTCGAATCGACCTGGACACGTGAGTGCATGGTGACGTGGCGTGAGATTTTTGGATCGCTCCACCTTCTACTGCAAGTTGACCGTGTCGCATCCATGAACATTGCCTTGTTTGTATCGATGACCGTTGCACGGCTCGCACTGATCAACAACGTGCACTTCGTATCGATCTATAGTTTCCTCATTTTGATTCGAAGGAAGTGGCTCAGTGCGTATCGATGGAAGTAGTGAAGTTCGTATCGATTGTTACAACTTCTGTTCATATCCACCAAACTGACCCTTGTTCGCATCGATGAGTACGTTGACTATTTGACAGCTGGATACGAACAAAAGAGGGCTTGATGGATTCAAATGGAAGCAACATAATGGATTCAAAAGCAGGAGCCCTGAAGAGTTCAAAGGAAACCCTCCATAATGGATACGAACTAGTCCTCTGTGTTGGATACGAACCAATATTCCCCGATGGATACGAAGTTGGCATGAGTTGATCAATACGAAATGCACCACCTACTGATGGATACGGAGATGATCGATGCGAAATGATGGATATGAGATGGATGGGTTCGAACTGTGCAATCGTGGATCGATTCGAATGTGATGGATTCGAATTGATCGAGGAAGACCCAACCTGATGGAAGCGAATCTGATCGATTCGAGTAGACCATCATCTTGCCTTTCTGATGGATACGAACAACACATTTTCTCTAACTTGTATCGGTCATATCTCATTCAAACAAACTCCGATTAACCTGAAATTTGAAATGCTAGCTTTTATGGCTTTGCTTGTCACATCCTGTCGATTGTGGCATGATCCGGACTTGGACAAAATTCCTCGATATCCATAGTGAACCTGCAATGCAACCCATCTTCGTGACGAACTGCCATTGCTTTCCAGCAGAATTTTTGCTTTTCGGTTAATCTTTTGGTATCATGGCCTTGCTTAAAGGCGGGATAACACCCTCCTCTTGCTACACCACCTTCTCAGAAGATTCTCCTTTTTCTTTGTGCTTCCATGATCTATGGGAGCTCTTTGAGGCTTTGATCGCTTCAACCTTCACCTTCTTGATAGCGACCAATTCATGTTGAGTCTTACGAGGCTACTCCGTTTGAACTTCTTTCTTCTTAATTTCTGCCGCTATTACGTCACCCTCCAAAGACACAGAAGGGTCATCTAAGCCATGAAACACGGTTATCGTTTTGGACTTCAGGCCCGGCTGCGAGCCAGACATGGACAAGGAAACAGGAACAGAAACGAGCTCCGAGGCTGTGGAAACAACACCAGATCCGGGCACTGAGGAAGTTGGCACATCAACAGGAAATCTCGATCCTAGCGTTCTGAGAACTGGTGTTGCTCCGACAACACCGGGAAGGTCCAAACCCTCACGAATCACTCCTTGAGCCATGGAACCATGCTCTTGAAGCATGAACTCTTCACATTACCCAAACATTGGCAACGTCATGAAGTTCAAAACCTTTTTGGATCAATGGGTTGTATCAATCCCATAAGCTACGCATTTCGTAGCCGTGCACCCTCAAAAGCCACGCATCCCACAAGTCATGCAATCTCATAAGTCGCTCTACCAATATTCGTGCACTCTCGTAATCCATACACTCTCATATACTGTGTGTCTCATAAGCTGTGCAAACTCTGCCCAATGTCGCTCCGGCATCATCATTGGACTGTCAAAATTATCTAAGTATCGATGTTGTCTTGACAACACCTAGAATTTTTTATTTCAGGATTAGCAGGAACCGATCCCTGCCACCCAAAAGGACCGTCATTGCTCCGGTAGTGCCACAAAGTCCTTAAACCATGATTTCAATAAAGAATTCTGATCATTGACCAAAATGTCTAAAGTTAAGACATTCAAATCATGAGCTCCCAAAGATAGGAGCTGCGACACAACTTTGACTGGGGCATCCAAAGAGTCCCAGAACATCAAGTCTCGCATCAAGTGTTCACAGTAATCAGCCCCATGGATAGCGACACATAACACACCTATACTTAGTTGGGACCAAAAATCATTCCATGGTTCTATTATGCAGAATAGAGAATTTCGGCAATCGCAACAAACTAAGAAGTATAGTAGGTTGGACGAATGCAGAACTAAAAAGGAAACTGATCCATCTTGCTAGACATCGATATTTCCTCAGCAACATCGAGAACTCCAGACCATCATATCAATAGGAAAATCGAACTCCTTAAAGATCACCATCGCTCGGAAATAGGGATAAAAGGATGAACTTACCGACGACCATATATAGATAATGATGGAAGACGTTTCAAGAATCAAGTCATCGACCAAGCGGCTTCCAAAGACAGAAGCAGGTTGTCGAGTAAGGTCTTAAACACTAACTTGCAAAAGACGGGCTGTTATCCAAAGATAGAAAATGACAAGGAGAGAACACTCAAAATCGAGCAGCTAAACCATTGATTCCCAAAGATTGGAATCAACGAATAAGGTTGATATCCACTACAGTGTTATTAGTCCAGCATAATGCATATAGTCTGAAGCAAGCAAAGTTAGGTTAGGGATTCAAGACAAACACTGACAAACTCTATCAGTCCATGATTAGTATAGGAATAAATGCGGTCGTACCGGGGGCAATGTGATGACTTGCCCCACAATTTCAATTTTTCTATAAGAACTTGGAGTTTGAGAAATTGAATGAAGGGTTCTGCTAATAGTCGTGGGATCATAACGAAAACTGGCTGGAGGAAGTTTGATTTTTCATGAATAAGTATAATTATGGAATTAGTTAAGCAACATTCTTGCATCTCCAAGGGTAATACTTGATGGTTAAACAAAACAAGGTAACAGAAATGCCTAGGACTCTCATCCATCTAGAACGTGGCGTATCCCAGATTTAAGCAACATTGAGAAAACAACCACATTAAGCTAAAAGGAATCTACTCAAATCTATAGGAATGGATGAATGATTCAACCCTCACTAACGTGACTTTAACACTGCCCGAAGATAGGCAGCACTAAGAAAATATTTCTATAAACCAATCATCGAAGTGCTTGTCTTTGAAGACCGAAATTGGTACCCAACTAGACTAAAAGTACAGCCGAATCGACGGGAAAAATTAATCCTAAATTCCTGGGAGTCGGTGTTTCCTTGGCAATGCCAAGGCCTTCTTTTATCTTTCAAGTACTGATGTTGCGATGGCAACATCGGGAAAATTTTCTATTTCCTAAGTACCAATGTTACCCCGACAACATTGGGAAACTTTCTATTTCATATGTAAGGGTGTTGCCTCGGCAACTTTGAGAAACTTTCTACTCATTAAGTACCAGTATTGCCCTGGAAATGCCAAGAAAACTTTAATCTATAGAGTTGATGAGGAACACTCATCATAGTGACCCATCGATGCACTACTGTCCAAAGGTATATGTTAAACCTCAAATGAGTTTTTACCCCTGTCTTCAGAAAACTACTATTTCCCAATGAGATGCAACGACCGAAAGACGTATCCTTTTTTAGGTCAGTCGGATTGTTCAACCTAACATTGCAAGAATCAGCCGCTGCACGGGAATAGAGCTGTGCAGAAATGAAATCCCAGGATTGAATTTCTCTTGTGCTAATTTCTAAGGATGAAAGATGTTGGACAATCGAATTTCCGAAATTCAACTTAGAAATAATTTAGATACAACCAAAAATTAGGCAGCCTCGAGGAGATGTTGTTCAAAACCTAGCAGCTATGTTATCAATTCGTAAAGACAAGAGTTGACATATGAATATAACTTCCGTGATGACGTTGGCAACTAAGAAAAACATGCATGGCTAAGGATACGCGGGAACAATCATGGAAGGTTAGAAATCCTTGAACTTCCTCAATTCCAGAATGGGATTGAGAGCTAGATTAGGGGCAATTGAGCACTTTGCCTCACAGAACTCCATCTCTCACAATCGTCCAAATATAGGTGTTGGAATAGCTAGTCCAAAAGAAATGTTCCAAAGTCCAAACATGAATGACCTCGAGGTTGGTTAGATCACAATTCTGTATCACAAAACATAGCATTCTAGCAACAAAATCACCAACAAAGGAAATGAAGGATTTAACATTCAGAAGTCAGTCATCGCTCGTAGTCTAGCAATGATAAGAAGTAACGACGACCTGCTTACGGTCTAACTAAATCATTTGGTTCCAACTTGCAGGAATATGCCATTACCCGAAGTTTGGTGATGCTAAGAAGAAACTTCCAGAATGAAACTATCGATACATTGGCTTTTGAAACTAGAAGCAAAAGCTTGATCGACTCTTTGATCCTACCTTTTGGAATCTTACGCTATTCGAAGGTCCACAACACCAAGGAAAAATCCATAGGTTTGAGTTATCCATACACGAGTCTACGAAGATAGAAGCCAACACATGATTGAGATCTCATCGCCGGACTCAGAAGAATTTACTTCAGCAAAAGATATCAGCAATGCATCTTTCTAATATATACCGACATCATTACAAAATTCAGATCTTGGGATCGAGCAATGAAGTCCCCGATTCTCGAAGACAAGAGCTACCGTGTCAATCAAATTGGGGCAACCGAACATATTGCTTGGGAGACCTAGCCTCCTAAAATTTTGGTTCAGTAGAAAGTAATCAGCCCTATGGACTAATGCATTTATACGAACGCTTTGCTGAAACGAACTCAATTGAGCATAAGTAGGGATTAGCTGTAGAACTGGCCAGACCAAGCTACTTCATAGTTCAGAACAAAGCTATGAAATAGAATATGCTGAAATGATCGCATAAGCATTACTTTCATATATAGAATTACAGTAAATGAACATGTTGCACATGAACACAAGAGGTGCAACAGCGAGAAAAAGCAATGCTCGAAATCGAGCAATTAAACCAATAGTCCCCAGAAACAGAGGCTGGTGTGCAGGTTGAATTTCAGAAAATGCAAAGGAAAGATAATTGCAATCGAATAACTCATGTGCTAGTTTCCGAAGACTGAAAACCTGCCCTGTAACTTGACTATAATCAATCATCCCAATATGATTGGAATAATAAGAGAAGCCTAAGTTGCGAAGGGCCCAGCTTCTGAAGGAGTGGAAGTTCCTCCGCCAGACTAAAGATTGGATGACCGAAAAGTCATTTTCAACAACAAAACTTGGCATTCAAGCCCCCCTGGTATGTTCTGCTTTAAATAATATCCTTGCATAATCAACGCTCGAAATCCGAGGGAAATCGACGTATGTTGACCAATCGGGTTCTGAGCGATGACCGGGGCAGATGTAATGTGTTATCTACATGAGAAGAGTCCAGTATCCCAAATACTACAAAAAAACAATCTACTGTATATAGCTTGCTTACATTTGAAAAACAATCCATATCATCCTTCGAAATTATCTCTTCCATACTAACCTATTATTGATCAACGATCGAAAATGGAGCCGTCGTCCAAAGCGGCGGGAAGCTTTTCTTTTTAAGATCGATGGAGTATAGAAACGAGAAGAGCGATACGATCGAATCATCTATTATATCTGATTTTGGAATAAATCATGACATTCGAATTCAAAAACGTTGATGCGAACTTAACCAATTTCTCGAAAAGGAGAAGTTACAGACAGGAGGCAAGATTTCACTCTAAGACAATGTACAATCATTCGTGACAAAACTTAGCATCACCGCCAGTTGAGTTAAAACTATACAGGTCAACTCCAAACCTATGTCATGCACCCACTTACCGACCTAAAGCCTTGTTTAAAGTAAGGAGCAAAGATTGCATCGTCAATACGAGGAAATTGCATTAATAAATTTGATTCGTTACAACAAGCAAAAGCAATCAAGATCAAAGCTAGATAACCAATAGAATGACCAGCCACGTATTCGTGAGACTCCAATGCAATCACATGGAAATCGACTAACAGATATTGACAGCGATAACTTCTATAGCATGTCTTGTTTACAACGAAGACGTACTATGAAGGGAAATGTTATCCGGGTTTTTAACTCAGCAGAAACCAATTGAGAAAAGAACAATCTCGTGTAAATAGGATAGTTCATGAGTTAACCAAAAGTTAAGAAAAGGGATCAACATGGACCAAGCTATATGGCTAAGACAAGGACTGGGATCGATGAAGCTGAGAGATCAGCATTCTTCCAGTACAATCAACAGCTGAGCGTGAACAACTAGTGAACTGCCACAAAAACCAAGCAACTAGGATAGAAAACTATCAAAACATCTCCAATTCCAAACTCCAGAAAAATCTTTAGTGCTTGGATCATCAGGGACCCATACCTCTCCATAAATCTTTAAACAAACTAGCCAAAGAATACTATGAAAGAAGCCAAGGCATTGGCTCGCAAACAAGACAAGTCTATGGGTTGCCAGTGACCCATAGGACATGGGTCGTTGGCAACCTATGGCTCTTCCCCTTTTTTCGAGCCAAATTATCCTTGTGTTGTTTCCAACCTACGTACGAGCAAATGAAGACATAGCTTGGCCTAAAAGCTCTCCGGCCCATATAAATACCATCCTACCTGCAACATAAACTTGAACTTCTCCAAATTGGTTATTGAAGCTCTATTGGAGTTATTCTTCACTCTCTACCTCCTTCACAACAATCTCCAAGGCAATTCACCGTGATTCTCTAGTGGATTCCAACTCTGGGGATTTAGTCTAGCAAAAGATAATCAATGCCTTGTAACCAAACATCTCCTGTAATAGCAATTAGCCTTTAATAAATTATAAAGTGGACATAGGCTTCATTAACAACCGAACCACTATAAAAATTCTCCGTCTACTTTCTCTTACCGTTCTTTTTCTATATCTATGATCTATGATATTGCCCTGTCAGAACAGGTCTACTGCTTTCAAACTCTAACTAGGGTGTTGATCCATTTTTTGGGTTAACACTCATAATACCATAGCAAATGTACACTCTCATATACCATCACTAACACACATGTTTGCAATAAAAAAGAACACTCACACCCACTCGGTTTCACCATCACTTAGGCAAGAAAAGGAGCCTACAAATGAAATCAGAAGTGTGTAAAGATGACAAACATAAACACAGCTCCCCCTCTCACACCAAAACTCTTAAAACATGAAGTTACACATATATACAACCTTGCATTCATATATAATCACATCCACTTCACGCTTGACTCCCAACATGCACACCCCAAATTCCCCATATACATACGTCCGCGCACACACATATAGACACACACACACACGCACACTCTTTTACACATATGTACAGGTATACACACTAATTCCTGCTCCTTTACCTTAAAGCACATAAACTCTAAAATATACTTGACCGAGTTGGCAAGCAGGTGAAAAGGAAAAATGGATGCCAGGTTCAAAAGTATACAAAGGGAATGGAGGCTAGAGTTGCATTGTTTTTAAATGATAATCAACCAGTACTCATTTAATTTTCTTCAATTATTTTGTAAAAAATGATATTCAGGCATATGCATAATCTTATAAACTATATATATAAAGATTGCTTTGATTAACGTAGATTCGTGAGAGACTTTCTCACCTGAAACTTGCTTGCTCTCACTGCTCCATAACACACTCCAACAACATAGCCCAACTTAATTTCCCCTAGATACAAATGTGTATGGGTATAATGAAGTATATATTAAAATATGATGAAATTAGGGTATTTATGTAATTTGATTTTTAGTTTGCTAAGTGATAAATATTGGTTTGATAGATTTAGGAGAAAGGAAAAAATATGGACCTGGAATGATTTTCATATATGCTATTAAGGAGGACTGTAACGACCCGTATTTTTACGGATCGAAACATTGTTAAACTATATGCTTTAAGTCGTATTGTTGATAAGTCGTTCAGAGTTTAAGTCATTTGGAGCTTGAATCGTGTAGGAGCATAGATGACTTAAGGTGTGGCCGACTTAAGGTAGGTAGCGACTTATAGGAATAACGACTTAGTGCTTAAGTCGTATGGAAGTTAACTCGTGTAGAGGCTTAGGTTGAAGTGTAGCTTAAGTCGTTCGGGGTTGGGTCATGTACGAGTTACGACTTAAGAACTGGGACGTGCTAGCTAGTTGGTGGAGTTAGCGGGTTAGTGGTGAGCGACTTAGTGCTAGGGCTTAAGTCGTAAGCGACATAAAGAGGTTTAACGGCTTAAGGTAATGACCGACTTAAGGCCTGTACCGAGTTAACGACCCATAGAATTGACCGAGTTAAGGAAGTTTGTGGCATAGAGGTCCAGGAGTTAACGACCTAATAGTAAACGACCTAAGTTAGATCTGTGTATGGTGTTAGGTCGTAGACGAGATAAGGCTTAAGTCGTTATAATTATGAGTCGTGAGTCGTTGGAACTTAGGCTGGGTGTTAGGTCGTCTCTTGAGTTAGGTTGCTGCCGACTTATGTTAGGACGCGTACATGTGGGGTCGTGTCTGTGTTGATTCGCACATGGGTTAAGTCGTGTGCGTGTTAGGCCGGCTTAGAGTTAGGTCGTAAGGCGTTGAGTCGTTGAGTCGTCCATACGACTCAGGACTTAGGGGGAGATGCAGCAGTGTCTTAGGTCGTAAGTAGTGTGTGTTGAGTCGTGGTTGCATTGAGCTGTGTTGTAGCATGAGTCGCTAGGTCGTGTTAGTCTTTATGTCGTATAGGTGATAAGTCTTTCGAAGGCTTGGGTCGTTAGGGGCTTGAGTCGTGGGTCGTAGGCTTTGATGAGTCGTGGACGACTCAGGGAGGCAAACGACTCAGGGAAATCTGCCTATAAATAGAGGGGTTTGGCACACTTTTTGACACCGGATTTTGAAGCGACGAAGTGCTGCCATTTTGAGAGCTCGACTACAACACTTCTTCACTTCTTTTCTCCTCTCTAATCTAGTGATTCCTTCCATCTAAATTGAAGATCAAATCGAAGATTCAAGAGCCAAAGTTGAAGATCTTCATCCAACAAAGAGAGATTTCATCGATTGAAACGAGAGTTTGCCGGATCAAGCTTAGTTCTTTGCTGTCCAGATCTAGGGTTAGTTATTTTTGAGGTGTTTAAGTGATTCGGTGAGTGGTAGTTATCTCTCACACGGACCCAAAGGAGTATATTGGATCGGTGGCTTGTTTATGTGTTAAAGATAGTGATTTCTTGCATTTTCCCTAAGTCTGCATGTAGATCCATCATCTATGAAGTTTTGATATCCATTTTACTACATGTTCACTTATGCAAGTTCATTCATCAAGTTGTAGAGATATTGTTCATAATTCATGCTTGTTAGAATGCATGTTAGATTTGAACTCTTTAATTACGAAATTTCCATTATTGTTGTAATTGTTTATTTAGATCTTGTTTGAATGATTGATTACTTGGATTAATGTTTGATTTGATTGATTAGTTGATTGATAACTTGATTTGGACAAGTTGGTCGAAGATGATTCAAAAGCTAAGTGGAAAGGCTCTTGAATGGTGAAAGCTGCTTGTGGCATATGAAGCGGATGTGGAAGCTCATATGGATAGATTTGTTGAGATGGGAATTTGCCATGATGCGATGAGGCAAACCATGATGTTGAGATGGGACTTTGCTATGATGCGTTGAAGCAAAGCATGATGTGTGAGAGACTTGGTTTAACCCAGACGGGATCATCCCAAGCATTTGATAACTCGGTGATGCGGTCCGGGTTTGTGAATAATGGTGGGCTCGAGAAGCGCTTGAGCTAGTGTGAGAATAGTCGTCGAGGAGGATGACTAGGAGGCTTGGATCTTATCGTTATTGAAGGTTCTAGCATGCTCAAAGCAAGAGTACGTTGGAATGGGTCACGATGACGTTCCAGACACGGGTCATGATGACGTGTTAGTACTCTGGGCAGATGCGATAGTCCTAGGCACGGGGCATGATGATGTATGGAGTTATGTCTAGAACCGGGGTTGCCATTAGCCCTTGACGGATGACTGAAAGAAGGTACCGGTCATTCAATTAACGGTGATATCGAGGCAATGATAACAGTGATAGCCAGAGTCATGGATGTTTGGTTGTATCGTCATTCGGACTCAAGAGCGGTGTTTTCGGAGTGCTTATCTGATCTTGGTTTAGGCCTTGGGGGTATGTACTTGGAAAACATCGACCTTGACTCGAGTGATAATTACTTTGCTTTAAATGTCTGCTTTGTTATGCTTGTTTCTGCTTAGTGAGTCTGGGGGCTATCATTGTAGAATGAGGTGGAGTGGGATGGTTGAGTTCCTATTCCTTTTATCCTTTATGCTCTTTTGGTATGTTTGATAGTTAATTTACTGCTCACTAAGACTGTTGTCTGACTCAAGGTTTTATGTTCAACTCTTATTACCTTGGGCTGTTCATCCATGTTGGGATGGGCAGACTAGGTAGCAGTTGACAGGTGCTGTTCTTGGCTACCAACGTTGTTGATGACGAAGACGAGCTGGAGGCTTTTGCATATTGTTTTCTTACTATATGTACTGGTTATTCCGCTGTTTGTTTGACACTCTGAGTGTTATGTAGTGAGGCTTGATGTACTGACTATTCAGATGATTGTATAAATCTATTATGAGTTTATATGATGAGACTTCTGTTCTATAGAGCTTTACTATGTATATTTTCTATTGTATTTTATCCATGCGCTGTGAGTAATACGATAGAGTCTGCTGCTTTACCTTACCCTGACTATCGTCCATGGCTGCCTGGCACACTTTTCAGCGCACCATTCCCTTGTTTCGTGCGGGAGTCATGGGCGGTCGTCACATTTGGTATCAGAGCTTTGATTAATCGATTTTAGCCAACGCTCGCTGAAGTAACTACGTATAAGAGACGTAATTATATTTTGATGGATGATTACTATATATAATATAGTAGTTTAGAAGAATTTGAACTCCTCATGTAGTTGTTTCTCAAGGTGTTCTAAATCATTCCTTTTTGTAGATATTAAGGATGAGTCGAAGTGAGAGACAAGCTGCTAGGAAAAGCCATGCTGTTGGGGGAGCTACTGACTATGCTGCGATGTTCGAAGCTATGATGACTTCGATCATGAGAAGGATACCAACTTCAGGACAGTCAGTAGATGTTGGAGTTCAAGTTCAAGCTCCAAAACCAGTAGATTTTGCTAAGTTGTGCAAAGACTATACTACTCTTGGAGGGAAGGTTTTCTTGGGAACAGAATCAACCGTTGATGTTCAGCGATGGATTGATGCTTGTAGAAGGATCTTTGGCGATTTGGGAATTGAGGATGCAACTAAGAGGAAGCTTGCATCAAGGCAGCTTCAAGGGAGAGCTTCTGATTGGTGGAATTCTATCACCATTGATACTCCAGAGGAAGAGATTACTTGGGAGCAATTCCAAGTCAGATTTGAGGCTAAGTTCATCTCTACGGCTCAGAAATCTGTTTTGTTTAAGAAGTTTGTGGAGCTCAAGCAAGGTGGTAGACCAGTTCTTGAGTATGTTTCTGAGTTTGAAGCTTTGTCCAAGTATGCCAGATCGTATATTGAATCTCCCTACCAGAAGAACGAGAAGTTTGTGATAGGCTTGGATGGTTATCTTGGGAGGCAATTGGTGGATCATCTGGACGATCCATTTGAGAAGCTTGTGGAGAAAGCTCTCAGGCATGAGAATCTGTTTCCTAAGGAAGGATCCGTTGTTGCTGTGACCAAGGAGCAAAATGGAAGCAAGAAGAAGAAGCAGCAGCAGCAGAAGGGTAAGGATGGCCAGAAGAAGCCGAAGGGTGAAGTGATCTGCTACAACTGTCGGCAGAAGGGTCATTTCTCTAGGAATTGCAAGAATCCAAAGGTGCAGTTGAAGTGCCACAACTGTGATAAGCTGGGGCATATCAGGAAGGATTGCCCAGAACCGAGGAAAGATAAGAAGATTGTGCAAGCTTATGCTTTGGGAGCCGTTCCATCATCTTTGAAAGCTCCTACTGCGGAAGAGAAGGGGAAGAGTGTGGTGGTTCAAGGTACTCTTTCCATTTGTGGTGTTCCAGTTAGAGTGTTGTTTGATACTGGGGCATCGCATTCGTTTGTTTGTAATGATCTTGTAGACCGGTTGGGTTTGGAACCGGATATTGTTGATAGACCATTGGTTGTGACTAATCCAGTTGGGGGTTCGTCTTGTTTGTGTATGGTATGCCGTGGTCTAGTTGTATCGAGTCATGATTGCTCTTTTGCTTGTGATTGTTTTGTTCTGAACTTTGCGGGGTTCGGAATTATTTTGGGTATGGACTGGCTTAGGAAGTATGCGGCAAAGGTTGATTGTGAGAGGCTGGAGGTGACAGTCGGGAATGTGGAGGGGGGAAAGGTTGTGATACGATGTAAGCATGAAGAAGGCGTCTTCATGAGCTTCATGTATTCGCTAGTTGTTCCACGGGATGGACTGTCATCGATGCCGGTTGTGAATGGATTTGAGGACGTCTTTGACGAGGTCAAAGGGTTACCGCCGCATAGGGAGATCGAGTTTCGTATCGATCTAGTTAAGGGAGCCAGACCTGTTGTGATGCCTCTTAGGCGAATGGCGCCTAGGAGCAGCAAGAGTTGAAGGTGCAAGTTGATGACCTTTTACGGAAAGGATTCGTTCGGCGTAGTGTGTCCGAATGGGGTGCACCAGTTGTGTTCGCAACCAAAGCGGATGGATCGTTGAGGTTGTGTGTGGATTATCGTGAGTTGAATAAAGTGACTAGGAAGAACAAGTATCCATTGCCGAGAATAGATGACTTGTTTGATCAGCTTCACGAAGCTAAGGTGTTTTCTCAGATGGATTTGGCAACGGGATTTCACCAGTTGAGAGTGGCTAAGGATAGTGTGCCGAAGACTGCTTTTAGGACACCGTCCGGTTTTTATGAGTGGCTGGTAATGCCGTTTGGATTGACCAATGCACCAGCATATTTTGTGGATCTTATGAATAGAGTGTTCAGAGATCAGTTGAACAAGTTCGTACTTGTGTTCGTGGATGATATTCTGATTTATTCCAGAACTGAGGAAGAGCACAAGACGCACTTGCGTATTGTTTTGGAAATCTTGCGGAAACATCAACTGAGGGCTAAGTTTTCGAAGTGTCACTTCTGGAAGAGTGAAGTGAGATTCTTAGGCCATGTTATCTCTGGAAATGGAATAGCAGTTGATCCCGCCAAGGTGGCAGCAATCTAGGATTGGGTTAGACCTAAGAATGCATCTGATGTGAGAAGTTTTCTTGGATTAGCAGGATATTATCGTCGGCTTATCAAAGACTTTTCCAAGATAGCTGCACCGTTAACAGGATTGACGAAAAAGAACCAAGTGTTCAGATGGGATGATAAGTGTGAGCAAGCTTTCGGAATCCTGAAAGAGCGACTGACAAGTGCTCCTGTTTTGACTATTCCAAGTGGGAATGACGAGATGGTGGTTTACACCGATGCATGTGGTACTGGACTTTGAGCAGTACTGATGCAGAAGGATAAACTTGTTGCGTATGCAAGTCGACAACTGAAGCCGCATGAAAGGAATTATCCGACTCATGATTTGGAGTTAGCGACGATTGTATTTGCTTTGAAGATGTGGAGACACTATCTATTGGGAGTTCGATTCGAGTTGTTTACGGATCATAAGTCGTTGAAGTATTTGTTCTCCCAAAAGGATTTGAATCTTCGACAGCAACGATGGCTAGAGTTTTTAGCATCATATGATTTTGGTATAGCCTATACTCCGGGGAAAGGTAACGCAGTGGCTGATGCGTTAAGTCGAAGACATGCAGGATTGGGAGCCATGTTTTTAGAATGGAAGAGCCTTGAGTATTTGGATGGATTTGACTTCAGACCCAGATGTGAATTGGAACCTGAGATGTTGGCAAACTTATCAGTAAGACCTACTCTTATGGAAAGAATTGGCGAGAGCCAAAAGCGAGACGATAAGCTTGTCAAGATTACCCGTGATTTGGAATCTGGATTGGACCCAGAAAAGGATAAAGGATTTGAAGTCGATCGAGAGGGTTGGCTTCGGAAGCAAGGACGATTAGTTGTTCCTGATATAGATGGATTGAGAGATGAAGTTCTGAGGGAAAGTCATCACTCGAAGTTGACAATTCATCCAGGTGGAAATAAGTTGTATCGGGATATGAAAAGGACTTACTACTGGGAAGGTATGAAGAAGGATGTTGGAAATTTTATTTCCAACTGTATGAATTGCCAGTTGGTAAAAGCCGAACAGAAGAAGCCAAGTGGATTGCTTCAGCCATTAGAGGTTCCTACATGGAAGTGGGAGCAGATATCGATGGATTTTATCGATGGCCTACCTAGAACCAGGGCGGGAAATGAAGGGATTTGGGTCATTGTAGATCGTTTGACTAAGAGTGCAAGATTCATTCATGTTCGATCAACTAGGACTGCATCGAAGTTGGCTGAGCTTTATGTTAAGTGGATAGTTCGATTCCATGGTATTCCGAAGAGTATAGTGAGCGATAGAGATCCATTGTTCACTAGTGGATTTTGGAAGAGCTTCCAGGAAGTTTTTGGGAACCGAGTTGTGTTTGAGTACAGCTTATCACCCCCAAACAGATGGTCAGACCGAGAGAGTCAACTGAGTTTTGGAAGATCTCCTGAAAGCATGTGTTTTGGATTTCGGAGGATCATGGGAAGATCACCTTCATTTAGTGGAATTTGCATATAATAACAGCTACCAGTCAAGTATTGGTATGGCACCATATGAAGCATTGTATGGAAGACCGTGTAACTCTCCAACATGTTGGTTGGAAACTGGAGAAAAATTGATACTTGGGCCAGAGATGATTCGACAGACTACGGATTGTATAGAGATCATTCGACGACAAATGAAGGCAGCCCAAGGCCGTCAGAAAAGTTATGCCGATAAGCGTCGTAAGAATTTGGAATTCGACGTAGGCGATATGGTTTTTGTGAAGATTTCTCCACTGAAGAATGTTATTCGATTCGGGAAGAAAGGGAAATTAACTCCGAGATTTGTTTGACCATTCTCGATCATCGAGCGAATTGGAAAGCTCGCATATAAATTGGAGTTACCGGAAAAGATGGCGGGTGTGCACAATGTTTTTCATGTATCTTATCTACGGAAGTATGTGCACGACTCGAATACGGTGGTTTCTGCTGATAGCTGTGAAGATTTGGAGGTTGATACAGTTGTTACGAGACCTCGTAAGCCGCTTCGTGTTGTTGAAATCGACACGAAACAACTTAGGAGGAAGGCGATTACGTTGCTCAAGGTACAATGGAGTGATGATGTTGACGACTGTATGTGGGAGGAGGAAGAGAGGATGAAGGCAGCTCATCCTGAACTCTTTGAGGTATGGCCCTAAGGTGTCGTGACATCTCACGAATTTGTAACTTGTTCTAGTCTTAGAATTCTGCATGCTAGGCTAGTAATTGGATGCATGGTTTGTTGATTGCTATGGATGGTAGGCATGCAGAATAGTTTTGGTTGCTCTTGTTTGTTTGGAATTTCGGGGGCGAAATTCCAAAGGGGGAGAGAATGTAACGACCCGTATTTTTACGGATCGAAACATTGTTAAACTATATGCTTTAAGTCGTATTGTTGATAAGTCGTTCAGAGTTTAAGTCATTTGGAGCTTGAATCGTGTAGGAGCATAGATGACTTAAGGTGTGGCCGACTTAAGGTAGGTAGCGACTTATAGGAATAACGACTTAGTGCTTAAGTCGTATGGAAGTTAACTCGTGTAGAGGCTTAGGTTGAAGTGTAGCTTAAGTCGTTCGGGGTTGGGTCATGTACGAGTTACGACTTAAGAACTGGGACGTGCTAGCTAGTTGGTGGAGTTAGCGGGTTAGTGGTGAGCGACTTAGTGCTAGGGCTTAAGTCGTAAGAGACATAAAGAGGTTTAACGGCTTAAGGTAGTGACCGACTTAAGGTCTGTACCGAGTTAACGACCCATAGAATTGACCGAGTTAAGGAAGTTTGCGGCATAGAGGTCCAGGAGTTAACGACCTAATAGTAAACGACCTAAGTTAGATCTGTGTATGGTGTTAGGTCGTAGACGAGATAAGGCTTAAGTCGTTATAATTATGAGTCGTGAGTCGTTGGAACTTAGGCTGGGTGTTAGGTCGTCTCTTGAGTTAGGTTGCTGCCGACTTATGTTAGGACGCATACATGTGGGGTCGTGTCTGTGTTGAGTCGCACACGGGTTAAGTCGTGTGCGTGTTAGGCCGGCTTAGAGTTAGATCGTAAGGCGTTGAGTCGTTGAGTCGTCCATACGACTCAGGACTTAGGGGGAGATGCAGCAGTGTCTTAGGTCGTAAGTAGTGTGTGTTGAGTCGTGGTTGCATTGAGCTGTGTTGTAGCATGAGTCGCTAGGCCGTGTTAGTCTTTATGTCGTATAGGTGATAAGTCGTTCGAAGGCTTGGGTCGTTAGGGGCTTGAGTCGTGGATCGTAGGCTTTGATGAGTCGTGGACGACTCAGGGAGGCGAACGACTCAGGGAAATCTGCCTATAAATAGAGGGGTTTGACTCACTTTTTGACACCGGATTTTGAAGCGACGAAGTGCTGCCATTTTGAGAGCTCGACTACAACACTTCTTCACTTCTTTTCTCCTCTCTAATCTAGTGATTCCTTCCATCTAAATTGAAGATCAAATCGAAGATTCAAGAGCCAAAGTTGAAGATCTTCATCCAACAAAGAGAGATTTCATCGATTGAAGCGAGAATTTGCCGGATCAAGCTTAGTTCTTTGCTGTCCAGATCTGGAGTTAGTTGTTTTTTAGGTGTTTAGGTGATTCGGTGAGTGGTAGTTATCTCTCACACGGACCTAAAGGAGTATATTGGATCGGTGGCTTGTTTATGTGTTAAAGATAGTGATTTCTTGCATTTTCCCTAAGTTTGCATGTAGATCCATCATCTATGAAGTTTTGATATCCATTTTACTACATGTTCACTTATGCAAGTTCATTCATCAAGTTGTAGGGATATTGTTCATAATTCATGCTTTTTAGAATGCATGTTAGATTTGAACTCTTTAATTACGAAATTTCCATTATTGTTGTAATTGTTTATTTAGATCTTGTTTGAATGATTGATTACTTGGATTAATGTTTGATTTGATTGATTAGTTGATTGATAACTTGATTTGGACAAGTTGGTCGAAGATGATTCAAAAGCTAAGTGGAAAGGCTCTTGAATGGTGAAAGCTGCTTGTGGCATATGAAGCGGATGTGGAAGCTCATATGGATAGATTTGTTGAGATGGGAATTTGCCATGATGCGATGAGGCAATTCATGATGTTGAGATGGGACTTTGCTATGATGCGTTGAAGCAAAGCATGATGTGTGAGAGCCTTGGTTTAACCCAGACGGGATCATCCCAAGCATGTTGATAACTCGGTAATGCGGTCCGGGTTTGTGAATAATGGTGGGCTCGAGAGGCGCTTGAGCTATTGTGAGAATAGTCGTCGAGGAGGATGACTAGGTGGCTTGGATCTTATCGTTATTGAAGGTTCTAGCATGCTCAAAGCAAGAGTACGTTGGAATAGGTCACGATGACGTTCCAGACACGGGTCATGATGACGTGTTAGTACTCTGGGCAGATGCGATAGTCCTAGGCACGGGTCATGATGACGTGCGGAGTTATGTCTTGAACCGGGGTTGCCATTAGCCCTTGACGGACGGCTGAAAGAAGGTGCCGGTCATTCAATTAACGGTGATATCGAGGCAATGATAACAGTGATAGCCAGAGTCATGGATGTTTGGTTGTATCGTCATTCGGACTCAAGAGCGGTGTTTTCGGAGTGCTTATCTGATCTTGGTTTAGGCCTTGGGGGTTTGTACTTGGAAAACATCGACCTTGACTCGAGTGATAATTACTTTGCTTTAAATGTCTGCTTTGTTATGCTTGTTTATGCTTAGTGGGTCTGGGGGCTATCACTGTAGAATGAGGTGGAGTGGGATGGTTGAGTTCCTATTCCTTTTATCCTTTATGCTCTTTTGGTATGTTTGATAGTTAATTTACTGCTCACTAAGACTGTTGTCTGACTCAAGGTTTTATGTTCAACTCTTATTACCTTGGGCCGTTCATCCATGTTGGGATGGGCAGACTAGGTAGCAGGTGACAGGTGCTGTTCTTTGCCACCAACGCTGTTGATGACGAAGACGAGCTGGAGACTTTTGCATATTGTTTTCTTACTATATGTACCGGATATTCCGCTGTTTGTTTGACACTCTGAGTGTTATGTAGTGGGGCTTGATGTATTGACTATTCAGATGATTATATAAAACTATTATGAGTTTATATAATGAGACTTCTGTTCTATAGAGCTTCACTATGTATATTTTCTATTGTATTTTATCCATGCGCTGTGAGTAATACGATAGAGTCTGCTGTTTTACCTTCCCTGACTATCGTCTATGGCTGCCTGGCACACTTTTCAGCGCACCATTCCCTTGTTTCGTGCGGGAGTCATGGGCGGTCGTCACAAGGACGGAGAAGTCTAGAAAAGAACTCGGGATTTGATACTTGAATTTGGGCCTTTAAGAAATGAAATAAGTATACTCGTATATATGCTTTTATTTTCTTTTACTTTTGGAATCAAAATCCATTTGACCTTCTATAAATATAGTTTCTATTTAAAATTACTACTACACCAAAACAATTTTATATTTCAATTATAATACTTTTATAAAATTTATTTCGTATTTCGAACTTGTTTAGATTTAAATACCCAATATTCTCGCATCATGCCCAACAATTTAAATAATTTCCGAACCAATTTATTACTTAAATCTCCAAATTTCAACTTAATTAAATAAACTAATAATGCTAATGTTAATTAAACATTACTTAGAAATGAGGTTGATATAGACTTTCCCTCTTAACAAACTTGCATCTCGTATTTTCCCATAAGGAAAATCTATAACAAACCAATTACACTAATTCACTCATAACATTTCACTTTATTTTTTTAAATACCAAAACATTTCTTTGAGGGAAAATTGCTTCATAAATCTCAAGATCCCTTATTTAAACAAATTTCCATTCAAATATCATATCTCTTACAATATTGTTCACAAAATTCATTTTATCCACATTCAAACTCAATTCAAATTCAAGTTTCACTTTAAATAACTTTGAATTATTTGATCAAAATTCTAATATTTAATCAACCCAAAAAAATTCATTTTTCTATTTAAATGAATGGTTTTCAATGCATTTTTTTGACTTAAAACATTCTAATCCAACCATTATTTTCAAATATTATTTTACGGTTTCTGTTTATAAATTTATACAAATATAAACACTCTTTTAAATTAATATAGAGAAGGAATTTTAAATTTTACACTCAAATGTTAACAATTCAAAACCAATTTTATATTTCACGTTAAAATAGTCCCCAAATGAATAACTTATTTTATTTTGAAATCTTATATGCTTTTCAAAGTATATATTTTTAGAAAGTTCTCCATCCATCATAAGTAAGATAACAAAATTCATACCTTGATTTATTTCAAAGCCAAAACTAAATTGAAATTTTTTTTCTAAATTATATAGTAATACATATGTTACAAACCATATTTTTAATGATCAGATATTTAATAACTAATTTAAATATTTAATCATTAATTAAATGAAGGCCCAAAAATGTTTTTTTTGCATATGGCCAAATTGGGACTCAAGACCTCTTCCATTCAGTTTGGATTGACACTTCGAATTGAAATGAGTATAACGATCGCTATATTTGAGAAGAGCCAAAACAATCTCGAAATATGTGAAATTAGCATCCAGGGGTGGGGACATTCTCAGATGATGACGTGATTAGTATCGTTGGATCCAAAAAAATGAGGTAATGTATGCAGACAAGTTTCATGGCGATTGGATGCGACAAATGATCGTACGGACTCGAAAAGTATGACCGTTTATTTGGGAAATCAAATAAACAAAGAGTTAATTATTATTATTTAAATCGCAAATTAGAGCTCCCTCCAAAATTCATTTCTCACTTTACTGTTCACTAAGAAATCCATAACCGAATTTATAAATCCCATCCAAAAATTAATTTCTCTAAATCTGCTTGATGATAAATTACAACATCAGATCCCTTAAGATCGTATGGATGAGGGATATATGGTGGCCATGGTGGATTTTGGATTGATGATGTTTAGCTGACCTTGACCATTTACAATGGATCAAGGATTTCATTTTAATGGACCTTGAGATAGCAAGGGGTGGATTGGAGATTACCATAGTGTTTCCAATGATAAGACGCACCTTCATTGGAGTTTTTGGCATCTACGATCATCGAATGAGATTCGCAATTTCAGTATGGGTGTAACTGTTGAGACAAAACGTGATTTGAATCGAGGTGGCGGAGGAAAGGATCTTGGTATCGGCAAGTCAAGTACGCTTTTAGGAGAATGATGACGAAGAAGGATCGTAATTTCATCGAGCATAGCTCCATATCATTACCAATCATGCATGAACATTGTCATGTGCATGTACGGGCAATAGAGGAAGAAAGAGGATTAAGTATAAACAAGGTAATTAGTCAATCAATTAATTAATTAGCTTCTTAATCTCGAATCGTATTTGATCAATATCTTTTGCATATGATGTCCGTTTTGGATGCCATTTTTTGCATTGCGCTCGTGATGGCGAGATCAACGTTTTGGCACTAGTTTTGATACATTTAGCTGATAGGAGTAATTTTGTCTCTCACCATGCTATGGTTGGTTGCATGGTATTATAATGATGCTCGGGAATGATTTTTGGTTTTAAAATGTGATATTACTTTACTTATACAACAGCTATATTTTTATAAAATAAAACAAAATTATTTCAAAATAATCTATAAAGATTATAACATATTTTCCTTTAGCATGCCACAGTTAAAGATTATTAGATTAGAGTTATTATTGATATGATTTCCCATATTGATTTGATATGGAAAGATTGTTTATATTGTATGTATGCTATGTTCGATGGATGTATGTTTAGTTGTTTGGCTTGTTTGACTTATTTGGCTATTTTGGTTGAAAGCGCTAATTAGCGGTAATCGGGCTTTAGGTAGAATCTTATACGTTGGGTTTTCATATACATGAAATCAGAAAGAATAAGATAAGTTGTAGAGGTGAGCTGAGATACATGCCGATGGATCTAGATTTTAGGAAAGATGTCGGAAGTTTTCATTTGGTTTGTACTTAACCATTCGGTTAAGTACAGGACCATGGTAGATGTTATAGACTATTGTAGAGTGGTCAATTTCCATCACTATTGTTAACTAGCGATTTGGCCAATCTTTGACTTGGACGTTGATGAGGTATCGTGGCCTGCGAAGTGATGGTTTGTTCATGCGATCGGTTTAGGTGTTGAACATTATTACTCTATGACAAGTGATTTTGCTGGTGAGGCGATGATATGATGCTTCGACCTGATAGTCCGGTACTTTGGATGGGCACTCAACGATGCATGGAGTAGGTACCGTGGATGGTAGTATCTGGACTGTATGGATAATGCTAGGGTTGTTAGCTTTTTCACATCATGGGAAGATGGCGATGTAACAACATGGTGGAAAGCTATGTTTCTTCGATTGGCGACTCCCATTTGGAGTAAGGACCAAAGATGGTAGCTTGAGATTTACAAGACTATGAGTAGTGGACTAAATTAAGTGATAGAGCTCGTTATCCAAAAATTATATTGAGTAGTAGGGCTTAGATCCATATTGAGCGAGTAGAACTCGATGGATGTATCTATGTGAAGGCATCGTCGATGACTCGAAGTGTTCCTATTATACTTAGAGCAGGGGTATTAGTGCTATGCAGTTAAAGAGCTCGGTAGATTCAATACGGTAGAGGTGCAAAAAGTTATAGCAGAGATACAACGAGGATATAGGAGGATATTGTGGATGACTCTGAAAAAGCACTTAAAACTCGTACTTATGTTTTTACTAATATTTAAATGGTAATTATATGAAAAATTAACATTAGATTGAATTGTAATTAATGCATAAATAATTTTAAATAAAAACATATGCGAATATGCTATAAATAAACGTAAAACTGTAATATAACACAACTGAGTTTAATGGAATATTAGAGTATTTTTATTTCCAAAATGAATTAAAAAATTCAACTAAATAAATTAATTTCATAATTTTTATAATGTATAAATTTCATTTTTTAAATTCATTTCTTTTAAAGAGGATATAACGGAGAATAGTGAGAATAATGGGATATAGAGAAAATAGCGGGGCTTAAAGTAGAAAGGCAATATTTAAGGCTATATGGAAAAATCATAGTGGTAGACAGCAAAGTTTTGAACACTCAAATGCGAATATTTTTCAACCAAAATTTGCAAAAATGAAGTTCAACGTGCGAGCTACCAAATGCAAGAAATCAGATAGCATTTCGTTGCTAGAATCAAAAGATATAAACATGCAAAGTACCAATCAGAGAAGGTTTTGACATAGAAACAAAATTGAAAGAAAAAAAATTACAAAGCAAATTTTGGCAATTTAGAGCTTGGCTCAGCTAGTTTTCATGTGTTTTATAACTCACCTTTGTAATGTTGAAGATTAAACTCGAATTTGCAGCTGAAAGATGAGAGCTTAGAGCTAGAATTTTCTTCAAATACCTGTAAAAACTCAAAATAGAAACATGCAAGCCCCAAAAAAAGAGATTACATACAAACCCTATAACACAAATTAGATTTTGATAATATGGTTCAGTATTGGAGTAGGTTACCTGTAGAATATGTTTCAATTTGAAAGAAATCAGTAAGTTTTTGATTTGGTTTGGAGATTTAGCTTGGATTTTGAAGTTTGTGGAGTGTGTTTCTTTTTCTTATTTACTAGAAAGAGAAAGAAGAAGGTGCACGTATAGTAAAGTGTTTCTCATCTCTTTTTCTTATTTCTAGTCTTAGTGCACTAATGGGGTTTTGGACCAAAAATTTAGAGGAAATAAAAAAGGCCTAGGTTATTTAAGTGAACATTAAACCAGTATGCACATGTACACTAAGTTATAAAACAAAATACACATTTTCTTCATGTTTTTACCCACATAAAATACGTAAACTTACATACATATTAAATAAAATGTTTACATCATACAACAAGATAATTTTAGTTTGTTTAAACATTTTTATTATCAAAAACCTTTATTTTGCAAAAAACACACAATTTACACAAATAAATGCACAAATCCTTATTTTTAACTTCAAAAATTCCACAAAAATATTTTTCTTGCGTAGAAAATTATACTACCATTCTAAACTCAAATTTATAATTAAAATTCATTTTAAAACCAATTTATGCCTTTTTATTTGATTAAACAACCTTTAAAAATCAAATACTTCTTTTAAAAATTAATAGAAGAAGTAATTGGCAATAATTAATACAATTATTGCATTTTCTCTAAATGAAAACTATTTTCCATTTTTTATTAGCCCAAACAAACAATATAAATATTCCAAACTTTATTTCAAATTTTATTTCAAAATTCATTGTCTGTCCAAATAAACAATTTAATTTCTCCAATTTTATTTAATTCGCAATATTAAATCATAACTACCATTATAATAATATTTACAGGTAATCTCCAAAGTTAGGGTTAAGAGATAAGCTTGAGATAAAAAAAATATTCTCAGCATCGCTATGCAAGGAAAAAACCCAAGATAAGATCGCTCGATAAACTCTTTGGTTTCCCAAGTGCAGTCATTGGGGTTAGCGGACCATTGAACTTTAATGAGCGGCACGTCCTTGTTTCGAAGGCGTTTCATCTCTGAAGCAAGTACGCGAATAGGCTGGTGAATAACTGATAGGTCTGGGGAGATCCCAAACTCTTGCAAATCAGGAGAATCGATAATAGAATCAGACTCTTGAAGACACTTTCGAAGCTGCGAGACGTGAAACACGTCATGAATGCCAGATAGATGAGCTGGAAGTGAAGCCCTATAAGCCACAGGGCCAATACGTTTAGTAATAGGAAATGGTCTTATGAAGCGAGGAGCCAATTTCTCAGTTGTGCTGAAGTGCATAACCCATTTTAGAGGAGAAACACGAATAAAGACGAGATCACCAACCGAGAACTCGAGAGGCTTTCTACGGTTATCCGCGTAGGATTTTTGGCGGCTTTGTGCCTCTTTCATTCTCTGACGAATAAGATCAATCTTCTTAGAAGAATCACAAATAAAATCTGGGCCAAGAATAAGTTTCTCACTAGATTCCAACCAACAAGAAGGTGATCGACATAGCCTTTCGTATAATGCTTCGAAAGGAGCCATATCAATACTGGACTGAAAACTATTGTTGTAGGAGAATTCCACAAGAGGTAGGTGACGCGCCCAACTACCATCGAAATCTAGAATGAAAGCATGAAGAAGATCCTCGAGAATACGATTCACCCATTTAGTCTGTCCTTCATACTGCGGATGATATGATGTGCTAAAATTAAGCTTTGTTCCCAAGCTTGCTAAAGACTTTGTAGAAATGACTTGTGAATAGCAGGTCACGGTCACAGACAATCGAACTAGGAACACCGTGAAGTATCATGATTTCCTTGATATATAACTTGGCCAAAAGAGAAGCACTCTATTAGACTTAATAGGAAGGAAATGAGCTGATTTGGTGAGGCGATCAACAATAACCCAAATGCTAGAATGGCCCAATCTCGAATGAGGTAGGCCGTCAATTAAGTCCATCAAAATCTGATCTCATTTCCACAATGGAATCTCTAGAGGCTAAAGAATACCAAAAGGGCACTGATGTTCGGATTTGTACGCTAACAGGTTATGCAATTACTCATATAACTCGCCACATCACGCTTTATGCCTTCCCAAAAATAAAGACGATTCATATCGGCATACATCTTACTACTTCCAGGATGAATGGTATACTTAGAATGATAACAATCATCGAGAATATCATGCCTTAGTGCAGAATCAGAAGGCACAACAAGACGGTTCTTCTTGCGAAGACACCCATGAGAATCAATGCTGAAATCCCTCAACTCCTCATCACGGGACTCAGAATCACAAATCTGAATAAGGTGCACAAGTTCGGGATCACGCCGCTGAGCATCGACAATACGATCAATAACTGGATTGAGCTTTTAAACTAAATAATAAGATAGGAGAATTAGAAGATGGAGCTCCATCTCGAATATCACAAAGTGATAAGGTCTCTAGAACATCCCATTCGGCTAGAATCATAGAAACAACATACAAATGATTGCGACTAAACGCGTCAGCAACACGATTACCCTTACCGGGGGTATACTGGATATCGAAGTCATAGGAAGCAAGGAACTCGAGCCAATGTTGTTTCCTTATATTGAGCTCCTTCTGAGTAAACAAATATTTCAAGGACTTATGATTGGTGTATACAATGAAGTGCTCACCTAATGGATAATGGTGCCAAATCTTCAAGGCAAAGGCAATGGCGGCTTACTCGAGGTCATGAGTGGCATAGCGTACTTCATTCGGTCGCAGTTGCCTAGAAGCATAAGCAACTACCTAATCCTTCTGCATAAGCACGACACCAAGGCCATAATGACTAGCATTGGTGTAGACAACAAGATCTTGATTCCCTTTAGAAACCACTAGAATAGAAGCATTAGTGAGAAGCACCTTTAACTGCTGAAAAGAAGCTTCACACTTGTCAGACCAAATAAACCGAACGCCTTTCCCAGTAAGGCTGGTGAGAGGAAGCATAATACGAGAGAAATCCTTAATGAACCGGTGGTAATATCCAGCTAATCCAAGGAAGCTACGAATCTCATGAACATTGTCGAGCCTCTATCAATTCTAGATAGATTCGATCTTCGAAGGATCGACCGATATGACTTCGGAAGAAACAACGTGGCCTAAGAACATAACCTTATTCTCCCAGAAATGGCACTTGGAGAATTTGGCTTTAAGATGATGGTAACTAAGAGTACTCAAGACAATTCTCAAGTGATTAGCATGGTCGGCTTCAGACTTTGAATAAATAAGATGTCATCGATGAACATAAGGACGAACTTATTGAGATATTTCCGAAATACTCGATTTTTAAGGTCAACAAAGAAAGCAGGAGCGTTCGTCAAATCAAACGGCATAACGAGCCACTCGTAAGATGCACATCGAGTGCGAAAAGCTATAAGAGGTATGCTATATTCCACGACTCGTAGCTAATGAAAGCCAGTGGCAAGGTCGAGCTGAGAAAAAACCTTAGCGCCACTCAGTTGATCGAACATATCGTCATTCCTAGGAAATGGATACCTATTCTTGATGGTCAACTCGTTAAGCTTGCGATAGTCAATGCAAAGCCTAAGAGTGCCATCATACTTCCTCACAAATACAACTGTGGCACCCCACGGTGATGAACTAGACTAAATAAACTTCTTGGACCCAAGCTCTAAAAGCTGCTTCTTGATTTCCTCATTTTCTTTTGTAGACATCCTCGTGGGAGGACGACTAACTGGCGGCATGCCTATAATGAGATCAATGTGGAACTCAATTGTCCACTTGGGTTGCAAATGTGAAACAGGCTCAAATACACCAGAGATGTCACAAATAATAGGAACATGAGACATATCATCAGCATCTCATGAGTCTAGAGAATATAAAGACACATCAGAGTTATCCATATTTCGAAGAACAAGTGATAGCTAAGTAGACGAACCTGGATGTTGAAGATATAAAATTCTTCCAGAACAAATATTCCTGGCATCGTATCGCACTAACCAATCCATACCCAAAATCATATCAAATCCCAAATAAGAAATAACGTGCAGATTCATACGAAAAGAAAAGCCACATAAAGCATACGTGCGCCCACGATTCAGTCGTGACCCCTCCACGAATGTCGCTGCGCTGGCCCTCCACCATACATACGCATCCCAAAGCGAATAAATGAACTTTGCCTGATTCTGCTGCTATTAAAATGAAGAAAGAAGAGAAGGGAGACATGAAAAGATGGTTGCATGAAGCAGTGGGCGAACAGTGGTTTGAGGTGTTGGAGAAGTTTTGATATGAGAGAAAGTAGGCTGTTGTTGAAATAGTTTGACCAGCCCAACAACATATATAAATTTCAAATTTAAATCATCTCGATTTACGTGACTTAAAATCGCGAATCCCTATCGAGGCGTGCCGCTAGGCGTGCCGCTAGGGGTTTCTAATGTTATACCCACATTCCGAATGCAATGAAAAAGGTTTCGAGTTCTAATTCGATCGTATAGAGAAGATAACATTTTGGACCCAGTTATTATACTAAATTTTCGATATAAATTTCAGCGCGTTTATATATCGTACACTCGCACAACAACTCCAAACATTACGAAAATTGAAATCCGATAATAATATAATATTACAGATCCAATGGAACTGGTTTCGCCGAATTCCGAGACTGTGCCTCGGAAGGCTGTTTAAATATCAATTTAAACGATATATTTTCAAAACTTAACAAAACATTCCCAAATTCAATTTCTATACTTTTACTATCTTCAGTACTATCGATATAAATTTTACAAACCCTTAAATTATTTTTAACAGGCTTAAAACTCCAGATTCAACATTTTACCCAATTTCTAGTAATTAAATCCAGTAATTAAATTTCCAAATAATGGTGATATTTGAAATTTAAGTTACAAACTGATTTTTAAATATTAAAATCAATTGAATATCCCAATTTAAATTGTCCAAAATTCTGGATCGTCACATTTCTCCCCTCTTAAAAGAATATCGTCCTAGAAATTATTAGCTAAGAAGAATGGTCCAATACCCGTTTACTTTTTCCCAAAACCAAATAATTCCAAACAGTTCTAAAAACAATCTTTTTATTAAAGACACATTATCACTCTTACTAACTTCGCAAACTCTCCCATAGTTTTCAAACAATACTATTTGGCTCAATCATTCAAATTTCAATTAAAAACCAAATTTTGAATTATCAAAATTATCTCAATTTTTTTTTCTAACTCCCTAAATTTTCGAAATTTTTTTCCAGCGTCTCCTTAGCGCGGCTAGCTCGGTACAACTACAAAATGCCTCTACGGGCTCCCAAATTACAAAAGAAAACAAAAGGCTAAGTGGCTAGATCGAAAACCCAATCAAATTTCATACAGAAATTTAAAAACATAACTTTTTTTTGTGAGCAATTCAAATTTATCTTCTGAAATCAAAACCAATTTTCCTTTCCCTTTATAATACCTGCAAATACTACTTAGTAATAATATCCATTCACAACATTCAAAACATTTTATTCACTTCCTTACAAAATGTCAATATCTATTCATTCAAGTCGTATGATGTACATATATGTTTATTAAATCTTCACTCAAATGCTTATTCAATATATTTTCCCGACACCCATATTACTTAATAATTTCACCATTTCTTCTTAAGTGTAATATAAGTATTTCATATGCTTCTTATATTTATTTTCACTTCACCACTTTAGTTTATATCTATTTCTATACAAATTGGTTCTCCCATCTCCATATGAATTTAATTTATCTTCAACTCTGAGTATTGAATTTTATCTTCCATTTATAACTGATTCATATCGTTATTTTAAATTAGTTTCATTCCCTAATTTGTTTCAATTCCAATCTGAAATTGTTTTGCCACTAACAAAAAATTTCCCAAAATTTTCAATTTTTTTTCTAACTCCCAAAATTTTCGAATTTTTTTGGCAAAGTCTCCTTTGTACGGACGAGCTTTTACAATTTGACAAGAGATATAAATATATATACATCGACCCACCCGGTCAGAAAAGAAAAAACAGTTCATATTTCCTATTTTATATTGCGTAGGCGTACCTTATTTAGCATTTTTAAGCAAGCGGCTTATTATTTAGCAATTAGCGTGACCAAATCCCGCCAGACGGCTTCCCGGTACCTGTACTTACTCAATTCAAACATATAAGTACTAAATATATGCAATTTTATTAACATTTCACTTACTTTCAATATCTAACACATAAATTTCACATATAATGCACGTTATATAATTTCCATAAGCACATATAAGGTTCCGACACTTATTACAATTACTTACAACCAATTCTCAAACCATTCCATTCAGTTGGGTGATTTACAACCTACTCGCTTATATTTAATTCATTCTAAGCAAAAGAACTCATATTCATTCCCATTGATTTCAAAATCATCCTATTTCACTTTTAATAACTCATAGAATTTTTCTAATCTCGTTTACATCGAACGATCCATTTTCTTATGCAATTCGACAATATTAATGTGAATAAATAATTATTTAAGCTTTATAACCATTTAAATTGATTCCAACTCAAGTTACACTTGATTTCATCCCACTTTAATTTATTCACAATCTTTTTATTGCATTTTCTTTCGTATCCAAAAAGTTTGATTCCAAACCATTTTATTAATCTCGACAACCAATATATTAAATAACCATCTCACAATTTTCTTAAGTTATTTATTTTCTTCAAACTATTCCACCTAATAACTTAAGTTTATTTTATTCAACCAAATTCCATTTAAATCTTAAATTTGATTTTCCTTTGATCAAATCCCAACCATTTTACTAATTTATTCGACTAGTTTATTCTTTTATCCATTTTTAAATTTTAATTCGCATTAACAATTCATTATTGAATTTATTAATGATAAGTTCATTTAATTTATGCTTGAATTGAATTTGTTTACAACTCATACCAAATCTATTTTAATCCAATTCAATTTAATTCAACCACACTTTCAATTTATAATCCCAATATCCACTTTCCGTTCATATACTTACAATTATAAATTCATTTATTCATTCACAAATTCATTTTCAACCAATAAATTTTATTTCCAAACATTAATTATTTTTAGTCCATTTGAACTAATTGTGCACTTTATTTTACAAATTTTAAATCAATCATCATCCAATATTCAATTTCATTTCATTTGCATACCATATAAATCAATCAGTTACTTACTAATTTTAATCTCAAAACTTTGTTTTATATAGTCCAACTTGACTAATTTTTTCCATTCAAACTTAAGTTCAACATATAGTTTCAATTCCATTTTTCTTACACGTTTAAACTCATTACTAAAATGTTCAAAATTCAATTTTGAAAACGTATATATATATATATATATATATATATATATATATATATATCCAAATCAAACTATTCCCTTGCATTTTCAAAATCAAACCAAATTTCGCAAACAAACATTAATCCAAAACATCCAGGTAGCAACCCACTTTTGGAAACTCGAAAATGAACACCGATGATGTCACGATCATTATCGAAAATATTTTCCAGCGATCGAAAAGATTTCAATGCTTTTATCTCTTTTAAAACCCTTAAAATATTATTAAATTCCAAATCTCTCTAGATTTCAAATCCGATTCAAAAATATTTCTCAAATATATAATATTTTTCGCATCTTTTTGAGAATCATTTTCAAATTCAAAGGAATTTAAATTCCCAAATTTTTAAATTCCACATACTTTACATTTACATTCAAACATTACCTTGGAATTTTATCTTATTTTAATTATTAATCACACTATAATTCACATTTATAGTTTACGTTTACAAATCTCATTTGTATATGAATTTATTCTTAGCTTTCGTTTATGATTTCAATATCTTATTCAATTTTACACAATAATGATAATAATTTAATATCATCATCCCTAACAACCAAGCATCCATACATAACTATAATAATTTATGAAACTCATTCTAGAGTACTACGGACTCTATTTAAATGAGTAATCCCACCAGAGCCAAGGTTCTCGCTTAACTTCCAGCTCTGATACCAACTGTGACGGCCCGCAATTCCGTACCCCTTGAGTCGACACTATTCTCCATCAATCAACTCAAGTTAAACAGAAATACGAACCTTTAGGGTTATAGAAGAAGAGGTAGAATAAGAGAAAACAGAAAACAACAACATAATCTTACCAACGCAGCGGAATAAAATATAATAGATATTCAATGATCTTTACACAAAAGAAAACTATATATATTTACACATACATCATCAGAGTTCAACAACGTCAATAACATACAACTAGATACACAGCGGAATATGTAACACAAATACGGAAGTACGTATCGCCATCCAGCTCATCTCCTAAGCTCCACAACATCCTTTCCTGTATTCTATAATACTCGGTCTGACCCGAGCATTATAGTTAAATAACTCTCGAGTCAGTATGGAATACCAGCGTGAGAAATCACACTCAAATTGATTATTAAGTGTCAAAAATTCTTTTGAGAACAAAAGCTTCTCGTAAGACCACGCCACAAATAAACATGCCGAGTTTTTACCTAACGATGGCTAAAACATTTTTTTATTAAAATCCTCTGATATTATAATAGGGTCTATTTACAAATACTTACTAAAATAGCCGAAATTGTTACATTCATTAAATTCCATCTACTATCCACAAAGTGGGTAATACAAACAAAAACCGTAAAAGGCGCGTAGGGAGAATATGGATTTCCAACTAATGACTAGGCACAGGGGTACCACCTGTCATAGTACGTGGCCTAGATCACAGTACCGAGGATTACTCCCAATCCCCTGCAACACAAGACCGGGACTACCCCTTACTAGATAATCCCGAGTAAGATCACCCTACGGTTGGGATCATCAACCTCACCACTAAGCCGAAATAAAAGGGACATCTAGACAGGGATGACCTCACCCTGAAATGGGTGCTACCTACCTAGCCTTGCTGCATAACCCTTGATTTTTAGTCATTCTCGGGTGATGAGGCTTGAGGCTAAGCGTTACCTTTTAGAACGTTTCACTTAGAATGCTCATCGTCTATCTGATGATATTCCGAAAGCATTCATCCATACAAGTCCGTCCCGGATTCGAACGAAACCGAAGGCACTACTCCTACTACATCCATGTTGGAATTACCCTCAGGATTTGTAGCGACTAGCCCTTGCACTTCACTGTTCCATCTTTGAATCCCAACTCGTCTTCCTCGCGAAAACGTACAAACCGGATTGAAGTTGGTTTTCGAGAAATTAATCCCGATCCCGGTCTCTTCGAAACGATCAGCGCATTAGCCAATATTGATAGTCGGTTATTTAACTATCAGTTAACATTCACAAACAACCATCAAACAATAAATAATTTCCCAAATTATTTATTTATCTCAAAATATCTTCGCAAGATATATTTCCACTTTTCAAAACCTTTTGAAAACAGTTTCAAACTATCATCCTTTTACAGAATAAATTTTCAAAATATTTCCTATTTCCACTGAAATCACAAAGCACAAAACTTTAAATTTTAAAATAAATTTTAAAACACTTTATTGTAAAATATGCTTTAACATTTAAATTTAGAAAAAATACTTTAATACTTAAATAAAAATAATACTTTAGGAATATTTAAAATATGGCTATTTTATAAAATATAAAAATAGATTTTTTTCCTTTATGCAAATTACCAAATCATCTTTTAAATAGTTATTACGATAATAAATTTTGAAAAATACTTACTTAGAATTTAAACATTTAGAAATAATAAATTTTCTAAAACATACTTTTTAAAACAACATTAAAGCCTTTAACTTATATTTTAAAATTTACTTTGAAAACGTACTTGGCTATCAAGGGAAATATGCTTCTCTTCACATCCTTTAAAAATAAATCACTATTTATTTTTAAAAAAAATTTCCCATTCCTTTAATAAATTCCCACCTTGAATTTATTCTTCCAAAATATCCACTGATATATTTTACTTTACTTTTATAAACCAAGTCTATAAATTTCAAATCTCGCTTCTCCTGTAAAAGTCCCGGTTTTACGCACTTAAATCAATTCCCAAATTGATTTTCAATTTACTCCATTTATTCCAAAATCCATTAACTTCATATTTTATTCCTTAATTATGATTTAAAATACTTTTAATTGAAAATGCCAATTTTAGATTTCCCAAATTACTTCTTTATCCTTTTAAATAAATTTAAACCTTGAATTTTAAAATAATTCATTATTCCTTTAAAGGATATCTCTTAAGTTTACAATTCATTAATTTATGTTTATTCAAAATCCTTTTTTTTCATACTCAAAATTATTTATTAGTATTTTAATATCACTTTCATTCCTTTTCAATTCATTCTTAATTTATTCAAATTCGCTATAATTATTTTACTTAAAACTTCACTCTTCTATTATCTTTCCAAAAATCTAATTTATATATTTTGATAACTCAGAGTACTGAAATATATTCAAGCAAACCATAGCATTCAATATTCCAATATAATTCATCATAGAATATCAAATAATCACAACAGAGTATATTAAATAATTTAAATAAATGTTGAGGAATCTAGTTGGATCCCTCCGACCTATTTCCCTGCATCCACAGATGTCAGCACAATACCAATTCCACTTCGAAGTGGAATATCGCGTTATATGGGATTAATATAATATCGTCCGCTATCATGCAGCGCATAGGGTCTCATCCACTATATAATATGGGAAAATCAATCACCCAATATATACTATATACTACTATATATAATATAGCACATCAAATCAATTCAGTTATTCAAACAATTATTTAAATTTAATCATTTAAATTTAAATTTTTACCAGATGAGTGAGATTAACTCACCTTCGTTTTGTTTGCAATCCAATCCAGCTTGCTTCTCGATTTTAAACCTTGTAAAACATTTATATAATTTATTAATATTTGAACTAATCAAAGAATCCACTACCATTTAATATTTCAATTTAAAATTAACAATTTGGTTTTAACCGAATAAATTCTAATTTCAATCAATTTCCTCTAATAAATTATTTTTAGAAACTAACTACATAATTTATTTGAACAAGTTAATTAAACAAGTTAATCACTCTAATTCATATTAAAATAAACTAGTAAGCTAAAATATGTGTATTTTATATAGAAAAATTTATACTTATGTATTTTTGCTTTTCTTGTAAATAATGAAAACAGAAGTTTTGTTGCTGTAAAAACTTATCTTCCAATATATATATATATATATATATATATATATATATATATATATATATATATTGTAGAAATCTGGTTTTAAAAAACTCCTTCTATAATTATTATCAATATTCTGTTTACTGTATATATGTTCAAATAGGAATAAATTATTCTATAAAACCTACTGTTATATTTTTCTAACCTATATGTATATATACAGTAAATCAAAACAGAATTATTTTATCTACTTTACTAGAAAATATATATTATATATTTCTTTCAAAACTAAGATTTAGATTAAGGAAATCTTAAGTTAGACAATTTACCAGAAGGACTCACCTCCTCTAACGCCTGCTGCTGCTCACGAACGAGGTCTTCGAACTTCACCATACCTTCCTGTAACGACTCGGAATTTTCGAACCCGAAAATTCCAGATAGTTATGAAAAAGAAGAAAGAGATAGAAGAAGAAGGAGAATAGAAACACCACATATCACATTCATAGCGGATAGAATATAATAATAAATAATAACAGTTTACAAAAGATTATTATATCTGTCGATTACATTTTAATACATCAAAGTCACATATATACAGACTTTGAATATACTCAATTATCATGTCATAGATACACAACAATATTTCACAGCGGAAATACTCTATACACTCTTGCCATCCAGCTCGCTTTTTGAGCTCCAGAACGTACCTACCTGGAAATCTGTGATACTCGGTCTGACCTGAGCATTACATCAAAGTAACACCCGGGTAAGGCTGGAAACCAGCGTGAGTAAACCCATCTAACATGGATTACAAAAGTATACAACTTATACAGAACCCGGGGTAACTCGAATCAATTTACAAGTTCACAATATGTTATAGACATCACTTATTTCACACATAAGTTTTCTAAGTACCAAAGATTTAGATTTAAATAGTCCACTTCCTTAAAATCACTTCATTCCAGCCTATAGATTTCACATATCAATTTATAAAAATTCGAAGTGGTTTTGGGTATTTCCTAATACCCGACCCCGGTCTGTTCGAGTCCAATGTCATCCTATCCCAAGTTTTCAAGTGAGTACAACTCAAATCTTTTAAATAGGATGTCACATTACATAGCAATACATCTCGATAGATGACCACATTATCACTGTTCAACCCAATCACATCACAAATCATTTCATATCATATAGTATCACTATCATACACCAGGAACAACAAATAATCCAAGGTGTCCAAATATCATTCAATCATTCATAATCAAGATTAATTAGCCATACAATTCCTAATTAATTTAATTAACTACCAATGAATTAGATTAATTAGTTTATAAATCTTGGTTATTTAACATTAATTAATTATACTCAATTGATTGATCATCCCTTAATTATCCATATTGATTACTTACCTAAATTAACTATCCGATAATCACTTACACTGATTAATTATCTTAAATTAATTCATACTTATTAATTAACTCATTCTTAATTAATTTCCTTAATTAATCAATCCTTTTATTTATTACACTAGTAACTAATTCTTAACTCCTTCTATTAAATAACTATTCTTTAATTACTTTCCATCAAGTAATTATTCCATTGGTTAACCAATCTCCCTTAATTAACCTTTAATTACTAAGTTAATCAATTAACCTTTAACAAATAAATCTTTTAATTATTAAGTAATTATCATTTAAGTGATTAATCTCTAATGACTTATAGTAATAAATTTCTAAATACAAATTAATTTATCTCTTATTAATTTATAACTTTTAATTCTTTATTAATTAATCCTTATTTACTTAAGTCTCTGATTAATCTAAGATAAATCATTAACTTAATTAATTACTTAACCATCATATATGTCATTTTTGAATTGAATGCTTTGAAATTAATTTATACTTAACATAAAAAATACTTTAGATCCTTAATTAACTTAAGTCTAACATACTATCTTAAGACATCTATTTAATTAAATCATTATTAAACCACATTTGAGAATATACTTGTGAATCCACTTATCATCACCCCTATATATAATTATTTCAAATCAGCAATTTGAATTCAAAACCCAATTGCTTTATGAACATAATTTTTTTTTTGGAAAAGCTAGATTAACAATTTACCTTGCTTAAAATCCGATAACCCCTGAGATTGACTCTCGCTAAACTCTTTCATTTAATAACAGGTCAAAGTAATTCGAACCAAAACCAAAATCTTGAAACAAAATCACATGAGGATGACTTCGATTCAAAACAAAATCTTCCCGATTCCCTCCTCTCAACTACACTACATCATTAACTCCAGCTACAACCGATACATGCCAGCATCGTGTGCACCTGCATATGACACCGGAGGGTTGACCATCACCATCGGCCACTCCACGAAGCCACTCTCAACCTCCCTTCATTCCTTGACCACCCGAACCTCCAAGAAAAACCCCACGTCGAAAACGAACCAGAAATCCCATACCTCGCCTGAAAAGCCCAATCTATCATCGCCTCGCGCCACCTTCTCTTACTACCGGTCATCTCGCCCTCTTACCAAAAACTGCGTCTGAGTCACCTCAAGCCATTCCCCCATTCACGATAAAGTCAGAAACACCTTTGACGGCGCCATGGGTTCGAGAACGAAGACAAAATTCATCAGGCTTAAACCCTAAATTACATCGCTCCATCAACCATGAAGCTCATAAAAATGGGATACCATTTTTCTCTCGACCCTCAGCCTACAAACTTCCCTTGGCATCGCGAGTTTGCCGATCAACTCGATTGCCGGAATTTGACGATATACCCAATTCCGGTAGTCTCGCGATTACTCAACAACCACTAACATAAAAATCACGAAATCTATACTAAAAATCATGGTTTACAACTACAAACCTGATTATGGATTCCAAACCTGAAATCAAGATGTTTGATTTTGCTCAAATTTTTAAAGTTTTGCTGTAACTTTTGTTGTAGAGATAATTTTTAATTATTTAAATTCAAAATCATTTGATGAATGATGATACCTTACTGTAAAACTTTTCTCCTCACAAATCAAAATCTAAATAGATTTAAAATGGAAGATAGAAGTTCTATTTGGAGGTTTGAGGCTCTGATTATAACAGAGACAAGATATAAACAGTCATAAACATCCTTATATATATACAGATTCAAACAAATTTTAGAAAAGAATTATTGATGCATACATTATTTCATCATATCACATGCACCAGATTCAACTACATATATAGATATAGATATATATTTTTAAAAAAAGATAATTCACCCTGTTGAAGAACAGAGACTGGAAATAAATTGAACGCTGGAAATTTTGTTTTTGAATCCAAACTTGGATCTGACTTTGTTTGAAACTGAAGTTGACTCTTGATTTGATGATTCTGAAAACTGGAGTTGATATTTGCTTTGCTTTGATCAGGTTGGGGCTTTTTTTTGATTAAATTTTCTTTTCAGTTTACAGGTTTATGAGAAGAAATCTGGAAGTAAAGCCTGATTTCTTAATTCATTCATTTCCAAGAAATTAAATCTTGAAAGAGGACAATTATGCCACTTGTAACATCAGATTATACCATGTTAACATTTGTTACTTATGTTACAAATTTGCCTCCACTTGTAGTTCTATAATAAAATCAAACTAGCATTTGTATTCACGTGTTTATTTTCTTAAGTAAAATGATTTACATTTCTTACTTTACTTGTTTTTAGCATGAGAATAGTTATTATATAATATATATCCTTTATATTACTTATATTATATTTATTTATATATATGTTTGTGTTATAAATTTATATTTCTACTTTTCTTTTATTTGTATTTATATATAACCTTTAAGGAAATAATTTTGAACCTAATTTAAATATAAAGAAAGAAAGAAAACCTTCTCATATATATTAAAACCAATTCATTTTAAGACATTTGTTCATTGAATTTCAAATTCAAATTCCATTTAAAATCCACTCACATATTTATAATTAAACAAACATATTTTATATTTGTTTTGATAATAATAAAACCTTCTATTCAAAATCTACTTATATCTATATATATAAATTATTATTTGTTTTTAAAGAATAATTTGTCAAATTTAAGCGATTATATTGAGATATGACCAAATAAATATTTATCCAGATATAAATATCTATTATCAAATTCATTTGTTCAATCTATAATTCAGTATTTCTATTATTTAACCCGGTTAATTACCAATTACAGATACTTCCAACATTCAGGTTATCACATTCCTCCACCCTTTGAATCTTTTCTTCCTCGAAACGGAACGATACTAGAATTATTAAAATGCTTAAAATCAGATAAATTTTCATTGATCATTTTTTTAAACATTTTAAAATATATATAGTATTACAAAAATAGTTTTTATAAAAATACTTTTATAACTCGATGTCTCCAACAGTCCATCCTTGTTCTCACAGAAATTCGGTCATATGTTGATCAGGCATAGTACTGAAAATCTAAAAGTACTTAGCAGACCATTTTCAACACCCAGTCATATGTTGATCAGGCATAGTACTGAAAATCTAAAAGTACTTAGCAGACCATTTTCAACACCCAGTGAAAATATTTGAAAAATAATTTTATTGAAAATATAGAAAACATTTTGAAAATAGAGGAAATATCTTTTGGTAAGAATGCTCTGGAAATCATCACTCTCATCCATGGTCGCAATTACATCCTGGGTTACGTTGCCATCGCAGCAAAAGTCCATGTAACTGTAGGCACTCCGCGCCCCTCGATTACGCCATGGAACCCACAACAGATCGTAGTTACATTACAGGGTTTCGTTGCCATCGCAGCAAAAGTCCATGTAACTGTTGGCTCTCAGCGGCACACACGACTTTCGCTGTCAAAATCAAACTTCTTCACTCCTACATAGGTCGCAGTCTACCGATATAAAATCAAACGTAGACCGTTGGCTCTCAGCGGCACACACGACTTTCGCTATGTTACCATAGGTCGCAGTTACATCCTGGGTTACGTTGCCATCGCAGCAAAAGTCCATGTAACTGTTGGCTCTCAATGGCACACACGACTTTCGCTATGGTATACACTACTCATAATCTTCACGAACTAGTTTTTTCCGGACTCCTCACAGGATCAACTTCAGAACCCCCCCTTGGGACTCATGGCAGCACCACCTAGTGGCACATCTGAGAAGTTCATTTCAAGGGAGCGCCTTTTTCCCCAGAGCCATCATCAAAACACTTTATACTATATACATATACAGTATCTTCCAAATCATACACCTAGTATGATCTCATACAAAGATCCTTTACACAAAATCGATTATCCCAAAATTGATAATTCTCAAACTCGGCTTTCAAAATTCTAATATTGATCTTACCCAAAGATCAAAAGCCTTTCCAAATCCAAAGGTTCCCAAAAACTTTTTCCAAAATCCCCATAAGATCCTTTATATATATAGATATATATAAATTTTAAAAACTTTGGATCCCAAACTTGTATAAAACCCTTTTTATACCTCAATTATTTCCAAAATTCTTCTGGCTATACATTCAACAAGGGGAGATTTATCTTATATAACAAAGATATTTAACTTTGTTTATTCAAAATCAAATATTCGAATTTGATTATTCTTTCAATATCAATTTCATTCAAATCCGTACGATGTACACTTATCATCAGTATGCTACACCAATCTGATTGCTTACTCGATCAAACAATTTCACTTTCGAACTAGTATTGTCCACCCGACTTCCTAGTGCAGACACAGATCTGGTTTCTTGATTAGAAACCATCATTCTCCTTACATAGCCATAACTATGATAGAGAATATCCAGAACCAATCAACAACCCATATCCAGGTTCGCCATCAAAAATCGAGTGAAAAATCCCAACTCGGATCGATATAACTATCTTGAAATTCTATGCTCGAATCTGGATCAAATCAGTATGCGAATAGAATGATATACGTACATCCTAGGTATTTAACTTCATTGATCATTAACCAAATCAATTTCCTTTCTATTCACATTTACTTTCTTGTCTATCCATATATTCACAATTTCTTAAATTCCATTGAATTATCACTTCAATTCTTATCTCAGTTGGGTATTTAATCAATAACAGTTTGGACTCCGACCAGTTTATATTTAGAAAATAGCTTGAAATTTTTTAAAATAGATAAGTAGTTGAAAAATAATTAATATTTTATAAAATAGGTGTAAAAAAGTTGAAAATAGTTAAATAGTTATAGAAATTTTAGATAATTGCAAAATAGTAACTAATTATAAAACAGTTGAAAAATAGTAATTAGTTTATAAAACAGTTACAAAATAGTTAAATAACTCCAAAAGTGGTTAGAAAATAAGTATAAGATTGTTTTGGGCTTAATAAGAAAGGTTGTATATATATAATAAATAACTTGGAAAAATAGATTTGTACTAAAACAATTTATTTTAAAAAAATAGTCTAGAGTCAAACTGTTCAATTCCTAATCTCCATTCTCATCAATTCAATTTAAATTTCCACTTCCATTTAAATTGACCCAATTCCAATTTTAAATAACTCTAATTTCCATTGGACTTGATTTATTCCCAATTTAAGTTAAATAAATTCTCAATTTCTTCCCAACTTCAAATCAAATTCCATTTGATTTTTACTTATTCAACTTTAATTACAGTTCCAAATTATTCAAATAAATTTGGACTAGTTTCAAATTGAACCCACTTCAATTTCAAATCATTTAAATTTCTATAAGAATTAATTCCAATTCCCATTTGAATTTGAAATCATTTTTTTCCATTTTTATTTCTAATTAATCCAATTCAAAATTTCCATTTGAATTTTTAAACTTTTACACCTTCAATCTCGAATCCAATTAATTCAAGTCAGATTCAATTTTAACTAATTCAATTTTCAATCTTAATTTTAAACCATCTCGAATTATATAAATTTGAGTTAAATTTTCTAAGGTTGGTTTATCCTTTTAAACTAAATTAACCCTTATTAAATGTTCTTAAACAATTTAATTTCTGAGCTCAAATTCTAGAATTTTCATTTTAAATTATCTTTATTTACTTATTTCAAAGTTTACATAAGAGTTCAAAACAATTTTAACTTAAAATTTTAATTTATTACCCAATTTTATCTTCTAGTTTGAAACCAATTCTTAAACAAGTTTAATTTACAAATTCAATTATTCAAATTTTCAGTTCAAAGTAATTCCATATCCTTAATTTCAATTTTAAATTTAATTTTCCCTTTTATTTCAACAACGAATATATTACCACACTTCATTTCTCATTCATTTAAACAAATCCAATTCGCAATTTAAAGGTTTTTAATAACAATAGGATGATATCATCCAATTTATTTTAAAACGTCCATCCATTTTCAATTTCCAGATCTCAACCCCATTTTGAGATCACACAAAACTCCCAATTCAAATTAACCATTTAACTTTCCAAGTTAAATTTCAGTTTCATCTTAAAATTTCCAATTCAAGTTATTCATTCAAACTTATTTTACATCTCCCAAGTTAAATTCGGTTTACTTAATTCTATCAACCTTACTCAATTTGAATTCCCCATTTAATTTTTAAACTTCACATTAATAATCTTCCCACTTATTAAGTTCAAAAACTTATCACTTTGGGTATCACATCCCATTCCAAATTTAAAACTCAACATTTAGAGTTTATTCAAACTATTTTTGATTTACGTATATTCCTCATATATACATATTATTTCCTTTACACACGAGGTCATCCTTAAATTTTAAACCACCTTTGGTTTTTAATTCAAATCAAATTTTCAAACAACCCATTGTTTGCAGCGAGTCTCTTTTATTCAAATAATAATTATTTATTATTTCTTTTAGCATTTTGAAACAAGTTTCAAATTTCAGGACCTAGATTTAGAATTTCACAATTTAGGTATTTTCAATTTCAATTTATATGTCATATTTTACCTAATTGTTTACTTCTTTAAAACATTACATTTTCTTACTCATTAATACACATCTTATTATTAAACACACAACAAGCGTTTTTGATAATAACCAAGATTATCATATTTAAAACCATCCATTACCATCTTATTCTGAAATATTTCTCCAATTCAAGATTTCAATTTCATTTTGAATCCATTTCAAACTTATCTTTATTTAATTTCAGTTTGGTTGTATTGTATACTTCTTTATTTAATTCTAATAATTTAACAACCAACTTCCATAATATTTATTAGTAAGAAAAATTACGTTATATATCAAAATATAATCTTAGATAAAATCGTTTAAAATCCTTATATAAGGAAATAACAGGTACGCTCTCTCATATATATATATACACTCAACTCATTCTAGAGTACTATTGAGCCTATCCCTAATGAGTACAACCACCAGAGCCAAAGTTCTCGCTTAACCTTCAGCTCTAATACCAACTATAACGACCCGGAATTTCCGAACCCGAAAATTCCAGATAGTTATGAAAAAGAAGAAAGAGATAGAAGAAGAAGGAGAACATAAACACCACATCTCACATTCGCGGGGGATAGAACATAATAATAAATAATAACAGTTTACAAAAGAATATTATATCTGTCGATTACATTTTAATACATCAGAGTCACATATATATACAGAATTTGAATATACACAATTATCATGTCATAGATACACAACAATATTTCACAGCGGAAATACTCTATACACTCTTTCCATCTAGCTCGCCTCCTGAGCTCCAGAATGTACCTACCTGGAAATCTGTAATACTTGGTCTGACCCGAGCATTACATCACAGTAACACCCGGGTCAGGCTAGAAACCAGCGTGAGTAAACCCATCTAACATGGAATACAAAAGTATACAACTTATACAGAACCCGGGGTAACTCGAATCAATTTACAAGTTCACAATATGTTATAGACATCACTTATTTCACACATAAGTTTTCTAAGTACCAAAGATTTAGATTTAAATAGTCTAATTCCTTAAAATCACTTCATTCCAGCCTATAGATTTCACATATCAATTTATAAAAATTCGAAGTGGTTTCGGGTATTTTCTAATACCCGACCCCGGTCTCTTTGAGTCCAATGTCATCCTATCCCAAGTTTTCAAGTGAGTACAACTCAAATCATTTAAATAGGATGTCACATTACATAGCAATACATCTCGATAGATGACCACATTATCACTGTTCAACCCAATCATATCACAAATCATTTCATATCACATAGTATCACAATCATACACCAGGAACAATAAATAATCTAAGGTGTCCAAATATCATTCAATCATTCATAATCAAGATAAATTAGCCATACAATTCCTAATTAATTTAATTAACTACCAATGAATTAGATTAATTAGTTTATAAATCTTGCTTATTTAACATTAATTAATTAACTCAATTGATTGATCATCCCTTAATTATCCATATTGATTAATCAGTCCTTATTAATCTTTTTTTTCAATTAAGTAATTTCTCTTAAATTAATTACTCAAATTAATTATCCTCAAACCCATCACATTAATTAACTTTTAATTACCATCTTGATTACTTACCCAAACTAACTATCCGATAATCACTTACACTGATTAATTATCTTAAATTAATTCATACTTATTAATTAACTCATTCTTAACTAATTTCCTTAATTAATCAATCCTTTTATTAATTACACTAGTAACTAATTCTTAATTCCTTCTATTAAATAACTATTCTTTAATTACTTTCCATCAAGTAATTATTCCGTTGGTTAACCAATCTCCCTTAATTAACCTTTAGTTACTAAGTTAATCAATTAACCTTTAACAAATAAATATTTTAATTATTAAGTAATTATCATTTAAGTAATTAATATCTAATGACTTATAGTAATAAATTTCTAAATACAAATTAATTTATCTCTTATTAATTTATAACTTTTAATTCTTTATTAATTAATCCTTATTTACTAAAGTCTTTGATTAATCTAAGATAATTCATTAACTTAATTAATTACTTAACCATCATATAAGTCATTTTTGAATTGAATGCTTTGAAATTAATTTACACTTAACATAAAAAAAATACTTTAGATCCTTAATTAACTTAAGTCTAACGTACTATCTTAAGACATCTATTTAATTAAATCATTATTAAACCACATTTGAGAATGTACTTATGAATCCACTTATCATCACCCCTATATATAATTATTTTAAATCAGCAATTTGAATTCAAAACCCAATTGCTTTATGAACATAATTGTTTTTATAGAAAAGCTAGATTAACACTTTACCTTGCTTAAAATTCGATAACCCCTGAGATTGACTCTCGCTAAACTCTTTAATTTAATAACAGGTCAAGGTAATTCGAACCAAAAGCAAAGCTTGAAACAAAATGACACGAGGACGACACGAGGATGACTACGATTCAAAACAAAATCTTCCCGATTCCCTCCTCTCAACTTCACTACATCATTAACTCCAGCTACAACCGATACATGCCAGCATCGTGTGCACCTGCACACGACACCGGAGGGTTGACCATCACCGCCGGCTACTCCACGAAGTCACTCTCAACCTCCCTTCATCCCTCGACCACCCGAAACTCCAAGAAAAACCCCACGTTGAAAACGAACAAGAAATCCCATACCTCGCCTTAATAGCCTAATCTATCATCGCCTCGCGCTACCTTCTCTTACTACCGGTCATCTCGCCTTTTTACCAAAAACTGCGTCTGAGTCACCTCAAGCCATTCCCCCATTCAGGATAAAGTCCGAAACAAAAGCACTTTTGATGGCGCCATGGGTTCAAGAACGAAGACGAAATTCATCAGGCTTAAACCCTAAATTACATCGTACCACCAACCATGAAGCTTAGAAAAATGGGATACCATTTTTCTCTCGACCCCCGGCCTACAAACTTTCCTTGGCATCGCGAGTTTACCGATGAACTCGATTGCCAGAATTTGAAAATATACCCAATTCCGTAGTCTTGCGATTCCTCAACAACCACTAACATAAAAGTCATGAAATCTATACTAAAAATCATGGATTACAACTAAAAATGAATTCCAAACCTGAAATCAAGATGTTTGACTTTGCTCTAATTTTTAAAGTTTTGTTGTGACTTTTGTTGCAGAGATAATTCTTAATTATTTAAATTCAAAATCATTTTATAAATGATGTTACCTTACTGTAAAACTTTTCTCCTCAGAAATCAAAATCTAAATAGATTTCAAATGGAAGTTAGGAGTTTTGTTTGGTGGTTTGAGGCTCAAATTATAACAGAGACAAGATATAAACAGTCACAAACATCCTTATATATATATATGCAGATTCAAACAAATTTCAGAAAAGAATTATTCATTCATACATTATTTCATCATATCCGTATAAATTTATCACATGCACCAGATTCAACCATATATATAGATATAGATATATATTTTTGACAAAAGATTACTCACCATGTTGAAGAACAGAGACTGGAAATAAATTGAAAACTTGAAATTTTGTTTTTGAATCCAAACTTGGATCTGACTTTGTTTGAAATAGAAGTTGAGTCTTGACTTGATGATTCTAAAAACTGGAGTTGATATTTGCTTTGGTTTGATCAGGTTGGGGCTTTTTTTTATTAAATTTTCTTTTCAGTTCACAGGTTTGTGAGAAGAAATCTGGAAGTAAAGCCTAATTTCTTAATTCATTCATTTTCATGAAATTAAATCTTGAAAGAGGACAATTATGCCACTTGTAATATCAGATTATACCATGTTAACATTTGTTACTTATGTTACAAATTTGACTCCACTTGTAGTTCTATAATAAAATCAAACTAACATTTGTATTCATGTGTTTATTTTCTTAAGTAAAATGATTTACATTTGATACTTTACTTGTTTTTAGCATGAGAATAGTTATTATATAATATATATCCTTTATATTACTTATATTATATTTATTTATATATGTGTGTGTTATAAATTTATATTTCTACTTTTCTTTTATTTGTATTTATATATAACCTTTACGGAAATAATTTTGAACCTAATTTACATATAAAGAAAGAAAAAAAACCTTCTCATATATATTAAAACTAATTCATTTTAAGACATTTGTTCATTGAATTTCAAATTCAAATTCCATTTAAAACCCACTCACATATTTATAATTAAACAAACATATTTTATATTTGTTTTGATAATAATAAAACCTTATATTCAAAATCTACTTATATCTATCTATATATATATATAAATTATTATTTGTTTTAAAAGAATAATTTGTCAAATTTAAGCGATTATATTGAGATATGACCAAATAAATATTTATCCAGATATAAATATCTATTATAAAATTCATTTGTTCAATCTATAATTCAGTATTTGTATTATTTAACCCGTTAATTACCAATTACAGATACTTCCAACATTCAGGTTATCACATTCCTCCCCCCTTTGAATCTTTTCGTCCTTGAAATGGAACGATACCAGAATTATTAAAATGCTTAAAATCAGATAAATTTTCATTGATCATTTTTTAAACATTTTAAAATATATATATAGTATTATAAAAATAGTTTTTATAAAAATACTTTTATAACTCGATGTCTCCAACAGTCCATCCTTGTTCACATAGAAATTCGATCATATGTTGATCATGCATAGTACTGAAAATCTAAAAGTACTTAGCAAACCATTTTCAACACCCAGTGAAAATATTTGAAAAATAATTTTATTGAAAATATAGAAAACATTTTGAAAATAGAGGAAATATCTTTTGGTGAGAATGCTCTGGAAATCATCACTCTCATCCATGGTCGCAGTTACATCCTAGGTTACGTTGCCATCGCAGCAAAAGTCCATGTAACTATAGGCACTCCGTGCCCCTCGATTACGCCATGGAACCCACAACAGATCGTAGTTACATTCCAGGGTTACGTTGCCATCGCAGCAAAAGTCCATGTAACCGTTGGCTCTCAGCGGCACACACGACTTTCGCTTTCAAAATGAAACTTCCCCACTCCTACATAGGTCGTAGTCTACCGATATAAAATCAAACGTAGACTGTTGGCTCTCAGCGGCACACACGACTTTCGCTATGTTACCATAGGTTGCAATTACATCCTGGGTTACGTTGCCATCGCAGCAAAAGTCCATGTAACTGTTGGCTCTCAACGGCAAACACAACTTTCGCAATGGTATACTCTACTCATAATCCTCAGGAACTAGTTTTGTCCGGACTCCTCACAGGATCAACTTTAGAACCCCACTTGGGACTCAAGGCAGCACCACCCGGTGGCACTCCTGAGAAGTTCATTTCAAGGGAGCGCCTTTTTCCCTAGAGCTATCATCAAAACATTTTATACTATATACATATATAGTATCTTCCAAATCATACACCGAGTGTGATCTCATACAAAGCTCCTTTACACAAAATCGATTATCCCAAAATGGATAATTCTCAAACTAGGCTTTCAAAATTCTAATATTGATCTTACCAAAAAATCAAAAGCCTTTCCAAATCCAAAGGTTCCCAAAACCTTTTTCCAAAATCCCTATAAGATCCTTTATATATATAGATATATATAAATTTTAAAAACTTTGGATCCTTTCAAACTTGTATAAAACCCTTTTTATACCTCAATTATTTCCAAAATTCTTCTGGCTATATATTCAACAAGGGGAGATTTATCTTATATAACAAAGATATTTAACTTTGTTTATTCAAAATCAAATATTCGAATTTGATTATTCTTTCAATATCAATTTCATTCAAATCCGTACAATGTACACTTATCATCAGTACGTTATACCAATCTGATTGCTTACTCGATCACACAATTTCACTTTCGAACTAGTATCGTCCACCCGACTTCCTAGTGCGGACACAGATCTGGTTTCTTGATTAGAAACCATCATTCTCCTTGCATAGCCATAACTATGATAGAGAATATCCAGAACCAATCAACAACCCATATCCAGGTTCGCCGTCGAAAATCGAGTGAAAATCCCAACTCGTATCGATATAACTGTCTTGAAATTCTATACTCGAATCTGGATCAAATCAGTATGCGAATAGAATGATATACGTACATCCTACGTATTTAACTTCATTGATTATTGACTAAATCAATTTCGTTTCTATACACATTTACTTTCTTGTCTATCCACATATTCACAATTTCTTCAATTCCATTGAATTATCACTTCAATTCTTATCTCAGTTGGGTATTTAATCAATAACAGTTTGGACTCCTACCAGTTTATATTTAGAAAATAGCTTGAAAATTTTAAAAATAGATAAGTAGTTGAAAAATAATTAATAGTTTACAAAATAGGTGTAAAATAGTTGGAAAATAGTTAAATAGTTATAGAAATTTTAGATAATTGCAAAATAGTTGTAAAATAGTAACTAATTATAAAACAGTTGAAAAACGGTAATTAGTTTATAAAACAGTTACAAAATAGTTAAATAACTCCAAAAGTGGTTATAAAATAAGTATAAGATAATTTTGGGCTTAATAAGAAAGGTTGTATATATAATAAATAACTTGGAAAAATAGATTTGTACTAAAACAATTTATTTTAAAAAAAATTGTCTAGAGTCAAACTGTTCAATTCCCAATCTCCATTCTCATTAATTCAATTTAAATTTCCACTTCCATTTAAATTGACCCAATTCCAATTTTAAATAACTCCAATTTCCATTGGACTTGATTTATTCCCAATTTAAGTTAAATAAATTCTCAATTTCTTCCCAACTTCAAATCAAATTCCATTTGATTTTTACTTATCAACTTTTATTACAGTTCCAAATTATTCAAATAAATTTGGACTAGTTTCAGATTGAACCCAATTCAATTTCAAATCATTTAAATTTCTATAAGTATTAATTCCAATTCCCATTTGAATTGGAAATCATTTTTTTCCGTTTTTATTTCTAATTAATCCAATTCAAATTTTCCATTTGAATTTTTAAACTTTTACACCTTCAATCTCAAATCCAACTAATTCAAGTCTGATTCAATTTTAACTAATTCAATTTTCAATCTTAATTTTAAACCATCTCGAATTATATAAATTCGAGTTAAATTTTCTAAGGTTGGTTTATCCTTTTAAACCAAATTAACTTTTATTAAAAGTTTTTAAACAATTTAATTTCTGTTTGCATAAAAAATGGGCAAACACCTCCAAGTCGTATAATTTAGTTGATTATATGTTGTCCTTAATGGTTTGGATGATTTATACAAATATGTGAAATAGATGGACTAAACTGTAAAAAACACACAGATTTATAGTGGTTCGCCCAGAACGTGCCTACGTCCATTTTATATGTTATTCTCCTTTTCTATTCAGATTACAAGTACAAAGCTTTGATTACAAGTAACTGAATGTTGTTTGAAAGTTCTATCCGTGCTTGAGCTCTCAAACTTGTCTGCCATTGTTGTACCCCTGCCCCTCTATTTATAGAGTGAGGCTGGGGGCAGGGGTCCTGGATGTATATAGCTGCTGGTGGGCCTGGGCTGATGCAATCTGGCCGATTAGTGTCGGTCCGGTACACCTTGGTTCGGTGGTAGGTGGTAGATGGTTTGGTTCGGCAGGAGGTTGGTTCGGTGGTGAGTGGTAGATGGTTTGGTTCGGCAGGAGGTTGATTCGGCATGGGTTGAATCGGTGATGAGTGGACCGGCAGTGCATGGGGATGGAGTTGGACCGGTGGAGGTTTGGTTCGGTGGTAGGAGTATGGTTCGGCAGGGGTGCTTTAAGGTCTGATTCGGTGGTGATGGAGATGGAGTTAATTTGGACCGGTGGTCTCCTCCTCCTGGATCGGTGGTGTGTAGAAATGCACCCAACATTTTCCCCCCAAAGTGGGGCATACGCCAGCGTATGTCGCGCTTTGTGAGTTTGGATAGTTCCATTCGGTCCTAAGCGCCGAACTGCTCGTTCCGGTCACCTCATGCTCGCCTATAAGTAGGTGCCTTATGCCACCGTTATTCCCTACCAAACGAAATAGCCGAATCTGATTCCTCCCTGCCGAATTATCCTCATTACCGGATCACGTTCGACTGCCGAATCATGTGAGTTAACCTTCTCTTGCCGAATGACTTTTACGTTTGAAATGCCGAATGAACTCCGTGGAGTTAAAGTGCCGAATGGGTCTTGTGCCTTGGACCACCGAATGGGTTTGAGAAGCATCAGCGCCGAATGGACTTTTGGTTTTGAACTACCGAATGTACATATGCACTTGAATTACCGGATGAAACCGGAGGCTTCGAGCACCGAATGTACTTTTATATTTGGTTTACCGAGTGAATTTGAGAGTTTGAATGCCGAATGATCCTTATGTTTGAACTATTGATTAAACTCTGGGACCCTGAATGCTTAATGAATCTCTAGCTTTTCATGTTTCGACCTACGAATGAAACTCTAGATTGTACATACTTGCTTTTTTATATTTTCATACTCCTTGTTCTAACAACATACTTTTGCTTTTGTGTTTGGAGATAAATGTCTCACAAAGTGGAAACCCGATCAGAAAAGAAAAAATCTACGGACAGTAGTGAGTCTTCCGTCGTGCCCCCAGTCCAGCCGGGACGAGCGCGAAGTGGACCTGCCCCGAGGTCATTAGTAGACGGATATGGCCCTCAGGAGCTTCTGAACTCTCCTCCCGACTGCTTTCCGAGTTCCCTCAAAGAAGGGCAACTTTATGTCATTGCTCGCTCCTTTGGGATTGACAGGGCGAGTATGCTATTGCCGGGAGATGGTGTGATGCCGTATGATCCTCCTGAAGGATATTTCGCTTACAGCCGATACCATTGTATGTGCGGGGCCATTCCCCCAGTCAATGCCTGGATAGTCAGCTTTCTTACCTATTTGAAGGTGACTCCATTCCAACTTCAGCCTAATTCCTATGCTATCCTGGTGTGCTTGTTCATCATTTTTCAGAGGAAATATGGGCGCCCCCTTCCAATCGGGAGATCCGATATCTGTACAACCTGAGAGGCTATAAGAAGGGGTCTCCATACATTAGCTTGGAAGTGGCCGTGCCCTTCAAGCCGGTCCTAGATTTGTATTCGAAGCTCAGTATGTTCAAGAAAGAATGGTTCTTCCTCAAGGATGACTCTATTTCCTTCCGTCTTTTCACTTCCGGCTGCAAGTTGAACTTCATTTATATTTTTCTTGTCTCGACCGCAATGCTTCTTCTTATATGCTTTTATTTCTTGCTAGCGACAGGTGGCTTTGCGGTCGTGGAGAACGATTCCTTGGCTCGGATGGCTGCGGAAATAAAGGCCATTTCGGGACGGGATAGGTCGGCTTCTTACCTGATCAGGAATGCCACTCTCCTGGAGTACAGCTTAATTCTGCCACGTCAATCTGTGGTTAAGCAGAGAGATACAGCCAAGGAGAGGGCTGCCAAATCTAAAGATGGGGCTACTGTGAAGAGTAGCAGGAGACCTTTCTCGGTACCTCCAGTCGTCGGGGGAAAGAAGCTTAAGAAATCTGATGGACCCTCTTCCAGCACATGCCCAGATGTTCCGGAGGAGGAAAGTGGAGAGGAAGAAAGAGGCGAGGAGGAGAGCAGAGGTGATGGAGAAGGTGACGGCGGTAACGGTGGCAAAGGGCAGAGTGGTAGTGGCGTTGGTGCCTTGACATCTGGGCAAGCGGGTGAGATTCAAGAGTGGACGGATGATGCCTTCCGTCAAGCCTTCGAGGGGTTGGGGGAAGGGCCGGCCTTGGTGGAGAAATCGAAGAAGTCTGATAAGGCCGGGACGGGAACCAGTCTATCTTCTGAGAGTATTTCAGCTAAAGCAACTCCGGCGGTTCAAGGTGAATTCTTAACTTCCGCAGACTCCCTTTATGATAAGGACTTAGTAATATTTTATGGCCAGCTCCCGTCCTGGAATGAGATTCAGGACTTATTGCAGTATCCCACTCCCCCTCAGGGTTTGTAAAATAAACGCGTTTTCCTACTCCTTTTAACTTAACAATTTCTCGGATCATAGTTTCATGCATGCTTGTAACACTTGGTTTTTATTCCAGGAACGGGTAAGGTAGCCAAGACATCAGATATTCGGCACCGCCTTGAACAGTACAAGCTACTCAAAGCTTCCGCCAAACCGAAGCCGTCAACTAGCCGTCCTGGAGATGTGGTTGGCTATCGCCCTCTTCTCGGAGTTATTGAAGAAGATATGCGAAAGAGGAAGAGGGGCCGATCTTTGTTTGAACCTTCACCTGGCCCTCAGCCTCCAGTCCAGCCTATCCATGATATTACTGAGGAAGATACTGAGTTTATGCCTTCCCCACATCCGTCCGAAAATCCAACCGTCACCCCTGGTTTGGTTCGCAACCCATTTGCCGGCCACCTGGATCTGGACCCGAGTTTTCAGGACATTTCTTTTGACGAAGCCACGGGTGAGCATCTTCTTCCCCGCAATCCCATGGTACGGGTGCTTGATGAGGCTAAGTCCTTAGACCTCGATTTGCTTACTACTCGGATTATGACCATGGGGGATGAGGCCAAGGCAAACATCGATCGGGTGGCTGAAGAGACCAAGAGGCTAATGGAGCATCACACTCGACTGGCCAAGGCTGGAGAGGAAATCGAAAGTGCTAACATTCGGTTGCGGCTAATGGTTTCTGATCAGGTCAAACAGCTCACCGATCAGGCTATCCAGATATCCCAGCATGAGGCGGCCTCCAGACGACTAAAGAAACCCATGGAAGAGGCTAGCAAGGCTAAGTTGCGAAAAATGGAGGTTGTTTGCAAAGAACGAATTGACATGGCCATCGCAACGGTGGATGAGGTTCGGAGAGCGGATCTTGATCAGGTAGAGGAGTTATCTGGGAGGCTTGAGGCCGCAGAGCTTGCTCAGGCCAAGCTGAAGGAGGAGATGGAAGTGATGCGGAAATCCCTTCAGGCTGACTGCTCGAGATACCGATTCGAGAGAGATGCTGCCGTCGCGCGGCTGTCGGCTTCTGAGCCCGGATGAAAGAGTTTGAGGAGAACGATGGGATGATGGATGAGATGCTCCAGGACATGTATTTCCGAACTTGGAAGCAGGGCAACCTGTCCTGGATGGACGCCTATCCCCGGGTCATGGCTAGGATATATCTTCGGGCTTTGGAGGAGGCTAAGGCCGATGCGGATAAGGAAGGTGGTGCGGCTTTCAGGATGGATGTGGTTATGGCCCAATTTACTAAGGAAGAGAAGGTGGCGGTTAAGGAGGGCATGCGGCTGCTCGCTGCGGATGAGGTAGGCGTGCAGCTAGATGATGATGATTAGGAAGCAGATGCTGGTAAGTCTTCCATCTCAATCTTTCCTTAACTTGATTACGTATCATTTATCTGATGGATTCTTTTCCTGAATCGGACAGGTGGGACCCCTGGCCAGCATGCTGGGAGTTCTGACCCTGCGGTCAAGTATATCCCAGATGGCGGGCATGATAGAGGCGGAGCCCGGATGTAGTGGACTCTTTTATTTGGTCTGTTTGACATTCCTGTATATACTAGTCCAAAACATTATTGTATTTTCAGGCTGTAATTATGTCATTGCAACGAACGTCTTTATGTAACTTTATAACATAAGAAGATTCTGTCATGTTCGAATGTGGTTGTTATTTTGATATGTTGCATAAGAAATACAGCTGCGTGTTTATGCATGTGATTTAATCGTATTTGATGCTAAGTTTCTGCTCAAAATATTATTTCATGTCTTGCAATGTCAATATGATGTGTGAATAAATTAAAGCTACATATTTGTATACAAGAGAAGAAAGTACCGCCCTTCGTGTTTTAGTTGTAGAGGGCTGCTTTGAATGTCTTGTGTGACAGAGTATGGAATGTAGCTGAGTGTTCCGTCATCCGGATGTGAGTTCATATTTCCACAAGCGAGAGTTCCCCTATTTTGTGACCCGTACTTTAGGGACTGTTACATAGGATAGGAGAAAAGTTTTTAAATGAAATGGAAATATGAGAAATAGTAAAACTTCCAATCACGGAAGGCCGTCGATATGCTTAAGTTCGTGGCAAACGGGTTTTGTAGTCACTTTCCCTAGCCGTGGGTCTTGGAGACATTTGTCACTCATCTTACGCCTCCGCGGGGAGTTTTATCTTTTTTACCACAGCCGCACTTAAGACATATCGAAGCCGAGATCGTGCACAGTAACTACCCGAGCCATTATGGCCCGTAATCGTGGGTATTAATCGATTTACTGTGGCCGGCTAGTGTGGGTGCGGATCGTCAACCATGAACTACCCCTGGCTGGCCACACCTTATGTTGGGGCTTAAAGTAGGTTCATAGTTGCCGGCGAGCCGAACGCCGTAATGAGTTGCCATCGGCTATAGTCGGCCTTCTTGATGGCTTATAATCGGCTCATTACAGTTGGATTTGAGGGCAGTCGCGAGCAATGAGTTAACCCACAGCAGAGGGATGCTGGAGCAAAAGTGTCTCATTGGCGAGTGCATAGATTCGCATAGTACCTGTTGGGTCTTGTCCAGGTGAGGTTGCGCCGTGAAGTGTCCAGAGTGGAAATGTCGTTATACATGATTTTGTTCAACAGAAAAGGATAAATCTTAAAAAGCAGCCAAGATATAAAGGAACAAGTTAAAAAGAGACAAGATTTTTAAAGTGGTTCGGCATGAAAATGTCTATGTCCACTGATTCTCTTTGTTAATTCACTTGGGCAGTACAAGTTAAGAAAAGTATCGACGGAGGTGTTGGATGTTCCATGCCCTCTGGAACACCTCTCCGTCCACTGTTGACAAAATATAAGCTCCGTTGTGGAGATCGTTATGAATTACATAGGGTCCGTCCCAGATTGGATCTAGCGCTCCGGGGCACGGGAAGATCCGCTTGAGGACAAGATCTCCTTCTTGTAAGCTGCGGTGCTTGACTTTGGAGTTGTATTGTGTTTCCACTTTTTGCTTGTGAGCTGCCGTTTTAAGTGCTGCATCATTTCTTCTTTCTTCAATTAGATCCAAAGACATGTGGAGGAGTTCTTCATTCTCTTCTGGGTTGTAGTGGATCCTACGGTGGGAAGGCACTACAGTTTCCACTGGGAGCATGGCCTCCGATCCGCATGCCAAAGAGAAAGGAGTATGCCCTTTTGATGTTCTGTAAGATGTGCGGTAGGCCCAAAGTGCCGTAGGAAGTTCATCCACCCAAGCGCCTTTTGATTTTTCAAGTTTCTTCTTGATTAGAGTTTTGAGAATTTTGTTGACAGCTTCGACTTGTCCGTTTGCCTGGGGGTAAGCTACAGATGAGAAGCTTTTGTGAATTTCGTACACTTGGCACCAGTCGGCGAATTCTTCGCTGTCAAATTGAAATCCGTTGTCCGATATGATTTTGAGTGGAACCCCATACCTGCATAAAACATTTTTGATCAAGAAGTTAATAACTTTTGCCGAAGATATTTTATTTAGAGGCTCCGCTTCCACCCATTTGGTGAAATAGTCGACTGCCACTATGGCATATTTGGCTCCGCCTCGGCCTATTGGCAGTTCGCCAATCAAGTCAATTCCCCATATCGCAAAGGGCCAAGGGCTAGTCATTTGAGTAATCTCAGTTGTTGGTAGTCGAGGAATCTTAGCAAATTTCTGACATCTGTCACATCTTTTGACGAAGTCTAAGGCGTCTTTGTTTAAAGTGGGCCAGTAATACCCGTATCGGAGTATTTTCTTTGTTAGAGTCTGCCCTCCGGTGTGATCTCCGCAACATCCTTGATGGATGTTTGATAAGACTTCCCTGGCTTCCCTTCCAGCGATACACCTTAATAAGGGATTAGAGAAGCCACGCCGATAGAGGATGCCTTCTTGTAATGTGTAGCGGGAAGCTTTCCTTAAGATTTTCTTAGCTTCGTTACGCCCGTTGGGCAGTGCGCCACTTTGTAAGTACTTCCGGATGGGAGTCATCCAAGTTTCCTCTTCGATTGCAGCTATCATATTCATTAGCTCGTAATTCGGGGCCAGTTGCTTTGGGATGGTTATTATTCGGGAAGCGGTTCCATCCTTCATGCTAGCTTGTTTTGCCAGTTCGTCGGCCTCCTGATTCTCTTCTCGAGGAATGTGTTTGATTAAATAGTAATCCAATTGATTGAGCAGTAGCTTGGTCTTCTTTAGATATGCTGTGAGTCGTCCTCCTCAAGTCTGGAATTCTCCCAGTATTTGATTTACAATAAGTTGAGAATCACAATGGAGACATAAAGAACCGACTCCAATCTCCAGGGCAAGTTCTAATCCGGCTATCACTGCTTCGTATACTGCGTCGTTGTTGGTGGCAGCGAATTCCAACCTTAGGGCATAGTGTAGCTTCCTTCCCCTGGGGGTGATTATCACAACACCTGCCTCCGACCCTTGTTCATTTGATGCTCCATCTACGAAGAGATTCCACTTGATATCTTCTGCTATTTCAGATTGCCCCTTGATAGCGGTGCGAGGATGGTAGGTGATATCATATTGACTTAGTTCAATGCACCACTTAAGTAGTCTCCCAGAAGTGTCGAGGCGATGGAGTACCTGCCTTAGCGGTTGATCGGTTAAAACTCTGATGGAATGAGATTGGAAATAGTGTCGCAGTTTCCGTGACATGATTAGCAAACAGTATGCTAGCTTTTCAAGTTTAGGGTATCTGGCTTCTACCCCTGTAAATCTCTTGCTTACAAAGTATACGGGCCGCTGCGCGCGGTTGTCTTCTCTCACCAAAGCGGCGCTTAAAGCATGGGATGACACGGCAAGGTATAGGTATAGTTCCTCGCCTTCATTTGGAGTTGAGAGTACTGGTGGTCTCTGGAGGTGTTCGATTAAGTTAAGGAAGGCTGTCGAGCATTCGTCAGTCCATTCGAACTTTCCTTTGTCTTTCTTTAGAGCTTCAAAGAAAGGGATGCATTTGTCGGTTGCTTTAGAGATGAACCTGCTTAGGGCGGCCACTTTCCCGTTTAGGCTTTGCATCTCTCTTCGAGTGGATGGTAGCTTGATATCTTGCAAAGCCCGAACTTGTTCGGGGTTTGCTTCAATCCCCCTGGCATGGACGATGAATCCCAAGAACTTTCCCGACGACACTCCGAAGGAGCATTTTAGAGGGTTCAGCTTCATTACATATTGGCGAAGTACTTGAAACATCTCATCCAGGTGTTTATATGATCGTTGGTTTTCCTCGATTTTACCAGCATGTCATCCACATAAACCTCCATAGTTCGTCCTATTAGTTCCGCAAACATCTTGTTGACGAGGCGCTGATAAGTAGCTCCGGCGTTTTTAAGTCAAAAAGGCATTACTCTGTAGCAGTACAATCCTCGGTCAGTGATGAAACTAGTGTGGTCTTGATCAGGGGTGTGCATAGGGATCTGGTTATATCCTGAGTATGCGTCCATAAAAGATAAGAGTTCGTGTCCGGCGGTGCTGTCCACGAGCTGATCGATTCGGGGGAGTGGGAAGCAGTCCTTCGGACACACGTCATTTAAGTTGGAGAAGTCGATGCATGTTCGCCACTTCCCATTAGCCTTCTTTACCAGTACCGGGTTGGCGATCCATTCTGGGTAGATGGCTTCTCGTATGAAGTTATTGGCAAGTAGGTTCTTTACTTCTTCCTCGAGGGCTGCTGATCGTTCTGCCCCCATGCTTCTCTTTTTCTGCTTTACTGGCACCTTGGTGGGATCGATGTTCAACACGTGGCATTCTACATCTGGGGAGATTCCTGTCATGTCAGCGTGCGTCCATGCAAATACATCCATGTTGTGGCGAAGAAAATCAATGAGTTGATCCTTTAATTCTTCTTTTAGTTGAGATCTGATTTTCAATAGTCTACTTGAGTCATGTTTGTCTACAGCTACGAATTCCATAGCCTCTACAGGCTCGGCGGTGGCCTCCTCCTCTTTGTCCCTAGGGTCTAATTCATTGAAAGGGTCACTGATATATCGAAGAGGAGGGGCTTTCTTTAGTTGCTATGCTTCCAAGCTTTTCATGCAAAGAGTAGTCTCAGCATTTTTCCCTTTATCTTTTCTACGGTTATTGCGAAGTTCAGTTACATAGCAGTCTCGAGCAGCGTCTTGATCTCCCTCCATTTCTCCTATTCCGTTATTTGTTGGAAATTTCATCTTCAGGCACCATGGGGCTAGGACAATTTGGAAGTCAGACAAGGCTGGTCTTCCTAAAAAGGCATTGTAGGCCGAATTATTCTCTATTAGTACAAATGTTTGTTTTCGCACAACGGAGCGGGGATGACTTCCTATTTCAACAAAGAGGTCCAGTTGCCCGATGGGCATCTTCGCATCCCCAGTGAAACTATGTAGTGGTTTGTTGCAGGGAGACACATCCTTCATTGACAGCTTCATTTTGTCGAAAGCATGCTTGAATAGGATATTTACTGAGTTTCCAGTGTCTACTAAAATTCGGAAAACTTTGGCTGGACCGAACCAGGCAGAGATGACCATAGGGTCCATGTGTGGGTACTGCCTTCCCTCTAGATCACGCCTGCTGAATGTGATGTCGTCATTTTCTTTCCGTTTCGGGTGGCGTTCTTCCATAACAGAATTAACGTAGCCTTCATCGTTTCTAAGTGACTTATCGTATCTTTCCATCTCTGCCCAGCTTCTGTCGGCGATGTGTGGTCCTCCTGATACGGTAAGGACCACTATCTTCTCTTGACCGGAGCCGCTGGTGTTGCGATTTCCTCCGCCTACTTCCGGGAGGGGCAGCCCCGGGTTCTCATTAACAGGAGTTGAAGTCCTGTTCTGACCTTTCACATAGCGTTCTAGTCTCTTCCTTCTGATGTGTTCTTCAATCAAGTCCCGGAGATGATGGCATTCATTGGTGTCATGCCCGTGAGATTCGTGGAATTGGCAGAACTTTCCAGACTTAATTGCATTATCTGATTCCTTCTTGTGCAGGGGGCGCTTGTATCTAACTTCATCCTGGGTGGCCAAGAAGATGTTTTCGATTGTTTCATTCAAAGGGGTGTAAAAGTCAAATCTCGGTCCTGGTCGATATAAATGCTTTTCTCCCTTCTTGCCCCCAACATTGTCTCTAGAGTCATTTCTCTGAATATCCTTTGCTGCAGCGGGAACCCTGTCTGGAGTTGCCTTAGCCTGTTGTCCCGACTGCCTCTCAGTGGCAGCGTCTTCAAGTCTCATATATTTTCCAACTTCATGGAAGAAATCGGGTAAAGTAGCTAGTTTTTCTTTCGTTAGTCTTCTAGGAAATTTAGTATCCGGGTGCACGCCACTGCAGAGGGCCATTAGGATAAGTTTCTCATCGGCATCTTGAACTGCAGCCGCTGCCGCATTGAATCGGGTTAAATATTGCTGCACTGTCTCTCCAGGCTTATGTTTGATATTAGATAAAGAATAAGCGTCCTTGGGTTGCTCCACATGAATGCGAAACTGGCTGATGAACTTTTCTTTCAACATTTCCCATGAGCTGATGGACCCTTGGGGTAGGTGGCAGAACCAGGAGATGGCTAGATCTGCCAAGAAAAGTAGGAAGCATTTACGTAACACTCCCTCCGTTGCTCCTCTCATGAGCATATGCTGGGTGTATCTCTGTAAGTGTACGATTGGGTCAGAGGTTCCCTTGTAAGGTTCCATTGTTGGCATTTTCCATTCCCGGGGGGTGATGGCAGTTTCGATATTGCGGGTGAAGGGGCTGGTTACCCTAGCACCTATCCCCCGATCCCTTTGCTTTCGTTGGACGCACTCTCTGAACAACCGTTCCATCCTTTCATCAGAACTTGGAGCGGATAGAAATGAGTTTGGTTCTTCCCGGCGGGATTGATTCCGTCCAGATGACCTGTAAGGATGGTATCATCTATCACTCTTGACATTCTCCCATGGCTGCCTCTGGTCTTCCGGGGGCATGCTGGGGTCAGCCACAGTTGGTCCTTGCCTTGATCTTTCCCTGCTGGGTTCTCTTCTCAGCACTTCCTCGGGTCCAACTTCGGGCTGGACTCCAGCTCGGCCCCGTTCCTTGGTGTTTCCATGGTTACGTAGCATGGCGGGCTCAGCTACATCCGACCCTTGCCTGGTACCTCCCCCGTTGGGTTCGGTTCCAAGCGTTTCCTTGGGTCGGAATTCGGGTGAGTCCGGGCTCGGCTCCTACCATAGCTGTTTCTGTTGTTAGCTTCTTCGAAGAAGAAAGACCCTTTTCGTCTCCTAGATCCTCCGGACTGGGACTCACCCCATGATTCAGTGTTGCGGTCGGTTTCTTCGACATCCCTTAAGCGTGACATGAGTTGATCCACAAAGGCTTCTTGTTGAGATGCGAAGCGGTTAGTTCTTCAGCCACAACCCTGTCCAGATCCGCCCTTGTAATTGGTTGTTCCGTAGCAGGGGCCGTTGGATTTGCCTGATTTAAATTTGCTGTTAGAACCGGACGATTGTCTTGGTCTCTGATCACTGGATCTGGGATACTGCCAGTTGTGATGTTCTTTCCTTTGTTAGCATCTTTCTTCCGTCCGGGAGGCATATTTTCCAAGCAATGAACGATGTTGATAGGAAAAGGGTTGAGTGGGAGAAGCTGAAGCTTCGAGCACCTCCTCTCTCAATGAAAGCACCAAAAATGTTTGCACAAAAATGGGCAAACACCTCCAAGTCGTATGATTTAGTTGATTATATGTTGTCCTTAATAGTTTGGGTGATTTATACAAATATGTGAAATAGATGGACTAAACTATAAAAGACACACAGATTTATAGTGGTTCGGCCAGAACGTGCCTGCATCCACTTTATATGTTATTCTCCTTTTCTATTCAGATTACAAGTACAAAGCTTTGATTACAAGTAACTGAAAGTTGTTTGAAAGTTCTATCCGTGCTTGAGCTCTCAAACTTGTATGTCATTGTTGTACCCCTGCCCCTCTATTTATAGAGTGAGGCTGGAGGCAGGGGTCCTGGATGTATATAGCTGCTGGTGGGCCTGGGCTGATGCAATCTGGCCTAGTAGTGTCGGTCCGGTATGCCTTGGTTCGGTGGTAGGTGGTAGATGGTTTGGTTCGGCAGGAGGTTGGTTCGGTGGTGAGTGGTAGATGGTTTGGTTCGGAAGGAGGTTGGTTCGGTGGTGAGTGGTAGATGGTTTGGTTCGGCAGGAGGTTGATTCGGCATGGGTTGAATCGGTGGTGAGTGGACCGGCAGTGCATGGGGATGGAGTTGGACCGATGGAGGTTTGGTTCGGTGGTAGGAGTATGGTTCGGCAGGGGTGCTTTAAGGTCTGATTCGGTGGTGATGGAGATGGAGTTAATTTGGACTGGTGGTCTCCTCCTCCTGGATCGGTGGTGTGTAGGAAATGCACCCAACAATTTCTGAGCTCAAATTCTAGAATTTTCATTTTAAATTATCTTTATTTACTTATTTCAAAGTTTACGTAAGAGTTCAAATTGATTTTAACTTAAAATTTTAATTTATTACCCAATTTTATCTTCTAGTTTGAAACCAATTCTTAAACAAGTTTAATTTACAAATTCAATTATTCAAATTTTCAGTTCAAAGTAATTCCATATCCTTAATTTCAATTTAAAATTTAATTTCCCCTTTTATTTCAATAATTAATATATTACCACACTTCATTTCTCATTCATTTAAACAAATCCAATTCGCAATTTAAAGATTTTAATAACAATAGGATGATATCATCCAATTTATTTTAAAACGTCCATCCATTTCCAATTTCCAGATCTCAACCCCATTTTGAGATCACACAAAACTCCCAATTCAAATTAACCATTTAACTTTCCAAGTTAAATTCCAATTTCATCTTAAAATTTCCAGTTCAAGTTATTCATTCAAACTTATTTAACTTCTCCCAAGTTAAATTCAGTTTACTTAATTCTATCAACCTTACTCAATTTGAATTCCGCATTCAACTTTTAAACTTCACATTAATTATCTTCCCACTTATTAAGTTCAAAAACTTATCACTTTGGGTATCACATCCCATTCCAAATTTAAAACTCAACATTTAGAGTTTATTCAAACTATTTTTTATTTATGTATATTCCTCATATATGCATATTATTTCCTTTACACACGAGGTCATCCTTAAATTTTAAACCACCTTTGGTTTTTAGTTCAAATCAAATTTTCAAACAACCCATTGTTTGCAACGAGTCTCTTTTATTCAAATAATACTTATTTATTATTTCTTTTAGCATTTTGAAACAAGTTTCAAATTTCAGGACCTAGATTTAAAATTTCACAATTTAGGTATTTTCAATTTCAATTTATAAGTCATATTTTACCTAATTGTTTACTTCTTTAAAACATTACATTTGCTTACTGTAATACCCCAAGATCTTGTAATAAATTATAGTAAAAAAATAATTTAATCTTGAAATAATTGGATTTAAATATGATGGAATTCTTGAAATTAAAAAAAAATGTGCAAGGAGATGTGTACACATGCACACTGGAAATAGCACAGGGGAAAATCCAAGAATTTGTGGAAAATAATAATATAGGGAAAAGAAAATATTTCAAATGTAGTTTTTGAGATGTGAATCATTTTATCCTTAGATCACAATGTATAATTTTGAAAAAAATAATAATAAGTAAAGTAATGAAGGGGCAGAATGATTTTATTGAGCAAAAAGTAATCCTTGCTCAAAGCATAGGATTTTCTTTTACCAAATCTAACTCATTATAAATTAGAAAAAGTATATATGTGTGTATATTTCCTGCAAGGCAAAGAAAGATCAAATATATATGCCCCTATGTACATGTACATTTTCTGTAAGCAGAAAGTGTTAAAGCAAAGCAGTAGGAAAGAAACATCAAAATGACATGAAATGTAATACAAGTCAATATGCTTGTGTAGGCAAAAATAGCAAAGGGGATTTTCAGAAATAATTAGAATATAAAATATGGTAGTCACACTTTTAACATGATTAGGTGAGTGGCCATTTTATGCAAAAGTAGAGGAAAGAAAAATACCGCCCTTTTACTAACTAATATGGCCGGGATGAAAATGTGAAAAATGCGAGATGCAAACTAGGATAGAAATGGAATTTTGTTTCAACAAAACCCTAGTGGGAACATTGATATAAATAGGCAGTTTTGGCCAGTAAAGTTATCTTTACCCCGAGTTACACAGAAATAAGAAAGAAAGAAAAATATAGGAAGGGAGGAGAAAACACACACAATGGTTTTCTGGATCAAAAGAAGACAATATTTAGGTGAGTTATCTCACTATATTTATGGCATTAAGACCTAAGATGAGGCAGCCAATTTTTGTATTGTTCTTTACATGTTTCTGATTTTGGGAATATGATTTTATCAATGCTATTTGGATGTTTTTGGATCTGATATAATTTTACCATGGATGTTTCTGGGTGATAGCTGATTTGTTGAGATGTTTGCCTTTGTATGCGCAACTTACTATTTTAGTTTGCTTAGAAATGCTAAGAACCTGAATCTTAAAATTATCTAGAGAATACTCTAAACTGTCAAAGATCTATGGCATGAAAATTTTATCTAGGTAAAATGTGTGAGCTGCATTATACTTTGTATAAGTGCTGAGGCTTAAAAGGAAATTAATTAAGGGTGCAATAGTAATTTTCTAGGTGCTGAGCCCTTAATCAAAGAAAATATATATGTATAAAAACTCAAAGCTAGAACTACGATGGAGCCAGATCATGAATCTGATTCAATCATAGAGGCTTGCAGACTAATATAACATGTCATGCCAGTCCTCTTATTATAGTTGAAAATATTCTTATATAATTTTACTGAGATCAGGACATAATAACCACATTTTAGGAAATGTCTGTCTTCCTATTTCTGAGGAAAAATTGTGCTAGGAAGATTATGGATGTTTTCATGTTTGCAGTAACATGTTCACTTAACACAATTGATGGTAGGATTTAAATAAATGCACTAGTAAATAAACTAGGGAAGGGGAGGCCAAGAAGGCTGCTGGAGTGCTTGCTATATTTGATGTATGCAAGTTGACACATGGTTTGTTTAAGCCCTAAGATCTTTGTGCAATGATGTGAATTAGTTCATTGCAATGTGCCCCTGTGACTCCTTGATAGCAGATGAGGCAGAAATTTAAATTGAATTATACAACCTGTAAATGAGGAAATAGGAATATGAATATTTCTTAGGTCGGTTGGTATGAAACCATGATTGTTCCTATGAATGCAAATGTTACAGATAGATAATCATGTTTGCAAGATTATGTATGCATGTGTAAGAATGATAGATGAATATATCATACCTAAATCAATTTATTTATACCAGGCTAAAGTAGTGGATTTGCAGAAATTTGCTTAAATAATATGTTAGTGCACTTACATTCTCTGTTGCTTAATATTATGAATATATTGATGATGCTTATACCAGATCATAGATCTGACCCTTATTTGCTCATGGCATATGGGGATTTCTCACTTTAAAATGAGACAGCCTCTAATGTTCTTGCAGGGAGTACCAAGCTTTAGTAGAAAGTGAAGTTGTGGCTAATGGAAAAGAATTGAAAGAACATGCCTGCTAATCTTTAATAAGAGCTTAAAATGATTTTATTTGCATGTATTCATGAGATAGTTGTGTTTGAACCTGATGCTATGTAATGAATTTTACTATGATAAGTTGAACTAGTCGTTTTCTGTTGAATATTGCTATGCATTAAGGTTTGAAAACTAAAAGAAATATCTGAGTTAATAACAAGAAGAACATGCTTAAGTATTAGATATGGAAGCCTGGAAAAGAAATATGTATGTGTATGTGAGCAACTGTTTTACATAACTTATATTATGTATTAGTCAATCTTGAGACATAGCAAAGCACTGAGTTTTAGGATAAGATATGGATTTAACTAGAAGTAACTTGTAAGGATTTAAGTTCTTTTTACTGAAATGCTTTACAAATAAGTTTATGTGCATTTCTGAATTGTTTTGAGAAAAGTGAATGTTTTGTAAAGATTTAGATAAAATGTAATGAATGGTGTCTCAATTGCTTTGAACAAGTGTCAAGCAGACACAAGATACATGAGTTAACCAGCTTTAAAAGAATGATGTTTTGGTAGATCATGTTTGAGGGTGTTTTGTCTGTAAAAATGCATTTTTAAAAGGTTTAATTTATTCATAAATTGTTTCACCACAATCAACTTTAAAGGCCATGAAAGATACGCTATGAGAACTGGTTTTGAACAAGCAAAACCTGGGAACACTTCACGTATTATGAAGTTATATTCTTGTGATAACAGATCTATATGTAAATGAAAAATCTATAGTGTGACATTTAGACTAAGATTAAACAAACAAGTCATATAGATTGAGTCAAAACAAGAAGGGTTCAAAGAAAATACATAATTGGAAATTGATAAGTGAATACATCATTTTCTGGCCTTAGTCAAAAACAAACATATTTGAACTATGACATGTGAATCTCAAGTATCTAGAGATTTAACTGATAAAAACAAATTAATAATAATAAATTGGAATGACCAAATTCATATGAATTAAATATGCACGGAATTTATTAATATAATACAAATATTCAAAAGAACATGGTAATTATCTGTAGGCAGATTTATTCAAATCCAAACCAAACAGCATGCTCTTGTTTAACAAATACATACTCTGATTTTAAACAAGAGGAACATATACATCTTCATATGTATGTGTATATTTTTAGGAATAAACTGATATATTTATATTGGTAATGAACTAGGAATCCTGGTTGATTTGTTCGAAAGAAGATGACTCTGATAATTCAAAGGAAATTTAAATCAAACTTAAAAGTGCAAATGAAATATATGTGGACATTCAGATACATATAAATTAAATGGGTATGTGTATGTACATATAAAAAAAAATCATTGAAAAATTGAGGTAAAAACTTTGAGGGTCATTTCATTTGGTATCAGAGCACCTGGTTGCATTGATTGTTGGGTGCTAAAAATGTGTTATGTCTGTTTACTTGGATGAAATAGATAGGAAAATATTAATTATGGAAAGTACTCACAGTGTACTAATACCCTTTGCCCAGAACTTAATTAGCAAACTATGGTAGGAAGGGGATCACATCATGCAGGAACAAGTGCACCACAAATGCTTGATATGCAAGAGTTTGTAAGGGTTTTAAGGGATGGAATTGGGCATAGGCCTGAAAACCCACATGAGGAACTTCCAAAGCTACTAATGGCTTACACCAATTTGGGAGGCAAAAGTTTTGAAGGGATTGAAAATGTGATGGAAATTCAAGCATGGTTGAGAACATTGGATAGGATTTTCAATGACATGCAACTTGATGATCAAAGGAAAGGCAAGTGGCTTCAAGACAGTTGAAAGGAGTAGCTTTAAGTTGGTGGGAAGTAATCATTACAAGGAGAAATGAGAATGAAATCACCTGGAATCAATTCAAGGAGATGTTGGAGGCAAGATTTGTGCCAGCATCAGCCAAGACTACTTTACTAGAAGAATTTATTAGACTCGGGCAGGGAAATTTGAATTTCACTGAGTACACTCAAAAGTTTGAGGGGCTTTCCACATATGGAGCAATGCTAGTGGAAGATGAAGCATCTAAAAATGATAGATACATCAAAGGTTTGAGCCCAGGACTTAGCAGAGCCATGTTACCTTATGCTGACAGGACATTTGATCAAGTAATAGACTTGGCTTTGAAATTTGAGCAGCATGACAAGGAAAGGGAAAAATTCAGAAATTTCAAGAATAATAACATTAAGAAGGGCAAAGGAAGGTATCACCCTTATGATAAGAAGAAAGAAGAGGTCAGTAACAAGGGCACTAGAGATATTAAAGCTAAGGAAACCAAGAAGAAAATTGAGTGTCACCAATGTGGGAAGGAAGGACATATCAAACCAAGATGTCCAGAATTGAAAGGAGGAACTTTCAAGTGCTATCTATGTGGGAAAGAGGGGCATATGAAGAGAAATTGTCCTGAGTATAAACAGCAAGGAAAATTAGCAAACTTGGAAGACAAAGGAAAATCCACAGTGGAGATTAATGCTGAGAAACACAGCCAAGTGGAAGGTATACTGTTTATTTGTAATATACCCATAGCAGTAGTAAATGATACTGGGGCAACTCACTCTTTAATTTCTTATGAATTAGTTAAAATGCTGAAACTAAATTGCAAATTGGTTGAAACCCCATTACATATACAAAGTCCACTGGGGAGTTCAAGTGTTTTAGACATGATTTGTGTGGATGTGGAATTAAACATAGGAGGAGATACTTTTATTTCCAATTTATATGTTTTAAACTACCCAAACATAGGTGTTATATTGGGAGTAGGATGGTTAAGACAATTTAAAGCAATAATTAACTTAGACTCATCCACCACATCATTGCAAAACTTTAGAGTCCAAAGGATCACAGTTTTATATGAAGTGGCTAAGGGCAGGAAATTGTATCATTTGATTGAATTGGGAAAAGATTTCAGTGAACATATTATTGAAGAAATTCCCATAGTCAATGAATACTTAGATGTTATTGAGGAGGTTAAGGGTGTTCCAAACTATAGACCAGTGGAATTCCAAATTCATTTAGTCCCAGGAGCAAGTCCAGTGATTAAAAAGCCAACAAGAATGGGGCCAAATGAATTAAAAGAATTAAAGAAACAGTTAGAAGAATTAGAAGATAAGGGTTTTATAAGACCCAGTAATTCTTGCTGGGGAGCACCAGTGGTATTTGTTAAGAAACAAGATGGTTCCTTGAGACTTTGTATAGATTATAGAGAATTGAACAAAGTAACCATTAAAAATAAATATCCATTGCCAAGAATAGATGATCTTTTTGATCAATTGGCTGGGCCAAGAGTGTTTTCTAGACTAGATTTAGCATCTGGTTTTCATCAAATGAAGGTGGAAGAATCAAGTATCAAGTACACTGCCTTTAACACTAGGTATGGATTGTATGAATTTTTGGTTATGCCATTTGGCTTGACAAATGCACCATCATACTTTGTAGATTTAATGAACAGAACCTTTAGAGATTGTTTAGACAAATTTGTGCTTATTTTTAAAGATGACATTTTAATTTATTCCAAAACAGTGGAAGAACATAAAAGTCATTTGCATATGGTTTTGTCTAGATTGAGGGAAAAAGACTTAAAGGCAAAATATTCAAAATGTGCATTTTGGAAACAGGAAGTACATTTCCTTGGCCATGTCATCTCTGCCAAAGGAATTTCTGTGAACCCCAATAAAGTAGTGGCTATTCAAGCATGGAAAAGGCCTAACACTGTGAGTGAAGTGAGATCATTCATGGGGATGGCAGGGTATTATAGGAGATTTATAAAAGATTTTTCAAAAATTTCTACACCACTTACTAACCTAACCAGGAAAAACTAAGCCTTTGTTTGGTCAGAAAAGTGTGAAAAGTCTTTTGAACAGTTGAAGGAGGCATGGGTGAATGCTCCAATTTTGAAAGTACCCAAGGGAAATGAAGAATTGGTTGTATACACCGATGCTAGTGGGTTTGGCTTGGGTGCAGTGTTGATGCAACAAGGCCAAGTCATTGCATATGCATCCAAACAACTCAAACCCCATGAAGTAAGGTATGCCACACATGATCTTGAATTAGCAGCTGTGATTTATGCTCTGAAACTTTGGAGGCATTATTTGTTAGGAACTAAGTTTGAACTTTACACTGACCACAAGTCTCTAAAGTATTTATTTTCACAAAAAGATTTAAACATGAGGCAACATAGATCGGTGGAGTTCTTAACTGCCTATGACTTTGACATAATTTATACACTAGGCAAAGCAAACAAGGTTGTTGATGCTCTAAGTAGACAACATGTTAAATTAGCTATGATGATGATAAAAGAGTTTCAGGACTTGTCTTTGCTGACCGAGTTAGAAATTGGGGAGGATGGTTGTGTGCACATGGATGTGCAGGTGCAAGGTGCACAGGAAAATAGAGGGAAGTTAAGTTTGATAACACTTCAATCAGATTTAATTTTGAAGGTAGGAAAAATGCAAGAACAAGACACAAATTTATTGGAGAAGAAAATTCTCGTATCAAAAGGGGAGGAAGTGATAAATCACCATATTGATAAAGATGGTTATTTGAGAAACCAAAATAGAATGTGTGTGCCAGAGAACATAGAATTGAAGGAGGGGGATATTAAATGAATATCATAGAAGTAAGTACTCTATACACCCAGGCAGTACCAAGATGTATCAAAATTTAAAAAGAGAATTTTGGTGGAAGGGAATGAAATCAGATGTAGCCAAATATATTGCCAAATGCATGACTTGCCAACAAGTCAAGGCTGAAACACAGAAGCCATCAGGATTGTTGCAACCTCTTAGCATACCACAGTGGAAGTGGGAAGATATATCTATGGATTTCATAGATGGACTTCCTAGATCTAAGAGAGGAAATACAAGCATATGGTTGATAGTGGATAGGCTAACTAAGGTGGCACATTTCATCCCAGTCAAATCAGAAAGGAAAGCACCAAAATTAGCTCAGGTATTTATGAAGGAAGTGGTAAAATTGCATGGCATTCCCAAAACCATTGTGAGTGATAGAGATGCCATCTTCACCTCAAAATTCTGGAGAATCTTTCAAGAAGCCATGGGAAGTGAATTATGTTTAAGCACTGCCTACCATCCTCAATCAGATGGGCAGACTGAGGTAGTGAATAAAGTTTTGGAGGACATGTAGAGAGCATGTGTATTGGATTTTGGGGGCAACTGGGAAGACTATCTTCATTTAGCTGAGTTTACATACAATAATAGTTATCAAAGCACCATAGGAATGGCTCCATTTGAAGCCTTATATGGCAAACCATGTCTGTCACCTGTTTGTTGGGTAGAAGCAAGAGAAAGGGCTATTTTAGGGCCTGAGTACATATAAGAAACTAAAGAGAAAATTGAGTTGGTAAGGAGAAGAATGGCAGCAGCTCAAGATAGGCAAAAGAAATTTGCAGATATGAAAAGGAGGCAGGTGGAATATGAAGTAGGAAACTCTGTTTTCATTAAAATCTCACCTATGAAAAATGTACTGAGATTTGGGAAACAAGGCAAGTTAACCCCAAGATATATTGGGCCATACAAAATTCTGGAAAGAATTGGTTCCTTGGCATATAAGTTGGAATTACCAGAAAACATGCAAGGAATACATGATGTTTTTCATGTATCACAATTGAGAAGGTGGGTCCATGGTAAGGCAGAAATTCTTGAGACCCCAACCCAATTGCAAATAAATCCTAATTTGGTTTATGAAAAGGATCCAGTGGGAATTTTGGCAAAGGATGTGAAGAAATTGAGGAATAAATCACTGAAACTTGTGAAGGTACAGTGGAGTCTTGATCATAATGATTGTACATGGGAGTTAGAAGACAAGATTAGGAGGGATTATCCTAAGCCTTTTGCCAATAAAAAGGTAATTTTTAATTTGATATGAATGATTGTTGTGGTTGAAATTGCTTGCTTATGCATATGTCTGTTAGATATTCAGAAAATAAGATAATGCTTATTATAAGTACTAGGAAAATTGTGAGGACACAATTCCTAAAAAGGAGGGGTGAATGTAATACCCCAAGATCTTGTGATAAATTATAGTAATAAAATAATTTAATCTTGAAATAATTGGATTTAAATATGATCGAATTCTTGAAATTAAAAAAAAAATGTGCAAGGAGATGTGTACACATGCACACTGGAAATAGCATAGGGGAAAATCCAAGAATTTGTGGAAAATAATAATATAGGGAAAAGAAAACATTTCAAATGTAGTCTTGAGATGTGAATCATTTGTCCTCAGATCACAAAGTATAATTTTGAAAAAATAATAATAATAAATAAAGTAATGAAGAGGCAGAAAGATTTTGTTGAGTAAGAAGTAATCCTTGCTTAAAGCATAGAATTTTCTCTTACCAAATCTAACTCATTATAAATTAGAAAAAGTATATATGTGTGTATATTTCCTGTAAGGCAAAGAAAGATCAAATATATATACCCCTATGTACATGTACATTTTCTGTATGCAGAAAGTGTTAAAGCAAAGCAGTAGGAAAGAAACATCAAAATGACATGAAATGTAATACAAGTCAGCATGCTTGTGTAGGCAAAAATAGCAAAGGGGATTTTCAGAAATAATTAAAATATAAAATAAGGTAGTCACACATTTAACATGATTAGGTGAGTGGACATTTTCTGCAAAAGTAGAGGAAAGAAAAATACCACCCTTTTACTAACTAATATGGTCGGGATGAAAATGTGAAAAACGCAAGATGCAAACTAGGATAGAAATGGAATTTTGTTTCAACAAAACCCTAGTGGGAAACATTGATATAAATAGGCAGTTTTGGCCAGTAAAGTTATCTTTACCCCGAGTTACACAGAAATAAGAAAGAAAGAAAAATATAGGAAGGGAGGAGAAAACACACACAAGGGTTTTCTGGATCAAAAGAAGACAATATTTAGGTGAGTTATCTCACTATATTTATGGCATTAAGACCTAAGATGAGGCAGCCAATTTTTGTATTGTTCTTTACATGTTTCTGGTTTTGGGATTATGATTTTATCAATGCTATTTGGATGTTTTTGGATCTGATATAATTTTACCATGGATGTTTCTGGGTGATAGCTGATTTGTTGAGATGTTTGCCTTTGTATGTGCAACTTACTATTTTAGTTTGCTCAGAAATGCTAAGAACCTGAATCTTTAAATTATCTAGAGAATACTCTCAACTGTTAAAGATCTATGGCATGAAAATTTTATCAAGGGAAAATGTGTGAGCTGCATTATACTTTGTATAAGTGCTGACGCTTAAAAGGAAATTAATTAAGGGTGCAATAGAAATTTTGTAAGTGCTGAGCCCTTAATCAAAGAAAATATATATATAAAAAATCACAAGCTAGAACTATGATGGAGCCAGATCATGAATCTGATTCAATCATAGGCTTGCAGACTAATATAACATGTCATGCCAGGCCTCTTATTTTAGTTGAAAATATTCTTATATAATTTTACTGAGATCGGGACATAATGACCACATTTTAGGAAATGACTGTCTGCCTATTTCTGAGGAAAAATTGTGCTAGGAAGATTATGGATGTTTTCATGTTTGCAGTAACATGTTCACTTAGCACAATTGATGATAGGATTTAAATAAATGCACTAGTAAATAAACTAGGGAAGGGGAGTCCAAGAAGGCTGCTGGAGTGCTTGCTATATTTGATGTATGCAAGTTAACACATGGTTTGTTTAAGCCTTGAGATCTCTGTGCAATGATGTGAATTAGTTCATTGCAATGTGTCCCTGTGACTCCTTGATAGCAGATGAGACATAAATTAAAATTGAATTATACAACCTATAAATAAGGAAATAGGAATATGAATATTTCTTAGGTCGGTTGGTATGAAACCATGATTGTTCCTGTGAATGCAAATGTTACAGATAGATAATCATGTTTGCAAGATTATGTATGCATGTGTAAGAATGATAGATGAATATATCATACCTAAATCAATTTATTTATACCAGGCTAAAGTAATGGATTGCAGAAATTTGCTTAAATAATAAGTTAGTACAATTACATTCTCTATTGCTTAATATTATGAATATATTTATGATGCTCATACCAGATCATAGATCTGACCCTTATTTGCTCATGCCATATGGGGGTGTCTCACTTTAAAATGAGGCAGCCTCTAATGTTCTTGCAGGGAGTACCAAGCTTTAGTAGAAAGTGAAGTTGTGGCTAATGGAAAAGAATTTAATGAACATGCCTGCTAATCTTTAATAAGAGCTTAAAATGATTTTATTTTCATGTATTCATGAGATAGTTGTGTTTGAACTTGATGTTATGTAATGAATTTTATTATGATAAGTTGAACTAGTTGTTTTCTGTTGAATATTGGTATGCATTATGGTTTGAAAACTAAAAGAAATATCTGAGTTAATAACAAGAAGAACATGCTTAAGTATTAGATATGGAAGCCTGGAAAAGAAATATGTATGTGTATGTGAGCAACTGTTTTACATAACTTATATTATGTATTAGTCAATCTTGAGACATAGCAAAGCACTGAGTTTTAGAATAAGATATGGATTTAACTAGAAGTAACGTATAAGGATTTAAGTTCTTTTTACTGAAATGCTTTGCAAAAAAGTTTATGTGCATTTCTGAATTGTTTTGGGAAAAGTGAATGTTTTGTGAAGCTTTAGATAAAAATGTAATGAATGGTGTCTCAATTGCTTTGAACAAGTGTCAAGCAGACACAAGATACCTGAGTTAACCAGCTTCAAAAGAATGAAGTTTTGGTAGATCATGTTTGAGGGTGCTTTGTCTGTAAAAATGCATTTTTAAAAGGTTTAATTTATTCAGCAATTGTTTCACCACAATTAAGTTTAAAGTCCATGAAAGATATGCTATGAGAACTGGTTTTGAACAAGCAAAACCTGGGAACACTTCACATATTATGAAGTTATATTCTTGTGATAACAGATCTATATGTAAATGAAAAATCTATAGTGTGACATTTAGACTAAGATTAAACAAACCAGTCATATAGATTGAGTCAAAACAAGAAGGGTTCATAGAAAGTACATAAGTGGAAAATGATAAGTGAATATTTCATTTTCTGGCCTTAGTCAAATACAAACATATTTGAACCATGACCTATGAATCTCAAGTATCTAGAGATTTAACTGATAAAAACAAATTAATATTAATAAATTGGAATGATCAAATTCATATGAATTAAATATGCACAGAATTTATTAATATAATACAAATATTCAAAAGAACATGGTAATTATGTGCAGGCAGATTTATTCAAATCCAAACCAAACAGCATGCTCTTGTTTAACAAATACATACTCTGATTTTAAACAAGAGGAACGTATACATCTTTATATGTATGTGTATATTTTTAGGAATAAACTGATATATTTATATTGGTAATGAACTAGGAATCCTGGTTGATTTGTTTGAAAGAAGATGACTTTGATAATTCAAAGGAAATTTAAGTCAAACTTAAAAGTGCAAATAAAATATATGTGGACATTCAGATACATATAAATTAAATGGGTATGTGTATGTACATATATAAAAAAAAATCATTGAAAAATTGAGGTAAAATCTTTGAGGGTCATTTAACTTACTCATCAATACACGTCTTATTATTAAACACACAACAATCATTTTTGATAATAACCAAGATTATCATATCTAAAACCATCCATTACCATCTTATTCTGAAATACTTCTCCAATTCAAGATTTCAATTTCAGTTTGAATCCATTTCAAACTTATCTTTATTTAATTTCAGTTTGGTTGTATTGTATTACTTCTTAATTTAATTCTAATAATTTAACAACCAACTTCCACAATATTTATTAGTAAGAAATATTGCTTTATATATCAAAATATAATCTTAGATAAAATCATTTAAAATCCTTATATAAGAAAATAACAGGTACGCTCTCTCATATATATATACACTCAACTCATTCTAGAGTACTATTGACCCTATCCCTAATGAGTACACCCACGAGAGCCAAAGTTCTCGCTTAACCTTCAGCTCTGATACCAACTGTAACGACCCGGAATTTCCGAACCCGAAAATTCCAGATAGTTATGAAAAAGAAGAAAGAGATAGAAGAAGAAGGAGAACAGAAACACCACATCTCACATTCGCGGTGGATAGAACATAATAATAAATAATAACAGTTTACAAAAGAATATTATATCCGTCGATTACATTTTAATACATCAGAGTTACATATATACAGACTTTGAATATACTCAATTATCATGTCACAGATACACAACAATATTTCATGATGGAAATACTCTATACACTCTTGCCATCTAGCTCGCCTCCTGAGCTCCGGAATGTACCTACCTGGAAATCTGTAATACTCGGTCTGACCCAAGCATTACATCACAGTAACACCCGGGTTAGGCAGGAAACCAGCATGAGTAAACCCATCTAACATGGAATACAAAAGTATACAACTTATACAGAACCCGGGGTAACTCGAATCAATTTACAAGTTCACAATATGTTATAGACATCACTTATTTCACACATAAGTTTTCTAAGTACCAAATATTTAGATTTAAATAGTCCAATTCCTTAAAATCACTTCATTCTAGCCTATAGATTTCACATATCAATTTATAAAAATTCGAAGTGGTTTCGGGTATTTCCTAATACCCGACCCCGGTCTCTTCGAGTCCAGTGTCATCCTATCCCAAGTTTCCAAGTGAGTGCAACTTAAATCATTTAAATAGGATGTCACATTACATAGAAATACATCTCGATAGATGACCACATTATCACTGTTCAACCCAATAATACCACAAATCATTTCATATCACATAGTATCACAATCATACACCGGGAACAACAAATAATCCAAGGTGTCCAAATATCATTCAATCATTCATAATCAAGATAAATTAGCCATACAATTCCTAATTAATTTAATTAACTACCAATGAATTAGATTAATTAGTTTATAAATCTTGCTTATTTAACATTAATTAATTATACTCAATTGATTGATCATCCCTTAATTATCCATATTGATTAATCATTCCTTATTAATCTTTTTTTGCAATTAAGTAATTTCTCTTAAATTAATTACTCAAATTAATTATCCTCAAACCCATCACATTAATTAACTTTTAATTACCATCTTGATTACTTACCCAAATTAACTATCCGATAATCACTTACACTGATTAATTATCTTAAATTAATTCATACTTATTAATTAACTCGTTCTTAATTAATTTCCTTAATTAATCAATCCTTTTATTTATTACACTAGTAACTAATTCTTAATTCCTTCTATTAAATAACTATTCTTTAATTACTTTCCATCAAGTAATTATTCCATTGGTTAACCAATCTCCCTTAATTAACCTTTAATTACTAAGTTAATCAATTAACCTTTAACAAATAAATCTTTTAATTATTAAGTAATTATCATTTAAGTAATTAATCTCTAATGACTTATAGTAATAAATTTCTAAATACAAATTAATTTATCTCTTATTAATTCATAACTTTTAATTCTTCATTAATTAATCCTTATTTACTTAAGTCTCTGATTAGTCTAAGATAATTCATTAACTTAATTAATTACTTAACCATCATATATGTCATTTTTGAATTGAATGCTTTGAAATTAATTTATACTTAACATAAAAAAATTACTTTAGATCCTTAATTTACTTAAGTCTAACATACTATCTTAAGACATCTATTTAACTAAATCGTTATTAAACCACATTTGAGAATATACATGTGAATCCACTTATCATCACCCCTATATATAATTATTTCAAATCAGAAATTTGAATTCAAAACCCAATTGCTTTATGAACATAATTTTTTTTATAGAAAAGCTAGATTAACACTTTACCTTGCTTAAAATTCGATAACCACTGAGATTGACTCTCGCTAAACTCTTTAATTTAATAATAGGTCAAAGTAATTCGAACCAAAACCAAAAGCTTGAAACAAAATCACACGAGGACGACACGAGGACGACTTCGATTCAAAACAAAATCTTCCCGATTCCCTCCTCTCAACTTCACTACATCATTAACTCCATCTACAACCGATACATGCCAGCATCGTGTGCACCTGCACACGATACCGGAGGGTTGACCATCACCGCCGGCCACTCCACGAAGACACTCTTAACCTCCCTTCATCCCTCGACCACCCGAAACTCCAAGAAAACCCCACGTTGAAAACGAACCCGAAATCCCATACCTCGCCTGAAAAGCCTAATCTATCATCGCCTCATGCTACCTTCTCTTACTACCGGTCATCTCGCCTTCTTGCCAAAAACTCCGTCTGAGTCACCTCAAGCCATTCCCCCATTCGCGATAAAGTCCCAAACACCATTGACGGCGCCATGGGTTCGAGAACGAAGATGAAATTCATCAGGCTTAAACCCTAAATTACGTCGCACCATCAACCACGATGCTCAGAAAAATGGGATACCATTTTTCTCTCAACCCCGGCCTACAAACTTCCCTTGGCCATAATCGCGAGTTAACCGATCAACTCGATTGTCGAAATTTGACGATATACCCAATTCCGGTAGTCTCGCGATTCCTCAACAACCACTACATAAAAATCACGAAATCTATACTAAAAATCATGGTTTACAACTACAAACCTGATTATGGATTCCAAACCTGAAATCAAGATGTTTGATTGTGCTCTAATTTTTAAAGTTTTACCGTAACTTTTGTTGTAGAGATAATTCTTAATTATTTAAATTCAAAATCATTTTTTAAATGATGTTACCTTACTTCAAAACTTTTCTCCTCAGAAATCAAAATCTAAGTAGATTTCAAATGGAAGGTAGGAGTTTTGTTTGGAGGTTTGAGGCTCTGATTATAACAGAGACAAGATATAAACAGTCATAAACATCCTTATATATATATGTAGATTCAAACAAATTTCAGAAAAGAATTATTCATTCATACATTATTTCATCATATCCATATAAATTTATCACATGCACCAGATTCAACCATATATATAGATATAGATATATATTTTTGACAAAAGATTACTCACCATGTTGAAGAACAGAGACTGGAAATAAATTGAAAGCTAGAAATTTTGTTTTTGAATCCAAACTTGGATCTGACTTTGTTTGAAACTGATGTTGACTCTTGATTTGATGATTCTGAAAACAGGAGTTGATATTTGATTTGCTTTGATCAGGTTGTGGCTTTTCTTTGATTAAATTTTCTTTTCAGTTTATAGGTTTATGAGAAGAAATCCTGAAGTAAAGCCTGATTTCTTAATTCATTCATTTTCATGAAATTAAATCTTGAAAGAGGACAATTATGCCACTTGTAACATCATATTATACCATGTTAACATTTATTACTTATGTTACAAATTTGCCTCCACTTGCAGTTCTATAATAAAATCAAACTAACATTTGTATTCACATGTTTATTTTCTTAAGTAAAATGATTTACATTTGTTACTTTACTTATTTTTAGCATGAGAATAGTTATTATATATTATATATCCTTTATATTACTTATATTATATTTATTTATATATATGTGTGTGTGTGTGTGTGTTATAAATTTATATTTCTACTTTTCTTTTATTTGTATTTATATATAACCTTTAAGGAAATAATTTTGAACCTAATTTACATATGAAAAAAGAAAAAAAAACATTCTCATATATATTAAAACCAATTCATTTTAAGGCATTTGTTCATTGAATTTCAAATTCAAATTTCATTTAAAATCCACTCAAATATTTATAATTAAACAAACACATTTTTATATTTGTTTTGATAATAATAAAATTTTCTATTCAAAATCTACTTATATCTATATATATAAATTATTATTATTTTTAAAAGAATAATTTGTCAAATTTAAGTGATTATATTGAGATATGACCAAATAAATATTTATCCAGATATAAATATCTATTATCAGATTCATTTGTTCAATCTATAATTCAGTATTTCTATTATTTAACCCAGTTAATTATTACAGATACATCCAACATTCAGGTTATCACACTTCCTACCCTCGAGCCTATCCTAATGCGACCACCATCCAAAGGTCGATTGGCGACGGCATCTGCTCCGCCTTGTAACGGCATGACCCCAAGCAGATCTCGACTTCATCCAATCGTGTCGGGTAACTCCTAACCTCCTCTCGGTCGCCAAACTCGATCACACCACTTCCCTTCCCTTGCGACCCCATAGTCGAGCCTTCATCACATAGCTGCCGCTTCGCGTCCCAGGACCGCTTTGACTTCTCGTCACTCGAGCGCGAGTACGCGCGCCCACGATTCAGTCGCGACCCCTCCACGAATGCTGCTGCACCGCCCCTTCACCATACATACGCATCCCTAAGCAAATTAACCTCTGACCTCGAACAGGCTTTGATTTGATTGGATTAGTAATGAGAGGAAGAGGGTTTCATGATTTCGAACAACCACAGGAAAAGAAGAGAGGGTCGTGATTCAATTGGCCATTACAGTTTGATTTTCATTTTTTTTGTTTGAGAAAATGATCTGGCTTTGAAATTTTAAGGGTCGATTTTGATTCGAAATTTAGGGAAGAAAAGATAAACGAACTTTGCCTGATTCTGCTGCTATTAAAATGAAGAAAGGAGAGAAGGGAGACAGGAAAGGATGGTTGCGTGAAGTAGTGGGTGAATAGTGGTTTGAAGTGCTGGAGAAGTTTTGATATGAAAGAAAGTAGGCTACTGTTGAAATAGTTTGACCAGCCCAACAACATATATAAATTTCAAATTTAAATCGTCTCGATTTACGTGACTTAAAATCGCGAATACCTATCAGGGCGTGCCGCTAGCCGTTTATAATGTTATACCCACATTCCGAACGCAATGAAAAAGGTTTCGAGTCCTAGTTCGATCATATGAAGAAGATAGTTTTTTGGACCCAGTTATTATATTAAATTTTCGATATAAATTTCAGCGCGTTTATATATTGTATGCACACACAACAACTCCAAACATTACGAAAATTGAAATCCGATAATAAGACAATATTACTGATCCAATGGAACTGGTTTCGTCGAATTTTGAGACTGTGCCTCGGAAGGCTGTTTAAATATCAATTTAAACGATATGTTTTCAAAACTTAACAAAACATTCCCAAATTCAATTTCTATACTTTTACTATCTTCGGTACTATCGATATAAATTTTACAAACCCTTAAATTATTTTCAATAGGCTTAAAACTCCAGATTCAACATTTTACCCAATTTCCAGTAATTAAATCAAATAATTAAATTTCCAAATAATGGTGATATTTGAAATTTAAGTTACAAACTAACTTTTAAATATTAAAATCAATTAAATATCCCAATTTAAATTGTCCAAAATTCTGGGTCGTCGCACAAAGTATCAAGTATCATACAAGACCAAGAATAGGCAATTGAAAGGCAAATAGTGATTGGGAGCTTTAAACGCAAAATCAAAGGCATTCCCTTATTCGCTAGGAGAAATAAAGACAAATGGGCATGAAAAAGCAACAACAAAGGACGGTTCAAGTTAAAAGATGCTTGGGAGGACTGTAGACATTAACACCCTAAAGTTCAATGGTACAATGTTGTATGGAGTCGTCCAAACAGTCCAAAAATGGCACACACAACATACAAGGCAACTTACCTATCGAGTGACAACCAAAGACAAACTTAAAATTGGGAAATTGTAGAAGATGCAACATGCAAACTCTGTACTAGGGAAATAGAAACTCATGGTCATTAATTCTTCGGATGCAAATATAGTAAAAGAGTCTAAGCCGTTCAATAATTAAAAAAACTTGCAAACAGATGAAGTTAAAAGCCTCTAAGATGAAGCAACATACCCGAACGACTGGACAAATATCTCTTACTTGATGAAGGAAATTGGAAAAATTAGCCTGACAACTACTGTATGGCACCATTGGCGGAAACAAAGCATACGGACTTTCAACAACAAGCGAAAAGGAGAGTTAGAACTATCAGAACAAATTGCAAGAGATGTAACTCTTATAATTGAGAGGATAAAATGACATGGAAAAACCAGCTTAAAAGGACGAGAAAAACAACCACCGGAGAATTGGAACTGGAGGGTTGATCATCAAAAAAATCAAGGAGTGACATGGAAGCTACCATAGCTCGTGAAGTGTTGACCAAATTCTGTAATTTGGGATTGTTTTGGTTAGCAGTTGGAATGTGTACTTTAAATTAAAATGAGCTCTTGTTTATTTGCGGATGTACATTTTAAGCTTGAGCCGCATAGCCCAGTAATAAAATCTTAACCAAATTTAAAAAAAAAATTATTCATAAATTAAATGAAGGCCTAAAAATGTGATTTTTCGCATACGGCTGAATCAGGATTCGAGACCACTTCCATTGAGTTTGGATTGACGTTGCGAATTGAAATGAGTACAAAGATCGCTATATTTGAAGATTAGAAGATTCGATGGCTGAAACGATCTCAAAATACGCAAAATTAGCATCTCAGGTGCAATCTCAGATGGTGAGAGATTAGTACCGTTGGAGCCAGAAAAATGACGTTATGCATACAGCCGAGTTTTTTGGCGATTGGATGCGCCCTGTGATCGTACACAGAATAGGACTTGACCGTCTGAGCAACCGATCAAGTCTTTCTTACAAACTGGATTAACTTGACTTAATGTGTTCTGAATAATACATATTTGTCACTTAAAGTACACCCTTCCTTTAATCTTTTCCTCAAGAATGATGTACATAATTGTGTGTATGAAGAATAAGAAGATTAGAATTGCTTATAGAATATGGAAGTGGAATTGTAAGCAATGATTGTATAGAATTTTGTAAGCAGTGGAATCAAGAAAGCTTTGCACTATAGATCAAGAAAGATAAGAAAATTTGTCGATTTGATTAATGAAACTTGAGTGCTTTTATAGTGTATGAGAAATTATAACTTTTGGTAAAAGTTCTCTATGGAAAGCTAAAGGATGCAACACTTCAGAAGGAAGATAACCTTTGGGACGATGAAGTGTCTTTTCAATTTTTTTTGAATGTTCTAGGATTCAGTCAACGGAAAGTGCAAGGTCATTCGACTTAATTCAAAAAGTGCACAAGTTTCATGCATAGACTCAGTCGACTAACTAGATGTGTTCAATCGATTGGTCCGTGTTATATATAAAAATATAACCACTGATTCAGTCGACCGAATATACCTGGTCACTCGACTGAATAGTACATTTCAGCACATTAAAGAATATGTGTGTGTATTATGAATTTGATTAAAATATGCATGCAAGTTTGTTTGAATGTGAATGACGATTCTTAAGAAAAGATTTTAACAAAGCACTCAACTAGACATTATATATACATTTGATGGCTCTTGTTAAAATATATAACTATACGAACCATACTTTGAGTCGTTGAGTCCGAATGTTGTCATAGTCATAGATTCATGATTGTTGTTTCATATCAGCAGTCAAAACCTATGATCCAGCATTCTCCCTCTTTTTGAAGATGACAACTCCATTTGTTATAGACGAACCTTTGACAAGCTTTGTTGACTTATCTCTCCCCTCGAATATATTCCTGCAATTGTGCTATAGTTTTCTCCCTAAATAATTAATCTTTTCTCCCCCTTTATCATCGACAAAAGGTAGAATTCTCAGAGTAGAAGATATCATATGAACAATGACAAAGACGCATTGCATATAACAAAGATACAAATGATGATAACTCAAAAATTTAGCATACAAAATAAGAACACATCATCAATTGAAATATTACATTGTTAAAAATAACCACCACATAAACACATAATCACATAGACATTGTTTGAAATAAAATAACATACAAGTTCATCAAAATAACAAGGATTGAAAAAAATAACCTTGCTCTTCACCATCGCTACCTTCATTTGAGCTTTCTCCTTCTTCATCCCCTTCGGTCTCTTCATCGCCAGATTCACCACCAACTTCTTCTCCTTCTTCTTGTTCTTCATTTGATGTCGACCATGTGAAGTGCTCAACAGGTCATTTTCCATGAGAAATAGGCACATGAAAGGATGTGGAAGAAGGTTAAGAGCAAGTTATAGCTTTCCAATTATTATTGAGAAACCCCTTTATATGATTGAGTTTATTATTGACCTTTAAGACGGATTTTTTAACGCTAGAAACATTTGACTCCGATCGAGATAGAGTTGATCAAGAAGTCGTTGGCTTTGGTAAAGAATAGTCATGGCTTCTTATGGCTAAGCTTGGGTATCAATTTCTTGAATATCGATGATTTCTCTTCGTGGTGGAGGAGGTTGAGTTGAACTGGAAGCTTGAACATGAGAAGTTTGTTGTCGAGAGGATGGTTGTGCTTGACCGAAAGATTGATTTTCAAGCCAATGATCATAGGTAACAATAACATGGTCTCGATATGGCTTAGATAGGTTCATCAGGCTAAGCGTCTTTGTATTCAAGGAACCAATGTATGAGCTGTATGAGTCAGCAAAAGGAACGTCAAAGTGTTTTAGAATACGCATAATATATGCGCCATAATGAATCGTTCTTATGCGACCTTGGTTGAAGGTCTAAAATTCATCCAAGATTACTTTTGCCCAATTCACATGAAGACCTCCCCAAATATCACATAAAGACTGGAAATCCCTCGTATAAACTTTCTCATAACTCTCAGTTCTTGGGTTGATGGTATAGGTTAGCGCACGATGCATGATTCGAGCTTTGGGTCGTAGCGCAACCACATTTAGTCCGGTTAATTCGTCGGAGAGAAACATCTGACAAGTATGATCTAGAGTTTCCATATTAACAGATATTTCACCCACGTGTTCTCCTTTGTTTGGGCATATTATAATTCTAGCAAGTTTTTGAAGGGGAAAAAATATCTTGACGCCACATACCAAAGTCTAAATGGCATCATCTAGGTTTGAAACGGTACGGTGGTCGAAATTTAGATTGGCATATAAAAGCTTCATGAGGAGGATTGATTTTGTTATTATTTGCAGCAAAATCGATTAGAGATTCTAGGCCTCTACGATGAGCTAACTCTCGGATTGCATACGGAGAAAATTGGGAAATTTGACAAACCAATCTTTGAATAAATGAGAGTTTTTCATTTTGTCGAATCGTTGTGCTGGTTGTTCATTGTGAAACCATCCTCAAATCTAAGAATCAAAAGGGACGGCTATAGATTGGTATTGTCTAACTCTTATAGGTGCCATTGAGTAGACTTGGGTTTGGATTTTGAAGAGTAGGCTTTAAATGTGAAAACGTTGAGATCTTTTTTTGAATGAATTCGAAGTGAGAAGGAGGAATAAGGACAAAATTTTTAAAAATATTGAAGTAAAAAGTGAAAAAAATAAGAGTTTGAATAAATATTTTAAGTGTCATTTGGCTAGAGGAAACTTTAGCTACCAGTTTCAGTCGATTGGATATTCAAGACCGATCGATTAACTGGGCATTTTAAAAAGATTATACTGGCCTCAGCCAAACGAATTCAAGGGTTTAGTGGACTAAAGTCATCCCAAGAGTTTATAGTTCAAATTTGGCAATTTTAGTTGACTGAACCAAGAAGTCAGTCGACTTACTTCAGGAAAACATAGTGTTGAAAAACCTGTCTAATCGACTGAATGTATATTGTCAGTCGACTGATTTTGGAAAAATGCAAGACTTTGAGAATATTGCATTTGTTTCTAATGTTTGATATGGATAACATTTAAATATAAGTTTTATTAATAAAAGGACATTTAAATAAAAAAATCATTCAAACAGAAAATAAAAAATTATATATACACATATATACATATACATGTATCTTTAAGAAAAAATCAGGTAGACTAGGAGGAAGAGGAAGGAGTATTGTATTCATCTGGTTCTACTTTGATGTACTCCTGCAGTGGTCTCAATGGTGACCAACCATTTCTGCGTTCCTATTAGTTTGAAGAGACGGGGGGACGTTGAGGTGATGGTTCCCATGGGTTACATTGTGAAGGAGAACTTGATTGGTGAACTGTATTGTGAGATGACGATCCATACAATTTTAGAGCCACTTGTTCTAGGAAGCTTAATCGCTTCGCATTCACCTTTTGCTCTTAATACAACTCTCGCTGCAATTCCAGCGTCTCCCGTTGATAATGGTGGATGTCGTATATCTTATCATTGGTAGACGACGACCAAAAATAAAGATCGTTTAGCTCTTTTACCAACAGGAGTGTAGCTGGTGTGAGTGGAAGGTGGTACTATTGGAACGGGCTTGTAAATAGAGGTTGGTGTAGGTAGGTTGATAGAATACGATCTTACTGAGGTATAAGAGAGGGAAGAGGATTTGAAATTGTGTTGTGAAGACATGGTAAAAAAAAAGTTGAAGAGATTGAAGCTTTGATTATACATTTAAAGAGATTGTGTGAAAGAAAATAAAATAATCTTGAATTTATAGTAAACAAGAGCTATAAAATAGATGGGAATGAGTGCTAACAATAATCAAAAAAATGAAAGCCAATAAACTAAAAGAAAGATAACTAACAACCTTAAGAAGGAATGGTTGTCAAAATGTAAAACCGAAATGAGCGGTGATTAGAAAAAGATTTGAAATAATTTGAACTCAAAAATAAGTATAGATAAGAAATAGAATATGGTGAAGTGGTAGAATACCATCTTGTGAAGTTAGTCTAATGTTCGAGTATGGCAATCTTCAAATTTTTGAGAAAAAATTATTTTTGAAATTTTATTTACAAAAACAATTATAGATCTATTGAAGACATAATTCCTAATTCTCTTCTAAGTTTATTAAAATTATTTTCATTCAAAGGTTTTGTAAATATATCAACCAATTGATTTTCAGAGGATATGAATTCTATTTTGACTGAATCCTTTTCAATATTATCATGAAGAAAATGATGACGTATGTCAATATGTTTAGTCCATGATTGATTGACAGGTTTTTAGATAGATTTATAGCACTTGTGTTATCGATGAAAATAATTGATTTAGATAAATTTATACCAAAATCTTGAAGTGTTTGTTGCATCTAAATGACTTGAGAATATGCTAAAGCAGTAGAAATGTATTCTGCCTCACAACTCGAAAGTGAAGCACCATTTTGTTTCTTGCTAAACCAAGAGACCAAGAATTGTCCAATGAAGTGAAAAGTCCCGCTAATACTTTTTCGATACGTCTGATATCCTCCAAAGTCAGCGTCACTATATGAAACTAACTCGAAAGGACATTCTTTCGGATAGAAAAGTCCGAAATCTTAGTTTTTCTTAGATAGCGCAATATTCGTTTCACCACTCGCATGTGTGATTCTTTACATAGAAGCACTCATCATTATGTCAAGTTTACTAGCAGTTAAATAAAGTAACGATCCAATTATACTTCGACATAATTTTCGGTCGACACTTTTGCCATCTTCATCTCTATCAAGATGTATTGTTGTACATGTTGCAGATGGCTTAGTAGAAGTATTTTCCATACCAAAGCGTTTAATTAGATTATTACAATATTTTTCTTGATTAATAAAAATTCCATTTTCTATTTATTTAATCTGTAAACCAAGAAAACAAGATAATTCTCCCATATCTGACATTTCAAATTCTTTGGTCATTATTTTAGAAAGTCCTGACATAACTTTTCATTTGTAGAACCAAAAATAATATCATATATATAAATTTGAATAATTAAAATATCCTTTTTAGTTCTTTTAACAAAAAAAGTTTAATCAACCTTCCCAGTTTAAAAATCATAATCGATTAGATAGCTCTTAAGACATTAATACCAAGCACGGTGTGCTTGTTTTAGACCATATAAGGCTTTCTGAAGTTTGTAGACATGGTCTGGAAATTTTTCATGTGTTAATAAATTAAGGAGGTTGTTCAACAATAACATTTTCTTTTATATAACCATTTAAAAAGGCACTTTTAACATGCGTTTGATAAAGTTTGAAACTATGAAAATATGCAAAGGTCAGTAAGATACGTATTCCTTCAAGTCATGCGACTGGAGCAAACGTTTCTTCGTACTCAATTCCTTCTTCTTGATTATATCCTTGTGCAACTAATCTAGCTTTATTCCTAGTTACATTAGTTTTTTCATCTGCTTTATTTTTGAAGACCCATTTAGTACCAATGACTGTTTGATCGCTTGGTCTAGGAACTAGTTCCCAAACTTCGTTTCGTTCGAATTGATTTAGCTCTTCTGACATAGTTATAATCCAATAGTCATCAGTAGAGGCTTCTTTTGCATTTTTAGGTTCACTATTAGAAAGAAATGCTACATGGCCCATTTGATTAAGTTGATTTCTAGTTCTAACATGTGAATCAGTTTCTCCTATGACATTTTCTACTGGGTAATCTCGTAAAATCATAGGAGCAGATCTTAATTCATTTTCACTATGAACATTGTTTTCGTCTTCTTCAAAAAAAATTGAGTAACTATAATCATGTCCGTCATATGTATTATTTCATTATCCTCAAAAAATTTATTAAATTAGAAATTTCTGTCGAACGAAACATGAAGCATTTCTTCGATTGTTTTAGTTCTTTTATTGAAAATTCGATAAGCTTTGCTTCATTTCGAATATCTTACGAAGATTCCTTCATCGGATATTGGATCGAATTTTCCAAGCTGAACTTTTGTGTTGAAAATAAAATATTATGAACCAAAAGTTTAAAATATGAAATGTTTGGTTTTCTTTGATGAAAAAGTTCGTATGGAGTGTGTTTTGCTAGTGGTCAGATGGACACATGATTCAGTACATAGCAAGCAGTTGCTACAGCTTCTACCCAAAAATGTTTAGTAAAGTGCTTCCATTCGATGAAGTTCTTGCACATTCTTGTAAAGTTCTATTTTTCTTTTCTACAACTCCATTTTTCTATGGTGTTCTAGGAAAAGAAAAATTATGGTAAATTCCCTTTTGTTACAAAATTGTTCAAAAGCTTCATTTTCAAATTCACCTCCATGATTACTTATAATGTTTTTATTTTTTGAGATTTTGAATTCTGTTTGCAAAAATTTTGAAGTTTTCAAAAGTATCACGTTTATTTTTTTTTAAAATAGTCCAAGTATATCTTGAGAAATCATCTGCTATAACAAAAACATATTTGCTATGATTTATAGATTGAACTTGAGTCGGACCAAAGAGATCCAAATGCAATATTTCCAGTGGTTGTATAGTAGAAATATTTTTCTTTGATTTGAAGGTTGATTTTGATAATATTCCTAATTGACGAGCATCAGAAATATTGTTTACTTTAAAATTCATTTTTGGTAAACCTTTTACTAAATCATTTTTAGATAATTTATTTATAGCTTTGAAATTAATATGAAAAAATCTTTGTGCCATAACCAAGGATCATTTTCTTTGGCTATTAAACACATATTTGTATTGTAATTTACATCCATATGCAAAACATAAATATTTTTATCTCTAAAAATTTCAAAAATAAGATTTTTATTTTGATCAAAAATGCTACAGTTATTTTCAGAAAAAGAAATACTGAATCCTTTGTCACACAATTGGCAGACACCAAGTAAATTATGCTTCAAATTTTTACCTAATAAAACAACCGTAATAAGAGATAAATTAGATATATCGTTATTGCTCACATTGCCTTTGCTGATAACATATCCTTTGGAATCATCTCCAAATGTGATGGAACCTCCATCTGCATAGATAATGCTAGTTAGCATCCCTTCATTTCCTGTCATGTGTTTTGAGGAACCACTGTCTAGTTTCCATTTTCCTCTCCTTTTCGGTGGTACCTGTAAAATATAGAATTAACATTGATACCCACCATTTTATTTGGGTCCTAAGAGTTGGGTCTTAGGAAGCCAAACCCAAGAGGGTTTGGAATTCTTTTGGAAAATAAAATCTTTTTTTTTATGAACATTATTTATGAAAGATCCTATATACTTATCTCTAATCAAAGAATTATTTATTTTAGGAACCCAAATTTTAAATGATTTATAAAAATTGAAACTTTTGAACTAAGTTTTTCAAATTTATTATTATTATTCCTTTTGTATGAAAAATTCTTTTTCTTTCGAATAACTTTAGAAGATTGCTTATATTTAGTCCTCTTTTATTTGAAATTTTTTGAGAATTTTCTATAATTTTGGAAAGATTTTCCCCGCCTTTATGAAATTAGAGACATTTTTAGTAATATCATCCTACTTTGTTTTGAAGCTAGAGTTATATAATTCTAAAATCTTGATACTAGCTTTAAGATTATAATTTTCAATTATTAGTGCATCATTCTTTTCTTTCTGAGTTTCTATCTCTTAACTTAACATAGAGAGTTGAGATGTCATATTAAAACAAGATTCTTGAGTAACTTCAAGTTCTTCTTCTAAGATTTGTTTCTCATCTCTTAGCATATATACTTCGATTTTAGTTCTATTCAGTTTTTCAAGAGATTCTTTGTGTTTTCTTTTGATATCTTTTAGCTTACCAAGTAATTCGGAGTTTATTTCCAATAGATCATCAAAAGGTAGATCACTAACCTCATTTTTTGTGGCCATAAAACATATGTTTGCTTGTTCTGCATCATTGTCTAAGTACCATCTGATGATGAAGATGTTTATGAATCGTCCTAAGTGACAGAGAAAGCTTTCTTCTTGAATTTGTCGTTCTTATGCTTATGTTTGCCTTTCTTTTTCTCAGTACAGTCTTTATGGGCGTGGCCTTTCTTTTGACATTCATAACATTCTAGAGAAGATGATGATGGTTCGTTGGTGTTGTTATTGTTGCTGGAGCTGTTCTCGTTATTTCTAAATTTGTTGCTCTTTCTAAATTTCAAAAGCTTTTTGAAATTTTAGCAATGAACGTCGTATCTTCTTCATCTGAATCTGATTCATCTTTTTCTTCTTGGAATTTTATATTCTTCTTATCTTGAGCCTGTACTCATTTTGCCTAGGGATTAACTTCATAAGACATTAGTTTTCCTATTAACTCTTCTAGTTTTATGGTTGAAATGTCATTAGCTGCTTAATTGCTATGACTTCTCGTTCCCACTCATCCATTAAGAGTTGAGGATTTTTTAAAAAATATAAAAAATTGCATAAGTTTCTCCGAATCATATCAAAGAAAGATATATGTGACGACCCGACTTTCAACGACCAGAAAGTCGTATCACCTTTAAGAAAGAAAGGGATAGAAAAGAGAAAGATAGAAGAGAAAGAAGAAACAACATCAAAATCTCAACAGCAGAACGAATAAATTATATTAATAACATAAGTATTACATAGTATACCACAATTGTCAGAGTTACACAGACAATACATCACGTACTAGACAGTTATAAACACCTATCTAGTTATTACAACTCAATATAATACAAAGAAACCACTCAAAGCTACCAACACAGCGGAACACTATAAATAACTATAATGCAGAAGCCTCTTGCTCCATTGCTTCTCCACAGTTCGTCAAAGCTAACCTGAATCCCTTGGCTACTCATAAAAATTTGAGTACCCAAGAGTTTAAGAAAAACAGAAATAAACTCCGGGCCAAACATGGGTCTGGTGTGAGTAACGGGTTAAAGTTGCTTAACTTTGAAAAGCCTTTGAAAAGAAAAGGTATCATGTAAGACTTCCCACACATAAACATAGAAATTTTTTTACCTTACGCTAACCAAAACATTTGATAGGAAATCCGGTGATATTATAATAGGGTCTAGGGTTTTCAAGTAAAATACAGAAATAACTGGACATCTCACGTTCCAACATAGTTGGGCACAACTAATGTGACGACCCAGAATTTCTTACAAATTAAATTGGAATAATTCATTGATTTTAAATATTCAGAAGTTAATTTTAAACTTGAATTCCAAATATTAATATTTACTTGATAATTAAATCATTGAATTAGTTTAAATATTGAATTTAATAATTGAAATTGGGTAAATTGTTGAATCTGAAATCTCTAAGCCCATTTAAAATAATTTGAAGGCTTATAAAATTTATAACGATGATACTGAAGATAATAGAATAATTGAAATTTAATTTAAAGGTAATTTGTTCAATTTTAATAATATATCGTTTAAATCGATATTTAAAAATAGCCTTCGGAGACACAGTTTTGGAATTCGACGAAACTAGTTCCATTGGATCCGTAATAGTTAGTTATTATCGGATTACAATTTTCGTAGCAATCGGAGCTGTCGTTTGACCTTGGCAGCTCAAAACGCTTAGAACTATTTTAATCAATTTAATTTAAATTGGATCGTTTACTTCCGTAACTCGTGCATATGATCGAATTAGCCTCCGAAACACATTCCATTGTGTTCGGAATGCGGGTAAAACCTTATAAACGTCTGTCGGCATGTCTGATTCGGGGTTCGAAATTTCGCGTTATACAAGACGAGATATTTTCATTATTTAATTATTTAATAAGCACGTACTCAAGAAGCTTCCGTAAATTAATATTTATCTCTGTTCTTTTAATCTTCAAGAGAAATCGATGCCGAATTCACTAAAAGTGAAATCTAAAGCTAAAAAAACAAATCAAAACGTAAAATCCCTTACCCCAAACCCTTAACCCCGCGTCTTCGGCAGATCGCGATGGCAACAATAACCGCAGGCTGCGACTTCTCCTCCCTATCACAATTGCAAATGACTGCACAACGTGAATACTGATCTGCAACCGCTATCGACCGCGACTCCTCTAAATACATCGGTACTTCAGCTGGATTGATTTCGGATCTGGGTAGCTGATTTGGGGATTTGGAGGACTGCAACACAGAGAAGAAAGTTTTGGCTAAAGTCAGATCGAGTTCGACAAAGAGGAGCGGTCACGAGTATAGAGGCGGGACGCTCGCGATTTGGGGATTCTCGAAGTAAAGGTGAAGTCGCGTTCGCGCGAGATGGCGAGGAGAAGATCTTGATGGAGGGTGCAAGGCGCGAACGATGATACGGCAGAGCGGTTTTGGGTGCGAGCTGAGCTAGGGCATGCGGTGCTCGATGCTGTCTGTGGGTTTGGTGAAGTTTCAAGGGTATTGGTATTTGGTTTGGTGGAGTTTGGCTACGATTTTGGAGGCTTGCAGTGGTGATCTAGCAGGTTAGTTTTCTCAAATTGTCTCGAGTCAAATATGCGAATATTCTCATGGTTTAAAACTCAGAAATATTAAGTTTAAACTAACTTCTTAAACCCTTCTTTTGATAATAATGTTGTTTAATATTTATTAATCTAAGTTGTATGTTTCATTTAAACTAAGCAGGTAGATTCTTAATTTAAATTCGAAATTTAATTGATCGTGTGCTTAAGGAGAAATTAAGGAAATAAAATGTTTATCTTAAATTAGACTTAAAGATCTTAGATTAAATTATAGATTAATGATAATCAAATCCCAGGTTTATAAAATAAGAATTTAAAGTGATATAGTTAATAAATTAATTATTAATTAATTTATTTGACTTAACTTTTAATTAATTTAGGTTTGAGTGACTAAGATTATTTAATTAATCAATTCAGTAATTAAAGAGAAACTAATTAATTTATGGTTAAGAAATAATTAATTATTGATTAGGGGTTATAAGTTAATTAATTTTTGACTAGTTAATTTATAGGTAGAGATAAATTAATATAAGTAACTAGAGAATTCATTACTTAAATGATAATCACTTAATGTAAGTAATTAAAGGGTTAACTCGTCCAGGTTTAAATAAATCTAATTAGTTATTAAAGGATAAAATGAATAAATAAAGGTTAAATAAAAATAATAACAATGGGAAGTTACTTGATGAAAAAATAATTAAAGGCTAAATTACTTAAGAAAGAAATTAAGAATTAATGAGTGATAAATTAAAGGGTAATTAATCAATGTAAGTGATTATGGTATTGTCAATTTGAGTAATTAATTAGGATAAATATAATTAAGGTTAATGGATGAAGGATAATCGATTTGTGTTATTAATTTAAGGCAAAATCACTTAAGGAATCTAAAGGGGAAATTAGGGAATGATAAATTAATAGTTGTAATTCATTAATTAATCTTGAGTAAACAGGGTTAAGGTGGTTAAGGTAATCGATTTAATTTATACTAAATTTATTAGAAATGGTATGACTTATTAATCTTGCTTATGGATGATTAAAGTATATTGAATATCCTGGCTTATTTGATATCGCTGATATGTGGTTTAATATGCTATGTTTGGATTGAACTGTTCTAGCATGGTTTGTCTATCAATGATAAATTTTGGATATGAATTGAATAGTTTAAAACTTAAACAGTTTGTTCTAAGATGAAATTGGACTCGAAAAGACCAGGGATCGGGTATTAGAAGATACCCGAAATCACTTCGAATTTTTATAGATTGATATGTGAAATCTATTGTCTGGAATGAAACGATTTAAGTGAATTGGACTATTTAATCCAAATTTTTGGTGCTAGAAAATTTATGTGTGAAATAAGTGGTGTCAACATCAAATTGTGAATTTGTAAATTTATTCGAGTTACCCGGGTTATATAAGTAGTTTACTTGGATATTCTATGTTAGTTGGGTTTACTCACGCTGGTTTCCATCCTGACCCCGGTGTTACTTTGGTGTAATGCTCGGGTCAGACCGAGTATTACATATTTCAGGTAAGGACGTTCTGGAGCTCTAGAGTCGAGCTGGATGGCAAGAACGCATAGAATATTTCTGCTGTAATTATATTATTGTAAATCTGAGGCATGATAATTGTATATCCAGTGTCTGTATAAATGTGTAACTCTGATGTATTTAAATGTAATCGACAGATATAGTATTCTTTTGTAATCCATTATTATTTATTATTATATTTTATCCGTTACGAATGTGAGGTGTTGTTTCTGATCATCATCTTCTTCTTTTTCTATCTCTTTCTTCTTTTCATAACTATCTGGAATTTTCGGGTTTGAAAATTTCAGGTCGTTACATTTGGTATCAGAGCTGAAAGGTTAAGCGAGAACCTTGGCTCTGGTGGGAGTTACTCATTAAATAGAGTCCGTGGTACTCTAGAATGGGTTGAGTGTGTGTATATATATATATATATATATATATATATATATATATATATATATATATATATATGAGCGCGTACTTGTTATTTTCTTATATAAAGGTTTTAAATGATTTATATAAAGTATATTTTGATATATAAAGAAATATTTCATTCTAATAAATATTAAGGTGATTGGATGTTAAATCATTGGAATTAAATTAAGTAGTAAAATAATACAACCAAATTAAAATTTAATAAATTGAAAATGAAATTCTAAAATTAGAATTCAGAAATTAAATTGTTTAAAAGCTTTAAATGAAGGTAAGTTTGAAATGGATTCAAACTGAAATTTAATGTTGAATTTATAGAAGTAAGAATAATATAAAAAGGAATTGGTATCTAGATATGATTACCATGGGTATTATCATAAATAGTCATTGTGTTTAATAATATTTGCTATTAAGTAAGCCATATGAAGTAAATTTATAAATGAGTATAACTTCTAAATTAAAGCAGGTTTTAAAATTCTTAAGTTTCAAAACCTATGTTTAGAAAACAATCAATTGTTTCCAAGAGTTATAGAAAATAACAAATAATATAATTCAGACTATTTTGAATATAGTCTTATTTTAAAACAAGAAATGTTTGGAAGATTTTTAAGGGATTTGTTTTGAAATTAAAACCAAGGTTGGTTTAAAAAATTACAGAAGTAGCCTGGTGTGTAAAGGAAATAAAAATGAAAATAAACTCTAAGGTTGAGTTTTGAATTTTCCTTGCAATGTGACGTGAAACCCAAAGTTAAGCAAGTTTTAAACTTAAGTGGAAAGGTTATTAATCTGAATGTTTAAAATTTGAATGGGAATTGGGATTTAATTCAAGCAGGAATTGAAATGATTTAAAATTGAAGCGGATTCAATTTGAAATTGGTCCAAATTTATTTGAATAATTTGGAACTGTAAATAAAGTTGAATAAGTAAGAATCAAATGGAATTTGATTTGAAGTTTGAAAGAAATTGAGAATTAATTCAACTTGAATTGGGAATAAATCAAGTCCAATGGAATTTGGAGTTATTTGAATTGGAATTGGGTCAATTTAAATGGAAATTTAAATTAAATAGATGGAAAAGTGAACAGTTTTGACTCTAGACTATTTTCAATAAATTGTTTTAATATAAATTTATTTTTCCAAGCTATTTAATATATACAACTTTCTTATTAAGCCCAAAATTATTTTATACTTATTTTATAATTACTTTTGGAGTTATTTAACTATTTTGTAACTTTTTTATAAACTAATTACTGTTTTTCAACTGTTTTATAACTAATTACTATTTTAAACTATTTTTTGATTATCTAACTATTTAACTATTTTATAATTAGCTAACTATTTTATAGCTATTTTGCAAACTAATAATTATTTTTCAACTACTTATCTATTTTTAAAATTTTCAAGCTATTTTCTCAAAATAAACAGGTTGGAGTCCAAACCGTTATTGATTAAATACCCAATTGAGATAACGATTGAAGATATGATCCAAATGAGAATTAAGGCAATTGTAAATAAGTGAATGGGAGTTAAAGGAAACGTGAATAGAAAGGAAATTGATTTGGCTGATAATCAATGGAAATAAATACGTAGGATGTACGTATATTATTCTATTCGCATAGTGATTTGATCCAGATTCGAGCATAGAATTTCGAGATAGTTATATCGATCCGTGTGGGGATTTTTTCACTCGGTTTTCGACGGCGAACCTGGATATGGATTGTTAATTGGTTCTGTATATTCTCTATCATAGTTATGGCTATGCAAGGAGAATGACAGTTTCTAATCAAGAAACCAGATATGTGTCCGCACTAGGGCGGGTGGACGATACTAGTTCGGAAGTGAAATTGTGTGATCGAGTGAGCGATCAGATTGGTATAGCGTACGGATGGTAAGTGTACATCGTACAGATTTGAATGAAATTCGTACAGGAAGGAGTACTCAAATTTGAATGTTTGATATTGAATAAATAAAGTTATATATTTTTGTTATATAAAATAAATCTTCCCTTGTTAAATCTATTGCCAGAAGAAAAGGATTTTTGAAGGTGTTTGAAGTATAAAAGGAGTTTTATACAAGTTTGAAAGGATCCAAAGTTTTTAAAAATTATATATATCTGAATATATATATATATATAAAGGATCTTATGAGGATTTTGGAAAATGGTTTTGGAAACCTTTGGATCTGGAAAGGCTTTTGATTTTTGGGTAAAATCAATATTCAAATTTGGAAAGCCTAGTTTGAGAATTATCGATTTTGGGATAATCGATTTTTTGTAAAGGAGCTTTATATAATATCATACTAGGTGTATGATTTGAAAGATACTATATATATGTATAGTATAAAGTGTTTTGATGATGGCTTTGGGGGAAAAGGCGCTCCCTTGAAATGTACTTCTAAGGAGTGCCACCGAGTGGTGCAGCCTTGAGCCCCAAGGGGTTTCTAAAGTTGATCCTGTGAGGAGTCCGGACAAAACTAGTTCCTAGGGATTATGAGTAGTGTATACCATAGAGAAAGTCGTGTGTGCCACTGAGAGTCAACAGTCTGCGTTTGATTTTATATCGGCAGACTGCGACCTATGGTAACATAGCGAAAGTCGTGTGTGCTGTTGAGAGCCAATAGTCTACGTTTGATTTTACATCGGTAGACTACGACCTATGTAGGAGTGGAGAAGTTTCATTTTGACAGCGAAAATCGTGTGTGCTGCTGTGAGCCAACAGTTACATGGACTTTTGCTGTGATGGCAACGTAACCCTGGAATGTAACTGCGATCTATCGTGGGTTCCATGGCGTAATCCAGAGGCTGCAGAGAGCCTACAGTTACATGGACTTTTGCTACGATGGCAATGTAACCTTGGAATGTAACTGCGACCATGGATGGGGATGATGATTTCCAGAGCATTCTCACCAAAGATATATCCTCTATTTTCAAAAGCTATTTTCTATATTTTCAATAAAATTATTTTCGATGTATTTTCATTGGATGTTGAAAACGGGTTTACCAAGTACTTATAGATTTTCAGTCCTACGCCTGATCAACGTATGACTGAATTTCTGTGAGAACAAGGATGGACTGGATGAAACATCGAGTTATAAGAAGTATTTTTTTTATAAAGAGCTATTTTATTAGTATGATGTGAATTCAAAAGTATTTCTAATTTTTTTAAATAAAAGTGTTGGAATTTTGGGAAAATAAAAGGAAATCCAAACTGGAATTTTAATGAAATGATTTTGTAATTAAAATCGAATATTGATTTAGAAACTGGAAGAAAGCTAATTGGTTAAATCATTATTCGATAGAGTATATTAATAAAGTTTAACTCGGATAAATAAAATGGATTGTAAGTTAATAATGGAATTTGGAAATGAATTCGAATTATAAATAGAATTCGACTTGGATTTGATAATGAATTAAATAAGAAGAGATGTTGTAAGAATAAAAATAAAATAAAATAGAGTTGGATCGAAATAGTGATGGTTTGAATAATATTTAACGAAATTTGCAAATAAATTAGATATAAGAGAAGTGTTGTCGAATGAAATGAAAGTGAATTATAATAGAAATGGTTTGAGTTGCAAACAGAAACCTAGGAGAGTGGAAATAAATTGAGAATGGCTTTGTATTAATAAAAAAATTCAAAAATGAATTAAGTAGGTGAATTTAAAATTTAAAATAGGGTGAATAAATGGGTTAATTGAATTAAATAATAAATGGATGAAGTCTGATTGAATAAAAACTAAATCAAATTTGTAATCGAAATTTGATTATCAGAATGAACTTGAGTTATGAGGTGTATTACTCTGAAGTAAAATTACTTAAGTGAATAAAAGCTTGGTTTCGAGTAGGATGAAGGACCATTAAATAAGGATTTGGTTTAAATTTATCTGGAAAATGGATATTAATATAAGAAATGAGTACTGTCAAGCTCAATGAAACAATTTGAAGATGAAACCAATACAGGGATGAAATGAAATGCATTTTGTGGTTGGTGAATAAATTAGAAATGAAATGGAATTAAATACAGAATGAGTAGAAAATTAATTAAAAGTAGTTATAAACTAAAATAGATACTCTATTAAGCAAATGTCGTCGAAATTGCATCAAAATAATTGTTTTTTGGCGTAAACAAAAGTAATTAAAATTCTATGAGTTGAAAGAGATTAAATAAAATTGATTTTGAATCATTTGAAGTGAATATGAGCTTGTTTGGATTAAAAATAAATTGAATGCAAGCAATTGAGTTGTAAACCAATAAAATTGAAATGGTGTATGGATTCGTTGAAAGAAATTGAATTGGTGTTGAAATCATATCTATTGCTCGTGGAAGATATTTAGAATACATTTCTTTTAGCATTGATGTGTTTTAGTTGTTTAAGTAAGAGAAATGTTATAAACTTCATATATATAGTGCTTACATGTTTAAATTAAGTAAGTACAGATACCTGAAGGCCGTTTGGCTGGATTTGGATGCACTAATTGCTAAAATAAATAAGCCGCATGCTTAAAATGCTAAATAAGGTATGCCTACGCAATAAAAATAGGAAATATGAACTGTTTTTTCTTTTTTCGACCGTGCGGGTCGATGTATATATATTTATATCTCTTTTCAAATTGCAAAAGCTCCTCCGTACAAAGGAGACTCTGCCAAAAAATTTCGAAAATTTTGGGAGTTAGAAGTTTTTTTGAAATTTTTGGGAAAATTTTTGTTAACGACAAAACGATTTCAAATTGGAAATTAAAGTAAATTAGTAGATGAAACTAATATGAATCAGTTATAAATGAAAGATAAAATTCAATATTCAAAATTAAAAATAAATTGAATTCGTATGAAAACGGGGGAAACTAATTTGCACAGAAGTATGTGTGAAAACTTCTGTAAGGAAATGTATAAAATGATTTGAATGGTTACGATCGAATATTATTGCTAAGTAAGATATGCAGGTTTTAAAGGGAAAGGAAAATTGGATTTGATTTCTGGAGATAATTTGAATTGCCCGACTAAAAGGCATGTATTTAAATTTCTGTATAAAATTGGATTGGGTTTTTGATCTAGCCACTTGGCTTTTGTTTTCTTTTGGAATTTGGGAGCCCGTAGAGGCCTTTTGTAGTTGTACCGAGCTAGCCGCGCAAAGGAGACGCTGGCAAAAAATTTCGGAAATTTAGAGAGTTAGAAAAATTTTGAGAAAATTTTGATAATTCAAATTTTGGTTTTAAATTGAAATTTAGATGATTGAGCAAAAGGATATTGTTTGAAACTATAGAAGGTTTTGGGAAGTTGGTTAAGGTGATAGTGGGATTTTAATAAAAGATAGTTGGAAGGATGTTGAATTGTGAGTTTTGGGAAAAGTTAAATGGGTTTTGAACCATTCTCCCTAATTAATAATTTCAGGGACGAAATTCTTTTAAGGGGGGAGGAATGTGACGACCCAGAATTTCTAACAAATTAAATTGGAATAATTAATTGATTTTAAATATTTAGAAGTTAATTTTAAACTTGAATTCCAAATATTAATATTTACTTGATAATCAAATCATTGAATTATATAGTTTAAATATTGAATTTAATAATTGAAATTGGGTAAATTATTGAATCTGAAATCTCTAAGCCGGTTTAAAATAATTTGAAGGCTTATAAAATTTATAACGATGATACTGAAGATAATAGAATAATTGAAATTTAATTTAAAGGTAATTTGTTCAATTTTAATAATATATCGTTTAAATCGATATTTCAAAATAGCCTTCCGAGGCACAGTTTCGGAATTCGACGAAACCAGTTCCATTGGATCCGTAATAGTTAGTTATTATCGGATTTCAATTTTCGTAGCAATCGGAGCTGTCATTTACCCTGGCAGCTCAAAACGCTTAGAACTATTTTAATCAATTTAATTTAAATTTGATCGTTTACTTCCGTTACTCGCGTATATGATCGAATTAGCCTCCGAAACACGTTCCAATGTGTTTGGAATGTGGGTAAAACCTTATAAATGTCTGTCGACATGTCTGATTCGGGGTTCGAAGTTTCGCGTTATACAACACGAGATATTTTCATTATTTAATTATTTAATAAACGCGTACTCAAGAAGCTTCCGTAAATTAATATTTATCTCCGTTCTTTTAATCTTCCAGAGAAATCGATGTCGAATTCACTAAAAACGAAATCTAAAGCTAAAAAAACAAATCAAAAAGTAAAATCCCTCACCCCAAACCCTTAACCCCGTGTCTTCGGCAGATCGCAATCGCAACAGTAACCGCAGGCTACGACTCCTCCTCCCAATCGCAATTGCAACTGACCGCACAACGTGAATACTGATCTGCAATGGGTATCGACTGGGACTCCTCCAAATCCATCGGTACTTCAGCTGGATTGATTTCAGATCTGGGTAGCTGATTTGGGGATTTGGAGGACTGGAACACATAGAAGAAAGTTTTGGCTAAAGTCAGATCGAGTTCGACAAAGAGGAGCGGTCGCGAGTATAGAGGTGGGGCGCTCGCGATTTGGGGATTCTCGAAGTAAAGGCGAATTCGCGTTCGCACGAGATTGCAAGGAGGAGATCTTGATGGAGGCTGCAAGGCGCGAACGATGATACGGCAGTGCTCGTTCGGTTTTGGGTGTGAGTTGAGCTAGGGCAAGGGGTGCTCGATGCTGTCTGTGGGTTTGGTGAAGTTTCAAGGGTATTGGTATTTGGTTTGGTGGATTTTGGCTACGATTTTGGAGGCTTATAGTGGTGATCCAGCAGGTGAGTTTTCTCAAATTGTCTCGAGTCAAATATGCGAATATTCTCATGGTTTGAAACTCAGAAATATCAAGTTTAAACTAACTTCTTAAACCCTTCTTTTGATAATGATGTTGTTTAATATTTATTAATCTAAGTTGTATGTTTCATTTAAACTAAGCAGGTAGATTCTTAAGTTAAATTCGAAATTCAATTAATAGTGTGCTTAAGGAGAAATTAAGGAAATAAAATGTTTATCTTAAATTAGACTTAAAGATCTTAAATTAAATTATAGATTAATGATAATCAAATCCCAGGTTTATAAAATAAGAATTTAAAGTGATATAGTTAAGAAATTAATTAATTTATTTGACTTAACTTTTAATTGATTTAGGTTTGAGTGATTAAGATTATTTAATTAACCAGTTCAGTAATTAAAGAGAAACTAATTAATTTAAGGTTAAGAAATAATTAATTATTGATTAGGGGTTATAAGTTAATTAATTTTTGACTAGTTAATTTATAGGTAGAGATAAATTAATCTAAGTAACTAGAGAATTCATTACTTAAATGATAATCACTTAATGTAAGTAATTAAAGGATTAACTCGTTCTGGTTTAAATAAATCTAATTAGTTATTAAAGGATAAAATGAATAAATAAAGATCAAATAAAAATAATAACAATGGGAAATTACTTGATAAAAAAATAATTAAAGGCTAAATTACTTAAGAAAGAAATTAAGAATTAATGAGTGATAAATTAAAGGGTAATTAATCAATGTAAGTGATTATGGTATTGTTGATTTGAGTAATTAATTAGGATAAATATAATTAAGGTTAATGGATGAAGGATAATCGATTTGTGTTATTAATTTAAGGCAAAATTACTTAAAGAATCTAAAGGAGAAATTAGGGAATGATAAATTAATAGTTCTAATTCATTAATTAATCTTGAGTAAACAGGGTTAAGGTGGTTAAGGTAATCAATTTAATTTGTATTAAATTAATTAGAAATGGTATGACTAATTTGTAACGATCCCAGTTTTAATGACAAATTTAAAATTGTAATTTAATTAAATTCTTTGAATTAATTGTGGATTTATTTGAAAATTTCAAATTTAATAAGAAATGTATACTTATTTGTTTTATAATTTGGATTCGAAACTCACAATAAAATGAATTGGATTATAAAGAATTTTACTTTGGAAAAATAATATGTATAACTATTTATTTAATGTATAAATTGTGTCTTAATTCATTTCCTTTAAAAATTTATAAAATGTTTAAAATATAAATTATCCTATCAATATTGAAAATAAGTAAAGTATAGAATAAAACGTATACTTGATAGTTAAACCATAAATAGAAATAAAATTCAAGAATTTATGTTAGTAATAATATTATATGATTATAAAGCAACATAAACTCAAACTATGGGATAATAAAAAATTGTACATATAAAATAAAAATATGTATGTGTAGATATACAAGACAGTTAGTTTGTGAGTTAAATGAATGTTAAATTTAACAAACAAATAAAGCGAGGACAAATAAGATAAGCATATACACATAGAAATAGAAGACAAAGAAAAGATGAACATATGTATAAAAGCTTATCAAAGAAAACACTAGTATAAACAAAGAAAGTAATAAACAATACAAACCTGCAAGTACATACATAATTACACAACATAAGTTGTAAACAAGAAAGGACTCTTGCATTTAATACTTTGCACAAATAAATCTTCTCAGCACATATAAAATTATCAGCCGAGACAAACAATGCAATGGCAATTAATGCTATCACAAAAGCAAGATTCAGCAGCCACCATATCAATAAAAAACAGGGTAAAGAAAAATCATTGTACAAATATGCAGAGTTACCCTGTACAACACTGTCTCTCTTTATATACATCTGCTTCATTTCATTTTTTTCAAATTATCTTAAAACTTAGAAAAGAAAAGAAACTAACTACTTTTCAAAATTCTGAAACAAAAGTGAGCTTCAGATTCAAAGCAAGGGGAGCCTAACTTCAACAAAATTAAGTAGATTCAAGAAAATCATTTGCAGTTTTTAGAAAAGCAACAATTATTCTCTGATCTTCCCTTTCAAATGCGAGTAAACATAATATCAAATTTTATGTTAAACTATGATCTGTGAATGATTTATGTTAATATGGTTTGGATATCTTCTTTAACACTGTGAATATGAAGATTGTTTTTGACAATACAGAGACATGATCTTCTTCTCTGTTTATAGTTTAGAATGAAACCAACATTGAAAACAATTCGATTCCTCTATTCTAATCATTTTCAAGCTTTGATTTCTAAAGCAAAGAGGTGTATTTAAGTAAGAACTTTGATCTAAAAATAATTTCATGAAGTATATACAAGAAGAAATATTAAATTTTTACAAAGGATACTCAAACTTTTGAAATTTTCAAATTTAATAAAACATTGATTCATGTATGTAGCTTGAATCCTTACATTAAATGATGATTTTTAAGACATGTTTGGTAATTTTTAGTGTTGAGATTGAGTAGCAGTTCGATGATGAACGGAATTTGCATTTTGGCCTAATTCCGGCGAGATGATGAACTGGAGGAGTCGGGTCTGTGCAAGGAGGGGGTCGAGCCTACTTGGGTAGTGGGAAAAATAGGCGGGGGTGGCCACGACGTCGGAGGCGACGGCGGTGTCAAATTCCTTTTTTAAACCTAAATTTTTTTTGCCGTTCGAACTTTTGCTCACCGCGCCTCCGCTCGTGCATCGTGCTACACAAATTTCTGGAAGGAGATAGTTGAGAGTGAGATGAGGTCGAGGCCGGAATTTCAAAGGCGCTGGTGGTCAGGAATGCGTGGACGAGGTGGTTTCACGTTTGGGAGTTGGTGTTGTTTTTCTTAGGTATGATGTTGGGTCGATTTTCGAATTCGAGGTGGAATCATGGTTCTGGCGATCGGAAAGAGGAGCATGGGTCATCGTCGACGTAGCACCGCCTGAAGCCGATCGTCGCCATTGTGCACGTGCACGGCGTTGATACTGTGCCTGGAAATTTCTGGGGATGGACAACTCGAGCTAATATTCGAGTAGGTGGAAGGCTTGCTTCGTGTTTGTCTCGAGTGCATGAGTTTTGCTCCCTGATGTTTTTCTCTTAAACTCAAAACTTGACTGGAAAAAAAAGAATAAAAAAGGGAAGAAGAAAACGCGAGAGGGGGAGAAGAGGCCTCAGGGAAATAGGGTGTTCGGATCGAAGTAATACTCGAGGATTTAAGGGTTGGAATCAGGTTTTTAACAAACCGGAATATTATGTAGTTAATGCTTTACAATGTTTCTAACTCTAAATTACTATTTTAATTAAGTAATTAATTTAAATTAAGTATAAAGTTAACAAACAATTAAGCTGTAGTTAATACTATAATTGATTTTCAAAATTTAAAAGGAAACTTTTAAATGTTTAATTAAGTTGAACAATTAATATTAATAAAATAATTTGGAAAGTAATTAAGAATAATTACTTTATAATTGTAATTAGAGATTAATTTATTGGTAATTAACTACTTAACGTTAATTAATAAATGATTAATAGTTAATTAATTAAGTAATTTAATTAAGAATTAATAAATGAGTAATTAAGAAATTAAGTCATTAATGAATGGGAAATTAAGTTTTATTAATAATTAAGGTTATTAATCAATGATTGAGGAATAGTTAATTAAGTTAATTAAAGATAAATATCTTGATTAAGAAGTAATTAATTAAATAGTGTGAAATAAAATAATTAAGTAATTAAGACTTAATAATTGATTAAGAAATGATTTGTTAATTAACTAATTTGAAATGAAATGAGTAATTAATTGATAATTAATGATTAATTTAAACAGGGTTAAGTAATAAATTCTCAAGTAATTGATTTTAAGTTGAATTAATTACAATAAGAATTAAGGATGATTGTTTATGGATTGTGTATGTAGGATATATGATTTGTTGTGAAATGAATTGATATTTCTGTTTAAAATTGTAATGCTGTGAGATGTGAATTACTTTGTGCTGGATTATGATTGGTAATTTTATTCTGTATTGATGAGAAAACCCTTAGCCTGTAAAACGACATTTGAATTTCGATGCAGAGGGAGTCAGATTCTAGTTGGTTATCCGAAGCCCACATAGAATTGTAATGATGACTCTTTGTGATTGATAAATTTATTTTATCTGTGAAACTGTGAATGAAGATAAGCATTGTGGATTACACCGCTTATCGATATTGATATATCTGTGATGATTGATGATGTTGCACTATTGTGTAAAACCCCTGGACCATACCATACACACACGAATATGGATTTCACGAGGAAATCGGAAAAGTCACAGATTTTTTTAAAATAGTTTTAAATTTGAATTTTAAAATAAAATGGGTTGGAAATGGATTGGGTTTAAAGTGAAAAGCTTTTGAAAAGCTGTTTTAAAAATGTAAGTTATTTTGGATAACTTAATAAAGATTTGAAATCTGAATAATTTGATTTTAACTGGAATTCAATATCTAAAATTTAATCCTATATTGGTATTCATTATTTAAAAAGAATTATACAAGTTCATAAGGGTTTTAAACCATTTTAAAGTATTGTTTTTGGGAATTTGAATTAACCCAAAGATTTAACTTGTATAAATGAGATCGGGTTTTTTCGAAACGAAAACTACTTGTTTTCAAATAATAATAGCTTTCATTTAAAGAAAGGATTTTCCAAATAATGTTGAAAGGTTTCAAGTTTGAAATGGAATTGAAATGTTTTGAAAGCTATAAAATGAGTCTTTGATTCAAAGACCGGACGAGTTAATCCAACTTGAATTGGAATTAATTTGAAAAGCTATAAATGAATTTTTGGAAACGAGTTTTGAAAGCTATAAGTTAAATCTGGATTCAAAGACTTAACGAGTTAATCCAATTAAAATAGAAATTGTTTGGAAATCCACGAATGGATCTTTGTGAATGGGGTGAACTTTGTGAATTGAATCTTTTTGTTTAAAAGATTAAAAGTGTGGAAATTTGTTTAAACCATCGAAGGTTTTTGAAATGAGTCTTTTCGTTTAAAAGATTGGAAATGGTAATTTGTTTTAACCATTCGAATGAAAGGTTTTGGGCTTTAAGCTGTGATTTAATTGAGATTCCAGCATCCATATGATTTTTAAGTATTGCGCTCGTTATTCGGTTTAGCCGGGGAGGACCTTTGTGTCATACAACCCATTCCGAATAGTGATACGACGTATATGGATAGCATTGAAGATCGATGGTGAAGACCGGGTATTTGCGAGAGCGATAGGATGACCTATCGATTGTCCCTGCACTGAGTTGCTCCGGTATAGAGATTCCCTAAGTGATGGGAAGTCCGATCGGGATTGTGGATACGTGGATTTGCAAGGGCTTCTTTCTTTATTGAATGAAGTGCCTTCGGTTCTAATCAAACCCGGAACAGACTTGTATGGTTGTATGTCTAACACTACACTTTGAGATATAAAGTAGATTTCTTTCAAATACCTATCTGTTGGTGTCGTAGAATTTATTCTCTTAATTTAACACCCTTCTCTGAGACGTACGAGCTCAGAGGTTATATAGTTGAAGGTTATCAGCAATATACTCCCAATTTGGTAGTGTGGCATGCTAAGTGCTGCTGTGTGTTGATCGTTTGTTCATCATTGTGATCAAAGCATAGCTTTCTGTAAGAGCGTAGCTTTGTGGATGAGACCTCATCGGACCTCACAACCCAAAAATGGTCAAAACAGGAAAAATGCGGCAAGGTTATGAGGGTCGCACCCTTTAGGGTATGTCATTTCCTTCTAGAAAAAGGTGATGTCATGGTATGGAGCCCAGATATTTACCTGTGTGGTAGCTCCAATCTCATTTACTGTGTGGTTGTTGCTTTGTGATAGAGGGCCCTCGGATAAAGGTCCCAAAGGACCGGGAAGTGGCATATTCATGTAGTAGTTACCTAGTTGCAGATGTAACCCAGCCTTGTGTTGGCAGAGAGCTGGTTAAGTTCTCGGGACGTCCCGCCAGAGGCGTACCCATGTGGCAGTAGCAAGTTCCTTAGGCTGACCATTTGTCAAAAATCCAAGGAAACAATACGAGCCCTATATGGTTTTAGTTGTATAACCTGCCATGCAGCGTGGCGGTAACCTGCCACAAAACATGGTAGCTATAGTAGGCATACAATAATGGTTGTATGCTGGCTAAGATTAATATTATATTTTCGCAATGCTTTCTACACTATGCACTAATAATAATATCAAAGAATTTTTCTCGTATCAAGCATGTTTGACTATCATAAGAAGAAATCTCCTCCAATTCTGCGATTGCATTGTGTGTGTGGCTGGAGGTCTTATGGTAGTCTCATTTTTCAAAAGAATATCGACTTTTCTTTTATAAATCTAGTTATTTTAAAACAATTGTTTTGTTTACTCATACTGGTCTTGCTTATCTAGGTGAAACGTGATGGGGGGTTCTCGCTTCGCGGTTTGGTGGCGAATGGGAGACTCTTGCCCCTACACGTCCAGTCCCATGACTGACCCGTAGTTTATTGTTTCATTTCTAAACTCTGGGTGCCCATAATTTCCACACGGGCAGCCTAGTAGCAGGTTTCCGTATTTTGGAGTTAGCAGCATTTTGGAGCTCTTGTTTTGGAGATATCTTACGAGCTTTTTGGATTTCAGGTGTTTAGCTGTTAGGAGTCCGTTATCACTTCTTTCATTGAAGACTTTTGGATATATGATCATCGATGTATTATTATGATGTATTTGGTGTTGTGATATATGTATTGTTGGGGGTGTTTCCACCGAGCCATTACAAGGAGGGTACCACCGAACCTAACCTCACCACTTCACTGCCGAACCAAACCTCTCCACTTCACTGCCGAACCAAAGCATCTCCAACACCTACCAAACCAATGTCCTCTCTCCTCCATCACCAAACCAAACCCCAATTGACCACCACTGAATCAACCACCACCGGACCAAGCTACGTCCCCATCACCGAACCAACACATCTCCAACAACCACGGGACCAGCATACTACCGAACCAGAGTAAAGAAGGTGATACCGGACCAACATGCAATCAAACCAGAACCATCGCCGGACCAAGGGATACCGAACCAACTTTTCTAGTCTAGATTGCATCAGCCCAGGCCCACCAGCAGCTATATACATCCAAGACCCCTACCCCCAGCCTCACTCTATAAATAGAGGGGCAGGGGTACAACAATGGAAGACAAGTTTGAGAGCTCAAGCACGGATAGAACTTTCAAACAACTTTCAGTTATTTGTAATCAAATCTTTGTACTTGTAATCTGGATAGAAAAAGGATAATAACATATAAAGTGGACGTAGGTACATTCTGGCCGAACCACTATAAATCTGTGTGTCTTTTACAGTTTGGTCCATCTATTTTATATATTCGCATAAATCACCCAAATCGCTAAGAACCACATATAATAACCTAAATCATACGACTTGGAGGTGTTTGCCCATTTTTCGTGCAAACATTTTTGATGCTTTCACTGAGAGCAAGAGCTCGAAGCTTCAGCTTCTCCCACTTAACCCTTTTCCTATCAGCATCGATCATTGCTTGGAAAGCATGCCTCCTGGACGGAAGAAAGATGCTAACAAAGGAAAGAACATCGGAACTAGCAGTATCCCAGATCCAGTGATCAGAGATCAAGACAATCGTCCGGTTCCAACAGCAAATGGAAATCAGGCAAACCTGACAGCCCCTGCTACGGAACAACCAATTACAAGGACGGATCTGGACAGGGTTGTGGCTGAAGTAACTAACCGCTTCGCATCTCAACAAGAAGCCTTGGTGGACCAACTCATATCACGCTTAAGGGATGCTGAAGAATCCAACCACAACACTGAATCATGGGGTGAGTCCCGGTCTGGAGGCTCTGGGAAATGCCAAAGGTCTTTCTTCTTCGAAGAGGCTAACAACAGAAACAGCAATGGTAGGAGCCGAGCCCGAACTCAGCCCGAATTCCGACCCGAGGAAACACTTGGAACCGAACCCAACAGGGGAGGTACCAGGCAGGAGTCAGATGTAGCTGAGCCTTCCATGCTACCTAACCATGGAAACACCGATAGACGGGGCCGAGCTGGAGTCCAGCCCGAAGTTGGACCCAAGGAAATGCGGAGAACAGAACCCAGCAGGGGAAGATCAAGGCAAGGGCCAACTGTGGCTAACCCCAGTGTGCCCTCGAAAGACCAGAGGCTGCCATTGGAGGATGTCAGGATTGATAAACGTTACCATCCCTACAGGTCATCTGGACGGAATCAATCCCGCAGGGAAGAACCAAACTCATTTGTATCCGCTCCAAGTTCTGATGAAAGGATGGTGCGATTGTTCAGAGAGTGCGTCCAACGGGACCAAAGGGATCGCGGGATAGGCGCTAGGGTAACCAGCCCCTTCACCCGCAATATCGAAACTGCCATCACCCCCCGGGAATGGAAAATGCCAACAATGGAACCTTACAAGGGAACCTCTGACCCCGTTGTACACTTGCAGAGATACACACAACATATGCTCATGAGTGGAGCAATAGAGGGAGTGTTGTGTAAATGCTTCCCACTATTCTTGGAAGATCTAGCTACCTCCTGGTTCTGCCATCTACCCCAAGGATCCATCCGCTCATGGGAAATGTTGAAAGAAAAGTTCATCAGCCAGTTCCGCATTCATGTGGAACAACCCAAGGATGCTTATTCCCTATCTAATATCAAACAGAAGCCCGGAGAGACAGTGCAACAATATCTAACCCGATTCAACGCCGCAGCGGCCGCAGTCCAAGATGCCGATGTGAAACTTATCCTAATGGCCCTCTGCAGTGGTGTGCATCCGGATACTAAATTTGCTAGGAGATTAACGAAAGAAAAACCAGCTACCCTACCTGATTTCTTCCATGAAGCCGGGAAGTATATGAGGCTTGAAGACGCTGCCACTGAGAGGCAGTCAGGGCAACAGACTAAGGCAACTCCAGACAGGGTTACCGTTGCAGCAAAGAATGTTCGAAGAAATGACTCTAAAGACAATGTTGGGGGCAGGAAGGGAGAAAAGCGTTTATATCAGCCAGGACCGAGGTTTGACTCTTACACTCCTTTGAATGAAACAATCGAAAACATCTTCCTGGCCACCCAAGACGAAGTTAGATACAAGCGCCCCCCACACAAGAAGGAATCAGATAACGCAGTTAAGTCCGGAAAGTTCTGCCACTTCCACGAATCTCATGGGCATGACACAAATGAATGCCATCATCTCCGGAACTTAATTGAAGAACACATCAGAAGGAAAAGACTAGAGCGCTATGTAAAAGGGCAGAACAGGACTCCAACTCCTGCCAATGAGAACCCAGGGCTACCCCTCCCAGAAGTAGGCGGAGGAAATCGCAACACCAACGACTCTAGTCAAGAGAAGATAGTGGTCCATACCATATCAGGAGGACCACACATCGCCGACAGAAGCTGGGCAGAGATGGAAAAATATGGAAGGTCGCTTAGAAACAATGAAGGCTGCATTAATTCTGTTATAGAAGAACGCCACCCGAAACGGAAAGAGAATGATGACATCACATTCAGTAGGCGTGATCTAGAGGGAAGGAAGTACCCTCACATGGACCCTATGGTCATCTCTGCCTGGTTCGGTCCAGCCAAAGTTTTCTGAATTCTAGTAGACACTGGAAGCTCAGTAAATATCCTATTCAAGCATGCTTTCGACAAAATGAAGCTGTCAATGAAGGGTGTGTCTCCCTGCAACAAACCGCTACATGGTTTCACTGGAGATGCGAAGATGCCCCTTGGGCAACTGGACCTCTTTGTCGAAAAAGGAAGTCATCCCCGCTCCGTTGTGCGAAAATAAACATTTATGCAAATAGAGAACCACTCGGCCTATAACGCCTTTTTGGGAAGTCCAGCCTTGTCTGACTTCCAAATTGTCCTAGCCCCGTGGTGCCTGAAGATGAAATTTCCAACAGATAACAGAATAGGAGAAATAGAGGGAGATCAAGACGCCGCTCGAGACTGCTATGTAACTGAACTTCGCAATAACCGCAGAAGGGATAAAGAGAAAAATGCAGAGACTACTCTATGCATGAAAAGCTTGGAAGCATAGCAACTAAAGTGAGCCCCTCCTCTTCGATATACCAGTGATCCTTTCAATGAATTAGACCCTAAGGACAAAGATGAGGAGGCCACCGCCGAGCCCGCAGAGGCTATGGAATTTGTATCTGTAGACAAACACGACTCGAATAGACTATTGAAAATCGGATCTCAGCTAAAAACGGAATTAAAGGAACTCATTTATTTTCTCCGCTACAACTTGGATGTATTTACATGGACGCACGCTGATATGACTGGAATCTCCCCAGACGTAGCATGCCATGTACTGAACGTCGATTTTACCAAAGTGCCAGTAAAGCAGAAAAAGAGAAGTATGGGGGCAGAACGATCAGCAACCCTCGAGGATGAAGTAAAGAACCTACTTGCCAATAACTTCATACGAGAAGCCGTTTACCCAGAGTGTATCGCTAACCCGGTACTAGTAAAGAAGGCAAATGGGAAGTGGCGAACATGCATTGACTTATCCAACTTAAATGAAGCTTGCCCGCAGGATTGCTTCCCACTCCCCCGAATCGATCAACTCGTGGACGGCACAGCCGGGCACGAACTCTTATCCTTTATGGACGCATACTTAGGATATAACCAGATTCCTATGCACGCCCCCGATCAAGACCACACTAGTTTCATCACTGACCGGGGATTGTACTGCTACAGAGTAATGCCTATTGGACTTAAAAACGCCGGTGCTACTTATCAGTGCCTCGTCAACAAGATATTTGCGGAACTAATATGACGAACTATGGAAGTTTATGAGGATGACATGCTGGTAAAATCAAGGAAAGCCTACGATCATGTAAGCTACCTGGACGAGATGTTTCAAGTACTTCGCCAATATGGAATGAAGCTGAATCCTCTAAAGTGCTCCTTTGGAGTATCATCGGGAAAGTTCCTAGGATTCATCGTCCATGCCAGGGGGATTCAAGCAAACCCCGAACAAGTCCGGGCTTTGCAAGATATCAAGATACCATCCACATGAAGAGAGATGCAAAGCCTAAATAGGAAGGTGGCCGCCCTAAGCAGATTCATCTCTAAGGCAACCGACAAGTGCATCCCTTTCTTCGAAGCCCTAAAGAAAGACAAAGGAAAGTTCGAATGGACTGACAAATGCTCAACAGCCTTCCTTAACTTAATCGAACACCTCCAGAGACCACCAGTACTCTCAACTCCAAATATAGGCGAAGAACTATACCTACACCTTGCTGTGTCGTCCCATGCTCTAAGCGCCGCTTTGGTGAGAGAAGACAACCACGCGCAGCAGCCTGTATACTTTGTAAGCAAGAGGTTTACGGGGGCATAAGCCAGATACCCTAAACTAGAGAAGCTAGCATACTGTTTGCTAATCACATCACGGAAACTGCGACACTATTTCCAATCTTATTCCATCAGAGTTTTAACCGATCAACCGCTAAGGCAGGTACTCCATCGCCCCGACACTTCTGGACGACTACTTAAATGGTGCATTGAACCGAGTCAATATGATATCACCTACCATCCTCGGACTGCCATCAAGGGACAAGCCATAGCCGATTTCATTGCCGAATTCACTACTAATGAAGGTAAGGAGCAATCTGAAATAGCAGAAGATATCAAGTGGAATCTCTTTGTAGATGGGGAATCAAACGAACAAGGCTCGGGGGCAGGTGTTGTGATAATCACCCCCAAGGGAAGGAAGCTGCACTATGCCCAAAGGTTGGAATTCGTTGCCACCAACAACGATGCAGAATATGAAGCAGTAATAGCAGGATTAGAACTTGCCTTAGAAATTGGAGTCAGTTCTTTATGTCTTCATAGTGATTCTCAACTTATCATGAACCAAGTACTAGGAGAGTTCCAGACTCGAGGGGAATGGCTCACAGCATATCTAAAGAAAACCAAGCTGCTACTCGATTAGTTGGACCACTATTTAATCAAACACATTCCTCGAGAGGAGAACCGAGAGGCCGTCGATATGGCAAAGCAAGCTAGCATGAAGAACAACACCATTTCTGGACCAGTAGCCATCTCAAAACAACTAGCCTCAAGTTTCGAACAAGAGGATCTGATAGCTGCAATCGAAGAAGAAACTTGGATGACCCCTATCCGGAAATACTTGCAAGATGGCACACTACCCAACGAGATAACGAAGTCAGGAAAATCCTGAGGAGTGCTTCCCGCTACACAATACAAGAAGGCATCCTCTATCGGCGCGGCTTCTCTAACCCCTTATTAAGATGTGTCGCTAGAAGGGAAGCCAAGGAAATCTTATCCAACATCCATCAAGGAAGTTGCGGAGACCACGCTGGAGGGCAGACTCTGGCAAAGAAGATACTCCGATATGGATATTTCTAGCCCACCTTAAACAAAGACGCCTTGGACTTCGTCAAAAAATGCGACAGATGTCAGAAATTTGCTAAGATCCCTCGACTACCGACCAATGAAATTACTCAGATGACCAGCCCTTGGCCCTTTCCAATATGGGGAATTGACTTGATTGGCGAACTGCCAATGGGCCGAGGCGGAGCCAAATATGCCATAGTGGAAGTTGACTATTTCACCAAATGGGTGGAAGCGGAGCCTCTAAATAAAATATCTTCGGCAAAAGTTATTAACTACTTGATCAAAAATATTTTATGCAGGTACGGGGTTCCACTCAAAATCATATCGGACAATGGACTTCAATTTAACAACGAGGAATTCACCGACTGGTGCCAAGAGCACGGAATTCACAAAAGCTTCTCATCTGTAGCTTATCCCCAGGCAAACGGACAAGTCGAAGCTGTCAACAAAATTCTCAAAACTCTAATCAAGAAGAAACTTGAAAAGTCAAAAGGTGCTTGGGTGGATGAACTTCCTACGGCACTTTGGGCCTACCGCACATCTTACAGAAAATCAACATGGCATACTCCTTTCTCTTTGGCATACGGATCGGAGGCCATGCTTCCAGTTGAAACTATAGTGCCTTCCTACCGTAGGATCCACTACAACCCAGAGAGAACGAAGAACTCCTCCATATGTCTTTGGATATAATTGAAGAGAGAAGAAACGATGCAGCACTCAAAGTGGCAGCTCACAAGCAAAAAGTGGAAGCACAATACAACTCCAAAGTCAAGCACCGCAGCTTACAAGAAGGAGATCTTGTCCTCAAGCGGATCTTCCCGTGCCCCGGTGCGTTGGATCCAATCTGGGATGGACCCTATGTAATTCATAAAGATCTTCACAATGGAGCTTATAATTTGTCAACAGTGGACGAAGTGGTGTTCCAGAGGGTATGGAACATCCAACGCCTTCGTCGATACTTTTCTTAACTTGTACTGCCCATATGAAGTGAATTAACAAAGAGAATCAGTGGACGTAGGCATTTTCGTGCCGAACCACTTTAAAAATCTTGTCTCTTTTTAACTCGTTCCTTTATATTTTGGATGCTTGTTAAGCTTTATCCTTTTCTGTTGAACAAAATCCTGTGTAACGGCATTTCCATTCTGGAAACTTCACGACACAATCTCACCTGGGCAAGACCTAACAGGTACTATACGAATCTATGCCCTTGCCAATGAGACACTTTTGCTCCAGCATCCCTCTGCTATGGGTTAACTCGTTGCTCACGACGGCCCTCAAAGCCAACTGTAATGAGCCGATTATAAGCCACTGAGGAGGCCGAAAATAGCCTAGGCAGCTCATTACGGCGTTCGGCTCGCTGGCAACCGTGAACCGATTATAAGCCCCAACATAAGGTGTGGCCAGCCAGGGGCAGTTCACAGTTGACGATCGGCACCTGCGCTAGCCGGCCATGGTAAATCGAATAATACCCACGATTACGGGCCATAATGGCCCGGGTAGTTACCGTGCGCGATCTCGGCTCCGATGTGTCTTAAGTACGGCTGTGGTAAAAAAGAAAACTCCCCGTAGAGGTGTAAGATGGGTGACAAATGTCTCCAAGACCCACAGCTAGGGAAAGTGACTACAAAACCCGTTTGCCACGAACTTAAGCACATCGAAGGCCTTCCGTGATTGGAAGTTTTACTATTTCATATATTTCCATTTTATTTATAAAAACTCTCCTCCTATCCTCTATAACGATCCCTAAAGTACAGGACACAAAATAGGAGACACTCACTAATGGGAATAAGAACTCACAACTGAATTGGGGGTCACTCAGCTGCGTTCCATATTCGATTACACAAGGCATTCAAAGCTACCGTCTATAACTAAAACATGAAGGGCGGTACTTTCTTCTCTTGTATAAAAATACGTAGCCTTAATTTATTCATCACATTAACATTGCAATATATGGAATTACGTTCTAAGCAAGAGCGTGGCATTAAAACACAATTGACTCACTAGCACATGCACGGCTATATTTCTTATGCAACACATCAAAATAACGACAGCATTTAAATATGACAGAATCAGCTTATGTTATAAAATTACATGTTAAAAATAAAGTCGTTCATTACAAATGACATAATTACAGCACAAAAGTACATTGATGTTTTGGGACTAGTATATACAGGAATGTCAAGTAGGCCAAAAAAGAAAAATAGTCAGTTGCATCGGGACTCCGCCTCTATCCTGCTGGCCCTCCAAGATCTACTTAACCGCAGGATCAGAACTCCCAGCATGTTGACCAGAAGTCCCATCTGTCCAATTCAGGAGAAGAATCCATCAGATAAACGATAAACAATCAAGTCAGGAAAAGACTGAAAGGGAAGACTTACCAGCACCTGCTCCCTGATCATCATCCTCTAGCTGCACACCTACTTCCTCAGCGGTAAGCAGTCGCATGCCCCCTTCACCGCCACCTTCTCCTCCTCAGTAAACTGGGCCGTAACCGCATCCATTCTGAAAGCCACACCACCCTCCTTGTCCGCATCAGCCTTAGCCTCCTCCAGAGCCCGGAGATAAATCCTCGCCATGACCCGGGGATAATCATCCATCCAGGATAAATTGCGCTGCTTCCAAGTACAGAAGTACATGTCCTGGAGCATCTCATCCATCATCCCCTCGTTCTCCTCAAATTCCCTCATCCGGACCTCGAAAGCCGACAACCTTGCAACGGCAGCATCTCTTTCCGATCGATATCTCGAGCGGTCAGCCTGAAGGGATTTCCTCATCGCCTCCATCTCCTCCTTCATCTTGTCTTGAGCAAGCTCTCGGCTTAAAGCTTCCCAGATAACTCCTCTATCAGCTTAAGATCCGCTTTCCGAACCTCGTCCACCGTTGCAATGGCCATATCGATCTGTTCCTTGCAGGTAGCCTCCATTTTCCATAGCTCGGCTCTGCTAGCCTCTTCCATAGTTTTCTTTAGCCGTCTGGAGGCAGCCTCGTGCTGAGAGATCTAGATAGCCTGATCGGCGAGTTGCTTGGCCTGGTCGGCAACCACTAGCCGCAATCTTATGTTGGCACTCCCAATTTCCTCCTCGGCCTTGACCAGTCAGGCGTGATGCCCCATCAACTTCTTAGTCTCCTCAGCAACCCGGTCGATATTTGCCTTGGCTTCATACCTCATAGTTATAATCTACGTAGTAAGCAAATCAAGGTCCAGGGACTTGGCCTCATCAAGCACCCTTACCATAGGATTGCGAGGGAGAAGGTTCTCACCAGTAACCTCGTCAAAGGAAATATCATGAGAGCCCGGATCCAGATCTGGATGACCCGCAAATGGATTACGAGCCAAGCTGGACGATCAATCTGAGTAACGGTAGGATTCTCAAACGGATGCGGAGAGGGTATAAACTCAGTATCCTCCTCTGTGATATCATGAATAGGATGGGTTGGGGGCTGAGGACCAGGTGAAAGTTTGAATAAGGAGCGACTCCTCTTTTTCTTTCGAATACCCTCTTCAATAACTCCGAGAAGAGGACGATAGCCGACTACGTCCCCAGAACGGTTGGTTGGAGGCTTTGGTTTAGCGGAAGCTTTAAGGAGTTTGAATTGTTCGAGACGGTGCCGAATATCCGATGTCTTGGCCACCTTACCCGTCGCTGGAATATAAACCAAGTGTTACAAGCATGCATGGGACTATAATTCAAGAAACGTATCAAGTTAAGAAGAGTAAAAAGACGCTTTTGTTATACAAACCCTGGGGAGGAGTAGGATACTGCAATTAGTCCTGAATCTCATTCCAGGACGGGAGCTGGCCATAAAGTATTCCTAAATCCTTATCATAAATGGAGTCGCCAGGAGTCAAAAATTCACCTTGAATCGCCAGAGATACCCTAGCTAAAACGCTCTCGGAAGATGGACCGGCAACATTCCCGGCTTTATCAGTTTTCTTTGGCTTCTCCTCCAAGGTCGATCCTTCCTCCAACCCCTCAAAAGCCTGACGGAAAGCATCATCTGTCCACTCTTGGATCTCCCCCGCTTGCCCAGAAGACAAAGCCCCAGCGCCATCACCGCTCTGTCCTTCGCCACCATCACCACCATCACCTTCTCCATCACCTCCACTCCCCTCCTCACCTCTTTCCTTCTCTACATTTTCCTCCTCCGGAACATCTGGACATGTGCTAGGGGAGGGTCCATCAGATTTCTTGAGCTTCTTCCCCCCGATGGCTGGAGGTATCTAGAAGAGTTTCCTCTTGCTACTCTTCGTCGTGGCCCCTCCTTTGGCTTTGGAAGCCCTCTCCTCAGCCGTGTCTCTATACTTGACCACAGACTGACGTGGTAGAATCAGGTTGTGCTGCAGAAGAGTAGCATTCCTGATCAAGTAAGAAGCTGACCTCTCCCTTCCTGAGATGGCTTCTATTTCCGCAGCAATCTGAACCAGGCGATCGTTCTCCACGACCGCAAAGCCACCTGTCGCTAACCAGAAATAAAAACACATAAGAAGAAGCATTGCAGTCAGAACGGAAATTATGAGTGAGATTCAACTTACAGCCAGAAGTGAAGAGACGGATAGAAACAGAGTTATCCTTGACAAAAAACTATTCTTTCTTGAACATGCTGAACTTCGAATATAAGTCCAGGACCGGCTTGAAGGGTACGGCCGATTCCAAGTTGATGTATGGAGACCCCTTATTGTAGCCACTCAAGTTGTACAAATACCGGATCTCCCGGTTGGAAGGGGGACGCCCGTATTTTCTCTGGAAAATGATGAATTGACTCACCAAGATAGCATAGGAATTGGGCTGAAGCTGGAAATGGGCCACCTTCAAGTAGGTAATGAAGCCGACTATCCAAGCATTGATCGGGGGAATAGCCCCGCACATGCAATGGTACCTACTATAAGCAAAATATCCTTCAGGGGGGTTGTACGGCATCACTCCTTCCCCCGGCAACAGCATACACGCTCTATCAATCCCAAAAGAGCGAGAAATAACATCAAGATGCTCCTCTTTGAGGGAGCTAGGAAAGCAGTCAGGAGGAGAGTTCAAGAGCTCCTGAGGGCCATATCCATCCACTAGTGATCTTGGGGTGGGTCCCTGTCGTCCCGGTCCTAGCTGAACTGGGGGCACAACGGGGGACTCCCTTCTGTCCATAGATTTCTTTTTTTCTGATCGAGTTTCCACTTTATGAGACATTTATCTGCAACACCGGAAAAACATATTGTTAGAACAAGGAGTATGGAAACATAAACAAACAAGTACATGCAGCCTGGAATCTCATTCGCAATTCAAAACATAAAAGACCGATCAGTAGTTTGGGACTAAAAGCCCATTCGGCCTCGTACTTCTCAAACTCATCCGGTAGTTTAAGGCACGAAGATGCATTCAGCACACAAACCCCCGGGTTCATTCGGCAAGACAAGCATTTCAGTTCATTCGGCACTCGTTTCATTCGGTAGTCCAAAATAAAAAAGCCGTTCGGCGAAAGGAGGCTAAATCACCTGATTCGGCAGTCTAACGTGGTTCGGAAGTGAGTTCGATTCGGAAGAAGAGAATCTGATTCGGCTATCAAACTTGGTAGCGAATAACGAAGGCGTAGCACCCCTACATATAGGCAAACGCAGGATGATCGGACCAGATGGTTCGGCACATAGGATCGGATGAAAACACCCAAGCTAGAACAAAGCGCGACATATGCAGGCATATGCCCCACTTTGGGGGGCAAGTGTTGGGGGTGTTTCCACCGAGCCATTACAAGGAGCGTACCACCGAACCAAACCTCACCACTTCACTACCGAACCAAACCTCTCTACTTCACTGCCGAACCAAAGCATCTCCTACAACTACCGAACCAAAGTCCCCCCTCCTCCATCACCGAACCAAACCCCAATTGACCACCACCGAATCAACCACCACCGGACCAAGCTACGTCCCCATCACCGAACCAACACATCTCCAACATACCACCGGACCAGCATACTACCGAACCAGAGTAAAGAAGGTGATACCGGACCAACATGCAATCAAACCAGAACCATCGCCGTACCAAGGGATACCGAACCAACTTTGCCAGGCCAGATTGCATCAGCCCAAGACCACCAGCAGCTATATACATCCAAGACCCCTACCCCCAGCCTCACTCTATAAATAGAGGGGCACGGGTACAACAATGGCAGACAAGTTTGAGAGCTCAAGCACGGATAGAACTTTCAAACAACTTTCAGTTACTTGTAATCAAAGCTTTGTACTTGTAATCTGGATTGAAAAAGGATAATAACATATAAAGTGGACGTAGGCACATTCTGGCCGAACCACTATAAATCAATGTGTCTTTTACAGTTTAGTCCATCTATTTTATATTTTCACATAAATCACCCAAATCGCTAAGAACAACATAAAATCAACTAAATCATACGACTTGGAGGTGTTTGCCTATTTTTCGTGCAAACATGTATTAAATACTCTGATGTATCATTGGATATTATATTAAAGTTGTATCTGTATTATGATCAATGATATTCATGTTGTTTCCACTGTTTATTCACATCTAATGTTGTTATAAGCTCCGGCAATGCGAATTTGATGTCATTTGTCGGACATCGAGTTCGGGTCGTCACAAGTGGTATCAAAGCTGAAGGTTGAGTAAGAACTTTAGCTATGGAGTATAACACATTAGATGGCTCATTAGAGATAGGGTGAACTATACCTTAGAATGAGTAAAACCGAGAAACTGAAACCCAAAGTTATTTAGTCTGCTTCCTTTAACTGTTATTATTCCCTAAGATATCTTGTCCATATGCCTAAATCAAGCTTTCTTACTAATTATAGATAGTGAGAATGAGCGGAAGAAGAGGACATGGTAGGGGTCGGGGAAATACCACTACAGCTGGCCAGGTCCCTGCAACAGCAGAAGCAGTTATACCTACTCAATCTCAGCCTAATTTGGCAGATCTCTATAGAAGTTTTACTAGACTTGGTGGTAAGTCGTTCACTGGCAAAGAATCCATTATCGAAGCACAAGCCTGGATTCGGTCATGTGAAAAAATCTTTAGAGGATTGAAGTTAGAAGATGATCAAATGCGATTGATAGCTTCTTGGCAACTCCAAGAAGAAGCATTGGCTTGGTGGGAGACAGTTACAGTGGATAAGCCAGAAGAAGAATTTACTTGGGAACGATTTAAGGAAGTGTTTGAGAAACAATATATGCCGTCTGCTGGCATCTCTAAAATGTACCAGGAATTTATGGATTTGAAGCAGGGAAATTTATCATTTGAGGAATATTTGAACAAATTTAATGAATTGTCTCGTTTTGGTCCGGAGCTAGTAAATACACCTTTAAAGAAGAATGAAAGGTTTATTCAGGGAATGAACAAGAAATTCCACGAAAGGATGACAGCCCACGTTAAAGAATTTTTCTCTGAATTGATAGATATGGGTTATAGGTATGCTACTCTGGAGATGCAAGAAACCCCAAAGGAAGAAGGAGATACAAGCAATCAAAATTAGAGGAAAAGAAAGTTTGGGAACAAGAAACCCTATCAAGGTAAGGAAAAGAAGGATAGTCAGGGAAACCGGGCTAAAAATACAACTTGTTACTATTGCCAAGAAAAGGGCCACTATGCAAACAACTGCAAGAACGTGAAGAAACAAGTTAAGAAAGAACAACCTGTGGAGACTGGTCAGGGAGTTAAGAAATGCTATTATTGTCACAAGCCAGGTCATGAAGTTAAAGACTGCCCAATCATGAAGCAAGCTCATGTAGAAAAGGTGTATGCAATCAAAGATGATCCTTCAACCTCTAAGGCTGATAAGGGAAAAGGAATTTTGGAAGGTAACTTTCTTATTTAAAAAAAAATTCGAATTTTTTTCGACATGAGAACTACACATAATTTTATTTCTCAGCGAATCGTAAATAAGTTACATCTTGGGTCTGAGATAGTAATCGAATCTATTTCTGTCTATTTTATTGGGTTTCGACAAAATCTACGAACAGTTAGTTATCCCTTCGAAACCAATACCCATGTATACTTCGTAGATCAGATAACCCAATTGTTTCATAGTAGATTGAGTTTGTTCTCATATCTATTGTTGATATTCTGATTTGGTAAACCAAATGCAGAATAAACATTCGGTTTGATTTGGAAAGATATTTCTCTATCTTTCATCTATCTTTGTTGTCTCCTTGGTAAATTTCTAGGACGAAATTTCTTAAGGACTGGAATCTGTAACGATCCCAGTTTTAATGACAAATTTAAAATTGTAATTTAATTAAATTCTTTGATTTTATTGTGGATTTATTTGAAAATTTCAAATTTAATAAGAAAAGTATACATATTTGTTTTATAATTTAGATTTGAAACTCACAATAAAATGAATTGGAATATAAAGAATTTTACTTTGGAAAAATAATATGTATAATTATTTATTTAATGTATAAATTGTGTCTTAATTCATTTTCTTTAAAAATTTATAAAATGTTTAAATATAAATTATCCTATCAATACTGAAAATAAGTAAAGTATAGAATAAAATGTATACTTGATAGTTAAACCATAAATAGAAAAAAAATTCGAGAATTTATGTTAATAATAATATTTTATGATTATAAAGCAACATAAACTCAAACTATGGGATAATAACAAATTGTACATACAAAATAAAAATATGTATGTGTAGATATACAAGACAGTTAGTTTGTGAGTTAAATGAATGTTAAATTTAACAAACAAATAAAGTGAGGACAAGTAAGATAAGCATATACACATAGAAATAGAAGACAAAGAAAAGATAAACATATGTATAAAAGCTTGTCAAAGAAAACACTATTATAAACAAAGAAAGTAATAAATAATACAAACTTGTAAGTACATACATAATTACACAGCATAAGTTGTAAACAAGAAAGGACTCTTGCATTTAATACTTTGCACAAACAAATCTTCTCAGCACATATAAAATTATCAGCCGAGACAAAAAATGCAATGGCAATTAATGCTAGCACAAAAGCAAGATTCAGCAGCCACCATATCAATAAAAAAAAGGGTAAAGAAAAATCTTTGTACAAATATACAAAGTTACCTTGTACAACACTGTCTCTCTTTATATACATCTGCTTCATTTCATTTTGTTCAAATCATCTTAAAACCTGGAAAAGAAAAGAAACTAACAACTTTTCAAAATTCTGAAAAAAAAGTGAGCTTCAGATTCAAAGCAAGGAGAGTCCAACTTCAACAAAATTCAGTAGATTCAAGAAAATCATTTGCAGTTTTTAGAAAAGCAACAATTATTCTTTGATCTTCCCTTTCAAATGTGAGTAAACATAATATCAAATTTTATGTTAAACTTTGATCTGTGAATAATTTATGTTAATATGGTTTGGATATCTTCTTTAACACTGTGAATATGAAGAGTGTTTTTGACAATACAGAGACAGGATCTTCTTCTCTGTTTATAGTTTAGAATGAAACCAACATTGGAAACAATTCGATTCCTCTATTCTAATCATTTTCAAGCTTTGATGTCTAGAGCAAAGAGGTGTATTTAAGTAAGAACTTTTATCTAAAAATAATTTCATGAAGTAAAAACGTATACAAGAAGAAATTTTAAATTTTTACAGTGAATACTCAAAATTTTGAAATTTTCGAATTTAATAAAACATTGATTCATGTATGTAGCTTGAATCCTTACCTTAAATGATGATTTTTAAGACAAGTTTGGTAATTTTTAGTGTTGAGATCGAGTAGCAATTCGATGATGAATGGAGTTTGCATTTTGGCCTGATTCCGGCGAGATGATGAACTGGAGGAGTCGGGTCTGTGCGAGGAGGGGGTCGAGCCTACTGGGGTAGTGGGAAAAATAGGCGGGGTGGCCACGACGTCGGAGGCAATGGTCGTGTCGAATTCCTTTTTGCAAACCTAATTTTTTTTTTGGCATTCGAACTCTTGCTCGCCGTGCCTCCTCTCGTGCATCGAGCTGCACAAATTTCTGGAAGGAGAAAGTTGAGAGTGAGACGAGGTCGAGGCCGGAATTTCAAAGGCGCTGGTGGTCAGGAATGCGTGGACGAGGTAGTTTCACGTTTGATGGTGGAGTTGGTGTTGTTTTTCTCAAGTCTGATGTTGGGTTGATTTTTCGAATTCGAGGTGGAATCATGGTTCTAGCGATCGGAAAGAGGAGCATGGGTCATCGTCGACGTGCTCGATGACGTAGCACCGCCTGAAGCCGATCGTCGCCATTATGCACGTGCACGGCGTTGATACCGTGCCTGGAAATTTATGGGGATGGACAACTCGAGCTAATATTCGAGTAGGTGGAAGGCTTGCTTCGTGTTTGTCTCGAGTGCATGAGTTTTGCTCCCTGATGTTTTTCTTTTAAACTTAAAACTTGACTGGAAAAAAAAGAAGAAAAAAGGGAAGAAGAAGAACGCGAGAGGGAGAGAAGAGGCCTCGGGGAAAGCAGGTGTTCGGCTCGAAGTAATACTCGGGTATCTAAGGGATGGAATCGGGTTTTTAACAAACCGGAATATTATGTAGTTAATGCTTTACAATGTTTCTAACTCTAAATTACTATTTTAATTAAGTAATTAATTTAAATTAAGTATAAAGTTAACAAACAATTAAGTTGTAGTTAATACTATAATTGATTTTCAAAATTTAAAACGAAACTTTTAAATGTTTAATTAAGTTGAACAATTAATATCAATAAAATATTTTAGAAAGTAATTAAGAATAATAACTTTATAATTGTAATTAGAGATTAATTAATGATTAAGTGATTAATTTATTGGTAATTAACTACTTAACGTTAATTAATAAACGATTAATAGTTAATTAATTAAGTAATTTAATTAAGAATTAATAAATGAATAATTAAGCAATTAAGTTATTAATTAATGGGAAATTAAGTTTTATTAATAATTAAGGTTATTAATCAATGATCAAGAATAGTTAATTAAGTTAATTAAAGATAAATAACTTAATTAAGAAGTAATTAATTAAATAGTGTGAAATAAAATAATTAATTAATTAAGACTTAATAATTGATTAAGAAATGATTTGTTAATTAACTAATTTGAAATGAAATGAGTAATTAATTGATAATTAATGATTAATTTAAACAGGGTTAAGTAATAAATTCTCAAGTAGTTGATTTTAAGTTGAATTAATTACAATAAGAATTAAAGATGATTGTTTATGGATTGTGTATGTAGGATATCTGATTTGTTGTAAAATGAATTGATATTTCTGTTTAAAATTGTAATGCTGTGAGATGTGAATTACTCTGTGCTGGATTATGATTGGTAGTTTTATTCTGTATTGATGAGAAAACCCTTAGCCTGTAAAACGACATTTGAATTTCGATGCGACAGGGAGTCGGATTCCAATTGGTTATCCGAAACCCACATCGAATTGTAATGATGACTCTTTGTGATTGATAAATTTATTTTATCTGTGAAACTGTGAATGAAGATAAGCGTTATGGATTATACCGCTTATCGATATTGATATATCTGTGATGATTGATGATGTTGCACTATTGTGTAAAACCCCTGGACCATACCATACACACACGAATATGGATTTCGCGAGGAAATCGGATAAGTCACAGATTTTTTTTAAAATAGTTTTAAATTTGAATTTTAAATTAAAATGGGTTGGAAATGGATTGGGTTTAAAGTGAAAAGCTTTTGAAAAGCTGTTTTAAAAATTTAAGTTATTTTGAATAACTTAATAAAGATTTGAAATCTGAATAATTTGATTTTAATTGGAATTCAATATCTGAAATTGAATCCTATATTGGTATTCATGATTTAAAAAGAATTATACAAGTTTATAAGGGTTTTAAAGTATTTTTTTTGGGAATTTGAATTAACCCAAAGATTTAACTTGTATAAATGAGATCGAGTCTTTTCGAAACGAAAACTACTTGTTTTCAAATAATAATAGCTTTCATTTAAAGAAAGGATTTTCCAAATAATGTTGAAAGGTTTCAAGTTTGAAATGGAATTGAAATGTTTTGAAAGCTATAAAATGAGTCTTTGATTCAAAGACGGGACGAGTTAATCCAACTTGAATTGGAATTATTTTAAAAGCTATAAATGAATCTTTGGAAACAAGTTTTGAAAGCTATAAGTTAAATCTGGATTCAAAGACTTAACGAGTTAATCCATTTAAAATAGAAATTGTTTTGAAATCCACGAATGGATCTTTGTGAATGGAGTGAACTTTGTGAATTGAATCTTTTTGTTTAAAAGATTAAAAGTGTGGAAATTTGTTTAAAACATAGAAGGTTTTTGAAATGAATCTTTTCGTTTAAAAGATTGGAAATGGTAATTTGTTTTAACCATTCGAATGAAAGGTTTTGGGCTTTAAGCTGTGATTTAACTGAGACCCCAGTATCCATATATTTTTAATTACTGCGCTCGTTATTCGATTTAGCCGGGGAGGACCTTTGTGTCATACAACCCATTCCGAATAGTGATACGACGTATATGGATAGAATTGAAGATCGATGGTGAAGACCGGGTATTTGCGAGAGCGATAGGATGACCTATCGATTGTCTCTGCACTGAGTTGCTCCGGTATAGAGATTCCCTAAGTGATGGGAAGTTCGATCGGAATTGTGGATACCCGGATTTGCAAGGGCTTCTTTCTTTATTGAATGAAGTGCCTTCGGTTCTGTTCAAACCCGGAACAGACTTGTATGGTTGTATGTCTGACACTACACTTTGAGATATAAAGCAGATTTCTTTCAAATACCTATCTGTTGGTGTCGGAGAATTTATTCTCTTAATTTAACACCCTTCTCTGAGACGTACGAGCTGAGAGGTTATGTAGTTGATGGTTATCAGTAATATACTCCCAATTTGGTAGTGTGGCATGCTAAGTGTTGTTGTGTGTTGATCGTTTGTTGATCATTGTGATCAAAGCATAGCTTTGTGTAAGAGCGTAGCTTTGTGGACGAGACCTCATCGGACCTCACAACTCGGAAATGGTCAAAACAGGAAAAATGCGACAAGGTTATGAGGGTCGCACCCTTTAGGGTATGTCATTTCCTTCTAGAAAAAGATGATGTCATGGTATGGAGCCCAGATATTTACTTGTGTGGTAGCTCCAATCTCATTTACTATATGGTTGTTGCTTTGTGATAGAGGGCCCTCAGATAAAGGTCCCAAAGGACCGGGAAGTGGCATATTCGTGTAGTAGTTACCTAGTTACAGAGATAACCCGGCCTTGTGCTGGCAGAGAGCTGGTTAAGTTCTCGGGACGTTCCGCCAGAGGCGTACCCAGGTAGGAAGTTCCTTAGCCTGACCATTTGTTGGAAATCCAAAGAAACAATACGATCCCTATATGGTTTTAATTGTATAACCTGCCATGCAGCGTGGCGGTAACCTGCCACAAAACATGGTAGCTATAGTAGGAATACAATAATGGTTGTATGCTGGCTAAGATTAATATTCTATTTTCGAAATGCTTTCTACACTATGCACTAATAATAATATCAAAGAATTTTTCTCGTATCAAGCATGTTTGATTATCATAAGAAGAAATCTCCTCCAATTTTGAGATTGCATTGTGTGTGTGGCAGGAGGTCTTATGGTAATCTCATTTTTCAAAAGCATATCGACTTTTCTTTTATAAATCTAGTTATTTTAAAAAAAACTGTTTAGTTTACTCACACAAGTCTTGCTTATCTAGGTGAAACGTGATGGGGGGTTCTCGCTTCGCGGTTTGGTGGCGAACGGGAGACTCTTGCCCCTACACGTCCAGTCCCATGACTGACCCGGAGTTTATTGTTTCATTTCTAAACTCTGGGTGTCCATAATTTCCACACGGGCAGCCTAGTAGCAGGTTTCCGTATTTTGGAGTTAGCAACATTTTGGAGCTCTTGTTTTGGAGATATCTTAGGAGCTTTTTGGATCTCAGGTGTTTAGCTCTTAGGAGTCCGTTATCACTTCTTTCATTGAAGACTTTTGGATATATGATCATCGAAGTATTATTATGATGTATTTGGAGTTGTGATATATGTATTAAATACTCTGATGTATCATTGGATATTATATCAAAGTTGTATCTGTATTATGATCAATGATATTCGTGTTGTTTCCGCTGTTTATTCACATCTAATGTTGTTATACGCTCCGGCGATGCGAATTTGATGTCGTTTGTCGTACATCGAGTTCGGGTCGTCACAAACTAATCTTGCTTATGGATGATTAAAGTATGTTGAATATCATGGCTTATTTGATATTGCTGATATGTGGTTTAATATGCTATGTTTGGATTGAACTGTTCTAGCATGGTTTGTCTATCAATGATAAATTTTGGCTATGAATGGAATTGCTTAAAACTTAAACAGCTTGTTCTAAGATGACATTGGACTCGAGAAGACCAGGGATCGGGTATTAGAAGATACCTGAAACCACTTCGAATTTTTATAGATTGATATGTGAAATCTATTGGCTGGAATGAAACGATTTAAGTGAATTGGACTATTTAATCCAAATTTTGGGTGATAGAAAATTTATGTGTGAAATAAGTGGTGTCAACATCAAATTGTGAATTTGTAAATTTATTCGGGTTACCCGGGTTATATAAGTAGTTTACTTGGATATTCTATGTTAGTTGGGTTTACTCATGCTGGTTTCCAGCCTGACCCGGGTGTTACTTTGGTGTAATGCTCAGGTCAGACCGAGTATTACAGATTTCAGATAAGGACATTCTGGAGCTCAGGAGTCGAGCTGGATGGCAAGAACGCATAGAATATTTCCGCTGTAATTGAATTATTGTAAATCTGAGGCATGATAATTGTATATCCAGTGTCTGTATAAATGTGTAACTCTGATGTATTTAAATGTAATCGACAGATATAGTATTCTTTTGTAATCCATTATTATTTATTATTATATTTTATCCGCTGCGAATGTGAGGTGTTTTCTCTGATCTTCTTCTTCTTCTTTTTCTGTCTCTTTCTTCTTTTCATAACTATCTGGAATTTTCGGGTTTGAAAATTTCGGGTCGTTACAACTAATACGTACGGCACTTATTGGAGATTGGATTCCATACAATGGCAGGGCTACCGGGGTACCGCCCGTCACAGTACGGGGCAGATCACCGTATCGAGGATCACTCCCAATCCCCTGCAACACAAAGCCGGAACCATTCCTTACTGAATAGTTCCAAACAAGACCACCCCGCAGTTGTGATCAGCAACCGCACCACACAGCCAAAATAAAAGGGACATCTAGACAGGGATAAACCTCGTCCTACTTGGGCATGACCCACTTAGCCTTGCCGTACCTCCCCTGTTTTAGCCATTCCCGGTTGATGAGGCTTGAGGCTATGATTACCTTTATAGAACACATCTCTTAGAATGCTCATCGTCCACCCGACGATGTTCTGAAAGCATTCAATGCATACAAGTTCGTTCCGGGTTCGAACGAAACCGAAGGCATTATCTCGTTACTTGAAATCACCCTCAGAGTTAACAACGATAATCCTTGCACTTCAAAACTCCATCGATTTTCACTTTGAGATTCACGACCTATCGTTAATTTGGATCGATGTGGTTTTCGGATACCCAAATATGGAAACCCGATCCCGGTCTCACCGAATCCAAAACCTATCTTTTAAGGCCAAGTTGTTTTAAAGATAAAACAATTCAATTCTATTATCTACATACACACAGATAGATAGTTCACAGATTCACAATAGATAATCAGCATTATCATCACAACAGATAATCCATATTATCATTATAAACAGATAATCCATATTATCATCCCAATGCAACCAAAACATCCATATTACACTGCATTACTTATCTCATTTATGAGATTTCAAACCATTCAAGGCAAACATTATCATCCATTCATGCATAAGCAATGATTTAATGATCACACCATCTATAATTAATTTAAAGTGAATTAAATTAATTACTTATCTCTAATTAATTTAAAGTGAATTAAATTAATTACATCATCTTTAATTAATTTAAAATAAATTAAATTAATTACTTCATCATTATAATCCTGCTTAACTTAACCATTAATTAATTACAAATCAATTAATTAATCACCATCTCATTATTCATTTCAATTAATCATTCCTGATTAACAATTTTCTAATTACAGTAAGTAATTAGCCTTTAAATTAATTACACAAGTTAATTATACTTAGCCCTTTACAATAATTAACTTTAAATTAATCAATTAATTAATTAATCCTTTATTAATTAATTACTTCATTTATTAATTATTCCTTAATTAATCAATTCTAAATTTACATCATTAATTTTATTAATTAATGATTTCTAATTACATTTTTACTTAATCTCTCTATTTAAATTAATTACACTAAGTAATTAATCTTCAATTAAACCACATATATTAATCACCCTTGATTAATAACATCCAGTAATTAACTACCCTTAATTACTTCATTAAATAAATCACTCCTTAATTTATTCTCTAATAAATCCCTTGATTAATCCCATTCAGTAACTACCCTTATTAATTATCTCAATTAATCCCTTAATTAATTACAAAGTAATTTAATCCAAATTACTTCCATTATTAAATCATCTTTAATTACATCCAGTAATTATCAATTAATTACTTCACTAAGTAATTACACTCCATAAATTACATTAAAGTAATTATTATCAAATCATCCGGTGTTTAAATTAATTAAACTTAATTAATTAACCTAGACTAATCACATTAAACTTAATTAATTACATTAAGTAATTAATTCATTAATTGCTTCTATTAAGTAATTAAACTTTAACAATTTCACAAATGATTATTATTAATTAATTAATCTAATTAATTATTAAAATTAATCACATTAATTAATTGTTAAATAATCTTAGTTAATGACCGTCATTAATAATTTACAATTCTTTAATTAATTTTCTTAAGTAATTAACTTAGATTAACCATTATTAATTACAAATAAATTAATATTTAATTACCAATTAATCAATCTCTAATTATTTAATTAATTAAGTGTTAACTACAACTTAATTAATCCTTAATTACTTGATTAATAAATCTTTAATCATTAATTAAAATCTAATTAATAATCCTTAATTACAAATTAATTAACCTTAATTAATTAATCTTAAGTCTTAATTAATCAATTTAACCACTCTTAATTACTTAATTAAACATTCATATCATTAATTAATTAAATAATTAATCACCCATTTAAATTAACTTAATAATTTAATGAATCCAAATTATTAAAATTCTATATCTTTAAGAAAAACATTTCTTACTTAATCAAAGAATTTAAAAGAAAATTGTTTTCAAATTTACTTTAAATTTCACATTAAATTTCATTTAAATTTAATATTTTAAAATGGATACAAATTTATCTAAACGAAGTTTAAAAAAACAATTCAAAGCCTTTTTATCTCACAAGTTAAAGACATATCCATTTTATAAAATAAGTTTAAAAGAATTTAACCAAATTCATTTTTAAATTCAAATCAATTTAAAAAATATTTTAACAAACAAGATTGTTCAAATGATTTTAAATTTTAAAAACATTCATTTATTTCAAAACTGGAATACATATTAAATTTTGATTCCAAATTACTTAGATTCAAAACTTACTTACATTTTAAACTTTATTTTAAATTTCAAATCTTTATCTATTTTTTTAGTAGTTAAACAATTTAAATTCAAAACTTTATTTTATTTTAAAGACTGAAATTCAAACCCAAATTCCAGATTTTAAAACTAGATCTAAACTTATTTAAAATTTCTATTTTACAAATTAAACTTTCGGTTCAAATTCAAAACCAAATACACTTTTACACTTAAAAGTTTTTAAAACCAAAATTAAATTTCAAAATTTAAATTATTCCAAAATATAGATTCAAACTACTTGAATTAAGATTCAAACACAGGTTTTAAGCTTATTTTAAATTTCATTTCACATTTAAAAATTTACTTTTAAATTTTTAAACAGAACATGCTTCTATTTTTATTTTAAAACTTGTTATAAAATAATATACTCGAGCCATACCCTAAGATGACTTCGAGTCACAACTTAATTTGCTTCAATTTAAAACTCAAATCACTCGAGTATGCTACAATCCCAATCTCCATCAGTAAACATCATCAGAACAAAGTGCACCGTGCACATGCACGGTGACTTTGATCACCAGCGATCAACATCGACTATCATCTCACAACGACCAACAACCCCTCATCTCTTCTTGATCAGCAGATCATTCAAAATCAACTCGAATTTGTATTCGAGTTCAAAAACCAAAACCTAGAACAGGCAGAACCACTTCATCCAAACCAGTCAACGCCTCCTCTTCGAGGCTCCAACCACCGTTGCCTTTGAAACTCCAGCGAAGTCCTCGTCAACCCACCAACTTCCATTACCCAAGTTCGCGATTCACTCGATCCACTGAGGAAGTCGAACCAAAACAAAAATTCAAAACTAGGGTTCCACACTTCAAATCACCATCTCCAAAATGAAATACACCATAATCTGATAATTTTCCAATCATCCATGATAACTCCTCCACCTCCAGGAGCACTCTCGACACCTCCAAACATTTGTGGCAACAGAAATGCCTCAAAATACATAATACAGTAAAAAAAGAGAACTGCTCTTTGATTATAGCATTAAAATTTGTAATTTTAGGTTTAAAATTCATGATTTTGTATGATGTTTCAGATTATAACCCTGAAACATCGAATCAATGTATTTAAATTTTCACTTATTTTCAAACTTGCTTGGTTATTTTAAATTCCAGCGACAATTCACTATTATTTAACTTAAGTAAAATTTTAATCTAAAGTATGTGATGAAACAAACAAGTATGCTTTGAATCTTAAGTTTTAACAGAGTCAAAATAAGGAGGTTTTGAATTTAAATTAAACCAATAAACTAAAAACTGGAAGCAGAGAGGACTTACAGATATCACAAGCACGTATAAAACATACATAAGAAATTCAACAATATACATACACAAACATATTTATTTCAAACAACTTGCATGCAAACAAATCATTCAATTGTTTAAGCTTTTAAAAGAAATGTTACTCACCTGAAATTTGATAAGTAGAGCACCAGATTTTGAAAAGTCTTTTTTGAATCTTTAAAACAGAATTGCCCATGTTTTTTTAAAAAAAAAAAACTTGAGTGCTGTGATGCTTTTAACTTGCTTTAGTCCCCAGGTTTGCATGCAGTAGCAAATTTTCAGATTGAAAAGAAAATGCTTTTGCTTTTTGTATGAAAATGGCAGGTGCATTGATTTGAAGATGCAGGCTTTTAAAACAGACTGAAATTACAGGTTTGCTTCAGATTGTTTTGCATGTGCTTCCAGATTTTGAAGAATGCTGGAAATAATTCAGGTTGAAGAGAAATGATGTAGAGGCTTCAGTTTGGAAATGTGATTACGGATTGAAGAAAGTAAAATGTACAGACTTGCATGCTTCAAAATGCTACAGGGATTTTTGTTTGAAGATGATTTCAGATTTGCATGATATGTTTTGAATATGCTTTGTATTTTGGCATGAGGATGATTACAGATTTTTGAGGAAAAAATGGTTTTGATTCTTTAGATTTGGTTTTGAGGATTGTTTTAAAGTATTAAGTTTTCAGCTGAAAAATTTTCTTTGCTACGAAATGAAAATGAGAAAAAGAAAAGAATGGAAGAAGGCAAGTGTTTATGAACTAAATTTATGATTTATTAAGTATCAAAGAAAAATAAAAATACAATTTGACACTTGTAGAAAACTATACATTTGTCACTACCTTAATTAATAAATTAACACATGTTATTAAAGCTCTAGGATGTTTACACATGTCTCTAAAGTAGTTAGTATTTATAATTAAAAGTTAATGAAAATTTTAAACTTAATTAATTCATAAATACTTAGTTATATATATATAGCTTTTTTTTAAGGAATGGGTTCGGTAGTGTTTCGATCTGGTGATGGTTTGAGATCTTGGTCCGATAGTGAATGGCGTGCGGATTGATTCGGTGGCGAGAGGAGTGTGGTTGGTTCTGCCTTTGTTCGGTAGTGGGGGTGTTCGGTCCTGCTTTGGTTCGGTAGTGGGTGTGGTTGGTCCGGTAGTGGGTTGGTTCGTGGATTGGTTCGGTAGTGCGAGGAGTGTGGTTGGCTCGGTGGTGCCTTCATTGTTTTGATTCGGCAGTGCCTTCATTGTTTCGATTCGGCAGCGTTGGTCCGGTGGCCCTGGTCCGGTGGAAACACGCCGAACAAAAGTATTAAGTTTTCAGCTGAAAAATTTTCTTTGCTGTGAAATGAAAATGAGAAAAAGAAAAGAATGGAAGAAGGCAAGTGTTTATAAACTAAATTTATGATTAATTAAACATCAAAGAAAAAGAAAAAGAAAAATACAATTTGACACTTGTAGAAAACTACACATTTGTCACTTACCTTAATTAATAAATTAACACATGTTATTAAAGCTCTAGGATGTTTACACATGTCTCTAAAGTAATTAATATTTATAATTAAAAGTTAATGAAAGTTTTAAACTTAATTAATTCACAAGTACTTAGTTATATATATATATATATATATATATATATATATATATATAGCTTTTTTTAAGGAAATAAAACCGTTTATATTTAAAAATAAAAACATTATGTTACTTTATTATTTGAAAATAACATTTTATATAATTTAAATAAAATTTATAAAAGAGATTGTAAATTACTTATTATTTATATGAATAAATGTTTCATATTTTAATTGTATTTAAACTTTCATATCTAATTTACAAATCATATTAATAAATTAATAAATTTAAAAGGAATGTTAAACAAATCTTATTATAAATCTTATTTAAACTTTAAGCTAAAATCCCTTTTAAATAATTAAACATTTATTTTATTTATTTAAATCATATAGTTATTTATCTTAGCAACTTTAAAACCATAGAGTTATTCATTAAATAGCTTTTGAAAGGCTTATATTGAATAAAAACAAATTCCCAATTTACCAAAAATAGTAGAATTAGAAAATAAGATTTATTTATTTATTAAATTTAAAACAAACTTCATATATTGACAATATATACAAATATATATAGAAACCAATTTATTATCTTTTAAAAGATAAATTCACTAATTAATTATTTATTAAAGTAAGATTATTAAATCAATTCAAATTTATTTACAAAAATTATCAAATCAATTAAATTTTAAATACATATTATTAAATTTATATTGCCAGAAATTCCGGGATATCACATTTCTTCCCCCTTAAAAGAATTTTATCCCCGAAATTTAAAACAAAGGTAATTTAATAATCTTATTAAAGATTTAATTTTAAAACACAGCATATATTAATCATATGCTAACAACCAAAGCAACCAATTCATCCAATCAAAACAAATCTAACTATCCAGAAAATTCTGGATAGAACTTCCTCGAGTTTCCTCGGTATAAATATCGGGATACTCGCTCTGTAGAATCCAAATAATCAATACCACCAAGCTATAGAGCTCCTACTCATCTAAATCTACAAAACTAAACCGGATATCAGACTACAGACGAGTCTGACTCATCAACCAAACCTCCTGAACTGCTAGTTCTACAACCAGAAATAGATCATACACGTACATCCTCAGAGGTCCGGGAAACATATCGAATCCCAGTTATCTAAACTGACAATTCAAATCTGAAGACCAAACACTTATCTTACCAAAACACAGAAGAAGTCTAAAACACCTCGGAGCTAGCTTCCTAGACTTACTAAAACTTATAGCTCCTTGGATCTGAGAAATTTTAACCAAAACCAAATCTCCGATTCCGGAATCCAAATTCCTCCGTCCCTTATCCTCAAAATTCTTCGAACGATCCTAGGCTACCATAATCCTTCCTGATCAGCTCAACCCTTGCTAATTCCACTAGAAACAAACCATACCAAAACATCCCAACACAATGATCTTCTCAAGATCAATCCAAAACCAAGAACACAAACTCTACTCCTTAAACAACAGAAAACTGAACTTACTTCTCCTTATTCGAAAAAGAAAACAGATGCACTCCCAAACTGCTTCCGCTGCACAACTCTGATTCGAAGCAGAAGAAAATGCAGATGAAGAACACGAGCACAGACTAGACAACACATCACAGAAATATGATTCAACAGATCTATAAAGAAAACTCAAAAGTTCCACCAAAATATGAGATGCTTCTCCAAACTCCATCTAAAGGAACCATCCATCTACTAACTGAACCACCAGTACCAATCCTGGAATCTTAGTCGATAAGAAAACCTCAATCTCCAGATGCGGACAAACTTCTGACTTCCCTAAAGACATCTGGACAATCTCCAACAACCCAAGAGAACACTCAACTATCGCAAGTCACTTTTGCGATCAACTCAGCCTAATTCCAAAGAAAACTGTTCTCTCTTTACCAACTAGAACAGCTTACGCTGGCCTAGCCAATTCACCGAAGAAATGGATCCACACTGCTGCTTCTGAACTCCACTTCAGAAAAAATACTCACCCAGAAGACTTCCTGCCAACACAGAACACTCCGAGCCGCACTGCTAACACCAATGCCAAAGACTTCCTAATCCAAAGCTCTTCGAGAAACTCGGACCTCAAAGCAAACAGAAACACCCTGCTAGACTCAACCACAACATCGAAACAGACACACTTCCTTAAACTTGTTCCAAAGAACATCTTCAGACGCATCCATAATCACTGCATTTCATCACGCAACTACTATTTCCTGAGTTATCAAGATACCATCACTCACTTGCTTCTGCCCAACCGACAGACCCAAACTCTACTCTTCCAATTCTGCACTTCAAAGATGAACTTTGAACCTTTAGAAGGTTTCCTTCAGAGATCAATAAAATCCTTCATCACTGCAAAACTCGCTCGAGACATTATTGGGTCTACAGTCTCGACAGATACACCTCCAACCTCAAACATTCAAACTCCAACCAATGGTTGTTGTGTTACACACACCATTACCTTATCTACCTTTGTAACTTATATTGGAAAACCCGAATAGGTAACCCAAATAGATAGAAATAATTATATATTTATATATATTAAAATTACAAATACGCTCTCTCAAGATAGACACACTCCAGAGCCTAGGTATTCACTCAACCTAGCGCTCTGATACCAACTGTGACGACCCGACTTTCAACGACCAGAAAGTCGTATCATCTTTAAGAAAGAAAGGGATAGAAAAGAGAAAGAAAGAAGAGAAAGAAGAAACAACATCAGAATCTCAACAGCGGAACGAATAAATTATATTAATAACATAAGTATTACATAGTATACAACAATTATCAGAGTTACACAGACAATACATCACATACTAGGCAGTTATAAACACCTGTCTAGTTATTACAACTCAATACAATACAAAGAAACCACTCAGAGATACCAACACAGCGAAACACTATAAATAACTATAACGCAGAAGCCTGCTGCTCCATTGCTCCACCACAATTCGTCAAAGCTAACCTGAATCCCTTGGCTACTCGTAAAAATTTGAGTACCCAAGAGTTTAAGAAAAATAGAAATAAACTCCGGTCAGACATGGGTCTGGTGTGAGTAACAGGTTAAAGTTGATTAACTTTGAAAAGCCTTTGAAAAGAAAAGGTATCACGTAAAACTTCCCACACATAAACATGGAAAAGTTTTTACCTTACGCTAACCAAAACATTTGATAGGAAATCCGGTGATATTATAATAGGGTCTAGGGTTTTCAAGTAAAATACAGAAATAGCTAGAATGCTTACATCTCACGTTCCAACATAGTTGGGCACAACTAATACGTACGACACTTATTGGAGATTGGATTCCAAACAATGGCAGGGCTACCGGGGTACCGCCCGTCACAGTACGGGGCCTAGATCACCGTACTGAGGATCACTCCTAATCCCCTGCAACATAAAGCCGGAACCATTCCTTACTGAACAGTTCCGAACAAGACCACTCCGCAGTTTTGATCAACAACCGCACCACACATCCAAAATAAAAGGGACATCTAGACAGGGGTAAATCTCGTCCTACTTGGGCATGACCCACTTAGCCTTGCTGCACCTCCCTTGTTTTAGCCATTCCCGGTAGATGAGGCTTGAGGCTACGATTACCTTTATAGAACACATCTCTTAGAATGCTCATCGTCCACCCGACGATGTTCTGAAAGCATTCAATCCATACAAGTTCGTTCCGGGTTCGAACGAAACCGAAGGCATTATCTCGTTAAACTCATTTTGAAATCACCATCAGAGATAACGACGATAACCCTTGCACTTCAAAACCCATCTTGATCTTCACTTTGAGATTCACGACCTATCGTTAATTTGGATTGATGTGGTTTTCGGATATCCAAATATGGAAACCCGATCCCGGCCTCATCGAATCCAAAACGTATCTATTAAGGCCAAGTTGTTTTAAAGTTAAAACAATTCAATTCTATTATCTATATGCACACAGATAGATAGTTCACCGATTCACAATAGATAATCAGCATTATCATCACAACAGATAATCCACATTATCATTATAAACAGATAATCCATATTATCATCCCAATGCAACCAAAACATCCATATTACACAACATTACTTATCTCATTTCTGAGATTTCAAACCATTCAAGGCAAACATTATCATCCACTCATGCATAAGCAATGATTTAATGATCACACCATCTATAATTAATTTAAAGTGAATTAAATTAATTACTTATCTCTAATTAATTTAAAGTGAATTAAATTAATTACATCATCTTTAATTAATTTAAAATAAATTAAATTAATTACTTCATTATTATAATCCTGCTTAACTTAACCATTAATTAATTACAAATCAATTAATTAATCACCATCTCATTATTCATTTCAATTAATCATTCCTGATTAACAATTTTTTAATTACAGTAAGTAATTTGCCTTTAAATTAATTACACAAGTTAATTATACTTAAACCTTTACAATATTTAACTTTAAATTACTTAATCAATCAATTAATTAATCCTTTATTAATTAATTACTTCATTTATTATTTATTCCTTAATTAATCAATTCTAAATTTACATCATTAATTTTATTAATTAATGATTTCTAATTACATTTTTACTTAATCTCTCTATTTAAATTAATTACACAAAGTAATTAATCTTCAATTAAACCATATATACACCCTTGATTAATAACATCCAGTAATTAACTACCCTTAATTACTTCATTAAATAAATCACTCCTTAATTTATTCTCTAATTAATCCCTTGATTAATCCCATTCAGTAATTAACTACCCTTATTAATTATCTCAATTAATCCCTTGATTAATTACAAAGTAATTTAATCCAAATTACTTCCATTATTAAATCATCTTTAATTACATCTAGTGATTATCAATTAATTACTTCACTAAATAATTACACTCCATCAATTACATTAAAGTAATTATTATCAAATCATCCAGTGTTTAAATTAATTAAACATAATTAATTAACCTAAACTAATCACATTAAACTTAATTAATTACATTAAGTAATTAATTCATTAATTACTTCTATTAAGTGATTAAACTTTAACAATTTCACAAATGATTATTATTAATTAATTAATCTAATTAATTATTAAAATTAATCACATTAATTAATTGTTAAATAATCTTAGTTAATAACCTTCATTAACAATTTACAATTCTTTAATTACTTTTCTTAAGTAATTAACTTAGATTAACCATTATTAATTACAAATAAATTAATATTTAATTACCAATTAATCAATCTCTAATTATTTAATTAATTAAGTGTTAACTGCAACTTAATTAATCCTTAATTACTTGATTAGTAAATCTTTAATCATTAATTAAAATCTAATTAATAATCCTTAATTACAAATTAATTAACCTTAATTAATTAATCTTAAGTCTTAATTAATCAATTTAAATACTCTTAATTACTTAATTGAACATCCATATCATTAATTAATTAAATAATTTATCACCCATTTAAATTAACTTAATAATTTAATGAATCCAAATCATTAAAATTCTATTTATCTTTAAGAAAAACATTTCTTACTTAATCAAAGCATTTAAAAGAAAATTGTTTTCAAATTTACTTTAAATTTCACTTTAAATTTCATTTAAATTTAAGATTTTAAAATGGATACAAATTTATCTAAACAAAGTGAAAAAAACAATTCAAAACCTTTTTATCTCACAAGTTAAAGAAATATCCATTTTATAAAATAAGTTTAAAAGAATTTAAACGAAATTCATTTTAAATTCAAATCAATTTTAAAAAAACATTTTAACAAACAAGATTGTTTAAATCATTTTAAAATTTAAAAACTTTCATTTATTACAAAACTGGAATACATATTAGATTTTGATTCCAAATTACTTAGATTCAAAACTTACTTACATTTTAAACTTCATTTTAAATTTCAAATCTTTATCTATTTTTTTTAGTAGTTAAAAAATTTAAATTCAAAACTTTATTTTATTTTAAAGACTGAAATTCAAACCCAAATTCCAAATTTTAAATCTAGATCTAAACTTATTTAAAATTTATATTTTACGAATTAAACTTTCAGTTCAAATTCAAAACCAAATATACTTTTTACACTTAAAAGTTTTTAAAACAAAATTTAAATTTCAAAATTCAAATTATTTCAAAATATAGATTCAGACTACTTGAATTCAGATTCAAACACAGGTTTTAAACTTATTTTATATTTCAGTTTACATTTAAAACTTTACTTTTAAATTTTTAAACAGAACAGGCTTCTGTTTTTATTAAAACCTGTTATAAAATAATATACCCGAGCCATACCCTAAGACGACTTCGAGTCACAACCTAATCTGCTTCGAGTTAAAACTCGAATCACTCGAGTATGCTACAATCCCAATCTCCATCAGTAAACATTATCAGAACAAAGTGCACCGTGCATATGCACGGTGACTTTGATCACCACCGATCAACATCGACTATCATCTCACAATGACCAGCAACCCCTCATCTCTCCTTGATCATCAGAACATTCTAAATCAACTCGAATTTGTATTCGAGTTCAAAAACCAAAACCTGGAACAGGCAGAACCACTTCATCCAAACCTGTCAACGCCTCCCGTTTGAAGCTCCGACCACCGTTGCCTTTGAAACTCTGGCGAAGTCCACGTCAACCCACCAACTTCATTACCCAAGTTCTCGATTCACTCGATCCACCAAGGAAGTCGAACCAAAACAAAATTTCAAACCCATAAAAACTAGGGTTCCTCACTTCAAATCACAATCACCATCTCCAAAATGAAATACACCATAATCTGATAATTTTCCCATCATCCATGATAACTCCTTCACCTCCAGGAGAACTCTCAACACCTCCAAACATTTGTGGCAACAAAAATGGCTCAAAATACATAATACAGTCAAAAGAGAACTGCACTTTGATTATAGCATTAAAAAATTTAATTTTAGGTTTAAAATTTATGATTTTGTATGATGTTTCAGATTATAACCCTGAAACATCGAATCAATGTATTTAAATTTTCACTTATTTTCAAACTTGCTTGGTTATTTTAAATTCCAGAGACAATTCACTACTATTGAACTTAAGTAAAATTTTAATCTAAAGTATGTGATGAAACAAACAAGTATGCTTTGAATCTTAAGTTTTAACAGAGTCAAAATAAGGAGGTTTTGAATTTAAATTAAACCAAGAAACTAAAAACTGGAAGCAGAGAGGACTTACAGATATCACAAGCATGTATATAACATACATAAGAAATTCAATATACATACACAAACATATTTATTTCAAACAACTTGCATGCAACCAAATCATTCAATTGTTTAAGCTTTTAAAAGAAATGTTACTCACCTGAAATTTGATGAACAGAGCACCAAATTTTGAAAAGTCTTTTTTGAGTCTTTAAAACAGAATTGCCCATGCTTTTTTTAAAAAAAAATTGAGTGCTATGATGCTTTTAACTTGCTTTAGTCCCCAGGTTTGCATGCAGTTGCAAATTTTCAGATTGAAAAGAAAATGCTATTGCTTTTTGTATGAAAATGGCAAGTGCATTGATTTGAAGATGCAGGCTTTTAAAACAGATTGAAATTGCAGGTTAGCTTCAGATTGTTTTGCATATGCTTTCAGATTTTGAAGAATGCAGGAAACAATTCAGTTTGAAGAGAAATGATGTAGAGGCTTCATTTTGGAAATGTGATTACTGATTGAAGAAAGTAAAATGTACAGACTTGCATGCTTGAAAATGCTACAGGGATTTTTGTTTGAAGATGATTTCAGATTTGCATGATATGTTTTGAAAATACTTTGTATTTTGATATGAGGATGATTACAGACTTTTGGAGGAAAAAAATGGTTTTGATTCTTCAGATTTGGTTTTGAGGATTGTTTTAAAGTTGTTTGCACGGAAAATGGGCAAACACCTCCAAGTCGTATGATTTAGTCGATTTTATGTTGTTCTTAGCGATTTAGGTGATTTATGCAGATACGTAAAAAGCAGGGACTAAACTGTAAAAGACACATAGATTTATAGTGGTTCGGCCATAATGTGCCTACGTCCACTTCATATGTTATTCTCTTTCACTGTTCAGATTACAAGTACAAAGCTTCGATTACAAGTGTATGAAAGTTGCCTGAAAGTTCTGTCCGTACTTGAGCTCTCAAACTTGTCCCCCATTGTTGTACCCCTGCCCCTCTATTTATAGAGTGAGGCTGGGGGCAGGGGTCTTGGATGTATATAGCTGCTGGTGGGCCTGGGCTGATGTGATCTGGCCTGGCATTGTTGGTTCGGTAATACCTTCTTCACTTTGGTTCGGTAGGGGTAGTATGCTCCTGGTTCGGTCGTGGTAGTATGCTTCTGGTTCATTAGGGCCTTCTTCGTGTGGGTTCGGTAGTGTTTCGTCCGGTGACTGTTTGAGATCTTGGTCCGGTTGTGAATGGCGTGCAGATTGATTCGGTGGCAAGAGGAGTGTGGTTGGTTCTGCCTTGGTTCGGTAGTGGGGGTGTTCGGTCCTGCTTTGGTTCGATAGTGAGTGTGGTTGGTCCGGTAGTGGGTTGGTTCATGGATTGGTTCGGTAGTGCGAGGAGTGTGGTTGGTTCGGTGGTGCCTTCGTTGTTTCGATTCGGCAGTGCCTTCATTGTTTCGATTCGGTAGCATTGGTCCGGTGGCCCTGGTCCGGTGGAAACACGCCCAACATTTGCCCCCTAAAGTGGGCCATATGCCTGCATATGTCGCGCTTTGTTTTTCTTAGTTTGGACACTTTCATTCGGCCCAAGTGCCAAACCAATTGGTCCAGTCATCCTCCGCTTGCCTATAAGTATGGGTTCACGCCTCTGTCATTCTTTACCATCTGAGAGAGCCGGACCAAACCTCTGTCTGCCGAATCAGGTGAGGTCTCCTTCTGCCGAATGAACTTTATGCTCGAACTACCGAATGATCATTAGGAAGTATGAGCACCGAATGAACTCTAAGACTCGGACTACCGAATGACACTTAGGGAACATGAGTGCTGAATGAACTCTAAGACTCGGACTAATGAATGTAACTTAGGGAACATGAGTGCCAAATGAACTCTAAGACTCGAACTACCGAATGAAACTTTTATGTTTTGAATTATGAATGAGATTCCAGGCTGTAGGTATTTGCTTGTTTATATCTCTACACTCCTTGTCCTAACAATATGTTTTCTCGTGTTGCAAATAATGTCTCATAAAGTAGAAACTCGTTCTGACAAGAAGAAATCCAAGGACAAAAGAGAGTCCTCCATAGTGCCCCCGGTTCAGGTAGAACCAGAATGACATGGACCAACCCCGAGATCGTTAGTAGACGGGTACGGTCCATAGGAGCTCTTGAACTCACCGCCTGACTGTTTTCCCAGCTCCCTCAAAGATGACCAGCTTGACGTTATATATAGATCTTTTGGGATTGACAAAGCGCGTATGATGTTGCCGGGGAGAGGAGTGATGCCGTATAACCCCCTTGAAGGATATTTCGCTTACTGTAGGTATCACTGCATGTGCGGAGCCATTCCTCCGATCAACGCTTGGATAGTCAGCTTCATCACATACTTGAAGGTGGCCCATTTTCAGCTTCAGCCCAACTCCTATGCCATCTTGGTGAGTCTTTTTATTATCTTCCAGAGAAAATACGGGCGTCGGTACCTGTACAACTTGAGAGACTACAAGAATGGGTCTCCATACATTAGCATAGAATCAGCCGTTTCTTTCAAGCCAGTCCTGGACTTATATTCAAAATTTAGTATGTTCAAGAAGGAATGGTTCTTTGTCAAGGATGACTCTGCTTCTTTCCACCTCTTCACCTCTGGCTGTAAGTTGACTTTTATTTATAATTTCCGTTCTGACTGCAATGGTCCTCCTTATATGCTTTGTTTCTTGCTAGCGATACGTGGCTTTGCGGTCGTAGAGAATGATCGTTTGGTTCGGATGGATGAGGAAATAGAAGCCATTTCGGAAAAGGAGAGGGCGGCTTCTTATTTGATTAGGAATGCTACTCTTTTGGGGCACAACTTGATTCTTCCACGCCAGTCTGCGGCCAAGCAAAGAGACACAGCTGACGAGAGGGCCGCCAAAACTAAAGGAGGGGCTACGGCGAAGAGCAGCAAAAGGAAACCCTTCTCGAAACATCCAATTGCCGGGGGGAAGAAACTTAAGAAGTCCGATGGACCCTCCCCCAGCACATGTCCAGACGTCCCGGAGGAGGAAAGAGGCGAGGATAAAGGAGGTGAGGCAGAGAGTGGAAGTGGTGGAGAAGGTGATGGTGATGGTCATAGCGATGATGGTGGCGACGGACAGAGTGGTGATGGCACTGGGGCTTTGTCTTCTGAGCAAGAAGGTGTGATCCAGGAGTGGACAGATAACACTTTCCACCTAGCTTTTGAAGGGCTGGAGGAAGGATCAGTTTTAGTGGAGAAGCCTAAGAAAGCTGGCAAGGCTGAGACCGGCGCTGATTCATCTTCTAAGAGCGCTTCAGCTAAGGCAATTCCTGCAATTCAAGGTGAATTTTTGACTCCCGTCGACTCCATTTATGATAAGGATTTAGAAATATTTTATGGTCAGCTCCCGTCCTGGAATGAGATCCAGGACTTATTACAATATCCCACTCCTCCCCAGGGTTTGTATAACAAAAGCGTCTCTTTACTCTTCTTAACTTGATATATTTCTTGAATTATAGCTCCATGTATGCCTGTAACACTTGGTTTTTATCACAGAAGCGGGTAAGGTGGCCAAGACATCAGATGTTCGGCACCGTCTTGAACAATACAAACTTCTCAAGGCTTCTGCTAAATCAAAGCCTCCGACTAACCGCCCTGGAAACGTAGTCGGCTACCGCCCTCTTCTTGGAGTTATCGAGGAGGATATCCAAAGGAAGAAGAGGAGTCGTTCCTTGTTTGAACCCTCACCTGGTCCTTAGTCCCCAACTCAGCCTCTTCGGGATACCACGAAGAAGAATACTGAATTTATACCTCCTCCGCACCCGTCTGAAAATCCTGCCGTTACCCGGATAGACCATCCCGGCTTGCCCCGTAATCCGTTTGCAGGTCATCCGGATCTGGATCCGGGTTCTTGTGATATTACCTTTGATGAGGCTACCGGTGAGCACCTTCTTCCCTGTAATCCTATGGTAAGAGTATTGGATGAAGATAAGTCCCTGGACCTTGATTTGCTTACCACTCGGGTCGTAACTTTGGGGGACGAGGCTAAGGCAAACAATGACCGGGTTGTTGAGGAAACCAGGAAGCTGGTGGGGCATCATGCCCGACTGGTCAAGGCTGGAGAAGAAATCAGAAGCGCTAACATTCGACTGCGGTTAATGGTTTCCGACCAAGCCAAACAACTCGCTGATCAGGCCATTCAGATCTCTCAACATGAGGCCGCTTCTAGGCAATTAAAGAAAACCATGGAAGAGGCCAGCAGGGCAGGGTTACGAAAAATGGAGGCTGTTTGTAAGGAACGAATTGATATGGTTATTGCAACGGTGGATGAGGTTCGGAAAGCGGATCTCGAGCGGGTACAGGAGTTATCCGAGAAACTTGAAGACGCAGAGCTTGCTCAAACCAAGCTGAAGGAGGAGATGGAGGCGATGAGGAAATCCTTTCAGGCTGACTGCTCGCGATACCAATCGGAGAGGGATGCTGCCACTGCAAAGCTGTTGGCTTCTGAGGACCGAATAAGGGAGTTCGAGGAGAATAAGGGGATAATGGATGAGATGCTTCAGGATATATACTTTCGCACTTGGAAACAGGGCAACTTATCTTGGATGAATGATTATCCCCGAGTCATGGCCAGGATTTATCTCAGGGCCCTGGAGGAGGCTAAGGCCGATGCAGATAAGGAGGGTGGCGTGGTCTTTAGAATGGACGTGGTTACAGCTCAATTCACCAAGGAGGAGAAAGCGGCGGTGAAGGAGGGTATGCGGTTGCTTACTACTGAGGAGGTAGGTGTGCAGTTAGAGGATAATGATCAAGGAGAAGATGCTGATAAGTCTTCCCTTTTAGCTTTTCGTAACTTGATTGCTTATTGTTTATTTAATGGATTCTTCTCCTGAATTGGACAGGCGGGACCTCTGAAGCACCAACTACCTCTGGTCAACATGCTGAGAGTTCCAATGATGCGGTTAAGTAGACCTCCGAGGGCCAGTAGGATAGAAGTGAAGCTCCAATGCAGCCGACTCCTTGACTTGATCTGGATATCTTTTGGTTTACTTGACATTGTTGTCTATGGTAGTCTCAAAATATTAATGTAACTTTTAGGCTGTAATTATGTTATTCGTGACGAACGACTTTATTCTTGGCATGTAATTTTTAACTTAAGCTGATTCTGTCATAATTGAATGCTATCGTTATTTTGGTGTGTTGCATAAGAAATATAGCTGTGCATATTCCTGCGGTTCAATTGTGTTTGATGTCAAGTTCTTGCTTAAAATATAATTTCATATGTTGCAATGTTAGTGTGATGTGCGAATAAATTACATCTACGTATTCATATACAAAAGAAGAAAGTACCGCCCTTCATGTTTTAGTCGTAGACGGTTGCTTTGAATGTCTTGTATGACCGAGCATGGAATGCAGCTGAGTGACCTGTCATCCAGTTGTGAGTTCCTATTCCCATTAGCGAGCGTCTCCTATTTTGTGTCCTGTACTTTAGGGATCGTTATAAAGGATGGGAGGAAAGTTTTTAAACAAAATAGAAATATAAGAAATAGTAAAACTTCCAATCATGGAAGGCCTGCGATGTGCTTAAGTTCGTGGCAAACGGGTTTTGTAGTCACTTTCCTTAGCTGTGGGTCTTGGAGACATTTGTCACCCATCTTACGCCTCCGCGGAGAGTTTCTCTTTTTTACCACAGCCGTACTTAAGACACTCGGAGCCGAGATCGCGCACAGTAACTACCCGGGTCATTATGGCCCGTAATCGTGGGTATTATTCGATTTACGATGGCCGGCTAGCGTGGGTGCCGATCGTCAACTATGAACTACCCCTGTCTGGACACACCTTATGTTGGGCCTTAAAGTAGGTTCACGGTTGCCGCCGAGCCGAACGCCGTAATGAGCTGCCTCGGCTATCGTCGGCCTTCTCGGTGGCTTACAATCGGCTCATTACAGTTGGCTTTAAGGGCCGATCGCGAGCAATGAGTTAACCCGCAACAGAGGGATGCTGGAGCAAAAGTGTCTCATTGGCGAGGGCATAAATTCGTATAGTACCTGTTAGGTCTTGTCCAGGTGAAGTCGCGGTGTGATGTGTCTTGAATGGAAATGTCATTACACAGGATTTTGTTCAACTGAAAAGGATAAAGTTAACAAGCAGACAAGATATAAAGGAACAAGTTAAAAAAGAGATAAGTTTTTAAAGTGGTTCGGCACGAAAATGCCTACGTCCACTGATTCTCTTTGTTAATTCACTTCATATGGGAAGTACAAGTTAAGAAAAGTATCGACGAAGGTGTAGGATGTTCCATGCCCTCTGGAACACCTCTCCGTCCACTGTTGACAAAATGTAAGCTCCGTTGTGGAGATCTTTATGAACTACATATGGTCCGTCGCAGATTGGATCTAGTGCACCGGGGCGCGGGAAGATTCTCTTGAGGACAAGATCTCCTTCTTGTATGCTACGATGCTTGACTTTGGAGTTGTATTGCGCTGCCACTTTTTGCTTGTGAGCTGCTGCTTTGAGCGCTGCATCGTTTCTTCTCTCTTCAATTAGATCCAAAGACATGTGAAGGAGTTCTTCGTTCTCTTCTGGGTTATAGTGGATCCTGTGGTGGGAAGGCACTACAGTTTCAACTAGTAGCATGGCCTCCGATCCGTATTCCAAGGAGAAAGGAGTATGCCTCGTTGATGTTCTGAAAGATGTGCGGTAGGCCCAAAGTGCCGTAGGAAGTTCATCCAACCAAGCGCCTTTCGATTTTTCAAGCTTTTTTGATTAGAGTTTTGAGATTTTTGTTGATAGCTTCGACTTGTCCGTTTACCTGGGGGTAAGCCACAGATGAGAAGCTTTAGTGAATTCCGTGCTTTTGGCACTAGTCGGCAAACTCTTCGCTGTCAAACTAAAGTCCATTGTCCGATATGATTTTGAGTGGAACCCCGTACCTGCATAGAACATTTTTGATCAAGAAGTTAATAACTTTTGCCGAGGATATTTTATTTAGAGGTTCCTCTTCCACCCATTTGGTGAAATAGTCGACTGCCACTATAGCATATTTGGCTCCGCCTCGGCCCACCGGCAGTTCGCCATTCAAGTCAACTCTCTATACTGCAAAGGGCCAAGGGCTGGTCATTTGAGTAATCTCATTTGTTGGTAGTCGAGGAATCTTAGCAAACTTCTGACATCTGTCACATTTTTTGACGAAGTCCAAGGCGTCTTTGTTTAAGGTGGGCTAGAAATACCGATATCGGAGTATCTTCTTTGCCAGAGTCTTCCCTCCAGTGTGATCTCTGCAGCTTCCTTGATGGATATTTGATAAGATTTCCTTGGCTTCCCTTCCAGCGACACATCTTAATAAGGGGTTAGAGAAGCCGCACCGATAGAGGATGCCTTCTTGTATTCTGTAGCGAGAAACTCTCCTCAAGATTTTCTTGACTTCGTTACGCTCGTCGGGCAGTGTGCCATCTTGTAAGAATCTTCGGATGGGAGTCATCCAAGTTTCCTCTTCGGTTGCAGCTATCAGATTCACTTACTCGAAACTCGGGGTTAGTTGCCTTGAGATGGCCACTGTTCCGGAAATGGTGCCGTCTTTCATGCTAGCTTGCTTTGCCAATTCTTCGGCCTCTTGGTTTTCTTCTCGAGGAATGTGTTTGATTAAATAGGGATCCAATTGATCGAGTAGCAGGTTGGTCTTCTTTAGATATGCTATGAGTCGTTCTCCTCGAGTCTGAAATTCTCCTAGTATTTGGTTTACAATAAGTTGAGAATCACTATGAAGACATAAAGAACTGACTCCAATCTCTAAGTCAAGTTCTAGTCCAGCTATTACTGCTTCATATTCCGCATCGTTGTTGGTAGCAGCGAATTCCAACCTTAGAGCATAATGTAGCTTCCTTCCCCTGGGAGTGATTATTACAATACCTGCTCCTGAGCCTTTTTCGTTTGATGCTCCATCAACAAAGAGATTCCACTTGATGTCTTTTGCTATTTCAGATTGCTCCTTACCTTCGTTGGTAGTGAATTCGGCAATGAAATCGGCCATGGCTTGTCCCTTGATGGCAGTGCGAGGATGGTAGGTGCTATCATATTGACTCAGTTCAATGCACCATTTAAGTAGTCGTCCAGAAGTGTCGGAACAATGGAGTACCTGCCTTAGCGGTTGATCGGTTAGGACTCTGATGGAATGAGATTGGAAATAGTGTCGCAGTTTCCGTGACGTGATTAGTAAACAGTATGCTAGCTTCTCAAGTTTAGGATATCTTGCTTCTGCCCCCGTTAACCTCTTGCTTACAAAGTATACTGGTCGTTGCGCGTGGTTTTCTTCTCTCACCAAAGCGGCGCTTAGAGCATGAGATGACATAGCAAGGTAAAGGTATAGCTCTTCGCCTTCGTTTGGAGTTGAGAGTACTGGTGGCCTCTGGAGGTGTTCGATTAGGTTAAGGAAGGCTGTTAAGCATTCGTCAGTCCATTCAAACTTTCCTTTGTCTTTTTTTAGAGCCTCGAAGAAGGGGACGCACTTGTCAGTCGCTTTAGAGATGAATCTGCTTAGGGCGGCCACCTTCCCATTTAGGCTTTGCATTTCTCTTCGAGTGGAAGGTATCCTGATATCTTTCAGGGATCGGACTTGTTCGGGGCTTGCTTCAATTCCTCTGGCATGGACGATGAATCGCAAGAACTTTCCCGATGATACTTCGAAGGAACACTTTAGAGGATTCAGCTTCATTCCATATTGGCGAAGTACCTGAAACATCTCGCCCAGGTGGCTTACGTGATCGTCGGCTTTCTTGACTTTACTAGCATGTCGTCCACATAAACTTCCATAGTTCGTCCTATTAGTTCCGCGAACATCTTGTTGACGAGGCGCTGATAAGTAGCTCCGGCATTTTTAAGTCCAAAAGGCATTACTCTATAGCAGTACAATCTCCGGTCAGTGATGAAACTAGTGTGGTCTTGATCGGGAGCGTGCATAGGAATTTGGTTATATCCTGAGTATGCGTCCATAAAAGACAAGAGTTCGTGCCCGGCTGTGTTGTCCACAAGCTGATCGATTCGGGAGAGTGGGAAGCAATCCTTTGGGCAAGCATCATTTAAGTTGGAGAAGTCAATGCATGTTCGCCACTTCCCATTAGCCTTCTTTACTATTACCGGGTTAGCGATCCACTCTGGGTAGATAGCTTCTCGTATGAAGTTATTTGCAAGTAGGTTCTTTACTTCTTCATCGAGGGCTGCTGATCGTTCTGCCCCCATACTTCTCTTTTTCTACTTTACTGGCACCTTGGTAGGATCGATATTTAGTATGTAGCATGCCACGTCTGGGGAGATTCCAGTCATGTCAGCGTGCGTCCATGCAAATACATCCAAGTTGTGGCGGAGAAAATCAATGAGTTGATCCCTCAATTCTGCTCTTAGCTGAGATCCGATTTTCAACAGTCTACTTGAGTCGTGTTTGTCTACAGATACAAACTCCATAGCCTCTGCAGGCTCGGCGGTGGCTTCCTCCTCTTTGTCTCTGGGGTCTAATTCATTGAAAGGATCACTGGTATATCGAAGAGGAGGGGCTTTCTTTAGTTGCTATGCTTTCAAGTTTTTCATGCAGAGAGTAGTCTCTGCATTCTTCTCTCTATCCTTCATGTAATTATTGCGAAGTTCAGTTACATAGCAATCTCGAGCGGCGTCTTGATCTCCCTCTACTTCCCCTATTCCATTGTTTGTTGGAAATTTCATCTTCAGGCACCATGGGGCCAAGACAATTTGGAAGTCAGACAAGGCTGGTTTTCCTAAAAAGACATTGTAGGCCGAGTGGTTATCTATTAGCACAAATGTTTGTTTCCGCACAACAGAGCAGGGGTGACTTCCTATTTCAACAAAAAGGTCCAATTGCCCGAGGGGCATCTTCGCGTCTCCAATGAAACCGTGTAGTGGTTTGTTGCAGGGAGACACATCCTTCATTGACAGCTTCATTCTATCGAAAGCATGCTTGAATAGGATATTTACTGAGCTTCCAGTGTCCACTAGAATTCGGAAAACTTCGGCTGGGCCGAACCGGGCAGAGATGACCATAGGATCCATGTGAGGGTACTGCCTTCCTTCTAGGTCACGCCTATTGAATGTAATGTCATCATTCTCTTTTCGCTTCGGGTGGCGTTCTTTCATAACAGAATTAACGTAGCCTTCATCGTTTCTAAGTGACTTTCCGTATCTTTCCATCTCTGCCCAGCTTCTGTTGGCGATGTGTGGTCCTCCCGATATGGTATGGACCACTATCTTCCCTTGACTGGAGCCGCTGGTGTTGCGATTTCCCCCTCTTGTTTCTGGGAGGGGTAGCCTTGGGTTTTCATTGGCAGGAGCTAGGGTCCTGTTCTGACCTTTTACATAGCGTTCCAGTCTCTTCCTTCTAATGTGTTCTTCAATTAAGTCCCGGAGATGATGACATTCATTGGTATTATGCCCATGAGATTCGTTGAAGCGGCAGAAGTTTCCAGTCTTAATTGCGTTATCTGATTCCTTCTTGTACGATGGCGTCTGTATTTAACTTCGTCTTGGGTGGCCAGGAAGATGTTTTCGATTGTTTCATTCAAAGGAGTGTAAGTGTCAAATCTCGGTCTCTGCCGATATAGACGTTTTTCTCCCTTCTTTCCCCCAGCATTGTCTCTAGAGTCATTTCTTCGAACTTCCTTTGCTACAGCGGGTGTGTCGCCATGAGCTGCCTTGGTTTGTTGCCCTGTCTGTCTTTCAATGGTAGCGTCTTCAAGTCACATATATCTTCCGGGTTCATGGAAGAAATCGGGTAAGCTAGCTGGTTTTTCTTTCGTTAATCTTCTAGCAAACTTAGTATCCAGATGCACACCACTACAGAGGGACATTAAGATAAGTTTCTCATCAGCATCTTGGACTGCGGCCGCTGCAGCATTGAATTGGGTTAGATATTGCTGCACTGTCTCTCCAGGCTTCTGTTTGATATTAGATAGGGAATAAGCATCCTTGGGTTGTTCCACATGAATGCGGATCTGGCTGATGAACTTTTCTTTCAACATTTCCCATGAGCGGATGGATTCTTGGGGTAGGTGGCAGAACCAGGAGGTAGCTAGATCTGCCAAGAATAGTGGAAAGCATTTGCACAATACTCCTTCTGTGGCTCCGATCATGAGCATATGTTGTGTGTATCTCTGCAAGTGCACAACGAGGTCAGAGATTCCCTTGTAAGGTTCCATTGTTGGCATTTTCCATTCTCGGGGGGTGATGGCAATTTCGATATTGCGGGTGAAAGGGCTGGTTACCCAAGCGCCTATCCCTCGATCTCTTTGATCCCGTTGGACGCACTCTCTAAACAATCGCGCCATCCTTTCATCAGAATTTGGAGCAGATAGAAATGAGTTTGGTTCTTCTCTACGGGATTGATTCCGTCCAGATGATTTGTAGGGGTGGTATCGTCTATCACTCCTAATATTTTCCAGTGGCTGTCTCTGGTCTTCTGGGAGCATGCTAGGGTCATCTATAGTTGGCCCTTGCCTTGATCTTCCCCTGCTGGGTTCTGTTCTGAGCACTTCCTCGGGTCCAACTTCGGGCTGGACTCTAGCTCGGCCCCGTTCATTGGTGTTTCCATGGCTAGGTAGATGACCGACTCAGCGACAGCCGACCCTCGCCTGGTAACTCCCCCGTTGGGTTTGGTTCCAAGTGTTTCCTCGAGTCGGAGGTCGGGCTGAGTTCGGGCTCGGCTCCTATCATTGCTGTTCCTGTTGATAGTTTCTTCGAAGAAGAAAGATCTTTGTCGCCTCCGAGATCCTCCCGACTGGGACTCATTCCATGATTCAGTGTTGCGGTTGAATTCTTCAGCATCCCTTAAGCGTGACATGAGTCGGTTCACCAAGGCTTCTTGTTGGGATGTGAAGCGGTCAGTTACTTCAGCCACAACCCTGTCTAGATCTACCCTAGTAATTGCTGCCGGCTATTCCGCGGCAGGGGCTGTTGGATTTGCCTGATTTCCATTTTGTACTGTTGTTGGAACGGGACGATTCTCTTGATCTGTGATCACTGGATCTGGAACGCTGCTAGTTGCGATGTTCTTTCCTTTGCTAACATCTTTCTTCTGCCTGGGAGGCATGTCTTCCAAGCAATGAGCGATGCTGTCGGGAAGAAGTTTAAGTGGGAGAAGCTGAAGCTTCTAGCTCGAGCTCTCAATGAAAGCACCATAAATGTTTGCACAGAAAATGGGCAAACACCTTCAAGTCGTATGATTTAGTCGATCTTATGTTGTTCTTAGCGATTTAGGTGATTTATGCAAATATGTAAAAAGCAGGGACTAAACTGTAAAAGACGCACAGATTTATAGTGGTTTGGCCATAATGTGCCTACGTCCACTTCATATGTTATTCTCTTTCACTGTTCAGATTACAAGTACAAAGCTTCGATTACAAGTGTATGAAAGTTGTCTGAAAGTTCTGTCCGTACTTGAGCTCTCAAACTTATCCCCCATTATTGTACCCCTGCCCCTCTATTTACAGAGTGAGGCTAGGGGCAGGGGTCTTGGATGTATATAGCTGCTGGTGGGCCTGGGCTGATGTGATCTGGCCTGGCATTGTTGGTTCGGTAATACCTTCTTCACTTTGGTTCGGTAGGGGTAGTATGCTCCTGATTCGGTTGTGGTAGTATGCTTCTGGTTCGGCAGGGCCTTCTTCGTGTGGGTTCGGTAGTGTTTCGATCTGGTGATGGTTTGAGATCTTGGTCCGGTAGTGAATGGCGTGCGGATTGATTCGGTGGTGAGAGGAGTGTGGTTGGTTCTGCCTTGGTTCGGTAGTGGGGGTGTTCGGTCCTGCTTTGGTTCGGTAGTTGGTGTGGTTGGTCCGGTAGTGGGTTAGTTCGTGGATTGGTTCGGTAGTGCGAGGAGTGTGGTTGGCTCGGTGGTGCCTTCATTGTTTTGATTCGGCAGTGCCTTCATTGTTTCGATTCGGCAGCATTGGTCCGGTGGCCCTGGTCCGGTGGAAACACGCCGAACAAAAGTATTAAGTTTTCAGCTGAAAAATTTTCTTTGCTGTGAAATGGAAATGAGAAAAAGAAAAGAATGGAAGAAGGCAAGTGTTTATAAACTAAATTTATGATTAATTAAACATCAAAGAAAAATAAAAATACAATTTGACACTTGTAGAAAACTATACATTTGTCACTTACCTTAATTAATAAATTAACACATGTTATTAAAGCTCTAGGATGTTTACACATGTCTCTAAAGTAATTAATATTTATAACTAAAAGTTAATGAAAGTTTTAAACTTAATTAATTCACAAATACTTAGTTATATATATATATATAGCTTTTTTTAAGGAAATAAAACCGTTTATATTTAAAAATAAAAACATTACGTTACTTTACTATTTGAAAATAACATTTTATATAATTTAAATAAAATTTATAAAAGAGATTGTAAATTACTTATTATTTATATGAATAAATGTTTCATATTTTAATTGTATTTAAACTTTCATATCTAATTTACAAATCATATTAATAAATTAATAAATTTAAAAAGAATGTTAAACAAATCTTATTATAAATCTTATTTAAACTTTAAGCTAAAATCCCTTTTAAATAATCAAACATTTATTTTATGTATTTAAAATCATATAGTTATTTATCTTAGCAATTTTAAAACCATATAGTTATTCATTAAATAGCTTTTTAAAAGCTTATATTAAATAAAAACAAATTCCTAATTTACCAAAAATAGTAGAATTAGAAAATAAAATTTATATATTTATTAAATTTAAAACAAACTTCGTATATTGACAATATATACAAATATATATAGAAACCAATTTGTTATCTTTTAAATGATAAATTCACTAATTAATTATTTATTAAAGTAAGATTATTAAATCAATTCAAATTTATTTACAAAAATTATCAAATCAATTAAATTTTAAATACAGATTATTAAATTTATATTGCCATAAATTCCGGGATATCACAATATATATCTTGAAATCTAGGGTACATTCCGTTTATAGTCTCAACTTGCTTCATTTTAAAATTCTGGAACTGATTTTTAAGCATAGAAATTTTACTCTGCTTTGCTTTGTTAGTACCTTCTTGTGTAACTTTGAGTGTATGCTAAATTTCATGTGAAGTTTTACACATACTTATTCTATTAAACTCATTTTTGTCTAGTGCATAATATAACATATTCATTGCTTTAGCATTTGCAGCATCATCCAATTTTTGTGTGTTAGACCATGCTGAATATTCAATGGTAGGTATAGCGTGTTCAGATTGCATAATGTTCCAGGTTTCGTACCTACTTGCTTGTATATAAATTCTCATTCTAGTAGCCCAATAGTAATAGTTCATTCCATTAAATAGTGGTGGTCGTGTAGTAGATTGACCTTCAAGAAAGATAGTGTTAGTAGTGGTGCTGGTGTTATTTTCCATAATTAAAAAAATCAGATAACTATGTTATGATTAAATAATGACCTTTCTCTGAAACCAAGTGAAAGTGATTGTACTATAGGATCGAGTAATATGGAATATAATAAATAACTAGTGTGAAAAATAACAATAGTAAAGTAAAATGACATTAGGATTTTTATACAGGTTCGAACTCTCATTCTACGTCCAGTCCCAAACTCCTTCTAGGATTAAAGCTGGCACCCTCGCTTAACTCGGAGGAATAGGTATTACATCGCCTAAGCAACCGAACAGACTTGACCTCTTGAAAAACAGAACAGGACTTGACCGTCTGATCTATCCTATAACACTTTCTTACAAACTGGATCAACTTGACTTTGTGTATTCTGAATAACACGGATTTGTCACTTGTAGTACACCCTTCCTATAATATTCTCCTCAAGAATGATGTACATAATTGTGTGTGTATGAAGAATAGGAAGATTAGAATTTCTTATAGAATATGGAAGTTGAATTATAAGAAATGATTGTATACAATTTTGTAGGCAATAGAATTATGCACTATAGATCAAGAAAGATAAGAAAATTCGGTAATTTGATTAACGAAACTTGAGTGCTTTTATAGTGTATGAGAAGTTACAACTTCCGGTAAAAAATCTCTATGGAAAGCTAAAGGAAGCAACACTTCAGAAGGAAGATAACCTTTGGGATAGGGAAGTGCCTTTTCAAATTTTTTGAATGTTGTAGGATTCAGTTGACTGAAAGTGCAAGGTCAGTCGAATGAATTCAAAAAGTGCACAAGTTTCATGTGTAGACTCAGTCGACTGACCAAGTGTGTTTAGTCGATTGGTCTGTGTTATATATAAAAATATTACTACTGATTCAATCGATTGAATATACCTGGTCAATCAACTGAATAGTGCAGTTCAGTATATTAAAGAATATGAGTGTGTATTTTGAATTTGATTAAAATATGCATGCAAGTTTATTAGAATATGAATGATGATTCTTGAGGAAAGATTTTAACAAAGCACTAAACTTGACTCTATATATACATTTGATGACTCTTATTAAAATATATAACTACACGAACCATACTTTGAGTCACTGAGTCCGGATGTTGTCATAGTCGTAGATTCGTGAACAACAACAAACTGTACGGATCATGTTGAAGTTGTTAGCTCGTTTCGCATCATGGGAGGATGGTGATGTAACAACATGGTAGAAAGCTATGTTTCTTCAGTCGATGACTTGTTTTTGCTGTAGGGATCAAAGATGGCAGCTCGGGATGTATGAGGCTGCAATTACTATACTGGATTGAGTGATTAGGGCTCATTATCTAGAAATTAAATTGAGCTAGTAGAGCCTCGATCCGTATTAAGCGAGTAGGGCTCGACGGACATGTTTGTGCTAAGGAATCATTAATGACCCTGAGTGTTCTTGTTGTACTTAGAGCGAGGGTATTAGTGGGGATACCCATGGACTGGACTACAAATCCTGAAGGTTTGTATAACCTGGACCGTTGGATTGGGTCTAGTGTCTAGCTTCGGGCTTGGTGACACGTATCCGGCTTTAGGCTTGATATGATATGAGAGTACAACAGAGAACCGAGACTTCCACTAGTCCTTGCCATTTTGTAGATGTTTATACGAGTTATCATATATTAGGCACACTGGGTGACAGATAGTATTGTTTGATGGTTGTTGTTAACTGGGTTTTTAATTCAGCAGAATTCAAAAGGAGTTAGACCATTTAGATTAGGACAGAATGACTCAAACTTGACCAGAAGTCCTAAAAGGACAAGACAAAGGAACACAAAAAGTTTAAGGCAAAAATACACAAACTCTATGAATCGATATCGATCTAATCCAATTGGATCGGTACCGATCCAAAAAGCTGTTTTGTGCTTTCTTCTAACCACTTGCATCATGATATTATATCTCTTCTAAGCCTATCTACCAAGTTGGGTGATATTCCAAACATCCGAGTTTAAGAAGCAAAGACTTATCTAATTCGGACTATAATTCGGTCAAGTCCATAGGTGAATCGTCATCAAAACAAGTCAATAAGCTATGAAATAACATGAAGGACATCGTAATTAAGCAAGGAAGTCAACTGGATGGAAGTTACGCAAAAATTGCACAACTATTTGGATCTATACCGATCTGATCTGACTGGATCGGTACCGATCCAAATACTTAGCTCAAAATTGCTTCGAACTTTTTGTGATGTTTCCTATTCTCGGCTATAGGCTTCTAGTGCAGTAGTTCTGGCCCAAGTGATCCCTAAGTCCTATAAATACCAACCTACCTCTAACAGAATCGGGGTTCCTAACTCGAACTCTATAGAAGCTCTACTATTCTTTCTTCACTCCTCTTCTCCCACATAACAGCCATTAAGAGACAATTGAGATCCTCTCTCTAACAATGGTTGCTTGACCTAACTTAAGAAAGAAGAATCATATTGTAATTAAAAATATTTTGCAATAGCAGTTGATAAATAAAAGATATAAAGTGGATGAAAGCTTCGTTTACAGCCGAACCACTATAAAAATCTCTTGTCTCTTTACTTTTTCGGCAATTTACTATTGTTTTCCTATTTTATTTGCCTTGATAAACAAGGCTGGTGCTTTTCACACTCAATTCAAGGTGTTGATCTATTTTTTAGGTTAACAGTTTAGTGCTTTCACTGAGAATTGAACTCAGACTTAAATCTAGCTATCAACTTTGGATCAGACAGTTTTAGAAGTTAGATCCCCAATTTGTTGCTTAGAAAATTAACTGTTGAGAATCAATGGCACCGGGAAGAAATAGAACTTCTTCCAGAAGATCTATTGGAGTCGTCGTAGCTAAAGAGGAAACCAATCCTCATTAAGTTGAAGTTAATGGCACCAACAACCCATTAGCCAGACCAAATTCTGGCACAAACATAGGAGATTAGGTGCCGGGATCTTCTATTCAGCATAAAGTTGTAACTAGAGATGAATTAAATAAGACGATTGATGAAATTAATTAAAAGATGGAAAATAGCGAAAAAGTTCTAATGGACAAATTGAATGCCCTCTTGAGCTTAATCACTTGCTTCTCCAAGAACCATGCTAGAGCCCATGACCGTTATGGAACAAGAAAACTTTTTCATTTTTGGCCTAAACAGAAGAAACGGAAAGTGGAAGCAAAAAGGAGTAGTAGGTGGAGCAGTAGGAATCATCATAGAAGGAAATGCAAACGCTCCACCACCTGCAAAGCAGTCCACCATAAACTTGAATCTGGGGCGAAAATCCCATGGTAAGATATAGCATTGGATCTCTTTGACTCTGTAGATGAAGAATAACTTGATGATCACGAGTTGAAAGAGAATAATAATGTACTAAACACCGGCAGAGAGGTCCAAACTACCCCCATACAATCAATCACGATCCAACGAAACTTTGAGGGAGTGGCTCTCCCGAAGATAGGAGAGCCTAGGCTTCAACCTACTAACCAAGGCTGTTTGCAAACTCAAACACTTGGTACAATCATTGATAGTTAACCCACAGATTACTGAACATCTGAGGCATATATCGTGGACATGGTCCGACGCCTAATGGATGAAAGTAAGAATAGGAGAGATAATGAATGGGGATTCGCGCCAAGCTGGACTACAGTCATTGATGGGATTATGAATGAATAATGTCCTAAAAAGTTCACTATGCCAACTATCCCGTCCTATGATGGAACTAGGGACCGAAACCGCACTTGTATTAGTACAGTTGGTACATGGATGGAGTGAATGCTTTAAATTCTGTTCGACTTATATTCTTGAGGGAATCGCATCCATATGGTTCGCTAGGTTCCCACCTAAATCCGTCTCCACTTTCAGCGAATTAGCAACAAGGTTCCTTAATCAGTTTAGGCTTCACATGGCGCAACCAAAAGATGTGATGTTCTTGTCGGGCCTATTCTAGGGACGAAATGAATCTTTTAAATCCTTCATGAGTCATTTTAACACCATAGTCACTGAAGTAAGTAATCCAAACGAAGATATGGTCTAGTTTGTGCCATCCATCTCGATACTGAATTTGGGAAATGGATTAAAATGAAGTAACCTACCACTAAGAAGGACTTTAATCGAAAGGCGAGCCAGTACTTGAGATTAGAAAATGCAGAAGAGCTAAAAGGTAGACCTGCTAACTAGCAATCAACCAACGTTGGGAAAAATGGTACTGCTTCAAACCAAGACCAAATATCTCTAGGACCACCATCGAAAACAAGGGAAAGGATGGGAATTTGAAAAAGAAGAATCAGAATACCAACAAGCGAAATGGAAGTAGCAAGTGGCTTAAAGCATTCAAGCCCAAAGACTACACCTTACTCAATGATACCCCAGAGAACATCTACCTACGACACTAGTGACGGAGGAGTACAAGAAGCCGCCTAAACTGAAAGCGACTGAACAACAAAATCGCTCTAGAAAGTATTGTTGTGTCCATGTAAAACATGGTCATAATATGAACGAGTGTCGTCAGTTGAAGAACCTGATTGAAGAACTAACTTGGGTAAACAAGCTTCAGCAGTATGTGATGAAGCCATAAAAACAGACTAGCCCGTAGCACTCCAAGTTCCCAACGATCGGGGAAACCAAACAGGAACTAGCGAAGAGGGATATAGATGGACTGACCAGAGACTTTTTATTGGAACAATATTTGGAGGACCTCATCCCACATAGAAGAGTTGGGGAGAAATGGAGCGTTATGCGAGCTTACTAAGACATGCTTCAAAGGATTCATCTTTTCTGCTCGAAGTCGGAACTCCTACCAAGCAACAGAGGATCCTGAACGATGATATACTGTTTCAGAATCAAGATACTAAAGGAATAGAAGCTTCGACCCTTGAACCCATGGTTGTGACAATAGGAATCGGATCAGGAGTGGTCCGACGAGTATTGGTGAACAGTGGAAGTTCTATGAATATCCTTTTCAAACACACATTCAATCAAAAGAAAGTCAACATGAAATACATATCCACTTGCTAAATGAAGATCCAGGGATTCACCGATGAACCTAAATAGCCCGTCGGAACAATCAATTTACCCATAGAACTTGGAGAAGGTGACCAAAGTGTCGTCCTCATCCAAACCTTAGTGATTATAGATGAAATATCCTCCTACAATGCTTTCTTTCGTCGACCCGCTTTGGTAGATATTAGGATTGCTTTAGCTCAGTGGTGTCTAACCATGAAATTTCCAATAGAGAATGGAGTTGGGGTGATCAAAGGAGAACAAAGTGCCGCTAGAGAGTGCAATATCGCGAAACTACACGAGTCTAGAAGATAAGAAAAGTGTAAGAATGTGAGAAGAACTCTCTACCTTCAAGAACCTACCGAATAGAAACTATAGATCCACCCCTAGCATGGGGATCCTAGCCGGTTTGATAAGGCTTTTGACCCTAGAAAGAAGAGTTCAAGGGAGGAATTGGCAGCATTGGAAGAATTGACGGTGTCTGTCCTAGTCGATATGGATGACTCAACACGAGTCCTGAAGATTGGTTAACATCTTGGAAAAAAATGCCACGGGAACACATCAAATTCCCTTGCCAACTTGGATGTATTTGCTTGGACACATTTCGATATGTGTGGATTTTCACTGGAGATTGTATGCCGCACGCTTAATATTGATCCCAAGTATACCCCAGTGAAGTAGAACAGACGTAGCCTAGGACCTGAACGATCTAAAGCACTGCGAGAAGTGGATAAGGTAATGAAGAATGGTTTTATCCACGATACAACATACCCCGAATGGGTATCCAACCAGGTCTTAGTCAAGAAGTCCAACGAAAAATGGCAAAATTATATCGACTATTCAGACATAAACAAAGCTTTCCCAAAAGACAGGTTTCCTCTACTTAGAATCGACCAACTTGTGGACATGACAACTGAATATGAACTACTATCATTGATGGATGCATACTCGAGGTACAATTAGATCATGTGCATTAACTTGACTAGGAAAATACCAGTTTCATCACTGATCTGGGATTATACTACTGCAAAGTAATACCATTCAGCTCAAAGAATGCTGGGGCAACCTACCAATGACTGGTGAACGCAATGTTCAAACAGCAGATCAGGAAGACGATAGAAGTTTATGTAGATTATATGTTGGTTAAATCACGCATAGCTACAAATCATTTGGACAACTTTGCCGAGATGTTTGAAATACTCCGCAAATATGGAATGAAACTCAATCCGCTAAAGGTCACTTTCGGGTAGCCTTTGGAAAGTTCTTGGGGTTCATTGTAAGCGCCAGAAGCATCGAAGCAAATCCCAAACAAATTACCGCTTTACGGGAAGTCAAAGCCCCAAGGAACAAGAAGGAGTTACAAAGCATGAATGGAAAATTTGTAGCACTATGCTAGTTCATCTCAAAAGTAACTGAAAAATGTATACCGTTCTTTGACACGCTAGAGATGGGAAAGAAAAACTTTGAATGCAATCAAGCTTGTCAGACTAGGTTCGAAGAGCTACTACGACATATGGAAACTACACCAATCATATCCAAGCTATTTGTGATAGCCCTAAATTTTTGACATCTATTAATTGGTAACTAGCAGAATTTGATTTATTAAAATAATAATTTGCAAATTAAAACATATAAAATTTGCTAATTAAAGATGTCTTGGAAACAATAATAATAGTCGAACTAAAATAATGGATTTTAAAGTAAATTATTAATTTTATAAATAGATATGTGTAAACTCCATAATGATGAAAATCTTAAGTATATACATATATAAATTCATTGTGGAAATATAATCCTAGTAAACATATTAAGATAATCATTTTAATAAGTGGGCAAAATTTATCTTTTTAAAAACAAATTAATTAATTGTTGTTTTTGTATGTATAAGTAGTTGGCAAATAAGGTTTGTTTTTAAAATTCAAACATCTTAGAATAAATTGGTTCTAAAATTTATATTTAAAAAAAATTATAAGTATTTAATTGGGATTTTATTTCAATTTCTTATTTAGTGAATATAGGTTAATAAAAGAAAGGTTAAAGACATGGACACATATAAACTAAATTGTAGATATTTTTATAAATATATAAATACATATAAAAATATATTAATGCATAAACATTACAAATGTAAGATAGATATAACATAAAAATGACAAACTTAAGACATTTCAACAAGTGTCATTTTTTTATTTTCTTTTTCTTTAATTTTTAATTTAAATCTACATAAACCTCCATCTTCTTCTTTATTTTCTTTTTCCATTTTCTCTTTTCAAAGAGAAAACCTGTAATAAGTTTCTAATGCAACTAAGAATCCTCAAAAATAAGCTTGTAACCAATTCCTGATAACAAAATCAAAACACTACAAACATTTTTCAAATCTGAAACCAAACATGCAAAGCATTTTTTTTCAATAGCCTGTAAAAGAAAGCATCAACCAAAATCAAACCAGGATTTCATCTCTGTTTCAAACTTAAACCTTTTCAAAACAACAACTAGTTTCAGAGTATCAAGATTTCCAGTTTTATATATCATCAAGCATTGACATCTCAGTTTTCAAGGATCATCAAGTTTCCAGTAAACAAGATCAAGGTTTTCCAGTTTCAAGTTTTCAAAGCAAGATTTCCTGTTTCCATAATCAGTGCTATCTGCCTTTTTAATCTGTGAGTAAACTCAACTTGGTTTTCATTTAAATATGGATGCGTGAATGAAATTTGGAAGTTTGATGAAAAGTTGTTGCATGATGATGTATTGAATATATATGAATGTATCTAGGTGCAAGCACTGATATAACAGTGTTGTTATCTGTTTAAAAGTACAGAGTTCAAATTCAAGTAAATTCCAATTCCTCTCATTCAAAACTTTATTTGGCTTAAATACTTAAACAAAATATGTTTGTTTAAAACTAAAATAAGATCTAAAAATATGTTTAAGAAAAATGAATATAAATATGATTTGGAAAATAAAAAGGAGCAGAGGAATTTAAGTATAGGTTAAAAATCAAATACAATGATTTGTTAATTCATATATATAATCTGAATCTCCCTTCCAAACTATGATTTTTAAAACAAAAATCTCGAACTTTAGTTAGGATTTGAGATGGCATTTTGGTGATAACCAGAGAAGCGTTTTTGGTTAAAAATTGGTGACTAGGCGATTTCTGGCGACTGGGAACTTCACTGGAGAAGGATGAGATATAGGAGAGCTTTAAAAAATGCCAAGTGGGTTTCTTATCACCTATGGCATCGGTAATCGGTCGATTTTGTTTTAAACCCTAATTTTGGGTTCGGGTTGGATTTGGGATGTCGGTGTCATCTCTGGCGCATCGAGTAGCTTCGGACCTAGTGTGTTGGTGGCATGGAGGTCTGATGAGGCTGAGGTTGGAATTCTACGACCACTGGTGGTCGGCGATAGAAGTTCAAGGGAATTCCAAGTGAGATGGTGCTTCTGGAATTGTACGAGATGCCCCGATTTTGATTTTGTGATTGTCTGGGTGTTTGGGAGGTCAGAATTGGATGGGTTGATGATCATCGTGATGCAAGGAGGGTCGTCGATGATCGCAGAGGTGAGTCTTCGGTGTACACGTGCACGCGTGTCAGTGTTTAGGGAAGGGGCCGCTGTAGTTTGGAAAGAAGGAATCACCTCGAGTAAAGATGAGTGAGGCACGGAATTATGTTCGTGATAGCTGGGTTTTGACTCGAGATAGTATTAGAGATTTAGCAAGCTTTATTATGGGACAGTTTAATATATATATATTTTTTATAAAATAAAGAGAAAAAATAGATGGACTCGGGTTTGAGAGAGGAAGTACTCGGGTTTTACTCGGGTGAGATATTAAAGGTTTAGGCTGAGATTATGAAATTTTTTTCTAACATAGATTTAGTTAGATCTTAAATTTAATTAAAATTGAATAATGTAATTAACTAATAATTTAAGAGGATGAATGTTTATCAATAAACTTAAGGACCTTGTAGATTTACAAGTTGGTATCCAGAAAGTTGATTAACGCTGATGATGATTATCAAGATAAATGAATTATTTTAATTAAGTAAGGATGGGTGATTAGGAGTTATTAATTAGTTAATTATTGGATTATTAATTAAAGATTAATTAATTAAAGATAAGGATAATTTATTAAGGGTAAAGTTAATTAATGAATTGATCATTAAGAATTAATTGATTAAGTAATAAAAGAGTGATTTATGTATTTGATAATTAAATGATAATTACTTAATTGAAGGATTAATTTGTGAAGGATTAATTAATTTAATTTGTAATTAAGGGTTAAATTAATAATTAAGGGTTGAATAACCGAGGGTAATTAACCAATGGAATAATTGCTTGATGAAATAATCGAAGCTAAAATGTCTAAGGGAAGTAATTTAAGGATTACTTAGTGTAATTAATTAAAGGAATAAATGCTTTTACCTTACTCCCCTACTTCAACCCTTATTACTTTTGTAATAAAAAGTGGACGGTCCACTATAAAACCGGCTTGCCTTGCAAAAATTAATTAAAGGACCGATTAATTAAGGTAATTAACTAAGAGTTAGTTAATTACCGAGTGTGATTAGTTAAGGGATAATTAATCAATATAAGGGATTATATAATAATTAATTCGAGTAATTAATTAGGTATAAATGTAATAAATCATTGTTAATTACTTTATAAAAGTATAAGGGATCATTTGATGTGATGGGGGAAGGCTAATTATTTTGTGTAATTTATTAAGAATTAATTACTTATTGAAATTAAAGGATAATTAATCAAAGGTGATTAGTTAAGATGAATAATTTAAGGATGATTAGTTAATTAATTTGTAAGTAATTAATGTTAAGTAAAGGAAATCTTAGTGACTAAAGATTATTAATTAATTTAATTAGAGATGAATTAAATTAATTTTGGAAATGATCCGTCTTTCTTATGAATAATTGAAGGATGATTTAATGCTTTGAATTGATTGATATCCCTGATATAAAATGCTTTGTGATGTGATATGTTTTGGGTGGACAATGATAATGTGGTTATCTATAGATGATGAATTTCTGTGAATGTAACGTCCTGCCTTTTCGCACGTTTTAAATTGACACACGTGCCAATTCAAACCATACGGAAGGGCGGATTGTTATTGGGTAAATAAGAAAAATAAGGAAGAAATAAAATAAAATAGAATCTCACAGCGGAAGGATAAAATATAATAATCAAATATAAAGTTTATAAAGTTGTTTTACAAAATATTCGATTATACTTACAACATTTATCAGAGTTACACATACCGATATCAATGCAGCGGTACAATATGAGTGTAGTGGAATATATTAAATAATAATAATGGAAATCTCCGTCTTCGTCCTCCAGAGCTAAAGTCTTCGATCCTGAAACGCTCGGACTGACCCGAGCGAATTGGAAAGACAAAACACTCGAGTCAGAACTAAAAGATCTTATGTAAGTTAAATCAACAGAAATAAATATGAGTGCAGTATCTCAAAAGATGCTCGGGATTCACATCTCTTAAGGATCCGTTAAACTATATACTATGTAGTATATTTCGCTATTATAATAGTGTCTATTTGTAAAATAAACTTACTTTTAAATAGCGTTAAGGGCTTACCCATATAGTCCTTAACACAAAATATATTACCATAGTCTATACAGTACCGTAATCTCCCCTGTACTGGGCGTCGTCAGAGGGCACTCCATAGGTATGGTAAAAAAACAAAATCGTATAAGGCGCGCTAGGGTAGGTGACACAGCACAACTAGGCAATGCCAGGGTAGATATACCAATTGCTATCCGGGCTGGTGGTAACGCATAGCCGCAGCTACCGCCCACCTCGAACAAACTCCCCTAAAATCAAGAAAAATAAGGATGGACATCGAATCAATCCAAAGTCAGAGTATAGTATCGAAGAGGAGTGTCCGATAAAGGGCGCTAACCCCCTTGCCCCGAGAATCGCTCCTGTTTTAGCCACTTATGCCAACTCATGGGAGTCGGGTCCACGTATTTTCCTCAAAGGAAACTCCGCCACCATCCTACTTCATTCTGGAATATCCACCGCATTCATGGTTGTTAAAGTGGTTTTCAAAGTTGGCAGAGAGTATGACAACTTCCGATCCCGGTCTCTTCAACAACCAAACGTTATTATAACACCGCGGTCTTTTCAAAAATAGTTTATACTTTAAACAAGAATATAATATCCATTTCAAAACCCATAAATACGATATCATTTCCATTTCCAAAACAACTCATTTTGATATTATTTTTATAAAGCCCAAATCAATAATATCATTTTTATTTCAAATATATTCCTTTTCCAAAATCATACTACTTTAAAATTTATAATATCTGTAAACCAAACATTTGAATTATAACTTTCAAAATATAATACTTCGAAATTCATAGCTTTAAATAACTTCTAAAACTTGAATGGTTTGGATATTCAACAGTATATAGAATAAAATAGTTTGAAATTAAATTTACTTTATAAAATAATTTCCACGACTTCACATTTTTATTCATTTAAAATTTTAGGTCTACACCCCATAAATTTAGATTCACTTTTAGTTTCAATAGAACACTTCGATTTCAATATATTCAAACTTCGAGTATTTAACAATTTCAAAACTCAGGTTGGAAATTCTAATCAACAATTTATTGTCCTATTATTTAGTTTTGAAATATTCACAAAATAAATCCATAAAATAAAACTCAAATTTCTAAATATTTCCTTCAATTTATTTATACCAGGAATATTCATTTAATTTATCTTGAATAAAAATCGAGTTATAAATATCATACCTTTAAAATTTCCAAGTTTAATAAGTTTACACCAACTTGTGGAGTTTTTTTCTTAAATAAGCTCAATTCCAAATAAATTTCCAATTTATCTTCCAATCTTAATTGATTTGAACCATTTAAAACTCTATATATATACAATATCTTAAACCTGTACTTAATCATATAATCTAAATTATCAACTCCATTATTCAACTGATTTATTTTTATTTAACAAATTCATACATAGCTTAAATTCAATAATTTAACTATATATGTATATATAAAATAAGATTACTTCTAAGATCAAAATTTAATATTTATTAAACCGTATCGTATCCAAACCATAGAAATCATTTTCAAAATATTTTTTTATATATAGACTGACGGTGTCTGTATATAATTTTCTACCCTATGGTCAAGTGATACGGATATCTATCATTTCAATCCGAAAAAATAAAAATGCGGTTGTATATCATTTCAAACCGCAATCTTGAATGAAATGAAAATGCATAATAACTTGCAGTTTATACAATATAAATACAGCATCCATTCATCCATCATATCAATCATCAAACATTCATAAATTTATCATCCAATTCTAACAATCACAACAATAAATAATAATTAATTACTGATAGTTAAATTTCCAATAATGAATTAAATAATTGTTTAACTGTAGTTTATATGCAATAATAAATAAATTTAACTAGCAAGTTATATGCAATAATAAATTTAACTAAAACTTTAACTGGCGGTTTATATGCAAAAATAAATTAAATAACAAGTAAATTATATGAATGCAAATTTAACTGAGATAATGATGAAACATATGCCAAACAACTATAAATAAATTTCTAAACACATCATAAATCAATTTAACAAACATAAGATATTTTAGAAGTTGTGAGTGGGTTAAAACACTCACCTTTATATGAATCTGAAAATAATAGACTTCTAATCAATAGCTTCGCTCTACGTTTCCTTAGTCTTCTTCTTGATTGCTAGCTTTGTTCCGTAATTTTTCTTTTATTTTGATTTACCTTAATTTCCCTCCTCATTATATTAATATATATATGTATTTATGTATGTATTTTTAAAAGTTTTGGAAAAGATTAGAAAAAGAAGAAGAAAGTTTTAAATAGAATAAAACTTGAGAAGAAGAATATTTGAAGAGGAAGGAAAAATTAAAATGAGATACAATAAGGAGATTTTAAAAAAAAGAAGAAGAAGAAGGTTTGAATGGAGGCTAGGGTTTCATTTGCATCATATCGTATTTATAAGGTTAGAGTTAGGTTTAGGGACAAAGATATGTGAAAAGAGAGGCTGCTATTAATTAGAAATAAAGTAAATATGAACAAACTTGGTATTGAAATATAGTAAATATGAACAGCCTTTTTTTAAAAGTAGCAGGCATTAAAAAGTGGTAATTATTAATTAGAAAGGGAATGAATGTGGAGGGACAAAAATAAATGTCACTTTTTATTAGTTTGGTTCTAAATTAATTAAGTACTAGATATAGAAAAGTTTGAACACATCATATATATTCATACTTTAACTGTGTGTCAGAATTGCTAAACATATATCAAGTACGATTAATTGGTGACAATATATAGGAATAAAAAAGAATAAATGTAGATGCAATCACATAAGAATCTAATAGGGAAGGAGATAAAAGGCGACGACATTGATTAATTCCACTTTCTCACTTTAGCCAGTTTTATTAATACGACATTTAATTATCATGCAAGTTGTATTATGACTAGAAAGCGTAAACAACAAACAATAAATTATTATGTATTTAATATTTCCTCACTTTTAAATTGTTTGATAATAATAAAAAAAATTAAATCATGCTTTAGCAGTTTGAAATTAATACATTAAATGTTTATATGTATACACATGCACACAAACACACATACATGTGTGTATAAAGATTAAACCAATGCTTATTAATTATTTCAAAGCATACTTCCATACCACATTAAATTGTCTAATGCATTTGTAAAACAAAAGTGGAACACTATAAATTAAGCAATATAGTAACAAACCTTTAAGATCCTTAAATAAGGACATTTGAGATAATAAATTAGGTAACAAATTTAAATATTGTTGTAATCAAAATCAAAGCTTAGATTTATTATCGAAAAATTGTTAAGCATATGTAAACTTCTATTATAATTTATTATTTAAGAACAAATAATTTATTCAACAATATATTCAAATTTCATGATATTTTCAATTCAAGATAAAGTGGTAATATGTGTATACAATATTCCTGTTTCAACACAAATGGAAATTATATGTATATAAACTTTCAGATTTAAAAAATGCAATTTGGTTTAAGAGTTTAAAACATGGATCTATAATTAAACATTCTTTTAATTATATACAAAATTTTTGTTTTTGTTTTGATTTATCAAATTAAAAGTCAAATTAATTCATTCAACAAAAAATTTAAATAAATAAATAAATGTTGATTCTCATTCTTATTATTAATACATTCATTATCCCATAAACATACTTACATTTGGTTACGTTTCATTACATTAATACTTCCGTTTCACCTTTATTCGCATTACTATTTTATTTCCACTAATTGTGTAATAACTACCAAATTCAACATATTGAAATTTGTCGATTTCACCCATAAATTAAGATTTTAAATCCACTTAACTAATTTTCCTCGGTTCCATCCTTTATTACATCAATTGTTACTTTAATTACATTAACTAACGTAAAATTAAGATTTATTTGAAATCGATTACCAAATTTTATTTGAAATCATTACATAAACAAGCCACCTAAAAATTGAAACTTATGTGCTTTTAATTGCATTGACATTTAAACTTATTAGCTTATATCAACACTATTACCATTAATTGCAAACGGATTACCAATTTTAGTCACTACCCTAAATGACTAACGTATATTAATCTACATTATTCCCAAGTTACAAATTTTGAATTAATTACTATTTATTATTATCGTTTCACTAATTAATTCAACATCTGCATTGGTTTTTCTTATAATAAATTTATTACCCAATACTCCTATATTCATCTTAGATTTGTTCAAACGGCTATATTTCAATTTATAACCGAAAATTTCTATTGATTTCCCATTTTAATTTATTAGCCTCAATTAACGTTAATTTACCTTTAAGTTATCACTAATGGAAAGTGTTGAAATTGATTACATATACCGTTCTCGCCCTATTACCAATTGGATGAATTTACATTGATTCGTAGCTATTGCATTAATATCCACAAATTTCATCCACATCTCTGTTAATGTAAAATTTAATATTAAATCCCCCTTATTTGTAATTAATTCACTTATTAATTTTTTTTTTCTTTCAAATAAATTAATAAATCTAAAATTTTACTCCTAAGATCCACCACTTGTTATATTATAAATGAAATTAACATTGGTTACATCCTCTGGAATTAACAATCTTTTATGACAAATCAATTTATCCTAACTACACAATTAGGTCAATTAACTGCAATTAATTTCACATTAAATTTTATAAATTATCAATTGAAACTTCAACAAATCCGTTACTTGATTTAACCTGCTATTCAATAAATTGACATTTATAGGTGAAATTGACATTGACTTATATTTCATATCATAAATGCATGCTTTATTTCATACTATTTAGTTATATTTGCCAAGTATGTATATTAATTACTACTTATATTCTTTAATTAATTTACTTTCTTGGTTTCATACTTAATAAGTTTCACTTCCAACAATATTATAATTACCTACATGACATTGATTTTTATTTCATGAATTCATTAAATAAATCCACTAATTGCCTTTGTTTCCTTATATTCAATTTATTACCATTTTAAATACGTTTATTATCAACAACGTTCCTTAAAATTACTTATCTACAATTATTGCATTTTACTTCCGTTTACTATAACATTGAATTAATTAAATTTATTACTAATTATATGATTGCATTAGTTAATGCAATATTCCCATTTGTTTTTCTTATATTCAATTCCTTAGCCTATAACAATTTCCATTACTTTAAATAAATCGTAATTTCATTTCCATTAATACTTATCTTTAATTTCAAATGGTGCATTTCATTTATTTAAAATTTTATTATTTAATTATTTCTTTCTAAAATTAATTACAAACTCTGAATTAAATTAAGCAATTAATTTCTCAAAATTTACGGGTCATTGCACTCTCCCCACTCAAAACTTTTCGTCCCCGAAAAGGAAAAGAAGGGAAAGAGGAACTTATAAATTAATATCTATTATGTAAATCATTACATATAATCGTAACTTTAATTGGGCTATATAAACTGAAATATTAAAAATGGTTTCAACCGCAAACATCCAATTCAATACAAACAATCATCAATAAACAAAATCAATACAACATAAAACACTTGCAACAAGGCATACGACCATAAAAACAATCATTCATTCATATCAAACACAACAAATAGTTGTTTAGGTTTAGACACTTTAAATTGTACATAATGAAGAATAACTACTAAGTGTATCCTTACCCAAACAACCATAAACCAACAAACAACAATTTCAACAATAAACTAAGTTTATTACTGTCAATTTCATTTCATACTATTGTTGTTTGACTTCTTTTTATACATATAATGGTTTATCTCTTTTTTTTCCATTTACTTGCAGTATTCATCTTTCTGCTTATTTTATTAATACATAGCTTCAATCATTTACTTAAGTTTATTATCTTTCATATATACTGCTTAATTATATTTATTACTAAATTCCATTTATAATGCTTGCCTTTCTATTTAATTAATAGCCTTTCAATTAGTGCTTAAGTTCATAACGCCTCTACCCCAAATTCTTATTATAGTAAGAATTCCATTATAACTTAAGTTTATAACTCTATAACATCAATTCTTGTAAATAAAAGCAATTGATTGAACACTTTCATTTCATACTTTTACTTGTACAATCTCCATTACATTTCTTATTAAACATTTCAACTTTTAATATTTGGTAAGTTATATATATATGCTTTTAAAGAATGCAATTGAAGGTTATACAAGTTTTCTCATTTCTTTTAATTAATTTAATGTTCAATAATTATATTCTTTATTTCATAGGTTACAAATTTCAAATTTCATTTAAGACCATTTATAACCTAGCATTAAATCTCTTATTTCCTTTAGAAGTTTCGATTTATTTATTACCTACGTTCCAATTCACTACAGTAATTGAAACTATTAATTAATGGAAACTTAAGAATTTAATGCCGGGTTTCATTTCAAATCATTTTAAAATAATAGATAAATATATACTTACAACTTATATATCCATTTATATTTAAACAGCTCAAATTTATATTTGTTTGAAAATTTCTGTAGTCGAACTGCTACAGTGGCCTTCCCACTTCGAAACTCGAAAATGAATGTTGATGATGCGTGCACTCATCACCGAAATTATTTTCCAACGACAGAGAGGGGAGTACAGAACTTATAATTTTTTTTCAAATTTCTTTTAAAACATTTCTTTCAAATTATATTGAAATATTTATATCAGAAAATTCTTCTAAAATAATGTTATTATTCCAAAATTATTCGAAAGAAATTTTCAATAGCCCGGAACTTAAATTCTAAATTTCCAATTTCATTTATTTTATTTTAACTCTTACTTCGACTATTAATTATAAAGTTATTACCTAACAACCAATATATTGCAACCAAATATATATATATATATATCATTTAAAAATTTATTTTATATATAGAAAATATAATAGGAAAAATTATTTCATTCGCCTATAATAAAAACAAATATTATGTCGGTCTGTCCTATTAAGTGTTTAGAAATCCCTATTGATATCACAGCATCCCGTGCACCAACCAAAATTTATAAATAGAAAACGAAGCAGATTAACACTATATTAAAACCTTTTTATAACACTAACAAGTACGCTCTCTCATATATACGCTCAGCAACTCCCATAGGGTATTTCTATCCTATTAGTAAAGAGTCAGACCCCACAAAGCTAAGGTTTATCGCTACCAAAGCTCTGATACCAGATGTAATGTCCCACCTTTTCGCACGTTTTAAATCGACACACATGCCGGTTCAAACCACATGGAAGGGCGGATTGTTATTGGGTAAATAAGAAAAACAAGGAAGAAATAAAACAAAATAGGATCTCACAGCGGAAGGATAAAATATAATAATCAAATATACAGTTTATAAAGTTGTTTTACAAAATATTCGATTATACTTACAACATTTATCAGAGTTACACATACCAATATCAATGCAGCGGAACAATATGAATGTAGTGGAATATATTAAATAATAATAATGGAAATCTTCGTCTTCGTTCTCCAGAGCTAAAGTCTTCGATCCTGAAACGCTCGGACTGACGCGAGCGAATTGAAAAGACAAAACACTCAAGTCAGAACTAAAAGATCTTATGTAAGTTAAATCAACATACATAAATATGAGTGCAGTAACTCAAAAGATGCTCGGGATTCACATCTCTTAAGGATCCGTTAAACTATTTATTATGTAGTATATTTCGCTATTATAATAGTGTCTATTTGTAAAATAAACTTACATTTAAATAGCGTTAAGGGGTTACCCAAATAGCCCTTAACACAAAATATATTCCCATAGTCTATACATTACTGTAATCTCCCCTGTACTGGGCGTCGTCAGAGGGCACTCCATAGGTATGGTACAAAACAAAATCGTATAGGTGCTAGGGTAGGTGACACGGCACAACAGGCAATGCCAGGGTAGATATACCAATTGCAATCCGGGCTGGTGGTAACGCATAGCCGCAGCTACCGCCCACCTCGAACAAACTCCCCTAAAATCAAGAAAAATAAGGATGGCCATCGAATCAATCCAAAGTCAGAGTATAGTATCGAAGAGGAGTGTCCGATAAAGAGCGCTAACCCCCTTGGCCCGAGAATCGCTCCTGTTTTAGCCACCTTATGCCAACTCACGGGAGTCGAGTCCACGTATTTACCTCAAAGGAAACTCCGCCACCATCCTACTTCATTCTGGAATCTCCACCGCGTACACGGTTGTTAAAGTGGTTTTCGGGGTTGGCAGGGAGTATGACAACTTCCGATCCCGGTCACTTCAACAGCCAAATGTTATTATAACACCGCGGTCTTTTCAAAAATATTTTATACTTTAAACCATAATATAATATCCATTTCAAAACCCATAAATACGATATCATTTCCATTTCCAAAACAACTCATTTTGATATTATTTTTATAAAATCCAAATCAATAATATCATTTTTATTTCAAATATATTCCTTTTCCAAAATCATACTGCTTTAAAATTTATAATATCTGGAAACCAAACATTTGAATTATAACTTTCAAAACATAATACTTCGAAATTTATAGCTTTAAAACCATAACTTCTAAAACTTGAATGGTTTGGATATTTAACAGTATATAGAATAAAATAGTTTGAAATTAAAATTACTTTATAAAATAATTTCCACGACTTCACAAATTTTATTCATTTAAAATTTTAGGTCTAAACCCCATAAATTTAGATTCACTTTTAGTTTCAATAGAACACTTCGATTTCAATATATTCAAACTTTGAGTATTTAACAATTTCAAAACTCAGGTTGGAAATCCTATTCAAAAATTTATTGTCCTATTATTTAGTTTTGAAATATTCACAAAATAAATCCATAAAATAAAACTCATATTTCTAATATTTCCTTTAATTTATTTATACTAGGAATATTCATTTAATTTATCTTGAATAAAAATCCAGTTATAAATATCATACCTTTAAAATTTCCAAGTTTAATAAGTTTACACCAACTTGTGGAGTTTTTTTCTTAAATAAGCTCAATTCCGAATAAATTTCCAATTTATCTTCCAATCTTAATTGATTTGAACCATTTAAAACTCTATATATATACAATATCTTAAACCTGTACTTAATCATATAATCTAAATTATCAACTCCATTATTCAACTTATTTATTTTTATTTAACAAATTCATACATAGCTTAAATTCAATAATTTAACTATATATGAATATATAAAATAAGATTCTTTATAAGATCAAAATTTAATATTTATTAAACCGTATCCTATCCAAACCATAGAAATCATTTTCAAAATATTTATATATATATATATATATATATATAGACCGATGGTGTTTGTATATAATTTTCTACCCTATGGTCAAGTGATACGGATATCTATCATTTCAAACCGCAATTTAAAAATAAAAATGCGGTTGTATATCATTTCAAACCGCAATCCTGAATGAAATGAAAATGCATAATAACTTGTAGTTTATACAATATAAATACAACATCCATTCATCCATCATATCAATCATCAAACATTCATAAATTTATCATCCAATTCAAACAAGCACAACAATAAATAATAATTAATTACTGATAGTTAAATTTCCAATAATGAATTAAATAACTATTTAACTGTAGTTTATATGCAATAATAAATAAATTTAACTAGCAAGTTATATGCAATAATAAATGTAACTAAAACTTTAACTGGCAGTATATATGCAAAAATGAATTAAATAACAAGTAAATTATATGAATGCAAATTTAACTGAGATAATGATGAAACATATGCCAAATAGCTATAAATAAATATCTAAACACATCATAAATCAATTTAACGAACATAAGATATTTTAGAAGTTGTGAGTGGGTTAAAACACTCACCTTTATACGAATCTGAAAATAATAGACTTCTAATCAATAGCTTCGCTCTACATTTCCTTAGTCTTCTTCTTGATTGCTAGCTTTGTTCCGTAAATTTTCTTTTATTTTGATTTACCTTAATTTCCCTCCTTACTATATTAATATATATATATATATGTATGTATGTATGTATTTATGTATGTATTTTTAAAAGGTTTGGAAAAGATTTGAAAAAGAAGAAGAATGTTTGAAATAGAATAAAACTTGAGAAGAAGAATATTTGAAGAGGAAGGAAAAATTAAAATGAGATACAATAAGGAGATTTGGAAAAAAAATGGTTTGAATGGAGGCTAGGGTTTCATTTGCATCATATCGTATTTATAAGGTTAGAGTTAGGTTTAGGGACAAAGAAATTTGAAAAGAGAGGGTGCTATTAATTAGAAATAAAGTAAATATGAACAAACTTGGTATTGAAATATAGTAAATATGAACAGCCTTTTTTTAAAAGTAGCAGGTATTAAAAAGAGGTAATTATTAATTAGAAAGGGAATGAATTTAGAGGGACAAAAATAAATGTCACTTTTTATTAGTTTGAATCTAAATTAATTAAGTGCTAGATACAGAAAATTTGAATACATTATATATATTCATACTTTAACTGTGTGTCAGAATTGCTAAACATATATCAAGTACAATTAATTGATGACAATATATAGGAATAAAAAAGAATAAATGTAGATGCAATCACATAAGGATCTAATAGGGAAGGAGATATGTAACAACCCGCATATTTGTCGATTTTTATATTTAAATATTTTATTTAAATATTTTATCGATACTCGGAATTTAGTCCGAAAACTACTTTTTGCATACGGTCGAATTAGGACTCGGGACCACTCCCATTGAGTTTAAAATGTCGTTTGCGACCTTTTTGAGTATAAGCTTCGATATGTTTGGAGTAGGTTGATTTTTGCTACTTTTTCACTTTGGGTTTGGGTTCAGCCCTATGTTTAACTTATACTCAAATCTGAACCACTTTCCCCCATTCACTCTCACTTCCTCCTCTTTTCAGTTCTAAAGCATCAATGGTGGGAGAGATGAGAAATTAAAACTCCAAAACCCTAGTTTTCTTTTGCAAATCAAACTCTAGCTCCAAACTAATAGAAGAACCCATTGGTAAGCTTCTCTTCTTCTTCTCCAACTCATTCTCTTATCAATTTCAGAAATTCCTAAACCTAACTTTGGGAATGTTCTTCTTTTAAAGCCTAGAATCAAGCTTCTTGAGTTGAATTTGAAGAGTGGTTGATTCTCCTTCGCTTTCAAGCTTCTTCTTCAATCGTTTGGGTTCATAGGTAAGATTTTTATCTCACATCTATGCTTATAATTATCTTCGATTGTTAGGTATGAATTCCTAACACTTATTTGTGTGCATTTGCTTTTCGTTTTGATTGATTTGGTGAATATCTAATTTTTGGTGTTTTGGGTTCAATTCTTTAAAAATATAGCTTTGATGTTCAAATGTGTTTTTGGTGATGCAACGAGGAGCTCATAGGGCCGGGTAGTCGATTGGCATAAATCCTTAGTGCTGATGCTCGAGTGGTTGCAAATTGGTCGTGATTGGCCATTGTATTCGATGGGCTAGGAAGGGACTGGGAACAGGTTCGGCCGACCGAGCCCTGTAGCCAGTCGACCGACCTGCTTCCAAAGTGCATAAGCACTCCTCTGTCTCAGGTTCGGTCGGCCAACTACAGGGCTCGGTCGACCGACCTGCTTCCCGAGAAATTTTATGAAACAGGGTCCGGTCGACTGAGCTCTGTAGCCGGCCGACCGACCTGATGCAATTTTGCCTATTTCGCCTAGTTGCTTGAATTTTCAACTTTAATCGATTCGTGTTGTTTCCTATTTGTTGTTATCATTTATTATGACTTTGATGACTCTTTTTTAGGGATTTTTGAATATCCATTTCGATGGATTCTTTATCGGTTTCGTTGGATTTTTATTCACATCTTCGTATGTGAATTTTAGTGATTGATTGTTCCTACAATCTTCTTCGTGATTTGTCACTTTAAAAATATAAAGGTTTCTATACTAGTAGTAAATATCAAAACTCTTTCTTCAAATGATTTCAACACTATTTTATTACAAAGCTCGTTTCTTAAACCGTTTTCCAATCTATTAGTATATACAAACCTTTACCTCACTCGTATGAGAAATCTAATTAAACGACATAGTAAAACGAGTGGTATGAAACGCTTGCGTTTACTTCGTCGGTTAATTCTTGGACTTGTTCAATTGAATCTCTTGTGACAATTTTATAGTGGAGATCTACAGTTTGTTCGTAAATATTTAAGTTAAGCAAGTGGTTATGGGACATGAAGCTAAACTCATATATTTACTAGCTTAGTGTAATTGACACTTCTCGTTGATCATGACGATCATCTTTGTGGTTTAGACGAGCAATGTGCGATGTCTCTTTGTCTACGAGGGAGACTAAACCCCGTTTTGTGGAGTTTCGACTCAAATTGGTGGGGTAGCTCCCCATGGCCTTCGTGTCGTTCGTGTGCCAAAAATTAATGGCTAGCTACCATGAGATAGCTTCTCGTTCGTGTGATACATATGTTGGTGAGTTTTTATGCTCTCGTTCGTGTGATAGGCCACCCCCTTTTCTTGTGATTTCTGGATTTCGTGTGTTGAATTCTGGAATTTATGCTTCACCTATTTTTGTGGTTTCTGTTGATATGATCTATCAATTTTTGTGCATAGGTGAATTCGTGTGTCATTGAATGGATTTCTTGAGATGATTTCTAGAATTTGTGTTTCACCAATTTTCGTGATTTCCATTGATAAGTTTTATCAATATTTGTCCATTGGTGAATTTGTGTGTCATTGACTTTTGTGATTGACATTGATATAATCGTCAATATTTATAGTTTGGTGAACGAAATAAGGAGTATGACATTTCCTTTGATTCTTGTGTAGATTTGGTGATATTGATTAATCTCTTGTTGATTTTCAGTTACTTATATATATCACAGCTTGGCATTGTGATTATTATGTGTTTAGTCATATCTCTTATTCTATATCGTTTCATCTGATATTTATAGTTAGACTGATCCGTTTATTATTTTCTTATTAAATAATACTCGTGTCAGACCAAGATGTTACAGGTGCTTCAGCTTGACTTCTCACTTGGGATTGATTTCTCTGACTTTTGGCTAACTACTTAGATTAGTAGTTTATTTTGGTGTATACATTTGAGATATAGACTCTATGATGTATACTTATTCTTTTGTGTAGTTTTTGCAACTATTCTCTTGTGATAGTGTGGGTCTGCTTGTCCACTACTCTGATGAACACTTTTATGTGTTATATATATTCATATCTATTTCCGCCTTTGTGATATGAATTATCTGTGATTGATTTATGTTATGCTTATTTCTATATTTGTTTTCGAAGGATTTATATAGCCACTGTGTAGCAGTTTTGAGTTTGTATCGGTATGTCGGATTTCCTCTTGAAATAAAATGCATGTTTTACTATATGACATATCGGTGCTCGCACAAAGCAATTACATGGATGTTCGCTCCTCAACAGCCTTATTCTCCGTGATAGTCGACAGCATTACTCCGTAGTGTTCTTGGCTAGCGTAGGTATAGAGGTGGGGCGTCACAAGATAAAAGGCGACGACATTGATTAATTCCACTTTCCCACTTTAGCCAATTTTATTAATACGACATTTAATTATCATGCAAGTTGTATTATGACTAGAAAGCATAAACAACAAACAATAAATTAGTATGTATATAATATTACCTCACTTTTAAATTGTTTGATGATAATAATAAAAAAAATTAAATATTGCTTTAGCAATTTGAAATTAATACATTAAATGTTTATATGTATACACATGCACACAAACACACATACATGTGTGTATAAAGATTAAACCAATGCTTATTAATTAATTCAAAGCATACTTCCATACCACATTAAATTGTCTAATGCATTTGTAAACTTATGTATACTTGAAGTCAAAAATACATATATACATATAAATTGAACCTTTTTACCTTAATGAAATTTATCTAATTTTTTAACAAAACAAAAGTGGAACATGAAAAATTAGGCAATATAGTAACAAACTTTTAAGATCCTTAAATAAGGACATTTGAGATAATAAATTAGGTAACAAATTTAAATATTGTTGCAATCAAAATCAAAGCTTAGATTTATTATCGAAAAATTGTTAAGCATATGTAAACTTCTATTATAATTTATTATTTAAGAAAAAATAATTTATTCAACAAAGTATTCAAATTTCATGATATTTTCAATTCAAGATAAAGTGGTAATATGTGTATACAATATTTATGTTTCAACACAAATGCAAATTATATGTATATAAACTTTCAGATCTAAAAAAATGCAATTTGGTTTAAGAGTTTAAAACATGGATCTATAATTAAACATTCTTTTGATTATATACAATTTTTTTTTTTGATTTATCAAATTAAAAGTCAAATTAATTCATTCAACAAAAAATTCAAATAAATAAATAAATGTTGATTCCCATTCTTATTATTAATACATTCATTATCCCATAAACATATTAACATTTGGTTACGTTTCATTTCATTGATACTTCCGTTTCACCTTTATTCGCATTACTATTTTATTTCCACTAATTGTGTAATAACTACCAAATTCAACATATTAAATTTGTCGATTTCACCCATAAATTAAGATTTTAAATCCACTTAACTAATTTTCCTCGGTTCCATCCTTTATTACATCAATTGTTACTCTAATTTACATTAACCAACGTAAAATTAAGATTTATTTGTAATCGATTACCAAATTTTATTTTAACTTATTACATAAACAAGCAACCTAAAAATTGCAACTTATGTGCTTTTAATTGCATTGACATAACTTATTAGCTTATATCAACACTATTACCATTAATTGCAAACGGATTACCAATTTTAGTCACTACCCTAAATGACTAACGTATATTAATCTACATTATTCCCAAGTTACAAATTTTGAATTAATTACTATTTATTATTATCGTTTCACTGATTAATTCAACATTTGCATTGGTTTTTCTTATAATAAATTTATTACCCAATACTCCTATATTCATTTTAGATTTGTTCAAATGGCTATATTTCAATTTATAACCAAAAATTTCTATTGATTTCCAATTTTAATTTATTAGCCTCCATTAACGTTAATTTACCTTTAAGTTATCACTAACGGACAAGTGTTGAAATAGATTACATATACCGTTCTCACCCTATTACCCATTGGATGAATTTTCATGTAATATCCACAAATTTCATCCACATCTCTGTTAATGTAAAATTTAATATTAAATCCCCCTTATTTGCAATTAATTCACTTATTGAATTTTTTTTCTTTCAAATAAATTAATAAATCTAAAATTTCACTCCTAAGATCCACCACTTGTTATATTATAAATGAAATTAACATTGGTTACATCCTCTGGAATTAACAATCTTTTATGACAAATCAATTTATCCTAGCTGCACAATTAGGTCAATTAACTGCAATTAATTTCACATTAAATTTTATAAATTATCAATTGAAACTTCAACAAATCCGTTACTTGATTTAAAACCCTATTATTCAATAAATTGACATTTATAGGTGAAATTAACATTGACTTATATTTCATGTCATAAATGCATGCTTTATTTCATACTATTTAGTTATATTTGCCAAGTATGTATATCAATTACTACTTATATTCTTTAATTAATTTACTTTCTTGGTTTCATACTTAATAAGTTTCACTTCCAACAATATTATAATTACCTACATGACATTGATTTTTATTTCATGAATTCATTAAATAAATCCACTAATTGCCTTTGTTTCCTTATATTCAATTTATTACCATTTTAAATACGTTTATTATTAAGAACGTTCCTTAAAATTACTTATCTACAATTATTGCATTTTACTTCCGGTTACTATAACATTGAATTCATTAAATTTATTACTAATTATATCATTGCATTAGTTAATACAATATTCCCGTTTGTTTATATTATATTCAATTCCTTAGCCTATAACAATTTCCATTACTTTAAATAAATCGTAATTTCATTTCCATTGTTAATACTTATCTTTAATTTTAAACGTTGCATTTCATTTATTTAAAATTTTAGTATTTACTTATTTCTTCCTAAAATTAATTACAAACTCCTAATTAAATTAATCAATTAATTTCTCAAAATTTACGGTTCGTTATAGTGAAAAATGACATCTTTTATTTGAAGTTGAATTATATTTCACTTGAACAACTTAGGTTAGAATGGTATCGAATTCGAAGAGACCGGAGTCAGGTGTTAGTAAATATCCGAAACCACTTCGATTCTTATAGATTGATATGTGAAATCAATAGACTGAAATGGAATGATTTAAGTAAATTGGACCATTTAATCTAAGTTTGGGTACTTAGAAATTGATGTATGAAATAAGTGATGTCTATAACGAATTGTGAATTTGTAAATTGTTACGAATTACCCCGGGTTTTTAAATAAGTCCTATGGATTGAAATTTCATGTTATATGAGTTTACTCACGCTGGTTTCCAGCCTGACCCAGGTGTTACTTTGATGTAATGCTCGGGTCAGACCGAGTATTACAGATTTTCAGGTAAGGACGTTCTGGATCTCAGGAGACGAGCTGGATGGCAGGAACGTTTGGAGTGTTTCCGTTTTGATATTGTTGCATATCTGGGACATGTTGATTATATATGTCCACTGTTTGTATATATGTTGTTACTCTGATGTATTTAAAATGTAATTGACTGATACAGTTTCCTTTGTGTAAAGAATATTATTTGATATTATATTTTGATCCGCTGCAAATGTGAGGTTTCTGTGACTTGTTTCTGTTTTTCTTCTTTCTTTTTTCTTCTTTTCCCTAACTATCTGGAATTTTCTGGATCTAAATTTCCGGGTCGTTAAATTTGATATCAGAGCTGAAGGTTAAGCGAGGCTCTGGTGGGATTACTCATTAAGGATAGGGTCAATGGTACCCTAGAATGAGTTGAGTGAGTGTGTGTGTGTATGTGTGTGTGTGTGTAAGAGCGCACTTGTTATTTTCTTATATACAGATTTTAAATGATTTTTTATAAGAATATATTTTGATAAATATAGCAATATTTCTTCCTAATAAATATTAAGGTAATTGGTTGTTAAATTATTGGAATAAAATTTAGTGGTAATAGAAATACAACCAAATTAAAATTAAATAAAGGTAAGTTTGAAATGGATTCGAACTGAAATTAAATCTTGAAGTTGGGGGAAGAATTTCAAAATAAGATGAATTAGAATTGGTTTCAAGCCATAGAAATAGAATGGTTATTGTGTTCAATAATGGGATGATTGTTTTCCAATAAACAATAAAATGTTTTAAGGAAGTAACCATTTAAAGAGAGTAACTTGTAAATTTGAAAGGATGTAAATTAAAGTGGGTTTCAAATTGTGAAGTTCTGAATTCTAAATTTAAACATTTGAATTGGTTTCAAAATGTTAAAGGAAATAATATTATTCAAACTATTTTGAATATGATCTTATTTTAAAATAAGAGATGTTATTTAATATATTCGAATAAAAGGGTTCTATTTCAAACAAGAGTTGTTTGAAAATTTAAAGGAATTTGTTTGAATTTAAAACCAAAGGTGGTTTAAAATTTAAAAGCAACCAAGTGTGTGAAGGAAATAAACTCTAAGGTTGAGTTTTGAATTTTCCTGGGAATGTGATGTGAAACCCAAAGTGAAGTAGGTTTTAAACTTAAGTGGGAAGGATATTAATCTGAGGTTTAAAATTTGAATGGGAATTCAAATTGTGTAAATTTGACTAGATTAAGTAAATTGAATTTAACTTGGAAGAAGTTAAATAAGTTTGAATGATCAACCTGATTTTGAAATATCAAGATGAAATTAAGATTTAACATGGAAAGTTAAATGGTTGATTGGAATTGAGAGTTTGAGTGATCTCAAATTGGGTTTGAGATCCGAAAATTAGAAATGGATGAATATTTTAAAATAATTTGAATGATACCATCCTGTTGTTATTGATAATCTTTAAACTGTAAATTGGATTTGTTTAAACAAATAAAGAAATGGATTGTGGTAATATATCCATTATTAAGGTAAAATGGAATCATTTTGGGCATATGATATGAATGTTTAGGATAAAAGTTTAAACGTTTGGTTTCAAAAGTGAAATTTGATGATAAAATTTAATTTCAAAGATTTAGTTGTTTAAAGAGGAATTGTATTATTATTTGAACTTTGAAATAGGTTAAAAATGGAATTTGGATTCAGAATTAAATGGTTTAAAGATATAAGTTGATTTGATTTAAAGGATTAAATTAACATCTAAAAATTTAACTCGAATTTATATAATTCGGGATGGTTTAAATTAGAAATTTGATTTGAATTGAATTAGTACAAATTGAATTTGATTTGAATTAATTGGAATTGTGATTGGAAATGGATAAGTTTAAAAATTCAAATGGAAAATTTGAATTAGATTAATTTGAAATGAAATTGAAGTTGAATGAGTTCAAATTCAAATGGGATTAATTCAAACTGGAATTGATTTGAAATTGAAATGGGTTCAATTTGGAATTAGTCCAAATTTATTTGAATAATTTGGAATTGTGATTAAATTGAATAGGTTTAAAATTCAACTTGGATTTGATTTGAAATTGGAAAGAAATTGAGAATTAATTCAACTTGAATTGGGGATAAATCAATATTAATGGAAATTAAAGTTATTTAAATTGGAATTAAGTCAATTTAAATGGATGTGGAAATTTAAATTGAATTGATTGGAAATAGAGGTTCGGAATGGAACAGTTTGACTCTGGACTATTTTCAAAATAAATTGTTTCAATATAAATATTTTTTTTTTCAAACTATTTACTATACAACTTATCTTTTAAAACCTAAAACTATCTTATACTTGTTTTACAAATATTTTTGGAATTGTTTAACTATTTTGCAACTGTTTTATAAACTAATTACTATTTTTCAATTCTTTTACAAATTAATTACTATTTTACAACTATTTTGCAATTATTTAAAATTTCTATAATTATTTATCTATTTTCCAAGTATTTTACAATTTCTTAACTATTTTACAGCTATTTTCCGAACTAATAATTATTTTTCAACTACTTATCTATTTTAATTTTTCAAGCTATTTTCTAAATTTGAACTGGACAGAGTTCGAACTATTTATGATTAAATTCCCAGATTAAAATAAGAATTGAAGTGATAATACAAATAAGGATTTATGCAATTGTGGATAAGTGAATGTGAATGGAAAACAGAATTGATTTGGTTAATAATCAATGAAGATAAATATGTAGGATCTACGTATATTATGCTATTCGCATAGTGATTTGATCTAGATTTGAGCATAGAATTTCGAGATAGTTATATCGATCCGAGTTGGGATTTTCCACTCAATTTTCAGCGGCGAACCTGGATATGGATTGTTGATTGGTTCTGGATATTCTCTATCATAGTTATGGCTATGCAAGGAGAATGTCGGTTTCTGATCAAGAAACCAGATCTGAGTCTGCACTAGTATGTCGGGTGGACGATACTAGTTCGGAAGTGGAATTGTGTGATCGAGTGAGCGATCAGATTGGTGTAGCGTACGGATGATATGTGTACATCATACGAGTTTTAATGAAATTGATACTGGGAATTCATGGATAAGAATGTGAAATGGTTTTTGAAAGGAAAGGTAAATTTTGTGAAATATATGATAAAGTGAAGTGGAAATTGGATATTTCTATGGTAGAAATTTACTTTATGGAAGCAAGTGATATGAAAAGTGATTTTGTAAAGAGAAATGAAATTGGAATATTTGATTTGGCATAAACAAAGTTATATATCTTTGTTATATAAGATAAATCTTCCTTTGTGAATCTATAGACAGAAGAAAGGGTTTTGTAAATCTTTAAAGTATAAAAGGGGTTTTATACAAGTTTGAAATGATCCAAAGGTTTTTTCAAGATTATATATACATACATACATACATACATACATATATATATATATATAAAGGATCTTATGAGAATGATTTTGGAGGAAAGGTTTTTGAAACCTATGGATTTGGAAAGGCTTTTGATTTTTGGGTAAAATCAATATTGGATTTGAAAAGCCTAGTTGAGAATTATCGATTTTGGGATAATCGATTTTGAGAAAGGAGATTTATTTGAGATTCATACTAGGTGTATGATTTGGAAGATATTATATGTGTATAGTATACAGTGTTTTGAAAAAGGCTCTGGGGAAAAAGGCGCTCCCTTAGGATGAACTTCTCAGGAGTACCAAAGGTTGATACTACCTTGAGCCTCTAAGGGGGAGGTTCTAAATTTGATCCTGTGAGGAGTCCGGATAAACTAGTTCCTGAGGATTATTGGGTAGCGAAAATCGAGGTCGCTGATGCCTACAGAGGCATTTGGGTTATGCTGTGACGACAGTGTAACTCGTTGTCGCTGCGATCTAATGTGTGGACCATAGCGAAAATCGTATGGAGGTGAGTGTCAATGGTCTACGCTTGATTTTGCCGAGAAGGCAACGTAACATCGGTAGACTGCGATCAATGGTCAAGTGGAGTGGAGAAGTTTCGTTCTTTTGGCAACGGAATTCGAGAGCACTAAGGCCTACAATTATATGGGTTTTTGCTATGATGGCAACGTAACCCCAGTTGTAGTTGCGATCTGTAGTCGGTTCCATGGTGTAATCGAGGGGCGTGGAGGCCTACAGTTATGTATGGATTTTGTCGGGATGGCAACGTAACCATCGGGTTAACCGCGACCATGGATGGGGGTGATGATTTCCAGAGCATTCTCACCAAAGATATTTCCTCGATTTCAAAATGTTTTCCATATTTTCAATAAAGTTATTTTCCAAGTATTTTCATGAAGTATTGAAAATGGGTATGCTAAGTACTTATAGATTTTCAGTCTTACGCCTGATCAACGTATGATCGAATTTCTGTAAGAACGAAGATGGACTTATTCAAACATCGAGTTATAAAGTATTTTTATAAAAACTATTTTTATAATATTATTTGGATTTTAAAAATGTTTTAAAAATAATCAAAAATTAATTTAACTGATATTAAGTATTTTAATAACTTCTGGTTTCGTTCCTTTTCGGGGACGAAAAGGTTCAAAGTGGGGAGGAATGTGTAGCCCTGAATTTTTGACATTTGTTAGTTGGTAATTAGAAAATTTTGATTTATTAAAATAATAATTTGCAAATTAAGACAAATAAAATTTGCTAACTAAAGATGTCTAGATGTATATGTAAGTGGGTTGGAAACTATAATAATAGTTGAACTAAAATAATGGATCTTAAAGTAAATTATTAATTTTATAAATAGATATGTGTAAACTCCATAATGATGAAAATCTTAAGTATATACATACATAAATTCATTGTGGAAATATAATACTAGTAAACATATTAAGATAATCATTTTAATAAATGGGCAAAATTTATCTTTTCAAAAACAAATAAATTAATTGTTGTTTTTGTATGTATAAGTATTTGGCAAATAAGGTTTGTTTTTAAAATTCAAACATCTTAGAATAAATTGGTTCTAAAATTTATATTTAAAAAAAAATTATAAATATTTAATTGGGATTTTATTTCAATTTCTTATAAAGTGAATATAGGTTAATAAAAGAAAGGTTAAAGACATGGATACATATAAACTAAATTGTAGATATTTTTATAAATACATATAAAAATATATTAATGCATGAACATTGCAAATGTAAGATAGATATAATATAAAAATGACAAATGTGTGACATTTCAACAAGTGTCATTCTTTTATTTTATTTTTTCTTCAATTTTTAATTTAAATCTACACAAACCTCCATCTTCTTCTTTATTTTATTTTTTCATTTCCTCTTTTCAAAGAGAAAACCTATAATAAGTTTCAAATGCAACTAGGAATCCTTGAAAACAAGCTTGTAACCAATTCCTGAAAACAAAATCAAAACACTACAAGCATTTTTCAAACCTGAAACCAAACATGCAAAGTATTTTTTTTCAATAGCCTGTAAAACAAAGCATCAACCAAAATCAAACCAGGATTCATCTCTGTTTCAAGCTTAAAACTTTTCAAAACAACAACTAGTTTCAGAGTATCAAGATTTCCATTTTTATCTGTCATCAAGCATTGACATCTCAGTTTTCAAGGATCATCAAGTTTCCAGTAAAAAAGATCAAGGATTTCCAGTTTCAAACTTTCAAGTTTTCAAAGCAAGCTTTCCTGTTTCCATAATCAGTGCTATCTGCCTTTTTAATCTGTGAGTAAACTCAACTTGGTTTTCATTTAAATCTGGATGCGTGAATGAAATTTGGAAGTTTGATGAAAAGTTATTGCATGATGATGTATTGAATATATATGAATGTATTTGGGTGCAAGCATTGATATAACAGTGTTATCTGTTTAAAAGTACAGAGTTCAAATTCAAGTAAATTCCAATTCCTCTCATTCAAAACTTTATTTGGCTTAAGTACTTAAACAAAATATGTTTGTTTAAAACTAAAATAAGATCTAAAAATACGTTTAAGAAAAATGAATAGAAATATGATTTGGAGAATAAAAAGGAGCAAAGGAATTTAAGTATAGGTTAAAAATCAAATACAATGATTTGTAAATTCATACATATAATCTGAATCTCCCTTCCAAACTATGATTTTTAAAACAAAAATCTCGAACTTTAGTTAGGATTTGAGATGGCATTTTGTTGATAACCAGAGAAGCGTTTTTGGTTAAAAACTGGTGACTAGGCGATTTCTAGCGACTGTGAACTTCACTGGAGAAGGTCAAGATATAAGAGAGCTTGAAAAAATGACAAGTGGGTTTCTTATCACCTGTGGCATCGGTAATCGGTCGATTTTGTTTTAAACCCTAATTTTGGGTTCGGGTCGGATTTGGGATGTCGGTGTCATCTCTGGCGCGTCGAGTAGCTACGAACCTATAGTGTTGGTGGCATGGAGCTTTGATAAGGCTGAGGTCAGAATTCTACGACCACTAGTGGTCGGCGATAGGAGTTCAAGGGAATTTCAGGTGAGATGGTGTTTCTGGAACTGTACAAGATGCCTCGATTTTGATTTTGTGATTGTTTGGGTGTTTGGGAGTTCATAATTGGATGCGTTGATGATCATTATGATGCAAGGAGGGTCGTCGATGATCGGAGAGGCGAGTCTCCAGTGTACACGTGCATGCGTGTCAGTCTTTAGGGAAGGGGCCGCTGTAGTTTGGGAAGAAGGAATCGCCTCGAGTAAAGATGAGTGAGGCTCGGGATTGTGTTCGTGATAGCTGGGTTTTGACTCGAGTTAGTATTAGAGATTTAGCAAGCTTTATTATGCGACAGTTTAAAATATATATATATATTTTTTTATAAAATAAAGAGAAAAAATAGATGGACTCGGGTTTGGGAGAGGAAGTACTCTGGTTTTACTCGGGTGAGATATTAAAGGTTTAGGCTGAGATTATGTAATTTTTTTCTAACTTAGATTTAGTTAGATCTTAAATTTAATTAAAATTTAATAATATAATTAACTAATAATTTAACAGGATGAATGTTTATCAATAAACTTAAGGACCTTGTAGATTTACAAGTTAGTATCCAGAAAGTTGATTAACGCTGATGATGATTATCAAGATAAATGAATTATTTTAACTAAGTAAGGATGGGTGATTACGAGTTATTAATTAGTTAATTATTGGATTATTAATTAAAGATTAATTAATTAAAGATAAGGATAATTAATTAAGGGTAAGGTTAATTAATGAATTGATAATGAAGAATTAATTGATTAAGTAATAAAAAAGTGATTTATTTATTTAGTTAATCAAATGATAATTACTTAATTGAAGGATTAATATGTGAAGGATTAATTAATTTAATTTGTAATTAAGGGTTAAATTAATAATTAAGGGTTGTTTAACTGAGGGTAATTAACCAATGGAATAATTGCTTGATGAAATAATCGAAGCTAAAATGTCCAAGGGAAGTAATTTAAGGATTAATTACTTAGTGTAATTAATTAAAGGACTGATTAATTAAGAGAATTAACTAAGAGTTAGTTAATTACTGAGTATGATTAGTTAAGGGATAATTAATCAATGTAAGGGATTATAGAATAATTAATTTGAGTAATTAATTAGGGATAAATGTAATAAATCATTGTTAATTACTTTATAAAAGTAATTAGGGGATCATTTGATGTGATGGGGGAAGGCTAATTAATTTGTGTAATTTATTAAGAATTAATTACTTATTGAAATTAAAGGATAATTAATCAAAGGTGATTAGTTAAAATGAATAATTTAAGGATGATTAGTTAATTAATTTGTAAGTAATTAATGTTAAGTAAAGGAAATCTTAGTGATTAAAGATTAGTAATTAATTTAATTAGAGATGAATTAAATTAATTTTGGAAATGATCCATCTTTCTTATGAATAATTGAACGATGATTTAATGCTTTGAATTGATTGATATCCCTGATATGAAATTCTTTGTGATATGATATGTTTTGGGTGGACAATGATAATGTGGTTATCTGTAGATGATGAATTTCTATGAAAAATGACATCTTTTATTTAAAGTTGAATTATACTTCACTTGAACAACTTAGGTTAGAATGGTATCTAATTCGAAGAGACCGGAGTCGGGTGTTAGTAAATATCCGAAACCACTTCGATTCTTATAGATTGATATGTGAAATCAATAGACTGAAATGGAATGATTTAAGTAAATTAGACCATTTAATCTAAGTTGGGTACTTAGAAATTTATGTATGAAATAAGTGATGTCTATAACGAATTGTGAATTTGTAAATTGTTACGAGTTACCCCGGGTTTTTAAATAAGTCCCATGGATTAAAATTTCATGTTAGATGAGTTTACTCACGTTGGTTTCCAGCCTGACCCGGGTGTTACTTTGATGTAATGCTCGGGTCAGACCGAGTATTACAGATTTCCAAGTAAGGACATTCTAGATCTCAGGAGATGAGTTGGATGGCAGGAACGTATGGAGTGTTTCCGTTGTGATATTGCTGCATATCCGGGACATGTTGATTGTATATGTCCACTGTTTGTTTATATGTTGTAACTCTGATGTATTTAAAATGTAATTGACTGATACAGTTTTCTTTGTGTAAAGAATATTATTTGATATTATATTTTGATCCGCTGCGAATGTGAGGTTTATGTTTCTTCTTCTTTCTTTTTTCTTCTTTTCCCTAACTATCTGGAATTTTATGGATCGAAATTTCCAGGTCGTTACACTATTAGATAGAGAGCACTTGCTCATCTACTTAGCACTTTCACCCCATGCATTAAGTGCTGTGGTTGTATGAGAAGAAGCTAAGGTCCAGCGACTCGTATACTACATCATTAAATGATTTAGTGCAACCAAGAAGAATCATCCGAAATTGGAAAAACTAGCATATTGCCTATTGATCGCATCCAGAAAGTCACGGCCACACTTCTAGGCACAATCGATGAAAGTGCTAACAGATCATCCCCTGAAGCAAGTGTTGTACCACCCCGAGACCTCTTGACAGCTTATCAAATGGAACATCGAGTTGAGTCAATATGAAATTACTTATCATCTGCGAAGGGCAATCAACGAGTAATCACTGACAGACTTCATTGCATTGTTTAGAATACGAGATAACAAAGAAGAAATGGTCCCGGAAGTGGAAATAGGTTGGAAATTGTTCGTCAATGGTGCATCTAACAACTTCTACTCGAGGGCTAGAGTAGTTCTCGAAACTATAGAAGGGTCATTAGTTTGCTATGTCCTACACATGGAATTCCCTACAACAAATAACAAAGAGGAGTACAAAGCATTGATAGTTGGGCTGAATGTTGTAAAGGAACTCGGGATAAAGTCCATACACATCTATAGCAACTCTCGTCTAGTCTTTTACCAGGTGAAAGGCGAATACCAAGCTCGAGGAGAGAACCTCCCCCGTATCTTTCTTAAAGTGTACGAATGCTGAATGACATCGAAAATTACACTATAACTCATATTCCAGGAGAAAAAACACGAAGGTAGACTATCTATTCAAATTGGCCAGTTTTGGAGAAGCTCAATCCTTGCGGTTAGTCCCGATCAAAACCTTGACCACTCTAAGCACAAGTGAAATGGATATAGATTTGATTTTTGAGGCAATTGAAGAGTCGGAATTGTGAATGACTCCAATGAAGGACTACCTGCTCAAAGGAACACTCCCTGTAGACAAGAATCAATGCAAAAAGCACCTTCGGAAGGTGCTGTGGTTTGTAGTACAGGATAGGATGCTCTATTGAAGGGGATTCTCGACCCCCTTGCTCAGGTTTTTCACTAACGATGAAGCCTGAAGAATCCTCGGGGAAGTTCATCAAGGTGATTGTGGAGATCACACTAAGGGGTGGGCAGACCCTTGCAACGAAAGTCCTCCGATATGGGTATTTTTGGCTAACCATAAACTGCGATGCAGTAAATTATGCCAGAAAGTCCGACCAAAACCAAAGATTCGGAAAGATCAAAAGAACTGCTTCGACAGAGCTGATACAGATGGTCAGCACTTGGCAATTCATGATCCGAGGAATTGATTCCATTGGCATATTACCTATGGCCAAAGGAGGAGCCATATATGCTATAGTTGTTGTTGACTATTTCACCAAGTGGACCGACGCAGAACCGCTGGCCACTATTACCACAAAGAAAGTTATTAATTCTATCACTAAAACCATTATTTGCAATTTTGGAGTGCTACAAAAGATCATCACTGACAACAGGACTCATTTCGAAAGCGAAGAGTTCAAAGACTTTTGAAAACGGTTCCGAATCGAAAAAAGCTTTTCCGTTGTTGCACACCCACAGGTAAATGGGCAAGTGGAAGCAGTGATCAAGATCATCGAGTCCACTATCAAAAAGCATCTAAATAAAGCAAAAGGAAATTGGGTTGATGAACTTCTACTCACACTATGGGCTCACAGGACAACACACAAATCTACAACTGACGCTTCTCGTTCATCTTGGCATATGGTTTAGAAGCAGTTATCCCAATCGTGCTAGAAGTCCCCTCTCATCGAAGGCAAAACTTTACTCGTTACGAGTCGCTTGATTTGATCGACGAGAAGAGGGAAGAAGCCATGTTAAGGAGTGCTACTCACCAAAAAAGGGTCGCATTATATTTTAATTCCAAAGACTATAACTGCACTTTAGATGTGGGAGGCCTTGTCCTCAAATGGATCTACCCTACACCAGCAATATTCAGACCAAACTGAGAAGGGCCCTATGTGATCGGTTGGAAGCTAGGGGATGGCACATTCAAGCTAACAACTGTTGATTGAACCCAAATTCATAGAACAATGATTCGCTGCATCATTACTTTGTCTAAGACTATTTTATGTACTTCCTAATTCCATCAAATAAGCCAGCCCGAAATATCAGAGGCGCTGTAAATAAGCAGAATTGCCAAACTTTTATAAATAAGATTGCTTTGCTTTCTGATACAATAAAACTATGTTCACAAAATAACGTGCTGAGTTGATAGGGTCAAATCAACTAGAACCATCCAATCATTTCTTCAAACAGTGGAACCACACTCAAGTACACCCCATTCACCTACCGAGTAGACGGAGGCAAGTCGACTCAGACCATTGGATCGACGGAACTTGATCTCTGCATTCTAAAAACTAGTGCTGCTATGGCGATGCCGAGAAGGTCCCAGTCAAAGTTGTGCATCCCCATAAGCCACGTATTACTTCTTGAGCCATGGAAACATGCTCTCAAAAAATGAACTCCTCACATTACCCGAAGATCGGTAACGTCGAGAAATTTCAAACTATTTCAGACCGAGAGGTCATATCGATCCCAAAAGCCGCACATTTCATAAGCCATGCACACTCTTAAAGGTCGTGCATACTCTTAAGGACTAGCATTGTCCCAGCAATGCCGAGAAACTTGTCTATTAACAAGAATTGATCCACTTCCACTATCAAAGGTACTGGACATGAATCCTTACAACTGCGAATCGGCAAGAATTCCGATCGTTGGCTGGAAAAATCTCTGTAATCAAGATGCTCAAATCACAAGTTCTCGAAGATAGGAACCACAAAATAGACTCGGTTACGAACATCCAAGGAATCACATATATCAACCGGTCATTTGTCAAGTGTTCGGAACGAGCAGTCCCATGAACTAGGGGGCACACATCGACACTAGCAAATACTTCATAGTCCTATTACTCCAAACAAATAATTTTGGAAGTAATTATAGAGCTAAATAAAAAAGTGATGAATAAAATTGGCATAAGTGCACGAAACATAGATAAGTAGACAAAATAAGGCTATAATTAAAATTTCAACATTTTTATCACTTATAATGTTTTTGATGTACAACAACAAACAACAGGGGCCATGCCTGCACAATAACAACCAAAGTGAGAAAATATAAATGCCACTGTAGAAAAAAACGAAATGCTAAGTGCAGACTCTACACTTGTACAAAAAGTAATCAAAAAACAAAAGGAGCAAAAGTAATCAAGGCTTCTTCTCACCACTTCGCTGGTCGCCTATCCAGCCTCCGATCGACAACTTCTCAAGTTTTTACGCTCACAGGGCAATCCCGCTCTCCAAAACATAGCCATTAGGGAGCCTCCTATGCCATTATGCTTGTGAGGCTTACGAGAACCTTTGATGACTACTTATGTTCTTCAATCTTCTCCTTCTTCACCACTATCATTTATTACTCGGTCGTTGGCTTCTTGGCCTCCGCTTTATTTGGTTGAATAGCCTGACCTACCTACTCTTGTGTATCGGTAGTAGCCAAACCTTCCTCCTAAAATACGGAGGGATCATCTAAGCCATGCAGCATGACAATCTGCTCGAATTGTGAACCGATTGCAAGTCGGATGCAGAGATGATGGTTGATGCGGTTAGAACCGTAGTAGATCCATCATCATGATGAGGAGGCAACTCAGAAGGAAGAGAAGTAAATCTACAATGTTAGAATAAATGGCCGTTATCTTAGCAATTTCATCAATCATGCATTGAAAGTTTTCAAGCACGAGAGAGATGCGAAAATCACATATTGTGGGGGTCTGTTTGTGCATCACAACTTCGAAGCCTTCGTTGTTACCTTGCTTTGCTGGCTGCACTATTATAGGAGGAGTGGGAACGATCCTCTAACCTGGACCTGAAGGAAAATACTTAGTAGCTGCTTTGGTAGTGGCTATGACATCAGTGGCATCTCGTTCCCTCTCTAGTCTCAAGATTTTCTGGCTTTCCACCTAAGCACGGTGGGATCCTTTGTTCAGGTATGCCCGAACCAATTCTTCTTGGGTATAACAGCTGCCCATATCTTAAAATTGGACCAAAACCTCTTCCCAAACTACAGCAAGCGTGCGAGGCAACAGTGGACCTAAGCAACTGAGCCTCCTTTGATGTAGCATAGAATTAACTTAGAAGCCCAAAATATGAGAATTCATGCATTTCATCTTTTTTGCAAAGGAATTTGAAGCTTTGAGAAGCTGGCTTCCATGCTAGCCTTCTCCAGCACCAGTTGACTTTTTTCGGTATCCAAAATCAAAATTCTCTCATGAAGAGAGGCAATTTCTTTGGCCAGTTCAGCAATGGTTTTCTTCTCCATCTCAACCATTGTGTCACTTATACTTGGGTTTTCTTTTAGTGTGGCACTTCTTTAATTCATCTTTGTACATAAGTGCAGTCCAGTCGGTGGACTCCTTCAGCTCCTTAAACAAAGAAGCACTTTTGCATTCTTTCTTGAGGGCATCGTTCCTCTCCTTCTTCAGCCTCTCAATCTCTGAATCACTTCGCAAGTTGCTTCTCATACTCATCTTTTTCGGACTCGAATGAGGGAATTTCTTGGTAAGTGTTTCGATCAACAATGGAAAGCTGCTTACATAATTTTTCCCACCCCTCGTCTTACATCGAACCGCTCAAAATCACATGGAGATGGGTGAATAAGACTTCGCATGAATCAACTTCAAATTAGGCTTACTGTAAACAACCCCCTTAAGAATAAGTTGGGGAATGCAGCCTGCATGTGTAGAGGACAAGCAGGGAGAATGTAAGAGCATGTCTACAAATTAGGAGAGATGCGACCATAGTAGCATTGGTGGAGGAGGTCATGACCCCAGAAGCAGAAACGATTATTCAAGTAGAAGCAAGAAGCTGTAAAGAGAGTTCCTACCCTTGGTATTTTTTCAAGTTCTTTGATAAATATGCCCGCTCAATCAAGCTCTTCCTCTTATCATAGCCACTTCCCTTATTGCGATCTTGATCGTTCTCAGCATAGCGATGCTCTTCCACCTCCCTATCCTTCCTCTTCTTCCTTTATTCATCAGTCTCTAGGGAAGTGTGAAACCCGAAATAATGTCTCTATGAACGTTGAGACTACAACACTCGCCCAAGATCTCTGTAAAAGCCACGAGACATGATTCCTGCAACAAATGATGTAAATAACTTTAGGAAAGATTAATTTTACGGACTAAAACAACCTAGAAAAATAATAATATAATGTGTGTGATCCTAGTGAAGTGTGTGCTTTATTGAACAACCCCAGCAGAATACACAAACCAGGTTGGTCACCGACTAGTGCCAGGGCATTGATTCCTGTGTGGATGATTTGTGTGAGCTGGGAAGACAACCCTTCGAAGGTGAATTCTTTCATCATATCATCCATATTTACAAAAATGTTCGTATTTCCCAATTCAATATCAACACCTTTCGGTAAAGCGCTGGGAATGGGTTTGTTCTTAAGAGGAGCCTTTTTGGTATGTTCTTTCAAAGGAGGAGAGGGAGTAAGTTCAGGGCTCAACTCCGAGGCCTCAACGCCTAAATGGACATCACCCTCTTAGGTTTTAGTATCCCAATCTATTTCTTCTACATTAAGAGGATGCCCCTCACTGATCTCTCTTTCTAGGGTGTTAGTATCCCAATCTATTTCTTCTGCATTAAGAGGACGCCCCTCACCGATCTCTCTTTCCTATTTCCCTTCAATCAATAGAGCCTTGCCTGCCTTTTGAACAACTTTTCTTCTTTCTCCTCAGAGATCGATGGCATTTTAAGAGGACTGCCAACCCCGACTTGAACGTGATCCTCTTCAGAAGTCTTCTCTGACACATCAGATGGGCCACTTTCTTCTTCCTCATCATCATCGTTATCATCATAATCTTCACCACAATCATGGGAAGAGGAAATAGAGCGGGTCTAGGCTCTAGTGCAGGAGGGAGGGCTAACAAATCCAATAGACCTCCTAGGGTGTAAGAGCCTACATCAGTGGAGATTTTAGTCTATGAGCAAGAACCTAATTGTGCGCTCTTAAGCATTGACCGCTTTTAAGGTGCTAAGAACTGTGCCAAGTGTCGAATCATTATTAATCATTGGGATGACTATAAGGAATATACGGTTAATTAGAAGACTTGTAGCAATCAGAGGAAATTTCAAGCATGGCGAAAGAAACTTACCCCTTATGGTCTATAGACGGGTGAATCCCTCTGGACATTTTAGTGAAGAAGAACTGATTCTTGAATGTGGAACCTTGCTGGGAAGATCAAGTATGATTTTTTAGCTGCGTTGGGCCTCAACATAAACGAGTGACGGGTTAGTCTCTCTCTTTTTTAATAATAAGAGGTACTGCAACACGACAAAGCTCGAGGCACGATTAAGCGCCCGCATAAACAGAACGTATAAGAACGTCAGCATGGCGTGCCCATTTGGAAGAATTTGGAATGGGGCCAACCCTATATTTTGAAGCATTGTCATTAAGAATTAATTGAATGGGCGAACTTCACTGTACATAGGCATATAGCGATGACAACCCACATATCCCGAAGGCAGTCTATGTGTGAATTACCCTCACGACGGTAGAAGTATGTCATCCTTTGGGATATTAAACTGCGAGCATATGCATTGCAACATCTTGTGTGAGGATAGAAGAAGCTTTCTCCAAAGCATCAACCAAGACTCTGAAGTTAGTGGGAGTGCGATCGATGACAGGGACAACTGAGTCGACCATATTGACTGGAAGTCATAGGAGCAGTGAACCCCGCTGGGATCGGCGATGTTCTGCCTCAGAAATAGGCGAGCTTCCCTCAACTGACTTGCATCGAGAAGTTTTGCGCATCATTTTATAAAAGAAAGCTTGTGTTCAAAAAGTCTGGTGCACCAAATCTCTAAACTATAAACCCTGGCATAGTTGATACTTGAAATTCAAAAGATAATGGACGTGTGCCAATTATCGATCGGATTCCAAGTATTAACTGTGTGTATATGAGGTGTAATCTAAGTGAGAATTGGTCCGATGTCCTGAACCTTATAAATGAACCATTCAGTGTAGATGGCTCACCCACATTGGAAATGGCGATATGTATCACTTGTTAATGTCTTTTTTCTAAACTTACCTCTTATCGACCAATGATCGATAACGGATTCGTTGTCCGAAGTGACATGGAAAGCTCTTTCTATTTTAGGTACACTGGCTATGCCATGATAGGACCAATCCAAAGCGAGCAACTATAGATCGGCAGATTCGAATTAGGAAGAGAATCCTTAGCATAAGTCAATTTTAGTTCTTTGGAAAATGTTAACAGCCTGAGATGCATACAAAACACTAATGTAAGTTGTTATCACCTCCCAAAAAAACCAAAAACAATCTGCAAGATGTCGTGCCGGGACCGACCGTGTAACTCGATGCAATTTAATTCTGACTCTATGGATGAAGATAGAAAAACATGTCCAGTACCGAAGAAAAACCCTAGCTTCGTTCTGCGAAGAAATTAAAACTCAATTTACTATCTTCTTCCACAAAGTCATAATCAGCTCTAATCTTCCACAATATCCGTCGTCAACACAACTTCATCATCAATCGTTGATCACACGCCATAATCTACATCACCAACCTTCAAAATGGAGAGAAGTGGGATGATCTTTGATGCAAGGCAACCCAAATTAGGTTATTGATGGATCGTATCGGTTACTACTGGAAAAGGAGAAGGGCACGATAGTGGAATGGCAACGACAGTGTAAAATCCGGTATCTAGAGGCTAAAAGCTAAGCGCTACATATGCTACAGTCAGCCATAGTATTAACTTCTGGTGACAAAATACGGTAATGCTAATGGTATCCATAATATCTGAAGCACTTGAATATGAACAAATTCATAGATTTCCAAACAACAACAATTTACAGATTACATTTCAAAACAAATTCATATCCAAGTTACATAATCCAATATCGGTTCCCATGTAAAGATCAAATATATCAAATATAATATACGCCACGAGTGACATATGACGATGCCTACTTGGTGATCAAAGCTACATAGTCAAAGCTAACACAATATACATAGCGCAAAACAAAGTAAACTGTAACTCCTAATTAGCTATCTGTCAGCAATCTGCTCTTCTCCACAAGCTTTATTCATCAAAACTAAAATCGGTAAACCTCAACCCTCAGCCTACTCAAATCAATTTTAAGCACCAGAGAGTGTAAAGGAAAACAAAAACATCGAGTCGGACATAAAACCTAGTATGAATAATACTGTTACATCTAAGTTTATTGATATTAAGTAAGACCAAACCACTTAGCGGAATGGGTTTCCCTTCACTAAAAACCTTTTCAAAACATATATTTTGCAAATCTTTTCTTGCAACTAAATTGGTTAATCAACTGATTAGAATAACAACAATAGTAATAGTAATATCCGCTATGCTAAAAACAGGTAACCGATGAACTATTTTTCCATAACTAATAAATGGACTATCTTTCCGATAACTGGACTGATTGCCCGCAAACTGGACTAACTGTCCGACTGAAAATGGACTATCTGCCCGAATCATTTTCTTAGGGTTAACTATCCTTCATCTTTTACCTTGAAAACCTTTTCAAAATGATTCACTACAAAAAACAGGACTTTTAACAGCGTTTTAAAAACGCTATAAAAGCTTTTAACAGCCATTTTGCGTACGTTGTATATCGACATGCAGTTATATGTCAGGGACATACAACGAAAATAAATAAACGCTATTAAATGTCCTTTTTAACAGTGTTTTCCTGGTGTCATGAAATCTTTTAACAGCATTTGGTTGGGTGCAATTATAGATCTTTCTTAGCGTTTATTTCATGCTATGATAAGATTTTATAGCGTTTTTCAGTGTTATGATATTTATTTACAGCGTTTCGTTGTTGCAATAGATCGTGCTTTATGTTTTTAGATACAATTTAACGACATTTTTAAACTTTGTTAAACTTTCAACAGCATTTTATAAACGCTGTGGAATGTTTTAACTGCTTTTAAAAAAGATGTTTGATGTTTTAACTGCATTTAAAAAACGCCGTGGAATATTTTAACAGCGTTTGACAAATGTCGTGGAATGTTTTAATTACATTTCTGCAAACATCCACCATAATGTGCACATATATACCACATTTCTAAATTAGCATATTATATCAACATCACATTTCAAAATCAACATATTATATCTATACCACATCTTGGACGCATATTTGATAACCAACTTGTGAAATTTCATAATCAAAATACACAATATTCTTACACCAAACATAAATAATTTGTCATCAATAGTTCAAAAAAAATATATAGAAGAAGTAGCAATAGCAAAACAAAAGCAAGTAATACATACGTTAAAACCAAAAAGATGTTCTAGTAGCAAAAATAACTTCGATCCATAACTCGTTGCAACCATTTTTTACATCACAATCATCTATCTACCTGTAAACTAAAAGTAATGATTGAGAATCAATTCATCAAAAAAGTGTACACAAAGTTAAATCGGATTCATAATGAAAACAATAAATATTCATCACACTATTTTAGTAGGCGATTGACTAATACAAGTATATAACCTTAGCATCGAACACATTATGTACCATGCTTGAACAAACAAAAATTGAAAATGAAAATATTCCAATAGAAAAATGTAGGAAACTGTTTTGAATATGCTCATCTTAATACAATAAATTTACAAAAGTAAATCATTAATACAATAAACACAATCTGAAACATATCTAATGCAAGCAACAGTAATATGTAGTCTAAAACAAACGAAAAGTGATGGTTCTGTTTATATGATGTTATTTATATATTTATAATTTATTTTATAATATTCATATATAATTTTGTATTATAGGTAATTCTTTAGCAACATGATCATCTTAAGTAATGAATTCAATCAAAATAAGACATTCATGTATATAGGTAACTCTTTAGCAACATGATCATCTTAAGCAATGAATTCAATCAAAATGTATACAGAGGTTACACTATGATCACTTGGTTTAAGCCTTGGTTTCATTTTTTTTCTTTTATCATACAAAAACATAATGCATAAGTTGTTTAACTTAATAAGTTTCTAACCTGATGCATACTGTTCATTCTCATAAAACTGGAACTGAGATGAATTCAAAAAATAGTTAACCTGCTCCTGTCAATTTAAGTATCTGCAACTCCTGGTCAAGGCAAAAGGTTATAAACAGATATGAACCTGCACATTTCATTGCGACAAAGTTAAACGTACATTAGTAGTACAAGCAAGTAAAAGTATTAGTTTATTCTTGGTTACAGTAGTTACAAATTAATACTGTTCCAAGTACAGCTGATATCTTCCCTTGAACTATAACTAGCCTTGCCTTACCAGCATTTTGAAGTTCCATAGAGCATACAGATTCAAATGTTCCTGCATGTTCAATGTCATCAAAAGCACATTTAGCAGGTTGTAGTTAGTTTTCAAATGTCATATGCTCAGGAAAAGATATATCAAGTATTACCAGGCTTTATTGATTAAAGACCTGAAGTAATGCATGAAACATTTTGAAAGCCTTATTGATCGAGTTTAGAGGAAGAAGCTGTAGACCTTCGATAATGTAAAAAAATTGAATTAACAAGATACATGTGTGTATATAGGGAATAAAAAGATGCATGCATTTTTGGTATTTTTTGGTTTTATTTATGCATAAAAAAGTGATGATTTATAACTACTATTTTTTGATGCGTTATGATATAGCTTCGTACAAAGGCAATGCTATGCTTTCCACAATTTTACCAAAGGTAACATAATAAAAAAATATCCATTAAGGACCAACCTCAATCGTTCTTGGCAAACAACTAACAATTTGGAGTCAGTGGGAAATGATTTTTCACGGTTTGAACAAAATCAGAGTTTGGTTTGGTAAACGGTAGCCCAAAAAACAATCCTGAGAAGTTGTTGTGAACCATTCTCTTTAAAATTGTGCCTGCAAAATCCAAATCTTGTGTCAACGTCGACAAACAAGAATATTCATATTTTATCTAAAAGTACAAATATAAAGCTCACTTGGAAGATAGAAATAACCTTTGTAGAATAAGTATTCATCCAGTTGCCAATTCATAAATTGACATTGCAAGTTACAAGTCCTTCACCATCACTATCTAGTAACACACAATCAGCTTAAAAGTAATCAAAAATAATAAATTTTATGCAAGCTATTACTACTATATTAGAGCACTCCCCTAGTATCGAACTACTTTGAATAAGAGCTTTTATGTTGGTTGCATCATTAAATAATATATGAATAGCTGTGTAGAGTTCTAGTTTAATAATATCGGTACTAAATACAATTATCATGTGCAAATTTTTTTCATTATATCAGTACTATTTTGAATAAGAGTTCTTTTCTTTTTCTTTTTTCCCTTCGTACAAGAGAAAAAGGCAGTAGTACAAATACTTACATTTGGAGCCCCGTAGGTTTCCCATTAAAATCTTCAGGAACAACCTAATTATAAACAAAAGGTTGGAAAAAATTAATATAATAACCATTCATAACATCAAGAATATCTAAACCATAATGTTGATAAAAACAAAGCACTTACGGCTAAAAATCTGAACTCATTCTCCTGTTCAATCAAGGCAGGCACCTACATATAAAATACAGTAATTAACACCAACTAAACACACATTATCAATCTCAAAAAAAAACATTAACTCATCTAATGTTATTTATGATATAAATATTAGATATATACCTCTTCTTATCTAATCTCCAAAATAGTTACGATCATAGTTTCACTATGGCAGGGCTCCACGGTCAAGCCAGAAACTTCCTGCAACATCAAATATTTGCACACACGAGTAATTAAATAATATATATAAGTTGATAACTAAAATAGTTTTTTGTATAGAAAATATGGAAGTCTAACCGCAATTTCCTGATTTGCCACCCAAGTTGAAAAAAGACTGATCCAACAGCTGCATATAGTTGGCAGAAGCCTCAAAGAATTTCTTGAGAAAATCGAAGGTTTGGGGATGTTTCTTTGCAACATCTTTGACTAGCCCCTCTCAACCCACAACATATTTCTTGCTCATCTGATGCCTCTGCTTTGCATGGACTACCACGTCTGTCTGTTCTTCCATTCCTTTGAAAAGAAGCATGTCAATTATCTGTTCACAATAATTTACAAAAGTGCCCCGTTACAAATCAGTGAATTCGATTATGTATGAAGGAACAATTTTGTTAGTCGAAAAGCTTGTAGTTGTTGTTGATGTAAGCATATGCGAGTAGTAAATTTCTATAATTCCTATCACCTTGCTTTGTATGCATGCTAAATTTCTATAATTTGTATCAACAACCAAGCAACAAATGTGTACTTTACAGGGTTAATCTTCGAGAGTAAGAACAATGATCAACGTTTACTGATAAGTATTATCAAATGCATATTTTTAACAAAAAGAGGAGTGGTCACATTCCCACTGATCCTAAGAACTAATACATTATTCTCGAAAATGGAGGAAAGGATCAAATAAGAACGAAGTGCCTTAGGATTAGTGAAGTGGGTGTTCTTATGTATCTCAGATGAAACGGTGGATCTTAGGTGAGAAACAGTGATGACATCATGTAAATTATAAATCTCCATCACCGACGGTAGAGACCTGCATGCAATTTTGAAGAAATCAATGGTACGCTTTCTGGCTTCCTCCAGGCTTGTGGAATTTGAAGGAACAGTCGTCGTTCCTCTAATTCTTGCTATTGTTGCGATTGTTTTTACTGTTTTTTTGTTGTTGTATTGAAGAAGATGGAAGATGATGTTTTGAATCAGGCAACAAACCGAATAAGTTTTATCAAGTCCAATTCATTGATTACAGGAACCACCGATTTTCACTGGTTTTAAGCATCAAAACATTCAATAAAAATATTACCTATATTGGGATGGAAAATTTATAGTGGAAAAACCTAAGTTATGAAAAACAAAGCATTGATTGATAAAAAAAAATTACCAAATAGATCTTACTAAATTTTGAGTTGTAAAATTCATGCAATTCTAATACTCGATTGTTTGTCAAACAATAATATATTTTGTGAATAATGACTAATAGTAAACAAAGCATGAGTTGGAGTATGAAAATACAGTCGAAAACATAAGGTAATAAATTACCTCATATGATATCATTAGTGCTAGTGCTGGAATTATAGGATCTTCGATTGAAATGGATTCTCCTACCAAAAGTGCTGCAATGTTGGGTTACGCTCGAGTGCTTGTAGGAATGCATACTTCATCCGTGTTTCCAATATAGGTCAAATTCGATCCATTTAATGACCATACATATTACATGTCGGTTTTTTATATGTATTTGCCGCCTCGATGTAGGGTATGCGATGAGTTTGTACGTGCCCAAAGTCATAAATGTTTGTCTCAGGAACATAAAGGTTCCCTAAAGCTTCCTAATATGTTGCACCACTTTCTCGAATGCATGTTGTGCATGCTCATAATGCACGGATATGTGCAAGTGCTTCTAATCTAGTTCTTGTTGTTCCGGTTGACATACATGTCGCTCCAGCAGTTTAGCCACTCTCATCAAAAAATAAAGCTCCAACTACTCCCATTCACACTACTACTATGATTTTTAATGCCACTTCAACTACTAAATCATATACAGATCTTACTTCATCCCATGCACTATCTTGCACAGTGGTGTGCTATGGCTCACCAAGCTCAACCCTGTGTAAACACTACAACTCCTCAGGCCTAACCTATTGATAATGTTGTTCCTCTTATGTCCTCTATCTCAGATGAGGCACATACTTATATGCTTTATGTAACTCCTATTGTTTTGTAGCTTGAACACAAGCTCATGTTGATGATCAACCACAATCCAATGTTCTAGCTCAATCATGCTGGCAGCCCTAATACTACTGTTTCCTCCTCAATGCAGCTTTCCAAAGTACATCCCCAAGTAATTTCTTCAATTTCCCATACTCTCCCTAGAGATCATGATGTAACACACATCAACATGAGTTGCCAGTATCCTAAAACATTTTATGATATTGATGTAAATAACGAAAGTTAAATTGCAATACGTTTAGTTAAACAAAAAAATAGGTCTGGTATGTAGAAAAATAATTTCATCAAAGTATTTGACAAAGCATGCACAACAACATGTCATTTCTGTAACCTTTGTCTATAGTTTGAATAAACCAAACTCTTTAGGAGCAAATACTTCTACACTGCCAACCTCCTAACTAAGGTTATATGCCAATACCCCTGCATATAGAAATAGAAGGTAACTGAATTGATGTTGAAAGAAAGATAGAATTAAAATTAATTATAAAAAAATGAATGCATAGTTGATGCAACGGGGAGACGGGATCATACATGAACTATTATTGCAGCAAACATATGGTGCAAAGCTAAATTAATAGTAAAATTAAATTTAAGCTATTAATTTAATTTTAATGAAATAGTGTAACAATTTTGATTAAAGAGAAGAGATTGAAATAGCGATATGCACTTCAAATCTTACAACTTTTCAACTTTCTCAAAGTGTTTGAAATCAAAACACGAAATTGAGCGTTAAAAATAATTTGGCTTCATTGTAAAGTCAGTTTGAACTTGCTCGGATTGTTTGAAACCAAAGCAACATAATTGAGTTATGGAACTCAGCTTCTTAAAATATATGGTTTTGTAATACAATTGATTGAAATATAGGTTATCATTGATTAAAGTTTATCATTCCTGAATCCATGCAACGAGATGAGCTTTCCAATATTCCATCAATTAACAAAAGTTGTTTAAGGCAACATTTCAGGTATTATTATTTTTTATTTCTCCAAAAATAATAACATCAATTTACTTAGTGGATGTCAAATACACATTATAAGATACATGGAACAAATTAAAATATCAAATGAACTCTGACATCGTGAAATATATAACTCTAACATTGTAAAATATATAACCGAACTATTAAAATCAAATGATATTACATCTAGATTGAACGAAATATTTATGAATCATAAATTAAATAAATACATTGGGATTGCAATAAAGCTTTAGCCTTGATATCTTCAAACTTATTCTCCTAAATGACAAAACATAAGCCAAAAGTTGCCACTCCAAAAATGGATGTGGGAATTCAACATATTCACGATAGTTTCTTGCATCCACTTATTGTATTAAGAATACCAATTGTAATTGGTAAATAAGTGACCAAAGTAGAATTAGTATTACAATCCGCTAAAACTGGTATGATGTTAAAATCAAACAGCCTTCATATGGTTCTCAAGCATGTATTGTATGGTACTTAAAACTCTCCTTCGTACGGTTCTCAAGCACGATATTTTCAATTATTTATATTTTTTTACTCGTAGCTTCAGAAAATTGGGAAATGAGCATTGTGATTCAAATAGCAACAAATAATTATCACTATACTTATATTTTCCAAAGAAATTTTAAATATTGGTCCGTAGAAATCAAATTGCAAATGGAACACTACTAGAGAGTTACATTATAAAACTGCCATTGTTTGATACTGACACATGAAAGTTGTGCGATGACTTTCACTGATATGTCTCATTACTACTGTAACGAATTACGGACACAACGGACTTCCGATGTGTATGTGTGTGTATTTCAATACACACACATACATAGATGTGTGTGTATTAATGTAAATATTAATTGACTTGATGGAATGCAGGTTAACAAAATATAGGATTAGGAAGAAAAATGAGGTTAGACGCAAGTTTCTTTTTGCCAATTGCAAGGTTGAAGAAGGAAAGAAATCTGGTAATATAAAAATTTACCTCTTTTAAGAAATTATTTTGAAATTCTTTTTAAGAAAATAAAAGGCATTCTAATGTCATCGACATTTGTGGGAACTAAAATATAATGCATTATTGAGTTAGCACAATGTGTTAAGTTTTTTTTTTTGAACTGGTACTTTATATACAACAAATCATTGGGACAACATATCCCATGTCAAATAAACGTTCGAAAGCAAGTTTCGAACTTGTGACATTCTGCACCAAAGCCGAATCAATTAACCACTTGGACAAAGGTGCTTGTCCACAATGTGTTAAGTTTAAATGAAAGAAATAAAACTCATCCATAATTGAGTCCCAAGCAGTATAAATTAGATAAAGCAATAAAACTAATGGATATACTAAAGTTAATCTAACTCTTTATTTCTTTGGCAAAAATGTTTAACCCAATATTTACGGTTCCTTTATGCTTTTGTCACTTATGGTTATTCATTATCCATGTAATTTATCATAGTTGGTAATATTGTCATTTATGGTTATTCATTATGCATGTACTTTATCACAGTTGGTAATATTTTCATTTACGATTAATAACAGTTGGAAAGCTTTAGTTATGCGAATTTGATTTAGTTTGTATATGAACAAACCGTAGTTGAAAAGTGAACTAAATAAGTGTAAATATGGATTTTTTGCATTATGGAATGAAAGAAGTTGCCTACAACTATGTATGCTGAAAACCTGGAAGAGACAGAAACAAATATGATATTTGTACTTATTTTTTGGTTATTCAACAATATAATATGATGCTTGGAGAAATCTATTCATTTTTTACGAAGCATTGTCCCTTTAGTGGTTATGGAGATGGAGCAACGAAGGAAAAGAGAATACAGAAATCTAAAGGATTTGTCAGTGAATTTTACTATCATCCATTATTAGGTAATTGTTATTATTATTTACTTCTCATATTCAGCATAATAACACTTCTAGAAATCTGAAGAATTGTTTAAAGTGGAAGCAGAAGATGGTATGTCAAAGGAATTGAATAAACATCATCAGTTCAACAAATTTGAAGAAATACTACAGGTTTAGCAGTTAGAAGTAATGGAGTTAGTGAGTTATAGCAGATTTTTTATATAAGAAAACAATTTCTCCCACTAATTACAACCATTCATAGTTTTCTCGTAAAAACAATGTTACTCATAATTCAAAAACCCAGTTGTTACTTTCACACAGATTAACTAAATATTCACAATGGGAGTACAAATTCCTAAATAAAAAACTGATGGCATATGAGTGTATACATGTTAATTGAGGACAAGTCCATGAAAACATGCTACTAAATGAATAAGGCACAACCATATGAGTAAAAAATGTAGGTATCAACTTTTCTTTGCATAAATCAGTAAATACACAATAAGTACCGTACTATGTTGTGTAGATTCAAATGAAAACTAAAGGTGACGGTAAGTTGGTCATAAAGTGTACCTGTTGTATAATACTTGCCTCGTTGTAAATCCGAGTAAGTTCGAAAATTAATGACCTGAAATCATATAGCTAAGCAACTTTAGCTATTAAATCTTACTGAAAATTTTGGTAATCAATAGCACACTATGCAACGCTGTTTAAATATAAAAGTCTGCTCAGTTAAGTAGTTACAGTACAAGTCAAACAAAATAATGGACATGAAAAGGTGAGTTAGATTTTCTTTACTTAAAAAAGGCTATCATATGTTTGTTACCACAAATAGCAAGCGTTAAATGAATCGGTGTTAGGCAAACACACAATTAATACAGTCAGCATATAAGTTTTGAATTAATCATGTTTATATTATATTTCATAGTTCGAAACATATGTAACAAAGGTGCAATACGTATACAAATACACAATATGAATCCAGATATTATATTATGTTTATTATCACAAATACATATGTAGCTTGTTTTTTTTATTTGAACTTCTGTACAATTATTTGCTATGTGATGAATCATGAAAAACAAAGAATGGCTATAATATGCTAGTCGAAAGAACATATATGTATATATTGACTCTAGGGATGCTGTTCTCTTTTTTTTAACTTTAATTTTTTGACAGTTTGAATTTTTGTATGTAAATATTATAGTAAACAATACTTATTTACTTTACTGACTGTATAATACTTATTTGCTAAATGTATTTAAAACTTTAGGCATAAAATATAGAATAAATAACAGAAATTACCTTCTTGACATTAGCTTGGATTCTGAAAACCAAAGCTTTAATAGTTTCCCCAAAGCTACTAGTGACTTGAATAGAATTAGCACTAGCTGCAACAAGAAATGTAGTTAATGTATTAAGCAATTGTTAATAGCAATAACAAATTAATTCATATCTTTGTGACAAAATCAAATGGAACATATATTATACCTTGGAACCTTCACCAATTATATACTAGGCAAGAACAACGGTTGCAATACAATCCCCCACCGAATCAAATATATTTGCAGCAACTTGTCTTACTAATTTAGAATCAATGTTCTTTATAGGGTCCTCTAGCTCAACCTAAAGGAATAAAAGACTGATTTATCATGGTCGTATAATTTTTTTCTTTCAGGCACAGGAAGTCTAAGAGAAATTCTCTCCAATGCTACTATTTAATAGAAGTATATAGACAAATTAGAAAATAAAAGCAGTTAATAATGTACTTCATTTTTTCAAAAAATAGTATTTCATTTTCAAAATAGTATTTCATTTTTTCAAAAAATAAAATAAAACAGTCAAAGAATATTGTAGCCTTGTAGGGCATTAAGATTACTGGTTAATTATAGAGCCTATAAAATAAGTCAGCATTGACTTAGGTACTATGTCATGACATACATGATGGGTAATTGGACAACAAACATAGATCAAATCATAATTGGAGAGTAAATAAGGTAGCTTTAAAGCATGCATTTAATTTTTTTTCCATATAAGCTACAAGTCTGTTAAAAAATAATCAACAACTATTTACATACTAAATTGATTGCAATATAAACGAATTATTCAACAAACATGCTGCTATAGCACAAATTATTTAAATGCCTTAACCTAACTGTGCAATCAGGTTACATAAGATAGAAGAATTGGTGTCATAGTTTAAGACAGTATGAAACGATATTTGTCCTATGAAAAATCAGTCTGAGACTATCTTTTATTCTCTCCATTGACCAAGTTAAACCCTTGAATCAACTAACCTTTTTAACATTATTCATGGAAACTTTAATAAAATAGACCATCGACAATCACAATTTATCTTGTGAAGAAAGCAACAAGTGCAGATGGGAAATTAAGGGAACAATAAAAAAGGTTTTCAAAATTCAATACGTAACAGTAATACATCTTGCAAACAATATACAATAGAAAGGGTAGATAAAGATCCTAATTTTAGAGTAAATTCATACGTTCAGAGAAAAGGATACCTCGAAACCAGACGATGTCGTCATAATCGTCGTTCGTGGGAGATTACCAAATCGCTATGTTGAAGGAGTGCTCTCTGATCAATATTGAATGAGACTTAGGCAAGGAAAGCACAGCGACAAAGGGCTAGAATTCACTTGTCGACAGTAGCAATTAATGATTTTCTTTTTTAATGTTGTTGGTGAATCCAGGTCAAGTAAATTAGGAAATTTTTTTCTTAGGGTTCTAATTGAGAGGTGAAATGGGAAGGTAAAAGTGGGAGCGAAGCGAAATGATCGAAAAGAAGCGGTCTGGAAATTATTTTGTGTGCCACTTATAAATTTTGACATATGACGGCGAAGGCCAATGCCATATGTATTTTCTTTTAGTTTTGATGCACGTAAAAACACAACCAACACTTAAACGCTGTGGCACATTGCACTTAATAACCATTTTTCTCATAGTGATTTAACCTTTTAAATCATACTTATACAAGGAAAATATATTTTTAGCTCTTATTCTAAGCTATTTTTCCATGTTATATATACTTTATCCAAAATAATGTTGATGAAATTTAATGAGCATTAGGTATCCTTCCAAAACAAGTTAAAACCCTTTTTAACTTGAAAACACTAAAGCTATATTGCCTAGTTAATACATTCGAAACCTTCGTTTAAAACCTTTAAACAACCCTTTTAAAATCATTGAAAGTACTCATTTTGACACCATTGAAAGTGATTCTTTCGAAACCAAGTAAAAACCTTTCCTTAAACTAGTCTAAAAAGCCAAATCCTTCCTTTCGAAAGCATAGAAAAACATTCCATTCGAAAGCTTTAAAATATTAGACATCCTTGTTTAAAACTTTTAAATATTGCCTTTCGAAAACATAGGAAAAACCTTTCCTTTCAACCCTTTTGAAACCACTGGGGAACCACCCCTTCGAAACCATTTATTAAAACCTTTCGAAAGCATCAAAACTCAACTCTTTCGATAGCACTTGGGTTAAATTTAAAACATGTGGAAATACCTTTTGAAACCATTAAAACTATCTCTTTCAAAACCATTTAGGTTATAATTCAATTCAGATAAAAGGGTCATTAAATCAATTAAGTCAAAAGCATCTATTTTGAAACCTGTTCCTAAGTACAGAAGTGATGGTGTCGAAACAATCCCTTCGAAAGCATTGGAGAAGTGGCCAAATTTTAGAAAACAAAATATCCCCTTTGAAACCATCTAGGTCGAAAGGAAGAAAGCGGCAACCAAAAGGTTTCGACTTAGTCAAAAGCAATTATTTTAAAACAAAAGCGCAACCCAATCGAAACAGTTTCTTTAAATTCATTTGACCTAGTCGAAAGATAACTAAATCGAAATCTACTTAATTGAAAGCAAGCAGGCGCATTTTCATGTAAAAGCAAGGTAATGCCTCAACCACTTCGGAACCCCTGGTTTCAACTCTATACTTTTTAGCCTACATCAAATTCACTACGTACCAGTTCCTTGATACCACGTGCATAGGTTTCGATAGTGTCGGAGGTGAAGATAAGTAGGCGGGCCTGGTGTTGAAAGCATCGAAATAGTGAAAAACATGTATATTTCTCCTTTTAAAATATTTCATTGTACCTAACCTGCCTTGTTTATCGAATTGTGATTGGTTGCAAGTTTCTCTTTTCTAAAGCACTACCGACTTTCGAGAATTAACAATTTAATTTATCTACAAAAAGCCCCTTCTCCTTTTAAAAATATATAAAACATTTAAGTCTCATACCTTAAATAATTTTATATATCCATTAAAACACTTAGAAAAATTCTATAAAAATTACATAAAATCACTTTTTATATGTTTTCTAACATATATAAATTTTAGACTCAAACCAAATTTTATTTAACCGTAAATAATTTATAGCCCAAAATAACATATGCTTCACTAGAAATTCACATAAATTCTGAAAATTTTGAAATTTGCAACCCATCTCTAAAATATTGTTTCTAATCTTCATAAAAATTTGCAAGGCATTTGGTTATCATTTATTAGGGTTTTCATATCAAAACATGTCATAAAATCTGTTATCTCGTCTTTTGGCAAGACTGTGGTACCAAAGAATTAATAGAAAACCGAAGAAAATCAGTCTCGAAGATCGGTTATACATCGGTTCATTATGGATACTAATGGGTTTTGTCTAAGTCTGGATCGAGTTACAAATGTTATAGTATGACAAGAAAAGCTATGAAAGCCAACATCTCGAATTTCAAGTCAATTGGAGTTCGTACGCTTAAGATACGGATCGATGAAGTTTCATGGGAAGCAAGTGTAGTTCGTACCCAAACAGTTTGTATCCGTTAAGTTGGCAATCATCTCCTTCATATACACTTCTTTAGTATACATGGAAGACTCATCAACTCATATCCATCACTTGGAAATGCTTCATATCGCTTCATGACCCTCCTAGCTCATATAGATCGCCACTTGCTAATTCGTGTCGATCAGGCCAGTGATCGGTACAAAATAAAAAAAAAACCCTCTCATCAATACGAATCCTATCAATAAGCAAACGCAAAGTAGGTTCTGCGTTATCGATACGAAGAACACAAGATTGTATCAATTTATAAAGGACCGATACGAAGTGGAGAGCAAGGAAACGATACGAAAGGAAATATTCCAGATTGATAGAATCGAAGCAACGGGTACGAACAAGACCTACAAGGAAGGAGGACTCGGTCACTCGGCATGAAAAGTGGATCGATCCTAGAAGACAGTGCTATGTGACCTAACATGTATGTGCCCAGAAGTGATACAAACAGGATCGATATGAAGGTATCGACACGAAGTTAGCAGCGTGCAACAAATTCACACTTGCATCGACGTTAACTCAAAATCTACAAGTCCAAATGCCACCAAATTTTCACAAAAGCTTGCGTATAACCTCAAGATTGTACCGGATTGATCCCAGCCCAAAAAGACCATTTCTCGATCAATAAGAACTCGGTATGTGTAGCTCTTGGATCGAGTCGAAATCATCAGGGATCAATCCCATGGGCCCATATACATGAGAGAAGATGTTTTTCGAGTTTAGGGCGAGATATTTGCTATCTACGCCTATGAATAGCTGCCTTAGTCTTTCAGAAAATGAACTTTTGGAACTCCATTACGCCGATACTCTATTGAAATTACTATTATACTTCGATTATATTATTGTAAACCAATGTAACGAGCGAGTTTTAATTAATAAAACCACAACTCTTCAAAATGGACGTAGGCTACAATGCAAAACCACTATAAATCTTTTGTTTCTACTGCTTTCCTTTTAAAATTTGAGTGTTCTTCATATTTATATTTGTTACCTGGCACTTTGGCCCGAGTACAAGGCAATAGTTGCAGAGACTGTGTTAAGAAAACTTAAGTCATGACGGACTAGAAGTGCCCGATGTGAATTCATTGGCTTGTATATGTGGTTCGGTGGTAGATGTTAGGCCTAGGTGGGTCGATCTGAGCATATCGATCAAGATATTCAAGGAAGAGAAGCTCGGAATTTTGTGGGCTGGCCTCAGGGAAATTGTTTTAGGTGGATCGGCTATAACGGTTGGGCCTTAGCGGATCGGTCAAGGTGGATGAAGTGGGAGTGGATCGGTTATAGTGGTTCTTCCTTGGCAGATCGACCAAGGTGGATGAAGTGGAAGTGGGTCGGCCATGGTGGTTCGGCCTTGGCGGATCGACGAAGGTGGATGAAATGGAAATGGATCGACAATGGTGGTTAGGCCTTGGCGGGTCGGTCAAGGTGAATGAAGAAGAAGTGGTTCGGCCGTAGTTATTGGGTCAAGGAGATACGATCGACTTCCTTTCACTTCGGCCCAAACCATCACTTACTTCGAGTGACGCTTGGCCAAAGTGGATCGACGACCACCGTTCGGCACTGGAGGATCGGTATGCTCGGTTTGGTGTACAGGAGTTGTCAATCATGGGCTGAAGTGTCCTGGTTATAGGCTTACGTAGGAGAACCAACCAATCTCCGTCTATAAATAGTGGAGCAACGGTACAGTGGAAGGGACCTTTTTTTAGGAATTCTAGGGATACTCTGCCATTTTTTGTACTCACTTCTCTTCTGCTCAAACTTACATTCATGTTTTTTTACAGATTGATATGTACTCAAGTAATTGGGAAAAGTAATAAAGATCATATTCAAAGTGGACGTATGCTATTACGCTGAACCATTATAAATCTGGTGTTTCCTTTTCTATTGTTCTTTTGAATTCAATTGCGTCATTTCTCTATTTTAATTTGCTTTCTTCATTAATCTCTCTACACAACTCTATCCAAGGATGTTAGTGACTAATTTTGGTGCTAACAATATTCTCTACATGCTTGCTATTTGTGATACGTGATTGTAAACGAATGCTTTCATCCATAATTGGGTATTTGTAACCAATTTTGGTGCAAACAAAATCTATGTGAACAACCATAAATCATCAATAAATATATATAATCATTCCATCATTCAAAAACATGGCAAATCAATGCAAAATATTTCAGATTTCATCTTAAAACTGAAAGCAAAAGGAATATGAGATCTAAATATTATTCACCATAGCTTTAGAGATTAAGGAGATTGAGATGTTAATGGATTTGATTTGAATTAGCTTCTTCCTTAGCTTTTATTAATCTTCTTCTCCTTTTTCTTGCAAATGGTGGCAGGCCTCAAGGTTTAAAATTTTGATAAATGAAAATGAACCTGTATAGGATACACGGTCATGGGTTATGGATATAGGAATGGCCTCTTTCTTATTTTACCCCTCCTCTATTTCATTTTAACTCTTATCTTAATTCATTGGTTAAATGGCACAGCTACCTCTTAATAAAATTCAAATCTCAATCCCACAATCAACACATTATTTTATTTAATTAAGCTAATTAAATATCCTAACTAATGCTACCAAAAATATGTGATGTTATAGGCTCCCCTCCATAAAGAATTTCGTCCACGAAATTACGATAAGGCATAATAAACCAATCAAAGAGGTGAACATACCATCAAACAAGTCAGGATAAGTATCTTTAATCTTGTTCTCAACCTCCCAAGTACAGTCCCTCTCATCGTCACTCTACTGGACTTTGACTAATCCGACCATCTTGGTTCTAAGCCTCTTCCCATCTCTTGCAATAATACGAATTGGTTTCTTACAATAGTCTAGCCAAGTTCTACTACTACATGATCTAGCACAGTCAGTGCAATAGTAGTATCCAGGTCTCTAATACACTTTTTGAGATGAGAAACATGGAAAACATCATGGAATCTTGCCGAACTGCTCCGTAACTCAACATTATATGTGAGTTCCTTGATCCTCTCAACAATAGGAAAAGGTCCAATGAATCTCGATGCTAACTTTCCTGATTCCAAAATCTAATCACACCCTTCATTGGTGACACCCTAACGAAAACCTGATCTCCAATTGAGAACTCTAAATCTTTCCGTCTTTTATTTACGTAACTCTTTTACCTCGATCGAGCCTCCTTCATCCTAGCTTGAATAACATCAATCTTTTCTGCAGCTTGTTTAACCAAATCTAGACCAAGAACCAACCTATCCCCGGTCTCCAACCAAAAAATGGAAGATTTGCATGGCCTTCCATACAAAGCTTCAAACGGTGCCATCCCAATACTAGTCAGATAACTGTTGTTAAATGAAAACTCGACTTAATGCAGATGGTCTTCCCATCTTACCTCGAAATCTAACACACAAGCTCTTAACATGTCTTCCAAGCCTCTATTAACTCTTTCTGTTTTTCCATCTGTCTAGGATGGTAAGCAGTACTCATCCCCAAAACTTCATGTAGACTCTTCCAGAAATCATTAGTGAATAAGGAATCTCTATCACTTACTATACTATCAGGAATTTCATGCAGTCTAACAACATTCTTCATGAACACTTCGCAAAAAGAGGTGTCGTTTTAGTTGACTTAACTGGAATGAAATGGGCACTCTTGGTCAATATATCCACTATAACCCATATACTTTCATTTCCTCTGTTTGACCTTGGCAACCCGTCAATAAAATCCATAGACATAGAATTCCACATCCATACCAGAATATCCAATGGTTGAAGCAATCCACTTGGCTTCCGGTGTTTAGCCTTTTCCTATTGGCAATTCGAGCACTACTTTGACCATAAGCCAATATCTCACTTCATACTACCCCAAAGAAACTTCTCTTCATATCCTGATACATCTTAATTCCTCCTTGATGAATAGAGAACTTCGAATGATGGCATTCGTCTAAGACTTCTTTCCTTATGTTTCCCACACTCGGAACATAAAATCTCCCTTTCTTTCTCAACCACCCATTCTAGTCAAGACTGAAATCTTTCAGCTCATCGCTCTCGGTTCCATCTCTTAACTTCCGGATCCGTTCAGCTGACATTGCATCTTCCTCCTGTTTAGAAGTAATCTTCCCAATCAAAACTAGCCGGACTTCTAAACAAGATAACATAGCAGATTGTCCACTAGACCCCGCCTTAAATTTCCACTACACTTTGCAATCTACCAATTCTTCCAAATCTTTCCACTCAGCAATCATTGCTAACACTACATTCTGTTGCTTTCCGCTAAGTGCATCCATAACTTTGTTGCCTTTCCCTAGTGTGTACTCAATCCCAAAATCATAAGCGGCAATAAACTCTAATCACTTGTGCTGTCTCATGTTCAGCTCCTTCTAAGAGAATAAATACTTCAGCGACTTGTGATCTGTATATAACTCAAACCTTTCTCCCAAAAGATAATGTCTCCACACCTTCAAATCAAATATAACTGCAGCCAATTCCAATTCATGCGTCGAATACCTGACCTCGTGTGGTCTAAGCTCACTTCAAGCATAGGCAATCAATTTACCTCTCTACACTAGCATAGCTCCAATCCTGCTCCACACGCATCGGTATAAACCACCAAATCCTGATTCCCTTTTGGAACAACCAACACAAGTGCATGGGTCAATAAGTATTTCAAAATTTGGAATGTTTCCTCACACTTATCGGTCCACACAAACTTTACATCCTTTCTCGTTATGTTGGTCATCTATGCTGCTATCCATGAGAAATCCTTAATGAATCTTCGATAATAACCAGCTAATCCAAGGAAACTCTTTATCTCAGTCACTAGCTCGGGTCTCTTCCAACTATTCTCTGCTTCAATCTTAGTCGGATCTACAGGCAACCCTTTATCTGAGACTACATGGCTAAGAAACTTCACTTCCTTCTTCCAGAAATGACACTTCGAAAACTTCACCTTTAGTTGATGCCACCTCAGTCTCTCTAGCACTACTCTAAGATGAACTTCGTGATCTCTTTCAACCTTAGAGTATATCAAGATATCTTCTATAAAAACCAATACGAACCTATCCAAGTGCTCTCGAAAAGCTCGATTCATCAAAGCCACAGTTTTGGCACGTTAATCAGTCCGAATGGCATAACCATCCATTCGTATGATCCATATCTGGTCCTATATACCATTAGAGGTATACTATCTTTTGTTACTCTGAGATAATGGAAACCTATTGCCAAATCCAACTGTGAAAATATCTTGGCTCCACTCAACTAGTCGAACAAATCGTCAATCCTTGGCAATAGATATCGATTCTTTATCGTCCTCTCATTCAACATGCGATAATCGATACATAGCCTTAATGAATCATCCGGCTTCTTAGCAAACACTACGACTGCTTCCCAAGGTGAACTACTTGGCGTAATAAAGGTCTTGCCTTCCAAATCCACCAACTGCACCTTCAACTCCCTCATCTTAGTAAGGGTCATCCTGCTTGGCGGCTTACTCACTGGTTCCGCTCTTGGAACCAAATCTATCTGAAACTCAATGGCTTATTTCGGTAGTAACTCTACTATAGGCTAAAAACATCTACGAATTCTCTAACCACGAAGACTCGACTCAGCACATCCCAACTCCATAACACCCAAAAAGCATCCACCTCACCTCTACAATCTTCTATGGTATAAACAACTCTGTTACTATAATTAGAGTGTCTAAGCGATATTTTCCTATCCTGGCAGAATATCCTAGCATCGCACTCACTTCACCAATCCATACCAAGAATAATTCAGAATCACAAAAATCAAATACATGCAAACTGCAAACAAAAGTATGACCTAACAAGTCAAATTCTAACTGGTCACACCTCATCCCTAGAGTTGCATGCCCTCCTATTGGATTCGCAACCAGTAAGGAAGTAACTAAATACGTGGGTTCTAGGTTGAGCTTATCTGTCAAACATCTAGATATAGAAGAATGTGATGGACTAGTATCAAATAGAACGCTAACAGACATACCATGAATCTGAAGCGTACCTCCCAAGATTGCCTTTTCTTTCTCCTGAGCCGTTGACTTCGATGTAGCAGGCTCCAATGCATACTCTTTGCCCTTTCCATCCTTAGCGGGCTCCTTGTATTGATTCTTATACTGGCCAATCTGGTCGCAATTGAAGCACCAAACATTCTTCTTGCCGTCTACCTTCTTTTCCTTTCCAGCACTACACTCATTAGCAAAATGCCCCTTCATATCGCACTTAAACCAGACAACCTCTGACCTCCCTTTCTTAGCTGCTCCACCCTTCTGAGCACCCTTCTTAGGAAAGAATTCCTTCTTATGATTCTGCCCAAACTGGACCTCCTTAGCCCTTCTGTTCTCTAATGAATCAAGACTCTCCTCATGCCTTAAGGCCATCTCCACTATAAAATAAGAAGGATCTCTAAATGAGGTAATGTAACTCTTGCTAACTCAGACATCAATCCCTGATAATTTTCTCATTCCTCTTCACCGCTGTATCCAATGAAACATACCTATATCTAGCCAACTCCTTAAAACTTCTAGCATACTCTAGAACACACATCTCTCACTACTCTAATTCAGAAAACTTCCTGATCAGAGCTGGCTGTGCCATTATAGACATGAACCACTCCTGGAACCTCCTCTTGAAATCTGCCGATATTATTGTCTCCTCATCCATTGCCACAGTCACACTATTCCACAATAACAAAGATGCTTCCTGAAGCTGCCTCGAAGCAAGCCTCCTATTCTGCTCTTCATTGAGCCCCAAGTCTATGAAGATTCCCTCACAGAGCAGTAACCAATTCTTCACCTCTATAAAATCCTCTGTTCTCGAAAATGGCTTCCCCCTAAGCTTAGCATAATCTCCGCATAGCTTAGCATAATGGTTAACTACCAGAATTTTCGGAACCCCTACTCCTGTAGCATTTCCTCCTAACACTCCAGCCGTAACTTCCGCTTGCATCATATTCATGAAAAACTGATACATAGCTCCAATGTCCACTTTCGGGACTTCAGCAGCCACATTCTCTGCTTGTGTTTGACCTTGGGTCCTCCTCGCATTAGGTTTAGCATTCCCATCAGTGCATTCCCCTCCAGGGTTAACCCTTCCTCTTTTACCATCCATTAGGTCTAGCATTCCCATCAGTGCCTTCCCCTCCTGGGTTAACCCTTCCTCTTCTACCATCCATGTGTATTCAAACCTAATGTGATATAGAAAAATAACTCAGCAAAGATAGGAGACCAGAGATAAAGTGTATGCTTATATATAGCAAATACAAGTATGTTACTACAGCATTTTCCCAACCCCGTTCTTGCTTTAATTCCTCAGGATTATGTTTCAAAACCATTTTTTGTTATAGTTTTCATAAACCAATACTCTAATAACAAGTTGTAACATCCCGTATCTAGAGCCCAAAAGTTAAGCGCTACAAATGCTACAGTCATCCATAGTATTAGCTTCTTATGAAAAAATACGTTAATGCTAATGGTATCCATAATATCAAAAGCACTTGAACACGAACAAAATCATAGATTCCCAAAAAACAACATTTTATGGATTACATTTCAAAAAAATTCATATCCAAGTTACATAATCTCATATCGTTTCTTAGGTGAAGATCAAATATATCGATTACAAAATATGCCAAGAGCGACATATGACAGTGCCCCCTTGGTTGATCAAAGCTATATAGTAAAAACTGACCCAATATACATAGCGGAAAAAGAAGCAAACTGTAACTCCTAATTAGCTATCCATCAACCACCTATTCATCTCCAGAAGCTTTATTTTCAAAAAATAAAACCTGTAAACTTTAATCCTCAGCCTACGCAAATTAATTTTAAGCACTGAAGAGTTTAAGGGGAAACAAAAACTTCGAGTCAAACATAAAGCTTGGTTTGAATAATACTGTTAAATCTCCGTTTACTGATATTATGTAAGACCACATCGCTTAGTGGAACTGGTTTCACCTCACTAATACCCTTTTCAAAACATATATTTTGCAAATCTTTTCTTACAAACAAATTGGTTAATCATCTGATTATCATAACAATAATAGTAATAGCAAAATCTATTATGCAAAAAATAGTAAACTTGTGAACTATCTATCCATAAGTAATAAATGAACTATATGTTCGATAACTGGGCCGACTGCCTGCAAACTGCACTAACTGTCCGTAAACTGGACTAAGTATCCGCACACTGGACTAACTGTTCGAAAAATGGACTATCTATCTGAATCATTTTCTTAGGGTTAACTACTCTTCAAATTTTTCCTTGAAAACCTTTTCAAAATGATTTAACCTTTTAAATCATATTTATACAGGAAAAATATATTCTTAGCTCTTATTTTAAGCATTTTGCCATGTTATATATACTTTACTCAAAATAATGTTAATGAAATTTAATGAGGATTAGCTGTCCTTCCAAAACAAGTTAAAACCCTTTTTAACTTGAAAACACTTAGGTTATACTGCATAGTTAATACATTCGAAACCTTTGTTTAAAATCTTTAAACAACCCTTTTGAAACCATTTAAAGTACCCATTCGACACTATTGAAAGTAACTCTTTCGAAACCAAGTAAAACCATTTACTTAAACTAGGCCAAAAGATCAAATCCTTCCTTTCAAAAGCATAGAAAAACCTTCCCTTCGAAACTTTAAAATATGTTATAACTCAGATTTTTGGTAACATTATTAAGGCTATTTAATTAGTTAAATAAAATAAATAATGTGTTGATTAAGGGATTGAGATTTGATTTTAATTAGGGATTGCCGTGCCATGTAACAATGAATTAAAAGAAGAGTTTAACATGAAATAAAGGAAGGGTAAAATAGGAAAGAGGCCATTCCTATATCTATTCCCTTAGGCTATGTATTATACTACACGTTCATTTCATGTTCTTAAAATTTTCAAACAAGAGGTCGGCCACCATTAACAAGAGTAAGAGGAAGAAAAACTAGGTAGAAGCTTAAGAAAATCAAATCCATTCATATCTCAATCTCATTAATCTCTAAAGCTAAGGTGACTAATGTTTATGTCTCATATTTGTTTTGTTTTCGGTTTTAAGATGAATTTCGAATATTTTACATTGATTTTCTGTGTTTTTGAATGATGGAATGATTATATATATTTGTTGATGAATTATGGTTATTCATATTGAATTTATGATATGTTTTAAGGTGAAAACACTACTAAATGACATTTAAATGCCCTGCGAATTTTTATACTGACCGAAAATAAAATTTTGGAGATGGGTGTCAATTTTCAGAATTTTCATGGGATTAATATGAATTTTCTAGTTAAGAAAATGTTAATTTGGCTTATAAATTATTTATGATTACATAATAAAAGATTAGGGTTTGAAATTTTTATATGTTGGAAAACATATTTAAATATATTTTATGGAATTTTTGTACAATTTTCTTAAGTGTTTTGATGGATAAATAAAATTATTTAAGGTATGGGGCTTAAATGTTTTATATATTTATAAAAGGAGAAGGGGCTCTTTGCAAATGATTCAAATTTGTTGATTCCAGAAATTGGTAGCACTTTTGAAAAAGCAACATTAACCGATCGGATTTAGGCAACTAAGGCAGGTTAAGTATAAAAGAACAGTTTAAAAGGACGAAAAACATGTTTTCACTATTTCGATGTTTTTAGCACCAGGTTCTGCCTTTTTATCTTTGCATCTGTTATAGTTGAAACCAATGCATATGGTATCAGGTGAGTGGTAAGTAGTGAATTGATGTAGGAGGAAGGCATTGAGTCAAAACTAGGGGGTTCCGAAGGGGTTGAGGCATTACTTTCGCTTTAAAGGAATATGCACCAGCTTGATTTCGACTAAGATGCTTTCGACTTGGTTAGCTTTCGACTAGGTTAAATGCTTTCAAAAGAGTGGTTTCGATTGGGTTGCGCTTTTTTTAATGATTTCTTTCAATAGAGTCGAAGCCTTTAGCTGTGTAACATCCTGCCTTTTGGACAGTTTAAGTAGACCCACGTGCCAACTCAAACCATACAGAAGGGCATATTGTTATAGGGGTAAATAAGAAAAAGAAGAGGGAAAAAAGAAGAATCTTGCAGTGGAATGAAAAAATATAATAATCAAATAACAGTTCATGAAGTTGTTTGCAAAACATTTGATTATACTTATGCAACACAGAATCAGAGTTGCACATATCATAGATAAATAAATAATAATGCAGTGGAACAATGTGATGCAGTGGAATAAATATAGTAAATAATTGTAGCAAAAATCTTTGTCTTCATTCTCCAGGAATAAGGTCTTCAAATCCTGAAATGCTCAGGCCGACCCAAGCGAATTGAAAGACAAAACACTCGAGCCAAAACTAAAAGATCTTATGTATGTTAAATTAATGGTACATATGCGTGTGATTGCGTTAGAGATGTTTATGGGGTATAACATCTCCTATCAAGTGTCTAACGTGAGTGCATTAACTTAGGAGATGTTTGGGATTACCATCTCCTAAGGATCCGTTAAACTATCTATTATATTATACAATATGCTATTATAATAGTGTCTACAGTAAAGTAAAGTATTAAAATAGCGTTAAGGCATGACCCATATCCCCCTTAACACATTTTTATATATTCCCATAGTCTATGCAGTACCATAATCCCACCCGTACTGGACGCCGTCAGAGGGCACTCCATAGGTATAGTACAAAACAAACTCGTAGAAGGTGCGCTAGGGTAGATGGCACGGCACAACTTGGAAATGCCAGGGTAGATATACCGATTACACATCCGGACTGGTGGTAACGCATAACAACTACTGTCGCCCACCTCGGAATATACTCCCGAGAAAAATCGCTGGTGGCCATCAAATAAATCAGAAGTCAGAATATAGTATCAATGGAGTGTGCCCGATCGGAGGAATGACCTCACTTGGCCCATCAATTGCTATTGTTTTAGCCACCCTATGCCAACTCACGGGAGTCGGGTCCATGCATATACCTCATATAGGATCGCCACCACCATCCTACTTCATTCTGGAATCTCCACCGTGTACATAGTTGTCAAATTGGTTTTTGGTATTGGCAGAGAGTATGACAACATCCGATCCCGGTCTCTTTAATAACCAATCGCTTATTACACACCGAATGGTTCTTTTACATCCCCAAAATCATTTCATAATTTATATCAAAATATCATATTCAATTCAAACCATATCAGTTTCGAAATTATTACTTACTTTCGAAATCATATTCGCCTTTGAAATCATAGTTCGATAATTATATTTCCTTTCAAAGTCAAATTCACAAATTATATCAAAATATCGTGTTCTTAGAAAAACTATACCACTTTCAAATCATATTTCTTCCAAAAATCATATTTCCAAAACGGGTTAAGTTCTTTGCTTCAAAATCATCATTTCGATTTGTTATAAAATTCAAAATTCCAACTTAGTTTATAATGTCATTTAACCTTATTCTCTTTTTAAACTAATTGAAATGAATATAAACTCTTCCAAGTATTTATTTGAAAATTTAGAAATTAGTTTAAATAGATCTAAATAGTTAAAATGCTCTAAATAGTTTAATTATAGGTAAATGCTTTTAAATTGATTTATGATAGTAAAATAGATTTAAATTAGATTAAATATAATTAAAATAGATTAAATAGCTTAAAATTGATTGAGTAGATTTAAAATAAATTAAAAGGGTTTAATTAGTTTTTAAAATAAATTAAATTAGCTTTTAAAAATCTATAAATTAATAACGAAACGAATACTAGAATAAAGTAACAAATGATAACTAAAGCTAATAATTAACAATCTGAATGAAATTACAATTATTTGAAATAATATAAACTGTTATACTTGGTTATAAATTGATATAAGAAAACAAATGCAAACATTAAATTGGTAAATGATATAGTATGAGATAAATGACCATTGAATAAAATTTGGGTTATATAAGAATTGTAAAATTTGTTTGTGAATAATGAATTAGTAAGTGTGATTAAAAGTTACAGTAACGATTGTTGTAAGTTACCTGTTTGTTTGGTTTATTTAATTGAAATGGGAAATAGATTAAAATTTAATGAAATTTAATGTTACATTAATGAGGTTTAGACAATAATTGGAAAATGGGAATGTAATAGAATGAGTAGGAATGTAAATTTATTCGTAAGGTAATAATTAAGTTAATAAAAGGATTGAAATTGAATCAAATTAATTTATTGGAATTAATTATAATTAATTGAAATTATTGAAATTGAGATTTAACAATATAATTAGTGTGATATTCAATATCAAATTGATATAGGAATTTGTCATAAAGGATTATAAACTACCTAGTAAACCAAACTGATAGAATTGTAAATAACTTAATATTTGAGTGACAAAGTGATTTAATTAGTTAATTATTAATTTATTTAATTAACGTGACAATAGCCATTTTGGCCACTAACTCGGATTTCAACGAAACCTGTTTCATTGGATCCGTAACGGTGAATTATGGTAGGATTTCAAGTTTCACAGCGATTGGACTTGTCATTTGTTCGTATAGGCTCGAAACACCTAGAAATCAACTTAATTGAAATCAATTGAAATCTATTTGAAATAAGCTGAATTTAATATAACTTCTTAACACGATGGAATTAGGACTGAAACCTGTCACATTGATTTTAAAATATTTGAAAACATCTATTCTAACATATGGGTTAACCCATTTTCGTTACGGAGTCGAAATATGCTTTTAGGGTCATGTATCATTCAATCAATCTGACCATTCTTTTCTATTTCAGCAATATTTATAAATAGCTCATTATAAACCCTAGGTTATCTTCATGCTCATTTGTCTGTACATACATTTCCTTCCTGACTCCTCATTCCAATGGTAGACAAAACCTAATTCCCAAATACTGAAATTCAATTTCAATTCAAAAAAAAACAAATCCAAAAATTCAGACTCCTTAAAACATACCGAATAATATATTGATTTGAAGCTCTCGACGAGCGCAAGTCAATTAGTGATTCGTTTCTCGATCTGGGTTGCTGTGTGGCCAAAATTTCTAGATTATTTTTGGCCATTCATATTAGATTGTCGTTTTAATGATGGATCTAAATCGTGGAGCCGATCGGAGGGCATGGATTCGAAGAGTAGGTCGAAGGCTTTCAATATGTACGGTTCGTTTGGTTTATAGGGTGCTTGGATCGCCAGAATCGGGCGTCTTCGTCGGTGGTGACTGGCAAGCAAGATGCGACCGGATGTCGCCGCGCTCAGGGTCAAGGTGCGGCATGGATAGGGCATTCGACTGGCGTTGCTCGATCGTGATGACTCTAGCAGTAGCCGGCGCAGTTGAGTAGAGATTATGCGTGGCTAAACGAGGTTGTCGATCGCAATCTGTCGAAACTAATTAGGGCTCAGAGCTGATGATGTGGATGGTGAGATTTTGATTTGTTTTTTAAAAAAAACTAATTTTTTTATTCAAATGTTCTAATTGCATTAACTTTTACATCCGAGGTCGGATTTGCGCACGGTTTGTTCCTTGGGATCGTATTGAAATTTCAGACATTTTGATGCCTTTTTTGACGAATTCTGAGACAAGTTGAATTTTGGTTTAAATTGGATTCAAATTCAATTTAAATTCAAAGGTGAGTGTTTTAACCCACTCACAACTTTTAAAATTTCTTATTGTTTGTTAAATTTAATTTATGATGTGATTAGGAATTTATTTATGACTGTTTGGTATATTTAAATCACCATCTCAGTTAATTAGAATTTATTTGAATTAAATCATTATTTAATTTATTATTGAATATAAATTGCCAGTTAAATACCCGTCATCGATTATCAGTTCTATATTGATATTTATTGATTGTTTTGGATGATGAATGTGATGGATGTTGATTGTTGATATTGGATGAATGGATGTTGTATTTTATATCGTTATAAACTGCAAGTTCACTATGGGTTGAAACGATACATACCCAATGATCTATAGACTAAGGAAAAATTGTGGGTTGAAATGATAGACTTGAGCGATTTTATCGATTTTATTTAATTCGGGATTATGGTCCGAAATGACATATAACCGTAAAATTTTAAATTGCGGATTAAAATGATAAATATCTGTATCACTTGACCCTAGGGTAGAAAATTATATACGGACACCGGATTGGTTAAATTTAATGATTTTGAACTACTTAATTTTTGAATTAATTAAATGATATCTAGAAATAAAATTTGATGTATGTAAATGGAGGTATTATTGCAAAATCAAGTTTTGTTTTAAAATGTAAATTGGTTTAAAAGGAATTGCTTTAAGCAATTAAATTGGAAGTTTAAAGTTAAACTTTTATGTATAAATAAAATTCTATCCAAATTATGTTATTGAAGTTGTTTGAAAATAAACTTAAAATATTTTGAAATTGGATTAATCCGAATCGATATTTTGAACATGGATTGAAATGATATGAAATTCAATAGTTTATTGAAACGTTAAATCAAAAGGTTTGCAATTTTGGTTTGTTGACTTGGAAATTGAAAATAGCCCAAATGTGTTGAAACGAAATGAATAGTTTAATTTGATATTAATTCTATATTCATGTTTTAATATAAACTGTTTTAAAAATATATTATTTCAAAATTTCTAATTATTAAGATTTTCGAAGTATTAAACTATTTTAACCTATATTAATTTTATCAAGTCATTTTAAACTATTTTAAACCATTTAATTTATTTAAACTAATTAACCTATTTTAACTTATTTTAAATCTAATTAATCTAGCTTTTTAATTATTTTAAATCTGTATTAACTATTTATAAGTATTTAAGACTATTTTCTTCTAAATTCCACATCAAGAAAATGGATGGGTTATATTCAAATTCTCGATTTTAAAGTGAATATGATTAATGATGTTATAACCTAAATTGGGATTTAAATGTTAACTAGTGGGATATGATGATTTTGATGTTAGTATTGAACCTATTTTGGAAATATGATTTTGGAAGAAATTATGATTTTTGGAAAGGATATGATTTTGAAAGTGAATATGATTTGAAGGTGAATATAATTTCGAAAGTGACGGTTTTGAGAATATGATATATAAATACAAATTTATAATTGACTTTTGAAATATAAAAGAACCATCCGGTGTGTAATAAGCGATTGGTTGTAAAAGAGACCAGGATAGGATATTGTCACACTCTCTCCCAATACCGAAACCACTTTGACAACTTTGTACGCGGTGGAGATTCTTAACGAAATTGGATGGTGGCGACGATCCTATATATACATGGACCCGACTCCCATGAGTTGGCTTATAGTGGCTAAAACAGGAGCAATCGATGGGCCAAGTGAGGTCATTCCTCCGAACGGTCACACTCCATCGATACTATATTTTGACTTTTGATTTATTTAGTGGCCACCTGTAATTTTTACTTGGAAGTGTGTTTCGAGTTGGGCGGTAGTTGCGGCTACGCGTTACCAACATTCTAGAAGTGTAATTGGTATATCTTCCTTGGCATTGCCTTGTTGTGCAGTGTCACCTACCCTAGCGCACTTTCTTCGAGTTTGTTTTCTATCGTACCTATGTGGTATCCTCTGGCGGCCTAGTTTACGGGTAGTTACAGCACTGTATAGACTATTGACAATATAAAATTTGTTAAGGGGGATATGGGTAACGCCTTAACGCTATTTTTATAGTTTACTTTACTATAGACATTATTATAATAGCATATATTACTACATAGTAGATAGTTTAATGGATCGTTAGGAGGTGTGAATCCCAAGCATCTCTTGAGTTAATGCACTCACGTTAGACACTGAATAGGAGATGTCAATCCCCGTATACATCTCTGACGCCGTTCCACTCATATTTATTTAGCGTTGATTTAACTTACATAAGATCTTTTAGTTCTGACTCGAGCGTTTTGTCTTTTCAATTTGCTCGGGTCAGCCTGAGCATTTCAAGATTTGAAGACCTTATTTTTGGAGGATGAAGACGAAGATTTGTACTATTATTATTTATTATATTCCACTACATCAAGTTATTCCACTACATTATTTATTATTCTCTGGTATGTGTAACTCTGATTCTATGTTGTATAAGTATGATTAAAAGTTTCGTAAAACAGCTTCATAAACTGTTTATTTGATTATTATATTTTGTCATTCCGCTTCAAGATTCTTTTTGGTTTTTTCTTTCTTTGCCTTTTCTTATTCAGCCCAAGTAACAATCTGCCCTTCTGTATGGTTTGAGTTGGCATGTGTGTCTGCTTAAACTATCCAAAAAGGCGGGATGTTACAAGCTGTCGCTTTCTTCCTTTAGACCAAGATGGTTTCGAAAGAGTTTTTTGGTTTTCTAAAAAAACTTGGTTACTTCTCCAATGCTTTTGAAGGGATGGCTTCGACACCATCACTTCTTTACTTATAAAATGGTTTCGAAATAGGTGCTTTCAATTTAAATATTTTAAAGACCCTTTTTCATGCATTGAAGTAAATCCAAATTGTTTCGAAAGAGATAGTTCCAAATGGTTTCGAAACAGATGCTGTGGACTATAATGGTTTTGACCGAAACAATTTTCAGAGGTTCAGAAGGGTAAATTTTTGAATGGTTTTGAAAGGTTTCCACATGTTTTAAATTGAACCCAAGTGCTTTCTAAAGGATTGAGTTTTGACTCTTTCGAAAGTTTTAATGAATGGTTTCGAAAGGGGTGGCTCCCCAAAGTTTTGACAGGGTCAAAAGAGAAGGTTTTCCTATGTTTTCAAAAGGCAATACTTAAAGGTTTTAAAAGTAGGATGTCTAGGATTTTAAAGCTTTTGAAGGGAAAGTTTTTATTATTTCAAAAGGAAGGATTTAAATGGTTTCGAAAGGATGAATTTGTCCTTTCGACCTAGGTAAGGTAAAGGGTTTTACTTGTTTTCGAAAGGGTTACTTTTAAGGATTTTGAAGGGGCAGTTTAAAGGATTAAACAATTGTTTCAAAAGTAATAAATAAGCAGTATAGCCTAAGTGTTTTCAAATTAAAAGGGATTTTAACTTATTTTGGAAGGATAGATAATCCTTATTAAAATTCATCAACATTATTTTGAGTAAAGTATATATAACATGGCAAAATAGTTTAGAGTAAAGCTAAAGATATATTTTCCTCGTATATGTATGATTTTAAAGGTTAAATAATTTTGAAAAGGTTTTCAAGGAAATTTAAAGGGTAGTTAACCCTAAGAGAATGACTCAGATTAGAAGAACATATAGGACTTATGTAGGGTCGCGCCCTATGCTTATTAACTACTAGCCCCTAGCTAATTTAGTCCAAAATTCCAGTGTGTAGGGCGTAGTCACAGGTAGGACTAAAATGTTGATTACACATAGAACGGAATATTTATGTACAAAGGTAGGTTACTGGTAAGCCATTAAACCATTAGGATCAGTAGACCCTTGGAGAAGTAAGTTAAAGACAGATCGTCTAGAAGTTTTGTCAAACAGTTGTTTAGACCATTTGATACTTTATTTGGAAGGCTTGAGTTAGCCAATGGGGTAGGTAACCCAGTTTGAGGACATTTAGTCCAGATGGCATACAATTAGTCTAGTTTGCGGACAGTCGGCCCAGATTTTGGACAGATAGTCCATTTATTACCTAATTTTCGCATAATGGATATTGCTATTATTGTCATTATCATCATTTTGATTAACTAGTTTGGTTGCAAGAAAGGATTTGCAAAATATATGTTTTGAAAAGATATTAGTGAGGGGAAACCCATTCCGCTAAGCCATGTGGTCTCAATATAAGTAAACCAAAATGTAAAAGAATTATTCACACAAGGCTTTATGTCTGACTTAAAGTTTTTGCTTCCTCTTAAACTCTCGGGTGCTCAAAATTGATTTGAGTAGGTTGAGAGTTGAGGTTTTCATGTTTTTGAAGTTTTGACGAATAGAGATTTCGAAGACGAGCGGGTGGTTGATATATAGCTAATTAGGAGTTATAGATTATTATGTTTATTTTATATCAAGTCAGATTTGACTATATTTTCTCTGATCAACCAAGGGGCATTGTCATATGTTGCTCTTGGCATATTTTTGTAACGATGTGTTTAATCATTGCTTGGGAAACATTATGGAATTATGCAACATGGGTATAATTTAGTATTTCAAAATGTAATCAGCAAGATATTGTTTTAAAATCTATGATTTTGTTCATATTGATGTGCTTCTAATATTATGGATATCATTAGCGTTTCCGTATTTTGTCACCAAAAGTTAATATTGTGGACGACTACAGCATCTGCAACGCTTAGCTTTTGGCCCCTAGATATGGGATTTACAACTTGGTATCAGAGCATAGGTTTATGAAAAACTTCAACTAAAAATGGTTTTGAAAACATAATCTTAAGGAATTAGAGTAAGATTGGGGCATAGTTTGAAACTATGGTAACGTACTTGTATTTGCTACGTATATATAGTATACGCTTTTTCTATAGTCTCCTAACTTTGTTAGGGTTAATTTTCCTATATCTTATTTGGTTTGAATACAGATATGGATGGTAGAAGAGTAAGGTTAACCTAGGAGGGCAAGGCACTGATGGAAATTCCATACCTAATACAAGGAGAGCCCAGGGTCAGGAACAAGCAGAGAATGATGGTGCTGGAGTCCCCCAGTTGGAATGGAAGCTATGTATCAGTTTTTCAGGAATATTATATCATTCTTGGAATTTTAGCTAAAAATAATTTGATAACTGATTTAATGTTTGCGATTTAATTTTGGAAAAAAATATTAATCAAATTTAATTTTGGATTTAATTGTGAATATATTTAGAATATATTTGCATTTGAAATATAAAAATTATAATTGAATTCATCAAATTTAATAAGATATATGTTCATTTAGTTATACAAACGAATTATAATTAGATTTTTAAATTTAATGAATATATTGACAAAGAATATTGTTGATTTGAAATATACTAAAATGAATATATTGAAAACAAATTGGATTTATTTTGGAATAAATATGAAGATTCCAGAATAAATTAAAAATATATGTTATAAAATAGTATTTTGGATCGGGATTCAATTATAAACATTTCGAAAGTAAATATAGTTGTATATAAATATATAAAAGTAATAAGTACAGGATATGAATTTTATACATGTACAAAACATAAATAAACATAGTTAATATATATATATAAGAAAATAAAAATTTGTAAGTATAAAACTAACCAAGGATCTAAATATAAATTGGATTGAATATTTTTAAATATCAATATAAAAATAAAAACATGTTAATATATAAGAATCATTTTCTTATGGTTGTATAAATAGTTATAAAAAGAAATATAAATAGAAAATAATATAAAGCTATTCGAATTTAATGGATTTAAAAGTTGTATAAATATAATGTGTGAATGTAAATATAAAATACACATAAGATAAATCAATTCATAAATTGGTTAAGGATTTAAAATAAAAATTTTAAATCTGGAATAAAGTAAAATTTAATTAAAATTTTAAAATGCTTTTCTTTTATACTTGAAGATAAATATAATAATATATATGTAATCAAATATAAAAGCTTATATATATATATATATATATATATCTTTTGAAATAAAGGAGTTGAAAAAAAATAGTTTGTATACACATGTAAACATAAGAGAACAAGGGTTTAAAACTAAAATCTTAACTAATTAAATTAAGGGGTGTAAACATAAAAATGCAAATTTGGACAAGTGTAGATCATGCATAAAGAAGATAAACAAGTGTCAAAATGGTTTCAGAAAAAAAAGTAAAAAAAAAATTACATCAGGCCATTCAACTTCTCAAATCTGAAAATCAACTCTACAGAATCAAAGCCAGTAAAAAAAGAAAAAAAACAGTCTTCAATCAAAAACCTGATGATTTAAAACCAGAGTGAAAAAAAATAAAACAAAAAAAGCTTCAAACCCGAAGCAAAGCCCAGAGAAAAGAAAAAAGTTCTTAAGCAAATCAAGTTTGCAAATCAAATCCAAGGCTACATCTTCTTAAAATCTGGAATCAAACAGTTTCAGATATTCTCAAATCTGATGAAAACAAACCTGCAAAACAACAAATTCAACATAATCAAAGTTGCAGTTCAAACCATTAGTTTCAGGAATCAAAACCAAAGTATTTAAAACTAGAAATTAGATCAAATCTACAAGCCTGGGTTTAGTCAAAGCAACTTCTGTTTTGGAAAGCAAACAATCAACCTGGAACCAAAACAAAGATGAAAAAGCAGACCAGTTTGAAAAATTGCATGGTCCAGATTTTCAAACTCAAGCTGCTCCTCTGTTCAACCATTACAGGTGAGAAAACACCCATTTTTAATTTAAATCTCTTTGCATGTGAGCAAACCCTCAGTCCCTTATATGTTTGAAGTTGTTTGAATGAGTGTGCATGCAAAAGAAAATCTGTATGTATATTTGTTATGTTGCTTGTGCATGTTTGGGATTAGAAAAGACATCTTTGTTCTTGTTACAGGAATTGAAAATCTATTAAAAAAAATCTAAAATCTTCCCATCTAAGTAATTTCAGACTTCGATTTCTAAACGAAAAGCGATAATAACTATGAAATCCAATGTTTAAAAATTATTTCAAGTATACCTACTGAGTAAACAATTTAGAAATTGGAAATTACAAGATGAACACCCTTTATCAAAAAATCAAGTATCAATGTTTTTGAATTCCACTTACATCATTTAGTTCGATTTTGAAAGACATGAATTTTAGTAGCAAATCCAAGATTTTTAAAACTATAATATGTGAGAAATTGTAAATTTATCCAAATTAGGGTTTTTGTCAATTCCCGCTGACCAAAGAAGAATCAAGCTTCCAGTTCGAATCTGGAGGGGAAGAATGTGATGTAGATTATAGGAAAAATGATCGCAATTTTTTTTATCAATTATGGTGGACAGACGAAACAATTTTAGGGTTTTAAACCGAACCGTGCTCGATGAAGTTTAAGGGGGGGTTCGTCGTTGAGAAGGCATTGGGGTCGGTTGCTCAAGGGGGATCGATGCTTTGGTTCGTGACAAAGCTTTGGTTAGGACGGCATGGTCGATAGTGACTGGGATCGGTGGCGGGGGAAAAATTTCGTAAAATGGTTGGGTTTCTGGGTTGTTCCAGCTTTGGCTCAACATGTACGATTCCATTTTTGTGATTGAAGCTTGGATCTGAAGGGAGGAACCAATGGTGGGGGTTGACGATGACTTCTTGTCGTCGGTGAAGTTGATTGGAGATTATTCAATCACTTGTGCACATGTACAGGTGACGATAATGTCAGTGGGTATGGGTTTCAGGAAGAAGAACGTTGCCTCGAAAATGATTCCGGGGAGAAAGGGATGTGGGTCGAGTAGGCTACCGTGGTTTTGTGAGAGTTAAAATTTTACCAGACTTTAAAACTTTAAATTTTTAACTAAGCTTTAAAAAGGAAAAAAAAGAAGAAAGCTCGGGAATTTTGTGTTTTCACTCGGGTATCTGCTCGGGTAGGTTATGGAGGTGACCCGGGTTGTGAATTAAAGGTTAACAAGATTGAGTTTTAACAAGTTAAGTTTAAACTAATTTTCTTTAAAAAAACAATTTTGAGTAATAAAATGATTAATTAATGTTTGATTAAGTTGAGGAAAGTATTTTAAGTTTTCTTGATAAAGTTTAAAAAGTTGATTGTTTAAAAGTAATTGTATAATGGGAAATACCAAGATGTTGCAAAGGTGATTAAATGATAATTACTTAATAACAGTAATTAAAGAATAATTAATAAATTTCCTAATTGATGATTAACAGGTAATTTATTGCTACAAGATAAAAAATAATAATTACTTAATGGAAGTAATTAAGGTATGAATAATTAATGATTTAAACTTGATAAATCGAGTGTTTAAAGGTTAGTTAATTATGAAATAATTAATTTATGTGATAAAATTAATTAAGGTAATTAATTTGAGAATAATTAATCAATTAAAGGTTAATGAATTAATGAAAGTAATTAAGGGGTAATTACTGAATGTACTAATTAACAGTTAATTAATTTAAGGTTAGTTAATAATTAATAATTAAAGGTGGATTAATTTATAATTACTTAAGGAAATTAATTAAAGTTTAATTAATTTTGCAATTAACTTAAAGGTTAATTTAATTAATGTGATTAATTATGGAATAATTAATAAATCAAGGATGATTAATTAGCAGGGTAATTAATTAATTAATATTAAATGATAAATTTGGGTAAATAACTCATAAGTAATTAATTTAATTGCAAATTAAATTGAATTAATTAAGGATTAACACATTTAATTAATCCTGCTTATAAATTATTATTGAATGCTTGAATTGCTTATGAATGGTTGTATAGTTTGACATGCCTTGAATTGATTATCTTATCTGCTCTGTGATATTCTGATTTGTGTTGTAAACCGTTATGTAATTTATTCATATGTGATGTAATTTATGCATTCGTGATGTAACTTATTTATCTGTGAATCTGTGTATATAGATAAGCGTTATTGGAATATACCGCTTATCGATATTGTTATTGAATCCATAACGATTGATGTTGTTGCACCATTGTGTAAAAAACCTGGACTACACCTTACACACACAAATATGGATTGCATGAGGAAATCGGTTAAGTCATAAATTTTTAATGATTTTAAAGATGGAATTTTTGAATCCAAAATAGTTTTGGAATCGGAATTGAAAGCTTTTGAAAATAAGTTTCAAAAATAAAAATTATTTTGAATAACTTAATAAAGTTTTGAAATTTAAACAATTTAATTTATATTTGAATTCAATATTTGAAATTGAATTCAAAAAAAATGGAAGTTATGGTTTAAAAAGATTATACAAGTTATAAAGATGTTTATTTGGCTTTTTAACCATTAAAAAAATATTGTTTTGGAATTTAAACCTAAGTTTTATACTTGAATGGCTTTAACTTATGTAATTGTAATCAGCTTTAACTTATGTGAAAGATTTTAAATCTTGTTTTGAAGTCGAAGAGAGTTTTAAATGGTATATCTTTCATATAAAAGATTTGAATTGGAAATGGTTTGAAAGTTATGAATTAAATCTTTAGTTTAAAGTTTGGATAAGTTAATCCAATTTGAAGTGAAATTGTTTTGAAAAGCCGTGAATGAACCATTGTGGAAAATTGATAAACTTTATGAAATGAATCTTTTTATTTAAAAAGATTTGAAATGGTAATTTGTTTAAACCATTTGAAAGTAAGGTTTTGGACAATCAATTGTGACTTAACTGAAATCCCATATCCATATGTTTTTAAATATTGCGCTCATTATTCGGTTTAGCCGAGGAGAAGACCTTGTCTCATATAACTCATTCTGAATAATGATACGTCGATATGGATAACATTTGAAGACCGGTGGTGAAGATCGGGTATTTTCGAGAACGAAAGGATAACTCGTCGATTGTCTCTGCTCTGAGTCGCGCCGGTATAAAGATTCCCTAAGTGATGAGAAGTCCGATCGGGATTGTGAATACCCGGATTGCAAGGGCTTCTTCGAAAGTGCCTTCGGTTCTGTTCAAACCCAAAACAGACTTGTATGGATGTGTGTCTGACATTACACTTTGAGATGTAAAACCGGTTTCTATCAAATACATTTATGTTTGGTGCCGAAGATTTATTTTATAAGCTTAACACCTTTCGCTGAGACGTACGAGCTCAGAGGTTATGTAGTTGATGGTTCCTAATGATACATTCCCAATTTGGTAATGTGGCATACGAAGTGCTGCTGATCATTTGTTGATCAAAGCATGGCTTTGTGAAAAAGCGTATCTTTGTGGACGAGACCTCATCGAGCCTCACAAACCGGTAATTGTCGAAACAGGAAAGATGCGGCAACGTTTCAGGGGTAGCTCCCCTAGGGTATGACCATTCCTTCTGGAAAAGGGTGGTATCATGGTATGGAGCCCAGATACTTTCTCATGTGGGCATTGTCGTATATTTATTTTGTCTTATGTTATTGGTGTACAGGATCGTCGGATAAAGGTCCCAAAGGACCAGGGGTGGCATATCTTAGGTTTTACTCCTCGGGAAAGGGGTAGCCAGCCTTATGTTAGTAGAGAGTCGGGTAGGTTCTCGGGGCATCCCTCCAGAGGCGTTCCCGTGTGGCAATTGGAAGTTCCTTAGCCTGACCATTTGTTGGAAAATCCAAACAAAACAATACGTGCCCTGTACGGTTTTAGTTGTATAACCTTCCATGGAATGTGGCGGTAACCTGCTATTGAACATGGTAGCTATAGTAGGCATACGATGAAATGTTGTATGCTGGCTAGGATTAATATTATACTTTTAAAAGGTTTTTCTACACTATGCACTAGCAATAATATCAATGGAATTTTCTTATATCAAGTATATTTGACTATCATAAGGAAAAATCTGCTCCAATTTTGCGTTTGCATTATGTGTGTGGCGGGAGGCCTTATGGTAATTTCATTTTCTAAAAAGCTTTGCGGATTTAAATTTTAAAATCCTTGGTTGTTCGTTTTAAAGATAAAACTGTTTTTGTTTGCTCACACTAGTCGCACGACTAATCTGGAGTTTATTGTTCCTTTCCTAAACTCTGGGTGCCCACTATTTTCCACATGGGCAGTCTAGAGGTAGGTTTTTCAGATAGTCGAATAGTAGGAATTGATTCGATAGCCTTCGAAGCTCTTTGGATTTATGGATCGCATTTGCTACACTTCAGCATTCGCGACCAGTCTTGCTTATCTTTGTGCAACTTGATGAGGGTTTGAGCTAGCTTTGGATTGAAGATAAAGTTCTTGGAGGTTGGCATTGAAGACATTAATCTTTCCGCTGCTATTTCTTGTATCTCTGATAGTATTGTATCATTCTATTATATTCAGTTATATCAGATATTGTATCAAATGTTGTATATCAAATGTATTATTACTTTTCGTCCGCTGTGTTGTACATAATGTGTTATAAGCTCCGGCGAACCAAATTCGACGTTTGGATCTACGACATTTGAATACGAGTGTTGTACTCGGTGTCGATTTTCGAAGGTTGAGTCAGGATCGCTACAAGTGGTATCAGAGCAGAAGGTTTAAACTTTAGCTCAGGATTATAACACATTAAGTAGCTCATTAGAGATAGGGTGAAGTATACCTTAGAATGAGTAATCCCTAAGATATCCTTTCGAATGCCTCAGTAAATTCTCTTACTATCCACTGATAGTGAGTATGAGTGCAAGAAGAGAACGAGATAGAGGACAGGGAAATACCAGTACAAATGGTTAATGCCCTGCAACAATGGAAATTTCTTTCTCTATCAATCTCCTTTGATTTGATTCCATTTCTTTGATGTCTTCATCGCAGCTCGAGGAAGAAGCTTCGGTGTGATGGTGGCCCTATGAATCATGTAGATAAGACTCTATTTTGGATTCTCTTTGTCAAATTTCTATCAGCTTTTCGTTTATAACTTTGATAGATTTGAAAATTTAAGTTGAAATAAATTGGTTAACTAAAATATAAATTGTATCGATAAAACAATTTCGATTAAACCAAAAATTTGAAATTCTATTGTAATTTCTTGTGTAGATCGAAGTCCGAGGAGGGACAAATTATATAAACTTTGGGATATTTCAACTTGAATTGAATCCATTTGTTTGTTCTTTTGGGTCTAGATATATTCTACGAGTGGTTAGTTATCCCTTTGAACTAACCAATGCCCATGCATACTTCGTAGATCTGGTGACCCGAGTATCTTGTATAGTATTGAATGAGTTTGTTCTCGTATCTATTAGTGATATTCTGATTTGGTGAGCCAAATACAGAATAGATAATCGGCTTGATTTATGAGTCGATTCTCTATCTCTGTGTATCTATCCATTCTTTGTTGTCTCCCTGGCAAATTTCGAGGACGAAATTTTCTTAAGGGGTGGAACCTGTAACATTCCTGGAATTTTAGCTAAAAATAATTTGATAATTGATTTAATGTTTGGGATTAAATTTTGGAAAAAAATTGGTAATCAAATTTAATTTTGGATTTAATTGTTAATTTATTTAGAATATATTTGCATTTGAAATATAAAAATTAAAATTGAATTCATCAAATTTAAAAAGATATACGTTCATTTAGTTATAAAAACGAATTATAATTAAATTTTTAAATTTAATGAATATAGTGACAAAGAATATTGTTGGTTTGAAATATACTAAAATGAATATATTGAAAACAAACTGGATTTATTTTGGAATAAATATGAAGATTCTAGAATAAATTAAAAAGATGTGTTATAAAATTGTATTTTGGATCGAGATTCAAATATAAACATTTTGAAAATAAATATAGTTGTATATATATATATAAAAGTAATAAGTACAGGATATGAATTTTATACATGTACAAAACATAAATAAACATAGTTAATATATATATAAGAAAATAAAAATTTGTAAGTATAAAACTAACCAAGGATCTAAATATAAATTGATTGAATATTTTTAAATATCAATATATAAATAAAAACATGTTAATAAATAAGAATCATTTTCTTATGGTTGTATAAATAGTTATAAAAAGAAATATAAATAGAAAATAATATAAAGCTATTTGAATTTAATGGATTTTAAAAGTTGTATAAATATAATGTGTGAATGCAAATACAAAATACACATAAGATAAATCAATTCACAAATTGGTTAAGGATTTAAAATAAAAAATTTAAATCTGGAATAAAGTAAGATTTAATTAAAATTTTAAAATGCTTTTCTTTTATACTTGAAGATAAATATAATAGTATATATGTAATCAAATATAAAAGCTTTTATATATATATATATATATATATATATATATATCTTTTGAAATAAAGGAGTTGAAAAAAATAGTTTGTGTACACATGTAAACATAAGAGAATGAGGGTTTAAAACTAAAATTTTAACTAATTAAATTAAGGGATGTAAACATAAAAGTGCAAATTTGGACAAGTGTAGATCATGCATAAAGAAGATTACAAGTGTCAAAATGGTTTCATAAAAAAAATTTTACATCAGGCCATTCAACGTCTCAAATCTGAAAATCAAGTCTACAAAATCAAAGCCCGTAAAAAAAGAAAAAAAAAACTATCTTTAATCAAAAACCTGATGATTTAAAACCAGAGTGAAAAAAAAATCAAACAACAAAAGCTTCAAACCTGAAGGAAAGCCCAAAGAAAATAAAAATGTTCTTAAGCAAATCAATTTTGCAATCTAATCCAAGCCTACATCTTCTTCAAATCTGGAATCAAAAAGTTTCAGATATTCTCAAATCTGATGAAAACAAACCTGCAAAAAACAACAAATTCAACGTAATCAAAGTTGCAGTTCAAAACATCAGCTTCAGGAATGAAAACCAAAGTATTTAAAACTGGAAATCAGATCAAATCTACAAGCCTGGGTTTAGTCAAAGCAACTTCTGTTTTGGAAAGCAAACAATCAACCTGGAACCAAAACAAAGATGAAAAGGCAGAGAAGTTTGAAAAATTGCATGGTCCAGATTTTCAAACTCAAGCTGCTCCTCTGTTCAACCATTATAGGTGAGCAGACACCCATTTTTAATTTAAATCTCTTTGCATGTGAGCAAACCCTCAGTCCCTTATATGTTAGAAGTTGTTTGAATGAGTGTGCGTGCAAAAGAAAATCTGTGTGTATATTTGTTATATTGCTTGTGCATGTCTGGGATTAGAAAAGAACATCTCTGTTCTTATTACAGGAATTGAAAATCTGTTAAAAAAAATCTAAAATCTTCCTATCTAAGTAATTTCAGACTTCGATTTCTAAATGAAAAGTGATAATAACTATGAAATGCAAAGTTTAAAAATTATTTCAAGTATACCTACTGAGTAAAAAATTTAGAAATTGGAAATTACAGGATAAACACCCTTTATCAGAAAATCAATTATCAATGTTTTTGAATTCCACTTACATCATTTAGTTCGATTTTTAATGACATGAATTTTAGTAGCAAATCCAAGATTTTTGAAACTATAATACGTGAGAAATTGTAAATTTATCCAAATTGGGGTTTTTGTCAATTCCCGTTGATCAAAGAAGAATCAAGCTTCCAGTTCGAATCTGGAGGGGAAGAATGTGATGTGGATTATAGGAAAAATGATCGCATTTTTTTTTATCAATTATAGTGGACAGACGAAACGACTTTAGGGTTTTAAACCCAACCGTGCTCGATGAAGTTTAATAAGGGGGTTCGTTGTTGAGAAGGCATCGGGGTCGGTCGCTCAAGGGGGATCGATGCTTTGGTTCGTGAAAAAGCTTTGGTCAAGATGGCATGGTCGATAGTGACTGGGTTCGGCGGGGGGGGGGGGGGGGGGGGGGGGGGGGGGGTTCGTAAATTGGTTGGGTTTCTGGGCTGTTCCAGCTTTGGCTCCAACATGTTCGATTCCATTTTCGTGATTGATGCTTTGATCTGAGGGAGGAACCAATGGTGGGGGTTGACGATGACTTGTTGTCGTCGATGAAGTTGATCGGAGATGATTCAATCACATATGCGCATGTATAGGTGACGATAATGTCAGTGGGTATGGGTTTCAGGATGAAGAACGTTGCCTCGAAGATGATTCCGGGAAGAAAAGGATGTGGGTCGAGTGGGCTGTGGGGGTTGTGTGAGAGTCAAAATTTTGCCAGACTTTAGAACTTTAAAATTTTAACTATGCTTTAAAAAGGAAAAAAAAAGAAAGCTCGAAAATTTTGTGTTTTCACTCGGGTATCTGCTCGGGTAGATTATGGAGGTGACCCGGGTTGTGAATTAATGGTTAACAAGATTGAGTTTTAACAAGTTAAGTTTAAACTAATTTTCTTTTAAAAAAAACTATTTTGATTAATAAAATGATTAATTAATGTTTGATTAAGTTGAGGAAAGTATTTTAAGTTTTCTTGATAAAGTTTAAAAAGTTGACTGTTTAAAAGTAATTGTATAATGGGAAATACCAAGATGTTGCAAAGGTGATTAAATGATAATTACTTAATAACAGTAATTAAAGAATAATTAATAAATTTCCTAATTGATGATTATCAGGTAATTTATTACTAAAAGATAAAAAATAATAATTACTTAATGAAATTAATTAAGGACGAATAAATAATGATTTAAACTTGATAAATCGAGTGTTTAAAGGTTAGTTAATTATGAAATAATTAATTTATGTGATAAAATCAATTAAGGTAATTAATTTGAGAATAATTAATCAATTAAAGGTTAATAATTAATGAAAGTAATTAAGAGGTAATTACTGAATGAACTAATTAAAAGTTAATTAATTTAAGGTTGGTTAATTAATTAATAATTAAAGGTGGGTTAATTTATAATTACATAAAGAAATTAATTAAAGGTTAATTAATTTTGCAATTAACTTAAAGGTTAATTTAATTAGTGTGATTAATTATGGAATAATTAATAAATCAAGGATGATTAATTAGCAGGGTAATTAATTAATTAATTAATATTAAATGACAAATTTGGGTAAATAATCCATAAGTAATTAATTTAATTGAAAATTAAATTGAATTAATTAAGGATTAACACATTTAATTAATCCTGCTTATAAATAATTATTGAATGCTTGAATTGCTTATGAATGGTTGTATAATATGACATGCCTTGAATTGATTATCTTATCTGCTCTGTGATATTCTGATTTGTGCTGTAAACTGTGATGTAATTTATTCATTCGTGATGTAACTTATTTATCTATGAATCTGTGTGTATAGATAAGCGTTATTAGAATATACCGCTTATCGATATTGTTATTGAATCCATGATGATTGTTGTTGTTGCACCATTGTGTAAAAACCCTGGACTACACCTTACACACACAAATATGGATTGCACGACGAAATCGATTAAGTCAAAAAAATTTAATGATTTTAAAGATTGAATTTTTGAATCCAAAATAGTTTTGGAATTGGAATTGAAAGCTTTTGAAAATAAGTTTCAAAAATAAGAGTTATTTTGAATAACTTAATAAAGTTTTGAAATTTAAACAATTTAATTTATATTTGAATTCAATATTTGAAGTTGAATTCATTTTTTTTTGGGAATTATGGTTTAAAAAGATTATACAAGTTATAACGGTGTTTATATGGGTTTTTAACCATTAAAAAAATATTGTTTTGGAATTTACATTTAAACCCAAGTTTTATACTTGAATGGCTTTAAATTATGTAAATGTAATCAGCTTTAACTTATGTGAAAGATTTTTAAATCTTGTTTTGAAATCGAAGAGAGTTTTAAATGGTATATCTTTCATATAAAAGATTTGAATTGGAAATGGTTTGAAAGTTATGAATTAAATCTTTAGTTTAAAGTTTGGATAAGTTAATCCAATTCGAAGTGAAATTGTTTCGAAAAGCAGTGAATGAACCTCTGTGGAAAACTGATAAACTTTGTGAAATGAATCTTTTTATTTAAAAAGATTTGAAATGGTAATTTGTTTAAACCATTTGAAAGTAAGGTGTTGGATAATCAGCTGTGACATAACTGAAATCTCGTATCCATATGTTTTTAAATATTGTTCTCATTATTCGTTTTAGCCGGGAGAGGACCTTGTGTCATATAACCTATTGCGAATCATGATACGTCGATATGGATAGCATTTGAAGACCGGTGGTGAAGACCGGGTATTTTCGAGAATGAACGGATAACCCGTCGATTGTCTCTGCACTGAGTCACGCCGGTATAGAGATTCCCTAAGTGATGGAAAGTCCGATCGGGATTGTGAATACCCGGATTGCAAGGGCTTCTTCGGAAGTGCCTTCGGTTCTGTTTGGTGGCGAAGATTTATTCTCTTAGCTTAACACCCTTCTCTGAGACGTACGAGCTCAGAGGTTATGTAGTTGATGGTTACTAGTGACACATTCCCAATTTGGTAATGTGGCATACGAAGTGCTGCTAATCATTTGTTGATCAAAGCATGGCTTTGTGAAAAAGCGTAGCTTTGTGGACGAGACCTCATCGAGCCTCACAAACCGGTAATGGTCAAAACAGGAAAGATGCGGCAAGGTTTCAGGGGTAGCTCCCCTAGGGTGTGACCATTCCTTCTGGAAAAGGGTGGTATCATGGTATGGAGCCCAGATACTTACTCATGTGGGCACTGTAGTATATTTATTATTGTGTGATGTTGTTGGTGTAGAGGATCCTCGGATAAAGGTCCCAAAGGACCGGGGGTGGCATATCTTTTGTTTTACTCCTCGAGAAGGGAGTAGCCGGCCTTGTGTTGGCAGAGAGTCGGGTAGGTTCTCGGGGCGTCCCACCAGAGGCGTTCCCATGTGGTAAGAGGAAGTTCCTTAGCCTGACCATTTGTTAAAATCCAATCAAAAAAATACGCACCCTGTACGGTTTTAGCTGTATAACCTGCCATGGAATGTGGCGGTAACCTGCTATTGAACATGGTAGTTATAGTAGGCATACGACGAAATGTTGTATGCTGGCTAGGATTAATATTATACTTTTGAAAAGGTTTCTCTACACTATGCACTAGCAATAATATCAAAGGAATTTTCTCGTATCAAGCATATTTGACTAACATAAGGAGAAATCTCCTCCAATTCTGCTTTGCATTGTGTGTGTGGCGGGAGGCATTATGGTAGTTTCATTTTCTAAAAAGCATTGTGGATTTAAATTTTAAAATCCTTGGTTATTCGTTTTAATGATAAAATTGTTTTTATTTGCTCACACCAGTCCCACGACTAACCTGGAGTCTATTGTTCCTTTCCTAAACTCTGGGTGCCCACTATTTTCCACAGGACAGTCTAGAGTTGGGTTTTTCAGATAGTCGAATAGTAGGAATTGATTCGATAGCCTTCGAAGCTCTTTGGATTTTTGGATCGCATTTGCTACACTTCATCATTCGCGACCAATCTTGCTTATCTTTGTGCAACTTGATGTGGATTCGAGCTAGCTTTGGATTGAAGATGGAGTTCTTGAAGGTTGGCATTGAAGACATTATCTTTCCGCTGCTATTTCTTGTATCTCTAATAGTATTGTATCATTCTATTGTATTCAGTTGTATCAGATATTGTATCAAATGTTGTATATCAAATGTATTATTTCTTTTCGTCCGTTGCGTTGTACTTAATGCGTTATTAGCTCCAGCGAACCAGATTCGACGTTTGGATCTGCGGCATTTGAATACGAGTGTCGTATTCGAAGGTCGAGTCAGGATCACTACATATATGGTGTAAGCGGGTGTTGCAGCCAGAGTGTTAGGAGGAAATGCTACATGAGGAGGGGTTCTGGAAGTTCCTATAGTTAATTAGTATGCTAAGCTGAGTGGAGATTACACTAAGATTGGAGGGAATCCGTTTATTGGAACAGAGGATGCCATAGAGGTGGAGAATTAGTTGTTGCATTGTGAAAGAATCTTTGCAGATTTGGGGTTCAATGATGAGCAGAAGAGGAGGTTGGCATTTAGACAGCTTCAGGGAGCTGCTTTGTTCTGGTGGAATAGTGTGACCGTGGTAGTGGATGAGGAGAAAATGACCTGGGAAGATTTCAAGAGGAGGTTCCAGGAGAGGTTTATATCTGTTATGGCATAGTCAGCTCTGATCAGGAAGTTTTTCGAGTTAGAGCAGAGCGAGACGTTCATTTTGGAGTATGCTAGAAGGTTCGAGGAGTTGGCCAGATATGGGTATGCTTTAGTGGATACAGAGACAAAGAGGAATGCGAAGTATATCAAGGGATTGAAGCCTGAGTTAGTACGGGCTATACTGCCTCATATTAGAAATCATTCTAATGTTGTTGTAGAAATGGACTTAGGCATGAGGAGATTCTTGATTCTCTAGAGAAGAGTAAGTCTAAGGAAGTCCGGGTTTGGCAGGGCCAGAAGAGGAAGTTCTTTCCTAAGAAAGGTGCTCAAAAGGGTGGAGCAGTTAGGAGAGGGAAATATGTGATTGTCTGTTTTAAGTGCGATAAGAAGGGGTACTTTGCTAATGAATGTCATGTTGAAAAGGCAAAGGATGTGGCTGGGAAGAATAATGTCAGGTGCATCAATTGTGACTAGATAGACCCTTATAAGAACCAGTGTAAGAAGCCCTCTAAGGATAGAAATGCAAGGTGTATGCATTAAGAGCCCGCTACTTCGAAGCCTACAACTCAGGAGAAAGGAAAGGCAGTTTTAAGAGGTATGCTTCAGATTCTTGGTACATCTGTTAGCGTTCTATTTGATACTGGTGCATTGCATTCTTTTATATCTAAAAGTTTGATAGATAAGCTTAGCCTAGAACATGCATATTTAATTACTTCCTTACAGGTTGCGAATCCAATGGGAGGGTATGCAACTATTGGGCTGAGGTGTGACCAGTTAGAGTTTGGCTTGTTAGGTCATGCTTTATGTTTGTAGTTGGCATGTGTTTGATTTTGTGGTGCTCGAAATCATTCTTGGTATGGATTGGTTAAGTGAGTACGATGCTAGAATATTTTTCCAGGAAAGGAATATACCTCTTAGATACCCTGATTGTAGTGAGTCGATTGTTTATACCGTAGAAGGTTCTAGCGGTGAGAAGTATGCTTTGTTGGGTGTTATGGAAGTGAAGGATGAGTTGAGTCAAGTTTCATGGTCAGAGAATTCGCGGATGTTTTTGAGCCTATAGTTGGATTGCCATCGAAATGAGCCATTGAGTTTCAGATAGATTTTGTTCTGGGAGCAGAAACAATAAATAGGCCGCTGAGCAGGATGACCATTATAGACATGAGGGAGTTAATGGTGCAGTTGGTGGATTTAGAAGGCCAGAGCTTTATCAGGCCGATTAGTTGGCCTTAGGGTGCAGCAGTAGTGATTGCTAAGAAACTGGATGGATCGTTGAGGCTATGTACTGATTATTGTAAGTTGAATAAGAGAATAATAAAGAATCGATATCCATTACTCAAAATTGACGATTTGTTCGACCAATTGAGTAGGGCCAAGGTATTTTCGTAGTTGGATTTGGCAATAGGTTTCCATCGGCTCCGAGTATCAGAGGATAGTATACCTTTAATGGTGTTTAAGACTAGATATGGGTCGTACGAATGGTTAGTTATGTCGTTCGGACAGACTAATGCATTTGCCTTCTTTGTGGATTTGATGAACCGATTTTTTCGAGAGCACTTGAATAGGTTCATGTTGGTTTTCATAGATGATATCTTGATATACTTTAAGGTTGAAAGAAAGAATGATGTTCATCTTAGGGTGGTGCTTGAGATGTTGAGGCAGCAATAGCTGAAGACAAAGTTTTCGAAGTGTCACTTCTGGAAGAAGGAAGTGAAGTTTCTTGGTCATGTAGTCTCAGAGAAAGGGTTGTTAGTGGATCCGACTAAGATTGAAGCAGTAAGTAGTTGGAAGAGACCTAAGACAGTGACTGAGATAAAGAGTTTCCTTAGGATGGCTAGTTATTATTGGAGATTCATTTAAGATTTTTTGTGGATAGCAGCACCGATGACCAAGCTAGCGAGAAAGGAAGTGAAGTTTGTGTGGACCGATAAGTGTGAGGAAGCGTTCCACATTTTGAAATACTTATTGACCCATGCACCAGTTTTGGTTGTTCTAGAAGAGAATCAGGATTTGGTAGTGTATACAGATGCATGTGGAATAGGATTAGGAGCTATGCTGATGCAGAAGGATAAATTGATTACCTATGCTTCTAGACAGCTTAGGTTGCATGAGGTCAGGTATCTGACGCATGATTTGAAAATGGCTACAATGATTTTTGCTTTGAAGGTGTGGAGACATTATCTTTAGGGAGAGAGGTTTGAGTTATATACAGATCATAAGGAACTGAAGTATCGTTCTCTCAGAAGGAGTTGAACATGAGATAACAAAGGTGGTTAGAGTTTACTGCCGCTTATGATTTTGGGATCGAGTACACACCGGGGAATGGCAATAAGGTTGTAGATGCCCTTAGCAAGAAAAAAAAAACGCAATGTTAGCGATGATTGTAGAGTGAGTAGATTGTAGAGTGCAGTAGAGATCTAAAGCCAGATCTAGTGGAGATACCGTAGTGTTATCTTATTTGGAAGTTTAACCGATGATGATCGAAAAGATTGCTTCTAAACAGGAAGAGGATCCAGGATTAGTCGAACGGATCAGGAAGTTGATTGATGAAATCGAGAGCATTGACTTAAAAGACTTCAGTCTTGACCAAAATGGATGGTTGAGAAAGAAAAGAAGATTATGTATTCCAAGCGTAGGAAACATAAGGAAAGAAGTCTTGGAGGAATGTCATCATTCGAAGTTCTCTATTCATCCAAGAGGTACTAAGATGTATCAGGATATGAAGAGGAGTTTTTTCTGGGAAGTTATGAAGTGAGATATTGGCTTATGGGTAAAGAAGTGTTTGAATTGCCAGCAAGGAAAGGCCGAACACCAAAAGCCAAGTGGATTGCTTCAGCCCTTGGATATTCCAGTATGGAAGTGGGATTCTATTTCTATTAATGGGTTGCCAAGGTTGAATAGAGGAAATGTTAGTATATGGGTCATTGTAGACACATTGGCCAAGAGTGCCCATTTCATTCTAGTTAAGTCAACTAGAACTACACTTGTTTTGGGGAGGTTATTCATGACGAATGTGGTTAGACTGCATGGAATTCCTAGTAGTATATTAAGTGATAGACGTTCCGTATTCACTAGCGAGTTGTAGAAGAGTCTATAGGAGGTTTTGGGAACTAAGCTCAAGATGAGTACCGCTTACCATTCGCATGAAGATAGGAAAATGGAGAGAGTTAACACGATCTTGAAAGATTTGTTAAGACCTTGTGTTCTAGATTTTGGGGAATCATGGGAAGACTACTTGCATCTAGTCGAGTTTTTGTATAACAATAGTCATTAGACTAATATTGTGGTGGCACCATTTGAAGCTTTATATGGAAGGCCATGCAAATCTCCTGTATGTTTGTTGGAGACAGGTGATAGGTTAGTTCTCAATCCAGATCTGGTTAGAGAAGCTGTTGAAAAGATTGAGGTCATTCGGGTTAGAATGAAGGAGGCTCGGTCTAGGCAGAAGAGTTTTACAGAAAATATATGGAAAGATTTAGAGTTCTCAGTTGGAGATTAGGTTTTCATCAAGGTGTCACTAATGAAGGGTACGATCAGACTTGGAAGATCAGGGAAATTGCCACCTAGATACGTTGGACCTTTTCCTATTGTTGAGAGGATCGGGAAACTCGCATATAGAGTTGAGTTACAGAGCAGATTGGTAGGTGTCCATGATGTTTTCCATATTTCACATCTTAGAAAGTGTAACGTCCCGCCTTTTCGCACGCTTCAAATCGACACACATGTCGATTTAAACCATACAAAAGGGCGGATTGTTATGGGGTAAAAAAGAGAAACAGAGAAGAGAAAAAAACTAAACAGAATCTCACAGAGAAAGGATAAAACATAATAATAAATATACAGTTCATAAAACTGTTTACAAACATTTGATTCTTCTTTATATAATAAATATCAGAGTTCACATACGCATAAATATCAATGCTGTGGAACAATATGAGTGTAGTGGAATATAATATATAATAATAATAGAAATCTTCGTCTTCGTCCTCCAGAGCTAAAATCTTCGATCCTGAAACGCTCGGACCGACCCGAGCGAATTGAAAAGACAAAACACTCGAGTCAGAACTAAAAGATCTTATGTAAGTTAAATTAAATAAATAAATATGAGTGCAGTAACTTAAAAGATGCTCGAGATTCACATCTCTTAAGGATCCGTTAAACTATTTACTATGTAGTATATTTCGCTATTATAATAGTGTCTAATTGTAAAATAAACTTACTTTTAAATAGCGTTAAGGAGTTACCCAATCTCCCCCTTAACACAATAATAGTCCCAGTAGTCCATCCAATATCATGTCCCTCCTAATCGGGAAGCCACCAGAGGATACCACACGGGCTATGGGAGAAATCCAAACTGGTAAAAGGCGCGATAGGGTAGGTGACACGACACAACTAGGCAATGCCAGGGTGGATATACCAATTACGCGTCCGGGCTGGTGGTAACGCGTAGCTGCTACAACCGCTCACCTTGGACAAACTCCCCCAAATCAAAGAAATCAAAAGTGAAGGTGGCCACCGAATCAATCCAAAGTCAGAGTATAGTATCGAAGAGGAGTATCCGATCAGAGGAATGACCTCAATGGCCCGAGAATCGCTCCTGTTTTAGCCACCTTATGCCAACTCATGGGAGTCGGGTCCACGTAATTACCTCAAAGGAAAACGCTGCCACCATCCTACTTCCTTCTGGAATCTCCACCACGTACACGGTTGTTAAAGTGGTTTTCGGAGTTTGCAGAGAGTATGACAACTTCCGATCCCGGTCTCTTTAACAACCAAATGTTATTATAACACCGCAGTCTTTTAACAATAATTTATACTTAAAACAAGAATATAATATCCCTTCTTAAAACCATATAAATACGTTATCATTTTCCTCTTTAAAAATCAAATCAATATTGATATCATTTCAAATATATCTTTTTCTAAAACCATACCACTTTAAAATTTATAATATCTCGAAACCATCCATTTAAATTATAACTCTTCAAAACATAATACTTCGAATCCATAGCTTTAAAACCATAACTCCAACTTAAATGGTTTGGATATTCAATAGTATATAAATGAAATGGTTTGAATTTAAAATTACTTTATAAAGTAAATAATTTCCACGACTTTAGAATTTTATTTTCTTTAAATTAAGTCTAAATCCATAAATTTTAAATTCACTTCCAGTTTCAATAAACCACTTCAGTTTCAATAGATTTCATACTTTGAATATTAAACAATTGGAACTAAGGTTGGAAATTTCTATTCAACAATTTTATGTCCTATTATTTAGTTTTGAAATATTTACATAATAAATCCATAATCATTTAAAATAAACTCCAATTACTAACTACTAAACATTTCCTTCGATTTATTTATACTAGAAATGTTCATTAAATTTATCTTGAAAAAAATCCAGTTATAAATATCATTCTTTAAAGTTTCCAAGCTTAATAAGTTTTACATCAACTTATGGAGTTTAATTTTTATATAAGCTCAATTCTAAATAAATTTCCAATTTACCTTCCAGTCTTCATTCATTTAAATCATTAAACTTAATATATATATATATATACACACACACACACACACACACACCATATCTTAAACCTCTACTTAACCATATACTATAAATTAACAGACTCCATTATTCCACTTATTTATTTTTATTTAACAGATTTATACATAGCTCAAATTCAAAAATTTAACTATATATGTATATATAAAATATTAGTTATATAATATCAAAATTTAACATTTATTAAACCGTATCCTATCCAAACCATAGAAATCACTTTAAAATATTTTATATATAGACCGCGGTGCCTGTATAAAATTTTCTATCCTATGGTCAAGTGATAGGGATATTTATCATTTCAATCCGCAATTTAAAAAAAATTGCGGTTATATATCATTTCAAACCGCAATCCGAATGAAATAAAATGCATACTAACTTGCAGTTTATACAGTATAAAATATATCATCCATCCATCCAAATATCAATCATCAACCATTTATTACGATCATTACCCAATTTAAACAAACATCCATATAGAGCATATAAAATATAACAAGTATCAACGAACAGTTTATATTCAAAATATAAATAAATAAATAACTGTTTAACAAGCAGTTTATATGCAAAATAAATAAATCTTAACTGTCAAATTTTTAAGAAATAATTACATTAATTAACAGTTAAATTAAATAAATGCGATTTAACTGAGATGATGAATAAAATATGCAAAAACAGTCATAAATAAATTTCTACTCATATCTTAAATCAATTTAACAAACATAAGAAAATTTAGAAGTTGTGAGTGGGTTAAAACACTCACCTTTGGAATTTAAATTGAATTGAAATTCAATTTAAACCCAAAAATTTGACCATCTCAGAATTCGTCCAAACCAACATCATCAAGTCCAGAATTTTATTACGATCCTAACAACGTCGGTGTCTGTATGTGGAAGATATTGCGAAAATTGAGACTGAAATTTAAAAAAAAAACAAAAGAGGACACATTTACTTAACTTGCCACGTCACCTGACCCTGAAACAACTTCACGCGGTCTCCTTCCAGAAGCTCTTCACGTTGAACCCAACGCAGCCCTCCATTCAACACCGTTGACCGATAAATTCGGCCTTCATACGCCACTCCTTCCCTCGGCAGCACCGCCGTTTGACTCGTGACGACGCCCTCTACCCCACCGTCCCCTCCGTTCGTCTCCATCTTCAGGCCGTCGCCACCCTATTCTAGGGTCTGCCGAACCCTACATGCCCAAAATCAGCCGCCTCGGCCATCAATTGAGGCGGCGACCACCACCGTACGGCTCTACTCGTCAATCTCTATCAAACCCATATCACAATTTCGCCAATCGCTGACTTGATTGAAAACCCCCAATTTGAACTTTGATCGTGATTTCAGGACGATTAGTGCATCATATATAGAAACGAACACTAGATGTAGATTCATATCGATGAGATCTACGACATATAATTTTTTGAGATTTTTCTAAGGACTCTGAATTTTTGACTTTTGATTTGATTTTTCAATTTTGAAATTGGATCTAGGGTTTGCAGCCATTGGAAGAAGAGGAGCCGAGGAAATAAACACACAAACAAATGAGAATAGATGGAGGCTAGGGTTTATAACTGGGTTTATATAGATAGGTTAGAAATTTGAATAGATGGATCGGTTTGGATATACGTGCTAACTCCAAAGTGGCCCAAAAAGCCCGTTTCGACTCTAGAACGAAATTGGGTAAACCCATATATCAAAATAGGTGTTTAAAAATATTATGGACACGATGGAAAAAGTTTCACGTCCAAATTCCATCGTATGAAGAAGTTATGCTGAAAACAATATTTTCAACTTGATTTCAAATTGATTTCAATTAAATCGATTTCAAGGCGTTTCGCGTTCGTACAATCAAATGACAAGTCTGATCGCTATGAAACTTGAAACCCTATAATAATTCACTATTACGGATCCGATGAAACTAGTTTCGTCGAAATCCGAGTCCGTGACCAAAATGACTATTTTTATATTAATTAAATAAATTTAAAGTAAATTAATTAAATTAAATTTCACGTTAAAATTATGAACTTTGCAATCTTTATCACTTTATAATTTTCAAACATTTACAATGATTTAACAGTTTTTAAAAGTCAATTTAGCGAAGATTAATTTATAAATTTCAATATAAATCCTCAATTTCCTTAAATTCAAAATTATAAATAAAATTTCAATAATTCTATAAATTTTTCTTTCATTCTATTATTAAATTCATTACTATCAACTGGACGAAATTGGCATTGGATTTAATATTATTACATAAGTATCTCCCAATTTCAACTTAATTTTTAATTCAACGTAATAATTAAATATTTGATTTCATTTATTGGTAATAAATCCTACTATTATAAATTAAAGAAATTAACTCACTATAAAAATTCAAATTCTATAATTCATAAATTTATCATCTTGATTTATTTATAAATTTAAAATTCTTTAAACCAATTCCCATTCTCAATTTAAAGTAACTTAATTCATCCATTATGGAATTTATTTCAATTTCTTAAAATAACCCCTTTATTATACATTGAATCCAATTTATATTAATAAGTTTCAAATTAAATGGATTAGATTCAATTTCAACTTTTAACTTACACTTAAGTTTAGGTCATAATCAATTTATAACGTGTTACTTTCATAGTTATTTACATACTTCTCGTATTAATTTCTCAATTAATCATAATTATTAAAGTAACGCTTGTAATCAATAACGACATTGTAATTACTCACATTTAAATGATCGTTATTTCAAATAAATTAATTGACCAATTAAATAGAAAATTTATAATAGTTGTTATCTACCTTTAAATTTACTTCCTAATAACGTACTACCTACTCTCCTTTAATTGTAATTTGAATTCCAACCCTTATTCATCATGCTAAATAAAATAAATAACATATATATTGTCACCTATTTCCTTTACATGCTTTCATATGTTTATTACTTAACAATAACCGTTAAAATCCCGTGTATACACAAGTTTTATATTTCGTAATCACATTCAATCAATTACGTATTACTTCCCAGCAAGTAATATGCTTACTTAGATAACATTGACTTTTATTCAATTACCATTTATTGAAATCCACATTAATTAATTTATTAAATGCTTACATTTATTTCTATATATCCAATTTGTTTCAACTTTATTTACATTTATACTATTCCCTTGTTTGGTTATTATTTATCAACTTGTTCTAACTTTATTACCTCAATTTCCGTTATTGTAATCCTTTAATATTTCCATTTAAATTAAATATAAATTCCAATTTAATCAACCCTTTCACACGCAACTTATAGTAACTGCTTACAAGTACGAATGGAATTATCATTTATTCCAATATTTCATTAATTTATATTAACATATTAGTTAATTTCGTTTAAATGAATTTTATATCCAGGTATAATACTTACCCAATTTCATTTATTGAAATTTATTCAAATTGCTAGTAAATAGGTTTTAAGTCACCATTTATATAATTTAATTTATCATTCAATTCAATATTTGTTTATAAAGTTTTTTTTTCTACTAAATTTAATTATGAAATTCATTTATTCAACCAAATTAAATCCACGAAATTCACGGGTCATTACACTCTCCCCCACTCAAAACTTTTTCGTCCCCGAAAAGGAAAAGAAGGAAAAAGAAGAATTAAATAAACAATACATCTTATTCAAATATTAACTTATAAACAATAATTTAAAAAATTTATTACTTTAAATAAAATATACCCCTTTTATAATCATTATATCTTTTTATACTTGCATAAATAAAGTTTGGAAAAACATTTTCAAAATAATTTCTAAGTCCAAAATTACGAAAAATTTCGGCAGTGTCTCCCTTGTACGGAGAGGCTCGGGAAAAATTTAATATCAAAATATAACAATTATATTACATATATTATCCAAAATATTATATCCCAACCCGAGAAAATATATAAATTACTGCCATAAAATCGTAATCCGAAAAACGTACCTATCAGTCGGGCAATTAATGCTAATTTTATGGAACCAAAAGCAGTAGCAATTGCTTCCACAACCTGCATTTCACTTATATAATCCAAGAGAGTTAATAATTATATAGAATGAAATATTTATCGTTGTTTCAATCAATAGCAAACAAATCCATACAACATCAATCACTAGCAACAAACAACATACAACCTTCATACAGAATCAATACAATTCAATCATTCATTAAAACAAAACAACAGTTGTTTGGGTTCAAAACTTCAAATTGTACAGAATGAAAAATAAACTACTAAGTGCACCATTTACTCAACAGTCTTTGATGAAACTGGATAGATTATTCATTCATCCAAACAATTTTAAAGTATCCTTACCCAAACAACCATAAGCCAAGCAAACAACAATTTCAAACAATAAATCAAGTTTATTCTTATTAATTCCATTTCATAGCATTTATTGTTTGATTTCCTTTTTATTTATATAATGGTTTATCTTTTTTATTTCCATTTATTGCATTACATTCATTTATTACTATTATCATATAAAATCAAAGTAGTAGGTAAATTTATTAACTTAAGTTTTTAATCCTCATCATTTTCTTATTTTATACAGAAGCAACTTCAATCTATTTACTTAAGTTTATGATTAATTGATTACAATACCTACTTTTCACTGTTTTTAATTAGTATCATCTCAATTATACTTAAGTCTTTAATTGTCTTCTTACAATAATTACTTCCTATCACAATTTATTATAGAAATATTTCCATTATAACTTAAGTTAAGCAATTTTTTTTTGAACACTTTCATTACATACTTTTGCTGTACAATTTCCATTACATTTCTTATTAAACATTTCAAATTTTAATATTCGATAAGTTATATATATGCTTTTAAAGAATGTAATTGAAAGTTATACAAGTTTTCTCATTTATTTTAATTGATTCTGTAACGACCCAGGATTTTTAGAAATTAAAATTTGAATATTTAATTAATTTTAAATATTAATAAGTGAATTTATAAGTCGAATAAATTTTTATTTGAATTTTTGGAATTAATTGGATAATTAAATCGATAATTTAATACGTTAAATTATGGAAATAATTGAAAATTGAGCTAAATATGATTTAAAATGATTTGTAAAATTTTATTTTATCATATGGAAGTTAGAACGATATTTTAGAACTTTTAAAATCGAATTAAAAGTTAATTTGTGAAATTGAATATTTTAATATTTAATAATCGACTGTAAAATAGCCAATTTTTGAACAGTCTCAGAATTGAACGAACCCAGTTCCATTGGATCCGTAATAGTTAGTTATTACCGGATTTCAAATTTCGTGTCAATCGGAGTTACCGTTTGATCGTGGCAGCTCGAAACGCATCGAATTGTTTTTAATTTAAATTTGACGAGTGAAAATAGCCATTTTTCAAAAAGTCTCGGATTTCGACGAAACTAGTTTCATCGGATCCGTAATGTGATATTATTGTAAGGTTTCAAATTTCAAGTCAATTGGATTTACCGTTTGTCCGGTACAAATTAAAACGCCTAGAAATCGACTTAAATCGGTTTAATTCAAATTGAGCGTTTACAGCCATAACTCGCACAGATGTCCGAATTAGCTTTCGAAACCTGTTCCATTGTGTCCGGAACGCGGGATAAACCCTAGGTACGTCAGTTTCGGCGCGTAAATCGGAGTTCGGAATTTCCGGATGAATAGTGTCGAACGAAACTCTATAAATACACCTAAATTCACAAATTTTATAAGCAAATAAACTAAACCCTAAACCTAACTTCATCAGCCGCCACCTACAGAAATCCATGGCCGAAAATGTCCTAACTTCCTCCCTCCAATTCTTCAAATCCGTGCAATAATTCAACAAGCTCTCAACTAGAAAAGTGTAGAGCTCGTCATGCTCTTCGAAATCAACGGTTGTGATGGAAAATGGGGCTCCGGATCGATGGGAATTTGCGTACAAAGGGGGCCGGTTGCGCACGCAGTTCGAGGAGAAGGGGGTGGCCGGGTGAGTGCGGTCTCTGGGCGTGGGTGGTGCCGGGGGGCGCGAGCGTGATGGTGTTGCCTGATCGAATAATCGTCGAGCGAGGAGGCTTGTAAATTAAAACCCTAATAAGCAAGAATGGGTTCGGCTATGTGCGTGTGAGTGTCTGTAGATACGCGATGAAGAAGATGAAGATTTTGGTGCGTTGGATCTGGATCTCACGGCCCAGAAAAGCTAGGTTAAGAAATTATAAATAAAATGTTGTAAATTGTGTATAAAATCGTGTAACTTGTAAAATCAATAACTTTTTCATACGAGGTCGAAAAAATGCAAACTCAGTTGCGTTGGAATCGTATGGACGAGCACTACGCGATGGAGTTGGTTTGGAGTCGTTTGGAGTTAGTGAGAATTTTGGGTAAAATTAAACGTCCGTTTAATTTTATTCGAAATAAATCGCTAAAACGGAAATAAAATCAAGGTGAGAACTTCTCACTCAATCGAATCAGTTTCGATTTTATTTTAAATAGTTAGATTTAAAATATTTGAATGCATGTTTGAATGTTGATTGATATCTATTGATTGTTAAAATAGACATTATACGCCGTTAGTAAGCGGATGTTATTTATTAAAAACATATACCGCGAATATTTCATAAACAGTGAAATTGGTATTATATATAATATCAATATATACATATTGGCATATGTATATATTGGAGTTGATTGATTTCCCGTATTTTTTAGTGGATGAGACCCTATTACGCCGTTATTAAGCGGATAATATTTAATAAGAACATATACCGCGATAATTTCGTACTGGAGCGAAATTGGTATTGTGCTAATGTTTTTGGATGCAGGAAACAGGTTGGAGGGATCCAACTGGATTCCTCAACAGTATTTATTTGATTTCAGATATTTTGATATTTGATGGATTTTCATATTGATATACGATATCGTTGTAGTCGTGATTGACTATTTGGTGTGTAGCATCATTGGACCAGATTTTGGGATTTTAAAATGATTTCAAAGTGATTTTTGAAAATATACTATATGTTTGGAATTTGATCTATTTTAAATAAATAAACGTTATAATTTTTAAAGTTATAAAAATTATGATTTTGAGAAATATAGTTAAAAACTGATTTTTGAGAATATGATGCTAATGATTTTATAAAATAGTTAAATCGGAATTTTTGAATTTATTATGAACAGTTTAAATATAGGATTTATAAAATTTAATTATTTTATGAATCAAAAGAATGAAGTTTTTAAAGGAATTTAAAGACGTTTAAAAAGAATAATATAAATTGATTTATATTAAGAGATTTATAAATGGATATTTATAAATTGAAATAATTGACATTATAAAACGAGTTTTTATAAGTGTTTGAATGAAGTGAAAATGAATTTCATTAAAGAATGAAATTTATAGAATTATAAATGGTGAAGTTATGAATGAAATTTATAAATAGTAAGATTTATAAATTTGTGAAGTTAATTGAAGAATAGATTTGGTTAAATAAATGAATCTTATAAGTTATAAGATTTATAATTTGGGAAGTTTAAAAGAACGATTTTGTAAAATAATCGTTTTATAAGTATTTAACTTATAATATGAACTTTTAGTTTATAATTGAGTTATAAACTGGAATAGGTTAATAAAAGAATTTATAAAAAGGAAGCTTTTATAAATAAATAGAAATGGAATTTATAAACGTTGTTTTATAAATTCGCAAATGACTTATTTTGACAAGAAAATTTGTTGAAACCTATTAATGGAGTTATATTCACATTTTTTTGAATAGTGAATAATCCTCTGAATTAAAATGAATAAAAGGACGAAATTGTTAATGAAGTATATTCACGTTTTGAATAGTGAATAATATGTTAAAGAAATTGTTTTGGATTTGGATGTTTTAAATAGAATTAAAACGATCGAACAATGTTTTAAAATGTGTTGAGATTCGAAACCATAGATTTCAACATTTATTGTTGAAATAGACGTTTTCGAGAAACAGAAGGAGATGATGGACTATAACACTGTTGTTATAGTAAATGATTTCCGAAAGGAAATGTTTTGTATAGTATTGGGATTTATATATCTATTTTAATTTCGAATCCCTATACTAGTGATTTTGGGTTGTTGTAACGATGTTTTACGTAACATTCGTTTTGGCCCAAATAAATATGTTTAAGAGAATGATTTCCTTAAAGAATGAAATATATACTTAATTTCGATTGAAGTATATTGAATATTTTCTAAGTGTTGAAAATAAATAAAATCTGTGAATTACTTATTAAATAAGTATGGAAATGTTTTCCAATATAAAGTGAATACTTTGAGAACTTATCTTTTTGAAGATAAATTGAAATGAATTATGGAAATCATATGCATGGATATTTTGGAATGTAAATTCACTATGGAATTTATAAAAGAAAGTGGATTTTGTTTAAGAATAAATATTGATTTATTTTTGAAGTATTGAAATTATATATCTTGTAAAGATATTTTGTGAAATAAATAATTGGAAAATTATTTGGAATCTGGTGATGTGTGCATATCCATTGATAGTTCAATAACCGACTATCAATATTTCCCTTTGAATGAGTAATTGATGTGATTTGTTTGAATGTGAATGCTACACTTATTTTTGAATAAGCGCTCACTATTCGGGTTAACCGGGAAAGGACCATGGGGTCGTATAACCCATTCCGAATATGTGATACGTCGTTATAATTGCATTGAAGATCGGTGTTGAAGACCCGGTATTTGCGAGAGCGATAGGATGACCTGTCGATTTACTCTGCACCGAGTTGCTCCGGTATAGAGTTCTCCATATGTGATGGTGAATCCGATCAGGATTGTGAATATCCGAATTGCAAGGACTTCTTTGTAAGTGCCTTCGGTTTTGTTCGAGCCCGGAACAGACTTGTATGGATTGTATGTCTGACATTACAAGTTGAGATATAAAGCCGATTTCTTTCAAATATATTTCTGTGGTGGCGGAGAATTTATTCTTTTAGCTTAACACCCTTCTCTGAGAAGTACGAGCTCAGAGGTTATATAGTTGAAGTTATCAGCGATATATTCCCAATTTGGTAATGTGATATGCTAAGTGATGCTGAAATGATCATTGTGTTGATTATTGTGATAGGATCGTTTATTTGATCGTCTATCTTGGTGATCATTGTGTTGATCATTTGTTGACCCAAAGCATGGCTTTTGTATAAAGTATATTTTTGTGGACGTGACTTCGTCAAACCTCACACCCCGGAAATGGTCAAAACAGGAAAGATGCGGCAAGGTTATGAGGGGTAGCACCCTTTAGGGTATGTACATTTCCTTCTGGATAGAGGTGGTATCATGGTATGGAGCCCAGATATTTAACCTATGTGGTTACTACGAATTTATTACTTTGTGGTTGTTGGTTTTCGGGATCCCGTGAGAAAGGTCGTTTACGATCGGGGAATGGCGTGCTCGTGTCAGTAGTTACCCAGTTAGGGGTAACCCGGCCTTGTGTTGGCAGAGTTCCGGTTTGGTTCTCGGGGATGTCTTTCCAGAGGCATTCTCATGTGGCAATGGGAAGTTCCTTGGCCTGACCATTTATTGGAAATCCAAAGAAACAATACGTGACTTGTACGGTTTTAGTTGTATAACCTGCTATGGAATGTGGCGGTAACCTGCTATTGAACATAGTTAGCTATAGTAGGCATAGTTCGGAATGTCTATGCTGGCTAAGATTTATATTCTACTTTCGAAATAAATTTTTCCCCTACACTATGCACTAGTAATAATATCAAATGTTATTTTTAATGCGTATCAAGCATCTTTGACTATCATAAGGATAAATCTCCTCCGATTCTGCGTTTGCATTGTGTGTGTGTGCGGGAGGCCTTATGGTAGTCTCATTTTTAAAAGCATTGCGAATCGAAATAAAAATATTCCTCTATTTTGATTTTTAAAGTTAAATAAACTGTTTTGAGTTCTCACACCAGTCACATGACTGACTTGGATTTTATTGTTTTCCTTCCTAAACTCTGGGTGCCCATCAATTTCCACACGGGCAGTTAAGAGTTAGGTTTATCAGGATATTCTGGATATTCTGGAATTGCTGGAGGCAAGCTGGATGGCATGGCGTATTACTAGTTATATAGTATTTCTTTTTCCGTTGCACTGTTTGTTGTTGTTGTTGTACAATCTGATGATATGATGTAATGAAATGTGATGTAATGTAATAACTGATACAGTTCTTTGTTTAAAGATTATTCATTTATTATTATATGTTGTTCCGCTGCGAATTGTGAGATTCTGTTGTTGTTCTTGTTTTCTGTTCCGTCCTATTTTCTTCTATTTTTCTTTTTCCTCTATTCTCTTTTTCTTCTATTTTAAAATTTTCTACCTTCTTTTCCCTATCTAAATTTTCTATCTTATGTTTTCTCTTCCCTCTATTATCTATTTTCTTCTTCTTTCTTCTTTTTCTTTCTTCTCCCTTTTTCCTAAATTCTTCTTCTTAAAACCCCTAAGGGTTCGTATTTTCGTTCATCTTGAATTAAACAAAGGATATTAGTGTCTATTCAAGGAGTACGGATTTACGGGTCTTTACATTTGGTATCAGAGCTTATGGTTAAGCGACAACCATGGTTCTGTTGGGTATAATTCATTAGAGATAGAGTCAGTAGTACTCTAGAATGAATTTGAGTGTAATAATAGCTATGAGAGCGTATTTGTTAGTGAAATATAAAATTGTTTTATATTGTGATGATTGGTTTATTGAGTGGTATATGAACCTTCGTCGGCGCAGCTTCAAAACTGAATCGAAGGGGTTTCTAAACACTTGAATAGAACAATTCAACACAGTATTGTTTTAAATTGGGTAAATGAAATAATTTTACCTTGAGTATATTTTATATATAAAGAAATAATTTTCAGAATTATTAAAGCGTATATAAGTTGATTGTTTAGTTGTTTGAATAATCTAAATAAAGGAATTGTATAAGCAAAAAGAATTATAAGAATTGAATTATAATTAAAGTGATTTACAATTGTGAAATAAACTTATATATATAAGAAGTGAAACTATATGGATATATTTAGGAATTTAAGTTATGTAAAAACAAGTGATGTTTATAAATGGAATATAACTTAAGTGATATTGAATGAAGTTGATATTAGTATCAAAGTAAATTAATAAAGTGAAGTGATAGATATGAACTTGAGTTATATAAATGAAATTCAACTTTTGTAATAGAATTGAATTGAATGAATGGGTTGAATATTAATCAATTGAATGTGAATAATTGGTATGAAATAATGAATATAAGTGTTAATTCATTAAAATCTAATGTTATTAGAAAGTTGAATAAAAATTGAATGAAAAATCAATTAAATTAAACCAATTGTAAGCAAAGGAATTTGGTTGAAATAAATATACATTGATTTTTATATGATTGTTAGATGATTGTATATAATTCATTAAGTGTTAATGAAATTGAGTTAATGAAATTGAAAGCTATGTAATTGAATTCAAATTAGAAGTAAATAAATTTGAATAGAATTGAATTTGATTTGGAAGTGAACCAACTTGAATATGAATTAGTGAATATAAACTAATTGAGAATGGATGTTAATAAAAACATCCACTATTAATGAATCAAATGTGATTTAAATTGAAAACCCAATTCATTGAATATTAATAAGAATATGAATGAATATATATTGGTTATGGATGTTAGTTGGTTGATGGTTGAATATATTGCTTTTCATACATTTGCTATGTTGGCATATATAGTAATTATGTTGCTATATGTTGTATATTGAGATTATTGTCTATATGCATGATTCTCATGTTGTTTGTTGAGTGATTAGTAGGTGCGGATCGCGTTTGCTTCGCATTTGGAGCTCGCTTTTGCGCTATATTAGCCGTATATGCTTGCTAATAAAATATAAGGTACATATCTCGGATTACATACCGTACTTTTACACTTTTTTCCCTGCGGGATGCTTCATTTGTAAAGACCCGTAAATCCGTACTCCTTGAATAGACACTAATCTCCTTTGTTTAATTCAAGATGAACGAAAATACGAACCCTTAGGGGTTTTAAGAAAAATTTAAGAAAAGAAGAAGAGAGAGAAAGAAGAAAGAAGAAGAAAATAGATAATAGAGGGAAGAGAAAACATAAGATAGAAAATTTAGATAGGGAAAAGAAAATAGAAAATTTTAAAATAGAAAGAAAAGAGAATAGATAACATAGAACGGAACAGAAAACAAGAACAACATCAGAATCTCACAATTCGCAGCGGAACAACATATAATAATAAATGAATAATCTTTAAACAAAGAACTATATCAGTTATTACATTTTATCACATTTCATTACATCATATCATCAGAGTGTACAACAACAACAACAAACAGTGCAGCGGAAAAAGAAATACTATATAGTAGTAATACGCCATGCCATCCAGCTTGCCTCTAGCAACTCCAGAATATCCAGAATATCCTGATAAATCCTAACTCTTGACTGCCCGTGTGGAAATTGGTGGGCACCCAGAGTTTAGGAAGGAAAACAATAAACTCCAAGTCAGTCATGTGACTGGTGTGAGAACTCAAAACAGTTTATTTATCTTTAAAATCAAAATAGAGGAATATTTTTAAATTCAATTCGCAATGCTTTTAAAAATGAGACTACCATAAGGCCTCCCGCACACACACACACATGCAAACGCAGAATCGGAGGAGATTTCTCCTTATGATAGTCAAAAATGCTTGATACGCATTTAAAATAACATTTGATATTATTACTAGTGCATAGTGTAGGAGAAATTCATTTCGAAAGTAGAATATAAATCTTAGCCAACATAGACATTTCGAACTATGCCTACTATAGCTACCATCCAAACAGTGGTGACCACCATAAGTGAATGGCAGGTCCTACAACTAATACCGTACAAGTTTCGTATTGGGAATTGGATTTCCAACAAATGGTCAGGCCAAGGAACTTCCCATTGCCACATGAGAATGCCTCTGGAAAGACATCCCCGAGAACCAAACCGGAACTCTGCCAACACAAGGCCGGGTTACCCCTAACTGGGTAACTACTGACACGAGCACGCCATTCCCCGATCGTAAACGACCTTTCTCACGGGATCCCGAAAACCAACAACCACAAAGTAATAAATTCGTAGTAACCACATAGGTTAAATATCTGGGCTCCATACCATGATACCACCTCTATCCAGAAGGAAATGTACATACCCTAAAGGGTGCTACCCCTCATAACCTTGCCGCATCTTTCCTGTTTTGACCATTTCCGGGGTGTGAGGTTCGACGAAGTCACGTCCACAAAAACATACTTTATACAAAAGCCATGCTTTGGGTCAACAAATGATCAACACAATGATCACTAAGATAGACGATCAAATAAACGATCCTATCACAATAATCAACACAATGATCATTTCAGCATCACTCAGCATGTCACATTACCAAATTGGGAATATATCGCTGATAACTTCAACTATATAACCTCTGAGCTCGTATGTCTCAGAGAAGGGCGTTAAGCTAAAAGAATAAATTCTCCGCCACCAACAGAAATATATTTGAAAGAAATCGGCTTTATATCTCAACTTGTAATGTCAGACACACAATCCATACAAGTCTGTTCCGGGCTCGAATAAAACCGAAGGCACTTACAAAGAAGTCCTTGCAATCCGGATATTCACAATTCTGATCGGATTCACCATCACATATGGAGAACTCTATACCGTAGCTACTCGGTGCAGAGTAAATCGACAGGTCATCCTATCGCTCTCGCAAATACCGGGTCTTCAACACCGATCTTCAATGCAATTCATAACGACGTATCACATATTCGGAATGGGTTATACGACCCCATGGTCCTTTCCCGGTTAACCCGAATAGTGAGCGCTTATTCAAAAATAAGTGTAGCATTCACATTCAATCAAATCACATCAATTACCCATTCAAAGGGAAATATTGATAGTCGGTTATTGAACTATCAATTGATATGCACACATCACCAGTTTCCAAATAATTTTCCAAATTATTTATTTCACAAAATATCTTTACAAGATATAAAATTTCACACTTCAAAAATAAATCAATATTTATTTTTTTGACAAATTCCACTTCCTTTATAAATTCAATAGTGAATTTACAATTCCTAAATATCAATGAATATTCGATTTCAATTATTCATTTCAATTTATCTTCAAAAAGATAAATTCTCTAAACGTTTCATTTCACATTGGAAAAACATTTCCATACTTATTTATTCATAAGTAATTCACAAATTTTATTTATTTTCAACACTTAGAAAATATTCAATATACTTAAATCGAGATTAAGTATATATTTCATTCTATTAAGGAAATCATTCTCTTAACATATTTATTTGGGCCAAAACGAATGTTGCGTAAAACATCGTTACAACAACCCAAAATCACTAGTATAGGGATTCGAAATTAAAATAGATATATAAATCCCAATACTATACAAAACATTTCCTTTCGGAAATCATTTACTATAACAACAGTGTTATAGTCCATTATTTCCTTTTCATTTCTCGAAAACGTCTATTTCAACAATAAATGTTGAAATCTATGGTTTCGAATCTCAACACAATTAAAACTTCGTTAGATCGTTTTAATTCTATTTCAAATATCACATTCAAAACAATTTCTTTAACATCTTATTCACTATTCAAAAACGTGAATATACTACGTTAACACATTTCATCCTTTTATTCATTTTATTTTAAAGTATTATTCACTATTCAAAAATGTGAATATAACTCCATTTATCGGTTTCAACAATTAACTTATCAAAATAAGTCATTTGCGAATTTATAAAACAACGTTTATAAATTCCATTTCTATTTATTTATAAAAACTTCTTTTTTTTATAATTCCCATATTAACCTATTCCAGTTTATAACTAAATTATAAACTAAACGTTCATATTATAAGTTAATTACTTATAAAACGATTATTTTACAAAATCATTCTTTTTAAAGACTTTCCAATTTATAAATCTTATAACTTATAAGATCCATTTATTTAACCAATCTATTCTTCTAATAATTTCACCAAATTTATAAATCTTACTATTTATAAATTTCTTTTATAACTTCACAGTTTATAATTCTATAAATTTCATTCAATTATGAAATTCATTTCCACTTCATTCAAACACTTATAAAAACTCGTTTTATAATTTCAATATTTCAATTTATAAATATCCATTTATAAATCTCTTAATATAATTCAATTTATATTATTATTTTAAAACATCTTTAATCTCCTTTATAATTTCATCATTCTCTTGATTTATAAAATAATCAAATTTTATAAATCCTATATTTTAAACTTTTCACAAAAATTCTAAAATATCTCGATTAAACTATTTTATAAAATCAATAGCATCATATTCTCAAAAATCAGTTTTTAACTGTATTTCACAAAAATCATAATTTTTATAACATAAAAAAAATTATAACGTTTATTTATTTAAAATAGATCAAATTCCAAACATAAAGTATATTTTCAAAAATCACTTTATAGATCATTTTAAAATCCCAAAATCTGGGTCCAATGATGCTACACACCAAATAGTCAATCACGACTACAACGATATCATATATCAATATGAAAATCCATCAAATATCAAAATATTTGAAATTAAATAAATACTGTTGAGGAATCCAGTTGGATCCCTCCAACCTGTTTTCCTGCATCCACAAACATTAGCACAATACCAATTTCGTTCCAGTACGAAATTATCGCGGTATATGTTCTTATTAAATATTATCCGCTTAATAACGGCGTAATAGGGTCTCATCCGCTAAACAAAAAATGCGGGGAATCAATCAACTGCAATATATACGTATGCCAATATATATATATTGATATTATTTATAATACCAATTTCACTGTTTATGAAATATTCGCGGTATATGTTTTTATTAAATAACATCCGCTTACTAACGGCGTATAATGTCTATTTTAACAATCAATAGATATCAATCATCATTCAAACATGCATTCAAATATTTTAAATCTAACTATTTAAAATAAAATCGAAACTGATTCGAATGAGTGAGAAGTTCTCACCTTGATTTTAAATTCCGTTTTAGCGATTTATTTCGAATAAAATTAAACGGACGTTTAATTTTACCCAAAATTCTCACTAACTCCAAACGACTCCAAACCAACTCCATCGCGTAGTGCTCGTCCATACGATTCCAACGCAAAAGATCTCGTCCGAAACGGACCTCGTACGAAAGAGTTATGATTTTTATAAGATTGTACACAAATTTTAAACTATAATTACAACATAACCATATAGTTTCAACCTATTCAATCTGGGCCACAGGATCTTGCTTCCCCTCATCTCCACCGTCCCCTTCTTTCTTCTTCATGCGTGCATTCTACAGGTAAAGGCCGTCACTTGAACCCATGAAGCCATAGAACTAGGGTTTGATAATACACCCTCATTTCTCGACGAAATTCGATCAAACCACTTGCAAATCGAAGCTCTTCGCGAGAGCTACCACCACCATCCCCCACCTGAAGCTCGGCCACCTATGTCTCCTCGAAATGCATGCGTGACCTGTAGAGAACGGCCACCCATAGCTCCCTCTCCGTTGCACCATTTCCGATCATCACCGTATGGAATCGAAGCTCTCGTCGAGCTCTTCGACTTTCGTGTTGAACACCTTGGCTAAATCTTTGTAGATTGAGAGAGATTAAGGGGAAAAGCTTGTGAATTTCTGGCCATTGGTTTGTTAGGTGGCGGCTAGGGTTAAAAAATTAGGGTTTTAGTATTTTTTTTTCTAAATTTATGAAGGGGTGGTCTATTTATAGAATTCCGTTCGACACTATTCATCCGGAAATTCCGAACTCCGATTTACGCGTCAAAACTGACGTTTCTAAGGTTTACCCCGCGTTCCGGACACAATGGAACAGGTTTCGGAAGCTAATTCGGAAGTATGTGCGAGTTATGGCTGTAGACGCTCAATTTAAATTAAACCGATTTAAATCGATTTCTAGGCGTTTTAATTTGTACCGGACAAACGGTAAATCCAATTGACTTGAAATTTAAAACCTTACAATAATATCACATTACGGATCCGATGAAACTAGTTTCGTTGAAATCCGAGACTTTTTGAAAAATGGCTATTTTAGCTCGCCAAATTTAAATTAAAAATAAATCGATGCGTTTCGAGCTACCACGATCAAACGATAACTCCGATTGACACGAAAATTGAAATCCGATAATAACTAACTATTATGGATCCAATGAAACTGGTTTCGTTCAATTCTGAGACTGTTCAAAAATTGGCTATTTTACAGTCGATTATTAAATATTAAAATATTCAATTTTCACAAATTAACTTTTAATTCGATTTTAAAAGTTCTAAAATATCATTCTAACTTCAATATGATAAAATAAAATTTTACAAATCATTTTCAATCATATTTAACTCAATTTTCAATTATTTCCATAATTTAACATATTAAATTATCGATTTAATTATTCAATTAAATCCAATAATTCAAATAAAAATTTATTTGACTTATAAATTCACTTATTAATATTTAAAATAAATTAAATATTCAAATTTTAATTAATAAAAATTCTGGGTCGTTACAATCTTCCCCACTTAAAAGAATTTCGTCCTCGAAATTATTAGTAAGAAAAGTTACAGAATTTATTAATTTTTCCAAAATCCATAGTTAAACTTTTTACAATAACTTACTAAGTTTTCAAATCATACTTAGTTATCTTTTCAAAAACAACTACTATTGTTTAACTTTCAATTCCAAAATCAAAGTTAAAGTTTTCAAAATTTTCCAATTTTCTCAAATTTTTTCTAACGCTTTAAATTTTCGGAAAAATTCGCCATAGTCTCCTTTGCGCGGCTCGATCCGAAAAAAAAATGACAGTATATATATCACAAATATACATCTCATCAAGTAATGAGGCATCCCGAAGGGAAAAAAGTGTAAAAGTACGATATGTAATCCGAGATATGTACCTTATATTTTATTAGCAAGCATATACGGCTAATATAGCGCAAAAGCGAGCTCCAAATGCGAAGCAAACGCGATCCGCACCTACTAATTACTCAACAAACAACATGAGAACATGCATATAGACAATAGTATCAATATACAACATATATCTCCATAACAACTATATATGTCACATAGCAAATGCAACATATTCAAACATCAACCAACTAACATTCAACAAATTCATAATCAATATATATTCATTTATATTCTCATTAATATTAAATGAATTGGTTTTCAATTTTAATCATATTTGATTCATTAACAGTGGATGTTCTTACTAACATTCATTTTCAATTAGTTTATATTCACTAATTCATATTCAAGTTGGTTCACTTCCAATTCAAATTCAATTCTATTCAAATTTATTTACTTCTAATTTGAATTCAATTACATAGCTTTCAATTTCATTAATACTTAATGAATTATATACAATCAACTCACAATCATATATCAGCCAAAGTATATATATTAATTTCAACCAAATTCCTTTGCTTACAATTGGTTTAATTTAATTGATTTTCATTCAATTATTCAACTTTCTAATAACATTAGATTTTAATGAATTTCACTTACATTCATTATTCCATTTCAACTTAATTCACATTTAATTGATTAATAGTCAATCCATTTCAATTTCTAAAGTAAATTTCCATTTAATCTTTAAATTCATTTTTATTTACAACTCATATTCATAAATATATTCATATAGTTTCACTTCTTATATATATATATATAAGTTTATTTCACAATTGTAAATCACTTTAATTATAATTCAACTCTTATAATTCTTTTGCTTATACAATTATTCTTTAATTTAGATTATTCAAACAACTAAACAATCAACTTATTTTCACTTTAATAATTCTGAAAAATTATTTCTTTATATATAAAATATACTCAAGGTAAAATTATTTCATTTACCCAATTTTAAACAAATATTGTGTCGAATTGTTCTATTAAAGTGTTTAGAAACCCCTTCGATTCAGTTTCGAAGCTGCGCCGACGAAGGTTCATATACCACTCAACAAACCAATCATCACAATATAAAACAATTTTTATATTCACTAACAAATACACTCTCATAGCTATTATTACACTCAAATTCATTCTAGAGTACTACTGACTCTATCTCTAATGAGTAATACCCAACAGAACCATGGTTGTCGCTTAACCATAAGCTCTGATACCAAATGTAACGCTTCGAAAATTTTCGACTTTCGAAAATTCAACATCGATACTCACTTTATCGACTGCCGAGAAATCGAAGGACAAAAATCCGAAATGTTATGGTTTAGGAAAAAGAAAAGAGAGAAGAAGGTAGAAGATAGAGGGAAAAGAAAACATAAGATAGAAAATTTTAAAATAGAAGAAAAAGAGAATAGAGAAGAGATAGAAAAACAGAAAACAAGAACAACATCAGAATCTCACAATTCGCAGCGGAACAACATATAATAATAAATGAATAATCTTTAAACAAAGAACTATATCAGTTATTACATTTTATCACATTTCATTACATCATATCATCAGAGTGTACAACAACAACAACAAACAGTGCAGCGGAAAAAGAAATACTATATAGTAGTAATACGCCATGCCATCCAGCTTGCCTCTAGCAACTCCAGAATATCCAGAATATCCTGATAAATCCTAACTCTTGACTGCCCGTGTGGAAATTGGTGGGCACCCAGAGTTTAGGAAGGAAAACAATAAACTCCAAGTCAGTCATGTGACTGGTGTGAGAACTCAAAACAGTTTATTTATCTTTAAAATCAAAATAGAGGAATATTTTTAAATTCAATTCGCAATGCTTTTAAAAATGAGACTACCATAAGGCCTCCCGCACACACACACATGCAAACGCAGAATCGGAGGAGATTTCTCCTTATGATAGTCAAAGATGCTTGATACGCATTTAAAATAACATTTGATATTATTACTAGTGCATAGTGTAGGAGAAATTCATTTCGAAAGTAGAATATAAATCTTAGCCAACATAGACATTTCGAACTATGCCAACTATAGCTACCATCCAAACAGTGGTGACCACCATAAGTGAATGGCAGGTCCTACAACTAATACCGTACAAGTTTCGTATTGGGAATTGGATTTCCAACAAATGGTCAGGCCAAGGAACTTCCCATTGCCACATGAGAATGCCTCTGAAAAGACATCCCCGAGAACCAAACCGGAACTCTGCCAACACAAGGCCGGGTTACCCCTAACTGGGTAACTACTGACACGAGCACGCCATTCCCCGATCGTAAACGACCTTTCTCACGGGATCCCGAAAACCAACAACCACAAAGTAATAAATTCGTAGTAACCACATAGGTTAAATATCTGGGCTCCATACCATGATACCACCTCTATCCAGAAGGAAATGTACATACCCTAAAGGGTGCTACCCCTCATAACCTTGCCGCATCTTTCCTGTTTTGACCATTTCCGGGGTGTGAGGTTCGACGAAGTCATGTCCACAAAAACATACTTTATACAAAAGCCATGCTTTGGGTCAAAAAATGATCAACACAATGATCACTAAGATAGACGATCAAATAAACGATCCTATCACAATAATCAACACAATGATCATTTCAGCATCACTCAGCATGTCACATTACCAAATTGGGAATATATCGCTGATAACTTCAACTATATAACCTCTGAGCTCGTATGTCTCAGAGAAGGGCGTTAAGCTAAAAGAATAAATTCTCCGCCACCAACAGAAATATATTTGAAAGAAATCGGCTTTATATCTCAACTTGTAATGTCAGACACACAATCCATACAAGTCTGTTCCGGGCTCGAACAAAACCGAAGGCACTTACAAAGAAGTCCTTGCAATCCGGATATTCACAATTCTGATCGGATTCACCATCACATATGGAGAACTCTATACCGTAGCTACTCGGTGCAGAGTAAATCGACAGGTCATCCTATCGCTCTCGCAAATACCGGGTCTTCAACACCGATCTTCAATGCAATTCATAACGACGTATCACATATTCGGAATGGGTTATACGACCCCATGGTCCTTTCCCGGTTAACCCGAATAGTGAGCGCTTATTCAAAAATAAGTGTAGCATTCACATTCAATCAAATCACATCAATTACCCATTCAAAGGGAAATATTGATAGTCGGTTATTGAACTATCAATTGATATGCACACATCACCCGTTTCCAAATAATTTTCCAAATTATTTATTTCACAAAATATCTTTACAAGATATAAAATTTCACACTTCAAAAATAAATCAATATTTATTTTTTTGACAAATTCCACTTCCTTTATAAATTCAATAGTGAATTTATAATTCCTAAATATCAATGAATATTCGATTTCAATTATTCATTTCAATTTATCTTCAAAAAGATAAATTATCTAAACGTTTCATTTCACATTGGAAAAACATTTCCATACTTATTTATTCATAAGTAATTCACAAATTTTATTTATTTTCAACACTTAGAAAATATTCAATATACTTAAATCGAGATTAAGTATATATTTCATTCTATTAAGGAAATCATTCTCTTAACATATTTATTTGGGCCAAAACGAATGTTGCGTAAAACATCGTTACAACAACCCAAAATCACTAGTATAGGGATTCGAAATTAAAATAGATATATAAATCCCAATACTATACAAAACATTTCCTTTCGGAAATCATTTACTATAACAACAGTGTTATAGTCCATTATTTCCTTTTCATTTCTCGAAAACGTCTATTTCAACAATAAATGTTGAAATCTATGGTTTCGAATCTCAACACAATTAAAACTTCGTTAGATCGTTTTAATTCTATTTCAAATATCACATTCAAAACAATTTCTTTAACATCTTATTCACTATTCAAAAACGTGAATATACTACGTTAACACATTTCATCCTTTTATTCATTTTATTTTAAAGTATTATTCACTATTCAAAAATGTGAATATAACTCCATTTATAGGTTTCAACAATTAACTTATCAAAATAAGTCATTTGCGAATTTATAAAACAACGTTTATAAATTCCATTTCTATTTATTTATAAAAACTTCTTTTTTTTATAATTCCCATATTAACCTATTCCAGTTTATAACTAAATTATAAACTAAACGTTCATATTATAAGTTAATTACTTATAAAACGATTATTTTACAAAATCGTTCTTTTTAAAGACTTTCCAATTTATAAATCTTATAACTTATAAGATCCATTTATTTAACCAATCTATTCTTCAAATAATTTCACCAAATTTATAAATCTTACTATTTATAAATTTCTTTTATAACTTCACAGTTTATAATTCTATAAATTTCATTCAATTATGAAATTCCTTTCCACTTCATTCAAACACTTATAAAAACTCGTTTTATAATTTCAATATTTCAATTTATAAATATCCATTTATAAATCTCTTAATATAATTCAATTTATATTATTATTTTAAAACATCTTTAATCTCCTTTATAATTTCATCATTCTCTTGATTTATAAAATAATCAAATTTTCTAAATCCTATATTTTAAACTTTTCACAAAAATTCTAAAATATCTCGATTAAACTATTTTATAAAATCAATAGCATCATATTCTCAAAAATCAGTTTTTAACTGTATTTCACAAAAATCATAATTTTTATAACATAAAAAAAATTATAACGTTTATTTATTTAAAATAGATCAAATTCCAAACATAAAGTATATTTTCAAAAATCACTTTATAGATCATTTTAAAATCCCAAAATCTGGGTCCAATGATGCTACACACCAAATAGTCAATCACGACTACAACGATATCATATATCAATATGAAAATCCATCAAATATCAAAATATTTGAAATCAAATAAATACTGTTGAGGAATCCAGTTGGATCCCTCCAACCTGTTTTCCTGCATCCACAAACATTAGCACAATACCAATTTCGTTCCAGTACGAAATTATCGCGGTATATGTTCTTATTAAATATTATCCGCTTAATAACGGCGTAATAGGGTCTCATCCGCTAAACAAAAAATGCGGGGAATCAATCAACTGCAATATATACATATGCCAATATATATATATATATATATTGATATTATTTATAATACCAATTTCACTGTTTATGAAATATTCGCGGTATATGTTTTTATTAAATAACATCCGCTTACTAACGGCGTATAATGTCTATTTTAACAATCAATAGATATCAATCATCATTCAAACATGCATTCAAATATTTTAAATCTAACTATTTAAAATAAAATCGAAACTGATTCGATTGAGTGAGAAGTTCTCACCTTGATTTTAAATTCCGTTTTAGCGATTTATTTCGAATAAAATTAAACGGACGTTTAATTTTACCCAAAATTCTCACTAACTCCAAACGACTCCAAACCAAATCCATCGCGTAGTGCTCGTCCATACGATTCCAACGCAAAAAATCTCGTCCGAAACGGACCTCGTACGAAAGAGTTATGATTTTTATAAGATTGTACACAAATTTTAAACTATAATTACAACATAACCATGTAGTTTCAACCTATTCAATCTGGGCCACAGGATCTTGCTTCCCCTCATCTCCACCGTCCCCTTCTTTCTTCTTCATGCGTGCATTCTACAGGTAAAGGCCGTCACTTGAACCCATGAAGCCATAGAACTAGGGTTTGATAATACACCCTCATTTCTCGACGAAATTCGATCAAACCACTTGCAAATCGAAGCTCTTCGCGAGAGCTACCACCACCATCCCCCACCTGAAGCTCGGCCACCTATGTCTCCTCATAATGCGTGCGTGACCTGTAGAGAACGGCCCCCCATAGCTCCCTCTCCGTTGCACCATTTCCGATCATCACCGTATGGAATCGAAGCTCTCGTCGAGCTCTTCGACTTTCGTGTTGAACACCTTGGCTAAATATTTGTAGATTGAGAGAGATTAAGGGGAAAAGCTTGTGAATTTCTAGCCATTGGTTTGTTAGGTGGCGGCTAGGGTTAAAAAATTAGGGTTTTAGTATTTTTTTTTCTAAATTTATGAAGGGGTGGTCTATTTATAGAATTTCGTTCGACACTATTCATCCGGAAATTCCGAACTCCGATTTACGCGCCGAAACTGACGTTTCTAAGGTTTACCCCGCGTTCCGGACACAATGGAATAGGTTTCGGAAGCTAATTCGGAAGTATGTGCGAGTTATGGCTGTAAACGCTCAATTTAAATTAAACCGATTTAAATCGATTTCTAGGCGTTTTAATTTGTACCGGACAAACGGTAAATCCAATTGACTTGAAATTTGAAACCTTACAATAATATCACATTACGGATCCGATGAAACTGGTTTCGTCGAAATCCGAGACTTTTTGAAAAATGGGTATTTTAGCTCGCCAAATTTAAATTAAAAATAAATCGATGCGTTTCGAGCTGCCACGATCAAACGATAACTCCGATTGACACGAAAATTGAAATCCGGTAATAACTAACTATTACGGATCCAATGAAACTGGTTTCGTTCAATTCTGAGACTGTTCAAAAATTGGCTATTTTACAGTCGATTATTAAATATTAAAATATTCAATTTTCACAAATTAACTTTTAATTCGATTTTAAAATTTCTAAAATATCATTCTAACTTCAATATGATAAAATAAAATTTTACAAATCATTTTCAATCATATTTAACTCAATTGTCAATTATTTCCATAATTTAACATATTAAATTATCGATTTAATTATTCAATTAAATCCAATAATTCAAATAAAAATTTATTTGACTTATAAATTCACTTATTAATATTTAAAATAAATTAAATATTCAAATTTTAATTAATAAAAATTCTGGGTCGTTACATCATTACTTGATGAGATGTATATTTGTGATATATATACTGTCATTTTTTTTTCGGATCGAGCCGCGCAAAGGAGACTATGGCGAATTTTTTCGAAAATTTAAGGCGTTAGAAAATTTTTGAGAAAATGGGAAAATTTTTGAAAACTTAAACTTTGATTTTGAAATTGAAAGTTAAACAATAGTAATTGTTTTTGAAAAGATAACTAAGTATGATTTTGAAAACTTAGTAAAGTATTGTAAGAAGTTTAATTATGAATTTTGGGAAAATTAATAGATTCTGTAACTTTTCTTACTTGTAATTTCGTGGACGAAATTCTTTTAAGTGGGGAAGATTGTAACGACCCAGGATTTTTAGAAATTAAAATTTGAATATTTAATTAATTTTAAATATTAATAAGTGAATTTATAAGTCGAATAAATTTTTATTTGAATTTTTGGAATTAATTGGATAATTAAATCGATAATTTAATACGTTAAATTATGGAAATAATTGAAAATTGAGCTAAATATGATTTAAAATGATTTGTAAAATTTTATTTTATCATATGGAAGTTAGAACGATATTTTAGAACTTTTAAAATCGAATTAAAAGTTAATTTGTGAAAATTGAATATTTTAATATTTAATAATCGACTGTAAAATAGCCAATTTTTGAACAGTCTCAGAATTGAACGAAACCAGTTCCATTGGATCCGTAATAGTTAGTTATTACCGGATTTCAAATTTTGTGTCAATCGGAGTTACCGTTTGATCGTGGCAGCTCGAAACGCATCGAATTGTTTTTAATTTAAATTTGACGAGTGAAAATAGCCATTTTTCAAAAAGTCTCGGATTTCGACAAAACCAGTTTCATCGGATCCGTAATATGATATTATTGTAAGGTTTCAAATTTCAAGTCAATTGGATTTACCGTTTGTCCGGTACAAATTAAAACGCCTAGAAATCGACTTAAATCGGTTTAATTCAAATTGAGCGTTTACAGCCATAACTCGCACAGATGTCCGAATAAACTTTCGAAACCTGTTCCATTGTGTCCGGAACGCGGGATAAACCCTAGGTACGTCAGTTTCGGCGCGTAAATCGGAGTTCGGAATTTCCGGATGAATAGTGTCGAACGAAACTCTATAAATACACCTAAATTCACAAATTTTATAAGCAAATAAACTAAACCCTAAACCTAACTTCATCAGCCGCCACCTACAGAAATCCATGGCCGAAAATGTCCTAACTTCCTCCCTCCAATTCTTCAAATCCGTGCAATAATTCAACAAGCTCTCAACTAGAAAAGTGTAGAGCTCGTCATGCTCTTCGAAATCAACGGTTGTGATGGAAAATGGGGCTCCGGATCGATGGGAATTTGCGTACAAAGGGGGACGGTTGCGCACGCAGTTCGAGGAGAAGGGGGTGGCCGGGTGAGTGCGGTCTCTGGGCGTGGGTGGTGCCGGGGGGCGCGAGCGTGATGGTGTTGCCTGATCGAATAATCGTCGAGCGAGGAGGCTTGTAAATTAAAACCCTAATAAGCAAGAATGGGTTCGGCTATGTGCGTGTGAGTGTCTGTAGATACGCGATGAAGAAGATGAAGATTTTGGTGCGTTGGATCTGGATCTCACGGCCCAGAAAAGCTAGGTTAAGAAATTATAAATAAAATGTTGTAAATTGTGTATAAAATCGTGTAACTTGTAAAATCAATAACTTTTTCATACGAGGTCGAAAAAATGCAAACTCAGTTGCGTTGGAATCGTATGGACGAGCACTACGCGATGGAGTTGGTTTGGAGTCGTTTGGAGTTAGTGAGAATTTTGGGTAAAATTAAACGTCCGTTTAATTTTATTCGAAATAAATCGCTAAAACGGAAATAAAATCAAGGTGAGAACTTCTCACTCAATCGAATCAGTTTCGATTTTATTTTAAATAGTTAGATTTAAAATATTTGAATGCATGTTTGAATGTTGATTGATATCTATTGATTGTTAAAATAGACATTATACGCCGTTAGTAAGCGGATGTTATTTATTAAAAACATATACCGCGAATATTTCATAAACAGTGAAATTGGTATTATATATAATATCAATATATACATATTGGCATATGTATATATTGGAGTTGATTGATTTCCCGTATTTTTTAGTGGATGAGACCCTATTACGCCGTTATTAAGCGGATAATATTTAATAAGAACATATACCGCGATAATTTCGTACTGGAGCGAAATTGGTATTGTGCTAATGTTTTTGGATGCAGGAAACAGGTTGGAGGGATCCAACTGGATTCCTCAACAGTATTTATTTGATTTCAGATATTTTGATATTTGATGGATTTTCATATTAATATACGATATCGTTGTAGTCGTGATTGACTATTTGGTGTGTAGCATCATTGGACCAGATTTTGGGATTTTAAAATGATTTCAAAGTGATTTTTGAAAATATACTATATGTTTGGAATTTGATCTATTTTAAATAAATAAACGTTATAATTTTTAAAGTTATAAAAATTATGATTTTGAGAAATATAGTTAAAAACTGATTTTTGAGAATATGATGCTAATGATTTTATAAAATAGTTAAATCGGAATTTTTGAATTTATTATGAACAGTTTAAATATAGGATTTATAAAATTTAATTATTTTATGAATCAAAAGAATGAAGTTTTTAAAGGAATTTAAAGACGTTTAAAAAGAATAATATAAATTGATTTATATTAAGAGATTTATAAATGGATATTTATAAATTGAAATAATTGACATTATAAAACGAGTTTTTATAAGTGTTTGAATGAAGTGAAAATGAATTTCATTAAAGAATGAAATTTATAGAATTATAAATGGTGAAGTTATGAATGAAATTTATAAATAGTAAGATTTATAAATTTGTGAAGTTAATTGAAGAATAGATTTGGTTAAATAAATGAATCTTATAAGTTATAAGATTTATAATTTGGGAAGTTTAAAAGAACGATTTTGTAAAATAATCGTTTTATAAGTATTTAACTTATAATATGAACTTTTAGTTTATAATTGAGTTATAAACTGGAATAGGTTAATAAAAGAATTTATAAAAAGGAAGCTTTTATAAATAAATAGAAATGGAATTTATAAACGTTGTTTTATAAATTCGCAAATGACTTATTTTGACAAGAAAATTTGTTGAAACCTATTAATGGAGTTATATTCACATTTTTTTGAATAGTGAATAATCCTCTGAATTAAAATGAATAAAAGGACGAAATTGTTAATGAAGTATATTCACGTTTTGAATAGTGAATAATATGTTAAAGAAATTGTTTTGGATTTGGATGTTTTAAATAGAATTAAAACGATCGAACAATGTTTTAAAATGTGTTGAGATTCGAAACCATAGATTTCAACATTTATTGTTGAAATAGACGTTTTCGAGAAACAGAAGGAGATGATGGACTATAACACTGTTGTTATAGTAAATGATTTCCGAAAGGAAATGTTTTGTATAGTATTGGGATTTATATATCTATTTTAATTTCGAATCCCTATACTAGTGATTTTGGGTTGTTGTAACGATGTTTTACGTAACATTCGTTTTGGCCCAAATAAATATGTTTAAGAGAATGATTTCCTTAAAGAATGAAATATATACTTAATTTCGATTGAAGTATATTGAATATTTTCTAAGTGTTGAAAATAAATAAAATCTGTGAATTACTTATTAAATAAGTATGGAAATGTTTTCCAATATAAAGTGAATACTTTGAGAACTTATCTTTTTGAAGATAAATTGAAATGAATTATGGAAATCATATGCATGGATATTTTGGAATGTAAATTCACTATGGAATTTATAAAAGAAAGTGGATTTTGTTTAAGAATAAATATTGATTTATTTTTGAAGTATTGAAATTATATATCTTGTAAAGATATTTTGTGAAATAAATAATTGGAAAATTATTTGGAATCTGGTGATGTGTGCATATCCATTGATAGTTCAATAACCGACTATCAATATTTCCCTTTGAATGAGTAATTGATGTGATTTGTTTGAATGTGAATGCTACACTTATTTTTGAATAAGCGCTCACTATTCGGGTTAACCGGGAAAGGACCATGGGGTCGTATAACCCATTCCGAATATGTGATACGTCGTTATAATTGCATTGAAGATCGGTGTTGAAGACCCGGTATTTGCGAGAGCGATAGGATGACCTGTCGATTTACTCTGCACCGAGTTGCTCCGGTATAGAGTTCTCCATATGTGATGGTGAATCCGATCAGGATTGTGAATATCCGAATTGCAAGGACTTCTTTGTAAGTGCCTTCGGTTTTGTTCGAGCCCGGAACAGACTTGTATGGATTGTATGTCTGACATTACAAGTTGAGATATAAAGCCGATTTCTTTCAAATATATTTCTGTGGTGGCGGAGAATTTATTCTTTTAGCTTAACACCCTTCTCTGAGAAGTACGAGCTCAGAGGTTATATAGTTGAAGTTATCAGCGATATATTCCCAATTTGGTAATGTGATATGCTAAGTGATGCTGAAATGATCATTGTGTTGATTATTGTGATAGGATCGTTTATTTGATCGTCTATCTTGGTGATCATTGTGTTGATCATTTGTTGACCCAAAGCATGGCTTTTGTATAAAGTATGTTTTTGTGGACGTGACTTCGTCAAACCTCACACCCCGGAAATGGTCAAAACAGGAAAGATGCGGCAAGGTTATGAGGGGTAGCACCCTTTAGGGTATGTACATTTCCTTCTGGATAGAGGTGGTATCATGGTATGGAGCCCAGATATTTAACCTATGTGGTTACTACGAATTTATTACTTTGTGGTTGTTGGTTTTCGGGATCCCGTGAGAAAGGTCGTTTACGATCGGGGAATGGCGTGCTCGTGTCAGTAGTTACCCAGTTAGGGGTAACCCGGCCTTGTGTTGGCAGAGTTCCGGTTTGGTTCTCGGGGATGTCTTTCCAGAGGCATTCTCATGTGGCAATGGGAAGTTCCTTGGCCTGACCATTTATTGGAAATCCAAAGAAACAATACGTGACTTGTACGGTTTTAGTTGTATAACCTGCTATGGAATGTGGCGGTAACCTGCTATTGAACATAGTTAGCTATAGTAGGCATAGTTCGGAATGTCTATGCTGGCTAAGATTTATATTCTACTTTCGAAATAAATTTTTCCCCTACACTATGCACTAGTAATAATATCAAATGTTATTTTTAATGCGTATCAAGCATCTTTGACTATCATAAGGATAAATCTCCTCCGATTCTGCGTTTGCATTGTGTGTGTGTGCGGGAGGCCTTATGGTAGTCTCATTTTTAAAAGCATTGCGAATCGAAATAAAAATATTCCTCTATTTTGATTTTTAAAGTTAAATAAACTGTTTTGAGTTCTCACACCAGTCACATGACTGACTTGGATTTTATTGTTTTCCTTCCTAAACTCTGGGTGCCCATCAATTTCCACACGGGCAGTTAAGAGTTAGGTTTATCAGGATATTCTGGATATTCTGGAATTGCTGGAGGCAAGCTGGATGGCATGGCGTATTACTAGTTATATAGTATTTCTTTTTCCGTTGCACTGTTTGTTGTTGTTGTTGTACAATCTGATGATATGATGTAATGAAATGTGATGTAATGTAATAACTGATACAGTTCTTTGTTTAAAGATTATTCATTTATTATTATATGTTGTTCCGCTGCGAATTGTGAGATTCTGTTGTTGTTCTTGTTTTCTGTTCCGTCCTATTTTCTTCTATTTTTCTTTTTCCTCTATTCTCTTTTTCTTCTATTTTAAAATTTTCTACCTTCTTTTCCCTATCTAAATTTTCTATCTTATGTTTTCTCTTCCCTCTATTATCTATTTTCTTCTTCTTTCTTCTTTTTCTTTCTTCTCCCTTTTTCCTAAATTCTTCTTCTTAAAACCCCTAAGGGTTCGTATTTTCGTTCATCTTGAATTAAACAAAGGATATTAGTGTCTATTCAAGGAGTACGGATTTACGGGTCTTTACATTTGGTATCAGAGCTTATGGTTAAGCGACAACCATGGTTCTGTTGGGTATAATTCATTAGAGATAGAGTCAGTAGTACTCTAGAATGAATTTGAGTGTAATAATAGCTATGAGAGCGTATTTGTTAGTGAAATATAAAATTGTTTTATATTGTGATGATTGGTTTATTGAGTGGTATATGAACCTTCGTCGGCGCAGCTTCAAAACTGAATCGAAGGGGTTTCTAAACACTTGAATAGAACAATTCAACACAGTATTGTTTTAAATTGGGTAAATGAAATAATTTTACCTTGAGTATATTTTATATATAAAGAAATAATTTTCAGAATTATTAAAGCGTATATAAGTTGATTGTTTAGTTGTTTGAATAATCTAAATAAAGGAATTGTATAAGCAAAAAGAATTATAAGAATTGAATTATAATTAAAGTGATTTACAATTGTGAAATAAACTTATATATATAAGAAGTGAAACTATATGGATATATTTAGGAATTTAAGTTATGTAAAAACAAGTGATGTTTATAAATGGAATATAACTTAAGTGATATTGAATGAAGTTGATATTAGTATCAAAGTAAATTAATAAAGTGAAGTGATAGATATGAACTTGAGTTATATAAATGAAATTCAACTTTTGTAATAGAATTGAATTGAATGAATGGGTTGAATATTAATCAATTGAATGTGAATAATTGGTATGAAATAATGAATATAAGTGTTAATTCATTAAAATCTAATGTTATTAGAAAGTTGAATAAAAATTGAATGAAAAATCAATTAAATTAAACCAATTGTAAGCAAAGGAATTTGGTTGAAATAAATATACATTGATTTTTATATGATTGTTAGATGATTGTATATAATTCATTAAGTGTTAATGAAATTGAGTTAATGAAATTGAAAGCTATGTAATTGAATTCAAATTAGAAGTAAATAAATTTGAATAGAATTGAATTTGATTTGGAAGTGAACCAACTTGAATATGAATTAGTGAATATAAACTAATTGAGAATGGATGTTAATAAAAACATCCACTATTAATGAATCAAATGTGATTTAAATTGAAAACCCAATTCATTGAATATTAATAAGAATATGAATGAATATATATTGGTTATGGATGTTAGTTGGTTGATGGTTGAATATATTGCTTTTCATACATTTGCTATGTTGGCATATATAGTAATTATGTTGCTATATGTTGTATATTGAGATTATTGTCTATATGCATGATTCTCATGTTGTTTGTTGAGTGATTAGTAGGTGCGGATCGCGTTTGCTTCGCATTTGGAGCTCGCTTTTGCGCTATATTAGCCGTATATGCTTGCTAATAAAATATAAGGTACATATCTCGGATTACATACCGTACTTTTACACTTTTTTCCCTGCGGGATGCTTCATTTGTAAAGACCCGTAAATCCGTACTCCTTGAATAGACACTAATCTCCTTTGTTTAATTCAAGATGAACGAAAATACGAACCCTTAGGGGTTTTAAGAAAAATTTAAGAAAAGAAGAAGAGAGAGAAAGAAGAAAGAAGAAGAAAATAGATAATAGAGGGAAGAGAAAACATAAGATAGAAAATTTAGATAGGGAAAAGAAAATAGAAAATTTTAAAATAGAAAGAAAAGAGAATAGATAACATAGAACGGAACAGAAAACAAGAACAACATCAGAATCTCACAATTCGCAGCGGAACAACATATAATAATAAATGAATAATCTTTAAACAAAGAACTATATCAGTTATTACATTTTATCACATTTCATTACATCATATCATCAGAGTGTACAACAACAACAACAAACAGTGCAGCGGAAAAAGAAATACTATATAGTAGTAATACGCCATGCCATCCAGCTTGCCTCTAGCAACTCCAGAATATCCAGAATATCCTGATAAATCCTAACTCTTGACTGCCCGTGTGGAAATTGGTGGGCACCCAGAGTTTAGGAAGGAAAACAATAAACTCCAAGTCAGTCATGTGACTGGTGTGAGAACTCAAAACAGTTTATTTATCTTTAAAATCAAAATAGAGGAATATTTTTAAATTCAATTCGCAATGCTTTTAAAAATGAGACTACCATAAGGCCTCCCGCACACACACACACATGCAAACGCAGAATCGGAGGAGATTTCTCCTTATGATAGTCAAAAATGCTTGATACGCATTTAAAATAACATTTGATATTATTACTAGTGCATAGTGTAGGAGAAATTCATTTCGAAAGTAGAATATAAATCTTAGCCAACATAGACATTTCGAACTATGCCAACTATAGCTACCATCCAAACAGTGGTGACCACCATAAGTGAATGGCAGGTCCTACAACTAATACCGTACAAGTTTCGTATTGGGAATTGGATTTCCAACAAATGGTCAGGCCAAGGAACTTCCCATTGCCACATGAGAATGCCTCTGGAAAGACATCCCCGAGAACCAAACCGGAACTCTGCCAACACAAGGCCGGGTTACCCCTAACTGGGTAACTACTGACACGAGCACGCCATTCCCCGATCGTAAACGACCTTTCTCACGGGATCCCGAAAACCAACAACCACAAAGTAATAAATTCGTAGTAACCACATAGGTTAAATATCTGGGCTCCATACCATGATACCACCTCTATCCAGAAGGAAATGTACATACCCTAAAGGGTGCTACCCCTCATAACCTTGCCGCATCTTTCCTGTTTTGACCATTTCCGGGGTGTGAGGTTCGACGAAGTCACGTCCACAAAAACATACTTTATACAAAAGCCATGCTTTGGGTCAACAAATGATCAACACAATGATCACTAAGATAGACGATCAAATAAACGATCCTATCACAATAATCAACACAATGATCATTTCAGCATCACTCAGCATGTCACATTACCAAATTGGGAATATATCGCTGATAACTTCAACTATATAACCTCTGAGCTCGTATGTCTCAGAGAAGGGCGTTAAGCTAAAAGAATAAATTCTCCGCCACCAACAGAAATATATTTGAAAGAAATCGGCTTTATATCTCAACTTGTAATGTCAGACACACAATCCATACAAGTCTGTTCCGGGCTCGAATAAAACCGAAGGCACTTACAAAGAAGTCCTTGCAATCCGGATATTCACAATTCTGATCGGATTCACCATCACATATGGAGAACTCTATACCGTAGCTACTCGGTGCAGAGTAAATCGACAGGTCATCCTATCGCTCTCGCAAATACCGGGTCTTCAACACCGATCTTCAATGCAATTCATAACGACGTATCACATATTCGGAATGGGTTATACGACCCCATGGTCCTTTCCCGGTTAACCCGAATAGTGAGCGCTTATTCAAAAATAAGTGTAGCATTCACATTCAATCAAATCACATCAATTACCCATTCAAAGGGAAATATTGATAGTCGGTTATTGAACTATCAATTGATATGCACACATCACCAGTTTCCAAATAATTTTCCAAATTATTTATTTCACAAAATATCTTTACAAGATATAAAATTTCACACTTCAAAAATAAATCAATATTTATTTTTTTGACAAATTCCACTTCCTTTATAAATTCAATAGTGAATTTACAATTCCTAAATATCAATGAATATTCGATTTCAATTATTCATTTCAATTTATCTTCAAAAAGATAAATTCTCTAAACGTTTCATTTCACATTGGAAAAACATTTCCATACTTATTTATTCATAAGTAATTCACAAATTTTATTTATTTTCAACACTTAGAAAATATTCAATATACTTAAATCGAGATTAAGTATATATTTCATTCTATTAAGGAAATCATTCTCTTAACATATTTATTTGGGCCAAAACGAATGTTGCGTAAAACATCGTTACAACAACCCAAAATCACTAGTATAGGGATTCGAAATTAAAATAGATATATAAATCCCAATACTATACAAAACATTTCCTTTCGGAAATCATTTACTATAACAACAGTGTTATAGTCCATTATTTCCTTTTCATTTCTCGAAAACGTCTATTTCAACAATAAATGTTGAAATCTATGGTTTCGAATCTCAACACAATTAAAACTTCGTTAGATCGTTTTAATTCTATTTCAAATATCACATTCAAAACAATTTCTTTAACATCTTATTCACTATTCAAAAACGTGAATATACTACGTTAACACATTTCATCCTTTTATTCATTTTATTTTAAAGTATTATTCACTATTCAAAAATGTGAATATAACTCCATTTATCGGTTTCAACAATTAACTTATCAAAATAAGTCATTTGCGAATTTATAAAACAACGTTTATAAATTCCATTTCTATTTATTTATAAAAACTTCTTTTTTTTATAATTCCCATATTAACCTATTCCAGTTTATAACTAAATTATAAACTAAACGTTCATATTATAAGTTAATTACTTATAAAACGATTATTTTACAAAATCATTCTTTTTAAAGACTTTCCAATTTATAAATCTTATAACTTATAAGATCCATTTATTTAACCAATCTATTCTTCTAATAATTTCACCAAATTTATAAATCTTACTATTTATAAATTTCTTTTATAACTTCACAGTTTATAATTCTATAAATTTCATTCAATTATGAAATTCATTTCCACTTCATTCAAACACTTATAAAAACTCGTTTTATAATTTCAATATTTCAATTTATAAATATCCATTTATAAATCTCTTAATATAATTCAATTTATATTATTATTTTAAAACATCTTTAATCTCCTTTATAATTTCATCATTCTCTTGATTTATAAAATAATCAAATTTTATAAATCCTATATTTTAAACTTTTCACAAAAATTCTAAAATATCTCGATTAAACTATTTTATAAAATCAATAGCATCATATTCTCAAAAATCAGTTTTTAACTGTATTTCACAAAAATCATAATTTTTATAACATAAAAAAAATTATAACGTTTATTTATTTAAAATAGATCAAATTCCAAACATAAAGTATATTTTCAAAAATCACTTTATAGATCATTTTAAAATCCCAAAATCTGGGTCCAATGATGCTACACACCAAATAGTCAATCACGACTACAACGATATCATATATCAATATGAAAATCCATCAAATATCAAAATATTTGAAATTAAATAAATACTGTTGAGGAATCCAGTTGGATCCCTCCAACCTGTTTTCCTGCATCCACAAACATTAGCACAATACCAATTTCGTTCCAGTACGAAATTATCGCGGTATATGTTCTTATTAAATATTATCCGCTTAATAACGGCGTAATAGGGTCTCATCCGCTAAACAAAAAATGCGGGGAATCAATCAACTGCAATATATACGTATGCCAATATATATATATTGATATTATTTATAATACCAATTTCACTGTTTATGAAATATTCGCGGTATATGTTTTTATTAAATAACATCCGCTTACTAACGGCGTATAATGTCTATTTTAACAATCAATAGATATCAATCATCATTCAAACATGCATTCAAATATTTTAAATCTAACTATTTAAAATAAAATCGAAACTGATTCGAATGAGTGAGAAGTTCTCACCTTGATTTTAAATTCCGTTTTAGCGATTTATTTCGAATAAAATTAAACGGACGTTTAATTTTACCCAAAATTCTCACTAACTCCAAACGACTCCAAACCAACTCCATCGCGTAGTGCTCGTCCATACGATTCCAACGCAAAAGATCTCGTCCGAAACGGACCTCGTACGAAAGAGTTATGATTTTTATAAGATTGTACACAAATTTTAAACTATAATTACAACATAACCATATAGTTTCAACCTATTCAATCTGGGCCACAGGATCTTGCTTCCCCTCATCTCCACCGTCCCCTTCTTTCTTCTTCATGCGTGCATTCTACAGGTAAAGGCCGTCACTTGAACCCATGAAGCCATAGAACTAGGGTTTGATAATACACCCTCATTTCTCGACGAAATTCGATCAAACCACTTGCAAATCGAAGCTCTTCGCGAGAGCTACCACCACCATCCCCCACCTGAAGCTCGGCCACCTATGTCTCCTCGAAATGCATGCGTGACCTGTAGAGAACGGCCACCCATAGCTCCCTCTCCGTTGCACCATTTCCGATCATCACCGTATGGAATCGAAGCTCTCGTCGAGCTCTTCGACTTTCGTGTTGAACACCTTGGCTAAATCTTTGTAGATTGAGAGAGATTAAGGGGAAAAGCTTGTGAATTTCTGGCCATTGGTTTGTTAGGTGGCGGCTAGGGTTAAAAAATTAGGGTTTTAGTATTTTTTTTTCTAAATTTATGAAGGGGTGGTCTATTTATAGAATTCCGTTCGACACTATTCATCCGGAAATTCCGAACTCCGATTTACGCGTCAAAACTGACGTTTCTAAGGTTTACCCCGCGTTCCGGACACAATGGAACAGGTTTCGGAAGCTAATTCGGAAGTATGTGCGAGTTATGGCTGTAGACGCTCAATTTAAATTAAACCGATTTAAATCGATTTCTAGGCGTTTTAATTTGTACCGGACAAACGGTAAATCCAATTGACTTGAAATTTAAAACCTTACAATAATATCACATTACGGATCCGATGAAACTAGTTTCGTTGAAATCCGAGACTTTTTGAAAAATGGCTATTTTAGCTCGCCAAATTTAAATTAAAAATAAATCGATGCGTTTCGAGCTACCACGATCAAACGATAACTCCGATTGACACGAAAATTGAAATCCGATAATAACTAACTATTATGGATCCAATGAAACTGGTTTCGTTCAATTCTGAGACTGTTCAAAAATTGGCTATTTTACAGTCGATTATTAAATATTAAAATATTCAATTTTCACAAATTAACTTTTAATTCGATTTTAAAAGTTCTAAAATATCATTCTAACTTCAATATGATAAAATAAAATTTTACAAATCATTTTCAATCATATTTAACTCAATTTTCAATTATTTCCATAATTTAACATATTAAATTATCGATTTAATTATTCAATTAAATCCAATAATTCAAATAAAAATTTATTTGACTTATAAATTCACTTATTAATATTTAAAATAAATTAAATATTCAAATTTTAATTAATAAAAATTCTGGGTCGTTACAATCTTCCCCACTTAAAAGAATTTCGTCCTCGAAATTATTAGTAAGAAAAGTTACAGAATTTATTAATTTTTCCAAAATCCATAGTTAAACTTTTTACAATAACTTACTAAGTTTTCAAATCATACTTAGTTATCTTTTCAAAAACAACTACTATTGTTTAACTTTCAATTCCAAAATCAAAGTTAAAGTTTTCAAAATTTTCCAATTTTCTCAAATTTTTTCTAACGCTTTAAATTTTCGGAAAAATTCGCCATAGTCTCCTTTGCGCGGCTCGATCCGAAAAAAAAATGACAGTATATATATCACAAATATACATCTCATCAAGTAATGAGGCATCCCGAAGGGAAAAAAGTGTAAAAGTACGATATGTAATCCGAGATATGTACCTTATATTTTATTAGCAAGCATATACGGCTAATATAGCGCAAAAGCGAGCTCCAAATGCGAAGCAAACGCGATCCGCACCTACTAATTACTCAACAAACAACATGAGAACATGCATATAGACAATAGTATCAATATACAACATATATCTCCATAACAACTATATATGTCACATAGCAAATGCAACATATTCAAACATCAACCAACTAACATTCAACAAATTCATAATCAATATATATTCATTTATATTCTCATTAATATTAAATGAATTGGTTTTCAATTTTAATCATATTTGATTCATTAACAGTGGATGTTCTTACTAACATTCATTTTCAATTAGTTTATATTCACTAATTCATATTCAAGTTGGTTCACTTCCAATTCAAATTCAATTCTATTCAAATTTATTTACTTCTAATTTGAATTCAATTACATAGCTTTCAATTTCATTAATACTTAATGAATTATATACAATCAACTCACAATCATATATCAGCCAAAGTATATATATTAATTTCAACCAAATTCCTTTGCTTACAATTGGTTTAATTTAATTGATTTTCATTCAATTATTCAACTTTCTAATAACATTAGATTTTAATGAATTTCACTTACATTCATTATTCCATTTCAACTTAATTCACATTTAATTGATTAATAGTCAATCCATTTCAATTTCTAAAGTAAATTTCCATTTAATCTTTAAATTCATTTTTATTTACAACTCATATTCATAAATATATTCATATAGTTTCACTTCTTATATATATATATATAAGTTTATTTCACAATTGTAAATCACTTTAATTATAATTCAACTCTTATAATTCTTTTGCTTATACAATTATTCTTTAATTTAGATTATTCAAACAACTAAACAATCAACTTATTTTCACTTTAATAATTCTGAAAAATTATTTCTTTATATATAAAATATACTCAAGGTAAAATTATTTCATTTACCCAATTTTAAACAAATATTGTGTCGAATTGTTCTATTAAAGTGTTTAGAAACCCCTTCGATTCAGTTTCGAAGCTGCGCCGACGAAGGTTCATATACCACTCAACAAACCAATCATCACAATATAAAACAATTTTTATATTCACTAACAAATACACTCTCATAGCTATTATTACACTCAAATTCATTCTAGAGTACTACTGACTCTATCTCTAATGAGTAATACCCAACAGAACCATGGTTGTCGCTTAACCATAAGCTCTGATACCAAATGTAACGCTTCGAAAATTTTCGACTTTCGAAAATTCAACATCGATACTCACTTTATCGACTGCCGAGAAATCGAAGGACAAAAATCCGAAATGTTATGGTTTAGGAAAAAGAAAAGAGAGAAGAAGGTAGAAGATAGAGGGAAAAGAAAACATAAGATAGAAAATTTTAAAATAGAAGAAAAAGAGAATAGAGAAGAGATAGAAAAACAGAAAACAAGAACAACATCAGAATCTCACAATTCGCAGCGGAACAACATATAATAATAAATGAATAATCTTTAAACAAAGAACTATATCAGTTATTACATTTTATCACATTTCATTACATCATATCATCAGAGTGTACAACAACAACAACAAACAGTGCAGCGGAAAAAGAAATACTATATAGTAGTAATACGCCATGCCATCCAGCTTGCCTCTAGCAACTCCAGAATATCCAGAATATCCTGATAAATCCTAACTCTTGACTGCCCGTGTGGAAATTGGTGGGCACCCAGAGTTTAGGAAGGAAAACAATAAACTCCAAGTCAGTCATGTGACTGGTGTGAGAACTCAAAACAGTTTATTTATCTTTAAAATCAAAATAGAGGAATATTTTTAAATTCAATTCGCAATGCTTTTAAAAATGAGACTACCATAAGGCCTCCCGCACACACACACATGCAAACGCAGAATCGGAGGAGATTTCTCCTTATGATAGTCAAAGATGCTTGATACGCATTTAAAATAACATTTGATATTATTACTAGTGCATAGTGTAGGAGAAATTCATTTCGAAAGTAGAATATAAATCTTAGCCAACATAGACATTTCGAACTATGCCAACTATAGCTACCATCCAAACAGTGGTGACCACCATAAGTGAATGGCAGGTCCTACAACTAATACCGTACAAGTTTCGTATTGGGAATTGGATTTCCAACAAATGGTCAGGCCAAGGAACTTCCCATTGCCACATGAGAATGCCTCTGAAAAGACATCCCCGAGAACCAAACCGGAACTCTGCCAACACAAGGCCGGGTTACCCCTAACTGGGTAACTACTGACACGAGCACGCCATTCCCCGATCGTAAACGACCTTTCTCACGGGATCCCGAAAACCAACAACCACAAAGTAATAAATTCGTAGTAACCACATAGGTTAAATATCTGGGCTCCATACCATGATACCACCTCTATCCAGAAGGAAATGTACATACCCTAAAGGGTGCTACCCCTCATAACCTTGCCGCATCTTTCCTGTTTTGACCATTTCCGGGGTGTGAGGTTCGACGAAGTCATGTCCACAAAAACATACTTTATACAAAAGCCATGCTTTGGGTCAAAAAATGATCAACACAATGATCACTAAGATAGACGATCAAATAAACGATCCTATCACAATAATCAACACAATGATCATTTCAGCATCACTCAGCATGTCACATTACCAAATTGGGAATATATCGCTGATAACTTCAACTATATAACCTCTGAGCTCGTATGTCTCAGAGAAGGGCGTTAACCTAAAAGAATAAATTCTCCGCCACCAACAGAAATATATTTGAAAGAAATCGGCTTTATATCTCAACTTGTAATGTCAGACACACAATCCATACAAGTCTGTTCCGGGCTCGAACAAAACCGAAGGCACTTACAAAGAAGTCCTTGCAATCCGGATATTCACAATTCTGATCGGATTCACCATCACATATGGAGAACTCTATACCGTAGCTACTCGGTGCAGAGTAAATCGACAGGTCATCCTATCGCTCTCGCAAATACCGGGTCTTCAACACCGATCTTCAATGCAATTCATAACGACGTATCACATATTCGGAATGGGTTATACGACCCCATGGTCCTTTCCCGGTTAACCCGAATAGTGAGCGCTTATTCAAAAATAAGTGTAGCATTCACATTCAATCAAATCACATCAATTACCCATTCAAAGGGAAATATTGATAGTCGGTTATTGAACTATCAATTGATATGCACACATCACCCGTTTCCAAATAATTTTCCAAATTATTTATTTCACAAAATATCTTTACAAGATATAAAATTTCACACTTCAAAAATAAATCAATATTTATTTTTTTGACAAATTCCACTTCCTTTATAAATTCAATAGTGAATTTATAATTCCTAAATATCAATGAATATTCGATTTCAATTATTCATTTCAATTTATCTTCAAAAAGATAAATTATCTAAACGTTTCATTTCACATTGGAAAAACATTTCCATACTTATTTATTCATAAGTAATTCACAAATTTTATTTATTTTCAACACTTAGAAAATATTCAATATACTTAAATCGAGATTAAGTATATATTTCATTCTATTAAGGAAATCATTCTCTTAACATATTTATTTGGGCCAAAACGAATGTTGCGTAAAACATCGTTACAACAACCCAAAATCACTAGTATAGGGATTCGAAATTAAAATAGATATATAAATCCCAATACTATACAAAACATTTCCTTTCGGAAATCATTTACTATAACAACAGTGTTATAGTCCATTATTTCCTTTTCATTTCTCGAAAACGTCTATTTCAACAATAAATGTTGAAATCTATGGTTTCGAATCTCAACACAATTAAAACTTCGTTAGATCGTTTTAATTCTATTTCAAATATCACATTCAAAACAATTTCTTTAACATCTTATTCACTATTCAAAAACGTGAATATACTACGTTAACACATTTCATCCTTTTATTCATTTTATTTTAAAGTATTATTCACTATTCAAAAATGTGAATATAACTCCATTTATAGGTTTCAACAATTAACTTATCAAAATAAGTCATTTGCGAATTTATAAAACAACGTTTATAAATTCCATTTCTATTTATTTATAAAAACTTCTTTTTTTTATAATTCCCATATTAACCTATTCCAGTTTATAACTAAATTATAAACTAAACGTTCATATTATAAGTTAATTACTTATAAAACGATTATTTTACAAAATCGTTCTTTTTAAAGACTTTCCAATTTATAAATCTTATAACTTATAAGATCCATTTATTTAACCAATCTATTCTTCAAATAATTTCACCAAATTTATAAATCTTACTATTTATAAATTTCTTTTATAACTTCACAGTTTATAATTCTATAAATTTCATTCAATTATGAAATTCCTTTCCACTTCATTCAAACACTTATAAAAACTCGTTTTATAATTTCAATATTTCAATTTATAAATATCCATTTATAAATCTCTTAATATAATTCAATTTATATTATTATTTTAAAACATCTTTAATCTCCTTTATAATTTCATCATTCTCTTGATTTATAAAATAATCAAATTTTCTAAATCCTATATTTTAAACTTTTCACAAAAATTCTAAAATATCTCGATTAAACTATTTTATAAAATCAATAGCATCATATTCTCAAAAATCAGTTTTTAACTGTATTTCACAAAAATCATAATTTTTATAACATAAAAAAAATTATAACGTTTATTTATTTAAAATAGATCAAATTCCAAACATAAAGTATATTTTCAAAAATCACTTTATAGATCATTTTAAAATCCCAAAATCTGGGTCCAATGATGCTACACACCAAATAGTCAATCACGACTACAACGATATCATATATCAATATGAAAATCCATCAAATATCAAAATATTTGAAATCAAATAAATACTGTTGAGGAATCCAGTTGGATCCCTCCAACCTGTTTTCCTGCATCCACAAACATTAGCACAATACCAATTTCGTTCCAGTACGAAATTATCGCGGTATATGTTCTTATTAAATATTATCCGCTTAATAACGGCGTAATAGGGTCTCATCCGCTAAACAAAAAATGCGGGGAATCAATCAACTGCAATATATACATATGCCAATATATATATATATATATTGATATTATTTATAATACCAATTTCACTGTTTATGAAATATTCGCGGTATATGTTTTTATTAAATAACATCCGCTTACTAACGGCGTATAATGTCTATTTTAACAATCAATAGATATCAATCATCATTCAAACATGCATTCAAATATTTTAAATCTAACTATTTAAAATAAAATCGAAACTGATTCGATTGAGTGAGAAGTTCTCACCTTGATTTTAAATTCCGTTTTAGCGATTTATTTCGAATAAAATTAAACGGACGTTTAATTTTACCCAAAATTCTCACTAACTCCAAACGACTCCAAACCAAATCCATCGCGTAGTGCTCGTCCATACGATTCCAACGCAAAAAATCTCGTCCGAAACGGACCTCGTACGAAAGAGTTATGATTTTTATAAGATTGTACACAAATTTTAAACTATAATTACAACATAACCATGTAGTTTCAACCTATTCAATCTGGGCCACAGGATCTTGCTTCCCCTCATCTCCACCGTCCCCTTCTTTCTTCTTCATGCGTGCATTCTACAGGTAAAGGCCGTCACTTGAACCCATGAAGCCATAGAACTAGGGTTTGATAATACACCCTCATTTCTCGACGAAATTCGATCAAACCACTTGCAAATCGAAGCTCTTCGCGAGAGCTACCACCACCATCCCCCACCTGAAGCTCGGCCACCTATGTCTCCTCATAATGCGTGCGTGACCTGTAGAGAACGGCCCCCCATAGCTCCCTCTCCGTTGCACCATTTCCGATCATCACCGTATGGAATCGAAGCTCTCGTCGAGCTCTTCGACTTTCGTGTTGAACACCTTGGCTAAATATTTGTAGATTGAGAGAGATTAAGGGGAAAAGCTTGTGAATTTCTAGCCATTGGTTTGTTAGGTGGCGGCTAGGGTTAAAAAATTAGGGTTTTAGTATTTTTTTTTCTAAATTTATGAAGGGGTGGTCTATTTATAGAATTTCGTTCGACACTATTCATCCGGAAATTCCGAACTCCGATTTACGCGCCGAAACTGACGTTTCTAAGGTTTACCCCGCGTTCCGGACACAATGGAATAGGTTTCGGAAGCTAATTCGGAAGTATGTGCGAGTTATGGCTGTAAACGCTCAATTTAAATTAAACCGATTTAAATCGATTTCTAGGCGTTTTAATTTGTACCGGACAAACGGTAAATCCAATTGACTTGAAATTTGAAACCTTACAATAATATCACATTACGGATCCGATGAAACTGGTTTCGTCGAAATCCGAGACTTTTTGAAAAATGGGTATTTTAGCTCGCCAAATTTAAATTAAAAATAAATCGATGCGTTTCGAGCTGCCACGATCAAACGATAACTCCGATTGACACGAAAATTGAAATCCGGTAATAACTAACTATTACGGATCCAATGAAACTGGTTTCGTTCAATTCTGAGACTGTTCAAAAATTGGCTATTTTACAGTCGATTATTAAATATTAAAATATTCAATTTTCACAAATTAACTTTTAATTCGATTTTAAAATTTCTAAAATATCATTCTAACTTCAATATGATAAAATAAAATTTTACAAATCATTTTCAATCATATTTAACTCAATTGTCAATTATTTCCATAATTTAACATATTAAATTATCGATTTAATTATTCAATTAAATCCAATAATTCAAATAAAAATTTATTTGACTTATAAATTCACTTATTAATATTTAAAATAAATTAAATATTCAAATTTTAATTAATAAAAATTCTGGGTCGTTACATCATTACTTGATGAGATGTATATTTGTGATATATATACTGTCATTTTTTTTTCGGATCGAGCCGCGCAAAGGAGACTATGGCGAATTTTTTCGAAAATTTAAGGCGTTAGAAAATTTTTGAGAAAATGGGAAAATTTTTGAAAACTTAAACTTTGATTTTGAAATTGAAAGTTAAACAATAGTAATTGTTTTTGAAAAGATAACTAAGTATGATTTTGAAAACTTAGTAAAGTATTGTAAGAAGTTTAATTATGAATTTTGGGAAAATTAATAGATTCTGTAACTTTTCTTACTTGTAATTTCGTGGACGAAATTCTTTTAAGTGGGGAAGATTGTAACGACCCAGGATTTTTAGAAATTAAAATTTGAATATTTAATTAATTTTAAATATTAATAAGTGAATTTATAAGTCGAATAAATTTTTATTTGAATTTTTGGAATTAATTGGATAATTAAATCGATAATTTAATACGTTAAATTATGGAAATAATTGAAAATTGAGCTAAATATGATTTAAAATGATTTGTAAAATTTTATTTTATCATATGGAAGTTAGAACGATATTTTAGAACTTTTAAAATCGAATTAAAAGTTAATTTGTGAAAATTGAATATTTTAATATTTAATAATCGACTGTAAAATAGCCAATTTTTGAACAGTCTCAGAATTGAACGAAACCAGTTCCATTGGATCCGTAATAGTTAGTTATTACCGGATTTCAAATTTTGTGTCAATCGGAGTTACCGTTTGATCGTGGCAGCTCGAAACGCATCGAATTGTTTTTAATTTAAATTTGACGAGTGAAAATAGCCATTTTTCAAAAAGTCTCGGATTTCGACAAAACCAGTTTCATCGGATCCGTAATATGATATTATTGTAAGGTTTCAAATTTCAAGTCAATTGGATTTACCGTTTGTCCGGTACAAATTAAAACGCCTAGAAATCGACTTAAATCGGTTTAATTCAAATTGAGCGTTTACAGCCATAACTCGCACAGATGTCCGAATAAACTTTCGAAACCTGTTCCATTGTGTCCGGAACGCGGGATAAACCCTAGGTACGTCAGTTTCGGCGCGTAAATCGGAGTTCGGAATTTCCGGATGAATAGTGTCGAACGAAACTCTATAAATACACCTAAATTCACAAATTTTATAAGCAAATAAACTAAACCCTAAACCTAACTTCATCAGCCGCCACCTACAGAAATCCATGGCCGAAAATGTCCTAACTTCCTCCCTCCAATTCTTCAAATCCGTGCAATAATTCAACAAGCTCTCAACTAGAAAAGTGTAGAGCTCGTCATGCTCTTCGAAATCAACGGTTGTGATGGAAAATGGGGCTCCGGATCGATGGGAATTTGCGTACAAAGGGGGACGGTTGCGCACGCAGTTTGAGGAGAAGGGGGTGGCCGGGTGAGTGCGGTCTCTGGGCGTGGGTGGTGCCGGGGGGCGCGAGCGTGATGGTGTTGCCTGATCGAATAATCGTCGAGCGAGGAGGCTTGTAAATTAAAACCCTAATAAGCAAGAATGGGTTCGGCTATGTGCGTGTGAGTGTCTGTAGATACGCGATGAAGAAGATGAAGATTTTGGTGCGTTGGATCTGGATCTCACGGCCCAGAAAAGCTAGGTTAAGAAATTATAAATAAAATGTTGTAAATTGTGTATAAAATCGTGTAACTTGTAAAATCAATAACTTTTTCATACGAGGTCGAAAAAATGCAAACTCAGTTGCGTTGGAATCGTATGGACGAGCACTACGCGATGGAGTTGGTTTGGAGTCGTTTGGAGTTAGTGAGAATTTTGGGTAAAATTAAACGTCCGTTTAATTTTATTCGAAATAAATCGCTAAAACGGAAATAAAATCAAGGTGAGAACTTCTCACTCAATCGAATCAGTTTCGATTTTATTTTAAATAGTTAGATTTAAAATATTTGAATGCATGTTTGAATGTTGATTGATATCTATTGATTGTTAAAATAGACATTATACGCCGTTAGTAAGCGGATGTTATTTATTAAAAACATATACCGCGAATATTTCATAAACAGTGAAATTGGTATTATATATAATATCAATATATACATATTGGCATATGTATATATTGGAGTTGATTGATTTCCCGTATTTTTTAGTGGATGAGACCCTATTACGCCGTTATTAAGCGGATAATATTTAATAAGAACATATACCGCGATAATTTCGTACTGGAGCGAAATTGGTATTGTGCTAATGTTTTTGGATGCAGGAAACAGGTTGGAGGGATCCAACTGGATTCCTCAACAGTATTTATTTGATTTCAGATATTTTGATATTTGATGGATTTTCATATTAATATACGATATCGTTGTAGTCGTGATTGACTATTTGGTGTGTAGCATCATTGGACCAGATTTTGGGATTTTAAAATGATTTCAAAGTGATTTTTGAAAATATACTATATGTTTGGAATTTGATCTATTTTAAATAAATAAACGTTATAATTTTTAAAGTTATAAAAATTATGATTTTGAGAAATATAGTTAAAAACTGATTTTTGAGAATATGATGCTAATGATTTTATAAAATAGTTAAATCGGAATTTTTGAATTTATTATGAACAGTTTAAATATAGGATTTATAAAATTTAATTATTTTATGAATCAAAAGAATGAAGTTTTTAAAGGAATTTAAAGACGTTTAAAAAGAATAATATAAATTGATTTATATTAAGAGATTTATAAATGGATATTTATAAATTGAAATAATTGACATTATAAAACGAGTTTTTATAAGTGTTTGAATGAAGTGAAAATGAATTTCATTAAAGAATGAAATTTATAGAATTATAAATGGTGAAGTTATGAATGAAATTTATAAATAGTAAGATTTATAAATTTGTGAAGTTAATTGAAGAATAGATTTGGTTAAATAAATGAATCTTATAAGTTATAAGATTTATAATTTGGGAAGTTTAAAAGAACGATTTTGTAAAATAATCGTTTTATAAGTATTTAACTTATAATATGAACTTTTAGTTTATAATTGAGTTATAAACTGGAATAGGTTAATAAAAGAATTTATAAAAAGGAAGCTTTTATAAATAAATAGAAATGGAATTTATAAACGTTGTTTTATAAATTCGCAAATGACTTATTTTGACAAGAAAATTTGTTGAAACCTATTAATGGAGTTATATTCACATTTTTTTGAATAGTGAATAATCCTCTGAATTAAAATGAATAAAAGGACGAAATTGTTAATGAAGTATATTCACGTTTTGAATAGTGAATAATATGTTAAAGAAATTGTTTTGGATTTGGATGTTTTAAATAGAATTAAAACGATCGAACAATGTTTTAAAATGTGTTGAGATTCGAAACCATAGATTTCAACATTTATTGTTGAAATAGACGTTTTCGAGAAACAGAAGGAGATGATGGACTATAACACTGTTGTTATAGTAAATGATTTCCGAAAGGAAATGTTTTGTATAGTATTGGGATTTATATATCTATTTTAATTTCGAATCCCTATACTAGTGATTTTGGGTTGTTGTAACGATGTTTTACGTAACATTCGTTTTGGCCCAAATAAATATGTTTAAGAGAATGATTTCCTTAAAGAATGAAATATATACTTAATTTCGATTGAAGTATATTGAATATTTTCTAAGTGTTGAAAATAAATAAAATCTGTGAATTACTTATTAAATAAGTATGGAAATGTTTTCCAATATAAAGTGAATACTTTGAGAACTTATCTTTTTGAAGATAAATTGAAATGAATTATGGAAATCATATGCATGGATATTTTGGAATGTAAATTCACTATGGAATTTATAAAAGAAAGTGGATTTTGTTTAAGAATAAATATTGATTTATTTTTGAAGTATTGAAATTATATATCTTGTAAAGATATTTTGTGAAATAAATAATTGGAAAATTATTTGGAATCTGGTGATGTGTGCATATCCATTGATAGTTCAATAACCGACTATCAATATTTCCCTTTGAATGAGTAATTGATGTGATTTGTTTGAATGTGAATGCTACACTTATTTTTGAATAAGCGCTCACTATTCGGGTTAACCGGGAAAGGACCATGGGGTCGTATAACCCATTCCGAATATGTGATACGTCGTTATAATTGCATTGAAGATCGGTGTTGAAGACCCGGTATTTGCGAGAGCGATAGGATGACCTGTCGATTTACTCTGCACCGAGTTGCTCCGGTATAGAGTTCTCCATATGTGATGGTGAATCCGATCAGGATTGTGAATATCCGAATTGCAAGGACTTCTTTGTAAGTGCCTTCGGTTTTGTTCGAGCCCGGAACAGACTTGTATGGATTGTATGTCTGACATTACAAGTTGAGATATAAAGCCGATTTCTTTCAAATATATTTCTGTGGTGGCGGAGAATTTATTCTTTTAGCTTAACACCCTTCTCTGAGAAGTACGAGCTCAGAGGTTATATAGTTGAAGTTATCAGCGATATATTCCCAATTTGGTAATGTGATATGCTAAGTGATGCTGAAATGATCATTGTGTTGATTATTGTGATAGGATCGTTTATTTGATCGTCTATCTTGGTGATCATTGTGTTGATCATTTGTTGACCCAAAGCATGGCTTTTGTATAAAGTATGTTTTTGTGGACGTGACTTCGTCAAACCTCACACCCCGGAAATGGTCAAAACAGGAAAGATGCGGCAAGGTTATGAGGGGTAGCACCCTTTAGGGTATGTACATTTCCTTCTGGATAGAGGTGGTATCATGGTATGGAGCCCAGATATTTAACCTATGTGGTTACTACGAATTTATTACTTTGTGGTTGTTGGTTTTCGGGATCCCGTGAGAAAGGTCGTTTACGATCGGGGAATGGCGTGCTCGTGTCAGTAGTTACCCAGTTAGGGGTAACCCGGCCTTGTGTTGGCAGAGTTCCGGTTTGGTTCTCGGGGATGTCTTTCCAGAGGCATTCTCATGTGGCAATGGGAAGTTCCTTGGCCTGACCATTTATTGGAAATCCAAAGAAACAATACGTGACTTGTACGGTTTTAGTTGTATAACCTGCTATGGAATGTGGCGGTAACCTGCTATTGAACATAGTTAGCTATAGTAGGCATAGTTCGGAATGTCTATGCTGGCTAAGATTTATATTCTACTTTCGAAATAAATTTTTCCCCTACACTATGCACTAGTAATAATATCAAATGTTATTTTTAATGCGTATCAAGCATCTTTGACTATCATAAGGATAAATCTCCTCCGATTCTGCGTTTGCATTGTGTGTGTGTGCGGGAGGCCTTATGGTAGTCTCATTTTTAAAAGCATTGCGAATCGAAATAAAAATATTCCTCTATTTTGATTTTTAAAGTTAAATAAACTGTTTTGAGTTCTCACACCAGTCACATGACTGACTTGGATTTTATTGTTTTCCTTCCTAAACTCTGGGTGCCCATCAATTTCCACACGGGCAGTTAAGAGTTAGGTTTATCAGGATATTCTGGATATTCTGGAATTGCTGGAGGCAAGCTGGATGGCATGGCGTATTACTAGTTATATAGTATTTCTTTTTCCGTTGCACTGTTTGTTGTTGTTGTTGTACAATCTGATGATATGATGTAATGAAATGTGATGTAATGTAATAACTGATACAGTTCTTTGTTTAAAGATTATTCATTTATTATTATATGTTGTTCCGCTGCGAATTGTGAGATTCTGTTGTTGTTCTTGTTTTCTGTTCCGTCCTATTTTCTTCTATTTTTCTTTTTCCTCTATTCTCTTTTTCTTCTATTTTAAAATTTTCTACCTTCTTTTCCCTATCTAAATTTTCTATCTTATGTTTTCTCTTCCCTCTATTATCTATTTTCTTCTTCTTTCTTCTTTTTCTTTCTTCTCCCTTTTTCCTAAATTCTTCTTCTTAAAACCCCTAAGGGTTCGTATTTTCGTTCATCTTGAATTAAACAAAGGATATTAGTGTCTATTCAAGGAGTACGGATTTACGGGTCTTTACATTTGGTATCAGAGCTTATGGTTAAGCGACAACCATGGTTCTGTTGGGTATAATTCATTAGAGATAGAGTCAGTAGTACTCTAGAATGAATTTGAGTGTAATAATAGCTATGAGAGCGTATTTGTTAGTGAAATATAAAATTGTTTTATATTGTGATGATTGGTTTATTGAGTGGTATATGAACCTTCGTCGGCGCAGCTTCAAAACTGAATCGAAGGGGTTTCTAAACACTTGAATAGAACAATTCAACACAGTATTGTTTTAAATTGGGTAAATGAAATAATTTTACCTTGAGTATATTTTATATATAAAGAAATAATTTTCAGAATTATTAAAGCGTATATAAGTTGATTGTTTAGTTGTTTGAATAATCTAAATAAAGGAATTGTATAAGCAAAAAGAATTATAAGAATTGAATTATAATTAAAGTGATTTACAATTGTGAAATAAACTTATATATATAAGAAGTGAAACTATATGGATATATTTAGGAATTTAAGTTATGTAAAAACAAGTGATGTTTATAAATGGAATATAACTTAAGTGATATTGAATGAAGTTGATATTAGTATCAAAGTAAATTAATAAAGTGAAGTGATAGATATGAACTTGAGTTATATAAATGAAATTCAACTTTTGTAATAGAATTGAATTGAATGAATGGGTTGAATATTAATCAATTGAATGTGAATAATTGGTATGAAATAATGAATATAAGTGTTAATTCATTAAAATCTAATGTTATTAGAAAGTTGAATAAAAATTGAATGAAAAATCAATTAAATTAAACCAATTGTAAGCAAAGGAATTTGGTTGACATAAATATACATTGATTTTTATATGATTGTTAGATGATTGTATATAATTCATTAAGTGTTAATGAAATTGAGTTAATGAAATTGAAAGCTATGTAATTGAATTCAAATTAGAAGTAAATAAATTTGAATAGAATTGAATTTGATTTGGAAGTGAACCAACTTGAATATGAATTAGTGAATATAAACTAATTGAGAATGGATGTTAATAAAAACATCCACTATTAATGAATCAAATGTGATTTAAATTGAAAACCCAATTCATTGAATATTAATAAGAATATGAATGAATATATATTGGTTATGGATGTTAGTTGGTTGATGGTTGAATATATTGCTTTTCATACATTTGCTATGTTGGCATATATAGTAATTATGTTGCTATATGTTGTATATTGAGATTATTGTCTATATGCATGATTCTCATGTTGTTTGTTGAGTGATTAGTAGGTGCGGATCGCGTTTGCTTCGCATTTGGAGCTCGCTTTTGCGCTATATTAGCCGTATATGCTTGCTAATAAAATATAAGGTACATATCTCGGATTACATACCGTACTTTTACACTTTTTTCCCTGCGGGATGCTTCATTTGTAAAGACCCGTAAATCCGTACTCCTTGAATAGACACTAATCTCCTTTGTTTAATTCAAGATGAACGAAAATACGAACCCTTAGGGGTTTTAAGAAAAATTTAAGAAAAGAAGAAGAGAGAGAAAGAAGAAAGAAGAAGAAAATAGATAATAGAGGGAAGAGAAAACATAAGATAGAAAATTTAGATAGGGAAAAGAAAATAGAAAATTTTAAAATAGAAAGAAAAGAGAATAGATAACATAGAACGGAACAGAAAACAAGAACAACATCAGAATCTCACAATTCGCAGCGGAACAACATATAATAATAAATGAATAATCTTTAAACAAAGAACTATATCAGTTATTACATTTTATCACATTTCATTACATCATATCATCAGAGTGTACAACAACAACAACAAACAGTGCAGCGGAAAAAGAAATACTATATAGTAGTAATACGCCATGCCATCCAGCTTGCCTCTAGCAACTCCAGAATATCCAGAATATCCTGATAAATCCTAACTCTTGACTGCCCGTGTGGAAATTGGTGGGCACCCAGAGTTTAGGAAGGAAAACAATAAACTCCAAGTCAGTCATGTGACTGGTGTGAGAACTCAAAACAGTTTATTTATCTTTAAAATCAAAATAGAGGAATATTTTTAAACTCAATTCGCAATGCTTTTAAAAATGAGACTACCATAAGGCCTCCCGCACACACACACACATGCAAACGCAGAATCGGAGGAGATTTCTCCTTATGATAGTCAAAAATGCTTGATACGCATTTAAAATAACATTTGATATTATTACTAGTGCATAGTGTAGGAGAAATTCATTTCGAAAGTAGAATATAAATCTTAGCCAACATAGACATTTCGAACTATGCCTACTATAGCTACCATCCAAACAGTGGTGACCACCATAAGTGAATGGCAGGTCCTACAACTAATACCGTACAAGTTTCGTATTGGGAATTGGATTTCCAACAAATGGTCAGGCCAAGGAACTTCCCATTGCCACATGAGAATGCCTCTGGAAAGACATCCCCGAGAACCAAACCGGAACTCTGCCAACACAAGGCCGGGTTACCCCTAACTGGGTAACTACTGACACGAGCACGCCATTCCCCGATCGTAAACGACCTTTCTCACGGGATCCCGAAAACCAACAACCACAAAGTAATAAATTCGTAGTAACCACATAGGTTAAATATCTGGGCTCCATACCATGATACCACCTCTATCCAGAAGGAAATGTACATACCCTAAAGGGTGCTACCCCTCATAACCTTGCCGCATCTTTCCTGTTTTGACCATTTCCGGGGTGTGAGGTTCGACGAAGTCACGTCCACAAAAACATACTTTATACAAAAGCCATGCTTTGGGTCAACAAATGATCAACACAATGATCACTAAGATAGACGATCAAATAAACGATCCTATCACAATAATCAACACAATGATCATTTCAGCATCACTCAGCATGTCACATTACCAAATTGGGAATATATCGCTGATAACTTCAACTATATAACCTCTGAGCTCGTATGTCTCAGAGAAGGGCGTTAAGCTAAAAGAATAAATTCTCCGCCACCAACAGAAATATATTTGAAAGAAATCGGCTTTATATCTCAACTTGTAATGTCAGACACACAATCCATACAAGTCTGTTCCGGGCTCGAATAAAACCGAAGGCACTTACAAAGAAGTCCTTGCAATCCGGATATTCACAATTCTGATCGGATTCACCATCACATATGGAGAACTCTATACCGTAGCTACTCGGTGCAGAGTAAATCGACAGGTCATCCTATCGCTCTCGCAAATACCGGGTCTTCAACACCGATCTTCAATGCAATTCATAACGACGTATCACATATTCGGAATGGGTTATACGACCCCATGGTCCTTTCCCGGTTAACCCGAATAGTGAGCGCTTATTCAAAAATAAGTGTAGCATTCACATTCAATCAAATCACATCAATTACCCATTCAAAGGGAAATATTGATAGTCGGTTATTGAACTATCAATTGATATGCACACATCACCAGTTTCCAAATAATTTTCCAAATTATTTATTTCACAAAATATCTTTACAAGATATAAAATTTCACACTTCAAAAATAAATCAATATTTATTTTTTTGACAAATTCCACTTCCTTTATAAATTCAATAGTGAATTTACAATTCCTAAATATCAATGAATATTCGATTTCAATTATTCATTTCAATTTATCTTCAAAAAGATAAATTCTCTAAACGTTTCATTTCACATTGGAAAAACATTTCCATACTTATTTATTCATAAGTAATTCACAAATTTTATTTATTTTCAACACTTAGAAAATATTCAATATACTTAAATCGAGATTAAGTATATATTTCATTCTATTAAGGAAATCATTCTCTTAACATATTTATTTGGGCCAAAACGAATGTTGCGTAAAACATCGTTACAACAACCCAAAATCACTAGTATAGGGATTCGAAATTAAAATAGATATATAAATCCCAATACTATACAAAACATTTCCTTTCGGAAATCATTTACTATAACAACAGTGTTATAGTCCATTATTTCCTTTTCATTTCTCGAAAACGTCTATTTCAACAATAAATGTTGAAATCTATGGTTTCGAATCTCAACACAATTAAAACTTCGTTAGATCGTTTTAATTCTATTTCAAATATCACATTCAAAACAATTTCTTTAACATCTTATTCACTATTCAAAAACGTGAATATACTACGTTAACACATTTCATCCTTTTATTCATTTTATTTTAAAGTATTATTCACTATTCAAAAATGTGAATATAACTCCATTTATCGGTTTCAACAATTAACTTATCAAAATAAGTCATTTGCGAATTTATAAAACAACGTTTATAAATTCCATTTCTATTTATTTATAAAAACTTCTTTTTTTTATAATTCCCATATTAACCTATTCCAGTTTATAACTAAATTATAAACTAAACGTTCATATTATAAGTTAATTACTTATAAAACGATTATTTTACAAAATCATTCTTTTTAAAGACTTTCCAATTTATAAATCTTATAACTTATAAGATCCATTTATTTAACCAATCTATTCTTCTAATAATTTCACCAAATTTATAAATCTTACTATTTATAAATTTCTTTTATAACTTCACAGTTTATAATTCTATAAATTTCATTCAATTATGAAATTCATTTCCACTTCATTCAAACACTTATAAAAACTCGTTTTATAATTTCAATATTTCAATTTATAAATATCCATTTATAAATCTCTTAATATAATTCAATTTATATTATTATTTTAAAACATCTTTAATCTCCTTTATAATTTCATCATTCTCTTGATTTATAAAATAATCAAATTTTATAAATCCTATATTTTAAACTTTTCACAAAAATTCTAAAATATCTCGATTAAACTATTTTATAAAATCAATAGCATCATATTCTCAAAAATCAGTTTTTAACTGTATTTCACAAAAATCATAATTTTTATAACATAAAAAAAATTATAACGTTTATTTATTTAAAATAGATCAAATTCCAAACATAAAGTATATTTTCAAAAATCACTTTATAGATCATTTTAAAATCCCAAAATCTGGGTCCAATGATGCTACACACCAAATAGTCAATCACGACTACAACGATATCATATATCAATATGAAAATCCATCAAATATCAAAATATTTGAAATTAAATAAATACTGTTGAGGAATCCAGTTGGATCCCTCCAACCTGTTTTCCTGCATCCACAAACATTAGCACAATACCAATTTCGTTCCAGTACGAAATTATCGCGGTATATGTTCTTATTAAATATTATCCGCTTAATAACGGCGTAATAGGGTCTCATCCGCTAAACAAAAAATGCGGGGAATCAATCAACTGCAATATATACGTATGCCAATATATATATATTGATATTATTTATAATACCAATTTCACTGTTTATGAAATATTCGCGGTATATGTTTTTATTAAATAACATCCGCTTACTAACGGCGTATAATGTCTATTTTAACAATCAATAGATATCAATCATCATTCAAACATGCATTCAAATATTTTAAATCTAACTATTTAAAATAAAATCGAAACTGATTCGAATGAGTGAGAAGTTCTCACCTTGATTTTAAATTCCGTTTTAGCGATTTATTTCGAATAAAATTAAACGGACGTTTAATTTTACCCAAAATTCTCACTAACTCCAAACGACTCCAAACCAACTCCATCGCGTAGTGCTCGTCCATACGATTCCAACGCAAAAGATCTCGTCCGAAACGGACCTCGTACGAAAGAGTTATGATTTTTATAAGATTGTACACAAATTTTAAACTATAATTACAACATAACCATATAGTTTCAACCTATTCAATCTGGGCCACAGGATCTTGCTTCCCCTCATCTCCACCGTCCCCTTCTTTCTTCTTCATGCGTGCATTCTACAGGTAAAGGCCGTCACTTGAACCCATGAAGCCATAGAACTAGGGTTTGATAATACACCCTCATTTCTCGACGAAATTCGATCAAACCACTTGCAAATCGAAGCTCTTCGCGAGAGCTACCACCACCATCCCCCACCTGAAGCTCGGCCACCTATGTCTCCTCGAAATGCATGCGTGACCTGTAGAGAACGGCCACCCATAGCTCCCTCTCCGTTGCACCATTTCCGATCATCACCGTATGGAATCGAAGCTCTCGTCGAGCTCTTCGACTTTCGTGTTGAACACCTTGGCTAAATCTTTGTAGATTGAGAGAGATTAAGGGGAAAAGCTTGTGAATTTCTGGCCATTGGTTTGTTAGGTGGCGGCTAGGGTTAAAAAATTAGGGTTTTAGTATTTTTTTTTCTAAATTTATGAAGGGGTGGTCTATTTATAGAATTCCGTTCGACACTATTCATCCGGAAATTCCGAACTCCGATTTACGCGTCAAAACTGACGTTTCTAAGGTTTACCCCGCGTTCCGGACACAATGGAACAGGTTTCGGAAGCTAATTCGGAAGTATGTGCGAGTTATGGCTGTAGACGCTCAATTTAAATTAAACCGATTTAAATCGATTTCTAGGCGTTTTAATTTGTACCGGACAAACGGTAAATCCAATTGACTTGAAATTTAAAACCTTACAATAATATCACATTACGGATCCGATGAAACTAGTTTCGTTAAAATCCGAGACTTTTTGAAAAATGGCTATTTTAGCTCGCCAAATTTAAATTAAAAATAAATCGATGCGTTTCGAGCTACCACGATCAAACGATAACTCCGATTGACACGAAAATTGAAATCCGATAATAACTAACTATTATGGATCCAATGAAACTGGTTTCGTTCAATTCTGAGACTGTTCAAAAATTGGCTATTTTACAGTCGATTATTAAATATTAAAATATTCAATTTTCACAAATTAACTTTTAATTCGATTTTAAAAGTTCTAAAATATCATTCTAACTTCAATATGATAAAATAAAATTTTACAAATCATTTTCAATCATATTTAACTCAATTTTCAATTATTTCCATAATTTAACATATTAAATTATCGATTTAATTATTCAATTAAATCCAATAATTCAAATAAAAATTTATTTGACTTATAAATTCACTTATTAATATTTAAAATAAATTAAATATTCAAATTTTAATTAATAAAAATTCTGGGTCGTTACAATCTTCCCCACTTAAAAGAATTTCGTCCTCGAAATTATTAGTAAGAAAAGTTACAGAATTTATTAATTTTTCCAAAATCCATAGTTAAACTTTTTACAATAACTTACTAAGTTTTCAAATCATACTTAGTTATCTTTTCAAAAACAACTACTATTGTTTAACTTTCAATTCCAAAATCAAAGTTAAAGTTTTCAAAATTTTCCAATTTTCTCAAATTTTTTCTAACGCTTTAAATTTTCGGAAAAATTCGCCATAGTCTCCTTTGCGCGGCTCGATCCGAAAAAAAAATGACAGTATATATATCACAAATATACATCTCATCAAGTAATGAGGCATCCCGAAGGGAAAAAAGTGTAAAAGTACGATATGTAATCCGAGATATGTACCTTATATTTTATTAGCAAGCATATACGGCTAATATAGCGCAAAAGCGAGCTCCAAATGCGAAGCAAACGCGATCCGCACCTACTAATTACTCAACAAACAACATGAGAACATGCATATAGACAATAGTATCAATATACAACATATATCTCCATAACAACTATATATGTCACATAGCAAATGCAACATATTCAAACATCAACCAACTAACATTCAACAAATTCATAATCAATATATATTCATTTATATTCTCATTAATATTAAATGAATTGGTTTTCAATTTTAATCATATTTGATTCATTAACAGTGGATGTTCTTACTAACATTCATTTTCAATTAGTTTATATTCACTAATTCATATTCAAGTTGGTTCACTTCCAATTCAAATTCAATTCTATTCAAATTTATTTACTTCTAATTTGAATTCAATTACATAGCTTTCAATTTCATTAATACTTAATGAATTATATACAATCAACTCACAATCATATATCAGCCAAAGTATATATATTAATTTCAACCAAATTCCTTTGCTTACAATTGGTTTAATTTAATTGATTTTCATTCAATTATTCAACTTTCTAATAACATTAGATTTTAATGAATTTCACTTACATTCATTATTCCATTTCAACTTAATTCACATTTAATTGATTAATAGTCAATCCATTTCAATTTCTAAAGTAAATTTCCATTTAATCTTTAAATTCATTTTTATTTACAACTCATATTCATAAATATATTCATATAGTTTCACTTCTTATATATATATATATAAGTTTATTTCACAATTGTAAATCACTTTAATTATAATTCAACTCTTATAATTCTTTTGCTTATACAATTATTCTTTAATTTAGATTATTCAAACAACTAAACAATCAACTTATTTTCACTTTAATAATTCTGAAAAATTATTTCTTTATATATAAAATATACTCAAGGTAAAATTATTTCATTTACCCAATTTTAAACAAATATTGTGTCGAATTGTTCTATTAAAGTGTTTAGAAACCCCTTCGATTCAGTTTCGAAGCTGCGCCGACGAAGGTTCATATACCACTCAACAAACCAATCATCACAATATAAAACAATTTTTATATTCACTAACAAATACACTCTCATAGCTATTATTACACTCAAATTCATTCTAGAGTACTACTGACTCTATCTCTAATGAGTAATACCCAACAGAACCATGGTTGTCGCTTAACCATAAGCTCTGATACCAAATGTAACGCTTCGAAAATTTTCGACTTTCGAAAATTCAACATCGATACTCACTTTATCGACTGCCGAGAAATCGAAGGACAAAAATCCGAAATGTTATGGTTTAGGAAAAAGAAAAGAGAGAAGAAGGTAGAAGATAGAGGGAAAAGAAAACATAAGATAGAAAATTTTAAAATAGAAGAAAAAGAGAATAGAGAAGAGATAGAAAAACAGAAAACAAGAACAACATCAGAATCTCACAATTCGCAGCGGAACAACATATAATAATAAATGAATAATCTTTAAACAAAGAACTATATCAGTTATTACATTTTATCACATTTCATTACATCATATCATCAGAGTGTACAACAACAACAACAAACAGTGCAGCGGAAAAAGAAATACTATATAGTAGTAATACGCCATGCCATCCAGCTTGCCTCTAGCAACTCCAGAATATCCAGAATATCCTGATAAATCCTAACTCTTGACTGCCCGTGTGGAAATTGGTGGGCACCCAGAGTTTAGGAAGGAAAACAATAAACTCCAAGTCAGTCATGTGACTGGTGTGAGAACTCAAAACAGTTTATTTATCTTTAAAATCAAAATAGAGGAATATTTTTAAATTCAATTCGCAATGCTTTTAAAAATGAGACTACCATAAGGCCTCCCGCACACACACACATGCAAACGCAGAATCGGAGGAGATTTCTCCTTATGATAGTCAAAGATGCTTGATACGCATTTAAAATAACATTTGATATTATTACTAGTGCATAGTGTAGGAGAAATTCATTTCGAAAGTAGAATATAAATCTTAGCCAACATAGACATTTCGAACTATGCCAACTATAGCTACCATCCAAACAGTGGTGACCACCATAAGTGAATGGCAGGTCCTACAACTAATACCGTACAAGTTTCGTATTGGGAATTGGATTTCCAACAAATGGTCAGGCCAAGGAACTTCCCATTGCCACATGAGAATGCCTCTGAAAAGACATCCCCGAGAACCAAACCGGAACTCTGCCAACACAAGGCCGGGTTACCCCTAACTGGGTAACTACTGACACGAGCACGCCATTCCCCGATCGTAAACGACCTTTCTCACGGGATCCCGAAAACCAACAACCACAAAGTAATAAATTCGTAGTAACCACATAGGTTAAATATCTGGGCTCCATACCATGATACCACCTCTATCCAGAAGGAAATGTACATACCCTAAAGGGTGCTACCCCTCATAACCTTGCCGCATCTTTCCTGTTTTGACCATTTCCGGGGTGTGAGGTTCGACGAAGTCATGTCCACAAAAACATACTTTATACAAAAGCCATGCTTTGGGTCAAAAAATGATCAACACAATGATCACTAAGATAGACGATCAAATAAACGATCCTATCACAATAATCAACACAATGATCATTTCAGCATCACTCAGCATGTCACATTACCAAATTGGGAATATATCGCTGATAACTTCAACTATATAACCTCTGAGCTCGTATGTCTCAGAGAAGGGCGTTAACCTAAAAGAATAAATTCTCCGCCACCAACAGAAATATATTTGAAAGAAATCGGCTTTATATCTCAACTTGTAATGTCAGACACACAATCCATACAAGTCTGTTCCGGGCTCGAACAAAACCGAAGGCACTTACAAAGAAGTCCTTGCAATCCGGATATTCACAATTCTGATCGGATTCACCATCACATATGGAGAACTCTATACCGTAGCTACTCGGTGCAGAGTAAATCGACAGGTCATCCTATCGCTCTCGCAAATACCGGGTCTTCAACACCGATCTTCAATGCAATTCATAACGACGTATCACATATTCGGAATGGGTTATACGACCCCATGGTCCTTTCCCGGTTAACCCGAATAGTGAGCGCTTATTCAAAAATAAGTGTAGCATTCACATTCAATCAAATCACATCAATTACCCATTCAAAGGGAAATATTGATAGTCGGTTATTGAACTATCAATTGATATGCACACATCACCCGTTTCCAAATAATTTTCCAAATTATTTATTTCACAAAATATCTTTACAAGATATAAAATTTCACACTTCAAAAATAAATCAATATTTATTTTTTTGACAAATTCCACTTCCTTTATAAATTCAATAGTGAATTTATAATTCCTAAATATCAATGAATATTCGATTTCAATTATTCATTTCAATTTATCTTCAAAAAGATAAATTATCTAAACGTTTCATTTCACATTGGAAAAACATTTCCATACTTATTTATTCATAAGTAATTCACAAATTTTATTTATTTTCAACACTTAGAAAATATTCAATATACTTAAATCGAGATTAAGTATATATTTCATTCTATTAAGGAAATCATTCTCTTAACATATTTATTTGGGCCAAAACGAATGTTGCGTAAAACATCGTTACAACAACCCAAAATCACTAGTATAGGGATTCGAAATTAAAATAGATATATAAATCCCAATACTATACAAAACATTTCCTTTCGGAAATCATTTACTATAACAACAGTGTTATAGTCCATTATTTCCTTTTCATTTCTCGAAAACGTCTATTTCAACAATAAATGTTGAAATCTATGGTTTCGAATCTCAACACAATTAAAACTTCGTTAGATCGTTTTAATTCTATTTCAAATATCACATTCAAAACAATTTCTTTAACATCTTATTCACTATTCAAAAACGTGAATATACTACGTTAACACATTTCATCCTTTTATTCATTTTATTTTAAAGTATTATTCACTATTCAAAAATGTGAATATAACTCCATTTATAGGTTTCAACAATTAACTTATCAAAATAAGTCATTTGCGAATTTATAAAACAACGTTTATAAATTCCATTTCTATTTATTTATAAAAACTTCTTTTTTTTATAATTCCCATATTAACCTATTCCAGTTTATAACTAAATTATAAACTAAACGTTCATATTATAAGTTAATTACTTATAAAACGATTATTTTACAAAATCGTTCTTTTTAAAGACTTTCCAATTTATAAATCTTATAACTTATAAGATCCATTTATTTAACCAATCTATTCTTCAAATAATTTCACCAAATTTATAAATCTTACTATTTATAAATTTCTTTTATAACTTCACAGTTTATAATTCTATAAATTTCATTCAATTATGAAATTCCTTTCCACTTCATTCAAACACTTATAAAAACTCGTTTTATAATTTCAATATTTCAATTTATAAATATCCATTTATAAATCTCTTAATATAATTCAATTTATATTATTATTTTAAAACATCTTTAATCTCCTTTATAATTTCATCATTCTCTTGATTTATAAAATAATCAAATTTTCTAAATCCTATATTTTAAACTTTTCACAAAAATTCTAAAATATCTCGATTAAACTATTTTATAAAATCAATAGCATCATATTCTCAAAAATCAGTTTTTAACTGTATTTCACAAAAATCATAATTTTTATAACATAAAAAAAATTATAACGTTTATTTATTTAAAATAGATCAAATTCCAAACATAAAGTATATTTTCAAAAATCACTTTATAGATCATTTTAAAATCCCAAAATCTGGGTCCAATGATGCTACACACCAAATAGTCAATCACGACTACAACGATATCATATATCAATATGAAAATCCATCAAATATCAAAATATTTGAAATCAAATAAATACTGTTGAGGAATCCAGTTGGATCCCTCCAACCTGTTTTCCTGCATCCACAAACATTAGCACAATACCAATTTCGTTCCAGTACGAAATTATCGCGGTATATGTTCTTATTAAATATTATCCGCTTAATAACGGCGTAATAGGGTCTCATCCGCTAAACAAAAAATGCGGGGAATCAATCAACTGCAATATATACATATGCCAATATATATATATATATATTGATATTATTTATAATACCAATTTCACTGTTTATGAAATATTCGCGGTATATGTTTTTATTAAATAACATCCGCTTACTAACGGCGTATAATGTCTATTTTAACAATCAATAGATATCAATCATCATTCAAACATGCATTCAAATATTTTAAATCTAACTATTTAAAATAAAATCGAAACTGATTCGATTGAGTGAGAAGTTCTCACCTTGATTTTAAATTCCGTTTTAGCGATTTATTTCGAATAAAATTAAACGGACGTTTAATTTTACCCAAAATTCTCACTAACTCCAAACGACTCCAAACCAAATCCATCGCGTAGTGCTCGTCCATACGATTCCAACGCAAAAAATCTCGTCCGAAACGGACCTCGTACGAAAGAGTTATGATTTTTATAAGATTGTACACAAATTTTAAACTATAATTACAACATAACCATGTAGTTTCAACCTATTCAATCTGGGCCACAGGATCTTGCTTCCCCTCATCTCCACCGTCCCCTTCTTTCTTCTTCATGCGTGCATTCTACAGGTAAAGGCCGTCACTTGAACCCATGAAGCCATAGAACTAGGGTTTGATAATACACCCTCATTTCTCGACGAAATTCGATCAAACCACTTGCAAATCGAAGCTCTTCGCGAGAGCTACCACCACCATCCCCCACCTGAAGCTCGGCCACCTATGTCTCCTCATAATGCGTGCGTGACCTGTAGAGAACGGCCCCCCATAGCTCCCTCTCCGTTGCACCATTTCCGATCATCACCGTATGGAATCGAAGCTCTCGTCGAGCTCTTCGACTTTCGTGTTGAACACCTTGGCTAAATATTTGTAGATTGAGAGAGATTAAGGGGAAAAGCTTGTGAATTTCTAGCCATTGGTTTGTTAGGTGGCGGCTAGGGTTAAAAAATTAGGGTTTTAGTATTTTTTTTTCTAAATTTATGAAGGGGTGGTCTATTTATAGAATTTCGTTCGACACTATTCATCCGGAAATTCCGAACTCCGATTTACGCGCCGAAACTGACGTTTCTAAGGTTTACCCCGCGTTCCGGACACAATGGAATAGGTTTCGGAAGCTAATTCGGAAGTATGTGCGAGTTATGGCTGTAAACGCTCAATTTAAATTAAACCGATTTAAATCGATTTCTAGGCGTTTTAATTTGTACCGGACAAACGGTAAATCCAATTGACTTGAAATTTGAAACCTTACAATAATATCACATTACGGATCCGATGAAACTGGTTTCGTCGAAATCCGAGACTTTTTGAAAAATGGGTATTTTAGCTCGCCAAATTTAAATTAAAAATAAATCGATGCGTTTCGAGCTGCCACGATCAAACGATAACTCCGATTGACACGAAAATTGAAATCCGGTAATAACTAACTATTACGGATCCAATGAAACTGGTTTCGTTCAATTCTGAGACTGTTCAAAAATTGGCTATTTTACAGTCGATTATTAAATATTAAAATATTCAATTTTCACAAATTAACTTTTAATTCGATTTTAAAATTTCTAAAATATCATTCTAACTTCAATATGATAAAATAAAATTTTACAAATCATTTTCAATCATATTTAACTCAATTGTCAATTATTTCCATAATTTAACATATTAAATTATCGATTTAATTATTCAATTAAATCCAATAATTCAAATAAAAATTTATTTGACTTATAAATTCACTTATTAATATTTAAAATAAATTAAATATTCAAATTTTAATTAATAAAAATTCTGGGTCGTTACATCATTACTTGATGAGATGTATATTTGTGATATATATACTGTCATTTTTTTTTCGGATCGAGCCGCGCAAAGGAGACTATGGCGAATTTTTTCGAAAATTTAAGGCGTTAGAAAATTTTTGAGAAAATGGGAAAATTTTTGAAAACTTAAACTTTGATTTTGAAATTGAAAGTTAAACAATAGTAATTGTTTTTGAAAAGATAACTAAGTATGATTTTGAAAACTTAGTAAAGTATTGTAAGAAGTTTAATTATGAATTTTGGGAAAATTAATAGATTCTGTAACTTTTCTTACTTGTAATTTCGTGGACGAAATTCTTTTAAGTGGGGAAGATTGTAACGACCCAGGATTTTTAGAAATTAAAATTTGAATATTTAATTAATTTTAAATATTAATAAGTGAATTTATAAGTCGAATAAATTTTTATTTGAATTTTTGGAATTAATTGGATAATTAAATCGATAATTTAATACGTTAAATTATGGAAATAATTGAAAATTGAGCTAAATATGATTTAAAATGATTTGTAAAATTTTATTTTATCATATGGAAGTTAGAACGATATTTTAGAACTTTTAAAATCGAATTAAAAGTTAATTTGTGAAAATTGAATATTTTAATATTTAATAATCGACTGTAAAATAGCCAATTTTTGAACAGTCTCAGAATTGAACGAAACCAGTTCCATTGGATCCGTAATAGTTAGTTATTACCGGATTTCAAATTTTGTGTCAATCGGAGTTACCGTTTGATCGTGGCAGCTCGAAACGCATCGAATTGTTTTTAATTTAAATTTGACGAGTGAAAATAGCCATTTTTCAAAAAGTCTCGGATTTCGACAAAACCAGTTTCATCGGATCCGTAATATGATATTATTGTAAGGTTTCAAATTTCAAGTCAATTGGATTTACCGTTTGTCCGGTACAAATTAAAACGCCTAGAAATCGACTTAAATCGGTTTAATTCAAATTGAGCGTTTACAGCCATAACTCGCACAGATGTCCGAATAAACTTTCGAAACCTGTTCCATTGTGTCCGGAACGCGGGATAAACCCTAGGTACGTCAGTTTCGGCGCGTAAATCGGAGTTCGGAATTTCCGGATGAATAGTGTCGAACGAAACTCTATAAATACACCTAAATTCACAAATTTTATAAGCAAATAAACTAAACCCTAAACCTAACTTCATCAGCCGCCACCTACAGAAATCCATGGCCGAAAATGTCCTAACTTCCTCCCTCCAATTCTTCAAATCCGTGCAATAATTCAACAAGCTCTCAACTAGAAAAGTGTAGAGCTCGTCATGCTCTTCGAAATCAACGGTTGTGATGGAAAATGGGGCTCCGGATCGATGGGAATTTGCGTACAAAGGGGGACGGTTGCGCACGCAGTTCGAGGAGAAGGGGGTGGCCGGGTGAGTGCGGTCTCTGGGCGTGGGTGGTGCCGGGGGGCGCGAGCGTGATGGTGTTGCCTGATCGAATAATCGTCGAGCGAGGAGGCTTGTAAATTAAAACCCTAATAAGCAAGAATGGGTTCGGCTATGTGCGTGTGAGTGTCTGTAGATACGCGATGAAGAAGATGAAGATTTTGGTGCGTTGGATCTGGATCTCACGGCCCAGAAAAGCTAGGTTAAGAAATTATAAATAAAATGTTGTAAATTGTGTATAAAATCGTGTAACTTGTAAAATCAATAACTTTTTCATACGAGGTCGAAAAAATGCAAACTCAGTTGCGTTGGAATCGTATGGACGAGCACTACGCGATGGAGTTGGTTTGGAGTCGTTTGGAGTTAGTGAGAATTTTGGGTAAAATTAAACGTCCGTTTAATTTTATTCGAAATAAATCGCTAAAACGGAAATAAAATCAAGGTGAGAACTTCTCACTCAATCGAATCAGTTTCGATTTTATTTTAAATAGTTAGATTTAAAATATTTGAATGCATGTTTGAATGTTGATTGATATCTATTGATTGTTAAAATAGACATTATACGCCGTTAGTAAGCGGATGTTATTTATTAAAAACATATACCGCGAATATTTCATAAACAGTGAAATTGGTATTATATATAATATCAATATATATATTGGCATATGTATATATTGGAGTTGATTGATTTCCCGTATTTTTTAGCGGATGAGACCCTATTACGCCGTTATTAAGCGGATAATATTTAATAAGAACATATACCGCGATAATTTCGTACTGGAGCGAAATTGGTATTGTGCTAATGTTTTTGGATGCAGGAAAACAGGTTGGAGGGATCCAACTGGATTCCTCAACAGTATTTATTTGATTTCAGATATTTTGATATTTGATGGATTTTCATATTGATATATGATATCGTTGTAGTCGTGATTGACTATTTGGTGTGTAGCATCATTGGACCAGATTTTGGGATTTTAAAATGATTTCAAAGTGATTTTTGAAAATATACTATATGTTTGGAATTTGATCTATTTTAAATAAATAAACGTTATAATTTTTAAAGTTATAAAAATTATGATTTTGAGAAATATAGTTAAAAACTGATTTTTGAGAATATGATGCTAATGATTTTATAAAATAGTTAAATCGGAATTTTTGAATTTATTATGAACAGTTTAAATATAGGATTTATAAAATTTAATTATTTTATGAATCAAAAGAATGAAGTTTTTAAAGGAATTTAAAGACGTTTAAAAAGAATAATATAAATTGATTTATATTAAGAGATTTATAAATGGATATTTATAAATTGAAATAATTGACATTATAAAACGAGTTTTTATAAGTGTTTGAATGAAGTGAAAATGAATTTCATTAAAGAATGAAATTTGTAGAATTATAAATGGTGAAGTTATGAATGAAATTTATAAATAGTAAGATTTATAAATTTGTGAAGTTAATTGAAGAATAGATTTGGTTATATAAATGAATCTTATAAGTTATAAGATTTATAATTTGGGAAGTTTAAAAGAACGATTTTGTAAAATAATCGTTTTATAAGTATTTAACTTATAATATGAACTTTTAGTTTATAATTGAGTTATAAACTGGAATAGGTTAATAAAAGAATTTATAAAAAGGAAGCTTTTATAAATAAATAGAAATGGAATTTATAAACGTTGTTTTATAAATTCGCAAATGACTTATTTTGACAAGAAAATTTGTTGAAACCTATTAATGGAGTTATATTCACATTTTTTTGAATAGTGAATAATCCTTTGAATTAAAATGAATAAAAGGACGAAATTGTTAATGAAGTATATTCACGTTTTGAATAGTGAATAATATGTTAAAGAAATTGTTTTGGATTTGGATGTTTTCAATAGAATTAAAACGATCGAACAATGTTTTAAAATGTGTTGAGATTCGAAACCATAGATTTCAACATTTATTGTTGAAATAGACGTTTTCGAGAAACAGAAGGAGATGATGGACTATAACACTGTTGTTATAGTAAATGATTTCCGAAAGGAAATGTTTTGTATAGTATTGGGATTTATATATCTATTTTAATTTCGAATCCCTATACTAGTGATTTTGGGTTGTTGTAACGATGTTTTACGTAACATTCGTTTTGGCCCAAATAAATATGTTTAAGAGAATGATTTCCTTAAAGAATGAAATATATACTTAATTTCGATTGAAGTATATTGAATATTTTCTAAGTGTTGAAAATAAATAAAATCTGTGAATTACTTATTAAATAAGTATGGAAATGTTTTCCAATATAAAGTGAATACTTTGAGAACTTATCTTTTTGAAGATAAATTGAAATGAATTATGGAAATCATATGCATGGATATTTTGGAATGTAAATTCACTATGGAATTTATAAAAGAAAGTGGATTTTGTTTAAGAATAAATATTGATTTATTTTTGAAGTATTGAAATTATATATCTTGTAAAGATATTTTGTGAAATAAATAATTGGAAAATTATTTGGAATCTGGTGATGTGTGCATATCCATTGATAGTTCAATAACCGACTATCAATATTTCCCTTTGAATGAGTAATTGATGTGATTTGTTTGAATGTGAATGCTACACTTATTTTTGAATAAGCGCTCACTATTCGGGTTAACCGGGAAAGGACCATGGGGTCGTATAACCCATTCCGAATATGTGATACGTCGTTATAATTGCATTGAAGATCGGTGTTGAAGACCCGGTATTTGCGAGAGCGATAGGATGACCTGTCGATTTACTCTGCACCGAGTTGCTCCGGTATAGAGTTCTCCATATGTGATGGTGAATCCGATCAGGATTGTGAATATCCGGATTGCAAGGACTTCTTTGTAAGTGCCTTCGGTTTTGTTCGAGCCCGGAACAGACTTGTATGGATTGTATGTCTGACATTACAAGTTGAGATATAAAGCCGATTTCTTTCAAATATATTTCTGTGGTGGCGGAGAATTTATTCTTTTAGCTTAACACCCTTCTCTGAGACGTACGAGCTCAGAGGTTATATAGTTGAAGTTATCAGCGATATATTCCCAATTTGGTAATGTGACATGCTGAGTGATGCTGAAATGATCATTGTGTTGATTATTGTGATAGGATCGTTTATTTGATCGTCTATCTTGGTGATCATTGTGTTGATCATTTGTTGACCCAAAGCATGGCTTTTGTATAAAGTATGTTTTTGTGGACGTGACTTCGTCGAACCTCACACCCCGGAAATGGTCAAAACAGGAAAGATGCGGCAAGGTTATGAGGGGTAGCACCCTTTAGGGTATGTACATTTCCTTCTGGATAGAGGTGGTATCATGGTATGGAGCCCAGATATTTAACCTATGTGGTTACTACGAATTTATTACTTTGTGGTTGTTGGTTTTCGGGATCCCGTGAGAAAGGTCGTTTACGATCGGGGAATGGCGTGCTCGTGTCAGTAGTTACCCAGTTAGGGGTAACCCGGCCTTGTGTTGGCAGAGTTCCGGTTTGGTTTTCGGGGATGTCTTTCCAGAGGCATTCTCATGTGGCAATGGGAAGTTCCTTGGCCTGACCATTTGTTGGAAATCCAAAGAAACAATACGTGACTTGTACGGTTTTAGTTGTATAACCTGCTATGGAATGTGGCGGTAACCTGCTATTGAACATAGTTAGCTATAGTAGGCATAGTTCGGAATGTCTATGCTGGCTAAGATTTATATTCTACTTTCGAAATAAATTTTTCCCCTACACTATGCACTAGTAATAATATCAAATGTTATTTTTAATGCGTATCATGCATCTTTGACTATCATAAGGAGAAATCTCCTCCGATTCTGCGTTTGCATTGTGTGTGTGTGCGGGAGGCCTTATGGTAGTCTCATTTTTAAAAGCATTGCGAATCGAAATAAAAATATTCCTCTATTTTGATTTTTAAAGTTAAATAAACTGTTTTGAGTTCTCACACCAGTCACATGACTGACTTGGAGTTTATTGTTTTCCTTCCTAAACTCTGGGTGCCCACCAATTTCCACACGGGCAGTTAAGAGTTAGGTTTATCAGGATATTCTGGATATTCTGGAATTGCTGGAGGCAAGCTGGATGGCATGGCGTATTACTAGTTATATAGTATTTCTTTTTCCGTTGCACTGTTTGTTGTTGTTGTTGTACACTCTGATGATATGATGTAATGAAATGTGATGTAATGTAATAACTGATACAGTTCTTTGTTTAAAGATTATTCATTTATTATTATATGTTGTTCCGCTGCGAATTGTGAGATTCTGTTGTTGTTCTTGTTTTCTGTTCCGTCCTATTTTCTTCTATTTTTCTTTTTCCTCTATTCTCTTTTTCTTCTATTTTAAAATTTTCTACCTTCTTTTCCCTAACTAAATTTTCTATCTTATGTTTTCTCTTCCCTCTATTATCTATTTTCTTCTTCTTTCTTCTTTTTCTTTCTTCTCCCTTTTTCCTAAATTCTTCTTCTTAAAACCCCTAAGGGTTCGTATTTTCGTTCAGCTTGAATTAAACAAAGGAGATTAGTGTCTATTCAAGGAGTACGGATTTACGGGTCTTTACAGATTCATTGTTCAATAAATTTTTACCTTTTATTAAATGTTCAATAATTCTATCCTTTATTTCATAGGTTCCAATTTCAAATTTCATTTGATACTATTTATAACCTAGCATTAAATCTCTTATTTCGTTTAGAGGCTTCAGTTTATTTATTACCTTCGTTCCAATTCACTACAGTAATTGAAACTATTTATTAATGGAAACTTAAGAATTAAATACCGAGTTTTATTTCAAATCATTGTAAAATAATAGATAAATATATACTTACAACCTATATATCCAATTATATTTAAACAAATTAAAAATTCACCCTTTTTTATCAAAATAAATCTGTAGTAAAACCACCACAGTGGCCTTCCCCCTTCGAAACTCGAAAATGAATATCGATGATGCGGCCGCCATCACCGAAATTATTTTCCAACGATAGAGAGGGAAGTACAAACTTATTTCTCCCAAAATCTTCTTAAACAATTCTTCCGAATTATATTGAAATATTTATATCAGAAAATACTTACAAACAATATTATTATATTCCAAAATTTATTCGAAAGAAATTTTCAAAACCCCCGAACTTAAGTTCTAAATTTCCAAATTTCATTTATTTTATTTTTCAATCTTATTTCTATTATTATTTATACACATTATTACTCAACAACCAATCTATTTCAGCCAAATATAGATATCATTTGAAAATTTTTATTTTATATATAGAAAATATTATAGGCAAAATTATTTCGTTCACCTATATTAAAAACAAATATTATGTCGGTCCGTCCTATTAAGTGTTTAGAAATTCCTATTGATGTCATAGCGTCCCATGCATCAACCAGAATTTATAAATACAAAACGGAACAGATTAACACAATATTAAAACCTTTTTATAACACTAACAAATACGCTCTCTCATATATATACACTCAGCGACTACCATAGGGTATTACTACCCTATTAGTAAAGAGTCAAACCCCACAAAGCTAAGGTTTATCGCTAAACCAAAGCTCTGATACCAACTGTAACGTCCCGCCTTTTCGCACGCTTCAAATCGACACACATGTCGATTCAAACCATACAAAAGGACGGATTGTTATGGGGTAAATAAGAAAAACAGAGAAGAGAAAAAACTAAACAGAATCTCACAGCGGAAGGATAAAATATAATAATAAATATACAGTTCATAAAACTGTTTACAAGCAATTGATTCTTCTTTATACAATAAATATCAGAGTTCACATACCCATAAATATCAATGCAGCGGAACAATATGAGTGTAGTGGAATATAATATATAATAATAATAGAAATCTTCGTCTTCGTCCTCCAGAGCTAAAATCTTCGGTCCTGAAACGCTCGGACTGACCTGAGCGAATTAAAAAGACAAAACACTCGAGTTAGAACTAAAAGATCTTATGTAAGTTAAATAAAAAGAAATAAATATGAGTGCAGTAACTTAAAAGATGCTTGGGATTCACATCTCTTAAGGATATGTTAAACTACTTACTATGTAGTATATTTCGCTATTATAATAGTGTCTAATTGTAAAGTAAATTTACTTTCAAATAGTGTTAAGGAGTTATCCAATCTCCCCCTTAACACAATAATAGTCCCAGTAGTCCTTCCAATATCATAGTCCCGCCTGATCGGGAAGCCACCAGAGGATACCACACGGGCTACGGGAGAAATCCAAATTCGTACAAGGCGTGATAGGGTAGGTGACACGGCATAACTAGGCAATGCCAGGGTAGATATACCAATTACGCTTCCGGGCTGGTGGTAACGCGTAGCTGTTACTACTGCCCACCTCGGACAAACTCCCCCAAATCAAAGAAATCAAAGTGAAAGTGGCCACCGAATCAATCCAAAGTCAGAGTATAGTATCGAAGAGGAGTATCCGATCAGAGGAATGACCTCATTGGCCCGAGAATCGCTCCTGTTTTAGCTACCTTATGCCAACTCACAGGAGTCGGGTCCACGTCATTACCTCAAAGGAAAACGCCGCCACCATCTTACTTCCTTCTGGAATCTCCATCGCGTACACGGTTGTTAATGTGGTTTTCGGAGTTGGCAGAGAGTATGACAACTTCCGATCCCAGTCTCTTTAACAACCAAACGTTATTATAACACCGCGGTCTTTTAACAATAATTTATACTTAAAACCAGAATACAATATCCCTTCTTAAAACCATATAAACACGATATCATTTTCCTCTTTAAAAATCAAATAAATATTGATATCATTTCAAATATATCTTTTTCTAAAACCATACCACTTTAAAATTTATAATATCTCGAAACCATCCATTTAAATTATAACTCTTCAAAACATAATACTTCGAATCCATAGCTTTAAAACCATAACTTCAACTTAAATGGTTTGGATATTCAACAGTATATAAATGAAATGGTTTAAATTTAAAATCACTTTATAAAGTACATAATTTCCACGAATTTAGAATTTTATTTTCTTTAAATAAGTCTAAATCCATAAATTTAAATTCACTTCCAGTTTCAATAAACCACTTCAATTTCAATATATTTCGTACTTTGAATATTAAACAATTGGAACTAAGGTTGGAAATTTCTATTCAACAATTTAATGTCCTATTATTAAGTTTTGAAATATTTACATAATAAATCCATAATCATTTAAAATAAACTCCAATTACTATCTACTAAACATTTCCTTCGATTTATTTATACTAGAAATGTTCATTAAATTTATCTTGAAAAAAAATCTAGTTATAAATATCATTCTTTAAAATTTCCAAGCTTAATAAGTTTTACATCAACTTATGGAGTTTAATTTTTAAATAAGCTCAATTCCAAATAAGTTTCCAATTTACCTTCCAGTCTTAATTGATTTAAATCATTAAGCTTTATATATATATATACACACACACCATATCTTAAACCTGTACTTAATCATATACTATAAATTAACAAACTCCATTATTCCACTTATTTATTTTTATTTAACAGATTTATACATAGCTCAAATTCAAAAATTTAACTATATATGTATATATAAAATATTATTTATATAATATCAAAATTTAATATTTATTAAACCGTATCCTATCCAAACCATAGAAATCACTTTAAAATATTTTATATATAGACGGTGGTAGCTGTATAAAATTTTCTATCCTATGGTCAAGTGATACGGATATTTATCATTTCAATCCACAATTTTAAAAAAAATTGCGGTTATATATCATTTCAAACCGCAATTCCGAATGAAATAAAATGCATACTAACTTGCAGTTTATACAATATAAAATATATCATCCATCCATCCAAATATCGATCATCAACCATTTATTACGATCATCACCCAATTTAAACAAACATCCATATAGAGCATATAAAATATAACAAGTATCAACGAACAATTTATATTCAAAATATAAATAAATAAATAACTGTTTAACAAGCAGTTTATATGCAAAATAAATAAATCTTGACTGTCAAATTTTTATGCAATAATAACATTAATTAACAGTTAAATTAAATAAATGTGATTTAACTGAGATGATGAATAAAATATGCAAAAACAGTCATAAATAAATTTCTACTCATATCTTAAATCAATTTAACAAACATAAGAAAACTTAGAAGTTGTGAGAGGGTTAAAACACTCACCTTTGGAATTTAAATTGAATTGAAATTCAATTTAAACCCAAAAATTTGACCATCTCAGAATTCGTCCAGACCAGCTTCATCAAGTCCGGAATTTTATTACGATCCTAACAAAAAAACTGCGCGTAAATCGGTGTTCGTATATGGAAGATATTACGAAAATTGAGATTGAAATTTAAAAAAAAAGAAAAAAAAAGAGGACACATTTACTTAACTTGCCACGTCACCTACCCCTGAAACAATTTCACGCGGTCTCCTTCCAGAAGCTCTTCACGTTGAACCCAACGCAGCCCTCCATTCACCACCGTTGACCGATAAATTCGGCCTCCATACACCGCTCCTTCCCTCGGCAGCACCGTCGTTTGACTCGAGACGACGCCCTCTACCCCACCGTCCCCTCTGTTCGTCTCCATCTTCAGGCCGCCGCCACCCTATTCTAGGGTCTGTCGAACCCTACATGCCCAAAATCAGTCGCCTCGGCCATCAATTAAGGCTGCGACCACCACCGTACGACTCTACTCGTCAATCTCTATCAAACCCATATCTCAATTTCGCCAATCAGTGACTTGATTGAAAACCCCCAATTTGAACTTTGACCGTGATTTCAAGACGATTCGAGCATCATATACAGAAACGAACACTAGATGTAGATTCATATCAATGAGATCTACGACATATATTTTTTGAGATTTTTCTGAGGACTTTGAATTTTTGACTTTTGATTTGATTTTTGAATTTTGAAATTGGATCTAGGGTTTGCAGCCATTGGAAGAAGAGGAGCTGAGGAAATGAACACACAAACAAATGAGAATAGATGGAGGCTAGGGTTTATAACTGGGTTTATATAGATAGGTTAGAAATTTGAATAGATGGATCGGTTTGGATATACGTGCTAACTCCAAAGTGGCCCAAAAAGCCCGTTTCGACTCCGGAACGAAATTGGGTAAACCCATATATCAAAATAGGTGTTTAAAAATATTCTGAACGCGATGGAAAAAGTTTCACGTCCAAATTCCATCGTATGAAGAAGTTATGCTGAAAATAATATTTTCAAATTGATTTCAAATTGATTTCAATTATATCGATTTGAAGGCGTTTCGCGTTCGTACAATCAAACGACAAGTCCGATCACTACGAAACTTGAAACCCTATAATAATTCACTGTTACGGATTCGATGAAACTAGTTTCGTCGAAATCCGAGTCCGTGACCAAAATGACTATTTTTACATTAATTAAATAAATTTAAAATAAATTAATTAAATCAAATTTCGCGTTAAAATTCTGAACTTTGCAATCTTTATCACTTTATAATTTTCAAACATTTACAATGATTTAACAGTGTTTAAAAGTCAATTTAGTGAAGATTAATTTATAAATTTCAATATAAATCCTCAGTTTCCTTAAATTCAAAATTATAAATAAAATTTCAATAATTCTACAAATTTTCCTTTCATTTTATTATTAAATTCATTACTATCATCTGGACGAAATTAGCATTGGATTTAATATTATTACATAAGTATCTCCCAATTTCAACTTAATTTTTTATTCAACGTAATAATTAAATATTTGATTTCATTTATTGGCAATAAATCCTACTATTATAAATTAAATAAATTAGCTCGCTATAAAAATTCAAATTCTATAGTTCATAAATTTATCATCTTGATTTACTTATAAATTTAAAATTATTTAAACCAATTCCCATTCTCTATTTAAAGTAACTTAATTTATCCATTATGGAATTTATTTCAATTTCTTAAAATAACCCCTTTATTATACATTGAATCCAATTTATATTAATAAGTTTCAAATTAAATGGATTAGATTCAATTTCAACCTTTAACTTACACTTAAGTTTAGGTCATAATCAATTTATAATGTGTTACTTTCATAGTTATTTACATACTTCTCGTATTAATTTCTTAATTAATCATAATTATTAACGTAACGCTTATAATCAATAACGACATTGTAATTACTCACATTTAAATGATCGTTATTTCAAATAAATTCATTGACCAATTAATTAGGAAATTTATAGTAGTTGTTAACTACCTTTAGATTTACTTCCTAACAACGTACTACCTATTTCCTTTACATGCTTTCATATGTTTATTACTTAACAATCAATGTTAAAATCTCGTGTATACACAATTTTTATATTTCGTAATCACATTCAATCAATTACGTATTACTTCCCAGCAAGTAATATGCTTACTTAGATAACATTGACTTTTATTAAATTACCATTTAAGAAATCCACATTAATTAATTTATTAAATGCTTACATTTATTTCTCTATATCCAATTTGTTTCAACTTTATTTACATTTTATACTATTCCCTTGTTTGGTTATTATTTATCAACTTGTTCTAACTTTATTACCTAAATTTCCGTTATTGTAAACCTTTAATATTTCCATTTAAATTAAATATATATTCCAATTCAATAAACCCTTTCACACGCAACTTATAGTAAATGCTTACAAGTACGAATGGAATTATCATTTATTCCAATATTTCCTTATTTTACATTAACATATTAGTTAATTCCCTTTAAATGAATTTTATATCTAGGTATAATACTTACCGCATTTCATTTATTGAAATTTATTCAAATTGCTAGTAAATAGGTTTTAAGTCACCATTTATATAATTTAATTTATCGTTCATTTCAATATTTGTTTATAAAGTTTTTTTTCTTTTTTTTCCTACTAAATTTAATTACAAAATTCATTTATTCAACCAAATTAAATCCACGAAATTTACGGGTCGTTACAGAAAGTGTGTTAGATATCGGGAGACTACTGTTGCACCAACCGTGCTGGATGATTTAGTGGTAGAATCAGATTTGACTATTGCGAGAAAGGCAGTTTGCATTGTTGCGAGAGATGAAAAGAGGCTTAGAACCAAGACAGCTAGATTAGATAAAGTCCAATGGAGTGACGATATAGGGACTGCACTTGGCAAGGTGAGAGCAGGATTAGAGATACTTATCCTGACTTGTTTGGTGGTAATATTTTACCGTCTCGTTTGATTTGTTATGTACCTTATTCTCATTTCGAGAATGAAATTCATTAAGAAGGGGAGTCTATGACATCTCAGATTTTTGGTAACATTATTTAGGATATTTAATTAGTTAAATAAAATAAAATAATGTGTTAATTAAGGAATTGAGATTTGATTTTAATTAGGGGTAGTTGTGCCATTTAATAATGAATTAAAAGAAGAGTTTAACATGAAATAGAGGAGAGGTAAAATAGGAAAAAGGTCATTCCTATATCTATTCCCTTAGGCGTCTATTATACTACACATTCATTTCATATTCTTAAAATTTTCAAACAAGAGGCCAGCCACCATTAACAAGAGTAAGAGGAATAAAACTAGGAAGAAGCTTAAGCAAATCAAATCCATTTATATCTCAATTTCATTAATCTCCAAAGCTAAGTTGAATAATGTTTACATCTCATATTTGTTTTGTTTCTGGTTTTAAGATGAATTCCAAATATTTTGCACTGATTTTCCATGTTTTTGAATGATGGAATGATTATATGTACTTGTTGATGAGTTATGGTTAATCCTATTGAATTTACGAATGTTTTAAGATGAATACCCTATTAAATGACATCCAAATGCCTTGCGAATTTTTATATAGACCAAAAATAATATTTTGGAGATGGGTTTCAATTTTTTTTAATTTTCGTGGAATTAATATGAATTTTCTAGTAAAAAAATGTTAATTTGGGTTATAAATTATTTATGGTTAAATAATAAAAGATTTGGGTATGAAATTTTTATATGTTGGAAAACATATTAAAATAGATTTTCTGGAATTTTGTAGAAGTTCCCTTAGTGTATTGATTGATATATAAAATTATTTAAGGTATGAGACTTAAATGATTTATATATTTATAAAAGAAGAAGGGGATTTTTGCAAATAATTCAAATTTGTTAATTCAAATTTGCAGCACTTTTGAAAAAAAACAGTGGCGACCTATCAGATTTAGGCAAACAAGGCAGGTTTTTTACAAAAGAATAGATTTGAAGGACAAATAAACATGTTTCACACTGTTTTGATGTTTTTGGCACCAGGTTCCGCCTCTTTACCTTTGGCTCCGACATAGTCGAAACCAATGCACATGGTATCAAGTTACTGGTACGTAATGAATTGGATGTAGGCGGAAGGCATTGAGTCAAAACCAGGGGGTTCCAAAAGGGTTGAGGAATTAAATTGGTTTTAAAAGAAAATGCGCCTGCTTACTTTTGACTAAGATGCTTTCGATTTGGTTAGCTTTCGATAAAGTCAAATGGTTTCAAAAGAATGGTTTCGATTGGGTTGCACTTTTGTTTTAAATGATTACTTTCGATAGAGTCGAAGTCTTTAGCTGGCGCTTCATACCTTTCAACCCATATGGTTTCGAAAGGGTTGTTTTGTTTTCTAAAAGAAAGCCTGACCACTTCTCCAATGCTTTCGAAGGAATGGTTTCTACACCATCACTTATTCACTTAGGAAATGGTTTTGAAAGAGGTGCTTTCGACTTAAATATTTTAAAGACCCTTTTTCTATGATTGAAGTAAACCCAAATGGTTTCGAAAGAGATAGTAAATGGTTTCGAAACAGATGCTTTCGACTATAATGGTTTCGACCGAAACAGTTTTCAAAGTTTTGGAACAGTAAATTTTTGAATGGTTTTGAAAAGCTTCCACATGTTTTAAATTGAACCCAAGTGCTTTCGAAAGGATTGAGTTTTGAATATTTCGAAAAAATTTAATGAATGGTTCCGGAAGGGGTGGTCCTCTAGGGTTTCAACAGGGTCGAAAGGGAAGGTTTTCCTATGTTTTCGAAAGGAAATATTTAAAGGTTTTAAAAGAAGGATGTCTAGGATATAGCTTTCGAAGGTGAGGTTTTTATGCTTTCGAAAGGAAGGATTTGAATGGTTTCAAAAGGAAGGATTTGGCTTTTCAGCCTAGGTAAAGTAAAGGGTTTTACTTGGTTTCGAAAGGGTACTTTCAAGGATTTCGAAGGGGTTGTTTAAAGGATTAAACAAAGGTTTCGAAAGTAATAAATAGGCCGTAGCCTAAGTGTTTTCAAGTTAAAAGGGGCTTTAAATTATTTTGGAAGGATACCTAATCTGTAACGACTTAATATTTTGGACCATTCAAATCGACAATAATACACACATGTCAAACTTGAATAGCACAAAATATCAGATTGTTAATTTAAAATTTGCCAAAGCTCAGCATATACAGTAAATAAATCAATCACAGAATCATAGACATAGAGTAATATAATACAGCGGAATATATAAATAGTAGTTCATGAAGCTACTATATAAACATCAGAGTTGAAATAAAATACAGCAGGATAACTCAAATACATTGAAGTCTCGAATACAAACAGATGACATCTTTGAAACAATCAACTGGAAAAACTGAAAGCAGAATCGATAGTTGGATCTCCAAATGAGCTCCAAACTCCAAAGGTGAGTCTCAAATGTTGTATCACTCAGTCTGATCCGAGCGTAAAACAAAACACAATACACTCGAGTCAGGATTAACATTCTTATATCAATAAATCCTACTCTAGTGAAATATCAACTGGAATATAATTAACTTAAAGGATGTTTGGGACAACCATCCTCTAAGGATCCGTGGAACTATCTACGGTGCAGAAAATATACGCTATAAAACCATGGTCATTTCAAATTAATTTATACTTCAAAACTAAAATATCAATTTCATTGCAAATATATCTATTTCCTAAAATAGTATATACATTAAGTAATTTATAAAGTAAAGTATTAGTAATTTCACAAATTGCATCAAAATCAACTCGACTTTCCCGTTCAAACTAAATTCAATCTCAATTTATCAATTTCCATTAAATTCACTTTTCTAAATAACCGATTCAAATTATATTGATTTCAATTATAGATCTGAATCACAAATTAACCATTAAATTCCAGTATATTTCAAATCTTAATATTCAACATTTCAAAGTTCAATTTAACAGCTTTCTATATATCTCGATTTAACCTTGTATTATTTAGTCTTGAAATATTCACTTAATAAATGCAGTATTATTTAAATAACCTTAATTTACCCTTCAACTAAATGTTCCTTTCGATTTGTTTAAACTTGAAATATCCATTTAGTCACTTTAAATCAAAAATCAAATTACAAAATCAATCTTAAACTTCAAATTCAATCATTCAAATCGATTAAATTTAGTAGAATTCTTAATTAAATATAATCTCAATTAATTCAGCTTTATCTTCTCAACCTTAACTTATTCAAATTATTACAACAATCTATTTTGATATATAGATTTAAATAAATACTTAATCATATTATATGTATTAAATCAATCGCAATAATATTATTATTAACTCTTTATATTAAATTACCATATATATATAATATTTTAAGAACAAATATTTATTAAAAACCATATATTTCTTTTCAAAACCATAGAAATTATTTTCAAACATTTATATATGGACCAACGGTGTCTGTATAAATTTTCCTATCCTATGCTCAAGTGATACAGGTATTTATCATTTCAATCTGTAATATATACGGGTAGATATCATTTCGACCCGCAATCTCAAATTCAATTCAATGAAAATCGCTTGGGTTTATTATTTCAACCCATAACGATTTTCTCTTATTCTAAAGTCCGTTCCGGTATGTATCATTTTAACCCATAGTGAATTCTATACTAGCAGGCAACTTGCGGTGTGATAACAGATAACATAAATATAACAATAGGCATATATTATCAATAACAATATAATATAAACAACAGGATGTGGTATCATATCCCACATGTGAATGGTTACAAATAATAGCGTATATAACAATTTAAATAACTACAGCAGCATATTTCAATTGTCGTTTCAATTGAAATCAAATTTAATAAACAAAAGAACGTTAATCGTGAGTGATTGCTCACCTTTCGAGGCTAGATAGATTTGACAAAGAAGCGAGCTTTGAATCTAGGCACGAATTTCAAAGCAAAGCACGATTGAACAAAAATTCAACGATCAAAGATGAAAATTAGGAATCGATGAGAAAATCAATCAGTTTAATATATACAGAATATATATATATATATATATATATATATATATATATTATTACTTCATAAAAATCGATATCTTAGTTTTAGAAAAATATTAAAATAATATGTATATATATACAATTAAATCACTATCCTTAAAACACTTATTTTTAAAATATTATAACCAAAATCTTTTATATATATATATATATATATATTCAAACTATATATAATACAATATATATGCAGACCCATATTTTAACAAATATATGTATTGCGAATATACATATATACATAACAAAAGAAGGGAAAGTTTTATATTCAATATACAAATATGCATAGATATTAGAGCTACATGCTTTACTGTATCCTAAACATAAACTATATGTATATAATGTGGGAAAAATCTAAACACGTTATATGTAGCAGCAATTAAAAATAAAATAGAAGAATCAAAAAAGCCTAAAATTCACATACTTATGAATATATAAGTTGCTAATATAGATCTCATATACCCTAACAGACATGTTATATAACTCTTTAAGATAAATACTCTAAGCAAATTTTTATTACACAAATAAATAACTCACAGATTTATGTGTATAGGCTTTTACATAAATGAATAATGAATGATATAAACTTATATAGTATATGCAAACTATAGATATATAATATACCAATACCAAAATCTGCTATAATACAACCTATCATAAAATGCAAATATTTGAAACACAAATATAGTAAAATTATATACTTTGAAACAGCTTTAGATACGTATATGTTGTATATATCCTGAAACCACATACCAAATATATAACACAAAAATCACAAAAATCTTCAAATCTGACTTAAATAAAATCAAGTAACTCATTTTATTAAAGCTTATATCCATTAACCGATCCAATACCAACTTATAAAATTTATATACTTTAAAACAATAATTTAAAGCATAGATTGACAGAGAATTATATATACATAAATTCATTATAATTTTACACACGCCTCTATATATATACACACACATGGAGAAACACGACAAGGACAGATGTGTAGGATGACGCGGCACACGAGGAGATGGGTCGGCAGAGAAGGTGGTGGTTGTGGTGTGTAGGTTGAACAAAGCACAAGAGGTCAAGCAAAACAATGAAAATTTTCAATAGAAAAATGAATAGAAAAGTAGAAAAAAGAGAAGAAGCCATTAACTAATATTCTTTTGTGGCCGTGAGAAATGAATATGGGAAGTAAATTTTTTCACGTGAAAAAGTGATATAGGCGGCTAGGGTTAAGGAATGTACGACAATATTTATGGAGAAGTTATGGTAGGAAATCAAAGTGGTGGAAAGATATGAAGGCAAGAAATCAAACGTAACGTATTGCCTATAATTAAAATAGGTAATGTATCTTAATTTGATGCATTTCCTATATATTAAAAAAATATGTATACAAAAAGCATCACTAAACAAATAAATACAATAACGTTTAATAAATACATTTTAGAAGATATGCCCTTTAAGGCAATAACGTATATCTATTTGAAATTTCTTTCCAAGAAATAAATAAGGAATCTAAACATTTAACCATTTAATTAATAAATGAATGTCTAAATAGAAAAATAAGGTAGAGATAGATATTATGAAAAATAAATAAATAATTTTATGAAAAGTAGGAAATAAATAAAGAAAATACTCTATTTAATGGAAACTAGAATTAAAAATTGTAAATAATATTCAACTGACTTTGGAAAATTTCAACAACACTTCTAAACAAATAAAAGTCAAGTAAATAAAATAAATGCTGAACAAAATAAAGTGTAGATGAAAATAAATTAAGGTCTTAAGAAAATAGAAAAATAAATAAATAATTACTTTAATTAATTGAAACTAGAAATTAAAAATCGTAAACAAATACGACTGGCATTGGAAAATTTCAATTACACTTTTAAAAATGTTTTTAAAACTAAAATATATACATCACATATCATGTTACACATGTAAACATAAATTAGGACATTACATGACAAACAAAAATATTATTTATATAAAAATAAAATAATCAATTTTGTTAAATACAACAAATTACATCCAATAGTGTAAAAAGCATAACTTTCACAATATTAGTCAGATTTCAACGAAATGAAAAGCAATATCCTTAGAATTTTATTTACTTTCATAAAATAAAGATAAAATTCAAAATTTCAAAATTTAAATTTTTTAAAAATTAAAGTCAAAGTTTGACCATATTGAACAAAATTCATCTTTTTGGAAAATATTCTACTTATTCATGTTTGGAATTCTAATTCACATCAAAATCAAAATTTATATTTAAAATAACAAAATTATCTATTTTAATAAATAAAACAAAGTTTTTAAATCAAAATTCAATTTAAAATAATTAAAATATGCAATTAACATAATCACAAAATACAGGTTTGTTACATTACCTAATCCTTATTAGAATTCATCAACATTATTTTGAGTAAAGTATATATAAATGGAAAAATAGCTTAGAGTAAAGCTAAAGATATATTTTCCTTTTATATGTATGATTTAAAAGGTTAAATCATTTTTAAAAAATTTTCAAGGAAAATTTAAAGGGTAGTTAACCTAAAGAGAATGGCTCAGATTAGGAGACCAAATAGGACTTATGTAAGGTCGCACCCTATGCTTACTAGATGTTAGCCCCTTGCTAATTTAGCCCAGAATCCCAATGTGTAGGGCTTTGTCACTGGTAAGACTAAAATGTTGGTTACACACAGAGTTGAATATTTATGTACAAGGGTTGGTTATAGGTAAGCCATAAAACCATTAGGATCAGTTGACCCATGGAGAAGTAAGTTAAGGACAAACCATCCAGAAGTTTTGTCTAACAACTGTTTGGACCATTTGATACTTTACCAGGAATGCCCGAGTCAGCCAATGGAGAAATTAGCCCAGTTTGAGGATAGTTAGTCTATATTGCGGACATTTGATCTAGTTTGCGGGCAGTCATCCAGATTTCGAATAGATAGTCCATTTATTACCTGTTTTTAGGATAATGGATATTGCTATTATTATTGTTGTAATCAGTTTGATTAACCAGTTTGGTTACAGGAAAGGATTTGAAAAATATATGTTTGAAAAAGATATTAGTGAGGGGAAACCCATTAAGCTAAGCGGCGTGGTCTTACTTAATATCAGTAAACCGGGATATAACAGAATTATTCACACTAGGCTTTATGTCTGACTCAAAGTTTTTGTTTCCCCTTAAACTCTTGGGTGCTCAAAATTGATTTGAGTGCGCTAAGGGTTGAGGTTTTTACCTTTTTGAGTTTTTGGCAAGTAAAGCTTTCGAAGATGAGCAGGTGGCTAACGGATAGGTAATTAGGAGTTACAGATTTTTTTTCTTCCGCTGTGTATATTAAGTCAGATATGACTATATTTTCTCTGATCAACCAAGGGGGCATCATCATATGTCGCCCTTGGCGTATTTTTGTAATGATATATTTAATCATTGCTTGGGAAACGTTATGGGATTATGTAACATGGATATGAATTATTATTTTGAAATGTAATCAGCAAGATATTGTTTTGAAATCTTTGATTTTGTTCATATTCATGTGCTTCTGGCATTAAGGTTACCATTAGAATTTCCGCATTTTGTCACCAGAAGTTAATACGATGACTACAATATTTATAGCGCTTAGCTTTTAGCCTCTAGATACGAGGTGTTACAAAATGTTAGACATCCTTCTTTAAGACATATAAGTATTTCCTTTCGAAACATAAAAAAACCTTTCCTTTCAACGCTTTCGAAACCCCGGGGAACCACCTCTTCGAAACCATTCATTAAAACCTTTCAAAAACATTAAATCTTAACCTTTTCGAAAGCATTTGGGTTCAATTTAAAACAATGGAAATACCTTTCCAAACCATCAAAACTGTCTCTTTCGAAACCATTTGGGTTATGCTTTAATTCAGAGAAAAAGGGTCATTAAATCATTTAAGTAAAACGCATGTGTTTCGAATCCTTTTCCTAAGTAAAGAAGTGATGGGGTCGAAACCATCCCTTCGAAAGCATTGGAGAAGTCGACAAATTTTAGAAAACAAAGTAGCCCCTTCGAAACCATTTGGGTTAAAAGGAAGAAAGCGGCAACCAAAAGGTTTCAAATTAGTCGAAAGTAATCATTTTAAAACAAAAGCGCAACCTAATCAAAAGCATTTCTTTAAATCCATTTGACCTAGTCGAAAGCTAACTAAGTCAAAACTACTCAGTCGAAAGCAAGCAGACACATTTTCATTTAAAAGCAAAGTAATACCTCAACCCATTTGGAACCCTTAGTTTCGACTCTATACCTTCCGCCTACACTCAATTCACCACTTACTAGTTTTTTGATACCATGTGCATTGGTTTCGATAGTTTCGGAGGCGAAGCTAAGGAGGCGGAACCTAGTGCCGAAAGTATTGAAACGGTGAAAACATGTTTATTTGTCCTTTTAAACTATTTCTTTGTACCTAACTTTCCTTGTTTCTCGAATTGTCATTGGTTGAAAGTTTCTCTTTTCTAAAGACTGCCGACCTTTTGGACGATTTAAATTTATTTACAAAAAGCCCCTTCTCCTTTTAAAAATATATAAAACATTTAAGTCTCATACCTTAAATAATTTTATATATCCATTAAAACACTTAGGAAAATTCTACAATTTTTTTTTAAATCGTTCTTTATATGTTTTCTAACATATAAAAATTCAGACCCAACCCAAATATTATTTAAACGTAAATAATTTACAACCAAAGTAACATTTTATTCACTAGAAAATTCATATAAATTCCACAAAAATTCTAAAAATTCTTAACATTGAAACCCATCTCCAAAATATCGTTTAAAGTCTTCGTAAAAGTTTGCAAGGCATTTGGATGTCATCTAACAGGGTTTCCTACCAAAACATGTCATAAAATCTGTATGAACAACCATAAATAATCATTAAGTATATATAATCATTTCATCATTCCAAAACATGGAAAATCAATGCAAAATATTTCGAAATTCATCTTAAAACCGAAAGTAAAAGGACTATGAGATGTAAACGTTATGCACCATAGCTTCAGAGATTAAAGAGATTGAGATGTTAATGGATTTGATTTGAATTAGCTTCTACCTTAACTTTTCTCAATCTTCTTCCCCATTTTCTTGTTAATGGTGGCCGACCTCAAGGTTCAAAATTTTGATAAATGAAAATGAATGTGTATGGGATACACGTCCATGGTTTATGGATATACGAATGGCCTCTTTTCTATTTTACCCCTTCTCTATTTCATTTTAACTCTTATCTTAATTCATTGGTCCCCTTAATAAAAATCAAACATCAATCCAATAATAACACATTATTTTATTTATTATAGCTAGTTAAATATCCTAAATAATGTTACGGAAAATATGGTGTGTTACAGGTAGCTTCTGTAACATCCCCATTATTTTCGACCATTTGCATCCGCACATGTCGGACTTGAATTGTTCAAAACACCAGATTATTAATTTAAATTTGGTAAAACTCAGCATATATAGTACATAAATAAATCATAGAAGCACAGATACAGAGTAATATAACAATAAGTAGCACAAACAAATGAATATTAGTTCATGGAGCTACTATATATATATATATATAACAGAGTTAAATAAGATACAACAGAAGTCTCGAATACAATAGTTAAATAAAAAAATATGAATATATCACTGAGTCGACTAAATAACTGAAAGCTGAATAGACAGATGGATCTCCTAACGAAGCTCCAACTTCAAAGGTGAGTCTCAAAAGCTATAACCTCAGTCTTACCCAAGTGTAAAGCAAAACACAAAACATTCGAGTCAGGATTAACATTCTTATATCAATAAATCCAACTCAAGTGAAATTTCAACTGAAATATAAGTAACTTAAAGGACGTTTGGGATAACCGTCCTCTAAGGATCCGCTAAACTATAGACTATGTAGTAATACACGCTACTATAATAATGTCTATAGTAAAGTAAACCATTAAAATAGCGTTAAGGCGCTACCCAATTCCTCCTTAACACGTTTTTATATATTCCCATAGTCTATACAGTACCGTAACTTCCCATAAACTGAGCTTATCAGTGGGCACTGCATAGGTATAGTACAAAAAAAAACTTGTAGTGGGCTCAATATTGCAGGTGACATGGCACAACTAGGCAATGCCAGGGTAGATATACCAATTACACTTCCGTACTAGTTGTAACACATAGCAGCTACTACTGCCCACCTTGGAACACACTCCCAAATCAAAATCAAGGGTGGCCACCAAATCAATCAAAAAGTTAGAATACAGTATCGAAGGAATGTGCTCGATCGGAGGAATGACCTCACTTGGCACATCGATTTTTCCTATTTTAGCCACCTTATGCCAACTCATGGGAGTCGGGTCCACGTATATACCTCATATAGGATCGTCGCCACCATCCTACTTCATTCTGGAATCTCCACCGCATGCACGTTTGTTAAAGTGGTTTTCAACATTGGCAGAGAGTATGATAATAACTGATCTAGGTGTCTTTAACAACCAATCGTTATTATAACATAGCGGTCATTTGAAAATAGTTTATATTTCAAAACCAAAATTTCATTTCCATTTCAAAACCTTATCAATACAATATCATATCCATATCAAAACTATATCAATACGATATCATTTTCATTCAAATATATCCATTTCCAAAATCATAGCACTTTCAAAGTTATAACACTTTCGAAACCAAAACCCTTGAAATTATAACATTTTGGAAATCATAACACTTTGAAATCATAACACATTGAAATCGTAATACTTTCCTTTAAACCGTTTAGATATTAATGATAGTATATATAATTAAGCAGTTTATGCAATAAAATATTTTATATAAAATAGTAATAAGTTAAAATAGTTTATAATAAAACATTTATAAGTTAAAATAGTTACAATATTAAAGTAGTTTACATTAAAAATAGTTTATATTAAAACGTTATGTTAAAATAGTTTATAGGAAAATAATTTATAAAGTAAAATATATAAATAGTTTTAAATATAATTTAAAAATGCATTATATAATAAAATAGCTTCCTCAAATTTCATTAATCGATTCCAAATCAACTCGAGTTCCAAAATTCAAATTTTAATCCAATCTCAAATCATCAATTTCAATTCAATTCTGTTTCTCAATAAACCATGTAAAATTATATTGATTTCGAAAACATAGATTTGAACCATAAAAGAACCATTTCAATTTCAATATATTTTAAAGCTCTAAATATTCCACAATTTCAAAACTAATTTTGATAATTTCATATATATCTTAAATTAACTTCATTATTATTTAGTTCTGAAATATTCACTTAATGAACCCAATATTATTTAAATAAAACCCCAAATTTAAAATCACTAAATGTTTTCTTCAATTTATTTAAACTTGAAATATTCATTTAATCACCTTAAACCAAAATCATGTTATAAAATCATATGCTTTAAAATCCTTCAATTCAATAGGTTTTAAATTGATTTAATTAAATAAATTCTTAATTAAATACCATTTCAAATCAATTTCAAATCTATCTTCCCAACCTTAATTTGTTAAAAATTATTATAAACTCTATATTTGAAAATAAATTTTAAATAAATACTTAAACATATTATATATAAATTAAATCAAACTTATTTTATAATAAAATTTATCTATACATATTTTAAAACAGTAAAATTATAAGTAAATTCTTAAAATTTATAATTTCAAAACTAACTTATAATTTTAAAATTTTCAAAACATATAAATTTAAAATCAAGAATTTAAACTTGATAAAGTACATTATGTATAATATCTTGAAATCAATATTTATTAAACCATGTATTCTTTCCAAAACCATAGAAACCATTTTCAAAATATTTATATATAGACCAACGATGTCTGTATATAATTTTCTATCCTGTGGTTAAGCGATATGGATATTTATTATTTCAATCCGTAATTTATATATATATACTGGTATATATCATTTCAATCCGCAATCCCAAATTCAATTTAATGAAAATCGCTAGAATTTATCATTTCAACCCATAACGATTTTCTTCTATTCTACAGATCGTTCGGGTATATATCATTTCAACCCATGGGGAATTCTAAACTAACAGGGAACTTGCAGAGTGATAACATATAAAATAATAACATAACAGGCATATATCATCAAAATAAATAACAGATAATGGTGTCAGATGTGAAAGACGAACAGATACAGATAATAATATATAACAGTGTAAATAACTAATATTAGCATATTTAAATTGTCATTTCAATTGAAATCAAATTTAATAAATATAAGAACGTTAATTGTGACGACCTGACTTTTTCTCCACAGAAAGTCGTATCATCTTGAAGAAAGAAAGGGATAGAAAAGAGAAAAGAAAGAAGAGAAAGAAGAAACAACATCAGAATCTCAACAGCGGAACGAATAAATTATATTAATAACGTAAGTATTACATAACATTCAACAATTATCAAAGTTACACAGATTATACATCACATACTAGACAGTTATAAACACATGTCTAGTTATACAACTCAATACACAATATAGTTATCAACATAGCGGAACACTATATATCTACACGCTGAAGCCTCCTGCTCCATTCCTCCTTCACTCGTCAAAGCTAACTTGAATCCCTTGGCTACTCATAAAAATTTGAGTACCCAAGAGTTTAAGAAAACAGAAGATAAACTCTGAGTCAGTCATGGGTCTGGTGTGAGTAACAGGTTAAGGTTGCTTAACTTTAAAAACCTTTGAAAACAAAAGGTATCACGTAAGACTCCCCACACATAAACATGGGTAAGTTTTTACCTTACGCTAACCAAAACATTTGATAGGAAATCCTGTGATATTATAATAGGTCTAGGGTTTTCAAGTAAATAGAAAATAGCCGAAATTGTTAGTTTCATTAAATTCCAGCTACTAGCCACAAAAGTGGATAATACAATCAAATCCGATGGCACTTATTGGATTTTGGATTCCGTACAATGGCAGGACTACTGGGGTACCGCCCGTCACAGTATGTGGCCTAGATCAATGTACCGACAATTACTTACAATCCCCTGCAACACAAGGCCGGAACCATCCCTTACTGGACAGTCCCGAACAAGACAACCCCGATAGTTGGAGCTTAACAACTGCCCACACAGCCGAAATAAAAGGGACCTCTAGATAGGGGAAAATCTCGTTCTACTTGGGCATGACCAACTTATCCTTGCTGCACCTCCCCCGTTTTAGCCATTCCCGGTTGATGAGGCTTGAGGCTACGATTACCTTTATAGGACTCATCACATAGAATGCTCATCGTCCACCTGACGATGTGTTGAAAGCATTCAATCCATACAAGTTCGTTCCGGGTTCGAACGAAACCGAAGGCATTATCTCGTTACACTCATTTTGGAATCACCCTTAGAGTTAACGACGATAACCCTTGCACTCTGAATCTTCATCTTCGATTGAGACTCACGACCTATCATTAATTTGGATCGATGTTGTTTTCGGATATCCATATCTGGAAACCCGATCCCGGCCTCATCGAAATCCACAACGTATCTTTTAAGGCCAAGTTGTTTTAAAGTTAAAAACAATTCAATTCAATTATCTATATACACACAGATAGATGATTCACAAATCATGATAGATAATCAACATTATCATCATAAATAGATAATCCACATTATCATCAATAATAGATAATCCATATTATCATCACAAATAGATAATTCATATCACAAATAGATAATTCATATTATCATCACAATGCAACCAAAGCAATCATATCACACAGCATCACTTATCTCATCTCAGAGATCTCAAACCATTCAAGGCAATCAATATCATCCACTCATACATAAACAAGGATTTACAAAATCACACTATAATTATTTTAAAATGAATTAAATTAATTACTTGCATCTCTAATTAATTTAAAGTGAATTAAATTAATTACTTCATCTTTAATTAATTTAAAATAAATTAAATTAATTACTTCATCATTATAAATCTTGCTTACATAACCATTAATTAATTACAAATCAATTAATTAATCATCCTCTAATTAATCACCTTAATTAATCACCCTTGATTAATTTTATTTTAATTACATTCAAGTAATTATCTTTAATTAATTTCACAAATTAATTATCCCTAACCAAAAATAGTAATAAACCTTTAATTCTTTCATTAATTTATTAACTATAATTAATTACATTAATCCTTAATTAATTACATTAATTAATTACTTTAATCGCTTATCATTGATTAATTAATCTTAATTAATCAACCTTAATTACATCATTAATTATATTAATTAATGATCCCTAAACATTTTAATTAATTATTTTATTTAAATTAATTACGGTAAGTAATTAATCTTAATTAAACCACGTTTATTAATCGCTCTTGATTAATCTCATTTAGTAATAACTGCCCGTAATTACTTCATGAAATAAATTAATTACTCCTTAATTAATTATCTTTAATTAATCCCTTGATTAATTACTGTTGGGGGTGTTTCCACCGAGCCATTACAAGGAGGGTACCACCGAACCAAACCTCACCACTTCACTGCCGAACCAAACCTCTCAACTTCACTGCCGAACCAAAGCATCTCCAACACCTACCGAACCAAAGTCCCCTCTCCACCATCACCGAACCAAACCCCAATTGACCACCACCGGACCAAGCTACGTCCCCATCACCGAACCAACACATCTCCAACGTACCACCGGACCAGCATACCACCGAACCAGAGTAAAGAAGGTGATACCGGACCAACATGCAATCAAACCAGAACCATCGCCGGACCAAGGGATACCGAACCAACTTTGCCAGGCCAGATTGCATCAGCCCAGGCCCACCAGAAGCTATATACATCCAAGACCCCTACCCTCAGCCTCACTCTATAAAAAGAGGGGCAGGGGTACAACCATGGCAGACAAGTTTGAGAGCTCAAGCACGGATAGAACTTTCAAACAACTTTCAGTTACTTGTAATCAAAACTTTGTACTTGTAATCTGGATAGAAAAAGGAGAATACCATATAAAGTGGAAGTAGGCACATTCTGGCCGAACCACTATAAATCTGTGTGTCTTTTGCAGTTTAGTCCATCTATTTTATATATTCGCATAAATCACCCAAATCGCTAAGAACCACATATAATCAACTAAATCATACGACTTGGAGGTGTTTGCCTATTTTTCGTGCAAACATTTTTGGTGCTTTCACTGAGAGCAGGAGCTCGAAGCTTCAGCTTCTCCCACTTAAACCTTTTCCTATCAACATCGATCATTGCTTGGAAAGCATGCCTCCCGGACGGAAGAAAGATGCTAACAAAGGTAAGAACATCGCAACTAGCAGTATCGCAGATCTAGTGATCAGAGATCAATACAATCGTCTGGTTCCAACAGCAAATGGAAATCAGGCAAACCCGACAGCCCCTGCTACGGAACAACTAATTACAAGGACGGATCTGGACAGGGTTGTGGCTGAAGTAACTAACCGCTTCGCATCTCAACAAGAAGCCTTGGTGGACCAACTCATGTCACGCTTAAGGGATGCTGAAGAATCCAACCGCAACACTGAATCATAGGGTGAGTCCCGGTCTGGAGGCTCTGGGAGACGACAAAGGTCTTTCTTCTTCGAAGAGGCTAACAACAGAAACAACAATGGTAGAAGCCGAGCCCGGACTCAGCCCGAATTCCGACCCGAGGAAACACTTGGAACCGAACCCAACAGGGGAGGTACCAGGCAGGGGTCGGATGTAGCTGAGCCTGCCATGCTACCTAACCATGGAAACACCGATAGACGAGGCCGAGCTGGAGTCCAGCCCGAAGTTGGACCCAAGGAAGTGCTGAGAACAGAACCCAGCAAGGGAAGATCAAGGCAAGGGCCAACTGTGGCTGACCCCAGCGTGCCCCCGGAAGACCAGAGGCAGCCATTGGAGGATGTCAGGAGTGATAAACGATACCATTCCTACAGGTCATCTAGATGGAATCAATCCCGCAGGCAAGAACCGAGCTTATTTGTATCTGCTCCAAGTTCTGATGAAAGGATGGCGCGATTGTTCAAAGAGTGCGTCCAACGGGACCAAAGGGATCGTGGGATAGGCGCTAGGGTAACCAGCCCCTTCACCCGCAATATCGAAACTGCCATCACCCCCCGGGAATGGAAAATGCCAACAATGGAAACTTACAAGGGAACCTCTGACCCCGTTGCACACTTTCAGAGATACACACAGCATATGCTCATGAGCGGAGCAACAGAGGGAGTGTTGTGTAAATGCTTCCCATTATTCTTGGAGGATCTAGCTACCTCCTGATTCTTCCATCTACCCCAAGGATCCATCCGCTCATGGGAAATGTTGAAAGAAAAGTTCATTAGCCAGTTCCACATTCATGTGGAACAACCCAAGGATGCTTATTCCCTATCTAATATTAAACAGAAGCCCGGAGAGACAGTGCAATAATATCTAACCCGATTCAACACCGCAGCGGCCGCAGTCCAAGATGCCGATGAGAAACTTTTCCTAATGGCCCTCTGCAGTGGTGTGCATCCGGATACTAAATTTGCTAGGAGATTAACGAAAGAAAAACCAGCTACCCTACCTGATTTCTTCCATGAAGCCGGGAAGTATACGAAGCTTGAAGACGCTGCCACTGAGAGGCAGTCATGGCAACAGACTAAGGCAACTCCAGACAGGGTTCCCATTGCAGCAAAGGATGTTCGAAGAAATGACTCTAAAGACAATGCTGGAGGCAGGAAGGGAGAAAAGCGTTTATATCGGCCAGGACCGAGGTTTGACTCTTACACTCCTTTGAATGAAATAATCAAAAACATCTTCCTGGCCACCCAAGACGAAGTTAGATACAAGCGCCCCCCGCACAAGAAGGAATCAGATAACGCAGTTAAGTCTGAAAACATCTGTCGCTTCCACGAATCTCATGGGCATGACACAACTGAATGCCATCATCTTCGGGACTTAATTGAAGAACACATCAGAAGGAAGAGACTAGAGCGCTATGTAAAAGGCAGAATAGGACTCCAACTCCTGCCAATGAGAACCCAGGGCTACCCCTCCCAGAAGTAGGCGGAGGAAATCGCAACACCAGCAGCTCTAGTCAGGAGAAGATAGTGGTCCATATCATATCAGGAGGACCACACATCGCCGACAGAAGCTGGGCAGAGATGGAAAAATATGGAAGGTCGCTTAGAAACAATGAAGGCTGCATTAATTCTGTTACAGAAGAACGCCACCCGAAACGGAAAGAGAATGATGACATCACATTCAGTAGGCATGATCTAGAGGGAAGGCAGTACCCTCACATGGACCCTATGGTCATCTCTGCCTAGTTCGGTCCAGTCAAAGTTTTCCGAATTCTAGTAGACACTGGAAGCTCAGTAAATATCCTATTCAAGCATGCTTTCGACAAAATGAAGCTGTCAATGAAGGATGTGTCTCCCTGCAACAAACCACTACATGGTTTCACTGGAGATGCGAAGATGCCCCTCGGGCAACTGGACCTCTTTGTCGAAATAGGAAGTCATCCCCGCTCCATTGTGCGAAAACAAACATTTGTGCTAATAGAGAACCACTCGGTCTACAACGCCTTTTTGGGAAGACAGCCTTGTCTGACTTCCAAATTGTCCTAGCCCCGTGGTGCCTGAAGATGAAATTTCCAACAGATAACGGAATAGGAGAAATAGAGGGAGATCAAGACGCCGCTCGAGACTACTATGTAACTGAACTTCGCAATAACCGTAGAAGGGGATAAAGGAAAAAATGCAGAGACTACTCTCTGCATGAAAAGCTTGGAAGCATAGCAACTAAAGAGAGCCCCTCCTCTTCGATATACCAGTGATCCTTTCAATGAATTAGACCCCAGGGACAAAGAGGAGGAGGCCACCACCGAGCCCGCAGAGGCTATGGAATTTGTATATGTAGACACACACGACTCGAATAGACTATTGAAAATCGGATCTCAGCTAAAAACGGAATTGAAGGATCAACTCATTTATTTTCTCCGCCACAACTTGGATGTATTTGCATGGACGCACGCTGATATGAATGGAATCTCCCCAGACGTAGCATGCCACGTACTGAACGTCGATCCTACCAAAGTGCCAGTAAAGCAGAAAAAGAGAAGTATGGGGGCAGAACGATCAGCAGCCCTCGAGGAAGAAGTAAAGAACCTACTTGCCAATAACTTCATACGAGAAGCCGTCTACCCAGAGTGGATCGCTAACCCGGTACTAGTAAAGAAGGCAAATGGGAAGTGGCGAACATGCATTGACTTCTCCAACTTAAATGACGCTTTCCCGAAGGATTGCTTCCCACTCCCCCGAATCGATCAACTCGTGGACAGCACAACCGGGCACGAACTCTTATCCTTTATGGATGCATACTCAGGATATAACCAGATTCCTATGCACGCCCCCGATCAAGACCACACTAGTTTCATCACTGACCGGGGATTTTACTACTACAGAATAATGCCTTTTGGACTTAAAAACGCCGGAGCTACTTATCAGCGCCTCGTCAACAAGATGTTGCGGAACTAATAGGACGAACTATGGAAGTTTATGTGGATGACATGTTGGTAAAATCGAGGAAAGCCTACAATCATGTAAGCCACCTGGACGAGATGTTTCAAGTACTTCGCCAATATGGAATGAAGCTGAATCCCCTAAAGTGCTCCTTCGGAGTATCGTCGGGAAAGTTCCTAGGATTCATCGTCCATGCCAAGGGGATTGAAGCAAACCCCGAACAAGTCCGGGCTTTGCAAGATATCGAGATACCATCCACACGAAGAGAGATGCAAAGCCTAAATGGGAAGGTGGCCGCCCTAAGCAGATTCATCTCTAAGGCAACCGACAAGTGCATCCCTTTCTTCGAAGCCCTAAAGAAAGACAAAGGAAAGTTCGAATGGACTGACGAATGCTCAACAGCCTTCCTTAACTTAATCGAACACCTCTAGAGACCACCAGTACTCTCAACTCTAAATGAAGGCGAAGAACTATACCTATACCTTGCCGTGTCGTCCCATGCTCTAAGCGCCGTTTTGGTGAGAGAAGACAACCGCGCGCAGCGGCCTGTATACTTCGTAAGCAAGAGGTTTACGGGGGCAGAAGCCAGATACCCTAAACTTGAGAAGCTAGCATACTGTTTGCTAATCATGTCACGGAAACTGCGACACTATTTCCATTCTCATTCCAACAGAGTTTTAACTGATCAACCCCTAAGGCAGGTACTCCATCGCCCCGACACTTCTGGGCGACTACTTAAATGGTGCATTGAACTGAGTCAATATGATATCACCTACCATCCTCGCACCGCCATCAAGGGACAATCCATAGCCGATTTCATTGCCGAATTCACAACGAACGAAGGTAAGGAGCAATCTGAAATTGCAGAAGATATCAAGTGGAATCTCTTTGTAGATGGGGCATCAAACGAACAAGGCTCGGGGGCAGGTGTTGTGATAATCACCCCCAGGGGAAGGAAGCTGCACTATGCCCAAAGGTTGGAATTCGTTGCCACCAACAACGATGCAAAATATGAAGCAGTAATAGCAGGATTAGAACTTGCCTTTGAAATTGGAGTCAGTTCTTTATGTTTTCATAGTGATTCTCAACTTATGTGAACCAAGTACTTGGAGAGTTCCAGACTCGAGGGGAATGGCTCACAGCATATCTAAAGAAAACCAAGCTGCTACCCGATCAGTTGGACCACTATTTAATCAAACACATTCCTCGAGAGGAGAACCGAGAGGCCGACGAACTGGCAAAGCAAGCTAGCATGAAGAACAGCACCATTTCTGGAACAGTAGCCATCTCAAAACAACTAGCCCCAAGTTTCGAACAAGAGGATCTGATAGCCGCAATCGAAGAAGAAACTTGGATGACTCCTGCCCGAAAATACTTGCAAGATGGCACACTACCCAACGAGCGTAACGAAGTCAGAAAAATCTTGAGGAGTGCTTCCCGCTACACAATAGAAGAAGGCATCCTCTATAGGCGCGGCTTCTCTAACCCCTTATTAGGATGTGTCGCTGGAAGGGAAGCCAAGGAAATCTTATCCAACATCCATCAAGGAAGTTGCGGAGACCACGCTGGAGGGAAGACTCTGGCAAAGAAGATACTCCGATATGGATATTTCTGGCCCACCTTAAACAAAGACACCTTGGACTTCGTCAAAAAATGCGACAGATGTCGGAAATTTGCTAAGATCCCTTGACTACCGACCAATGAAATTACTCAGATGACCAGCCCTTGGCCCTTTGCAATATGGGGAATTGACTTGATTGGCGAACTGCAAATGGGCCGAGGCGGAGCCAAATATGCCATAGTGCCAGTTGACTATTTCACCAAATGGGTGGAAGTGGAGCCTCTAAATAAAATATCTTCGGCAAAAGTTATTAACTTCTTGATCAAAAATATTTTATGCAGGTACGGGGTTCCACTCAAAATCATATCGGACAATGGACTTCAATTTGACAGCGAGGAATTCACCGACTAGTGTCAAGAGCACGAAATTCATAAAAGCTTCTCATCTGTAGCTTATCCCCAGACAAATGGACAAGTCGAAGCTGTCAACAAAATTCTCAAAACTCTAATCAAGAAGAAACTTGAAAAGTCAAAAGGCGCTTGGGTGGATGAACTTCCTACAGCACTTTGGGCCTACCGCACATCTTACAGAACATCAACAGGGCATACTCCTTTCTCTTTGGCATACGGATCGGAGGCCATGCTCCCAGTTGAAACTATATTTCCTTCCCACCGTAGGATTCACTACAACCCAGAAGAGAACGAAGAACTCCTCCACATGTCTTTGGATCTAATTGAAGAGAGAAGAAACGATGCAGCACTCAAAGCGGCAGCTCACAAGCAAAAAGTGGCAGCACAATACAACTCCAAAGTCAAGCATCGAAGCTTACAAGAAGGAGATCTTGTCCTCAAGCGGATCTTCCCGCGCCCCGGAGCGCTGGATCCAATCTGGGACGGACCCTATGTAATTCATAAAGATCTTCACAACGGAGCTTATATTTTTTCAACAGTGGACGGAGAGGTGTTCCAGAGGGCATGGAACATCCAACACCTTCGTTGATACTTTTCTTAACTTGTACTGCCCATATGAAGTGAATTAACAAAGAGAATCAGTGGACGTAGGCATTTTCGTGCCGAACCACTTTAAAAATCTTGTCTCTTTTTAACTTGTTCCTTTATATCTTGGCTGCTTGTTAAGCTTTATCATTTTCTGTTGAACAAAATCCTGTGTAACGGCATTTCCATTCTGGACACTTCACGACACAATCTCACCTGGACAAGACCTAACAGTTACTATACGAATCTATGCCCTCGCCAATGAGACACTTTTGCTCCAGCATCCCTCTGCTACGGGTTAACTCATTGCTCGCGACGGCCCTCAAAGCCAACTGTAATGAGCCGATTATAAGCCACCGAGGAGGCCGAAAATAGCCCAGGCAGCTCATTACGGCGTTCGGCTCGCCGGCAACCGTGAACCGATTATAAGCCCCAACATAAGGTGTGGCCAGCCAGAGGCAGTTCACAGTTGACGATCGACACCCGTGCTAGCCGGCCACGGTAAATGGAATAATACCCACGATTACGGACCATAATGGCCCGGGTAGTTACCGTGCGCGATCTCGGCTCCGATGTGTCTTAAGTACGGCTGTGGTAAAAAAGAAAACTCCCCGCAGAGGCGTAAGATGGGTGACAAGTGTCTCCAAGACCCACAGCTAGGGAAAGTGACTACAAAACCCGTTTGCCACAAACTTAAGCACATCGAAGGCCTTCCGTGATTGAAAGTTTTACTATTTCTTATATTTCCGTTTTATTTATAAAAACTCTCCTCCTATCCTCTATAACGATCCCTAAAGTACAGGACACAAAATAGGAGACACTCACTAATGGGAATAAGAACTCACAACTGAATGGAGGGTCACTCAGCTGCGTTCCATATTCGATTACACAAGGCATTCAAAGCTACCGTCTACAACTAAAACATGAAGGGCGGTACTTTCTTCTCTTGTATACAAATACGTAGCCTTAATTTATTCATCACATTAACATTGCAAAATATGGAATTACGTTCTAAGCAAGAGCGTGGCATTAAAACACAACTGACTCACTAGCACATGCACGACTATATTTCTTATGCAACACATCAAAATAACGACAGCATTTAAATATGACAGAATCAGCTTATGTTATAAAATTACATGTTAAAAATAAAGTCGTTCATTACAAATGACATAATTACAGCCCAATAGTACATTAATGTTTTGGGACTAGTATATACAGGAATGTTAAGTAGGCCAAAAAAGAAAAATAGTCAGCTGCATCGGGACTCCGCCTCTATCCTGCTGGCCCACCAAGATCTACTTAACCGCAGGATCAGAACTCCCAGCATGTTGACCAGAAGTCCCACCTGTCCAATTCAGGAGAATAATCCATCAGATAAACGATAAGCAATCAAGTCAGGAAAAGACTAAAAGGGAAGACTTACCAGCGCCTGCTCCCTGATCATCATCCTCTAGCTGCACACCTACTTCCTCAGTGGTAAGCAGCCGCATGCCCTCCTTCACCGCCACCTTCTCCTCCTCAGTAAACTGGGCCATAACCGCATCCATTCTGAAAGCCACACCACCCTCCTTGTCCGCATCAGCCTTAGCCTCCTCCAGAGCCCGGAGATAAATCCTGGCCATGACCCGGGGATAATCATCCATCTAGGATAAATTGCCCTGCTTCCAAGTAAGGAAGTACATGTCCTGGAGCATCTCATCCATCATCCCCTCATTCTCCTCAAATTCCCTCATCCGGACCTTGAAAGCCGACAACCTTGCAACGGCAGCATCTCTTTCCGATCGATATCTCGAGCGGTCGGCCTGAAGGGATTTCCTCATCGCCTCCATCTCCTCCTTCATCTTGGCTTGAGCAAGCTCTGCGGCTTCAAGCTTCCCAGATAACTCCTCTATCTGCTCGAGATCCGCTTTCCGAACCTCATCTACCGTTGCAATGGCCATATCGATCTGTTCCTTGCAGGTAGCCTCCATTTTCCGCAGCTCGGCTCTGCTAGCCTCTTCCATAGTTTTCTTTAGCCGTCTGGAGGCAGCCTCGTGTTGAGAGATCTGGATGGCCTGATCGGCGAGTTATTTGGCCTGATCGGCAACCACTAGCCGCAATCTTATGTTGGCACTCCCAATTTCCTCCCCGGCCTTGACCAGTCGGGCGTGATGCCCCATCAACTTCTTAGTCTCCTCGGCAACCCGGTCAATATTTGCCTTGGCTTCATCCCCCATAGTTATAATCCGCGTAGTAAGTAAATCAAGGTCCAGGGACTTGGCCTCATCAAGCACCCTTACCATAGGATTGCGAGGGAGAAGGTGCTCACCGGTAACCTCGTCAAAGGAAATATCATGAGAACCCGGATCCAGATCTGGATGACCCGCAAATGGATTACGAGCCAAGCCGGGACGATCAATCTGAGTAATGGTAGGATTCTTAGACGGATGCGGAGAGGGTATGAACTCAGTATCCTCCTCCGTGATATCATGAATAGGCTACGTTGGGGGCTGAGGACCAGGTGAAAGTTCGAATAAGGAGCGACTCCTCTTTTTCTTTCGAATATCCTCTTCAATAACTCCGAGAAGAGGACGGTAACAGACTACGTCCCCCGAAAGGTTGGTCGGAGGCTTTGGTTTAGCGGAATCTTTAAGGAGTTTGAATTGTTCGAGACGGTGCCGAATATCTGATGTCTTGGCCACCTTACCCGTCCCTGGAATATAAACCAAGTGTTACAAGCATGCATGGGACTATAATTCAAGAAACGTATCAAGTTAAGAAAAGTAAAACGATGCTTTTATTATACAAACCCTAGGGAGGAGTAGGATACTGCAATAAGTCCTGAATCTCATTCCAGGATGGGAGCTGGCCATAAAATATTCCTAAATCCTTATCATAAATGGAGTCGTCAGGAGTCAAAAATTCACCTTGAATCGCCAGAGATACCCTAGCTGAAACGCTCTCGGAAGATGGACCGCCAACATTCCTGGCTTTATCAGTTTTCTTTGGCTTCTCCACCAAGGCCGATCCTTCTTCCAACCCCTCAAAATCCTGACGGAAAGCATCATCTGTCCACTCTTGGATCTCCCCCGCTTGCCCAGAAGACAAAGCCCCGGCGCCATCACCGCTCTGTCCTTCGCCACCATCACCACCATCACCTTCTCCATCACCTCCGCTCTCCTCCTCACCTCTTTCCTCCTCTATATTTTCCTCCTCCGTAACATCTGGACATGTGCTATAGGAGGGTCCATCGGATTTCTTGAGCTTCTTCCACCCGACAGCTGGAGGTATCGATAAGAGTTTCCTCTTGGTGCTCTTCGTCGTGGCCCCTCCTTTGGCTTTGGCAGCCCTCTCCTCAGCCGTGTCTCTCTGCTTGACCACAGACTGACGTGGTAGAATCAGGTTGTGCTGCAGAAGAGTAGCATTCCTGATCAGGCAAGAAGCTGACCTCTCCTTTCCTGAGATGGCTTCTATTTCCGCAGCAATCTGAACCAGGCGATCGTTCTCCACGACCGCAAAGCCACTTGTCGCTAGCAAGAAATAAAAACACATAAGAAGAAGCATTGCAGTCAGAACGGAAATTATGAGTGAGATTCAACTTAAAGCCAGAAGTGAAGCGACAGATAGAAACAGAGTCATCCTTGATAAAAAACCATTCTTTCTTGAACATGCTGAACTTCGAATATAAGTCCAGAACCGGCTTGAAGGACACGGCCGATTCCAAGCTGATGTATGGAGACCCCTTCTTGTAGCCTCTCAAGTTGTACAAATATCGGATCTCCCGGTTGGAAGGGGGACGCCCGTATTTTTTCTGGAAAATGATGAATAGACTCACCAAGATAGCATAGGAATTGGGCTGAAGCTGGAAAGGGGCCACCTTCAAGTAGGTAATGAAGCTGACTATCCAAGCATTGATCGGCGGAATGGCCCCGCACATGCAATGGTACCTACTATAAGCAAAATATCCTTCAGGGGGGTTGTACGGCATCACTCCTTCCCCCGGCAACAGCATACACGCTCTATCAATCCCAAAAGAGCGAGAAATAACATCAAGCTTCTCCTCTTTGAGGGAGCTAGGAAAGTAGTCAAGAGGAGAGTTCAAGAGCTCCTGAGGGCCATATCCATCCACTAGTGATCTCGGGGTGGGTCCCTGTCACCCCGGTCCTGGCTAAACTGGAGGCACAACGGGGGACTCCCTTCTGTCCATACATTTCTTTTTTTTCTGATCGATTTTCCACTTTATGAGACATTTATCTGCAACACTGGAAAAACATATTGTTAGAACAAGGAGTATGGAAACATAAACAAACAAGTACATGCAGCCTGGAATCTCATTCGCAATTCAAAACATAAAAGACCGATCAGTAGTTTGGGACTAAAAGCCCATTCGGCCTCGTACTTCTCAAACTCATCCGGTAGTTTAAGGTACGAAGGTGCATTCGGCACACAAACCCCCGGGTTCATTCGGCAAGACAAGCATTTCAGTTCATTCGACACTCGTTTCATTCGGTAGTCCAAAATATAAAAGCCGTTCGGCGAAAGGAGGCTAAATCACCTGATTCGGCAGTCTAACGTGGTTCGGCAACCTCACCACTTCACTGCCGAACCAAACCTCTCCACTGCACTGCCGAACCAAAGCATCTCCAACACCAACCGAACCAAAGCCCCTCTCCTCCATCACTGAACCAAACCCCAATTAACCACCACCGTATCAACCACCACCGGACCAAGCTACGTCCCCATCACCAAACCAACACATCTCCAACATACCACCGGACCAGCATACTACCAAACCAGAGTAAAGAAGGTGATATCGGACCAACATGCAATTAAACCAGAACCATCGCCGGACCAAGGGATACCGAACCAACTTTGCCAGGCCAGATTGCATCAGCCCAGGTCCACCAGCAGCTATACATCAAAGACCCCTACCCCCAGCCTCACTCTATAAATAGAGGGGCAGGGGTACAACAATGACAGACAAGTTTGAGAGCTCAAGCACGGATAGAACTATCAAACAACTTTCAGTTACTTGTAATCAAAGCTTTGTACTTGTAATCTGGTTAGAAAAAGGAGAATAACATATAAAGTGGACGTAGGCACATTCTGGCCGAACCACTATAAATCTGTGTGTCTTTTAAAGTTTAGTCCATCTATTTTATATATTCGCATAAATCACCCAAATCGCTAAGAACCACATATAATCAACTAAATCATATGACTTGGAGGTGTTTGCCCATTTTTCATGCAAACAATTACAAAGTAATTATACTCAAATTACTTCCATTCTTAAATCATCTTCCATTAATTACATCCAGTAATTACCATTAATTACTTCACTAAGTAATTACACTCCATTAATTACATTAAGTAATTATTATCAAATCATCTAATGTTTAAATTAATTAAACTTAATTAATCAATTTAAACCAATTACATTAAACTCAATTAATTACATTAAGTAATTAATTCCTTAATTACTTCCATTAAGTAATTACACTTAAACAATGCACAAATGATTATCTTTAATTAATTAATCTAATTTAATTATTAAAAATTAATCAAATTAATTGATTACTAAATAATCTCAAGTTAATGACATTCATTAACCATTAACAATTCTTTAATTACTTCCTTTAAGTAATTAAACTTAGATTAATCATTATTAATTACAAATTAATTAGCCTTCAATTACCAATTAATGGATCCTTAATTATTAAATTAATTAAGTGTTAACTATAGCTTAATTAATCCTTAATTACTTGATTAATTAATCTTAATCATTAATTAATATCAAATTAATAGTCCTTAAATACAAATTAATTATCCTTTATTAATTAACTTAAACTTTAATTAATAAATTTAAAATTCTAATTACATATTTAATTAATCCAATTAATTAATTAGATAAATCAATTATCCATTTTAATTAATTTAATAATTCAAATTATTAAATCTTTATTATTTAAAGATAAAAACATTTTTTTATTAATGATCAAATTATCATTAACAAAGCATTTAAAAACAATTTACTTTAAATTTACTTTTAAATTTCATTTTCAAATTTCAGATTTAAATATGAAACAAATTAACCTTAACAAAGTTTAAAACAATTCAAAAAATTTAATTTCACATGTTAAAGAAATGCCCATTTTATGAAAGAAGTTTAAAAGAATTTAAAACCAAATTCATTTTAAATTCAAACCAATTAGAATATACACTTTAACATTCAAGTTGTTTAAAACATTTTAAATTTAAAAACTTTCTTTAATTACAACACTGGAATACATATTTAATCTTGGTTCCAGATTTAGACTTAACTTTAAAACTTACTTATATCTTTAAAACTTCATTTTTTTTAAAAGAATTCAAACTACTTAACCATTTTAAAGTAGTTTAACAATTAAAGTTCAAAACTTTATTTATTTTTAAAAACTGAGATTTAAACTTAAATTCCAGATTTTAAACTTGGATTTAAAACTTAGTTTAAACCTTTGATTTTCATTTTTAAACTTCAGTTTAAAATTTTAAAACAAAACACTGCAGGTTTCTGTTAAAACCTGTAACATCATTTTAACCCGAGCCCATCCTAGTTTACTTCGAGTCCAAAACCCAACTTCCCCGAGAAAACTACCCAACAACTTCGAGCAACTCGAGTACAAACACCAAACCAAACACAACTTCATCAGTCAATAGTGCACCGTGCACATGCACGGTGCCGTTGGTCATCTCTGGCCAACATCGCCGATCTTCCCACATCGGCAAACAACTTCACATCTCACCACGATCATTAGATCGCTTACCAAAACTCGAAAACGAATTCCAAACTCCAAAACCAAACCTGGAACAGAAACCACTACAACACACACCAAACCTGGCAATGCTTCGCCTTCGGTCCTCCGACCATTGTAGATTCTGCAACTCCGGCCCTGACCTCGTCTATGACCAAGATATCGTCCCTCAAAACCTCACTGCACTCGATCAACCCAAACTGTCATAGTGATCGATTCATTACACCTAGTTAAAACTAGGGTTCCAAAAGGATCTCGCCACCGTTGCCTCCTCGATGAAATGCACCACAATCAAGCATTTTTCCCAGATACTAAGATCACTCCTCCATCATCCAGAAGAACCCCGACCCCTCCAAACACACAGATCGCCAGAAAAACTCAGAAATTCACTTCCAGTTCAAACCAAAACTGCACCTTTAATCCCAAACATAAAATCTTGATTCTTGTGTTAAAATCATATTTTAGTTGATGTATTCGATTTATAATGCTGGATTTATAAATTAAAAAGTTTGAGTTTTGATTTTATTTAACATGCACGGTTGTTTAAATACTTCTAAAGACCATCAGATTTTAATTTGACTTGATTAAATTTTTAAACATTAATCTTGGTTAAATCAAACAACATTTATTTGATAATCAGATCCTATCAAGCACTAGATCATGTGGTAAGGATTTTTAAATAAAAATTGAGCCTGGAAAACAAGACAGAGCACAACATATATACACAGCATGCATACATTAAATAATCACATCAGATTTTCACTTATATACACATGCAATACTTATTCATTCAACCATACAAGCATGCAACCAAACTATATTTTAAATCTTAAAAGTTACTCACCAGATTTAAAGAAGATGATAGAGCCTCGGATTGTTTTGAAAAGGTTGAAAAACTGGTTTCCATTTCCTTTGAAATTTTGATAACTTAGTAGCTTCTTTGTTTGATTTATAAACTGCTTGCATGCTTCCAAATTCATGAAAAATATGATGCAGGCTTGCATGCAAAAGAGAATCCCAGTTTTTCTTTGATGTACAAGTTTCAAATTGCAGTCTTTATCAACTAGAAATGCTTTTTTGATTGAAAATGTAGTTGCTTTAGAACAGAATATCAGATTTGCTTATTTGAACAGAGGATTTGGAAATGTTACGGGTTTTAGATTTACAAGGAAATGATTTTATGATTCTCAGATTTATTTGATTTGAGGATTGTTTTAGAGTAATAATTTTTAGCTGAAAATTTTCTTAGTTTAGAATTGAAAATGACAAAAAGAAAAAGAATGGAAGATGTATGTGTTTATATAACATAATTTATGATATATTAAAAATCAAAGAAAAATAAAGATAAAATATGACACTTGTCCTATAATACAACACTTGTTATTAAGTGAATTTAAAAGCTAAAACATCTCTCTTTTAAGGTTAATTAGTTATATTAAAGGTTAATGAAAGATTAATACAAGATCATGCTTGATGAATTCATTCATTAATATTTATATATATGTATAGATAATTTCAAAAGAAATAAACCAATTATATATATATGAATAAAAATTTATACAAATATTTTAAAATCCAAAACAATTTAAAATCTATACTTTGAATTTCAAAACTTTAAATTCAAATTCAAATCAAATTCTAAAGATCAATTTTGAAATCAAGTTATATATTTATAAATTCAATTTGAAATAACAATTCTATTTTTATTCAAAATCTATTTGTAAAAAAAATACATTATTATTCAAAAATAACTCATTATCAAATTAAAATAATTTAAAAAAGAAATTATCTCTTAATTAATAAATTACTTATCTTATCAAGCTATATTTAAAAAGAAAACAAAACAAACCTTATTGTTAAATAATTTAAATTTAAACTTAAGCTAAAATCAATTTAGACAATTCACACTTACCTTAACAATTTAAAACCATATAGTTATTTATTTAAATAGCCTTGAAAAGCTTAATATTAAATAAAATCAAATTTCCAAATTATTAAATATATATATATATATTAGAATTTGAAATCAAGATTCGTTTATTAAATTTAAACCAAAGATTATTTATTTACAATATGTACATATAAAATATTCATTTAAATAGAAATCAATTTATTAGCTTTTAAAAGATAAATTCACCAATTAAATATTTATTAAAGGAACATTATTAAATCAATTCAAATTTTATTAATAAAAATTATCAATTCGATTTAAATTTTAATACAGATTATTAAATTTATATTGCCAAAAATTATGGGATATCACATTTCTTCCCCCTTAAAAGAATTTCATCCCCGAAATTTAAAACAAAAGTAATTTAATAATCTCATTAGAGATAATATTAAAACACAAGCATATATTAATCATATGCTAACAACCATATCAACCAATTCATCCAAACAAACAAATCTAACTATTCAGACAAAATTCTGGATAGAATTTCCTACAGTTTCCCAAGTATAAATACCGGGATACTCGACAGAATCCAAACAATCAGTACTACTAAGCTACAGAGCTCCTACTCATCTAGATCTACGAAACTAAACAGGATATCAGACTACAAACAAGTCTGACTCAACAACCAAACCTCCCAAACTGATGGTTCCCAAAACCAGAGATAGATCATATACGTACTCCCTCAGAGATACGTGAGACTCATCGAATCCCAATTATCCAAACTGGCAATTCAATCCTAAAGACCAAACACTTATCCTCATAAGAACATAGAAAAGATCCAAAACACTTCAGAGCTAGCTTCCAGCCTTACCTAAAACTTATAGCTCCCTTTGATCGGAGAAAAACTTATCCAAAATCAAATCTCAGACTCCGGAATCCAAATTCCTCCGTCTCTTATCCTCAAAACTCTTCGGACGATCCTGGGTTGCCTACATCCTTACTGATCTGCTCAACCCTTGCTGATGCCTCTAGAAACAAACAAGACCAAAAACAGCCCAACACAATGATCTCCTCAAGATCAACCAAGATCCAAGAACACAAACTCTAGACCTCAAACATCAGAAGACTAAACACACTTCTTCTGTCCGGAAAATAAAAGAAGATGCACTCCCAAACTGCTTCCGCTGCACAACTCTGATCTGGAATAGATAAGAATGCTGATGAGGAACACGAGCACAAACAAGACAACACATTCCAGAAATATGGTTCATCTGATCCATAAAAGAAAACTCAGAAAGTCCACCAAAACCTGAGCTGCTTCATCAAACTCTATCTTTAGGAACCATCCTTCTACTAAACTGAACTACCGGTACCACTCATGGAATCCTAGTGATAAGAAAACTCAATCTCTAGATGCGGACAAACCTCTGACTTCCCAAGAGAACACTCAAACCATCGCAAGTCTCTTTTGCGTTCAACCCAACCTAATAACCAAAGAAAAACTTTTCTCTCTTTACCAATCAGAACAACTTACACTTATCTAGCCAATCCATCGAAGAGACGGGTCCACTCTAATGCTTCTGAACTCCTCCTTCAGAAAAACTGCTCAGCCAGAAACTTCCTTGCTGACACCCAAAACACTCCGAGCTACACTGCTGACACAGATGCCAAAGACTTCCTAATCCAAAGCTCTTCGAGAAACTCGGACCTCAAACCAAACAGAAACACCATGCTGAACTCAGCCACAACACCGATGGAGACCTACTTCCTTAAACTTATTCCCAAGAAACATCTTCGAAAACATCCATGGTCACTGTATCTCATCACGCAGCTACTACTCCTAAGGTAACAAGATACCATCACTCCCTTCTGCTCAACCGACAGATCCGAACTCTACTCATCCAAACTTCAAAGATAGACTCTGAACCTTAACAGGTTTACTTCAGTAATCGATGAAATCCATACACCACTGCAAAACTCACTCGAGACGATATTAGGTCTACAGTCTCGATAGATACACTTCCAACCTCAAACATTCAAACTCCAACCAATGGTAGTCGTGTCACACACACCACTACCCCATCTACCTTTATAACTTATATTGGAAAACCTGAACAGGTAACCCAACAGATAGGTAGAAAAAAAAATATATAAATATATTTAAAATTACAAATACACTCTCTCAAGAAAGAAATCACTCCAAAGCCTAGGTATTCACTCAACCTAGCGCTCTGATACCAAATGTAAGGACCAGACTTTTCCTCCACAGAAAGTCATATCATCTTGAAGAAAGAAAGGGATAGAAAAGAGAAAAGAAAGAAGAGAAAGAAGAAACATCAGAATCTCAACAGCGGAATGAATAAATTATATTAATAACGTAAGTATTACATAATATTCAACAATTACCAGAGTTACATAGATTATACATCACATACTAGACAGTTATAAATACCTATCTAGTTATACAACTCAATACACAATATAGATATCAACATAGCGGAACACTATATATCTATACGCTGAAGCCTCATGCTCCATTGCTCCTCTACAATTCTCCAAGCTAACCTGAATCCCTTGGCTACTCGTAAAAATTTAAGTACCCAAGAGTTTAAGAAAACAGAAGATAAACTCCGAGTCAGACATGGGTCTGGTGTGTGTAACAGGTTAAGGTTGCTTAACTTTAAAAACCTTTGAAAATAAAAGGTATCACGTAAGACTCCCCACACATAAACATGGGTAAGTTTTTACCTTACGCTAACCAAAATATTTGATAGGAAATCCTGTGATATTATAATAGGTCTAGGGTTTTCAAGTACATAGAAAATAGCCGAAATTGTTACATTCATTAAATTCCAGCTACAAGCCACAGAAGTGGGTAATACAATCAAATCCGATGACACTTAGATTTTGGATTGCATACAATGATAGGGCTACTGGGGTACCGCCCGTCACAGTACGTGGCCTAGTTCAACGTACCGAGGATTACTCCCAATCCCCTGCAACACAAGGCCGGAACCATTCCTTACTGGACAGTCCCGAACAAGACAACCCCGGCAGTTGGAGCTCAACAACTGCCCACACAGCCGAAATAAAAGGGACCTCTAGACAGGGAAAAATCTCGTTCTACTTGGGCATGACCCACTTAGCCTTGATGCACCTCCCTGTTTTAGCCATTCCCGGTTGATGAGGCTTGAAGCTACGATTACCTTTATAGGACTCATCACTTAGAATGCTCATCGTCCACCTGACGATGTGTTGAAAGCATTCAATCCATACAAGTTCGTTCCGGGTTCGAACGAAACCGAAGGCATTATCTCGTTACACTCATTTTGGAATCACCCTCAGAGATAACGATGATAACCCTTGCACTTTGAATCTTCATCTTCACTTGAGATTCATGACCTATCGTTAATTTGGATTGATGTGGTTTACGGATATCCAAATCTGGAAACCCGATCCCGGTCTCATCGAAATCCAAAACGTATCTTTTAAGGCCAAGTTGTTTTAAAGTTAAAAACAATTCAATTCAATTATCTATATACACACAGATAGATGATTCACAAATCACGATAGATAATCAACATTATCATCATAAATAGATAATCCACATTATCAACAATAATAGATAATCCATACTATCATCACAAATAGATAATTCATATCACAAATAGATAATTCATATTATCATCACAATGCAACTAAAGCATTCATATCACACAGCATCACTTTTCTCATCTTTGAGATCTCAAACCATTCAAGGCAATCAATATCATCCATTCATACATAAACAAGGATTTACTTAATCACGCTATAATTAATTTAAAATGAATTAAATTAATTACTTGCATCTCTAATTAATTTAAAGTGAATTAAATTAATTACTCCATCTTAATTAATTTATAATAAATTAGATTAATTACTTTATTATAAGTCTTGCTTACATAACCATTAATTAATTACAAATCAAACCTCTAATTAATCACCTTAAATAATCACCCTTGATTAATTATCTTTTAATTACATTTAAGTAATTATCTTTAATTAATTTCACAAATTAATTATCCTTAACCAAAAACAATAATCAGCCTTTAATTCCTTCATTAATTAATTAACTATAATTAGTTACATTAATCCTTAATTAATTGCATTAATTAATTACTTTAATCACTTATCATTGATTAATTAATCTTAATTAATCAACCTTAATGACATCATTAATTATATTAATTAATGATCCTTAAACATTTTAATTAATTACTTTATTTAAATTAATTACAGTAAGTAATTAATCTTAATTAAACCACAATTATTAATCACTCTTGATTAATCTCATTTAGTAATTAACTACCCTTAATTACTTCATTAAATAAATTAATTACTCCTTAATTAATTATCTTTAATTAATCCCTTGATTAATTACAAAGTAATTATACTCAAATTATTTCCATTCTTAAATCATCTTCCATTAATTACATCCATTAATTACCATTAATCACTTCACTAAGTAATTACACTCCATTAATTACAATAAGCAATTATTATCAAATCATCTAATGTTTAAATTAATTAAACTTAATTAATCAATTTAAACTAATCACATTAAATTCAATTAATTACATTAAGTAATTAATTCCTTAATTACTTCCATTAAGTAATTACACTTAAACAATTTACAAATGATTATCTTTAATTAATTAATCTAATTTAATTATTAAAAATTAATCACATTAATTGATTATTAAATAATCTCAAGTTAATGACATTCATTAACCATTAACAATTCTTTAATTACTTCCTTTAAGTAATTAAACTTAGATTAATCATTATTAATTACAAATTAATTAGCCTTCAATAACCAATTAATTAATCTTTTATTATTAAATTAATTAAGTGTTAACTATAACTTAATTAATCCTTAATTACTTGACTAATTAATCTTAATCATTAATTAATATCAAATTAATAATCCTTAAATACAAATTAATTATCCTTAATTAATTAACTTAAACTTTGATTAATAAATTTAAAATTCTAATTACATATTTAATTAATCCAGTTAATTAATTAAATAAGTCATTTATCCATTTTAATTAACTTAATAATTCAAATTATTAAATCTTTATTATTAAAGATAAAAACATTTTCTTATTAATGATCAAATTATCATTAACAAAGCATCTAAAAACAATTTACTCTAAATTTACTTTTAAATTTCATTTTCAAATTTTAGATTTAAAAATGAAACAAATTAACTTTAACAAAGTTTAAAACAATTCAAAAACTTTAATTTCACATGTTAAAGAAATACCCATTTTATAAAAGAAGTTTAAAAGAATTTAAAACCAAATTTATTTTAAATTCAAACCAATTAGAATACACACTTTAACATTCAAGTTGTTTAAAACATTTTAAATTTAAAAACTTTCTTTAATTACAACACCGGAATACATATTTAATCATGGTTCCAGATTTAGACTTAACTTTAAAACTTACTTATATCTTTAAAACTTCAATTTTTTTAAAAAAAATTCAAACTACTTAACATTTTAAAGTAGTTTAACAATTCAAGTTTAAAACTTTATTTATTTTTAAAAACTGAGATTTAAACTTAAACTTGAATTCCATATTTTAAACTTCGTTTAAACCTTTGCTTTTCATTTTTAAACTTCAGTTTAAAATTTTAAAACAAAACACTATAGGTTTCTGTTAAAACTTGTAACATCATTTTAACCCGAGCTCATCCTAATTTGCTTCGAGTCCAAAACCCAACTTCCTCGAGCAAACTACCCAACAACTTCGAGCAACTCGAGTACAAACACCAAACCAAACACAACTTCATCAGACAACAGTGCACCGTGCACATGCACGGTGCCGTTGATCATCTCTGGCCAACTTCCCCGATCTTCCAACATCGGCAAACAACTTCACATCTCACCACGATCATCAGATCGCTTACCAAAACTCAAAATCGAATTCGATACTCCAAAACCAAACTTGGAACAAAAACCACTACAACACATACCAAACCTAGCAACGCTTCGCCTTTGATCCTCCGACCACCGTAGATTCTGCAACTCCGGCCCTGACCTCGTCTGTGACCAAGCTATCGTCCCTCAAAACCTCACTGCACTCGATCAACCCAAACTGTTGTGGTGATCGATTCATTATACCTAGTTAAAACTAGGGTTCCATAAAGGATCTCGCCACCGCTGCCTCCTCGATGAAATGCACCACAATCAAGCATTTTTCCTAGATACTACGATCACTCCTCCATCATCTAGAAGAACCCCGACCCCTCCAAACACAAAGATCACCAGAAAAACTCAAAAATTCACTTCCAGCTCAAACCCAAAGTGCACCTTTAATCCCAAACTAAAAATCTTGATTCTTGTGTTAAAAATCATATTTTAGTTGATGTATTCGATTTGTAATACTGAAATTATAAATAAAATTGTTTGAGTTTTGATTTTATTTAACATGCACAATTGTTTAAATATTTCCAGAGACATCAGGTTTTAATTTGACTTGATTAAATTTTTAAACATTAATCTAGGTTAAATCAAACAACATTTATTTGATAATCAGATCCTATCAAACACTAGATCATGTGGTAAGGATTTTTAAATAAAAATTAAGCCTGGAAAACAAGACAGAGCACAATACATATACACAGCATGCATACAATTAAATATTCACATTAGATTTTCACTTATATACACATGCAATACTTATTAATTTCAGCCATACAAGCATGCAACCAAACTATATTTTAACTCTTAAAAGTTACTCACCAGATTTAAAGAAGAAGACAGAGCCTCAGATTGTTTTGAAAAGCTTGAAAAACTGGTTTCCATTTCCTTTGAAATTTTGATAACTTAGTTGCTTCTTTGTTTGATTTATAAACTGCTTGCATGCTTCCAAATTCAAGAAAAATATGATGTAGGCTTGCATTAAAAAGACAATCCCAGTTTTGCTTTGATGTACAAGTTTCAAATTGCAGTCTTTATCAACCAGAAATGCTTTTTTATTGAAAATGTAGTTGCTTTAGAACAGAATCTTAGATTTTCTGATTTGATCGGAGGATTTGGAAAATGTTACAGGTTTTAGATTTACAGGGAAATGATTTTATGATTCTAAGATTTATTTGATTTGAGGATTGTTTTAGAGTAATAAGTTTCAGCTAAAAATTTTCTTAGTTTATAATTGAAAATGAGAAAAAGAAAAAGATGGAAGATGTATGTGTTTATATAACAAAATTTATGATTTATTAAAAATCAAAGAAAAATAAAGATAAAACATGACACTTGTCCTATAATACAACACTTGTTATTAAGTGAATTTAAAAGCTAACACATGTCTCTTTTATGGTTAATTAGTTATATTAAAGGTTAATGAAAGATTAATACAAGGTCATGCTTAATGAATTCATTAACTAGTATTTATATATGTGTATAGATAATTTCAAAACAAATAAACCAATTATATATATGAATAAAAGTTTATACAAATATTTTAAAATCCATAACAATTTAAAATCTATACTTTGAATTTCAAAACTTTAAATTCAAATTCAAATCAAATTCTAAAGATCAATTTTGAAATCAAGTTATATATTTACAAATTCAATTTGAAATAACAATTCTATTTTTATTCAAAATCTATTTGTAAAAACAATACATTATTATTTAAAAATAACTCATTATCAAATTAAATTAATTTATAAAAGGAATTATCTCTTAATTAATAAATTACTTATCTTATCAAGCTATATTTAAAAAGAAAACAAAACTAACCCTATTGTTAAATAATCTAAATTTAAACTTAAGCTAAAATAAATTTAGATAATTCACACTTACCTTAACAATTTAAAACCATATAGTTATTTATTTAAATAGCCTTGAAAAGCTTAATATTAAATAAAATCAAATTTCCAAATTATTAAATATATATATTAGAATTTGAAATCAAGATTCATTTATTAAATTTAAACCAATGATTATTTATTTACAATATATACATATAATATATTCATTTAAATAGAAATCAATTTATTAGCTTTTAAAAGATAAATTCACCAAATAAATACTTATTAAAGGAAGACTATTAAATCAATTCAAATTTTATTAATAAAAATTATCAAATCAATTTAAATTTTAATACAGATTATTAAATTTATATTGCCAAAAATTCCGGGATATCATATTAATCGTGAGTGATTGCTCACCTTTCGAGGCTAGAGATGACTTAACGATCAAATGAGCTTATGAATCCAGGCACGAATTTCAAACCGTGGCTAGATTGGCACAAATTTGACGAACAAAGCGAAGCTGGAAATTCAAAATTGACGAAACCAAATTCTAACGTATATTAACTTTTTATATATATATATATATATATATATATATACACATACATTTCAAAATCCATTATTTTAAACTAAAACTTAAATATTAAGGTCGAACATATATATAATAATAAATTTTGAATCAATACATTTTAAACCAAACGGTTTAACATATATATATATATATATTTATATAACTTATGTAATCAACCAACAAACCAAAAGTTTAAGACTGATAAAATGTAAACACTATATGTTATATTTAAAACAATATTTATTATAAAATTAATATTTATAAAATCAACTTAAATCCAAAATAGTGTGTGTTTATATATATACTATGATTACTAACTTAGATTTCGAGAGCACAAAAGCCTCCAAGATTATTTTCGTGAATTTTGAACTGAAAGGTCGCGGATCCTTTTCCACCTTTTTCTAGTCCAGTTACGTTTACCTTCTCTTCAATCGTGCCTCTCCCTTTCTTTCTTCTTCCACATCTAACGAATTAGGTTTTCATCCTCTTCAATCATGCCTACCCTACCTCCTTTTCCTAGACCTAAATGATGACATCCCCATCAATTTATTGCTCATCTGCTCTACCTTCGTCGTCCAAGCTTCCTGCCAATGTCGCCTACTAATTTGTAGGTGGTCGGAATCGGTTAATCAATGGGGTGTCTTCAAGGTTTCTAGCTCTTCTCCCGATGTAAGCAAACAAATTCGCAGAAACCTAATGAATGAAGCAAAGATGTTCCTCTTCTTTTGTCACTCGAAACCTAATTCCTTCTTCGATGACTTCTTGCAATTGCTACTGTTTCGGGTACTCGACTATTTAAATGATTATATATCAATTAAAATTATGTAACAGTTTAAATTTATACATCGATATCATAATTCTTCTAGATTGAATAAATCCATTAAATAATCATTTCTCTGTTTGGACAATAGTTTGTGCATCAACTTAATTTCTTTGGATTTTTCAACAATTCATCCACTGTATCGGTTTTCTTTTCACATTAGTTTCAATATTAGAATATGATGATGGATTTAAACACCAGTGTTTCAGTGTTATTTTCTTACAGTACTTCTTTGAGATAATAAAAACCGAACTTTTTTAATTTTTCCTTCGAGAATTTTATATCCATGTATAATTTATTTCATAGGAGATTTTTAAAATTTTCTTTTAGATCCAAATGAAAGCTTAGTGTGTAGCGTGCTTTGTTTTGAAAAACGTATACTGTTTATGAATCATGATGAATTAAAGTCACTATTCAAATCATTTATTTCCCTTAAAAACAAACGTGTGCATGTGAAGGTTCATATAAAAATCAGTTTATGAACTTTATATACTTGATACTAAATATTCACTTAATGAAACAGGTATTAAAATTATGACTAATAATTTGCACCTCGCGCCTTTTGTGCAAAACTACAAGGGGTTAGCATAACTACCAAGGTATCTAATTTTTGTGAGTTGGTAGTCATTTTCTATGATGTTTTAATTAACCAGAGAAATCATAACAATTGATACTCAATTTCACTTCTCTATAGAGAAGGTTAAGTTCGTGATACTTTATTAGCCAAATATGAAATTTTATTTCTCTTCCAAAATACTATATCCTTAGTTACTGATTTTAAATTTTTTGATAGGTAGAAAGTTATTCATTCTTCACTTTCTTTTAAAAACATTGAGATATCATAAATTTATCATGTTGCTTTCCATGCAACTTTTGGTGGGTTATTCGCTAATATGAACAATATACCAGATTGTGTCTCTAAAAAGTATGTTACATTGTCTGTACAAGCTATAAATAGGTTCGTAATGTACTGAAAAACTTCCTTTTTATGTAAAATGCAAGTACTGTAGAATAATGTGCACATAGATCTACGCTAACTGTTGATACGCTATATTTTGATCAATGACAATGTGCTTCAACAAAAATGAAGAGATATGTGCAAAGCTAAAGGAAGAACGATGAAGACCAAGGATAAACATGAGTATGATTTCTATATAGGTCTTAGTTTAGATTTATTGTTAAAATCTATCCTCAAGAGGCTTGCACAAACACTGAATAAAAATTCACTGTGCAAAAATCAAAAGTTCAGTCGACTGAACAGGTATGCCCAGTCGACTGAACCTGTTACACATACACAAACATGCATAGTTCCAGTCGACTGAAACACCCTGCTCAGTCGACTGAATTTGTTCCTGAAAATTTTACTTCACATTTTTCAATCGACTGAAATCCCTGCTCAGTCGACTGATTTTAAACCTGCGAATTTTTTCGGAAAGGACACCTTCTTCCTCCCAAGAGTTGCAACCATTCTCCAATGGAAATGGAAGCATCTCTTGTCTGCATCTCTAGCCAACAAATGCATCACTTCTACACATATAAACACATGGTTCTAACATCTTCAATTTACTAATTTTTTATGCTTTAATCTCACTACTTTGTTGAACATATTTTATATTCTCTAAAAGTTTTCAAAGCAATCACCCATCTATTGCTTGAATCTCTGCTTTGTTTATAACATTCGTTTGATTCATAGCAATTCACATTTCCTAAATCTTCACAAACACATTGCATACTCTCGAGGATAAGATTATAGGAATATTGTACTGCAATTGACTCATTAGTGTTGACAAGAACACAACAAGTCGAATAATTGTTTTTAGTAATTGAGTTGAAGTACTTTTCAGTAGTTGAGGCAAGAAATCCCATTCGGTTGTTCGGGTAAGTTGTAAACCTATTCCTTTGGGTTAAGAGAGGGTTTAGTTAGTAGAATTCCTAAGTGAAGCTTAGGGACTGGACGTAGGACTAGAGGTCTGAACCAGTATAAAATCCTGGTGTCTACTTCACTTATTGCTTATTGTTACTTACATATACCATCCACTATTCCATGTTATACGATCCTACCGCATAGTCTCTTTCAATTGGTATCAGAGCAAGGTTGTCCTATAACCATAACACCATTATTAGACATATTGATAATATGGAAAATAACGCAAGTACAAGCACAACATCTGCCTATAGTTCTACATTTTCGAAAGGAGAATCTACCCAAAGACCCCCTCTATTCAATGGACTAAACTATAACTATTGGGCTACAAGAATGCGGATTTATATGCAAGCAACAAGTTTCGAAGCCTGGAATGTCACTCAAGCAGAGTTCGTTGTACCCACGACCGATTATCCTACATGGACACAAACTCAGAAGAATGAATCTAGTGCAAATGTCAAAGCTATGAATATGCTATTTTGCACCCTGGATAGAAATGAATTTAACCGTGTTAGCATATGTACTACTGCATATCAGATATGGGAAACACTTAGAGTCATACATGAAGGCACAAACAAGGTCAAAGAAACAAAGATATCCATGCTGAAGAACCAATTCCAAAACTTTAGAATGCGACAAAATGAATCCATCAATGACATGTACTCAAGATTTCAAGACATTTATCATGCCTTAATAGGACTAGGAGAAAAATACACGGACTTTGATATTGTGTCTAAAGTTCTATATTCACTCACTGATGAATGGGAGAGAAAAGTACTAGCAATCGAGGAAGCAAATGATCTATCTACAATGAAACTAAAGGAATTAATTGGAAATCTTATGTCGTATGAAGTAAATATGCAAGCTAAGAAAGATCAAGCTCAAGAAAGAAAGAATGTAGCTTTTCATGTGGAAAAGGAAGAATCAGAGTCTGAAGATGAGTGTTTAGCATTTATAGCCGAAAATTTCAAGAAATTCTTAAGATACAGAAAAAGAAATAAAAACGGATTCAATAAGAATTTCTTGAACAAACCTATATCCTCGAATATAGAATGTTTCAACTGTCACAAGAAAGGTCACATGCACAAGGATTGTCCAGAGCAAAAGAAGGAGAATCAGAAAGCTCTCGATAATAAAAACAAGAGAGAGAAATTCAAAAAGAAGGCATTCTCTGTAACATGGGACGATTCAGATTCTTCTTCATCTGAAAGTGAAAATGATAGCGACAATGAACAGGCGAATGTATGCTTTATGGCTCAAGAATCCGAGGTTAGTAATTTAACTTTCAAAGATTTAATTGAAGTAAATACTGAACTTTTGAGCACAATAAAAAGTCTTAAAAGGAAACTCGTGAAAATCAAAACAAAGCTGAATTTGAAAGGGATATGTTAAAAGATGAAAAGAAAATTCTAGAAGAAGAACTTGAAAACGTTCAAGAATCTCATTCGAATTTGGAAACTCAATTATCACTTTTAAGTCAAGAAATTGAAACTCAAATGACAAAGAATGATATAATTGTTTCTGAAAATCATGAGTTAAAAACTAAGATTAGACAAGTTGAGCTAGAAAATAATAGTCTTCAAGCTAGATTAGATAACATCACTAAAAATGTTTCTAACTTTAACAAAGGAAGAGAAAATTTATCTAAGGTTCTAGAAAATTCTCAATCCTCTTCAAATAAACAAGGATTAGGGTATAAAAAGAAGTCAAAAATTCCTAAAAAGAAAAATACAAATTTTAAGGAGAATATTGATTCAAAACAACAAATGTTATCAAGAGAACCTATTAAAACAAAAGTAGAAACTAAGATAATAAAAATTTGGGTTCCAAAGACTTACAATATTTTGATTAGGAATAAATATATTAAAACATTTATGGATAGTGTTCATAATAATAAAAACTATATTTATAAAAAGGATACTGAACCGAATTGGGTTTGGTTTCCTAAACTCTAACTTTTAGGACCCTATTAAAAAGGTGGGTACCAATAATTTCGTATTTATTTTCAGGTCCCACTCAAAAAGAAGAAATGGATACTGGACAGTGGTTTCTCAAAACACATGACCGGAGACAAAGATATGCTTACAAACATCACATACTTTGATGGTGGCTCGGTTACCTTCGGAGACAATTCAAAAGGTTATATCATTGGCAAAGGAGATGTGAGCAATTACGGTACGTCGAATTTACCTTTTATAACAAATGTTTCATTAGTTGAAAATCTAAAACATAATCTACTAAGCATAAGTCAACTTTGTGACAAGGGTTTTAAAATAACTTTTTCAGAAAATAAATGTAGTATTTTTTATCAAAACCAAAATCTTATTTTTGAGGGAAAAAGATATAGGAATATTTATGTTATAAATATGAAAATTAATCATAATACAAATATGTGTTTACTAGCCAAAGATAATGATCCTTGGTTATGGCACAAAGATTTTGTCATATTAATTTTAAAACTATTAGAAAACTTTCCAAAAATGAATTAGTAAGAGGTTTACCCAAGATAAAATTTAAAATAAAAAATCTTTGTGATGATTATCAAAAAGGAAAATTAACAAAGTCGTCTTTCAAATCTAAGAAAAATATTTCTACTTTACAACCACTAGAATTACTTCATATGGATCTATTCGAACCAACACAGGTTCAATCCATTAATTATAATCGATATGTATTTGTAATAGTTGATGATTTCTCAAGATATACATAGACTATTTTTATGAAAAATAAAAGTGATACTTTTGAGCATTTTAAAACATTTGTCAAAAGAATTCAAAACACTAAAAAATTGAAGATTAAAAATATACGAAGCGATCATGGAGGCGAATTCGAAAATGAAGCTTTTGAATCTTTTTGTAAAAAGAAAGGAATAAATCATAATTTTTCATTTCCTAGAACTCCTCAACAAAACGGAGTTGTAGAAAGAAAGAATAGAACATTACAAGAATGTGCAAGAACATTATTAAATGGAAGTTTTCTACCAAAACATTTTTGGGCAGAAGCCGTAGCTACTGCATGTTATGTATTAAATCGTATATCAATTAGACCATTAACTAAAAATACTTCATATGAACTATTTAATAACAAAAAGCCAAATATATCTTATTTTAAAATATTTGGATCAAAATGTTTTATTTTAAATACAAAAGATCAACTTGGAAAATTTGATCCAAAAGCTGACGAAGGAATTATTGTAGGATACTCAGAACAAAGTAAGGCGTATCGAGTATTTAATAAACGAACAAACATAATTGAAGAAACTTTTCATATATCTTTTGATGAAAATTTTAATCAAAATTTGAGTATAAAAGATGATGGAGAATTTATAAATATAGATAATACAAACCTTGGAAATTATGATAATGAACTAAGACTCCACCAAGAATATTACGAGATCACCCAGCGCAAAATATAATAGGTGAAATGAATTCTCAAGTTAAGACAAGAAGTCAACTAAATCATATGGGACATGTTGCTTTTATTTCAACAATAGAACCTAAAAATCCTAAAGAAGCATCAACAGACGATTACTGGATTGTTGTTATGCAAGAAGAATTAAATCAATTTGAACGTAACGATGTTTGGGAGTTAGTTGCACGTCCGAATAATCAATCAGTTATAGGAACAAAATAGGTTTACAAAAATAAAGTAGACGAACAAGGTAATATAACTAGGAATAAAGCTAGACTAGTAGCACAAGGGTATAATCAAGAAGAAGGTATTGATTTCGAAGAAACTTTTGCTCGAGTTGCAAGACTTGAAGCAATACGTACTCTATTAGCCTTCGCATGTTTTCACAATTTTAAAATTTATCAAATGGATGTTAAAAGTGCATTTTTAAATGGTTTTATAAAAGAAAATGTATACGTAGAACAACCTCCTTTATTTATACATGAAAAATATCTGGATCATGTATATAAATTAAAGAAAGCACTATATGGTCTTAACCAAGAACCTCGTGCTTGGTATGAAAGACATAAAAGTTATTTACTAAATTCAGGATTTCAAATTGGAAAAGTAGATCAAACTCTTTTCATTAAAAATACTACTAAAGATATTCTAATAATTCAAGTATATGTAGATGATATTATATTTGGTTCGACAAATGAAAACTTATGTAAAGAATTTCAAATATAATGACTAAGGAGTTCGAAATGTCTCATATGGGAGAATTATCCTATTTTCTCAGACTTCAAATTAAACAATTAACAAATGGAATTTTCATAAACCAAGAATAATATTGTGCTAATCTAATTAAACGTTTCGGAATGGAAAACACTTCTGCTAAACCTACTCCTATGAGTACCACTACTCATCTCGATCGAGATGAAATGGCAAAAGTGTAGACCAAAAATTGTTTAGAAGTATTATAGGCTCCTTACTTTACTTAACCGCTAGTAGACCAGACATAATGATGAGTGTATGTCTATGTGCACGTTTTTAATCTAACCCTAAAGAATCACATTTAAGAGATGTAAAACGAATTATGCGATATCTTAACAATACTAAAGATTTTGGTCTATTCTATCCAAAAGAGTGTCCATTCGAGTTAGTATCATTTAGTGATGCTGATTTTGGTGGATCTCGAACAGATAGAAAAAGTACAAGTGGTACGTGCCATTTCATTGGAAAATCACTTGTATCTTGGTTTAGTAAGAAACAAAATTGTGTTTCGCTTTCCACGTGTGAAGCGGAATATATATCAGCCGCCTTAGCATGTACTCAAGTCATCTATATGCAATAAACACTTAAAGATTTGAATATAAATTTAACAAGTTCTACAATATATTGTGATAATACAAGTACAATAAATTTATCTAAAAATCCAGTAAATCATTCTCATACAAAACATATTGATATTCGTCACCATTTTCTACGTGACAATATTGAAAAAGGAATCATAAATTTAGAACATATTTCTACTGAAAATCAGATTGTCGATATATTTACTAAACCTTTATTAGAAAACTCATTTATAAAATTACGACGAGAGTTTGGAATAACTTCTTTTAAAGTTGTTTTATAGACAATATTATAAAAATTATAAAACTCAATCGACTAAACAACTCTGCCCAGTCGACTGAATAACAAAAACAAAATTATTCAATGGATATGTTTCAATTCAGCTACATAATACATAATATATTAAAGGATGTCTCTAATCTATCCATTTCTAACCAATTTTTTTTTAAACCAATGAAACAGTGATTGGTTCTAAAACCTTATTAATTTACCACCACATTTTTCTTAGCATTTTTATACTATATATATACGTTTATACATACGTTATTTTCAAAAATTAAAAAGATTGAAAATTCTATACAAAAATGTCTTCCAACAACACATACTCTCCAATCAACATCACCTCCTCAGTCGATAACTCACCTACATCACCAAAACTTCCTACACCAACACCGAAGCTTGAACCGGTTCGTAAATGGGAAAACTATCAAACTGACTACACACCGGAATTGAAGAAGGAAAAAAGTGGACATTTTATCTCACCTGACACGAAAAGAATGATTGATGAGATTCATCACTTTCAACAACAACAAATTGATCTTCAATGAGAATTATATTTTGAACAAAAAGTAACGGCTAGACGATTAAGATTTCTTGAGAAAATTGGTTTACGTTTTTGTAGCTCGAAGAAAAACGATGTGATTGAGCCCCTACCTCGACCAGTTAGTTCGTATGATCCATCTTCGTCATACCGTACACCAGTTGATCCCATGAATCCTTGGATGTCGCCAAAAACCGCTCAATATAGTCCAAATTCATAGGACAAAAACTATATGGCGAATGAAGGAAATAAAACGCAAAAGAAAAATAGTCCATCTCCAAAGAAATGATTATTTTTGTGGTCAAATCATGTTGTTATATTGTAATATGTCTATACAATTGTAATCGTTTCTTTCAATAAAAATTTTCTTTAAAAATTTAGAACACCAAAAACTCAAAGTTCAGTCGACTGAACCTTACTGCTTAGTCGACTGAACCTTACTGCTCAGTCGACTGAACATAAGGCAGAAAACAATTATGCAACAGTTCAGTCGACTAAAAACACTGTTCAGTCGATTGAATTTAACATAGAAAATTTTCGGCCATAAATTCAGTCGACTGAACAGACAATTCAGTCGACTGAACGTCGTTTCCCAGGCTACTTTTTCCCTTTTTACCACCAATTCCTACCTTTACTTTTTACTTTTACCATTCCAAAAGCAACTTTTTCCCCAGTACTCTTCAAAACTCTAGCCCCCAATCCTCCTTTTTTGTCAAATTACTCTCAACACACTCACAACAATGGCTCCAAAAAGATCAAGGGCTTCTACTTCAACCTCCTCCGAGCCAATTGATGCTCAAATTTCTCAATGGCTCTATGATGGAGTGGCGGTCACAAGGTGGAATAAAATGAAGAATTCTCGGGTCTTTGAACACTCCTTCGTTGATTTTCAAAGTCTCTAAACGTACAACATACAAGCCTTGACGGATCAAGCAGATTTAACTTCTCTCTTAGACATAAAACGAAATGACCATGCAATCAATCACATTATGGTCAAATTGTTCTATACAAGTCTTAACCTTGGACACCAAACTCCAAGAAATCCAAACGATAGTGTTTGGAGTATGGTGTACGTCAAAAGGGTATGCTTTTCCCTAGACCGAATTGCACACATTTTAGGATCTCCTAACATAGGAAGGAAGCTTGAAGAAATCGAATTTAATCCAAATATTCGAGACAACATAAATCATCAATTTTTGGATGATAACATCAACATCCGGGATATTAAGTCAACTTCCTTATGACCAAGAGCAAGACTTCTCACAAAGCTCTTATGCGGACAATCACTCCTCGAACGGTCTCATATGAAATTGTATACCCAAACAATTATAGAGCACTATATGCTATTTGGGGCAATATACAAGTCAATTGGGTCGAACTAATTCTTGATGAATTTCTTACTTTCAATAATGGCAAAATGCGAACGATATATTTTGGAGAGTATATTATGCGACTTCTCCTCAACGTTGAAACGCCATTACCGGAGTCCGAAAATACTGTGGTTCATCAAATTAACCAACGGACTATAAGCCTTATGTAAATCCCGGATAGACCTCCTCGCATCATATCTCTTGCCGAATGGGAAGCTAGACATCAAGAACCGCAACAACCTCCTCAAGCTCAACATGAAGAACCTTTCGACCAAGATGATGAAATTCGTATCATTGAACCAAGTTTTACTACCAATCAATCATTAGGAATTTTATCAAGAAATCAACAAATTCTTGATAATCGCCTCAAGAAGGTAGACCACAAACTTGATAGAATTAAAGGGTTCTTCAATAAATTATGGGATGCTATCTCATGCACGAGCTCCACTACTACTTCAACCTCCTGTGGCAAGCGTCTAGCACCAACTTTCACATGGACGTCATCCGAAGAAAATCCAAGCATCAGCATAAGTGGGAATAGCGGTAGTCAAGGTGGAAGAGCTTATAGACCACCCACAGGTGGAACCGTTATTCATGAACCGGGGGGAGGGAGAGAAGGCTCATATGATTGGGATAGAGATGAATAACTCTCTTATGGTTTGATTTTTTTATTTCAAAAAAAAAACACTAATCAAAAGGCTTCTATAAATAGCCTTCTATGTTTCATTCATGCTACATTCTATGTTTTATTTATTTATGCTACATTCTATGCTACATTCTAAGTTTTTGAAACTATAGTTATGCATATCAGTGATTGTTTTGACAATATACTTCTGCGATTATTACTTCCTTTTTATCGATGACAAAGGGGGAGAAATCTATGTTACTAACCTTGTTTTGTAGGAAAGAAAGTGCATATATTCAGGGGGAGGAAATAATTACATCTCTACACGTTTCAGTATTGTCATCAATCAAAAAGGGGAAGAATGTTGATACACTATATTTTGATAATTGACAATGTGCTTCAACAAAAAGGAAGAGATATGTGCAAAGCTAAAGGAAGAACGATGAAGACCAAGGATAAACATGAGTATGATTTCTATATAGGTCTTAGTTTAGATTTATTGTTAAAATCTATCCTCAAGAGGCTAGCACAAACACTAGAATAAAAATTCACTGTGCAAAAATCAAAAGTTCAGTCGACTGAACAGGTATGCCCAGTCGACTGAACCTGTTACACATACACAAACTTGCACAGTTCCAGTCGACTGAAACACCCTGCTCAGTTGATTGAATTTATTCCTGAAAAATTTACTTTACATTTTTCAGTTGACTGAAATCCCTGTTCAGTCGACTGAATTTAAACCTGTGAATTTTTTCTGAAAGGACACCTTCTTCTTCCCAAGAGTTACAACCATTCTCCAATGGAAATGGAAGCATCTCTTGTCTGCATCTCTAGCCAACAAATGCATCTCTTCTTCACATATAAATACATGGTTCTAACATCTTCAATTTACAAATTTTTTATGCTTTAATCTCACTACTTTCTTGAACATATTTTATATTCTCTAAAAGTTTTCAAACCAATCACCAATCTATTGCTTGAATCTTTGCTTTGTTTATAACATTCGTTTGATTCATAGCAATTCACATTTCCTAAATCTTCACAAACACATTGCATACTCTCGAGGATAAGATTATAGGAATATTGTACTACAATTGACTCATTAGTGTTGACAAGAACACAACCAGTCGAATAATTGTTTTTAGTAATTGAGTTGAAGTCCTCTTCAGTAGTTGAGGCAAGAAATCTCGTTCGGTTGTTCGGGTAAGTTGTAAACCTATTCCTTTGGGTTAAGAGAGGGTTTAGTTAGTAGAATTCCTAAGTGAAGCTTAGAGATTGGACGTAGGACTAGATGTTCGAACCAGTATAAAACCCTGGTGTCTACTTCACATATTTCTTATTATTATTTACCTATACCATCCACTATTCCATATTATACGATCCTACCGCATAGTCTCTTTCACTAACCACTTTATGTCGGTAGTTAAATGCATGTTTATTTGTAGGATAAGGATACTAAATTAGGACAAAGTGTAGTTTTATGCTGAAGAAAAAAATCTATTTCATCTTCAGGCTTAATTCCACACTAATTACAAAAATAGATTTGATTTTCAAATGATTTTCACCAAGTCCGGATTTTGTCTTGCACGATGTGAAGTTTGCAAGCACAAATTCGTAGTTTGTGATTGAGCTATTTGAAAATGCACAAGTAGGCATGTACAAATTGTTTATTTAAATTTGCGCAAATTGCGCAAACATAATACGCAACCACAGTGAAAATATGGCATATTTTTGTACTATTTTTAAATAAGACATAAAGTTTTTATGCTTTTTTTGTGTCATCTACAATTACTTACTAAATTAGCATCACAAAAAAAGACAGATACATGTATATTATAGACTAGCAATTTTTTTCTGCCATATCGCTGTACCTTTTTACTTCATATTTTAATAGGTTACACTGACCTGGCTTCAAACCACGATATACTCATGTTATGGACTTTTTTCAAGTGAAGTTTAGGATTACAAATTCAACAATTGTTGCTAATCTTACACTTTTTTTGGTTGGACTCAAATGATCTATTTTGGATTTCCTTTTATTAATATAATATAATAAATAGTGATTTATTTAAAAGAATTTGTTGTTTTATTTTGTCCAATTATTGATTGATTGTGTACTTCTCTTTGCCTAACAGGACTTAAAACTGACAAAATCACTCTTAATGCATATGCAAGATGAACTTTTGATCTGTTGTTAAATTATTATTGTCATCTTATGGTAATATTTTAGTTGGCCTTCAGCTTCGTCAACTGTGCATCACACATTGTTATAGTTGTCATGGTTGCGTGATAAAATTGTATTTTAGAATTAGATAAATAAGTAACCATATTATGCAAGAACCTGTAGCATGCAAATAGGTGAAAAGAATTGTTAATCAAAGAGCAACTAAGAAGTTTTTACCTATTGCAGCTTTGTTAACTATTACGAAAATCAAACTCATTCTTTAGTTATGAATCAACAACTCATTATATCACTCTTATGTTACAGGTTGCAGTCATTAACATAACATCTAAATGAGTCTTGAAAACCAATGTCAAGACTAAATGAAAAATAAATGAATTGAAAGTTCGATTATATTTATCCTTCTAGGTTCTAATATAAATTAGCCTAGAAACAACTTTAGGTAGTTTTTTTCGCAATGAACTTACTTCTAACACAATAGACTATGACCAAGCACATTTTTACAGATGGTCATTAACCAAATGACGATATATTGTTATTGATATCATTGTTTTAAATGTTGATGTGTGCAATCCAAATTATAGTGATGAGCTAATGTTGAATTCGTTCGATTGAAATAACTTAAAGATAATTGCAGTTTCGTGTCGAATAATGCGAAAACTTGAGTTGTACGTATTGTTTATGTCATGTCAAGAGTTAATATCATAAATCTAATTTTGTATATTTATGTGCATAAAGTATTAAAGTAGTTAAAATTTTCAAAGTACGATCAAAGATTGCTAGCTTAAGTGAGAAGTGTGTGTATATATCCTCTTTCTTATAGATTGAAATCCCCTCCGTATTCTATGACATAGCAAATTTAACATCTGACAAACCTTCGCATCTACATTTCTAATTATTAAATTATTATACACGAAGCAAATTTGCGTCCATTATTTTTAATGTGATGGTTAGTTCTCCATTTGGTGAATTCACTCAATTTCCATTTTAAAGGTTGGTCACATATAAAATGATGTCAATAAGGTGAATATATTAATTACTACTGTCATGATAATTGAATTTTGAACAAAATTTGACTATAACCATTTAATTGTTCTTATGGGAAATAAATATTAATTTATTTTCGTGATAGATGCAACAATATGGCATACCGACTTCTATGATTTTTTTTTTAAAATCTTCATTTTTTCTTATAAAATTTTGACCTAACCTGAAGTAGATACACTAAACAAGGTTTAAATACGCTAATTCATTTGAAAAAGAACTTGGATTATTCGGTTCTTATAATATAAACAGTAAGCTTAATTTTTCGTTCATTGTTCCTAATTATAATTATACTTTCTTGATTTTTGCACTAATTAATATAAATCAAACAAGCCATCTTTATTTAACTTTACCACCTAAGAGTAACTGTGTACCAACTTAATTGCTTGGATTATTAATGAGGAAATAACATGTGCAACGACCTGATATTTTCAACCATTCGTATCCACACATGTCGGGCCGGAATTGCTCAAAATATCAAAATGTTATTTTAGAATTTGGCAATTTTGAACATATACAGTAAAAAAATCAATCAGAGAATCACAGACATAAAGTAATCCAATAATACGCAGCAGAATAAATAAATAGTAGTTCATGAAGCTTCTATACAGACATCAGAGTTAGAAATAAAATACAACGGAATATCTCAACAACGGTGAAGTCTCCAATACGAACCGATGACTTCTCTAAACCAATCAACTGGAAAAGCTGAAAGCTGAATCGGTATTTGGATCTCCAAACGACGCTCCAAACTCCAAAGGCGAGTCTCGAATGCTATATCACTCAGTCTGACCCGAGCGTAAAGCAAAACACAAAACACTCGAGTCAGGATTAACATTCTTCTATCAATAAATCCAACTCAAGTGAAATATCAACTGAAATATAATTAAGTTAAAGGATGTTTGGGATAACCAACCTCTAACGATCCATGGAACTATCTACAATGTAGAAATATACACTATAACACCGTGGTCATTTCAAATTAATTCGTACTTCAAAACCAAAAACATATCATTTCCATTTCAAATAGATTTATTTCCCAAAATGGTATGTATATATTAAATAATTTATAAAGTAAGTTATTTGCAATTTCCTCAAAAATCAACTCGACTTCCCCACTCAAATTAATTCAATCTCAATTTATCAATTTCCATTCAATTCAGTTTTCTAAATGATGAATTCAAATTATATTTATTTCAAATACAGATTTAATGACCCACCATCCATCTTCACAGAATGACGCATCATTAATAAGAAAGAAAGGGATAGAGAATAGAAAGAAAGAGAAGAAGAAAGAAACAACACATCAGAATCTAAACAGCGGAACGAATAAATTACATTAATAACATAAATATTACATAGTTTACAACACTAATCAGAGTTACACAACATATACATCATATACTAGACAGTTATAATCACCTGTCTAGTTATACAACTCAATACAACACAATAAAGAGATACAACACACAGTACACACAGCGGAACTACATATCTAACGCAGAAGCCTCCTGCTCCATTGCTCCTCCAATATTTGTCAAAGCTAACCTGAATCCCTTGGCTACTCGTAAAAATTTGAGTACCCAAGAGTTTATGAAAAACAAAAGATAAACTCTGGGTCAGACATGGGTCTGGTGTGAGTAACAGGTTAAAGTTGCTTAACTTTCAAAAACCTTTTGAAAAGAAAGGTATCACGTAAGACTTCCCACACATAAACATGGAAAAGTTTTTACCTTACGCTAACCAAAACATTTGATAGGAAATCCAATGATATTATAATAGGTCTAGGGTTTTCAAGTAAATATGAAATAGCTGAAATTGTTACATCTATTAAATTCAAGCTACTAGCCACAAAAGTGGGTAATACAATCAAAACCGTTGGCACTTATTGGATTTTGGATTCCATCAATGGCTGGGCTACTAGGGTACCGCCCGCCACGGTACGTGGCCTAGATCAACGTACCGAGGAGTACGCCCGCTCCCCTGCAACACAAGACCGGAACCATCCCTTACTGGACAGTCCCAAACATGACAACCCCGCAGTTAGCGTACGTTCCAACCGCCCACACAGCCGAAATAAAAAGGGACTTCTAGACAGGGAAAAATCTTGTTCTCTAGTGGGAGCTACCCACGAAGCCTTGCTTCACCTCCCCTGTTTTAGCCATTCCCGGTTGATGAGGTTGAGGCTACGATTACCTTTAGAGGACACATCTCTGAGAATGCTCATCGTCCACCTGACGATGTTCTGAAAGCATTCAATCCATACAAGTTCGTTCCGGGTTCGAACGAAACCGAAGGCATTATCTCTTTACACTCGTATTGGAATCACCCTCAGAGTTAACGACGATAACCCTTGCACTCTGAATCTCCATCTCGAATCTATAAGTACTATTCCGTCAAACTCATTACGGAATCACCTACAGAGTTATACTGACGTATAGCGCTTACACCTCGAGTCTTCACTCTTCACATAAGATTCACGACCTATCATTAATTTGGATCGATGTGGTTTTCGGATATCCAAATATGGAAACCCGATCCCGGTCTCATCGAAATCCAAAGCGTTTCTTTTAAGGCCAAGTTGTTTTAAATTTTAAAACAATTCAATTTCATTATCTATATACACACAGATGTATAATCACAGATTCACAATAGATAATCATCATAACAGATAAACCATATTATCATCTTCAAAAGATAATCCATATAAATATCACAATGCAACCAATGCATCCATATCACCCAACATTAATTATCTCATTTTTGAGATTCAAACCATCCAAGCAACCAATATCATCCATTCATATATAAGCAATGATCTATAATCACACCACCTATAATTAATTTAAAATAAATTAAATTAATTACATCATTCTCTAATTAATTTAAAGTGAATTAAATTAATTACTTCATCAATATAAACCTTGCTTATAAATATTAATTAATTATCAATCAATTAATTAATTAATCTTAAATCAAACACCTTAATTAATCACCCTTGATTAATTATCCCTTAATTACATTCAAGCAATTATCCATTAATTAATTTTACAAATTAATTATACTTAACCAAATTCAGAAATTAACCTTTAATTACTTCATAAATTAATCAACTATAATTAATTACATTAATCCTTAATTAATTATATTAATTAATTACCCTTAATCACTTTTTATTAACTAATTAATCTTAATTAATCAATCTTAATTACATCATTAATTATATTAATTAATGATTTCTATTTACAATTAAATTAAGTACCTTATTTAAATTAATTACATTAAGTAATTAATCTTAATTTAAACCATAATTGTTAATCACCCTTGATTAACCTCATTCAGTAATTATCTACCATTAATTACTTTACAAAATAATTTAATTACTCCTTAATTAATTATCTCCACTTAATCTCTTGATAAATTCACAAAGTAATTATACTCAAATTACTTCCATCGTCCAATTACTTCAATTAATTACATTCAGTAATTACCCATTAATTACTTCCCTAAGTAATTACTCTTAAATAAATTACATTAAGTAATTATACTCCACAATCATCAATTTATTAAATTAATTAAACTGAATTAATTAACTTAATCTAATCAAATTAAACTCAATTAATTACAATAAGTAATTAATTCTTTAATTACTTCCATAAGTAATTATACTTAATAACTTACACAAATGATTATCTTTAAATTAATTAATCTAATTAATTATTAAATTAATTAAACTAATTAATTATTAAATAATCCTTAGTTAATGACCTTCATTAACTATTAACAATTCATTAATTATTTTCTAAAATAGTTATCTTATTTTAATCCTTATTAATAACAAATTAATTAATCATTAATTAACCCATTAATTAATTTCAAATTAATTAAATAATTAAGTGTTAACTAAAACTACATTAATCCATTATTACTTGATTTATTATTTACTAATCATTAATTAAAATCAAATCTTATTTAATTGATTATTCTTAATTACAAGTTAATTATTCTAAAAATAATAATAAATCTTAAACCTATAAGATTAATCAATTAATTACCCTTTTATTAATTTATTAAATAAATTAACTATTCATTTAATTGCCCTAATAATTAATTGAAATACAAATTATTAAATTATTATTTAACTTTAACAAGTTTAAAATCAATCTAAATCTTTTAAATGACAAATAATACTTTTATTTTAAAAGAAATTTTACAAAAGTTAAAACAAATTTCTTTTTAAATTAAAACCATTTAAATTTTACATTATCATTTAAAATTGTTCAAATATTTTATAAAAACTTAAATCTATTTTGAAACAAAGATTCAAATCAGATTTGAATTAGTTTAAACTTTGTTTAAACATTTCTTTACATTCAATTTCCAATTTAAATTCAAATTTCTTTAAAACATTTTAAACAATAAACCCCTTTAAAGTATTTAAACAAAATTTGAATTTTAAAAAAAACTTAGTCTTTTCCATCTTAATATTCAAATTAGACTTGAATCTATAGTTTAAAATTAGATTTAAAACATATTTTAAATCTTTACTTAATATTTTAAATTCAGTTTAAAATTAGAAAACATAACATGTTTTCTAACATGAACAAATTCTAACTCAAGCAACAATTAATTATTCGAGCCAATCCTAATCTTGCTCGAACAAATCATTAACATAACTCGAGTAACTCGCTAAATAACTCGAGTAACATTCTATTTGCATTTATTCAAATCTGGGGGCACTGACAGGTTTTCACATAAACCTGTAACATCTAACACACCCGAGCTAACACCACAGCTCCTTCGAGTCCCAAACACCATTTCTTCGAGCATATAACGATGCAACCCGAAACCAAACTCGAGTAAATCGAGTACCTTCTTCTCAAAAAAAACACAGCATGCACATCATGAGTTACGTGCGCCTGCACCGCCGCAACAACCACCACCCGCCCCTCGCGACCACCCACACATGTCGATGACCATCCCTCAACCAAAATCCAACCATCAGAGAAACTGATAAACCCCCAAATCAAAAGCAAGCATTCGAGCTCAAAAATTTGAACAGTGTCGAATCTGCAAACACCTCAATCTCAAGATTCCGGCCACCATAGATTCTGTTCATCCTCCATCACCTTCGACAAGCAACCCACCATCAATCCTTTAAATCTGGAACAGCTCGGTCAATCATAGGAGTCGCGGTGCATAATCTTTTCCAGATAAACAAACTAGGGTTTAAAAATTTTGATTCAAAATTATCACTGCCCCAAAGCTTTAATTCCTAATCCAATATTTTTCCCTACCACCTAGATCATCACTCCATCACCAGGAAAAACCATGGCCACCCAAACTCTCTAGATCGACAGAATCACCCCTAAATATGATTTCTGGTTAAACCAGAAATGCTCTTCCAATTTCAAACTAAAATTTCTAATTTCAGTTTTAAAATTCAAGTATTAGTTTAAGTAATTGATTTATACTCTTGAATTAATAAAACTGGATGATCAAATTTCTATTTACAAAAAGTTGTTCTGTTATATTTTGACTTACAGAGTAAATTACAGATATATTTTTCTTCAAACAAATTTGAGTTTATATATTAAATAAAATTTAAACTTATACTACATACCATATTTTGATTTAGTCCTTAATCTTAACACACATATTAAATCAAAAGAAATAGATATTCTTAAGCACTTCTTATATCAGGAACTTAAACACAGAAAATTGAATTCACGGTAACATGCACATCTACATTAACATTCAGTAATTAAACTTAAAAAAAAAATTACACACATACTTATTTCAAAGTAGAATAAGCAACTAAATTTGTACTTGAGTTTATTAAATATAAAAATGTTACTCACTTGAAATTATGAGCAGAGCAAACTATTTCAGGAAAATGCTTGAAATTGAATGGTGCTTCTTCTTCTTTTTTTTATCTCTGATTTTAATTGTATGTTCCCAGATGCAAGCTTGTTTTAAAGCTACATGTTTTCTAGAAGATGAATTGCAGGCCTCTAGAAAAATACATGCAGGATTTTGAAGTTTTCAGAAGAATTTCAGATGCATGCTTTCAGAAAATAAAATGCATGTAGGCTTAAGATTTTGCAAAGTGATTTCAGGTTTTTGGATGTTCAGATTATGGATTTTGAGGGGCTACAGCTTTTTTTTTAAAGCTTCAATTCCAGAGAAAAATTTGCAGACATGATGAAGTTTTCAAACAGAAATACAGAGATCTTCAATTGTATGTATTTTGGATGTTGCAAATGATTTTCAGACATGGATTCAAGAGGCTACATGTTAATGTATTTGAAGGATTACATGTTTATGCTTTGATTTGCAAAAATGAAAATTTCAGATTGAGGAAATATTGGTGCAGTTGGGTTCTTTGAGGGGATTTCAAATTTTCTGTTTGAAGATTGTGTTTTCAGTTTCATGGCTGAAGATTTTCTTAAGTTTGAAAAAGAAAAATTAGATGAGAAGAAATGTATTAATATAAGTAGATTTTTAATTTTATCACAATAAAAGAAAAAGAAAATCTAAATAGGACACTTGTTTTAATTTTAAACATTTGTCACTTTGCTTATTTTAATGGCTTACACATGTAAATTAAATGTCTTTTAGTCTTAAGAAACTTACACATGTATTAAGAATATTTTAGTTTTGATTTAAATTGTTTGTAAACTCTTAAATCTAAATTTATTATTTCTTATGTATAAATAAATGAGTTTCTTCCCTATTTAATTTATTAAAAAGAAATGAGACAAACAAATTATTAATATAAGTTTATTCAAATATTTTTAAGTATTTATTCTTTTAAATTTCAAGACATTAAATTCCAATTTAAATTAATTTATCAAATCCAATTTTAAAAATCAAGTTATATATAGATGCATATATAACTCTTATTAAAATTAAAAATAACAAATCCTATTTCTAACAAAATTTAGTTATATTTATAAAAACTGAGTATTAACATTTTTATTTAAACATAACAAATTAAACAATATTAAATAATTTATAAATGAGATTATAAATTTCCTTTATCACTCAATATATTAAAATCATAAGTAAATTGTATTTTAAATTCTTATATAAAATTTTCAAGCAAGATTTTAAAAAGAAAATAAAACAAAGCTTTGATGTTAATCTAATTTAAATTCATATTTAAGTTAAATAAAATATAAATCTAAAAAAATAAGATTTTCCTTTAATATAAACCATATAATTATTTATTAAATTGTTTTGAAAAGTTAAATGTTAATTTTAAATCAAATTTCCAATTTACCAAATATAAATTAAAATTAGAAAATTGATTCATTTACTAAGTTCCAAATCAAAGTTTATCAATTTACAATATATACAATTATACATATTATAAACAGAAAACAGTTTATTAGCTTAAAAAGATAGAATCTACCAATTTAAATATTTATTATAAGATGATTATTATAAGATGATTATTATATCAATTCAAAATTTTATTATCAAGAATTATTAAATCAAATAAATTTTTAAACACAGGTTATTAAATTTATATTGCCAAATTTTCGGGATATCACAACAGATCTGAATCACAATTTTACCATTGAATTTCCAGTATATTTCAAAGCTTTAATATTCAGCATTTCAAAGCTGAATTTAACAGTTTTCTACAGATCTCGATTTAACCTCATATTTTCTAGTCTTGAAATATTCACTTAATAAACTCAGTATTATTAAATAACCTTAATTTACCCGTAGATTAAATATTCCTTCCGATTTGCTTAAACTTGAAATATCATTTAATCACTTTAAATCAAAAAAAATCAACTTACAAAATCAAATCTTAAACTTCAAATTCAATAGTTCAAATCGATTTAATTAAGTAGAATTCTTAATTAGATACAAATTTACTTAATTCAACTTTATCTTCCTTAACTTATACAAATCCTTGAAAATCTGTTCAAAGATATAATACTTAGACATATTATATTAATTAAATCAAACTTTATTAGATTAAAGTGTAACGACTCGGAATTTTGGGCAATATTGATTTAATAATATGCAATAATAATTAATTGGTTTGATAAATTTTCTTTATAATTTTAATTTAAATTGGTAAATGTAATCTTTAAAGGTTAATAAATTTTTAATCTGGCAAAATGTGATAAGAATTGTTTTTCAAAAGCTAATGAAATTTTATTCTGTTTATAATATATATAATTGATATATATAGTGAATAGAAATATCTTTTGTTTTAAATGAAGTTAAATTTTCAAATTGTAATACATACGTAAGTATATGTTATAATTTGAGTTGTTTTGAAATTTTACTTAATCTGTTGATAATTTAAATATGGATGAATAGTAATTTAAAGTTTTGTCTTAAAAATTAATATTTTTCAAAAGTTAAATTAAAGATTAATTCATTTGTTTTCAAATTATAAGATAATTGTTATTTTAAATAAGATAGTTTAAAAATGATTTAAACAAGCTTTGTTTTGTTTTCTTTTATAATGCTTAAAATTAAAATGGTTATAAATGTTTTAGTATAATGTTTAGATTTTAAATACATGTATAAGATTATATTTATATTATAATTAGTTTAAAATATTTTCTTTTAAAGGTAAACTTATATTTATTCATTTAGAGAATTAAATAAGTAAATATCTACATTTTAAAATAAATAAAAATTAATTAGAAATACTTAAGTAACATATGTAAGCATGTTAAGGCTTCTCTAAAACACATGTAAAAAGATTAAGCAAATAGGATGACATGTGTTCAATTTTAAGACAAATGGCAATTTATTCATTTTAATTTTTAATAAACATTTTTTTTAAAAGAAGAAAACTAATTTTCTAAAACTCTTTCATTTCTTTGTTTACTTTTCTTAACCAAATTTAATGGCAAACCAGAAACTCTTCTCAAATCCTGAGATTTTCAAACTAAAAGCAAAATCAAATCTGCAAATTCAACTGAAAAACAAACTGAAGTAAAATCTGCAATGATAAGCTCTTCACAACAATTCAATCTGAAAATAAAAACCTGCAATTCAAAAGGGTTTATCAAAGCTGCAAAATCGATCACCTGCAATCTGTAATTTCAACCTGCAATTCAAGTTAAAGATCTGTTTCAACTTTTAATCAACAAATTAAAGGCATGCAGTAGAGTTCTTCAGCAATCAAAATCTTTTTCCAGTTTAGAGTGATCAGGCCTGGGAAATCTGCTCTGCTTTTAAATTTGAGGTGAGTAAATATTTTTTTTTTAAAACATATTAGTCTTGCCTAACTTAAGTGTATGTGTATATAGTAGTTTAGTTTCAATTGTTTTGTGGAAAAGATTTTCATGTTTGTATACAAAGAAGAGATACATGTTTTTACTGTATAGGTATGCTCTGTTAAGTTATAGGCAATGATCATTCAAATCTCCAAAACAATCATTATTTAGCCTTGATAATTTAATGAAATTTGTTTGTTAATGGATGATGGTTATGTTTAATATTATTCCAGGATTTTTATTTAAGTAAATAAGTTAAAATTTAAGAATAACAGTAAACCTTTGATTCATGTCAGGAAATCAACAACCTTAATTCTTGTTTTGGATTGTATAAATGGGTTAAGTGTTAGAAACTATGAATTTTAACATGCATTTCATAATTTTTAAAGTGATATTCAACTGGGAATTAAATGTTGAAGGGTTTCGACAATTTGGTCAATTGCCGGTGATCAAACCCATGATTTGAGTTGAAATCTTGGGTAAAGAAAGCATTTGTGTTGTTAAAGATGGGAAAATTGCAATTAAATTTTTCAAGTGTCTGAATCGTGCGAAATAGAGAGAACTAGGGTTTTTTTTCGACTTTTGTTGGGCTTGGCTGTCGCGGATTTTGCATCGAGGATTGTGGATCGGTTTTGATCGCGTTTGGAGAGGATGGTGTACATGGTCGTGGCATCTCGATATTGGGGTCGGCGAGGTTTAATGGCAGCGGGGTGATCAGCCGTGGGGGGGTTTTATGGATGTGATCAGCTGCAATTTTCGTGATTTTGGTCGTATTTCGACTCGCGTGTTGATCGTTAAATCTGGGTTGGATTTCGAGTTCGCTCGTGAACGTGGGGTTGTAGGAGATTGTTGCGACGATCATCGATGGCCAGAGTGGCCGGTGCACGTGCACCGTGCACGATTGGTATCAGGTGGGGTTCTATGTTTGGAGAGGACGAATGGAACTCGGGTAGGTGTTCGAGTTGTACTCGGGGGTGACTCGAAGAAGGGGGGGTTGCTGGGTTTTTGCTTCAGGACTAGCTCGTGAGTTTTAGGCTTCGTACTCGAGTGTTTTGGTCGCTTGCTTTCTGGTTTTTCTAATGTAAAGTACTGTAATAATATAAGTTACAGATTAAAACTATTTGTTGTAATAAAGGAAATCAAGCTTCAAATTATAAACAAGTTTATAAAAGAAACAAATGTATGAAGTTAAAACTCGTTGATTTGAAATTAAGTTAATCAGACTTTAAAAATGCAAGTCGAATGTACTTTCAAAATTAAATGTTAAGATGATTTCTATGAAAGTCATTTAACTTAATTAAAGTTTGAATTTTTTTTTTAAAAAAAAGAGTGTTTTGATTAAATCAAAAGTTTTTAGTAATATCTTAAAAACTAAGTTTCAAGATTATATTGAAAATGAAAAGTTTAAATTAGATAATTTAATTGTTTTAAATTTTAAATTGGAATTCTAAATGCCTTATTTTCAAATAAGGTTATTATTATAATTTAAAAACCAAATAGGATAAGTTGATTAAGCTGTTAAAATTTGATTAATTTCAAATAACTTATTTATAAAGATAAATAACGTTAAATTATTTTGATATGAACTTGAGAGTACTTAATAAATATTATTTGTTAATTAAGATTAATGAATTCTTAATTAATTAAGGATTTTGAAATATAAGAAATTAATTAATTAATTGTTTAATTAATTTTAAATAATTAGTTAATTGTTTATTTAAATTTATATAATCACTTAATTTTAGATTAATTAAGTATAATTACTTAATGAAGTAATTAATGGTTAATAATTGAATGTAATTAAAAAGGTAATTACTTATGGAAGTAATTAGAGGAATTACTCATGGAAGTAATTAAATGGGAGTGATTAATGGATAATCACTTAATGTTATCAACTAAGGAATTAATTAAATTAATTGTTTTAAAGTTAATTAATTATGGAGTAATTAATTAAATAAATGAATTAGGATTATTTAATAATGGGATTAATTACTTGTTAAGTAATTAATTATGGAAGTAATCAAGATTTATTAATAGAAGTAATTAGAGATAATTACTTATGTAAGTAATTAAGAGTTAATTACTTAATTATTTTAGTTAATTAATATGGTTAATTAATTAATGAATGAATTTAACTTAAAATTAATTACTAAGTGTAATTAATTAAAATTGTAATTAATTAATAAAGTAATTAATTAAGGATTTATTTATTAATTTAATTGTTTAATAATTACTTAATAAAGTAATTAAAGATTAATTAATTAAAGTAATTAATCAGGGTTAATATAATTAATTAAGAAGTTAATTAATTAAGATAAGTAATTACAAATTGTTAATTACTGTTTATGATTAATTAAAAGTTAATTATTTAATTAATTAAAGGATTATTAATTAATAAAGATTATTAATTAGTATAATTAATGTAAGTAATTAATTAAAGTAATTAATTTAAATATGATTAATTAATTGTAATTAATTGAGGATTAATGTAATCAATTATAGTTAATTAATGAATGAAGGATCATTAATTATTGTGATTAATGATAGTAATTAAAGGTTAATTACTGAATATGGTTAAGGATGATTACTTGAATGTAATTAAAGGATAATTAATCAAGGAAGATTAATTAAGGAAGATCATTAAGAGATGATAATGAATTTGATTTGTAATAAATCAATAATCCAAGTGATTAAAGGATGGTATTTAATTTAATTAGAGGTTAATTAAATTGATTAAGAGTTAATCAATTATGCTATGGGTGATTGATTAATATTGAATGGTTGATATTGAGTGACTGATATTGATGATGAATGATATTGGATGATTGATATTGGGTGATTAGTTGATATTGGGTGATTGGTTGATACTGGATGACTATGAGATATGAGATATGCTGCTTTGTGAGATGAATGTTTGACATGAATTATCTATTGTGATAATGTTATTCATCTATATGTTATATCATCCTGAATATGAGATTAATTGTTAAAACCTAAAGTACAACTTGGACATTAATATGGCGTTTGGTTTCGATGAGACCGGGATCGGATTTCCATATTTGGAATCCGAAAACCACATCGATTCCAATTAAACGTTAGGTCGTAAATCCAAGTGGAGCAAGTGAAGACTCGAGGTGTAAGGGTTATACGTCAGTATAACTCTGTGGGTGATTCTGTAATGAGTTTGACGGAATAGTACTTATAGGTTCGAGATGGAGATTTGGAGTGCAAGGGCTGTGGTCATTGACTCTGAGGGTGATTCCAATATGAGTGCAACGAGATAGTGTCTTCGGTTTCGTTCGAACCCGAAACGAACTTGTATGGATTGAATGCTTTCAGCACATCGTCAGGTGGACGATGAGCATTCTAAGATAGACATGTTCTATAAAGGTAATCGCAGCCTCAAGCCTCATCAACCGGGAATGGCTAAAACATGGGAGGTGCAACAAGGCTTCGTGGTAGCTCCCACTAGAGAACAAGATTTACCCCTGTCTAGAAGTCCCTTTTTATTCGGCTGTGTGGGGCGGTTGAATTCCAGACAACCGCCGGGGTTGTCCTGTTCGAGACTGTTCAGTAAGGAATGGTCCCGGCCTTGTGTTGCAGGGGAGCGGGCGTACTCCTCGGTACGGTGATCTAGGCCACGTACTGTGACGGGCGGTACCCCAGTAGCGCTGCCATTGATGGAAACCCATTCTTTCTACGAGACCCTACGGTTTTGTTTGTATTACCCACTTTTGTGGCTAGTAGCTGGAATTTAATGAATGTAACAATTTCGGCTATTTCATATTTACTTGAAAACCCTAGGCACTATTATAATATCACTGGATTTCCTATCAAATGTTTTGGTTAGCGTAAGGTAAAAACTTTTCCATGTTTATGTGTGGGAAGTCTTACGTGATACCTTTTCTTTTCAAAGGTTTTTCTAAAGTTAAGCAACTTTAAACTGTTTACTCACACCAGACCCCTGTCTGACCCGAGTGTTTATTTTCTGTTTTATTAAACTCTTGGGTACTCATATTATGTATGAGTAGTCAAGTGATTCAGGTTAGCTTGACGAATTCTAGAGGAGTAATGGAACAGGAGGCTTCCACGTGTAGATATATTTTGGTTCCGCTGTGTTTGTTTGGTATCTGTATCTGTTATTCTTGAGTTGTATAATTAGACAGATGTTTATAACTGTCTAATATGTGTTGTATATGTTGTGTACTCTGATGTAATAAGATACTATGTAATATTTTATGTGATATATTATATTTTATTCGTTCCGCTGTGAGTTCTCTGATACTGTTGTCTTTCTTCTTTCTCTTTCTTTCTTCTTCTATCCCTTTCTTTCTTCACTAGAGATGCGTCTTCCTGGAGATAGAAAGTCGGGACGTCACATTTGGTATCAGAGCCAGGTTGTGAATACCTAGGCTTTGAAGTGGTATCTTCCTTGAGAGAGCGTACTTGTAATTTTTATATATAACTATATATATATATAACTAATCTTTTGGGTTATCTTTTCGGATTTTGCAACATGAGTTTTAAAGGTAGATGGAGTAGTGGTATGTGTGTGTAACACGACTACCACTGATGGAAGAGGTCCATATGTTGAGGTTGGAAGTTTTTGTCGAGACTGTAGACCTAATACCGTGTCAAGTAAGTTTTGTAGTTTGGAGTAAGGATTTCTCTTTTATCCGAAGGAAATCTTTCAAAGATTCGGAGTTTATCTTTGAAGTGTAAGTTTGAATATGTCGAAAGTGCAGAAGTAAGTGATGGTATTTTGATAACTGCGTGATGAGATGCAGAATCCATGGATATTTTCGAAGATGTATTCTTTTGAGGTAGTTTTAGAAGTGGTTGAGGAGCAGTCTTTACCTGCCTTAGGGAAGACTTGTCTGTGTAGAAGTTATCTGGATCTTCAGTATGGAGGTTGGCTGTTCTGGAATATGCGACTAAGGTCTATAAGTTGCATCGCTTCGGCATGGTCTCATTTGTCGTATCTTTAAGGAGAGCGAGATGTTGATGCTTGGTTTGGAGCCCGAGTTTCTTTTGGGTTGTCTGCCATCTCGGAGGTCTTTTGTGTGGTTTGTAGATGGTTTTGGTTTTCGAGAAGCATTTGGATTAGAAGTCTTTGGATAGCTGTGGTAGCAGTTCAGCTCGAAGTGATCGGTGTGCTGACGAGTGGATCTTTTAGCTTTGCAGTATCGTCGAGGTAGAGTTAGAAGAGGCGGTGTGCTCGTTTCTCCGATAGTTCAAAAATCTTTGTGGTTCATCTTTTAGCAGTCCGAGCAGTTGGTGGAAGTTATCTTGAAGAATTAACCTTGTTTGGAAAAGCTTAGAGCTGTTTTAATTGGTAAAGAGAGGACAGTTTCTTTGTAATTCGAATTAGGTAGGATCGCAAAAGTGACTTGCGATTGGTTTGGAATTTTCTTGAGCATTCTTTTGTTGAGACTGAGGATTCTCATGAGGAAGTAGGAGCTGCTGGAGTAATCAGAAGGTTGTCTGCATCTGAAGTTGAGTTCCATATTGTTTTGGTTCCAGAAGCGATATTGGTGGTTAGCCTGGTAGTAGAATTGGTGTAGCAGCTCAGAAATTTCTGGGTTTGATTTGGTCAGATCTAATTTTTGAATTGGATTCTGTAGTAAGGTTGTGTGACCAAGTCAGATATGTCACTAAGATTATATGGAATTGATGAACAAAGTTTCTCGTATATTGGATAAGTTTATACTTGTGTTCATCAACAGTATTCTTATTTATTTCAGAATCAGAGTTGTGCAGCGGAAGCGAAGTAGCAGCTATGCAAGGAAGGAAGCGTGTTCAATTTACTATTGTTTGGAAAGTAGAATTTGTGTTCTGTATTTCGACGAATTTTGGAAGACTTTTCTGTTGAATAGGATCCAGAAGTTGGTTTGTGTTGGTCTAGTTGTTTCTGGAAGCATCAGCATAGGTTGAGCTGATCAGGAAGAGATTGGCAGCCCAGGATTGTCTATTGAGATATACAGATATGAGATGAGGAGTTTGGAGTTTGAAGTTGGGGACTTCAGTGTTATTAAAACTCTCTAGTTAAGAGAACAGATATTGGATAAGATTGGTTGGTTAGTGCCGAGGCATTTGAGATTTCTTATCTGTTTCTGATAAGATAAGATCTGTTGTCTATGAGATTGAATTGCCAGTTTGGATAGCTGGAATTCATTTTATTTCACGTACCTCTGAGGGAGTATGTGTATGATTCGTTGTTGCTTGTTGAATCTGTAGTTCAGTTGGAGTTGGATGTTGAGCTGGATTTGAGAGTAGTCTGATGTTCTGTTCAGATTGATGGATCTGGAAAGGAGAGAAGCTCTGGATTTTGGTAATGTAGTTAGTTTGTTGGCTTTTGAAGAGCGAGTCTCCCGGTGATTTACACTTGGGGAACTCAAAATAGTATTAGAGTTTTATTCTGACGTATGTCAGGATAATTAGTTAAGTTTGTTTGTGTGATTGATTGCTTTGGTTGTTAGTAACTGATTGATAAGTATGCTTTGCTGATTGAATTAAAATCTTTGCTGGGTTATTAAATTACCTTTTCTTTTAAATTTCGGGGACAAAATTCTTTTAAGGGGGAAGGATTGTAACGAACCGGAATTTTGGGCAATATCGATTTAATAATCTGCAATAATAATTAATTGGTTTGATAAATTTTCTTTATAATTTTAATTTAAATTGGTAAATGTAATCTTTAAAGGTTAATAAATTTTTAATCTGGAAAAATTTGATAAGAATTGTTTTTCAAAAGCTAATGAAATTTTATTCTGTTTATGATATATATAATTGATATATATAGTGAATAGAAATATCTTTTGTTTTAAATAAAGTTAAATTTTCAAATTGTAATATATATGTATGTATATGTTATAATTTGAGTTGTTTTGAAATTTTACTTAATCTGTTGATAATTTAAATATGGATTAATAGTAATTTAAAGTTTTGTCTTAAAACTTAATATTTTTCAAAAGTCAAACTAAAGATTAATTCATTTGTTTTCAAATTATAAGATAATTGTTATTTTAAATAAGATAGTTTAAAAATGATTTAAACAAGCTTTGTTTTGTTTTCTTTTATAATGCTTAAAATTAAAATGGTTATAAATGTTTTGGTATAATGTTTAGATTTTAAATACATATATAAGATTATATTTATATTATAATTAGTTTAAAATATTTTCTTTTAAATGTAAACTTATATTTATTCATTTAGAGAATTAAATAAGTAAATATCTACATTTTAAAATAAATAAAAATTAATTAAAAATACTTAAGTAACATATGTAAGCATGTTAAGGCTTCTCTTAAACACATATAAAAAGATTAAGAAAATAGGATGACATGTGTTCAATTTTAAGACAAATGGTAATTTATTCATTTTAATTTTTAATAAACATTATTTTTAAAAGAAGAAAACTAATTTTCTAAAACACTTTCATTTCTTTGTTTACTTTTCTTAACCAAATTTAATGGCAAACCAGAAACTCTTCTCAAATCCTGAGATTTTCAAACTAAAAGCAAAATCAAATCTGCAAATTCAAATGAATAACAAACTGAAGTAAAATCTACAATGATAAGCTCTTCACAAAAATTCAATCTGAAAATAAAAACCTGCAATTCAAAAGGGTTTATCAAAGCTGCAAAATTGATCACCTGCAATCTGCAATTTCAACCTGCAATTCAAGTTAAAGATCTGTTTCAACTTTTAATCAACAAATTAAAGGCATGCAGTAGAGTTCTTCAGCAATCAAAATCTTTTTCTAGTTTAGAGTGATCAGGCCTGGGAAATCTGCTCTGCTTTTAAATTTGAGGTGAGTAAATATTTTTTTAAAACAGATTAGTCTTGCCTAACTTAAGTGTATGTGTATATAGTAGTTTAGTTTCAATTGTTTTGTGGAAAAGATTTTCATGTTTGTATACAAAGAAGAGATACATGTTGTTACTTTATAGGTATGCTCTGTTAAGTTACATGCTATGATCATTCAAATTCATTCAAATCTCCCAAACAATCATTATTTAGCCTTGATAATTTAATGAAATTTGTTTGTTAATGGATGATGGTTGTGTTTAATATCATTCCAGGATTTTTATTTAAATAAATAAGTTAAAATTTAAGAATAACAGTAAACCTTTGGTTCATGTCAGGAAATCAACAACCTAAATTCTTGTTTTGGATTGTATAAATGGGTTAGGTGTTAGAAACTATGAATTTTAACATGCATTTCATAATTTTTAAAGTGATATTCAACTGGGAATTAAATGTTGAAGGGTTTCGACAATTTGGTCAATTGCCGGTGATCAAACCCATGATTTGAGTTGAAATCTTGGGTAAAGCAAGCATTTGTGTTGTTAAAGATGGGAAAATTGCAATTAAATTTTTCAAGTGTCTGAATCGTGCGAATTAGAGAGAACTAGGGTTTTTTGCTGACTTTTGTTGGGCTTGGCTGTTGCGGATTTTGCATCTAGGATTGTGGATCGGGTTTGATCGCGTTTGGAGAGGATGGTGTACATGGTCGTGGCGTCTCGATATTGGGGTCGGCGAGGTTTAATGGCAAGGGGATGATCGGCCGTGGGGGGTTTTATGGAGGTGATCAGTTGCAATTTTCGTGATTTTGGTCGTATTTCGACTCGCGTGTTGATTGTTAAATCTGGGTTGGATTTCGAGTTCGCTCGTGAACGTGGGGTTGTAGGAGATTGTTGCGACGATCATCGATGGCCAGAGTGGCCGGTGCACATGCACCGTGCATGATTTGTATCAGGTGGGGTTCTATGTTTGGAGAGGACGAATGGAACTCGGGTAGGTGTTCGAGTTGTACTCGGGGGTGACTCGAAGAAGGGGGGTTGCTGGGTTTTTGCTTCGGGACTAGCTCGTGAGTTTTGGGCTTCGTACTCGAGTGTTTTGGTCGCTTGCTTTCTGGTTTTTCTAATGTAAAGTACTGTAATAATATAAGTTACAGATGAAAACTATTTGTTGTAATAAAGGAAATCAAGCTTCAAATTATAAACAAGTTTATAAAAGAAATAAATGTATAAAGTTAAAACTCGTTGATTTGAAATTAAGTTAATCAAACTTTAAAAATGTAAGTCGAATGTACTTTCAAAATTGAATGTTAAGATGATTTCTATGAAAGTCATTTAACTTAATTAAAGTTTGAATTTTTTTTTAAAAAAAAGAGTGTTTTGATTAAATCAAAAGTTTTTAGTAATATCTTAAAAACTAAGTTTCAAAATTATATTGAAAATATAAAGTTCAAATTAGATAATTTAATTGTTTTAAATTTTAAATTGGAATTTTAAATGCCTTATTTTCAAATAAGGTTATTATTATAATTTAAAAACCAAATAGGATAAGTTGATTAAGCTGTTAAAATTTGATTAATTTCAAATAACTTATTTATAAAGATAAATAACGTTAAATTATTTTGATATGAACTTGAGAGTACTTAATAAATATTATTTGTTAATTAAGATTAATGAATTCTTAATTAATTAAGGATTTTGAAATATAAGAAATTAATTAATTAATTGTTTAATTAATTTTAAATAATTAGTTAATTGTTTATTTAAATTTATATAATCACTTAATTTTCGATTAATTAAGTATAATTAATTAATGAAGTAATTGATGGTTAATAATTGAATGTAATTAAAAAAGTAATTACTTATGGACGTAATTAGAGGAATTACTCATGGAAGTAATTAAATGGGAGTGATTAATGGATAATCACTTAATGTTATCAACTAAGGAATTAATTAAATTAATTGTTTTAAATTTGATTAATTATGGAGTAATTAATTAAATAAATGAATTAGGATTATTTAATAATAGGATTAATTACTTGTTAAGTAATTAATTATGGAAATAATCAAGATTTATTAATAGAAGTAATTAGAGATAATTACTTATGTAAGTAATTAAGAGTTAATTACTTAATTATTTTAGTTAATTAATGTGGTTAATTAATTAATGAATGAATTTAACTTAAAATTAATTACTAAGTGTAATTAATTAAAATTGTAATTAATTAAGGATTTATTTATTAATTTAATTGTTTAATAATTACTTAATGAAGTAATTAAAGATTAATTAATTAAAGTAATTAATCAGGGTTAATATAATTAATTAAGAAGTTAATTAATTAAGATAAGTAATTACAAATTGCTAATTACTGTTTATGATTAATGAGATGATTAATTACAAGTTAATTATTTAATTAATTAAAGGATTATTAATTAATAAAGATTATTAATTAATGTAATTAATGTAAGTAATTAATTAAAGTAATTAATTTAAATATGATTAATTAATTGTAATTAATTGATGATTAATGTAATCAATTATAGTTAATAATGAATGAAGGATCATTAATTATTGTAATTAATGGTAGTAATTAAAGGTTAATTACTGAATATGGTTAAGGATAATTACTTGAATGTAATTAAAGGATAAATAATCAAGGAAGATTAATTAAGGAAGATCATTAAGAGATGATAATGAATTTGATTTGTAATAAATCAATAATCCAAGTGATTAAAGGATGGTATTTAATTTAATTAGAGGTTAATTAAATTGATTAAGAGTTAATCAATTATGCTATGGGTGATTGATTAATATTGAATGGTTGATATTGAGTGACTGATATTAGATGTTGAATGATATTGGATGATTGATATTGGGTGATTAGTTGATATTGGGTGATTGGTTGATACTGGATGATTTGGCTGACTATGAGATATGCTGCTTTGTGAGATGAATGTTTGACATGAATTATCTATTGTGATAATGTTATTCATCTATATGTTATATCATCCTGAATATGAGATTAATTGTTAAAACCTAAAGTACAACTTGGACATTAAAATGGCGTTTGGTTTCGATGAGACCGGGATCGGGTTTCCATATTTGAAATCCGAAAACCACATCGATTCCAATTAAACATTAGGTCGTAAATCCAAGTGGAGCAAGTGAAGACTCGAGGTGTAAGGGCTATACGTTAGTATAAATCTGTGGGTGATTCCGTAATGAGTTTGACGGAATAGTACTTATAGGTTCGAGATGGAGATTTGGAGTGCAAGGGATGTGGTCGTTGACTCTGATGGTGATTCCAATATGAGTGCAAGGAGATAGTGTCTTCGGTTTCGTTCGAACCCGGAACGAACTTGTATGGATTGAATGCTTTCAGCACATCGTCAGGTGGACGATGAGCATTCTAAGATAGATGTGTTCTATAAAGGTAATCACAGCCTCAAGCCTCATCAACCGGGAATGGCTAAAACAGGGGAGGTGCAGCAAGGCTTCGTGGGTAGCCCCCACTAGAGAGCAAGATTTACCCCTGTCTAGAAGTCCCTTTTTATTCGGCTGTGTGGGGCGGTTGAATTCCGGAAAACCGCCGAGGTTGTCTTGTTTGGGACTGTTCAGTAAGGAATGGTCCTGGCCTTGTGTTGCAGGGGAGCGGGCGTACTCCTCGGTACGGTGATCTAGGCCACATACTGTGACGGGCGGTACCCCAGTAGCCCTGCCATTGATAGAAACCCATTCTTCCTACGAGACCCTACGGTTTTGTTTGTATTACCCACTTTTGTGGCTAGTAGCTGGAATTTAATGAATGTAACAATTTCGGCTATTTCATATTTACTTGAAAACCCTAGACACTATTATAATATCACTGGATTTCCTATCAAATGTTTTGGTTAGCGTAAGGTAAAAACTTTTCCATGTTTATGTGTGGGAAGTCTTACGTGATACCTTTTCTTTTCAAAGGTTTTTCTAAAGTTAAGAAACTTTAAACTGTTTACTCAAACCAGACCCGTGTCTGACCCGAGTGTTTATTTTCTGTTTTATTAAACTCTTGGGTACTCATATTATGTATGAGTAGTCAAGTGATTCTGTTTAGCTTGACGAATTCTGGAGGAGTAATGGAACATGAGTCTTCCACGTGTAGATATATTTTGGTTCTGCTGTGTTTGTTTGGTATCTGTATATGTTATTCTTGAGTTGTATAATTAGACAGATGTTTATAACTGTCTAATATGTGTTGTATATGTTGTATACTCTGATGTAATAAGATAATATGTAATATTTTATGTGATATATTATATTTTATTCGTTCCGCTGTGAGTTCTCTGATACTGTTATCTTTCTTCTTTCTCTTTCTTTCTTCTTCTATCCCTTTCTTTCTTCACTAGCGATGCGTCTTCCTGGAGATAGGAAGTCGGGTCGTCACATAAAGTTTATTATTAAAAAACTTAAAGATATTTCCAATATTAAATAAAACCATATATATATTCCCTTTCAAAATCATAGAAATCATTTTTAAAATATTTATATATAGACCAACGGTGTCTGTATATAATTTCCTATCCTATGGTCAAGTGACACGGATATTTATCATTTCAATCTGTAATTTAAATATATACGGGTAGAAATAATTTCCACCCGTAATCCCAAATTCAATTCAAATGAAAATCGCTTGGGTCTATCATTTCAACCGATAAAGAATTATATACTAATAGGGAACTTGCAGAGTGATAACAGATATGACAATAATAATAAAAGGCATATATCATCAATAAAAATACAATATAAACAACAGGATAATGTGTCATATCCCATAGGTGAACAATTACATATAAATGCATATCATGTATATAACAATTTAAACAATCAACAGTTAAATTTTAGCAACATATTTCAATTGTCGTTCCAATTGAAATCAAATTTAATAAATAAAAGAACATTAATTGTGACGCCCCACCTCTATGCTCACAATGACAAAGAGTATTAACATGTGTTACAACTATTAGTCGATGTTTTATTGTGCTTTGAGTCAAAACTAAAGTTTTGAAATTATGATGAAATTTTAAATTTCTTATTTAACAAAGTGAATTTGTGTTTTGATGATTGATTGATTTGTGTTCTGTTTATCAGAGTGCGCAGCGGAAACAGTGAGACTGTCTTCGCTGAGTACAGCTGATGTCCTTTTTGGATTTAAAAATCAAAATATGAAATTGAAATAAATTTCATTTATTGTTTACATAGCTGTGTTTATTTTGTTGTCTTTGAAAATTTCGAATCCGATTTGAGGATCCGAAGCGATTGCAGTTATGTGATTTTGTTGAGATTTTTGCTATTTTGAATTATCTTCATTGAAGATATATTTGAATGATTTCTTTGTTCATTTTGTGGTATACGTGCAAAATTTAAGTTGCATGTTACTACATTAAATTTTGCGTTGAACCGATGTTTGGTTTTTAACGTACGTTGTTGCCGTTATTTTTATAACGGAATTTTTACATCGGTGCTGAATTTTTGAAGCCCGGTGTTTTGTTGACATTTTTATGAATGAAAATTCACTGATATTATATTTTGATGCAAATTATTTTGATGAAATTTTGACGTTTAAAAATCACCGTCGCTTTGACTTCAGTGACCGTCATATTTTAAAGTGGATTTTCTAGCGGTTATCCCGCAATGCTGATTTTGAGATCCGTTTCTACGGTGCTTTGAGAAGTGCAATTTCTTTGTCGAAATTGTCACTAATGTTGCTGTTTTTATCACGGATTTACAAATCATTTTAAAAAAAAATTGTTTTCCAAAATTTTTATAGTTTGCGCTTTCAAAAGAATGAGGAAGCGATTTAAACGATTCAGCAAAATCGAGGACTATGGATCCTTTCTTTTACTGATTCGCTTAATTCCGGACTTGTCCGTTTGAGAATGTAAATTATTACTTTTATAAATTAATGAATTTGTTTTCAGAAGTTTTGTAGTTTGCACTTTTAAAAGAATGAGGAAGCGATTTAAACGTTTCAGCAAAATCGAGGACTATGACCCCTTTCTTTTACTGATTCGCTTAATTTCGGACTTGTCCGTTTGAGAATGTGAAATGTTATTTTTGGAATACACAATTTTGCACTTTCAAGGAAATGATGAAGAGAATTAAACGATTTGGTAAAACTGGTGGTTATGGGACATGTGCGTTTGCTATTTTGGTTAATTCCGGACTCGTTAATTGAAATAATTGATGTTTTGATGATTTTGATGATTTTCGTGTGCTTTCGAGCCACTATGTTGGACCTTCGGGTCAATACCAGTACTAGACCTTTGGGTCATTTGTTGGACCTCCGGGTCACTTGTTGGGCGCCAAAAATTATGTTGGGTACTTGGTAGGCTTCGGCCATTTGTTGATGCACGTGCGGCGTAGCTAAAACTCGCCATTTGTTGGGATCGATCCACCTTTTATGTTGATTTTCTAGATCATCTTAATTGATTTCTAGATATTTGTTGTTTCCAATTATCTGCAGGTAATTGGATATTTGTTGATTTTGATTATCGTTTTTGATAATCGAATATTTGTTGATTCTGATTATCGTTTTTGATAATTGGATATTTGTTTATTTTGATTATCGTTTTTGATAATCGAATATTTGTTGCTTCTGATTATCGTTTTTGATAATCGAATATTTGTTGATTCTGACTATCGTTTTTTGATAATTGGATATTTGTTGATTTTGATTATCGTTTTTGATAATCAAATATTTGTTGATTCTGATTATCGTTTTTTTGATAATTGGATATTTATTGATTTTGATTATCGTTTTTGATAATCGAATATTTGTTGCTTCTGATTATCATTTTTGATAATCGAATATTTGTTGATTCTGATTATCGTTTTTTGATAATTGGATATTTGTTGATTTTGATTATCGTTTTTGATAATCGAATATTTGTTGATTCTGATTATCGTTTTTTGATAATTGGATATTTGTTGATTTTGATTATCGTTTTTGATAATCGAATATTTGTTGATTCTGATTATCGTTTTTGATAATTGGATATTTGTTGATTTTGATTATCGTTTTTGATAATCGAATATTTGTTGATTCTGATTATCATTTTTGATAATTGGATATTTGTTGATTTTGATTATCGTTTTTGATAATCGAATATTTGTTGATTCTGATTATCGTTTTTTGATAATTGAATATTTATTGATTTGAGATTTGATTATCGCTTGAGATAAATAAATATTTGTTGATTTCAGATTTAATTATCGTTTTTGATAATTGAATATTTGTTGATTTGAGATTTGATTATCGCTTGAGATAATTAAATATTTGTTGATTTGGGATTTAATTATCGTTTTTTTATAATTGAATATTTGTTGATTTGAGATTTGATTATCGCTTGAGATAATTAAATATTTGTTGATTTGAGATTTAATTATCGTTTTTGATAATTGAATATTTGTTGATTTGAGATTTGATTATCGCATGAGATAATTAAATATTTGTTGATTTGAGATTTAATTATCGTTTTTTTATAATTAAATATTTGTTGATTTGAGATTTCTGATTATCGTTTTGATGATTCGACCTTTGTTGTTTTCTGATTACCGTTTTGGTAACTAGATAATTGCGGTTTTGCGATTTGTGATTTGGATTTTCTAATTATCTTTGTTGATAATTAGATTTTGCTGTCTTCTAATTATCGATACATCGTATCGATAATTAGATATTGTTGTTTTGTGATTTCTGTATTCTGATTATCTTTTTGATAATTAGATTTTGTTGATAATTTGTGAATTTCTTTTATGAAATTAAAAGTTTTCTTTGGTTTTTGTGTTCTTGACCTTATGTTTTTGAGTTCTTCACTGCACCCAGGTTATCACTGTATGTTTGCAATGCCTGAACACTTCTGTCAGGTCTGGTTTCTTTATATGGATTGAGTATTTATTCAAACTACCTATGCTTATGCTGTTGCATTGCAGTTTTTAAATTGTCGAGCACTTGAACTTGCACTGACCAGGCTAACCATTGACTGTTTCTTGCATTTTTGCTCATCATGTTGTTGCAGTCAAGTCTACACTATTTTATCCAAGTAAATTCAGTTGTATTTCGTATAATCTGATGCTTGATACTCACAGACATGATTTAATCTTGGTTCGATTTTCAAATTTGTGTTCGACTGAGAGTTGCTTGACTTCGTCTCGGCCATTCGAGTACATTTTGATGTTGATGATTTTCGTTTTGAGTTTGACGATGTTGTTTTATTTGACTTTGGCTATTTTATTTACCACCTCGGGTAGCACTATCGACCTCGTTCGATTTCACCTGCTGTTCCATGACTGCGACCACTTTGTTGGATTTTTGGCTTCACTGATCATTATGATTTTGATTTTTGTGGCCTCGGTGTGCTTGGCTCTGACCATTCGCGTTCACCCCGGTAGTATACTTGACTTGTTGTTTTACATGATGTTCCTTTTTGACTTGACGATGATATTGTCTTCGGCAAGTGAGTTGAACTGGCTTTGACTTGTTCCATTTATTTATTATTGGTAGTTGGACTCGACAACATGTTGCATATTTGGATTTGCCATGTTGCCACTGCCTTGTGGTTTCGAACCTGTAGCCTTTGTGTTTACTTGTTCATTGAATTGTTGTATCACTTGAGTTCCATTATCAAGTATATCGGTGCATTCATGATGTAGTTTACATTGTCACTTGGCCAACTTATTACCCTTCCTGTACTGTTGGTTTCATGTACATGTCGAGTCTTGTTAACCTTACAAGTACACTATTTGGTTCACGTTGCATTCATTTGCATACTTGTTCATCATGTAGTTCACGTGTGTATTTGTATTGCCGTCTTCATGTACCTGAATACATGTTGTAGCTGTGCATTTGTAGTTCCATTGTGTTATACTACTGCCTTTGTTCTCGAATTTGAAGCTTGCACTGTCTAGTTTCACTGTCGCATTCATGTATTGTCTCTCTTGTCCACTGCTTGACTTAGTGGCCTTTCACTTCGGCTGGCACTAGAGTGTGCAGTCTGGTTGCTTGCTGTTGATCTTCTTGTGACTGCAATCTTGTTGCAGTCTCTGTTTTCTGTCGATTGATTGGAACTTGGGTCGAGACTTGATTTTTATGTCTTGACCATTTCAATTGAATTTGTACATTGTGTAGAATCCAGCTTAAACGCTCGGGTTTGACCTCGTGCTCGCGTTGCGATTTTATTTGAATTTCATTTGAGTTGAACCTGCCTTTTTCTTGGGTTTGACCATGGGCTCGTTTGTGAACTTTCATTGAGCTTTTGTGTATTTCCTTACTGTATTGGCGAGGCAGTGCACGCGTGCATGTACTGCAGCCAATTCAGAACTTGACGTTTTGAAGTGATAATTCAATTGTTTGAATTGATTTAGTTTGATTTGATCATTTTGTTGTTGTCTAATTATCTATTGGATAATTAGATTATGAGTTTCTAATTATTTTCTTAATAATTAGATTTTGTTGTTAATTGCCGTTTAGGCAATTCTGATGTTTTCCAAATTATCTTCATTGATAATCTTTTCATATATCTTTGTTGATATTTTGAATCTGCTGATTTGTTGTTTAACATTGATACATGTTATATTTACCGTTATCCGATCCCTTATCAAAGGATTGGAGATACGAGATTTTTGTGACTGTCGTCTAATTACTATTTAATTATTATTGCTTCTGTGCACTAATAACTGAGTTTGAATTAGACTGACCCGTGTATTATTTTCTTTTGAATGTAATACTCCGGTCAGACCGAGTATTTACAGGTTGTAGATTTTTAGCGTTGGGTTGCTGCTTGAGTTTTGAAGCCACTTCATATCTTTTGGAGTAGTCGTTGTCATTTATAGTAGTTAGTGTATTTGTATAGGAAGATATGTATTTATGTACATTATATACGATAATGAACTTGTATATATAACTTCCTGTGTCGACAGTTGTAGTTGTATCATATGTATTGTATCACATGTATTGTAACTGACATCAGTTATTTTATATATGAGACTTTTTGTTTTATCTGTGTTCCGCATTTATATTATCTGTGTTATTATTATATTTATTGTCCTAAACTATTATGAACCATCGTAGTTCGTTTTATATTGGAATTGGTTATGTCGATGGGAGTAAATAAATAAGCGACGAAAAATTAAAAATATATACCACTCCTATTGAAATAACCAATACTAGTGTAACGCTTAACTATGGATGGCCGCTCCTATCCAGCCTTATTCTTCATGATAACAGACAGTATTTCCTTTAATACTCTTCTTTATTGTGAGCATAGAGGTGGGGCGTCACATTAATCGTGAGTGATTTCTCACCTTTCGATGCTAGAGAGAATAGACAATGAAGTTGAGTTACGAATTCCAAGGTAACGCTAGATAGACATGATTCGATGAAGAAAACAGGCACGACGAACAAGCTGATAAATGGGAAAATCGGTGAGAACTAATCAGAATCAATCTTGATAGAGACAGAAACGAAATGTACGTTGCATTATTATTATAAATTTCAAATCAATATTAATTTAAACACATATTAAATTAAATATATATGTATTTCAAAATCATTGCTTTTAAATAAAAATACATATAAAACAACATATGTTTACATAGTAAAATTTGAAATAAATGAATATATATACTCATAAAGATAAACAACATATTACATGTATATATATAACATACACAAAATCTTATATAAATTACCTATATATATATACACATTCTACTTTAAACCGATACTCATATATATAAACTGATAGGCAGCTATATATAACTATATAAACTGATAAGCAGCTATATATAACTAACTTACATATCAAATTATTCAGTATTAACCATGTATGTTACCAGAACTAATACATTGTACGTTATATGAACAAATACACTATATTACATGCTTTAAAAATGTAATTTATTAAAATATCTATATTAACATATTTCATTATATTGTAAACAGCATACCAATACAGTAACACAAAATTTACTTCACCTATATTATCACATACAGCTAACAAAACTTTCATTATTAAATTTTGTATACTATATAAAATATAAGTATCGGTTTATATAAAATAATATATATAACTATTGTATAACATAACCTTTAAAAAAACAGAGACTAGTATAATATAATCTTTAAAACAAAAAAACTAGTATATAAACAAATTTGAAAAATTTATAAACTTTAAAACTGTATAATAGAGAGCATATATATATACTTAACTTATGCAATCAAACTATAAATATAACTATAGCTAGTAATACCCAGTATAAAATAAACTAACAAAATAATATAAAATACATATTAGTAACCAAAATAATTTGTATTGACTGCTTTATAAGAATACACACATATATACATCATAACATAACTGGCATAATATAATGTATATTAACATATCATTAATAACTGAAATCAGCAAAACAAAATATAAAAATTTTAAACAATTAAAGTAAGATATATACATACACACACACACACACATATATATATAAATTAAAATTAGTATTTAAAACACATTTTAAAAATCAAAATCTCTAGATATTAAAATCAGTACTCATTAAACATGTGTATTGGGACCAATATATTTGTAAATTATATATTAAAAAAAAGAATCAAAGACTAAAACCCAATGTATATATATAACACGCGACCCAAAAAATGTAAAACAGCTAATATATAACTGTATACTTTATATATAAAAATGTAATAAAAGAGTTGTAGGAAAGGTAAACCATATGAAGTATTAAAAGCTGTGGGAAAATTTGTACTTAAAAAGTAATACATATATTTTACTATCAACAGTCTTTAAACTTAAAAAAACAAGAAAGAAGAACAAGAAAATATAAAGAAAAACAAAAAAAAATATGTGCGGACATTACCTCCAAGAAGAAGCACGTGCGAGAAGATGAAGGCAATATGAGATGCGGATGAAATTGTGTACGTGGGTTTTTGTATTTAACATAGGCTTGCGTTAATTTGGTGTATGAAAGGCAAGAAATAAATGATTTGAAACGGTAGAGGAATTATAGGATTTCATTTCTATTAAATACAAATAAGCAAAAGGCAAGTGTAAAAGAGATGAAATAATTTACACGTGTAGTGTAAGGCAAGATTTTTCATTTCTTTTAAAATGCACGACTGATGATTTTAATAGCTAAGGTAAGAAATCAAAAGTGTGCGCATTAGAGAGACGATAATTAAATCAAAATGTACGCCCAAAATTTATAACAAAGTAACGTACTTTGAATTTATTTGTTTCGTATTTATTTAGTAAAATATACGCTAAAGTATATTTCAAAAGATAATGTATCATTTACATAACGCCAAATGATTTAAACAAGAACGGATATAAAACGTACCTAATAAAACGTATTATTAAATAGCTATTTACAGATTATTTATTTCTTAATTTCAAATTTGATTTGTTACATCCATTTGATTTGTTTATTACTTTACTAAGAAAACGGATGTATATACATATAAAAGAAACGTATAAATTTATTTCTTTTTACACATTATTTATTACTTAATTTAAATGTATATAACCAATTTAAAAGAAACAAAATTGGAACAAATGTTGTACAAATATATACAGTTCAAATAAAAGATTTGGAAGTTAAAAATTGAAATTTAAAATTTCAATTAAAATTAAACTTTAACACAAAATCAAAATTACAGAAATTGTTTATATTTATTACAATTTGGGCAAATGATTTATAATCAATTCAAGAAATTTCTAAAATTCAAATTTTTTAAGTAATCAAACACCAAAGTTTTAAATAAGATGAATAAAAATACAAAAATTCAATTAAATATGTAAATAAAACCATTCAAAAATTATTAAAATTTCACGGGTCGAAATTATTAAAATTTTACGGGTCATTACACTCTCCCCCACTCAAAACTTTTCGTCCCCGAAAAGGAAGGAGGTAGGTGAATAGAACAACCAGAAATAAAAGTAGATTGAAAGTCAAGATTTAAACAATTAATTTGAGATTATATAAAAATTTACTTGAAATATTCATTTGAAAACTTCATTTGCAATTCAATTATCTTTAATTCTTTAAAACTTTTCAAAAGCCATTTTTAAAATTTCTTGCTTCCTTTATAACCTTTATATGTTTAAATAACACCTTTATAAATATATGAAAACTATTCGAAAACAATTAGTTACATCATTAGTTATATTTACAAAGAAGCTATTGAAACATTAAATCCATAATTCATAAATATATTAATTTATCTCAAGACACTTTTCAAATATTATTAATAAATTAATAATCATTTTCTTTAAATATGTTTTATTTAATTAATAACTTCTGAAGTATTAATAACACTAATAATTTACTATTAAACCATGTAGTATATAAATAAAAATAATTTAAAAAGGATATATTCAAAAAGGAAAAAGAAGGTAGATTCGGAAAACAGAATATGGGTGAATAAATAGGCTAAGCAGATAGGATAGATTCAAAAGAATAGTATCGGGCACGAATAGTTAATTCAAATCATAAGAATTTAAAATATTAATACAAAATTTCTTTGTTGGAAATACTTTTATAATAAAATACTTTTATATCGAAACCAAATTGTCCTTTCGAAAATACTTTTATAACTCGATGTTTCAGCAAGTTTATTCTCGTTCTTGCAGACTCTAGCCATGCGTTGATCAGGCGCAAAGCTAGAATTCTTCAAGTACTTAGTAGACTTGTTTCAACTCCTAGTGAAAATACTGGAAAAACTTCAAAACCAATATGGAAAGTACAATCCAAATAAATCACATGGATCGCAGGATACATAACAATGGTTACGCCTGGATCACCCACGAAACATCCATATCCTTTAAGCAATCGCTGCCTTGCGAATTTTTCCATGATAACCAAAACTATGGACCGCAGGATACATAAGAGAACGTAAATTTACTACATAAGAGAACGTATATTTACTACATAAGAGAACGTATATTTACTACATAAGAGAACGCGTAAATTTAAAAGCATTACTTTGAAACTGGGCATGTGTTTGATTTAATTTTTGCGTCGGTTTTTCACGCGTCTAAATTTCTTACCTTGGATATAAATAATCAAATAAATCACTAGACATGCATTTTTAAGTGTGAAAGGAATAAATTTTCTTTCCGTTGACTCCATATATTTAATAAATAAAACCCATTGATTTTTCAATAACGTTCAAGTCAAATATTCTTTTCCATTTCTTTACTCTAAGAATCAACACTTTTCTTTGTTCAATTTTATAAAACGTTCGCCAATTTTCCATTTTTCTGTACCGTTAAAACAACACAATAATTTTACCTTAGCTATAAATGGATTATATACTTTTTAAAAATAATAATAATTTATACTGTTACTTATATACATTTTAGTAATAGAATTCTTAGAAAATGGTAAATAAATCCGAAGAATATAAACAAATTCTATTTTTAGTTAAGTAATAACTTTCACAAATTACAGTGTATTAATAAACTGTTGAATTACGCATTTAAAGGGCGCGTTAATTGATGGGATAAATAACATATAAGAAAACGTATGAAATTTAAATTCGTTATTTTCGTTATATTTGGGCATAAAGTATTGCGTCTGTTGTACGCATTTTAAGTATATTTACTTTCCTTCTGATTTAATAGAAGCGTTACCCACTAATTTATAACCGTTCATATTCTAATTTTAGTCTTTGTTCCAAAATCAATTGTCGTGCACGTTTAAAGGGGAAATTCACCGTGCCTTGCCATTACTTCCATTTATTTAAAAATGTGTGTGTGTGTGTGTAGATATATAGACTCTTCCAAGGAGCAGTTAATTTCTTTTAAAGCTGGATTGAAATCACCGAGGGTTTCCACTTTCCTTTGCGTGAATAATTAACAATTATTAATTCATAGACGTTTCAAATTAATAAATATATTTATATTTTTAAAAGAATTTAAGCTTATTCATTTACCATTTTGTTTCTTAGTTAGTAAGAAATAAATAAAATGTTAGATTGGATAGTAGATAGTGGATAAATAAGCTATATAAAAGGCACGTTTTAAATTTACGTTTATACATGTTTTGTTTCATTGGGGGTGTAAATAGTACGTATGTAATAAAATACTCTTTAGCATATACGAGTAGAAAATGAATAAAAACGTGTAAATTTAAATGCGGGACTACGTTTGATTTAAATCTTGCGTCTACAGTGCGCGTTCTTAAGTAATAAATTAATTAACTATAGCCTTCAATGTATCGTACCCTGAATACACGTGCAAACGTTACACTTTCCATTTTCTTCATTTGTTTTAAATTTGGTATAAAACTTTGAATAAAATAGCATTCAAATCTTCATTTATTTCTTACCTATCTTTCATCCCAATCAACGCAAGTTTTAAATCGCGTATATTTTTCCAATTCCATTTCTGGTAAAAGCCGTTACTTTTCTGATAGATTCCTTTCCCACTGTACCATTTTTCAATACATCTTCTCTGGATAATAAATCACGTTCAAAATTTTCCTTTTACCGTCCCTAAAGCAAATTTATATCTTGCCGTTACTTTTGCGTAATCCATGCAAATCTCCACTGAAATCAATACTCACTGAAATATGAGTTTCCAAATCTTTCTTGCCTAAATCAACGCATAGCTCATTGATAAATATCATTCACAAACACTTTTTCTTTACCTCATCTTTTGGACTTCGTCTCCTGGCTTGTGCGGAGCTTCAGGTAATGGCAGTTATTTTCTTTCTTCTTTCTTTTATTTTATTTTTATTTTTCTTTGTTTTCTTTTACTTCACTCAGCTGCTCCACCTGAAGCTTTGAAATTCCATTTTCATTCTCTACCTTTTGCAAACTTTATGCCTAACAGTATCTTACTGTGTGAACTCGCGTGCATAAAAAAAAAGGGAAATCAATTTGCATAAGCACGGTGAAAAATGTAGGTGGGTTATAGGCTGGATTTCGTAAATTTTCAACGTGAATACGTTGCATGTGAATAGGATATAGGCATGAGCCACCTAAGTTTAGCTTATTGTTTTTTTTTGTCTAGCACGTTGTAATATTTGGTTTTAATTTAAGAAAGAAAAATAATAATAACATGCATAAATGGCCGAGAATAGTAGTTGCGTGTTCACTAGTGTGCATAACTTTATGCTGGATTGCAAACTTTATGTCTAACAGTATCTTACTGTGTGAACTCGTGTGCATAAAAAAATAAAAATAAAAAAGGAAAATCAATTTGCATAAGAACGGTGAAAAATGTAGGTGGGTTATAGGCTGGATTTCGTAAATTTTCAACGTGAATACGTTGCATGTGAATAGGATATAGGCATGAGCCACCTAAGTTTGGCTTATTGTTTCTTTTTTTTATCTAGCACGTTGTAATATTTGGTTTTAATTTAAGAAAGAAAAATAATAATAACGTGCATAAATGGCCGAGAATAGTAGTTGCATGTTCAAAATTTTAAACCAAAGTTTCATCACCTTTTGCATTGTTGGAAAAACTAAGTGTGCGTGCACCACTTTTTGATCACAGACTTTATAACTAAATTTCCCACTGTTCACTCTTTAGCATTCATATAATTCAAATAGAAATTTAGGCCGAGATTTGAGAATGAGGTCAAGTCTTGGGTGGAGTGGTCGAGAAATTGTGGCAATCATCCTTTTATTTTAATCTCGTTCCAGTTGTTATTTAAAATTTTGATCGTTTTGAATTTCGTGTAATTAGTTATCCGTTTATCTTATTCAATATCTGAATCGGATTGGCTCATCTTCCAATCATTGATCGTGCCTTCTGTACGCTGTTCTGTTGTGGTTATCGTAGTTTCGAATCAAAATCTTCAGCTTCATAAAAGTGAGTATTCTCACCTGACAAACGTACTTATATATCTGTCAATTTAATAACAAGTGTAATTGTAAAATAATTATGTTTAACTTTATTTGTCTGTGATATTAACTTATGATGGTAAAACCCCATTATTAAATTGACACATCATCAGTTATATTATCTACTGTTAAACGCATACTGTTATTTATTGATCTATTGTTAAATGCATGCTGTTATTTATTTATTTAATTATTTACTTTTTACCACACTGCAAGTTCCCTGTAGAATAAAATCGTTACGGGCTGAAATGATAGGCCTGAACGATATTTAATTATTTTTATTTATTATTTAACTTGGGATTGCGGGTTTGAAATGATAGAACCTGGTTTTTCTTTGTAAATTACGGATTGAAATGATATCTTATCCGTATCATTTGACCTAGGTTAGAAAATAGTATATAGACTCGTGGTTATATATATAAATTTTCCGGAAATAGTAAATATTTTAAAATAGGAAGCTATGACCTTTTGTTTAAAATTGGAATAAAAATGTTCCTTATAATATAGTGATATTATACAAGTTAAGATGTAAGTAATTAAATGTTAAGAATTTTAAAGTATAAATTTAGTTTAAAAAAAATTTAGATTTGAAAAAATAAAAATGGAATTCTAGTTAAGAAATAAAATAGGATGTTTTGGTAAAATTTTAAATATAAGTAAATAAATAAAAGGGTTAAGTTGACTATGTATTAAATGGTTAAATAAGGTGAATACTAAAAATGGAATTTGGAATATAGCTAAATTTTGAATATAAAGTGGTAAGTTAAGAAATTGACTAGAAGTTTAGTTTACTTTGAAGTGGTAAAATTGAACTTAATTATTAAGAAAATATTATGGGAAATTTGCACTTGATTTTTTTATAAGTAAAGCATAGAGAGGTTAGATATATATTTGTAAAATGTACTTTATAAAAATCATAATTTATTGAGTAAATTTAAATGACTATTTAAAGGTGGAATATGATTTATTGGTTTAATTATTGGAGAAACTATAGTGAAGTTTAAAATTTAATTTACTCAAATCTGTGTAAAAGATATTACCGCACTGCGCAAGAGCTGGAGTAAATATAAATGAACTAAGACATAACCTGTGGGATGTATATTGGATTTTTATAAGAATTATAACTTCACTTTTAAACAGTTTAAAATGAAGTATTTGATTTAAAAATAAACTATTTTGGAATTTATAACCACGGGTAATAATAACGTGGGTTGTTATTAGACCGGAATCGGATACTCTCTGTCGATACCGAAAACCACTTTGAAAATCGTGTACGCGGTGGAGATTCCAAAATGAAGTAGGATGGGGGTGACGTTTCCTTTGAGGTAAATACGTGGACCCGACTCCCGTGAGTTGGCATAAGGTGGCTAAAACATGAGTGATTCTCGGATTAATGAGATAGCACCTCTGATCAGACGCACTTCTTCGTATGTCATTCTATTACTTTTGTGATTGTTTTGGTGCGCACCTTTGATTTGGGAGTGTTGTTTGAGGTGGACGATAGTAGCAGTTATGCGTTACCACCGGTCCGGATGCGTAATTGGTATATCTACCCTGGCATTGCCTAGTTGTGTCGTGTCACCTACCATAGCGAGCCTTGTACGAGTTTAATTTTCTCCCGTAGCCCGTGTGGTGTCCTCTGGTGTCTTACCGATCAGGAGGGACTATGATATTGGATGGACTATTGGGACTATTACGTGTTAAGGTGGAAAATGTAAAGCCATAACGCTATTTAAAAGTAAGTTTATTTTAATATAGACACTAGTATAATAGCGAAGTATTACTACATAGTAAATAGTTTAACGGATCCTTAGAGGATGGGCGGTCCCAAGCATCCTTTAAGTTACTTGATCTATATTATAGTACACTTGAATTTGTTTACACTGTATAAGTATGTATGTCATGACTCGAGTGTTTATGTTTTATTTTACGCTCGGGTCAGCCTGAGTTGCAGTTCAGTCTTCATTCCGGAGCTAGGACTTCTGTAGATCACTTTTTAAGCTACTGGCAAACTTTCCTTTTAGTTCCTTATCTTAATTTTCAAGACTATTGGATATTGAGATTTTCTATTGTTGATTCAAACTATATTTGGGTTTAAAGACGATGTAAAGTTTTATTTGTTTTGAGACTTTTAATAGTGGCTTCATGAACCACTACGTTATTTTTAATTCCGCTGCGAGTATTCTGATTTCTGTGTCTGTCTCTGTGATTCTGTGATTATTTATTTACTGTATATTCTGAGATTTTCCAAATTTTATTTACAACGCGGTATTTTGAACAATTCAAGTCCAACGTGTGCGTATGCGAATGGTTGAAAATATTGGGTCGTTACACAAATGATGAGTCTCATTCTGATATCCAGTGGCTAGCATAATTGAAACAAGTTATCAAAGATGCAACCAAGAAAGTGCTAAGACGACGATGGTGACTAAATGTTTAAGGAGGAAAGTCTAAACTTTACCATAAGCGTAAACATGGGATTGAGATTGAATGCAACAGTATTTGGTTTTTAAACAGTAAGTACGTGCAGTTGCACATAAAACAAAGTAGGATTTTTGTTTATTTTTTGTTTAGGAACAAATGTGCATGCCTTACTTGATCCATATCGACAAAATATTTATGTTGTTGTTTTTGGGCCACGCCTATTCAATACAGAATATACCTAAGAGCTATACATACACATATACACTTATTTATGTATATTTATATGTATATGCATGCATCCATACACAGTCTTAATTAAGATGGTATGTTCGTTGAAAGCAATATTTTCGGAACTATAAAATAAATTGTTTTGGACTCATATGTACTTTGTGTGTCATGTACCATAATGGCTGGCATGACTGATAGATTTAACGATATGCTTAAAATGCTTCATCAGAGTAAAGATAATACTATTAGTCTTACAACCATGTGCACTGCAAGTAAAGGAAATGAGTTTAAATGATCGCAAGGACTTAAGTTAACCGTCATTTTATGTACAAAGTACATCATTATTATAGTTGTATTATTTTGTATAGTTGTTATTGCCATTGAACTTTCCACGGCCATTACTCTCTGTTTATATTATACCAGTTCAAGTTATCCAGGCCTTACGTTCAGTTTTAAATGATATTTAAAGCATTTTCTTAAAGTGTTATGCACTTAGGAAGTTGAAATGATAACTGAAGTTTACCCAATTGTTTGCATTATATACCAATTATATTATAGTCATCTCTATATTCAACTATAGTCTCTTTAACAAAAAAATATTTGACGCTTTACTTTTGTTATTACTGACATTTTGCCATCACTATCCAACCAATACTGGATTGGTTAGCTAATCCTTTTGTTTATAATTTTTTTCTTATGTATTTTCAATACCTTTTTTATTATTTATGGCATGAAATGAAGAGTAATTCTCATTCTGCTGAAAATCAGAGTTAATTCTAAAATTGCAAATTCGATGTACGTACAACCGTTCTTATCTTTTTAATTTGAATCTGTTGTTCACATATTTTTTAATCTTATTTTGGTCTAACTAGATTCGATTTTTTAATTTGACATGTTTATATAGTTTACGTATGATTCGATTTAATACTATGTCTATGATGTCTATTCTCCAAATTATAGAGGAGGCATGAGTCCATGAGCAACCGAACTGTGTATCGAGGTATAACATGAATGAATCCGAACTGGATAGGGCCGCAATAGCAAATTAGTAAATGGTATACAACATCCAAGAAGAAAACTTAAACTACTTAATCTGAGAAAAGAGAAGGCACAACACGATAATAGCGATGTAGAGGAGATGGTAGCAGCATTATTGACTCAAAATATTACAAGTACAACTCCAAGAAACAAAATGTTGGTTACTGTTCTTAAACTAAGATAAACAGTTTATGTATTAAAATTTTGTAGTCATGGTTGATCAAACCAAGATTACACCTTTAATGTAGCATCAGATGACAGGGGAACAAATGTATTAAAAGTGCAGTTATTTTGTTCTGCTGTTGTTTTAATTTTTGATTCCTATCAGATCACTGTACTAAAATTTAATTTTAAACTTCTGCGTCCTAAATATTTATCATAGTTTTTCCCTACTCGACGTAGTTCATTCATTTGTGGTAGCCTAGCTAAATGCACTGTGTTGTGCAGTTAAAATCATTATCCATTATCCGACATAAGACTTAGTTCAACCACTTTTTATTATAAACAAAATTGTTGTTCTCTGTTAAATTTGGCTACCTATAGTGCTTGGATTGCTGCACACTTTTTGGCTCTGCTTGGAAATATAAAACTTTTCTGAACAATATTTAATGTGCAACAATGTGAACTTCAATGATAAATGGTTTATATACATCATTCTCCATGCTCCATGAATTGGATGGTGAAACTATTTTCCATGTTAAGCAATTTTCAATTCCAAAGTCATAAAAGTATCGCTTCTAATCATATTTTATTACTCTTCTAACTTAGTTTACAACTCAATATATAGCAGTTGTAATTTAATGTTTTTTTTCCGTCAAACTTGAATCAAAATGGTGCAAAAGATGATACTAAGTTTTCAAAGGCTTTTTGTTTGGCTATGAAAATCAAGGGCATAACAGTTCATCCTACTAATATTCTTAACTAAGGTACATGTGTTAATATAACACTAGATGTTTTTTATTCATATATGTTAGGGAATTTATTACACAAATCTGTTTCCGCCATTTTCCTAAATTTATGTGAATAATCTTGAATTATTTTAGTTTTTCCTTTTCTACCTTACCAAAAGAAATTACAGATCCATGCATTTTATACTTTTTTGCTGATTCTATTAATTTTTACTGAACTTTTTTTCAAATTATTTTGGAGGTTGTAAAAAATAATTGAAAAAGAGATTTTCCATAGTTCTCAAGCTTGATATTTCACGCAAATTGTGTTGAGGTATTGAACATCGAAGGAGAAGAGAAAATGATAACAAGTACAAGGTGATGTTACATGTCAAATAACAATTATTTGGAAGGCGTGTAAATATGATTTGGCTGTTTTGCCAACAGAGTTACATGAAAAAAATGATGTGATTTACTTTTGAAGTGTAAGATTGTAAATGTTAGTCGTGATATGTGCTAATTGCAATTTTTTAATTATTAATATAGACACTATTTTTAAATTTTATCAAGGGAAGAAGACTATTTTTATTTGGTAGTTCCTTTGGTTTGAATATTATGAACTTCTTTTACCTTAATCTTTGTTAATTTAGGTACTCTGAAACATGAGATTGAGAAATGGTTTTTCACCATTAATCAACATATTTATGATCTTTTCAATGATATGTGTTATTTACATGCAAATTGTAACAACCCGTATATTTGGACCATTTAAATTGACAATAATCCACACATGTCAACTTAAATAATACAAAACACGAATCATTATGGGATTATAAATACACAAATGTAAATGAGAATCAATATAACATCACAGACACAGAATAGTCACAGAATAATGCAGCGAAAAATACATCGTCATAATAGCAGTTCATGAAGCTACTACATGAAGTACAACAATGTCCCAACATAAAGTGACTGAAAAGAAATACATAAATGTCCAACAGACTAGTAAATCAATACTGGAATAGAAATAGACTGATAAAAATAAATGCTAGGCCTTCAACGTCTTCAACCAACCTTGATCAGCAACTGGATAGCTTCAAACTGACCCGAGCATATACAAAAGGAAACACTCGAGTCAGGACTCAAAATTTTATACAAGATAACCAAGTGCAGGGAATAAAGTCCATAACTCAAAGATGAATAAAATAACATCTCTAAGGGTCCGATAAACTATCTATATATATACAATAGAATACGATATGTAGATAATGTCTAATCAGTAAAGTACGATATTAAAATAGCGTTAAGGCGTTACCATAATTCCCCTTAACACATTTTATAATGCCATAACCTATACAGCACCGTAAACCCTACCGTAAACTAGTGGTTATCAGAGGATACCCCATAGATATAACACAAAACAAAACGTAGTGGTCGTGAATAGGATAATCAGTATGACAAGGTGCATGAGGCGATACCAACTAGGATACTAGTAGTTGCGTGATCCGGACTGATGTTGAGCATAGCCAGCAGCTACCTCAACACCGCGAAACAACACTCCTAAATCAAGGGGTGCACCCAAATCGAATCACAAAAGCAATAGATATGGTATCGAAGTAGTGTGTCCGCTAGAGGTGGCGAACCTCAATGGCCTGGTGCGGCTCCTGTTTTAGTCATGTCAGGGGTCATCCAATATCGTTCTCTTTCTTCAGTCAATGCGTTCACCAAACCATCCACTTCATTCTGGATCAACACTCCGCGTATAATAGTTATTAAAGTGGTTTTCGGTATCGACAGAGAGTATGTCCATCTCCGATCCCGGTCTCTTTAATAACTACGTATTTATTACCCGATGGTCAGTTAAATTAAAGTTTAAACAAATCAAAGTCCAAAAGTCAAGTTGCAAATTTGACTTTCAAAATTTGGCATTTTCACGATTCAATTTATTTCAGATATTTAAATTCATATTTCCAAATGAAATTTTAGTTCAAACATTCGAGTAAACAATATAATTAAGTATTCAAGTTCAATTTAATAAGATCTAAATTTCACTTCTTAAATTTAGTTAATAATCAATTATTTCAATTTAATGGTCAATTTAGTTCAAATCGTTAAATCAAATTCTATTCATTTCAATTCGTATTTACATTCATCGTTACATTAAATATAATCATAAATTTGATTAAATCAATTTCGTTAACTAAATTCCCTTTTATCAAAACTTCATTTGATTTATTTACCAAATTCAGTTAAATTTCTATTCAAAGAAATCCGTTTCCATTTATTTGGTTTCATGATCTACATATCACAAATAAGTTATTTCCGAGTTACAAATCAACTCAATCCATATTACGTTTACAATGTCCTGATTTGATTAATTCATTAAATTTAAAATCATTTTAAATATAAATTATCACTAAATTAAATCCATAAAACTTTAGTTAGTTTGTATTCCACTTAAGTCAAATTTTACTTAATCTCGCATTAAATTTATAACAAGTTCCAAATTTGTTTAATTGAAACCGAGTTTAAATCTAAATCTAACAAATCTAATAAGTTTTTAAATTTTTAAATTCTAAAACTTACTTGTTTCTCAATCTCATTTCAATTAAATTTGCCAATTCATTTTATTCAATTACATAGGTTTATTAATCCGTTTAAATTAAATTCATTAATTTATTAATTTAATCCATTAATTTATTTAAATTTAATCCATTAAGTTCGTTACTTAAATTCCAAACAAATTGTTAAGTTCATTCCTTAATTTCAAATAGATTTCAATTTCAAAATGATTTTTTTTGTTGACCAATCGAGTTTCTTATTTTTAATTATCTATCCTAGGCCAAGTTGTTTAATTGGGTATTTACCATTTCAACCCAATACCATTCAATATAAAACAAAGCATAGCAAAGGGAACTTGCAATGTGATAACTGGGATGGTGTCAAAGTAAATAAACAAGCAATAGCAACCATACATAACAATTCAACAATTTATTTAAATAATCCCGAAATAATCGTATTAACTTACATTTGTTATTTATGCAATTTAATAAAATTATTCCTAGAATCCATACTATCGTTTCATGCAGATTAAAGATTATTACATTATGGTTTCCACTTGGTGTCTTTTATCAAATTACCACATCAATCATACATTCAATAGTTCAAAGTGAGGTTAAAGCTATTTCCACGTGTCGATTTATTTAATATTTAAAGGGGTCAAGTTCAACATATATAATCCATTTTAAATTGTTAACTATCCTATATTAAATTCAATTTCATATTAATTATGCTTATATTAACAACCAAATTTAACATCACATAGAAAATTTAGTGTCACAACTATTTACCATAAACCAACATCAAATCACAATTTATCACGTTAAATCTCTTTAAACAATACATGGCGTCAATTTAGCAATTTTAAATTCTATCAATACTCAAATTTAACTTGTATAGCAATTAACAGTTTATGTGAAATTTTTTTAACCTCAACCATTTTAACATCAAAATTAATATTAACAACAACTATCACTTGATTATCATAGCATAATAGATTGAGTCGTGAATGAAATATTTACCTTGCGTGGTTAGAGATTTGACGACGAAGCACGAAGACGAATAGATGAGAGGCACTAACAAGCATGACACAAAAGAGAACACAAATTGCAATCAAACAATAATTAAATTGACAATTCTGTTCAATACAATATATATATATAGATTTTATATATAATCATACCAAAGCAAAGAAACTAGATAGATCCGACAAGCTGAATGGAAGCCTAAGTCTCCGAAGCAGTAGCTGAAGAAAACACAGTAAAACACTGTATGTGAGCAACAAGAATTTTCAAAGTTATATACCGCTATTATAGTATACAGTTTCATATATAATTATATATATAAAACGCTGAAATACAGCTGAGGCCAAGGCGAGGCACAGTAATGACGGGGGAGCGGGGACGTCGCGGTGGTCAGAGAAGGCGGTTGCGGGCTGGGGTTCGGCTGGTGTTCGGCCGGGGTCGCTGGCGGGTTCGGGTGGCGGATTGTGGCAGCGGGGACATGGGCTGGACGTGGGTGGGTTCAGGTGGCGGATGGTGGACTGGCGAGTGGGTGTGTAGGCGGAACAGTGGGGAGGGTGGAGCGGGCTGTGGATTGGGTATGGCAGTGGATGGAGGCTGGTGGATGGCGGATGTGGGTTGGTTGCTGGCGATGTGGGTGGAGCAGGCGGGCGTGGGTGGAACAGTGGAGGGCGGTCGCTGGCGATGCGGGTGGAGCAGGCGGAGTGGGTGGCGTAGTGGAGGGCCGTCGCTGGCGATGCGGGTGGAGTTCGGCTGGGGTGGGTGGTGTGGCGGAGCGGGCGGCGTGGGTGGAGAGGGTGGCGTGGGTGGAGAGTTTCATTATCTGGAGGGAGATAAAATATATAAGAAAATTTACGAAGAGGAGGGAGAAAGAGCACGTACCAGAGAATTTTAGTGTGAAGTGAGCAATTAATGAAGGAAGAGGGTAGCAGATATATACGGAGATGTTTAGAGTCCCAAAGTCACAGCAATGATGTCCTCGGTAAACGTGATGGCTATTGGGTTTCCTATAGAGCTGAATGGTCAAAGTCCCTTAGAATTCTGAGCGGGAGACAGTTGGGTACCGGTCCGGGCTGCGTAATGGATCGGTTTATAATCCGTTAAATAATTATCAATTTCAATGCCGAACTCCGATTGACGTAAATAAATATAACGTTTTGATTAGCGCGACGAGGCGAACGCAACGGTATGAAGATTTTGACGATTTGACACTGTTTGTGAAATTGTTAATTACTAATTTAGCTGTTTGCTTGCGCGGACAATTTAACTATCAATTAAATGCGAAATTTGATGAAACGAAATGCGTCGTCATGATCAGAATATTTTTCTTATGCAACATTATGAAAAATATTTGGATTCAGGCAGTAGAAAATTCACACTTAGAATTCAAACTAATATGTAAATGCAACGAACGAAATTGACTTCAATATTATCCAATGAAATCTGACGTACGCTATGTCTATCTACACGCATTCCAAATGTGAATTTTGGATAGCAACCGAAGTTGTTTGTGAAGATTCGAATTTCTACACTAAATAAGTGATTTTACAATTTTAAACTGGGTCTGAGTTTCAGGGTCGTTACATTCTCCCCCACTCAAAACTTTTCTTCCTCGAAAAGGAACAAAGTAAAGAGTGGAAGAATAGATAAAAGAGACCCGATGGATATAGAATAGATTATCGAATAAAGTATAGAATACAGAATGGAATTTACCTTCAACAAACAATTCTGGATTAGAATCTCGAATACTCTCCTTAGTTTCCCAAGTACAATCACGATCATCGGGACTCCATTGGACTTTGACTAGGCTAACAGATTTCCTTCTAAGCTGCTTCATATCCCTATCAATAAAACGAAGCGGTCTCCTCTCTATAGTCAAATCCGGCTCAATATCAACCTCATCTAACTGAGCAGTAGGAATTGTCATGGATGGATCATGCACAACCTTTCGAAGATGTGAAACATGGAATACGTTGTGCACGCCCTCAAATTTCTCCGACAGTGTAACTTTGTAAGCTTGTGTACCAATTCTCTCGGTGATAGTGAATGGTGCAACAAATTTAGGAGCAAGCTTCCCTCTTCGACCAAATCGAATAACATTCTTCAAAGGTGATACCTTCAGAAATACCTCATCCCCAACCTGGAATTCCAAATCTCTTCTACGCCTATCTGCATAGCTCTTCTGCCTATCCTGTGCGGTCTTCATCTTCCTTTTGATCTCATTAACCTTCTCGGATGCTTCCATAATCATATCTGGGCCAAGAATTAATCGATCACCAGGCTCAATCCAAAACGATGGCGATTTGCATGGCCGTCCATATTAAGCTTCGAATGATGCCATATCGATACTTGCCTGATTATAAAGATAGTTAAATTTCAATTCAATTTTACTTATTCAAATTGAAATTTTTTGATTACCCGATAACTGTTATTATAAGTGAATTCAACCAAATGGAGATGGTCTTCCCAGGATCCACCGAAATCAATAATGCAAGATCGGAGCAGATCTTCCAAAATCTGATTTACCCTCTCAGTTTGGTCATCTGTCTGAGGATGATAAGCTGTACTCAGATTCAGTTTAGTGTCCAAGACGTCCTGAAATGCCTTCCAGAATTTACTAGTGAATAAAGGATCTCTATCGCATACAATACTAGATGGAACTCCATAAAGTCTAACAATCTCTCTCATATAAATCTCGGCCAAACTCGAAGCAGTACGAGTGGTCTTAACAGGAATAAAGTGAGCAGATTTGGTCAACCTATCAACAATCACCCATATACTCTCGTTACCTTTTCTGGTCCTCGGTAATCCATCAATGAAGTCCATAGAAATCTGGTCCCATTTCCAACACGGAATCTCTAGGGGTTGAAGTAATCCTGCCGTCTTCCGGTGATCGGCCTTGACTTGCTAGCAAGTGGTGCATCTACTGACATATACAGAAATATCTCTCTTCATCCCACTCCACCAATATAAACGCTTCATATTTCGATACATCTTGGTGACGCCAGGATGAAATGAAAGTGATGACTGATGGTTCTCTCTAAGTACTTCTTGTCTCAATCCATCGACATTTGGAACACAAATACGGTTGTCAATCCTCATAACTCCATTACTATCTATCTGTACTCCCGTTTTACTGTCAGCATTTCCAACTCTACCAAGAACTAACTCCTTCATGCGATAGAGAAAGGTGCCCTCATATTGCTTAGCTTTGATGTGATCCATAAGAGATGGGGAGATAACAAGCTGAAATAGCATGCCTTCTACAAGATTACAACATGACAATGCTTTGCTACGGCTCAAAGCATCAGCTACAACATTTTCTTTCCCAGGAGTATAATTGATGTCGAGATCATATGCAACTAAGAATTCGAGCCATCGGACTTGTCTCTGGTTCAAATCCTTCTGAGAAAAAATATACCTCAAGGACTTATGATCAGTGAATAATTCAAATTTTGTTCCCAAAGATGATGCCTCCATAGTTTCAAAGCAAATACAACTGCAAGAAGCTCTAAATCATGAGTTGCATAGTTTACTTCATGGGTCTTCAACTGACGACCAGCATAAGTAACAACCTTACCGTTTTGCAGCAAGACAGCGCCTAAACCTTCTCGACAAGCGTCGGTATAGACAGTTAATCCTTCACTCCCATCAATTACCGCAAGAACTGGGGCTAAAGTTAACTTACGTTTCAACTCATTAAAAGCTGATTCGCACTTCTGACTCCAAATAAACTTGACATCCTTTCGAGTTAAAGCAGTAAGTGGGGCAGAAATCCGGGCAAAGTGCTCAATAAATCTGCGATAATAACCGGCCAATCCCAAGAAGCTACGAATCTCTGTAGGAGTTTTGGGAGTCTCCCAATCCTGTAGATAAATTTTCAAATTAGAAAGGAATAAGATGGATCGAATAGAAATAACGAATAGGATGAACTTACATTGATTATGGCGATCTTAGCTGGATCGACCGAAATCCCATTTTCAGAAACAATATGACCAAGGAATCGTACTTCGTCTAGCCAGAAGTGGCATTTCGAGAACTTGGCTTCAAGCTGATGATTTCAGAGAGTTTGCAGAACATAAGCAAGATGTGTCTCATGCTCTTTCTCATCTTTGGAGAAGATGAGAATATCATCAATGAAGACAAGAACAAACTTGTTAAGGACATCACAGAAGAATCGATTCATCAAGTCGACGAAATAAGCAGGGGCGTTGGTCAACCCGAACGGCATAACCAACCATTCATAGAATTCGTTCTCAGTACAGAAAGCTGTCTTATGGATACTATCTTCTGCTACTCTGAGTTGGTGGAACCCAGTGGCTAGATCAAGTTGAGAGAAGACTTTAGCTCCATGGAGCTAATCTAATAAATCATTTGTGTGAGACATCGGATAGCAATTTTTGAGAGTGCGTTTGTTTAGTTCTCTGAAATCAACACACATGTGAAGAGATCCATCTGATTTGGTGACAAATACAACTACGGCGCCCCATTCAGAACAACTTATCCTAATTAAACCCTTAGGAAGCAGATCATCAATTTGATTTTTTAGTCAACTTCTTCCTTAGGAGCCATCCTTCTGTGAGGGAGAACTACGGGAGTAGCTCCAGGAATAAGGTCAATGCGAAAATCAATCTCCCGTTTAGGCGGCAGAGAGTTGACCTCTCCAAATACATCGGGAAATTTCTGAATAATAGGAGTGGTACTAAGATCATCCGAGTGAGCATCAAGAGAGAATATGAAGCTTCCGGCATATTTCTGAGGTGATTTGCATTCAATGACAAGCGATAGACCCTTGTCATTGACTAGGGAAACAGAACGAGCTTTGCAAGAAATAACAGCATTGAATTTTCTTAACCAATCAGCACCAAATAAGATGTCAAATGCTATGAAGCCAAGCACATAAAAATCCCAAGTGAATCGATATCTTCCATACAAAAGCACAACCTCTTTACAAATTCTACTGAGGTTGGCAAGTCCTCCAATAGGGTTGGAGACATATAAGGAAGTAGTAGCAAGAGTAGGTTCAAATTTGAGCTTATTACAAAGATCAATAGATATGAAGCTATGAGAAGCACCAGTATCAAATAATACCCTAACAGGTAAATCATGTAATGAAAAAGTACTTCGTAAGGTACCTCGGTCATCCTGAGCAGGTGGTGGAAGTGGTGCAGGAGTGGTGATAGAAAATACTCCAGATGGTGTGCCTCTCTTTCGCAATGCGCAGTCTTTCTTGAAGTGACCAGGCTGGAGGCAGGCATGGCATAAATCACTCCTCATTTGAGAAGGTGGTGGAATAGCAGCTCCCGTAGATGGACAGCTATTTTCATAATGACCCTTCTTGTCGCATTTGAAGCAAGTGATATTAGCAAGGTCGATTGGGCTTTTTTGGGCATATCCTAATCCTGTAGTCTTTTGCCAAGCTTTCTTTTGTTGATCAAAGTTCATCTTCCTCTTTTCGGGCTGGCTAGAAGAGGACTGAGTAGGAGTGGCCTTGGAAGTGGGTCCCCTTGGATTTTCCTCATATCTAAGAGCATAATCAACAAGCTCTGTGAAGGTGCAGTGGGTGTGGCCAATAAGCAAGTCATAATATTCTGGTCTAGCTCCCAAAATCAATTTCTCGTTCTTCAGAAGTGGTGTATCAATCAAGCCAGGTCCGAACTTTGACAGTTCATGGAATTTCCTCTCATACTCAGAAAAAGTCATACTGCCTTGCTTAAGATCCATAAAAGCTCTGTAAAGTTGGGTTCTCCTAGTAGCTGGCATCCATTGTGCCGAGAAAGTATCCCTAATCAAAAGATAGACTAGATGAATAACATTTCAAAGATTGAAAGAAGAATTTAGACTACGAAATCCAAACAAATTTATACCTAAACTGGGCCCAAGTGATGGTGTTCTCCTCGATACGAGAAGTAACGGATTCCCACCAATCTTGTGGGGCATCCTGAAGTTGACAAGCAACAAGCTGACGCTTCCGAGCATCAGTGATTTCCAATCCAGAAAATATCTTCTCTAAGCCTTTGAGCCATCGCTGGGCTTCGATGATGCTCACGGATCCGGAAAACTTAATACCCCCCAGCTGTGTATACTCCTTACTATGAGTGGTGAATTTGACTGGAGCTGGGACGACGGGTGCAGCCCGGGCAGGACCATTGCCTCTTCCTCCCCTATTGTTTCTGTCGGTACTCATCCTGAAAATATCGAAAGAGATTTAGAACCAAGGATAGAAAAATCATAGAGCTTTAAGAAAAATCCAATTTACGAATCAAAAGAAGTTGGAATTAAAAAGATTTGGATATTGAATCGATTCTCCTCATTCTAGGGTATTGCTACCCTATCTCTAATGAGTTTATATAACCCGAAACTAAGGCTTTTAGGGAAACCAAAGCTCTGATACCAACTGTAACAACCCGTATATTTGGACCATTTAAATTGACAATAATCCACACATGTCAACTTAAATAATACAAAACACGAATCATTATGGGATTATAAATACTTAAATGTAAATGAGAATCAATATAACATCACAGACATAGAACAATCACAGAATAATGCAGCGGAAAATACATCATCATAATAGCAATTCATGAAGCTACTACATGAAGTACAACAATGTCTCAACATAAAGTGACTGAAAAGAAATACATAAATGTCCAACAGACTAGGACATCAATACTGGAATAGAAATAGACTGATAAAGATAAATGCTAGGCCTTCAACGTCTTCAACCAACCTTGATCAGCAACTGGATAGCTTCAGACTGACTCGAGCATATACAAAAGGAAACACTCAAGTCAGGACTCAAAATCTTATACAAGATAACCAAGTGCAGGGAATAAAGTCCATAACTCAAAGATGAATAAAATAACATCTCTAAGGGTCCGATAAACTATCTATATAAATACAATAGAATACGATATGTAGATAATGTCTAATCAGTAAAGTACGATATTAAAATAGCGTTAAGGCGTTACCATAATTCCCCTTAACACATTTTATAATGCCATAACCTATGCAGCACCGTAAACCCTACCGTAAACTAGTGGTTATCAGAGGGTACCCCATAGATATAACACAAAACAAAACGTAGTGGTCGTGAATAGGATAATCAGTATGACAAGGTGCATGAGGCGATACCAACTAGGATACTAGTAGTTGCGTGATCCGGACTGATGTTGAGCATAGCCAGCAGCGACCTCAACACCGCGAAACAACACTCCTAAATCAAGCGAATCACAAAAGCAATAGATACGGTATCGAAGAAGTGTGTCCGCTAGAGGTGGCGAACCTCAATGGCCTGGTGCGGCTCCTATTTTAGTCATGTCAGGGGTCATCCAATATCGTTCTCTTTCTTCAGTCAATGTGTTCACCAAACCATCCACTTCATTCTGGATCAACACTCCACATATAATAGTTATTAAAGTGGTTTTCGGTATCGACAGAGAGTATGTCCATCTCCGATCCCGGTCTCTTTAATAACTACGTATTTATTACCAGATGGTCAGTTAAATTAAAGTTTAAACAAATCAAAGTCCAAAATTCAAGTTGCTAATTTGACTTTCAGAATTTGGCATTTTCACGATTCAATTTATTTCAGATATTTAAATTCATATTTCCAAATGAAATTTTAGTTCAAACATTCGAGTAAACAATATAATTAAGTATTCAAGTTCAATTTAATAAGATCTAAATTTCACTTCTTAAATTTAATTAATAATCAATTAATTCAATTTAATGGTCAATTTAGTTCAAATCGTTAAATCAAATTCTATTCATTGCAATTCGTATTTACATTCAGCGTTACATTAAATATAATCATAAATTTGATTAAATCAATTTCGTTAACTAAATTCCCTTTTATCAAAACTTCATTTGATTTATTTACCAAATTCAATTAAATTTCTATTTAAAGAAATGCGTTTCCATTTATTTGGTTCCATGATCTACATATCACAAATAAGTTATTTCCGAGTTACAAATCAACTCAATCCATATTACGTTTACAATGTCCTGATTTGATTAATTCATTAAATTTAAAATAATTTTAAATTTAAATTATCACTAAATTAAATCCATAAAACTTTAGTTAGTTTGTATTCCACTTAAGTCAAATTTTACTTAATCTCACATTAAATTTATAACAAGTTCCAAATCTATTTAATTGAAACTGAGTTTAAATCTAAATCTAACAAATCTAATAAGTTTTTAAAATTTTAAATTCTAAAACTTACTTGTTTCTAAATCTCATTTCAATTAAATTTGCCAATTCATTTTATTCAATTACATAGATTTATTAATCCGTTTAAATTAAATTCATTAATTCATTAATTTAATCCATTAATTTATTTAAATTTAATGCATTGAGTTCGTTACTTAAATTCCAAACAAATTGTTAAGTTCATTCCTTAATTTCAAATAGATTTCAATTTTAAAATGATATTTTTTGTTGACCAATCGGGTTTCTTATTTTTAATTATCTATCCTAGGCCAAGTTGTTTAATTGGGTATTTACCATCTCAACCCAATATCATTCAATATAAAACAAAGCATAGCAAAGGGAACTTGCAATGTGATAACTGGGATGGTGTCAAAGTAAATAAACAAGCAATAGCAACCATACATAACAATTCAACAATTTATTTAAATAATCCTGAAATAATCGTATTAACTTACATTTCTTATTTATGCAAATTAATAAAATTATTCCTAGAATCCATACTATCGTTTCATGCAGATTAAAGATTATAACATTATGATTTTCACTTGGTGTCTATTATCAAATTACCACATCAATCATACATTCAATAGTTCAAAGTGAGGATAAAGCTATTTCCACGTGTCGATTTATTTAACATTTAAAGGGGTCAAGTTCAACATATATAATCCATTTTAAATTGTTAACTATCCTATATTAAATTCAATTTCATATTAATTATCGCTTGTATTAACAACCAAATTCAACCTCACATAGAAAATTTAGTGTCACAACTATTTACCATAAACCAACATCAAATCACAATTTATCACGTTAAATCTCTTTAAACAATACATGGCGTCAATTTAGCAATTTTAAATTCTATCAATACTCAAATTTAACTTGTATAGCAATTAACAGTTTATGTGAATTTTTTTTAACCTCAACCATTTTAACATCCAAATTAATATTAACAACAACTATCACTTGATTATCATAGCATGATAGATTGAGTCGTGAATGAAATATTCACCTTGCGTGGTTAGAGATTTGACGACGAAGCACGAAGACGAATAGATGAGAGGCACTAACAAGCATGACACAAAAGCGAACACAAACTGCAATCAAACAATAATTAAATTGACAATTCTGTTCAATAATATATATATATATATATTTAGATTTTATATATAATCATACCAAAGCAAAGAAACTAGATAGATCCGACAAGCTGAATGGAAGCCTAAGTCTCAGAAGCACTAGCTGAAACAAACACAGTAAAACACTGTATGTGAGCAACCAGAATTTTCAAAGTTATATACCGCTATTATATTATACAGTTTCGTATATATTTATATATATAAAACGCTGAAATACAGCTATGGCCAAGGAGAGGCACAGTAATGACGGCGGAGCGTGGACGTCGCGGTGGTCGGAGAAGGCGGTTGCAGGCTGGGGTTCGGCTGGGGTCACTGGCGGGTTCGGGTGGCGGATGGTGGCAGCGGGGCCACGGGCTGGACGTGGGTGGGTTCGGGTGGCGGATGGTGGCAGTGGGGCCATGGGCTGGACGTGGGTGGGTTCGGGTGGCGGATGGTGGACTGTACGAGTGGGTGTGTAGGCGGAACAGTGGGGAGGGTTGAGCGGGCTGTGGATTGGGTAGGGCAGTGGACGGAGGTTGGTGGATAGCGGATGTGGGTTGGTTGCTGGCGATATGAGTGGAGCAGGAGGGCGTGGGTGGAACAGTGGAGGGTGGTCGCTGGCGATGCGGCTGGAGTGGGTGGCGTAGTGGAGGGCGGTCGCTGGCGATGCGGGTGAAGTTCGGCTGGGGTGGGTGGCGTGGTGGAGCGGGCGGCGTGGGTGGAGAGGGTGGCGTGGGTGGAGAGTTTCATTATCTGGAGGGAGACAAAATATATAAGAAAATTTAGGAAGAGGAGGGAGAAAGAGAACGTACCAGAGAATTTTAGTATGAAGTGAGCAATTAATGAAGGCAGAGTGTAGCAGATATATACAGAGATGTTTAGAGTCCCAAAGTCGTAGCAACGATGTCCTCGGTAAACGTGATGGCTATTGGGTTTCCCAGAGAGCTGAATGGTCAAAGTCCCTTAGAATTCTGAGCGGGAGACAGTTGGGTACCGGTTCGGGCTGCGTAACGGACCGGCTTAAAATCCGTTAAACAATTATCAATTTCAATGCCGAACTCCGATTGACGCAAATAAATATACCGTTTTGATCAGCGCGACGAGGCGAACGCAATGGTATGAAGATTCGAATTTCTACACTAAATAAATGATTTTAAAATTTTAAACTGGGTTTGAATTTCAGGGTCGTTACACAAATATTCAGTCATTGATATATTTTTGAAAAATTGTAACCTTTCATAGATATTGTATTTATAACTGTATCATTCAAAATGCAATATAATTGCATCATTCAAATCAGCATGTATAAAATTAATAAATTTGCAATTAAAATCTATTCATATTCGGTGTGCATTTAAAATTATAAATACATTTTCATAATGAGGTTAAATTACTATCACTAACACCAAATAAAATCACCTACTAGAGCCAAAATTAGTATTGCATCACACAAATGCAGTTAAAATATTCAAATGAAATAATAATTTCTCAATTTCGAAAATACTATAAAATAATAACAGCTTTTACTCAGTGCTTTTAAATTATAACTGCAATAAGCTCGAATAAATCATCGAGTACAACCAAAATTATTACTACATCACATAAACATAGTTGAAATATTCAATTGCTACCATGCATAATTCAAAATTGTCATTAAATTATAACCGCATTTTCTTAATGTAGCTAGATTTTAATCGTATTAAGATTGAATAAATTTAAAAAATGTAGCCAAAATTATTACTACATCCGATAAATATGGTTAAAAATCTTCAAATGTGGTTAAATTAATCCGAAACTTTATAGTATATTATAACTGCATTTCTTAATTTAATTAATTTATAACTGCTTTAAAATTGAATAAAATTAACAAATACAATCAAATCATTAATAGTAAATACAGTTAAAAAATTCTAATGTAGTCAATTAATTCAAAAAATGGCTATAAAATGTTACACCATTTTTTTATGGGGTTAAATTATAACTGCATTAAGTTTGAATAAACTATCAAATACAAAATTATTACTATATTACATAATGCAGTTACAATATTCAAAGGCAACCATAATTGTATAATTCAAAAAAGTTCCTTTCAAATATGCTAAAAGATAATAACTGTATAGCAACCGCACGATAAAGAGTCTTATATAGATATTATTATGAACAATAAATATATTTTTTCATCGAATTAAAGAGCCTTCAATTACTTTTAGCGATTTTTTTTTAAGTAGTCACCCTTTTCTTAGTTGAGTTCACGTGTCAGATTAATCTTTCTAAAAATAACTGTGTGTGAAGCATGGGTTCACACTAATATATATATATTTATATATATATATAATATATATAAACAAATATGGGTAAGCTGCTTATATATGCAACAACTACATGCATGTTACTCAAAAATGTATGCAGATGTAATACAAATATATATATATATATATATACACATATACATATATATGTGTATATGCAGACCCGTTATAAATATGTGCAGACCCATTATATACCCTACATTATAATATGTACCCATTATAGATATACACAATACGAAATATATATGCATACCCAAATAAAAATATATATGCATAATACCTGAAACAACACTTAAACTGTTATATTATATGTATACTAATATTTTATTTTTCTTGAACATATCAACACATACCTTTATATATTTAACTAATATACACACTGAAGGTGCCAAGACGTACATATATTTTACTAATTTATATAATATATACTATACTGAACAACATATAATACTATTCTTATATTATAACTAACTGAACGACTATATGAAATGTTTATGCAAACTATATATAAAAAAGTATATAAACTAAACACATATAACTTAATCTATATACTACAAACATATATATGAATAAGAAAAGTAAAACTTACAAATGGAATGTACAGGTTAGTATAAACAAATATAACTATATAGATTTATATAAATTTTTATATCTATATCAACAGAACCACACATTAATACAACTTATATATATTGTTCTAAATACATACTTCTTAAAGAAAAAATCAAAACAAAAATATAACTTTCTACATATCAACAAATATACATGTATACACCTTTTTAAACATGTACCGTTGTATATGCATATCACTACTAATATGACTAATATATATAGAGAGGTATATATTAAAGCTCACACTTGTAGACAACAATAATATATGCCAACTAACAAACTACATAATATAATATATAACTTGATCTAGTTATAAATACACATATATTATATATATATACACGTTACCTGCATACACTAACAGAAAAGCAGAGGAAGAGGCTCGGGTGGGAAAATGAGAGAGGCGAGAGGGAGAGAGGCTTCGGCATGGGCTTTCACGTTGAAGGAAGGTGGGAGAGAAGGTGAGGACGTGGTCTGGGAAAGTGGGAGGCAAGTGGAGGCGGTCGGCTATCGGTCTGGGTGGAGCAAGAGGAGTGAGGCTATGGATCGGTGATTGCTTCACATAAAAGAAAAGAGGATGAACACGCAAAGAGGTGACATGCAGGCTCTAAATAAAAAGTAATATGAACTTGATATATAGATGTGTTTTGGTAAAACAAAAAAGAACACATGGGAAAAGGAAGTGAATGAATGTGAGATGATGAAAACAAAAAAGTGAATATGGCAACCGATGAGAATATTAAAAGTTTGCTATTAGTATCTAGGAATATGGAAAAACAAGTGGCTGTTTTGAATTCAACAGGTAGGTATATGAAAGGGTGGATGGAAACCAAAAAGTTTTAAAACGTGTACCGGTACGATTAAACATTCCACAGATTTCATCGCGTACTAGACACCGAAACACGATATGAATATACTACGGAGATCAGCACAACGAGTCGATCAAAACGGTATACATATATTAGTGGTACGATCATCTTATCAAAAGTCGATAATCTGTATCAGAAATGCTGCTAAAACGCCGCAAATAAGATAAATGGAGCAATACCAGTCCAAATTTGATGAAATAAAATATGATGCCTCACTCAGAATATGATTTACAAATTTATTTTATAAAAATATTCAGGTTTGGATAATATTTTATTATCATCGATTATTAACTGATTTGAATTTAAATTCCATATTTTCTGATGAAAATTTACCATTTACTATGTTTAAATATACGTATCTCAAATATCAAATTTTTATTTCAAAATTGTATTATTTAAAATTTCATAAAAATTCAATTAAATACATTAATAAAACAAATAAAATTTTATGGGTCTTTACAGCTTCAGTAGGCGGTGGCTAGTGGCGCTAGAGGCAAAGATCAATGGCGGCGGCTCTCTGGTGATGGTAGGCAATGGATCGGTAGTAACTTAGGATGCTTGGACTGGTCTGGATCGAAAAGATAAAGTGAGAGAATGGGAGATCTGATCCCACATGTACATATATAATAAAAGAGAAGAGAAAATAGGAAAAATTTGCTAAGTACTTGGATTGGCACCGATCTGATCCAATTGATCCGTACTGATCCAAATATACTCCTTTGAAAGACTTCAATTTCATCCACTTAGCCTACTCGATGGTTGTATCCATCTTGGAAGTTATCAAGTTAAGATCATTCCATAATTTCGAATAATGAAGGTTCAAAACTAAGGACTAGACAGTTTGCTGGTACGCCATATACGACTGTTCAAGATGGCTAGAGACGACCAATGAAAATCCATAAAACATAAATCAAAAGATGAACAATTCCAGAGCACATCTAGTTTCCAATGAAGGCATACTCTGTAGGGAAAAAATTTATAGGGTTTTTAACCTAGTAGAAGTCAAAAAGAGTTAGAGCATTCAGATTAAGCCAAAATGACTTAAAACTTAACTAGAAGGGAGAAAAGGACAAGATAAAGGAACACATGAAGTTTAAGCCAAAAATATGCCAACTCTTTGGATCGATACTGATCCGATCCAATTGGATTGGTACCAATCCAAAAAGTTGGCTTGTGGTTTCTTCTAACCACTCGCATCATGATCTTATATCTCTTCTAATCCTATCTACCGAGTTTGGTGATATTCCAAGCATCCGACTTCAAGAAGCAAAGACTTATCTAATTTAGACAACAATGCAGTCAAGTCCATAGGTGAGTCGTCAAAACAAGTCAACAAGCTATGAAATTACATGGAGAACATCACAATCAAGCAAAGAAGTCAACTGGATGGAAGTTGTGCAAAAATTGCATAACAATTTGGATCAATACCAATCCTATCCAATTAGACCGGTACCGATCAAAATACTTAGCTCAAAATTGCTCTGAACTTTGTACGTTGCTTCATATTCTTAGCTACAGGCTTCTAGTGCAATAGTTGTGGCCTACGTGCTCTCTAAGTCCTATAAATATCATCCTACCTCCAACAGAAAAAGGATTTCTAACTTGATCTCTGCTGAAGCTCTACTATTCTTTCTTCACTCATATTCTCCCATACAGTAGCCATTAAGAGACAATTGAGATCCACTTTTTTCCACTAACAATGGTGGCTTGACCTAACTTAAGAAAGAAGAATCATATTATAATTGTAACGACCCGGAAATTTCGATCCCAAAATTTTCATATAGTTAGTGAAAAGAAGAAAGAGAAAGAAGAAGAAAAAGAAGGAACAGGAACACCAAAACACAGAAAACCACACATTCGCAGCGGATCAAAATATAATAATAAATAATATCAGTTTTACAAAGAAGAACTGTATCAATACTCTTATACATTTATACATCAGAGTTACAACTATTACACAACACAGGACAAACTTGAAAACATGTCCAAGCTAATCAACAATAAAATACACAGCGAAAATCACACCGTACGTTCTTGCAAACCAGCTCGCCTCCAGAACTCTAGAACGTCCTTACCTGAAAAGCTGTAATACTCGGTCTGACCCAAGCATTACATCAAAGTAACACCCAGTATCGACCACCGCTGCCTCCTCGATGAAGAGCATCGACATCCAGTATTTTCCTATCAACTACGATCAATCCTCCATCATTAACCCGAAGTCTCGACCAATACAAATATTTGGATCACCAGAAAACTTAGAATTCTCATTTCCAGTTCATACCAGAACTGCACCTTCATTCCTAATCTAAATTTTTTGATTTTAGTGTTAAAAATGATGATTTTGTTAATGTATTCAATTCATCATACTGAATTTATAAATTACAATGTTTGAGTTTTGATTTTATCATTCATGCACATATGTTTTATGTTTTACAGAGACAACAAACTTCTATTTTAACTTACTTAAAATTTTAAACCTTAACCTAAGATAAATCAAACAGCTTTGATTTGTAAATTACATCCTATCTGAAGCTAATTAAAAGATAAGAATTTTAAACAGAGATTTTGAGCCTGGAAAACCAAACAAACAGAGCAAATATCAACAGCTTGCACACACAAATACATGTTCACATCAGACATGTACTTATATATACATGCAATTACACATTTTTGTTCAACCATACTAGCATGCAACCCAATTCATTTTAAATTTTAAAAGTTACTCACCTGTATGTTGAACTGTGGGGCAGTCTTGACTTTAAAAATCTGGAAATTGCTATCTGGGTTTAACTGGAAGTTTGATGCTTGCATTCTGAATCAACCCTGTCTTGAAAAAAAAACTTGAATCATTGTATTGCTTTATCTCAGTTTGAATCTGAAGTTTTTTTGCTTGATTTCTTACCAGTTACAGTTAAGAAGATGAATGAAAGAAGATTGAGATGGATTATAACTTCAGATTTCTTGCAATAAATTTAGTTTTCTACAAACCTTTGATTTTGATTTTTTTCTTTAAATTGTTCTCCTGATTTGAGAATTATAGGCTTGAGGAAAGAAAATTAGGGAAAAAAAAGTAAAAATATATTTAGTTTGTTTTTATCTAACATTTTTCTAAAACTAAAGGAAAAGGTAAAAATTTGACACTTGTTCAATAACCTAACATTTGTCACTAAAAGACTTTATATATCAACATTTGTATTAAGCATGAGAATTGTTATTATTTTAAAATGTGTGTACCCATTTATTACTTATATTATATTACTTATGTTTTATAAAGATTTAGGTATCATGTTTTAAATTATAAACTATGTTTATTAATCTACTTACATTTGTACTTTATATGATAAAAATGTCTTTTACATAATTTTATGCCAAATCATATTTAGTTTATCTATGTATATGGTTTACCAATTTCAATCCTTATTTAAATCTCACCTTTAAATATTTACAAACCAATCTTACATATATATACGTATGCATGTATATAAATTTCCAAAGATTTTTTTAAAGATTGAATTCTACATATTTATTTATATTATTACTATTATTATTATTATTTTAATCCTAAAATAAGTACATATACATATATATGCTAATTTCAAAACATAACTTTCAATATATATATACATACATATATATCATTTTAGAAAATTATTCTTATTAATTCAATCCAGTTAATTTCAATTATCAGATGTCCAAAATTCGGATTATCACATTCCTCCCCCCTTAGAATCTTTTCGTCCTCGAAAAGGAACGAAGCCAGAATTTATTTAAAATGTTTAAAATCATATAGATTTTCTTCGATCGTTTTTAAAACACTTTAAAAATCTATTCTATGTTATAAAATAGTTTTTATAAAAATACTTTTTATAACTCGATGTTTTAACAAGTCCATCCTCGTTCTCATAGAAATTCAGTCATACGTTGATCAGGCGTACGACTGAAAATCTATAAGTACTTGGTAAACCCGTTTTGAACACCCAGTGAAAAATACTTTAGAAAATAATTTTATTGAAAATATAGAAAAAAGTTTTTGAAATTAGAGGATATATCTTTGGTGAGAATGCTCTGGAAATCATCACTCCCATCCATGGTCACAATTACATTCCAGGGTTACGTTGCCGTCGCAGCAAAAGTCCATGTAACTGCAGGCTCTTCGCGGCCTCTCGATTACGCCATGGATCCCACACAACAGATCACAGTTACATCCAGGGTTACGTTGCCATCGCAGCAAAATTCCATGTAACTGCAAGCTCTCAGCGGCCTCTGATTTTCGCTGTCGAAATGAAACCTCTCCACTCCCACATAGGTCGCAGTCTGCCGATGTAAAATCAAATGCAGACTGTTGTCTCTCAGCGGCACACACGACTTTCACTATGTTATACTATAGGTCACAGTCTACCGATATAAAATCAAACGCAGACTGTTGGCTCTCAGCGGCACACACGACTTTCGCTATGGTATACTCTACTCATAATCCCCAGGAACTAGTTTTGTCCGGACTCCTCACAGGATCAACTTTAGAACCCCCCTTGGGGCTCAAGGCAGCACCACCCGGTGGTACTCCTGAGAAGTTCATTTCAAGGGAGCGCCTTTTTCTCTAGAGCCATCATCAAAACATTTATGCTATATACATATAGTATTTTTAAATCATACACCTAGTATGATCTCGTACAAAGCTCCATTTACACAAAATCGATTATTCCAAAATCGATAATTCTCAAACTAGGCTTTCCAAATTCTCATATTGATTTTACCCAAAAATCAAAAGCCTTTTCCAAATCCAAAGGTTCCCAAAACCCTTTTCCAAAATCCTCATAAGATCCTTTATATATATACAGATATATATAATTTTTAAAACTTTGGATCATTTCAAACTTGTATAAAACTCCCATTACACTTTAAACATTTCCAAAAACCCTTTTCTTCTGGCAAAAGATTCAACAAGGGGAGTATCATTTTATAAAACAAAGATATTTAACTCTGTTTACTCAAAATCAAATATTCAAATTTGATTACTCTTTTCAATATCAATTTCATTCAAATCCGTATGATGTACACATATCATCCGTACGCTATACCAATCTGATCGCTCACTCGACCACACAAATTTCACTTCCGAACTAGTATCGTCCACCCGACTTCCTAGTGCGGACTTAGATCTGGTTTCTTGATCAGAAACCGTCATTCTCTTTGCATAGCTATAACTATGATAGAGAATATCCAGAACCAATCAACAATCCATATCCAGGTTCGCCGTCGAAAATCGAGTGAAAAATCCCAACTCGGATCGACATATTATCTCGAAATTTTGTGCTCGAATCTGGATCAAATCACTATGCGAATAGAATAACATACGTACACCCTACGTATTTATCTTTATTGGTTATTAGCCAAATCAATTCCATTTCTACTCACATTCACTTTGATTTTCATTCACTTACTCACAATTTCTTCAATCCATTTGGATTATCACCTCTATTCTTATCTCGATTGGGTATTCAACCAATAACAGTTTGAACTCCAACCAGTTAATTTTAGAAAATAGCTTGAAATTTTTTAAAAATAGATAAGTAGTTGGAAAATAATTCCTAGTTTGTAAAATAGGTGTAAAATAGTTAGGAAATAGTTAGAATAATTATAGAAATTTTAGATAATTGCAAAATAATAGTAAGATAGTAATTAGTTTATAAAACAGTTGGAAAATTGCTAAACAGTTTCAAAAATAATTGTAAAACAAGTATAAGATAGTTTGGTTTTTAAAAGAAAGGTTGTATATATAATGAATAGCTTGGAAAAATAGGTTTATATTAAAACAATTTATATTAAAATAAAATAGTCTAGAGTCAAAACTGTTCACTTCCCAATCTTCATTCTCACTCAATTCAATTTAAATTTCCTCTTCCATTTAAATTGACCCAATTCCAATTTAAATAACTTCAATTTCCAATGAAATTGATTCAACCCCAATTCAAGTTGAATTAACTTTAGTTTCTTTCCAAATTTAACTTTATTCAACCTTAATCTCAAATTCTACTAATTCAAATAAATTTCAATTTAACTAGTTTCAATTTCAATTCATTTCAACTCCCGTTTGAATTAATCCCAATTTCATACTCCATCTCTCATTCATTTAAACAAGTTCAATTTGCAATTTAAAGATTTTTAATAACAAAAGGATGATATCATCCAATTATTTCAAAACATCCAACCATTTCCGATTTTTGGATCTCAAACCCAATTTAAGATCACTCAACTCTCAAATATAATCAATCATTTAACTTCCCGAGTTAAATCTTAATTTCATCTTGAAATTTCCAAATCAGGTTGATCATTCCAACTTATTTAACCTTTTCCAAGTTAGACTCAATTCACTTAATTCAGTCAACCTTACCCAGTTTTAACTTCTATTTTCAAATCTTCAACTTCTCATAAATAATCTTCCCACTTATTAAGTTCAAAAACTTAGCACTTCGGGTATCACATCTTATTCACATTCAAAACTCAACATTTAGATTTTACTTCAAACCATATTTGATATTATGTATATCCACATATATACATATTAACTTCTTTTACATACCAAGTTATACTTTAAAATTTTAAACCACCTTTAGTTTTTAATTCAAAACAAATTTCTTTAAATTTTCAAACAACTCTTGTTTGAAATAGGACCATTTCATTCAGCATTAAATAATATTATTTATTATTTCTTTAAATTAATTACATCATTAATTAATTCCAATTAATCACATTCGGCAATTAACTTATTTCTTAATTACCTTTATTAAGTAATTGTCCTTTAAATTACTTACCTCTAGTTACTTCATTAAGTAACTTCTTCTTAATTTATCATTTCCAATTATTATCCTGAAACCCTTACCAAATTCAAGATTTAATTTCAGTTTGGTTGCATTTCTATTACTTCTTAATTTAATTCAATAATTTACAACCAATTCCTTCACTATTTGATAGAAAGATAAATTGCTTTATATATCAAAATATATTCTTATATAAAACCATTTAAAATCTTTATATAAGAAAATAACAAGTACGCTCTCTCATATATGTACACTTAACTCATTCTAGGGTACCACTTACCCTATTCTTAATGAGTAATCCCACCAGAGCCAAGGTTCTCGTCTAACCTTCAGCTCTGATACCAAATGTAATGACCCGAAAATTTCGATCCCGAAATTTCCAGATAGTTAGTGAAAAGAAGAAAGAGAAAGAAGAAGAAAAAGAAGGAACAGAAACACCAAAACACAGAAAACCTCACATTCGCAGCGGATCAAAATATAGTAATAAATAATACCAGTTTTACAAAGAAGAACTGTATCAATACTCTTATACATTTATACATCAGAGTTACAACTATTACACAACACAGGACAAACTTGAAAACATGTCCAAGCTAATCAGCAATAATATACACAGCGGAAATCACTCCGTATGTTCCTGCCAACCAGCTCGCCTCCTGAACTCTAGAACGTCCTTACCTGAAAAGCTGTAATACTCGGTCTGACCCGAGCATTACATCAAAGTAACACCCGGGTCAGGCTGGAAACCAGCGTGATTAAACCCATCTAACATGGAATACAAAACATGCAACATATATAAACCCGGGGTAACTTCTATCAAATTTACAACTTCACAATTTGTTATAGACATCACTTATTTCACACATCATTTTCTAAGTACCAATACTTAGATTAAATGGTCCAATTCACTTAAATCATTCCATTCCGTCCAATTGATTTCACATATCAACTCATAAAGAATCGAAGTGGTTTCGGGTATTTACTAATACCCGACTTCGGTCGCTTCGAAATCAAAATCATCTTAACTAAAATTATTCAAGTGAAATACAACTCAATTTTAAATACAGAATGTCATATAATTCATCAACAATAGATAACCACATCATCACAATTCAAATCAACGTATCTTATCACATAGCATCACAAACCACATATTAGAAATAATAATTATTCAAAGACTTCCAATATCGTTCTATTTATCCTTTAATTAAATTTAAGTAATTAATCCTTAATTAATTTCACAAATTAATTATCCTTAACCCAATACGGTAATTAACCTTTAATTATTTCATTAATTAATTGCTAACCATAAATATTAATCACCCTTGATAAATAACATTACTAATTAACTACTCTTAATTACTTCATCAAATAAATTAATTACACCTTAATTATCTCCAATTAATCCCTTAATTAATTATAAAAAAAACTGATCCAAATTACTTTCACAATTCCATCTTCCACTAATTACATTAGTAATAATCATTAATTACTTCACCAAGTAATTATACTTCATCAATTACATTATGTAATTATTATCAAATCATCAAGTGATTAAAATTAATTAAACTTAATTAATTAATTTAAACCAATCACCTTAAACTCTATTACATTAAGTAATTAATTTCTAAATTACTTCCATTAATTAGCCATTCTTTAATTACTCCATTAAGTAATTAACTTAGATTCATTATTAATCACAAATTAAATTATCTTCAATTATCCATTAATTAAAGTCTAATTATTTAATTAATTAACCTTGATTTTAAATTAATTTCTTAATTAAGAAATCTTTAATCATTAATTAATAATCTAATTAATGATCTTAAATTTCAAATTAATTAACCCTCAATAAATATTTATTAAACCTAAATAAATTAATTAGTTATTCCTTAATTATTCTATTAATTAAATTAATTTCAAAACATTAAATCTTCACTAACTTCTGAGATAAAACATTCCTTAATTATGTTTAAAATTGTCAATAACAATTTATTTGCAAACAAATTACCTTTGAACTTACTTTGAAATTTCAATTCAAATATAAAATCTAAAATGAATATCTTTTAAACTTAAACAAAGTTTTAAATAATTTAAAACCCTTTTAAAATTATAAGACAAACAAGTGCTTGTCTTAGAAATTAAATTCATAAGAGTTTTGAAACTAAATTCATTTCAAAATTCAATAAATTAAATTTAAATTTTGTTTAAATCTTTCAACTTTAAGTCTTCTTTTAAATTCAAAACTAAAATTCATATTGAATTCCCAGATTTAAATTTAGCCTTAAACTTGCTCACATTTTACGAACTTCATTTAAAAAAAATTCAAACTACTAACCAAAATAAAGTAATTAACTATCAAATTTTAAAGCTTTATTTTTATTTAAAATTGAGATTTAAATTTAAACTTGAATTCTAAAATTTCAAACATAGATTTAAAACCAGATTTAAAACCCCTTTTATTTTTTTATACATTTAAATCTTCTGTTTTTCCAAACAACAGTACAGGTTTCCTGTTAAAACCTGTAAACTAAGAATAACCCGTGACAATCCAAATCTACTTCGAGTCACGTACTCGAATAACTCGAGTTTTTCCCCCAGTTTAAAATCTTGCACACCCCTAAAGTTCATCTGAACTTCAACTGCACGGTGCACGTGCACCGTGGCTCTGGCCATCACCAGCCCTTCAACTCACCAGCGACCATCTCCTGATGACATCACGACCCTTCAACAACCACCACACTTTCTCAAATCAAAAATGAACACTAGTTCCAAAACCTGGAATCACTGGAACTACAACCCTATAAAAAAACTGACAACTCCTCAATCACGAAGCTCCGACCATCAGAAGATCTGCTACCCCGGCCAAGACTTCGCTTACGACCAACCTTCCATCTCCCAAAACCTAGAAGCACTCGATCCACTGTAGAAATAGAGATTGATCGAACTACCTATCCTAGTTAATCTAGGGTTACAGGAAAGATCTCGCCCCCGCTGCCTCCTCGATGAAGAGCATCGACATCGAGTATTTTCCTATCAACTACGATGAATCCTCCATCATTACCCCGAAGTCTCGACCAATATAAATATTTGGATCACCAGAAAACTTAGAATTCTCATTTCCAATTCATACCAGAACTGCACCTCCATTCCTAATCTAAATTTTTTGATTTTAGTGTTAAAAATCAAGATTTTGTTAATTCAATTCATCATACTGAATTTATAAATTACAATGTTTGAGTTTTGATTTTATCATTCATGCACATATGTTTTATGTTTTACAGAGACAACAAACTTCTATTTTAACTTACTTAAAATTTTAAACCTTAACCTTAGATAAATCAAACAGCTTTGATTTATAAATTACATCCTATCTGAAGCTAATTAAAAGATAAGAATTTTAAACAGAGATTTTGAGCCTGGAAAACCAAACAAACAGAGAAAATATCAACAGCTTGCACACAAATACATGTTCGCATCAGACATGTACTTATATATACATTCAATTACACATTTATGTTCAACCGTACTAGCATACAACCTAATTCATTTTAAATTTTAAAAGTTACTCACCTGTATGTTGAACAGTGGGGCAGTCTTGACTTTAAAAATCTTGAAATTGCTACTGGGTTTAACTGGAAGTTTGATGCTTGCATTCTGAATCAGCCCAGTCTTGAAAAAAAAACTTGAATCTTTGTATTGCTTTATCTCAGTTTGAATCTGAAGTTGTTTTGCTTGATTTCTTACCAGTTTCAGTTAAGAAGATGAATGAAAGAAGATTGAGATGGATTATAACTTCAGATTTCTTGCAATAAATTTAGTTTTCTACAAACCTTTTATTTTGATTTTTTTCTTTAAATTGTTCTCCTGATTTGAGAATTATAGGCTTGAGGAAAGAAACTTAGGGAAAACAAAGTAAAAATATATTTAGTTTGTTTTTATCCAAAAATTTTCTAAAACTAAAAGAAAAGGTAAAAATTTGACACTTGTTCAATAACCTAACATTTGTTACTAAAAGACTTTATATATCAACATTTGAATTAAGCATGAGAATTGTTATTATTTTAAAATGTGTGTACCCTTTTATTACTTATATTATATTACTTATGTTTTATAAAGATTTAGGTATCATGTTTTAAATTATAAACTATGTTTATTAATCTACTTACATTTGTACTTTATATGATAAAAATGTCTTTTACATAATTTTATGCCAAATCATATTTAGTTTATCTATATATATGGTTTACCAATTTCAATCCTTAATTAAATCTCACCTTTAAATATTTACAAACCAATCTTACATATATATACGTATGCATGTATATAAATTTCCAAAGATTTGTTTAAAGATTGAATTCTCTATATTTATTTATATTATTATTATTATTATTATTATTTTAATCCTAAAATAAGTAAATATACATATATGCTAATTTCAAAAAAAAAACTTTCAATATATATATACATACATATATATCATTTTAGAAAATTATTCTTATTAATTCAATCCAGTTAATTTCAATTATCAGATGTTAAAAATTCGGATTATCACAATAATTAAAAATCTTTTGTAATAGCAGTTGATCAATAAAAGATATAAAGTGGACGTAGGCTTCGGTAACAGTCGAACCACTATAAAAATCTCTTGTCTCTTTACTTTTTAGGCAATTTACTATTTTTTTTCTATTTTATTTGCCTTGATAAATAGGGATGGTGCTTTCACACTCGATCCAAGATGTTGATCCATTTTTTGGGTTAACAGTTGCTATGTTTGTAATGGTCGCTCACTAGTCACCTGTCACCCTAGGGATGTCACATGATTTTGGTATTGTGGTAGGAATACCTATACACCTCGATTTGATTTAGTATGGAGTACGTATTGTGGATGAAGATACCTAAACAACTGGAGTTTACTTAGTATGAAGTAGGTACTGTAGGTGGAGATACCTACGCACCCTGACATATACTGAGTATAGTGTACCCTTTTTACAATGTTATAGAGTAGCATATTATCTATGTTTATATGCTGACTCTGTGGTTGCAGGGACATGTCACATATAGTTTATATACCCTCTGTTCTGTATAATATATCGACTTTTATAGTATTTTGAGATTAGATATCGCTCACACCTAATTGTTGTCTGACTCGAGGTTCTATGGTTGTTTATTATTACCTTGGATACTCTTAAATGAGAAGATTTAAGAGCAGGTGTGGATGACATATGGAGTTCTATGCATGGGATAGTAGGAGATGATGTTTAGTCATATTTATATGTGAGTTTGTTATTGTATTTCCGTTGTGTGACACTGTGGAGCCTTAACAGTGTTGACTTAATATTATATGAGACAGTGTATCGGTAGAGTTTATTTTCTAGTTGTATAGAATTTATTACTGTATTGTATAGCTCTATGGGTCTTATATTCAGAAGATTAGTTCACATTTTTATTACTATCTTTATTGTTTTATACCTGTGTTGATTATTATATTTACTCTGATGCGATGTGAGATATACGAGAGGTGGTATGGTTATTTGATGTTTCCTTTTTCTTCTTTTACATTCTCTTTTATTTTCTTCATCTCTACTTATTTTCTTTCCTTTAACAAACGTTTTGCATCGTAGGTGTAGGCGGTTGTTACAACGTATAACTATAAAGGAAGTGTTATATTAAAAGTCATCAAATATATACACTTATATTTTTAAATTCAGAAATACTATCAAGTTACCTCATCATTAATTATAGAGATTACAAGTATCAACTGACTACAATTTTGATAGAATCAATACTGCGTTGCCACTGATCATACCTGCACACTAAAATCCAAAGGTTGCAACCATCATTAAATATATATGTGTGTATATGGATATATACACACACAAATATATATGCAACCTATCAAATATCATTAACAAATATAAATTCCAAATGATATTCTTGCTGATGATAACTGACTCTAACCAAAATATTTTAATTTAACATAAATTATTTATACCTTTCTAAATCATTGTGTCCACATGTCTCGTTTAAGTATTTAAGAATTTCTATTGAATACGTGTGCACCCGCATCGATCAAAATCCTTAACGCACTCAATGGACAAGTTAACACAATTATTTTCACAAAAATATCTTCACTTTATTTAATATATTTACCTTTTTAATAAATATAAATCAATAATTGAATTCATTTTCCTAATTTCAATAAATAGACAAAAATTTCAAAATTGTATTCAACTCCAACAAATTCAAATAACCAAACAAACTCAAAAGATTAAATAAATATAGTCAAAGGAAACAAATAAATAAATTTTAGCCACGCACTCTTATAAAAAATAAATCAAATTCAACTTATAAAATCAAATCAAACTACACAATACAATATCAAACCGTCCAGGCTCATAAATACAAGTACTGCTGGTTGGACTAACTCCTTTACTCCTTGCTACTCTAACCATTTTTTATATTTGACATATAAAGGAAAATAATTTATTATATTTAAGCACATATATTTGTAAAAACACACATACGTCCTCTAATGATTACCCCAGTAATCATCTTATATATAACTCTACTGCCTAACACACCCAAGGGGACGGGACTCTAGATCTCATCTAAGGTCTCAACTCGTGTGTCTAATATACGATATATTGTTCTAAACCTGCTCCAGTACCATTTTGTGACGCCCCACCTCTATGCACATACTATCTAAAAGCATTTCGGAGTAATCCTGTCAGATAATTCTAAGAAAGAAGTTACATGGAGTATATAAGTGAATATTTCCTTGGACTAACACTTGTATATTTTTAAACATCAAATAAATATCTAATCTATACGTACACAGTATCGGTACAAAGACACATATGCCTCTAAGAAGAACAATGCATAATATACAATGACCAAAAAGAAGTGCATAGAGTCAGTCACAGCGATAACATTAATATATAATACAATAATGTTATAAGAATACAATACAACTCAAATGTTAATTATATATATACATACAATGATCAATAATAAGACAATATCAGGTAATCATCGAATATTATACTCCTCTAAGCCCAATGTAAACAAACGTTGGTTGTATTGTCCATGTTCCTGAAATGTCTCGAACTGACCCGAGTACTATAAAATAAAACACGGGTCGGACTATGTCTAATCAAGGATATATCAGAATAGTAATATGATATGACCACAAAATAATAATATGATAACATTAACATCGATAATCAAATCATAAGTCGACATGTACAAGGATGCACATAAATATGGTAATGTATGTCTAAAATATATGAATAATACCATAAATAATCATCAAGGCATCACACCACCCAAATATCACAAATCCATTCAAACAATCTAAACTGGTATCAACGATGCCATCACCCATTTAGAAACACATCCAATCAGAAATCACAGAACTACACAAATCGGTGAATCATACATATTTAGAAATCGCTATGAAATCTAAAATAGTCAGTAATGAGACATCCTCAAGTGAAATCGGGCAGTAGTGAAATAGTGCCAATTATCTCTCTTAATCTCATGTCATAAAATACCAATATCAAATCAATAATTTCAATAAGAAAGATTTAAGCCAGCTCATAACAATGCCATAATGTGAAAAATCATATATCTCGACCCACGGTCCTTGGATAGGCAAAACTCTAAACTGAACGATCCTAAGAGATAGAAATAACAAACTAATAATAAGTAGGCCATCTACTTGAGAAGGATATGGGGTTTACCGTGCTTTTGACACAGTCTTAGGTATACTCTCATTCATACATAATATATGTCTATCTACTACACAAATACATACACCCACATAGAACCAGATGGGGGACTGACAGCACGTATGCTAGCTTTTGGAGCCACATGTGGTCCATATGACATGACTTCTATAGTCAACAGTTACCATTAACTCTCCCCTCTCGGTATTGTGACAATGATCCATGATAGGCTCGACAATGCGAAGCCTCTTCGACCATGAATACTGACATGTGCCCCTATGCTAACTGACTACTGGCTTATGTGACACAAGAGGAAACCACCTAACAATCTCGTGATGCGCATTGAATATCATAAACAACAACGATGTCATGGATCTGGGGCGTGACCCCACGATCAGGCCACCAGGGTGGACATTAGCTGATCTGGTTCACTTCCGAAACATAAAGGGAGTTGAACAAAGGTAGACAAACAAATAATATACACAAACTTCATAGCTAATAAGTAGCCTCGATATGTGCTCACCACAACGAGTCACCCATACATCACATACCCGCTTACGAGTATCATCCACGAGCAATGAATAACGGAATGAATAACAAATTGACGTCTCATACTTCGCATGTTACTAGTCCATTTATTCAGTGCTCACACATCACATTCACCCTTTCCTATTCTATATAACAAGTCCAAAAAATTACCGAAGAAATATTACCGAATCTCATCCCAAATGGTATTATAACTTTGTTTATTTAGATTTCTCATCGCACAGTTTAAACTTCAAAAATCACACAGAAAGATGTCAACAACATATCGTATTAAAATCATCAACTCAATCAATATCAACGGTGAATCAATCGTATCATCTAAATCAATATAAGAAGATAAGAAAACAAATCATAAATTACTATAAGGTAAATAGATTATTCAAGTAAACATAAATAAATCAATTAATATACAACAATAAAAAATTACAGCACATAATCTTATATAACAAAATTAATACTTAGAAATGGATAATAAATATAAATAAATATTTTTGAATTAACTAGATTATTTACTAAACTAAAATGTTATATATTTAGTAAAATAAATAACTAATTTTTCTATCTTTTATAAAGTTAAATAATAGTTATGTATTTGTAATTATCTTTTTAAAATTCATTTCTTTCTCTTAAACCCAAAATTGTTTATAAAACTAAATGTTTCATATAATACGTATTTCATAGTGTCTAATTCAATGAATAAGAAGAATAATATCATAACAATAATATAAAATAGATGGAATAAATTTATGTACATGTATATGTATGTGCATATATGTGTTTATATATATAACCACATAAAATTGTATAGTCAATCATTTCCAACATATAACCTTAAAATAATATATTAAGTATATAAAAGTGAATATCTAATTAAAACTAACATGCTAACATTTTACAATTTACAAGTCAAGCACAAAATATGTATAAAAGCCCATCCCACCAAAATCTAAAGTAACAAATGCAACATCCCACTATAAATAACAGTTAAAATAAGCAACCACCTTTCCAAACATAAATAATACAAAGTTCCAAATCTATATAATGGTGACGGAACTATCATTTATCAATTCTCTTTAGTAGGCAACATGCCCTCAAAAATATACACTAACAGGTTAAGATATATGCAAATGATCTGAAGAAAAAAAAATCCAATACTCAAATAGAATACCAATGAATCATGAAAATATAGGTATATAGGTAAAAATTGAAATAGCTAGTAAATTATGCACTCATATATCATGCATACACACACACACATACAAATACACACAACAGCATCCCCACAAACTATGCATAAAGATTCATACAACTAGCAATTAGCACACCAATATATTTATATTTCTTTATTTAAATGCAGCCTCCATACAAATACATACACACACTAAGGCATAACAACAATCGCTTGTTCATTTGCTAAACAAGGCATGGAGCAACCATGTGTGGTTTTTACTTCCCCGTGGCTAATTTGAGCTATTCTCATGGCTGTTTGAGTGAAGAGAGGTTGGTCATTATAATGGCAAAGTCTTCTCCGTTATAAACTTATAACAGCAAAGACTTCATCATTATAAACTTATAACAAAAAATCCAAACATTATAAATTACTAACGGAGAAGTCTTCACCATTATGAATTTATAACGGCGAAGACTTCGCCGTTATGATTTTGCAGTGTATTTATTTTCACAGGTCCGTGGCTAGCTTGTACCTTACCTAGCTGCACAGCTTTTGAGATAGAGTAATGCAACATCCTAAAATTTTGAATTTTAAATTCAGTAAATCGTTTGAACTTTTAAATTTAAATTGAAAAGTTTCAAGGGAAATAAAATATTATTAATATTAATATAAGAAAGATATATGGATATAAATAAATATTTGATAGTTATGTTTTAAATAATAATAATAAATAAATAAAAACATATAATAAACAAGAAATTATTTTAAACAATAAAATAAAATGTATGTGATGAATTAAATATTAATAGTTAACTTTAAAATAGAAATAAAATTCAAGGTTTATATTGTAACAGGATTTTATAGTTATAAAATGACATAGAAAATTCATACAAGTTGCATAAGAAGTATATAAACCAGGAAACAAGAAAAAAAGTGGTATGTAAAACAAAACAAAAAATTGATTACAAAAGAAGGAAAAAAATCTGCCAAATAAAACAGAACTTTGTACTTATAGAAATCAAAATAAGATTATATGTAAACTAGGATGGAAATAAGCATTTAATGCTTTCTTATTAAGCTTAAATCAAAGATCATTTCAGCCGAAATAAATCATGGCTTAGTCAACAAGCAAAAAAAAAAGTATCTGATTTAAAGAAAACTTTTGTTCCAGTTAATACCTACCTTCTCCTACCCTGTACAAACCCCTTCATATATATATATATACACACACACACACACATCCACAAACCTTTAGTTCGTTCAAAAGCAAAATCAGAGAGAAAAAGAAATAGGAAAAAACATCCCTTTATATTCAAGTTTAAAAACAATTTACAGAAAAAAACAAAAACAATTAAAAGCAGATCAAACTGCAGTTCTTCAAAAACACAGAAAACAACTCTGTTCATCAACATACTACGTGAGTAAACTTATTTTTTTTGAAATCTATGTATTTATTTCATGAATCTTGTGTTTTGGTTGTATATTGGAAAGAAGATGTTTGTATGTTTCTGTATTACTGAGAACATTTATACAGTTTGTTCTTATTATTTTGTCTCATAACAAAGTAAATTGAAGAAGAAATCAAAGAAACTTCACACAATCCTTTTTATCTTAGGGTTTTAAATAAAACAAGTTGTTTAAACTTGAATTATAGTTTAAAAAATTGTTTCAAGCTTGAACAGGAAGTATTTGTCTTTGTAACTTAGAATTTACAGTAAAAACAAAAGCATGTGGTAAACTCAAGTAGGTTAAATCATTGTTTTGATTATATAACCTGAATAAATGCACAAAGAGATGATTTTTAAAATAGATATGATGATTTCTCATTCAATATTCTAAGTGCAGTTCGTGGTTGTGTGAAAATTGTGTATTTTTCCATTTTCTAGCGATCGACCAAATGATTGTTGATGAAAATTTGCGTGAAGCTAATTTGTTGATTTAAGACTTCAGGAAAATTGCCGAATAAAATTTCATTGCGTAAATTGATGAATCGAGTTCAAATTAGGGTTATAATTGAGTTCGTTTGTATGTCCGTAAACAAGGTGATTTCATCACCTAGGAGCGATCAAGCTGCAAATGCTTTTGGGGAATGATAGTACGAAGTGTTGACGTGATATGGCCGGAAGCGTGGATTTTCTGGTAAACTATGTGAGGAGGATGAGGCAACTTGGTTGGGTATGTCGACTTTAGTTCCAACGAAGAGGTCAAATTCAATTTTGAGTTTGTTTGCGTCGAATCGAAGCTCGATTTCGAGTGTAGGGGTAAATTGTGACCTGCCGAGGGTTGCGGCGGCCACCAGAACGGCGGCGCGATGTCGTGCACGTGCACGACGTCGTTTTCGTGTCAGCGGGTTTGGGCCTGGGGAGAACTCGAGGGGACGTTCGAGAAAAAGGGGTTAAGACTCTGGTTCTCTCTCGCATTCGAATGGGTCGATTTAGCAGTGGGTTAAGTTTAAAACTTAGCTTCAGAAAAAAAAAGGAAGCACGAGAAGAAAGGAAATGGACTCGAGGAAAGTGACGCTTGGCTTCGGGGAGGAACTCGCGTACGCGAGTATGCTTTCTGCTATCTTAGTTTAGACACTTAAGTTGAACTGAAAAAAAAAGAACAGGAAGAAGAAGAGAGTGGGGGAAGGAGAGAGAGACTCGGGGAATAATGGAAATAAACTCGAGTTGAACTCGAGTAAACATCTGAGTTTACTTGGGTTGCCTTAAAAATGGGTTAAGCCCAAATTATTAAAGTTACAATGTTAAATTGAACAATGTTGACTATTTTTAAGTCGAGGATTTTTTTAAGTTATCGACTAAGTGAGTATATATATATCAATGCTTTATAAAACCTTAATTAGTGTTTTAATTAAGTAAATAATTTAAGTTGAATATTGAAGTTAATTAACATTAAAACTTTCGGTGTAACAATAAATTGATTTTTAAAGTAAAGAAGATTCTTAAATGGTAATTAAGGTAAATAATTAATAGTTTTGAAAAGAAATCAAGAATGATTTATAATTTGTAATTAAAATTGATTAATAAACAATTAAGTGTCTAAAGTACTTATAATCAAGAATTGTTGGTTAAATAATTTAAGTTAATCAATTTATAATTTGTAGCTAACTAAGTTAATTGATTGAGGAATAATTTATTAACAAAGTAATTGAGATTTAGTAATTTAATTATCGTTAAGAATAATTGATTATTAATTAAATTAATTATGTGGTTAAATTACTTAAACCACATTGGAAAATAACTAACTACTACTGTGCACTAGATTGATATTTCTGTTCTGGTTGTGATACTATGTGATGTAGATTGCTCTTTACTGCACTATGATTTGTGATTTGTTCTGTATTGATGTGAAAACCCTGTTGCCCGTAAAACGGCATTTAAACTTCGATGCGGCAGGGTGTCGGATTCCAGTTGGTTATCCGAAATCCACATCGAACCCTGAATGTGAATCTTTGTGATTGATATATCCACGTGTTTTAAAATTAACGCTCACTATTTGGTTTACCCAGGAGAGCACCTTTGTGTCATATAACCCATTTCGAATAGTGATACGTCGAAATGGATTGCATTTGAAGACCTATGGTGAAGACCGAGTATCTTCGAAAATGATAGGATAACCTATCGATTGTCACTGCACTGAGTTGCTCCGGTATAGAGATTCCCTAAGTGATGGGAAGTCCGATCGGAATTGTGGATACCCGGATGTGCATGGGCTTCTTCCCTTATTGGACAGTGCTTTCGGTTCTGTTCGAACTCAGAACAGACTTGTATGGTCGTATGTCTAACACTACATTTTGAGATATAAACAGATTTCTTTCGAATACATATCTGTTGGTGGCGGAGAATTTATTCTCTTAGCTTAACACCCTTCTCTGAGACGTACGAGCTTAGAGGTTATGTAATTGAAGGTTATTAGCAATATACTCCCAATTTGGTTGTGTGAATTCTAAGTGCTGCTGTGTGTTGATGACCATTTGTTGATCATTTGTGATCAAAGAATGGCTTTCGTGTAAAGCGTAGCTTTGTGGACGAGACCTCATCGGACCTCACACCCCAGAAATAGTCGAAACAGGAAAGATGCGGCAAGGTTATGAGGGACGCGCCCTTTAGGGTATGTCATTTCCTTCTGGAAAAAGGTGATGTCATGGTATGGAGCCCAGATATTTACCTGTGTGGTAGCTCCAATCTCATTTACTGTGTGGTTGTTGCTTTGTGATAGAGGGCCCTCGGATAAAGGTCCCAAAGGACCGGGGAGTGGCATATTCGTGTAGTAGTTACCTAGTTACAGAGGTAACCCGGTCTTTTGTTGGCAGAGAGCTGGTTAAGTTCTCGGGACATCCCGCCAGAAGCATACCCATGTGGCAGTAGGAAGTTCCTTAGCCCGACCATTTGTTGTTGGAAATCCAATTCCCAATACGAACCCAGTACGGTTTTAGTTGTATAACCTGCCATTTACCTATGGTGGTGCCCCACTGTTTAGATGGTAGCTATAGTAGGCATATAATAATGGTTGTATGCTGGCTAAGATTAATATTATAGTTTAGAAATGCTTTCTACACCATACACTAGTAATAATATCAAAGAATTTTTCTCGTATCAAGCATATTTGACTATCATAAGAAGAAATCTTCTCCAATTCTGCGTTTGCATTATGTGTGTGGCGGGAGGTCTTATAGTAGTTTCATTTTCCAAAGGCATTATGATTTTTCCTTTATAAATCTAGTTTGTTGAAAAGAAACTGTTTTTGTTTACTCATACCAGTCCCATGACTGACCCAGAGTTTATTGTTTCTTTCCTAAACTTTGGGTGCCCATAATTTCCACACGGGCAGCCTAGTAGTAGATTTCTGTGTTATGGTGTTAGCAGTATTTTGGTACTTTTGCTTTAGAGATAGTTTAGAAGCTTTTGGGATCTCAGGTGTTCAGTTTTTGGGAGTTTGTTATCACTTTATTCCTTTAAAGACTGTTTGAATATATGATCGCTGTTGTATTATTATGATGTTTATGAGGAGTTGTGGTGTATGTATTAAAAACACTCTGATGTAGTAACGGATATTATGATGTTGTATCTATGATGTATGCATGATATTCATTTTGTTCCGCTGCTTTATATTCATCTGATATTGTTATAAGCTCCGACGAACCAGATTCGATGTTTGGATCTGCGGCGTTTGTATACGAGTGTCGTATTCGGTGTCGATTTTCGAAAGTGGAGTCAGGGCCGTCACAAGTGAACTGGACAACCCATGTTGTTGGTAATGGTCTAATGCATGCATACATGCACTAGAACCCATACACTTAAACTCATTCCTGATCACTGCCATAAACTCATATTACCACAACAAAAATGCACACCCTCGTATAATGTCACTAACAACATGCATGCGATAAAAAGAAGCACTCACACCCACTCAGTTCCACCATCACTTACGCAAGCAAAGGAGCCTGCAAATGAATTCGGAAGTGTACAAAGAGAAGAAACCATAAACAGTAGCTCACTCTCTCACACTAACACTTTTGCACACATAAAGTTACATATACATACAACCATGCACTCATATATAATCCCAACCGCTTCACACTTGAACTCCCAATACACACACACGCCTGATTCCCCACAAACAGGCCTGCGCTTGCGCCCACAAACACACACAAAATATATATATTCACTTTTTCATACATATGTATAATATACACTTATGCCTACCCTTGTACCTTAAAACACGCAAACTCTTAAATATACTTGACTAAGTTTGCATGAAAATGAAAAAGAAAAATGGATGCCAGGTTCAAAAGTATGCACATGGAATGAAGGCCAGAGTCGCATTATTGTTCAATGATAATGAACAGATACTCATTTAACTCTCTTCAATTATTACGTAGACAATGATACTCAGGCATATGCATAATCTTACAAACAATATATATCAAAGAGATTGTTATGATTAGCATAGATTTGTGAGAGAATTTCTCACCTAAAACTAGCTCGCTCTCACTCTGCTCTCAAACGCACTCCATCAACATGCCCTAACTTAATTTTCCTTTGGATATAGAAGCGTATGGGTATAATGAAGTATATATTAAAATATGATGAATTTAGAGGATTTATCTAATTTGATTTTTAATTTGCAAAGTGACAAAGATTGGTTTGACAGCTTTAAGGGGAAAGGAAAAAATATAGACAGGGAAAGACTTTCGTACGTGCTATAATGAAGGGTAGAGAAGTCTAGAAAAGAATTTCAGCTTTGTTACTTGAGTTTGTGCTTTTAAAAAATGAAATAAGTAAACTTATATATATGTATGTATGTACATACATACTTACACACATATGTGTGTGTTTTTATTTTTACTTTTAGAATCAAACTCCATTTGACCTTTAATAAATGTAATCTCTATTTAAAATTATAGCTGCACCAAAATAATTTTTATATTTCAATTATAATACTTTCACAAAATCTGTTTCCATATTTTTAACTTGTTTAGATTTAAATACCAAATATTGTCTCTTCAAGCCCAAGAATTTAAATAATTTTCTAATCGATTTATTACTTAAATCTCCAAATTTCAAATTAATTAAATAAGCTAATAGTATTAACGATAATTAAATATCAAAAATCAGGTTGTTACGAAGGTGCGGTGCTAGATTGTGATAGGAAGGTGGTTTGGTTAGGTACTTGTAGTGGGCGTAGACTTGAGGTTTACTACCACCCCAGGAGTGTAGTTATGTTGAGTTACCTGTATTCTTTAATTATACCTATCACATAATGAGTTAGCTTCAGTTCAGTAGTTCAAGAATACCTAGATGTCTTTTTCGTAGTTTCCGATCTTCTACCCCATAGGGGGATGAATTTCGAATTCATCTTAAAGAGAATGCTATCCTATTTGCTTACCTCTTAGGTATATGGCTCCTAGAGTAAGGCACGAGCTAAATAAGCAAGTAAATGAATTATTAGAGAAGGGCTTCATTTGGAGAAGTATTTCGGATTAGGGAGCACCAGTTGTCATTTCTACTAAAGCAGATAGCTCACGAAGGCTTTGCATAGAATCAAATAAACCGACAAAGAATAGTCTTATCCACTACTCCATACAGATGATCTCTTTGATCAATCAACTGGAGAAAAAGTAATCTCTCAGCTTGGCATGGCTACCAAATTCCATCAGTTGCGTGTAGCGGAGGACTGATATAGTTAGGGGTATGCCTTAAGGCCAATTCTGTAATTTATTATAAATGAATTAAATTTATAATAAATTCTCGTTTGTAATAAAGATGTTTTTCTTTCTGTTGTAAATTTTTTAAAATGTGTTATAAATAATTAAATATTTAATTAAAATATATTTAATAAAAATTCCATAAATAATGTGTGTCTATGTGTGATAGTAATTACAAATAGTTGGATCATGAGTATTATATCATAATATAATAAACACATCATTTTAAATATTCCTAGTCAGTGCATCCGTTGAGACTAGAGTATATTACACTCTCCAAAAGTATAATAGTGTATTATTCATGACTGTTGCGGCCACCAAGCAGTTATATACTGACAGTTATTGGATAATTATGGAATGATTCACTCAATAGTTTTTGGTTGGTTAATATAACTAAGGCCAAACAGAAAATATCGAAATAACCAATTTACATAGTTGTAACGACTTGGAATTTCACAGCTTGATTTAGGAATATTTAATTGATTTTCAATATTAAAATTATAGAACATAAAACTCTTTTTAATATTAAATAATTATGATGAAATAGTTTCTAAAACTTGTTTACAAAAATATATAGTTCGATGAAAAATGGAAAATGTGACCAGAAACTGTTTTTCGAATTTTCGACGTTGCATCGTATAAAAGTTATTTGAATTTTGTGCTCACTTTCTTATATATATGCACACATAGACTAATCATATTATATAGTTTAATATAGTATAATTAGGTTTATTTAAGTTAATTAACTTAAGATAATGATGATGTGACTGTAACGACCCATCTTTTTGGACGGTTTAAATCGACAATAAACCACACATGTCTAACTCAAACCATTCAAAAGGGGGGATTGTTAATGGGTAAATAAGAAAATAAAATAAAAGAAGGAAAAATAAAACACAGAATCTCGCAGCGCAATGACAAAATATAATAATCAAATAAATAGTTCACGATGTTATTTTACAAATAACATATGATTACACTTTTACAATTCAAATCAGAGTTATACATACTGTAGGAATAAACAAATAATGCAGCGTAATATATGATGTAGTGGAATAATTATAATAAATAATAATAATATACTGAATCTTCGTCTTCGTCCTCTAGAAAGCAGTCTTCAATACACTGAAAAGCTTAGACTGACCGAAGCGTAATGAAAACAAAACATTCGAGTCAAAACTAAAAGATCTTATGTAAGTAAAATTAATCCAAAATAAAAGGTGAGTGCAATGGCTTCATAGATGTTAGGGGATTTTCCATCTCCTATCAAAAGATTTAAAACAATTCGAGGTATTAATTTTATCCCCTTAAATTTTTAAAAAAAATCGAAGTTTAACTTAAACCTTTTAAATAATTCAATTCCAATACGTAATCCAAATTCAAGAAATTTCATGGATATATATATATATATATATATATATATATATATATATATATATATATATCATTACAACCAATATCTAAAATTAAAATTTTCAAATCAATGAAAACCGCTCGGGTATATCATTTCAACCCAAACGATTTCCCTAATCTACAAGATCATTCAGGTATGTATTATTTCAATTCGTAGTGATAACAGAGATATAAGCATAAATAAATGTCCAATCATCTAAAATTTCAACCAATAACATACATCACAATCAACATCCAAATTAGCACATAAATCACAATAATTAATTGGTTATCATTATTAGGTGTTTAACAAGAAATTATATTCAATATTAATTACATGGCTAAAAAATTCAATATCAATTCAAATTAAATGTAAATGACAAATTAAAACACCAAACAACAATTAATAAACTTCTAATCACATCATAAATCTAATTTAACCAACATAAAATAATTTAGTAGTTGTGAGTGAGTTAAAACACACACCTTTGATTTTTCGACGATTAAAAATCCAATTAAATTCCCAGATCTGAACAGCAGACAAACCAAAAACTAGGCCATCTTTAAGAAAATATACGGACCAGCATATTATTACTGAATCTATAAAGGTGTCTAAATAGAAATTTGTTGCAAATTCTTTTCTCCCTATTTCAAAAAAAGAATCACTTAAAAAGCGTTTTTCTTGAGGAAGCTACGGTCAAAACAAACAGAGGTGTTTTCTGAGTCGAAAAACTAAGTTCAAATATACTTCAAAAAGATTTGAGTTTTTGGCATAGAAAGTTAACGAATTTTGTAACGACCCGTAAATTTAACCGGTTTTAATAACGTTATTAATTGGAATTTTGTGGAATTTTAAACGATAAAATTTTGAAATATAAATTTGATATTTGGAATGTGTCTACTTAAACATAGCAACTGGTAAATTTTCGTCCGAAAATATGAAAGTTTATTTCGTGCGTAAATTTACTTCAATTTAATCAGTTGAAAAGCGATGAAAATAAAACGTTTTCAAAAACTAAATATTTTTACACAGAAAAATTCTAAACCATCTTCTGAGCAAGCCGTCAATTAGTCGTTTTTCCAAATTCGGACTTCTTTAGCTCCGTCGATCTTAATTTTCTGCAATTTTTATGCATTTTTCGCTAGTAGAATATTCGAATTTTATAATTCAATCGTACCACTGATATCAGTATACCGTTTTGATCGCCTTGTTATGCTGATCTTTATGGAGTACTCATTTCTGTATTTGAAGTTCCGGTGTGCGACGGAAACCATAAAACAGCTCGTCGTAGCGGTACTATCCTTTTGCCCATTCAAATTTCAAATAGCCGAACTAGTTGTCATTACAATATTTATTTCATTATTTACCAAAATTCTTCCATTGCCATCCCATACGGCTTTGAAATCTGAAAGACATTTATTTTTCATTTGTAACTTTGTTCTTTGGAAAGTCAAGACTTCATTAATCTCCTTTTGCTGTCACCCTCCATTTTCCCATCTTCAAAAGCCATCTTCCCAGGCCAATTACATTCACATGCCTGTTTGTCTTCTAACTTTTTTTTTTGTGTACCAAGCTCTTAATAAAGCAAATAAGGATGACAACTCATTTCAATTATAACAAAGCTAGCATATATATGCTGAGAAACTTCTCTATGCACGTCTTCCTTTCTCATTCTTTTCTTTTCTTGTTCACTTCTCCTATAAAAAAAAGGAAATCTATGGGGATGATATTGCATGGAACCTCCATCCGATCACCACTATTATCGCTCGCCGAAACCATTTTGCGGCCACCATGTTAGCCACCCACGCCTTGAACTGCTCGCCACCACCGAAAATTCCACCTTGCTCCCCTTGCCTTCCACCTCCTCCCACGACAGCCGCATCTCCTCTGCCTTAAGCTCGCGTCGAGCCTTGCTTCACCTGTACTCATCACGCACTGCTCGTTTACATCGCCCGTGCCAGCCTCATGCCCATGCTCTGCACTTCGTCGAGCATCTCACCCTCTCTCCACCACCAAACAAAACGCACGGCCTTCATCGCCGATCTCTCACCACGTCCTCCCCCTCCGTGCCGAAACACGGCCTCCACTTCCCTGAACCGAGAAACCATCATCTCAATGCACTGCTGCTCGCCATCGTCTTATCCTTCCACTCCTCCGCCCACCACGTCAACCACCAAGCACGGCCGAGCTTCATCACCGCCTCTGCACGAGTTCGGCCATTCGCTTCCCCTCCTTCTCGTGCTTCAGCAGCACCTTACAATCGCTTGTCCTCCACACGCACCTTCAGCCGAGACCAACCCACGTGAAGACGACCCCCTTCTCCATCACCGGCCTTTGCTCGAGTCCTCTCTCTTACCTTTGTTCTGCCATCTTAATGCAGGTATTCACGTTGGATATTGTTGATTTTGTTTAGCTATCTAGTTATATAGATCTATATATAGGATAATACTGCGGTTGAATAAATGATTTTGATAACTGTATTTCTAAAGGTTCATACTGTTTGTTTATGTTTTTTATATATAACCACAATAGTTTCTACTGACATTTACATATACAACAGTATATAGACATCTTGTTCGTATGTTTAGTTATGTATTTATACTTGGCGCGGCATATAATAGTGAATATATTTTGGTAAATTTATCTGGAAACTTTAACAGAATCATGAAGCGTGACTATAAATTTATATACTAGTTAGTTATCTTAGTATATTATCTCAGGTTATATGTATTTTCATATATTTGCTCATACTTAGTTTATGGGAAATTTTTTGATTTGAAGGCACATATATAATGTTGAGTAAACATGTACGGTGTAGTCTGTTGACTCTTATTTATGATGTAAAGTTGGATTTTCTCGTTATATATTTTAGTAGAATAGTTATTAATACGTAGCTATCTGTAGTCTATTTGTTATAGCAGTATGGTTTTAAAGGTATTTTTTTGTATAAACTAAGTTCATGTAAATTTTATAGTGCATGTATGGATTTTTGTGCAAGTTACAGTGTCTATAATACATAAGTTTCAATACATGTTTACATATAATTTTAAAATTATAGTTTTAAACATAATATAGCACGCAAGTGCTAATTGTTATAAAGTAGGATTATATAAAAGTATCCTTGAGGTTGGTTTCAAATATAACAACCCTATTCAATATATTAAGTTATAAATTATCTAGCTTTGTCTGCATATATAGCTGTCTACCTAGTTAGTCTGATTTTATATATTTGGGAGTTACCTGTACATGTATAGTTAGCGGTTTGCATTTTACTTCATTTTGATTTTATATATACTTTGATTTCGAATATATAAGGCTTTAAATATATAAAATATTTATTTATTGTGCTTCAAAATGGAAATTGATTTTAACAAATAATGTATATATTTTAGTTTACATCAAACTCGATTTGAATTCATTCTCATCGATTTCTTATTTATCAGCTCCGTCCATTAAATTCGGATCAATCTTTTCTTGCTTTGGAACTCGTACTTGGATTCGTAGCCCATTTCTTTGTCTAATCTCTCTAACCTCGAAAGGTGAGCAATCACTCACGATTAATGTTCTTTTATTTATTAAATTTGATTTCAATTGAAACGACAATTGAAATATACCGCTGTTATTGATTGCACTGTTATTTATGTATCAGTTCACCTTTGAGATCTGACACCGTTATCTGTTATGTATGCAATAATAATCCAGTTGGTTGATAATTGATTGATTGATTGTTTGTTGTTTATATTGGATGTTAAATTGTAATGTATAAAGTGATAAATATTATGCAATTAAATTTGATATAGGATAGTTAAAATTTGATTCGACATATGTGTTGAATTTGGTTAGTTAAATATGACCCCTTAAATGTTTAATTATTTGAAACATAGAAAATAGTTAATTACCCTTAAACCATTTGAATTTATGTTGTATTGATTGATGAAGTATGATATTGAATAATCGATGTGAAGTGAAGAACCGTAATGTAATAATCTTTAGTCTACATGAAATGATAGTGTAGATTCGAGAAATAATTATATTAATTTGCACAAACAACAATGTGAATTAATACGATTGTTTTGGGATTATTGAATTGATTATCGGATTGTTATTGATTGTTGTTATTGCTTGTTTATTTACTTTGACACCATCCCAGTTATCACCCTACAAGTTCTCTTTATTATGCTTGATCTTGAATTGAAATTGGAATCGGGTTGAAATGATATATACCCAAATGAATTTGACCTAGGATAGAGAATTAAATAAAATCTGATTGGTCAATAAATTGATTTTAAAATAAAATAAGTATTTTATTCGAGCAAAGAATAAGTTTTGAATTGGAGTAGGAATTTGAATTTTATGAAAGGAAAATGTAAAGATTGAATTCCGAAACAAATATAAACGTATAATTGATGAAAGAACGTTGTTTGAAATTTAATTATTTAATAATTAAATTTGGAATTATTAATAAATAAATTTGGAATTAGTAATAATTGAGTTTTGAAATTATTAAGTTTAAAATCGTTTAATAATTAAATTTGAAATTATAATTAAGTTGAAGTCATTAAGTTGAATTATAATTAAGTGGAAATGATGTAATAATTAAGTTTGAATTTATAATCAAGTTTGTAATCATTAAGTTTTGAAATTATTAATAATTAAGATTGAAATTCTTTAATAATTGAATGAGATTTAATTATTTGATAATTGAATAAAAATTGAATTCTTTGATAAGAGAAATTGAGCTTTTGAATAAATGGATTTGAACTTCGTTAATAATTGAAATTGGGTTTCTTTATCAAAGTTTTGGAAAAATTATTTAAGTAAGTTAACAAGTGAAATTGAAACTTTTCGATTATGTGAAATTTAGTTCTTTATTAATTGAGTTTGAAATTTGTAACGAAGTCAATAAATAAGTGAAAATCGAATGTCTTTAACAAGAAATAAAATGAGATTTATTGAAATTAACGTAAGACGTGTAATTTAAAGAATTAATTTGACGAATTTAATTTATTTCAATTTGAAGTTTTGATATAATGAAGTTGAACGTAAGTAATTGATTTAAATGAATTGGAATTTAAATAGAAGTTGTTTTGAAGGATAAATTTACTTAGCGAATATTGAATGAAATTGATAAATGAATTAAAATTGATTTGAATGAAAATAAACCATTTTAAATGATTTCGGAGTGAAACTTATATACGAACTTGAATCAATGTTTGAATTGTTTAAATTAAAGTTGAAATCGAATTATAATATGGTGAAATGGAAATTTGGAAGTTTGAACGTAAATTTTGGAAATTGATTTAGGAAGACAAACGAAATGTTGATTTCCGAATTCTAATTGAAATTGATTTGGTTTTGAAATATATTAAACGACCAATCGGTGTAATAATTACGAAAGTTATTAAAGAGACCGGAATCGGTTATGGATATACTCTCTATCTAAACCGAAAACCACTTTAATAACTATACGCGGAGTGATGATCCAGAATGAAGTGGTTGGAATGATGTACATGATGAATGAAGAAAGAGAACGATAATGGATAGCCTTGACACTTGTGTCAAATTGGAAATGACTAAAATCAGGAACCGTGCCGGGCCAAATGGGGTTAGCTACCTCGAGCGAATACACTTCTTCGTAACTACTACTCATTACTTGTGATTGATTGGTGCACCCTCGGAATTTCAGGAGTGTTGTTTCGCGGTGTTGCGATCGCTGCGGCGATGCGTTCTCACCAGTCCGGATCAGGCGAACGGTAGTTTCACTACCTTGGGTATTGCCTCATGTGCCTTGTTATACTTGTATACCTATATACGTGACCACTACGAGTTTGTTTTGTGTTATACCTATGGAGTACTCCTTGATATCCCACCAGTTTACGGTGGAGTTTACAGTGCTGTATAGACTATGATGCTTATATAAAATGTGTTAAGGGGGATAATGGTAACGCCTTAACACTATTTTGATACTTTATATTACTGATAGACATTATCTATTTAGCGTACACTACTACCTAGTTGATAGTTTAACGGATCCTTAGAGGATGGTGATTCCAACATCCTTTGATTTACTTGTATTTTGATTTCTATTTCACTTGAGTTGGATTTATTGATACGAGAATATTAATCCTGACTCGAATGTTTTGTGTTTTGCTTTACGCTCGGATCAGACTGAGTGGTTCATCTTTTGAGGCTCACCTTTGGAGTTGGAGCTTCGCCTGGAGATCCAGCTATCTATCCAGCTTTCAGAGATTCAGTTGATTCTAGTGATGTATTTTGATTCTTGTATTTGCTTATTGTATTCGAGGCTTCTGTTGTAATTTATTTAACTCTGATATATGTATAGTAGCTTCATGAACTACTATCTCTTTTACTTCCGCTGCATTATTACTGTGTCTGTGATTCTGTGATTATTTATTTACTGTATATCTATGTTTTGCCAAATTTAAATTAACAATTAGGTATTTTGAATTATTCAAGTCTGACATGTGCGGATGCGAATAGTCCAAAATAGCGGGTCGTTACAGTTGGTATCAGAGCTTTTGGTAGCTCTAGGCAAAACTCAGCATATAGGGTAAATGTATTTACAGAATCACTCTCATTCGAGTTTCAATCCCTTCTTTTTAACTCAATTCCTTTGAATTTTCGGAACGTCCCTCGGTTCCGAAATTCATTATCGTCCCTCACTATTCGTCTTTTTTTTAATTCCAGAGTATCTCATAACTCCACTTTGAATGATCTTTATGATGAATCGGCGGTCTCGCCAATCGTCGAATTATTTGTAAATTGGTGAAACTCCTTTATAATAGGCATTGATTTACCGGAGATTTCTGTATCCTCGGTTTGCGATGCCATCAATCTCCTGCTATACCTGAATTCTATTCCTTGAGATCAAATGTTGATTTACCTCGGAATTCAGCGTCGATCTTATTCTTGAAGTTACGGTCGACCCGGTTAAGGTTGCCCGTGAATTAAGTAAGCTTGTCCATCTCCCGATTCTGTTGATTGAATTATCTTATCCTCTGTTTCAAACTTATTATCAAATCAAAATCCCCTTTGATTTGATTTCCATAAAATTTAAATCTCTATACTTACTTTGAAATCCATACTTGTGTCGTCGAGCGAGGATGTATATTTGTAAATCTATATTTAAAATGTTATATATTGTGTTGTTTGATTGTTGATGTTGATTTGGGTTTTCGATCGATTCGTCTGATCAACGCTATTTATAGGATTTCCAAAACACTTGAACAGAGCAAACTGACACAACAGTATTTTCGAATTTGGTGAATAAGATAGTATTGAATGATTTTATTATATATAAGTTTAAATTTTTCTGAAAATTAAAATGTTAATGAATCGGTTGTCCGAAATGTGAAAATCTTAATTTTATTTATTGTTTTATAAATCATAGACTATTTTATGATATAAATAAATGAATGTATAAATTTGGTTATAAATTGATTAGGAGTTTGTAATGAATTTAAATCAAGAAACTGAGAATTTAAATTTCCAGTGATTTCAACTCTGATTGAAAGTTTTAAGTGTATAGTATTTAAAATATTTCCAATAGAAATCATTTCAAAGAATTTTAATGTTTAAATCAGTGCTCTCCTCCATCGTCATTGGAAAATAATTTAGATGATGACGGCCGCATCATCGACATTCATTTTCGAGTTTCGAAGTGGAGAGACTATTCTGTAGCTTTGCTACAGTTTGTTTGAAAAATAAATTGATTTGGATTTCTAAACATGACTTGATTTATAATATATATTGAAGATTTTAAATTTGATTTGATATATAATGAATATATATATATATATATATATTACCTCTAAGTTGTTTGAAGCTAATTGGAAATTAATTCTTAAAATTTGGGTTAAAGGATGATTTTCAATTATAAATGAAGCCAAATTCTTTTTATATAAATACTTAACTTGAAATAACTGAATTGTAAAATTTTATTTGGATAATACTCAATTTCATTATATATAATTTACCTAATTTTTCAAAAGTTAACTATGTAATTGAATATTATACAGTAAAAAATGATATCAAAGGAATTTTTAAATAAATTTGAGTAGTTATAACAAGTGCAAATATACTTAATATATATGTGATAGGATATTAAGTGGAATTAATTAAATAATAATTTGAAATAAAGAATAATTAAATTTGTTGAATAAAGTATGATTATAATAAATGACTATTCAAATGTATGATCTTTGAAATTGTTAATTTAAAGAAAATTGGATAATATATAATATAAATTGTCTTTTAAATAAAATGTTAGTGCGTATAATAAATGTTATTCACTTATATTTTAATTTTAAAATGTTTATGGAGATAAATAGAATAATAAGTTAATAGAATAATAAATGAGATAAATAAAATAAATTCTGTTTTGAGGAAATTAAATCAACTTAATGAAATACTTGAATTTGAAATCAATTATTAAGTATTAATCAATTTAATTAAAATTTGTATGGTTTAAATTAATTGTTTATAATGTAATTCAAAACTATTTTCTTTTGTTTGTTTCTATTCTCCTACTTCCTGCCTTTTCGGGGACGAAAAGTTTAGAGTGGGGGAGAATGTAACGACTCGTAAATTTAACCGGTTTTAATAACGTTATTAATTGGAATTTTATGGAATTTTAAACAATAAAATTTTGAAATATAAATTTGATATTTGGAATGCGTCTAGTTAAACATAGCAACTGGTAAATTTTCGTCCGAAAATATGAAAGTTTATTTCGTGCGGAAATTTACTTCAATTTAATCAGTTGAAAAGCGATGAAAATAAAACGTTTTCAAAAACTAAATATTTTTACACAGAAAAATTATAAACCATCTTCTGAGAAAGCCGTCAGTTTGTCATTTTTCCAAATTCGGACTTCTTTAGCTCCGTCGATCTTAATTTTCTGCAATTTTTATGCATTTTTCGCTAGTAAAAAATTCGAATTTTTATAATTCAATCGTGCCACTGATATCTGTATACCGTTTTGATCGCCTTGTTATGCTGATCTCTAAGGAGTACTCATTTCTGTATTTGGAGTTCCGGTGTGCGACGGAAACCATAAAACAGCTCGTCGTAGCAGTACTATCCTTTTGCCCATTCAAATTTCAAATAGCCGAACTAGCTGTCATTATAATATTTATTTCATCATTTACCAAAATTCTTCCGTTGCCATCCCATACGGCTTTGAAATCTGAAAGACATTTATTTTTCATTTGTAACTTTGTTCTTTGGAAAGGCAAGACTTCATTAATCTCCTTTTGCTATCACCCTCCATTTTCCCATCTTCAAAAGCCATCTTCCCAGGCCAATTACATTCACATGCCTGTTTGTCTTTAAACTTTTTTTTGTATACCAAGCTCTTAATAAAGCAAATAAGGGTGACAGCTCATTTCAATTATAACAAAGCTAGCATATATATGCTGAGAAACTTCTCTATGCACGTCTTCCTCTCTCATTCTTTTCTTTTTTGTTCACTTCTCCTACAAAAAAAAGGAAATCTATGGGGATGATATTGCATGGAACCTCCATCCGATCACCACTATTATCGCTCGCCGAAACCATTTTGCGGCCACCATGTTAGCCACCCATGCCTTGAACTGCTCGCCACCACCGAAACCTCCACCTTGCTCCCCTTGCCTTCCACCTCTTCCCACGACAGCCGCATCTCCTCTGCCTTAAGCTCGCGTCGAGCCTCGCTTCACCTGTACTCGTCACACACTGCTGGTTTGCATCGCCCGTGCCAGCCTCATGCCCACGCTCTGCACTTCACCGAGCATCCCACCCTCTCTCCACCACCAAACAAAACGCACGGCCTTCATCGCCGATCTCTCACCACGTCCTCCCCCTCCGTGCCGAAACACGGCCTCCACTTCCCTGAACCGAGAAACCATCATCTCAATGCACTGCTGCTCGCCATCGTCTTCTCCTTCCACTCCTCCACCCACCACGTCAACCACTGGGCGCGGCCGAGCTTCATCATCGCCTCTGCACGTGTTCGGCCATTCGCTTCCCCTCCTTCTCGTGCTTCAGCCGCACCTTACAAATGCTTGTCCTCCACACGCACCTTCAGCCGAGACCAACCCACGTGAAGACGACCCCCTTCTCCATCACTGGCCTCTGCTCAAGTCCTCTCTCTTACCTTTGTTCTTCCATCTTAATGCAGGTATTCACGTTGGATATTGTTGATTTTGTTTAGCTATCTAGTTATATATTTATACAGATCTATATATAGGATAATACTGCGGTTGAATAAATGATTTTGATAACTGTATTTTTAAAGGTTCATACTGTTTGTTTATGTTTTTTATATATAACGGTAATAGTTTCTACTGACATGTACATATATAACAGTATATAGACATCTTGTTCGTATGTTTAGTTATGTATTTATACTTGACGCGGCATATAATAGTGAATATATTTTGGTAAATTTATCTGGAAACTTTAACAGAATCATGAAGCGTGAGTATAAATTTATATACTAGTTAGTTATCTTAGTATATTATCTCAGGTTATATGTATTTTCATATATTTGCTCATGCTAAGTTTATGGGAATTTTTTTGATTTGAAGGCACATATATAATGTTGAGTAAACAGGTATGGTGTAGTCTGTTGACTCTTATTTATGATGTAAAGTTGGATTTTCTTGTTATATATTTTAGTAGAATAGTTATTAATACGTAGCTATCTGTAGTCTATTTGTTATAGCAGTATGGTTTTAAAGGTATTTTTTGTACAAACTAAGTTCATGTAAATTTTATAGTACATGTATGGATTTTTGTGCAAGTTACAGTGTCTATAATACATAAGTTTCAATACATGTTTACATATAATTTTAAAATTATAGTTTTAAACATAATATAGCCCGCAAGTTCTACTTGTTATAAAGCCGGATTATATAAAAGTATCCTTGAGATTGGTTTCAAATATAACAACCCTATTCAATATATTAAGTTATAAATTATCTACCTTTGTCTGCATATATAGCTGTCTACCTAGTTAGTCTGACTTTATATATTTGGGAGTTACCTGTACATGTATAGTTAGCGGTTTACATTTTACTTCATTTTGATTTTATATATACTTTGATTTCGAATATATAAGGCTTTAAATATATAACATATTTATTTATTGTGCTTCAAAATGGAAATTGATTTTAACAAATAATGTATATATTTTAGTTTACATCAAAATCGATTTGAATTCGTTCTCATCGATTTCTTATTTATCATCTCCGTCCATCAAATTCGGATCAATCTTTTCTTGCTTTGGAACTCGTACTTGGATTCGTTGCCTATTTCTTTGTCTAATCTCTCTAACCTCGAAAGGTGAGCAATCACTCACGATTAATGTTCTTTTATTTATTAAATTTGATTTCAATTGAGACGACAATTGAAATATACCACTGTTATTGATTGCACTGTTATTTATGTATCAGTTCACCTTTGAGATCTGACACCGTTATCTGTTATGTATGCAATAATAATCCAGTTGGTTGATAATTGATTGATTGATTGTTTGTTGTTTATATTGGATGTTAAATTATAATGTATAAAGTGATAAATATTATGCAATTGAATTTGATATAGGATAGTTAAAATTTGAAACGACATATGTGTTGAATTTTGTTAGTTAAATATGACCCCTTAAATGTTTAATTATTTGAAACATAGAAAATAGTTAATTACCCTTAAACCATTTGAATTTATGTTGTATTGATTGATGAAGTATGATATTGAATAATCGATGTGAAGTGAAGAACCGTAATGTAATAATCTTTAGTCTACATGAAATGATAGTGTAGATTCGAGAAATAATTATATTAATTTGCACAAACAACAATGTGAATTAATACGATTATTTTGGGATTATTGAATTGATTATCGGATTGTTATTGATTGTTGTTATTGCTTGTTTATTTACTTTGACACCATCCTAGTTATCACCCTGCAAGTTCTCTTTATTATGCTTGATCTTGAATTGAAATTGGAATCGGGTTGAAATGATATATACCCAAATGAATTTGACATAGGATAGAGAATTAAATAAAATCCGATTGGTCAATAAATTGATTTTAAAATAAAATAAGGATTTTATTCGAGCAAAGAATAAGTTTTGAAATGGAGTTGGAATTTGAATTTTATGAAAGGAAAATTTAAAGATTGAATTCCGAAACAGATATAAACGTATAATTGATGAAAGAACGTTGTTTGAAATTTAATTATTTAATAATTAAATTTGGAATTATTAATGAATAAATTTGGAATTAGTAATAATTGAGTTTTGAAATTATTAAGTTTAAAATCGTTTAATAATTAAATTTGAAATTATAATTAAGTTGAAGTCATTAAGTTGAATTATAATTAAGTGGAAATGATGTAATAATTAAGTTTGAATTTATAATCAAGTTTGTAATTATTAAATTTTGAAATTATTAGTAATTAAGATTGAAATTCTTTAATAATTGAATGAGATTTAATTATTTGATAGTTGAATAAAAATTGAATTCTTTGATAAGAGAAATCGAGCTTTTGAATAAATGGATTTGAACTTCGTTAATAAATGAAAATGGGTTCTTTATCAAAGTTTTGGAAAAATTATTTAAGTAAGTTAATAAGTGAAATTGAAACTTTTCGATTATGTGAAATTTTGTTCTTTATTAATTGAGTTTGAAATTTGTAACGAAGTCAATAAATAAGTGAAAATTGAATTTCTTTAACAAGAAATAAAATGAGATTTATTGAAATTAACGTAAGACGTGTAATTTAAAGAATTGATTTGACGAATTTAATTTATTTCAATTTGAAGTTTTGATATAATGAAGTTGAACATAAGTAATTGATTTGAAGGATAAATTTACTTAGCGAATATTGAATGAAATTGATAAATGAATTAAAATTGATTTGAATGAAAATTAAACCATTTTAAATGATTTCGAAGTGAAACTTATATACGAATTTGAATCAATATTTGAATTGTTTAAATAAAAGTTGAAATCGAATTATAATATGGTGAAATGGAAATTTGGAAGTTTGAACGTAAATTTTGGAAATTGATTTAGGAAGACAAACGAAATGTTGATTTACGAATTCTAATTGAAATTGATTTGGTTTTGAAATATATTAAACGACCAATCGGTGTAATAATTACGAAAGTTATTAAAGAGACCGAAATCGGTTATGGATATACTCTCTATCTAAACCGAAAACCACTTTAATAACTATACGCGGAGTGATGATCCAGAATGAATGGTTGGAATGATGTACGTGATGACTGAAGAAAGAGAACGATAATGGATAGCCTTGACACTTGTGTCAAATTGGAAATGACTAAAATCAGGAACCGTGCCGGGCCAAATGGGGTTAGCTACCTCGAGCGAAAACACTTCTTCGTAACTACTACTCATTACTTGTGATTGATCGGTGCACCCTCGGAATTTCAGGAGTGTTGTTTCGCGGTGTTGCGATCGCTGCAGCGATGCGTTCTCACCAGTCCGGATCAGGCGAACGGTAGTTTCACTACCTTGGGTATTGCCTCATGTGCCTTGTCATACTTGTATACCTATATACGTGACCACTACGAGTTTGTTTTGTGTTATACCTATGGAGTACTCCCTGATATCCCACCAGTTTACGGTGGAGTTTACAGTGCTATATAGACTATGATGCTTATATAAAATGTGTTAAGGGGGATAATGGTAACGCCTTAACACTATTTTGATACTTTATATTACTGATAGACATTATCTATTTAGCGTACACTACTACCTAGTAGATAGTTTAATGAATCCTTAGAGGATGGTGATTCCAACATCCTTTGAGTTACTTGTATTTTGATTGCTATTTCACTTGAGTTGGATTTATTGATACGAGAATATTAATCTTGACTCGAGTGTTTTGTGTTTTGCTTTACGCTCGGGTCAGACTGAGTGGTTCAGCTTTTGAGGCTCACCTTTGGAGTTGGAGCTTCGCCTGGAGATCCAGCTATCTATCCAGCTTTTAGAGATTCAGTTGATTCCAGTGATGTATTTTGATTCTTGTATTCGCTTATTGTATTCGATGCTTCTGTTGTAATTTATTTAATTCTAATATATGTATAGAGGCTTAATGAACTACTATCTCTTTTACTTCCGCTGCATAGTATTACTGTGTGTGTGATTCTGTGATTATTTATTTACTGTATATCTATGTTTTGCCAAATTTAAATTAACAATTCGGTATTTTGAATTATTCAAGTCCGACATGTGCGGATGCGAATAGTCCAAAATAGCGGGTCGTTACAAATTTGAAGAACTGATCTAAAAGAAAGTTGAAGCCATTGGAAAAATAAATGATTTGAAAAAAAGAATCACATAATTTGTGTAACGAGACGGATTTTGCCCGCTCGAAAATCGACATCCATACTTCAAATCGCATTCGAATGCCATAGATTCGACCGTTCAAATCCGATTCGCCGGAGCTTATAACAATCATTAAGTAAATAACACAGCGGAATAAAAGAATAATACATTGATATACAGCTTTGATACAATATCTGATACAAAAAATGATCCAATAGATATCAATACACATCAGAGATATGATACAATAAAATAGCAGCGGGAAAAGAAAACGATAGATAACATCTAGCAGCAGAACAATAACTCTGAGATAGTCTTCAAAAGAGAACTCCGAGAACTGCAACTCCATTTCCAAGAATCAATCCAGCAATAGCTCGAACCCCCAATAACGATACACCAAGCTAAGCAAGACTGGTCCGGTCCAAAGACTGAACTAACTTCAGATAATCCACTATATCTAACTATCTGAAAAAACCAAACTCTAGACTGCTCGTGTAGAAATATAATGAGCACCCAGAGTTTAGGAAAGAAAACAATAAACTCCGGATCAGTCGTGAGACTGGTGTGAGCAACAAAAACAGTTTATCTTTTAAAACATTCAACAAAAGATTTTCAAAGTCAATTCCCAATGCTTTTTAAAAATGAGACTACCATAAGGCCTCCCGCACACACACACAATGCAAACGCAGAATCAGAGGAGATTTCTCCTTATGATAGTCAAAGATGCTTGATACGCATTAAAAGAAACATTTTGTATTATTACTAGTGCATAGTGTAGGAAAAATTCATTTCGAAAGTAGAATATAAATCTTAGCCAGCATAGACATTCCGCACTTATGCCTACTATAGCTACCATGTTCAATAGCAGGTTACCGCCACATTCCATGGCAGGTTATACAACTAAAACCGTACAAGGTTCGTATTGTTTCTTTGGATTTCCAACGAATGATCAGGCCAAGGAACTTCCCATTGCCACATGAGAATGCCACTGGATGGACATCCCCGAGAACCAAACCGGATCTCTACCAACACAAGGCCGGGTTACCCCTAACTGAGTAACAACTGACCGAATATGCCATCCCCCGGTCCTTTGGGACCTTTCACCCGAGCGCTCATAATCAATTCACACAATCATAAAGTGTTTTCAACATGAGTAAGTATCTGGGCTCCATACCACGATACCACCCTTTTCCAGAAGGAAATGCACATATCCTAAAGGGCGCTACCCCTCATAACCTTGCTGCTTCTTTCCTGTTTTGACCATTCACGGGGTGTGAGGCTCGACGAAGTCACGTCCACAAAAACATACTTTATACAAAAGCCATGCTTTGGGTCAACAAATGATCATAGAAATGATCACAAGGATAGACGATCAAATAAATGATCCTATCATAAATAATCAACACAATGATCATTTCATAGCAACACTCAGCATGTCACATTACCAAATTGGGAATATATCGCTGATAACCATCAACTATATAACCTCTGAGCTCGTACGTCTTAGAGAAGGGTGTTAAGCTAAGAGAATAAATTCTCCGCCACCAACAGAAATATCTTTGAAAGAAATCGGCTTTATATCTCAATTTGTAATGTCAGACATACTATCCATACAAGTCTGTTCCGGGCTCGAACAGAACCGAAGGCACTTACAAAGAAGTCCTTGCAATCCGGATATTCACAATCCCGATCGGATTTCCCATCACTTAGGGAGTTTCTATACCGACGCGACTCGGTGCAGAAACAATCGATAGGTCATCTTATCGCTTTCGCAAATACCTGGTCTTCATCATTGGTCTTCAAATGCTATCCATAACGACATATCACATATTCGGAATGGGTTATACGACACAAAGGTCCTTTCCCGGCTAAACCGAATAGTGAGCACGATATTTCAAAAATAAATGGATAATGGGATTTCAATTAAGTCACAACTTATTTCCCAAAACTTTTCTTCAAATGGTTTAAATAAATTACCATTTTCAATCTTTAAACAAAAAGATTTATTTTCACAACCTTTAACGGTTTAAACAATTTTCACATTTTAATCTTGTAAATAAAAGATTCATTCACAGATTTTCCAAATCAATTTTCATTTTAATTTGATTAACTCGTTAAATCTTTAAATCAAAGATTTAACTTATAGCCTTCAAAACAATTTCATTTCAATTTGATTTAAACAAATCATCAATTTAAATCTGTTAAAACAAACAGATTTAATTCATAGCTTTCAAAAAGAATTCATTCATAACTTAGGAAAAATCATTTTTTCAACTCAATCTTGAAATTCCCCTAATTAACTGGAATCTCAGTTCTTATCGAAAAGTGTTTATCATTTGAAAATAACAGTTTTCATTTTGGAAATCTGATTCATTTATACGAGTTGAAATCCTTGGGTTAAATTCAAATTCCCAAAACCATACCTTTAAAAATGGTTTAAATTCATACAAACCTGTTTATAATATCTTTAACCATAATTTCCAATTATCGAATTCAGTTCCAAATATCGAATTCAAATTTAAATTGAATTATTTAATTTCAAAACTTGATCAAGTAAATTATAATAAATTTTAACTTGAAATTTCATTCCAAAAGCTTTTCACATTTATTCCGATTCCATTTCCAAAACATTTGAATTCAAATATTCAATTTTTATAAATCATTTCAAAATCTGTGACTTAATCGATTTCCTCGTGAAATCCATATTTGTGTGTGTATGGTGTAGTCCAGGGGTTTAACACAATAGTGCAACAGCATACAATCATCACAGATCAGAATACAGGAGTATAGTTGATAAGCGATATAAACTATAACGCTTATCGGTTATATACAGATCACAGATATATATGTTACAGATAGTAAATTACAGATCACCACATAAATCAGGATGTATCACAAAGCATCATATATTAGGGATATCAAACAATCAAGTCATCCAATAGAATCCAAATATTCGTAAGTAAAATCAGTTAATTATCTGATTAATTTAAATCAAATTAAATTCTTATGAATTATAAGTCCTGGTTAATTAACATTGATAATTTACAAATCATTTTGATTAATTATTCTTTAATCTTTTAGTAATTATCCATTAAAAATAAATTAATTAACCTTTTATTATCAACCTTTAATTATTAAACAATTAATCTTTAATTATCTAATTCACCATTTAATTAATTATCTTTAATTAATTACTCTAATTAATTTTTCCTTGATTAATTATCATTCCTTAATCAACTTCATTAAATTAAATTTAACCTTTAATTAATTAATCTCAAATTAATTATCATTTTGAGTCAATCACATTATGCTTTGTATTAAATATTGATTAATCACTTGATTAAATCAAACTTTATCATTTATTAATATTTAATTATATAATTATCCTTTAATTATTCATCATTAATAAATTAGCTCCCAACAAATTAATTAATTTTTTTTTATCAGTACTTAATTAACCTTTAATTAATTAATCTTTTAATTTATCACATTAATTTATTCAATTACATAAATTAAATCTTTAATAAATTAACCCTTTTAATTAAATCTTTAATTAAAACTTAATTTAATTGAAATAATTTACTTTTAAACCTTAAACCAATCCCATACTTAAATAAAACAATTATTTCAAAGAATAAGTTAAAATTGTTTAAAACTTGAATTTTTGTTTAAAAATTTTGAAAACTGTTTTTATACCACCCGGGCCCTGCTTCGAGTCAAACCCCGTTCTACCCGAAGACAACTTCGAGTTTTTCCCCAAACTTACCCGAGCTTTATAAATTTCAAATTTTTTTTGTTTAAGTGTTAAAAATTTACCCGGTACTTTATCATTTTTGCTTCGAGTCACTTACTCGATTTACTCGAGTACCACTTCGGGTAAAAACCTACTAGAACGCTGCTTCTACCCACACAACATCATCAGACAAGTATCCCGCCGTGCATATGCACGGTGGTTCCAGCCACCGTTGATCATCAACACTGATCGCCACCCATCAGTACTCGCCTCAACATCTCACCTCGATCATCGAAATGCGTCCAACCACCGAAAATCGAAAACGAGCTTCCCATTCCAAAACCTGGAACCGCTTGAACCCAAATCCCCCGAACCTGGCAACGGCTCGTACTCGACGCCTCCACCACCGGTGATCACGAAACTCCGGTCATCTCTTCGTCTTCACTCTCTCTTCCATCACCCCCAACCACGCGTCACTCGATCAAGCGATAGTGACGAACGAATCGAATCCTTCGACCCCAACAAAACTAGGGCTACAGACTTCAACCAATTGCCGACGCCACCACCGTGATCTACTCACCATCCCTATATTTTTCCTGCCACCCCGGTAAGCTCCTCCACCACCACGCACAACCCCGACCACCCCAGTTCCATCGATCACCTAAATTCGATCAAAATGCCTCACACGCTCATCTCAAAACTGCTCATGAAACTCACCATTAAAAATCACCAAATTTGCCTTAAAAATCATCGTTTCGTGTAAGTATTCAAACTACAAACTTGAATCAGTGTTTTAATAAATTCGAAAATTTCAAAGTTTTAAGTATCCTCTGTAAAAACTGAATCTTCCTTCCTGTATACGTTTTTACTTCATGGAATTATTTTTTGATTAAAGCCCTTACCTAAATACACCTTTTTACTTTAAACATCAAGGCTTGAAAATGAGTAGAAATAGAGGAATCAATTTTTTTTTTTAAATATTGGTCTCATCCTAAACCATGAACAGAGAAGAACCTGTCTCTGTATTGTCAAAACAAATTTATATTCACAGCAATAAAGAAGGAATCCAAACCATATTGACATAAATCAGTATACACAGAGCATTTAATGTCTATGACTAAACATACTTATCACAATACAGATCAATATTTTTAAAATTTAAAGCAAGTGTTACTCACTTTAACTTGAAGAACAGAGGGCAACTCTGTGCTTTGAATCTACAGTATTGATCTTGTTTAAATCATGTTTTGCTTCTGTGATCTTACTTTTGTTTTGATGCCCATGAATTCTTGCATCCAGGCCTTGATTCTGGTTTTAGTTGTAACTGAAGCTTTCCAGTATTTTTCTATTTGCCAAACTGTTTTGATTTATACTGCCTTCAGATTTTTTTTCTTTGTTTAATAAGCATGGCTGAGATGTATTATTTTAATTTGTACAACTAAGTGATGTTACTTTGTACAATATCAGTTCATGGCTGAAGATAACTCTCTAATATCTTGCTTTAACATACTTGTATACATATTTCTTTTTGCCTTACTTCATCCCCTACCTACCTGTCCCTGTTCATAACTTTGTATTTTTTTTTTCTGTTGCTTTGTTTTAAATTATGTATGTAGTTAGTTTGTGGATATTTTGCTTTGTTTATGTTAATGCAGTGTTGTACTTTGCTTTATTTCTGTTTCTTGTCTTGTTCTATAAGCTTTCATAGATATACACATATATATATATCTTCATATTTCCTTTTGTTCATTTTGCAAGCTACTACATACATATTTATATTTGTTTGTATTTATTATGTTTGATTTGTTTTGTTATTGGTTATAACTTTAACTTATATAGGTACCAATATATTCTATTTTGTTCTTTCTTATGCATTTGTTTATTTATGTAAAAATATATACTTTTATTTTGCTTACTTAAATGTATTTGCTTTATTCTTGCATTTTAAATTTACTTCTATTTTTAGTTTAAATAATTATCATAAATTTTACTTTAAAAATTATTGTTTTATATTTCTCTATATATACACATATATTTTATATAACTCAAATTATCATCATTTATAAATTTTTAAATCAATTTATTTATTTATTTTTATACTTGTGTCAATGTATATACTTTTGTTTTATTTATTTTGCATATTTATTTACAACTTTGTTTCATATTTAAATGTCGTTTCTTTTCTTTTCTTATGACTTACATATTAATTTTCAACTTAAATACTTATCGTCTTGTATTTTTATTTCTATTTATTTTAAAAACCATTTATTTAAGATTTTATCTCAAATCCAATATATACATATATATCCACATATATACAAATTTTCAAATTCATACGACTTAATTTAATTTCTATTTGAATTGAGGAAACTCGCTTCCATTTATAATTAATTTTATAAATTTTTATTCAAAATTTCATTAAATTATCAATTTAAATTAAATTATAATCTAGGGTCGTTACCAACTTCCCCCCTTAAAAGAATTTCGTCCTCGAAATTTGCAGGCACGAAAACAACACAGAGATAGACAGATTCGATCTCTACAATTTCTCAAATACAAGATATGGATTCCAAATTCAAGTCGGAAAATCTCAGAATACATACCAATTTGTCACTCTTCGGACTTTGGTATTCACAAGAAATTACAATAGAATTTAAAATTTTGATTTTAAACGAAATCGCTTTATCGATTCAATTCTAATCATTCTTCATATTCTATTAATCAAGTATTCCTCATATTCTATTAATCAAGTTAATTCAATTTAAAATTTCTAATTCATTTAAAATTTCCAATTTCAATTTTCAAATTCATATTCATTAAAGTTTTAATCAAAGAAATGATAAGAAATCGATGAAGATACGAATTAAGAATTTCCTACAACGATTCGTAGAGCATCACCACACCGAAACTTCTTCTTCTGGAGCTGTCACGAAGAAATCAAAAGAATTTGGAAACGAATCAAAAAGAGATTGAGAAGAAAGTTATTTCCACTGTTGTTACAGAGTGCTGACCAATTATAGTCGTATTTCCTGTCCCCTATCTCGTTCTCTTCTTGCACTCATACTTACTATCAGTGGATAGTAAGAGAATTTACTGAAGCGCTCAAACGGAAATCTTAAGGATTACTCATTCTAGGATTTACTTCACCCTATCTCTAATGAGTTACTTAATGTGTTACACTCCTGAGCTAAAGTTCAACCCTTAGCTCTGATACCAAATGTAACGAGACGGATTTTGCCCGCTCGAAAATCGACATCCATACTTCAAATCGTATTCGAATGCCATAGATTCGACTGTTCTAATCCGATTCGTCGGAGCTTAAAACAATCATTAAGTAAATAACACAGCGGAATAAAAGAATAATACATTGATATACAGCTTTGATACAATATCTGATACAACAGATGATCCAATAGATATCAATACACATCAGAGATATGATACAATAAAATAGTAGCGGGAAAAGAAAACGATAGATAACATCTATCAGCAGAACAATAACTCTGAGATAGTCTTCAAAAGAGAACTCCGAGAACTGCAACTCCATTTCCAAGAATCAATCCAGCAATAGCTCGAACCCCCAATAACGATACACCAAGCTAAGCAAGACTGGTCCGGTCCAAAGACTGAACTAACTTCAGATAATCCACTATATCTAACTATCTGAAAAAACCAAACTCTAGACTGCTCGTGTAGAAATATAATGAGCACCCAGAGTTTAGGAAAGAAAACAATAAACTCCGGATCAGTCGTGGGACTGGTGTGAGCAACAAAAACAGTTTATCTTTTAAAACATTCAACAAAAGATTTTCAAAGTCAATTCGCAATGCTTTTTAAAAATGAGACTACCATAAGGCCTCCCGCACACACACACAATGCAAACGCAGAATCGGAGGAGATTTCTCCTTATGATAGTCAAAGATGCTTGATACGCATTAAAAGAAACATTTTGTATTATTACTAGTGCATAGTGTAGGAAAAATTCATTTCGAAAGTAGAATATAAATCTTAGCCAGCATAGACATTCCGCACTTATGCCTACTATAGCTACCATGTTCAATAGCAGGTTACCGCCACATTCCATGGCAGGTTATACAACTAAAACCGTACAAGGTTCGTATTGTTTCTTTGGATTTCCAACGAATGATCAGGCCAAGGAACTTCCCATTGCCACATGAGAATGCCACTGGATGGACATCCCCGAGAACCAAACCGGATCTCTACCAACACAAGGCCGGGTTACCCCTAACTGAGTAACAACTGACCGAATATGCCATCCCCCGGTCCTTTGGGACCTTTCACCCGAGCGCTCATAATCAATTCACACAATCATAAAGTGTTTTCAACATGAGTAAGTATCTGGGCTCCATACCATGATACCACCCTTTTCCAGAAGGAAATGCACATATCCTAAAGGGCGCTACCCCTCATAACCTTGCTGCTTCTTTCCTGTTTTGACCATTCACGGGGTGTGAGGCTCGACGAAGTCACGTCCACAAAAACATACTTTATACAAAAGCCATGCTTTGGGTCAACAAATGATCATAGAAATGATCACAAGGATAGACGATCAAATAAATGATCCTATCATAAATAATCAACACAATGATCATTTCATAGCAACACTCAGCATGTCACATTACCAAATTGGGAATATATCGCTGATAACCATCAACTATATAACCTCTGAGCTCGTACGTCTTAGAGAATGGTGTTAAGCTAAGAGAATAAATTCTCCGCCACCAACAGAAATATATTTGAAAGAAATCGGCTTTATATCTCAATTTGTAATGTCGGACATACTATCCATACAAGTCTGTTCCGGGCTCAAACAGAACCGAAGGCACTTACAAAGAAGTCCTTGCAATCCGGATATTCACAATCCCGATCGGATTTCCCATCACTTAGGGAGTTTCTATACCGGCGCGACTCGGTGCAGAAACAATCGATAGGTCATCCTATCGCTTTCGCAAATACCCAGTCTTCATCACCGGTCTTCAAATGCTATCCATAACGACATATCACATATTCGGAATGGGTTATACGACACAAAGGTCCTTTCCCGGCTAAACCGAATAGTGAGCACGATATTTCAAAAATAAATGGATAATGGGATTTCAATTAAGTCACAACTTATTTCCCAAAACTTTTCTTCAAATGGTTTAAATAAATTACCATTTTCAATCTTTAAACAAAAAGATTTATTTTCACAACCTTTAACGGTTTAAACAATTTTCACATTTTAATCTTTTAAATAAAAGATTCATTCACAGATTTTCCAAATCAATTTTCATTTTAATTTGATTAACTCGTTAAATCTTTAAATCAAAGATTTAACTTATAGCCTTCAAAACAATTTCATTTCAATTTGATTTAAACAAATTGTCAATTTAAATCTGTTAAAACAAAAAGATTTAATTCATAGCTTTCAAAAAGAATTCATTCATAACTTAGGAAAAATCATTTTTTCAACTCAATCTTGAAATTCCCCTAATTAACTGGAATCTCAGTTCTTATCGAAAAGTGTTTATCATTTGAAAATAACAGTTTTCATTTTGGAAATCTGATTCATTTATACGAGTTGAAATCCTTGGGTTAAATTCAAATTCCCAAAACCATACCTTTAAAAATGGTTTAAATTCATACAAACCTGTTATAATATCTTTAACCATAATTTCCAATTATCGAATTCAGTTCCAAATATCGAATTCAAATTTAAATTGAATTATTTAATTTCAAAACTTGATCAAGTAAATTATAATAAATTTTAACTTGAAATTTCATTCCAAAAGCTTTTCACATTTTTTCCGATTTCATTTCCAAAACATTTGAATTCAAATATTCAATTTTTATAAATCATTTCAAAATCTGTGACTTAATCGATTTCCTCGTGAAATCCATATTTGTGTGTGTATGGTGTAGTCCATGGGTTTAACACAATAGTGCAACAGCATACAATCATCACAGATCATAATACAGGAGTATAGTTGATAAGCGATATAAACTTTAACGCTTATCGGTTATATACAGATCACAGATATATATGTTACAGATAGTAAATTACAGATCACCACATAAATCAGGATGTATCACAAAGCATCATATATTAGGGATATCAAACAATCAAGTCATCCAATAGAATCCAAATATTCGTAAGTAAAATCAGTTAATTATCTGATTAATTTAAATCAAATTAAATTCTTATGAATTATAAGTCCTGGTTAATTAACATTGATAATTTACAAATCATTTTGATTAATTATTCTTTAATCTTTTACTAATTATCCATTAAAAATAAATTAATTAACCTTTTATTATCAACCTTTAATTATTAAACAATTAATCTTTAATTATCTAATTCACCATTTAATTAATTATCTTTAATTAATTACTCTAATTAATTTTTCCTTGATTAATTATCATTCCTTAATCAACTTCATTAAATTAAATTTAACCTTTAATTAATTAATCTCAAATTAATTATCATTTTGAGTCAATCACATTATGCTTTGTATTAAATATTGATTAATCACTTGATTAAATCAATCTTTATCATTTATTAATATTTAATTAAATAATTATCCTTTAATTATTCATCATTAATAAATTATCTCTCAACAAATTAATTAATTTTTTTTTATCAGTACTTAATTAACCTTTAATTAATTAATCTTTTAATTTATCACATTAATTTATTCAATTACATAAATTAAATCTTTAATAAATTAACCCTTTTAATTAAATCTTTAATTAAAACTTAATTTAATTGAAATAATTTACTTTTAAACCTTAAACCAATCCCATACTTAAATAAAACAATTATTTAAAAGAACAAGTTAAAATTGTTTAAAACTTGAATTTTTGTTTAAAAATTTTGAAAACTGTTTTTATACCACCCGGGCCCTGCTTCGAGTCAAACCCCGTTCTACCCGAAGACAACTTCGAGTTTTTCCCCAAACTTACCCGAGCTTTATAAATTTCAAATTTTTTTTTGTTTAAGTGTTAAAAATGTACCCGGTACTTTATCATTTTTGCTTCGAGTCACTTACTCGATTTACTCGAGTACCACTTCGGGTAAAAACCCACTAGAACGCTGCTTCTACCCACACAACATCATCAGACAAGTATCCCACCGTGCATATGCACGGTGGTTCCAGCCACCGTTGATCATCAACACTGATCGCCACCCATCAGTACTCGCCTCAACATCTCACCTCGATCATCGAAATGCGTCCAACCACCGAAAATCGAAAATGAGCTTCCCATTCCAAAACCTGGAACCGCTTGAACCCAAATCCCCCGAACCTGGCAACGGCTCGTACTCGACGCCTCCACCACCGGTGATCACGAAACTCCGGTCATCTCTTCGTCTTCACTCCCTCTTCCATCACCCCCAACCACGCGTCACTCGATCAAGCGATAGTGACGAACGAATCGAATCCTTCGACCCCAACAAAACCAGGGCTACAGACTTCAACCAATTGCCGACGCCACCACCGTGATCTACTCACCATCCCTATATTTTTCCTGCCACCCCGGTAAGCTCCTCCACCACCACGCACAACCCCGACCACCCCAGTTCCATCGATCACCTAAATTCGATCAAAATGCCTCACACGCTCATCTCAAAACTGCTCATGAAACTCACCATTAAAAATCACCAAATTTGCCTTAAAAATCATCGTTTCGTGTAAGTATTCAAACTACAAACTTGAATCAGTGTTTTAATAAATTCGAAAATTTCAAAGTTTTAAGTATCCTCTGTAAAAACTGAATCTTCCTTCCTGTATACGTTTTTACTTCATGGAATTATTTTTAGATTAAAGCCCTTACCTAAATACACCTTTTTACTTTAAACATCAAGGCTTGAAAATGAGTAGAAATAGAGGAATCAATTTTTTTTTTTAAATATTGGTCTCATCCTAAACCATGAACAGAGAAGAACCTGTCTCTGTATTGTCAAAACAAATTTATATTCACAGCAATAAAGAAGGAATCCAAACCATATTGACATAAATCAGTATACACAGAGCATTTAATGTCTATGACTAAACATACTTATCACAATACAGATCAATATTTTTAAAATTTAAAGCAAGTGTTACTCACTTTAACTTGAAGAACAGAGGGCAACTCTGTGCTTTGAATCTGCAGTATTGATCTTGTTTAAATCATGTTTTGCTTCTGTGATCTTACTTTTGTTTTGATGCCCATGAATTCTTGCATCCAGGCCTTGATTCTGGTTTTAGTTGTAACTGAAGCTTTCCAGTATTTTTCTATTTGCCAAACTGTTTTGATTTATACTGCCTTCAGATTTTTTTTCTTTGTTTAATAAGCATGGCTGAGATGTATTATTTTAATTTGTACAACTAAGTGATGTTACTTTGTACAATATCAGTTCATGGCTGAAGATAACTCTCTAATATCTTGCTTTAACGTACTTGTATACATATTTCTTTTTGCCTTACTTCATCCCCTACCTACCTGTCCCTGTTCATAACTTTGTATTTTTTTTCTGTTGCTTTGTTTTAAATTATGTATGTAGTTAGTTTGTGGATATTTTGCTTTGTTTATGTTAATGCAGTGTTGTACTTTGCTTTATTTCTGTTTCTTGTCTTGTTCTATAAGCTTTCATAGATATACACACATATATATATCTTCATATTTCCTTTTGTTCATTTTGCAAGCTACTACATACATATTTATATTTGTTTGTATTTATTATGTTTGATTTGTTTTGTTATTGGTTATAACTTTAACTTATATAGGTACCAATATATTCTATTTTGTTCTTTCTTATGCATTTGTTTATTTATGTAAAAATATATACTTTTATTTTGCTTACTTAAATGTATTTGCTTTATTCTTGCATTTTAAATTTACTTCTATTTTTAGTTTAAATAATTATCATAAATTTTACTTTAAAAATTATTGTTTTATATTTCTCTATATATACACATATATTTTATATAACTCAAATTATCATCATTTATAAATTTTTAAATCAATTTATTTATTTATTTTTATACTTGTGTCAATGTATATACTTTTGTTTTATTTATTTTGCATATTTATTTACAACTTTGTTTCATATTTAAATGTCGTTTCTTTTCTTTTCTTATGACTTACATATTAATTTTCAACTTAAATACTTATCGTCTTGTATTTTTATTTCTATTTATTTTAAAAACCATTTATTTAAGATTTTATCTCAAATCCAATATATACATATATATCCACATATATACAAATTTTCAAATTCATACGACTTAATATAATTTCTATTTGAATTGAGGAAACTCGCTTCCATTTATAATTAATTTTATAAATTTTTATTCAAAATTTCATTAAATTATCAATTTAAATTAAATTATAATCTAGGTTCGTTACAATTTGGTTCATTGCTTAAGGAGATATGTTTGATACAACATGGTGTATTTTTGTCCAAAACTGGACTCGAGAAAGGACTTAAAAAGTAGAGTTTTTGATATAGAAATATTCAAATGGGAAGAAGGATTCAACAACAAACTTGTTGCCATTTAAATTATACATGGTTTTAATTTTTTCTTTGATTTGTAGTAGTTTATTAGAATATAGAAGCCATGGAAATAGGGGAAAAGAAGGGAAAAAAAGAGAAAGAAGAGAAGAGGAAAGATGGGGCTTTGGCCATGGGTTACTGTCATGGGTTGTGATGGAGGTGGGTGGCAGTAAGAGGAGAGAGGTAGGCTAGGGTTTTGAATGAGGAAGGATGGAAATTGATTTGGATATTTAGGATTTTTGGGGTTTGGAGTTTTCTGCAGATTTAAGGAAGAAGAAGAAGAGTACACAGAAAGTTTCTCAAATGAGCAATTGTTGTACGTACTTAGTTTTAGTCAGGTAGAAAAATAGAAGGTCAATGTGTGAGAAAAGAAGGATCCAAAGTCTCTTAAGGTTCCTAGGGTCTCTTGGTTTACTAAGGAGTCCATTAGTCTAAAACAAACCTGATAAAACTTTGCCAAAAAAATAGAACACAAATATACGCTACAAATTAAAGAAATAAGCTGTAGGTTATTTAAAAATTAGGAAATTAAGGTGGAGAAAAAAGGTGTCATATTTTATTTTGAAAGCTTTAGGCATTAATAATGCATAAAGAAATGTACGTAGAAATGGAAAATTTTGCAAACCAAAGGAAAGTGAAATTTTTTATACACGAAAATAAGGTGGCAATAATTAAATATAACCTCAAAGTCCAGGCTTTTGTATTAAACAGAAGGATAAATAAATGGATCGAGTATTAATAATGAGGTAACTATTTTAAACGTACATGCAATAATTAATAATAAAACACTAGCTATGCTGATTTTTGTCTATTAAACATTAGCTTTAGGATGTTAGCACAGATATCAACACTATGTTGCAGTCGCTATAGACTTATAAAAATATTATAAAAAATGAGTGCGGGCTGGAAAAAAAAGCGGGCTGAAATAATTTTTAACGCGTGAAGAAAAAACAAAGCGGCAAAAGTTAACAAAATATTGAAGGGTTTCACTCAAACACTTAATAAAATACGCACTCCGCCGCTCAACCTCTCAAACACTTAAACACTCTGCGATTTCAATTAGGGCTAAAAATGAATTGGGCGAATCGCTTCGGGTTCGACTAAAAAAATTTATGTTGAATTCATGGATTGGGTGATGGAATTCAGGGGATGGAAGAGGATTTTGAAGCGATGTTGAATTCGAGCAGAGACACTCGGTGATTAGCGATGGCGATTTTGGTGAGGCAGGTCGCAACTTTAGGGTGGGTGGTTTTAGGTCGTGCGGTGGTCTATGTTCTGGTTGGCGATTTGGTTTGATTGTATTGTGGTCAGCAATGTGTTATAGGTGTTGAATTCGACTGAAATTGGATTGGGGATTGGTTGCGGCAGTGATTGTTTGAGTGAAGGTCGAGGCTGTCGCGGTTGAAGGGTGGTTGAACTGCTAGTCTTGATTATTCGACGATTGTTTAAGTGAATTCTTAGTGCTTTGCAGTGTTGAATTTTGGGTCGTTATTGTTTGCAATTGCAGGGGAAGAAGTCAGAGTTTTGCGGTTTCCTTGTGGTAAGTTTCAGATGATGGATGATGGTTGTGGACAGTAGTACTTGTCAGGTGCAGGGATGTTGCAGAGGTTCAGGGATGATGGTTGTAGATGAGTCTCGTATGAAGTTGCAGGAGATGGTCGTGATGGTTGGTGGAAGTTTGTTTTGATGATGGTGAATGAAATGAGAGGTTGGAGTAGTAGTTGAATTGGTGTTCACTGTTTGGGTTTGAAGGCAGGGATGTGCAGTCGAACAGCAGTGGGGAGATGGTGATTGTGTGCACTGAATTTGTAGGATTGAAAAGACTATAAGTATGCAAAGGGCGAGGTGGGGATGATGATGTATGTACGGCGAATGGATTTGTAGTTTTATATGTTGTGGAACAAGGCAACTGTATATGTTGAACTGTTTAAGTATGGAGGAAATTTTCAAAGACAGTTCAATGGAAGAGGGGAAATGGCTGCGGCTATAGTAGTTGTGAAGTGGGAGGACAGTGGAAACAACAAGTTGTTGTATTGTGCAAAAAGGTGGAGTGACGGTTGTGAAGTTATGAAATTGCTGGAAGTGATATGTGTATTGAAGATGGCAGTTAAAGGATGGTATGAGTTGGTTATGGTGGTAATGTGATTTATTCTTTGTAGTGGATGGCGGGTTGTGAGGGCTGCAGGCTATGGTTTAGGTAAATGGTAGTGGCAGTTTAAGGGGATGGTAGTAAGAGGGGATAGTGACTTGTTTAAGGCGATGGTGACTTTGTCAATGCTGCTGTTTGAAGCAAGGGCAGTGATATGTGATGTATGGGGGGAGATGGCGACACTGGCATATATCGAGGTACTATTGTTATTCTATAGGTTTCATAGACTTCACTGGTTAATAAACATTATCATTTACTGATATTTAGGGGTATTAGCTTGTCAATACTATATTCTGGATTAATTTATATTAATTGTTAACCAACCAGTATTTTGTACAACCATGTTATTCGATCATTTTTTCTTAAATGTATGAAGATTTGGAACTATTGTTATTCTGTGACTTTTCACCTAGGTCTAGTTATGGAGGAAGTCATTTTGGTTTAACATTAAATGCAACTTAAACATGCTGTAGTTGTTAGCTTGATAGATTTGGATAATCTGATATGATTCTTTGAAGAAGATCAAAGCTAGGATTTAGGAATTGACATACTATTTTTTAAATTTCAATTGGACTATTAGGAAAAAAAGATTGACTTATTTATTCGAATGATAAATGGGATGTACTTTAAGTCATGTGGTGTTGTTCGAGATGATAAGCAAAGGGAATGTGGACGCTTGAGAAGTAAAGCTTCGAGAAGCATTTCTTCCATATCCTCTTGTAACAACACTGTATTTTGTGACTTATTTTTTTTTTGTATATTTTAATTATTTTAATTAAATTTTTATCTAAAAACTTATTTTTTTTATTTTTAATGATTAATTTTGTTACTTTAAATATAAACTTTAGTTTTGATATGAATTATCATTCCAAAGCATGACTAAAAAGAATATTTTCCAAAAAGTGAATTTTGGTCAAATTAATCAAACTTTGACTTTTAATTTAAAATTTTAAAAGTTTTAAAATTTAAATTTTATCTTTTATTATGAAAGTACATAAAATTTTAGAACACTGCTTTTCGTTTCGTTGAAAATGGATTTAAATTGCAAAAGTTATACTGTTTTCAATATTGTGTGTATATTGGGTTATTCAGCAATAGTCTTTATTTTAAATTATATAAATGACATTTTATTTAATATATCTTATTCTAACTTGTATATTTATGTTATATTATGTATATTTTGGCTTTTAATTATTTTTAAAATGATAATTGAATTTTTTCGAAATTTACTGTATTTATTTCCTATTTTTAAAGGCTGTTTCTATTTTTCTGCTATTTTCTTCATCTAAACTATATTTAAATATTTTTTTTTTGTGAATGTATTTTTTTGTTATTATCTTTATTTATAAATATTTTTCAAGTATATAATTTTTTTTCAAAGTCCATTGCATTTATCTTCAAATTTTCTAACCTAGTTTCTGTTTTCTTTGCTATTCCCTTAATTTAATTATATATAATTAAAATTTAGTAATTTATTTTATACATTCACTTTTATTTGCTGTGTTTTACTTTATTAATATTCATTTTTCATGTATTTAAATTTGAATAGATTTTTCCAAAGATTATTTGAGTTGTTTTCAATTTTAAAGCCTAGTTTGCAATTTTAAGCCATTTTCTTAATTTAAATTCTATTTAATTAAAATTTAATTATTTATTTTAGATATTTATTCTTATTTATGATTTTTTTTTATTTCTCAGTTTATATGTATTTATAAAATTACAAATTATATATATGAAATTTGAAAGGTTTAAAGGCTAAGAAACGAAATGTCGTTTCACGTTTCTTTTACAGTTTCTTTTGACATCAATACGTCAGTTATTTTAGCCACTCCTTACTCTATCTTCAGCCGTATCTTTTTTTTCTTCATTTTCCATGAAATTCCTTCCTTCTCATCTCTGAAAATCATGGCCTCCATCATCTCCAAGAGTTTGGTAAAAATTTCATCTTCTTCTTCTTCTTTGTTTTCTTAGTTTTTCTATTGAAATTTGTCACTTGTTCTCACCTTCACAGCTTGGCTCCTCCTCAAGCAGATCTGACCTAATCTCCACCACCACCTTCCTTTGACCATCACCCATCCTAGTAACCCTCCTCTCCAGGCGAAACCAATCCAAGGCCAAGATCTACACAAAATCCACCAAAAACAATCTCAACCATCACCTTTGTGCTCAATCTAGCCTAGTTTTGTTCCAACACCTCCACCTTCCTTTTGCCACCACTTCCACCACCACCACCAGCCCAGATCTGACCCCCACCCCCTTCCACATCACCCACCACCACCTACACCTCTGGTTGGGCCCACATATCCCATGACCGAACCTAGTTGTAGCCTAGAAAATGATGAACTTTGCTTTGTAGTGGTAGATTTATGCACCTAGATCACAACCCACCTTCAAACCCATGTGTAGGCCGACCCATGCTAGCCTAGACCTGAGCCAAAACTTAGCCAAATCTGAACCAAACTATACCCTAGGCTGTGACAAAGGTTTGAGGAAGCAAGGCAAAAAGTTTGGCAATTCGTTTCTCTTTTATTTCAAAGTTATTGCATTTTAAAGTCGTATTGAATTGTGTTGTTTTGGTTGTTTGTTTTGGGTTGTACAAAAGAGTTGTAGCTTGGATTCGCTCTCCACTCAAGTCCGTAATTGTGTCATCATGCTTTGTTTTCTGTTGTGCCTTTGGTTTTGACATCTTCAACGATTAAAGGTGAGTAAAGCTCACACGACATTTATACTTATGCAGTTGTGAAACAACAACAACTGAATGTGTAGAAATATTGATGATGTTATAACTGCCATGTGATTTTATGAATATATGATGTTAACATGTTAAATTTTATGTCATATCACCTGTTACATGTCACATCACCTGTTACTATTATATCTTGTTAAACTATTCATTTTTGATCTGTCTATCACACTGCAAGTTCCCTGTAGGTTAGAAATCACTATGGATTGAAATGATACATACCCGAACGGACTTTAGAATAAGGGAAAATCGTTATGGGCTGAAATGATAGGCCTGAACGGTTTTAAAATTATTCATTTTGACTTGGGATTGCGGGTTTGAAATGATAAAACCCGGATTTTCTTTGTAAATTACGGGTTGAAATGATATATTACCCGTATCACTTTTCCTAGTGTAGAAAATTATATACAGACCCGTAGTTAATATATTTTTTCTAAAAATTTTAAAATTACTTTAGAAATGTAAATATTAAAATATTTTGATTTAAATCTAATTAAAAAGGATTTTTGTAAAATATTATTGATTTTCTGAATAATTGCAAGTGAAATGAATTAATGAGAAGTTAGAAAATATGAATGTAAGTTATTTTGGAAATTTTGACTTAATTTTAATGGAATTTAAATAACTTTGAAAATATGATAAAATTATGATATTTTGAATCTAAATCAATTTAAAATGATTTTATAACATATTAAGGACTTGAATAAAGTTAAAATGTGAAATGAATGGATATTTTAAGTTGAAATTTTGGAATATAACTAAAATTGGAAATTTATGAAATTGACTTAAAAGTGAACTTTTAATTAAGTAAATAAAAATAAAATTAAGTTATATTTGAGAATTTGAACTTAAGTGTTAAGTTGAAATTTAATGTAATGAATTTAAAATTGAACATTGCATTTTAATAAGTGAATTATTATTAAATCTTGATGTTTGCATGGAAATTTAACTTTGTAAAATCATGAACTTGAGGAAAATTAAATGATGTTTATAAATGTGAAAATGTATGATTTTATAAGTTAAAAATGTTTTAAATAAAAATATAATCGGTTGAGAAATTATATTGAATATTGGAAGTTAATTTACTGCATTTTCGAAATGATATTAATTACAATGTAAATGATATTACAGCATTTGTAAATGATGTAGTTGATGATAATGAATTAAAAAGCTATTGAATTAAAAACTATTATAGCAAGTGTTGTAAGTGCTGTAATTTTTGAATTTAACTAAGTTTATTTGAAATTTAAGTAAACCCTATTACAACATTTTAAAATGTTGTCATTTGTCAAATTTAACCGTTTTGAATGTAACTTTCCGTAACGTTCTCTAAATGCTGCGTAAAGTGAAATTTCACTGTTTTGATAAACGTAAGTGAATAAATGAACTATGGAAGTTGAAAATTTTTGGAAATTTAATAATTTAATTGTTAACATGATAACTTCATTTTAATGATTAAAAAAATGATTTTTTTTGGAATATAAACTGTTTTGAAATATGAATTGAAATGGTATTCTAAATTGAATAAAGTGAATAATGATTGAAATGTGGTTTCGAAAAGATATGATATTTTGATATATTAAAACGATTGAAATGTGGTTTCGAAAGGATATGATAGTTTGATATATTAAAACGATTGAAATGTGGTTTCGAAAGGATATGATATTTTGATATATTAAAATGATTGAAATGTGGTTTCGAAAAGATATGATATTTTGAAAATGGAGTTTTGAAAGATATGACATTTTGATATTAAAATAATTTGAAAGGAAGTTTTTAAAGGATATGATAATTTAATATATTGAAATGGTTAGAAATGACTTGTTATTTATTTTGATAAATATTTGAATTGAAAGATATGGTATGATGATATATTGAAATGGTTTGCAAATGATTTAATCTTTATTTTGATAAAGATTTGGGTTGAAATGACATTTTATTTTTGAAGTAAAATATATTGTTTTAAGTTATAACTACGGGTTATAATAACGATGGGTTGTTAAAGAGACCAGGATCGGATATTGTCTTATAGCCGGCCAATACCGAAAACCACTTTAACAACCGTGTACGCGGTGGAGATTCCAGAATGAAGTAGGATGGTGGCGACGTTCTCGAGGTATATATTACGTGGACCCAACCCCCGTGAGTTGGCATATATTACTAAAACAGAAGCTATACCGGGCTACACAAAGGGTCGCACCCTTTCATCGAGCATGCTCCATCGGAAACCATTCTATTACTGTTGTGATTCGATTCGGTGGCGCCGCTTTGATTTGGGGTATTGTTCGAGGTGGGCGGAAGCTGCTGGCTTGCCGTCACCACCGGTCCGGGAGTGCAAACGGTGTATCCACCCTGGCATTGCCTCGCGTGCCGTGTCATATCCTTATATCGAGCCCACTACGATTTTGGTTTTAAAGATCCGACCGCGTTAAGGTTCACCATCCCCTTAACGCTATTTTCTATATGATTATACTTTACTGATTAGACACTACTGTATATAGCGCAATATACTACATAGTAAATAGTTTAACGGATCCTTAGAGGATGGGAGGTCCCAAGCATCTTCTAAGTTACTTGTACCTTTACTACAGTTCACTTGAGTTGGTTTACATTGTATAAGTATGTATGTCCTGACTCGAGTGTTTGTATTTTTATTTACGCTCGGGTCAGCCTGAGTTATTCACAGATTTGGATTTCCACTTTCTGGAGATTGGAATCGCTGGAGATTATCTACTTGTCAAGTTTATCTTTTGAAATCTGTTGTTCCTTTCAGCTCTTGTATTAGTTGACATCTATGAAGTGAGACTTCTTTTGTACTTTATTTCCTCTGTTGTATTTTATGTAATTCTGATATTTTTATATAGTAGCTTCATGAACTACTATCTCTTTTTGCTTCCGCTGCATTATTATTACTCTGTGTCTGTGATCTGTGATTTTTATTTACTATATATTCTGAGATTTGCCAAATTTTTAATTACAATGCGGTATTTTGAGCAATTCAATTCCGGCATGAGTGTCTACCTTTACACTTATAATGGATGCGAATGGTTGAAAATACCGGGTCGTTACAGTTGGTATCAGAGCTTTGGTAGCTCTAGGCAAAACTCAGCATATGGAGTGAATGTATTTATAGAACCACTTACATTCGAGTTTGAATCTCTTCCTTTTTGACTCAATTCCTTTGAATTTTTGAACGTTCCCTACGATTCCAAAATCCATTCGTATCCTTCACTATTCATCTTCTTTTGACTCTGGAGTATTTCATAACTCCGCTTCGAATGACCTTTCTGGTAAGTCGGCAGTCACGCCAATTTCAAATTGAATTGAAAAAAAGAAGGGGGAAAACTCCTTTACAAATTAGCATCGATTCACCAGAGATTTATATCTATCCTTGGTTTAGATGCTAATATCTTTTGTTATTCCAAACTCTAACTCTCGAGATCGAATGTAAATTTATCCTAGCAAATCCACATTGATCTTATTCTTTAAGTCAAGGTTGACCCGGTTAAGGTTGCCCGTGATTATTTTAAGTTAATCCACCTCCCTATTTTGTTATTTAATCATCTTGTCTTTTGTTTCCAATCTATTCTTCTAAACATTTTGAATTGTACTTGTATATCTATGTTTTATTTTATATATTGTGTTGTTTGGGTTGTTGATGTTGATTTGGGTTTCCGATCGATTCGTCTGATCGACGCTATCGATAGGATTTCTAAAACACTTTGACAGAACAAACTGACACAATATTATTTTAAAATTTGGTCAATTAAATAAAATTTTGATATATAAGTAAATTTATAGAACTTAATAAACTGATTTAAATTGATTATTTGAAGTGATAATACTTAATTTATCATTTATTGTTCTATAAATGAATTCATAAATAGTTGTTTATAAATTGATTTGGGAACTGAAATGAATTTAGAACAAGAAATTTGAGAATTTGATTTCCAATGGTTTCAAACCTTTTGTTTAAAAAGTTTTAAAAGGGATATATTATTTAAAGTATTTTCAAATAGAAATTTGTTTCCAAAGAATTTTAAAGTTTAAAATTAATGCTCTTCTCATTGTCGCTGGGAAATAACTTCGGTGATGATCGCGACATCATCGACGTTCATTTTCGAGTTTCGAAGTGAAGATACTGTTCTGTAGTCTTGCTTCAGTTTTGTTTCGGGGGAATTTAATTGATTTGAATTTCTAAAATATGACTTGATTTATAATATATATAGATATATGATTGAAATTTGATTTGACATATTATATATATATATTATTACTTATCTCTAAATGGTTTGGAGAAATCGGAAATACAATTCTTAAATTTTATTTTAAATAATAATTTTAATTATAAAAAGAGAATCAAAAATTTGGATAAATGATTAAAACTTGAGAGAATTGAATTGGAAAGTTTTATTTGTATAATATAATTGCATTCAGATATAACTTACCTTAATTTCAGAAGTTAACAATGTAATTGGATAATATACAATATAAAAAGATTTTATAAATGAAATTTGAGTGGTTATAATAAATGTTATACACTTAAATTTTAATTATAAAATGATTATCAGAGGTAAATATGATAAAGGGCAATTGAATAACTTACAATAAAATGATGTTAAAAGAACTAAGAATGAAAGAAAGCAGTTATAATAAGTGTAAGTATGTTTAACATAAGTGATAAATATAGTGAGAGGAATAAATTTAATTTTAATTAGGAATAAAGAAGAATTAAATTTATTAAGTACATTGTGAGTGTAATAAATGATTATTTTTCAAACCCATGGTTTTAAAAATTGTTAATTTAAGACGATTGGATAATAAGATAATGAAATTTGGGATAGTTAAGATTTATTTAACTTGTGTAAATATTTATTCTCTATTTAAGTTGAAATTTCCATGCTTTCAAATTTACTTCCTTATTTTGTTTTTCAAACTATCTTTTGGTTGTCCTTATCATCCTTATCTTGCTATAGACTGGTATAGACATCTTTCTATAATCTTTGATAATCTTTGGTACTCATTTGAATCTATTTTGCGTGCTTGAGTTCTTGATTTTGGAGAATCTTGGAAAGATCATCTCCACCTTGTTAAACATACCTGTAACAATAGTTATCAGGTATAATTTAAATCTCCTTGTCATCTTGTCCTAATCTTATTTCACTCTATTTTTTTTCTGTGTTTTCCCGTACCTCATTCCTTTTCGGGGACGAAAAGTTTTGAGTGGGGGAGAGTGTAACAACCCTGTATTTTGTGATTTATTTTTTTTGTACATTTTAATTATTTTAATTAAATTTTTATTTAAAAACTTATTTTTTTATTTTGAATGATTAATTTTGTTACTTTAAATATAAACTTTAGTTTTGATATGAATTCTCATTCCAAAGCATGACTAAAAAGAATATTTTCCAAAAAGTGAATTTTGGTCAAGTTAATCAAACTTTGACTTTTAATTTAAAATTTTAAAAGTTTTAAAATTTAAATTTTATCTTTTATTATGAAAGTACATAAAATTTTAAGAACACTGCTTTTCGTTTCGTTGAAAACGGATTTAAATTGCAAAAGTTATACTGTTTTCAATATTGTGTGTATATTGGGTTATTCAGCAATAGTCTTTATTTTAAATTATATAAATGACATTTTATTTAATATATCTTATTATAACTTGTATATTTATGTTATATTATGTATATTTTGACTTTTAATTATTTTTAAAATGATAATAGAATTTTTTCGAAATTTACTGTATTTATTTCCTATTTTTAAAGGCTGTTTATATTTTTCTGCTATTTTCTTCATCTAAACTATATTTAAATAATTTTTTTTTTGTGAATGTATTTTTTTTGTTATTATCTTTATTTATAAATATTTTTCAAGTATATAATTTTTTTTCAAAGTCCATTGCATTTATCTTCAAATTTTCTAACCTAGTTTCTGTTTTCTTTGCTATTTCCTTAATTTAATTATATATAATTAAAATTTAGTAATTTATTTTATACATTCACTTTTATTTGCTGTGTTTTACTTTATTAATATTCATTTTTCATGTATTTAAATTTGAATAGATTTTTCCAAAGATTATTTGAGTTGTTTTCAATTTTAAAGCCTAGTTTGCAATTTTAAGCCATTTTCTTAATTTAAATTCTATTTAATTAAAATTTAATTAATTATTTTAGATATTTATTCTTATTTATGATTTTTTTTTATTTCTCAGTTTATATGTATTTATAAAATTACAAATTATATATATGAAATTTGAAAGGTTTAAAGGCTAAGAAACGAAATGTCGTTTCACGTTTCTTTTACAGTTTCTTTTGACATCAATACGTCAGTTATTTTAGCCACTCCTTACTCTATCTTCAGCTGTATCTTTTTTTTCTTCATTTTCCACAAAATTCCTTCCCTCTCATCTCTAAAAATCATGGCCTCCATCATCTCCAAGAGTTTGGTAAAAATTTCATCTTCTTCTTCTTTGTTTTCTTAGTTTTTCTATTGAAATTTGTCACTTGTTCTCACCTTCACAGCTTGGCTCCTCCTCAAGAGATCTGACCTGATCTCCACCACCCCCTTCCTTTGACCATCACCCATCCTAGTAACCCTCCTCTCCAGGCCAAACCAATCCAAGGCCAAGATCTACACAAAATCCACCAAAAACAATCACAACCATCACCTTTGTGCTCAATCTAGCCTAGTTTTGTTCCAACACCTCCACCTTCCTTTTGCCACCACTTCCACCACCACCACTAGCCCAGATCTGACCTCCACCCCCTTCCACATCACCCACACCACCTGCACCTCTGGTTGGGCCCACATAACCCATGACCGAACCTAGTTGTAGCCTAGAAAATGATGAACTTTGCTTTGTAGTGGTAGATTTATGCACCTAGATCACAACCCACCTTCAAACCCATGTGTAGGCCGACCCATGCTAGCCTAGACCTGAGCCAAAACTTAGCCAAATCTGAACCAAACTATACCCTAGGCTGTGACAAAGGTTTGAGGAAGCAAGGCAAAAAGTTTGGCAATTCGTTTCTCTTTTATTTCAAAGTTATTGCATTTTAAAGTCGTATTGAATTGTGTTGTTTTGGTTGTTTGTTTTGGGTTGTACAAAAGAGTTGTAGCTTGGATTTTCTCTCCACTCAAGTCCGTAATTGTGTCATCATGCTTTGTTTTCTTTTGTGCCTTTGGTTTTGACATCTTCAGCGATTAAAGGTGAGTAAAGCTCACACGACATTTATACTTATGCAGTTGTGAAACAACAACAACTGAATGTGTAGAAATACTGATGATGTTATAACTGCCATGTGATTTAATGAATATATGATGTTAACATGTTAAATTTTATGTCATATCACCTGTTACATGTCACATCACCTGTTACTATTATATCTTGTTAAACTATTCATTTTTGATCTGTCTATCACACTGCAAGTTCCCTGTAGGTTAGAAATCACTATGGGTTGAAATGATACATACCCGAACGGACTTTAGAATAAGGGAAAATCGTTATGGGCTGAAATGATAGGCCTGAACGGTTTTAAAATTATTCATTTTGACTTGGGATTGCGGGTTTGAAATGATAAAACCCGGATTTTCTTTGTAAATTACGGGTTGAAATGATATATTACCCGTATCACTTTTCCTAGTGTAGAAAATTATATACAGACCCGTAGTTAATATATGTTTTCTAAAAATTTTAAAATTACTTTAGAAATGTAAATATTAAAATATTTTGATTTAAATCAAATTAAAAAGGATTTTTGTAAAATATTATTGATTTTCTGAATAATTGCAAGTGAAATGAATTAATGAGAAGTTAGAAAATATGAATGTAAGTTATTTTGGAAATTTTGACTTAATTTTTAATGGAATTTAAATAACTTTGAAAATATGATAAAATTATGATATTTTGAATCTAAATCAATTTAAAATGATTTTATAACATATTAAGGATTTGTATAAAGTTAAAATGTGAAATGAATGGATATTTTAAGTTGAAATTTTGGAATATAACTAAAATTGGAAATTTATGAAATTGACTTAAAAGTGAACTTTTAATTAAGTAAATAAAAATAAAATTAAGTTATATTTGAGAATTTGAACTTAAGTGTTAAGTTGAAATTTAATGTAATGAATTTAAAATTGAACATTGCATTTTAATAAGTGAATTATTATTAAATCTTGATGTTTGCATGGAAATTTAACTTTGTAAAATCATGAACTTGAGGAAAATTAAATGATGTTTATAAATGTGAAAATGTATGATTTTATAAGTTAAAAATGTTTTAAATAAAAATATAATCGGTTGAGAAATTATATTGAATATTGGAAGTTAATTTACTGCATTTTCGAAATGATATTAATTACAATGTAAATGATATTACAGCATTTGTAAATGCTGTAGTTGATGATAATGAATTAAAAAGCTATTGAATTAAAAACTATTATAGCAAGTGTTGTAAGTGCTGTAATTTTTGAATTTAACTAAGTTTATTTGAAATTTAAGTAAACCCTATTACAACATTTTAAAATGTTGTCTTTTGTCAAATTTAACCGTTTTGAATGTAACTTTCCGTAACGTTCTCTAAATGCTGCGTAAAGTGAAATTTCACTGTTTTGATAAACGTAAGTGAATAAATGAACTATGAAAGTTGAAAATTTTTGGAAATTTAATAATTTAATTATTAACATGATAACTTCATTTTAATGATAAAAAAATGATTTTTTTTGGAATATAAACTGTTTTGAAATATGAATTGAAATGGTATTCTAAATTGAATAAAGTGAATAATGATTGAAATGTGGTTTCGAAAAGATATGATATTTTGATATATTAAAACGATTGAAATGTGGTTTCGAAAGGATATGATATTTTGATATATTAAAATGATTGAAATGTGGTTTCGAAAAGATATGATATTTTGGAAATGGAGTTTTGAAAGATATGACATTTTGATATTAAAATAATTTGAAAGGTAGTTTTTAAAGGATATGATAATTTAATATATTGAAATGGTTAGAAATGACTTGTTATTTATTTTGATAAATATTTGAATTGAAAGATATGGTATGATGATATATTGAAATGGTTTGGAAATGATTTAATCTTTATTTTGATAAAGATTTGGGTTGAAATGACATTTTATTTTTGAAGTAAAATATATTGTTTTAAAGTTATAACTACGGGTTATAATAACGATGGGTTGTTAAAGAGACCAGGATCGGATATTGTCTTATAGCCGGCCAATACCGAAAACCACTTTAACAACCGTGTACGCGGTGGAGATTCCAGAATGAAGTAAAATGAAGTAGAATGATATTTTTATATAGTAGCTTCATGTACTACTATCTCTTTTTGCTTCCGCTGCATTATTATTACTCTGTGTCTGTGATCTGTGATTTTTATTTACTATATATTCTGAGATTTGCCAGATTTTTAATTACAACGCGTTATTTTGAGCAATTCAATTCCAGCATGAGTGTCTACCTTTACACTTATAATGGATGCGAATGGTTGAAATTACCGGGTCGTTACACCTCTCCTTCCTCAATCACGATATCACTCACTGCATTCTCCGCTTCAGCTAACGCTTTCATGTCCGACACTTAAACCGTTGCCCTCACTGCAACAGAACTCTTTGCACGGCGTCTTAATGTCCGTGGTTTTTCTCCTAAACCCCTGATTCTAATGTGGAAAACTATCATCTCTAGACGATGTTATCTTCAGCCTAACTCTCTCATGCCCGCTTGCAAGCAAGTTAGCAGAGTGAGTAGATTATTGGCAAGGCTGCCACATGAAGGCATTGTTTGCAGTGCAGTACCACTTCTCACATATTCTCAAACATCTACTGTAGACTTGTGCAATCTTTCCAATCACTGTTTTTGCAGTCTGATTCATATTCATTTTGCAGTATAAGATTTTTTTGTCATGCAAGTTATATAATAATACATGTCTGGCTTTATTTTATTGCAGTTGTGGACCACTACAGTTCACTTTTTTTACAACAGTAGCAGCTTTGGTAACACTGGAGAAGCAAGGTCCTATTAGGTAATCCTTATGGGATCTGACTGGATGAGTTAGTATTGTGATCCTTTAAGAGATCCTATTGGGTGCAAGTTTATGCAATTGGATTTCATATGGGGTTTGGAACATGGATATAACAGATAAATATAGATACTTAATTTTCTAAACATTATGTCTCAGCCGAATTTCCTTTTTAGGGTATGGGGTTGTTTTTCTTCTATTGAGTTTGCACCACATAGATTTTATTTGTTTTTATTATTGTTGCAACAACTTTGTATTTCTCTTGAGGCATGGTACAGTTTTCCTATGATCCGTTAGTTTCCCTTGAGGCATGGTATAGTCTTCTTTGAGGCAATATATACAAGAACAATGAAATTTTGACCATTCCATTTTGATTTTAATGGTGACTGGAATGGTATGCGCTCTAAGTTTCACTTATGCTTACGCTATAAGTTTTTATTTTCTTCAACAATAACAGAAAACTACATGCTTTGTTTTGTAGTCCATATTTTTATTCACTATAGTTATCCTGATTTGAGTAGTCTCATGCAACTAAACGCTAAACTGGTTAAAACTGACCCCTGCCATTTAATCAATAACTCTGTACTATTACATGTATATAGCTTGTAAGTTTGTATTGGTTTATTATGTAAGCTGAAGAATAAATTATTATAAATTAGGGATTCTTCTACTGCCACCAAATAACATGTTTGATTAGTTTTGACTTTTTTCTCTATTTTCAATGAAAGAGTAGTGAATGTACATTCCAATCCTATTTTCTCTATTTTTAATGAAAGAGCAGTGACTGTACATTTCTATCCTATTTGACGTCTTTAAGTATGAAACATATGTGAAATTTGACATATTGTTATTAGATCTTCTTTTTTTGTTGAAATCCTATCGATGAGTTGGTTGTTTCAACTTTCAGCCTTTGATATGACAATTCTCATCTGTATTTGATATATCATGTTTGGTTAGTGCCAAATAAAAATTTGAATGGTCATTTAAGTCAATATGACATTATTAATTTGATGTACGGCTCTATCGGATTTTAATCCGGCATGATTTTATTACCCAAATCATAAATCCATCAGCAACATTTCCCCAAATAGGTTTATCATGCATTATAAACCAGTTACGTGTATAATTTATATTATTATTCTTCTTTATTTTGCCTATATCATTCTGTTAGCATTAGCAGCCCCTATGCCATCCTTAAGTTATGCATATGTTTGCAGTTTGGGATGGCTTCGATCATGCGTCAAGGTGGAATTCAGCAATTGCTGGCAGCCGAGCAGGAAGCTCATCATATTGTGACTAATGCTAGAAATGGTAATTCCTATCCTTGAACACATCTTATGTTTGATTTGCCATGCTTGTCGGAAAGAAAATGTACTACTATTCGACATGTTCTCTTTACTTCTAGTTAATTTACTCTGTCAGAAAGAAAATATACAGAGCAGTGGTGATTCTGGTGCAAAAGTGAAGCGCCTAGAAGAAGAAACAACAGCAAAAATCAAGCAATTAGAGGAATAGGCAGCAAACATTTTAGATGATGTCTGCCAGTTGCTTCTGAGATACGTGACAACCGTGAAGAATTTGGTTAACTGAGTTGTTCTCTCAAGTAATTAACTACTGTTTTTTTATGGTTGCAGCTGCTAAGAAATAAAGAGATGTTGATGAGAGAGGCGCCATTTAAGGAACTATCAGTTCCTCTTAGAAGGCACTGGAGGCACTAGAGACACTGATGGCACTAGAGGCTTGCAAATATGAATGTACTGTTAATAAGTAGAATTTAGTATGTTCTGGCTGTAACTATGAATACACTGGCTATGTTTTTAAGTATGTTTGTTATTTTATACTTGACTAAGTAAAACTTGTGTTGCTGGCTATTTTGAAATGAAAAGTTCTTTGTTGCAGTGTAATGTTGCCATTACATATGATATAATGTTGCAGTATAATGTTGCCATAGATATGATATAATGTTGCACTAGTATAATGTTGCAGTACATTTTCAATTTAAATTGCAAAAGGTGTTGCCATAGATATGATATAATGTTGTAGTATGTGATGTTAAATGTGGTAATAAATTGGCAAAGTGTTGTCATTGGATGGTAATAGTGTTACCATAGATTAATGAATATGGGCCCTACAACATGGTCCCGTAAAGGTGGGCCACAGAATTAGTGGGCCCCACAATGTGGGCCCACATGTTGGGGCCCAAATTGTGGGGCCCATTTTTAGTAAATTTGGTACCTGTGGCAACAACAGAATCGATGTTGCCATATGGCCGCAAAGATGCTGCCTTTGACTCTAGGGCAACGCGGCAAAATGCATCATCGAGAAAGTGTTGTCTTTGCCCTTTTTTAGCCTACAACAACATTTTTTGGCACTTCCTGCATCACTTCTTGAGTGTTGCAGTATGCAATCTATGGCGTAGTGAAAGAAATGAAGGGACCATGTACATTGCACAACCTTTTTGAAATTCAATTTCTGAAATGTAACCAAATTAACTTCACTAACTCATATAATATTCAAATTTGTATGCATTTATTTTTTTTCTATGCCTAATAAATAAAATTACTTATCGTAAAAATGAAAATATTCAATTTGGTTTTCCCAAAATGATCTTTTATTTCCATTAAAACATCTTTTCTGTTTAACACCAAAGGTAAGTTTCTTTTATTAAATCTATTAATTGCAATCAACGTTTTCTTTCTTTCTAATTGAAATATTTCGATTACATTATTTGCAATTACTTACAAAGTTAATTTTCAAAACAGACAAATAAAATGGATGAAGAATAGAATTATTGTTTCCTTTAGTCATTTAAACACGTTTATAAATTTGCTGTTCGTACAACAGACTAATAAATAACTTACTTAAATAAATTAGTTTTCTACTCTTGTAATCCATCTATATGCTAAAATACAGTTCAAATATACATATAGTTCTTCCATTAAATCAACCGTTCTATTCTATATTTTAATGAAACTAAACGTGCATTCACAAATGAAACATTCATTTTATTTGACATAAATGTTCTTTTCATTAAACCAACTTTCCTTTTATATTCACAAAACATAAGCTGCGTTTAATTACACCTATTAATTTACAATTTGTTGTCCTCTCTGTCATTAATTGAAATTATTCAATTACATTAATTCAATTGTTTACAAAGATGAATTTCAAAATGGACAAAATAAATGTAATGAGAAATAGAACAATTATTTCCTGTCTAATAGTAATTAAAACATATTTATACACTATCGGATACAAACAAGAATTATATATTTCTTACCAAATAATAGTTTCACATCTCTACAATCAATCTTTCAACTACCAAACATTTCAAATAAATAAACATATGATTTCTTCTTTTATAAAGAAACATTTTTTATTCCAACCAACTGGAAATTTACATTCAGACAATGGTTAATTTCACTCAAACCAATGTTATTAAAACACATATTAGAATTGTGTTGTCATCCTTACATTATTGCAAACATGTTTCATTAATAGAATTTTACTTAAGCTCATAACTTGTATTATAATTTAATTTCTATCAGTAAAGTCCTAATTTTTTTCCTAACAATTTTATTCAAAAATCTTATTTAATTTAATACTTTTAAATGTTTACAAATACGTGTCGTTACACTCTCCCCCACTCAAAACTTTTCGTACTCGAAAAGAAACAAGAAGGTATCCAAAAATTTGCTATATTTTATTTAAAACTGTCAATTTATAAAGAATTAACGTAATTAATTATTTCAAATAAAATATACTAATTAATAAAAAAATCAAATCTTCATATTCAAGTTTACTAAAGTTCAAAATGTATTTTCACTTCTATAAAAAAATTATAAGTCTAAAATTCATGGAAAATTTCGGCATAGTCTCCTTTGTACGGAGGGGTCCTAATAATAGTAATAATAATATCAATAATAACCATATATATATATATAACATATTTGAAAATAAAATATTCCAATCTCGAGAAAATAGTATAATACTGCTAGAAAACCATACTCCGAAAACGTACCTATTTGTCATGCAAACAACGCTTATTTTATGAAACCAAAAGCAGTAGCAATTGCTTCCATAACCTGTATTCCACTTATATAATCCAAAGAGGTTAATAATTATATAGAAGTGAAATGATCATATTGTTTTAAATTAACAACAAACAACCAACATAACATAACATCAATCACTTTCAACCAAAAGCGTACCATCATCATATAAAATCAAAATAAATCAATACAACATAACAACAATCTCTTGCAAACAAACATACAATCTTTACAAGTGATCAAGGTAATCAACCATTTTGAAGTTACAATCATTAAATTTAATATAGTATTCATTTTATTATTTACTTTAGTTATCAATAGCTTCAAACATTCACTTATGTTCATAATTTTTTGCTTAAAATATTCACTTTCTATTTCATTTTTATTTATTAGCACTAGAATTATAACTCGTTATAAATACTTTCATAACAAATTTCTTATTTATAAAAGTAAGTTTCATTGAACACTTTCATTATTTAAGTTTTTCTTGTATAGTATTCCCTTACATATGCTTATTTAACATTACTGTAACATCCTTGAAATTTAGTTAAGATAATTTGATAATTAATTTAATCTTTGAAAGTTAAATTGTGAATTTAATCGTGAATAAATCAGAAAATTCCTAGAATAAATAAAAGATTTTAGATTATTAATAGAATTTTGATTTGAAGTTTAAGGATAAGTATTTTATAAATAAATATTGGATTTAAAAATAAATGTAATTAAAAATAAATAGAATTTAAAGCATTAAGATTAATAAAAGATTGTTTTCTAATTTTAATATATATGATATGTATTTTGGAAGTTATGATTTAAATTCAATATAATTTAAATTTCTAAAAACCATTTAAAGAATAAGTTCTAATGTACATATATGTATACATGTTTGTTTATTTATAAAGATAAATACTTATTTAAAAATATATTAGTGTGAAAATGAATAAAAGGATTTAAAACACTTTCTTTCATACTTGAAAAGAAATATATTTAAAAGTAGATTTTAAAATCAAGTTTATTTGGAAATTTAATAATAAATATTTTTGTGAAATTAATTGGATTTAATTTTAAAGGTTTAAAACATGTTTCATAATTTGTATAAATAAAAACTTGTTCCGTCAATTTAAATAAAGTAAGATTTAAAACATGCATTCCAAATAAATCTAAGTTAAGGGTTAAAACATGATTTGTAAAATAAAAATAAAATAAGATTCAACATAAAGGCTTGCATTCAAAAGTATATAACATTAAAACATATGGTATTGTTAAAAAATAAATTGTGTTTTAGATATACAATTAAAAGGGGTTTTGAACAAAATCTATAATTAAATTAACTAAAAGGAATTAAACCATTTTAAAATATGTTTCCTAGTATAAGTTTGTAAATATAAAATAAATTAAGGTTTAAAGCATAACTTGTAGATATCTTAACAACAAGGCCTAAACATGAATTTATCACTAAATGACATTTGTAATCTTTGAAAATGAGTGTTTACAAGTGTTAACATAAAAACAACAAGTGGCAATCTTATTCTTTAAAATTTGAATAATGTAAATAAAAAAAAAATAAGAAAACATGCCCATTTTCTTTCATGAGAAAAAATTGAATCAAAATGCTTCATATCAAAATAAAAACCTTGAAACAAATTTACAAATAAAAGAAAGAAACGGGGGAACCTGGAAACACAAAAATCAAAACCAAATTCAAATGTTCAAAAGCTTAAACCGGAATTTGGAGTTTTCAACCTGGAGATGAATTCAACCTGAAAATCAAATGCAACTTTAAAGCATCAAGATCAAGTTCAAACTCAGGTTGCAGTACAAAGCAAGTGCTGATCAAAGCTACATATCAGATTCATACTATTTCCCAGTTTCAAAAAAAAACCTGTTCCTCTGCCTTCTTCAATATCAGGTAAGCAAAACTTCATTCTCCTTATTTTTGAAATGAGTAAACTTTTCATCTAGATTCTTGCTTGTTGTTTGAAAGAAAATCAAGTTGAAGTATGTTTGGAAAAAAAATGGGGTGCGTGTTTATTTATGCATTAAATTGATATGTGTATGTCTATTGATAAGGATATAAAACCTGTTTCAGGTTCTGAGATGCAAATTCCTGTATTAAATCCAACTTCTCTTTCTCTGATCATCATTAGGCCATAGGATCTAAACAAGATAGTTTTATCTAAACATGATTCAAGTTTTAAAAAACATTTTAAGCAAAAGTAAATCAGAGTTTTCATAGGAAATGGAAAATACAAGAAAATCCAAAATGCATTAAAATTCAAACATGATGAATTTTAGTTTCAAGAATATCATTTAAATTGCTTTCGAAAATAAGGATTTTTCAAAGTGAAAACATATTTTTTAAGCATGAATTCATTTATAAATTCGAGAGTGTTTGAAATTAGGGTTATGGTCAAATGCTGGCAATCGGCAACATTGTTGTCCTCGTGATTGAAGTTGGAGCTTCCTTGTAGATGATGAAGCTCGGGAAAAATGCTTGGTTAAATTTTAAATCAATGTGGATGTTGATTTTGATCAAGATAGGTTATAATGGTTCGTCTTGGACGATGGCAAAGACGACATTGCCGCGACGTCGTCAAAGGTCTTTGGTCGATCGCACCCAGGGGATTAGGCTCATGGATCATCGGGGCAACACTGGACGAAGTGTCTTAATTGATGGTGGCGAAATCATCGGTGCGAGGCATTTTTAGGCAATCTGGTTGTGATAACCCAGATTATAGTCATCTTATAATTGAATTAATTAACTGATTTTATTCATTTGAACCAATAAAATGTGATAAATATGGATGTTTGGATGTATATATAAGTGAATTTGAAACAATAATAATAACTGAATTAAAATAATGAATCTTTTTAGTAAATAAATAAATATGTAAATAGATATATGCAAGACTTATCATATGATAACTATTCTATTTTCATACATACATTTATGGTTTATAAATGAAACTTGGATTTAAAAATTTAAAAATATATGTATATCTCGAGAATGTGATAATTAATTCAAGTATAAATTAGTATCAAAATTTATTTTTTTAAAGGTTATATAAGTACAAATAAAGGAGAAGTATACATATAAATTTATAATATATATGTATATATAAAAATAAAAATAAAAATAAAATAAAATAAAACACTAATTAATAAAAGTTAGTTAATAACTTAAGTTTAAATAGGATTTAACAAAGATTAATACCTTCTTTTAATACATGTATAAGTCATATATGTGTAAAAATGTTAACATAAGAATATAATATAAAAATGAAAGAAAAATTTATGTAAAATTACAAGTATAATAGGAATAATATCGTGCATTGACAAATATAAGGTAAGTATCATACAATGTAACAAGTGTCATTTATTCTTTTTAGAATGAATGAATAAAATGAAAAAAAAAATTAATAAGAAAAAACAGATCTATTACAAAATACAATCTGAAGCATTTCAAAAGCAAGGAACTTTAAACTCGAAAAAAAAAAGAGATTTGTTTGCAAGCCTGTGAATCACTTAGATCAAAACCTCAAATAAAGCAAAGTTAAAAGCAATAAAAAGAGAAACTACAGCAAGCTAATACAACATCTCAAGAACAAAATCTACAGACCAGATTCAAATGCAAAAAATCAAGCTTTGGATTCAAATTAACAGAACAAAGCCTCCAAGCAAACTTGAGATAAATCAAAGCAGATCAAGTTTCTGTTTCAAATGCAAAGATTTCAAGTTGTAACACCAAGCTTCTAACAAAGTTCCAGTTTTAAACTTAAAACCCTGTGACCGGTCCTCTGTTCTTTTTAAAGGTGAGTGACTCTTTTCCAAAGTATGTTTTGTATATTTGAATTCTTTGTGTATATAGATGTAGTATTGTGTGCATGCCTGTTGAATCTGTGCCTTCACTGTTTTTAGCTTCAAACTAAGATTTTTTTTCAAAGAAACTTCATGTTCTCTTGATCGAATCTTTGATAGGTTTTGAACTTTAAAAACAAAATTTGTTTGTTTAATCATAAAGAAGGTTTTAAATTTTATTTAAGTTAAAATTAGTTTGAAATCTTACTGGAAAGTAAAAAGGAACAGGCTGACTAGAGTTATGTAAAATTTCAAACTCTTCCAGGCTCTGTTCAGACATTTCAAAAGGGTGAGTATACAAGTTTTCTTATGTTAGATCTGGTTAAACCCAATGTATGTGATATTATAGCTGAACATAATGCTGCATGGATGAATTTAGATGTAGGCATGTAAATAAATATAAATGTTTGTGTATATCTATGTGTATACATATATATATATATATATATATATATATATATATATATATAACTCTATTGTGTTTCCAGGTTAAAGATCAACTTAAATTAATTCATATTCCCCTACAGAAACAATGTTAGTCACTGATTTTTTTTAAAGGAAATGTTTATAAGAGTTTTATTTCATTTTTAACAATAGTTTTAAATAAAAGTATTTAGTGAATATTTCAAAATTTAGAAATTACAGCAAAGTACTTTCAAATCTGAGGAAATGAATGACTGAAATCCTCACCTCTGATTATACAAACTGGTTAGTAGGTAGATGTGATGAATTTTGATGGTAATTTTATAATTTTTAAGCACGTGATAGTCGAGAATTAGGTCGGAGATTGTTTGAAGGTCGTTGATCCTGGACAAATTGCTAGGAGGGATTCCAGATTTTTGGGATGGTCAGGCGATGACAAATTAGGGTTTAAGCTTCATTTGAACGTGCCGATTTTTTTGAGGCAATTGTGGATTTGCAGCGGGGATTTAAGGGTACGGTCAAGGGGAACAACGAAGAGGGTGGGATGGCGTAACCTTCCGATGGAGTGTCGATGATTCTGCGGTGGGTATGGTGGTGAACGTGGGATTGTAAGTGAATGAAGTTCTTGTTCCAGGCAGTGGAAGGTCGAATTTCGTTTGGGGGTTTTTGGCGATGTTTCGGGTGGTGTGGCATAGTAAGGGGATCGACGGCGACTCTGGGGTAGCTTCAACGTTGATCATTGTGGCTCCGGTCGCTCGTGCATATGCACGGTGCACAGAATTTTTGGTTTGGTTGCGTGTGGTAGTTTGAATCAGGGAAGGATAGTGGAGAGGGAGAACAAAGGTTGGATCAGAAATTTGGGCTTTGGGCCATGTCGTTCTAGAATTGGGGTTTTGGGCTCGGTGTGTTTTGGTTAACCTTTCTTTTATTTAACTTGGATAATCTTTGGATTTAAATCAAAATATAAATCAAGTTGTTAAAGAAAACTTGATTGGGTTTTGAAAGTAATTTTGAATAAAAAGTTTTACGCTAACTATTCAACGAGATTACAAGTAAAATATTTATCAAATTTATTGTAAGTCAAATGAATTTGAAATATGATTTGTTTGATTTCTGTTGGGTAAGTTTCAGCCGAACCAGCCCACTACCGGCCCAAGACGACCGAACCACACTCCGTGCTCCCATTACCCATCCAAGCACTGCCGGACCAACCCCAATTCGAACCAAATCCAAGAACTGCCGAACCAACTCCAAGCCGAACCATTAACCACTCCCTAGCTCCTAACGGACCACTTCTCCACCAAGTCCCACCGGTCCAACATCTCACCGAACCGGTTCCACCGAATCAACATCCCACGACAACCGAACCAGCTCATTCCCAACCTACTCCACCTACCACCGAATCATAGAACCACCGCTCCAACCACCACCGAACCAGGTGGCCACCGATCCAAAAGCCTCTCCAGCAACCACTGCCGAACCAAACCATCTACCACCTACCACTGAACCAGGGCGTACCGGACCAACTCTTCCAGGCTAGATTGCACCAGCCCAGGCCCACCAGCAGCCATATACATCCAAGACCCCTGCCCCAAGCCTCACTCTATAAATAGAGGGGCAGGGGTACAACAATGGCAGACAAGTTTGAGAGCTCAAGCACGGATAGAACTTTCAAACAACTTTCAGTTACTTGTAATCAAAGCTTTGTACTTGTAATCTGAATAGAAAAGGAGAATAACATATAAAATGGACGTAGGCACGTTCTGGCCGAACCAGTATAAATCTGTGTGTCTTTTACAGTTTAGTCCATCTATTTCATATATTTGCATAAATCATCCAAATTATTAAGAACAACCTATAATCAACTAAATCATATGACTTGGAGGTGTTTGCCCGTTTTTTGTGCAAACATTATTGGTGCTTTCACTGAGAAAGGGAGCTCGGAGCTTCATCTTCTCCCACTTAACCCTTTTCCTATCAGCATCGTCTGTTGCCTGGAAAACATGCCTCCCGGACGGAAGAAAGATGCTAACAAAGGAAAGAACATTGCAACTAGTAGTATCCTAGATCCAGTAATCAGAGATTAAGACAATCGTCCGGTTCCAACAGCAAAAAATCAGGCAAATCCGACAGCCCCTGCTATGGAACAACCAATTACACGGACGGATCTGGACAGGATTGTGGCTGAAGTAACTAACCGCTTCGCATTTCAACAAGAATCCTTGGTGGACCAACTCATGTCACGCTTAAGGGGTGCTAAAGAATCCAACCGCAACACTGAATCATGGGGTGAGTCCCGGTCTGGAGGATCTGGGGACGACAAAGGTCTTTCTTTTTCGAAGAGGTTAACAACAGAAACAGCAATGGTAGGAGCCGAGCCCAGACTCAGCCCGAATTTCGACCCGAGGAAACACTTGGAACCGAACCCAACATGGGAGGTACCAGGCAGGGGTCGGATGTAGCTGAGCCCGTCATGCTACCTAACCATGGAAACACCAGTAGACGGGGCCGAGCTGGAGTCCAGCCCGAAGTTGGACCCGAGGAAGTGCTGAGAACAGAGCCCAGCAGGGGAAGATCAAGGCAAGGGCCAACTGTGGCTGACCCCAACATGCCCCCGGAAGACCAGAGACAGCCATTGGAGAATGTTAGGAGTGACAGACGATACCATCCCTAGAGGTCATCTGGACGGAATCAATCCCGCAGGGAAGAACCAAACTCATTTCTATCCGCTCCAAGTTGTGATGAAAGGATAACACGATTGTTCAGAGAGTGTGTCCAATGGGAACAAAGGGATCGGGGGATCGGTGCTAGGGTAACCAGCCCCTTCACCCGCAATATCGAAACTACCATCAACCCCCGGGAATGGAAGATGCCAACAATGGAACCTTACAAGGTAACCTCAGACCCCGATGTACACTTGCAGAGATACACACAACATATGCTAATGAGCGGAGCAACAGAGAGAGTGTTGTGTGAATGCTTTCCACTATTCTTCGCAGATTTAGCTACCTCCTGGTTCTGCCATCTGCCCCAAGGATCCATCATCTCATGGGAAATGTTGAAAGAAAAGTTCATCAGCCAGTTCCGCATTTATGTGGAACAACCCAAGGACGCTTATTCCCTATCTAATATCAAACAGAAGCCCGGGGAGACAGTGCAACAATATCTAACCCGATTCAACGCCGCAGCAGCCGCAGTCCAAGATGCCGACGAGAAACTTATCCTAATGGCCCTCTGCAGTGGTGTGCATCCGGATACTAAGTTTGCTAGGAGACTAACGAAAGAAAAGCCAGCTACCTTACCCGATTTCTTCCACGAAGCCGGGAAATATATGAGACTTGAAGACGCTGCCATTGAAAGGCAGACAGGGCAACAAACCAAGGCAGCTCATGGCAACGCATCCGCAGTAGCAAAGGACGTTCGAAGAAATGACTACAGAGACAATGCTGGGGGCAAGAAGGGAGAAAAGCGCTTATATCGACCAGGACCAAGATTTGACTCTTACACTCCTTTGAATGAAACAATCGAAAATATCTTCCTAGCAACCCAAGACGAAGTTAGATACAAGAGCCCCCCGCACAAGAAGGAATCAGATAATGCAATTAAGTCTGGAAAGTTCTGCCGATTCCACGAATCTCATGGGCATGACACCAATGAATGCCATCATCTTCGGGACTTGATTGAAGAACACATAAGAAGGAAGAGACTAGAGCGCTATGTGAAAGGTCAGAACATGACTTCAACTCCTGTCAATGAAAACCCAGGGCTGCCCCTCCGGAAGTAGGCGGAGGAAATCGCAACACCAGCGGCTCCAGTCAAGAGAAGATAGTGGTTCTTACCATATCAGGAGGACCACACATCGCCGACGGAAGCTGGGCAGAGATGGAGAGATACGGTAAGTCACTTAGAAACAATGAAGGCTACGTCAATTCCGTTACGGAAGAACGCCACCCGAAACGAAAGGAGAATGATGACATCACGTTCAGTAGGCGTGATCTAGAGGGAAGGCAGTACCCTCACAAGGATCCCATGGTCATCTTTGCCTGGTTCGGTCCAGCCAAGGTTTTTCGAATTCTAGTGGACACTGGAAGCTCAGTAAATATCCTATTCAAGCATGCTTTCGACAAAATGAAGCTGTCAATGAAGGATGTGTCTCCCTGCAACAAACCGCTACATGGTTTCACTGGGGATGCGAAGATGCCCCTCGGGCAACTGGACCTCTTTGTCGAAATAGGAAGTCATCCCCGCTCCGTTGTGCGAAAACAAACATTTGTGCTATTAGAGAACCACTCGGCCTACAACGCCGTTTTGGGAAGACCAACCTTGTCTGACTTCCAAATTGTCCTAGCCCCGTGATGCCTGAAGATGAAATTTCCAACAGACAATGGAATAGGGGAAGTACAGGGGGAGCAAGACGCCGCTCGAGATTGCTATGTGATTGAACTTCGCAATAACCGCAGAAAAGATAAAGGGAAAAATGCAGAGACTACTCTCTGCATAAAAAGCTTGGAAGCATAACAACTAAAGAAAGCCCTTCCTCTTCGATATACTAGTGATCCTTCCAATGAATTAGACTCCAGGGACAAAGAGGAGGAGGCCACCACCGAGCCTGCAGAGGCTATGGAATTTGTATCTGTAAACACGACCCAAGTAGACTGCTAAGAGTCGGGTCTCAGTTAAGAGCGGAATTGAAGGATCAACACGTCGATTTCCTTCGCCACAACATGGATGTATTTGCATGGATGCACGCCGACATGACTGGAATCTCCCCTGACATAGCATGCCATGTATTGAACATTGATCCCACCAAGGTGCCAGTAAAGCAGAAAAAGAGAAGCATGGGGGCAGAACGATCAGCAGCCCTTGAGGAAGAAGTAAAGAACTTACTTGCCAATGACTTCGTACGAGAAGCCATCTACCCAGAATGGATCGCTAACCCGGTACTCGTAAAGAAGGATAATGGGAAGTGGCGAACATGCATCGACTTCTCCAACTTAAATGACGCTTGCCCGAAGGACTGCTTCCCACTCCCCCGAATCGATCAGCTCGTGGACAGCACAGCCAGACACAAACTCTTATCCTTTATGGACGCATACTCGGGATATAATCAGATCCCTATGCACGCCCCCGATCAAGACCACACTAGTTTCATCACTGACATGGGATTGTACTGCTACAAAGTAATGCCTTTTGGACTTAAAAACGCCGGAGCTACTTATCAGCGCCTCATCAACAAGATGTTTGCGGAACTAGTAGGACGAACTATGGAAGTTTATGTGGATGACATGCTGGTAAAATCGAGGAAAGCCAGCGATCATATAAGCCACCTGGACGAGATGTTTCAAGTACTTCGCCAATATGGAATGAAGCTGAACCCTCTAAAGTGCTCCTTCGGAGTATCGTCGGGAAAGTTCTTGGGATTCATCGTCCATGCCAGAGGAATGGAAGCAAACCCTGAACAAGTCCGGGCTCTGAAAGAAATCAGGATACCTTCCGCTCGAAAAGAAATGCAAAACCTAAATGGGAAAGTGGCCGCCCTAAGCAGATTCATCTCTAAAGCAACTGACAAATGCATCCTTTTCTTCGAAGCTATAAAGAAAGACAAAGGAAAGTTCGAATGGACTGATGAATGCTCGACAGCCATCCTTAACCTAATCGAACACCTCCAGAGACCACCAGTACTCTCCACTCCAAATGAAGGCAAAGAACTATACCTATACCTTGTTGTGTCATCCCATGCTCTAAGCGCCGCCTTGGTGAGAGAAGACAACCGCGCGCAGCGGCCCATATACTTTGTAAGCAAGAGGTTTACGGGGGCAGAAGCCAGATACCCTAAACTTGAAAAGCTAGCATACTGTTTGCTAATCACGTCATGGAAACTGCGACACTATTTCCAATCTCATTCCATCAGAGTTTTAACCGATCAACCGCTAAGGCAGGTACTCCATCGCCCCGACACTTCTGGGCGACTACTTAAGTGGTGCATTGAACTGATTCAATATGATATCACCTACCATCCTCGCACCGCTATCAAGGGGCAAGCCATAGCTGATTTCATTGCCGAATTCACTACTAACGAAGGTAAGGAGCAATCTGAAATAGCAGAAGATATCAAGTGGAATCTCTTCATAGATGGAGCATCAAATGAATAAGGCTCGGGGGCAGGTGTTGTGATAATCACCCCCAGGGGAAGGAAGCTGCACTACGCCCTAAGGTTGGAATTCGCTGCCACCAACAACGACGCAGAATACGAAGCAGTGATAGCCGGATTAGAGCTTGCCCTAAAGATTGGAGCCGGTTCTTTATGTCTCCATAGTGATTCTCAACTTATTGTAAATAAAATACGGGGAGAATTCCAGACTCGAGGAGAACGACTCACAGCGTATCTAAAGAAGACCAAGCCGTTGCTCAATCAATTGGATCACTATTTAATCAAACACATTCCTCGAGAAGAGAATCAGGAGGCCGACGAACTAGCAAAGCAAGCTAGCATGAAGGACGGCACCACTTCCGGAACAATAACCGTCTCAAAGCAACTAGCCCCGAGTTACGAGCCAATGAATATGATAGCTGCAATCGAAGAGGAAACTTGGATGACTCCCATCCGGAAGTACTTACAAAGTAGCACACTGCCCAACGGGCGTAACGAAGCTAGGAAAATCTTAAGGAAAGCTTCCCGCTACACATTACAAGAAGGAATCCTCTATCGGCGCGGCTTCTCTAATCCCTTATTAAGGTGTATCGCTGGAAGGGAAGCCAGGGAAGTCTTGTCCAACATCCATCAAGGAAGTTGCGGAGATCACACCGGAGGGCAGACTCTAGCAAAGAAAATACTCCGATATGGGTATTACAGGCCCACTTTAAACAAAGACGCCTTGGACTTCGTCAAAAAATGCGACAGATGTCAGAAATTTGCTAAGATTCCTCGACTACCCACAAATGTGATTACTCAAATGACCTGCCCTTGGCCCTTTGTAATATGGGGAATTGACTTGATTGGCGAACTGCCAGTGGGCCGAGGCGGAGCCAAATATGCCATAGTGGCAGTTGACTATTTCACCAAATGGGTGGAAGCGGAGCCTCTAAATAAAATATCTTCGGCAAAAGTTATTAACTTATTGATCAAAAATGTTTTATGCAGGTACGGGGTTCCACTCAAAATCATATCGGACAATGGACTTCAATTTGACAGCGAGGAATTCACCGACTGGTGCCAAGAGCACGGAACTCACAAAAGCTTCTCATCTGTGGCTTATCCCCAGGCAAATGGACAAGTCGAAGCTGTCAACAAAATCCTCAAAACTCTAATCAAGAAGAAACTTGAAAAGTCAAAAGGCGCTTGGATGGATGAACTTCCTACGGCACTTTGGGCCTACCGCACATCTTACAGAACATCAAAAGGGCATACTCCTTTCTCTTTGGCATACGGATCGGAGGCCATGCTCCCAGTTGAAACTGTAGTGCCTTCCCGCCGTCGGATCCACTACAACCCAGAAGAGAACGAAGAACTCCTCCGCATGTCTTTGGATCTAATTGAGGAGAGAAGAAACGATGCAGCACTCAAAGCAGCAGCTCACAAGCAAAAAGTGGCAGCACAATACAACTCCAAAGTCAAGCACCGCAGCTTACAAGAAGGAGATCTTCTCCTCAAGCGGATCTTCCCATGCCCCGGAGCGCTAGATCCAATCTGGGACGGACCCTATGTAATTCATAAAGATCTCCACAACGGTGCTTATATTTTGTCAACAGTGGACGGAGAGGTGTTCTAGAGGGCATGGAACATCCAACACCTCCGTCGATACTTTTCTTAACTCGTACTGCCCATATGAAGTGAATTAACAAAGAGAATTAGTGGACGTAGGCATTTTCGTGCCGAACCATTTTAAAAAGCTTGTCTCTTTTTAACTTGTTCCTTTATATCTTGGCTGCTTGTTGAGCTTTATCCATTTCTGTTGAACGAAATCCTGTATAACGACATTTCCATTCTGAACACTTCACGACACAACCTCGCCTGGACAAGATCCAACAGGTACTATGCGAATCTATGCACTCGCCAATGAGACACTTTTGCTCCAGCATCCCTCTGCTGCGGGTTAACTCATTGCTCGCGACTGCCCTCAAATCCAACTGTAATGAGCCGATTATAAGCCATCAAGAAGGCCGACTATAGCCGATGGCAGCTCATTACGGCGTTAGGCACGCCGGCAACTGTGAACCTACTTTAAGCCCCAACATAAGGTGTGGCCAGCCAGGGGTAGTTCACGGTTGACGATCGGCACCCACGCTAGCCGGCCACGATAAATCGAATAATACCCACGATTACGGGCCATAATGGCTCGGGTAGTTACTGTGCGAGATCTCGGCTCCGATATGTCTTAAGTGCGGCTGTGGTAAAAAAGATAAACTCCCCGCGGAGGCGTAAGATGGGTGACAAATGTCTCCAAGACCCACAGCTAGGGAAAGTGACTACAAAACCCGTTTTCCATGAACTTAAGCATATCGACGGCCTTCCGTGATAGGAAGTTTTACTATTTCTTATATTTCCATTTTATTTATAAAACTCTCCTCCTATCCTCTATAACGATCCCTAAAGTACAGGACACAAAATAGGAGACACTCGCTAATGGGAATGAGAACTCACAATTGGACGACAGGTCACTCAGCTGCATTTCATATCCAATTACGCAAGGCATTCAAAGCTACCGTCTACAGTTAAAACTTGAAGGGCGGTACTTTCTTCTCTTATACATAAATATGTAACCATAATTTATTCGCACATCACACAAACATCGCAAGATATGAAATCATATTTTAAGCAAGAAATTGACATCAAACACAATTGAATCACAGGCATGTGCACAACTATATTTCTTATGCAACACATCAGAATAACAAAAGCATTCAAATATAGAAGAATTAGTTTATGTTTTAAAATTACGTAAAACCATTCATTACAAATAACATAATTACAGCCCAAAAGTACACTAATGTTTTGGAACTAGTATATACAAGAATGCCAAGTAAACCAAAAAAGTAGTCGGCTGCAGCAGGGCTCCGCCTCTATCCTGCTAGCCCTCCGAGATCTACTTGACCACAGGATCAAAACTCCCAACATGCTGGCCAGAGGTCCCACATGTCCAATTCAGGAGAAGAATCTATTAGACAAATGTTAAGCAATCAAGTTAAGAAAAGATTAAAAGGGAAGACTTACCAGCGTCTGCTCCTTGATCGTCATCCTCCAACTGCACACCCACTTCCTCGGCGGTAAGCAGCCGCATGCCCTCCTTCACCGCCACCTTCTCCTCCTTGGTAAACTGTGCGGTAACCACATCCATTCTGAAAGCCGCGCCACCCTCTTTATCCGCCTCAGCCTTGGCCTCCTCCAAAGCCCGGAGATATATCCTAGCCATGACCCGGGGATAATCGTCCATCCAGGACAGGTTGCCCTGCTTCCAAGTACGGATGTACATGTCCTGGAGCATCTCATCCATCATCCCCTCGTTCTCCTCGAACTCCCTCATCCGGGCCTCGGAAGCCGACAGCCTTCCAACGGCAGCATCTCTCTCTAATCGGTATCTCGAGCAGTCAGCCTGAAGGGATTTCCGCATCGCCTCCATCTCCTCCTTCAGCTTAGCTTGAGCAAGCTTTACGGCCTCAAGCTTCCCAAATAACTCCTCTATTTGCTCAAGATCCGCTCTCCGAACCTCATCCACAGTGGCAATGGCCATATCAATTCGTTCCTTGTAGGTGGCCTCCATTTTTTGCAGCTCGGCTATACTAGCCTCCTCCATAGTTTTCTTTAGCCGTCTGGAGGCCGCATCATGCTGGGAGATCTGAATGGCCTGATCGGCAAGCTGTTTGGCCTGATCGGAAACCATTAGCCGCAGCCGAATGTTAGCACTTCCGATTTCCTCTCCAGCCTTGACCAATCGGGCGTGATGCTCCATTAACTTCTTGGTCTCTTCAGCACCCGATCGATGTTTTCCTTGGCCTCATCCCCCATAGTCGCAATCCGAGTAGTCAACAAGTCGAGATCCAAAGCCTTAGCCTTATCAAGTACCCTTACCATAGGATTGCGGGGTAGGAGGTGCTCATCGGTAACCTCATCGAAGGAAATATCATGAGAACTCGGGTCCAGATCTGGATGACCCGCAAATGGGTTACGAGCCAAGCCGGGACGATCAATATGAGTAACGGAAGGATTCTCTGATGGATGCGGAGATGGTATGGACTCAGTATCTTCCTCCGTGATGTCATAAATAGGCTGGGTTGGGGGCCGAGGCCTAAGTGAAGGTTCGAACATGGAACACCTCCCCTTTCTCTTTTGAATATCCTCTTTGATAACTCCGAGAAGAGGACGGTAACTGACTACGCTCCTGGAACGGTCAGTCGAGGGCTTCGGTTTAGCAGAAGCCTTGAAGAGTTTGAATTGCTCAAGGCGGTGCCGAATGTCTGATGTCTTGGCCGCCTCAACCGATCCTGAAATAAAAACCAAGTGTTATAAGCGTGCATGAGGCTATAATTCAAGAAAAATATGAATTTAAAAAAAGAAGTTAAGAATTCACCTTGAACCGCCGGAGTCTCCTTAGCCGGAATCCTCTGAGAAGATGAACCGGCACCAGTCCCGGCCTTATCAGTTTCCTTCGGTTTCTCCACCAAGGCCAACCCTTCCTCCAACCCCTCAAAGGCTTGGCGGAAAGCATCATCCGTCCACTCTTGAATCTCCCCCGCTTGCCCAGAAGTCAAGGCACCAACGCCACTACCACTCTGCCCTTCGCCGTCGTTACCACCGTCACCTTCTCCACCACCTCCGCTCTCCTCCTCGCCTCTTTCCTCCTCCGGGACATCTGGGCATGTGCTGGGAGAGGGTCCATCAGATTTCTTAAGCTTCTTCCCCCCGACGAGTGGAGGTATCGAGAAGGGTCTCCTCTTGCTACTCTTCGTCATGGCCCCGCCTTTAGCTTTGGCAGTCCTCTCCTCGGTTGTATCTCTCTGCTTAACCACAGATTGACGTGGCAAAATCAAGTTGTGCTTCAGGAGAGTGGCATTCCTGATCAGGTAAGAAGCTGACCTATCCCTTCCTGAGATGGCCTCTATCTTCGCAGCCATCTGTACCAGGCGATCATTCTCCACGACCGCAAAGCCACCTATAGCTAGCAAGAAACAGAAGCATATAAGAACAAGCATTGCAGTCGGGACAGAGAAATTACAAATGAAATTCAAACTTACAGCCAGAAGTGAAAAGGCGAAAAGAAACAGAGTCGTCCTTGACGAAGAACCATTCCTTCTTAAACATGGTGAACTTTGAGTATAAGTCCAAGACCGGCTTGAAGGACACGGTCGATTCCAAACTGATGTATGGGGACCCCTTCTTGTAACCTCTCAAATTATATAGGTACCGAATCTCCCGGTTGGAAGGGGCGCCCGTACTTCCTCTGGAAAATGATGAGCAAACACACCAGGATAGCATAGGAGTTGGGCTGAAGCTGGAATGGAGCCACCTTCAAGTAAGTAAGGAAGCTAACTATCCAGTCATTGATCGGAGGAATGGCCCCGCACATGCAATGGTATCGGCTATAGGCGAAATATCCTTCAGGAGGATCATACGGCATCACACCATCTCCCGGCAACAGCATACTCGCTCTGTCAATCCCAAAGGAGCGAGCAATGACATCAAGTTGTCCCTCTTTGAGGGAGCCCGGAAAGCAATCGGGAGGAGAGTTCAGAAGCTCTTGAGGGCCATAACCGTCCACTAATGACCTCGGGGCAGGTCCCTGTCGCGCTGGTCCTGGCTGGGCAAGGGGCACAACGGGAGGCTCACCTTGGTCCGTAGATTTTCTCTTTTCTGAACGAGTTTTAACTTTGTGAGACATTTATCTGCAAACACAAAAGCAAAAGCACGTTGTTAGGACGTAGGATGTAGGAATATAAAAAAGGAAAGTTTTTTAGATTCATTCGGTATCAGTTTCGTCCGGTACTCATGGTCCACGAGCTCATCCGGCCGTTCAAGTATATGGCTCCATTCGGTAATCGAAATCCACAAGTCCATTCGGTAAAAAATTCATTCGGCAGAAAAGAGGGGGAACTCACCTAATTCGGCGAAAACCAGGATTGGTTCGGCTAACACTTTTGATTCGGCTAACACCTGATTCGGCTAGTACGTTTGAACCGGCAATGACAAGGATTTGATTCGGCTGGTAAGGAATAATGGAAGCACAAGGCCCATACTTATAGGCAATTACGAACGACCGGACCATTTGATTCGGCACACATATCCGAGCTAAAAAACAAAGCATGGCATGTGCATACACATGCCCTACTTTGGGGGGGGAAAGTGTTGGGTAAGTTTCAGCCGAACCAGCCCACTACCGGCCCAAGACGATCGAACCACACTCCGTCCTCCCATTACCCATCCAAGCACTGCCGGACCAACCCCAATTCGAACCAACTCCAAGAACTGCCGAACCAACTCCAAGCCGAACCATTAACCACTCCCTAGCTCCTACCGGACCACTTCTCCACCAAGTCCCACCGGTCCAACATCTCACCGGACCGGTTCCACCGAATCAACATCCCACGACAACGAACCAGCTCATCCCCAACCTACTCCACCTACCACCGAATCATAGAACCACCGCTCCAACCACCACCGAACCAGGTGCCCACCGATCCAAAAGCCTCTCCAGCAACCACTGCCGAACCAAACCATCTACCACCTACCACTGAACCAGGGTGTGCCGGACCAACTCTTCCAGGCCAGATTGCACCAGCCCAGGCCCACCAGCAGCCATATACATCCAAGACCCCTGCCCCCAGCCTCACTCTATAAATAGAGGGGCAGGGGTACAACAATGGCAGACAAGGTTGAGAGCTCAAGCACGGATAGAACTTTCAAACAACTTTCATTTACTTGTAATCAAAGCTTTGTACTTGTAATCTGAATAGAAAAGGAGAATAACATATAAAGTGGATGTAGGCACGTTCTGGCCGAACCACAATAAATCTGTGTGTCTTTTACAGTTTAGTCCATCTATTTCACATATTTGAATAAATCATCCAAATCATTAAGAACAACCTATAATCAACTAAATCATATGACTTGGAGGTGTTTGCCCATTTTTTGTGCAAACAATTTCTAATAAGATAATTAACTAGTTATATTCTTAAGTGTTATCAAATGATATTTATAAATGAAAATTAAGTAGCTAGTTCAGACAATGGTTATCCTAGATAGGACGTGATGAATTAATGGATAATTAACCAAGTTGATTAATTAAAGGGTAAATAAATGAATACAAGTAAATGAATGGTAGTTAATTAATTTGCGATTAATTGATTAAATTAAAGGAAAATCATAAAATGATTAATTAAAGCAATTAAGGGAAAGTTACTTAATAGGAGTTATTACTTGTTGTAATTAGTTAAAGGATTATTAAATTTGGAATTAATTAAAAGATTGGTTTATTTATGAATGTGATAAATAAAAAGATAATTAATTAATAATTATAGAGTGATTAATCATGAATTAATTACTCATTGTAATTAATTAAGTTGATGTGGTTAATTTTAGTTAATTAATTGAAGGTAATCAGCTGATGTTGGGTTAAGTATAATTACTTAAGGTAATTAATGAGGTATAATTACTTAGTGAAGTAATTAGTGGAATTACCGGATGTAATTAGTTTAAGGAAATTACTTGTGGGGTTGTAATTAAAGGATAATTACTTGATGGAAGAAATTAAGTAATGATTACTCAGTGTAATTTAAGGATTAATTTATACAATTAATCAATGAGTTGGTTTAATTGATGAACTAATTAAGGATAGTAAATTTCTGGTTGTGATTAATCAAGATTGATTAATAAATGTAATTAAGTCAAAGGTTAATTATTATATGAAATTTAAGAATAATTAACCAATGAAGTAATTAGAGGATCATTAATTAATGTAATTAATGAAGGTGATCAATCTTGCTTATTAATGATTAAATGATGATGAGTGCTTTGAATTGGTTGATATCTCTGATATGAATTGCTTTGTGATATGGTATGTTGGATGAATGATGATAATGTGATTATCAATCAATTATGGATTGCTGTGTAAAAGTGTTATTCAATAATTAAATTTGAATTTTATTTAATTGGATAACTTGGGTTTAGATGACATTGGATTCAAAGAGACCGGAGTCGGATATTAGTTAATATCCGAAACCACTTCGATTCTTTATAATTTGATGTGCGGAATCAATAGACGGAAATGGAATGATTAAAGTGAATTGGACCATTTAATCTAAGTTTGGTATTTAGAAATTAATGTGTGATATAAGAAATGTTTATAACAGCTTGTGAAGTTGTAAATTGATAAGTTACCCTGGGTTTATATAAGTTGCATGTTTTTGTATTCCTCGATAGATGGATTTACTCACGCTGGTTTCAAGCCTGACCCGGGGGTTACTTTGATGTAATGCTCGGGTCAGACCGAGTATTACAGATTTTCAGGTAAGGACGTTCTGGAGCTCAGGAGGCAAGCTGGATAGCAGGAAGTATAGAGCGTACCCGCTGTATATATTATAGTTGTATATCTAGGACATGTTGTTTAAAAATGTCCAGTGTTGTGAAATTGTTGTAACTCTGATGTAAAAATGTAAATGTACTAATACATTTCTTCTTTGTAAACTATTATTTTATTTGCTATTATATTTTATCCGCTGCGAATGTAACATTCTGAGTTTGAATTTTCTGTTTCTTCTTCTTTCTCTTTCTTCTTTTCGCTAACTATCTGGAAATTTCGGGACCGAAATTTCCGGTCCGTTACATTTGGTATCAGAGCTGAAGGTTAAGCGAGAACCTTGGCTCTGGTGGGATTACTCATTAAGGATAGGGTAAATGGTACCCTAGAATGAGTTGAGTATATATATATATATATATATATATATATGAGAGCGTACTTGTTATTTTCTTATATAAAGGTTTTTAAATGATTTCAAAAGTAAATGAATCTTATATAAGAAATAGATTATCTATTATATTAAGGAAATTGGTTGTTAAATTATTGAATTAAATTAAGAAGTAATAGAATACAACCAAACTGAAATTAATTCTTGAATTTGGGAAAGGTTTCAGGATAAGGATAATCAATTAATTTATGTAATTAATTAAATTTTATTTAATGAGATTAATTAATGGATAATAATTGGAAATGATTAATAAAGAGGGAGTTACTTAATGAAGTAACTAAAGGTAAGTAATTTAAGGGACAAGTAGTTAATGAAGGTAATTAAGAAATAAGTTAATTACCGAATGTGATTAATTGGAATTAATTAATGACAGAATTAATTTAAGGAAATTTGTTTTGAATTAAAAACCCAAGTTGGTTTAAAATTTTAAAGTGTAACTGGGTATGTAAAAGAAATTAATATGTATATAGATGGATATACATAATATCAAAGGTGGTTTGAGATAAACTCTAAATATTGAGTTTTAAATTAGGAAGGAGATATGAAAACCCCAAGTGATAAGTTTTCGAACTTATAGATGGGAAAGAATTTTGAAATTTGAATAGGAATTCAAATTGTGTGAATTTGACTGAATTAAGTAAATTGAGTTTAACTTTGAAAGGGTTAAATAAGTTAGAATGATCAACCTGATTTGGAAATTTGAATTTAACTTGGAAAGTTAAATGGATAATTCGAATTTGGAGTTTGTGTGATCTCAAAATGGGTTTGAGATCTGGAAATTGGAAATATTTAAATTGTGAAATTGGATTTGTTTGAATGAATAAGAAATGAAGTGTGGTGATATATCCATTATTGAGATAAAAGAAAATCTAACTTTAATTGTTTAAAAGCTTTTAATAAAGGTTAACTTAGTTTAAGGGTTAAACCAACTTTAGTGAATTTAACTCGAATTTATATAATTTGAGATGGTTTAAATTTGAAATTTGAAATTAGTTCAAATTGAATTTGATTTGAATTAATTGAAATGGTGATTGAAGATGTATAAGTATAAGATTCAAATGGCAAATTTGAATTGGATTGATTTGAATAATTTGGAATTATAATTAAAATTTGAATAGTTTTAAATTAAAATGGAATTTGAATTTAATTTGGGAGGAAATCAAGAATAATTCAACTTGATGTGGAAATGGAGTTTGAAATTGAGATTAATTCAAACTAGAGTTGAAATGAATTGAAAACTGGAACTAGTTCAACTGAAATTTATTTGAATTAGTAGAATTTGTGATCAAGGTTGAATAAAGTTAAATTTGGAAAGAAACTTGGATTAATTCGACTTGAATTGGGGTTGAATCAATTTCAATAGAAATTGAAGTTATTTAAATTGGAGTTAATTCAATTTAAATGAAACTGGAATTTAAATTGAATTGATGAGAATGGAGATTGGGAAGTGAATAGTTTTGACTCTGGACTATTTTTTTTAATATAAATTGTTTTAATATAAACCTATTTTTCCAAGCTATTCAACATATATACAACCTTTCTTTTAAAAGCCAAACTATCTTATACTTGTTTTACAATTATTTTTGAAACTGTTGAACAATTTTTTTAACTATTCTATAAACTAATTACTATTTTCAACTACTAATTACTATTTAATAGCTATTTTGCAATTATTTAAAATTTCTATGACTATTTAACTATTTTCCAATTATTTTACAATTACTGAACTATTTTATAGCTATTTTACAAACTAGCAATTATTTTTCAACTACTTATCTATTTCTATAACTTTTCAAGCTATTTTCTAAATAAACTGGTCGGAATTCAAACTGTTATTGGTTAATTACCCAATCGAGATAGGAATAGAGGTGATAATCCAAATGGATTGAAGCAATGGTGAGTTAGTGAATGAAAATCAAAGCGAATGTGAATAGAAATGGAATTGATTTGGCTAATAACCAATAAAGATAAATACGTAGGATGTACGTATGTTATTCTATTCGCATAGTGATTTGATCCAGATTCAAGCATAGAATTTCGAGATAGTTATATCGATCCGAGTGGGATTATTCACTCGATTTTCGACGGCGAACCTGGATATGGATTGTTGATTGGTTCTAGATATTCTCTATCATAGTTAGGCTATGCAAGGAGAATGACGATTTCTGATCAAGAAACCAGATCTGTGTCCGCGCTAGGAAGTCGGGTGGATGATACTAGTTCGGAAGTGAAATTGTGTGGTCCAGGGAGCGATCAGATTGGTATGGCGTACGAATGATATGTGTACATCGTACGGATTTGAATGAAATTAATATTATAAGGGAGTAATCAAATTTGGATATTTGTTTTTGGATAAATAAAGTTATATATCTTTGTTATATAAGATAAACTCCCCTTGATGAATCTTTTGCCCAAAAAAAGGATTTTTGGAAATATTTGAAGTATAAAAGTAGTTTTATACAAGTTTGAAATGATCCAAAGTTTTAAAGATTTTATATATCTGAATATATATATATATATAAAGGATCATATGAGGATTTTGGAAAAAGGTTTTGGGAACCTTTGGATTTGGAAAGGCTTTTGATTTTTGGGTAAAATCAATATTGAATCTGGAAAGCATAGTTTGAGAATTATCGATTTTTGAATAATCGATTTTGTGTAAAGGAGCTTTGTATGAGATCATACTAGGTGTATGATTTGAAGATACTATATATGTATAGTATAAAATGTTTTGATGATGGCTCTGGGGAAAAAGGCGCTCCCTTGAAATGAACTTCTCAGGAGTACCACCGGGTGGTGCTACCTTGAGCCCTAAGGGAGGGTTCTAAAGTTGATCCTGGAAGGAGTCCGGACAAAACTAGTTCCTGGGGATTATGAGTAGAGCATACCATAGCGAAAGTCATGTGTGTCGCTGAGAGCCAACAGTCTGCATTTGATTATATATCGGTAGACTGCGACCAATGGTATAACATAGCGAAAGTCGTGTGTGCCGCTAGGAGCCAACAGTCTACGTTCGATTTTACATCGGTAGACTGCGAACTATGTAGGAGTGGAGAGCTTTCATTTCGACAGCGAAAATCAGAGGCCGCTAAGAGCCTGCAGTTACATGGACTTTTGATGTGATGGCAACGTAACCCTGGATGTAACTGTGATCTATTGTGTGGGATCCATGGCGTAATCGAGAGGCTGCAGAGAGCCTGCAGTTACATGGACTTTTGCTGTGACGTCAACGTAACCCTGGAATGTAACTGCGACCATGGATGGGGTGATGATTTCCAGAGCATTCTCACCAAAGATATATCCTCTATTTTCAAAAACTATTTTCTATATTTTCATTAAAATTATTTTTCAAGTATTTTCACTGGATGTTGGAAACGGGTTTGCTAAGTACTTATAGATTTTCAGTCGTCGTCTGATCAACGTATGACCGAATTTCTGTGAGAACAAGGATGGACTGGTTAAAACATCGAGTTATAAAAAGTATTTTTGTATAAAACCATTTTATAATATTATTTAGATTTTAAAAGCGCTTCAAAGAATATTTTAACCGGTTTTAAAATATTTAAAAAATTCTGGCTTCGTTCCTTTTCGAGGACGAAAAGATTCAAAGGGGGGAGGAATGTGATAACCCAGATTTTAGTCATCTTATAATTGAATTAATTAACTGATTTTATTCATTTGAACCAATAAAATGTGATAAATATGGATGTTTGGATGTATATATAAGTGAATTTGAAACAATAATAATAATTGAATTAAAATAATGAATCTTTTTAGTAAATAAATAAATATGTAAATAGATATATGCAAGACTTATCATATGATAACTATTCTATTTTCATACATACATTTATGGTTTATAAATGAAACTTGGATTTAAAAATTTAAAAATATATATATGTATATCTTGAGAATGTGATAATTAATTCAAGTATAAATTAGTATCAAAATTTATTTTCTTAAAGGTTATATAAGTACAAATAAAGGAGAAATACACATATAAATTTATAATATATATGTATATATAAAAATAAAAATAAAATAAAACAAAACACTAATGAATAAAAGTTAGTTAATAACTTAAGTTTAAATAGGATTTAACAAAGATTAATACCTTCTTTAATACATGTACAAGTCATATATGTGTAAAAATGTTAACATAAGAATATAATATAAAAATGAAAGAAAATTTTATTATATAAATTTATGTAAAATTACAAGTATAATAGGAATAATATCATGCATTGGCAAATGTAAGGTAAGTATCATACAATGTAACAAGTGTCATTTATTCTTTTTAGAATGAATGAATAAAATGAAAAAAAAGCAATAAGCAAAAACAGATCTATTACAAAATACAATCTGAAGCATTTCAAAAGCAAGGAGCTTTAAACTCGAAAAAAAAGAGATTTGTTTGCAAGCCTGTGAATCACTCAGATCAAAACCTCAAATAAAGCAAAGTTAAAAGCAATAAAAAGATAAACTGCAGCAAGCTAATACAACATCTCAAGAACAAAATCTACAGACCAGATTCAAATGCAAAAAATCAAGCTTTGGATTCAAATTAACAGAACAAAGCCTGCAAGCAAACTTGAGATAAATCAAAGCAGATCAAGTTTCTGTTTCAAATGCAAAGATTTCAAGTTGTAACACCAAGCTTCTAACAAAGTTCCAGTTTTAAACTTAAAACCCTGTGACCTGTCCTCTGTTCTTTTTAAAGGTGAGTGACTCTTTTCCAAAGTATGTTTTGTATATTTGAATTCTTTGTGTATATAGATGTAGTATTGTGTGCATGCCTGTTGAATCTGTGCCTTCACGGTTTTTAGCTTCAAACTAAGATTTTTTTTCCAAAGAAACTTCATGTTCTCTTGATCGAATCTTTGATAGGTTTTGAACTTTAAAAACAAAATTTGTTTGTTTAATCATAAAGAAGGTTTTAAATTTTATTTAAGTTAAAATTAGTTTGAAATCTTACTGGAAAATAAAAAGGAACAGGCTGACTAGAGTTATGTAAAAATTCAAACTCTTCCAGGCTCTGTTCAGACATTTCAAAAGGGTGAGTATACAAGTTTTCTTATGTTAGATCTGGTTAAACCCAATGTATGTGATATTATAGCTGAACATAATGCTGCATGGATGAATTTAGATGTTGGCATGTATATAAATATAAATGTCTGTGTATATCTATGTGTATACATATATATATATAACTCTGTTGTGTTTCCAGGTTAAAGATCAACTTAAATTAATTCATATTCCCCTATAGAAACAAAGTTAGTCACTGATTTTTTTTAGAGGAAATGTTTATAAGAGTTTTATTTCATTTTTAAAAATAGTTTTAAATAAAAGTATATAGTGAATATTTCGAAATTTAGAAATTACAGCAAAGTACTTTCAAATCTGAGGAAATGAATGACTGAAATCCTCACGTCTGATTATACAAACTGGTTAGTAGGTAGATGTAATGAATTTTGATGGTAATTTTATAATTTTTAAGCACGTGATAGTCGAGAATTAGGTCGGAGATTGTTTGAAGGTCGTTGATCCTGGACAAATTGCTAGGAGGGATTCCAGATCTTTGGGATGGTCAGGCGATGACAAATTAGGGTTTAAGCTTCGTTTGAACGTGCCGATTTTTTTTGAGGCAATTGTGGATTTGCGACGGGGATTTAAGGGTGCGGTCAAGGAGAATAACGAAGAGGGTGGGATGGCATAACCTTCCGGTGGAGTGTCGATGATTCTGCGGTGGGTATGGTGGTGAACGTGGGATTTTAAGTGAACGAAGTTCTTGTTCCAGGCAATGGAAGGTCGAATTTCGTTTGGGGGTTTTTGGCGATGTTTCGGGTGGTGTGGCATAGTAAGGGGGTCGGTGGCGACTCTGGGGTAGCTTCAACGTTGATCATTGTGGCTCCGGTCGCTCGTGCATATGCACGGTGCACATAATTTTTGGTTTGGTTGCGTGTGGTAGTTTGAATCAGGGAAGGATAGTGGAGAGGGAGAACGAAGGTTGGATCAGAAATTTGGGCTTTGGGCCATGTCGTTCTAGAATTGGGGTTTTGGGCTCAGTGTGTTTTGGTTAACCTTTCTTTTATTTAACTTGGATAAGCTTTGGATTTAAATCAAAATATAAATCAAGTTGTTAAAGAAAACTTGATTGGGTTTTGAAAGTAATTTTGAATAACAAGTTTTACGCTAACTATTCAACGAGATTCCAAGTAAAATATTTATCAAATTTATTGTAAGTCAAATGAATTTGAAATATGATTTGTTTGATTTCTAATAAGATAATTAACTAGTTATATTCTTAAGTGTTATCAAATGATGTTTATAAATGAAAATTAAGTAGCTTGTTCGGACAATGGTTATCCTAAATAGGACGTGATGAATTAATGGATAATTAACCAAGTTGATTAATTAAAGGGTAAATAAATGAATATAAGTAAATGAATGGTAGTTAATTAATTTGCGATTAATTGATTAAATTAAAGGAAAATTATAGAATGATTAATTAAAGCAATTAAGGGAAAGTTACTTAATAGGAGTTATTACTTGTTGTAATTAGTTAAAGGATTATTAAATTTGGAATTAATTAAAAGATTAGTTTATTTATGAATGTGATAAATAAAAAGATAATTAATTAATAATTATAGAGTGATTAATCATGAATTAATTACTCAGTGTAATTAATTAAGTTGATGTGGTTAATTTTAGTTAATTAATTGAAGGTAATCAGCTGATGTTGGGTTAAGTATAATTACATAAGGTAATTAATGAGGTATAATTACTTAGTGAAGTAATTAGTGGAATTACCGGATGTAATTAGTTTAAGGAAATTACTTGTGGGGTTGTAATTAAAGGATAATTACTTGATGGAAGAAATTAAGTAATGATTACTCAGTGTAATTGAAGGATTAATTTATATAATTAATCAAGGAGTTGGTTTAATTGATGAAATAGTTAAGGATAGTAAATTTCTGGTTGTGATTAATCAAGATTGATTAATAAATGTAATTAAGTCAAAGGTTAATTATTATATGAAATTTAAGAATAATTAACCAGTGAAGTAATTAGAGGATCATTAATTAATGTAATTAATGAAGGTGATCAATCTTGCTTATTAATGATTAAATGATGATGAGTGCTTTGAATTGGTTGATATCTCTGATATGAATTGCTTTGTGATATGATATGTTGGATGAACGATGATAATGTGATTATCAGTCAATTATGGATTGCTGTGTAAAAGTGTTATTCGATAATTAAAGTTGAATTGTATTTAATTGGATAACTTGGGTTTAGATGACATTGGATTCGAAGAGACCGGAGTCGGATATTAGTTAATATCCGAAACCACTTCGATTCTTTATAATTTGATGTGTGGAATCAATAGACTGAAATGGAATGATTAAAGTGAATTGGACCATTTAATCTAAGTTTGGTATTTAGAAATTAATGTGTGATATAAGAAATGTTTATAACAGCTTGTGAAGTTGTAAATTGATAAGTAACCCCGGGTTTATACAAGTTGCATGTTTTTGTATTCCTCGATAGATGGGTTTACTCATGCTGGTTTCCAGCCTGACCCGGGTGTTACTTTGATGTAATGCTCGGATCAGACCGAGTATTACAGATTTTCAGGTAAGGACAATCTGGAGCTCAGGAGGCGAGCTGGATAGCAGGAAGTATGGAGCGTACCCGCTGTATATATTATAGTTGTATAACTAGGACATGTTGTTTAAAACTGTCCAGTGTTGTGAAATTGTTGTAACTCTGATGTAAAAATGTAAATGTACTAATACAGTTCTTCTTTGTGAACTGTTATTTTATTTGCTATTATATTTTATCCGCTGCGAATGTGACATTCTGAGTTTGAGTTTTCTGTTTCTTCTTCTTTCTCTTTCTTCTTTTCACTAACTATATGGAAATTTGGGGATCGAAATTTCCGGGTCGTTACAATTGTTAGTTCCAGTAAAGGGATTGAACTGCTCGATTTTGTATTTCGATCGAATTCGATAAATTGGGTAGTCGTAGCATTTGTAAGGGCTATTGCCGACTCGACGAAGGTCACTGTATCGACCAAGGCTCGTCGGAGATGATGTGCACATGCACGAAGTCATCGTGTGTGTTTTCAGGTTTGAGAGTTGGGGTGTTTGGGGAAGATGAGGATGCATCGGTTGGTCTCGAAGATAATATTGGGTTTCCTCGAAGTTTTCTCGTGTATACTCTCGGTTTATTCGTGTGGAGGTTAAAGTTTAACTGTTTTAAAAAATTTAGATCAAAATAGAAAAGAAATGAGAGAGGGAGCTCGGGGGAAAACTCAGGGAAGAACTGAAGTTAGCTCGGAGATTTAGTTCTTGGACCCGGCTTTATTCGAATCGTATTAACCAAGTTGTAAAGTTTAAAAAAAATGGATAAAGTTTCAAACGAATATTTCCAAGTTCAAAAGTAAATCATTAAATAAAATTTTAACTAAGTTTCAAAGTTTAAATTTTAAAGTTAATAAATTGTTTTGGTAATGAATAAATACGTATTCGTTAGTTAATGTAATTAATTAACAAGTTTTTTGAAATATAACGAAAGCAAATAAAAAAAATAGATAATCGCTTAATGTAAGTTAATTTATGTGGTTAATTAGAGATAATCATTTATGATAATTAATTAATTTTTAATTGATGAATTAAGGTAATTAATTACTTAAAAATAATTACTTAATTAAAAATAATTGATTTATGATTAATTAAGTAATTAAAAGAATAATTACTCGGTGTAATTAATTTATGGTATAAGTGGGATAACCACTTAGTTTAATTTCAATTAATTTAATGATAATTGATTAAGGGTTAATTAATCAATGTAATTAAGGATAAACTAATTAAGATAATTAATTTAATTAAGGGTTAATTGGTTATGTGTTTAACTTAAAGGTTAATTTAATTAATATGATTACTCAAGGGATATTTAAATCAGGGTATTTTAATTTAATTATTAATGGTTATAATTAAGATAATTAATTAAGAATAATTAATTGAACGATAACTACTTAATAAATAAAAGTTATTAATTAAAGTAATTAATAAGAGTATAATTAATTTAATGTGACTGATTGAGGAATAATCAATTAAGTTAAGGTGATTAATTTAATAATTAAGGTTGATTAATCTCATTAATTAATATCAAATAATTTATAATTAATTAATTAAGATTCAATAATAGATTCATAAGTAATTAATTTAAATGGAAATTAAATTGAATTAATTAAGGATTAAACAATTAATTAATCCTGTTTAAAAATGAGTATTGGATGCTTGAATTACATATGAATGATTGTATTATATGTGATGCCTTGAATTTATTATCCTATCTGATTTGTGATATTCTAATTTCTGATTTGAGCTGTGAATGGTGATGTAATATAATTATCAACGATGAACTTATATTTACTTATCTGTGATCTGCAAATAAAGATAAGCGTTATAGTTTATGCCGCTTATCAAATTTTCTTGCTATGTTAAATCTGTGCTGATTAATGTTGTTGCACTATTGTGTAAAACCCCTGGACCACACTATACACACACAAATATAGATTTGACGAGGAAATTAGTTAAGTCACAGATATTTGAATTTAATATTTTGAAATGGTTTTAAAGTTTGAATTTTGAATCCAAAGGGTTTTTGGAAATGAAATTGGGTTGAATCTGAAAAATAATTGAAAAGGAGTTTTGAAGATAAAAGTTATTTTTAAATAACTTGATTTAATTTGAAATCTGAAATATTTTAATTCGAGTTTGAATACAATATTTGAAATTAAATTCAATGATTTGGAAATTTTGGCTTAAAAAGATTATACAAGTTATAAAGGTGTTTATATGGATTTTTAAACCATTTTAAAAGTATTGTTTTGAGAATTTGAATTTAACCCAAGTTTATATTTGAAAGGCCTTAACTCGAGCAAATAAAATCAGTTTTTCCGAAACGGAAACAAGTGGTTTCAAATAATTATTATGATGAAAATATTTCAAATTTGAAATTGAATTATTTTAAAAGCTATGAAATAAGTCTTTAATTTAAATACCGGATGAGTTAATCCAACTTGAAATAGAATTGTTTTGAAAGGCTATAAATGAATCTTTGTTAAAGATTGGTGATCCTTGTTTTTTAAATTAAAAAGGGTTTTTAAAAGTGAATCTTTTGTTTAAAAGATTTAAATGTGGAAATTGTTTAAAACATTGAAGGTTTTTGAAATGAATCTTTTTGTTTAAAAGATTGGAAATGGTAATTTCTTTTAACCATTTGAATGAAAGGTTTTGGGTTTTAAGCTGTGACTTAACTGAGATCCCATTATCCATATGTTTTTAAATATTGCGCTCATTATTCGGTTTAGCCGGGAGAGGACCTTTGTGTCATATAACCCATTCCGAATAATGGTATGACGATATGGATAGCATTTGAAGACTGGTGCAGAAGACCGGATACTTTCGAAAGCGAAAGGATGACCTGTCGAATGTCTCTGCACCGAATGGCCCCGGTATAGAGATTTGAGCACATATTGTGATGGGAAGTCCAGACGAGATTAGAAATTATCCGGATTGCAAGGGCTTCTTCGGAAGTGCCTTCGGTTCTGTTCGAACCCGGAACAGACTTGTATGGATGTGTGTCTGACATTACACTTTGAGATGTAAAACTGGTTCCTATCAAATACATTTCTGTTTGGTGGCGGAGATTTATTCTCTTAGCTTACCACCCTTCTCTGAGACGTACGAGCTCAGAGGTTATGTAGTTGATGGTTACAAGTGATACATTGCCAATTTGGTAATGTGGCATACGAAGTGCTGCTGATAATTTGTTGATCAAAGCATGGCTTTTGTGAAAAGCGTAGCTTTGTGAACGAGACTTCGTCGAGCCTCACACCCCGGATTGGTCAAAATAGGAAGAATGCAGCAAGGTTATAGGGAGTAGCGCCCCTTAGGGTATGTGCATTTCCTTCTGGATAGAAGTGGTATCATGGTATGGAACACAGATACTTAACTTATGTGGATATAGCAAATATATATATTACTTTGTGATTGTTGTTGTTGAGGATCCTCGGATAAATGTTGTTTACAACCAGGGGATGGCATACTCGTGTAGTAGTTACCTATTCTTGCAGAGGTAACCCAGCCTTATGTTGGCAGAGATCCGGTTAGGTTCTCGGGGCGTCCCTCCAGTGGCGTACCCATGTGGCAATGGAAAGTTCCTTGGCCTGACCATTTATTGGAAAATCCAAAGAAACAATACGCGCCCAGTACGGTTTTAGTTGTAGAACCTGCCATCTACTTATAGTGGCGCCCCACTGTTTAGTTGGTAGCTATAGTAGGCATAGTTTGGAATGTCTATACTGGCTAAGATTAATATTATACTTTTGAAATGTTTTCTGCACTATGCACTAATAATAATATAAAAATGGTTTTCGCGTATCAAGTTTTTTTGTCTATCATAAGGAGAAATCCCCTCCAATTCTGCGTTTGCATTGTGTTGTGGCGGGAGGCCTTATGGTAGTTTCATTTTCCAAAAACCATTGCGGATTTCAAATCTAAATTCTTTTGTTTGTTTTTAAAAATAAACTATTTTTGTTTGCTCATACCAGTCCCATGATTGGCCCGGAGTTTATTGTTCCTCTTCTAAACTCTGGGTGCTCACAATTTTCCACACGGGCAGTCTAGAGTTGGATTTTTCAGATAGTAGATATCAATTCAGTAGCTTTTAGCTTTCACTTTGGTATTCTTTGGAGAATTTGGATATTGAAGTATTTGGTGGGGACGACTGACCTTGCTCAGCTTTGTGCTACTTGATGGTGGTTCGAGCTAGTGGCTTTGGAGCATTGGATTGGAGTTGCAGTTTGATATTGGAGTTATCTCTTTTGCTATTCATTTTCCGCTGTTGTGACGCCCCACCTCTATACCCACGCTAGCCAAGAACACCACGGAGTAATGCTGTCAACTAGCACGGAGAATAAGGCTGTTGAGGAGCGACCATCTGTGTAATTGCTTTGCGCGAGCACCGATATGTCAGATAGTATAACATGCATTTTATTTTAAGAGGAAATCCGACATACCGACACAAACTGTAACGACCCGTTAAGTTCGACCATTTAAAATTGTTTGTTTAATAGGATTTTGTAATTTATTTTAGTTGAAAGAATAAAGGTGGTAGATAAGTATTAAAATGAAGGCTAGAATAAATTATATAGAAGTGACTTAGAAACCTATTTAAAGACATTTGAATAAAATTCAAATGAATTAAGTAGAGAAAGAAAGAAAAATTCTTACCTGTACATAAAATTTAATATGGGAATATTAAACCAATTTAATGCAATAAAAGATTGTGAACGATAAATTGAATAGATTAAGAAACCCTGTTATTGCAAGTCAATAAATTTGTAAACCCTAATGAACATCTCAAAATTTATAAATTTATTGAAATTTAAGACATAGCATAAGCGTAGAACTATAGGTATGATGACAAACTTTTATAAATTGTCTAATTAAGGGTCAGCAAATTTATTTGGAAATCAAACTCAATTAAGGGTAAGTAATTATGATGGATTGATGGCATAAACGTTACTAATTTTTATCATAGTAACGGAAGTGCAGATGGAAGGCAACTGTAGAAATTTAAGTACGTATTAACAATTGAAAGGGAGTGTCGATTGAGTGGAGTACTTTAGGTTGTCTTACTAAATTTAGAATTTAACATAAGACAAATAGAAATAAATCAATAAACGTATAGATTTTAAGTTTATTATGATGAATTATTTTAGCGATATGACTTAGAATAAATGAAATAATTTGGGTTAATTGGTATTTAATGGAATTAAAGGTTGCAATATTCATAGGTAAGGATTTAGATGAAATAGATTGATGTATGAAAAATTTAATTTGATAAATGGCAATTAATTCCTTTAATTTGTGCAATTAATGTATGTTTAATTGATAACGATAAAAAGTTGATTTTTTTCAGTGTAACCAACGTAAAATATTATCATAGCATGATACTTGGTTTGAATAGAAGGATTTGATTTAATGTGAAAATTTTTGTTCTAAGTATTGAATAAAATTGGGAATCAAATTTTTTTTTTTATGATAATAACGTTAGTATTGGTTAATAAATAGATTTCAATGCAGTAACCAAATAAATGGAATAAGATGAGTATATATTGCATAGAAATGAAATGATAAATTATTGATGTAATGGAAGATATAACCATGTCAATTATGCATATAAGGTAATAAGGTAATGAAACCGAGGTAAATTAATTAATTGAGACTTTAAGTAAAATTAACGTGTGGAATTGACCAAGGTTCAATAAAATGAGAATTTGATTGGTTATATTTATTGGTTGAGAAATGTAAATGTGTATTTGGGGAATAAATTTAGTCAGACTTAAGTATTGAATTTAATTAATTAATATATATGATAAATGATGATTAAATAAAAACCCAATACTCTATATATATGTATAATATTTGAGTGAAAATAATAATACACTTATAAATGTGGAATTAAGAGTTTACAACAACTATTTTAAGTAAAGAAATTGTTCATTCAAGTAAATTTGAAACATCGCAATAGGTGTAGATTAAGTGTTGCGTTAAATAAATTATAAAGGAATAAATTTATAGAAACGTAGGAACGGAAGAATGAACATTATAGTAACGTAAAACGTATTGTAGGATAATAATTAAGTATAGGCTTGTAAATTAGATGTATGACAATAAATTTTGTACGTAAATCTTTCTATTAGTTGATAAGTCTTATTTTGATCAATTTAAAGGAATACACTAAATTTTGTAGTTAGTACGGAATATTGATGAGTGAATGAATAAGATGAAACAAAGGTGGAATGTATTAGTTGAGGTTTTAAGTTATTTATGTGATAAGTTACCAAAATTATAATTTTATCTAAATACAGTAATTTATGCAAACAAAAGATGAACATTTTGAAATATTACCACAGTGATATATAAAAGAAACGTTAACTATGTAGTTGGAGAATAATTGATATATTTTGAGTTGGATAATAGAAATCAAGTTATTTATATAATTAGATTTAAGATGAGAGTATAAGTATATGATTAAATAATTGGGTTTTGCAAATAAAATTTATAATTCCCAAATAATAAGAAAACGCAGAGGTTAACACTGCGAAATTTATATACTTATAAATTTTAATTCACATCCAAGCTTGCTAAATTATTTGGAATTGATTGGATTATATAAGTAATGAAATTTGGCCAATATTTAAAGTTGAAAGAAAATTTGGATTTTATGATTTATTTTAATTTATTTAATAAATATTAAAAATAGCCATTTTTGTCACGGACTCGGATTTCGACGAAACTAGTTTCATCGGATCCGTAACGGTGAATTATAATAATGTTTCAAGTTTCGTTGCGATCGGACTTGTCGTTTGATCGTACGGACTCGAAACGCCTTGAAATTTACGCGTTTTGAAATCAATGTGAAATTTTTATTTTTTTAGCATAACTTCTTCATACGATCGAATTTGGTCGCGAAACTTTTTCCATCGCGTTCAGAATATTTTGAAACACCTATTTGGATATATAGTTTTAACAAATTCGACTCCGGAGGCAGAACGGGCTTTTTGGGCCAACTATCGTTTAGCACGTTCGTTATCCGTACCCACCTAGCCTTCTTTTATCTGTCTATATATTTGCGATTATAAACCCTAGCCACTCCTTATTTTCATTTTTCTATACGTACATCTCCTTCTCAACTCCTCATTACAATGGCAGAAAACCTAATTCCCAAATTCCAAAATTTTATTTCAAAAAAAAAAAAAAAAAAAAAAAATTTTGTGGATCTGCAGCAGCTTCTGGTCGCGCTTCGGGTTTCAGAGGAGAAAACCCTAGAGCAACTTCGGGTCAGGAAGAAAATGACTCGGGTCGCTCCGGGTCGTTTTGGCGAAAACTCCAAGCAAGCATCGGGGAAATGAGGCGGCGCCCCGAAGTCGAACCCGAAGTTGACCCAGGACCAGAATTTTTCATTTTTCAAATTTTCATAACTTTTGCATACGAGCTCGGATTCACGCGCGGTTTGTTTTGCTGGGATCGTATCGGAATTTCTGACGTTTTGGCACTGGTTTGGATGAATTTGGAGACTGTCCAATTTTTGGGTTTAAATTGGATTTGAATTCAATTTAAATTCAAAAGGTGAGTGTTTTAACCCACTCACAACTACTAGAAGCTTTTATGTTTGTTAAATAAATTTTAGAAATGAATAGAAATTTATTTATGAGCTTTTGGCATGTTATTTCATTCATATCTGTTGAATTGCATTTTATTGAATGTAACTGTTAATTTAATTGATTTATTGCGTGTTAATTGGCTGTTAGAAATTTTTGGTTGCATATGAACTGCTAGTTAACAGTTATGTCAATTATCACTGAATATAAATTGTTAGATTAATAGTTGAAAATTTTAATTTGAATAAACTGCCAGTTATCACCTGTTATATATGATCATATATATAATTGTTATTGATTGATATTGCTTGATGTTTGTGATTGGATGATGGATGTGTTATTGAAGGGATGTTTTATTTGATATCATTAAACTGCAAGTTAGTATGCATTTTTCATTTCATTCGGGATTGCGGTTTGAAATGATATACAACCGCAGTTTTATTTTTTAAATTGCGGATTGAAATGATAAATATCCGTATCACTTGACCATAGGATAGAAAACTATATACAGACACCGTGGTCTATATATAACTATTTTTAATGTGATTTCTATGGTTTGGATGGAATACGGTTTATAAAAATCTTAAATTTTATACTGAATAAATGTTTTCTTCCATAGTTATATGCATATGAAGTTGAAATTTTGAAATTAAAAGGTGAATAAATTTCTTTATTAAAAATGGAAGAAAATTAAGAAAATGGAGTTTGATGATTATATCCTATGTTTAAATATTAAGTTGGAAATTTTAAAGATATGATATTTATAATTGGATTTTTTTCCCAAAATATTTTGAAATGAATATTCTAGTAAAAATTGAATTTGGAAATATATATATATATATATATATATATATATATATATATATATATTTTACTAGAAATTGAAGTCTTATTAATTATGGATTTTATGTGAATGGTCAAGATTAATTAATAGAATATTGATTTTTGAAAGGATAAAAATCCAACTTTAGTTGAAATATTAATGCTCCAAAATGGATATAAATATATATAAAATTGAAATGGTTTTGCGACTTGAAGTAATATTTTGGATTTTGGTTTAACTTTAAAAGAAGAAATATTTGGAAAGCCATGTAATTTATTTCTTTATAAAGCAACAGTAAAGTTAAACTTTTTTTTTATTCGCATACCGTTGAATATCCAAACCATTTAGTTTTGAAAATAATGGTTTTAAAATGCTATGGATTTTCGAAGAATTATGTTGAAAGTTACAAACAGAATATTGGTTACATGGGATATTAAATAATAAAAAGTGACATAATTTTTTGGAAAGGAATAATTTTATTTGGGATAAACGATATCATCTTGTTTTGGGTTTTAAAAGAAGAAATGATATCGTAATATTACGGTTTGAAATGGATTATATTCTGGTTTTAAAAGTATAAACTATTTTTAAATGACCGCGGTGTTATAATAACGATTGGTTGGCAAAGAGACCGGGATCGGATATGGACATACTCTCTGTCGATACCGAAAACCACTTTGACTAACCGTGTACGCGGTGGAGATTCCAGAATGAAGTAGGTGGTGGCGACGTTTCCTGTAAGGTAAATACGTGGACCCAACTCCCGTGAGTTGGCATAAGGTGGCTAAAACAGGAGCGATTCTCAGGCCAATGAGGTCATTCCTCTGATCGGACGCTCCTCTTCGATATTATAATTTGACTTGGATTTGATTCAGTGGCCACTTCTATATTTTGATTTTGGAGAGTTAGTCCGAGGTGGGCGGTAACTGCGGCTACGCGTTTCCACCAGCCTGGATAGCAATTGGTATATCTACCCTGGCATTGCCTAGTTGTGCCGTGTCACCTACCATATCGCGCCTTGTACGAGTTTGGTTTTCTCCCGTAGCCCGTGTGGTATCCTCTAGTGGCTTCCCGATCAGGAGAGGCTATGATATTGGACGGACTACTGGGACTATTACGTGTTAAGGTGGAAAATGTAAAGCCTTAACGCTATTTAAAAGTAAGTTTATTTTATAAATAGACACTATTATAATAGCGCAATATACTACATAGTAAATAGTTTAACGGATCCTTAGGAGATGTAAATCCCGAACATCTCTTGAGTTACTGTACTCATATTTATATTCTGTTTATTTAACTCACATAAGATATTCTAGTCTGACTCGGGTGTTTTTGTCTATTCAAATTCGCTCGGGTCAGTCCGAGCATTTCAGGATAGGAGATTTTAGCTTTGGAGGACGAAGACGAAGAATAAGTATTATGTTATATATAGTATTACACCACACTCTTTCTATTCCGCTGCATTGCTTGTATTGGTATGTGTAACTCTGATATTTATTGTAAAAGAAGAATCAAGCTTTTGTAAACTGTTTATGAACTGTATATTTGTTATTATATTTTATCCTTCCGCTGTGAGATTCTGTTTTTGTTTTACTTCTTCTCTGTTTTTCTTATTTACCCCATAACAATCCGCCCTTGCGTATGCTTTGAATTGGCACGTGTGTCGGTTTAAAGTGTGCAAAAAGGCGGGATGTTACACAAACTCAAAGCTACTACACAGTGGCTATAATGTCTTCGGAAAACAAATATAGAAATAAACATAACACAAATCAGTCACAGATAATTCATATCACAAAGGCGGAAATAGATATGAATATTACACATAAAAGTGTACATCAGAGTAGTGGTCAGAAAGATCCACAATAACACAAAATAATAGCAACATGTGCTATACAAAAGAATAAGTATACATCATGGAGTCTATATCTCAAATGTATACACCAAAATAAACTACTAATCTAAGTAGTAAGCAAAAGGTCAGAGTAATGGATCCCTGGAGAGAAGTCAAGTCGAAGCACCTGCAACATCTTGGTCTGACCCGAGTATTATTTATAAGAAAATAATAAACGGATCAGTCTAGCTATAAATATCAGATAACATGATATAGAACGAAAGATATGGCATAGACGTATAATATCCATAATTGCATACTACTATAAGTATGAAAATGATAATCAACAAACAATTAATCAATATCAAAGAATCTTTTCAAAGATCCAAAACGGGTATCATACCCAAAACTTGTATTCATAACAAGTTAATGACACACAAATTCAACAATGCACAAAAATTGATAAATCATATAAATGAAAATCACTAAAATTGGTGAAGCATAAATTCTAGAATTCAACACACGAAATCCAGAAATCATAAAATAAAAAGGGGGGAGGCCTATCACACGAACGGGAGCATGAAAACTCACCAACAGCTGTAACACACGAACGAGAAGCTATCTCATGGTAACTAGCCATTAATTTGACACACGAATGGTCCGAAGACCTGACACATGAATGTTCCGAAGACCGTGGGTTGCTACCCCACCAATTTGAGTCGAAACTCCACAAAGCGGGGCTTAGTCTCCCTCGCAGACAAAGAGACATCGCACAATTTCTAGTCTAAACCATAAAATGATCATCATTGATCATCAAGAAGTGTCAATTACAATAAGCTAGTAAATATATGAATTTAGCATCATGTCCCATAACCACTAGCTTAACTTAAATATTTGCGAACAAATTGTAGATCTCCACTAGAAAATTGTCACAAGAGATTCAATCGAACAAGTCCAAGAATTAACCAACGAAGTAAACGCAAGAGTTTCATACCACTTGTTTTACTAAGTCGTTTAATTAGATTTCTCATACGAGTGAGGTAAAGGTTTGTATATACTAGTAGATTGGAAAACGGTTTAGGAAACGAGCTTTGTAATTGAAAATAGAGTTGAAATCGTTTTGATGAAAAGGGTTTTGATATTTACTACTAGTATAGAAACCTTTATATTTTTAAAGTGACAAATCATCGAAAGGATTGTAGGAACAATCAAACATCAAAATTCACATACGAAGACGTGAATCAAATCCAAAGAAATCGGTATTAAATCCATCAAAGTGGATATTTCCAAAAATTCCTAAGAAAATGTCATCAAAGTCGATAATTAAATGATAACAATAGAAGGGAACCAACACAAGTCGATAAAAATTGGAATTCGTAAACAAAATAGGCAAGCAGGCAAAACACTGCAGTTTCAGACGTCTGAAACAAGTGGTTCAGACGTCTGAATCTGGAAATATAAAGATTTCCAGAACACAATTCAGACGTCTGAACCACGTGTTTCAGCCGTCTGAAATAGGCATATTTTAGCCTATTTTCTTTCTGTTTGAAATAGAACCAATTCAGACGTCTGAAATTCCAGATTCAAACATCTGAAACTGTAATTCAGAGCATTTTCTGAACCTCGACCAAAAATGGCCAAACGAATATCGGTAACGATCGAACGAGCAAGTGACGACTAAGGATTTGCGCCAAGTGACAACCCGGCCTTAAACGACTCGTCGATACGCCTCAAATATCCATGTCCAAATATCCATAAAAGGATTTTCATAGATTTTGATTTCAAAATACCAAAATTGGAATATACACCAAATCAATCCAAACCAAAATCAATTGCACAAGAGTAAGTGTTAGGAATTCATACCTAATAATCGAAGATAATTATAAACTAAGATGTGAGATAAAAATCTCACCTTTTTACAAAAATCAAACAAGAAGAAGCTTGAAAGCAAATGGAGAATCCACCTCTCTTCAACACAACCCAAATGAGCTTGAATCTATGCTCAAAACAAGAACATTCCCAAAATTAGGTTTAGGAATTTCTGAAATTGGTAAGAGAATAAGTTGGAGAAGAAGAAGAGAATGCTTACCAATGGGTTCTCTTGAATTTGGAGCTAGGAATTTGAGGTTGCAAGAGGAACTAGGGTTTTGGAGTTTTAATTTCCAATCTCTCCCACCATTATTGCCTTAGAACTGAAAAGCGGAAGAAGTGAGGGTGAATAGGGAAGAGTGGTTCAGTTTTGAGTATAAGTTGGCTAGTGGGCTGAACCCAAACTCAAACCCAAAGTGAAAAAGGTCAAATTTTTGACTAACTCCAAATATATCAAAGTTTATACTCAAAAAGGTTGCAAACGGCATTTTGAATTCAATGGAGGTGGTCTCGAGTCCTAATTCGGCTGTTTGCAAAAGTAGCTTTTCGGACTAAAATCCGACTAACGATAAAATATTTAAATAAAATATTTAAATATAAAATCGATAAATATGCGGGTTGTTACAGACTCCCCTCCTTAAAGAAATTGCGTCCTCGCAATATTTAAGAAGAAGATATGTAGTAACAACCATAAAAGCATATTCAACACAAAAGAAATTTGAAATAAGAAGTTCACCTCAAAGAGCACGAGAAAGTAAGTCCGGATGTGTTCACTCAATGTACTCTCTGGATTCCCAAGAACAATCCTTAGGATTTGAAGACCATTGAACTTTAACAAGCGGAACATCTTTATTTCGAAGTCGTTTGACCTCCGAAGCAATGATACAGATAGGATGTTGCTCATAAGTTAAATTAGGCGAAACTTCAATCTCTTCCACAACACCGGGCTCAAGAATAGAATCGGAATCTCGAAGACATTTTCGAAGTTAAGAAACGTGAAACACGTCATGGATAGCAGAAAATTGAGCCGGTAATAAAAGGCGATAAGCCATGGAACCAATACGTTCAGTGATAGGAAATGGCCCAATATATCGAGGCGCCAATTTTCCCGATCGACTGAAACGTACAACACCCTTCATTGGTGAAACACGAATAAAAACAGAATCTCCAACAGAAAATTCTAATTTCCTTCTTCGATTATCGGCATAGGATTTTTGTCTACTCTGGGCTACTTTCATCCTATGACGAATAAGATCAATCTTTTCTGTGGAATCAAGAATAAAATCTGGACCTAAAACCAGCCTCTCACCGGTCTCAAGCCAACAAGAAGGAGATCGGCATGGCCTTCCGTAGAGTGCCTCAAAAGGTGCTATACCAATACTAGATTGGAAGTTATTATTATCGGAGAATTCAACAAGGGAAATATGATCTTCCCAACTTGTAACGACCCAGAATTTTAATTAAGTTAAAATTTGAATATTTAATTAATTTTAAATATTAATAAGTGAATTTATAAGTCGAATAAATTTTATTTCGAATATTGGATTTAATTGAATAATTAAATCGATAATTTAATATGTGAAATTATGGAAATAATTGAAAATTGAGTTAAATATGATTGAAAATGATTTGTAAAATTTTATTTTATCATATTGAATTTAGAATGATATTTTAGAACTTTTAAAATTGAATTTAAAGTTAATTTGGGAAAATTGAATATTTTAATATTTAATCGACTAGTGAAAATAGCTAATTTTTGAACAGTCTCAGAATTGGACGAAACCAGTTCCATTGGATCCGTAATAGTTAGTTATTACCGGATTTCAATTTTCGTAGCAATTGGAGTTATCGTTTGATCGTGGCAGCTCGAAACGCATCGAATTGTTTTTAATATTAATTTGGCGAGTTAAAATAGTCATTTTTCAAAAAGTCTCGGATTTCGACGAAACCAGTTTCATCGGATCCGTAATGAGATATTATTGTAAGGTTTCAAATTTCATGTCAATTGGATTTACCATTTGTCCGGTACAAATTAAAACGCCTAGAAAATCGTTTAAATCGGTTTAATTTAAATTGAACGTTTATTACCATAACTCGCACAGTTGTCCGAATTAGCTTCCGAAACCTGTTCCATTGTGTCCGGAACGCGGGGTAAACCCTAGAAACGCTGGTTACGGCGCGTGAATCGGAGTTCGGAATTTCCGGAATGAATAGTGTCGTTCGTTCTTCTATAAATAGCCCCCTCTCTCTCTAAATTAAAAAAAAATATATAAAACCCTAATTCTAAACTGCAGCCGCCACCAACAAATGAAGGGCCGAAATCTTCCCATCTTTCTCCTCCAATTTCTTCAAATCCAAGCATTAATTCAACAATCTTTCAACATGAAAGTTGGAGAGGGAAGTGAGAGCTACAATCTGAACGGTTGTGATGTAAAACGAAGCAACGTGGAGGGAGATATGGGGGGCCGTCGTCCTTGGGTTGCGCACGACATTCCTGTGTGATGGTGAGGCTGAGCCTTGTGCCACTTTGGCCGAGTGTAGGAGGGAGCATGAGCTTTCGAATGCAAGTTCCTGATCGAATTATCGTTGAGAGATGGTGGTGCAAATTCAAACCCTAATATCTTGCAAATGGGTTTCATGTTCGGCCGTTACCTGTAGAATGTTATACGTGAGTTTGGGGGAGAAGATGATGTGCGGCCTGGATGAAGCGGGGGGGTGATGGACGGTTGTGAATAGATGTAGGTTAAAAATATAAATTTATGTTGTAATTATTATATTTAAAAATCGTGTAACTTCAAAAATTGATAACTTTTTCATACGAGGTCGAAAACGCGCGAAACCAGTTGCGTTGGAATCGTATGGACGAGCACTACGCGATGGAATTGGATTGGAGTCGTTTGGAGTTAGTGAGAATTTTAGGTAAAATTAAACGTCCGTTTAATTTTATTCGAAATAAATCGCTAAAATGAAATTGAAATCAAGGTGAGAACTTCTCACTCAATCGAATAGTTTCGATTTTTATTTTAAATAGTTAGATTTAAAATATTTGAATGCATGTTTGAATGATGATTGTTATCTATTGATTGTTAAAATAGACATTATGCGCCGTTAGTAAGCGGATGTTATTTATTAAAAACATATACCGCGAATATTTCATAAACAGTGAAATTGGTATTATATATGATAGCAATACATATATATTGGCATATGTATATATCGCAGTTATTGATTTCCCGCATTTGTATAGCGGATGAGACCCTATTGCGCCGTCTATTAAGCGGATAATATTTTAAATCACATATACCGCGATAATTTCGTACTGGAGCGGAATTGGTATTGTGCTAATGTTTGTGGATGCAGGAAAACAGGTTGGAGGGATCCAACTGGATTCCTCAACAGTTTTTATTTGAATTCAGATATTTTGATATTTGATGGATTATCATATCGATATATGATATCGTTGTTGTCGTGATTGACTATTTGGTGTGTAGGATCATTGGACCAAGTTTTGGAACTTTAAAATGATTTTTAAAATGATTTTTGAAAATATACTATATGTTTGGAATTGATCCATTATAAATGAATAACGTTATAATTTTTAATGTTATAAAAATTAGGGTTTTTGAGAAATATAGTTAAAGGTTGATTTTTGAAAATATGGAATTAATGATTTTATAAAAGAGTTTAAATCGGGATTTTTGAATTTATTATAAAAGTTTAAATATAGGATTTATAAATTTGATTATTTTATAAATCAAGAGAATGGTGAAATTATAAAGGAGATTAAAGATGTTTTAAAATAATAGTATAAATTGATTTTATAAAGGATTTATAAATTGATAATTTATAAATGAAAATATTTGAATTATAAAACGAGTTTTTATAAGTGTTAGAATGAATTGTGAATGAATTTCATAAATGAATGAAATTTATAGAATTATAAACGGTGAAGTTATAAATGGAATTTTATAAGCAGCAGGTTTATAAAATTCATAAAGTTATTAAAAGAATAGGTTTGGATAAATAAACGAATCTTATAAGTTATAAGATTTATAATTATGAAGTTCAAAGGAACGATTTTGCAAACAAATAAGTTATAAGTATTTAACTTATAATATGAACCTTTGTTTTATAATTGAGTTATAAATTGAATAGGTTAATAAAGGAATTTATAAAAGGAGTTGTTATAAAATAAATAGAAAAGGAATTTATAAACGTTGTTTTATAAAATTCGCAAACGACTTATTTTGATAAGTAAATTTTTATATAGCTTATTTATGGAGTTATATTCACATTTTAGATAGTGAATAATCCTTTAAAATAAAATGAATAAAAGGATGAAATTGGTTAACGAAGTATATTCACGTTTTTGAATAGTGAATAATATGTTAAAGAAATTGTTTTGAATATGATGTTTTAAATTGAATTAAAACGATCTAACGATGTTTTAAATATGTTGAGATTCGAAACCATAGATTTCAACATTTATTGTTGAAATAGACGTTTTCGAGAAATAGAAGGAAATGGTGGACTATAACACTGTTGTTATAGTAAATGATTTCCGAAAGGAAATGTTTTTTATAGTATTGGGATTTATATATCTATTTTAATTTCGAATCCCTATACTAGTGATTTTGGGTTGTCGTAACGATGTTTTACGCAACATTCGTTTTGGCCCAAATAAATATGGTTAAGAGAATGATTTCCTTAAAAAAATGAAATATATACTTAATTTCGATTGAAGTATATTAATATTTTCCAAGTGTTGAAAATAAATAAAATTTGAGAATTACTTATTGAATAAGTATGGAAATGTTTTCCAATATAAAGTGAATGTTTTGAGAATTTATCTTTTTGAAGATAAATTGAAATGATAATTGAAATCGTATATTCATAGATATTTTGGAATATAAATTCACTATGGAATTTATAAAAGAAAGGGGAATTTGTTTAAAAATAAATATTGATTTATTTTTGAAGTATTGAAATTATATATCTTGTAAAGATATTTTTGTGAAATAAATAATTTGGAAAATTATTTGGAATCTGGTGATGTTGTGCATATCCATTGATAGTTCAATAACCGACTATCAATATTTACCTTTGAAGGTATTTGTTGTCATTTGCTGGAATTTGAATGCACACTTATTTTTAAATTATTGCGCTCGTTATTCGGATTACCCATTCCGAATAGTGATACGACGTAATGGATAGCATTGAAGATCGGTGTTGAAGACCCGGTATTTACGAGAGCGATAGGATGACCTGTCGATTGACTCTGCACCGAGTAGCTACGGTATTGAGTTCTCCATATGTGATGGGAAATCTGATCAGGATTGTGGATATCCGGATTGCAAGGACATCTTTGTAAGTGCCTTCGGTTCTGTTCGAGCCCGGAACAGACTTGTATGGATTGTATGTCTGACATTACAAATTGAGACATAAAGCCGATTTCTTTAAAATATATTTCTGTTGGTGGCGGAGAATTTATTCTTTTAGCTTAACACCCTTCTCTGAGACGTACGAGCTCAGAGGTTATGTAGTTGAAGGTTACCAGTGATATATTCCCAATTTGGTAATGTGACATGCTGAGTGTTGCTGTGAAATGATCATTGTGTTGATTATTTGTGATAGGATCATTTGTTTGATCATCTATCCTGGTGATCATTTCTATGATCATTTGTTGACCCAAAGCATGGCTTTTGTATAAAGTATGTTTTTGTGGACGTGACTTCGTCGAGCCTCACACCTCGGGAATGGTCAAAACAGGAAAGATGCGGCAAGGTTATGAGGGGTAGCGCCCTTTAGGATATGTGCATTTCCTTCTGGAAAAGGGTGGTATCATGGTATGGAGCCCAGATACTTACTCATGTTGAAAACACTTTATGATTGTGTGAATTGATTGCGAGCGCTCGGTTGAAAGGTCCCAAAGGACCGGGGGATGGCATATTCGGTCAGTTGTTACTCAGTTAGGGGTAACCCGGCCTTGTGTTGGCAGAGATCCGGTTTGGTTCTCGGGAATGTCCATCCAGAGGCATTCTCATGTGGCAATGGGAAGTTCCTTGGCCTGATCATTCGTTGGAAATCCAATTCCCAATACGAAACCTTGTACGGTATTAGTTGTAGAACCTGCCATTTACTTATGGTGGTCACCACTGTTTAGATGGTAGCTATAGTAGGCATAGTTCGAAATGTCTATGCTGGCTAAGATTTATATTCTACTTTCGAAATGAAATTTTCCCTACACTATGCACTAGTAATAGTATCAAATGTTCTTTTGAATGCGTATCAAGCATCTTTGACTATCATAAGGAGAAATCTCCTCCGATTCTGCGTTTGCATTGTGTGTGTGTGCGGGAGGCCTTATGGTAGTCTCATTTTTAAAAAGCATTGCGAATTGAGTTTAAAAATATTCCTCTATTTTGATTTTAAAGATAAATAAACTGTTTTGAGTTCTCACACCAGTCACATGACTGACTCGAAGTTTATTATTTTCCTTCCTAAACTCTGGGTGCCCACCAATTTCCACACGGGCAGTCAAGAGTTAGGTTTATCAGGATATTCTGGATATTCAGGAGTTGCTGGAGGCAAGATGGATGGCATGGCGTATTACTAGTATATAGTATTTCTTTTTCCGCTGCACTGTTTGTTGTTGTACACTCTGATGTAATGTAATGAAATGTGATGATGATGTAATGTAATGTATAAAATGTAATAACTGACATAGTTCTTTGTTTAAAAATTATTCATTTATTATTATATGTTGTTCCCTGCGAATTGTGAGATTCTGTTGTTGTTCTACTGTTTTCTATTCCGTTCTATTTTCTATTTTCTTTTCTCTCTATTTTCTATCTTCTTATCTCTCCTTCTTTCTGTCTTTTTCTTTTTCTTAAAACCCTAAGTGTTCGGTTTTCCGTCGTTCGATTGCTCGGCAGTCGATAAAGTGAGTATCGATGTTGAATTTTCGAAAGACGAAGAATCGGGTCCTTACATCTGGTATCAGAGCATATGGTTAAGCGACAACCATGGTTCTGTTGGGTATTACTCATTAGAGATAGAGTCAGTAGTGCTCTAGAATGAGTTTGAGAGTAATAATAGCTATGAGAGCGTATTTGTTAGTGAATATAAAGTTGTTTTATATTGTGATCATTGGTTTGTTGAGTGGCATATGAACTTTCGTCAACGCGGTCTGCAAAACTATGCCGAAGGGGTTTCTAAACACTTGAATAGAACAATTCGACACAATATTGTTTTAAATTGGGTAAATGAAATAATTTTACCTTGATTATATTTTATATATAAAGAAATAATTTTTCAGAATTATTAAAGTGTATATAAGTGGATTGTTAAGTTGTTGAATAATCTAAATAAAAGAATAATTGTATAAGTAAAATGAATTATAAGAATTGAATTATAATTAAAGTGATTTACAATTGTGAAATAAACTTATATATATATGAGAAGTGAAACTATATGAATATATTTATGAATATGAGTTGTAAATAAAAATGAATTTAAAGTTAAATGGAAATTTACTTTAGAATTGGAATCTGAATTTCTTTATAAGTGGGAATTTAAGTTAAGTAAAAACCAAGAGATGTTTATAAAATGAAATATAACTTAAGAGATGTTGAATGAAGTTGATATCGGTATCAAAGTAAAATAATAAAGTTAAGTGATAGATATGGACTTAAGTTATGAAATGAAATTCAACTTTTGTAATTGAATTGAATGAATGGATTGAATATTAATCAATTAAAAGTAAATTAAGTTGATATGAAATAATGAATATAAGTGTAATTCATTAAAATCTAATGTTATTGAAAGTTGAATAGTTGAATGAAAATCAATTTAATTAAACCAATTGAAAGTGAATGTGTTAAACCAAATTGAATGAATATAAGCAAAGGAATTTGGTTGTAATTATTATACATTGGTTGTTATATGATTATTAATTGATTGTATATAATTCATTAAGTGTTAATGAAATGAGTTAATGAAATTGGAAGCTAAAGTAATTGAAATTCAATTGGAAGTTAAGTGAATCTTAAATAAAATTGAATTTGATTGGAAGTGAACCAACTTGAATATGAATTAGTGAATGCAAACTAATTAAGATTGGTTATGAATGTTAGTTGGATGATAGTTGGTTGATGTTTGCATTTGTTGTTTTGTTTCATTTGCTATGTTGACATATATAGATAATATGTTGCTATATGATGTATGTTGATATTATTTTCATATATACATGTTCTCATGTTGTTTGTTGAGTGTTTAGTAGGTGCGGATCGCGTTTGCTTCGCATTTGGAGCTCGCTTTCGTGCTATATTAGCCGTATATGCTTGCTAATAAAATATAAGGTACATATCACGGATTACATACCGTACTTTTATACTTTTTTCCCTGCGGGATGCCTCATTACTTGATGAGATGTATATTTGTGATATATATACTGTCATTTTTTTTTCGGATCGAGCCGCGCAAAGGAGACTATGGCGAATTTTTCCGAAAATTTAAGGCGTTAGAATATTTTTAAGAAAATTGGAAAATTTTGAAAACTTTAACTTTGAATTGGAGTTGAAAGTTAAACAATAGTAGTTGTTTTTGAAAATATAACTAAGTATGATTTGAAACTTAGTAAAGTTTTGTAAAAAAAAATTAATTATGGATTTTGTAAAATTAATAGATTCTATAACTTTTCTTACTTGATAATTTCGAGGACGAAATTCTTTTAAGGAGGGAAGATAGTAACGACCCAGAATTTTAATTAAGTTAAAATTTGAATATTTAATTAATTTTAAATATTAATAAGTGAATTTATAAGTCGAATAAATTTTATTTCAAATATTGGATTTAATTGAATAATTAAATCGATAATTTAATATGTGAAATTATGGAAATAATTGAAAATTGAGTTAAATATGATTGAAAATGATTTGTAAAATTTTATTTTATCATATTGAAGTTAGAATGATATTTTAGAACTTTTAAATTGAATTTAAAGTTAATTTGTGAAAATTGAATATTTTAATATTTAATCGACTAGTGAAAATAGCTAATTTTTGAACAGTCTCAGAATTGGACGAAACCAGTTCCATTGGATCCGTAATAGTTAGTTATTACCGGATTTCAATTTTCGTAGCAATCGGAGTTATCGTTTGATCGTGGCAGCTCGAAACGCATTGAATTGTTTTTAATATTAATTTGGCGAGTTAAAATAGTCATTTTTCAAAAAGTCTCGGATTTCGACGAAACTAGTTTCATCGGATCCGTAATGAGATATTATTGTAAGGTTTCAAATTTCGTGTCAATTCGATTTACCGTTTGTCCGGTACAAATTAAAACGCCTAGAAAATCGTTTAAATCGGTTTAATTTAAATTGAACGTTTATTACCATAACTCGCACAGATGTCCGAATTAGCTTCCGAAACCTGTTCCATTGTGTCCGAAACGCGGGGTAAACCCTATAAACGCTGGTTACGGCGCGTGAATCGGAGTTCGGAATTTCCGGAATGAATAGTGTCGTTCGTTCTTCTATAAATATCCCCCTCTCTCTCTCTAAATTAAAAAAAATATATATAAAAAACCCTAATTCTAAACTGCTGCCGCCACCAACAAATGAAGGGCCGAAATCTTCCCATCTTTCTCCTCCAATTTCTTCAAATCCAAGCATTAATTCAACAATCTTTCAACATGAAAGTTGGAGAGGGAAGTGAGAGCTACAATCTGAACGGTTGTGATGTAAAACGAAGCAACGTGGAGGGAGATATGGGGGGCCGTCGGCCTTGGGTTGTGCACGACATTCCTGTGTGCTGGTGAGGCCGAGCCTTGTGCCACTTTGGCCGAGTGTAGGAGGGAGCAAGAGCTTTCGAATGCAAGTTCCTGATCGAATTATCGTTGAGAGATGGTGGTGCAAATTCAAACCCTAATATCTTGCAAATGGGTTTCATGTTCGGCCGTTACCTGTAGAATGTTATACGTGAGTTTGGGGGAGAAGATGATGTGCGGCCTGGATGAAGCGGGGGGGGTGATGGACGGTTGTGAATAGATGTAGGTTAAAAATATAAATTTATGTTGTAATTATTATATTTAAAAATCGTGTAACTTCAAAAATTGATAACTTTTTCATACGAGGTCGAAAACGCGCGAAACCAGTTGCGTTGGAATCGTATGGACGAGCACTACGCGATGGAATTAGATTGGAGTCGTTTGGAGTTAGTGAGAATTTCGGGTAAAATTAAACGTCCGTTTAATTTTATTCGAAATAAATCGCTAAAATGAAATTGAAATCAAGGTGAGAACTTCTCACTCAATCGAATAGTTTTGATTTTTATTTTAAATAGTTAGATTTAAAATATTTGAATGCATGTTCGAATGATGATTGTTATCTATTGATCGTTAAAATAGACATTATGCGCCGTTAGTAAGAGGATGTTATTTATTAAAAACATATACCGCGAATATTTCATAAACAGTGAAATTGGTATTATATATGATAGCAATATATATATATATTGGCATATGTATATATCGCAGTTATTGATTTCCCGCATTTGTATAGCGGATGAGACCCTATTGCGCCGTCTATTAAGCGGATAATATTTTAAATCCCATATACCGCGATAATTTCGTACTGGAGCGGAATTGGTATTGTGCTAATGTTTGTGGATGCAGGAAAACAGGTTGGAGGGATCCAACTGGATTCCTCAACAGTTTTTATTTGAATTCAGATATTTTGATATTTGATGGATTATCATATCGATATATGATATCGTTGTTGTCGTGATTGACTATTTTGTGTGTAGCATCATTGGACCAAGTTTTGGAACTTTAAAATGATTTTTAAAGTGATTTTTGAAAATATACTATATGTTTGGAATTGATCCATTATAAATGAATAACGTTATAATTTTTAATGTTATAAAAATTAGGGTTTTTGAGAAATATAGTTAAAGGTTGATTTTTGAAAATATGGAATTAATGATTTTATAAAAGAGTTTAAATCGGGATTTTTGAATTTATTATAAAAGTTTAAATATAGGATTTATAAATTTGATTATTTTATAAATCAAGAGAATGGTGAAATTATAAAGGAGATTAAAGATGTTTTAAAATAATAGTATAAATTGATTTTATAAAGGATTTATAAATTGATAATTTATAAATGAAAATATTTGAATTATAAAACGAGCTTTTATAAGTGTTAGAATGAATTGTGAATGAATTTCATAAATGAATGAAATTTATAGAATTATAAACGGTGAAGTTATAAATGGAATTTTATAAGCAGTAGGTTTATAAAATTCATAAAGTTATTAAAAGAATAGGTTTGGATAAATAAACGAATCTTATAAGTTATAAGATTTATAATTATGAAGTTCAAAGGAACGATTTTGCAAACAAATAAGTTATAAGTATTTAACTTATAATATGAACCTTTGTTTTATAATTGAGTTATAAATTGAATAGGTTAATAAAGGAATTTATAAAAGGAGTTGTTATAAAATAAATAGAAAAGGAATTTATAAACGTTGTTTTATAAAATTCGCAAACGACTTATTTTGATAAGTTAATTTTTATATAGCTTATTTATGGAGTTATATTCACATTTTAGATAGTGAATAATCCTTTAAAATAAAATGAATAAAAGGATGAAATTGGTTAACGAAGTATATTCACGTTTTTGAATAGTGAATAATATGTTAAAGAAATTGTTTTGAATATGATGTTTTAAATTGAATTAAAACGATCTAACGATGTTTTAAATATGTTGAGATTCGAAACCATATATTTCAACATTTATTGTTGAAATAGACGTTTTCGAGAAATAGAAGGAAATGGTGGACTATAACACTGTTGTTATAGTAAATGGTTTCCGAAAAGAAATGTTTTGTATAGTATTGGGATTTATATATCTATTTTAATTTCGAATCCCTATACTAGTGATTTTGGGTTGTCGTAACGATGTTTTACGCAACGTTCGTTTTGGCCCAAATAAATATGGTTAAGAGAATGATTTCCTTAAAAAAATGAAATATATACTTAATTTCGATTGAAGTATATTAATATTTTCCAAGTGTTGAAAATAAATAAAATTTGAGAATTACTTATTGAATAAGTATGGAAATGTTTTCCAATATAAAGTGAATGTTTTGAGAATTTATCTTTTTGAAGATAAATTGAAATGAATAATTGAAATCGTATATTCATAGATATTTTGGAATATAAATTCACTATGGAATTTATAAAAGAAAGGGGAATTTGTTTAAAAATAAATATTGATTTATTTTTGAAGTATTGAAATTATATATCTTGTAAAGATATTTTTGTGAAATAAATAATTTGGAAAATTATTTGGAATCTGGTGATGTTGTGCATATCCATTGATAGTTCAATAACCGACTATCAATATTTACCTTTGAAGGTATTTGTTGTGATTTGCTTGAATTTGAATGCACACTTATTTTTAAATTATTGCGCTCCTTATTCGGATTACCCATTCCGAATAGTGATACGACGTAATGGATAGCATTGAAGATCGGTGTTGAAGACCCGGTATTTACGAGAGCGATAGGATGACCTGTCGATTGACTCTGCACCGAGTAGCTACGGTATTGAGTTCTCCATATGTGATGGGAAATCCGATCAGGATTGTGGATATCCGGATTGCAAGGACTTCTTTGTAAGTGCCTTCGGTTCTGTTCGAGCCCGGAACAGACTTGTATGGATTGTATGTCTGACATTACAAATTGAGACATAAAGCCGATTTCTTTCAAATATATTTCTGTTGGTGGCGGAGAATTTATTCATTTAGCTTAACACCCTTCTCTGAGACGTACGAGCTCAGAGGTTATGTAGTTGAAGGTTACCAGCGATATATTCCCAATTTGGTAATGTGACATGCTGAGTGTTGCTGTGAAATGATCATTGTGTTGATTATTTGTGATAGGATCATTTGTTTGATCGTCTATCCTGGAGATCATTTCTATGATCATTTGTTGACCCAAAGCATGGCTTTTGTATAAAGTATGTTTTTGTGGACGTGACTTCGTCGAGCCTCACACCTCGGGAATGGTCAAAACAGGAAAGATGCGGCAAGGTTATGAGGGGTAGCGCCCTTTAGGATATGTGCATTTCCTTCTGGAAAAGGGTGGTATCATGGTATGGAGCCCAGATACTTACTCATGTTGAAAACACTTTATGATTGTGTGAATTGATTGCGAGCGCTCGGTTGAAAGGTCCCAAAGGACCGGGGGATGGCATATTCGGTCAGTTGTTACTCAGTTAGGGGTAACCCGGCCTTGTGTTGGCAGAGATCCGGTTTGGTTCTCGGGAATGTCCATCCAGAGGCATTCTCATGTGGCAATGGGAAGTTCCTTGGCCTGATCATTCGTTGGAAATCCAATTCCCAATACGAAACCTTGTACGGTATTAGTTGTAGAATCTGCCATTTACTTATGGTGGTCACCACTATTTAGATGGTAGCTATAGTAGGCATAGTTCGAAATGTCTATGCTGGCTAAGATTTATATTCTACTTTCGAAATGAAATTTTCCCTACACTATGCACTAGTAATAGTATCAAATGTTCTTTTAAATGCGTATCAAGCATCTTTGACTATCATAAGGGGAAATCTCCTCCGATTCTGCGTTTGCATTGTGTGTGTGTGCGGGAGGCCTTATGGTAGTCTCATTTTTAAAAAGCATTGCGAATTGAGTTTAAAAATATTCCTATATTTTGATTTTAAAGATAAATAAACTGTTTTGAGTTCTCACACCAGTCACATGACTGACTCAGAGTTTATTGTTTTCCTTCCTAAACTCTGGGTGCCCACCAATTTCCACACGGGCAGTCAAGAGTTAGGTTTATCAGGATATTCTGGATATTCAGGAGTTGCTGGAGGTAAGATGGATGGCATGGCGTATTACTAGTATATAGTATTTCTTTTTCCGCTGCACTGTTTGTTGTTGTACACTCTGATGTAATGTAATGAAATGTGATGATGATGTAATGTAATGTATAAAACGTAATAACTGACATAGTTCTTTGTTTAAAAATTATTCATTTATTATTATATGTTGTTCCGCTGCGAATTGTGAGATTCTGTTGTTGTTCTACTGTTTTCTATTCCGTTCTATTTTCTATTTTCTTTTCTCTCTATTTTCTATCTTCTTATCTCTCCTTCTTTCTGTCTTTTTATTTTTCTTAAAACCCTAAGTGTTCGGTTTTCCGTCGTTCGATTGCTCGGCCGTCGATAAAGTGAGTATCGATGTTGAATTTTCGAAAGACGAAGAATCGGGTCCTTACATCTGACCAAATGTAATAGAACGTACCGTCAGCGGTCACAACCAGTAGGCTTTTCAACCATCCCAACCCCACCGTGGCTTACACTGATATCCCAAACTTGCTTTTACGGCCACCCTTTCGAATGTCACGGCTTCGCCTAACCAACCCCGTAAAGAGGACGTGTGGGGGTAAGAGTCCCCCGTTCGCCACCAAACCGCGAAGCGAGAACCCCCCATCACATATCACCTAGCCAAAATCAAGCACACAAGCACGAAGAAGATCTTCAAGTGTTTGATTCACACGCTCGGTTTGTCCATCGGACTGAGGATGATAAGCGGTGCTAAAATTGAGCTTCGTTCCCAAAGCTTTTTGAAGACTCTTCCAAAATCCACTAGTAAACAATGGATCACGATCAATAACAATAGAAGTAGGAACTCCATGCAATTTAACAATCTCTTTGATAAAGAGCTTGGCCAAAAGAGGAACGGTTCGGTTAGACCGAACGGGAATAAAATGTGCGGATTTAGTAAGTCTATCAACGATTACCCATAAGCTATCATGACCCGAACGAGAATGGGGAAGGCCATCTATAAAATCCATGGAAATTTGGTCCTACTTCCAAATTGGAATTTCTAAAGGTTGCAATAACCCACCGGGCCTTTGATGTTCGGCCTTAACGAGTTGGCAAGTCATGCAACGCTTAACGAAGTTAGCGATGTCAAGTTTCATTCCCTCCCAATAATAAAGTCGCTTCATATCTGCGTATATTTTACTACTACCGGGATGAATGGTGAATTTAGAACGATGAGAATCTTCAAAAATATCCTTACGAAGATCAATAATATTTTGTACGATAAGTCTACAAAATTTTTGAATGCCGCCACGAGAATCGATATCAAATTCCCTCAATCCTTCAATATCACCTCTATTCTTAATATTTTGGCCAAGAAGAGCCAAGTTGGGATCTAGCCTTTGAGCTTCAAGAATGTGGTCTAAAAGAGAAGGACGAGCCTCAAGGCTACATAACACAAGTGATGAACATAAATCGGAGACACGGTCTCGAATCTCACAAGAGGATAATATCACGAGATCATTCCATTCGGATATCATCATAGAAACAACCGCTTATTGCTTGCGACTAAGTGCATCGGCAACCTGATTTCCCCTTCCGGGAGTATAAAGGATATCAAGATCATATGGTGCAAGAAATTCGAGCCAACGCTGTTGACGCAAATTAAGTTCCTTTTGAGAGAATAAATTGGAATATACATCTCCAAATATCCATGTCCAAATATCCATGTCCAAATATCCATAAAAGGATTTTCATAGATTTTGATTTCAAAATATCAAAATTGGAATATACACCAAATCAATCCAAACCAAAATCAATTGCACAAGAGTAAGTGTTAGGAATTCATACCTAACAATCGAAGATAATTATAAACTAAGATGTGAGATAAAAATTTCACCTTTTTACAAAAATCAAACAAGAAGAAGCTTGAAAGCAAATGGAGAATCCACCTCTCTTCAACACAACCCAAATGAGCTTGAATCTATGCTCAAAACAAGAACATTCCCAAAATTAGGTTTAGGAATTTCTGAAATTGGTAAGAGAATAAGTTGGAGAAGAAGAAGAGAATGCTTACCAATGGGTTCTCTTGAATTTGGAGCTAGGAATTTGAGGTTGCAAGAGGAACTAGGGTTTTGGAGTTTTAATTTCCAATCTCTCCCACCATTATTGCCTTAGAACTGAAAAGAGGAAGAAGTGAGGGTGAATGGGGAAGAGTGGTTCAGTTTTGAGTATAAGTTGGCTAGTGGGTTGAACCCAAACTCAAACCCAAAGTGAAAAAGGTCAAATTTTTGACTAACTCCAAATATATCAAAGTTTATACTCAAAAAGGTTGCAAACGGCATTTTGAACTCAATGTAGGTGGTCTCGAGTCCTAATTCGGCTGTTTGCAAAAAGTAGCTTTTCGGACTAAAATCCGACTAACGATAAAATATTTAAATAAAATATTTAAATATAAAATCGATAAATATGCGGGTTGTTACAGCTGTTGTTTATTGTCTCTGATATTCTTGTATCATATTGATATCATTGTTGTATATCTTTGGATATTGTATTCATTGGAGATGTTGTATATGATATTCATTTCTTTTCTTCCGCTGTGTTGTTATACTTGATGTGTTATAAGCTCCGGCAAACCAGATTCGGCGTTCGGATCTGTGGCATTTGAATACGAGTGTCGTATTCGGTGTCTATTTTCGAAGGTCGAGTTTTGGGTTGTTTCATTTGGTATCAGAGCTGAAGGTTGAAAACTTTAGCTCAGGAGTATAACACATTAAGTAGCTCATTAGAGATAGGGCGAAGTATACCCTAGAATGAGTATATCCCAAAGATATCCGTTCGAATGCCTCGTCAAATTCTCTTACTATCCACTGATAGTGAGTATGAGTGCAAGAAGAGGACGATATAGGGGACAGGGGAGTACGCCTACAAATGGTCGATACCCTGCAATAGCAGAAACAACTTTCTCTATCAATGTCCATTGATTCGTCTTTTCAATTCTTTGATGATTCCTAGCAGCTCTAGGAAGAAGCTTTGATTTATTTGCATGGGACACAAACTCCAGATGGGTCAGAATTGTTTGTTTGGATGAATTGTTTTCTTAGGTTGCTATGGTTGATAGGTATATTTTGGTTGTTTAAACTAAAAGATTTGGATTGCAACCATATATCTGTTCATTCTTTTAGATCCCGATATATTCTATGAGGGGTTAGTTATCCTTTTGAACTAATCAATATCCCTGTATATTTCGTAGATCTGGGTGATCCGAGTGTCTTGTATTTTATGAGTCGTTCTCATAATTATTAGTGATATTCTGATTTGATAAGCCAAATGCAGAATAAATATTTTGATCTAATTTCATAAATTATTTCTCTATCTATCATTTGATCTTTGTTGTCTCTCTTTCAAATTTCGAGGACGAAATTTTCTAAGTGGGGAAATCTGTAACATCCCTGAAATTTAGTTAAGATAATTTGATAATTAATTTAATCTTTGAAAGTTAAATTGTGAATAAATCAGAAAATTACCAGAATAAATAAAAGATTTTAGATTATTAATAGATTTTTGATTTGAAGTTTAAGGATAAGTATTTTGTGAATAAGTATTGGATTTAAAAATAAATGTAATTAAAAATAAATAAATTTAAAGCTTTAAGATTAATAAAAGATTGTTTTCTAATTTTAATATATATGATATGTATTTTGAAAGTTATGATTTAAATTCAGTATAATTTAAATTTCTAAAAACCATTTAAAGAATAAGTTCTAATGTACATATATGTATACATGTTTGTTTATTTATATAGATAAATACTTATTTAAAAATATAATAGTGTGAAAATGAATAAAAGGATTTAAAAACACTTTAATTCATACTTCAAAAGAAATATATTTAAAAGTAGATTTTAAAATCAAGTTTATTTGGAAATCTAATAATAAATATTTTTGTGAAATTAATTGGATTTAATTTTAAAGGTTAAAACATGTTTCATAAATTTAATTAAATAAAAACATGTTTCATAAATCTAAATAAATGAAAACTTGTTTCATCAATTTAAATAAAGTAAGATTTAAAACATGCATTCCAAATAAATCTAAGTTAAGGATTAAAACATGATTTGTAAAATAAAAATAAGATAAGATTTAATATAAAGGCTTGCATTCAAAAGTATATAACATTAAAACATATAGTATTGTTAAAAAAAGTTGTGTTTTAGATATACAATTAAAAGGGGTTTTGAACAAAATATATAATTAAATTAACTAAAAGGAATTAAACCATTTTAAAATATGACTCCTAATATAAGTTTGTAAATATAAAATAAATTAAGGTTTAAAGCATAACTTGTAAATATATTAACAACAAGGTCTAAACATGAATTTATCACAAAATGACATTTGTAATCTTTGAAAATGAGTGTTTACAAGTGCTAACATAAAAACAACAAGTGGCAATCTTATTCTTTAAAATTTGAATAATGTAAATAATAATAATAATAATAATAATAATAATAATAATAATAAGAAAACATGCCTATTTTCTTTCATGAGGAAAAAATTAATCAAAATGCTTCAGATCAAAATAAAAACCTTGAAACAAGTTTACAAATAGAAGAAAGAAATGAGGGAACCTGGAAACACAAAAATCAAAACCAAATTCAAATGTTCAAAAGCTTAAACCTGGATTCAGAGTTTTCAACCTGGAGATGAATTCAACCTAAAAATCAAATGCAACTTTAAAGCATCAAGATCAAGTTCAAACTCAGGTTGTAGTACAAAGCAAGTGCTGATCAAAGCTACAGATTAGATTCATACACAAAACTATTTCCCAGTTTCCAAAAAAACCCGTTCCTCTGTCTTCTTCAATATCAGGTGAGCAAAACTTCATTCTCCTTATTTTTGAAATGAGTAAACTTTTCATCTGGATTCTTGCTTGTTGTTTGGAAGAAAATCAAGCTGAAGTATGTTTGAAAAAAAAATGGTGTGCACGTTTATTTATGCATTGAATTGATATGTGTATGTCTGTTGATCAGGATATAAAACTTGTTTCAGGTTTAGAGATGAAAATTCCTGTATTAAATCCAACTTCTCTTTCTCTGATCATCATTAGGCCATAGGATCTAGACAAGATAGTTTTATCTAAACATGATTCAAGTTTTAAAAAATATTTTAAGCAAAAGTAAATTAGAGTTTTCACAGGAAATGGAAAATATAGGAAAATCCAAAATGCATTAAAATTCAAACATGATGAGTTTTAGTTTCAAGAATATCATTTGAATTGCTTTCGAAAATAAAGATTTTTCAAAGTGAAAACATATTTCTTAAGCATGAATTCATTATAAATTCGAGAGTGTTTGAAATTGGGGTTATGGTCAAATGCTGGCAATCGGCAACATTGTTGCCCTCGTGATTGAAGTTGGAGCTTCCTCGTACATCATGAAGCTTGAGAAAAATGCTTGATTAAATTTTAGATCAACGTGGATGTTGATTTTGATCAAGATAGGGTTTAAGGGTTCGTCTTGGACGATGGCAAAGACGAGATTGCCGCGATGTCGTCAAAGGTCTTTGGTCGATCGCACCTAGGGGATTTGGCTCATGGATCATCGGGGCAACACTGGTCGAAGTATCTTAGTTGATGATTGAAACGACCCGACTTTCTTACCACAGAAAATCACATCATTTTTAAGAAAGAAAGGGATAGAATAGAGAAAAGAAAGAAGAAAGAAACAACATCAGAATCTAACAGCGGAACGAATAAGCTATAATAATAACATAAATATTACATAGTTTACAACAAATATCAGAGTTACACAGACATACATCATATACTAGACAGTTATAAAAGCCTGTCTAGTTATACAACTCAATACAGCACAAGAAACGACTCATAGAAAATTACACAGCGGAATGCTATATATCTAACGTAGAAGCCTCCTGCTCCATTGCTCCTCCAATATTCGTCCAAGCTAACCTGAATCCTAACCTGAATCCCCTTGGCTACTCGTAAAAATTTGAGTACCCAAGAGTTTATGAAAACAAAAATAAACTCCGGGTCAGACATGGGTCTGGTGTAAGTAACAGGTTAAGGTTGCTTAACTTTAAAAACCTTTTAAAAAGAAAGGTATCACGTAAGACTTCCCACAAATAAACATGGAAAAGTTTTTACCTTACGCTAACCAAAACATTTGATAGGAAATTCAGTGATATTATAAAAGGGTCTAGGGTTTCAAATAAATATGAAATAGTCGAAATTGTTACATTCATTAAATTCCAGCTACTAGCCACAAAAGTGGGTAATACAATCAAAACCGCTGGCACTTATTGGATTTTGGATTCCATACAATGGCAGGGCTACTGGGGTACCGCCCGTCACAGTACGTGGCCTAGATCACCGTACCGAGGAGTACGCCCGCTCCCCTGCAACACAAGGCCAGACCCATTCCTTACTGAACAGTTCCGAACAAGATAACCCCGACGGTTGGAGCTGAAAAACCGTCCACACAGTCGAAATAAAAAGGGACCTCTAGACAGGGGTAAATCTCACTCTCAAGTGGGGACTACCCACGAAGCCTTGCTGCACCTCCCCTGTTTTAGCCATTCCCGGTTGATGAGGCTTGAGGCTATGATTACCTTTATAGGACATATCAATTAGAATGCTCATCGTCCACCTGACGATGTTCTGAAAGCATTCAATCTATACAAGTTCGTTCCGGGTTCGAACAAAACCGAAGGCATTATCTCGTTACACTCGTTTTGGAATCACCCTCAGAGTTAACGACAATAACCCTTACACTCTGAACCACCATCTCGAACCTATAAGTACTATTCCGTCAAACTCATTACGGAATCACCCATAGAGTTATATTGACTTATAGTCCTTACACCTCGAGTCTTCACAAAGCTCCATTTGGATTCACGACCTAACGTTATTTGGAATCGATGTGGTTTTCGGATATCCAAATATGGAAACCTGATCTCAGTCTCATCGAAATCCAAAGTGTGTCTTTTAGGTCCAAGTTGTTTTAAAGTTTAAAACAATTCAATATAGTATCTATATACACACAGATAGATAACTCATACATCATAACTGATAATCAACATTATCACATAACAGGTAACCTACATTATCAATATCAAATAGATATTCCATATATCATCATCACAATAGATAACCTATGTTATCACAATGCAATCAAGTCATTCATACCACACAATATCATTTATCTCATTACTGAGATCACAAAGCATCAAAGACAATCAATGTCATCCATTCATACATAAGCAAAGATTTACTTATCACAATATAATTAATTTAAAATGAATTAAATTAACTATCTCTATCTCTAATTAATTTAAAGTGAATTAAATTAACTACTTTATCTATAATTAATTTAAATTAAATTAAATTAATTACTTCACCAATATAAATCTTGCTATCTTAACCATTTAATTAATCATTCATTTTTAATCACTTTAATTAATCACTCTTGATTAATTATCCTTAATTACATTCATGTAATTATCCTTAATTAATTTTCACAAATTAATTACTCTCCAATCAAACAATAATTAACCTTTAATTACTCAATTAATTAATTAATCATAATTAATTACATTTATCCTTAATTAATTACATTAATTAATTACCTTTAATAAATTATCTTTAATTACTTATCATTGATTAATTAATCATAATTAATCATCTTTTAATTGCATCATTAAAATAATTAATGATCTTTAATTATTCCCTAAATTAATTATCTTACGTGATTAACTCATAATTATTAATCATCCTAGATTAATTACATTTAGTAATTAACTAACTTAATTACTTTATTAAACCAAATTAATTATCCTTCATTAATTTTTTTATCAACCCCTTGATTAATTAATAAGTAATTTAATTCAAATTACTTCATTCTTAAACATCTTCAAATAAATTACAACCTGTAATTATCAATCAATTACTTAACTAAGTAATTTTCCAAATCATTAATTACATTGAGTAATTATTATATTATTATTTTAAACCCAAGTGTTTAAAATTAATTAATTAAATTAAACAATCATATTTAAACTACATTAATTTGCATTAAGTAATTAATTCTTAATTACTTCATCAAGTAATTATTCTCAACAATTCACAATTGATTATTATTAAATTAATTAATCTAATTAATTATAAAAATTAATCACATTAATTAATTATTTAAATAATCCTGGTTAATGACCTTCATTAACCCATCTCTAATTATCTTTATTAAGTAATTAACTGAGATTAATTACAAATTTAATTATCTTTATTTATCTATAATTTAAAGTCTAATTTAAATAAATTAACCTTGATTAAAACTTAATTACTTAATTAATAATTTATTTATCATTAATTAATAATCTAATTAATGATCTAAATTTCAAATTGATTAACCCCTAAATCAATATGCATTAAACCTTAATAATTAATTAAATAAATAAATTAATTATTTCTTAATTACCTTTTTAATAATTTAATTTCAAAACATTAATTCTTAACTTAATTTTAAAATAAAACATTTCTAAATTATGTTTAAAACACAAATTTTGTTTTGAAACAAAGTACCTTTGAAATTACCTTCAAATTTAAATTTAAATATAAGTTTAAAATGAAAATAATTTAAACTTATCAAAGTTTAAACTATTTATAATTTTAATCTTTCAATACCTTAATTTATATTTAGTTAAATTTTTGTCAAATTTAAACCTTCTTTAATTTTTAAAAACTACAATTCATTTCCAGATTTTAAATTTGTATTTCAAATCCTTCTCAGATTTTCAACAAAACCTCATTTTTAAAAGATTAAACTACTTCATCAAAATAAAGTAGTAACTTAAGCTAAATTTTCTTTTAAACTTCATTTTATTTAAACTGGGATTTTAAATTAACTTGAATTCAAATAAATTCAAAATTGGAATTCAAATATGATTTAAATTTTCTTAATCATTTAAAAGATTCAGGGCTTACAAATTTTTAAACCCAGATGCTACAGGTTATTAAAACCTGTAAAACAGAACACATGCCCACAAAAACTGCTTCGAGACAAAACAAAGATTACTCGAGCAAATCAATCTTCTGCTTCGGGCTACTCACTCCATCAACTCGAGCAAACCAAACTCAGGCCAACCAACAACAGATACTTCTCATCACCGTGCATATGCACGGTGACTACGGCCACCGTTGATCATCAGAGATAATCTTAACCAACCATAAAATGACCCAGTAATCCACCACAACCATCAATTCAAGATTCAACTATCGAATTCAAGTTCGAGATTCTTAAACTCCACCTGGAAACAGTAACAGGTTTTCCCCCTTTTCAAAACCTGTCAACGGCAACTACTCTTCCCTCCGACCACCTGACGATCGACCCCTCCGGCCTCAACTTCATCCTCGACCAAGCTACCAATTCCCAAAATCTTACTACACTCGATCAACTATTCTAACCATAATGGTCGATTCAAATGTCACAGTAAAATTTAGGGTTTAAAATAAAAACTCAAAACTGCAACTACTCCGATGGTTTTCAACCCCAACAAATATTATTCCCATCAACTTCTAACTCTCCTTCATCATCATGAAGAAACCCAAGTCCACAAAATACACAGATCACCAGAGAAATCAAATAGTTCATATTCAATTCATCTCTTGACTGCTCCTTCAACTTAATTCTTAAAGTCTTAATTCTAGTTTTAAAAATCATATTTTTGATTATGTATTTTATTTATGGTACTGAATGTGTAAATCACAATGTTTGAGTTTTACTTAATTTAACATGCACAGAGAGTTTTTGTTTTACAGAGACAACAGACTATTATTTTAACTTTCTTAAAGTTTTAAATATTTACCTAAGATAATCAAACAATCTTTACTTAATAAATTTCATTATATCAGAAACTTAATTAAAAGATAAAGATTTTAATAAAGTTTCTGCCTGGGAAAATCAAAACAGAGCAGGCCATACTAAAAAAAACAACATGCATACATAAAATACCTACATCAGATATTTACTTATAATAACATTCAATGCTTATCCATCTAAACATAAAATTATGCAACCAAAATTTAGATTTTAAATTTTTAAAAAGTTACTCACCTATTATTGAATGCAGAGCCACTGTTGATCATTTGAAATTTTGCAGAAGACACAAAAAATTGCAAGCTTGCTTCCCCTGTTGAAATCTAAATGCTCATGATCCATACTCTAATTACTTGCATGCAGATGTAGATGCAACTGCTAATTCCTCAAATGCATGCAGTTGTATTTTCATATTTTCAAATCCATTCCAGGTCTTAAAAACAGAATGCAGAAAATATGCAAGCATGATCATCTCCAGGTTATAAGAACAGGATGCAGGCCCATTTGATTTTTAGGAAATGCAGATTAATGTTTGAATTTAAGGAAGATGGGTTTGATTTTGATCAAGAGTGGAATATGCAGATGTTTGAAGAGGTGAATCAATGCAGATTTGAACAAGGTTTAAGTATGCAGGTTTTGAAGAGTGTTACTGATTTTATAAAATTTGAAGATGAGTTTATAATTTCTTTTTTGATTAAGGAGATTGAAAATGCAATATGAATGAAGATGCAAACTAATGTAGATGTATTTTCAGATTTAATAAAAGAAAAGAAAATTAAAACTAAAATTAACATTTGTCAAATTATTAATGTTAAATTTGAACACTTGTTAGAAGAATGCTTATGAATGCAACACATGTTTTCCTTTAAAGGTAATTAGTATTTGATTTACACACTAAAGTGTGTATTAGCTTAATTTAACTTATTAGTTTATTTTAGATATGTGTATGAATTTACAAAAGAAATAAGAACAAATCATGTTTTACAAATTGAAACTTCTACGTATAAAAAATTAAAACAATTAAGATTTTATACTTTTGAACTTAAATTCAAATTAAATTCAAAATCAAACAATTTCAAATCAAGTTATGGATATAAATTCAATTTTGAAATAAAAATTACAAATCCTATTCAAAACTTATTTAGAAAAATAATACAATATTAATATGGCTTTTTATAAATCTTTTATTATTAAATTAAGAATCATTTTACAAGAGATTATATTTTTGTCAATAAATTATCCATTTTATTAAGCCATGAAATCATTTTGTTTGTTTATTCTAAATTTAAAACTCAATCCTAATTTAAAACAAAATTTCCAATTTATAATGTATATATTAGAAATTTAAAACATGATTCATTTATTAAATTTAAACCAAAATTAGTTATTTAACTTTGAAAAGCTTAAATATTAAATAAAACAAATTTTCAAATTACTAAAAACATTAGAGTTAGAAGAATATGGTTTATTTATTAAAATTAAAACAATGCTAATGTAATTTAAATATAAACCATATATTAATAATATAAATAGAAATCAATTTATTATTTTTAAAAGATAAAATAACCAATTTAAATATTTATTGAAGAAGATTATTAAATCTATTTGAATAATTACTAACAGAATATCAATATCAATTTAATTTTTAATACAAATTATTAAATTGATATTGTTAAAAATTCCGGGATATTACAATCCTTCCCCCTTAAAAGAATTTCGTCCTCGAAATTTAGTACAAAGGTAATTTAATAATCTCATTAAATATTTAATTTTAAATCACAAGCATATATCAAACCTATGCTAACAACCAAAAACAACCAATCAAACAAATCTAATTATCCAGACAAATTCTGGATAGAATTTTATCGAGTTTCCCCAGGTGTGTATATGTATACCGGGATACTCGCTCTACAGAAATCAAACAATCAATACTATGAAGCTACAAAATTCCTATTCAACTATATCTATAACACTAGACAAGATATCAGACTACAAACGAGTCTGACTCAACAACCAAAACTCCAGAACTGTTGGTTCCAAAACCAGAAATAGATCATACATGTACTCCCTCAGAGATACGTGAAACTCATCGAATTTCATTTATCCAAACTGGCAATTCAATCCTGCAAACACTTAACCTTCAAGATCACAGAAAAGACCCAAAACTCTTCAGAGCTAACTTCTCAGACTTACCCAATCTCATAGCTCATTTTTGATCCGAGAAAACTTATCCAAAATTAAATCTCCGACCTCAGAGTCCAAATTCCTCCGACTCTTATCCACAAAACTCTTCGGACAATCCTAGGCTGTCTATAAACTTTCAGATCAGCTCAACCTTCGCTGATGCTTCTAGAAACAAACTAGACCAATCAACACAACAAGATGATCTCCTCAAGATCAACCAAAACCAAGAACTCAAACTCAACTCCTCAACATCAGAAGACAACAACTTCTCCTATCCGGAAAAAGAAAAGCAGATACATTTCCAAACTTCTTCCGCTGCTCAACTCTGATCCGAAGTACAAGAGAATGCTAAAGAAGAACACGAGCACAACTCAACAATACACCCAGAAATAAGGTTCAATAAATCCATAAGAAAAATTCAGAAGTTCCTCCAAAACTCTGAGCTGCTACACCAACTCAACTCTTGGAACCATTCTTCTATAAAGCTGAACCACTGGTACCACTCCTGGAATTTCATTCGATAAGAAAGCTCAATCTCCAGATGCGAACAAAACTCTGACTTCTTGAAGACACTCAAAAAAATCAGATAACCCAAGAGAACACTCAAGCAATCGCAGGTCACTTTTGCGATCCATCCAAAACAGGTCCACTCTGCTGTTTCTAAACACCATTTCAGAAAAACAGCTAAGCCAGAAGATCTCTTCCCAACACTGAGAACACTCCAAGCTGCACTGCTGCCACAGATGCCAAAGAATTCCAAAACAAGCTCTTCGAGAAACTCAAACCTCAAAGCAAACAGAAACTCCAGCTGAACACAGCCACAACACCGAAGCAGACTCACCTCCTTAACTTGTTCCAAAGAAAACATCTTCGGAAACATCCATAGTCACTGCATCTCATCACGCAGCTACTACTTCCTGTGGTATCAAAATACCATCACTCGCTTCTGCCAACCAACAGATCCAAACACTACTCATCCAACTTCAAAGAATTCACTCTGAACCTTAACAGGTTTCCTTCAGAGATTAATGAAGTTCTTCATCACTACAGAATTCACTCGAGACGGTATTAGGTCTACAGTCTCGATAAATAGACTTCCAACCTCAGACATTCAAACTCCAACCAATGGTAGTCGTGTTACACACACACTTCTACCCCATCTACCTTTATAACTTATATTGAAAACCTGAACAGGTAACCCAACAGATAGGTAGAAATATATATATATATAGTTATATATAAAATTACAAATACGCTCTCTCAAGATAGACAACACTACAGAGCCTAGGTATTCACTCAACCTAATGCTCTGATACAAGGTGAAACGACCCGACTTTCTTACCACAGAAAATCACATCATTTTTAAGAAAGAAAGGGATAGAATAGAGAAAAGAAAGAAGAGAAAAAAGAAACAACATCAGAATCTAACAGCGGAACAAATAAACTATATTAATAACATAAATATTACATAGTTTACAACAAATATCAGAGTTACACAGACATACATCATATACTAGACAGTTGTAAACACCTGTCTAGTTATACAACTCAATACAGCACAAGAAACGACTCAGAGAAAATTACACAACGGAATGCTATATATCTAACGCAGAAGCCTCCTGCTCCATTTCTCCTCCAATATTCGTCCAAGCTAACCTGAATCCTAACCTGAATCCCCTTGGCTACTCGTAAAAATTTGAGTACCCAAGAGTTTATGAAAACAAAAATAAACTCCGGGTCAGACATGGGTCTGGTGTGAGTAACAGGTTAAGGTTGCTTAACTTTAAAAACCTTTTAAAAAGAAAGGTATCACGTAAGACTTCCCACAAATAAACATGGAAAAGTTTTTACCTTACGCTAACCAAAACATTTGATAGGAAATTTAGTGATATTATAATAGGGTCTAGGGTTTCAAATAAATATGAAATAGCTGAAATTGTTACATTCATTAAATTCCAGCTACTAGCCACAAAAGTGGGTAATACAATCAAAACCATTGGCACTTATTGGATTTTGGATTCCATACAATGGCAGGGCTACTAGGGTACCGCCCGTCACAGTATGTGGCCTAGATCACCGTACCGAGGAGTACGCCCGCTCCCCTGCAACACAAGGCCGGACCCATTCCTTACCGAACAGTTCCGAACAAGATAACCTCGATGGTTGGAGCTCAAAAACTGTCCACACAGCCGAAATAAAAAGGGACATCTAGACAGGGGTAAATCTCACTCTCAAGTGGGGGCTACCCACGAAGCCTTGCTGCACCTCCCCTGTTTTAGCCATTCCCGGTTGATGAGGCTTGAGGCCACGATTACCTTTATAGGACATATCACTTAGAATGCTCATCGTCCACCTGACGATGTTCTGAAAGCATTCAATCCATACAAGTTCGTTCTGGGTTCAAACGAAACCGAAGGCATTATCTTGTTACACTCGTTTTGGAATCACCCACAGAGTTAATGATAATAACCCTTGCACTCTAAACCACCATCTCGAACCTATAAGTACTATTCCGTCAAACTCATTACGGAATCACCCACAGAGTTATATTGACTTATAGTCCTTACACCTCGAGTCTTCACAAAGCTCCATTTGGATTCACGACCTAACGTTATTTGGAATCGATGTGGTTTTCGGATATCCAAATATGGAAACCCGATCCCGGTCTCATCGAAATCCAAAGCGTGTCTTTTAGGTTCAAGTTGTTTTAAAGTTTAAAACAATTCAATATAGTATCTATATACACACAGATAGATAACTCATACATCATAACTGATAATCAACATTATCACATAACAGGTAACATACATTATCAATATCAAATAGATATTCCATATATCATCATCACAATAGATAACCTATGTTATCACAATGCAATCAAGTCATTCATACCACACAATATCATTTATCTCATTACTGAGATCACAAAGCATCAAAGACAATCAATGTCATCCATTCATACATAAGCAAAGATTTACTTATCACAATATAATTAATTTAAAATGAATTAAATTAACTATCTCTATCTCTAATTAATTTAAAGTGAATTAAATTAATTACTTTATCTATAATTAATTTAAATTAAATTAAATTAATTACTTCACCAATATAAATCTTGCTATCTTAACCATTTAATTAATCATTCATTTTTAATCACTTTAATTAATCACTCTTGATTAATTATCCTTAATTACATTCATGTAAATATCCTTAATTAATTTTCACAAATTAATTACTCTCCAATCAAACAGTAATTAACCTTTAATTATTCAATTAATTAATTAATCATAATTAATTACATTTATCCTTAATTAATTACATTAATTAATTACCGTTAATAAATTACCTTTAATTACTTATCATTGATTAATTAATCATAATTAATCATCTTTTAATTACATCATTAAAATAGTTAATGATATTTAATTATTCCCTACATTAATTATCTTAAGTGATTAACTCATAATTATTAATCATCCCAGATTAATTACATTTAGTAATCAACTAATTTAATTACTTTATTAAACCAAATTAATTATCCTTCATTAATTTTTTTATTAACCCCTTGATTAATTAATAAGTAATTTAATTCAAATTACTTCATTCTTAAACATCTTCAAATAAATTACAACCTGTAATTATCAATCAATTACTTAACTAAGTAATTTTCCAAATCATTAATTACATTAAGTAATTATTATATTTTTTTAAACCCAAGTGTTTAAAATTAATTAATTAAATTAAATAATCATATTTAAACTACATTAATTTGCATTAAGTAATTAATTCTTAATCACTTCATCAAGTAATTATTCTCAACAATTCACAATTGATTATTATTAAATTAATTAATCTAATTAATTATAAAAATTAATCACATTAATTAATTATTTAAATAATCCTGGTTAATGACCTTCATTAACCCTTCTCTAATTATCTTTATTAAGTAATTAACTTAGATTAATTACAAATTTAATTATCTTTAATTATGTATAATTTAAAGTATAATTTAAATAAATTAACCTGATTAAAACTTAATTACTTAATTAATAATTTATTTATCATTAATTAATAATCTAATTAATGATATAAATTTCAAATTGATTAACCCCTAAATCATTATGCATTAAACATTAATAATTAATTAATTAAATAAATAAATTATTTCTTAATTACCTTTTTAATAATTTAATTTCAAAACATTAATTCTTAACTTAATTTTAAAATAAAACATTTCTAAATTATGTTTAAAACACAAATTTTATTTTGAAACAAAGTACCTTTGAAATTACCTTCAAATTTAAATTTAAATATAAGTTTAAAATGAAACTAATTTAAACTTATCAAAGTTTAAACTATTTATAATTTTAATCTTTCAATACCTTAATTTATATTTAGTTACATTTTTGTCAAATTTAAACTTTCTTTAATTTTTAAAAACTGCAATTCATTTCCAGATTTTAAATTTGAATTTCAAATCCTTCTCAGATTTTCAACAGAACCTCATTTTTAAAAGATTAAACTACTTCATCAAAATAAAGTAGTAACTTAAGCTAAATTTTCTTTCAAACTTCATTTTATTTAAACTGGGATTTTAAATTAACTTGAATTCAAATAAATTCAAAATTGGAATTCAAATATGATTTAAATTTTCTTAATCATTTAAAAGATTCAGGGCTTACAAATTTTTAAACCCAGATGCTACAGGTTATTAAAACCTGTAAAACAGAACACCTGATCCCCACAAAAACTGCTACGAGACAAAACAAAGATTACCCGAGCAAATCAATCTTCTGCTTTGGGCTACTCACTACATCAACTCGAGCAAACCAAACTCAGGCCAACCAACAACAGATACTTCTCATCACCGTGCATACGCACGGTGACTACGGCCACCGTTGATCATCAGAGATAATCTTAACCAACCATAAAATGACCCAGTAATCCATCACAACCATCAATTCAAGATTCAACTATAGAATTCAAGTTTGAGATTCTTAAACCCCACCTGGAAACAGTAACAGGTTTTCCTCCTTTTCAAAACCTGTCAACGACAACTACTCTTCCATCCGACCACCTGACGATCGACCCCTCCGGCCTCAACTTCGTCCACGACCAAGCTACCAATTCCCAAAATCTTACTACACTCGATCAACTATTCTAAACATAATGGTCGATTCAAATGTCACAGTAAAATTTAGGGTTTAAAATAAAAACTCAAAACTACAACTACTCCGATGGTTTTCAACCCCAACAAATATTTTTCCCATCAACTCCTAACTCTCCTTCATCATCATGAAGAAACCCAAGTCCACAAAATACACAGATCACCAGAGAAATCAAATAGTTCATATTCAGTTCATCTCTTGACTGCTCCTTCAACTTAATTCTAAAAGTCTTAATTCTAGTTTTAAAAATCATATTTTTGATTATGTATTTCATTTATGATACTGAATGTGTAAATCACAATGTTTGAGTTTTACTTAATTTAACATGCACAGAGAGTTTTTGTTTTACAGAGACAACAGACTATTATTTTAACTTTCTTAAAGTTTTAAATATTTACCTAAGATAATCAAACAATCTTTACATAATAAATTTCATTATATCAGAAACTTAATTAAAAGATAAAGATTTTAATAAAGTTTCTGCCTGGGAAAATCAAAACAGAGCAGGCCATACTAAAAAAAACAACATGCATACATAAAATACCTACATCAGATATTTACTTATAATAATATTCAATGCTTATCCATCTAAACATAAAATTATGCAACCAAAATTTAGATTTTAAATTTTTAAAAAGTTACTCACCTATTATTGAATGCAGACCCTCTGTTGATCATTTGAAATTTTGTAGAAGACACAAAAAATTGCATGCTTGCTTCCCCTGTTGAAATCTAAATGCTCATGATCCATACTCTAATTACTTGCATGCAGATGTAGATGCAACTGCTAATTCCTCAAATGCATGCAGTTGTATTTTCATGTTTTCAAATCCATTCCAGGTCTTAAAAACAGAATGCAAAAAATATGCAAGCATGATCATCTCTAGGTTATAAGAACAGGATGCAGGCCCATTTGATTTCTAGGAAATGCAGATTAATGTTTGAATTTAAGGAAGATGGGTTTGATTTTGATCAAGAGTGGAATATGCAGATGTTTGAAGAGGTGAATCAATGCAGATTTGAACAGGGTTTAAGTATGCAGGTTTTGAAGAGTGTTACTGATTTTATAAAATTTGAAGATGAGTTTATAATTTCTTTTTTGATTAAGGAGATTGAAAATGCAATATGAATGAAGATGCAAACTAATGTAGATGTATTTTCAGATTTAATAAAAGAAAAGAAAATTAAAACTAAAATTAACACTTGTCAAATTATTAATGTTAAATTTGAACACTTGTTAGAATAATGCTTATGAATGCAACACATGTTTTCCTTTAAAGGTAATTAGTATTTAATTTACAAACTAAAGTGTGTATTAGCTTAATTTAACTTGTTAGTTTATTTTAGATATGTGTATGAATTTACAAAAGAAATAAGAACAAATCATGTTTTACAAATTGAAACTTATACATATTAAAAATTAAAACAATTAAGATTTTATACTTTTAAACTTAAATTCAAATTAAATTCAAAATCAAACAATTTCAAATCAAGTTACGAATATAAATTCGATTTTGAAATAAAAGTTACAAATCCTATTCAAAACTTATTTAGAAAAATAATACAATATTAATATGGCTTTTTATAAATCTTTTATTATTAAATTAAGAATCATTTTACAAGAGATTATATTTTTATCAATAAATTATCCATTTTATTAAGCCATGAAATCATTTTGTTTGTTTATTCTAATTTTAAAACTCAATCCTAATTTAAATCAAAATTTCCAATTTATAATGTATATATTATAAATTTAAAACATGATTCATTTATTAAATTTAAACCAAAATTAGTTATTTAACTTTGAAAAGCTTAAATATTAAATAAAACAAATTTTCAAATTACGAAAAACATTAGAGTTAGAAGAATATGGTTTATTTATTAAAATTAAAACAATGCTAATCTAATTTAAATATAAACCATATATTTATAATATAAATAGAAATCAATTTATTATTTTTAAAAGATAAAATAACCAATTTAAATATTTATTCAAGAAGATTATTAAATCTATTTGAATAATTACTAACAGAATATCAATATCAATTTAATTTTTAATACAGATTATTAAATTGATATTGTTAAAAATTCCGGGATATGACAATGATGGCGAAATCATCAGTGCGAGGCATTTTTAGGCAAACTTGTTAGTTCCTGTAAAGGGATTGAACTGCTCGATTTTGTATTTCGATCGAATTCGATAAATTTGGTGGTCGTAGCGTTTGTAAGGGCTATTGCCGACTCGTCGAAGGTCACTGTATCGACCATGGTTCGTTGGAGATGATGTGCACGTGCACGAAGTCATCGCGTGTGTGTTCAGGTCTGAGAGTTGGGGTGTTTGGGGAAGATGAGGATGCATCGGTTGGTCTCGAAGATAATAGTGGGTTTCCTCGAAGTTTTCTCATGTATACTCTAGGTTTATTCGTGTGGAGGTTAAAGTTTAACAGTTTCAAAAAATTTAGATCAAAATAGAAAAGAAATGAGAGATGGAGCTCGGGGGAAAACTCAGGGAAGAACTGAAGTTAGCTCGGAGATTTAGTTCTTGGACTCGGCTTTATTCAAATCGTATTAACCAAGTTGTAAAGTTTTTAAAAAAATGGATAAAGTTTCAAACGAATATTTCCAAGTTCAAAAGTAAATCATTAAACAAAATTTTAACCAAGTTTCAAAGTTTAAATTTTAAAGTTAATAAATTGTTTTGGTAATGAATAAATACGTATTCATTAGTTAATGTAATTAATTAATAAGTTTTTTTGAAATATAACGAAAGCAAATAAAAATAATAAGAGATAATCACTTAATCTAAGTTAATTTATGTGGTTAATTAGAGATGATCATTTATTATAATTAATTAAATTCTTAATTGATGATTAAAGGTAATTAATTACTTAAAAATAATTACTTAATTAAAAATAATTGATTTATGATTAATCAAGTAATTAAAAGAATAATTACTCAGTGTAATTAATTTATGATATAAGTGATTAAGGATAATCACTTAGTTTAATTTTAATTAATTTAATGATAATTGATTAAGGGTTAATTAATCAATGTAATTAAGGATAAATTAATTAAGATAATTAATCTAATTAAGGGTTAATTAGTTATGTGTTTAACTTAAAGGTTAGTTTAATTAATATGATTAATCAAGGGATAATTAAATCATGGTGTTTTAATTTAATTATTAATGGTTAATTAATTAAGATAATTAATTAAGAATAATTAATTGAAGGATAATTACTTAATAATTAAAAGTTATTAATTAAAGTAATTAATAAGAGTATAATTAATATAATGTGATTGATTAAGGAATAATTAATTAAGTTAAGGTGATTAATTTAATAATTAAGGTTGATTAATCTCATTAATTAAAATCAAATGATTTGTAATTAATTAATTAAGATTCAATAATAGATTCATAAGTAATTAATTTAATTGGAAATTAAATTGAATTAATTAAGGATTAGACAATTAATTAATCCTGTTTAAAAATGAGTATTGGATGCTTAAATTACTCATGAATGATTGTATTATATGTGATGCCTTGAATTTATTATCTAATTTGTGATATTCTTATTTCTGATTTGAGCTGTGAATGGTGATGTGATTTGTTCTTCTGTGATGTAATATAATTATCAGCGATGAACTTATATTTACTTATCTGTGATCTGCAAATAAAGATAAGCGTTATAGTTTATACCGCTTATCAAATTTTCTTGCTATGTTAAATCTGTGCTGATTAATGTTGTTGCACTATTGTGTAAAACCCCTGGACCACACTATACACACATAAATATGGATTTCACGAGGAAATTAGTTAATTCACAGATATTTGAATTTAATATTTTGAAATGGTTTTAAAGTTTGAATTTTGAATCCAAAGGGTTTTTGGAAATGAAAGTGGATTGAATTTGAAATATAATTGAAATGGAGTTTTGAAGATAAAAGTTATTTTTAAATAACTTGATTTAGTTTGAAATCTAAAATATTTTAATTTGAGTTTGAATTCAATATTTGAAATTGAATTCAATGATTTGGAAATTTTGGCTTAAAAATATTATACAAGTTATAAAGGTGTTTATATGGATTTTTAAACCATTTTAAAAGTATGGTTTTGAGAATTTGAATTTAACCCAAGTTTATATTTGAAAGGCCTTAACACGAGCAAATAAAATCAGTTTTTCGGAAACGGAAACAAGTGGTTTCAAATAATAATTATGATGAAAAGATTTCAAATTTGAAATTGAATGATTTTAAAAGCTATGAAATAAGTCTTTAATTTAAATACCGGATGAGTTAATCCAACTTGGAATGGAATTGTTTTGAAAGGCTATAAATGAATCTTTGTTAGAGATTGGTGATCCTTGTTTTTTAAATTAAAAAGGGGGTTTAAAAGTGAATCTTTTGTTTAAAAGATTTAAATGTGGAAATTGCTTAAACCATTGAAGTTTTTTGAAATGAATCTTTTTGTTTAAAAGATTGGAAATGGTAATTTGTTTTAACCATTTGAATGAAAGGTTTTGGGTTTTAAGTTGTGACTTAACTGAGATCCCATTATCCATATGTTTTTAAATATTGCGCTCATTATTCGGTTTAGCCGGGAGAGGACCTTTATGTCATATAACCCATTCCGAATAATGAAACGACGATATGGATAGCATTTAAAGACTGGTGGTGAAGACCGGATACTTTCGAAAGCGAAAGGATGACCTGTCGAATGTCTCTGCACCGAATGGCCCCGGTATAGAGATTTGAGCATCCATTGTGATGGGAAGTCCGGACGTGATTATAAATTATCCAAATTGCAAGGGCTTCTTCGGAAGTGCCTTTGGTTATGTTCGAACCTGGAACAGACTTTTATGGATGTGTGTCTGACATTACACTTTGAGATGCAAAACTGGTTCCTATCAAATACATTTCTGTTTGGTGGCGGAGATTTATTCTCTTAGCTTAACACCCTTCTCTGAGGCATATGAGCTCAGAGGTTATGTACTTGATGGTTACTTGTGATACATTCCCAATTTGGTAATGTGGCATACGAAGTGTTGCTGATCATTTGTTGATCAAAGCATGGCTTTTGTGAAAAGCGTAGCTTTGTAGACGAGACTTCGTCGAGCCTCACGCCCCAGAATGGTCAAAACATGAAGAATGCAGCAAGGTTATAGGGAGTAGCGCCCTTAAGGGTATGTGCATTTCCATCTGGATAGAAGTGGTATCATGGTATGAAGCCCAGATACTTAACTTATATGGATATCGCAAATATATATATATATATATATATTACTTTGTGATTGTTGTTGTTTAGGATCCTCGGATAAAGGTTGCTTACAACCGGGGGATGGCATCCTCGTGTAGTAGTTACATATTTTTGCAGAGGTAACCCGACCTTGTGTTGGCAGAGATCCGGTTAGGTTCTCGGGGCGTCCCTCCAGAGGCGTACCCATGTGGCAATGGGAAGTTCCTTGGCCTGACCATTTGTTGGAAAATCCAAAGAAACAATACGCGCCCAGTACAGTTTTAGTTGTAGAACCTGCCATCTACTTATGGTGGTGCCCCACAGTTTAGATGGTAGCTATAGCAGGCATAGTTCGGAATGTCTATGTTGGCTTAGATTAATATTATACTTTCGAAATGTTTTCTGCACTGTGCACTAATAATAATATAAAAGTGTTTTCGCGTATCAAGCATTTTTGACTATCATAAGGAGAAATCTCCTCTAATTCTGCGTTTTCTTTGTGTGTGTGGCGAGAGGCCTTATGGTAGCTTCATTTTCCAAAAAGCATTATGGATTTCAAATCTAAATTCTTTTGTTTGTTTTTAAAAATAAACTGTTTTAATTCTCATACCAGTCCCATTACTGACTCGGAGTTTATTGTTCCTCTTCTAAACTCTGGGTGCCCACAATTTTCCACATGGGCAGTCTAGAGTTGGATTTTTCAGATAGTAGATATTGATTCAGTAGCTTTTAGTTTTCTCTTTGGTATTCTTTGGAGACTTTGGATATTGAAGTATTTGATGGGGACGATTGACCTTGCTCAGCTTTGTGCTACTTGATGGTGGTTCGAGCTAGTGGCTTTGGAGCATTGGATTGGAGTTGCAGTTTGATATTGGAGTTATCTCTTTTGCTATTCATTTTCCGCTATTGCTTATTGTCTCTGATATTCTTGTATCATATTGATATCATTGTTGTATATTTGTATTCATTGGAGATGTTGTATATGATGTTCATTTCTTTTCTTCCGCTGTGTTGTTATACTTGATGTGTTATAAGCTTCAGCGAACCAGATTCGACGGTTGGATCTGCGGCATTTGAATATGAGTGTCGTATTCGGTGCCGATTTTCGAAGGTTGAGTTTTGGGTTGTTTCAATTACAACTTTTAATATTTTGGTAAGTTTTATATTTATATATATATATATATATATATATATATATATAAGAATGTAATTGAAAGTTGCACAAGTTTATCTTATTTCATTTTAGTAAATAAACGTTCAATAGTTATCATTTCTTATTTTCATATGCTTTTTGTTTACAAGTTGCAAATTTCAAATTCCTTGTATATTTAATTTATAACTTAGCATTTACTTTCTTACCTTCAACTTTAGAAGTTACAGTTATTAAATAGTTAAAATTTTATTCCATTACAATAATTGAAATTCTAATTTAAATTTACTTTAGTTTATTCTACTGGTTTTTTCTCTCATTATTTACTTTTCCATTCATTTATTTATATAGTGATCAATCACTTACATAATTTTTTTTCCATTAAGGATTTAAGTCATTAATGAATCATTTCAAAAATAATGTAACTTTAGCTTCTACTGTCTTACTTAAGTTTATAACTTAATTCGGTAGTTGAATGAAAATTTAAATTTTTAGTATTCGCCCTTGAAGAGAAAGGAAATATTTAAGTATCTCTAAAAATTTAATTAAAACATTTAACCTTATTCACTTGGTAAAGATATAAGATATATTTAAAGCATCCTCATAGCATTATGTAAAGGTTTTTTTTCAAAAGTCTAAAAAAATATTAGAAATTTATATCAAAACATTAGACTAAGCTTTAAAAATAAAGTTCCTTAAATCCGAACATTTATTAGACTCATTACTTTTAAAATAAGTATAAACTCAAGATTATTAAACTGAAACTAATAGTATACTGAAATCTTACATTGAATTCTAAATCAAAGTATAAAATTTCATATCTTCATAATTAATTTTACACACTTATATTAAAATGAGTATTCTAATCATGAAAAACATTTATTATGGTTTAATACAAAATTCAAACAGTAAGTAAACCAATAAATTTACTATTAGTACTTCGAAATTGTGAGAAATGCGGATTACGGATCTTAAGGCAAGGATAAACACTAGAGGGGGTGAATAGTGTTTTAAGGAATTATTAAATCTTTTTGAGTTTTTTTAATTTGAACACAAATGTATGCAATATTCAGACACATATATGATCACGATGCATAAATAAAGTAAAATCAGTAAATGAAAGAACACACCGGATTTTATACTGATTCGGGGTTACCCTACATCCAGTCCCGCACACAAGTACGGATTTCCTTTCACAAGCAATTGTACAATTATAGCCTCGATTTCAAGGCAAAGAAGTACACCCTCCAGATTCACAATCCTCTGGGTAGAGATACATGATTTCACGAGCAACAAGTTCACCCAGTTTATCTCCATGGCTACAATCACACCTTTTCTCGCCTGATTGATTTCCAACGCTACAATCACACCGTTTCTTGTTTAACTGATTACAAAGAAGCCTATAACTCTGAATAGCACTGAGGATCTTGTTGATATGGTGATAGAGAATCAAACCTAAGATAATCTAGTTAGATTCAATGTTAATTTCGGCTGAGTAATGGTAGGAATATTTATAAAGAAATGTGGAAGAAGAAGAGAAATGAAAACCAGAAAATTATAATTAAAAATTCGTTGAAAACAACCCCTATTTATAGAAGAACAACTACCATGTCCACTCGTGAAGAGATATGACGAATAGATACTTCTTTTGAAATTTAATTTTTGAAATTAACTGACACTATGTCGACACTGGTATATTGAGCATGCCGACATCCCAAAGGAATTTTTGGTGGTACGTTTTTCTTAAAAATAACTTTTATCTTATATTAAAAACTATTTTAAACTTTATAAACGTACTTGACTATAGTTAAAATTCATAGGTAAATATAGAGAATAATATATATAAAATTTTATATTTAAATCTAAGTATAAATATTAAAAGTTAAATATATTATTATTAAAGATAGTTTTAAAACTAAGAATAATTTGATTTTGAAATTAAAGATTATTTTGAGGCTAAAAGCATTTGAAATCAAGATAGATGATTTTGATTCTTTGAAAAGGAAGGTTTTGAAAACATTTTGAAAACAAGATATAATATTGTAAAATCATTTTGAAAAAAAATTAGCGGATACAAAAAAATGTCCCACTATATTTTTCGTAGGTTCCATCCTACTTAGGGTTCCAACCCTTTAACAGGCTCGAAGTGGATTCCATTCCACGAATAAATTGGATTTTAAGATGCTAGTGCTTTTCTAGGAGTCTTAACAAAAATTCCTAATTTAAAATTACTTATTCTTGAAATCTTGAACTCTTGATAAACTTGATATTCTTGATACTCATGAGTCTTCAATCTTGATATCTTGAATCTCTATATTGTACAGTCTTCATTCTTGATACCTGCATGGTTAAATCCTGCATATACATATATTTCTAAACTATAATGTTAGTATTTATAATTTGTAATCATATTCTAAGGTTTTTGTCATCAAAACCATCATCTCATGGACTAACAATCTCCCCCTTTTTGATGATGAAAATCTTTGTTTATAAAATATTACTTCTATCCTAATAACTTCCCCTTAATCCATGCCTATCTTATTTTATACTTCTCCCCCTTTGTCATCAACAAAAACTAACTCCAAACTATATAACTCCCCCACATTCTTGGACTAAAGTGTTTGCATTAATAAACTATACAAATGGGGTATATAATAGATAGATTAAGAGATAATTATATAGACATGATAATTAATTAAAGATCATATAAATATTAATGCATATTTATACATGTTTTTCACACCAAATATCAATCCAAATAAAATAAAATAAAATCAAATCAAATCAAACAAACCAAATCAAACAAACCAATCAAACATTATGAGGAACTTCCACCCATCCTTCTTCTCTAAATATAGGGTCGGCTTTAATGGCATCCCAGTTTTCATTATCATTAGCGAGAGAGACTAGAGGATGTGCTTCGTTATCATCCTTATGCAGGGAGAAAATCATCTATCGTATTGCATCGAAATGCCTTTCTTGCTCTTTAATCTCTGCATTTGACTCAATTCTAAGTGTCGCTGGTTACGAATAATGAATGAAAGAATATTCTTGAAAGAAATAAGAGTTTCTTCAAGATCCTTGGATAAATTATGAATTAGATTGGCCATGTTTGAGTTTGTGAGAAGAATAAGAGACAAAGTGGATAAGAAATAATACCGAGTGATGAATTCTGGAAGAAATAGGTATTTATATGCGTAGAAATTCGTTTGAAATGAATAGACATAATATAGTTATTCAAATTTCAAATTCAAAATGAAATGTCATTTCTGACCAATACATGTCAACATGGTCATAGGGGGATGTCGACATGGTCCAGTGAATTTTGATGTCTTATTTTAATTTTGTGAATAATTGTTTTATATATATATATATATATATTTATATAATATACTAACATTTATTATGGAGATAAGATAAGCTAGATAACAGAAAAGAAATTCAATTTCATTTCATGATAACACGATACAACGATTAAACACAAAGAACGACACGAACATTCAAATCAAAATAAACTAAAACTAATACAATGAGATACGAAAAGGTATAACTAGTTAGAGGATGATGACAATGAAGATAATCCAAGCTTCTTGTTGACTGTGGAAATAAACTTGTTCATCTAGGATGAAATTTTGTCCAACTTCTAACTAACGGATCGTTTAAGAATCCGTTGATTCTCAACAATGGTCTTTTGATTTTTGAAAAGGGTTTTGTTGGTTGGATTAGGCGGATAATCAATGCTTTCCAAAGAAGTTTCACCTTCTTCTCCTTCAATTTCCATTTCATCCCCTTCTTCTTCTTCTTCTTCCTCTTCCTCTTCTTCCATCTCCTAATGAGCCAAACGCTCTTCCTTTTTGGCAAGAGTCTCATAAGGTTGAAAAACAAATGGAATTTTCATAAGCGAAATGTTGGAATGATTGAAAACTTTTGTAGAAACAAATTATTCTCCTTTGAAATCCACTCCAAAATAGTTAAAAATCCGAGTGAGATAAATTCCATGATACAAAGTATTCTCACCCATTTCAAGATTTTTGGGACGAAGTTCATCCAAAATAACTTGCGCCCAATTAGTATCATAATTTCCAAAAATAGCAAAAAGTGCTTTGATTTGATTTAAGTACGACGATAATATGGATTATCTATTGTGACGATAATATGGATTATCTGTTTACGATGATAATGTTGATTATCTATTGTGATATTGTGAATTATCTATCTGTGTGTATATGGATAATTGAATTGAATTGTTTTAAACCTTAACAACTTGGCCTAAAAAGATGGCGTTTTGGATTTCGATGAAACCGGGATTGGGTTTCCATATTTGGACATCCGAAAACCACATCGATCCAAATTGAACGTTAGGTCGTGAATTCTCAAGTGAAGATTTAGAGTGCAAGGGTTATCGTCGTTAACTCTGAGGGTGATTCCAAAATGAGTGTAACGAGATAATGCCTTCGGTTTCGTTCGAACCCGGAATGAACTTGTATGGATTGAATGCTTTTAGAACATCGTCAGGTGGGCGATAAGCATTCTGAGAGATGTGTTCTCTAAAGGTAATCGTAGCCTTAAGCCTCATCAACCGAGAATGGCTGAAACAGGGGAGGTGCAGCAAGGTTAGGTGGGTCATGCCCAAGCAGGACGAGATTTTCCACTGTGTAGATGTCCCTTTTTTTTCGGCTGTGTGGGCAGTTTTGAGCTCCAACTGCCGGGTTTATCTTGTTCGGGACTGTTCAGTAAGGAATGGTTCCGGCCTTGTGTTGCAGGGGGTTGGGAGTGATCCTTAGTACGGTGATCTAGGCCACGTACTGTGATGGGCGGTACCCCAGTAGCCCTGCCATGATGGAAACCCATTTTCCCTACGAGACCCTACAGTTTTGATTTGTATTTCCCACTTTTGTGTCTAGTAGCTGGAATTTAATCGATGTAACAATTTAGGCTATTTTCTATTTACTTGAAAACCCTAGACACTATTATAATACCACTGGATTTCCTACTAAATGATTTGGTTAGCATAAGGTAAAAACTTACCCATGTTTATGTGTGGGGAGTCTTATGTGATACCTTTTGTTTTCAAATGTTTTTTTTTTCAAAATTAAGCAACTTTAACTTGTTACTCGTACCAGACCCCTGTCTGACCCGGAGTTTATTTCTGTTTTTCCTAAACTTTCGGATACTCAAATTTTTACGAGTAGCCAAGGGATTTAGTTTGGCTTTGATGAATTCTGGAGGAGCAATGGAGCAGGAGGCTTCTTCGTTGTAGATACATATATAGTATTCCACTGTGTTGGTATCTCTGTGTTGTATTGTGTATTGAATTGTATAACTAGACAGGTGTTTATAACTGTCTAGTATGTGATGTATTATCTGTGCTACTCTGATTATGGTTGTAAACTATGTAATACTTATGTGATTAACATAATTTATTCGTTCCGCTGTTGAGATTCTAATGTTGTTTCTTCTTTCTTCTCTATCTTTTCTCTTTTCTATCCCTTTCTTTCTTCAAGATGATACGACTTTCTATGGTTAGAAAGCAAGGTCGTGACAATCTGTCTTCTGATCATCATCGCTTGAGGATGATTCTGAGTCATCTAGAATAGCAGTAACTGCACGCTTCCGTTTCTTTAATGAATCATTGTTTATATGAGGACTTTTCCTCTCTGGATACGGACAGTATCTTTTGATATGGCCTGCTTCCTCACGGTTGAAACATTTGACATTGTTTGGCACTACTTTTTGATTTCCAGAGTTCTTATAGTTGTTTCTCTTGAGATTATTCATCTTTCTGTATTTCAGAAAGTTCTGAAAATTCTTGGTCATAAAGGCAATCTCTTCATCATTGTCGTTGTTTGAGTCTGATCCATTAGTCAATGCATTAAATGCCATTGATTTCTTTTCAGATGCTTTTCTTTCTCTTCTCCCGATCATTTGGACTTCAAACGACATTAAATTTCCAATTAATTCTTCTATCTTTAAGGTACTGATGTCATTTGCCGCTTCGATCGTAAGTGTCTTTTGATCCCATTCTGGAGTAAGAGAATTTAAAAAATTTCCGACTTGATCTTCTTTCGAAAATTCCTTTCCCAAGGATATTAGAGAACGCACAATATCCTGAAATCTACTATACATATCGAAAATACACTTATTAAAATTCATTTTAAATAATTGAAACTGATTTGTGAGCATGGAAATTTTGGTCTGTTTAACTTTGCTCGTTCCTTCATGAGTAACTTGCAAAGTTTTCCAGATTTCATATGCAGACTTACAAACTGACACTCTATTAAATTCATTTCTATCAACTGAACAAAACAGAATATGGTCACAAAACAGAGGGGGGGGTAAATGGTGTTTTAAGGAATTATTAAATCTTTTTGAGTTTTTGTTAATTTGAACACAAATGTATGCAATATTCAGACACAGATATGGTCACAGAATCAAACATAGATGTAGAAATAAAGTTAAAGCAGTAAAGGAAAGAACACACCGGATTTTATACTGGTTCGGAGTTACCCTACATCCAGTCTCGTACGCAAGTATGAATTTCCTTTCAAAAGCAATTATACAATTACACCTTCGATTTCAAGGCAACAAGGTACACCGTCCAGATTCACAATCCTGGGTAGAGATACTTGATTTCATGGGCAACAAGTTCACCCAATTGATTTCCAAGGCTACAATCACACCTTTTCTCGCTTGATTGATTTCCAAGGCTACAATCACACCTTTTCTTGTTTAATTGATTGCAACCAAGCCTATAACTCTGAATAGCACTAAGGATCTTGTTGAGATAGTGATAGAGAATCAAACCAGAGATGATCTAGTTAGATTCAATGTTAATTTCGGCAGAGTAATGGTAGGAATATGTATAAAGAAATATGGAAGAAGAAGAGAAGTGAAAACCATAAAACTATAATTAAAAACTCATTAAAAACAGCCCATATTTACAGAAGAACAACAGCCATGTCCATTCGTGAAGAGATATGACGAATAGACACTTCTTTTGAAATTTAAATTTTGAAATTAACTGACACTATGTCGACATGGGTATATTGAGCATGTCGACATCCCAAAGGAATTTTTGGTGGTTTGTTTTTCTTTGAAATTAACCTTTATCCTATATTAAAAACTATTTTAAACTTTATAAATGTACTTGACTGTAGTTAAAATTCATAGGTAAATATAGAGAATAATATATATGTAATTTTATATTTAAATCTAAGTATAAATATTAAAAGTTAAAATTTTAAAACTAAGAATAATTTGATTTTGAAATTAAAAATTATTTTGAGGCTAAAAGTATTTGAAACCAGGATAAATGATTTTGACTCTTTTAAAAGGAAGATTTTGAAAACATTTTGAAAACAAGATATAATTTTGTAAAATCATTTTGAATAAAAATTAGCGGATACAAAACAATGTTCCACTAGATTTTTTGTAGGTTCCATCCTACTTAGGGTTCCATCCCTTTAAAAGGCTCGAAGTGGATTCTATTCCACGAATAAATTGGATTTTAAGATGCCAACTCTTTTCTAGGAGTTTTAACTAAAATTCGTAATTTAAAATTACTTATCCTTGAAATCTTGAACTCTTGATAATCTTGATATTCTTGATACTCATGAGTCTTCAGTCCTGATATCTTGAATCTCTATACTGTACAGTCTTCATTCTTGATACCTGCATGGTTAAATCCTGCATATACATATATTTCTAAACTATAATGTTAGTATTTATATTTTATAATCCTATTCTAAGGTTGTTATCATCAAAACCATCATCTCATGGACTAACAAAAATCTAGTAAATATTCCAAACTATACTTCCAAATTAGAGATTCAAATTTATTTGTCAAGTATATTACTATAAATAAACTTCACAAATCAATTTTTTTCCATTTATATAATATCTTTAAATTATACATTCAAAGAAACATATATAAATTTTACTTGAAATATTCGTTTGAAAGCTTCATTTGCAAATCAATTATCTTTAATACTTTAATACTTTTCAAAAATTAATTTGTAAAATTTCTTGCCTCATTTATAAATACCATTTAAATATTTAAATAACATCTTTATAAATATATGTAAACTATTTGAAAATAATTATTTACATCATTACTTATATTTACAAAGAAGTTATTGAAAACATTAAATCCGTTATTTATAATTTTATTAATTTTATCTCAGGATACTTTTCAAACATTATAAATAAATTAATAAGCATTTACTTTAAATATGTTTTATTTAATTAATAACTTCTGAAATATGTACAATATTAATAATTTACTATTAAACCATGTAGTATATAAATAAACAATATTTTAAACATTTTAAATTATTTAGAAAGGAAAACATAATCAAAATATCCTCTATATAATACTTATCAAAATACTTTTATAACTCGATGTCTTAACAGGTTTATCCTCGTTCTTGTAGACTCTGGCCATGCCTTGATCAGGTGCAAGGCTAGAATTTTCCAAGTACTTAGTAGACCTATTTCAACACCCAGTGAAAATACTTGAAAAAATTTCAAAACCGATTTGGAAAGTACAATCCAAAAAAATCACTTGGATCGCAGATACATAATGGTTATGCCTTAATCCCCCAGGAAACATCTGTAACTTTAAGCAATCACTGCCTTGCGAATTACGCCATGATATACAAAACTGTGGACCGCGGGATACATAACAATGGTTACGCCTGGATCCCTTGGGAAACATCCATACTCTTTAAGCATTCTCTGCCTTGTAGATTACGTCACGATAACATAACCGGTAGACCGCAAGAAACATAACAATGGTTACGCTTGGATCCCCTAGGAAACATCTATACCCTTTAAGCAATCTCTGCCTTGCGGATTACGCTACGCAAAAAAACAACCATGGGTTATTCCATAGTAGGACACTCGAGTATCAAATCCGAAAAACCAAAATTAGAGAGAATAATATCGATAGAATGAATCCACAATGTGGCCACAAAGCGGATATAGAAGAAGGCACTTTCTATATCTTTACTCCGAAAATATGTATCATATAGTACCTTTTCAAATCAATTTCAAATATCATACTTATATAAAGTCCATTATATATAAGATTCCATTTTCAAATCGAATATTTTCCAAAATCAATAGTATCAAATCACACTTATATAGACTTCGATTATATAAGATTTCGCTTTCAAATTGAGTACCTTTCCAAATCAATATTTTTCAAATCAACTTCATACTTAATATTTGTTTCATAGAATTTCTCCTTTTGATATAAACATTAATATATCCATTCTCATAATATTGCTTATATTTCTCTTTAATTTAAATTACATTCATTTCACATGCAATATTTCTCATTTAATACTACATTTATTTGCAAATCATTTCATAAGGAATTTTCTTACGTTTATAACCAATTTAATAAACTTAATTCCCTTTTACAAGACATTGTTTGAGTTTAAAGTTATCACAACTTTATTTATAACCATTTATTACAACATCCATTTATTTCATACCAATTTACAAGTCATGGCTTTATTTGAAATCATTTCACTTTTAATTCATATTTGCTTATTCCATTTAATTTCACCTTCACCTTTCAATTTATTTATGACACGTTTCATTAATGTTAATTAAGTTTATAAACATATTTTTCCAATTCAATCTCATTTACAACATTTCCTTAATCACAATTTCATTTATATATCGCAAGGCTTAAAGTTCACACTTGTATATTATGACATTACATGCTAAGAATGTATACCCCAATTCTATTCATTTACTAAACATAGATATAACAAATTAAACCTTGTTTTACTTGCTTTAAAATTAAGGTTATCAATTCAACTATATAATTCAACCCAACTATCAAGTTCCACTCATGTATTAATTCAAAAGGTTTCGATTATCCAGAATATCAAAATATTCCATTTTTTTCAATAGTTGAAACTACATGTCTACAAACAACAAAATTCACAACAACATTTCAATTTCATAACAAATATCCTAATATTAATTTTATTCTCTTTAATACACCATTATTAAACTAGTGTTTAGTCCATTAGTTCAATCGACAATAATTACCAATGTTTATAATTTGATTAAATTCAACAGATTAATAAAAGTGATAATAATTAAATATTACCATTTCATAAATCGAACACGTTACAAATAACAACATTAGTCATAAAATACTATTCTTTATATATATATCATATAATATTAGGAAAAATAATTTCATTTCAAAATTTATACAATTTTTTTTATAACACTAACAAATACGCGCTCTCGTATATATACTTAGACAACTCATTCTAGGGTATTACTACCCTATCCCTAATGAGTTAACCCAAACAGGCTAAGGTATGTCTAAACCTCGCTCTGATACCAACTATAACGACCCATCTTTTTGGACGGTTCAAATCGACAACAAATCACACATGTCTAATTCAAACCATTCAAAAGGAAGGATTGTTAATGGGGTAAATAAGAAAATAAAAGAAAAGAAGGAAAAATCGAACACAGAATCTCGCAGCGGAATGACAAAATATAATAATCAAATAAACAGTTCATGAAGCTGTTTTACAAATAACATGTGATTACACTTTTACAATTCAAATCAAAGTTATACATATAGTAGGAATAAACAAATAATGCAGTGGAATACATGATGTAGTAGAATAATTATAATAAATAGTAATAATATACTGTATCTTCGTCTTCGTTCTCCAGAAAATAGTCTTCAATACACTGAAAAGCTAAGACTGACCCGAGCGTATTGAAAACAAAACACTCGAGTCAGAACTAAAATATCTTATGTAAGTAAAATTAATCCAAAATAAAAGGTGAGTGCAATGGTTTCAGAGATGTTAGGGGATTTTCCATCTTCTATCAAGTGCACAACGTGAATATAATTATCAAAAGATTTAAAACAATTCGAGGTATTAATTTTAAGCCCTTTAATTTAAAAAAAAATCGAAGTTTAACTTAAACCTTTTAAATAATTCAATTCCAATACATAATCCAAATTCAAGAAATTATATATATATATATATATATATATATATATATATATATATATATCATTTTAATCAATATCTGAAATTAAAATTTTCAAATAAATTAAAACTGCTCGGGTTTATCATTTCAACCCAAAACGATTTCCCTAATCTACAAGATCATTCGGGTATGTATTATTTCAGTCCATAGTGATAACAGAGATGTAAGCATAAATAAATGTCCAATCATCCAAAATTTCAACCAATAACATACCTCACAATCAACATCCAATTTAGCAAATAAATCACAATAATTAATTAGTTATCATTATTAGGTGTTTAACTAGAAATTATATTCAATATTAATTAGATCGCTAAAAAATTCAATATCAATTCAAATTAAATCAAAATGACAAAGTAAAACACCAAACAAGAATTAATAAACTTCTAATCACATCATAAATCTAATTTGATCAACATAAGATAATTTAGTAGTTGTGAGTGGGTTAAAACAATCACCATTGATTTGTCGACGATTAAAAATCCAATTAAATGCCCAAATTTGAATAGCGGACAAACCAAAAACTAGGCCATCTTTAAAAAAATATACGGACCACCATATTATTACTGAATCTATAAAGTTGATTAAACAGAAAGTTTTTGTAAATTCTTTTCTCTCCATTTCAAAAAAAGAATCATTTAGAAATCTTTTTCTTGAGGAAGCTATGGTCAAAACAAACAAAGGTGTTTTCTGAGTTGAAAATCTGAGTTCAAATATACTTCGAAAAGATTTAATTTTTGGCATAGAAAGTTAACGAATTTGAAGAACTGATCTAAAATAAAGTTGAAGCCATTAGAAAAATAAATGATTTGAAAAAAAAGAATCACATAATTTGATTCATTGCTTAAGGAGATATGTTTGATATAATATGGTTTATTTTCGTCCAAAACTGGACTTGAGAAAGGACTTGAAAAGTAGAGTTTTTGATATAGAAATATTTGAAATAGGAAGAAGGGTTCAATAACAAAGTTGTTGCCATTGAAATTATACATGGATTCAATTTTTTTTTTGATTTGGAGCAGTTTATTGGAATATAGAAGCAATGGAAATAAGGGAAAAGAAGGGAAAAAAGAGAAAGAAGAAAAGAGGAAAGGTAGGGCTTTAGCCATGGGTTACTGTCGTGGGTTGTGATGGAGGTGGGTGGCGGTAAGAGGAGAGAGGTAAGCTAGGGTTTTTAAGGAGGAAGGATGGAAATTGATTTGTAGATTTAGGATTTTTGGGGTTTGGAGTTTTCTGCAGATTTAAGGAAGAAGAAGAAGAGTTCGTAGAAAGTTTCTCAACTGAGCAATTTTTGTACGTACTTGGTTTTAGCCAGGTAGGAAAATAGAAGTTCAATGTGTGAGGAAAGGATGGATCCGAAGTCTCTTAAGATTCCTAGGGTCTCTTGGATCCCATTAGTCTAAAACAAACCTGATAAGACTTTGCTAAAAAAATAATAGAACACAAATGTACGCTACAAATGAAAGAAATAAGCTGCAGGTTATTTAAAAATAACGAAATTAAGGTGGAGAAAAAATAAATGTCACATTTTATTTTGAAAGCTTTAGGCATTGATAATGCATAAAGAAATGTACGTAGAAATGGAAAAGTTTGCAAACCAAAGGAAAGTGAAATTTTTTATACGCGAAAATAATGTGGCAATAATTAAATATAACCTAAAAGTCTAGGCTTATGTATTAAATGGAAGGAGAAATAAATGGATCAAGTATTAATAATGAGGTAACTATTTTAAAACGTAAATGCAACAATTAATAATGAAAGAGATAAAGGGACCATGTACATTGCACAACCTTTTTGAAATTCAATTTATGAAACGTAATCAAATTAACTTCACTAACTCATGTAATGTTCAATTTTGTACGCATTAATTTTTTTCTATGCATAATAAATAAAATTACTTACCATAAAAATGAAAACTTTTAAATTGGTTTTCCCAAAATGATCTTTTATTTCCATTAAAACATCTTTTCTGCTTAACACAAAAGGTGCATTTCTTTTATTAAATCTATTATTTGCAATCAACATTTTCTTTCCTTTTAATTGAAATATTTCGATTACATTATTTGCAATTACTTACAAAGTTAATTTTCAAAACAGACAACTAAAATGGATGAAAAATAGATAATTTTTTCCTTTAGTTATTTAAACACGTTTATAAATTTGTTGTTCATACAACAAAGTAATAAATAACTTACTTAAATAAATTATTTTTCTACTCTTGTAATCCATCTATATGCTAAAACACAGTTCAAATATACATATATTTCTTCCTTCAAATCAATCGTTCTATTCTATATTTTAATGAAACTAAACATGCATTCACGAATGAAACATTCATTTTATTTGACATAAATGTTCTTTTCATTAATTCAACTTTCCTTTTATATTCACAAAACATAAGCTGCATTTAATTACACCTATTAATTTACAATTTGTTGTCCTCTCTATCATTAATTGAAATTATTCAATTACGTTAATTCAATTGTTTACAAAGATGAATTTCAAAATGGACAAAATAAATATAAGAGAAATAGAACAATTATTTCCTGTCTAATAGTAATTAAAACATATTTATACACTATTGGATACAAACAAGAATTATATATTTCTTACCAAATAATAGTTTCTCATCTCTACGGTCAATTTTTTCAACTACCAAACATTTCAAATAAATAAACATATGATTTCTTTTTTATAAAGAAACATTTATTATTCCTTATTAACATTTATTATTGCAACCAATTGGAAATTTACATTCAGACAACGGTTAATTTCACTCAAACCAATGTTATTAAAATACACACTAGAATTTTGTTATCATCTTTACATTATTGCAAACATGTTTCATTAATAGAAATTTTACTTAAGCTCATAACTTGTATTATACTTGAATTTGTATCGGCGAAGTTTTAATTTTTTTCCTAACAATTTTATTCAAAAATCTTATTTAATTTAATACTTTTAAATGTTTACTAATACGGATCGTTACAGTGACACTTCGGCAACTAAATAAACATATAAAAAGAAAATGTTACATCATTAGGAGACATAAGTACATTAGAGTACTTATGCATGTTGGCTTTGATTTAATGGAAGGATGGCTTGGTGTGGGCTGAAATGGGTGAGGTAGAGGAGAGGGTGTGACATGGCATACATGTGTGGAGGATAAAGTACATGATGGTAAAAAGGTAATTTGCTATTTCTATTTCATATAAAACTAATTTTTCACCTTTCTTTCTCATTTTATTTTCATTTTCTCTTCCTTTATCTTACTTAAAGCTTCATGAAACCTTTTAATACTCATACATAATTTCGAGCTTTTAAAAAAAATCCAAGTTTAAACTTTTAAAATGATTTCAAATTTGTTTAATCTCCCCTTTTTCTGTTTAAAAACTTCTAAATTTTTCTCTACTTCATTCGGGAATAACTTTTACAGTACTACATGAAATTAAGATCCTACTTTTTTCAAATCATATGAAATTCCAATAGCTACAGCTTTTATTTTTACCATATTTTCAAATTTTGCGTGTAGCTATGTCAAAAATGTATTTCTTTCAGATATTTTTTTGGACTCAGAGATCCAAATCTGATAATGGTCCTTTTTATTTGGGCCATATCTTCCTTAAAATTATGTGAAACTGAGTGTTCCTTTTTATGAAATTGTAGATAAAATAATTTACTAAAACTTTCCTTTTGACACCTTTACCAAAATCCGAGAACTACATGTCCAAAATTCGAGGGTAAGTTAACCTGTTTTCGAGTAGATTTTGTGATTTTTCCAAGCTTTCTGAATTCCAGTATGTATCAAGTTTTTAAAGGATTTTTGGTGAATAAATTCTTTAACTTTGGGAATTTTTTTACCTTTATATGTATTTAATATTGAATGGTAAAGCAAGTTGATTTTTCGGTTGTTTAGTTGGAATATTATATGGTTTGAATATAAGTGTATATTGCTAGTAGCAGTTTGGATATTGACTTGTGAATCGAAAAGCTAAAGCATTGTATTTCATTCTAAAAATGTGATTTTTAGGTTGTGCTATGATGGTGATATTTTTATGGATTTTTAGGCATGTATATGTGATGTCATGCTAAGGAAATGGACACTTCGATATGGTATTGGCAATTGAATTTCTTTCTGAAAAAAAAACTAGCGTTTAGTTAAAGGAAATTGAAATCATTTCAAAGTTTCAACCTTGTTTTTTTGCAAACTCTTATGCTATAATTTATGATAAGTTGGAAAGTATTTAAGTGTTGAAATTTCGATGAGCAAAGTCAAAACATTTTCAAGTTATACTTTCCATAGCGATAGTCGCTATGGATGGGTTTCGTTTTAAAAATCCAACATTTTCAAATTTAAGTATCATACTTAAAATGGTTTTGTAAATGTTTTATATGCCTAGTAATAATGTTTTAAAGGTTAATTAAGGATTTAATCATTAATAATTAATTAATTAAGTTTTAATAAGTATTAATTAATTAAGTTTTAATATGGTTCATTAACTTTAATTAAGTAAAGACTAGTTACTAATTAATTACCTTTTAAAGGATAAGATTAATTTTAATTAATAAATTATTAAGTACAATTAATTTTTAATATTTAAAAAATTAATTGCATTATTTACTTTTAATTAATTACTAATTAAATATAGAGCTAATTATTAATTAATTATTAACCATGTGTTTAATTTTAAATTAATTAAGGTTTTTAATTCATAAATTATTTATTAAAGTTTTAAAATATTATTAAGACTTAATTGTACATTATTTAATTGAGATTAACCAATGTTACATTATTAGTTAAGGTTTAAATGATTCTTTAATGATTAATAAAGAATTAATTAGTGTTTAATTAATTATTTTTTAATTAATTATTGTTTATTATTTATTATAAGTATAATTATTTATTAATTTATAATTAAATTAAGTTCAAATTTAATAAATATTAATTATGATTAAATAAAGAGTTTAACTTGTAATTAATCATTTTAAAAGGGAGTTTTAAGTTTTAAATCCTTTATTTCGAGAACCAAATTGTTTTAAAGGTACTTCTTTTTCAAAGATGAGTTGGAACTCAAGGGATTCAAATGCCAATACCATTAAGTAGATAAATGACTACGAATGAGTTATGATATGATTGTTTGTGTAGAAAACTATTAGCAGAATAAATCCCGTTTTTCTATAAATTAATTGTTTGATAGTGTGGACATTTGATAGCAGAATATATTCTCATTCTGCTATAGTGTAATTGTTTAGATGTTGTGGATACAGGATAACAGAATAAATTTCCCTTCCATTATAAATTGATTTTCGATTTTGTGGACATATTTTAGTAGAATTAATCACCATTCTACAGTATGAAATGGATTGTTTGGACATCCATTTAGCAGGACATATCACCATCCTGCTATTATGTTATTTGGACATGTTTATGATGGTTAGTTTATATTAACATGTTATATTCCTGATTTGGATATGAGATGTATTTACATATATGTGACTTATGTAAATAAATTGTTAAATGACTTTAAAATGAAATTTAAATTAAATGGTAACGTAAATCAGTACCATTGGGATTGCTATGTCTTTTCTTGAATTTATAAAGTTCGTTTTTGACTTAATTTAAATTTTTAATCAATTTGGGTTTGAAAGTTTATAAATGATTTTCACGTTGTATAATTATTTTATAAAATTGTTTATAAATAATAACTTGTTTTAATAAAAAGGGTTTTACTAAATAAAAGGGTTAATTTAAAGTGATTTGAAAATAAGATTTTGCAAATGATATTTTATAATGTCAAAGCAATTTTACAAAGGAAATTTTATAAGAGTTTTATACATGGAAAGAGATTTTATAAATCATTTTAGAGGTTTTAAAAAGAAGTTTAAATCTAGTATGAAGATTTGTAAGGAGGTTTAAAATATGAAGTGATCTTATAAAAATAATTTTTATAAGGGGTAAGTGAATGAATTTTATAAAGTGAATGGGTTTTGTAGCAAGTGATGTTTTAAAAAGGGAATTTCTTGGCCATTTAATATAGAATTTGAGAAAAGGGAATTTTCCGAATGTTTTTGTGAAATACTTGTATTTTGCAGATAAGTAAAAAATGTTTCCCAAATATAAAAGGAATGTAAAGGGTTTTGGGAATAGTGTTTTAGAAGGATCTTTCAATCAAGTTTTGCTAAGTGTTATAATTAATTAAAGACTAATTAATAAAGGCTTAGTGGATCTCATATGGAATCAGATCAGTGTTGAATGATTTTTAATTTGATAGTTAAATAGCAGACAATCAAATCTGGACCTAAACGTAACTTTGAAAATACCTAGGAGAAACACGTGAGTTATATGACACAGTCATCACTAATGATGTTGTGTTGTGTGTACAAGTCTCGTTTCATTCTTCTAGGATAAATGATAAGGAAATCCATGCACAAATGGTTAGAAGGTGAACTCCATTCTTATCTTTGTCTATTTGTTTCCTAAAGAACCGAGGTTATCGAAAATTATCGAAAGTTGTTTCGAAGGGACCGAGATCGGATGTGTTATCTGAAAACCACTTTCATCCAACTCAAGCGTTTCGAATTGAAGACATCTCGAATAATATGGAATCGAAGAGGGAGCATTGAAGTGCAAGGGCGGCTATCTGCTAGTTTTGAGGGTGATTCCAAAACGGATGTAGTAGAAGAGTGCCTTCGGTTTGTCCGTATCCTGGACAACATGTATGGATGAATGATGGCACTACATTACTGCCTAGAAGGCAGTGTTAGCATTCCAAGTGGGATTGCTATTCAGAAGGTAAGCTTAGCCTCAAGCCTTATCAACCGGGAATGACTAAAATCTAGGGAGATGCGGCAAGGCTAAGTGGGTCGCTCCCATTAGGGTGTGTCATCACCTTTCTAGATACATCTACATATTTATGGAATGGTTGTGCATGAGATCTCGAATAAATAGGGTTCCAAAGAAAACTAGATGATGATATATTCGGTACTATCTAGTCAGGGGTAGGCAGGTTTTGTGTTAGTAGGGGATCCAGGCGAGGTCCTTGGTACATTTTCGAGATGTGTACCATGATAGATGGTACCGCAATGCCTTGTCGTGGTACGGAATCCATTCTTGAATAGGCGCCTATGGTTTTGATTATGCCTAACTATGTTGAAATGTGAGATGCAAGCATTTCAACTATTTTCATATTTTACTTTGACTTTTAGACATTATTATAATATTACTGGATTTTCTATAAAAAGTGTTTCGAGGTAAAAAAAAGTCCGTGTTTATGTGTGGCATGTTCTTATGAGATACCTTTGATTTTGAAAGGGTTTTAAATATAATAATTCAGTTGTTTGAGTATATTCACACTAGACCCATGTCTGATCCAGACTTTTATTTTCTTTTCCTAAAACTCTTGGGTGCTCAAATTTTTATAAGCAGCCAAGTAGTTCAGGTTTTTCCCATGGATGCATCTTGGAGAAGATTGGAGCAGGAGGCTTCCACGATAGTAGTTATTATCTTGTTTCCGCTATATTGTATGTATCCTATATCAGTTAGGTAGGGATAGGCTATTATAACTGTCCAAGTGTAGAATTTGTGTAGTACGACTCTGATGAATCATTTTAAAACAACTTTGTAAATTATTATCTTGATTAATATATGTTATTCCATTGCGTTGTGAGATTCAGTTATTGTTTGATTTCTTCTATCTTCTATCTCCTTTCTTTCCCCTAACAATTGGCTTTTCGGCACTTGAATACTAGGAAAGAAATACAGTGGACATATTAGTATCGATCTTCGAGGGTCGAAAATCTGGTTCGTTACATTTAGTATCAGAGCACAAGGTTAAGCGAGAACCTTGGCTTTGGTGGGGTAACTCATTAAGAGATAAGGTAATGGAATACCTTATTATGAGTTTGAGTGTATATATATATAAGAGCTCGTATTTGTTAGTGATATAAAAAAGTTTTATATTACGTTGATTGATCTGTTGAGTGGCTTATGAATTCTGGTCAGTACGAGTAGCTAATGTTATTAATAAGGATCTCTAAACACTTGAACATGGCCTTTCGACATACCGTTGTTTTGAAATTGGATAAATGAAATAATTTTACCTAGGATATATTTTATATATAAAGAATGATTTACAAAATAGTGTAGTATTTTGAGATGTTGTTTGTTAGGAGACAATAATATTTTATTATTATCATATAAGGTTTGTTTACTCACGCTCATCTAGTTAAGCACTGATTATTGTTAGTGTGCATAGGTAGCTTCCCTTTTTAAGATTTGGGTTGGGTAAATAAAATATAGAAAACATTTAAATGAAGACCTTATGAATTAAGTTTCACAGCTTGACTATAATGCATTCGATGTAAATATTGGGGTAAAATTGATTTTATGATATTTTTATATAAAAGTTAGAGCATTTGAAATAAATATTTAGAAAATGTTTTATAAAAGTTGATCTGATAAAATGAGTTTATAAGAAGGTATATTTTAATAAAAAAGAGTCTAAGTTGAAATTAGAGGACTAAAAACCTAGGACTTTCGAAAAATTTATTTCAAGGATTAGAAAAATAATAATAGTATTATTTGAAAATATTTTTGGTTCGATATAAGATTTTGGGAATGAAAAGGTTAAGTAAATAGTGTATTCTTTGGATTAGTTTGGAAGAACGAGTCTTGATTGTTTTATGATGATCTGAATAATCTTCAAAGTGACGATTGGATGTTTGCCTAGGCGAATGTTATGGTGCATTTCGTAAATTATTCTCTTTATCATTTTACAATCGAAACAAGTTCAAGCTGAACGAACCTAAAGCAAGTTGGTGGTATATGTTTTGTTGGAAATATGAGTAGTATTGTTTCAAAAATTAAATTTTGAAATAAAAGTAATATTCTTAAGTTAATTAGTTTGAGTGGCTTGAAAGAAAATTAAATTGGAGAAGAGATGTGTTCGGATGGTAAGCACTTCTCTTGAGTATTAACCTTCTTGGTAAGGGAGATATATATGATATTATTTCGCAGTACCTAGTTCCTTAGTATCATTTTGGAGTTACTCGAGCTATATATATTTTCTATGATTAATATATACAAAATTTTCATTTCAAAAAGTTATTGAAATAAAACTGGGTATATGTCTCTCGAGTTTTCTTAGGGAAATAAATGCAAAATGGAATAGTTGAATCAAATAGTGGTATATACACTTAGGATGTAGTGGAGTATTATACAAATTGAATCTAATTTTAATCTTTATGAAATGTTTTCATAGATAATTTAGTGGAATAAATATTGTTATTAGGGAGAACCAATTAAGTAAGTGCGTAAGTTGGATGTAGATAATTTCTCATTCCATGAAGTTATGATCTAAGATTCGAGTACATGACTTTGAGGTGATCCACAACATTCCGAAATTAAGGATCTATTACTCGAATTTGACGACGAACACTTGATGAGGGTTTTTGATATGGGACAAATGTTTTCTATTATAGTTACAAGTATGTAAGAAGGACAGAGGTTCAAATCAAGATCGGTGTCCACACTAGAAAATCGGATAAGTGATACTAGTTCGGAGAAAAGTTATGCATTCGACTAGTGATTGAATCTGAATGATCAATGTATATCATACGAACTGATGTATCATGTCAAGTGTTTTCTATGATAGGTTGAGATGTAATTTTGGGAACGAAATTCTTTTAAGGGGGAAGAATGTAAGGACCCGGAATTTCACTACTTTGATTTGCGAATATTTAGTTAATTTTAAATATTCAAATAATAGATATTATAATGAAAATAAAACTCTTTTTAATAAAAAATTATTGTGAAATAGTTTTTAAATTCTATTTACAAAAATATATAGTTTGATGAAAAACAGAAAATGTGACAGGAAACTTTTTACAAATTTTTGATGTTTCATCTATAAAAGTTTTCAAATGTTGTGCTCACTTACTTATATATATGCACACATAGAGTAATCATATAATATAGGTTAATATAGTATAATTAGGTTTAATTAAGTTAATTAACTTGAGATAATGATGGTGTGACACTTTGGGTAACTAAATAAAAAATTAAAAGAGAATGTCACATCATTAAGAGGCATAAGTACATTAGAGTACTTATGCATGTTGGCTTTGATTTGATAGGAGAGTGGCTAGATATGGGCTGAAATGAGTGAGGTAGAGGAGAGGGTGTGGCATGGCAAGCATGTGTGGAGAGTAGAGTACATATGGGTAAAAAGGTAATTTGCCATTTCTATTTCCTATAAAACTAAATTTTCACCTTTATTTCTCATTTTATTTTCATTTTCTCTTCACTTATCTTCCTTGAAGCTTCATGAAACTTTTAATGGCTTCCATTCATAATTTCAAGTTTTAAAAAAATCCAAGTTTAAAATTTTAAAATGATTTCAAACTTGTTTAATCTACTCCTTTTCATTTTAAAAACTTCTCAATTTTTCTCCTAATTCATTCTGGCATAAATTTCTCCATACTACATGAAATTAAGATTTTTTTTCAAACCGTATGAAATCCCAATAGCCGCAACTTTTATTTGTACCAAATTTTCGAATTTTGAGTGTAGCTATGTTAAAAATGTATTTCTTTGAAACATGTTTTTGGACTCAGAGATCCTAGTCGAAAAATGGTCCTTCTTATCTAGGCTATATCTTTCTCAGAAATAAGTGAAATTGAGGGTCTCTTTTCTTTAAATTTCAGAGGAAATAATTTCTAAAACTTTCCTTTTGACGCCTTTACCATCATGTCCAAAATTCAAGGAGATGTTAACCTATTTTCGAGTAGATTTTGTGATTTTTCCCAGCTTTCCGAATTCCAAAATATAACAAGTTATCAAAAGATCTTTGCTGAGTAAATTTTTTAACTTTTGGAAAAGTTTTACCTTTATATGTATTTAATATTGGATGGTAAAATAAGTTGATTTTTTGTTTGGAATATTATATGCTTTGAATATATGTGTATGTTGCTAGTTGCGGTTTAGATATTAACTTGTGAATCGAAAAGCTAAAGCATTGTGTTTCATTATAAAAATGTGATTTTCGGGTTGTGCTATGATGACGACATGGGATGTTTAGGCATGTATGTGTGATGTCATGCTAAGGAAATGGACACTTTGATATGTTATTGGCAATTGAATTTCATTTTAAAAAAAATAGTGTTTAGTTAAAGGAAATAGAAATCATTTCAAAGTTTCAACCTTGTTTTTTTGCAAACTCTTATGCTATGTTTTATGATAAGGTGGAAAATATTTAAGTGTTGAGATTAAACGAGGAAATTCAAAATATTTCCAAGTTATAGTTTCTATTATCCCACCTTTTGTTCAAGGCTGGAATATCAACAAATTAGCAAGGAAGAATGGATATCAGGATTAGAGATCGATTGGAAACAAGGCTGCAATCGATGTCGTTAAAATTTGGCCGAGCTCCGATCAGGACGTAATCGATTGGAGATGATGATCAAAGCAAGAAGAAGCTATACTTCAAATTTCAGGTTAATCAAAGTTCGTATGAAGGAGGTATGATCGATGCAAGGTGAAAAGAATATGTTGTTCGTATCCATCGGTGAATTGAGGAGATGGTTTGTTCGAATCCATCATATTCGCATCCATTAGGAAATCATGACACTGGCTTGTCCAAATCGATCAGTTTCGTATACATCGGAATGACACCACCTCAATCCATTCGAATCCATCCGACATTGGACTACTCACATCGATCCAGGAGCGATAGCGTCGCATCGATGTAGCTCGTATCCATCGCGGTTGAAACACTTCGTATCGATCAGGGGTGGACCCAGTTCGAATCGATCACAAAGGCTCAGCTCGTATCCATGTGCTTCGTGGTTATTCGAATCGATAGTGAACAAGCCCTTGTTCGTATCCATCATACTCAAGCGATGTCACTTCGTGTTGATGGCAGCTGCAGCAATCGATACGCAGTACCCCAATAACAATCGATGCGAGCAAGGGCTACGGCGAATCGATAACCGATTTGAATAAGGGCTGAAACAAATGGATGCGATTGAATGGTTGATACGAGCGAAGCTTCGGTGTTGGATGCGAATAAATCGGTCAAACTCGACACACAAAGTGGATAGATCCTGGAATTGCGCAACACGTCACCGCACGCTCACGTGCCTGATCATTCGAAGGTATCGATGCGAATTGATCGATTCGAACCACACGGCCTGCCAAAAAATCATAACTTTTATCGATTGTATCTCCTAAACCACAGATCCAAATGCAAAGAAATTTTCACAGCAGCTTGCGTACATGCTAAAGAATGTCTCTGCCAAGTTTCAGCTCGATTGGACAATTTCTTGATCGATACGAAATCAATTCGCATCGATCACAGATCGAGTCAAAACTTGGTGGGACCGGTCGCGTGGGCCCACTCACGTGCCAGAAGAAGTCTCCCAAAGTTTGAGCGCGATATCAGCCTCCTACGCCTATAAATAGCCCCCTGAAGCCTACAGAAAAAGGATCTTTTGGCTATTCAACGCCCAGACTCTGTCGGGTTCAATTCTACACCTTACCATCGTTGTTGTACTCAAATTGCTTCATTGTAATCGCTCTAATCATCTGTAACCAGCAAGGATAATCAGTAAAAGATAAAACTTTGAAGTGGACGTAGGCCGGAGATAGCTGAACCACTATAAACCTCGTGTTTCTGTGTGTTATTTCTATATTGCTGTTTGTTATTTGCTGAGATCTGCAACTTGTGCTTGAATATTGCTGATTTATATTCATAGTTTGGTGCTTTCACGATACTTGGGGTTTGTGACCATTTTTGGCGCAAACACTTTGGTGCTTTCACTGAGAACGACCAGCACCCGCTACATCGGATTGAAGTTCAGATTTGAAAAGCGTGAAGAGTTTAGATTTGAAAGACAATGACTCGACAGACAAGAAGAAGGCAAAGGGATAAGAGAAGCCAACAGGAAGGAAGTCAAGAAGCATCCTCCGGAGGTGGGGAAGGACAGGCCCGATCTACATCACCAGGGATGAAATGGAGGCTATGGCCAATTCATTGCAAGAGAGATTGTTGAAAAGTCACCAGGACATGATGCAGACTTTCTTTGAACAGATGAGAGCTGCAGGAATACAAAACCTTAGACCGACTACAGTGACTACGAACATGGAACAAGGAACTAGGGTCGCGGAACCCAATGGAGGACAGGATACAGAACTAAAGGGCAATCAACAAAGGCTTGGGGGAAGGTCCATAGGATCTGACACTAGAAGGCCTTTGGATGGAGCTCAACGGGCTAGAGCGAGCGCTAACATTAGTGAACCGCATGAGGAGTATGTACTGGAATTCCCTCAGGGGCATGGGGGCAACCTTTGACAGATAATGCTGGATTAGCAGAGATTATTAGGAAAACTATGCGTGGAGGTCTGACCAATAGAGATTTGGAAGGAGTGAATAAGAGTCCGTTTACAAGAGAAATCAAGATGGCTCGAAATCCGCCTGATTTCAAGCTACCTAGTGTGGAAGTATACAATGGCAAGGCTGATCTGACAAATCATGTGATGAGATACATTAGACACATGGAGGTGCCGGGGGCATCGGAGGAAGTTATGGCCCGATGTTTCCCTTTATATTTGACAGATATAGCCTCAATATGGTTTACGCAATTAAAGGAAGGATCTATCAGAACATGGACGGAGCTGGTGGATAGGTTTCTAAGGCAATTTCGGGTTCATATTAAGAGGCCTAAAAACGTGACGACGTTAACGTCGGTAAAGAAAAGGACGGATGAATCACTTAGAGCTTTTCTAACTCGATTCAATGCGGCGGTTGCTTCGGTGGATCGGCCGGATCCATCAATGGTTTTAATGGCAGCAGTGTCAGGAGTCAGAGAGGATTTGGATTTCAAGGTATCTTTAATACGAGACCCACCACTGGATCTCGGAGAATTCTTTCACGAAGCTAAAAGATTCCTTCGATAAGAGGATGCATGTGCAGATTTAAAGTTAAAGGAAGTGAATGCGACTGAGGGTGGAGGATAATCCAGCAGAGGTTCGGATAAAGATAAAGGAAAAAGGAAGTTGGATAATGATTCTGGAAAAGCTAGGAAGCGATGGAAGGATCCAAAGTTTTCCACATACACAGGACTAAACGAGACCCTCGAGCAGATATACATGGAAACCCGAGATCGCCTTCCTTACCGAAGGCCGGCTAGGAGAGAACCATTTGAACGGGAGAGGACATCAGGAAGGCACTACCTCATCCATAATTTGGACGGGCATGATACCAACAGCTGCAGGCACTTAAAGGACATAATTGAGGAGCATGTGAGGAATGGACAATTGAGACAGTATGTTGGGGCACAGAATGCAGCGGTGGAGCAGGAGCAACCACCGCCTACATTGAGCAACGATGGTGTGAGGCCCAGGAATAGTGGTCGATTGGTTATCAATTGACCGGAATAATATGAAATAAGTAACAAGCTACTGGCAAACGGCAAAGTCATTTACTCATGTACGGGGACGTAGATAGCCCTTAGGCATGCTCTGAATGATGATAAACCGCGATGCTATGGTTTGCGAAATCTGTCTTTTGTTTTTGGATTGGACACTCGCTTTTCTGGTTTGGTTTTGGAGTTTGGTTTGAACTCCTGGTTTTGTTTTCTTTCTGGTTTGGATTTTCGTTTGGATGATTGTTTTCTATTTTGGATGTTGGTTTGGATTCCTGATTTCCTGGTTTGATTTGTATTTCGATTTGGATTTTCATTGGATTTTTATCTGGTTTTTGGTAAATGGTCGTCAGATATGGATTATATTTGGCAAGGGGTAAGTCTCTTCGTCCGCATGTGGCGAATTGGCTTATTCAGGTCGTTGAGTATGGACTATGCTCAACAAGGGTCCGGAGTGACTAGGATTCAGACTAGGACTTAGGCCCCATATAATCGATTATTGTTTCAGGTCGCTGATTATGGACTATGCTCGACAAGGGTCTGGAGAGACTAGGATTCGGCTTAGGACTTAAGCCACGGCATTGTACAACGTCCAGGAGCACTGGACCATGGTCGTCAAGTGTGGATCGCACTTGGAAAGAACCTGGAGAGGTTAGCTCAACGTCCAGAGACATTGGACAACGGTCGTCAAGTGTAGATCGCACTTCGCAAGAGCTCGGAGAGGTTATGGATTTGGAAATCGACCCGGAGAGGTCCTGGATTCGGTTATTGGCTATTGGATAAGGATGGATTAGGACTCGGTTGTCGAGTTCGAATGGGTATGGAATTGGCTAAGGCTTTGGTTGCTGGATTTGGAATTGGGAATCGATTCAGAGCGGTCAAGGATGATGTACTATGATGATATGGCTATGGGCTTCGGATATCGGATTCGAAACTATTCAAAACACGCCTTCTTATCACAAGGCATGTTTTGGAGGGCAAATTTATCCCACCTTTTGGTCAAGGGTGGAATATCAACAAATTACCAAGGAAGAATGGATATCGGGATTGGAGATCAATTGGAAACAGGGCTGCAATCGATGTCGTTAAAATTTGGCCGAGCTCCGATCAGGACGGAATCGATTGGAGATGATGATCAAAGTAAGAAGAAGCTATACTTCAAATTTCAGGTTAATCGGAGTTCGTATGAAGGAGGTATGATCGATGCAAGGTGAAAAGAATATGCTGTTCTTATCCATCGGTGAATTGAGGAGATGGTTTGTTCGAATCTATCATATTCGCATCCAATAGGAAATCATGACACTGACTTGTTCGAATTGATCGGTTTCGTATCCATCAGAATGACACCGCCTCAATCCATCGAATCCATCCGGCATTGGACTTCTCGCATCGATCCAGGAGCGAAAGCGTCGCATCAATGTAGCTCGTATCCATCGTGGTTGAAACACTTTGTATCGTTCAAGGGTGGACCCAGTTCGAATCGATCACAAAGGCTCAGTTCGTATCCATATGCTTTGCGGTTATTCGAATCGATAGCGTAAAAGTCCTTGTTCGTATCCATCATACTCAACCGAGGTCATATTGTGTCGATGGCAGCTGCACCAATCGATACGCAGTACCCCAATAACAATTGATGCGAGCAAGGGCTACGGCGAATCAATAACCGATTCGAATAAGGGCTGAAAAAAATGGATGCGATTGAACGGTTGATACGAGCGAAGCTTCGGCCTTAGATGCGAATAAATCGGTCAAACTCGGCACACAAAGTGGATAGATCCTGGAATTACGCAACACGTCACCGCACGCTCACGTGCCCTGATCGATTCGAAGGTATCGATGCGAATTGATCGATTCAAACCACATGGCCTGCCAAAAAATCATAAGTCGTATCGATCGTATCTTCTAAACCACAGATCCAAATGCAACGAAATTTTCACAGCATCTTGCGTACATGCTAAAGAATGTCTCTGCCAAGTTTCAACTCGATTGGACAATTTCTTGATCGATACGAAATCAATTCGCATCGATCACAGATCGAGTCGAAACTTGGTGGGATCGGTCGCGTGGGCCCACTCACGTGCCAGAAGAAGTCTCTCGAAGTTTGAGTGCGATATCAGCCTCCTACGCCTATAAATAGCCCCCTGAAGCCTACAGAAAAAGGATCTTTTGGCTATTCAACGCCCAGACTCTGCCGGGTTCAATTCTACACCTTACCATCGCTGTTGTACTCAAATTACTTCATTGTAATCGCTGTAATCATCTGTAACTAGCAAGGATAATCAATGAAAGATAAAACTTTGAAGTGGACGTAGGACGGAGATAGCCGAACCATTATAAACTTCGTGTTTCTGTGTGTTATTTCTATATTGCTGTTTGTTATTTGCTGAGATCTGCAACTTGTGCTTGAATATTGTTGATTTACATTCATAGTTTGGTGCTTTCATGATACTTGGGGTTTGATACTTTCATAGTTTGGTACTTTCATACTTAAAATGAAACTCATCCATAGTGACTATCGCATATATACTTGGGATTTATATTCATAGTTTGGTGCTTTCATTTTAAAAATCCAAAATTTTCAAATTTAAGTTTGATACTTAAAATTATTTCATAAATGTTTTATAAGCCTATTGCTAATGTTTAAAAGGTTAATTAAGGATTTAGTAATTAATAATCAATTAATTAAGTTTTAATAAGTATTAATTAATTAAGTGTTAATATGGTTCATTAACTTAAATTAAGTAAAGATTAGTCACTAATTAATTACCTTTTAAATGATAAGATTAATTTATTCAATCAATTATTAAGTATGATTAATTTTTAATTAATTACATTTAGGTGTATGATTTACTTTTAGTTAATTACTAATTAAATATAGGGCTAATTATTAATTAATTATTAACCATTTGTTTAATTTAAATTAATTAAGGTTTTTAAAATATATATTGTTTATTAAAGGTTTAATTTATTGTTTAAAACGTAATTGAAGATTATTTAATTGAGACTAATTAATATTAAATTATTTATTAAGGTTTAAATGATTATTTAATAATTAATAAAGGATTAATTATTGTTTAATTAATTATTTAATAATTAATTTTTGTTTATTATTTATTGTAGGTTTAATTATTTATTAATTTATAATTAAATTAAGTTCAAATTTAATAAAGATTAGTTATGATTAAATAAAGAGTTTAACTTGTAATTAATCATTTTAAAAGGGAGTTTTGATTTTTAATCCTTATTTTGAGAACCAAATTGTTTTAAAAGTACTTCTTTTTCAAAGGTGGGTTCGAACACAAGGGATTCAAATATTAATACCATTAAGTAGACAAATGAGTATGAATGAGTTATGATAATATTGTTTGTGTTTGTGTAGACAAGTATTAGTAGAATAAATCCTCATTCTTATATAAACAGATTGTTTGATTGTGTGGATATTTTATAGCAGAATAATTCCTCATTCTACTATAGTGTAATTGTTTAGTTGTTGTGGACACAGGATAACAGAGTAAATATCCATTCTATTATAAATTGATCGTTGATTGTGTGGACATATGTTAGTAGAATAAACCATCATTGTACAATATGAAATGGTTTGTTTGGACATCCATTTAGCAGGACAAATCACCATCCTGCTATTATGTTATTTGGACATGTTTATATTAGTTAGTTTATATTAACATGTTACATTCCTGATTTGGATATGAGGTGTATTTACATATGTGTGACTTATGTAAATAAATTGTTGAATAACTTTAAAATGAAATTTAAATTAAATGGTAACATAAATCTGTACCATTGAGATTGCAAAGTCTCTTCTTGAATTTATAAAGTGCGTTCGTGACTTAATTTAAATCTTTAATCAATTTGTGGTTTGAAAGTTTATAAATGATTTTCACGTTACATAATTATTTTATAAAGGTGTTTATAAATAATAACTTGTTTTAATAAAAAAAAGGGTTTTACTAAATAAAAGGGTTTATTTAAAGTGATTTGAAAATAAAATTTTGCAAATGATATTTTATAATGTCAAAGCAATTTTATAAGAGTTTTACACATCCAAAGAGATTTTATAAATCATTTTAGAGATTTTAACAAGGAGTTTAAATCTAGTTTGAAGATTTTAAGGAGGTTTAAAATATGAAGAGAACTTATAAAAATAATTTTTATAAGGGATAAGGGAATGAGTTTTATAAAGTGAATGGGTTTTATGGCAACTTATGTTTTGAAAAGGGAATTTATTGGCCATTTAATATGGAATTTGAGAAAAGGGAATTTTCCAAATGTTTTAGCTAAATAATTGTATTTTTGAGATAAGTAAAAAATGTTTCCCAATTATAAAAGGAATGTAAAGGGTTTTGAGAATAGTGCTTTAGAAAGATCTTTCAATTAAGTTTTGCAAAGTGTTTAATTAATTAATGATTAATCAATAAAGGCTTAGTTAATCCCATATGAAATTAAATCAGTGTTGAATGATTGTTTATTTGATATTTAAATAACCGACTATCAAATCTAGGCCTAAAAGTAACATTGGAAATACGTAGGAGAAACACGTGAGTTATATGGCACAGTCATCTCCAATGATGCTGTACTATGCGTATAAGTCTCCTTTCATTCTTCTAGGATAAATGATAAGGAAATCCATGCACAAACGGTTAGGAGGTGAACTCCATTCTTATCTTTGTCTATTTATTTCCAGAAGAACCGAGGTTGAGTTTATTCAAAATTATCAAAATTTGTTTCGAAGGGACCGGGATTAGATATGTTATCCGAAAACCACTTCGATCAAACTTAAAATTTTTCAAATTGAAGTCATCTTTAAGAATATGGAATCGAAGAGGGAGCACTGAAGTCCAAGGGCTTCTTTCTACTAGTTCTGAGGGTGTTTCAAAAATGGATGTGGTAGAAGAGTGCCTTTGGTTTGTCCGTATAATGGACAACTTGTATGGATGAATGCTAGCACTACATTACTGCCTGGAAGATAGTGTTAACATTCCAAGTGGGATTGCTATTCAAAAGGTAAACGTAGCCTCAATCCTCATCAACCAGGAATGACTAAAATCGGGGAAAATGCAGCAAGGCTAAGTGGGTTGCTTCCATTAGGGTGTGTCATTACCTTTCTAACACATCTACATATTTATGGAATGATTGTGCATGAGATCTCGAATAAAAAGGGTTGCAAAGAAACCGTGGTGATGTCATATTCGGCACTATCCAATCAGGAGTAGGTCGTTCTTGTGTTGGCAGAGGATCCAGACAAGGTGCTTGGTACATTTTCTAGACATGTATCTTGATAGGTGGTACCCTGATGCCTTGTCATAATATGAAATCCATTCTCCAATAAGAGACTTTCGGTTTTGATTTTGCCTAACTATATTGAAATGTGAGATGCAAACATTTCAGATATTTTCATTTTCTACTTTGACCTTTAGACATCATTATAATATTACTGAATTTTCTATAAAAAGTGTTTCGGTCAGCGTATGGTAAAAATCCGTCCGTGTTTATGTGTGACATGGTCTTACGAGATACCTTTGATTTTAAAATGATTTTAAATATAATAATTCAGTTGTTTGAGTTTACTCACACTAGACCCATGTCTGACCCGGAGTTTTATTTTCTTTTCCTAAAACACTTGGGTGCTCAAATATTTATGGGAAGCCAAGTTGTTCAGGTTTTCCCACGGATGCATCTTGGAGGATCTTGGAGCAGGAGGCTTCAATAATAGCTAGTTATTATCTTGTTTACATTGCATTTTATGTATTTTATATCAGTTAGGTAAGGGCATGCTGTTATAATTGTCCGAGTGTAGAATTTCTATAGTATGATTTTGATGTATCATTTTTGAAATGACTTTTTAAATTATTATGTTGATTAATATATTATTTCATTGCACTGTGAGATTTTGTTATTGTTTGGTTTATTCTATCTTCTATCTCCTTTTTTCCCCTAACAATCGATTTTTTTGGCACTTGAATACTTAGTACGAAATATAGTGGACATATTGGTGTCGATCTTTGAGGGTCGAAAATCAAGTTTGTTGCAACAATTCTCTTGACTTGGGAATATGTTAATCTTCCATATGCAAGCGTCACTTTTATTATTGTCAAATCATAGCACGATGTCCACCATGTGACTATAGTTGGGTTGAGTGGAAGTATTAGGAATAAAATGCCATTCAAGAGATTATTCATCTCCTTGGTTATATGAGGTTAGTTTAACGGCCTACTCTAGTCAACTCAAAGTCAAAATCTCTGGCCAGAGTAGATCAGTTAGTAATATTTGTTATTATTGACCCAAGGACTTTGTTTTTGGACTATGGAGTTAAATACGGACAATATTGGAAGTTTGACCATTGCCAAATTCCAAAAGTCCGAAGTGATATAATTTTGACGAAGTTAATTGGTGTAAATTATAGCATTAATCGGGTAATGCTTAACAAATTGAAACTGGATTTTACTGAAACGAAGTAAGCGATAAATTTAACCAAAATTTCACACCACCTGCTAAATATTCGAATTGTTTGATATTAATAGCTAACATAATTTACACTTAAAGAGTCATACAATCGAAACGTTGCATACTCTTTGACCACTTGATTTATTTAATTGTAGTTGTTCTAATTAATTAAACTAATTAATATTTATGAAATATTAGCTATAAAAAATTATTTTTATTTGATGAACAATATCAATAAATATGTTTATAATAGTCATAAATATATGAATTGATATGCGATATCGATATGCATTTAAATTAAATTTAAATGCAATATAATTTATTCGGGTTTTAAATGGGTTTGAGACCCATATGGGGGCATGTGCATTTTAGTTATGATTGATTAGGAAGGGTGAGGTCATATGATGGCAAGAGAGGCTTGAGTTTAGAGGAAAAGAATGGGTAAGAGAGAAATATAGATCTTGATCCTAATTTTTCTCTTTAATCTCTCCTCTATAAAAGCATCTTGACCCACATTCATTTACAACTTTTTGGCACCGCCATTTACCTCTCATCTAGTTGAAATACATCCTCATTCCCTCCTCCATTTCCATGCTCAAATCAAATTAAAACAATCGCTATTGGATAACAATGGTCATCAGATTAGGAGCTAGTGACTTGCTGAATTGGAATCTTATTCAATGAGTCTGTAACTTCATTTCAACGTGTATTAATAGGCTTTGGAGAAAAGGTAGTTTTTTGTTCTATAATATCTACTAATGTTTAGATAATTTATGTATTATATATTATTTTGTTTGTTTGGTGATGAATCTAGTATATCAATATATCATCTCATTCAGAACCGTTGTATGTTTATATGCTTATTTATATAATTTTTTATAGCACATACATGCCTTTGACACTCACGGCTTAAGATTAAATAATTGATTTTTTATGCAAACTAATTTAATATATATTATTTAAATAATAAAGCTTCATAATTTATATATTATATCTTATATTACACAAAATATAGTTTTAAATATATATACACATAATATCATACTTAAAAGAATTTTGATTATATGTAAATATTATTTAAACCAATTAATTCATAAATTAATGATAAAAAAATTAATGTATGTTATAAAATATAATTTTACATCTTACAAAATTAAATTTGAACCTTACATATGTTTGGCAAAAAAAATATGTAAAATTTACATATTTACATACTTGCAAAAATCAAAAATTAAATTTAAAATTTGTTTTGAAATTATAACATACATATATATAATATTTAAACATCAAAATATCATTTAGATTTTTAATAGAAAAAATAAAGTTCAAAATTAACTTTCGAAGATAATTTTATTTAAATTTTTAATTAATCTCCATACGAAAATTTATTTTTAAAATATAAAAAATAAAAAATATTTTGTGGTGAGCATTATAAGTGGTATATATATTATTTTATATATTTTATACGTGTTTCATTTAGGTGTATATATATCATTAACTAATTTATACGATATAAATATATACATTTATTTTATATAAAAAAAATTATTTTTATTTTTGAATTTTCCAACAAAATAAATAAATATAATTTTAATATATTTTTAGATGATTTTAAATATGCATATACATAATTTCTTATATATATATATATTATAAATTCCACACACATACATATATAAGTATAAATAATTTTAATATACATATATATATTTGCAATATTTTGTATACATAAATTAAAGTATATAAATATACATTTGGACGATATATCTATATATTAGAAGGGCTACATGTCCGTTGCAGCGTAAATCCTAGCACTTATAAACGGGAATGTCAAATCTTACAAGAATTGCTACGTTACACATGCATGCACACACACATATATATATGTGTATATGATAAATGTATATATAATATTATTTGAATTAAATAATATAAAACTATATTATGAATTTAGATAAATTAATGATTTTGCTTAGAATGAAATTTAGAAATGTTCAAATTAAACTAGACTTTAATAGCCCAATAAAGATCCAAAATGGATTTTTTTTAAGTTCACCCAATTCTTTTGTTGTGGGCTGGCCAGTCCCAACAATGGTGTTATATCCCAATAGCCTATATGGTCTAAATTAGTCATTGTTATGAATAACTAATTAAGCTCACAACCCATATAGAATCGTGTCTAGAAAGATAGTGTCGAAGGATTGAATTTCGTAATCAAGTACTCCACCCTACCTTGCTACCAGCCTGGCCCAAAATGATATGTGAACCCAAAGGCTGTCTCTAATAAAAAAGGCTCAATTTGAATCGGGCCCTGGCTAATTTCCAAAATTGTTTGAAAATTTAAAAAAGGATTTTAAATTTAAATGTTTAATTTAAAATAAAATGTATACATATTATAAATGTTAAAATATAATGAAAATTTTCAAAATGTTTAAAAATTAGTATAAATTAATTTCAAAATTTATTAATAAGGTTAATAAAATATATTAATTAAATAAGTTAATTAACTAATGGATATATACATGTGTTACATATTATAATATCTGTTATGTTGTTTTAAAATGTTAAAATAACATTAGTGTACATGCATATATATATATATATATATATGTATGTATATGAAAAGAATTTTAAAATTGATATAATTAAATTAAATTAATTAATTAAAGGTTAATTAATTTAATAATACACATATATATGATATGTTATAAAGGTTATAATGTATAATAAATATTCTATATAAATATTATACTAGAAAAATATAAATTAGTTAAGTTTTAATTAATTAAAATTAATTAAATAAGATTTAACTAATATAATGTTATATATAAGATTATTATATAAGATAATTAAAATCTAAATGTTATATAACAATAAAACTTATATAATATGAATGTATATATTAAAGGTGGAACATTAAGAAACATTAAATAAACTTAAGTAACAAATATATATATATATATATAGACACATATATATAAATGTAAGTGTACATATGTCGTGATTTCCAATGTGTTCGGCATTTGAATAACAATGGTATTTCATAAGAAATAGATTATTCCATAAGCCGATATCACTCAATAAAATATATTAAAGATTATGAATCTTCAATATAATGTTGTACTCTATCATATATATATATATATATATATATATATATATATATAATAGCTTACTTGTATACTCTTTAGTTATTGAGAAAACTCAAGCTAGGAATGTTATATGTAATATTATTAATATATTGAATAGATGAGATAAAATTACATGTATGTGTTGAGCAAACTTAAGGTACATATACCATAATTAGGCTATCGCAATATGGTACGTAGGAGTAAATAATTTCATTTCGATTTGTTAAGCAAACTCAAGGTCGATCTAAAATTAAGACAAGGTACAAAGGGTTAGGAGTCATATATGATACAACTAATAAGGAGTTATCCATCGTCCATGGAGCTGTAACTTGTTAAGCAAACTTAAGGCCAAAATTCGAAGATGGACGAGTCTTAACACCTACTAGTGAAGTCGAAAGACTTCTATGTTTTGACTTAGGATTTTAAAAAACTTAAAGGACCAGTGGGAGTTTATCAGTAAAACGAAACATAAAGTTTAGCCTTACCAATATCATAAGAACATCTACTATAGTATTGTCTTAATAATCTACCAATTAAACTTGTTGAAAAAGGCCAATTTCAAAAATGCTTTCTAAAAAAGATAAGCTTACCAGACCTAACTATATGGATTGGATAAGAGTGATTAAGATAGCGTGAATTATGAGCATCTTTGATCGGCTATTACATGCAAACCTAAAGAACAACTGCTGATGATGCGGACCCCAAACTTTGACTTGCTTGTGAGAAATGGGTCTTAAAACGAAACATTGTCTATGCTTTCGTGCTATCTACGTTAGACAGGCCATTACAAAGGCAGCACAAAAGTATGTCTGTCCATGAGATATTTGATAGGCTTGAGATTAGTAAACAGTCATCTACAAGGTACGAGCTATGAAGAAGTTGTTCAATAACAAAATGATTAAAGGACAAAAGGTTGACATTTGTGTACTATTGATGAAGGGCTATATTTGTAGGCTTTCGCAATTGGACATATAGGTAAGCAATGAATTATAAGCTGATTTGATCCTTGGTTCACTTACATCTCTGTATGAACCGTTCCTATTGAATTAATATACGAACCAACTAAATGTGAATATCATGGAGCTCCTTAATATTTTAAGGTCGGATAATTCTGCATCTAAGTGTCAAATGGTCGTGTTTTCTATAAAGGGTGATGCATCATCTTTGAAAGGTTCGAATAACTGGAAAAGAGAAGGTAAGAAGAACAAGAAAAGTAAGAAGACCAATGACAAGGGTGATTTTCGCCACTACCATAAGAAAGGTCACTGGAAAAGGAACTATCCTAACTACTTCAAGATTGTTAGAGAAAAGAAACATAATGGTTATGTAGCTTTAGCAGGTACATTTATGATTCAAAATTCTTTTGTAATCAATAAAATGCCTCGGGTCTTAGATATTGTATCTGGAACTTATATATGTAATTCATTATAGAAGCTTAGAAACTAGCACCATGAAGCAAAAAGAGAGATGAGGTTCTCTATTGCTGATAGATCTATAATAGATACAACAATAGTAGGAAATTATCATTTATGTTTGCCTAGTGAAGTAGTTTTAATATTAAATAAGTGCTATTTTGTAGAAGACTTTATTTTTGGGATTATTTCTATTTCTAGATTTTTTGAGACTAGATATATATTTCATTGTTTAAATAATGTTATAAATATTAGTTTGAATGGAAAAAAAGTCCGTGATGGTGTTCTTGAAAATGGCATTTTTGTGATGAATACTAATTATATGTGTTCTATGAACAATTCTTCTAAGAACATAAATGAGAGTTATCTTTGGCATTCTAGGCTAGGTCATGTTAGTGAGAAACAACTACACAAACTGAAAACCAAAGGTTTTCTTCAGTCGCTTGATTCTAAATCATTTGACATGTGCGAGTCTTGTCTCAATGGTAAAACGACCAAGCATCTCTTCAATGGGAGCAATGAAAGAGTTGATGTAATCTTAGGGTTAGTACATAGTAATGTATGTAGCCCTATGCCTGTAATCACCAAAGATAACAACTCTTACTTTATTACCTTCACTGATGATTTCTAGAGACTAGAATATATGTAACTTATGAAGGGAAAATCTAATGTTTATGAGAAATTTATTGAATATAAAAACATAGTAAAAAACCAAATAGGACGTAAAATTAATATTCTTCGATCAGATTGAGGTGGTTAGTATGTTGGATAGGATTTCCTATAGTACTTAAAAGATAATGGAATTATCTCTCGGGTTACTCCAACTTATACTCCACAACAAAACGGTGTGTCGGAGCGAAGGAACGGAACGGTATTAGATATGGTTCGTTCCATAATCAGTAAGGCTGAGTTACCACTATCATAGGGATATGCGCTAGAAACCGCAGCGCATATGTTGAACTTGTTGCCCATTAAATCCGTGTCTAAAATGTCATAGAGACGAGGTATGGTAAGAAACTCCAACTCAAGTATTTGATGTTGTTGGGTTGTCTGATGTACATTAAGAACGTTTTTCCGAATAAACTAGATGCAAGATCGGTTTCATGTAAATTTATAGGATATCCTAAAAACTTAATGGGGTATACTTTCTATAGTAGCGAGGAGAAAAAGGTTTTTTGTTTCTTAATACGCTGTCATTTTGGAGAAGTTATTTCTATCAGTGTATATTAACAATGATTTTGTAGACGTGAATGAGATTCAAGAAGTTAACACTTAGGCTGAAACAGTGGAGAACTAAGTTCACTCGTATACAAAAATATGCAATCTATTAGAAGGAATGGTAGGGAATCTTGCACACCACAGAGATACTATGGTTTTCTCATGGATGACGAAAAGGAAGACTACGTTTAGATGATGACACTTCTCTATATTTCCAAAAAGCACTATAGAGTAAGGACTCTGCACTCTTGCTTGGGACAGTGAAATCCAAAATGGATTCTGTACAACCCTGGTTTTGAAGAATACCTGTGAATATTAAATTATAACGGTAGTTATAATTTAATATTGAGAGTTAAAATAAATTAGGAATTTAAATTGTTTATTTGGAATAAACAATAAATTTTTAATTTAAAATGAGAAAATAAAGTTTGGAACTTTATTTTATTCGCTTAGGGTAATAATAAATGGAAAATGGATTTTTATTTGTAGAAAATGCAACGATTTTATTAATTATGTCCAATTACTTCTTTTAATAATTTTTAAGGGAAGTAATTGATTTTTAAAGGTTGTTTAGTTAGATAAAATTATGGAATTTGGTTTAAAAATGTGTTTTGATTATAATTATGAGACTAAAATAATTTGTCATTTTTCTATGCAAGAAAATTATTATTGTTGAATTTTAGAAGTTGAAAATAAGGAATTATAAATTTATCTGATGTAAATTGGGTATTTTTGTAAATTTGGGGTTTCTAATAATAAAAATGTTTTAAATTTAAAATAATATTTTTTTACAATAGGAAATATTTTATTTCATATCTATGTAAGTTTACATAAATTGTTTATGTAAAAATTTAAAAACGAATGTAATTTATTTTGTATAATAATATACATATTTATGCATTTGTTAAGTGTTGTATAAATTTGCTTAGGTTTTCTTTTAATTTCTTTTTATTTGGGTCAAAGCCCACTTAGCCTAAGCCTAAATGAAGAAATGAGAAACTAATTACTATGCGCTCCTTTTCTTCCTTCTCCTATGAGCATTTAGAAACCAGAGGAAAAAAAAACCCAACTTCATCTTTTTCAATCTATTGCGTTTAAAACTCAAATTTCTTCAATTCAAGCTGAGATCTTTATCAATCTAAATTAAAATTCACAGGTAATCATATTCCAAAACCTAAATACTCTCATCCAATCTTATTTTTGAGAAGATTGTCTGTTAATTGTCTCTTCTTGTTTGCATGTTTCTGTTTGTAGTTTATACAGGTTCTAGAGGCCAAAATCTACTCAAAGCTTCAACCTTTTAGCTGCAAATCCGAGTATTTCCATTGCAATAGTAAGGTGAGTGCTAAACTCATAAATATCTAGCTGAGACAAGAGTTTGATATTGATAAATGCTAAAATTCATTTTTAATGTTGATTTTCTGGGCGCTGCAAACACTACCTGGCTATGAATTTGAGACATCATATCTTTTTCATGCTTTGTCTAAATTGCATGATTCTTGGTGTAGATTAAAATTTTGTTGTTGCTCTTTGTGTATATTAAATTTCAGGACATTTCGACCTATATAACTTATAGAAACATGCTGCCCAACATTTACTCGCAACATGTTTTGCCCAGATTTTACAGTGAAAACACCGCCTGGGTATAACTTTGAGATATCGTATCTTTTTCATGCTTTGTCTAAATTGTATGATTCTTGGTGCAGTTTAAAGTTTTATTGTTGGTCTATGTGCATGTTATATTTCAGGACATTTTTACCTATATAACTTATAAAACATGCCGCCGAACATTGACTCGCAGCATGTTTTTGCCCAGATTTTACAGCGAAAACACTGTTTGGGTTTGACTTTGAGACATCGTATCTTTTACATGCTTTGTCTAAATTTCATGATCCTTGGTGCAGTTTAAAGTGTTGTTGTTGGTATTTATGATGTTAAATTTCAGCTTATTTCGACCTATATAGCTTGTACAAACATGCTGCCGAACTTTGACTCGGAGCATGTTTTTGTCCAGATTTTTACAGTGAAAACACTGCTTGGGTCCAACTTTGAGACATCATAACTTTCTCAGACTTTATCCAAATTTCATGATTCTTTTTTTGTTTGAAAGCTGAAGTTTTCTACTATAGGCATAACAATTTTCAACTTAATCTGATCTAATTTGTTCCTCTGTTTCACGCTTGAAAGTTGAACCCCAGAGGGTTCTTATGCCTGTGCATTTTTGGTTTTTGAACTGTTGCAAACATGGCCTGAGTCCATTTTTGAGATAGTCTACTTTTTCATTTCCAGTCGGAATTCATTGAATCTTTTTTTGTTTAAAATATGAAGTTTTCTAGTTTGTGTACACTAATTTTTGGTTAAATCAAAGATTGTTCGGCCACCTATTTTATATCTGAAATTTGAATGCAGAAAAGATTTCAGACCTGGGTATTATTTTAGCCAAGTGTTTTTATGCTCTTTTTCCGTCCGATTTTTTTAACTTATACTTCATGTTTTTGTGATATTTCTGAATTGTTTTGGGGGCTATAATTCCTATTAATAGGCTATCCAGGTTTTGATGAATTTGAAATTCAAATTTGATTTGAATTTGAATTGAATTGAATTTGAATGATTTCTTTGATTTCGAGCATAGATTTTTCCAAACAATTTTGAAACAATTTTTAAAATAAGTTGGCTTTTAAAATAATTATTATGTAATATTTCTAAATTATTTTAAGCTGTAAAATCTATTTATTCTCTATAATAAGGAAATTTTCAAATATCGTCTTCAAAATTATTTTCGAAAAATGGTTTAAAAAGCTTGTTTTCTCAAATAAATTATTTTGTATATAAAGTACACACTTTATACTATTCGAATGTATGAGAAAGAGAATTAAATTATTTAGTAAAACACGTGGTATGAGACATATGCGTTTACTATTTTGGTTAATTTCGGACTTGTACGATCGAAGCTATTTGAGATTATTGATTTTGAGATGTTTTGCCATTTTATGGTGTATTTTGAGTTTTATAATTTCTATTTATTAGAATTATTTAAGATGGCCAATATTTGGCAAGTATTATGGTTTGAGATCTCCTATGTAGGAGTATGGTCGAAGAGAACCATCACGATGTTTTGTTTACTTGCCAATGATATAAGGTAAGTCTTGAGTTTATGATTTCATATTTTTAGATTTATGGTTTATGAGGGACCATCATGATGTTTTCACTTGTCGATGAGATGAGACAAGTTATGATGCCATTTAATACTTGTCGATGAGATGAGACAAGTATGGTGTCTCTTTATCACTCACCAATGAGACTAGGAGAGATATAATTTTCTGAGTTTTATGATGTTTCTAGTGTGGTATCGACTAACGGCTAGTAAACCGCTAAGTGCGAATGTGTGGTATGGGACACATGTTAACACTTTTCGGGTTCCTATCCATGAGTTTGTGACACACTCACGATGTTTACCTAATAGAACTGCTTTGAGAGGTGTCAGCGACCTTGTCATGAGAACGAACTGCTTTGGGAGGTGTTAGCGATCATGTTAGGGCTGACAAAATGGCTTGGAGAGGTGTCAGCGACCTATTCATGAGGACGAACTTCTTTGGGAGGTGTTAGCGACCTTGCTTGAGGCTTCGGCCGTATGAGTTTAGCACGTGCAGCATCGCTTCGGCATTACAATCGGGGATTTGGCCAATCCGAATTTTCTGAGTTTTCTATTTTATTGTGATTTAATCTTTTTAAGATGTTTTATTACATCGATAGCCTAGTGATATATGAGATGTTATATATATGGTGATTTCAATTATGATGTTTTGAACTCTTATCGAGTTCCTTGAGTTATGAGGTTGAACAATTTTAGGATTTCATAGGATATTCTAGGTTTTGCCATTTTGGCGAGTTGAGATTGAGATTTATATACATCTATACCGATGAAATGTGGTATAATTGAATTTGGAGATTCATATATAATTGAATTTTGGATCATCATATTTGAGAATTTTTTATGTTTGCCATATTGGTGAGAGTTTGTATTGATGTTTCTCCTTTTAAGGAGACATGATTCATGGAAACCATGTAGACATTTTGGGATGTCGCCGATGATATGAGGCACTTGTGTTTGATTTGAGTATTGAGTTTGAGTTACCTCCTTCGAGGTATCTATTCACTTAAGTAGCGTTTGTTACTTAAGTCTTGAGCTTATGAGTTTATCGATTCATTCTTCTCTTTCAAGAAGAAGTATCTTCATGTCTATTCTGCTTCATTTTACCGATATTAACTGATTTGTGTAGCTAGACTGACCCGTGTATTTATACTTGGGTCTGACCGAGTCGTTTCAGGTATCATCTATTGGACTTAGCTTGAAGTTGATGCTGGATATCAGCTCTTATTTCTCTTGAGTAATTTCTGTTCTTCCGCATACTCTAATGTATTTATATTTGATTCAATGTATATGATATGGTCGAGTACCACCTTTATTGTATTCATATTGTATTGTACTAAACATGTATCAGTGTATATGTATGTATATATATATATATATATATGATGTTGATTACTGTTCTGTGATGTGCTTTACATTTATTGTATTTTGTTCTGATAGATCCGTTAGCCACTTATAGTTTTGGATTTAGCATTTACTGGGTATGTCGATCCATTGAGATAGAAAAGAAAAATCATATTGCACTTATCGATGTTTCAGTAGATGTTTAAGAAAGTTATAGATGGCCGCGCTTAACCAGCCCTATTCTCCGCTTTAGTAGATGGAATTACTCGTTAATTCTCTTTACTAAGGTAGGTCTCGAGGTGGGACGTTACATCATGGTATCAGAGCTGTAGTCAGAGAAAAGTAGAATAAACATAGAACAGTACGTATATGTAGCTGAGACAAGAGTTTGATATTCATGAAATGCTAAAATTCGTTTTTAATGTTGATTTTCTGGGTGCTGCAAACATTGCCTGGCTATGAATTTAAGACATCATATCTTTTTCATGCTTTGTCTAAATTGCATGATTCTTGGTGTAGATTAAAGTGTTTTTGTTGGTTTTGTGCATATTAAATTTCAGAACATTTAGACCTATATAACTTAAAGAAACATGCTGTCGAATATTGACTCGCAGCATGTTTTTGCCTAGATTTTATAGTGAAAACACTGTCTGGGTTTAACTTTGAGACATCGTATCTTTTGCATGCTTTGTCTAAATCGTATGATTCTTGGTGCAGTTTAAAGTTTTGTTGTTGGTCTTTGTGCATGTTAAATTTTTCAGGTCATTTTTATATATATAACTTATTGAAACATGCTGCCGAACATTGACTCGCAGCATGTTTTTGCTCAGATTTTACAGTGAAAACACTATCTGGGTTTAATTTTGAGACGTCGTATCTTATCCATGCTTTGTATAAATTGCATGATTCTTGATGCAGTTTAAAGTGTTGTTGTTGGTCTTTATGCATATTAAATTTTAGCTCATTTCGACCTATATAGCTTATAGAAACATGCTGGCGAACTTTGACTCGGAGCATGTTTTTGCCCAGATTTTTGTAGTGAAAACACTACCTAGGTCCAACTTTAAGACGTCATAACTTTGTCACACTTTATCCAAATTGCATGATTCTTTTTTTCTAAAAGCTGAAGTTTTCTATTATGGGCTTAACAATTTTCATCTTAATACGATCTAATTTGTTCCTCTGTTTCATGCTTGAAAGTAGAACCCCAGAGGGTTCTCAGGCATGTGCATTTTTGGTTTTTGAACTGTTGCAAACATGGCCTGAGTCCATGTTTGAGACAGTGTAACCTTTTCATTTCCAGTCGGAATTCAATGAATCTTTTTTTGTTCGAAAGATGAAGTTTTGTAGTTTATGTACACTAATTTTTAGTTAAATCCAAGATAGTTCAACCATCTATTTTATATTCGAAATTTGAACCCAGAGATGATTTCAGACCTGGGTATTATTTTGGCCAAGTGTTTTTGTGCTCTTTTTTCGTCCGATTTTTTTAACTTATACTTCATGTTTTTGTGATATTTCTAAAATGTTTTGAGGGCTATGATGCCTATCAATAGGCTAGCCAAGTTTTGATGAATTTGAAATTCAAATTTGATTTGAATTGAATTTGAATGACGGTTTTGAGGGACTTCTTTGATTTCGAGCACAGATTTTTCCAAACAATTTTGAAATAATTTTTAAAATAACGTGGCATTTAAAATAATTATTATGTAATATTTTTAAATTATTTTAAGCTGTAAAATCTATTTATTCTCTACAATAAGGAAATTTTCAAATATCGTCTTCAAAATTGATTTCGTAAAATGGTTTTAAAAGCTTGTTTTCACAAATAAATTATTTTGTATATAAAATACACACTTTATACTATTCGAACGTAAACTATTTAGTAAAACACGTGGTATGAGACATATGCGTTTACTATTTTGGTTAATTTCAGACTTGTACGATCGATGCTATTTGAGATTATTGATTTTGAGATGTTTTGCCATTTTATGGTGTATTTTGAGTTTTATAATTTCTATTTATTAGAATTATTTAAGATGGCCAATATTTGGCAAGTATTATGGTTTGAGATCTCCTATGTAGGAGTATGGTCGAAGAGAACCATCACGATGTTTTGTTTACTTGCCAATGATATAAGGTAAGTCTTGAGTTTATGATTTCATATTTTGAGATTTATGGTTTATGAGGGACCATCATGATGTTTTCACTTGTCGATGAGATGAGACAAGTTATGATGCCATTTAATACTTGTCGATGAGATGAGACAAGTATGGTGTCTCTTTATCACTTGCCAATGAGACTAGGAGAGATATAATTTTCTGAGTTTTATGATGTTTCTAGTGTGGTATCGACTAACGACTAGTGAACCGCTAAGTGCGAATGTGTAGTATGGGACACATGTTAACACTTTTCGGGTTCCTATCCATTTAGTTTGTGACACATTCACGATGTTTACCTATCAGAACTGCTTTGAGAGGTGTTAGTAACCTTGTCATAAGGACGAACTGCTTTGGGAGGTGTTAGCGATCTTGTTAAGGCTGAAAAAATGGCTTGGAGAGGTGTCAGTGACCTTGTCATAAGGACAAACTGCTTTGTGTTATGTTAGCGACCTTGTTTGAGGCTTCGGCCGTTTGAGTTTAGCATGTGCAGCATTACTTCGGCATTACAATCGGGGATTTGGCCAATCCAGATTTTCTTAGTTTTTTATTTTATTGTGATTTCATCTTTTTAAGATGTTTTATTACATCGATAGCCTAGTGCTATATGAGATGTTATATATACGATGATTTAAATTATGATGTTTTGAACTCTTATCGAGTTCCTTGAGCTATTAGTTTGGATAATTTTAGGATTTTATAGGATATTCTAGGTTTTGCCATTTTGGCGAGTTGAGATTGAGATTTATATACTTTTATACCGATGAGATGAGGTATAATTAAATTTGGAGATTCATCTATAATTGAATTTTGGATCATCATATTTGAGAATGTTTTATGTTTGCCATATTGGCGAGAGTTTGTATTGATGTTTCTCCTTTTGAGGAGACATGGTTCATGGAAACCATGTAGACAATTTAGGATGTTGCCGATGATATGAGGCACTTGTGTTTGATTTGATTATTGAGTTTGAGTTACCTCCTTCGAGTTATTTATTCACTTAAGTAGCGTCTGTTACTTAAGTGTTGAGCTTATGAGTTTACCAATTCATTATTCTCTTTCGAGAAGAAGTATCTTCATGTACATTATACTTCATTTTACCGATATTGACTGATTTGTGTAGCTAGACTGACCTGTGTATTTATACTCGGGTCAGACCGAGTCATTTCAGGTATCATCTATTGGACTTAGCTTAAAGTTGATGTTGGATATCATCTCTTGTTTCACTTGAGTAATTTGTGTTCTTTCGCATACTCTGATGTATTTATATTTGATTCAATGTATATGGTATGGTCGAGTACCAACTTTTCTGTATTCGTATTGTATTGTACTAAACATGTATCAGTGTATATGTATATACATATGATGTTGATTACTGTTCTGTGATATGCGTTACATTTAGTTATTGTATTTTGTTCTGATAGATCCGTTAGCCACCTATAGTTTTGGATTAAGCATTTACTGGGTATGTCGATCCATTGAGATAGAAAAGGAAAATCATATTGCATTTATCGACGTATTCAATAGATGTTTAAGACAAAGTTATAGATGGTCGCCCTTAACCAGCCCTATTCTCCGCTTTAATAGACGGAATAACTCGTTAATTCTCTTTACTAACGTGGGTCTCAGGGTGGGGCATTACGGATTCCATGTATAAAAATAAAGTATGGACTTTTTCGGACGTAACTGAAGGGTTAGAACCCAACGGCTGCAAATGGATTTTTATGAAAATGCTGAATATAGATGGAGAAGTAGAAACTTATAAGGCAAGACTATTTGTGAAAGGATTTCATAAAATTCAAGGTGTTGATTATGATGAGAACTTTTCACCTGTAACTATGTGTAAGTCCATTTGGTTTATGATGGTCATTGTTGCATTTTATAGCCATGTAACATGGAAAATAGATGTAAATACGACATTTATAAATGGTGATTTAGAAGAAACCATCTATATATCGCAGACCAAGTGTTTTGTGGTCAGTGGAGTAAAGGCAAGGCTTGCATGCTATTAATGTCCATTTATGGACTTAAACAAGTTTCGAGAAGTTGGAACGAGTGTTTTGATAAGGTAATTAAATAGTTTGGTTTTTTTTAGAACACAGAGAAAGTGTGCATACACAGAAAGAAACAGGGCAATGCTATCGTAGTCTTAGTGCTACGTGTCGACAACATATTATTAATCGATGATGACATTTCGTTATTACAATTTGTGAAAGCTTGGTTTTCAAAAAATTCTCCATAGAGATTTGGGAGAAGCAGCCTATATAATAGATATAAAGATCTATAGAGATATGTCTAAGAGGCTGTTGGGATTTCCCCAATCCCTGTACATAAATACCATGCTGAAAAGGTTCGGTATGGAGAATTCCAAATATAGAAACGTTCCAGCGTAGTTTGGGATTGTCCTTCTCTAAAGACGCTCCTCATACCGATGAGGAGAAAGAGTATATGAAAAAGATCCTCTATGCTTCAGCTATAGGATCCATAATGTATGATATTTTATGTATTAGATCGGATGTGGCAAACGCATTAGGATGCGTAAGCCGATACAAGTCTAATCCTGGAGTAAAACGCTAGATGATCATAAAATGTATGCTTAAGTGTTTAAGAAATACTAAGGACTTATTCCTCATATATGGAAATGGGGACCTCCTTATGAAGAGGTGTACCAATTTGAGCTTTTAAAGTGATATAGATGACTCACTCATACTGATAGTTATTGGATAACTAAGGAGTGACTTCTGGTGGGACCTATGGGTTACATATTGATAGTTATTGGATAACAAAGGAATGATTCACTCGATAGCTTTCTGTTGGTTAAATATAACTATAGTTTAAACAAAAAATATCGATGTGACTAATTTACACAATACTCTCGACTTGAGAATGCTGTTGATCTTTAATATGAAAGCTCCACTTTAATTATAGTCAAATCATGGCATGATGTCCATCGAGTGATTATAGTTGGGTCGAGTGGAAGTATTGGTAGTGAAACACTATTCAAGAGATGATCCGTCTCCTCGGTTATATGGAGTTAATTTCATAGTCAACTAAAGTCAACTTGAAGTTAAAATCTTGGGAAGATTAGTTCGATCAATAGTAATTGTTAGTATTGAACCAACGACTTTGCGTTTGGATTATAGAGTTGAATATGAACGATGTTGGAATTTTGACCATTACCAAATTACATAAGTCCGAAGTGATATAGTTTTGACGAAGAGAATTGGTGTAAATTATAGTCACAATTGGGTAAGCCTTAACAAAGTAAAATTGGATTATACTTTAACCAAGTAAGTGGTAAATTTGGCCAAAATGTCACACCACCTGCTAAATGGCGCGTCAACATTAATATTAAAATAGTTCGATATTAATCGCTGACTAAATTTACACCTAAGGAGTCCTACAACCGAAACGTTGATTACTATTTTGATCACATTATTTAATTTATATGTAATTATTATAAATTAATTAATATTTATGAAATATTAGTTATAATTTTTATTTTGATTTGATGTAATAAATTTATTTATTAATGGTTATAAATATATAAATCTATATATGATATCGATGTGCATTTAAATTGGATTTAAATGCAAATTAATTGTTTGGGTTTTAAATGCATTTGAAGCCCATATGGGACCATATGTATTTCAGACATGACAGATTAGGTAAAGAGCGGCCGTATGATGGCAAGAGTGGATTGGGTTTAGATGGATTAGAAGAAAAGAATGGGTAAGAGAGAAATATGGATCTTGATCTTAATTTATCTCTCTAATCTCTCCTCTACAAAAGCATGTTAACTCACACTCATTTGCTACTTTTTTGTACCTCCATCTACCTCTCTTCTGGTAGAAAGACATCTTCATCCCCTCCTCCATTTTGAAGCTCATATCAAGTTAAAAAAATTGTTATTTGATTGCAGGTGGTCATCATTTTAGGAGCTAGTGACTTGGAGAATTGGAATCTTAATCAAGGATTTTATATCTTCATTTCAACATATACTAATAAGCTTTAGGGATAAGGTAATTTCTGATCTATAATTATATATTAATGTTTAGATAATTCATATACCATATATTATTTTGCTAGTTAGGTAAAGAACTAGTATATCATGTTACATTCAAAATGGTTGTATGTTTATATGCTTATATAATTAAAAAAATTGTATCAACCCTAGATTTTTGAATATAATTTAAATTTTACTTTATTTCATTTTGAAACTATTTTAATTTTTTTTTATTTGTGAGATTTCATTTCGAAATATTTTAAAGTGATAATAGAATTTTTCCAAAATTTATTGCATTTATTTCCTATTTCTAAAGGCAAGTTTCTATTTTTCTGCTATTTTCTTCATTTAAATTATATTCAATTACAATTTTATTTATTTATTTTTGTGAATGCATTCTTTTATGTTCTTATCTTTATTTATAAATATTTTTCCAAGTCCACAAATTTTTTCCAAAGTTTATTTCATTTATTTTCAAATTTTCTAGACTAGTTTTCATTTTCTATGCTATTTTCTTATTTTAATCATATGTAATTAATATTTATTTATTTATATTTTGTTTATTTGTTATATTTTAGAATTTTAACTGAATTTATAAGCATTTTTAGTTATTTATATTTATAAAATGAAATTTGAGAAATTTGAAAGGTTTTGATGACCTTTTATTTCGTATGACCTTTTATATTCTCACCTTTTCACGTTTCAACCATAACTTTTCATTCAATTGGCCATATCTCTTCATTTCTTAAGCCGCCTACCTCATTTCTCATTCACATAAACAACATTTCGCATCTCATTTCTGAAAATTTTCGGTCGTAGCTTGTGAAAAGAAATTGGTAAAAATTTATTTCTTTTCCATAGTTTTATGCTTGAATTCATATTATTTTGCACTTGTCTCTTCTTCCTTTAGGTTCGGCCTTGTTCCTCCACAAGCCCTGCCGCCTCCACCACCACCTGAGCATGTCACCACCACCTCCTCCTCACTATCCAGCCCAAGCCGAGCCACCATAGTTTGATGATCCTTCACCAAATGCTCCAAAACTCCAACTCATACCATAGCCGAGCATAAATGTTTCCATCAACTTCAACACCCCTTAGCCGCCACCTACTCCACCACAACCACCCCAGCTAACCTGAAACACCTCTGCCATGTCACCTCTTGACCATACCAGAGATGGACGTGTCCCTTGTGGCCTTGATCGAGCCTTGCTTTGCTTGAAAAACCATGTAATGTTGCTTGTTAGTGTTGTTTTGCATCACCACACATTTGCACCATCTTCAAACATGTTTGGCCGACCCATATCCACCCATAACCTGATCCAAACCCTTGCCTTAGGCATGTATCCCACCTATGGCCGAACCTAAAGAATGCTGGAAGCAAGTGCAAAGCATTTCAGCTTTGATTTATGCAGTTAATTCTTGCATAGTTTAATCGTTTTTTGTTTGACAGCTTATAAATGTTGTATTGTTTTGTTTGATTTGTTTTCAGGGGAATTGACCTTTGGCTCTCTCACTCAAATCTGTGTCATGCTTTCGTGCCTTTGAAGATCGTTGTTTTTGTGTTTCAGTTGTCATCTCCAGCTTAAACCTGTGAGTTATTCTCACCAGACAATTTGTACTTATATAACTAGTAAATTGACCACTTTTGAATCTGTAAAATGCATCACCATATTATATCTGTTATGCTATGATTATATGATGTTCACCCATGCTTGTTCACCTGTTATATCATATGTTACTGTTATATTATGCTGTTCTGTTATTTTTATCAGTTTATCACACTACAAGTTCCCTTTAGATTAGAATCACTATGGGTTGAAATGACACATATCCGAACGGACTTTAGAATAGGGGAAAATCGTTATGGGCTGAAATGATAGGCCTGAGCGATTTTCAAATTATTTCATTTACTTGGGACTACGGGTTTGAAATTATAAAAGCTGGGTTTTCTTATAAATTACGGTTTGAAATGATATATTACCCGTATCACTTTACCTAGCGTAGAAAATTATATACAGACCCGTACTTAAAATATGTTTTTCTAAAATTTTAAAAATATTTTATAAATATAAATATTACAATATTTTGATTTAAAATTAATTAAAAATGATTCTTGTAAAATATTATTGATTTTCTGGAAATTTATAAGTGAAATAAATTATAGAAAAGTTAGAAAATTTGAATATAAGTTATTTTGGAAACTTAAATTTGGTGATAATTGGAATTTAAATTAAATATGAAAATATGATAAGTTTATGATAATTTGGATTAAAATGAATTTAAAGTGATTTATTAATATATTAATGATTTTTGAATAAAGTTAAAATATGAAATGAATGAATATTTAAGTTGAAATTTGGAACTATAACTTAAATTTGAATTTATGAATTTTGGTTTAAAAGTGAATTTTAAGCTAAGTAAATAAAAATGAAAATAATTTATGTTTGAAAATTTAAATTTAAATATTAAGTTAAATTTAATTTAATGAATTTAAAATTGAGTGTTGAAATTCAATAAGTGAATTATTATTAAATATTGATTTTTGAATGGAAATTTAACTTTATAAAATCATGAATTTAAGGAAAATAAATGATGGTTATAAATGTGAAAATGTATGATTTTATATGTTTAAAATGATATAAATAAAATTTAATTGCTTATGAAATTATAATGAATATTTGAAGTAAATTAACTGCGTTTTTGAAATGATATTATTTCTAATGTAAATGATAATACAGCATTTGTAAATGCTGTAGTTGATATAAATGACCCAAATGGATTAATTTAATTAAAGGCTATTATAGTATTTTTGTAAGTGCTATAATTGTAACTAAGTTTTCTTTGAATCTAATGTAACCCTGTTATAGCATTTTAAATGCTGTCTTTTGTTAAATTGAACTGTTTGAATGTGATTTTTCCGTAGCATTTTCCAAATGCTGCAAAAGGTGAATTTTAATTGTTTTGATAAATTTAAGTGAATAAATGAACTTTGAAAGTTTAAAATTTTGGAAATTTAATAATTTAATTATTAATTGTAATAACCTCATTTTAATGATTTAAATGAAGGAATTCGATTTGAAATATAAACTATTTTTGAAATGTGAGTTGAAATGGTAATTTAAATTGAATAAAATGAATGTGGTCTTGAAATGATATGATAAGTTGGATATTTTTGAAATTGATTTTTAATGATATTGAATTGTTAAATGATATTTGATTTTGATATATAAATACTATTTTTAAAATTATAAATATGGGTTATAATAACGATAGGATGTTAAAGAGACCGGGATCGGATATGGACATACTCTCTGTCGATATCGAAAACCAATTTAACAACTGTGTACGTGGTGGAGATTCCAGAATGAAGTAGGATGGTGACGACGTTCCTAAGGTACATTACGTGGACCTAACTCCCGTGAGTTAGGTCAAGGTGGCTAAAATAGGAGCGATCTCGGGCAAAAGGAGGTAGCACCTCTGGCTGGACACACTTCTTCGATACCATTCTATTACTGTTGTGATCGATTGGGTACACCCCTTGATTTTTGAGTGTTGTTCGGGGTGGGCGTATGTGGCTGCTGCGTTACCACCAGCCCGTGTGCGTAATTGGTATATCTACCCTGGCATTGCCTTGTGTGCCGTGTCACCTACCATACCGAGCCTTTACTACGAGTTTGATTTTCTCCCGTAGCCCATGGAGTATTTAGGGTAGTCTTCCGATCTGGAGATATGCTGATACTGGATGGACTACTGGAACTATTATGTGTGAAGGGTGATATGGGTAGCCTGGAACACTATTTAAAAGTATGTTTATTTTACTGTAGACATTATTATAATAGCGCAATATTACTATATAGTAAATAGTTTAACGGATCCTTAGAGGATGGGCGGTCCCAGGCATCCTTTAAGTTACTTGTTCTTTATTACAGTTCACTTGAGTTGGTTTACATTATATAAGTATATATTGTCCTGACTCGAGTGTTTTGTGTTTTACTTTATGCTCGTATCCGCCTGAGTATTCACAGCTTTGGATTCTCTTTCTGGAGCTGGTCTTGCTGGAGTTTCTGCTTATCTACATTTACATCTACTTCTGTTTCAGCTGTTCTAGTTTATCTCATGTATTAGTGAACTTCTATATATTTGGGATTTCTATTATGTCGTTTTCAGACTGTATTATGTATTTGGTTTGAGACTCTGTTATAATAGCTTCATGAACTACTATGTTATTTTTATATTCCGCTGCGAGTTATTCGGATTGTTCTGTGTCTGTGATTCTATGTATTTGATTTCATTTGCTTCAAATTTATTTATAATCTGTTAATTCACATCATTCAAGTCCGTCATGGTGGATTATTGTCGATTTTAATGGTACAAAATGGCGGGTTGTTACAGTTGGTATTAGAGCTTTGGTTTTGGCAAACCATTGCCTCTGCGGAACAAAAACTCATTAGAGATAGGGTATTTCTACCCTAGAATGAGTGAAATCAATCTTAGAATCATATCTTTGTAAGAGACGTACTTTCGAAGTATAAAATGATTTTTCAAAATGTTTTCAAAAGATTTTCAAAGATTATTTTGACATGTAAAATTTTCTTGTTTTCAAAGGATTTTCAAATGTTTTCCAACTTCCTTTCTTTCGTATCTACCTTGTTAGATTTTTCTTTCTTTAGGATACTCATCCAAGTGTATTCTCTTGTCTTATCCTATTTCTCTTGGCTTGTCTTTATCTTGTCCTAAATTCTTTTGTATCTTAACTTATCTGTCTCCAGCCTGGTCATTTTATGAAGGACTGCCCTACCCAGCAGAGGGGTACTCCTTCTGGTATAGTTGCTGTCACTTCTACCTCATCTCCAGTTCCTCCACCTGCTCCTGCTCCTAGTGATGACCAAGGTACTCTCTAGGGTTCATTTACTTTATTCCATCATCCTGTTCGTGCGTTGTTTGATACTGGTGCTTCACACAGTTATATTTCTATTTCTTTGTGTCATAAGTTTGAGCATCTCCTATCTCCTGAGTATGCTTCTGTTCCATTATGTGTTTCAAATCCTGTTGGGGGTCCCGCTAACCTTAATCGGATTTGTCGAGAAGTGAAACTTTTCCATTCTGATCATCGCTTTTATGGTGATTTTTATGTTCTGGGCTTCGATGCTTTTGATTTACTACTTGGTCGGGATTGGTTGGTGAATCATGATGCTCATATCTCTTTTAAGCCCGAACTGCTTGTCATGTTGATGACTAAGGGAATTCCTTAATTATTTAGTGCCGCTTGTCTCAGGATTTTGTAGGATCTAGATTAACCCTTGAGGGGCGGTGAATAGGGTTATAGCAAATTTTCTCGATTTAAACGTAAAAACAAACTGCAGAAATAAATATGCTAAAAAGTAAATCACACACAAAATTTACCCAGCTTCGGCAACCCCTGCCTAATGCTGCATTCCCAGATTTCTATTAGAATTAAACAGTATCCCGCTTACAAACACTCTACTAGACTCGCAAACCCTTTTGCTCCCGCTCACAAACACTCTCATAGACTCGCACACCCTGCTCCGCCTATAGAGTTTCGCTTACTCGCAAACTCTGCTCCGCCTATAGAGTTTTGCAAACTCGCACACCCTGCTCACTGAACTAATTCTAACTAGACAATCTGACACTACCTACAACCTAGGTGGTGATTTACAAATTCTTTGACTCGAAAAGAAAAAAAACAACTTTAAAAATACAAGCAGGAGAAGAAATTAAAATATAAACTTGAATCCCTAATTTTTGCTCAAAATAAAACTTAAAAAACCCCCTTTTTAAAAAATTAAACCCTAATAAAAACTAATTCCCCTTTTGATAATAAAGGCCGGCCCTTTTAATTTCTTTCACCCAATCCACTTCTTTTGTTTGTGAAGAAGAATGGCGGCCCTATGTTGTTCGATCTGAATTTAGGGCTTCGTTCTTTGATCCAAATTGGGGCTTTTCTGGAGCACGCCTATGTTGATTCTCTGGTTAACGTGTTGCTTTTCTGTTGATCGATTCTCGTTGCTTGGCTCGCTCGTTCTCTAATGATCGAGTTCGTTGTTGATTTGGTATGTAATTTCTCTATTTGTGCTATTGTGATTTTCGTACTCAAACTCGATGCCTATGATGATGATTGGGGTTTGGTATTTATATGAATTTGAATACACTTGATTCGTTCGTATTCACTTGCGCGACTTCATCACTTTCCTAATGCTTCAATTTCTTGATGTGCACGGCTTTCCTGATATAATTTCAACTTGTTACTCACGGCTTTGATTTTCAAACGTTTGATTTATCTCGTGGATAATGCGGCAGAAACTTTCCCTTTTATTTTTTTTGACTTTTTCAAAGATACGAATTTGAACTTTTGACTTGGTTATCCCTTCGAATTTCTTTTGGCTTCACTGTGAACTTTGGCTCTGTTGTAAGTGGATATTTTGCATACTCTCTGTATTCTGGTCATTTGTGCATTATGCCTTTTACTTGAACTTGTTGTTGTTACATTTGTGTACTTCATTCTGTCTTCATGCACTTGGTCATCTTGTATTTGTTTGCTGTCATGTTAGTTCGAATTGCATACTTCGTGATTGCACTGTTCTCTGCATTTACTTGGTTGTTGACACTTGTATCACTACATACTGGTGTGTTTACCTTTGTTAAACTTTGGCCTTTGATGGATCATATGTTTTTAACATATTGCTGTGTTGATCTTGTACTTGTGTACTTTACTTGAGTCTGGTCATTTGGGTTTGTTGTGCACTTGTCTTCTGTTTGGTCTGCACTTGTATATTCTCCATTTTGCATACTAGATTGTATTGAGCTCGACATGCTTTATGTTGTAGTCATGTGCTGTTGAGTTGTTGTTTGGACATTTGCTTGTGTGATCTTGAGTTTCTGGTTATTAGTGCACTGTCACTTGTGTATTGCCTTTGACATCCATGTTCTTCACTGTTTACATCACTGGACTTTGACTTGGTCTTTGTTGTAGTTGCTATGCCTTTGTGTCACTGCATCCATTCTGGTTATTACTGCATGTGCCCAGCTGATGTTCTGTTCATTGCTTTGAGTTGTTGTACTGATTTGAACTTCTGCAGTGTTCATTAGCTCGTGTACCTGAACTTGATTCACTTGGGCTTGCAGTGTTCATTTTTGCTGTGACACTTGTGATATTCATGTTGATTGCTTCATGACTTCGACTGTTTGCATACATTTCATGCAGTCTTCAGTTTGTACTTCTGGTCTTTGCATCCTTTCATGTTGATTTTTGAAATTTTACTTGAGTTGAATCCTGTTTTAAAAAACTCGGGTTTGACCTTGTACTCGTGTCGTGATTTTCAATGTATTGCACGTGAGTTGAACCCGGCTTTTCATTTGGGTTTGACCTGTGCTCACCTGTCCCTGTAGCATTATCAATTGTATACCGATGTGCACGGCCTTGTGGCATGTACAGTGATACACTGTGCATGTCACACTGTTCGTGTATGATGAATTCAAATGTAAATGATGACGAACAACCTAAATAACTGAGGCAAATCATATTTTCAAAAAAATCATATTTCATTTTATATTGCAAAAATATTTCTTTTTCAATTTTACTACGTTAGTGAATATTTTTGCAGATTGCTCAGATGCTGGATTCAAACTGGAATGCAGTTGAAGACAAAATACGAGTGTGAGTGATATGTAGTGAGGTTATTAATGTAAATTGAATTGTGATGTATTCAAAGATGTATATGAATAGTGAGAGCTTGAATTTGTACTATTAAAGATTGTAATAAATATTTGTTTGAATAAAATTTCTGTTTGAATTCAAATTCTGTGTAATTTATTTTATTCAACAAATATTTATTTAATCTATGAAAAATAGAATAGTACGTTAACAAATACATTTAAATGAATGTATATATGTTTATTATCATCAAATAAAAAAATCATATGCTCGCATATTCCACAATCTCCCCCTTTTGATGATAACAAACATATATTTAAGACTTTGAGTGTCTTAAATGTATTTGAACAATGATATACACTAATTGCTCCCCTTATTTAAATGCTTCATCTCTACATGATGCTCCCCCTACATATATGCATACAAATAGAAATATATAAATGAGCCTAAATGCAAATGGAAAATTATTTGACCTTTGCTTGATTCTATTTGACAAAATCTTAACTTTTCTCTCCCCCTTTTGTTATCAGCAAAAGAATAATAGTGTGAGAGAAAAATAGAGATAAAGTGATCGATATTAATCCAACATTAAACTCAAATTTAATATAAATATTAAACTTCAATAAGAATCAAACAAAAACCATAACTACCCTTGTTAGGCACATATTCCACTTTTAGAAATGATGGAAACGATGTTCTCATATAAAATCATACAGTTGTATCTTCTTGTGGTACATTTATATCAGGAATTTGAATATCTACTAATCATGCATAACCGTTAGGACTTTTAAATGAGATTAGTAGTATTCCAATTTATTTATTTTTAAATGAAATCAAGTATCTTCTAACCACGCATGACCGTGAGGACTTTTAAATGGGATTAGAATCAACTTGTCTATTAAATCAATTAATTTTGATATGCGTTCCATACATGCATAACCGTGAGGACTTTCAAATGAGCATGGAAGCACATAATCAAAAATCCAAGTAATTCACCCATGCATAACCGTGAGGACTTTTAAATGAGAGTGAATACTTTGGATATTTATTTATTTTTACAAAAAAATGTGAAATGAAAAACAAATGATCCCTGATTATAGTACCACATATCGACAAACTATATTTAAGTTTTGATAAACAATGGTCGATAGAAATATGATAGATATATGAATGATCATGGAATCTTTACCCAACAAAAAGTTTTATAACCCCTGTTTAAATTCCTAAAGAAATTTTCCAAATATATTCTCTTGAGTAATGTATGTTAATTATCGACACTTATCATCTTTTCAATCACTATTTATCTTTTCGATAATCAGCAGAGAGTCGGATTAGTCAAAATTTGTCATTTAAAATCAAATACAAATGACTAATCTGAAAATATGGTCAAAAATGATTTTCTCGAGCGGGTTATATGAGAGAATTTTCTTCTATTTGAAAATTATTATGAAAAATATGCAGATATTTTCTTTGAAAAACGATGCAGTTAGTAAATGTCTCACCATAAATCACGTTCAACTAGTAATTTTTCTATCAACTAGATTACCAGTGTAATCTGCATCTGAATTTCTTTTTCACTCAAAAACATCACTAATTAAATTTGATAGACCAGACCATGAGGAGTGCATCAAAAATTTCAAACTCAATTTTAACAACAATTTAAATGACATTCTTTGAATTTGAATTGAAGCCATGTAAACAATCAGAAACTGAGAATATAGAGTCAGCTGAATTATGACCAAATGTATCCAACAAAACACAATGTTTAATCCAAACAAATATGTATGAAGTAATTCGAAGAATAGTGATTTTGGCATAAATGTAATTTTCCAACTATGTCGAACAAGTCAGAAAAAAAAATCATCTCTTTACAACATCTCAATATTGGCTGATTTCATTCAGAATACGGTGCAGATTATCACAATTAATATATCGATCAGATAAGTATACCTTCACCTGTTTTACCTTTACGATAATTTTTCGTGGTTGCCCATTGTGATTCTGTCACCCTTGTACTAGGCTAAGGAACTTTTCTTTGTTGTCCGTTGTGTTTCTGGAACAGCCAAAATCCAGAGAACACTGTTGTTGTTTCTTAGCCTGCCACCATACCTACACGATGAAAGATTTTTGTGACCTATTTGTTTTTATAGGTCCATGATTGTTAGTGGCTGAAGCATTGTGAACAAACAAACCCTTTGGAACCCTAGCTTGTTTAGTCCTTTCATTCTTGTTCCAATAGACATGTAATTTGTTTGTAGAATTCTTAGGAACCCAAACTTGTATAAATTTCGTGTTCCTGTTCCTATGACTACAATTTTCAACACGATGTCCAATTATTTCACATCTATCAAAGACACTCTTACTTATTGCATTATCCTCAACTTGTGTTTTCCCAAAACCTAGTCCTTTTCTGTTGTTAGCAAAAATTTGATTTCCCAATAGCATGTTGAAAGATTTTTCGCCCCTTGAAAAGTTATTCAGAGATTTCTCAAGATTTTGGACTTTAGATTTTAGTGTTGTGTTTTCAGTGACAAGTGAGGTGCATCTATTTATAAAATCCTTTTTCCTAGTGTCAACGATTTCCTTAAGGTTCAAGTTTTCTTTTTCAAGATTCTCAAATTTATTCCTAAGTTTTGATAATTCTGAATCTAAAATCTTACAATTTTTACATTCTAGGTTTTGAATATTTTCAAGTTCAGTTTCTAACCTAAAATTTTCACGAGCAAGTTCTCTCCTATCAGATTTCATTTTTTCAATTTTAGATTCAAGAGCATCAACTACTTTAGTAAGATGAAGACACATAAAAACAAGATCTTTATAAGAATAGTCACCTGCCTCACTAGATTCCTCTGAGCTTGCTTCTGAATCCGATTTTGCCATAAGACACAAGTTAGCCTCCTATGAGCTACTATTCGAAACTTCCTCTCCTTCTTCATCATCCCAAGTTGCTGCAAAGGCCTTTTTCTTCTTTTTCTTTCCTTGGTTGTATTTGAGAAGTGGGCATTCTTGTTTAAAGTGGCCAGGCTTGTTGCAGTTATAGCACGTCAATTCATTATCGGAATTGTTAGACTCTCTTGACCTATTACTAGATGTTTTCTTCTTGCGTGGCTTGAATCTTGACCGTTTTCTAAGATTGTTGACAGCCATTACAAGCTCTTCAATTGGATCTTCTTCATCTTCATCACTCTCTTCTTTGCTCTTTAAGGCAATCGCCTTCTTCTTTTGTTCGGAGTTATTGCGTTCCTCCTTTGCTTTTAACTCAAGCTCATATGTCATCAAGTTACCAATCAACTTCTCCATGCTTAGTTTACTCAGATCTTTCGATTCTTGTATTGCCGTGACTTTTGCCTCGAAGCTCATCGGTAAAATTCGTAGCACTTTCCGCACAAGCTCTACCTCAGTGAATACCTTCCCAAGCGCTCTAGCGTTGTACACCAAAGTTGAAAAGCGTCCAAACATGTCCTTTATGCTCTCGCCTTTGTCCATCACAAAGTTCTCGTATTCATTACTGAATAAGGCTAGACGAGACTCCTTTACTTGAGAAGTTCCTTCATGTGTCACCTCCAAGGTATGCCAAATTTCCTGTGTAGTTTTACAATGAGGAATTCTATTAAATTCATTCTTATCAAGAGCACATATCAAAGCATTCATGGCTTTAGCATTTGTAGTTTTTAATCTCTTATCGTTAGCATCCCATCTATCCTTAGGTTTAGGAATCTCAGTATCACCAACGGTTATAGTGGGGGATTTATAGCCAGTTTCAATAATATCCCAAACATCATAATCAACAGAACTAAGATAAATACCCATCCTAACTTTCCAATAAGCATAGTCGTTTCCATTAAACATGGGTGGCCTAGCAATAGATTGCCCCTCAGAAAAAGCATTATTTGATGAATTCATGACTCTAGAGTTAAAGAAAAATACCATGCTCTGATACCACTTGTAGGATCTAGATTAACCCTAGAGGGGGGGTGAATAGGGTTATAGCAAATTTTCTCGATTTAAACGTAAAAACAAACTGCAGAAATAAATAAGCTGAAAAGTAAATCACACACAAAATTTACCCAGCTTCGGCAACCCCTGCCTACTGCTGCATTCCCAGATTTCTATTAGAATTAAACAGTATACAGCTTACAAACACTCTAGTAGACTCGCAAACCCTTTTGCTCCCGCTCACAAACACTCTCATAGACTCGCACACCCTGCTCCGCCTATAGAGTTTCGCTTACTCGCAAACTCTGCTCCGCCTATAGAGTTTTGCAAACTCGCACACCCTGCTCACTGAACTAATTCTAAATAGACAATCTGACACTACCTACAACCTAGGTGGTGATTTACAAATTCTTTGACTCGAAAAGAAAAAAAACAACTTCAAAAATTCAAGCAGGAGCAAAAATTAAAATATAAACTTGAATCCCTAATTTTTGCTTAAAATAAAACTTAAAAAACCCCCTTTTTAAAAAATTAAACCCTAATAAAAACTAAATCCCCTTTTGATAATAAAGGCCGGCCCTTTTAAATTCTTTCACCCGATCCACTTCTTTTGTTTGTGAAGAAGAATGGCGGCCCTATGTTGTTCGATCCGAATTTAGGGCTTTGTTCTTTGATCCAAATTGGGGCTTTTCTTGAGCATGCCTATGTTGATTCTCTGGTTAACGTGTTGCTCCTCTGTTGATCGATTCTCGTTTCTTGGCTGCTCGTTCTCTGATGATCGAGTTCGTTGTTGATTCGGTATGTAATTTCTCTGTTTGTGCTATTGTGATTTTCGTACTCAAACTCGATGCCTATGATGATGATTGGGGTTTGGTATTTATATGAATTTGAATACACTTGATTCGTTCGTATTCACTTGCGCGACTTCATCACTTTCCTAATGCTTCAATTGCTTGATGTGCACGGCTTTCCTGATATAATTTCAACTTGTTACTCACGGCTTTGATTTTCAAACGTTTGATTTATCTCATGGATAATGCGGCAGAAACTTTCCCTTTTATTTGTTTTGACTTTTTCAAAGATATGAATTTGAACTTTTGACTTGGTTACCCCTTCGAATTTCTTTTGGCTTCACTGTGAACTTTGGCTCTGTTGTAACTGGATATTTTGCATACTCTCTGTATTCTGGTCATTTGTGCATTGTGCCTTTTACTTGAACTTGTTGTTGTTACATTTGTGTACTTCATTCAGTCTTCATGCACTTGGTCATCTTGTATTTGTTTGTTGTCATGTTAGTTCGAATTGCATACTTCGTGATTGCACTGTTCTCTGCATTTACTTGGTTGTTGACACTTGTATCACTACATACTGGTGTGTTTGCCTTTGTTAAACTTTGGCCTTTGTTGGATCATATGTTTTTAACATATTGCTGTGTTGATCTTGTACTTGTTTACTTTACTTGAGTCTGGTCATTTGGGTTTGTTGTGCACTTGTCTTCTGTTTGGTCTGCACTTGTATATTCTCCATTTTGCATACTAGATTGTATTGAGCTCGACATGCTTTATGTTGCAGTCATGTGCTGTTGAGTTGTTGTTTGGACATTTGCTTGTGTGATCTTGAGTTTCTGGTTATTAGTGCACTGTCACTTGTGTATTGCCTTTGACATCCATGTTCTTCACTGTTTACATCACTAGACTTTGACTTGGTCTTTGTTGTAGTTGCTATTCCTTTGTGTCACTGCATCCATTCTGGTTATTACTGCATGTGCCCAGTTGATGTTCTGTTCATTGCTTCGAGTTGTTGTACTGATTTGAACTTCTGCAGTGTTCATTAGCTCGTGTACCTGAACTTGATTCACTTGGGCTTGCAGTCTTCGTTTCTGCTGTGACACTTGTGATATTCATGTTGATTGCTTCATGACTTCGATTGTTTGCATACACTTCATGCAGTCTTCAGTTTGTACTTCTGGTCTTTGCACCCTTTCATGTTGATTTTTGAAATTTTACTTGAGTTGAATCCAGTTTAAAAAAACTCGGGTTTGACCTTGTGCTCGTGTCGTGATTTTCAATGTATTGCACGTGAGTTGAACCCGGCTTTTCATTTGGGTTTGACCTGTGCTCACCTGACCCTGTAGCATTATCAAGTGTATACCGATGTGCACGGCCTTGTGGCATGTACAATGATACACTGTGCATGTCACACTGTTCGTGTATGATGAATTCAAATGTAAATGATGACGAACAACCCAAATAACTGAGGCAAATCATATTTTCAAAAAAATCATATTTCATTCTATATTGCAAAAATATTTCTTTTTCAATTTTACTGCGTTAGTGAATATTTTTGCAGATTGCTCAGATGCTGGATTCAAACTGGAATGCAGTTGAAGACAAAATACGAGTGTGAGTGATATGTAGTGAGGTTATTAATGTAAATTGAATTGTGATGTATTCAAAGATGTATATAAATAGTGAGAGCTTGAATTTGTACTATTCAAGATTGTAATAAATATTTGTTTGAATAAAATTTCTGTTTGAATTCAAATTCCATTCAAATTCTGTGTAATTTATTTTATTCAACAAATATTTATTTAATCTATGAAAAATAGAATAGTACGTTAAAAAATACATTTAAATGAATGTATATATGTTTATTATCATCAAACAAAAAAATCATATGCTCGCATATTCCACAGATTTTGCTGGCAACTTTATTTATTCTCTGGATTCTTCTCTTAGTGACCTTGATTCGACTCCTATGGTTAGATTATATTCCGATGTATTTGGTGAAGTCACTTCTTTACCTTCGAAGCGGGAAATTGATTTTCGGATTGATCTTATTCCTGGTGCTCGACCTATTGTTCTTCCCCTAGAAGAATGGCACCCCGCAAGAAGGTTGAGTTAAGGAATCAAATTGAGGACTTGTCTTCCAAAGGTCTGATTAGGCCTAGTTTATCTGAATGGGGAGCTGCGGTGATTTTTGTCACCAAGTCTGATGGTTCCCTTCGGATATGTGTTGATTATAGGGAGATGAACAAGCTCACTATGAAAAATAGATATCTAATACCTCGTATCAATGACATGTTTGATCAGCTTCATGGTGTCACGGTTTTCTCTCAGCTTGATCTTACCACTGGTTTTCATCAGCTTAGGTTTGCCGAGGATAGCATTCCCAAGACTACTTTCCGCACTGAGAATGGTTTTTATGAATGGTTGGTCATGCCTTTCGGTTTGACTAATGATCCTGCATTCTTTATTGATTTGATGAATCGTGTTTTTTGTGTTGTGCTTAATAAATTTGTGCTAGTCTTGGTTGATGAGTTCCATGTCTTCTCTAAGACCCAGGAAGGGCATGAGTCGCATTTGAAATATGTTCTAGAGAATCTCATAAATCATTAGTTGAAGGCTAAATTTTCTAAATGCCATTTCTGGAAGGATGAAGTCCGATATCTTGGGCATATTGTTTCTAGTAATGGAGTTTCAGTTGATCCAGCCAAGATCGCTGCGATCAATGTGAGTCATTCTTTCTTCTCTTTTCTTTATCATTTAATAATTCTATCTTTCCTATTTTCCTTATTTTTCCCTATTCTGTTTCAGGATTGAGAAACTCCAAAGACTCCATCTGATATTCGTAATTTTTTAGGCCTTGCCGGTTATTACCGGAGATTCATTGAGAATTTTGCTCGGATTGTTGCACCTCTCACAGCTTTGACTCGGAAGAATGCCAAGTTTGTCTTGAGTGATCAGTGTAAGGCTGCATTCAATGAGTTGAAGAGCAAGCTAACTTCCACACCAGTTCTTACTGTTCCGCATGGAAGTGAGGGATTTACAGTATATATTGATGTTAGTCATGAGGGTTTGGGTGTTGTTCTAATGCAGGATGGTAGGGTCATTGCCTATGCTAGCCGTCAGTTGAAAACCCACGAGGCAAATTATGCTGCTCATGATTTAGAGTTGCTTACTGTTGTCTTTGATTTGAAGCTTTGGAGGCATCATCTTCTTGGAACCAAGTTTGAGCTTTTCACCGAACATCAGCCTCTGAGATATCTTCCCCCAGAAGGATTTGAATCAGAGGCAAGTTCATTGGCTTGATTTTCTAGCTTCTTACGACCTCGATATTAGCTATACTCCCGGTAAAGCTAATGTTGTGGCCAATGCTTTGAGTCGGAAGAAGGCTTTGCTGTGTCAACTAATTGTTTCTTCTTCTCCTCATCTGGATCGTATTATGGCTAAGAAGGATGAGGATGAGATTCTTAGATTGATGAAGGAGAGTGTTCTTAGCAGGGTTGGAGGTAGTAGTGGTAGTGGTGGAGCTCAGATTGATGATAGAGGGATTTTGAGGATTAATGGCAGGATCTGTGTTCCGAATGTTGATGGTTTGAGGCAGGAGTTGCTTCAGGAGAATCATCGATCCAGGTTTTCTATTCATCCTGGTGTGTCGAAGATGTATAGGATATGAAGAAGCTTTATTGGTGGAAGAGGATGAAGAGGGATATCTCTATCTTTGTTAGTCGGTGTGCGACTTGTCAGCAAGTCAAAGCCGATCACCAGAAGGCCCCTGGTTTGTTGCAGCCCCTTGAGATTCCCAGTTGGAAGTGGGAACAGGTTTCCATGGATTTCATCGAGTGTTTACCGAAGACTCGGAGGGGTAATGAGAGTATCTAGGTTATTGTTGATAGACTGACAAGTCAGCTCATTTCATTCCAGTCAAGTCTACTCGTTCTACTTCTAGCTTATCTGAGATCTACATGAGAGAGATCGTTCATCTCCATGGTGTTTCTCTCAGTATTGTTTGTGATCGTGACCCTATCTTTACCAGTCAGTTTTGGAAGGCTTTTCAGGAATCTCTGGGTACTCGTCTAAATCTGAGCACTGCTTACCATCCACAGACCGACGGTCAAACGGAAGAGTGAATCAAATTCTCGAGGATCTTCTTCGTGCTTGTGTGCTTGATTATGGAGGATCTTGGAAAGATTATCTTCATCTTGCCGAATTTACCTACAATAATAGCTATCAGGTATAATCTTATCTTCTGTTTTTCAGTCTATTCTTGATCTTTTTATCTATCTCATTCCATATTTGCATTCAGGCCAGTCTCAAAATGTCTCTGTTTGCTGCTTCATATGGACGACCTTGTAGATCCCCATCTTGTTGGAGTGAATCCGGTAATCGTCTGGTTCTTGGTCCTAATGTGATTTTGGAAGCTTCTGAGAAAGTTGAGGAGATTAAGAAGAGGTTGAGAGCCGTTTAGGATAGGCAGAAGAAGTATGCTGACAGGCGTAGGCAGAATTTGGAATTTTCTTTTGGTGATCAGGTGTTCTTTAATGTTTCTCCCTTGAGGAATGTCATTCGCATTGGTCGTAGAGGGAAGATTTCTCCTAGGTTCGTTGGTCCTTTCCGCATTGTGGAAAGATTTGGTTCTTTGGCTTATCGTCTAGATTTTCCCGAGAAACTTTCTGGAGTGTATGATGTATTTCATGTCTCGTATCTTCGTCGTCATCTTGATGATCCATCTCTTATTGTCCAGCCTTCTGTTCTTGATAGTTTGGATATTGAGCCTAATCTGACTGTTGAGAGGAAGCCACTTCGTATTGTCGACGGAGGTACGAAGCAGCTCAAAAGGAAATCTGTTAATATGGTCAAAGTACAGTGCAGTACTGACGATCGAGATTGTACCTGGGAAACGGAGGAGAGCATTCGTGCTTCGAACACGGAATTATTCATTTCAGGTACTATTTTATTTTTCTATCTTGTTTCTCTTTATTTTCCTTTCCGTTCTTTTCGAGGACGAAAAGATTAGAGTAGGGGAGAGGGTAACAACCCTAAATTTTTGAATATAATTTAAATTTTACTTTATTTCATTTTTAAACTATTTTAAATTTGTTTTATTTGTGAGATTTCATTTATAAATATTTTTAAAGTGATAATAGAGATTTTCCAAAATTTATTGCATTTATTTCCTATTTTTAAAGGCTAGTTTCTATTTTTCTGCTATTTTCTTCATTTAAATTATATTTAGTTACAATTTTATTTATTTATTTTTGTGAATGTATTTTATTTTATGTTCTTATATTTATTTATAAATATTTTTCCAAGTCCACAAAATTTTTCCAAACTTTATTCCATTTATTTTCAAATTTTCTAAACTAGTTTTCATTTTTTGTGCTATTTTCTTATTTTAATCATATATAATTAATATTTATTTATATTTTGTTTAATTGTTATATTTTCGAATTTTATCTGAATTTATAAGCATTTTCAGTTATTTAAATTTATAAAATCAAATTTGAGAAATTTGAAAGGTTTTGGTGACCTTTTATTTCTTATGACGTTTTATATTCTCACCTTTTCACATTTCAACCATATCTTTTCATTCAATTGGCCATATCTCTTCATTTCTTCAGCTGCCTACCTCATTTCTCATTCACGTAAACAACATTTCTTATCTCATTTCTGAAATTTTTTGGCCATAGCTTGTGAAAAGAAATTGGTAAAAATTTATTTATTTTCCATAGTTTTATGCTTGAATTCGTATTGTTTTGCACTTGTCTCTTCTTCCTTTAGGTTCGGCCTTGCTTCTCCACAAGCGCTGCCACATCCACCACCACCTGAACGTGTCACAACCACCACCTCCTCACTGGCCACCCCAAGCCGAGCCACCATAGTTTGATGATCCTTCACCAAATGCTCCAAAACTCCAACTACATACCATAGCCGAGCATAAATGTTTCCATCAACTTCAACACCCCTTAGCCGCCACCTGCTCCACCGCCTCTAGCTGACCTGAAACACCTTTTCCATTTCACCTCTTGACCATTCCAGAGATGGTCGTGCCCCTTATGGCCTTGACCGAGCCTTGCTTTGCTTGAAAAACCATGTAATGTTGCTTGTTAGTGTTGTTTTGCATCACCACACCTTTGCACCATCTTCAAACATGTTTGTCTGACCCACATCCATCCACAACCTGATCCAAACCCTTGCCTTAGACACGTATCCCGCCTATGGCCGAGCCTAAAGAATGTTGGAAGCAAGTGCAAAGCATTTCAGCTTTGATTTATGCAGTTAATTCTTGCATAGTTTAATCGTTTTTGGTTTGAAAGCTTGCAACTGTTGTATTGTTTTGTTTGATTTGTTTTCAAGGGAATTGACCTTTGGCTCTCTCACTCAAATCTGTGTCGTGCTTTCATGCCTCCAAAGATCATTGTTTGTGTGTTTCAGTTGTCATCTCCATCTTAAACTTGTGAGTTATTCTCACTAGACAATTTGTACCTATATAACCAGTAAATTGACCTCTTTTGAATCTGTAAAATGCATCACCATATTATATCAATTATGCTACGATTATATGATGTTCACCCATGCTTATTCACCTTTTATATCATATATTACTGTTATATTATGCTGTTCTGTTATTTTTAACAGTTTATTACACTGCAAGTTCCCTTTAGATTAGAATCACTATGGGTTGAAATGATACATACCCGAACGGACTTTAGAATAGGGGAAAATCGTTATGGGATGAAATGATAGGCCTGAGCGATTTTCAAATTATTTAATTTACTTGGGACTGCGGGTTTGAAATGATAAAACCCGGGTTTTCTTTGTAAATTACGGGTTGAAATGATATATTACCCGTATCACTTTACCTAGCGTAGAAAATTATATATACAGGCTCGTAGTTAAAATATGTTTTCCTAAAATTTTAAAAATATTTTAGAAATGTAAATGTTAAAATATTTTTATAAAACTTAATTAAAAATGATTCTTGTAAAATATTATTGATTTTCTAGAAATTTATAAGTGAAATAAATTACGGAAAAGTTAGAAAATTTGAATATAAGTTATTTTGGAAACTTAAATTTGGTGATAATTGGAATTTAAATTAAATATGAAATATGATAAATTTATGATAACTTGTATTAAAATGAATTTAAAGTGATTTTATAATATATTAATGATTTTTGAATAAAGTTAAAATGTGAAATGAATGAATATTTAAATTGAAATTTGGAAATATAACTTAAATTGGAATTTATGAATTTTGGTTTAAAAGTGAATTTTAAGCTAAGTAAATAAAAATGAAATTAAGTTATATTTGAAAATTTAAACTTAATTGTGAAGTTAAAATTTAATTTAATGAATTTAAAATTGAATGTTGAAATTTAATAAGTGAATTATTATTAAATATTGATTTTTGAATGGAAATTTAACTTTATAAAATCATGAATTTAAATGATGGTTATAAATGTGAAAATGTATGATTTCATAAGTTTAAAATGATATATATAAAATTTAATTGTTTGTGAAATTATATTGAATATTTGAAGTTAATTAACTGCGTTTTTGAAATGCTATTATTTCTAATGTAAAAGATAATACAGCATTTGTAAATGCCGTAGTTGATACAAATGAACCAAAAGGCTTAATTTAATTAAAGGCTATTATAGCATTTTTGTAAGTGCTATAATTATAACTAAGTTTTCTTTGAAACTAATGTAACCCTATTACAGCATTTTAAATGTTGTCTTTTGTTAAATTGAACTGTTTAAATGTGACTTTTCAGTAGCATTTTCTAAATGCTGTGAAAGGTGAATTTTCATTGTTTTGATAAATTTAAGTGAATAAATGAACTTTGAAAGTTTAAAATTTTGGAAATTTAATAATTTAATTATTAATTCTAATAACTTTATTTTTAGTGATTTAAAAGAAGTAATTCGACTTGAAATATAAACTATTTTTGAAATGAGAGTTGAAATGGTAATTTAAATTGAATAAAATGAATGTGGTTTTGAAATGATATGATAAGTTCGATATTTTGAAATTGATTTTTAATGATATTGAATTGTTAAATGATATTTTATTTTTGAGATATAAATACCATTTTTAAAATTATAACTACGGGTTATAATAACGATTGGTTGTTAATGTGACCGGGATCGGATATGGACATACTCTCTGTCGATACCGAAAATCACTTTAACAACTGTGTACGCAGTGGATATTCCAGAATGAAGTAGGATGGTGACGAAGTTCCTTTGGTACATTACATGGACCTAACTCCCGTGAGTTAGCTTAAGATGGCTAAAACATGAGTGATCTTGGGCAAAAGGAGGTAGCACCTCTGGCTGGACACACTTCTTCGATACCATTCTATTACTGTTGTGATCGATTGGGTGCGCCCCTTGATTTTGGAGTGTTGTTCGGGGTAGGCGTATGTGGCTGCTGCGTTACCACCAGCCCGTGTGCGTAATTAGTATATCTACCCTGGCATTGCCTTGTGTTCCGTGTCACCTACCATACCGAGCCTTTACTACGAGTTTGTTTTTCTCCTGTAGCCCATGGAGTATTTAGGGTAGTCTCCTGACCTGGAGATATGCTGATACTGGATGGACTACTGGGACTATTATGTGTGAAGGGTGATATGGGTTGCCCGGAATGCTATTTAAAAGTATGTTTATTTTACTGTAGACATTATTATAATAGCGCAATATTACTATATAGTAAATAGTTTAACGGATCCTTAGAGGATGGGCGGTCCCAGGCTTCCTTTAAGTTGCTTGTTATTTATTACAGTTCACTTGAGTTGGTTTACATTATATTAGTATAAATTGTCCCGACTCGAGTGTTTTGTGTTTTGCTTTACGCTCGGGTCAGCTTGAGTATTCACAGCTTTGGATTCTCTTTCTGGAGCTGGTCTTGCTGGAGTTTCTTCTTATCTACATTTATATCTACTTCTGTTTCAGCTGTTCTAGTTTATCTCATGTATTAGTGAACTTCTATGTATTTGGGATTTCTATTACGTTATTTTCAGACTATATTATGTATTTGGTTTGAGACTCTGTTATAGTAGCTTCATGAACCACTATGTTATTTTTATATTCTGCTGCGAGTTATTCTTATTGTTCTGTGTCTATGATTCTTTGTATTTGATTTCATTTGCTCCAAATTTATTTACAATCTGTTATTTCGCATCATTCAAGTCCGACGTGTGTGGATTATTGTCGATTTGAATGGTACGAAATGGCTGGTCGTGACAAAAATTATGACATATACATGCCTTGATGCTCACGGTTCAAGATAAAAAAATTGATTTTTTATATTAAGTATATGTTATTGAAATAGTATAAGCTTCATAATTTAAATATTACATCTTATACTATACAAAATATGATTTTAAAATTATATATACATAATATCATAATTGAAAAGCTTTCGAAATAAATAAAATAATATATATACATACTATATAAATATTATTCAAATCAATTAATTCATAATTAATAATAATAAATTATATATTATAAAAAATATGTTTTAGTTCCTATAAAATTAAATTTGTACCTGACATACTTTCGGCAAAAAAGTTTTTTATATAGTTTAAATATTTAAATACTTATGAAAATCAAAAATTAAATTTAAAATTGATACTTAAATTATAATATATATAATACTTAAACATCTACATATCATTTAGATATTTACTAAGAAATTTGAAGTTCAAATTATCTTTTGAAAATAATTTTCTTTAATTTTTTAATAAATTCCATATGATAGTTTATTTTTAAAATATCTAAAATTAAAAAAACAACTTTTGTTGTGAGGGTTATGAGAGGTATGTATATTTATTTTATATATTTTTTATATGTTTCATTTAGGTGTGTGTATATATATAGCATTAAATTATTTATAATATATACACCCACACACATTTATTTTAAAAATATTATTTTGTTATGAATTTTCTAGCAAAATAAATAAATAAATTTTTAGAATAATTTTTAATGATTTTAATATACATACACGTAATTATATATATACATATATGTAAATATTTTATAAATTCCATTTTTATATATATATATATATATTATCGATAAATAATTTCAAAATAAAAATATAGATATATATATATATATATGCAGTATTTTGTATACATAAATTAAAGTATATAAACATACATGTGGATGATATATTCTATATAAGAGGGGTTAACATGTTTACTACGGCGTAAATTCCAACACTTATACATGTGCATGTCAAACCTTGCACGCATTGCTATGTTACACATGCACATACATTTATATGTGTGTGTGTGTGTGTGTGTGTGTGTGTGTGTGTGATACACAAACATATAAAATATAATATTAATTACATACTATAAAACTACAATATAAATTTAAATAAAATAATGATTTAACTTAGAAAGAAATTTAGAAATGTTCTAAATAAACTAGATTTTATAGGCCCAATAAATATCCAAAGTATTTTTTTGAAATTCACTCATTTCTTCCACCGTAGGCCGGCCCAGTTCTAACAAGGATAGTATTCATAAAACTTCTTTTTGTACACATAACTGACTTTATGAGTGGTTAGTCATATCATTTGGATTAACCAATGCACTAGAAAATTTCATCGATACCTTGTGATTGAATCCTTAGATGATTACCAAATGAGTTCATGGTGGTATATATTGGTTACATACTTGTTTATTCGAAAAGTGAGGAAGTGCACGTGTTGCATTAGGAGAAGTGCTCAATACTCTCCGTAGGCATAAGCTAAAGGAAAAATTTAACGAATGTCACTTTTGACGAAAGGAAGTTTGCATTTTAGGACATGTTATCTCTGAGCATTGACTGGCATTCGATCCTAGTAAAGTGTTGTTGTACAAGATTGACATATACCAAAAAATGCTACGCAGATGAGAGGTTTCTTTGGTTTGGTTTGCCACCATAGGAAGTTCACTAAGGATTTCGCTAAAATTTCTGCATCGTTGACATGCCTTACCAAGAAAAATTTGTTTTTTAGAACTCAAATGCGAAGATGCTTTTATTAAGATGAAGGAGTTGTTTGCCAGTACACTTTTTTTAAGTACTCCCTAATGGTAAAAAGGAAAATAGCGATTCTCATGGTACATGACTGGATGCAGTGTTTATGCAGGAAGGTAAAGTTGTTTGTTATTCTAGTCGCAAGTGAAGGTTCACAAGAGAAACTACCCGACTCAAGATCTTGATTTAGTATTTATTATCTTTGCGCTCACATCATGGGGCATTACCATTTAGGGAAGCGGTTTTAGCTATTCACGGATCATAAGTCTCTGAAGTATTTAGTTTTCCAAAAGGATTTGAATTTGAGGTAGTAGAGGTGGATGGAGTTCTTACCATTACAAGATTTCATTATCTCATATGCTCCAGGAAAGGGAAATGTAGTAGCCGATGCCTTGAGTAAAAAACATGTGATGTAAGCCTTATGTTCTTGGAATGGAAACATTTGGAGTTCATTTCTACATTCGATTTTTGACATTCATCGGACATTATAGCAGGATTATTGGCGGCTTTAGATATTCAGCCTTCATTTATGGACCACACGGGTTCAATTTAGAGGCAGGACAAGGAGTTGATGGATATTTTTGAGAAGTTGAACAGGGAGAGAACTCGAGTCATTTGGATTGCTGTTCCATTGATCCAAAAGGGTAGTTGAGAAGAGATAGTGGGTAATGCGCTCCTCTCATTATGAAGTTGATTGATATGGTATTAGCTGAGTCCCATTATTCTAGGACGACCATTCATCCTAATAGTGACAAAATGTATCATGGTATGACGAGGCTTTTATTGGCTTAGTATGAAGAGCCATGTAGCAGAGTTAGTTTCCAAGTATTTGACTTATCAGAGGGTAAAGGCAGAGTAGAAGAAGCCTGATGGATTGTTATAGCCATTAGATATTCCGCGGTAAAAATGGAAAAGCATCTTTATGGACTTTAATGACGAGCTACCTAGGAGTGGAAGGAGGATTAGAGTAAGTCGACCGATTAACCAAATATGCTTATTTTATTATAGTTAGGAGCACAAGGAAAACTACATCTTTGGCTACATTATACGTAAGAGAGACAGTTAAGTTCCTTTGAGTTCCTACTAGCATTGTCATTGATCGAGATCCACTTTTCAATAGTGAATTTTGGAGGAGTCTTTAAAAGTCCTTGGACAACGAATTATACTTGAGTACCTCTTATCACCCATAGACCAATAGGAAAACTGAGAGGGTGAATCGAGTATTTAAGGACATTCTTCAGATGTGTATTTTGGATTTTGGAGGCTCTAAGGAGGACCACTTGCCATTATTGAATTTTGCATATGATAGCTATCAAGCAAGTATTAGGATGGCACATTTCAAGGCACTGTATGGGAGGTCTTGTAGATCACCATTTTGTTGGTAGGATACTACATATAGAATCAATCTTGGACTACATATGATAAGGGAGACATTGGAGGAAGTAGACTTTGATTCGTAGAAGGATGAAAACGGTCAAAGATAGGCAAAAATCATATACTAATTGGAAACATAGGGAGTTGGAATTCACGATGGGTGACATGGTCTTTGTGACGGTCTCACCACTTAGACAAGTTATAAGGTTTGGTAGTTCAGGAAAGGTATCACCAAGGTTTGCAAGGCCTTTTCCAATCATGGAGAGAGTGAGGAATTTAGCTTATAGAGTGGAGCTTATTGAAAGTTGGTGGGAGTTCACAATGTCTTCCATGTATCACATATGAGGAAGGGTCTACACAATTTAACCAGTGTGGTTGAGTAGAGTCAGTTGGAATAAGTTGAAGTTGAAAGAGAGTCATTTATTCACCATGCACCCACCCATATTGTTGAGTATGGGAAAAATGACCTACACAATGTAATTAGACTTGTTAGAGTCAAGTAGGGAGATGACCTGTTAACCTGCCTTTGAGGGAAACTAGATTTAGAAGATCAAAACAAGAACGGAACGATTTACATGCTTGGAAGTATGATCAAAAGAGCAAGAGAACTGGAGTCAAGATTTTTGGGACGAAAATTGGCTAAGTCCTCAAATCGGTGTCGAGTCATTTAACTGGGTACCGATTTGTTTTGTCAATTCATCCCACCCTCAAAACTTCATACATCACTTGTACTACTTCTTCAATTCGTGGTCAAGTGGTTTGTCATGGATTTGATCGACTATTTAGAAGATTAAAGAGCATACATTGAAGAAAACTGAATCAAAAGAAGATAGTCAAATTCAACTCAAAGCTAAAGATAAAAGACTTGGAGTAACTCACTACAGAGAATAAAAGACGACCCAATGCTCTAGGTTTGAAAAGCTCGGGTAAAACCAACTCAGTGTTGAGCTGTTCAACTTGATATTGAGTTGTCTTCTTGGCTCATGGGGGGTCTTGTGCTACTTCGGGCCAACTCCAGGACTTCAATGCCAACAGACCGCTGGCTCCATTCCTTCTATTTCTCTATAAATACTAACCAAATTGCAACCAAAAATGGATCAGATCTCTCTGCCATTGGGGACTTCTTTCTCTTATTCACTCTTATCCTCTACCTCTTAAATTCTTTAGAAGCTCCATTGTATATCTAAGATTCACTAGATAATGGTCAGATCTAAGGTAAGTAGTTGTAATCCAGAGAGAGAACTACTAATAAAAGAGATTAATGTGGACATAAGATGGAGATTACCCCGAACCACTATAAAAATTCTTGTGTCTCCCTTTATTTTATGCTTTTTCTTTTATTTTGAACAGAAATAGTGCTTTCATATGATTTCTGGAGTTGATCCATTTTTATCTGATTTCTGGAGTTGATCCATTTTTTGGTTAAAATTTTAGTGCTTTCACTAAGAACAAAGGACTAGATTTGAAGACCTGAGGTTTTAATCTAAAATTTGTTGGAGATGAAGAAATCTAACACTAGATCTAAGGCTTGAAGGATTTTTCCAAAGAATGGGACAATAAGGAATAGCTGGAGATGAGGAATTCAAAACCAAGTGCTAGGAGCTAATGCAGGAGCATTTGGAGTTGGAGCGGAACAAATTAGAACAATGCTCCCACCAATAGTGCAACTCGGTACCAACCTAAGTCCACTCGAAATTGAGGCAACTATACCCAGGGGACACACTGATGTGAACTTGGAATGTACTTGAATGCCAGAAGAAAACGATGCTCGAGCTAGAAATGCAAATCAAAATGTGAATGGACAACAACCGGAAGAGTATGTGCCAGAAACTCTTCGTAGGAATAGAGGGCCAAATTAAACCCGAAGAGTAAGTCGGAACACTAGTTTACAGCAAGAGGAGTATGTGCAAGAGTACGTGCTGGAGTACCTACACAGGAGCTAGTGGAAGAACATTGCCTTTGGTCAAAGACCTTCATTGGACAGTGAAAACTGAACTGCTGAATTGGTAAGGAGAATAATTAGAGGTAGACCCCTAGATTAGAGTTTAGAGGATGTTAACATGAACCCGTTCACTTCTAACATCCAAAACGCAAGAAATCCTCTCAGTTTCAAGCTCTCGACGCTAGAAATGTATGATGGAAAGTCGGATCGAAGGTTTATCTAATGAGATACATCTGATATATAGAAGTGTTGGGTGCTTTTGAAGAGGTAATGGGACAAAGCTTCCCGTTATACTTAACGGACTTGGCGACGATGTGGTTTAGACAGTTGGATAATAGGCTCATTAGTTCATGGACCGACTTAGAGAGTAAGTTCATGAGGCAGTTTAGAGTTAATGTCTCTCGATCGAAGAATGTGATGATACTATCAATCGTGAAACAAAGGCCCGAAGAGACCTTGAAAAGCTATTTGACAAGATTCAATGCGATAGCTGCAGCGATCGATATGTCGGATCCATCAATAATCTTAATGGTGACACTCTTTGGAGTCGAGAGCAAGACTGGCTTTAAGGTTTCACTAGAAAGGGATCCACGGATGGATCTTGTAAAACATGCACAATTGTAAGGTGACACTATTTAGAGTCGAGAGCAAGACTGACTTTAAGGTTTAAGTCTTCCTTAGTGACACACACACATGCACAATTGTAAAACATGCACAAGGCACAACAAACAGACGTCTGAAATTTTTAATTCAGACGTCTGTCTACTGAAACAAAAAATTGATTCAGCATAATATTTAGACATCTGAGTATAGGCCGAATTTTCCTATTTTCTTACTGTATAAATTTTTAACTATAAACAGACTTCTGAAATTTTATTTCAGACTTCTGAAAACGAATAGATGCAACTATTCAGCAAAGAGACACAACTCTTGATTCACATCTAATCATCGAATCTCTTCATGAATAATTGCAACTATTTGGATACTATAAATATAGGCTTAACCAAATGTTGTAATCATTGAATTTTACTCTAATTCTTTCTATCTTATCTATAGCATTCATATTCACAAAAGCTCTCTATTTCCATATTTCAAAGATAACAAATCTTCTCAAATCTTCAATATTCTTTCACGAACTACACTATTATCATCAAGGAAAGATCATAGGAAGGGTGTACATTTGACATATCCGTGTTATTAAGAACACAAGTAGTCAACAAACTCTTTTGTATTGTGAAAGTCCTCTTCAGCAGTTGAGGCAAGAAATCCCGTTTGGTTGTTTGGGTAGTTGTAAACCTATTCCTCTAGGTAAAGTGAGAGTTGTTTTTTGTTAGTGAAATTCCTAAGAGGAGCTTAGGGACGTAGGACAGTTGTCCGAACCAGTATAAATCTCTGATGTCACTTTTATTTATTACCGATACTCTGCTATCTACATATTTCTATTCCATACGATCCGGCTACAACATCTCTTTCAATTGGTATCGGAGCAAGGTCATCCAATAACCGTAACACCGTTATTTGATATCATGATAATATGGAAAGTAACATAAGTACCAACACAACCACTATCTCTACATTTGCCGAAGGACAATCTACTCAAAGACCGCCATTTCAATGGTTTACATTACAATTATTGGGCAACAAGAATGAGGATATATATGCAAGAAACCTATTTTGATGCCTGGAATGCAACTCAAACAGAATTCACAGCACCTACAACTAATTACTCTGCATGGATGATAGCTCAGAAAAATGAAGCAAGTGCAAATGCCAAAGCTATGAATATGTTATTCTGTGCTTTGGATAGAAATGAGTTCAATCGAGTTAGTATTTGTAATACTGCACATCAGATATGGGAAACACTCAAAACAATTCATGAGGGTACAAACAAGGTCAAACAAACAAAAATCTCAATGCTCAAAAACCAGTTCCAAAATTTCAAAATGAGACAAAATGAAACCATCAACGGCATGTACTTAAAATTTCAAGACATACTTCATGCCTTAATAGGGTTAGGAGAAAAATATAGTGACTTTGATATTATTTCAAAAGTACTAAACTCCTTAACCGACGAATGGGAGAGGAAGGTTTTAGCCATTGAGAAACCCAACGATTTATCAACAACGAAACCTGAAGAACTAATAGGTAACCTCATGTCTTATGAAGTAAATCTTCAAGCAAAAAATGACCAGGCACAAGAAAAGAAGAATGTAGCTTTTCATGCGGAAAAAGAAGAATCAAAATCAGAAGATGAGGATCTAGCGTTTATTGCAAAAAAAAATAAGAAATTTCTAAAATTCCGAAAGAGTGTCTTCAAAAAGAATTCCTAAAATAAACCTTCGTCTTCAAACTTAGAGAGTTTTAATTGTCACAAGAAAGGTCATATGATAAAAGACTGTTCGGAGCTAAAGAAAGAGAATCAGAAAAGCTTCAACAACAAGAATAAGAAAGACAAATTTAAAAGGAAGGCTTTTTCTATCGCATGGGACGATTCAGATTCAGATTCATCAGATGGTGATAGTGATAGCAACAATGAACAAGCAAATGTGTGCTTTATGGCTCAAGAATCTAAGGTTAGTGATTTATCTTATGATGATTTAATAGAAGTAAACACTAAATTTTTAAATACTATAAAAATTCTCAAAAAGAAACTTAAAGAGACACATAAAAATCAGAACAAAGCTGAATTTGAAAGAGATATGTTAAAAGATGAGAAAAAAATATTGGAAGAAGAACTTGAAAAGGTTCTAGAATCTCTCTCAAATTCAGATAGTCAACTTTTACTTTTGAGCCAAGAAATTGAAACTCAAAAGGCAAAGAATGATGAAATTATTTCTGACAATCACAATTTAAAAAATAAAATAAAACAAGTTGAATTAGAAAATACTAGTCTTCAAATTAAATTAGATAACATTACTAAAAATGTTTCTAATTTTAATATAGGAAGAGAAAATTTAACTAGAATTATCGAAAATTCTCAATCCTCTTCAAATAAAAATGGATTAGGTTTTAAAAACGAATCAAAAATTCTTTCAAAGAAAAATACTAATTTTAAGAAGGAAGATAATTCAAAAAATAGCATAGTATTGAAAAATAACATACTAAGATTCACTAAAAAGAAAAAGGAAATCAAAATATGGGTTCCGAAAACAAACAATAATTTAATTCGGAACAAATATATAAAACCCTTTATAGAAACAGTTCACAAAAGTAGTAAATATCTTTATAAAAGGGATACTAAACTCACTTGGGTTTGGTTTCCTAAGATCTAACTCTTAGGACCCTATTAAAAGGTGGGTTCCAATATATTTATTAATATTTTTTACAGGTCCCACTCAAGACAAGAAAATGGATTCTGGATAGTGGTTGCTCAAAACACATGATCGGAGACAAAGAAATGCTGACAAATATTTCATACTTTGATGGTGGCTCTGTTACGTTCGGAGATAACTCAAAAGGTTTCATCATTGGCAAAGGAGATGTGTGCAACTACGATATATCAAATCTACCCCTTATTACTAATGTTTCTTTAGTTAAAAACTTAAAACATAATTTATTAAGCATAAGTCAACTATGTGACAAAGGCTTTAAAATAACCTTTTCTGAAAATAAATGTGGTATCTTTGATCAAAATAAAAATCTTATCTTTGAAGGAAAAAGAGATAGAAATATTTATGTTTTAAACATGAAAATTAATAATAATAAAGATATGTGTTTAATGGTCAAAGATATGATCCTTGGCTATGGCACAAAAGGTTGTGTCAAATAAATTTTAAATCTGTTCAAAAACTTTCAAAAAATGAATTAGTCAAAGGCTTACTAAAAATAAATTTTAAAATAAATAATCTTTGCAATGATTGTTAATTAGGAAAATGAACTAAATCATCTTTTAAGCCTAAGAAAGTCATTTCAACTTTACAACCATTAGAATTATTACATATAGATTTATTCGGACCAACACAGGTTCAATCCATTAATCATAATCAATATTTTTTTGTAACAGTTGATGATTTCTCAAGATATACATGGACGATATTTATGAAAAACAAAAGTGATACGTTTGATTATTTTAATTTTTTTTAAAAGAATTCAAAATATTAAGAATTTAAAAGCCAAAAATATAAGGAGTGATCATGGAGGCAAATTTGAAAATGAATCATTTGAATTATTTTGTAAAAAGAAAGGAATAAATCATAATTTTCATTTCCTAGAACTCCATAACAAAATGGAATTGTAGAGAGGAAAAATAGAACTCTACAAGAATGCGCAAGAACGTTATTAAATGGAAGTGCACTACCAAAGCATTTTTGGGCAGAAGCTGTAGCAACTGCGTATTATGTATTAAATCGTATTTCCATACGACCTTTAACTAAAAACACTTCATATGAACTTTTTAATGGAAGAAAACCTAATATTTCGTATTTAAAATCTTTGGGTCAAAATGTTTTATTCTTAACACAAAAGACCAGCTTGGAAAATTTGATCCAAAAGCCGACCATGGAATTTTCGTAGGTTACTCAGAATGAAGTAAGGCATATCGAGTTTTGAATAAACGAACAAATGCAATAGAAGAAACTTTACATGTATCTTTTGATGAAAACTTTGATAAAAATACAATCATTAAAGATGATGAAGAAATTATATCTAACACTGAAAATATAAGTTTTGAAAATACTGAAAATATTAATCAAAACAATAACAATCAAATTCAATCTCCTCGTAGAATTCTATGAGATCATCCTACACAAAATATAATTGGAGAGATTATTCGCAAGTTCAAACAAGAAATCAACTAAACCAAATGGGTCATGTTGCTTTTCTTTCAATTTTTAAGCCTAAAAATCCAAAAGAATCTTCAACAGATGAATACTGGATTATTGCCATGCAAGAAGAGTTAAATCAATTCGAACGAAATAACGTTTGGGAGTTAGTTCCTCGTCCTGATGACAATCAGTTATTGTAACTAAATGGGTCTATAAAAATAAAGCAGACGAATTAGGAAATATTACTAGAAATAAAGCAAGATTAGTAGCACAAGGCTATAATCAAGAAGAAGGAATCGATTACGAAGAAACGTTTGCTCCTGTTGCAAGATTAGAAGCAATACGTATTGTACTAGCTTACGCTTGTTTTCATAATTTTAAACTTTATCAAACGGATGTTAAAAGTGCTTTCTTAAATGGATTTATTAAGGAAAATGTATATGTTGAACAAACACCATTATTTATTCATGAAAAATATCCAGATTATGTATATAAACTAAAGAAAGCCTTATATGGTCTAAAACAAGCACCTCGTGCTTGGTATGACAGACTTAAAAACTATTTAATTAACTCAGAATTTCGAGTCGGAAAAGCTGATCAAACTTTGTTTATTAAAAAATACTAATAAAGTTATTTTAATTATACAAATATATGTAGATGACATTATATTTAGTTCAACTAATGAAAAATTATGTGAAGAATTTTCAAATAGGAGAACTATCATATTTTCTCGGGCTTCAAATTAAACAATTATCTAATGGTATTTTTATAAATCAAGAAAAATATTATAATAATTTAATTAAACGATTTTCAATGGAAAACACATCTGGAAAACCTACTCCTATGAGTACTACAGCTCGTCTCGATCGAGATGAAAATGGTAAAAATGTTGACCAAAAATTATAAAGAAGTATGATAGGGTCGCTACTTTATTTAACTGCGAGTAGACCAGACATTATGATGAGTATATGTTTATGTGCTAGATTCTAAGCAAATCCTAAATAATCACATTTAAGAGCAGTGCAACAGATTCTACGATACATTAATAATACTAAGGACTTCGGTCTTTTCTATCCGAAAGAATGTCCATTTGAATTAGTATCTTTCAGTGATGCTGATTTTGGTGGATCTCAGACAGATAGAGAAAGTACAAGTGTACGTGCCATTTCATTGGAAAGTCACTTGTTTCTTGGTTTAGTAAGAAACAGAATTGTGTATCACTCTCAACGTGTGAAGCAGAATATATATCTGCAGCTTTAGCTTGTGCACAGGTTATTTATATGCAACAGACACTCAGAGATTTTGGAATAAATTTATCAAAATCAACAATTTACTGCGACAATACAAGCGCAATAAATCTGTCTACAAATCCTGTAAATCACTCATGTACAAAACATATTGATATTCGTCATCATTTCTTACGAGACAATATCGAAAAAGAAATTATCAACCTACAACATATTTCAATCAAAAATCAAATAGCTGATATATTTACCAAACCACTTTTAGAAAATTCATTTGTTAAACTACGTCGAGAATTTGGTTTAATATCAGTAAAAGACATTTAAATTTTTAATAAAGAATATAAAAATAAACTACAAAATTTTAAAATCAAAATTATCATCACAACAAAGGTCAGAGTTGAACTTAGGTCACTTGACTATAAGTTTGATAACCTAACCATTTGAGCTATACACTTGAATTAGCTACATAATATTACATAAACTAAAAAATCCTTCTAAGACCATTCATTTAAAAATCAATTATTAACCGGTAATTCAATCTCTGGCTCTAAACTCCTATTGATTTTACACCACACTTTTCTTATAACTCTAAACCTATATATACATGTTACAAACTAAAACAAAATACAACAAATTCTTTTCAAAAATTTCAAACTCTGTAGAAAAATGTCCTCCAACAAATCAAACTCTCCCATCATCATAACTTTCTCAACCGGTAGCTCAGCTGCATCACATCATCTTCCTACGCCAACGCCAAAACACGAGCCTGTTTATAAATAGGAAAATTATCGAACCGGGTATACACCAGATTCTAAGAAGGCTAAATGTGCGCTGTTTATCTCTCCAGATATGAAGAGAAATATTGATAAAATTCATCACTATCAACAGCAGCAAATAGACCTTCAACGTGAGTTGTATTTTGAACAAAAAGTAACGGCTAAACGCTTAAGCTTTCTTGAAAAAATTGGTTCAAAATTTTGCAGCTTAAAGAAAAAGGATGTGAGTGAACCCTTACCTCGATCGGTTAATCTGTTTAATCCATCTTCCTCATATCGTACATCAAACGATCCGATAAATCCTTGGGTCTCGCCTCAAAGACCTCAATATAGCCCAAATTCATGGGACAAGAACTATATGGCTAATGAGGGATGCAGAGAATTAACACCAAAGAAGACACCGTCACCAAAGAATTAATGTTGTACTATTTGTAATACTGCTAATTATTTTATATAATAAATGTATTAACAAATATACATATATTAATAAAAAAATAAAATTTGCAAAGAGCAGAACCAAAAACAATCCAGGAAACAGACGTATGTTTCAATAAAAACAGACGTCTGAATGCTGAAGTCAACTTAATTTTTAAAGAAGATTCAGACGTCTGGTTTCCCTAAAACAGACGTCTAAAAAAGAGAAAAGTGAACTAATTTCTCTCGGGTTTAAAATTGGATAAAAACATACGACTGTTTTAGATTTTCAGACTGCTGATTTTCTCTGAGTCAATTTTTGAAAAAGGCACGTCCTCTTTTTTACCCACCACTTCATCTCCTCCACTCATTTTTTTACTTTCCCCTTTTTACAACACAAAAACCTTACCTCCGTTATTCTTAAATTTCAAAAATCAACACTTCAAACAAACCAAAATCAATGGCAAATATACCAAAACGTTCAAGACAACAAGAATCCGAGCTTTCATCCGAAGATCAAATCCAAAGATGGCTATGGAATGACATTGCAAAGGAAAGGTATAAAGCTATGAAAAATTCAAAATTCTTTGAAGAAGCTTTTGTAAAATTTGATGCTTTTCACAAATATCGTCTACAACAATATGCTAGGCACTTCAATTTTGAATCTTTAGTAGATTTTAATATGAACAATGTCAAAATTTACCCTTTGCTTGTCAAACTTTTCTTGGCTAATCTGAACTTGGATCATCATACACCAATGAATATAACTGATTGCATATGGTCTATAGTTTGCGGTAAGTGTATTTTTCTTCTGATTCAACGTCTAGGGCAAATTTTGCGTTGCGCGTGGCAAGGTCAAGATATTGACACTATAGAAGTTAACATGGAAGAACGTAATGAAGTTTCTCATAAGTTTTTGTCCGACAATTTAGTTAACTTGAAAAATCTTACCTCCACACATCTACGTCCACAAGCACGTCTCCTAAATCGCATCTTAGTCCGAACAATTCAACCAAGGAAAGGAAGTTATGAAAAAGTATATAAATGGGATTTTCAAGCTTTATAGTGCTTACATTACACGTATTTTTATTGAGTGTCAAATTGATATACCGAACATTTCTACCTGAAGTGTCAAAGTGATGGGACTAAAAACATTGAAGCATATGGATATTGACCCGAACCCATCAACATTAGAACATATGTCTTTCCAAGCTTGGCAAGAACATATCGCATCACAGCCAGAAACTCCAATAGCGGAATCATCTTCTCATCGTCATTATTTTGTTCAAGAAGAAGAAGAGAAAGAAGATATTCAAATTGTTTCTCCCAATCTTCTGCCTAAGCAAGCATTGGCTGTACTCTCTCGCAATCAGTCAAAAATTTACAAAGATTTGAAGCGTTTTGAGCATAAGAACGATAAAAGGTTTGATTCTTTAAGAAACTTTCTTAACAAAATTTGGGATAAAATTTCATGCATCGGACCTCAATCTTCTCAAGCTTATGATCCGGCTCCATTCCAATGGCCTTCGAGTTCTAACAATGAAGAAGCCCCAGACTCAAGCTCTGGACATGATGGATCTAAAGGAGGTGATGTAAGTATTGACCCTGGCTTGACGGTCATGGAAAGTTCGTAATCTCGGTATGATCTTTATAATATTTTTTTAACTAAAACTGTACTATGGTTTGTAATATTTTTTGGTACTCCGCTTTATTTGGCACAAAACTCTACTATGTGTCTGCTTTGTTAGTAAACTCATATGTATGTGCATATTGTGTACGTTATTGTACGTTATAAATCTTATTGTGCATATTTATCTTCACTTATCTATCTCCATTTTGTCAATGACAAAGAGGGAGAAAATATGTGCATATCGACAGGGGGAGTTACATATATAGTTGTCATTATCAAAAAGGGGGAGAATGTTGAATCTCTCCTTACAGCGATTTTGATTATGACAACTATACACATATATTAGTATCGATTAACCTTGTTTTGCAGGAAGAAACTCTACAACAGGAAAATTTCAAGGGCTTAGTTAGAGTCTATGTGTATTAGTATTTGTTAAAATCTTCCTTGGTGACACACACATGCACAATTGTAAAATATGCACAAGGCACAGTAAACAGACGTCAGAAATTTTTAATTCAGACGTCTGTCTACTGAAAAAAAAAATTGATTTAGCATAATATTCAGACATTTGTTCTGAAATATTCAGACGTCTGAATATAGGCCGACTTTGCCTATTTTCTTGCTGTATAAAGTTTTAACTATAAACAGACTTCTGACATTTTATTTCAGACTTCTGAAAACGAATAGATGTAACTATTCAGCAAAGAGACACAACTCTTGATTCACATCTAATCATCGGATCTCTTCGTGAATAATTGCAACTATTTGTATACTATAATAGAGGCTTAACCAAATGTTTTAATTGTTGAATCTTACTCTAATTCTTTCTATCTTATCTATAGCATTCATATTCACAAAAGCTCTCTATTTTCATATTTCAAAGATAACAAATCTTCTCAAATCTTCCATGTTCTTTCACGAACTACACTATTATCATCAAGGAAAGATTATAGAAAGGGTGTACATTTGACATATCCGTGTTATTAAAAACACAAGTAGTCAACAAACTCTTTTGAATTGTGAAAGTCCTCTTCAGCAGTCGATGCAAGAAACACCGTTCGGTTGTTCGGGTAGTTGTAAACCTATTCCTTCGGGTAAAGTAAGGGTTGGTTTTTGTTAGTGAAATTCCTAAGAGGAGCTTAGGGACTGGACGTAGGACAGTGGTCCGAACCTGTATAAATCTCTGGTGTCACTTTTATTTATTACCGATACTCTGCTATCTACATATTTCTATTCCATACGATCCTATTGCAACGTCTCTTTCAAGGACAACCAACCACGACAATACATGAGAAATCGAACTGCAGTAGTGCGGCTGGAGCAACCACCATCTATGGCAAATGCATCAAGGATAAACCAAGGATCTGTTCCGAGACTCGAAATCCCATGATTGGGATAAACGGGGCTCGAATATGATTTCCATGCTTTTTTCTGTTTCTTTTCTTGCATTTTACTTTATGTATTGAGCAATGAAGATAATAATAACCTCAGGCTGATTTCACTTGCATAAGATCCAGAACGGTCCCTTGGAATGCTCTGACTCAGATGTCTGAGACTACTACTTAGGACGATAATAGCCTTAGACTACTTACACGTGTATGAGGCCTAGATTGGTCCCTAGGCTCGCTCTGATTTGGATGTTTGGGATGAACACTTAGGATTTTCACTAGTTTTCTTTAATTTGATTTGAATATTTGAATTTTGAAAAATCCACATGAATGTTATGATCAAAATTGATTGCTTTAAGTTTCGTCCGAAGAGACGAGACCAGAGTGTAGGTTGCAAGTCCACTCATCGGAGAGCGCGCAGATGGACTTGTATGATATTGACTGCTTTAAATCCAGTCCGAAAAGACGTGACCGGACTGTAAGGTGCAAGCTTCATTACCGGAGAGAGAATGGATGGACTTGACAAAAGGTAAGTCCCCACACTGGAGAGTGATCGGATGGGCTTGCTTGGTCATTGAGTTCCTTTGTCGAAGAGCAAGTGTATTCAGTAAGAAATCGAATAAATAAAAAACCCTAGATTAAGGGATAAACTATCTAGAAAGATCGAATCTTGGATTGGATCGCGAATGATTCAGAGATACTGTGTGTTAAATTGAATGTAAAATGACCTTGGGAGACTAAATCTTAGAACGAATACAGATTTTATAAAAGGATTTGAAAGCCTTGGAATTGGAAATAGGTAAATCCTAGATGAACTCGGGATAATGATATGTCATGTAAAAACTTCGAATGAAATCAAAATGATAATAGTGTAAAAACAACACTTGGATGAGGACCGGCATCCAAAAAGAAAACTATACGAGGTCTAGAGCGACCTCTGACTTGTTAGAGGATCCAAAGGAATAGGATGATTCACCAAGGTTAAGATCAACGGATAGCTGAAGAGCTTAACTATCAAAGACTGATTCTTAGAAATTGTTCCTGAGAAAAGCACTCCTCATTCAAAAGGCGTACATTGGAGGGGGAGGAAAATGTTAACCTGCTTTTGACCTAAAGCATATTTCAACTGGAATTAGAAGAAATAAGAAAGGAATGATTCATGGACTTGGAAGTACGATCGAAAGACCAAGAGAATTGGACTCGTGAGTTTTGAAGGAAAATTGGCTAAGTCCTCAACTCGATGCCGAGTCATTTAACTCGATACTGATTTGTTTTGTCAGTTCATCTCTTCCCCGAAACTACATGCAACACTTGTACTACTTCTTTGATTCGTGGTCAAGTGATTTTTAAAGATTTGATGAACTATTCAAAAGATTGAACAGCAAGCATTGAAGAAATCAGAATCAAAAGAAGATAGCCGGAATCGACTCAAAGCAAAAAAAGTTCTTGGGACAACTCGCAACAAAGAAGAAAAGATGACCCAAAGCTCAAGGTCCGAAAAGGTTGGGAAAAAACAACTCAGTGCCGAGTTGTGAAGTGTAACGACCCGGAAATTTCGATCCCAAAAATTTCCAGATAGTTAAAGAAAAGAAGAAAGAGAAAGAAGAAGAAACAGAAACTCAAACTCAGAATCTCACATTCGCAGCGGATAAAATATAATATCACTCAAATAATAGTTATACAAAGGAAACTGTACTTGTCAAATTACACTTTATTATATCAGAGTTAGAACAGCTTTACAAAACAGATAAATCTATCTTTTCAGATACTATAATATATTAACATCAGAAGCTCTCCATACGTTCCTGCTCTCCAGCTCGCCTCCTGAGCTCCAGAGCGTCCTTACCTGAAAATCTGTAATACTCGGTCTGACCTGGGTGTTACATTGATGTAATGCTCGGGTCAGACCGAGTATTACAGACTTTCAGGTAAGGACGTTCTGGAGCTCAGGAGGCGAGCTGGAGTGCTGTAACGTATGAAGAGCTAAAGATATGATATATTACATTATCTGAAACAGATTGATTTATCTGTTTTGTGATTGTAAATCTGTTGTAACTCTGATATATATATATATATATATATATATATATTAAAGTGTAATTTGATAAGTACAGTTTCCTTTGTATAACTATTATTTATGTGATATTATATTTTATCCGCTGCGAATGTGAGATTGTGTGTTTCTTTTCTGTTCTTCTTCTTCTATCTTTTTCTTCTTTTATCTAACTATCTGGAATTTTCGGGATCGAAATTTCCGGGTCGTTACAGTTCAACTTGGTGTTGAGTTGTCTTTTAGGCTCGGGGGGTCTTTTGCTCTCTTGTGCTACTCTGGGCTGACTCCAGGACTTCAATGCTAACGGGCCTTTGAGTTCCATCTGTTTCTCTATAAATATTGGCCCGCCTTCAACCAAAAGAGGATCAGATCTCTCTGTCGTTGAGGAATTCTTCCTTTTCTTCACTCCTATCCGCTACCTCTCAAATTCTCTAAAAACTCTAATGTAAATCTAAGATCCACTAGACAGTGATTAAAGTGGTCATATGCTGAAGATTATCTCGAACCACTATAAAAAAATTGTATCTTCCTTTACTTTTGAACATTTTCTTTTATTTTGAATAGAACTGGTGCTTTCATCTAAATTTGGGGTGTTGACCCTTTTTTTGGGTTAACAAAAATCAGTTGAGTGTACTTGGAAGCCTAAGGAGAAAATCCAAGCTACCCTTCCAGAGCTTTTTTCTGGTATGTTTTCATTCAGTCTAATATAATAATTAGTGTATTAAGTAATTAGCTTACTATATTTGATAGTTACGAGTGATTGGATGTTAGGCATGGTTGTTAACTTCTCATTAGGACATTTTTTGGATGATGGTTGCTAAAGGATGTATTATTAGTTAACATTGCACATATGGGCTGATACGTTTGTGTTGAGCCCTACGACACACATGTAGTTATCCATTTTATTTTATCATTTATATGCATAATGGCTATTGCATTTTTGCATATGTATTGATGGTTTCTCATTCTTACAGAATTGCACGCATTGGATGTTGCATACATTTTGGATACATGACATAAGCATGCATTTCAAGAGGTCAATTAGTTTAAGAGGCCGCTTAATTTTACTTTACCTATCTGCTTATATGCATTCCATACCTATATGTACATACAGAATTAGATATTCTGAAGGTAAAGACAATGTCTACAAATGCTTGATGGTTGAGTAGATGGTTGTAGTTATTAGTTGTATGAGCGAATTATATTATTCTACCCTTAGACATTTCGGAGACAAAATCCTTTTAAAGGGGAGAATGTAACACCTCAAAATTTTTAGTAATAAATTAAATATTAATATTGGTAAAAATGTAATTTTACACAAAATGAAAGAATAGTATTTTTTCAAAAACATTGAATTAACCTCGAGGCCTATTTTGCTGCATCTAGAACATTGTTTACAATTAGAAAACATGTATAACTTGTTACATTTGATAATAGAGGGTAGAAAATGGCGAAAAATATGACAATTACATTTTCTTAAATATGGATTTTGAGTCTAAGTTAGAAAACCCTAGTTTTCGGCTATAAATTAGACCCTAGCCTCCACTATTTCTTATTCCTAACCATAGCCATCACTTCTAAATTTATTTCTCCTTTCTCTCTCTGTCTAAAACTACACAACCTAAAAAAAAAAATCCCTCGCTTCCAAAATATTCAAAATAAAAGTAAGAGTAAAACAAAGTAAAATCAAGATAGGGAGAGAGAATCCAAATTAGATGAGAAAACGAAGAGGAAGGTGAAAATCAAGGAGATCAAGATTCAAATCAAGGTTAGGAGGTGGAAGCTTCAAAAAGATGAGTGAATTGGTTACTATGTTTATGTTGTTAATAAATAATTATATTCCTTTATAATTCTATATGATTTGAAAATTACGTTTTTGAATTTGAATAATAATTCCAATATAAATCTATTTTGAATCATAATTTTAGTTGCAAATTAAAAATGAGTGGTGATGATAGAAAACCATATTTTCTAGTTTAATGGAATAATTATTGAAAAATGAAAAGTGAATATATTAGTGAAATGCAATTTATGTGAAGATAAATGCTTGTTAGTGTTGTTTGAGTTGGTTTAGATAGATGAAGAAACCAAATACTCTTTTATTTCACCTTGAATTGAGTGTGTAACTTGAAACATACGTAGAATTTGCATTAGAAGCACATATGTAGTTTTAAGTAAAGTGGTGAAAATAGACATATATAATTGTGAAGTTAATAAATTTAATTTGTGTAAATGAAGGTACGAACTATAATAAAATCTGGTTGAAAATGATCCTTAAGTCCATATTCAAAATCATGAAGAAGATGAATGAAAATAAATAAAATAAACAAAACCTTTAAAAAACGAGAAACATCAAAAGATGTCTAAAAACATAGTTAGACGTTTAAAAATTTATACCAGACATGAGTTAAACTTCTAGATTTCAATAAAACTTAATCTGGGAGCAGATAGTTTGAATTTAACTTGAATCGGATGTCTGAATCCATTTTCAAACATCTATAATCAAAGTTAGACATTTGATAATGATCATCAGACGTTTGAATGTCTAAAAAACATTTTTTTAATAAAGTGAAGCTTAGACGTCTAAAATAGATAACCAGATGTCGATTATTTTAGAAAGCACGGGTTGAACATAAACCGGATGCAGACCAAATAAAATGTGGTGAGGGACTTGTATCCCACTGTATCGACTGTTAGGAGTTCACATAGCTTCATGGAGCAGGTGCAATAGGTAGTATCACTTCATTGCGGCCAAAGAATGGAATTCGACATGGTGGGTGTTAGTAGCACAATTAGTAGCTCTTATTGTTACCGAGGTATGCCCATTCACATGTAAACATGTGGGAACCAAGGAAGGTAGAAGGAGGCATCCACATAGTGGGGCTATACGCTACGGGGAAATCATTATAGTTAATTTTCTTAGCATTTCAAGTTGAATGATAAAGAGCATAGGACAAATTTACCATTGAGATGTTGAAACGATTGCTTAGGTGGGCCATAAATCATTGAGGTAGTATACTCGATGTGTGCCCATGCATTGCGATGTTCACACAATATGTAAGTGCGATATATGAAGTTTGTCATTTAGGAATATTAAAACAATGTTGTTTAGGAAGTTAATCATCGGGATTCACAAACTTAGAATTGACATATAATTGTTATATGTTGGTTGGAAACCCTTGGTTGGAAACCGTTGTAAATTGTTTATGGTTGTAGGTGTAATTAGAATTATACATCGACTTGTAAAATAACCAATCCTTTATATATAGTACTTACACATAAATGGACCCCTTAGGTTGTGTAGTTTATAAATGAAGTTAATTGCTTGCGAACATCATACACTAGTAATGCAATTCATTCATCAGACATTGCCTGATCCACTCCTTTTCTTTCCTTATATACTCGCTACAGGCGGGCAAGACAATAAGTGATTTCACCTAGATGCATTGCGTTGAGGAGGAGAATATGCGTTTGGATTTATATCTATTTATTATTGCTCTCTATATACTCTATTTGGTATTATGTTATTCCTATTTATCAGACTCTTTGTACTGTTGTTAGGAGATATTGTTGTATGGACCATGTTATTGAGACGATTATCTGACCTGGATTATTTTTGATATTTATTTTATTCCCTTCCATTGTAAGATCTGAAAGTGTAAAATATTTTAAATCTTATATTAGTCTCTATATCATGAAACTTCCAAAAAAACCTCGATGGCTCATACTTCTTGGCACGATGCAAATTTGAAAATATTTTAGGCTTCGAATCATTGTGTCCACAAGTGCGGGTTGTTGCAGACTCGGTTCTTTTATCAAAGAGAGGTGGGTAGGGTCGACCAAATCATTCACTAGAGCATTGGGAGTCCAAAGCAACACGATCGTGTCAAGGTAGTCGATCAGCTTCATAGCTATAGATGGGGAAATAGTCGCCTATCCTAATTATGATCCCATGATCATCACTCTTTTGATGGCCAGCTCCAATGTACATTGGACCTTCATGGATGGGGGCGGCTCAGTTAATGTCATGTTTAAGAACGTCTTTGAGACCCTCAATCTTCCTACCTCCAGCCTCGCCCCATGCACCTTTCCCATTTACAGCTTTGGCGGTATAAGTATTATTCTTATGGGCACCACATCATTTATGATAACATTTAGCCAACACCCCTTGCCAAAAAGATCCAAGCAAATTTGGTGGTAGTTGACTTCCCTCTTCATATAATCTATTAATATGGTGATCAACACTTGTTAAACTGAATGTCATAATCTTCTATAATCGATTCAAGATGAATTTCCCCATCTATCTCAACAAACCTTGTCACGTTGGTACACAAAAGTTAATGACGAACTCTGCAACCATATTTATAAAGCACGATAGCGAAGTGATAGAAAACACATCTATATTCCTTTAGCAAGCCATCAACATTTAGTGCGCATTAAATGCCAAGCTTATGCCTAATACAGAGGGGCAATTATTATATTTCTTAGCCACACATCCCTTTGTACCTTTACATCTGTCTCCTATCAGGCTAAGCGACCAGATCAGCGGCCATACGCGTTTCCCGCTTGTTTCGTAGCACAATCTCTTCTATCCATCATCCACCTCAGCTACTATAAGTACCTCGTGCATTACCCGCTCAAAGTGGTTTGAAAAGGTAAGAATTCTGGGTACTGCACACAATTCAAAGCTCTTCACACAACAAGTCATTAAGATTAGTTACCTTGTTAGTCTTAAGTGCTTCCTTTTTCTTATTATTATCTTGTAGTTCCTTGTAATTTTAAGAGAGATATATAGTTAGAGAGTTTTATAGTGGATGTAGGTAAGCTTGCCAAACCACTCAATATTTGGTGTCATTTGTTTTGATTGCTTACTTTTCCTTATTTTCCATTTTAAACCTAGTGATTAGCAAATAGCCTTTTCTTTTCACAACACATTAATATAATTTCAATTTTGGCTAAAAATCTAGTCAACGTTTTGATGCTAAAAGGATAGCCTCCTCCTAGAGCCCTTATCTTTCTTCACTTTTATCCTACAAAGATATGATCTGGTTTATTACCATGGACAATCTTCCACCAATCGGAGGTAACAACTCCAACACGCATGAAACTAATGGCAACATTATCGCCATTGCCATGCAACCCAATCTTGGTACCAACGAAGAGTGTGGCGTACTATGTTGTTGTAGCTATCAAACATAGGTTAGCTAGCCCATGAAGTGAATGGTTTAAGGACATGATTAGATGCCTAAGAAATTGCAAATTTCGTCCCACCAGCTTCTTCTATAGCTGACCTAATCGACCTACCTATTCAGAGACCCATGCTTCCCGACGCCTATGACCTTATGAACACTGCTGAGGCCCAAGAAAGGATAGTTCCTAAAACCCCACTCATGGATGTTAATGCTCATCCCAGAAGATATGCCACACATGTGCCTGGCCAAATTAATACCATCCTAAATACAACTGCATCTATGGAGCCAAGACATCATCGTTCCCCTTTAGAGGAATGACCACTGGGATTTTATAGACTACAAACTTCTTCTTTTGATTGCCTCAATGGCGATGCCCCGACCCATGTGACTCGCTCAGCATACTCTAGATCCATAGGGCTTTGTAAGGAATAGATCAAAAGAAGGGTACGTCACACAGTTATGGTCTCCATCTATCCAAAAGTAGAAATTTCCCGCTCCTCTTTATCACCATTCTCCATTTCTAGTCAATCTACTACTCCACCCAAGTGTAGGCTAACTCCCTGACCCATGATTGGGAAAACATCCCTCAAAAGGTTGGTGCGGCTTTAAGGAAGAAATGCATATCCTCTACCCATAAGTTAACAGAACGAAAGCTCAAATTGCTGGGAGCGATGCATTCTTCAATGATAAGAATGGAGAACCTTTCTCCGATGAAATTCCAAGCACGTACATCCATTAGCGGTATGCCTTACCAAATATTGACAATTATAAAGGGAGTGCTGACTTATCCGACCTCATTACAGCCTTCATTTCCATTATCCATGCCTGCCAGCTTTCTGTCTTTGCAAAGTGTCTGCTCTTTCCATCCACACCTATAGGACCTTCCTCTCGCTAGTTCTGGCATCTGCGTCCAGGCAACATTGGTTCCTAGGCCCACTTGTGCATAGATTTCAAGACTCATTTCCTCACTTCCAAAACCTATGTCATAGTGGTTAGTAAACTAGGAAACATTAGGCAGGATCCTTGGAAAGCTTATGGTCATAGGTTAACCACTTCAGCAAAGAATCCACCTGGGTTAGGGGTGCGGACATGAATAGTTTGGTCGTGGCTCTATGTTCAAGGGTCACATACAAATCTAAAATGCGAAGAGAGCTCTAAAAGCAATTGAATACGTCCCAGACTGACTTTTAGAAATGGACAAATTGTATGATGAAAATGGAAACTGTAGACCATGAAGACAATGACAATGAAACAAGGCATCCTATCCAAGTCGGTCCTCGCAACAACAATGATCAACGAAGAAATGTCCGTCAACCAGGCACTAAAAGGCGACCGAAGGTAGGCCCAAGATACATTCCTAGGTATAATAGTTGCACTAATTTAAAAAAAAATATTTCAATGATCTATCCTGCCACTCAAGACCGGGTGGAATTCCAAAGGCCTAACACCACTAGGAATGGAAAACAAGAGGAACCTCTCGTCAACATCAAATACTACGAGTTCCATCAAATCAACGAACACTCTACAGTAGAGTGGTGGGTGCTTAAAGATGAGATTAAGAGACTCATTTGGGAAGGAACAATATTGGAGTTTTTTCGAATCAGGTAGAGAAAAGGCCAAACGGTAACGATCGACCAAATCAACCCCATAACCCAACACAAATGGCCAAGCTGTCACCGAAGTTTTGACCATGTACGAAGACTTGCATGTGGCTAGTAGTAACCTAGGGGTCTATAACACCTTGAAAAATTTAATAATAAATTAAAATATTTATAACGGTAAAAAGGTAATTTTACATAAAAAGACAAAATAGCAAATTTTCACAAACGATGGAACTAGGCGTCTAGACCTATTCCATTGTGTCCAAAACATCTCTTACAGCTAGAAAATATACAACTTATTAAATTTGATAAAAATAGTTCGAAAATAACAGAAAATATTACCGGCGACAATTTCGTAAATATGGATATCGGGTCAAAGTTAGAAATTTCTTGTTTTCAGCTATAAATTAGACCCTAGCATCCACTATTTCTTATTCTAACCCTAGGTGTCACTTTTATATGCATTTCTTATTCTCTCTCTCAAAAATCACTCAACCTAAACAAACTTTTCTATCTCTTCTAAAATTTTCTAAATAAAACAGAGTAAAATCAAGATAGCCAGAAAGATTACAGAGAAGAAGAGAAAACGAGGAGGAAGGCGAATCAATTAAGGAGATCTAGATTCAAATCAAGGTTGGGAGGAGGAAGCTTTAAAAAGGTAGATGAACTGATTACTACGTTTATGTTTATTATAAGTAACTAGTGCGTGCCCCGTGCTACGCACACGGGCATTTGAGTTGTATAGAGGGATGAAGTTTCAAAGTTATTGTATAGTGTTTGTAATTTTACATTTTTAACATAGTACTTTTCTTAATATTTTTACCAAAACTATCGAATATATGCAGCATTAATACATGTACATTTGTATTTTCATTATATATTTGTCTCTTCGACATGCAATGTAGTACAACACAAATCAGTAAAGACAAATAGAAATAAACTTCTCCACCTTCAAATATGTACCAAACCCCTTGACACTTATGTATATGTTATAATCCACAATGTGGGTAACTACAGCAAAGTTGATTAAAGCATCGACAAACAGGTACAACATGAATTTATGTGAGGCAATATTTCAAAAGTAGCTATGATATCAAGATTACATTTTTGTTTTTTGTAATTATTTGCAAGTACACACACATATCTATCTTGCTTCATCTCAAACATTGGATCTTCGAAACGATCAGTACTTTTCAGTCTGGCCATGAGCAATAACATGGTAAGTAATTTCTGCACTTCAAGGCTATCTGCACACGGTCTCAGCTTAGTAAAACATCAACAGTTATTAGTTATTCCCAATGCAGACTTAGTTATAGAGCATGCAGCCTGCCAACCATATTTTACATGCAGTTTTAGAGCTTGCCTGCCTACGAACTCAGCTGCCTGCGTCCGTTCAGAGTTTTCCTTCTGTTTTTAGTTCAAGCTTGCGTCAGCTTCATTCACTACATTACATTTTGTATTAATAATGCTAGCTTCATTCACTTCATTGCGTTCAAGTCTGTCCTTAGTTCAGAAAGGTTTGAACTGCTATCAATTTTTTTAAAGCATTTAATTCTTTCACTTCATTGATATCGAACTCTATTTATGTACATCTAAAACCTATTAAAAACAAATTTATTGATTAATAGACTCATTTTCATTTATTATTGGCATGTAATGTTAATAATAATAACTATAAGTGGATATAATTAACTATAGTGGGCTGATCGTGGTAAGTAATTAATCCAACCTATAGCCTCAAATTCAATTGTTTAGAACATACTTATTCTAGTAAAAGTAAATTAGGGGTTAAATAGAAACAAATAAATAAAACCACGATATTAATATTACCGTAAGCTTGATAACTGGGTTGTGCCAAGCTTCTACCAACTGTAGTTTTTTTCCCTACATATAAAATAGAACAGAGAACATGAATATTTCAAATAAAATTAAATAAACATAATTGTCAGAATTTAGACATAACAACTTTTGGAATATCATTCAATAACTAATAACTTCCACTAACAATAACCTGCACGTGTTTTTCTTTTAAAATAAAACTTCCCGCTTAGCCTATGAAATCAGAACTATATTATTGAGAAAAATTGCCCTAAAATACCCACACATTGTATTTTAATTGTACAATACTTTTCAAAAATACCCATATATTGAAGCAATTTAACATCTAATTATAGGAATCAATTCTTCATATGACTATAGGAAGCAATTAATCATGCTATTATAGGAAGTAATTTATTACGTGATCATAGTTAACCTCTTGATTTCTTCCATTTGGGAAAAGATGAGGAAATCAATGTTCGATTTTAAATGCTAACCTATATTAATTTTCTTTCTTTTGCTTTCCATTATAAAATATGATTTCATCTTTTTAAATGACGAAGAATACTACGTATTAATAAGAAATTTTAAATTTCATCTATGCATTAACCCACATTCCATTTCAATGGCACTATTCAAAATATATCATTGCTATGTATATAAACCTACCATTCTAAGCTCTCCAAGCTGTGCACGTTCCAACAACTGCCTCATCTTCTCCATTGTAGGATATTGCGTCACATAATAATACCCACAAATTTGAACAAAAGAAGTTCACATTTCCTACAAATCATATTCAACACCTCAATATTCAATGTGCATGGATGACATGAATAATAGTGATGATAATCATTTCTAATATAAAAAGCACCACACATCCATAAACTACTAATCAACATGCTATGTTATTTTGGCTTATACAATATATCCTTGTGTATAATAAATTCTCTACAGGGCCAAAGTCAAATGACGAAAATTTTCTATTCAATATTAAAGTTCTATGTTTTGTTTCTGTCTATAACAGTGAGAAACTTACTTTATTCTCGTATCAAATGTATAGTATTATGGTTTAGCTTCAATGCTCTATCTTCATACGATTTACTCCATGATGTAACCGTGTTGCTCCATGTTGAACTACAATTTACAGGGTGGACAAAATATGGACATAGTTCGTATCATGTCAAACTATAAATAAAGACATTATAGTTTTACTCAATTTTAAAATCCAATACCAAAATGCTTTCAAATGCATACATAGTATCATTAATTACTTGGCTAGGGTGGATCTTTTGACTAAATAGCATCTCATTAGTCAAGCTGCAAAAGTATATAATGCTACTGGATGCTATAACTTGGTTTTGGGAAACTTGTTATATCATCATGTCATCATTACACCATTACTTTTAAGCAAGAATTGAACATAAGTAAACTTAGTTAGCGAAGTGCCAAAGGTATATCCCTTATCATGCTTATGAAACATCTACATACCTGGATTACTTGAATGTTCGTGTAGTAGATCTTATATAATTTAATTGGTGACCTTGTATCCACTGGGACAGTTAGTGGGATGCCTCCTATCCTGTGAATTAGATAGATTGACAAAGTGGGCATGTAAAACAGTAGAAGAAAAGCAAGCACAAAAGCTCAAAGGGTGATAAGCTGTGAAGAAGGATTCGATAACAATTATAACTATAAAATACATAACCATTTAACATATTTTTATGATTCTAAAATTATAATTACAAATGGTGATATGTAAGAAAGAATGATTTTCCAATATAGAACGGTTTTAAAAGCATACGGTAGCAACGTCTTGTATATTTACAGTCAGATATGCCCAAATTTTCCGATTCCAATTTACAGTTTCATAATTTAATAGTAGTCTTCTCTATGTAATCTTTTTGTGTTAAATTTTGATATAGAAAAATATTTTTTCAGTACAGCTAGTAACATGTAGCAACAATTGGAAATATGTGTTATCAAGTGTTTAACTGCTTTTGTATTTTACGTCTACTATCAGATTTAATCATTCTATCGAAGAAAACTGTCATAAATATATTCCAGTAGCATGTATGAAAACAGTTAGTGTAAAGGAAACTTCATTTAATAATTAACATCCCTACCCTCAAGTATAAGTTCAAACTCTAAGTCAGGATAATTCCAAAAGTGAAGGAGAATATCAAGCAATGTTTTAACAAAACGATCAAACTGTTTACTTATCTAAATTGCCAATGTCTATTGCATGCACCGGAAAGCTCGTGTCATAAAAATTGTTGGCAAATTTCTTCCCCGTCTTAACCATAAGACGTCTATATAAACCTAAGCAATTTTCTATATCTACTTCCTAAATATCCCTTGACCTTTCAAAATTCAAATTTTATGGTTTGAATCTATAGAATAAAATGTACCATATTGGTTTCTTTTTTAAGAAAAAAAATGATTTAAATGTCAGTTTACCTATTAATTCTCTATAAATAGTCTAAGCATAAGATGAGAGAGCTTAACCTAACACACCATCATGTCATGCATAAATAATCTGTTGCACCTAAATGGAAAAAAAAAAGGGAAAGTTATGTCTACCGATGGCCATTTGTTACCAAACATTTCATATATGAGTCAATCTGCCACAAAGATTCATTGAATCTCTTAACATTGTAAATAGTTTTGATAATTGAGTAGCTATTACCATTCCATTTTATAACAGACAAAATCTCAGTGGGCTTCGCACCAGCCTTATACATGCCGGCAACAATGCTTTCTCATCCTTTCTTAACCTACCAGCATAGCTATGACCCATTCTCTTTCTAGCTCTTTTCTTCTTTGGTATTTCCAAATCTTCGGTCTTTTTAGCATGGCTCTGTACACACCACCTCTGTCGTAAGCAAACATTAATCTGACTTTGCATTTAGCTATGTTTTATTTTATTTTATATGATGAGTATAAAGCCCAGGCTAATTGCTTTCTGTACCATATTGATTCTAAAATATGAATCAAGCTAACTTAATTATAGGGTTAGAAATGAAGATATGGTATATGAGATAACATGACCTCATCAACTAAGAACATGAAAGAGGTTATGTAACCCCTATAACACATCGCTGATTTAGTAATAAGATATGCACCTCATTAACTATTAAGATATGCACTTAATTTTTCACTAAATTATGGGAATATATATTAATATAATCTGATTCATATGGGTTGAAAGCCGCAGAATTACTGGAAGTTGACATTCAAAACTTTGATCAATTACTACACTCATGACAGGAAGTCATAAGAACTTGATAACGCAAAATGTGTATTATTTTATTTCTTTGCATTAACCATTTGGTATGTATGTGTGATATTTAACCAACATCACATAATATATTCATTTTGTTCTCTTGAATAGCTATCACCAATCCGATAGCTCACTCTGTTTTGTTGATCTTGTATAAAAGTTTATTATGACCACAGTTTTCTAGCCTTAAAACAGGTGATATGTTCTGATATATTCAAACACCAATTAAAACAGTTAATGAAACATTTAATCTCCATTGACTTGTATTAGCATGCAGCAAGAAAATATGGTTAAACATATTAACAATCCCTTATCTCTTTTTGACCTTTTTATTAAGTAATTCCACTTGGGGCTTTCTGGTTTATCATGGCAGAGAGCAGCTGCAAATCAGATGTTGAGGGTATTGCAGAGCAACCCTAACACATGGTTGTAGGTGGTTCGTGTATTACAAAATTCTCAAAATCTGAATACCAAGTTCATTACCCTTCAAGTGATTCGCAGGATTTTGTGATAAATATGTTCCATCTTACAAAAAACACAATGCCTATGTAGTTCTGACTTGGTAATTATTATTCTAGATGAAACTGAACTGATTTCTTTCATGTTATGAACACATACAACATGAATTTAAAATTTTCATGCCTTTCTTTTTATATATTTTACGTAAACAGAGCTGAACCCTGCTTATATATTATAAGACGCCAAAATGTGCATATTATGTGCCTTATTATCTACCACTTCTTCCTCTCCCTCAAACGAATGACAATTAAATTTGTTTGTAATAAGAGATAACTGAAACCAATGTTTTATATTACCATGCATATTTTATGCCTTATTCAAAATAGTTGACAAAGATTAAGTGTAACGACCGGTGTATATTCGATGTTTAAAATGAATTAAATTATAGGATTTCTAATTTAAATTTAGGAAGAAACAGAAATCTTATTTGTTTACATGAAAGAGAATGTTGAAATTTGATGGATCAAGGGTAATTAAAATTTTACAAATTTAATTTTATATTTCAATTAATTGGAATAGTGAAAATTTGGAAATAGATTCAAATTTATGTAAGACAATGAATTGCAGTAATTAAAGTTAATAAATCAATGGATTAAATGGAATAATTAATTGGAGTTAAGATCTAAATTTGTATGTGAGCATTCATTGATATTGGAATATAAAAAGGTAAATTTATAGTATAAAATGTAGACATCACCTTTAAGATGATGGGTTTATAATTGATGCATAAAAGGGAAATCAAATGAATTGGTTTAATTGAATAACAATTAGCAATTAATGAATGAAGAGAAATTTCAAGGGCGTAATTGTTTTCGTTAAATTAATTTTGGTAACAAATTGTATTGAATATAGATTTAACGTTGGGTGATGTATTTAAGTAATAATTGAAGAACAATGTAATTTATATCCGTGAATGGTCAATTCAATTAAACAACAAGATTTTTAAATAAATAAACGTTTTTATTTAGGTTTCAATTTGTTAATTTATGAAGTTTAATGGGAAATCAATTGCAATAAATTTCCCTAATTTATGCAGTTAGAGGAGATTTGGATTTGCATTATAGATGGAAGTATAATCTAAATTGATAGGTAACAAACTTAAGAATAAAATTTAGAGCTAATAGGTGGCAAATTTATATAGTTGTTTATTTACGTAATGTGTACGTAAGCTTTGGTAAACCGATTTCTATCGATCCAAATCTAACGATTTGTTAATATAGATTTAAGTATAGGAGCAGTATTTATTAATTAAATTGAAGTATTGCAAAATAAATGAAATTCAACATTTAATATTACATTATTGTAAGTAAGATAATATGTGTAAGTATTGTTAAGGTTATTCATATTTGACAAATTTGTTGAATTGTAAGGATTGATATATAAATTAATGTTGGTTTAGGATATTGGTACTTGGTGATTTATTATAGAGTAACGGGAGTGTGAACGTAAAATAATAAAAGTATAGATTTATGGTAGGACATAATTTATGGTTTTAGGAATTTAAATCCAAAGATTTATTTATTTGAGGAAATAATATGTATTAAATCTCAACTTGATATAATCAATGCAAATTTAGTAATTAAAAATAAATTGCAAGTTGGTAATTTAGGATGTTTGTGAGTAATTTTGCAGGTAAGATAATTTTTAAAGTTTTACCCATTCGTATAGTTTATTTAAATATATATATAAATCAAATGGCAACATTGTGTTAATAATAGTCGTAAGTGAATTTGAATGCTAAAGGGGTAACAATCGTTTTAGGTTAACCGTTTATTTAATATATTAAGTCTAGACTGGTAATCAATTCAAATAAAAAAAAATTGTTTTGTTAATGTGACTTGGTTAATAAAGAGGAATTTGTATGAAATGAAGCATGCATGAGAAATGCATTATAATTCAATGTTATGTTTACCCATTAAATGTATACTAGGTTAAGTATCAAATAGAGGGAAAGAAAAGTAAATATTGAATTGATTGATGAATAAGTATTTATTGGATAGAAATTTAATGTAAAGTTGATATTAATTGTATAAAATCTATCTAAGATAATGAATTGCAAAAAATTGTGGGTTGATAATAAGGTGTGAATGGAAATTTAATTTGTTATATTAAATGAATGGGATTCAAATTTATTGGGAAAGGTAAATGGATATTTGGTAATAAATATAAACGGACTTCAATAGTGAATTTAGTTAATTTGAATATATATAATAAATAATGATTTAATGGAAACCTATACTCTGTATATATCTATAATATTTGAGTGGAAATAATATATACTTACAAATGTGGGATTTAGAGTCTTACAACAATTATTAGGAGTGATATAATTAGTTCATTCAATTAAATTTGAAAACATTGCAATAGATGTAAATTAAGGTTTGTGTTAAATAAAGTAATAAATGGGAAATAATGTAAATGTCTTCATAGTATGGTGATTTGTAATTATTACGTTAATTTAAATTATTGTTTAGCGCGTTTGTTTATCAGATCCATCTACTCTAATTCTAACCTATCTATATAAACCCAATTATAAACCCTAGCCTCCATCTATTCTCTTTTATTTGTGCGTTCATTTTCTTCAATTCTTTCTCTTCCTAAATGGATGCAGATTTCAGATCCAATTCTATTCAAAAATCAAATAAAATTCAAAGTTCTCAGAAAATTTCAAAAATTATGTTGTAGTTTTCATCTACGGATCTAAGTGCAGTCTCTGTTTTTGCAATAGTCGCTTGAGTCAGCCAGAAATCACGGTCAAACGTGTAAAAATTCGAAACCCAAAAGGTTGAATTGGGGCTTTTTGATTTCTTCATCTATTTGCGAAATTGGAACATGGGTTTGGTGAGATTAGTCACTAGGGGTGCGCAGGAAACGCTGACGTGGCGGGTGGTAATAGGTAGGTTTATTTTGTTTGAATTTAATTTAATTTTGATTTTTCAAACGCGTTAATACATTTAACTTCCACATACGAACTCCGTTTCATGCGCGATTTTTTTTGTTAGGATCGTAATTAAATTCCTGATTTTTTGACGCTGGTTTGAACAGATTTGGAGATCGTCGAATTTTTGGGTTTAAATCGGATTTAAATTCGATTTAAATTCAAAAGGTGAGTGTTTTAACCCACTCACAATTTCTAAAATTTCTTGTGTTTGTTAAATTAATTTTAGATATGAGTAGAAATTTATTTATGACTGTTTGGCATGTTTTATTCATTATCTCTGATAAATCGCATTCATTTAATATAACTGTTAATTAATTTTATTTATTGCATAAATTTGACAGTTAGAATTTATTTAATTACACATTAACTGCCAGTCATAGTTATGTTAAATTTTTATTTCATATTAACTGCCAGTTAAATTTTCGTTTATTTTTGCATATAAACTGCCAATTAACAGTTATTAAATTTATTTTGAGTATAAACTGATAATTGATACCATTATTTATCACCTGTTATGTATTGATGATTGTTTGAAATTGGATGATGACTGTGATAAATGGATGTATGACTTGATGGATGAATGGATGATTAATTTTATTAATTTCAAGTTGCTATGCATTTCATTCATTCGGGATTGCGGTTTGAAATGATATATAACCGCATTTTTTTTTCATTTTAAATTGCGGATTGAAATGATAAACATCCGTATCACTTGACCATAGGATAAAAAATTATATACAGGCACCGCGGTAAATATATAAAATTATTTTTGAAATGTTTTTCTATTGTTTTGTAAGGTTATATATATATATATATATATATATATATATATATATATATATATATATATATATATATGGTTTATGAGATATTGATTTGGTTATTGATAAAGGCTATTATATATATATATATATAGTAATTTCCGGTTTTTAAGCTTTGTATAAATTTGATTTGAAGTTTAAATAAAGTTTGATTTTAAGATCAAATAAGATTAAACATTTATTTGAAATTTAATTTCTGGAGTTTTATGACTTAAATGAGAATAGATTTGGAAGATGAATATTAAGTTAAATTGAAATTTAATAAAAATTAGAATTTTTAAAGGATATGATTTTTATAACTTGATTTTTGTGTAAAGTGATTTTAATGAATGTCAGGTTGATTAAATGAATATATAATAAATTGAAAGATGATCCAGTTATATGAAGTTAAAGGTTTTCTTAAATTATATTGAATTCATTAAGCAAACATTTCAAGTCTAAATAATAAGTAACTGAATTTGATATATATGGAATTGTCAAATGAGTCTGTTTGAAATGGTGAAATATTTAAAGCCTTGAAACATAAGAATTGAAATGGTATTTGGAAGTTTAAATCGATATTTGAAATTGATTTGTGAAATCTAAAGAAGCTATTTTGTTTATAAAAGTAATTTAATATTTAACCATTTAAGAGATGGAAATTTTGTTTCAAAGCTATGTTTTCAAGGTAGTATAATTTGGAAATATTATATTCAAGAGTTTTGATTTCTAAATATTTTACTTTGGAAAACCTATGATTTTGGAAAGAATATATATTGGAAAATAAAATGATATCGTATTGATTTGGGGTTTTAAGAATAAATGATGTCGTATTTATATGGGTTTTAAATGGATATCTTATTTTGGTTTTAAAAGAATAATTATTTTTTAAATGACCGCGGTGTTATAATAACGATTGGTTGGCAAAGAGACCGGGATCGGATATGGACATACACTCTGTCGATACCGAAAACCACTTTGACTAACCGTGTACGCGGTGGAGATTCCAGAATGAAGTAGGTTGGTGGCGGCGTTTCCTGTAAGGTAAGTACGTGGACCCAACTCCCGTGAGTTGGCATAAGGTGGCTAAAACAGGAGCGATCGACGGGTTAATGAGGTAGCACCTCTGATCGGACACTTCCCTTCGATACTATGCTATGACTTTGGATTGTATTCGGTGGCCACCTTCACTTTTGATTTCTTTGATGTGGGGAGTTTGTCCGAGGTGGGCGGCAGCTGCGCGCTGCGCGTTTCCATCGGCCCGGAAGCGTAATTGGTATATCTACCCTGACATTGCCTAGTTGTGCCGTGTCACCTACCCTAGCGCGCCTTATACGATTTTGGTTTTGTACGATACCTATGGAGTGCCCTCTGACGACGCCCAGTACGGGGGAGATTACGGTTCTGTATAGACTATGGGAATATATAACTGTGTTAAGGTGGAAAATGTAAAGCCTTAAAGCTATTTAAAAGTAAGTTTATTTTACAAATAGTCACTATTCTAATAGCGCGATATACTATATAGTAAATAGTTTAACGGATCCTTAGGAGATGTAAATCCCGAGCATCTCTTGAGTTACTGCACTCATATTTATTTCTGTTAATTTAACTTACATAAGATCTTTTATTTCTGACTCGAGTGTTTTGTCTTTTCAATTCGTTCGGGTCAGTCCGAGCGTTTCAGGATTTGAAGATTTAGCTCTGGAGGACGAAGACGAAGATGTATATTATTATTATTTATACTAGTGCACTACACACTGTTCCGCTGCATTGTTGTTGGTATGTGTAACTCTGATATGTATTATATGAATGTTTTGTAAACAGATTTATAAACTGTATATTTTATTATTATATTTTATCCTTCCGCTGCGAGATTCTGTTTTCTTTTATTTCTTTCTTGTTTTTCTTTACCCCATAACAATCCGCCCTTCCATATGGATTGAATCGGCATGTGTGTTTGTTTAAATCATGCGAAAAGGCGGGACGTTACATTAATAATATTACCTTTTTAGCAGATTTGAATAACAGTCAAAACACAAATTCACCTGTTACCGAAATTGCAGCCACAGTTCCATGTCAATTACAACAATAATAACTTTGGTTACTAAAAATCCAAAGTAAAAAAACACAGCACACATCCTTGTTTAAGAGTTAAATAATGGAAGTAACTCAATTTGAAATTTGTAAATGCCCTTTAAAAAAATAAAAAAAATAACACATTCCTAGAATTAAAAGCCAATTAGATATTTAAAGAGAGAGAAATAGAAGCCCTGAGAAACCAACCAACCGGATACGACTATTATTGGTTGGTAAAGCTAAACTTTTGAACTGATATTGAACAACTCGTTGGCGTCAAAGTTGAACATTTTGAGAATTGACAATCAGTAGTCAGTAGCAAGGCTTTACAGATTAATTTCAATTGTTGCCAAATTAAAATTGTATTTTGCAGGTAAAATTTACAAATATAGCATGCTCTCATGTACTTGTTGATATGTACTTGATTTTATTATAAGGATGCATCAGTCTATCGGTGATTATGAAGGAAAGAAGTAAGAATAATTTGATATTTGAAAAATATGCAGTGATGAGAAGTAATATAGATACTGGTACAGATGATGGAACATCCATCAATGACATAATCCATAATTACAAAATGGAGTCCACCATGAAATGCATGTTCTTGAATATGCAACAACCCTTATTATCCCACTCCCATGGACGAATTCAAGAATGGCATAAAAATTTAAACTGTACCACATTTATAATAATCTAAGTATAAACAAGAAGAAAAACTTTGTATTTATGACCAACATAATGCAACAATCAATCTTTTTACTCAGGCAGTGGTAAACTAAATATTTTTTTGTTCCATTGCAACACCCACAGTGAATGAATCATTGGGGCGAACAAAATCAGGAAGAGCATATTACTGCTATAAGGAAAGGACAGGTGACGGTGACATGAATCTGCATATATCCAATTAAACACACTGTCATAATGTATGATCGAAGAAAGTGGCTTATATGTCAGTATGATAACAGCATTACCAAGTCATCTCATAATAATAAACGATAGAATACCACGTAATAGTAGAGTGATGTAAGAAAAGATCAAATATGTCTCTTGAAGATTATGACGAACAGAGTTAAAGCACCGTTTACTGTAATATTAAGTGACAATTAAATTGTGTTGACTGAAATATTAATTCAGTTTGTACAGTCTAAAAAAAGAGGCACGTATTTATAAAAATGGAATTATACTATAGAACTGGTCACAAACTGAGTCATAATATTTTTTGGTTCTTCCTCTTATTTACTATGTATACAGTATAATTTTATCAATTTTTTTGTATTATAACTCTCTTTTACTCAGTGCTGCGTGCAGGAGATGGATACAACTTGAATGGCATTGAATTTAAAAACGTGTGATATACATATAATGGATATATAAATAAGTAGACATTGACAATATAATAAGAACGTTTTCACTATAGTTCTGTTACGTAGTTCTTTTATTATGTCATGACTTTCCTTTTATATTTTTTTCTCCAACAGATGGCTTATGTAGATAGAAGATAACAGACGCGACATAACTTTGTAGAAAAAACTTCAAAAAATCCTTTCTAATGTATAAAATAATTTTATCCTAAATAAATTGTTTTAGTAAATAACAATTTTATCCTAATTAAATTGTTTTATTAAATCATTTATGTACCCAAAAAAAAGATGGTCAGATTCCAACTGAAAGTCATCACATATATGATCGCATGTTAACATTGAGAACATAAATCACTACATATCTTTTGATTACAACTACTAATGTTATTCCGTGAATACTGAGGTTGAAGATGACCTCTGTAGAAATTTAAGATAAATAGAGGAATGGAGAGGAAAATAAATTTAGAATATATCAAGCTATCCCTTAAATTGTTTGACTTCATTAAACGTCATACCAAAAACTTGGGAACTCTTAAATGCTTTGTTCTCTAATTAAATCTTTGTCCAGAACATGATGAAGTCCTTCAATCCTTGGTTATTTGCAACCACGGTCTGCATGCAGTCTAAAGGCATCATTTTTTTGACAGTTACATTAGTATATGTACTATTCATAAATACACATCTGTAAAACTACAACTTCAAAGACATAATTTAAAATTAATAACAATTTAGGTTTTCATTATCTCTAGTTTACGGATATAGAACAATTAAAACTGATTTGAGAAGGTGCATGCAAGCAAAATTTGAAAGCTTTATTATATTGTTCTGTAAATCTTTGGTCAAAACAGACTACTCACACAGTTAGAACATCAAAAACCTTACCACCAGTCGTTATTAGAAGTTGAATGGATATTCGCTTTTGTTCATCTCTAGTACAAATGATAAAGGTATAACCTAAAAACAAACTTGGCTAATATGTAAAATCCAATTACATAGTAGGCAGACCGAACAAATATTTTTCAGTTCCAAACTAATGTTTATCGCTCAGTCACCGAGTTGTAAGTGGATGAATTACTGTAAGTAGAAAACAATTTAAACTGAGGGGAACAAAGGAGGATTTTGCACTTATAATCACAAAATCTCAAATTCATTTGCTAATTAAAATACCAATTTAGAAAACAGCTAAGCCAAATTAATATAGCAAATGTAACAAATCTACTACATGTGACCAAAATTATGTGGATACTGCAGCAAAAGTACATAACATTACATTTTCTCCTTTTCCCTATGCAGTAACAAACATATTATTTAGACAATTCTTCAGAAGAAAGAATCTTTAAATACCTACCCACATAGCCACCAACCTAATTAGTATATATAAATGAAGCATCTGTTAGAATTTTAACCTAGCATGAAGAAATTGAGATTACCATATATGAAAGATTTAAAGGTATTATTTTAAATTTTACCTGGAAATTGCTCAGTTTATGTGAAGGATTTTGGGTATAACATCTCTTTTTCTAACTTATATGCTATTCTTATAGAAAGAACGAACAAAAAATAATTCCTAATACACATAGTAAAAAACTTATTTAAGATATGAAAATGAAAATGTTTTGGTTGAAGAAATCTATTTCACCAAAAAATACAAAAAAACCTTTTCTAATGCGAGGTGCTTCCATGGATAAATTAGTTTTCATATCTTCACATCATCCAATTAAGATTCTGACAGGAGATTGATGTGCTTTCAACGATTAATTAATATCATTTTCAGCTCCAAATGTAAATTTTAACTTCCAAAATTTGAATTACTAAATTTCCATGCATAGAAAAGAGGATCTATTTAGTTAGAATAAGCCTGCAGTTTCATATAAAATATTTACCAGTTTTAAAACTAAAATATCTAATATCATGTGAACAACTAAAATAATTTCAAACCAAGTTAAAACATAACATAGCTATATGATCTTACATTAGAAATAAATTAGCATAATATGTATTTCAAAAAATCTTAAGCAACTTAGCCGCATAATGAAAGTGCACATGAATACGTCAGCATACAATAACAGGGTATTCCACACATTGTTCTATTTCTAGACCAAATTCGTTGTCCTTTGGCTGTAAATTTTTACATCATATCTGGGCATTTTCTTAAGATTTTTGTTGTGTATGGTGTGACATTCCTATAAAAGAGAGGATGGAAAAGTTCAGGAATTTGAAAGTTCTGATATGTTTATGTTCAACATTCAGGAGCACATGACAAAGGAGGAAGATATGAAAGGGTTATCAGTTTTGCTTGCCATAAAATTTAATTTCAGCGATAACATGGTCGACACATTTTGCTAAGAAAACCAATAAAAGAATTAAGGAAATACCGGTAAAATCCACATATATTTGTTATCACATTACCAATATCGCCCATAAGGAGCTCATATTCATAATTTTTTTGTGTAGAATGCCAAAACTAAAAGATAACACATTTTAAACCATTTATTACACTCTAAATCTAACCCAGTTCAATATTTGGAAAAAGCGTTTCAGTATTTTGAAGCATTCTTACTTTATATTATCTAAAGCATGCAAAAAGACTTATCATATACATAAATATCAAATGTCAAACTACTACTAATTATTTAATAAGATAGGATTTCAAGTGTAGTGTTTTGAGAGAATAGCAATTTTATATGAATTTATAGGGATTGAAAATGTTTCAAATGAAGAAAGAGAAGATGAAAAGAAGGGAATGACGATGAAAATACCATGCAACAAATAAACAATTTAGGCAATAACAAAAGTTATTTTCTAAATTAAAAAAAAAATTGTGATGAGGATAAGTTTGGAAACAGACCTTTGAAGTAAGCATTATATATGATATGAAAACAATGTCTAATATAGATAAATTAGCGTTATATTATACCCATCACATGATAGAAATTAAATAGAGAATGCAGCTAGCATGTTCTCTATTTACCTCTTGAATTTCCTTTTGAAGAATTTGTTATCATTTCCAATTTTAATCAATTGGTCAGTTATCTGTTCAAATTCAAAATTAAAGTCGTGTGTATCAAATATATACTTCATCAAAAAAAGAGTTTGCCCACTTCTTCAGCTGGCTTTTCTCTGTCACTGTTCACCCAACAGAAATAAGCTCTGATACAAAAAATTGCACTAAAAGTTCACTCCTATAATAGTGCCATAAAATTCATATAATAAATTTTTATATCAATGGAAAGCATTCAATTGTTAACCATATAATGGTTACAATGGTTACAACCAGCTATAATATGGTGATGATGTGGTATTCCATGATTAGTTCAAAATGATAGATGATAAAAAATAAGGCAACTAAACAACTTAACAACCAATATCATACTTAAAATTGCTTTCCACTTGAATTCGTCAATCAATAACTTGAGTTTTGCTTAATCCCCTTGAAATCTTTTGGCAATAATTGAATTAAATGTACAGTTATATATTACAATAGCATTATGTAAAAAACTTAAACTTGTACCTGAAGGCACTCAAACTGAAGAAAATGAATGTACTGATTCAGCTCACTAAATTTTAACAGTTTTCTAGAAGCTCACACCTGAAAATAATTTATCATTATGTATACATTATTTTATATATTTTAACAAATTAGTAATAAGGAACTTGTCATAACCTCCTCAACTTGACCTCCCAGATTGAATCTGTACTTGAAAGTCAATATTCTCCAAACTCGCACTCTAAAAATTATAACATAAATTTTATATCATTCCAGATTCAACGGATATTTACCAAATCAAAACAATCAGCGATTCGATGTCGGAAATAAGAGAACCGGTACTCAAAAAACCAAAAAAGAAACCTCAATCACGAAATGAATTTGCAAATCAGACCAGCTGTGAATTAGTGAAATCAATGGGAGAAATATATTCAGTGATAGATTCACAATTACAAAGTAAAAACATAGTATTAAGATCATGAATCAATGAAATAAATTTTGGTAGAAAAATGAATACTTTAATACGCAGAAGAGAAAGAAAAGTGTAGGAAGTAGTATATTGTAAGAATCATTTATGTTAGTAACATGAATGAAAGAAAGGACCAAAATATCCCTATGATCTAATAAGATTTTTAAGGAGCACTTTAGATAATTCAAAAGCTTCAAAATGAAGTACCCTTATTACACACACTGTGTGGTGTGTGTGATAAAATTAATTGAAACACATAGTTCAGCAGAACCATAACATTTATACAAAAAATATGAATGCCTACTATACTTCGTAATTTAAAATTTAAAATACATCAGCAAACATTTCTCATTTACTCCTAAATAATACCCAATGTTTGTTCTAAGTTAAAACTGTCACTACAAATGTTGTGGAGGAAAGGTGCATTTGTTTGTTAAGAGAAGTCAAATCAACATACAAACAGCTGATTAACATACCGTAACAAAAATATAACTTGCAATATACTACTGAATAATTGGACATATATAAGGAATATAAACACATAACTGCATGCATGACCAGACACAAACAACCACAAACTTACACGGTGTCATGTTTTCAGCAAATATAAGGTTAACTTTTTGAATGTTTTGCCTCATAAAATCATATCATTGATTTATTATCAAACACAACTCACAGATTATACTTAAAGATAAAAGCAAGGATCAATTCCAGATAAAGGTGTAGTAAAACATGATTTTAGAGTATATAAAAAATTACATGTTTGTGCATTGTAGATAAGTACGTAGATTGGTTTCTAACATTTAACATATGTTACCCTTCATGCTTTTTTATTAAATAGATATTGTTGTCGGGTTCATGGTTCAATAAAACATGTATTATGTTTGCTCTTTGGTCTTTAGAGTTTATGTTTTTTCTGTTAAAACTTACTAAACTGCTGTTGAAATTAGAGATAAAGCAAGAATCTGATATTTATTTCATCTCTATCACAATTTTGAAAGTAGTTATTAGTAAATTTCACATGGGTTAAAAAGATTATATTGTATGACAACAGCTCTTGAAAATATTGCTTTAAAAATGATTTAAATGTAGTTAAATGATATCACAGAATAGTTTATTATGGAAAATAGGATTCATAATTCAGTGTGGTTAACTGAAAATTGTTTTTTATATTTTACTCAGAGCAGCAATGTTGGAAAGCAAATATAGTAAACTTTTAAAAGTGTTTTGTAAGAAAGAAGAAGAAAAACATGACCATCTTACTGCAAATGGCAGTGAAATATATAATTGTCATAAATTATTTTTATGTTCAACATCTTCAGTTTGAAATAACCAGGGAAAAAATCCTCAAGATCCTATTTTCAATCATATAGCAGGATAATCTATAATTTTAATCGTAAGGGATTTGCTCTCGTTGTTATCAACATACTTTTTTTGGTAAATAGGTAAAGTAATTGTTAAAGCAACATAATCCCAAATAAATAATTTCTAAAACCAGTCAACCCAAAAGGAGCAGTAAGAAATTGGAAAACTAATTAGCAGTTGGACAGATAATTTAAAATTGAACAGATAATACCAATTAATTAATAACTTGCATAATCGAAATTAAATTGTCAAACAGAAATAGAACTGTAAACAAACCATATCAACTACGTCTATTGATTTATGCACGATATTAAATCTGAAGTTTAAAAAAACCGTACATGACTTAATAGGAGGTAAGAACAAATCGTAAAATCGTGCGGTACAATACATTCTACTCAGTAAGCGCTTAAATCTGTAAAGAATCTCGGATTTTAGTAACAAATGTACGAAATTACATACCTAAGAAAACCCTAGTTTCCGAATTGGCCAGATTTGCGGCTTGACCAGTGGGCGGAGACCGCTAATGCAGACGGTGGATAGGTAGAAACAGTCGGTAAGCAAGAGAGAGGCGGTAATATGGTTTCTTGATCTGCGACTATGAAAGGGGGAAGAGAAGGGAAAATGGGAAAGAGGGTAAAGGAGAAGGAGTATAATGGAATTAACAGGAGCGGTTACATACAAATGGGTTCCGTTTGAAAATTTCGGTGTTTCCAAAAATAGGACACGCGTTGTCGTGTAAACAGCCTGGTTTCTCTTTTCCTATTTAAGTAATAGATTTAATTCCTTTATAATTCTATATGTTTTAAAAATAAAGTTCTTAAATTTAAATAATAATTCCAACTTGAATCTATGGTGAAATAAATTATAATTGCGAATTAAAAATGAACGGTGATGATGGAAAACCATATTTGCTAGTTTAATGGAATAATTGTTGAAAAAAAGAAAAGATAATAGACCGGTGAAAACCATATCAATTTCTGCAAAGATAAATCTTGAGTAATGTTTGGATTAGTTTAATAGATAGATAAACCAAATACTCTTTTATTTAACCTCGAATTGATTTTGTAATTTGAAACATACATAGAATTTTCATTAGAAGCAGTGCATAGTTTTAAATCAAGTGGTGAAAATATACATATATAATTGTGAACTTAATAAGTTAAATTCATGTAAACAAAGGTACAAACTATGCATAAAAATCTGGTTGAAAATGAACCTTAGTCCATATTTGAAATCATTATCAAGATGAATGAAAACAACTGAAATAAACTAAAACTTTGGAAATCAAGAAACATCAATTTAAATGTCTGAAAACATAGTCAAACGTTTGAAATTTTATGCCAGATGTTTGAAATTTTATACCAGATGTTTGAAAAAGGTGTTAGACATCTAAATTCAGTAAAACTCAATTCGAGAGCAACTAGTTTGAATTTATCTCAATTCAGACTTCTGAATCCATTTTCAAACATCTAGAATCGAAGTCGCATCCAAACAGCTGAATGCCTGGAAACTTTGTTTTTATAACGTGAAGATCAGCCGTATGAAATAGATAACTAGATGTCTAAATTATTTCAAAACGCACATGTTAAGCCTAAACCTAGTGCAGGCTAAGTAGGGCGAGGTAATGGACTTGTATTCCATTGTATCGATTCTTAGAAGTTAACATAGTTTCGTAGAGAAGGTGCAATGAGTAGTATCACTTCATAGAAAGTGTAACTTGGAACTCGATAGGGCGGGTATTAGCAGTGCCATTAGAAGCTGTTATTGTTTCTAAGATTTTCCTGGTCACATGTTAAACATGTAGGAATCGAGGAAGGTGAAATAGAGGCATCTGCATAGTATGGATACATGGTTGGGCAGTAGTTGCACCTATAGGGAAATCACTATAATGATTTTTGTTAATACTTTAGGTTGAATGGTAAAGATCATAAGACACACTTACCATTGAGATGTTGACACGAATGCTTAGGTAGGCCGTAAATCATCAAGGTTGTATACTTAATACAAGCCTAGGAATTGCAATGTTCACTTAGTGTATAAGTGCTATATACGTAGTTTGTCATTTGAGAATGTTAACGCAATGTTGGTTAGGAAGTTGATCATCAAGATTCACATACTAGGATTTGAAATAGAGTTGTTAGATGTTGGTTATTCAACCCTTGGTTAGAAACCTTTATAAGTTGTTTATGGTTGTAGGTGTAGTTAGAATTATTCCCTTCATTTTTTAAAAAACCAATCCTTTATATATAGTATTAGACACAAATGAACACCCTATGTCATGTAGGTTATAAATGAAGTTAATTGCCTGTGAACACCATACACTAGTAACATAATTCATTCACCAAACTTTTTTTGATCCACTCCTTTTCTTCCCCTTTTATACCCATTACAAGATGATAGACCAACAGATGATTTGGCTTAGATATAGTGCGTGAAGTAGGAGACTAGGCACGTGGAGTTATATAAATTTATTATTACTCTCCATATATTCTATTTCATATTATATTATTCCTATTTATCAGACTATATGTACTACGGTTTGAAGAAATTGTTGTATGGACAATGTTATTTAGATGAATATCTGACTTGGATTATTTTTTATATTCATTTTATTCTCTTCCGCTATGAGATCTAAAAGTTTAGAATACTTTAAATTTTATTATAGTCTCTATATCATAAAATTTTCTAAAAACCTTAATGGCTCATACTTTTTGGAACGATACAAATTTGAAAACAATTTTATGCTTCGAATTGGTGTGTCCACCGGTGTGGGTTATCATAGGCTCGGTCTTGGTATCAAAAGGAGGTGGGAAGAGTTAGTCAAATCATTCACTAGAGCTTCTTGAGTCTAAAGCACCACAGCTGGGTCAGGAAGGCCGGTCAGCTTCACTACCAAAGATAGGGAAATAGTCTCTTATCCTAATCATGATCCCATAATCATCACTTTTGAGATGGCCAACTCCAATGTACACTGGGCCTTCATAGATGGAGGCAGCTCAGTTAATGTCATTTTCAAGAACATCTTTGAGGCCCTCAATCTTCCTACCTCCAGCCTTGCCCTATATGCCTTTCCTATTTATGGCTTTGACACTGTAGGCATTGACCACTTCACTTATGATGGCATTTGACTAAGAGCCCTTTACCACAAAGATCCAGGTAAACTTGGTATTAGTTGACTTCCCTTCTACATATAATTGTTAATAGGGTGACCAATACTTGTTGAAAAAGATGTCATCATCTCCTACAGTCGTCTCATCATAAAGTTCCTTGTCCAGGGTGGGGTTGGCGAGATTAGAGATAATCAGCAGGAGACAAGGGAATGTCATGGAACTTACCTTGGATAAGGAAAGAAGGGTATTCTCATGCTTATGCAAGATCTTGCAAAAATCAACAACGATCCTTTCAAGAGATCCATCAAGCCAGCCAGTGCTTTGTTTCGTGCTAAAACCATTCTCAACTCTGAAGCAGCAACATCAACTACTCCTATATGTAACCCATTTGAGCCAGCTACGGGAATCACTGACTTTGTGTCGCCCTTGAGTACCCTCAAGCCTGGCAACACTTAAGGCCATTTCGTGATCGTCATTCGCACTAGAGAGTGGATGGTAGGAACCCCATATCCATGGCCACCCCCAAAGAACTAGAGTGCCCATTGCAGTATTGAATGAATAAGTCACTCCCTGTTGATAAGCGAGGTCATCAAGCACAACAACTGCTAACCTCTCGACATTTGCAACTTCAATTTTGAGACCCGAAGGCAATATTATTACTCTAAATCAAGTGGCAGATATATGTCCCAGCCGAAGAAGTCATATGATAAATGATATATTCGCTACAGCAATGAGACATAGCGAGGATTTGTATATGCACTTGGTTATGTTTGACCACATGATCAGTGTCACCTTATTCCAAGAATATGCGAAGGCTCAATGAACATTTTATTGTTCCAGCAAGAGGTTGATCGCTCCATCGCCACAGACAAATTAACGTTTTTATTGATAAATTCTCATCTACTAAGTTCTTGTGAACGGATGGCAGCACACTAGCCCATCTGGCCATCATACTACTCACTTGTACACAAGAGTGCCCAAGCTAGCCCATCAATGCATCTGTCAAATCATGATGTCGAAAAGTGTTTGGCTTATGTGGCATTGTGAAAAACCAACTGTTTCCACCAATTGTCTGATGACATATGGTGTTGCATTTAATGCGATATTAAATGCGTGAATGATAAGCCTACCCTGTCCAAAGGACCGGGCTTGGGGGGAAAATATTGCTTGTATTTCTTACAATAGTGAAGTAGGTAGATCCATATAAACAGCTATACCTTTCTTAACCCACATACCACAATGGTCAGCACATATTCCAATCTAACTCAAGTTGCAACGATTGGCCCATACACTACACCCATTTGAAACGTAGCTAACCCGCATTGCTTGTCCACTAATAGACCCGCCTAGTTAAGCACTCTAAAGGAGCACCTTATCTGCTTTGGAAAGATTAATGGGCCAGCCACCCCTGCATGCACTAGGCGATGAGGCCAAGGCAGTTGTGCTTGAAGGTTGGGGCCCACCAATGGCTAGTCTACTCCACCAATGTGACGACGCGGATTTTGCTCGCTCGAAAATCGACATCCATACTTCATATCGTATTCGAATGCCATAGATTCGACCGTTCAAATCCGATTCGCCGGAGCTTATAACAACATTAAGTAAACAACACAGCGGAATAAAAGAATAATACATTGATATACAGCTTTGATACAATATCTGATACAACAGATGATCCAATAGATATCAATATACATCAGAGATATGATACAACAAAATAGCAGCGGAAAAGAAAACGATAGATAACATCTAGCAGCGGAACAATATAACTCTGAGATAGTCTTCAAGGAAGAACTCCAAGAACTACAACTCCATCTCCAAGAATCAATCCAGCAATAGCTCGAACCCCAATAACGATGCACCAAGCTCAGCAAGACTGGTGTGATCCAAAGACTGAACTAACTCCAGATAACCTACTAATCTGACTATCTGAAAAACCCAACTCTAGACTGCTCGTGTAGAAAATAATGAGCACCCAGAGTTTAGGAAAGAAACAATAAACTCCGGATCAGTCGTGGGACTGGTGTGAGCAACAAAAACAGTTTATCTTTTAAAACATTCAACAAAGATTTCAAAGTCAATTCGCAATGCTTTTTAAAAATGAGACTACCATAAGGCCTCCCGCACACACACACAATGCAAACGCAGAATCGGAGGAGATTTCTCCTTATGATAGTCAAAGATGCTTGATACGCATTAAAAAGAACATTTGATATTATTACTAGTGCATAGTGTAGAACAAATCATTTCGAAAGTAGAATATAAATCTTAGCCAGCATAGGTACCATTATATTATGCCTGCTATAGCTACCTCCTGAGGAAGCAGGTTCTACAACTAAAACTGTACAAGATCGTATTGTTTCTTTGGATTTCCAACGAATGATCAGGCCAAGGAACTTCCCATTGCCACAAGAGAATGCCTCTGGATGGACATCCCCGAGAACCAAACCGGATCTCTACCAACACAAGGCCGGGTTACCCCTAACTGAGTAACAGCTGACCGAATATGCCATCCCCCGGTCCTTTGGGACCTTCCACCGAGCGCTCGTAATCAATTCACACAATCATAAAGTGTTTTCAACATGAGTAAGTATCTGGGCTCCATACCATGATACCACCCTTTTCCAGAAGGAAATGCACATATCCTAAAGGGCGCTACCCCTCATAACCTTGCCGCATCTTTCCTGTTTTGACCATTCCCGAGGTGTGAGGCTCGACGAAGTCTCGTCCACAAAAACATACTTTATACAAAAGCCATGCTTTGGGTCAACAAATGATCACCAAGATAGACGATCAAATAAATGATACTATCACAAATAATCAACACAATGATCATTTTACAGCAACACTCAGCATGTCACATTACCAAATTGGGAATATATCGCTGATAACCTTCAACTACATAACCTCTGAGCTCGTACGTCTCAGAGAAGGGTGTTAAGCTAAAAGAATAAACTCTCCGCCACCAACAGAAATATATTTGAAAGAAATCGGCTTTATATCTCAATTGTAATGTCAGACATACAATCCATACAAGTCTGTTCCGGGATCGAACAGAACCGAAGGCACTTACAAAGAAGTCCTTGCAATCCAGATATTCACAATCCCGATCGGATTTCCCATCACTTAGGGAGTCTCTATACCGGCGCGACTCGGTGCAGAAACAATCGATAGGTCATCCTATCGCTTTCGCAAATACCCGGTCTTCACCACCGGTCTTCAAATGCTATCCATAACGTCGAATCACATATTCGGAATGGATTATACGACACAAAGGTCCTTTCCCGGCTAAACCGAATAGTGAGCACGATATTTCAAAAACAAATGGATAATGGGATTTCAATTAAGTCACAACTTATTACCCAAAACCTTTCTTCAAATGGCTTAACAAATTACCATTTTCAATCTTTAAACAAAAAGATTCATTTTCACAACCTTTAACGGTTTAAACAATTTTCACATTTTAATCTTTTAAATAAAAGATTCATTCACAGATTTTCCAAATCAATTTTCATTTCAATTTGATTAACTCGTTAAATCTTTAAATCAAATATTTAACTTATAGCCTTCAAAACAATTTCATTTCAATTTGATTTAAACAAATCATCAATTTAAATCTGTTAAAAATAAACAGATTTAATTCATAGCTTTCAAAAAGAATTCATTCATAACTTAGGAAAATCATTTCTCTATTCAATCTTGAAATTCCCCTAATTAACTGGAATCTCAGTTCTTATCTAAAAGTGTTTATCATTTGAAAACAACAGTTTTCATTTTGGAAATCTGATTCATTTATACGAGTTGAAATCCTTGGGTTAAATTCAAATTCTCAAAACCATACCTTTAAAATGGTTTAAATTCATACAAACATGTTAATAATATCTTTAACCATAATTTCGATCATCGAGTTCAATTCCAAATATCGAATTCAAATTCAAATTGAATTATTTAAATTGGAGATTTTACCGAGTTATTCAAAATAGCTTTTATCTGTGAAAACCTTTTTCAAAAGCTTTACCGTTTAACCCAAATCCATTTTCAATCTTAATTTGAAATTAAAACTTTAATTTCAAAAAAAAACATTACATTTAAATTATCTGTGACTTAACCGATTTCCTCGTGAAATCCATATTCGTTGTGTATGGTGTAGTCCAGGGGTTATACACAGTAGTGCAACATCAATCAATCATCACAGATCAAAATATAGAAATATAGTTGATAAGCGATATGAACTATAACGCTCATCTTCCATCCACAGATCACAGATATATAAAGATCACCGATAATAAATTACAGGTCATAACACAAATCAGGATATATCACAAATCATCACATATCAGATAGGATAATCAATTCAAGGCATTTCATACAATACAATCATTCATAAGCATTCAATAAACATTTGTAAGCAGGATTAATTAATTGTTTAATCCTAATTAATTCAATTCATTTCCAATTTAATTAATTACTTATGAATTTATTATTCAATTCAGATTTATTAATTCCAAATCATTTGATATAAATTAATTTATCAAACACTTTAATTAATTAAATTATTCTTAATCAATCATATTAATTAAATTGACTCTTGAACCAATTATATGATTAATTAACTTCTTAATTAATTATTTCAAGAAATTTACTCTTTAGTTACTTACCATTAAGCAATCATTTCATAATAACAAATCATAAATTACCAATTTATCTTTATCATAAATTAAATCAAAACATCCAAATTTAATTACAATTAGTAATTAACCCCTTAATTGCTTTCATTAAGTAATTAACAATTTACAATTGATTTAATTAATTAACCTAATTTGTTATCAAAATTTATCACATTAATTTTGTTACTTAATAATTCATAGTTAATTATCCTCATTAACTAATAACATTTCTTAATTTACTTCTTAATTAATCTCTAGTTATAAATTAATCTAAATTATTAATTTATAAATTAAATACATAATCATTCCTTAATTATCTTAATAATTTCTAAGATAATCTATTTCTTTATTATGGACTTCATTAATATTAAAGTGTATTAGAACATTACATTTTAACTTGCCTTTGAAAACTTGGTTTTTTTTTCTTGATTGAAAACCAAAATTTATTTTTTTTTCTTTTCTTTCTTTTACCTTAGATTCAAAGGTTCATTTGCTTCCATACTTTAAATTTTTGAATTTAAATCCTAGTTTAAATTTTTATTTCACATTTTAAATTAAACTTTAAAAATCTGAAACTATCAGGTTTTAAACCTGAAACCCCATTTAAATATTTTAACTATTTATTACTTTTCAGATTTTAATGCAAGGATAAATTTGAATTCAAACTTAAATCTGGATTTAAACTTGATTAAAATCTGGTATACAACTAAATTTTCATTTGAATTTGTTAAAAACTCAAACAACTTTGGTATCAGGTTACAAGCCTGGAACAAACACTGACCAAACTCAAACCAAAGTCGACTTCGAGTCGCATACCCCTCTACTTCGAGCCATACACTCGAATGACTCGAGTGAAACCCGAGGAAACAATCCACAAAAAAAACACAGTGACAGGTTTTTATCAAAACCTGTAACCAACATTCACTTGCACTCCAAATGGGCATGGTGTACGTGCACATCGCCTCTGGCGATCTTCCAGCATCGCGGCATGGTTGAACACGTCGACCATTCTCCTCAGACCCAACTCCGATCGTTCGAACCATCACCATCAGCCTCGAATGCGAATCAAGGGAAAAGTCAAAACCTGGAAACGTTCAGGTTTCTCCCTCTCGAAACCTATCAACATCGCCTCGTGTCCCCTACTCCGACCATCGTCACATGTGAAACTCCGGCGTCGCCTTCCTCTTCACGTCAACTTCCACCTCCCTGAAGCTGGCTGCACTCGATTCATTGGAGCACGCGTGCTTGATCGAAAATCATGGCCTCTTTAAACTAGGGTTCTGAACAAAAACCCTCTACAACAACCACCTCGATCACTTCCATCGCCATCGGCCATTTTTCCTCGCCTCTTTGATCACTCACCTACCTCCCGATCGAAACTCAACCTCTCCGGTCAAGTGTGTTGCCCGAGGCAACCCAAACTTCCCAATATGATCAACCCAGAAATGCAAATTCAACTCATTACTAAAAATTGTGATTTGAGTTTTAAAAATCCTATTTTTGATTAAGAAAACAGTTTGTAAACTTGAATCGATAATTCATGATGTTTGAATTTGTCACTTAAGTCAAGTATTACTGTTATTATGTTCTTCCCAGAGCAGATCAACTCTTTTTAGCATGAATTCAATTTTTAAACCTACTTTATACTCAACCAAACATATTTTGTTTGAAGTTCAAAATTTAATAATGGTCCGGTAAAAAGAATTGGAATTTTGTTTTCAAATTTAAACATCCTGTATCCAAAGACAGAGAAGAACAATATGTTCAGACAAGAAGGCTTATATCACAGCAAATACTTTAAATATCATACTGAATACAATATAATTATTAACATGCAAGCATCAACTATTACAAAAATTTTCACAAGCAACAAGATTACTTAAGTATAAAAAAAGATGTTACTCACTTTGTTTTCCCAAAAGAAGAAGAACAGAGCGTCATATTGAAACAGTTTTGAAAATACAAGCTGAAAACCCCCCTTGATCTCTGATTTGAATGTATTTGCTTTCATTGTCTCAGGTTGAAATGGAGAAGCCGAGGTGATATATATAAAGAAGAGAAGTTTTACAGGGGATCATATCTTATGTTTTGTACAGGGATTTCATATTGTACAGGCTGGTGATATTATACTGTTTTGTACAGCAGGGTATGCTTGTTTGTACAATAACATGGGTGAAGTTGCTTGCATTATGGAGAAGTTACAATTTGCTTGTACCTGATTACAGCTAATGATATTATATACTCCTTTGTTTTGGCTGAATACAACACTTTACTCTAGTTTGGTTTACAACCTACTTATCCAGTTCACCTTTACATTTCTACACACTTATATTAAAATGTATGTCTTTTCTTTTGTGATTTTGTTACAAACATACATTTCAAATTTCATTTCTATTCATAGTTTATACTATTAATATTTAACTTATCACCTATATTTTATTTTATTGTTTTGAAACAATCTCTTATTTGTTAGCTATTTTTATTTATTCGTTGTTATTATTTTTCATTTAAACTTTACTATCAAAATTGATTTAATTCCATAGAACTTTGTAATATTAATATCAAAAATATTAAACTTCTGTTGAATTTCTCAAATTAAATTTTAAAAATTCAAAAAAATTTACTAAATTAAATTTAACAAAATTCTGGGATGTTACATTATATATATATATATATTTTCCAGTTCAACATCTATCTGAATCGGGGAAACTCGCTTCCAATTAGCTATACAATTTAAATTAAAAAATTATATAAATTATCAATTTAAATTTATATAAAATTCGGGGTCGTTACAAACTTCCCCCCTTAAAAGAATTTCGTCCTCGAAATTCGCAGGCACGAAAACAACAAAGATAGATGAAAGATAGAGAAATATCTTTTCAAATCAAATTGGATATCAATTCTACATTTGGCTCACCAATATCTTTTCAAATCAGAATATCAATAATAGATACAAGAAATTACGATAGAATTTCAAAATTTCATTTTAAACGAAATCGTTTTATCGATACTATTCAAATTATCCTTATATTCTACTAATCAATTTAACTCAATTTAGAATTTTTAATTCATTTAAAATTTCCAATTTCAATTTTCAAATTCATATTCATTAAAGTTTAAATCAAAAAGCTGATAAGAAACCGACGAAGATACGAAGTAAGGATTTCCTACAACGATTCGTAGAGCCACCATCACACCGAAACTTCTTCTTGTAGCTGGTACGAAGAAATCAAAAGAATTTTGAAACGAATCAAAGAAATTGATAAGAAAGTTATTTCCACTGTTGTTACAGAGTATTGACCAATTATAGTCGCATTCCCCTGTCCTCTATCTCGTTCTCTTCTTGCACTCATACTTACTATCAGTGGATAGCAAGAGAATTTACTGAGGCATTCGAACAGATATCTTAGGGATACACTCATTCTAGGGTATACTTCACCCTATCTCTAATGAGTTGCTTAATGTGTTATACTCCTGAGCTAAAGTTCAACCCTTAGCTCTGATACCAAATGTAACGACGCGGATTTTGCCCGCTCGAAAATCGACATCCATACTTCATATCGTATTCGAATGCCATAGATTCGACCGTTCAAACCCGATTCGCCGGAGCTTATAACAACATTAAGTAAACAACACAGCGGAATAAAAGAATAATACATTGATATACAGCTTTGATACAATATCTGATACAACAGATGATCCAATAGATATCATTATACATCAGAGATATGATACAACAAAATAGCAGCGGAAAAGAAAACGATAGATAACATCTAGCAGCGGAACAATATAACTCTGAGATAGTCTTCAAGGAAGAACTCCAAGAACTGCAACTCCATCTCCAAGAATCAATCCAGCAATAGCTCGAACCCCAATAAGGATGCACCAAGCTCAGCAAGACTGGTGTGATCCAAAGACTGAACTAACTCCAAATAACCTACTAATCTGACTATCTGAAAAACCCAACTCTAGACTGCTCGTGTAGAAAATAATGAGCACCCAGAGTTTAGGAAAGAAACAATAAACTCCGGATCAGTCGTGGGACTGGTGTGAGCAACAAAAACAGTTTATCTTTTAAAACATTCAACAAAGATTTCAAAGTCAATTCGCAATGCTTTTTAAAAATGAGACTACCATAAGGCCTCCCGCACACACACACAATGCAAACGCAGAATCGGAGGAGATTTCTCCTTATGATAGTCAAAGATGCTTGATACGCATTAAAAAGAACATTTGATATTATTACTAGTGCATAGTGTAGAACAAATCATTTCGAAAGTAGAATATAAATCTTAGCCAGCATAGGTACCATTATATTATGCCTGCTATAGCCACCTCTTGAGGAAGCAGGTTCTACAACTAAAACTGTACAAGATCGTATTGTTTCTTTGGATTTCCAACGAATGATCAGGCCAAGGAACTTCCCATTGCCACATGACAATGCCTCTGGATGGACATCCCCGAGAACCAAACCGGATCTCTACCAACACAAGGCCGGGTTACCCCTAACTGAGTAACAACTGACCGAATATGCCATCCCCCGGTCCTTTGGGACCTTCCACCGAGCGCTCGTAATCAATTCACACAATCATAAAGTGTTTTCAACATGAGTAAGTATCTGGGCTCCATACCATGATACCACCCTTTTCCAGAAGGAAATGCACATATCCTAAAGGGCGCTACCCCTCATAACCTTGCCGCATCTTTCCTGTTTTGACCATTCCCGAGGTGTGAGGCTCGACGAAGTCTCGTCCACAAAAACATACTTTATACAAAAGCCATGCTTTGGGTCAAAAAATGATCACCAAGATAGACGATCAAATAAATGATCCTATCACAAATAATCAACACAATGATCATTTTACAGCAACACTCAGCATGTCACATTACCAAATTGGGAATATATCGCTGATAACCTTCAACTACATAACCTCTGAGCTCGTACGTCTCAGAGAAGGGTGTTAAGCTAAAAGAATAAATTCTCCGCCACCAACAGAAATATATTTGAAAGAAATCGGCTTTATATCTCAATTGTAATGTCAGACATACAATCCATACAAGTCTGTTCCGGGATCGAACAGAACAGAAGGCACTTACAAAGAAGTCCTTGCAATCCGGATATTCACAATCCCGATCGGATTTCCTATCACTTAGGGAGTCTCTATACCGGCGCGACTCGGTGCAGAAACAATCGATAGGTCATCCTATCGCTTTCGCAAATACCCGGTCTTCACCACCGGTCTTCAAATGCTATCCATAACGTCGAATCACATATTCGGAATGGGTTATATGACACAAAGGTCCTTTCCCGGCTAAACCGAATAGTGAGCACGATATTTCAAAAACAAATGGATAATGGGATTTCAATTAAGTCACAACTTATTACCCAAAACCTTTCTTCAAATGGCTTAACAAATTACCATTTTCAATCTTTAAACAAAAAGATTCATTTTCACAACCTTTAACGGTTTAAACAATTTTCACATTTTAATCTTTTAAATAAAAGATTCATTCACAGATTTTCCAAATCAATTTTAATTTCAATTTGATTAACTCGTTAAATCTTTAAATCGAAGATTTAACTTATAGCCTTCAAAACAATTTCATTTCAATTTGATTTAAACAAATCATCAATTTAAATCTGTTAAAAATAAACAGATTTAATTCATAGCTTTCAAAAAGAATTCATTCATAACTTAGGAAAATCATTTCTCTATTCAATCTTGAAATTCCCCTAATTAACTGGAATCTCAGTTCTTATCTAAAAGTGTTTATCATTTGAAAACAACAGTTTTCATTTTGGAAATCTAATTCATTTATACGAGTTGAAATCCATGGGTTAAATTCAAATTCTCAAAACCATACCTTTAAAATGGTTTAAATTCATACAAACATGTTAATAATATCTTTAACCATAATTTCCGATCATCGAATTCAATTCCAAATATCGAATTCAAATTCAAATTGAATTATTTAAATTGGAGATTTTACCGAGTTATTCAAAATAGCTTTTATCTGTGAAAACCTTTTTCAAAAGCTTTACCGTTTAACCCAAATCCATTTTCAATCTTAATTTGAAATTAAAACTTTAATTTCAAAAAAACATTACATTTAAATTATCTGTGACTTAACCAATTTCCTCGTGAAATCCATATTTGTGTGTGTATGGTGTAGTCTAGGGGTTATACACAGTAGTGCAACATCAATCAATCATCACAGATCAAAATACAGAAATATAGTTGATAAGCGATATGAACTATAACGCTCATCTTCCATCCACAGATCACAGATATATAAAGATCACCGATAATAAATTACAGGTCATAACACAAATCAGGATATATCACAAATCATCACATATCAGATAGGATAATCAATTCAAGGAATTTCATATAATACAATCATTCATAAGCATTCAATAAACATTTGTAAGTAGGACTAATTAATTGTTTAATCCTAATTAATTCAATTCATTTCCAATTTAATTAATTACTTATGAATTTATTATTCAATTCAGATTTATTAATTCCAAATCATTTGATATAAATTAATTTATCAAACACTTTAATTAATTAAATTATTCTTAATCAATCATATTAATTAAATTGACTCTTGAACCAATTATATGATTAATTAACTTCTTAATTAATTATTTCAAGAAATTTACTCTTTAATTACTTACCATTAAGCAATCATTTCATAATAACAAATCATAAATTACCAATTTATCTTTATCATAAATTAAATCAAAACATCCAAATTTAATTACAATTAGTAATTAACCCCTTAATTGCTTTCATTAAGTAATTAACAATTTACAATTGATTTAATTAATTAATCTAATTTGTTATCAAAATTTATCACATTAATTTTGTTACTTAATAATTCATAGTTAATTATCCTCATTAACTAATAACATTTCTTAATTTACTTCTTAATTAATCTCTAGTTATAAATTAACCTAAATTATTAATTTATAAATTAAATACATAATCATTCCCTAATTATCTTAATAATTTCTAAGATAATCTATTTCTTTATTAAGGACTTCATTAATATTAAAGTGTATTAGAACATTACATTTTAACTTGCCTTTGAAAACTTGGTTTTTTTTTCTTGATTGAAAACCAAAATTCATTTTTTTTTTTCTTTCTTTTACCTTAGATTCAAAGGTTCATTTGCTTCCATACTTTAAATTTTTGAATTTAAATCCTAGTTTAAATTTTTATTTCACATTTTAAATTAAACTTTAAAAATCTGAAACTATCAGGTTTTAAACCTGAAACCCCATTTAAATATTTTAACTATTTATTACTTTTCAGATTTTAATGCAAGGATAAATTTGAATTCAAACTTAAATCTGGATTTAAACTTGATTAAAATCTGGTATACAACTAAATTTTCATTTGAATTTGTTAAAAACTCAAACAACTTTGGTATCAGGTTACAAGCCTGGAACAAACACTGACCAAACTCAAACCAAAGTCGACTTCGAGTCGCATACCCCTCTACTTCGAGCCATATACTCGAATGACTCGAGTGAAACCCGAGGAAACAATCCACAAAAAAAAACACAGTGACAGGTTTTTATCAAAACCTGTAACCAACATTCACTTGCACTCCAAATGGGCATGGTGTACGTGCACATCGCCTCTGGCGATCTTCCAGCATCGCAGCATGGTTGAACACGTCGACCATTCTCCTCAGACCCAACTCCGATCGTTCGAACCATCACCATCAGCCTCGAATGCGAATCAAGGGAAAAGTCAAAACCTGGAAACGTTCAGGTTTCTCCCTCTCGAAACCTGTCAACATCGCCTCGTGTCCCCTACTCCGACCATCGTCACATGTGAAACTCCGGCGTCGCCTTCCTCTTCACGTCAACTTCCACCTCCCTGAAGCCGGCTGCACTCGATTCATTGGAGCACGCGTGCTTGATCGAAAATCATGGCCTCTTTAAACTAGGGTTCTGAACAAAAACCCTCTACAGCAACCACCTCGATCACTTCCATCGCCATCGGCCATTTTTCCTCGCCTCTCTGATCACTCACCTACCTCCCGATCGAAACTCAACCTCTCCGGTCAAGTGTGTTGCCCGAGGCAACCCAAACTTCCCAATATGATCAACCCAGAAATGCAAATTCAACTCATAACTAAAAATTGTGATTTGAGTTTAAAAATCCTAATTTTGATTAAGCAAACAGTTTGTAAACTTGAATCGATAATTCATGATGTTTGAATTTGTCACTTAAGTCAAGTATTACTGTTATTATGTTCTTCCCAGAGCAGATCAACTCTTTTTAGCATGAATTCAATTTTTAAACCTACTTTATACTCAACCAAACATATTTTGTTTGAAGTTCAAAATTTAATAATGGTCAGGTAAAAAGAATTGGAATTTTGTTTTCAAATTTAAACATCATGTATCCAAAGACAGAGAAGAACAATATGTTCGGACAAGTAGGCTTATATCACAGCATATACTTTAAATATCATACTGAATACAATATAATTATTAACATGCAAGCATCAACTATTACCAAAATTTTCACAAGCAACAAGATTACTTAAGTATAAAAAAAGATGTTACTCACTTTGTTTTCCCAAAAGAAGAAGAACAGAGCTTCATATTGAAACAGTTTTGAAAATACAAGCTGAAAACCCCCCTTGATCTCTGATTTGAATGTATTTGCTTTCATTGTCTCAGGTTGAAATGGAGAAGCCGAGGTGATATATATAAAGAAGAGAAGTTTTACAGGGGATCATATCTTATGTTTTGTACAGGGATTTCATATTGTACAGGCTGGTGATATTATACTGTTTTGTACAGCAGGGTATGCTTGTTTGTACAATAACATGGGTGAAGTTGCTTGCATTATGGAGAAGTTACAATTTGCTTGTACCTGATTACAGCTAATGATATTATATACTCCTTTGTTTTGGCTGAATACAACACTTTACTCTAGTTTGGTTTACAACCTACTTATCTGGTTCACCTTTATATTTCTACACACTTATATTAAAATGTATGTCTTTTCTTTTGTGATTTTGTTACAAACATACATTTCAAATTTCATTTCTATTCATAGTTTATACTATTAATATTTAACTTATCACCTATATTTTATTTTATTGTTTTGAAACAATCTCTTATTTGTTAGCTATTTTTATTTATTCGTTGTTATTATTTTTCATTTAAACTTTACTATGAAAATTGATTTAATTCCATACAACTTTGTAATATTAATATCAAAAATATTAAACTTCTGTTGAATTTCACAAATTAAATTTTAAAAATTCAAAAAAATTTACTAAATTAAATTTAACAAAATTCTGGTATGTTACATTATATATATATATATATTTTCCAGTTCAACATCTACCTGAATCGGGGAAACTCGCTTCCAATTAGCTATACAATTTAAATTAAAAAATTATATAAATTATCAATTTAAATTTATATAAAATTCAGGGTCGTTACAACCAACATGCCTACGAATGGATACCCTGTTCATATTCCACCTTATTGGTCTGTCTATGCTTGCCAATTACTCTAGCTGCCCTCAACCGTGTCCACAAGCAACAAACTACCTATGCCTAAGAGAAGCTCTGCATGTGTTGCTCCTTTGAAAAGAATGACATCAATCGGCGTTGTTTATCTAACAGAAGTGCTACTATGCAATAACCATCTAATGTCCTTTGTTGCTACTTAAGTATCTCTACTGTATCCACTCCTTTATCCCACACCGCCTACCATGCTTCAAGCATTCCCACTGTATGACCCACCAGTTTCCTTCATCTGCACCATGCAAGCCATCTAGTGACGTAGAGCATTTCCTAGGCTTGTTCAGCACAATCTCAGTCATCCATTTTCAACTTCAATAACTATGAATTGACCATGGCATGCATTCTTACAACGGTTGAACAACTCCAACTTTCAAGTGTCATTGTACTATCATTTTCTTGCAATCTAGGCTATTGTAATAGAAGTGAAGTAATAAGAAATTTTTCATAGTGGATGTTGGTTGCATATGATCGAGCCACATTACTTCTTTACTTTTCATTATACTGATATCTCTACATTTTTCATTTTTAACTAAGGTATTAGTAATCGATCTTTTGCTAATATCATCTCTAAAGCACACTTTCAAGGTAGGCTAAAATTTTAGTCAACACCAACCATATTAAGAGTAAAGTCATAATTACATAGTTAGGCTCCACATTTATGGATGGATAAATGCTATATTATATGAAATTTACAACTGAAAATAAAATATCACCTTTATATTCGCCTCGAGCATCGAAAACTGAGTTTCGTATATTAGATATAAGTATATTTTTTACTACAATATAGCTCAAGTGACAAGTAGTATGACTTGTGAGCTGAGGTCCTAAAGTTAATGAGTTTGAACCCTTAAGGTATCTAAATGAGTGCTCTACTTGGATAAAGTACCACTCTTATTTTAATAAAAAAACTCCCCTCTGTACTATTAATATTTAGTCCACATTCCTCGTCTACCGTCTAGCTGGTGATTTTTACAATTTTGGTTACCATATTATATTCAAAATAAGAGCGATCTATTTTTTTCTGACATGCCCTCAGATTTATTTTATGTCGTAACTGTATAATTATGTGTTAATGGAAATCCTTAAATCTCATGTAGTGTTGACGTATTATGTTGATTGTAGATATATATATATATATATATATATATATCATAAGCAATGAAGCAATATTCAAAACATAAAATTCATCGAATGTTCTTAATCACCTGTACATTGAGAATGAAATGTCAAAATAACATATAGATTGGTGTATGTAACATTTTTATGCTAGGGGAAGAAAGAAGTGACGAGGTTATGTACATGCATTCATTGCCAAATGACGTGGAGCAACTCACAAAGATACTTATATAGGTGATCGTATTTATATCAAATAGATAAACTCATAGGACGATATACGATATTTTATGTGACGCCCCACCTCTATACCCACGCTAGCCAAGAACACTACGGTGTAGTGCTGTCAACTAGCGCGGAGAATAAGGATGTTGAGGAGCGACCATCCGTGTAATTTCTTATCACACGGTGGCTATAAAATGATCTTCGGAAACAAATATAGAAGTAAGCATAACATGCGAATCAATCACAGATATCCATATCACAAAGGCGGAAAGAGATATGAATATATATCACATAAAAGTGTACATCAGAGTAGTGGTCTAAAAAGATCCACGATAATAAAAAAGAATAGCAACGCGTGCTATACAAAAGAATACAGCTATGAGTCTATATCTCAAGTGTAAACAACAAAAGCTGCTAATCTAAACAAGTAGCCAAAAGTCTGAGTAGTGAATCACTGGGGGAGGAGTCAAGCAGTAGCACCTGTAACATCTCGGCCTGACCCGAGTATTATTTATAAGAAAATAATAAACGGATCAGTCTAGCTATAAATATCAGATGACATGATATAAAATAAAAGATATGGCATAAACATAAAATATCCATACTGACATACTACTATAAGTATGCAATTAATGATCAACAGGAGATCAACCGATAAGAGATAAATCAATGTCACAAGAATCTTCTCAAAGATCCAAAGAGGGCATCATACCCTAAACTTGTACTCATGACAAGTCAAAGAGATAAATTCCAGAAATCAACACAAGAAATCCAGAAATCATAAAAAGGGAAAGAGGCCTATCACATGACGGTCCGAAGACCATGGGGAGCTACCCCACATGTGTGAATGGAATCACACAGATTGAGGTCAAGACTAACCAAAAAGCAGAAAGGTATGTGTGAATGGAATCACACAAGTGGTGTCTAGTCTAACCTTGCAATGAAAGAGACATCGCGCAATTGCTAGTCTAATTCATAAAGCGATCATCAAGATCAACGAGAAGTGTCAATTACACTAAGCTAGTAAATATAGAAGTTTAGCTTCATGTCCCATAACCACTTGCTTAACTTAAATATTTACGAACAAACTGTAAATCTTCACTAATAAAATTGTCACAAGAGGTTCAATCGAACAAGTCCAACAATTAACCGACGAAGTGAACGCAAGCGTTTCATACCACTTGTTTTACTAAGTCGTTTAATTAGATTTCTCATCCGAGTGAGGTAAAGGCTTGTATATACTAATAGATTGGAAAACGGTTTAAGAAAAGAGCTTTGTTATTAAAAATAGAGTTGAAATTGTTTGTTAAAAGAGTTTTGATATTTACTACTAGTATTGAAACCTTTATATTATAAAGTGACAAAACACATAAGCAAGTGTAGAAACAATCAGTCACAAAGATCGCATACGGAGATGCGAATAAAGTCCAAGGAAATCAGCTCAATGTTTTTCAGATAAGATCCCCTACGGAGGGGGGGTCCAGGGGGGGTGGCAACCCCCCAAGGTGGGGTGCGGGGGCAACGCCACCGCTTACGGGGTTCGACCTGCCCGGTCAGGTCGCGGGGGTCCAGGGGGCAGCGCCCCGACCAAAACGGTACGACCTAATGAAGACCAAAGGAAGGATAGGATCGAGCGACTTAAAGGGTTTCGACCTAAAGAGTCACGACGTAAAGGAGTAAGCGACCCTGAGGAAACTCGCGACCTAATCATGGCCGAGCTAAGGTGAGGTGCGACTCAACCAGGTAAGCGACCTAAGGGAGACGAGCGACCTAAGGAACTCGCGACCTAACAATAGCACAGGTCAAGCGACCTAAGGGAGACGAGCGACCTAAGGAACTCGCGACCTAACAATAGCACAGGTCAAGCGACCTAACGTTTTAAGGCCGAGCGACCTAATTAAACTCGCGACTTAATGGTGTGAAAGGCGTGCGACCTAAAGTGTTACGACCTAAGGGTCGAGCGACTTAGTGGAACAAGGTCATACGACCTAACGGAGTAAACGGTCGAGTGACCTAACAGGTTATAGGTCATGCGACCTAGTGGGTTAACGGCCTAACGACCTAAGGGTTATAGGCCCAACGACCTAGCGGGTTAGAAGGTCATGCGACCTAAAAATGGAAGGCAAGGCCGAGCGACTTAAAGAACTAAGGCCACACGAGTTAAGGCCTAACGGCCTGACGACCTACGACCTAAAGGCCCACGACTTACGACCTAAGGAGCCAGAGCGAGCGACCTAAGGCTATATAGGGGATTTAAGGCCAGAAACGACCTAAGTGTTTGCGACCTAACGACCTAAAAGCCCGCGACCTACGACCTAAGAGCCATACGACCTACGACCTAATTCCGAGTGCCGAGCGACCTAACGTTGTAGGCCATTTTAAGGTCGGAAACGAGCTATTTTGAGGCCGAGACTTTTCCACGCGAACGACCTAAGTGCAGAATTTCACCAAAAACACTAAAAATTGGAGTTTTTCGCCAATTCGATTCAAACCAAATGCAAATGTGCATGCAAAAGTGATAAGGAATCATTCCCAACAGTCCAATATAGTTATAGACTAGAATTGTGAGATAAAAATCTCACATTTGCTCCAAAACCCAATGAAAATGAAGAACAAAGCTTGAAGGCAAATGGAGAAGCAACCACAAGCTTGAATCCGATGTCTTCTTCTTGAATTTGGAGTAGAAAGATGGATTGCTATTGAATTTGAGTTTTGGAATTTTAATTTCCCATTCCCTCCACCATTAATGCCAAAGCTTGATTAGTTAGGAAATTTATGAAGAGTGAGGAGAAGAGGGTTGGAACTTGGGCTTAATAGGCTAAACTAACCCAAAGTCCAAAGCGGGAAAAGTTAGTGAAATTTCACTAACTCCAAACCTATCGATGTTTATACTTAAAAAAGTTGTAAACGACATTTCGAACTCAATGGAAGTGGTCTCGAGTCCTAATTTGACCGTTTGCAAAAAGTAGCTTTTCAGACCAAAATCCGATTAACGAGTTAATATTTAAATAAAATATTTAAATACAAACTCGATAAATATGCGGGTTGTTACAGACTCCCCTCCTTAAAGAAATTGCGTCCTCGCAATATATATAAGATGGAAATAAAAAGTAACAACCATAAAAGCATATTAACACAAGAGGAATTTTGAAATAAGAAGTTCACCTCAAGGAGCAGGAGTAAGCAAGTCCGGATGTGTACGCTCGATGAATTCTCTGGATTCCCAAGAGCAATCCTTAGGATTTGAGGACCATTGAACCTTCACAAGCGGAACATCTTTATTTCGAAGTCGTTTAACCTCAGAAGCTATAATTCGAACAGGATGCTGCTCATAAGTTAAATTCGGCGAAACTTCAATTTCTTCCACAACAGCAGGCTCAAGAATAGAATCGGAATCCCAAAGGCATTTCCGTAATTGAGAAACGTGAAATACATCATGCATAGCAGAAAACTGAGCCGGCAATGCAAGGCGATAAGCCAAGGAACCAATACGTTCAGTGATAGGAAGTGGCCCAATATATCGAGGCGCTGACTTCCCCGATCGACTGAAACGTACAACACCCTTCATAGGTGAAACACGAATAAAAACAGGATCCCCAACAGAAAATTCTAATTTCCTTCTTCGATTATCGGCATAGGATTTTTGTCTACTCTGGGCTTCTTTCATCCTATGTCGAATAAGTTCAATCTTTTCCGTGGAATCACGAATAAAGTCTGGACCTAAAACCAGCTTCTCACCGGCCTCAAGCCAACAAGAAGGAGATCGGCATGGCCTTCCGTAGAGTGCCTCGAAAGGTGCCATACCAATACTAGATTGGAAGCTATTATTATAGGAAAATTCAACAAGTGAAATATGATCTTCCCAACTTCCACCAAAATCAAGCACACAAGCACGAAGAAGATCTTCAAGAGTTTGATTCACACGCTCGGTTTGTCCATCGGACTGGGGGTGATAAGCGGTGCTAAAATTAAGCTTTGTTCCTAAAGCTTTTTGAAGACTCTTCCAAAATCCACTAGTAAACAATGGATCACTATCGCTATCGATAGAAGTAGGAACTCCATGTAATTTAACATCTCCTTTAACAAAGAGTTTGGGCCAAAAGAGGAACGGTTCGGTTAAACCGAACGGGAATAAAATGGGCGGAGTTAGTAAGTCTATCTACTATAACCCATAAGTTACCATGACCCGAACGAGAACGGGAAAGGCCTTCTATAAAATCCATGGAGATTTGGTCCCACTTCCAAATTGGAATTTCTAAAGGTTGCAATAACCCATCAGACCTTTGGTGTTCGGCCATGACAAGTTGGCAAGTCATGCAACACTTAACAAAGTTAGCGATAACAGATTTCATTCACTCCCGATAATAAAGTCGCTTCATATCCGCGTACATTTTACTACTACTGGGATGAACGGTAATATTAGAACGATGTGAATCTTCAAAAATATAATGACGAAGATCACAAATATTTGGTACGATAAGTCTACCAAACTTTCAAATGTCGCCACGAAAATTAATTTTTGAAGTCTTTCAAACTTTCGATATTAATTTCATCCCCACAACATTGGCTAAGAAAAGCCAATTCAGAATCTAGCCCTTTGAGCTACAAGGATGCAGTCTAAAAAGAATAAAGAACCTCTAGACTACATAAAACAAGGGATGCATATAAATCGGATTTCGCGATCTCGAATCTCTCAAGTGAATAGAGTCTCGAGATCGTTCCATTCGGATATCACCATAGAAAACAACTACTTGTTGCTTACGACTAGTGCATTGGCAACAAGATTTCCCCTTTCAGGGAGTATATAGAATATCAAGATCATAAGATGCAAGAAATTCGAGCCAATATGGTTGACGCAACTTAATTATGAGAAATAGATATCTCAATGATTTATAATTGAGGTAGAGAACAAATTTCTCCACCAAAGACGATAATGCCAAATATTGAAAGCAAAATCAATAGCCGCGAGTACCAGATCATAAGTGGCATTCCTAGTCTCGATCGGCCTTAAAGATTTAGAAGCAAAAGTGATTGCACGTTCTCTTTCGCAAGAGAACGGCATCCAAACCCATACAATAAGCATTGGTACTAAGGTTAAAGTCTTGGTTCTCTTCGGGAATCACAAGAATAAGAATATTGAAAAGAAGGAATTTTGTCCTCTTTCCCAAAAAGCTAAAACTTTAAAAATCACAATTACCTTTATAGAAAAATTTATATTTTACAAGTCAATTTATTGTGTCTGATTGTCTCATCAAAGCGTTTAGAAAATCCCTATCGATAGCATTGATCAAGTGCATCGACCAGAAATCTTAAAATACTAAATGGACAATACAACACAAAATTACCTTTTTATAGGAATTTAAAATATCTTCTTAAAAGATTTGTAAAATTTTAAATTTCTATTTTCATCCAAAATTAATAAATACAAGATTGGAATTATTGAGATATCCATAGAATACTTGATTTATAAAATGGATGAAACAAACTGGATAAACTGAATGACACAATATGTCATTCATATAAATCATAATGAGTGCGGAATGCGGTATGTGGAAGGCTAACTTCCGCAACTCGTAGTGATTGAAATTCGGTGGCAAGGTCAAACTGGAAAGACCTTAACACCACTCAAAAAGGCTGCTTAGGTGATAATCCTAAGACAAACTCAAAAATACCGAAAAATTCTCAACCGATAAGAATGAGAGAGATATCTCTTTACTCAACATGTGAGCTAAAAGAGCAAAATGATGCCATCGATTTGAAATCGAAATCACAAAGGAAAAATATGAATCTGCTTAATAGATCGAAAATATCAAAAAAAGGAATTGTCCATTCGGAAAAATTGGATATGGGCTTTGCAATAAGCCAATCCTTTCACGCAAATCAATTCCGAAACCAAAGCAATGCATAACATGCAAATTCGTTCGGAAAGAAAAATCACATGAAATAATTTTCGATATCAATAAAAAGAAAGTAGAGTGTTGCAGATCCACTAATCTGGATTCGCAATCCTCCAAGAAGTCATCAAGCCCAAAACATAAAAAGAAAGAAAATCATCAAGTTCTTCTGATAAATAAAAATGATGAGGGAAACCCATATCAAAAAGAACTCGAATCGGATAATCGCAAACAAATGAAATCAAGGATTAAATAAGGAATACCTTGACCCAGAGAAGTTTCGTTAGAAGCTTTTAGCTTTCCTTCTCTCTTACTAGGTCGTGTGGGACATGTAGACAAGTAATGGCCCGAGCCCTTGCAATAGCGGCAATAGAGGGGTTCCGGGCACTTAGTTACATAATGGTCTGAGGAACCACAATTGTAGCATCGTTTACGACTAGAGGTAGATGGCTTGGCTACCGAAGTTTCTGGTCCCACCCTCTTCTTACTTAGAAGTATGGGGCAGACAAAAATATGATGACTGGAATCTTTGCAGTAACGACAAAAGAGTGGTTCCGGACACTCCTTCGCATAGTCGTCCCTAGAACCACAGTTGTAGCATTTTCCACAATTAAGGATTGGAGTCTTTGCTCCAAAAATAGGTTGCTTCACCTTCTTATCGGGATGAGGGCTTTTGAATTTAATACGCCTCTTCTTGGAAATCCCAATATCACTATCAATTCCTTTATCAGCCTCTTCCTCTTGTAGAGTGATATCTACAAGCTGGTCGAAAGGAACTTCTAGTTTCAAAGGTAAGATCTTTGTGGTATTCTTAGTCAAAGCACAGATAAACTCTTGATTCTTTACAAGATCCAAAAGTTGCTGGGCAGACATGAATGCGCCATCCAGAGAAGGACTACTGGATTGACCAGCGCTAGGACTGCTAGAACTAACCATTTCTCTTCCTTAAGAAAGAAAGAAGGAAGAAGAAGAAGGTTATTCACAAAATAAATATCAAGCAATCTTGATAGGTAAAACAAGGAATCATAAAGAAAATAGGATGAATCGGTACGAAGACTCGAATTAAATCCTAAGGCACAACTCCTAAGAAAGACTTAGGACATGATCCTTGCTAGATTATTCTACATTGTTCCGAAGTTTGGCTCTGATACCAAACTGTGACGCCCCACCTCTATACCCACGCTAGCCAAGAACACTACGGTGTAGTGCTGTCAACTAGCGCGGAGAATAAGGCTGTTGAGGAGCGACCATCCGTGTAATTTCTTATCACACGGTGGCTATAAAATGATCTTCGGAAACAAATATAGAAGTAAGCATAACATGCGAATCAATCATAGATATCCATATCACAAAGGCGGAAAGAGATATGAATATATATCACATAAAAGTGTACATCAGAGTAGTGGTCTAAAAAGATCCACGATAATAAAAAAGAATAGCAACGCGTGCTATACAAAAGAATACAGCTATGAGTCTATATCTCAAGTGTAAACAACAAAAGCTGCTAATCTAAACAAGTAGCCAAAAGTCTGAGTAGTGAATCACTGGGGGAGGAGTCAAGCAGTAGCACCTGTAACATCTCGGCCTGACCCGAGTATTATTTATAAGAAAATAATAAACGGATCAGTCTAGCTATAAATATCAGATGACATGATATAAAATAAAAGATATGGCATAAACATAAAATATCCATACTGACATACTACTATAAGTATGCAATTAATGATCAACAGGAGATCAACCGATAAGAGATAAATCAATGTCACAAGAATCTTCTCAAAGATCCAAAGAGGGCATCATACCCTAAACTTGTACTCATGACAAGTCAAAGAGATAAATTCCAGAAATCAACACAAGAAATCCAGAAATCATAAAAAGGGAAAGAGGCCTATCACATGACGGTCCGAAGACCATGGGGAGCTGCCCCACATGTGTGAATGGAATCACACAGATTGAGGTCAAGACTAACCAAAAAGCAGAAAGGTATGTGTGAATGGAATCACACAAGTGGTGTCTAGTCTAACCTTGCAATGAAAGAGACATCGCGCAATTGCTAGTCTAATTCATAAAGCGATCATCAAGATCAACGAGAAGTGTCAATTACACTAAGCTAGTAAATATAGAAGTTTAGCTTCATGTCCCATAACCACTTGCTTAACTTAAATATTTACGAACAAACTGTAAATCTTCACTAATAAAATTGTCACAAGAGGTTCAATCGAACAAGTCCAAGAATTAACCGACGAAGTGAACGCAAGCGTTTCATACCACTTGTTTTACTAAGTCGTTTAATTAGATTTCTCATCCGAGTCAGGTAAAGGCTTGTATATACTAATAGATTGGAAAACGGTTTAAGAAAAGAGCTTTGTTATTAAAAATAGAGTTGAAATTGTTTGTTAAAAGAGTTTTGATATTTACTACTAGTATTGAAACCTTTATATTATAAAGTGACAAAACACATAAGCAAGTGTAGAAACAATCAGTCACAAAGATCGCATACGGAGATGCGAATAAAGTCCAAGGAAATCAGCTCAATGTTTTTCAGATAAGATCCCCTACGGAGGGGGGGTCCAGGGGGGTGGCAACCCCCCAAGGTGGGGTGCGGGGGCAACGCCACCGCTTACGGGGTTCGACCTGCCCGGTCAGGTCGCGGGGGTCCAGGGGGCAGCGCCCCGACCAAAACGGTACGACCTAATGAAGACCAAAGGAAGGATAGGATCGAGCGACTTAAAGGGTTTCGACCTAAAGAGTCACGACCTAAAGGAGTAAGCGACCCTAAGGAAACTCGCGACCTAATCATGGCCGAGCTAAGGTGAGGTGCGACTCAACCAGGTAAGCGACCTAAGGGAGACGAGCGACCTAAGGAACTCGCGACCTAACAATAGCACAAGTCAAGCGACCTAAGGGAGACGAGCGACCTAAGGAACTCGCGACCTAACAATAGCAGAGGTCAAGCGACCTAACGTTTTAAGGCCGAGCGACCTAATTAAACTCGCGACTTAATGGTGTGAAAGGCGTGCGACCTAAAGTGTTACGACCTAAGGGTCGAGCGACTTAGTGGAACAAGGTCATACGACCTAACGGAGTAAACGGTCGAGCGACCTAACAGGTTATAGGTCATGCGACCTAGTGGGTTAACGGCCTAACGACCTAAGGGTTATAGGCCCAACGACCTAGCGGGTTAGAAGGTCATGCGACCTAAAAATGGAAGGCAAGGCCGAGCGACTTAAAGAACCAAGGCCACACGAGTTAAGGCCTAACGGCCTGACGACCTACGACCTAAAGGCCCACGACTTACGACCTAAGGAGCCAGAGCGAGCGACCTAAGGCTATATAGGGGATTTAAGGCCAGAAACGACCTAAGTGTTTGCGACCTAACGACCGAAAAGCCCGCGACCTACGACCTAAGAGCCATACGACCTACGACCTAATTCCGAGTGCCGAGCGACCTAACGTTGTAGGCCATTTTAAGGTCGGAAACGAGCTATTTTGAGGCCGAGACTTTTCCACGCGAACGACCTAGCATAGGCAGAACGACCTAAGTGCAGAATTTCACCAAAAACACTAAAAATTGGAGTTTTTCGCCAATTCGATTCAAACCAAATGCAAATGTGCATGCAAAAGTGATAGGGAATCATTCCCAACAGTCCAATATAGTTATAGACTAGAATTGTGAGATAAAAATCTCACCTTTGCTCCAAAACCCAATGAAAATGAAGAACAAAGCTTGAAGGCAAATGGAGAAGCAACCACAAGCTTGAATCCGATGTCTTCTTCTTGAATTTGGAGTAGAAAGATGGATTGCAATTGAATTTGAGTTTTGGAATTTTAATTTCCCATTCCCTCCACCATTAATGCCAAAGCTTGATTAGTTAGGAAATTTATGAAGAGTGAGGAGAAGAGGGTTGGAACTTGGGCTTAATAGGCTAAACTAACCCAAAGTCCAAAGCGGGAAAAGTTAGTGAAATTTCACTAACTCCAAACCTATCGATGTTTATACTTAAAAAAAGTTGTAAACGACATTTCAAACTCAATGGAAGTGGTCTCGAGTCCTAATTTGACCGTTTGCAAAAAGTAGCTTTTCAGACCAAAATCCGATTAGCGAGTTAATATTTAAATAAAATATTTAAATACAAACTCGATAAATATGCGGGTTGTTACATTTTATTATTAACATCTAAAATTAGTGAGAAACATCGTCCAAATACACTTGCATGCCAATTTTAGAAATAAAAAACAGTGGATTATTGGTTATATAATTCAAAATCTAAATCCACAAACAAAAGGGAAAAACCTATGTTATAACCCGATGTTTTCAGCCATTCACACCCACACATGTCGGACTTGAATTGCTCAAAATACCGCATTTAAATAAATTTGGAGCAAATGAAATACAATCGCATAATCATAGACACAAAAATATCAAAATAACTCGCAGCGGAAATTAAAATACTATAGTAGTTCATGAAGCTACTATAACAACTCTCAAAACAAATACATAACATCAGTTTGAAAAAAAACATATACAATAGAAATCTCATATACATAGAAGTTTATAAATACCAGAGCTGAAATAGAACAACCAAAACTGAAAGAGAATAGATAACTAGACGAGCAGAATCTCCAGCGATTCCTAGCTCCAGAAAAGAAATCCAAAGCTAAGCTGTAAATACTCAGGCAGACCCGAGCGTAAATTAAAACATAAAACACTCGAGTCAGGACATACATACTTATATAATGTAAATCAACTCAAGTGAACTGTAGCAGCACAATAACTTAACGGATGCATGGGATCATCCATCCTATAAGGATCGGTTAAACTATAAATTTAAATACATCTCGTGGTTAAAATTCCAAGATGGTATTTTATACTTCGAAATCAAATATCATTTTACAGTTCAATATCATTTCAAATCCATTTCAAAATATCATATTTTTCCCAACCGTATTCATTTTTATTTAATTTAAATACCATTTCAAATCACATTTCAAAATGGTTTATATATCAAAGTAAATATTCCAATTAAACCAATTAAATATTCCATTTAAACCAATTAAATATTCCATTTAAATCATTTAAAAATGAAGTTATTATATTCATAATCAAATATTCAATTCTTAAAATTTTACCTTTTTCAGAATTCATTTATTCACTTCAATTTATTAAAATAGTGAAAATTCAACTTTCCAGCACTTAGAAAATGCTACGGAAAGTTATGTTTAAAAACAATTCAATTAGCAAAGACAGCATTTAAAATGCTGTAATAGGTTTTAGGTTTCAAATAAAACATTGGTCAAATTCAGCAATTACAGCGCTTACAAAGTGTTGTAATAGCCCTTAGTTCAATTTAGCCATTTAGTTCATTTATATTAATCACAACATTTACAAAATGCTGTAATATCTTTAACTTTAGAAATGATAGCATTTCAGGAGTAATGTCAATTTAAATTCCAAACTTTCACTACAATTTCATAAACAATTAAAATTTATTTAAATCCACTTTAACTTTTAAAGTCATATTTTCTCACTTTAAAAACAATCATTTAAATATCCCCTAATTTATGATTTTACAAAGTGAAATTTTCACAAATAATTATCAAATCTTTAATAATTCACCTATAAAATAAATGTAAAATTTTATAACATTTCATTTACTTAACATTTTAATTAAGTTTACCATTTTATAAATTTATTTAAATTCCATTTTATTTTCTTAACTTAACTTCTATTTTTAAAACACTTTCACATTTTCCAAGTTAAGTTATACTTCAAATTTCAATTTTTAATATTTATTTATTAAACTATTTTTAATTTATAGAAAAATCAATAACAATTTATGAAACCATTTCATATTCAAATTTAAATCAAATTATCACATTTTCATACTTAACTTAAACTTCATTTATAAACAAAATCATAAATTCAAAAATTAACTTATATTTTAAATCCTACTTTACCATTTATTTATTTAACTTATTTAACTTATAGAAAATTATTAACATTTTATAAAAATCATTTTTATATTAAATTTAAATCAAAATTTCATAATATTTACATTTTTGAAATATTTTAAAAATTTTAGAAAAATATATTTTAACCACAGTCTGTATAAAATTTTCTAACCTAAGTCAAATGATACGGATAATATATCATTTCAATCTGTAATTTGCAAAGGAAAATCTGGGTTCTATCATTTCAAACCCACAATCCCAAGTTAAATGACATAAATAAAAATCATTCAGGCCTATCATTTCAGCCCATAACGATTTTTCCCTATTATAAAGTGCGTTCGGATGTGTATCATTTCAACCCATAGTGATTCTAATCTACAGGGAACTTGTAGTGTGATAAACCGATATAAAGAAACAGAATAGCATTATATAACAGTAACATATGATATAACAGGTAAATAAGCATGGGTGAACATCCTATGATCATAGCAATAGCAGTTATAACATGATGATATGGTTTACAGATTCAATTGCGATTAGTTTACTAGTTATATATGTATAAATTGTCTGGTGAGAATTACTCACCTCTACGAGCTGGAGATAACAACCAAATGCACAAAACAGAGATCCACAAAGGCACGAAAGCATGACTACGATTCGAATGAGGGAGAGCCAAAGCTATTTGTCTTATCACATATCAAACAAAACAGGATATACAACATGAATTTCAAACCAAATATAAACATAACAAGCTAGAAATACATGCACAACACATAACAAAAACTCTTGCACTTGCCTCCAACAACCCTATGCTCAGCTATAGGTTAGAAATGCACGGCCTAGGTGTGAATTTGGATCAGGTATGGGTTCATATAGGTCGGCCATAACATGAATATGAAGAAGATGAAGTGTATAGGCATGTATAACTCGAATCCAAGCAACCAAAGTGGAATTTCTATGCATAAATGGTTCGACGCTAAGCATACATAGGCACGGCCAGGCCTGGGGAGGTCAGCTACAGATGTGGCAGGGGTCTCAAGTCAGCAAGTGACTGGTGGCGATGATGTAAAGGTCGGCCAATATGGTGTGTGTAACGACCCGCTATTTTGGACAATTCGCATCCGCACATGTCCGACTTGAATAATTCAAAATACCGAATTGTTAATTTAAATTTGGCAAAAATCATATATACAGTAAATAAATAAACACAGATTCACAGACAAGGAGTAATAATATGCAGCGGAAACAAAAGATAGTAGTTCATGGAGCTACTATATATATGTAACAAAGTTAAATAAGTTACAACAGAAGTCTTGAATACAATAGTGAAATACAAGAATCAGAATACATCACTAAAATCTACTGAATATTTGAAAGCTGGATAGATAGCCGAATCTCCAAGCGAAGCTCCAACTACAAAAGTGAGTCTTGAATACTGGTACACTCAGTCTGACCCGAACATAAAGCAAAACGCAAAACACTCGAGTCAGGATTAACATTCTTATATCAATAAATCCAACTCAAGTGAAATAACAATTGAAATACAAGTAACTCAAAGGATGTTGGAATCACCATCCTCTAAGGATCCATTAAACTATCTACTATGTAGTAATATACGCTAAATAGATAATGTCTATCAGTAATATAAAGTATCAAAATAGTGTTAAGGCGTTACCATTATCCCCCTTAACACATTTTATACAAGCGTTATAGTCTATACAACACCGTAAACTCCACCGTAAACTGGTGGGATATCAGGGAGTACAACATAGGTATAACACAAAACAAATTCGTAGTGATTGCGTATATAGGGATACAAGTATGACAAGGCACATGAGGCAATACACAAGGTAGTTAAACTACCGTTTGCCTGATCCGGACTGGTAAAAACGCATCGCCGCAACGTTCGCAACACCACGAACAACACTCCCAAAATACGAGGGTGCACCAATCAATAACAAGTAGTGAGTAGTTTTCGAAGAAGTGTGTTCGCTCGAGGTAGCTAACCCTATTTGGCCCAGCACGGCTCCTGTTTTAGTCATTTTCAATTTGACACAAGTGTCAAGGTTATCCATTATCGTTCTCTTTCTTCAATCATCACGTACATCATTCCAACCACTTCATTCTGGATCACACTCCGCGTATGGTTATTAAAGTGGTTTTCGGTTTAGACAGAGAGTATGTCCATAACTGATTCCGGTTTCGTTAATAACTTTCGTAATTATTACACCGACTGGTCATTTAATATATCTCAAAACCAAATCAATTTCAGTTTCAGTTAGAATTTGTAAACCAACATTCCATTTTTCATTCTATATAAATTACCAAAATTTACGTTTCAAAACTTCCAAATTTCCATTTCTAAATCTTATAATTCAATTTCAATTTTTATTTAAAACAATTCCCATATTGATTCAAGTTCGTATATAAGTTTCATTCCGAAATCATTTTAATTAATTTAATTTAACATTCCAATCAATTTAAATTCACTTATCCATTTCGTTCGATATTCGTTAAGCTAATTTATCATTCAAAACAATTTCTATTTAAATTTCAATTCATTAAATCAATTACTTAAATTCAACTTCATTATATCAAACTTACAAGTTGAATTTAAATTAAATTCGTCAAATCAAATTTCTTTAAATTTCAAGTCCTACATTAATTTCAATAAATCACATTTTATTTCTTGTTAAAGAAATTCAATTTCATTTATTTACTTAGTTACAATTTCAAACTCAGTTAATAAAAAACTAAGTTTCACTTATTCGAGAAGTTCAATTTCACTTATTAACTTACTTAAAAAAAAATTCCAAAACTTAATAAATAAAGAAACCCAATTTTATTTATTAACGAAGTTCAAATTCACTTATTCAAAAGTATAATTTCACTTATTCAAAAGTATAATTTCACTTAACAAAGAATTCAAATTTTATTTAATTATCAATTAATCCAATCTTACCCAATTATTAAATAATTTCAAAACTTAATAATTTCAAACTAAATTATTAAATAATTCCAACTCAATTATTAAATAATTTCAAACTTAATTATTAATAATTCCAAATTTAATTATTAAATAATAAATTTTTAAACACGTTCTTTTATCAACTATTATGTTAATATTTTATTTCAGATTATTTAATATCAACATTTTTCTTTCGTAAAATTCAAATTCCAACTTCATTTCAAAACCTTATTCTTTATTCAATATAAAATCATTATTTTATTTTTAAATCAAAATTTTGACCGATCGGTTTATTTAATTCTCTATCCTAGGTCAAGTTCATTTGGGTATTTATCATTTCAACCTGATTCCATTTCAATTCAAAAATCAAAGCACAGCAAAGGGAACTTGCAGTGTGATAACTGGGATGGTGTCAAATTAAATAAACACGCAATATAACAATCAATAACAATTTAATAATTAATTCAATAATCCCGAAATAATCGTATTAATTCACTTTGTTCTTTATGCGAATTAATATAATTATTTCTAGAATCTACACTATCGTTTCATGTAGATTAAAGATTATTACTTTAATATTTGTACGGTTCTTCATTTGTCATTCATTATTCAATTTCATACAACATCAATTTAAACAATAACATTTAAATGGTTCGAGGTGTATTTTACCAAAATTCTACGAGTCAATTAATTCAACATTTAAAGGGTCATATTATGCAAATGTCATCTAATCCAATTCATCATATATCAAATCTAACTATCCTACGTCAAATTCAAATTATTTATCACGTACTACGTTAACAATTTAACGTCTAATGTCAACATCCAACAATCAAACATTTATCAACCAAACTGGATTATCATTACATAAATAACGGATAATGGTGTCAGATGTCACAGGTGAACAGATACAGATAATAGCATATATAACAGTGTAATTACCAACAGCAGCATATTTCAATTGTCGTTTCAATTGAAATTAAATTTAATAAATAGAAGAATATTAATCGTGAGTGATTGCTCACCTTTCGAGGCTAGAGATATTTGAAACACAACCAGCTACGAATTGGATCACGATCAAGAAAATCGAACAATCCAAACAACAGTCTCAAGGTGAAGTAAGCTTAAAGTTGATTTTGACGGACAAATGATAGATAAGAATCAATGAGAAATGAATCAGAATCGATTTTATGAACAACAATATTAATATTACTATTATCTATGAAATCAAAAAAAATCAAATTATATATATAAAAAAAGATTTATTACAGACGTTCAAGTCAAACAAAATTATATATATATATATATATATATATATAAATAAATAAAACAATAATCTATATAACTTTATAAACATAAATGTAACCTTATAACAAAATTTATATGTATGAAGATTGCTGGACATAAGCTTAGTAAAACAGAGAGAGAAAAAATTTAAACAATACATACGTATAGATCGAACACTTTTTTTATATTAGCAAAGCATATCATATTGTCAAATATAAAACTTCTCGCCTCCTAACATTGAACATACACAGCTAGCAGATAAACCCAACAGATTGAATACTATAGCAGTATTTTATTATGTAAACATGCCTTTTTAAAATAAAATAGAAAATCAAGAGTTTATAAACATATATAACTCAAAGCAGGAATTGTATGAGAAAACAACTTCACCTTATATAAATCAATGCTTGTAAAAACTGAGCTAATGCAAAAATTTATGCAAACAGAGTACCTATATACTGTTATAAATATCCTATATGCACGTACTAGTTATATACATATTTTTATATAAACAACTTTTAGAGCTCAATACTTTCAGTTCCATGCGAATCTATATATATCGACAAAATTATCAATGTAAACCGTATATATATAAATAACTTTATAAATCTTAAAACAGACATTAGGAACATATATAAATAATCCACATATTATGCTCGGATCCAATATATATGTGTGTATAATAAAATATACCAACTGCATAGCTAACCTATATATGATCAACAGAGAGCACGAGTTTGCTGAGCAAGGAGGAGGTCCCTAGGTAACACTGATGCCACGGCTATGGTTCAGGCAAAGTGAAAAGCAATGGGATCGGGTGCGGTCGGACATGGTAGTGAAGTGGCAGAGTCTGGGGTTGTGAGATGGCAGTGGTGATCGGTGCATGGGTTGAGGGAGGAGCAGCTGCGACCACTTGGTCAAGATCCGGAGTGATTAAGCGGGGTCGGTTCGGTCGGAGGCAAGGGAAGGTCGAACAGGGAGGGTGGGAGCAAATCGGAGCCGAGCACGTGAGGAAGCATGGCTGCTGTGTGTTGCTTAACCAGGTTCTTTGGTGGCGTGAAATACAGTAGAGGAGCTCGGCAGTGGAAAGGGTAGGGAAGAAGTTGATGGCTCGGTTGCATGGAAGAGGAGATGAAAAGAAGAAGCTGATGAAGAAAGAATTAAAAGGTAGAAAAGGAATGTGACCTTTATAAAAATTTCTCACTATACAAACAAAGCAACTTGATTATCAACGTGAGCTGGCAAGAAGATGAATCAAAACGAATGGCAATTACTTTGAACATTGGAAATTGATAGTCAAAAGATTGAATTCAGTGAATAATATTCATAACCTGGACATTGGATTTATACGGTGAATTTTGATGGTCACCAGAAACCCCAAAGATAAAATTTGAGTACCGATACGATTACCTGTTATGAAGATTTCATTGCGTACCTGACTCCGAATTACCCGAAATGAATATACTGCGTAGATCGGCGCGACGAGAAAGTCAAAACGGTCCACAGATATCGGTGGTACGATTAAATCATAAAAATTCGAAATTTTATACTAGCGGAAAATGCATGAAAAACACAGAAAAATAAGATCGACGGAGCTAAAGAAGTCCGAATTTGAAAAAACGAAAAATGACGTCTTGCTCAGAAGACGATTTAGAATTTTTCTATGTAAAAATATTTAGGTTTCGAAAACGTTTTATTTTCATCGCTTTTTAACTGATTAAATTAAAGTAAATTTACGCACGAAATAAACTTGCATATTTTCGGACGAAAATTTACCAGTTGCTATGTTTAACTAGGCGCATTTCAAATATAAAATTTTTATTTCAAAATTTTATCGTTTAAAATTTTGCCAAATTTTAATTAATAACGTTATTAAAACCAGTTAAATTTACGGGTCGTTATACTCTCCCTCACTCAAAACTTTTCGTCCCTGAAAAGGAAGGAGATAGAAGAATAGAGACAACCATGAAGAAAATAGATTGAAAACAGAGTAAGACAATTAATTTAAACCATATAAGTTCAATTTAAATATATTTATGTTCAACGATTTGTTTTTAAATTCAAGATTTTCATTAAATTGATTTAATTTCACATTTATTTATGTTAGGTACAAAAGGTTTCTTTCAAATGAAATTCAATTTAAATTAAATTAATACCTCATTAAGTTGATTTAATTTCAATTTATTAACTTTCAAAACAAAATTTTTATTTTATTAATCACATCTATTATTCAATTAACTCATTATTCTATTTATCTCTATTAACCATTTTATAATTAAAATTTAAGTGAATAACATTTATTATACGCACTCACATTTTATTTATAAAGACAATTTACATTGTATATTATCCAATTTATCTTAAATTAACAATTTCAAAGGTCCTAATTTTGAACAGTCATTTATTCTAAACATACTTTATTTGACAAATTTAATTCTTCTTTATTCCAAATTATTATTAAATTTATTCCACTAAATATATCTTATCACATATATTAAGTATATTTACGTTTATTATAACCATTCAATTTATTTATAAATTCCATTAACATCATTTTCTACTGTATAATATTCAATTACATAGTTAACTTTTGAAAATTTAGGTAAGTTATATATAATGCAATTAAGTATTATCCGAATGAAATTTACAATTCAGATATTTCAAGTTAAGTATTTATATAAAAGAATTTGGTTTCATTTATAATTGAAAATCATCCTTTACCCAAATTTAAGAATTAATTTCCGATTAACTTTAATAATTTAGAGATAAAATGAATATATATATATATACACACACACACACACATTCATACATAACATATCAAAACAAATTTAAAATTTTAATATATATTATAAGTCAAGTCAAGTTTAGAAATTCAAATCAGACTATTTTTCTCAACAAACCGAAGCAAAGCTACAGAATAGTCTTTCCACTTCGAAGCTCAAAAATGAATGTCGATGATGCGGCTGTCATTACCGAAATTATTTTCCAGCGACAAAAGAGGAGAGCACTGATTTAAACATTTAAAATTCTTGAAATGGTTTCTATTTGAAAATATTTTAAATACAATACATTTTAAACTTTAAAACCATAGTTCGAAATTTATCGAAAATTAAATTCTCAAATTCCTGATTTACACTCATTTCAAATTCCAAATCAAATTATAACCAAGTTTTATAAATTCATTTATCTACATGTTGGTAAATCAATGGTTTACAAACAATAAATGAAAATCAAATAATTATTTAGTTAACCAATTCATTTAACAATTATCAGAAAATTTTGTTATATATATATATATATATATAATATAATCATACATAATTTATTTCGTTCACCAAATTTGAAAACAATATTGTGTCAGTTTGTTCTGTTCAAGTGTTTTGAAAATCCTATCGATAGCGTTGATCAGACGAATCGATCGAAAATCCAAATAAACATTAAAAACTCAAACAACACAATATATAAAACATTTTTAAATATTAATTTACAAATACACTTCCTCGCTCGACGATACAGGAAGGGATTCCAAAGTAGTATAGAAATTCAAATTTTGATGAAATCAAATCAAAGAGAATTCTGATTCGATAATAAGTTCGAAACAGAAGATAAGATAATTCAATTAACAGAATCGGGAGATGGATAAGCTTATTAAATTCACGGGCAACCTTAACCGGGTCGTCCGTAACTTCAAGAATAAGATCGATGCTGAATTCCGAGGTAAATCAACATTCGATCTCAAGAGATAGAACTCATGTATAGCTGGGAATATATAGCATCGTAAACCGAGGATACAGAAATCTCTAGTAAATCGATGTCTATTGTAAAGGTGTTTCACCCATTTACAAATAATTCAAAGATTGGCGAGACCGCCGATTCATTATAAAGATCATTCAAAGTGGAGTTATGGGATACTCCAGAATTAAAAGAAGACGAATAGTGAGGGACACGAATGGATTTTGGAACTACAGTGAATGTTCCAGAATTCAAAAGAATCGAGTGAAAAGGAAGAGATTGAAACTCGAATGAGAGTGATTCTGTAAATACATTTAACATATATGCTAAGTATTGCCTAGAGCTACCAAAGCTCTGATACCAACTGTAACGACCCGCTATTTTGGACTATTCGCATCCGCACATGTCGGACTTGAATAATTCAAAATACCGAATTGTTAATTTAAATTTGGCAAAACTCATATATACAGTAAATAAATAATCACAGATTCACAGACACAAAGTAATAATATGCAGCAGAAACAAAAGATAGTAGTTCATGAAGCTACTATATATATAACAGAGTTAAATAAGTTACAACAGAAGTCTCGAATACAATAGTCAAATACAAGAATCAGAATACATCACTAAAATCTACTGAATATCTGAAAGCTGGATAGATAGCCGCATCTCCAAGCAAATCTCCAACTCTAAAGGTGAGTCTTGAATGCTGGTACACTCAGTCCAACCCGAGCGTAAAGCAAAACACAAAACACTCGAGTCAGGATTAACATTCTTATGTCAATAAATCCAACTCAAGTGAAATAACAATTGAAATACAAGTAACTCAAACGATGTTGGAATCACCATCCTTTAAGGATCCGTTAAACTATCTACTATGTAGTAATATACGCTAAATAGATAATGTCTATTAGTAATATAAAGTATCAAAATAGTGTTAAGGCATTACCATTATCCCCCTTAACACATTTTATACAAGCGTTATAGTCTATACAGCACTGTAAACTCCACCGTAAACTGGTGGGATATCAGGGAGTATTCCATAGGTATAACACAAAACAAATTTGTAGTGATCGCGTATATAGGGATACAAGTATGACAAGGCACATGAGGCAATACCCAAGGTAGTGAAACTACCGTTTTCCTGATCCGAACTGGTGAAAACGCATCACCGCAACAATCGCAACACCGCGAAACAACACTTCCAAAATACGAGGGTTCGCCAATCAATAACAAGTAGTGAGCAGTTTTCGAAGAAATGTGTTCGCTCGAGGTAGCTAACACCATTTGGCCCGGCACGACTCCTGTTTTAGTCATTTCCAATTTGACACAAGCGTCAAGGCTATCCATTATTGTTCTCTTTCTTCAATCATCACGTACATCATTCCAACCACTTCATTCTGGATCACACTCCACGTATAGTTATTAAAGTGGTTTTCGGTTTAGACAGAGAGTATGTCCATAACCGATTCCGGTTTCTTTAATAACTTTCGTAATTATTACACCGATTGGTCATTTAATATATTTCAAAACCAAATCAATTTCAATTTCAGTTAGAATTTGTAAATCAATATTCCATTTGTCATTCTATATAAATTACCAAAATTTACGTTTCAAAACTTCCAAATTTCCATTTCTAAATCTTATAATTCAATTTCAATTTTTACTTAAAACAATTCCCATATTGATTCAAGTTTGTATATAAGTTTCATTCCGAAATCGTTTTAATCAATTTAATTTAACATTCCAATCAATTTAAATTCATTTAACGATTTCATTCGATATTCGTTAAGCTAATTTATCATTCAAAACAATTTCTATTTAAATTTCAATTCATTAAATCAATTACTTAAATTCAACTTCATTATATCAAACTTACAAGTTGAATTTAAATTAAATTCGTCAAATCAAATTTCTTTAAATTTCAAGTCCTACATTAATTTCAATAAATCACATTTTATTTCTTGTTAAAGAAATTCAATTTCATTTATTTACTTAGTTACAATTTCAAACTCAGTTAATAAAAAAACTAAGTTTCACTTATTCGAGAAGTTCAATTTCACTTATTAACTTACTTAAAAAAAATTTCCAAAACTTAATAAATAAAGAAACCCAATTTTATTTATTAACGAAGTTCAAATTCACTTATTCAAAAGTATAATTTCACTTATTCAAAAGTATAATTTCACTTAACAAAGAATTCAAATTTTATTTAATTATCAATTAATCCAATCTTACCCAATTATTAAATAATTTCAAACTAAATTATTAAATAATTCCCAACTCAATTATTAAATAATTTCAAACTTAATTATTAATAATTCCAAATTTAACTATATATATATAAATAACTTTATAAATCTTAAAACAGACATTGGGAACATATATATAAACTACAGATCTGAAAGGTTTTGAAATATGTATTATATAACTAACTATATTAATATATAAAAACAAATAATCCACATATTATGCTCGGATCCAATATATATGTGTGTATGATAAAATATACCAACCGCATAGCTAACCTATATATGATCAACAGAGCGCACGAGCTTGCTGAGCAAGGAGGAGGTCCCTAGGTGACACTGATGCCACGGGTATGGTTCAAGCGAAGTGAAAAGCAATGGGATCGGGTGCGGTCGGACATGGTAGTGAAGTGGCGGAGTCTGGGGTTGTGAGATGGCAGTGGTGATCGGTGCATGGGTTGAGGGAGGAGCAGCTGCGACGACTTGGTCAAGATCCGGAGTGATAAAGCGGGGTCGGTACGGTCGGAGGCATGGGAAGGTCGAACCGGGAGGGTGGTAGCAGGTCGGAGCCAAGCAGGTAAGGAAGCATGGCTGTTGTGTGTTGCTTAACCAGGTTCTTTGGTGGTGTGCAACACAGTAGAGGAGCTCGGCAGTGGAAAGGGTAGGGAAGAAGTTGATGGCTCGGTTGCAGGGATGTGGAGATGAAAAGAAGAGGCTGATGAAGAAAGAATTAAAAGGTAGAAAAGGAATGTAACCTTTATAAAAATTTCTTACTGTACAGACAAGAAGATGAATCAAAACGAACGGCAATTACTTTGAACATTGGAAATTGATAGTCAAAAGACTGAATTCAGTGAACAATATTCATAACCTGAACATTGGATTTATACGGTGAATTTTAATGGTCACCAGAACCCCAAAAGATAAAATTTGAGTACCGATACGATTACCTATTATGTAGATTTCACTGCGTACATGACTCCGAATTACCCGAAATAAAAATACTGCGGAGATCGACGCGACGAGACGGTCAAAACGGTTCACAGATATCGGTGGTACGATTAAATCATAAAAATTTGAAATTTTATACTAGCGGAAAATGCATGAAAAACACAGAAAAATAAGATCGACGGAGCTAAAGAAGTTCGAATTTGGAAAAACGAAAAATGACGTCTTGCTCAGAAGACGATTTAGAATTTTTCTATGTAAAAATATTTAGGTGTCGAAAACATTTTGTTTTCATCGCTTTTTGACTGATTAAATTGAAGTAAATTTACGCAAGAAATAAACTTGCATATTTTTGGATGAAAATTTTCCAGTTGTTATGTTTAACCAGGCGCATTTCAAATATAAAATTTTTATTTCAAAATTTTATCGTTTAAAATTTCTTCAAATTTCAATTAATAACGTTATTAAAACTAGTTAAATTTACGGGTCGTTACAATGTGTGAGGTGGTGGAGCAATTTGGGGGCTCGGCTATGGAGTTTTCAAGGCATAAGGCAACATTTGGTGGAGTTTGGCAACAAGGTGATGCATGGCTTAGCTTGGCCAGTGGGCTAGAAGTGGTGGCAGGCTATTGTGCTGGTGGTGGAGGTGGCCATGGTGATGGAGGAGGAAGGGCCGAACAACATAAGTTGAAGCAAGTGCAAATACAATAAGAAAACAAGGAAGAGAAGTGAGAAAAATTGAATTATTTACCAAAGTTTTTCTCTTCAGGAGACGGAGGCCGAACTTTTGGGTTTGGGAAACTTTTGGTACATGAAAAATGAGGGTGAGATCGGCTGAAGGAAAGGAGATATGGCCAGCAATTGAATGGATGTGATGATTGGAGTGAAAAGGCAAAATGAATGTGAAAAGTCAAGAGATACTAAAGGACAAAAGCTCTTCAAATTTCCAAATTCTTTTTCCATTTAAAATACATGAAAAATGTAAATAAATAAGATAAAAAAAAGAATAAATGAAAATAAAAAAAATATATAAATATATAAATAAATTAAGAAAATAGCTTAAAAATAGAAACCAGGTTATAAAAATTGGAAATAAATACACTAAGCTTTGGAAAAATTCAAACATCACTTTAAAATATTTAAAAGACAAAATATATACATAACATAACATATTACACGCATATATACAAATTAGAATAAGATATGACAAATAAAAATATTATTTATATAAATTAAAATAAACAATTTTGTTAAATAAAACAATTTACATACAATATTGTAAAAAGCATAACTTTCACAATATAAATCGGATTTCAACGAAACAAAAAGCAGTATACTTGAAATTTAATTTATTTTCACAATAAAAGATAAAATTAAAGAATTCAAATATTTAAATATTTAAATTTTAAATTTAAAAGTCAAAGTTTGACCAGATTGACCAAAAATCCACTTTTATGGAGAATATTCTATTTATTCAGGTTTGAAATTATAATTCACATAAAAATAAAAATATATATTTAAAATAACAAAAAATATTCATTTTAATAAATATAATAATGTTTTCAAATAAAATAATCAAAATAAATAATTAAAATAAATCATAAAATTCAGGGTTGTTACGCTCTCCCCCACTCAAATCTTTTCGTCCTCGAAAAGAACGAACAAGGAAAATAAGGAAAAGCAAGATAGAAAAAAAATAGTACCTGAAACGAACAATTCTGGAGTCGAAGCACGAATGCTCTCCTCCTCTTTCAGGTACAATATGGATCATCAGTACTTCACGGTACTAAGATCAGACTAACATATTTCCTTCTTAGCTGCTTCGTACCTCTGTCGACAATACGAAGTGGCTTCCACTCGATAGTCAGATTAGGCCAAGCATCTAAACTATCAAGAGCAGAAGGCTGAACAAAAGGGATAGGTCAAGAAGATACCAGAGAAGATGTGAGACGTGGAATGCATTATGCACTCCAAAAAGTTTCTCGGGCAAATCCAAACGATAAGCCAAAGAACCAACTATTTCCACAATGCGGAAAGGACCCTCGAAGAGGAAGAAGGTAGGAATAGCTAAAAGGGAAAATAGGTTAAAAGACAAGGATGAACCATTACCTTAAACCATATGAATTTCAATTTAAAATTTTATATTTATAACATTTTAAACATTTAATATGATAAATAGTCATTTGATTCAAATTTGATAGTTCGAAGTAAACAATATTTAAAACATTTTAAATTATTGAGAAAAGTAAAATAAATGATCAAATATCCTTTATATAATACTTTATCAAAATACTTTTATAACTCGATGTCTTAACAAGTTTACTTTCGTTCCTACAGACTCTGGCCATGCGTTGATCAGGCGCAAAGCTAGAATTCTCCAGGTACTTAGTAGACTTGTTCCAACACCCAGTGAAAAATACTGGAAAAACTTTTAAAAACAAATATGGAAAGTACAATCCAAACAAATCAACCAAACCAAAACATTTGTCCAACCATGGATCGCAGATACACAATGGTTGCGCCTGGATCCCCCAGGAAACATCCGTACCTGTAAGCTATCCCAGCCTGCGAATTACGCTATGATGACTAGTAGACCGCAAATACACAATGGTTACGCCTGGTTCCCCCAGGAAACATCCGTACCCTTAAGCTACCTCAGCCAGCGGATTTCGCTACTAATACGACCTACATAGATCGTAGGATACACAATGGTTACGCCTGGATCCTCCAGGAAACATCCGTACCCCAGGCCATCGCAGCTAGGCGAATTACACTATGCAGTCGCGATCATAAGACCATGGAGATCGCCATGGAATTCGATGGACACTCAAGTATCATATTCGGAAAACCCAAATCAGAGAGAATAATATCGATAGAATGAATCCACAGTGTGGCCACAAAGCGGATATCAAGCAGAAGGCACTTTCCATATCTTTAGAAAATATGTATCATATAGTACCTTTCAAAATCACTTTCAAATATCATACTTATATAAAGCATATTATATATAAGATTTCATTTTCAAATCAAATACTTTCCAAATCAACAGTATATCAAACCATAATTATGTAGACTTTGATTATATAAGATTTCAAATTATAAATTGAGTACCTTTTGTAACGACCCGTAAATTTCAATAATTAAAATAGCTAATTTAATAAGATTTCGTGATTTGGTGTTAGAAAAAAATTTGTAAGTCGTTTGGAATAATAATAACCAGAATGAAATGCAACAAATTTATCTAGTTAATTATTTATGAATTGAATGAAATCCCAAATCAATTGAAATAATATGTAGTCAAAGGTAATTGATTCGAAGTAATATAGTAAATCGACTGATAATGAATTTTTTTTTAAAATTCCAATATTGAAATCCGTCAAATATTAAACAATTAAATTGTTAAATTTTAATATTTGGAATTTATTGAATAACGGGTTTAATATGATTAAAAATGATTTGTAAAATTTTATTTTATTATATTGGAGTTATAGTGATGTATAGAACTTTTAAAACTGAATTTAAAATTTATTTGTGAAAATTGAATATTTTAATATTTAATTATCGCCTGAAAAATAGCCAATTTTGAACAGTCTCAGAATTGGACGAAACTAGTTCTATTGGATCCGTAATAGTTAGTTATTATCGGATTTCAATTTTCGTAGCAATCGGAGTTGTCGTTTGACCGTGGCAGCTCGAAACGCGTTGAAATTGTTTAATATTAATTTGGCGAGTTAAAAATAGTCATTTTTCAAACGGTCTCGGATTTCGACGAAATTAGTTTCATTGGATCCGTAATGTGATATTATTGTAAGGTTTCAAATTTCAAGTTAAACGGATTTACCGTTTGTCCGGGGCAAGCCAAAACGCATAGAAATTAGTTTAATCGGTTTAATTTAAAATTGATCGTTTATTGCCGTAACTCACACATATGATCGAATTAGGCCTTGAAACTAGTTCCATTGCGTCCGGAATGGGGGTAAAACCTTATAAACGCCTGGCGGCACGTCTCGATTGGAGTTCGGACGATTTTGGACCCACCTTTATAAATACGCACGCAAACCGAGACAGTTTTATTATTATTATAATCCAGAAACCCTAATTCTAAATCATGGCCGCCACCTATTCCATGGCCAGAAATTGCCGATCTTCTTTCCTTAATATCTTTCAATCCGTTCAACGAAATCAAAAAATTCCAAAAGCAAAAGTGTAGATCTCGACGAGCTCTTCAAATCCGTACGGTTGATGTATGCTATTTCTTCATGGATTCGTCCAGATCTGACTTGGAAGTGTGTACGTATTTCCTTGGATTGCGTGCAAACGGCGGCGAATGATGGGATGAAACTTGGCGCGTAGGTGGCTCTGGTGAAGGGCTTCGTGGTGGCGCTAGCTGATCGTTCTGGAAGTCGACGAGGTGGTCGTGAAAATTCGTGGAAGATTGACGGCTATGGGTTGTTTACGTGAGTTTGTATGTGAAGAGAAAGAAGATGCAGCAGCGGTGCAGATCTGCAGATGCTTGGATGAGCGGCCAGGATGAGGTTGAGGGTTTGATATTTAAAATAAAAGCTGAAATTGTATATTTAAATTCGTATAAAGTTTAAAATAGCATAACTTTTTCATACGAGGTCGAAAACGCACGAAACTTTTTGCGTTGGAATCGTTTGGTCGTGCACTACGCAATGGAGCTGGATTGGAATCATTTGGAGATAATAAAATTTCGGGTAAAATTAAACGTTCGTTTAATTTTATTCGAAATAAAGCGCTGGAACTACATTGAAATCAAGGTGAGTGTTTTATAACGCTCACAACGTACTGAATATCTTTATGCTAGTTAAATTTGACATTATGCATAGTTATGATTTTTATTTGTTTTTGTTTGATAAAATTTAATTATCATATTGATTGTCATTTGAATTCACCGTTAAAAAAATTAAATTGACAGTTAAATTTAAATTAAAATTGAATTGCGATTAAATTACCTGACATTGATAAATATGAAATTGCCGTGAACTGTATTGCATATTGGATGATGTATTTCGATGGATGTTATTAGTTGATATTTAAATGTTTGGATGTTTATTTGTTTATATATATCCTGCTATGCATACATATGACATTGTGATTGATTTAAATGATATATTCATCCCTGACATTTAATTGTAATAACTAATCACTTGGCCATAGGTTAGAAAATTATATACGGACACCGAGTTGGTTAAATTAAATGATTTTAAAAGTTGTTTTGAAATTATTTAAATGAATTGATTTTAAGAATAAAATCCAATTTATGGAAATTGAATTATTTTGAATTGGAGCTCGAAATGTTAGAATTTAAACTTGGTAAACGAAATTATTAAATAAAATCGAAGTTTAGATTTAAATTGAAAATTGAAATACGGTGTAAATTTTTGAAAGTTGATTTGTTTAAAAGATTGGACTTTTAATCGAACTCTGAATATTTCTAAGAAAATTGATATGAAATGATATTTCAAGTTTGAGTTTGGAATTGAAAATTTATTTGAAATTTAGATTTAAATTAATTTGGAATATATGATGATTTTGAAATGGATTTGATTTTAAAGCGAATATGATATTTTGTTATCAATCATGAATCAATTTGAAATATAAAAGAGCCAACGGTGTAATAATACGTAGTTATTAAAGAGACCGGGATCGGATATGGACATACTCTCTGTCGATACCGAAAACCACTTTAATAACTATTATACGCGGAGTGTTGATCCAGAATGAAGTGGATGGTTTGGTGAACGCGTTGACTGAAGAAAGAGAACGATATTGGATGACCCCTGACATGACTAAAACAGGAGCCGCGCCGGGCCATTGAGGTTCGCCACCTCTAGCGGACACACTTCTTCGATACCATATCTATTACATTTGTGATTTGATTTGGGTGCACCCCTTGATTTGGGAGTGTTGTTTCGCGGTGTTGGGGTAGCTGCTGGCTATGCCCAACATCAGTCCGGATCACGCAACTACTAGTATCCTAGTTGGTATTGCCTCATGTACCTTGTCATATGATTATCCTATTCGCGACCACTACGTTTTGATTTGTACCTTGAGTATATGGATTGCCCTCTGGTGACTTCTGGTTTTGGGAAACTACGGTCTTGTATATGCTTTTGGGAATATAAAAATGTGTTAAGGGGGATTATGGTAACGCCTTAACGCTATTTTGATACTTTATATTACTGATAGGCATTATCTACTTAGCGTATATTACTACATAGTAGATAGTTTCATGGATCCTTGAGAGATGGAAATCCCGTAACATCTCTTGAGTTATTGCACGCACGTTGACACTGGATAGGAGATGTCAAACCCCGTGAACATCTCCGACGCCGTTACACTCATATTTATTTACGACTGATTTAACTTTCATAAGGATATTTAGTCCTGACTCGAGTGTTTGTCTTTTCATTACGCTCGGGTCAGTCCTGAGTTTTCAGTTTAGGTTGAAGATCATTTCCTTGGAGGACGGAGACGAAGATTTGGTATATTATCTACTACTATTATATTCATTCCATTCCGCTGCATTGTTGTATGATATTTGCTGTGTATGTAACTCTGATAAATGTTGTATAATAATAATCAAATGTATTCATTTCAAATGTATTCATTTAATTAACAGCTTCATGAACTGTTATTTTATTATTATACTTTAGCCTTCCGCTGTGAGATTCTGTGTTGTTTCATTTCCTTTATTTTCCTTCCTTTTCTTTTCTTAATTACCCCAATAACTATCTGCCCTTTTAATGGTTTGGAATCGACATGTGTATTTGATCGTCGGTTTAAACTGTCCAAAAAGGCGGGTCGTTATAGTTGGTATCAGAGCTTTGGTTTAGCGATAAACCTTGGCTCTAGTGGGGAATAACTCATTGAAATAGAGGTAAACTATATGAATGAGTTGAGTGTATATGAGAGAGCGTACTTGTTATTTGATATAAAATGGTTTTATATTGTGTTAATTTGTTCCGTTGAGTATTTATGAATTCTGGTTGATACTTGGGACGCCAAGGCGTCGATAGGAATTTCTAAACACTCGAATAGGACAAACCAACACAATATCGTTTTGGAATATAATTTTATATAAAGAATTATTTGAATATTTATTCATTTTGATTGAATTGATTGTCAGGAGATGATAATATTAGATTATTATCGTTATTGTTTGATCAGTCAATATTTACAACAATTGATTAAATAACAATGGATTTAGGAAAATGAAATCTTGTAAAAACAATTGATAATGAATATAAATGAATTTTAACTTGGATTTGGGAATTTAAATTCCGGCGTTTGAAATTGACTTACAAGAATTTGAAAAACATAATATGAGTATTATATGATAGTATAATTAAGTTGAAATTGTTTTCGAATGATTTTTTTTTATGATAAGTGTTATATTCCCTTCTCTTGACGCTGGAAAATGATTTCGATGATGAGTGCACGCATCATCGGCGTTTATTTTCGAGAGTCCTAGTGGGGGAGACCACTTAATAGCTTGTCTAAACCTTGTTTTGATTCAAATTTTATTTTATTTTGTATTCTCTATAGTATGATTTGATATATAAACTATATAAGTATATATTATTTCAAAACTCGATTTGAAATGAAACCGGGATTGGAATTCTTAAGTCCTTTAATAATTAATGATTTTTTTTAATGATTGAAATGAATTTAGACTTGAATCATTAAGGAACTTCTGAATTGCGAAATGAGAAATGAACCTAAGAGCTAAGTGAAAATATCAATTGAAGTAGAAATCCTTAGAATCAGGAAATTATGAACTTAAAATAAAATTGAAACTGTAAAACTCGCATAGTATTAAATTTCATTCTATAACATAGATATAACTTACCAAAATATTTAAGAAGTTCAAAAATGTTATATGAATTGTTAATTGGATAATATACAAGTATAGGAGTTGAATAATGGAATATGCATTTAATCAATGGTTTGCAAATATAAATAAAATTGTTAGTAAATAATTGGAATTTAAATTAACATTTAAAGGTGATTCACAATTATGTTAACATAAAATGGAAATACTATATGTGAATGTAAATGTGAAAAAAATTATAGTGAAATTTAAGTAATGACTTAAGAATTAATAAATTGAAAATTCAACTTTAAATGGAAAGAAGTTGTATGTTGTTTAACTACATTCTATTTGCATAACTATAACTTACCAAATACTAAAAAGGTTTAAAATGCTAATAAGGATAAGTAGAGAAATAATATACCAGTGAGAGAGTGAAAAATAAATTGTGAAGATCTAATTGATAGCTGTAAATATAAAAGAAATTTAAGCGGTAAAATGAATGATATATATAAGTGAATGAATAAAATTTAAACTTAATGAAATATAAAATTGGTAAATGGAAACTAATTAAATTTGAATATAACTAAATGTCAATAAAATTGGAAGTGTATGAAATTAAATTTGACTTGGAAATGTAAATTGATTTAGTGTAGATTTTGGATGGATGTTAATGTTTGATATGCATTGGTTGTTAGATGGATGATAATTGATTAAGTAGAATTCATTAGTGTTAATGGAATTGAATAAAAGGAATAAAATTTTAAAATAATTAAATTCATATTTGAAGCAAAGTGAAATTAAATATTATTGAATTCAATTTAAATTGAAGCAAATTGACTTGAATTTAAAATGTGAATGAAACAAACTTGAATAAATCAGAAACAAACTGAATGTAAACCTATTGCATGGATAAATAAGAAAATAAATGACTTTGTGTTTATGATTGTTCTTTAGAAAATTTGAAGTTTTGATGGTTTGCACTTTGAAATAATAAAAGCAAATTTTTGGAAAAATCCAACATTGTCCAATATATGCTGAAACGAAAAAAACCATAACTTTTAAATGGCTGAACGGAATTCGACGATTTTGGACTTTTCGGAAAGCTTAGAAACTATAGCACAACTTTTGTTTAGATAACTTGAGAAAATTCCTTTGTTTGCTTAGTTAAAAACTTGAATGTTACTCGCTGTCCTGTGTAAAAATAAGTAAAATCAGTAGTATACACCCTTAGTATTTTCGCCATATCTTTTGACTGGTTTATCGGATTTTAATGATCTTTCACTTTCTGGAAATCTAAGAACCTAAGCTAAAACTTTTGTTTTAAGTGTTTTATGTTTTGGTGTCGTTTAGAAGGTTGAAACCGCGAGTGAACGTCGCTGACCTGCGCAATGCATTGCCCAGGCTGAAGCGTATCCCCTAAGTAAAACGGCCATAACTTTTGAACGGATAATCCGAATTCGATGATTTTGGACATTCCGGAAAGCCTGAAATGAATGCAACAACTTTTGTTTAGATTCTATTGTCAAATTTTATCGTTTAGGTGACCTACAGCTAAGATTTGTTCGCTGTCCAGAAATTGAAATCTCAGTTTTGAAGCTAAATATGTTATATATATGTTGTGTAGGCTAAGTATAGCAATCTATCTTTATATGCATGGTTCTAACTTAGTTATTGAGCATTTTAGTAGGTAGCAAAGGGGTTGCGCTTCGCTGTGGAGCTCGCTTCTACGCTGAACGCATAATGTAAGTAAAATGCTAATAAATGCTAAATAAAAGGTACGCTTACGGTTTTATATGATATTGGTGATATTTATATGCTGTTTCCCCACATATGGGATGCCTCATCATTGAGATGAGATGTATATTTGTTATATATTGGTTATATTTGTGTTATATATTGAATTGTAAAATTTTTCTGATCGAGCCGCGCAAAGGAGACTCTGCCGAAATTTTCCGTAAATCCAAGTGTTAGAAAATTTTTCAAGTTTTAAAATTTTATAACTTGTTTTGATAACTAACTTTTAAATTTAGAAGCCGTTCGGAGTAGGTTAGTGGAAGTGTGGTAACGATTTATAAATGGAATGTCATTGTTTTATAAGTGGATAAATTTGAATAAAATATATCAAATGTTGAATTCTTTACTTAGTTTTTTTCCCTTCTTTTTTCCTTTTCGGGGACGAAAAGTTTTTGAGTGGGGGAGAATGTAACGACCCGTAAATTTCAATAATTAAAATAGCTAATTTAATAAGATTTCGTGATTTGGTGTTAGAAAAAAATTTGTAAGTCGTTTGGAATAATAATAACCAGAATGAAATGCAACAAATTTATCTAGTTAATTATTTATGAATTGAATGAAATCCCAAATCAATTGAAATAATATGTAGTCAAAGGTAATTGATTCGAAGTAATATAGTAAATCGACTGATAATGAATTTTTTTTTAAAATTCCAATATTGAAATCCGTCAAATATTAAACAATTAAATTGTTAAATTTTAATATTTGGAATTTATTGAATAACGGGTTTAATATGATTAAAAATGATTTGTAAAATTTTATTTTATTATATTGGAGTTATAGTGATGTATAGAACTTTTAAAACTGAATTTAAAATTTATTTGTGAAAATTGAATATTTTAATATTTAATTATCGCCTGAAAAATAGCCAATTTTGAACAGTCTCAGAATTGGACGAAACTAGTTCTATTGGATCCGTAATAGTTAGTTATTATCGGATTTCAATTTTCGTAGCAATCGGAGTTGTCGTTTGACCGTGGCAGCTCGAAACGCGTTGAAATTGTTTAATATTAATTTGGCGAGTTAAAAATAGTCATTTTTCAAACGGTCTCGGATTTCGACGAAATTAGTTTCATTGGATCCGTAATGTGATATTATTGTGAGGTTTCAAATTTCAAGTTAAACGGATTTACCGTTTGTCCGGGGCAAGCCAAAACGCATAGAAATTAGTTTAATCGGTTTAATTTAAAATTGATCGTTTATTGCCGTAACTCACACATATGATCGAATTAGGCCTTGAAACTAGTTCCATTGCGTCCGGAATGGGGGTAAAACCTTATAAACGCCTGGCGGCACGTCTCGATTGGAGTTCGGACGATTTTGGACCCACCTTTATAAATACGCACGCAAACCGAGACAGTTTTATTATTATTATAATCCAGAAACCCTAATTCTAAATCATGGCCGCCACCTATTCCATGGCCAGAAATTGCCGATCTTCTTTCCTTAATATCTTTCAATCCATTCAACGAAATCAAAAAATTCCAAAAGCAAAAGTGTAGATCTCGACGAGCTCTTCAAATCCGTACGGTTGATGTATGCTATTTCTTCATGGATTCGTCCAGATCTGACTTGGAAGTGTGTACGTATTTCCTTGGATTGCGTGCAAACGGCGGCGAATGATGGGATGAAACTTGGCGCGTAGGTGGCTCTGGTGAAGGGCTTCGTGGTGGCGCTAGCTGATCGTTCTGGAAGTCGACGAGGTGGTCGTGAAAATTCGTGGAAGATTGACGGCTATGGGTTGTTTACGTGAGTTTGTATGTGAAGAGAAAGAAGATGCAGCAGCGGTACAGATCTGCAGATGCTTGGATGAGCGGCCAGGATGAGGTTGAGGGTTTGATATTTAAAATAAAAGCTGAAATTGTATATTTAAATTCGTATAAACTTTAAAATAGCATAACTTTTTCATACGAGGTCGAAAACGCACGAAACTTTTTGCGTTGGAATCGTTTGGTCGTGCACTACGCAATGGAGCTGGATTGGAATCATTTGGAGATAATAAAAATTTCGGGTAAAATTAAACGTTCGTTTAATTTTATTCGAAATAAAGCGCTGGAACTACATTGAAATCAAGGTGAGTGTTTTATAACGCTCACAACGTACTGAATATCTTTATGCTAGTTAAATTTGACATTATGCATAGTTATGATTTTTATTTGTTTTTGTTTGATAAAATTTAATTATCATATTGATTGTCATTTGAATTCACCGTTAAAAAAATTAAATTGACAGTTAAATTTAAATTAAAATTGAATTGCGATTAAATTACCTGACATTGATAAATATGAAATTGCCGTGAACTGTATTGCATATTGGATGATGTATTTCGATGGATGTTATTGGTTGATATTTAAATGTTTGGATGTTTATTTGTTTATATATATCCTGCTATGCATACATATGACATTGTGATTGATTTAAATGATATATTCATCCCTGACATTTAATTGTAATAACTAATCACTTGGCCATAGGTTAGAAAATTATATACGGACACCGAGTTGGTTAAATTAAATGATTTTAAAAGTTGTTTTGAAATTATTTAAATGAATTGATTTTAAGAATAAAATCCAATTTATGGAAATTGAATTATTTTGAATTGGAGCTCGAAATGTTAGAATTTAAACTTGGTAAACGAAATTATTAAATAAAATCGAAGTTTAGATTTAAATTGAAAATTGAAATACGGTGTAAATTTTTGAAAGTTGATTTGTTTAAAAGATTGGACTTTTAATCGAACTCTGAATATTTCTAAGAAAATTGATATGAAATGATATTTCAAGTTTGAGTTTGGAATTGAAAATTTATTTGAAATTTAGATTTAAATTAATTTGGAATATATGATGATTTTGAAATGGATTTGATTTTAAAGCGAATATGATATTTTGTTATCAATCATGAATCAATTTGAAATATAAAAGAGCCAACGGTGTAATAATACGTAGTTATTAAAGAGACCGGGATCGGATATGGACATACTCTCTGTCGATACCGAAAACCACTTTAATAACTATTATACGCGGAGTGTTGATCCAGAATGAAGTGGATGGTTTGGTGAACGCGTTGACTGAAGAAAGAGAACGATATTGGATGACCCCTGACATGACTAAAACAGGAGCCGCGTCGGGCCATTGAGGTTCGCCACCTCTAGCGGACACACTTCTTCGATACCATATCTATTACATTTGTGATTTGATTTGGGTGCACCCCTTGATTTGGGAGTGTTGTTTCGCGGTGTTGGGGTAGCTGCTGGCTATGCCCAACATCAGTCCGGATCATGCAACTACTAGTATCCTAGTTGGTATTGCCTCATGTACCTTGTCATACTGATTATCCTATTCGCGACCACTACGTTTTGATTTGTACCTTGAGTATATGGATTGCCCTCTGGTGACTTCTGGTTTTGGGAAACTACGGTCTTGTATATGCTTTTGGGAATATAAAAATGTGTTAAGGGGGATTATGGTAACGCCTTAACGCTATTTTGATACTTTATATTACTGATAGGCATTATCTACTTAGCGTATATTACTACATAGTAGATAGTTTCACGGATCCTTGAGAGATGGAAATCCCGTAACATCTCTTGAGTTATTGCACGCACGTTGACACTGGATAGGAGATGTCAAACCCCGTAAACATCTCCGACGCCGTTACACTCATATTTATTTACGACTGATTTAACTTTCATAAGGATATTTAGTCCTGACTCGAGTGTTTGTCTTTTCATTACGCTCGGGTCAGTCCTGAGTTTTCAGTTTAGGTTGAAGATCATTTCCTTGGAGGACGGAGACGAAGATTTGGTATATTATCTACTACTATTATATTCATTCCATTCCGCTGCATTGTTGTATGATATTTGCTGTGTATGTAACTCTGATAAATGTTGTATAATAATAATCAAATGTATTCATTTCAAATGTATTCATTTAATTAACAGCTTCATGAACTGTTATTTTATTATTATACTTTAGCCTTCCGCTGTGAGATTCTGTGTTGTTTCATTTCCTTTATTTTCCTTCCTTTTCTTTTCTTAATTACCCCAATAACTATCTGCCCTTTTAATGGTTTGGAATCGACATGTGTATTTGATCGTCGGTTTAAACTGTCCAAAAAGGCGGGTCGTTACACCTTTTCCAAATCAAAAGTTTTCAAATCACTTCATATTTATACAAGTCTATTTTATATACGTTCGATAAATCCCAAATCAAAGTATTTAAATAAACAAGGTTCTCAATTTCAAACCATTTCAATATCAATTCAGTTTCAAAATCATATATGATTTCGCCAAATCATTTCTTCCTAATTACGTATATTCAGTTTCAAAGTTTCTTAAAACAATAGATTTAGAAAATAATCCAAATTTCCAAATCAATAAATTTTAGGTCAAACAATTCCATTTCCATTTCGAACATATATTCACTTTCAAAAATCAAGATACTTTCAAAGTTATAAATCTTTCGAAACCAAAATACATGAAATCATTACACTTTGAAAATCATAACCTTTCAAAATCATACATTTGAAATCATAAAACATTCCTTTAATTCTTTACATTTCACAAATTTATTCAACTAAACCCAAATCTAGAATTTCTAATTTTAATTCAATTCAAACCATCAGTTTCAATTCAATTTAGTTTTCCAACAAACCATTTCAAATATTATCAAATTTCAAATAAAAATTTAATCCATAAAATAAACTATTCAATCTTTAATATATTTCAAAGCTTAAATATACCATATTCTAAAACTAAATTTTATAATTTCATATATCTCAATTTTTTCTTCATTATTACTTAGTTTTGAAATATTCATTTCATAAACCCACCATTTTTAAATAAACTCAAATTACAAGTAAACCAAATATCCTTTCATACAAATATAAACTTCAAATATTCATTTATCAACATCAATTATCATTTCAAATTCACATTCTTTATCAAAATAAAGATTAAATCATTTCCAAACCATTTCAATCATCAAAATATCAAAAATGGTTACAAAGTTTAAAACCATCTCTTTTTAAAACCTTCAAACTATTTATTTCTGTATGAAAAATCCAATTTACCATTGGAAAGATTATTATTCTACATGTATACTTTATTCAAAGCATTTCAAATCTATATTTCATACTAGTATGATTCAAAATAGTCTTATTTATTTCACTTAACAAACAGTTTCAAACTTATATAAATCAAATTACTTTATACTTTAATCATACCAAACTAAACTTATATTCTTTATCAAATACCATATACCTTTCAAAATTACTTAGCTTTGAAAAGTTAACCTTGATTTGGAAGTGCTCGAACCTTCAAAATAGTCGAAGAAATCATATTTTCAATCCAAGAGTTGGAAATCGCCAACAAATCAGTAAACCATTTCCAAAAGATAGGATTATACCAAAGCAAATCTGAATCTCGAGGAATGAACACCGGCTTACTTTAAATCATTTCAAATATATACACACACACACACACACACACACACACATACATATATCTTTCGAATATCAAACCATACTTCAAAATCTGGAATTAATATTTGGTTTCATAAAATCACTCGCATAGCAAAGCTACTAGAGTGGCCTCTCCCCCACTCAGAAACTCGAAAATCAATGTCGATGATGCATGCATTCATCATCGAAATAACTTTCCAGCGACATAAGTGGGTTCTGGACTTTTATTTTCTTGAAACTTCTTTGAAATCTCTTCGAAATCTTTGAAATTCGTTCGAACACACTTGAAACATTTTTATTCAGAAAATATTTTTAAATCATATTATTATTATATAATTTCCAAAATCTTAAAACCGATTTCAAAACACCGGAGTTCGATTCCTCGAGATACAAATTCAAAACCCTTCAATTGTAAATCCTTTTTTTATTTAAACCAAATTTCTTATAAATTTTCAAACATTCAAATCCTTTCAAAGCTTCAAATTTTCATTTTAAAAGATATATAATCATTATTGAAAACATTTCACTTTTATATATAAAAATATGGTCATCCTTATCAAAATAATAACTTAGATGTATGCACAATTTCAAAATACAACCAAACAAAAATTTCCAAAGAATGATTCAAGGTTAGATTTCAAACGAACAGAGAATCGAATTAAAAGGAACTCTAATCAAATAGAATTCTGGTTCGAAGATAAGCTCGAACTAAGTTGAGATAATTTAATTACCGAATAGGAGAAGATAAGCCTATATAAATCACGGGTGACCATGACCGGTTAACCGAGACTTCAGGAATATAATCAATTCGGAAATCTAAGGTAGATCGACATTCGATCGCCAGAGATAGAATCCAGGTAGAGCAGGAGGTAAATAGCATCGAAATCCAAGGATACCAAAATCTCCGGTGAATCAATGCCAATTGTAAAGGAGTTTCACCCACTTACAAATCATTCGAAGATTTACGGAACAGCTGATCCTTATAGAGGTCATTCTAAAGTGGAGTTATGGAATGCCCCAAACTCAAAAGGATAAAAATAAGGAAGACAAGACTGGATTTCAAAACAAGTGGGAGCGTTCCAAAGTTCAAGAAATCCTAATCGATAAGAATTCTAACCAAGAGATTTCTAACAAGGTGGATACCGAAGGGATGAAGTTTAGAAGATCTTGATTTCAAAATAAGAATATTTTTATATCAATATAATCTTTGAAAATCCTTTAAAAATCATTTGGAAATCATTTTTTACTTTGAAAATACGTTCTCTTACAAGGAAATGATTCTGAGATTGATTTCACTCATTCTAGGGTATTTTTACCCTATCTCTAATGAGTTTTTGCTCCGCAGGCTAAGGTTTGCCTAAAACCAAAGCTCTGATACCAACTGTAACGGGCCACGCCAGTGGGGCAACGCCCACCGTAGCATACATTGGTACCTGTGCTCTGCCTTTATGGCCAGCCTCTCGACTGCACCACCAACTCCAGCGGGGACATGTAAGAGTAAGAGTCAACCGTTCGCTACCAAACCAGGAAGCTAGAACCCCCTATCATGCTGCACCCTCCAAGTGCAATGGCAAACACACATGTCAGACTTGAATTGCTCAAAATACCGCATTGTAAATAAATTTGAAGCAAATGAAATACAATCACAGGTACAGAAATATCAGAATAACTCGCAGCGGAAATTTAAATACTATAGTAGTTCATAAAGCTACTATAACAACTCTCAAAACAAATACATAACATTAGTTTAAAAAAATATACAATAGAAATCTCAAATACATAGAAGTTTATAAATAACAGAGCTGGAATAGAACAACCAAAACTGAAAGAGAACATATAATTAGACTCTGAAACTGAAAGAGAATAGATAACTAGACAAACAGAATCTCCAGCGATTCCTAGCTCCAGATAAGAAATCCAAAGCTAAGTTGTAAAAACTCCAGCTGACCGAGCATAAAGTAAAACACAAAACACTCGAGTCAAGACATACATACTGATATAATGTAAATCAATTCAAGTGAACTGTAGCAACACAATAACTTAAAGGATGCTTGGGATCGCCCATCCTATAAGGATCAGTTAAACCATAAATTTAAATGCATCCCGTGGTTAAAATTCCAAGATGGTATTTTATACTTCGAAATCAAATATCATTTTATAATTCAATATCATTTCAAATCCATTTCAAAATATCATATTTTTCCTAACCATATTCATTTTTACTTAACTTAAATACCATTTCAAATCACATTTCAAAATGGTTTATATATCAAAGTAAATATTCTAATTAAACCAATTAAATATTCCATTTAAACCAATTAAATATTCCATTTAAATCATTTAAAAATGAAGTTATTATATTCATAATCAAATATTCAATTCTTAAAATTTTACCATTTTTAGAATTCATTTATTCACTTCAATTTATTAAAACAGTGAAAATTCAACTTTCGCAGCACTTAGAAAATATTACGGAAAATTATGTTTGAAAACAATTCAATTAGCAAACGACAGCATTTAAAATTGTAACGACCCGTATATTTTCGATAATTAAAATTGTTAATTTAATAAAAAATTTTAAATTTATTAATTAAGAAAATAAAAATTAGTGAATTATTAATAGAAATAATAACTAGAAGGGAATTCAAATTAATTGAAATAGTGGAAATAATATAATTTGTTATAAATTAAATGAAATATAGGTAAACAAATGTAAGTATTGAATTAATATATGTTATTTATTTAGGGTGTTAAATAAAATTGGTAATCAATTTTCAATTAAAGGTAATAATGTTGATGTAAGCTAATAAATAATTAATTCAATGCAATACCAATTAATGGAAACAAATCGTACGGTTATAATTGATTGAAATCAGTAAATTGGAAAATAAATTCAAAAGTGATATTAATTGATGAAATAATACGTAATAAATTGTTGGTTGATAATCAAGGATGAATGTGAGTAAATTAGGCAAATAGTGATAATTTTTAATTGTTTACCAATTCATTTAATTTATTGAATTAGATCTAAATCGATTGCAACATTTGTTTGTTATTAATAGCTTATAAGTGAGAATAAACGTAATGGTAACAAGTATTGTAAGTTAACCATTTATTTAATATATGAAATTAAAACTTGTAATCAATTGCAAAGATCTAAATTAAAAGTTATGTTAGTATAAATTAAGGAAATAACTGGAAATAGTGTCAATTCTATTTATAATATGACAATTGGTTGAATAAATGGAATGAAAATAAAGTTTTATTAATTTATTAGATTTGAGCTATAGTAATTGGATTAATTGCAATTAAATGAAATTAAAATATCTAAATATTACGTTATTTGAAATGAAGATGGAATATGAGAATATTAATGTAATAGTTTTGAATCCAATGTTAAATCCATCTATTTGACAATAATGAATGGAATAATCATTAATTTATTTAAATTAAATGGGATTATTGGGAATTTAATTTATAATTTGAATTTAATGAAATTGAGGTTAATACAGAAATTGATAAATTAGTCAACTCTAAATTGACATTTAAATTTGTTCAAATCATTGTAAATGATTGAGAAATCAAAAATGACGAAATTTGTCAATTAAAGAATTAAAATTGAAAATTTGATTTAATTAGTTAATTTATTTAGTTAACGTAAAAATAGCCATTTTGGCCACCGACTTGGATTTTGACGAAACCAGTTTCATCGGACCCGTAACGGTGAATTATTGTAGGATTTCAAGTTTCGTAGCGATCGGACCTGTCGTTTGATCGTACGAACATGAAACGCCTAGAAATCAATGAAATTGAAATCAATTTGGAAAATTTTGATTTTAGCATAACTTCTTCATACGATAGAATTTAATCTTGAAACCTATTCCATCGCGTTTAAAATATTTAAAAACATCTATTTTGATATATGCTTGACCCAATTTCATTCTGGAGGTAGAACGGGCTTTTCGGGCCATTTTATCGTTCAATGTGCAAATCAATCGTGCCCATCTATTCTATTTTTGCTTTGTTTATATATATCCGGTCATAAACCCTAATTCATTTCTTATTTCTCATTTTTGTACGTTCTATTAGCTCCTCTTTCAAATGGCTACAAACCCTAATTCCCAAATACAATTTCAACTCAAATCCAAAGCCAAAAATTCAAACTCCGCAAATAATATCGATCCATATATAGATTTGAAGTCTTAAAGAGCGCAATCCAGATCCACTGTCAGTTTTTCGATCGGAGTTTCTGTGCAACCGTAATCAGTGGAATCATTTTCGGCCGTTTATTTCGTCGCGCTCGACTGCTGCTGGTCGACAAATTGATGACACGATCGTGTGGAGAGTATCGCGCGTTGTCCATCGGCATAGCCCGTTCGTCGTTGCAACTGTTGGAACGAGGGGATTTTTTCGATTAGGGTTTTATACCCATGCGGCGGCGGCAGTGATAGAGGAGGCCGAGAGCGGTGTCCTTTAGGGCGTTGTTGCGGCGGATGTAATGACCCGGTATTTTCAACCATTCGCATCCGCACATGTCGGACTTGAATTGCTAAAAATACCTCGTTGTAAATAAAATTTGGCAAATCTCAGAATATACAGTAAATAAAATCACAGATCACACACACACAGTATATAATAGCGCACCGGAAGTAAATGAGATAGTGTTCATGAAGCTACTATATAAATATATCAGAGTTAAACAAGATACAACAGAAGAAATAAAGTACAACAGAAGTTTCAATATGATAACCAAGTACAAGCTGAATAGAACAACCGAACTGAAATAGATAAGACTACATAAGCAGATAATCTCCAGCGATTCCATTCTCCAGAAAGTGGAATCCAAATCAGTGAATACTCAGGCTGACCCCGAGCGTAAATAAAAAAATACAAACACTCGAGTGAGGACATACATACTTATACAATGTAAACCAACTCAAGTGAACTGTAGTAAAAGTACAAGTAACTTAGAAGACGCTTGGGACCGTCCATCCTCTAAGAATCCGTTAAACTATTTACTATGTAGTAATATCGCGTTATTATAATAATGTCTAATAGTAAACTAAACATACTTTTAAATAGCATTAAGACTTTACATTTTCCACCTTAACACGTAATAGTCCCAGTAGTCCATCCAGTATCAGCATATCTCCAGATCGAGAGACTACCATAAATACTTCACGGGCTACAGGAGAAATCCAAACTCGTAGTAAAGGCTCGGTATGGTAGTTGACACGACACACAAGGCAATGCCAGGGTAGATATACCATTTACGACACTCGGGCTAGTGGTAACGCAGTAGCCACATACGCCCACCGCGGAATACACTCCCAATCAAAATCGGAGGATGGCCATCTAATCAACCACAAGTATGAGTATAGTATCAAAGAAATCCGTCCGCTACGATGTGCGACCTCAACTGGCCCGAGACCGCTCCTATTTTAGCCACCTTATGCCAACTAAAGGGAGTTGGATCCACATAATATACCTCAAGAACGTCGCCAGCATCCTACTTCATTTTGGAATCTCCACCGTGTACACAGTTGTCAAAGTGATTTTCGGTATCGACATAGAGTATGCCAGATATCTGATCCCGGTCTCTTTGCCAACCAATTGTTATTATAACCCGTGGTTATAGCTTTAAAATAATATTTTACTTCAAATAGAATATCATTTCCAGTTCAAATCTTTATCAAAATAAAGATCAAATCATTTACAAACCATTTTAATGTATCAAAATATCATATCTTCTCAAAACTTCATTTCAAATCATTTCGATATATTAAAAATATCATATCTTTCCAAAACTTCGTTTTCAAATCATTTTAATATATCAAAAATATCATATCTTTCCAAAACTTCATTTCAAATCATTTTAATATATCAAAATATCGTATCTTTCCAAAACTTCATTTCAAATCATTTCAATATATCAAAATATCCTATCTTTCCAAAACTTCATTTCAAATCATTTTAATATATAAAAATATCTTATCTTAAACATCCTTTAAATTCAAAGATAACATTCATTCATTTTCAATTCAAACCACTCTTTAAATGATTTATATTTCAATTAAATTACTTCATTTAAACCCTTTAAAAGTGTAATTATTATTCTTTCAATTCAAGTATTCAATTTCCAAAGTTTCGAACCATTCTGAGTTTGTTTACTAAGTCAAAAACCATGATTATTAAAATTTCAGCATTTCACAGCGTATAGAAAAAGCTATTATAAGTTATACTTGAAAACATTTTATTTCAGCAAAGACAGCATTTAAAACTGTTGTTAAAACTCAGTTTTAGTTAAATTTTAGTTCAAAACAGCAAAGGCAGCATTTTCCAGAAATGTTGTAATAGCTCAGGTTCAAGTGTAGAGTTTTTATTAGTTTCAGCAAAGACAGCAGACTACTACAGCAATTACAGAACTGCTGTAATAGGCCTGAATTCAATTTTAGCCTATAAGTTCAACTACAGCCACTGTAGTATTTCAGAAATGCTATAATAGCTCTTTGTACTTAGTTCTGGTTAAACTCAGAAACCATAGCATTTCTGAATGCTATTAAAAGTGAATTCCAGATTTTAGTGTATTTCCAGCAAATAAATAACTTCATTTTAAACTCTTTAAACATTTTGAGAATCATAATTTAACATTAAAAATGTTCATTAACATATCATTAAACATATTGATTTTTATAAAACCAATTTCTTATAAATAAATCCAAATTTCAATAATTCCACTTATTAGTTCAAGTGTATAATTTCCTTTCTACACATTTCAACAAATAAACTTAACACTTCAGATTTAAATTACCATTTCACAAATTTAACTAAATTTCCAATTTATTTAATTAATTTAAATCTTTAATTAAAACTCAAATTTCACATTTCCAAGTCAAGTTATATTTTAAAATTTCACTTTTAAGCTTTCATTTATTTAACCACTTAAATTCATAGAAAAATCAATAATACTTTAATAAATCACTTAAATTCAAATTTAAATCAAATTATCGTATTTACCATTTTCCAAATAAAATTTAAGTTTCCATTTTATTTATATAACTTAAATATCATTTATAACCAAAATTCCAAATTTCCAAACTTAAGTTATGTTTCAATAATCCAATTTGACCATTCATTAATTACATTTTTAATTCATACAAAAGTCATAATTTCTTTATTTTAAAACATTTCAAAATCTATTTAAATCAAATTTCATAAATTTATATTTTTAAAATACTTAAAAATATCCAAAACACTTTATAAAATAACCACGGGTCTGTATATAGTTTTCTAACCTAGGTCAAGTGATACGGATATGTATCATTTCAATCCGCGGTTAAAAAAGAAAAATCTGGGTTCTATCATTTCAAACCCGCAATCCCAAGTTAAGTAAATTAAATAAAAACCGTTCAGGCCTACCATTTCAGCCCATAACGATTTTTTCCTATTCTAAAGTCTGTTCGGGTATGTATCATTTCAACACATAGTGATTTCTAATCTACAGGGAACATGCAGTGTGATAAAAAGATACAAATGAACAGTAACAACATATATAATAACAGATGATATGACATGAAATTTATACAGGTTTAACATTTAATTTGAAATAACTTTGAAATGAAAAGAGATTTGAATGTCAAATCTTTTGCCTTGTTTTCTACAATGCTTTTCACGACCTAGGGGTTTATTTAGGTCAGATTTGACATGACTTTGGCTCGGGTTTGATCATAGAAATACATGGCATAAAGGCTAGAACATGTGGAGGAAGTTACCACATAGGGATATCAAGAGACTAGGCAACATAATGGAGTTTGGTTCAACTTTTGGCTCGGTCTATGGGTCAAATGGCTCGGCGATCATCAGGTACAGGTCTGGATAAAGGTTTAGGTGGTGAGTAGTGGTGGTAGCAAGGTGGTGGCGGAGGCTCAAGGTGGTAGCCTTGGTGGTGGATAAAGGGTATATGAAGGTAGGCTCGGCTATGCATTGTTTTGGACATTGTTTGCATTTTTTGGTGAAGTTTGGCTTCAAGGAGGGTTCGACCATGGTCTAACCTGAAGTGGTGAGTGGTGATGAATATGGGATGGTGGCCGTGGCTATGGTGAGGAGGCCATGCAAATAGAAGAGAGAAACAAGGCAAAAGTATGGGAAAAAAAATGGAAGAAAAGGTGCAAAAAAAGGAGGCCATTACCAAGGAAGTTTGAAGAAGCCATGAGAATGAGAAGTGCTGAGTTGTTTTTCACGTGAAAAGTAAAATAATACATGGCCAAAACTGAAGAAGTGGACAGCAAAATGAATTAAAGTGAAGGTTATGACATTTGAAAAGTTTTGTAGGTGAAAGGACTTATGTTTTGCACTTTTTTTAAAACCTTTGCTATTTCCTTTTCTCTTTGATTTTATAAAAACAAAATAACTCAGAAATATAGTTTACAAACCGAAACCAAGTAAAAATATAAGAAAATAAATAATTTATTTTAAAGAAAATATAAAAAGAATGAAAGAAATTACTTAAAAATACAAAACTGTGTCCAGAAATTACAAATAAATCACTACTAGTCTTGGAAAAATATCCACTTCATTTTAAAAATATTATGAAATGAAAATTTGAAATAAAATTATTTATTTATCATTTTCAAAATAAAATAAATAATTAAATTGGAGAAAAATAGAAAAAGAAAAAAAGAAATTGTTTAAAAATAGTAAACATGACATAAAAATTACAAGAAATTTACCAATGGCTTTGGAAAATTATTTACTTTATTTGAAAAATATTATAAGAAAAATATACATACAATAACATATTAACACATGTTAAAATAAAATATGACAAGGAAAATATAATTTTTATAATTTAAAATAACCAAAATTGCTATATAACTCAAATTGTACTCAATATTGAAATATACATGACTTTCACAATTTAAATCCGTTTCCAACGAAACGAAAAGCATTATTCATGTTATTAAATCTATTTTCATAATAAATGATAGAATTTAAGAATTTAAATATTTAAATTCGAAATTTAAAAGTCAAAGTTTGACTAATTTGACCAGAAATCCACTTTTCAGTGAAATATCCAATTTATACAAGTTTGAAACTATAATTCACATAAAATCAACATTTATATTTAAAATAACATAACTAATTCATTTTAATAAATAAAATAAAGTTTTAAAATCAAAATTTGAAATAAAATAATCAAAATAAACAATTAAAATAAATCACAAAATTCAGGGTTGTTACACTCTCCCCCACTCAAAACTTTTCGTCGCCGAAAAGGAATAAGGTATGGGAAAGCACAGAAAATGATAGAGTGGAATAAGATTAAGACAAGATGACAAGGAGATTGAAATTATACTTGGTAACTATTGTTATAGGTAGATTTAACAAGGTGGAGATGATTTCCCAAGATTCTCCGAAATCAGTAACACAAGCACGAAAGATCCTCTAGAATCTGATTCACTCTTTCCACTTGACCGACGGTCTGTGGATGGAAAGCAGTGCTCAGATTCAAAATGAGTACCAAAGATTATTAAAGATTATAGAAAGATTCCTAAACAGACTGGTATAAGCAATAGCCTTCCCATTCTGTAACAAGATAAGAGAAATAAGGACAACCAAAAGATAGTTTGAAAAACAAAATAAGATAATAAACTTGAAATCATAATGCTTTGAAATCATAATACTTTGAAATAATAACAATTTAGAGATGTTATCATTTGAAAATCATACTACTAAAAATTATAACACTTTGGAAATATTATTTTAAAAAAATCATAATACTTAGAAAATCATAACACCTTTAAAATAATCTTTATTTAAACCATTTAAATTCAAGGTCAGATAATATTCATTTCAAAATTGTAACATTTCTATGTTCATTCATTCAATTATAAAATTTCAAAAACATTGTATTTTCAGAAACAGCGGCACTTATAATATGCTACGGTAGATATATTAGTATTTCAAATCGGTTCAATTTTACAAATATTCATTTGGATATCATTTAACTTACGATTTATCAAAACAAAATTTTATGAATGGAATATCCAAATAAACTATACTTCATTTGTTAAGTCAAAAGTTCCTTATTTTACCTAACTCTTAATTTAACAAATAGCCTAACACTTTATTTAAAATACCCATTTCATAAATAAGATATTCCTTCAATAAGTTACACTTGAAATTTCCATTTGAAAACCAAATTCTCAATTATCAAATTTTAGTGATATTAAAAATACATCTTAGCTATTTAAATCAAAATTATTCATTTTACAAGACATATCTATTTTATAAATAAAATATTTATCATAGCAAATATAACAATAAAATTTCTTTACACATTTATTCATTTAGACATCAATTAAACTATGATTCCAAGTTAAATAAACTTTATTACAAAATATCCCATTCAAATATATTATTTTATCTATTCAAAGATACATTATTTATTATACAAAAATACTCATTTCAGGAAATAACTTTTATTAAAATTCCTAGGTTAGACTTAAGGTTTCATATTAAATCAAATTTGATTATTAAGTTATTTAAATAAAACTCTTTAAATTCCTTTTTCTTTATTTACCTCTATTAATCTTTTATAACTAAAATTTAAGTGTATAACATTTATTATAACCACTTAAATTTTATTAATAAAATCTTTTTATATTGTATATTATCCAATTACATTTTCAACTTCTGAAAATTAAGGTAAGTTATATTGGCATGAAATTGTGTGTTATACAAATAAAACTTTCAAATTCAATTATCTCAAGTTTGAATCATTTATCCAAATTTTTGATTTTCTTTTTATAATTGAAATTATTCTTCAAGCTAAAATTTAAGAACTAAATTTCCGATTACCTCCACACCATTTGGAGATAAGTAATTATATATACAAAATATGTCAAATCAATTTTAAATCATACATCTATATATATTATAAATCAAGTCATATTTTAAAAATTCAAATCAATTAAATTTCCTAAAAACAAAGCTGTAGCAAGACTACATAATGGTCTCTTCACTTCGAAACTCGAAAATGAACATCGATGATGTCGCGGTCATCACCGAAGTTATTTTCCAGCGACAAAGAGAATAGCACTAAATTTTTTTAAAAAAACTTTATAATTCTTTGAAAACAAATTTCTATTCGAAAATACTTTAGATAATGTAACCTTTTAAAACTTTAAACACAAGGTTTGAAACCATGGGAAATTAAATTCTCAAATTTCTTGTTTTAAATTCATTTCAATTCCCAAATCAATTTATAAACAACTATTTATAAATTCCTTTATAGAACAATAAATGATAAATCAAGTATTATCATTTCAAATAATCAATTTAAATCAGTTTATTAAGTTCCATAAATTTACTTATATATCTAAATTTATTTCATTAACCAAATTTTAAAATAATATTGTGTCAGTTTGTTCTGTCAAAGTGTTTTGAAAATCATATCGGTAGGTGTTGATCAAACGAATCGATCAGAAACCCAATTCAACATCAACTACTCAAACAACACAATATATAAAACATTTTAATTATTAAATATTAGTTTACAAATACACTATACATGAATAGATTTTCAAAGAAGGATAGAGATTCAAATATGATTAACTCAAATCCAAGGAAATTCTGATTTGAAAATAAGTTGGAAACAAGGATGAGATGATTAAATAACAGAATAGAAAGATGGATAAGCTTATATAAATCGTGGGCAACCTTAATCGGTCAACCATGATTTAAAGAATAAGATCGATGTGGATTTTCTGGGGTAAATCTACATTCGACCTCAGGAGATAGAGTTTGGGATAATAAGAGATACTAGCATCTAAACCGAGGATATAAAATCTTTGGTGAATCGATGCTGTTGTAAAAGAGTTTCACCCTTTACAAATCAATTTGAGATTGGCGAGACCACCGACTCATTATAAAGATCCTTTTGAAGTGGAGTTATGTGATACTCCAAAATCAAAAGAAGATGAATAGTGAAGGACATGAATGGATTTTGGAACCACAAGGAACGTTCCAAAATTCAAAGGAAACTGAATTGAAGAAGAAGGAATTCAAGATCGAACGAAAGTGATTCTGAAATTAAATCTACTCTATATACTGAGTTTTGCCTAAAACCGAGCTCTGATACCAACTGTAACGACCAGGTATTTTCAACCATTCGCATTCGCACATGTCGGACTTGAATTGCTCAAAATACCTCGTTGTAAATAAAATTTGGCAAATCTCAGAATATACAGTAAATAAAATCATAGATCACAGACACAGAGTATATAATAATGTAGCAGAAGTAAATGAGATAGTAGTTCATGAAGCTACTATATAAATATATCAGAGTTAAACAAGATACAACAGAATAAATAAAGTACAACAGAAATTTCAATATGATAACCAAGTACAAGCTGAATAGAACAACCGAACTAAAATAGATAAGACTACATAAGCAGATAATCTCCAGCCATTCCAATCTCCATAAAGTGGAATCCAAATCAGTGAATACTCAGGCTGACCCGAGCGTAAATAAAAAATACAACCACTCGAGTCAGGACATACATACTTATACAATGTAAACCAACTCAAGTGAACTGTAGTAAAAGTACAAGTAACTTAGAAGACGCTTGGGACCGCCCATCCTCTAAAGATCCTTAAACTATTTACTATGTAGTAATATTGCGTTATTATAATAATGTCTAATAGTAAACTAAACATACTTTTAAATAGCATTAAGGCTTTATATTTTCCACCTTAACACGTAATAGTCACAGTAGTCCATCCAGTATCAGCATATCTCCAGATCGAGAGACTACCCTAAATACTACACGAGCTACGGGAGAAATCCAAACTCGTAGTAAAGGCTCGGTATGGTAGGTGACACGGCACACAAGGCAATGCCAGGGTAGATATACCATTTAGGACACTCGGGCTAGTGGTAACGCAGCAGCCACATACGCCCACCGCGGAACACACTCCCAATCAAAATCGGAGGAAGGCCATCTAATCAATCACAAGTATGAGTATAGTATCGAAGAAATGCGTCTGCTACGAGGTGCGACCTCAACTAGCCCGAGACTGCTCCTGTTTTAGTCACCTTATGCCAACTCACAGGAGTTGGGTCCACATAATATACCTCAAGAATGTCGCCACCATCCTACTTCATTCTGGAATCTCCACCGCGTACACAGTTATCAAAGTGGTTTTCGGTATCGGCAGAGAGTATGCCAGATATCCGATCCCGGTCTCTTTGCCAACCAATCGTTATTATAACCCATGATTATAACTTTAAAATAATATTTTACTTCAAATAGAATATCATTTCCAGTTCAAATCTTTACCAAAATAAAGATCAAATCATTTACAACCGTTTTAATATATCAAAATATCATATCTTCTCAAAACTTCATTTCAAATCATTTTAATATATCAAAAATATCATATCTTTCCAAAACTTCATTTCAAATCATTTTAATATATCAAAATATCATATCTTTCCAAAACTTCATTTCAAATCAATTTAATATATCAAAATATCACATCTTTCCAAAACTTCATTTCAAATCATTTTAATATATCAAAATATCTTATCTTAAGCATCCTTTAAATTCAAAGATAACATTCCTTCATTTTCAATTCAAACCACTCTTTAAATGATTTATATTTCAATTAAATTACTTCATTTAAACCCTTTAAAAGTGTAATTAATATTCTTTCAATTCACATATTCAATTTCCAAAGTTTCGAAGCATTCTGAGTTCGTTTACTAAGTCAAAAACCATAATTATTAAAATTTCAGCATTTCACAGCATATAGAAAAAGCTATTATAAGTTATACTTGAAAACATTTTATTTCAGCAAAGACAACATTTAAAACTGCTGTTAAAACTCAGTTTTAGTTAAATTTTAGTTCAAAACAGCAAAGACAGCATTTTCCAGAAATGTTGTGATAGCTCGGGTTCAAGTGTAGAGTTTTTATTAGTTTCAGCAAAGACAGCAGACTACTACCGCAATTACAGAACTGCTGTAATAGGCCTGAGTTCAATTTTAGCCTATAAGTTCAACTACAGCCACTACAGCATTTCAAATATGCTATAATAGCTCTTTTTACTTAGTTTTAGTTAAATTCAGAAACCATAGCATTTCTGAATGCTATTAAAAGTGAATTCCAGAATTTAGTGTATTTCCAGCAAATAAATAACTTCATTTTGAACTCTTTAAACATTTTAAAAATCATAATTTAACATTAAAAATGTTCATTAACATATCATTAAACATATTGATTTTTATAAAACCAATTTCTTATAAATAAATCGAAAATTCAATAATTCCACTTATTAGTTCAAGTGTATAATTTCCTTTCTACACTTTTCAACAAATAAACTTAGCACTTCAGATTTAAATTACCATTTCACAAATTTAACTAAATTTCCAATTTATTTAATTTATTTAATTTATTTAATTCTTTAATTAAAACTCAAATTTCACATTTCTAAGTCAAGTTATATTTTAAAATTTCGCTTTTAAGCATTCATTTATTTAACCACTTAAATTCATAGAAAAATCAATAATACTTTAATAAATCACTTAAACTCAAATTTAAATCAAATTATCATATTTACCATTTTCCAAATAAAATTTAAATTTCCATTTTATTTATATAACTTAAATATCATTTTTAACCAAAATTCCAAATTTCCAAACTTAAGTTATATTTCAATAATCCAATTTAACCATTCATTAATTACATTTTTAACTCATACAAAAATCATAATTTATTTATTTTAAAACATTTCAAAATCTATTTAAATCAAAATTCATAAATTTATATTTTTAAAATACTTTGAAATATCCAAAACACTTTATAAAATAACCACGGGTCTGTATATAGTTTTCTAACCTAGGTCAAGTGATACGGATATGTATCATTTCAATCCGCAGTTTAAAAAGAAAACTCCGGGTTCTATCATTTCAAACCCGCAATCCCAAGTTAAATAAATTAAATAAAAACCGTTCAGGCCTATCATTTCAGCCCGTAACGATTTTTCTCTATTCTAAAGTCCGTTCGGGTATGTATCATTTCAACCCATAGTGATTTCTAATCTAATGGAAACTTGCAGTGTGATAAACAGATATAAATGAAAAGTAACAACATATATAATAACAGATGATATGACATGAAATTTAAGAGGTTTAACATCATACATAAATAATCACGGGCAGTTATACATCATATGATTTTCTACACATTCAATTGTTGTTTCACAACTGCATAAGTATAAACGTCGTGTGAGTTTTACTCACCTTTATGGCTGGAGATTGCAATACAAATGACACAACGGATTCCAGAAGGCACGATGACACAACAATAGGCTCAAGTGGGAAGAGATCCAAGCTTAGAACTTGTGTTACAACCCAAAACAAAATAAAATTACAATTCAATATAACATTCTATTTGAAATAATTTTGAAATTAAAAGAGATTTGAATGTCAAATCTTTTTCCTTGTTTTCTACAATGCTTTGCATGGCCTAAGGGTTTATTTAGGTCAGGTTTGACTTGACTTTGGCTCAGGTTTGACCATAGGAATGCATGGCATAAAGGCTAGAACATGTGGAGGAAGTTACAACATAAGGATATCAAGAGACTAGGCAACATAGTGGAGTTTGGTTCAACTTTTGGCTTGGTCTATGGATCAAATGGCTCGGGGATCATCAGGTACAGGTCTGGACAGAGGTTTAGGTGGTGAGTAGTGGTGGTAGCAAGGTGGTGGTGGCGGCTCAAGGTGGTGGCCTTGGTGGTGGATGAAGGGTAGATGAAGGTAGACTTGGCTATGCATTGTTTTGGATATTGTTTGCATTTTTTGGTGAAGTTAGGAGGGCTCGGCCATGGTCTAACCTGAAGTGGTGGGTGGTTATGATGCCAAGGAGGAGTGGTATGGGATGGTGGCCGTGGCTATGGTGAGGAGGCCATGCAAATAGAAGAGAGAAACAAGGATAAAGTATGAAAAAAAATGGAAGAAAAAGTGCAAAAAGAGGAGGCCATTACCAAGGTAGTTTGAAGAAGCCATGAGTATGAGAAGTGCTGAGTTGTTTTTCACGTGAAAAGTAAAATAATACACGGCCAAAAATGAAGAAGTGGACAGCAAAATGAATTAAAGTGAAGGTTATGGCATTTGAAAAGTTTTGAAGGTGAAAGGACTTATGTTTTGCACTTTTTTTAAAACCTTTGGTATTTCCTTTTCTCTTTGATTTTATAAAAACAAAATAACTCAGAAATATACTTTACAAACCGAAAATAAGAAAATAAATAATTTATTTTAAAGAAAATATAAAAAGAATGAAAGAAATTACTTAAAAATACAAAACAGTGTCCAAAAATTACAAATAAATCACTACTTGTCTTGGAAAAATATCCACTTCATTTTAAAAATATTATGAAGTGAAAATTTAAAATAAAATTATTTATTTATCATTTTCAAAATAAAATAAATAATTAAATCGGAGAAAAATAGAAAAAGGAAAAAAGAATTTGTTTAAAAATAGCAAACATGACATAAAAATTACAAGAAATTTACCAATGGCTTTGGAAAATTATTTACTTCATTTTATAAATATTATAAGACAAAATTATACATACAATAACATATTAACACATATTAAAATAAAATATGACAAGGAAATATAATTTTTATAATTTAAAATAACCAAAATGCTAAGTAACTCAAATTGTACTCAATATTGAAATATACATAACTTTCACAATTTAAATCCGTTTCCAACGAAACGAAAAGCAGTACTCATGTTATTAAATCTATTTTCATAACAAAAGATAAAATTTAAGAATTTAAATATTTAAATTTGAAATTTAAAAGTCAAAGTTTGACTAATTTGACCGGAAATCTACTTTTTAGTAAAATATCCAATTTATACAAGTTTGAGACTATAATTCACATAAAATCGACATTTATATTTAAAATAACCTAACTTATTCATTTTAATAAATAAAATAAAGTTTTTAAATCAAAATTTCAAATAAAATAATCAAAATAAACAATTAAAATAAATCACAAAATTCAGGGCTGTTACAGCGGAGGAAGGCAATCGCGTTCGCGGTGGCGGCGCGCTCGCAGGTGGCCAGAGGCGGACGTTCGTCGAGGTCAACGGCGAGTAGGGGTTCGGTTTTATCATGTTCGTGCGTGCTTCAGTATTGTTTTTGAACGAGTGAGGGATAAGAGAGCTAGGTGACGTGGCCTATTCTTTTATTTTTATTTGTTTTATTTCAATTTAGATTCGTATAACTTCTAATTTTAATAACTTGCTCATACGAGGTCCGTTTCACGCGCGGTTTTCTCCGATAGGATCGTATTGAAATTTCTGACATTTTGGCGCTTGTTTGGGCGAATTTGGAGACAATTCAAATTTAGAATTTAAATTGGATTTAAATTCAATTTAAATTCAAAAAGGTGAGTGTTTTAAACCACTCATAACTTCTAAAATTTCTTATATGTGTTAAATTAATTTCTAATGCGATTAGAAATTTAGTTATTGCTGTTTGGTATATTTATCATCATTCCAGTTAAATTTATTTTATTTTTGAATATAAACTACCAGTAATTACCTGTTATTTATTATCTGTTCTATATTGATGTTATTGTTTGAATTGGATGATGATTGTGATAAATGGTTGATATTGGACGAATGGATGCTGTATTTTATATTGTTATAGACTTCAAGTTGTTCTGCATTTTGTTCATTCGGGATTGTGGTTTGAAATGTTATATAAATGTATTTTTATTTTAAATTACGTATTGAAATGATGAATATCAATATCACTCGACCATTGGGTAGAAAATTTTATACAGAGACCGTGGTCTGCATATAAAAATATTTTGAAATGATTTCTATGGCTTTGTAAAGGAATATATGGTTTTCTTCTCTGCTTTTTTTTAATTACCCCATAACAATCCGCCCTTCTGTATGGTTTAAGTCTGACGTGTGTGATTTATCGTCGATTTAAAACGTACAGAAAGGCGATACGTTACAAAAATGCTATAATAGGTTTTAGGTTTCAAATAAAATATTGGTTAAATTCAGCAATTACAGCACTTACAAAGTGCTATAATAGACCTTAGTTTAATTTAGCCATTTAGTTCATTTTTATCAACCACATCATTTACAAAATGGTGTAATATCTTTAACTTTAGAAATGATAGCATTTCAGGAATGCTGTCAATTTAAATTCCAAACTTTCTGTGATGACCCGCCCTTCTACTACCAGAAAGATGTATCATCATTAAGAAAGAAAGGGATAGAAATAGAAGAGAAAGAAAAGAAAAGAATAACAACATCAGAATCTCACAGCGGAACGGAACAAAATATAATATATCACATAAATATTACATAGTTTTTACATATATCAGAGTTATACAATATCAATACATATGTCAGCCATACATACATCTATCACAATATACATCAGAGATACAATACACATCAACTAACACAGTGGAACTAGATAGATAGCTACATACGTCTGGAACTCCTGCTCCAAGCTCTCCAGAAGTCAAAGTCCAAAACCTATCACTTGGCTACTCATAAAAATTTGAGTACCCAAGAGTTTATGAAAAACAAAATATAAACTCCGGGTCAGACATGGGTCTGGTATGAGTAAACGGTTTAAAGTTGTTTAACTTTGAAAAACATTTGAAAATAAAGGTATCACGTAAGACTCCCCACAAATAAATACGGGTAAGTTTTTACCTTACGCTAACCAAAACATTTCATAGGAAATCTAGTGATATTATAATAGTGTCCAGGGTTTTCAAGTAAATAGAATATAGCCGAAATTGTTACATGATTAAATTCCAGCTACTAGCCACAAAAGTGGGTAATACAAATCAAAACCGTAGCGTCTCGTAGGGAAAATGGATTTCCAACAATGGCAGGGCTACTGGGGTACCACCCGTCACAGTACGGGGCCTAGATCACCGTAACGAGGATCACTCCCGACCCCCTACAACACAAGGCCGGAACAATTCCTTACTGAAGAGTCCCGAACAAGATAAACCCCGCGGTTATAGCTAGCAACCGCCCACACAGCCAAAATAAAAAGGGACATCTAGACAGGGGAAATATCTTGTCCTGCTTGGGCATGACCCACCTAACCTTGCTGCATCTCCCCTGTTTTAGCCATTCCTGGTTGATGAGGATTGAGACTGTGATTACCTTTATAAACATATCGCTTAGAATGCTCATCGTTCGCCTGACGATGTGCTGAAAGCATTCAATCCATACAAGTTCATTACGGGTTCGAACGAAACCGAAGGCATTATCTCGTTACACTCGTTTTGGAATCACCCTCAGAGTTAACGACGATAACCCCTTGCATTCTGAAAGCACCATCTCGATCTTCATTCCAGGATTCACGACCTAACGTTTAAATTGGATCGATGTGGTTTTCGGAGAATCAAATTTGATTCTTCCGATCCCGGTCTCATCGAATCCAAACGCCATTTTAAGGGCCAAGTTGTCTAATTAACTTAAACAGTTTAAGTAATTTAAATTTAACAGTTGAATTAACATAGCATTATCACAGATAAAACATATACAAGCATCATAGATATAACATAACGTATCACAGAGTAACATAGAATATCATCACATAAATATCACAATCAGATATTCAACATAACAACCCATAAGCAGTCATCTTTAAGTCTTATTTGTAATTAATTCAATTTAGAATTAATTACTTGAGAGTTAACCGCTTAACTCTGTTTAATTTATCATTAATTAACAATCAATTACTTATTTCATTTCAAATTGTTTAATTAATGATTTCTTAATTAATTATTTAGTCTTAATTACATAATTACTTTATTTCACACTATTAATCAGTTACTTCCTTAATCAAGTGATAAATTTTAATTACATAATTAACTATTACCTGATCATTAATTAATAACTTGGATTATTTATTAATAAAACTTAATTACCCTTTTATTAATTGTTAATTACTTAATCAATCAACAATTAATTCTTAATCAAGCTACTTAATTAATTAACTATAGATTCATAATTAAATTACTTGATTAACCAACTATTTATTCATTTATTATTACTTAATTACTCGGTTAATTAGTTGATTCCTAATTATTAATTATTAATTCATAACTTACTTATTATAGATTAATTAGTTACTCAAATATCACAAATTATTTAAACTAACCATCTATCATCAATTTTATTAACTATATAATCTTCAATTAACCACTTAAATCAATTATTATTTATGAATTAACTTCTAAGTAATTAGCTAACATTCTTACGATTTAAATTGTTTTAACATATGATTTATTTATTTATTTACTACAAAATCAATTTAAAGTTATCAATTTAAAATTTCAAGTAGAGATTACATTCTAATTACTTATTATTAATCACCTATCTCTACAGACTTTTCTTAAATAAACTTTTAAATCAAATATTTACTTAAACTAACTAACTATTGTTTAATTAACTTAGTTAAACATTTATACAAAAATTATTATACTCATCCATTTGGGAAAGTACCCGAGACCGCACCACCCTTTACTCGAGAAAACTCGAGTTTCCCTCGTGATTTCCCCGCGTCCCATCTTTCCTATTCCCCCTTCTTCTCCCTTTTCCTGTTTCTATTCTTCTTCTCACATTATATATTTTTTTTAGTTGAAAATCGAACTGCTGTAGCTACGCACTCAAACGGCCCGAAGACAACCCCGAAGCAACACTCAAATTACACGAGTACGAGCACGCGACTACTCACAGACCACTGAACACCACTACGCCACCATGCACGTGCACGGTGGCTCACCTCGCCTCCGGCGACTTACGCTACCACCAGCAAATCCCAAAACGTCTCAACTACCAAAATTCAAACTCAAATCCCTTCGAAGATTATCAGATCAAAAAATGACCTGATGCTCGAACCCAAGGTTCGAACGTCATCGAGAAATGGCCCGCCCCACCATCCATGACCACCGGAGGCGAAACCACTCTGCCTACACCACGTCCAGTCCCTGCCTAACCTCCCCCTTGACACACGTCGCACTCGATCCATCCTATGAGTCGCGAACGAAAATTTACAGAGCCCAGTAAAACTCATGCCCAAAACCCTACTTTAATCCCAATCTCATAATCTATGTATTCGAAAAATAATTTGACATTTTTCTTGTGTAAAAAGGGTTACAATCTTGCTTCATATCAATTGACAATAATTAAAATTAACTCCATCATTCAAAATTGACGAAAATCCATTACAGCTCCTCTTTAAAACTGCTCTGAATATCTTTGCTTAAAAATCAAAATTTTTATGTTAAAAATCCAAATTATGTATATGAAATCAAATCATGTTATTGAATTTACAAATTTAAACATTCAAAGTTTTAACTTTAGTTCTCTTTTTCCTGATACTTGAATAAACAGTATTGATGAAATACTGTTAAACCTCAAAACAAGATTATAGGCCTTTGATTTGGATAACAACTTAAATTTGCATCAATATCCAAGTTTTAAAACATCTACATGAAGAAATATTTTCAATTTCTTTGCTTTACTCTGTACAGATATTCAAAGCTCCTGAAGAACAACTTCATATATTACAGAACAACAGGAAGTACTCAAGACAACTTATTTAAAGCAGACATCAAAGCACAAATCTTTGTAAGTTAAATATAAAATTTTAAATTGAAAATAATAAGTTTACTCACCTAATAACTGTTGAACAGAAAGTAAGTGTTGGAGAAGACACTACAGGTGAAATTCTTCTGAAACTCTTCTTTTTCTTTTCTCTGTTTCCTTTTCTTTGTTTTTCTGTTTTTGAATTAATTTATGTTTGCAAGCAATAATGTTTTTCAGGTTTTCTTTAGGTTCAGTTAAGTTTTATATATGAACATAATATAGGTGTGTATATATATATATATGTTAAAGCTACTTAACATGTTGTAACTGGACAGTGTCATTTGTTTGTATTGCCATATTTCTTTTAATTGTCTAAGTAATATTCTGTAGAAGGAAATTATTACAGGAATTCGGCTGTTGTACTTATTTGAACAACAAGTTGTGCTAATTAATGCCTTTGCTCTTATCTAAGATAACATATAATTAATGTTTACTGATACTTCTTATGTGTTGTACAAAGATATTTTTTTATTTATTTTTTTATTTCGTCCAAGCATATCCTGTAAGACACAAATTTTGTTTTATTATATTGAAGTGAAAACTTGTGTTTTCTTATGCATATAAACTTCAGCTGCATAAGTTTTATATTAAATTTGTGTCTTTGTCTCTTGCATACTTAATTTACACAGCATCTTTGTCATAAATTTTTATTAAAGATTTTGTGTTGTACAATTGAATTTTAAAGATTATTATTTGACTATATTACTTGTATTCCGTTTGTATTTCAGATTTCACAAGCCTTTGATAATATTGCATTTGTAAATTTTATACCCCTAGTTATAACTTATATTTGTATATTTATATTCTTAGTTTCATTTTATAATTTATAATTATGGTTTATACTTATGTTTATAATTATGATTTATACTTGTTTGGTATGTTATGTTTATAATCACTTACATTGTTTTATACTTAAGTTTTAAATTTCCATGTTTTAATATTCATATGATAGGTGTAATGACCTGTAAATTTAGAGAATTAAACTCGTTAATTTAATAAGATTTTTGTAACTAAATTTAAGAAGAAAAAAACCTTTATAATTTATAATGAAGTGAGTGGTAACTAAATGTTTTTGGATATTATCATAATATCTGTTGTTATACCCATTCCCTAAAAATAATGAAAGGGGAAAATTTGTAACATATTAAAGTGGTTAATTAATTATGTTAATTGGGTAGGTTATGACATGCAAATCATGTTGGTGGAATATTGCCAATTTTGACATATTAATTATGTTAGTGGTGAACATTGTTAAGCAATTTAAAACAATGAAACTAGCAATCAATTTATTTGATGAATCTACTTTATTCCTAGTTAGCAATTCAAAACTTGAATAAAGGCATATACGGATATTTTAAAATAGAGTTAATGACAATTAATAGGGAAATTAATTGTAAAATTTCAGTAGTTGACCAGAATTAATTTATTGAATAATTAATGCAAGTTAATTAAATTGATGAAAGATAAACAAGTTAATTCTTTTGGTTAATGGCATGAGTACGCGAGGTTAATCCCCATTTTTGTAGGAAAAATCTGCCCGTGTAACCAGTCCGGCTACCAATGCCTACAAAGCGGACGGATTAATGTGAGACGTCGCAGGATTGATAATTAACCAAAAGGGTTAATTAACTAATTAAGTTAGTAACCAAATTTGAATACGTAATTAAAGGAGATTGATTGACATGAAGGAATATGGTAATTAATTGAAATCAATTAAGCAGGATAATTAATTGACGCCAATTAAGGAGGTTAATTAAAAGGGATAAGGTAATCAATTAAAGGCAACTAAAGGGGAATTAATTGATTTGAAGAATATGGAAATCAATTAGAGGGAATTAACTAATTTAAAAATATTAGGTAGTGAATTGGGGCTAGATTGCTAGATATCCCAATGGTAGAAACCAAAAAGTGGAAACCCATAGGGTAAATTGAAAACTTAACAAGTGGAATTAATAGAAATAAAACACATTTGTTTAAAAACGTTCAAACCATAAATTTGTGACGTTTTCTTCCACTTAAGTCAACGCCATCTAAATATTTAGTGCTTGCCACTTTCTTTCCTTAAATCAACGCATTCACTCCCAATTTAGTTTGAACGTACGCTATTCCTTGCAAAAATTTATCACTTGATTTACGCCCCTTTTTAATGTAGCAAAATTTGTTATTTTCCTTTACTGTTTCAAAGTCTAAATATAAAATTGGAAGTTTTGAAAATTTTACTTTGTTAAAAGACAACTCCAATTGGAATTTTAATAAAAATGAATTATGTATATTTTAAATACGAAGAATGTAAACGAATTTAATTTTAAGTTAAGTAATAACTTTTGACAAGTCAGTGTATTTATAGACCATGAAATTTCGCATTTAAAAAGGCACAAATTTTTGATGGTATAAATAACGTATATAGGAAAACGTATTAATAAATTAAAAAATCAACGCATTCAATTTGCTTTAAATTTGGTATAAATCATTGTCTAATAAAACTTTACCGTTTCTTTATAAATCAATGCTATCTGTTGATTGATTGCCATTTCCTTTACCAAAAACAATACGTGATATCCTCTTTACACTAAAAGTTCAAACTCATGAAATCAATGCTGGTTATAAAAATTCAAATCCATGTACAACTTCATTTGGTTAACAGGTATATAATCTGTAATTTCCTTTTACCATTCTCAGCAATTAATTCTTGTTGTTTCCTAAATTCACCAAATCAATTTAATTGCTTATTCTTATGCCTAAACTTTTGCAAGATTCTCTTTGTTGGAAAAGAAATATAAAACACGGTTGGAATGTTCAATTTTTTTTCTACCGTTTTTTTTCCATAACTCAAGTGATAAAACCCATGCACCCTTTTATTATGCATTGACATCATTTATTTCAAAATCCACTTGCCATTTTACTGTATTTGATTTTCGAACGAAAGTTATTGCTTACGTTTTCTTTTCCATTGATCTCCGCATGCCAAAAATCTTGCAACTCACTGCTAAAATAACAGCTTCCAACTTTTGGGTTTTTCCCTGTAATTCAACGCAAGCTTCTTGTAATAAACATTCAGGGAAAGCAAAATTTATTTCTTACCTGTAGAATTTTTTTTTACTTAATCTCAAAGGAAAAATCACCCACTTTCCAGTCCATTTCTAGTTATTACCTATCGTTTCTTCATCTTTAATTTCGAAAGTCCTTCCTTTAAATAAGCAACACGTTCAAAGAAAATTTATTTCGTGCCTACATGTTCCCTTAATCAACGCTTTCTTTATGTAACGTTCGAATAACAAAGCAATATTACTTGTCGTCTCCCTTATGTTAATCAATGCAATCACTGATTATATATATAAAGCCTCACACAAAAACTTTATATTGCATCTAAAATTTGCCTTCGTTCTTCTTGAGAAATTGCACAGGTATGGCCACACCTTGCTTTTATTTATTTTGTTCTTCTTCTTGTTTCATTTGGTCCAATGTCCACACTACTCGGCTGCTCCACCACCTGTCCTTGCCACATCTCCTTTTTCCCTCTCTGATCTATTTTGACATACATGTCAGATTGTTGTAGAAAGACAAGCTAAGTATCCTTCTTTTGAATTCTATAGAAAATGCATGCATGCCTGTAGTTATGGCCACTTGAACTTCTTGCGTGAGTCTTTTTTTTTTAAATATGAATTGCTAAAGTGTGTCATCTTTGAAAAAAATGGTAACAAACAAAACTAATATCCTTCATTTGCATACACTCACAAGTGCAAAATCACGTTTGTTTCAGCAGATAGGTAGAACTTTTTATTACCTAAATTATTTCCAAAATATGCAGTGACTTGTACATTTTGAGTGCATGCTTACGGGGTATAAAATAGGCAAGGAGACCGTGCCATTTATTTAGATTGCATCACCTTGTTTTGTGAATTCATGCATGAGTCATTTTAATAAAATGTTAACAAAAGAAAAAAAAATTTCATTTGCATCTCTGGAAGAAGTAAAAAAAAAACGAAAAAACAAAAAAACAAAAAACAGAAGAAGAGAAATGCATGTTTTAAATGATGAGGTAGAGGAGTGGCCGTGCTATGTTGCGTGTTCAAGTTTTGGGAACCAAAATGCTTCAGTTTTATGCAACGTGATTATTTATACAGAGAAAGAAAAAAAAATATTAGTTGCAAATTTCACTGTTTCAATTCTGAAGAATTTTAGTGTACGCCACCTGTTTGTAGAAAGGGAATAACGTATTGTGTCCACCTTTTACTTTTCAGCTTTTGCCTAAAACTTTCCACTATAATTTTCATGGGTACGTAAATAGTTAAGATTTCACTGCCTGGCCTTGAGAACGTGGGCGAGTCGAGTAGTGGGAGTGGTCGAGTCAAGTCAAATTCTATTCGTTCTAGTCAAAAATTTTGCTTTGACCGTAATTTTAAAAGTCGCGTATTTGGTATTTGGATCTTATTTTAGATTTGAATCAAGGCGTGGCATCCGCGGAAATCTAATCGTTCCATTTGTACGTTCCTTTATCAAATGGTACAATCATTTGAATCTGATTATCTGTAGTTTTAAGGTGAGTATTTCTCACCAGACAAACATACCTATATATCTATGAATTTATCACAAGTGTAATTGTAAAATTTATCTTATTTAATTTTATATGCCTGTGATATAAATGTATGATGTTAAACCCCATTATTTATTGACACATCATTAGTTGTTTATTTATTGAAGTATTATTGCAGTTATACTATTTAATGCTTATTTACTGTTAATCACACTGCAAGTTCCCTGTAAATTTGGGATCGTTATAGGCTGAAATGATAGGCCTGAATGATAATTATTTACCCATTTATTTATTTAATTATTTAATTATTTATTATTTAACTTGGGATTGCGGGTTTGAAATGATAGAACCCGGGTTTTTGTAAATTGCGAATAGAAATGATATATATCCGTATCACTTGACCTAGGCTAGAAAACTATATACAGACCCGTGGTTTATATAATATTTTATGAAATGTTTTAAAAATATTTTAAATAGAAAGTTTATGATATTCTGGCTTAAATGCATTTAAAGGATTTTATGAAATTTATAATGATTTTTGAATGAGTCAAAATGTTAAATAAATGGAAGTTTAAGTAAAATTTTGGAATATAACTTATTCTGAATTTTTGTTAAAAGTGAGATTTTAGTTAAGTAAAAGAATTGATAATAAGTTATATTTGGGAATTTAAAATTAATTGTTAAGTTAATAATTTATTTCAGAACTTAAATGTTGTCTTTTGTAAATGAACTATTTTAACATATGACTTTAGGTAGCATTTTATAAGTGCTACGGAAACTGAATTTTGATTGTTTTAATAAAAGAATTTAATGGAAATAATCTTTGGGAAAAAGCTTAAATTTTGGAATTTAATATGTAATTAATAAAAATAAGGAATTGACTTTAAATGGTTTTAAATGGAAGAATTTAACTTTTAAATGTGAGTTGAAAGGCAATTAATTCCTAAATAAATTGGATAGATTTAAATGGTATTTTATAAATGACTGATGTTTAAAAATGATATTATGATATTGAAGGTATTTGAAATTTATTTTGATTTTTAAAGTATAAATACCATTTCTAAAAGTTGTAACCACGGGTTATAATAACGTTTGGTTGTTAAAGAGACCGGGATCGGATATCTGGCAGACTCTCTATCGATACCGAAAACCACTTTAACAACCGTGTACGCGGTGGAGGTTCTAGAATGAAGTAGGATGGTGGTGACGTTTCCTTTGAGGTAAATACGTGGACCCGACTCCCGTGAGTTGGCATAAGTGGCTAAAACAGGAGCGATCGACGGATTAATGAGGTAGCACCTCTGATCGGATGCACTTCTTCGTATGCCATTCTATTACTTTTGTGATTGTTTTGGTGCGCACCTTTGATTTGGGAGTGTTGTTCGAGGTGGGCGGTAGCTGCGCGCTACGCGTTTCCATCGGTCCGAATGCGTAATTGGTATATCTACCCTGGCATTGCCTAGTTGTGCCGTGTCACTTACCATAGCGAGCCTTATACGATTTTGGTTTTGTACCATACCTATGGAGTGCCCTCTGACGACGCCCATTCCGGGGGAGATTACGGTACTGTATAGACTATGGGAATATATTATGTGTTAAGGTGGAAAATGTAAAGCCTTAACGCTATTTAAAAGTAAGTTTATTTTACTAATAGATACTATTATAATAGCGAAGTATTACTACATAGTAAATAGTTTAACGGATCCTTAGAGGATGGGCGGTCCCAAGCATCCTTTAAGTTACTTGCTCTATATTACAGTACACTTGAATTAGCTTACACTATATAAGTATGTATGTGCTGACTCGAGTGTTTATGTTTTATTTTATGCTCGGGTCAGCCTGAGTTGCAGTTCATTTTTCATCCCGGAGCTAGGATTTCTGTAGATCACTTTCAAGTTGTTGGCAAACTTCCTTTCCAGTTCTTTATCTAAAATTTTGAAATCGAGACTAGTGGACATTTGGATTGTTTACTGATGATTTAAAACTATATTTGGATTAAAGACTATGTAAATTTTATTTGATTGAGACTATTTATAGTGGCTTCATGAACCACTAAGTATTTTTGAATTCCGCTGTGAGTATTCTGATTCTTTGTTTATGATTCTGTGATTAATTATTTACTGTATATTTTAAGATTTGCCAAATTTTATTTAGAACGCGGTATTTTGAACAATTCAAGTTCGACATGTGCGGATGCGAATGGTTGAAAATATCGGGTCGTTACATTTGGTATCAGAGCTTTGGCTCTAGGCAAAACTTAGAATGTGTGGTAAATTTGATTTACAGAATCACTTTCATTTGAGCTTGAATCTTTTCCTTTTCGAATTTTGGAACGTTCCCTGCGGTTTCGAAGTTCATTCGTGTCCCTCACTATTCATTTTCTTTCGATTCTGGAGTATCCCATAACTCCACTTAGGATGATCTTTATAGTGAATTGGCGGTCTCGCCAATATTCTAATAAAGGGGTGAAACTCCTTTACAGTTAGCATTGATTCACCAAAGATTTATATTTATCCTCGGTTTAGATACTAGTATCTTTGGTTATTCTGAACTCTATCTCTTCAGATCGAATGTAGATTTATCCCAGAAAATCCACATCGATCTTATTCTTTAAGTCACGGTTGACCCGGTTAAGGTTGCCCGCGATTTATATAAACTTATCTGATTCCTTATTCTGTTATTTAATCATCGGATCTTCTGATTCCAACTTATCTTTAAATCAAAATTCTCTTTAATTTGAGTCCTTCAAATTTGAATCTCTATACCTGTTTTGAAAAATTTATTCTTATATTTGGGAAAAAAATCTAATATTATATATATATAAGTATAATTTTCAGAATTTAACTAGTTGTTTAGAGATAATAGTGTTTTATTTTATTTATGGTTTTGTAAACCATTGGTTTTGTCTTATATAAATAATTGAACTATAAACAATGGTTATAAAATAATTTGGAATATATATATATATATATATATATATATAATGAATTTAAAACAAGAATTTAAGGATTTAATTTCTGATAGTTTCAAACCTTGTGTTTAAAGTGTTAAAAGGATATATTATTATTTAAATTATTTTCGAATATAAACTTGTTTCCAAATAATTTTAAAAGTTTTAAAAATTAGTGCTCTTCTCTTTGTCGCTGGAAAATAATTTCGGTGATGACTGCCGCATCATCGACATTCATTTTCGAGTATCGAAGTGAAGAGACCACGTTGTAGTTTTGCTTCAAAAATTTAATTGATTGAATTTCTAAAATATGACTTAATTTATAATATATATAGATATATGATTTAAATTTGATTTGACATATGCTATATGTATGTATTTATTAATCTCTAAAGGGTTTGAAGTTAATTGGAAATTTAATTCATAAATTTATGTTAAAAGGTGATTCTAATGATAAAATAAAGTCAAATTTTGAATGAATATTTAAACTTGAATAATAGAATTGGAAAATTTTTACTTGTATAATTGCATGCCAATATAACTTACCTAAATCATCCAGAAATTAACTACATAATTGGATAATGTACAATATAAAAGGATTTTATAAATAAAATTTGAGTGGTTATAATAAATGTTATACACTTAAAGTTTCAGTTACAACAAGACAAATAGAGGTAAATAGATATAACATAATAATTGAATAATATAAAATATCAAATGGTGTTAAAGGGAATTTAGAAATAAATTGGAATAGTTATAATAAATGTAATCTACTTAATATGTGCGATAAGATATATTAAGTAGAATCTATTTAATAATAATCTGGAATAAAGAAGAATTAAATTTGTTGAATAAAAGATGATTATTTTAAATGACTATACAAATTTATGATTTTAGAAATTGTTAATTTCAAAATAATTGGATAATAGGACAACAAATTTGAAAATATTTAAGATTGATTTATCTTCAGTAAAAATCAAATGAATTAAATCAATTATTCAATATTAATTAATTTAAATTGAATTTATATGGTTAAATAAATGACTCCATTTTGAGTTTCAATTTAGTTTTCTTTCAGGGTGTTTCTATTCTCCTACCTCGTTCCTTTTCGGGGACGAAAAGTTTTGAGTGGGGGAGAATGTAATGACCTGTAAATTTAGAGAATTAAACTCGTTAATTTAATAAGATTTTTGTAACTAAATTTAAGAAGAAAAAGAAACCTTTATAATTTATAATGAAGTGAGTGGTAACTAAATGTTTTTGGATATTATCATAATATCTGTTGTTATACCCATTCCCTAAAAATAATGAAAGGGGAAAATTTGTAACATATTAAAGTGGTTAATTAATTATGTTAATTGGGTAGGTTATCACATGCAAATCATGTTGGTGGAATATTATCAATTTTGACATATTAATTATGTTAGTGGTGAACATTATTAAGCAATTTAAAACAATGAAACTTGCAATCAATTTATTTGATGAATCTACCTTATTCCTAGTTAGCAATTCAAAACTTGAATAAAGGCATATACGGATATTTTAAAATAGAGTTAATGACAACTAATAGGGAAATTAATTGTAAAATTTCAGTAGTTGACCAGAATTAATTTATTGAATAATTAATGCAAGTTAATTAAATTGATGAAAGATAAACAAGTTAATTCTTTTGGTTAGTGGCATGAGGACGCGAGGTTAATCCCCATTTTTGTAGGAAAAATCTGCCCGTGTAACCAGTCCGGCTACCAGTGCCTACAAAGCGGACGGATTAATGTGAGACGTCGCAGGATTGATAATTAACCAAAAGGGTTAATTAACTAATTAAGTTAGTAACCAAATTTGAATATGTAATTAAAGGAGATTGATTGACATGAAGGAATATGGTAATTAATTGAAATCAATTAAGGAGGATAATTAATTGGTAATATGGTAATTAATTGACGTCAATTAAGGAGGTTAATTAAAAGGGATAAGGTAATCAATTGAAATCAATTAAAGGCAACTAAAGGGGAATTAATTGATTTGAAGAATATGGAAATCAATTAGAGGGAATTAACTAATTTAAAAATATTAGGTAGTGAATTGGGGCTAGATTGCTAGATGTCCCAATGGTATAAATCAAAAAGTGGAAACCCATAGGGTAAATTGAAAACTTAACAAGTGGAATTAATAGAAATAAAACACATTTGTTTAAAAACATTCAAACCATAAATTTGTGACGTTTTCTTCCACTTAAATCAACGCCATCTAAATATTTAGTGCTTGCCACTTTCTTTCCTTAAATCAACGCATTCACTCCCAATTTAGTTTGAACGTACGTTATTCCTTGCAAAAATTTATCACTTGATTTACGCCCCTTTTTAATGCAGCAAAATTTGTTATTTTCCTTTACTTTTTCAAAGTCTAAATATAAAATTGGAAGTTTTGAAAATTTTACTTTGTTAAAAGACAACTCCAATTGGAATTTTAATAAAAATGAATTATGTATATTTTAAATACGAGGAATGTAAACGAATTTAATTTTAAGTTAAGTAATAACTTTTGACAAGTCAGTGTATTTATAGACCATGAAATTTCGCATTTAAAAAGGCACAAATTTTTGATGGTATAAATAACGTATATAGGAAAACGTATTAATAAATAAAAAAATCAACGCATTCAATTTGCATTAAATTTGGTATAAATCATTGTCTAATAAAACTTTACCGTTTCTATATAAATCAATGCTATCTGTAGATTGATTGCCATTTCCTTTACCAAAAACAATACGTGGTATCCTCTTTACACTAAAAGTTCAAACTCATGAAATCAATGCTGGTTATAAAAATTCAAATCCATGTACAACTTCATTTGGTTAATAGGTATATAATCTGTAATTTCCTTTTACCATTCTCAGCAATTATTCTTGTTGTTTCCTAAATTCACCAAATCAATTTAATTGCTTATTCTTATGCCTAAACTTTTGCAAGATTCTCTTTGTTGGAAAAGAAAATATAAAACACGGTTGGAATGTTCAATTTTTTTTCTACCGATTTTTTTTTCATAACTCAAGTGATAAAACCCACGCACCCTTTTATTATGCATTGACATCATTTATTTCAAAATCCACTTGCCGTTTTACTGTATTTGATTTTCGAACGAAAGTTATTACTTACCTTTTCTTTTCCATTGATCTCCGCATGCCAAAAATCTTGCAACTCACTGCTAAAATAACTGCTTCCAACTTTTGGGTTTTTCCCTGTAATTCAATGCAAGCTTCTTGTAATAAACATTCAAGAAAAGCAAAATTTATTTCTTACCTGTAGAATTTTTTTTTACTTAATCTCAAAGAAAAAATCACGCACTTTCCGGTCCATTTCAAGTTATTACCTACCGTTTCTTCATCGTTAATTTCGAAAGTCCTTCCTTTAAATAAGCAACACATTCAAAGAAAATTTATTTCATGCCTACCTGTTCCCTTAATCAACGCTTTCTTTATGTAACGTTCGAATAACAAAGCAATATTACTTGTCGTCTCCCTTATGTTAATCAATGCAATCACTGATTATATATATAAAGCCTCACACAAAAACTTTATATTGCATCTAAAATTTGCCTTCGTTCTTCTTGAGAAATTGCACAGGTATGGCCACACCTTGCTTTTATTTATTTTGTTCTTCTTCTTGTTTCATTTGGTCCAATGTCCACACTACTCGGCTGCTCCACCACCTGTCCTTGCCACATCTCCTTTTTCCCTCTCTGATCTATTTTGACATACATGTCAGATTGTTGTAGGAAGACAAGCTTAGTATCCTTCTTTTGAATTCTATATAAAATGCATGCATTCCTGTAGTTATGGCCATTTGAACTTCTTGCGTGTGTCTTTTTTTTTAAATATGAATTGCTAAAGTGTGTCATCTTTGAAAAAAAAATGGTAACAAACAAAACTAATATCCTTCATTTGCATACACTCACACGTGCAAAATCACGTTTGTTTCAGCAGATAGGTAGAACTTTTTATTACCTAAATTATTTCCAAAATATGCAGTGACTTGTACATTTTGAGTGCATGCTTATGGGGTTTAAAATAGGCAAGGAGACCGTGCCATTTATTTAGATTGCATCACCTTATTTTGTGAATTCATGCATGAGTCATTTTAATAAAATGTTAACAAAAGAAAAAAAAAGTATATTTTCATTTGCATCTCTGGAAGAAGTAAAAAAAAAAAAAAAAAGAGAGAAATGCATGTTTTAAAAGATGAGGTAGAGGAGTGGCTGTGCTATGTTGCGTGTTCAAGTTTTGGGAACTAACATGCTTCACTTTTATGCAACGTGATTATTTATACAGAGAAAGAAAAAAAAATATTAGTTGCAAATTTCACTGTTTCAATTCTGAAGAATTTTAGTGTACGCCACCTGTTTGTAGAAAGGGAATAACGTATTGTGTCCACCTTTTTCTTTTCAGCTTTTGCCTAAAACTTTCCACTATAATTTTCATGGGTACGTAAATAGTTAAGATTTCACTGCCTGGCCTTGAGAACGTGGGCGAGTCGAGTAGTGGGAGTGGTCGAGTCAAGTCAAATTCTATTCGTTCCAGTTGTTTCAAAAAAATTTCTTTGACCGTAATTTTAAAAGTCGCGTATTTGGTATTTGGATCTTATTTTAGATTTGAATCAAGGCGTGGCATCCGCGGAAATCTAATCGTGCCATTTGTACGTTCCTTTATCAAGTGGTGCAATCGTTTGAATCTGATTATCTGCAGTTTTAAGGTGAGTATTTCTCACCAGACAAACATACCTATATATCTGTGAATTTATCACAAGTGTAATTGTAAAATTTATCTTATTTAATTTTATCTGCCTGTGATATAAATGTATGATGTTAAACCCCATTATTTATTGACACATCATTAGTTGTTTATTTATTGAAGTATTATTGCAGTTATACTATTTAATGCTTATTTACTATTAATCACACTGCAAGTTCCCTGTAAATTTGGGATCGTTATAGGCTGAAATGATAGGCCTAAACGATAATTATTTACCCATTTATTTATTTAATTGTTTAATTATTTATTATTTAACTTGGGATTGCGGGTTTGAAATGATAGATCCCGGGTTTTTGTAAATTGCGGATTGAAATGATATATACCCGTATCACTTGACCTAGGCTAGAAAACTATATACAGACCCGTGGTTTATATAATATTTTATGAAATGTTTTAAAAATATTTTAAATAGAAAGTTTATGATATTCTGGCTTAAATGCATTTAAAGGATTTTATGAAATTTATAATGATTTTTGAATGAGTCAAAATGTTAAATAAATGGAAGTTTAAGTAAAATTTTGGAATATAACTTATTCTGAATTTTTGTTAAAAGTGAGATTTTAGTTAAGTAAAAGAATTGATAATAAGTTATATTTGGTAATTTAAAATTAATTGTTAAGTTAATAATTTATTTCAACACTTAAATGTTGTCTTTTGTAAATGAACTATTTTAATCTATGACTTTAGGTAGCATTTTATAAGTGCTACGGAAACTGAATTTTGATTGTTTTAATAAAAGAATTTAATGGAAATAATCTTTGGGAAAAAGCTTAAATTTTGGAATTTAATATGTAATTAATAAAAATAAGGAATTGACTTTAAATGGTTTTAAATGGAAGAATTTAACTTTTAAATGTGAGTTGAAAGGCAATTAATTCCTAAATAAATTGAATAGATTTAAATGGTATTTTATAAATGACTGATGTTTAAAAATGATATTATGATATTGAAGGTATTTGAAATTTATTTTGATTTTTAAAGTATAAATATCATTTCTAAAAGTTGTAACCACGGGTTATAATAACGTTTGGTTGTTAAAGAGACCGGGATCGGATATCTGGCATACTCTCTGTCGATACCGAAAACCACTTTAACAACCGTGTACGCGGTGGAGATTCCCGAATGAAGTAGGATGTTGGTGACGTTTCCTTTGAGGTAAATACGTGGACCCGACTCCCGTGATTTGGCATAAGGTGGCTAAAACAGGAGTGATCGACGGATTAATGAGGTAGCACCTCTGATCGGACGCACTTCTTCGTATGCCATTCTATTACTTTTGTGATTGTTTTGGTGCGCACCTTTGATTTGGGAGTGTTGTTCGAGGTGGGCGGTAGCTGCGCGCTACGCGTTTCCATCGGTCCGGATGCGTAATTGGTATATCTACCCTGGCATTGCCTAGTTGTGCCGTGTAACCTACCATAGCGAGCCTTATACGATTTTGGTTTTTTACCATACCTATGGAGTGCCATCTGACGACGCTCATTCCAGGGGAGATTTTCGGTACTGTATAGACTATGTGAATATATTATGTGTTAAGGTGGAAAATGTAAAGCCTTAACGCTATTTAAAAATAAGTTTATTTTACTAATAGACACTATTATAATAGCGAAGTATTACTACATAGTAAATAGTTTAACGGATCCTTAGAGGATGGGCGGTCCCAAGCATCCTTTAAGTTACTTGCTCTATATTACAGTACACTTGAATTAGCTTATACTATATAAGTATGTATGTCCTGACTCGAGTGTTTATGTTTTATTTTACGCTCGGGTCAGCCTGAGTTGCAGTTCAGTTTTCATCCCAGAGCTAGGATTTCTGTAGATCACTTTCAAGCTGCTGGTAAACTTCCTTTCCAGTTCTTTATCTAAAATTTTGAAATCGAGACTAGTGGACATTTGGATTGTTTACTGATGATTTAAAAATATATTTGGATTAAAGACTATGTAAATTTTATTTGATTGAGACTATTTATAGTGGCTTCATGAACCACTAAGTATTTTTAAATTCCGCTGCGAGTATTCTGATTCTTTGTTTGTGATTCTGTGATTAATTATTTACTGTATATTTTAAGATTTGCCAAATTTTATTTACAACGCGGTATTTTGAACAATTCAAGTCCGACATGTGCGGATGCGAATGGTTGAAAATATCGGGTCGTTACAATAGGTTATTTTTAAACATTATTATTTAAAATTTATAATTAGATATTCATACGTATATTATCAAAAAAAAATATAGAGTCTCTGTTTGATTTTATTGAATAAGACAGATTTTGTTTTAAAATGGGTTTGAAGCATTCTATTTTAAATTTTCAAATCAAAACTTTCTTTTACAAACACATATAACTGTTAAATATCAAAATCTCATCATTTTAAAAAATTTAAAAGCTTGTATTTAATTTAATTTAGATTAAATATTTATTAAAATAATGGAGGCCAAAATCCAGGGTCGTTACATTCCTCCCCCCTTAAAAGAATTTCGTCCTCGAAATTTAAATCAAGGATAACTTAAAAGCAGTTATATCAACCATTCAAACATAAAGATCATTTATATATTAACAAAAAACACTAGCTATCCGAACACAAATCCGGATAAGCCTTCCTACAATTCTCCAGAGTTGTTTCTCGATGATCAACAATACAAATTGGATTCCTGACCACGGTTAAATTTAATTCAACTTCCAAATTCCTGAATCACTGATTTAACAACTAATGACGAATCATGAACAAATTCCTTAATGGGATATATGGAATACACAATAAATTCCAGATATCCACTCTGGCAATTCAATTCTGAAATCTACAGTATTAACTCTTTCCAAATTTTATTGACTTCTTTACAGAATTTCAATTTCTATTCAATCAAGCCCGTACGATGTACATACATTATTCGTACGCAGTATCAAATTCGATCGCTCACTCGATCATACAATTTCACTTCCGAACTAGTATCGTCCACCCGACTTCCTAGTGCGGACTCAGAACTGGTTTCTTGATCAGAACTGTCATTCTCCTTGCATAGTCACAACTATGATAGAGAATTCCCAGAATCAATCAAAATCCATATCCATGGTTCGTCGTCGAAAATCGAGTGAAAAATCCTAACTCGAATCGATATAACTATCTCGAAATTCTGTGCTCGAATCTGGATCAAATTGTTATGCGAATAAAATAATATACGTTCATCCTACGTATTTATATCCATTGATTATCAACCATATCAATTTCTTTTATTTACATTATTTTGATTTCTATCTACTTAGAATAAGTTTCTCAATATCAAATTTACTTAAGAATTTCACCACTCATGCATTTTCTTTCATTGCCGTTATATCTTTTTATTTCCAATCTGAATTTCTAATTCCATGTGAATCCAAATTTTCTTCAACTCTGAATATTTAATCTTTATTGACTATCTTTCATTTAAACCGATTCCTATCATTATGTTAAATTAGTTTCATCCACTAGTTCGCCTTCAATTTTCAATTTGAAATTGTTTTGTTGCTAAAGTTTTAATTTTTTTTTTATAGTTTTCAAATTTTGAAAAGTTTTGACAGAGTCTCCATTTGTTTAGCATTACATATTTCCATAAGCGCGTATGTAAGGTTTTCAAAACATATTACAAGTATCTCCAACCAATTCTCAAATCATTCTCTTCAGTTTAAGTGATTTATAACTTACTTGCTTAAATATAATCCATTTAATCAAAACAAATTCATATTCAAAATCATCCTATTTCGCTTCTAATAATTCATAAAATTTATCTAATTTCATTTACTTCAAACAACCCATTTTCTTATGCAATTCAACAATATTATTGTGAATAAAGAATCACTTAAGCTTTATAACAAATCTTAAATTGATTCCAACTCAATTTACACTTGACTCCACCACAATTAATTTATTCACAATCTTTTCATTGCATTTTCTTTCATTTCAACAGGTTTGATTCCAAACCATTCTATTAAATTCAACAACCAATATTTTAAATAATCCTCTCACAATTTACTTAAGTCATTTATTTTCCTCAAACTGTTCCTCCCAATGACTTAAGTTTATTCTATTCCACTAATTCCCATTTAAATCTTTGATTCGATTTTCCTTTAGTCAAATCCCAATTATTTACTGATTAGTTTATTCTTTTATCCATTCTTAAATTTACATGAACAATTTATTATTGAGTCTATAATAAAGTCATTTAATTTATGCTTGAGTTAGATTTGTTTACAACTTACTCCAATTCTGTTTTAATTCAATTCAATATTTACTTATTTACATAAGAATTTTATTCTGTTCAATATTATCTGTAACTCGATTGAATTCATTTGAATTCAATTTTATTCCAACTCAACTTCAGTTAAATTTAACTACTTACCATTCTTTTAAATTTATTTCTCAAAATTTGAGCTCAAAACTTATTTGTTTACTTAAAAGTTTACATTACTCATTTGGGTCATTTCATCTTATAACCACATTTCAGATTATATATATATAGCACTTACTGTCTTAAGGTATAAATTTTCATTTTACAATTACAATCATTTTACCTTCAAATTTTATATCCAATTAAGTTCGTTTTGAACTTCAATTCCATTTAACTTATCTCAGGTTAAACTCAGGTACATTTTCTTCACTTTTATTTACTTAAATTTTAATTTCTGGATTAAAATTCCAATTTCTTCTTATTAATATCAGCTTTACTTTATAAGTTCAATAGTTGATTCATTTAAACTTACACATTATTTAAATAGAATTTCTTAGAATTCAATTGCCCGGTTTTCATTTTCAAAACCATTTTGAAATGATACTACACATACTCACTTGGTATATCAAATCAAATTTCCAAATCCCAAACACTTGTTTTCACCAAAACAAATTTTCTCTTTTTGAAAATTTCTAAAACAACTTGTATACCCAACAAGTCCGAACAACATCCTGATAGCAATCCATCACTTTAGAAACTCGAAAATGAATACTGATGATGTGGCCATCATCATCAGGATTATTTTCCAGCGACTGAAGTGAGTTCAGTGCTTTCTTATTTTCACAAATTCTTCCCAAAATAATTTCCATTCAACAATATTTTCCAAAACAATACTCCATTATTGCCTTCAAATATTTGGAAAAACATTTCAAACATTCCCAAGACTTTTAAATTCCCAAATCCTTTTGTTTAAATTCATTTAAACACCTTTTAAATTTCTGGGACTTCAATTCTAGTTTAGTTATATTCCTTTTTATTTAAGCCATACTTAGATAATTTTATTTGGTTATAAACCACTCGAATTTTTTTTTCAATTATAGTATTAACAATCAAACATCCAAATATATATAATAATTTTCAGAAAAATATTTCTTTTATATCAAAATATAATTTTGGGTAAAATTATTTCATTTACCCTACTTTTAAAAATAATACTGTGTCGGTCTACCTTGTTTAAGAGTTTAGAAATTCCTATCGATGAAATGGCGTCCCACACATCGACCAGAATCCATAAACACTCAACAGATACATCAACACAATATAAAATAATTTTATATTCACTAACAAGTACGCGCTCATATCTATCAATACACTCAAACTCATTTTAGAGTTCTACAAACTTTATTCTATGAGTAATTCTTACCAGAGGCAAGGTTAGCACCAACCTATGCTCTGATACCAACTGTGACGACCCGCCCTTCTACTACCAGAAAGACGTATCATCATTAAGAAAGAAAGGGATAGAAATAGAAGAGAAAGAAAAGAAAAGAACAACAACATCAGAATCTCACAGCGGAATGGAACAAAATATAATATATCACATAAATATTACATAGTTTTTACATATATCAGAGTTATACAATATCAATACATATGTCAGCCATACATGCATCTATCACAATATACATCAGAGATACAGTACACATCAACTAACACAACGGAACTAGATAGATAGCTACATACGTCTGGAACTCCTGCTCCAAGCTCTCCAGAAGTCAAAGTCCAAAACCTATCACTTGGCTACTCGTAAATTTGAGTATCCAAGAGTTTATGAAAAACAAAATATAAACACTGGGTCAGACATGGGTCTGGTATGAGTAAACGGTTTAAAGTTGTTTAACTTTGAAAAACATTTGAAAATAAAGGTATCACGTAAGACTCCCCACAAATAAATACTGGTAAGTTTTTACCTTACGCTAACCAAAACATTTCATAGGAAATCCAGTGATATTATAATAGTGTCTAGGGTTTTCAAGTAAATAGAAAATAGCCGAAATTGTTACATGATTAAATTCCAGCTACTAGCCACAAAAGTGGGTAATACAAATCAAAACTGTAGGATCTCGTAGGGAAAATGGATTTCCAACAATGGCAGGGCTACTAGGGTACCGCCCGTAACAGTACGGGGCCTAGGTCACCGTACCGAGGATCATTCCCGACCCCCTACAACACAAGGCAGGAACCATTCCTTACTGAACAGTCCCGAACAAGATAAACCCCGCGGTTGTAGCTAGCAACCGCTCACACAGCCGAAATAAAAAGGGACATCTAGACAGGAGAAATATCTTGTCCTGCTTGGGCATGACCCACCCAACCTTGCTGCATCTCCCCTGTTTTAGCCATTCCCGGTTGATGAGGCTTGAGGCTGCGATTACCTTTATAAAACATATCACTTGGAATGCTCATCGTCCGCCTGACGATGTACTGAAAGCATTCAATCCATACAAGTTCGTTCCGGGTTCGAACGAAACCGAAGGCATTATCTCGTTACACTCGTTTTGGAATCACCCTCAGAGTTAATGACGATAACCCTTGCATTCTGAAAGCACCATCTCGATCTTCATTCCAGGATTCACGACCTAACGTTTAAATTGGATCGATGTGGTTTTCGGAGAATCAAATTTGATTCTTCCGATCCCGGTCTCATCGAATCCAAACGCCATTTTAAGGCCCAAGTTGTCTAATTAACTTAAACAGTTTAAATAATTTAAATTTAACAGTTGAATTAGCATAGCATTATCACAGATAAAACATATACAAGCATCATAGATATAACATAACGTATCACAGAGTAACATAGAATATCATCACATAAATATCATAATCAGATATTCAACATAACAACCCATAAGCAGTCATCTTTAAGTCTTATTTGTAATTAATTCAATTTAGAATTAATTACCTGAGAGTTAACCGCTTAACTCTGTTTAATTTATCATTAATTAACAATCAATTACTTATTTCATTTCAAATTGTTTAATTAATGATTTCTTAATTAATTATTAAGTCTTAATTACATAATTACTTTATTTCACACTATTAATCAGTTACTTCCTTAATCAAGTGATAAATTTTAATTACATAATTAACTGTTACCTGATCATTAATTAATAACTTGAATTATTTATTAATAAAACTTAATTACCCTTTTATTAACTGCTAATTATTTAATCAATCAACAATTAATTCTTAATCAAGCTACTTAATTAATTAACTATCGATTCATAATTAAATTACTTGATTAACCAACTATTTATTCATTTATTATTACTTAATTACTCAGTTAATTAGTTGATTCCTAATTATTAATTATTAGTTCATAACTTACTTATTATAGATTAATTAGTTACTCAGATATCACAAATTATTTAAACTAACCATCTATCATCAATTTTATTAACTATATAATCTTCAATTAACCACTTAAATGAATTATTATTTATGAATTAACTTCTAAGTAATTAGCTAACATTCTTACGATTTAAATTATTTTAACATATGATTTTTTATTTTTTTATTACAAAATCAATTTAAAGTTATCAATTTAAAATTTCAAGTGGAGATTACATTCTAATTACTTAGTATTAATCACCTATCTCTACAGATTTTTCTTAAATAAACTTTTAAATTAAATATTAACTTAAACTAACTAACTATTGTTTAATTAACTTAGTTAAACATTTATACAAAAATTATTATACTCGTCCATTTGGGAAAGTACCCGAGACCGCACCACCCTTTACTCGAGAAAACTCGAGTTTCCCTCGTGATTTCCCCGCGTCCCATCTTTCCTATTCCCCCTTCTTCTCCCTTTTCCTGTTTCTATTCTTCTTCTCACTTTATATATTTTTTTTTAGTCGAAAATCGAACTGCTGTAGCTACGCACTCAAACGACCCGAAGACAACCCCGAAGCAACACTCAAATTACACGAGTACGAGCATGCGACTACTCACAGACCAACGAACACCACTACGCCACCGTGCACGTGCACGGTGGCTCACCTCGCCTCCAGCGACTTGCACTACCACCAGCAAATCCCAAAACGTCTCAACTACCAAAATTCAAACTCAAATCCCTTCGAAGATTATCATATCAAAAAACGACCTATGCTCGAACCCAAGGTTCGAACGTCATCGAGTAAAATGGCCCGCCCCACCATCCATGACCACCGGAGGCGAAACCACTCCGCCTACACCACGTCCAGTCCCTGCCTAACCTCCCCGTTGACACAAGTCGCACTCGATCCATCCTATGAGTCGCGAACGAAAATTTACAGAGCCCAGTAAAACTCATGTCCAAAATCCTACTTTAATCCCAATCTCATAATCTATGTATTCGAAAAATAATTTGACATTTTTCTTGTGTAAAAAGGGTTACAATCTTGCTTCATATCAATTGACAATAATTAAAATTAACTCCATCATTCAAAATTGACGAAAATCCATTACAGCTCCTCTTTAAAACTGCTCTGAATATCTTTGCTTAAAAATCAAAAATTTTATGTTAATAATCCAAATTATGTATATGAAATCAAATCATGTTATTGAATTTACAAATTTAAACATTCAAAGTTTTAACTTTAATTCTCTTTTTCCTGATACTTGAATAAACAGTATTGATGAAATACTGTTAAACCTCAAAACAAGATTGTAGGCCTTTGATTTGGATAACAACTTAAATTTGCATCAATATCCAAGTTTTAAAACATCTACATGAAGAAGTATTTGCAATTTCTTTGCTTTACTCTGTACAGATATTCAAAGCTCCTGAAGAACAACTTCATATATTACAGAATGACAGGAAGTACTCAAGACAACTTATTTAAAGCAGACATCAAAGCAAAAATCTTTTTAAGTTAAATATAAAATTTTAAATTGAAAATAATAAGTTTACTCACCTAATAACTGTTGAACAGAAAGTAAGAGTTAGAGAAGACACTACAGGTGAAATTCTTTTGAAACTCTTCTTTTTCTTTTCTCTGTTTCCTTTTCTTTGTTTTTCTGTTTTTGAATTAATTTATGTTTGCAGGCAATAATGTTTTTCAGGTTTTCTTTAGGTTCAGTTAAGTTTTATATATGAACATAATATAGGTGTATATATATATGTTAAAGCTACTTAACAGGTTGTAACTGGACAGTCTCATTTGTTTGTATTGCCATGTTTCTTTTAATTGGCTAAGTAATATTCTGTAGAAGGAAATTATTACAGGAATTCAGCTGTAGTACTTATTTGAACAACAAGTTGTGCTAATTAATGCCTTTTCTCTTATTTAAGATAACATATAATTAATGTTTACTGATACTTCTTATGTGTTGTACAAAGATTTATATTTTTTTATTTTTTTATTTCGGCCAAGCATATCCTATAAGACACAAATTTTGTTTTATTATATTGACGTGAAAACTTGTGTTTTCTTATGCATATAAACTTCAGCTGCATAAGTTTTATATTAAACTTATGGCTTTGTCTCTTGCATACTTAATTTACACAACATCTTTGTCATAAATTTTTATTAAAGATTTTGTGTTGTACAATTGAATTTTAATGATTATTGTTTGACTATATTACTTGTATTCCGTTTGTATTTCAGATTTCACAAGCCTTTGATAATATTGCATTTGTAAATTTTATACCCCTAGTTATAACTTATATTTGTATATTTATATTCTTAGTTTCATTTTATAATTTATAATTATGGTTTATACTTATGTTTATAATTATGATTTATACTTGTTTGGTATGTTTATGTTTATAATCACTTACATTGTTTTATACTTAAGTTTTAAATTTCCATGTTTTAATATTCATATGATAGGTTATTTTTAAATCTGTCTTTGGTTTCATCGCTTGTTGTTTCGTTTGGTTCAATAATACCACTTATCCTAGTGAGTTTTACGGGCCCACCGGACCAGAAGCTTCTCAAGCTCAAGCATTTACTTTTCTAGTTAGAGACCAACGTCTTGGGGCCAACGTTGGATCTGCCCAAGGACCCACTGGTTTAGGTAAATATCTAATGCGTTCGTTTTCCTGCTCCTCATTCTATTTAATGAAAATAGAATAGATGAATAGTCATTCGATGAATAATCATTTTACTATTTTATTTCCTATTAGAATTTTCAGCAATTGCTGTTTGTTCTCCTAATTGATTGCCATTAAACTCGGCTCAATCCTTTTTGTTAGGAAAAGGATTGGGCCGAATAAAGAATAAGTATCCTATACTATCTATTTGTATAGATCTTTCATATGTACAGATCTTTACACACAAGCAACGGGGAGCATACAAAGGCTTTGGAATACTATTTCCGAGCATTAGAACGAAACCCATTCTTACCACAAGCTTTTAATAATATGGCCGTGATCTGTCATTACGTGCGACTATCTCCACTATAGAAAGAAAGAAAAAAGATAAAATTAACTAGTCAATACTAGAAAAAAAAAAGGCTTTCTACATATGCATCGTTCAAAGCAACGATTTTTACCAGCTGTAGCAAGGAAAGAAACCTCATGATAACAAAAAAGGAAATAAATAGATAAAGCCTAGTAGTTAATATGTTAAACAAGACATTTCGTTAGCTAAGAAAAGGAACTTTCATTTTACGTTTTTTTTATTGATTTGACCCCATAAGTGGGACCACCACCCAATAGCATTTTGCCACCAAAAGCAGAACCCCGTATCTCTTCCAGAGAATCTCCTAATTGTTCCAGAGTAACTAGAAAGAGATTCTTTAACCAAAAAGAATTCAGTTCAGATGTAGGATACCTATCCAGAAGTTTTCGCAACTCAATCATTTCTCAAGAACAATAGCTAAAGGCCCCGATACTACCACTTGGATCTGGAACCTACATGCTGATGCTCACGATTTCGATAGTCATACCAGCGATTTGGAGGAGATCTCTCGAAAAGTATTTAGTGCTCATTTCGGTCAACTCTCCATTATCTTTCTTTGGCTGAGTGGTATGTACTTCCATGGCGCCCGTTTTTCCAATTATGAAGCATGGCTAAGTGATCCAATTAGATATTCATGCGTATATTATCAAAAAAAAAAATATAGAGTCTCCGTTTGATTTTATTGAATAAGACAGATTTTGTTTTAAAATGGGTTTGAAGCATTGTATTTTAAATTTTCAAATCAAAACTTTCTTTTACAAACACATATAACTGTTAAATATCAAAGATCTCATCATTTTAAAAAATTTAAAAGCTTGTATTTAATTTAAATTAGATTAAATATTTATTAAAATAATCGAGGCCAAAATCCAGGGTCGTTACAGTTTCACTACAATTTCATAAACAATTAAAATTTATTTAAATCCATTTTAACTTATAAAGTCATATTTTTTCACTTTAAAAACAATCATTTAAAAATCCCCTAATTTATGATTTTACAAAGTGAAATTTTCACAAATAATTATCAAATCTTTAATAATTCACCTATAAATAAGTGTAAAAAATTTTAACATTTCATTTACTTAACATTTTAATTATGTTTACGATTCATAAATTTATTTAAATTCCATTTTATTTTCTTAACTTAACTTTTATTTTTAAAACACTTTCACATTTTCCAAGTTAAGTTATACTTCAAATTTCAACTTTTAACATTTATTTAACTATTTTTAATTTATAGAAAAATAAATAACACTTTATAAAATCATTTCATATTCAAATTTAAATCAAGTTATCATATTTTCATACTTAACTTAAACTTCATTTATAAACAAAATCATAAATTCAAAAATTAACTTATATTTCAAATCATACTTTACCACTTATTTATTTCACTTATTTAACTTATAGAAAATTAGTAATATTTTATAAAAATCATTTTTAAATTAAATTTATATCAAAATATCACAATATTTACATTTTTAAAATATTTTAAAAAATTTAGAAAAATATATTTTAACCAAAGTCTGTATAAAATTTTCTAACCTATGTCAAATGATACGGATAATATATCATTTCAATCCGTAATTTGCAAAGAAAAATCCGGGTTCTATCATTTCAAACCCGCAATCCCAAGTTAAATGAAATAAATAAAAATCATTCAGGCCCATCATTTCAGCCCATAACGATTTTTCCCTATTCTAAAGTGCATTCGGGTATGTATCATTTCAACCCATTGGGATTCTAATCTACAGGTAACTTGCAGTGTGATAAACGGATATAAATAAACAGAATAGCATTAAATAATAGTAACATATGATATAACAGGTAAATAAGCATGGGTGAACATCCTATGATCATAGCAATATCAATTATAAAATGATGATATGGTTTACAGATTCAATTGCGATCAGTTTGCTAGTTATATAAGTATAAATTGACTGGTGAGAATTACTCACCTCAACGAGCTGGAGATAACAACCAAATACACAAAACAGAGTTCCACAAAGGCACGAAAGCACGATTATGTTTCGAATGAGGGAGAGGCAAAGCTATTTGTCTTGTCACTATAAAAAAACAGGATATCCAATATGAATTTCAAACCAAATATAAACATAACAAGCTAGAAATACACGCACAACACATAACCAAAACACTTGCACTTGCCTCCAACAACCCTATGTTCGGCCATAGGTTAGAAATGAATGGCTTAGTTGTGAATTTGGATGAGTTGTGGGTTCATATAGGTCGGCCATAAAATGAATATGAAGAATATGAAGTGTATAGGCATGTATAACTCAAATCAAGGCAACCAAAGTGGAATTTCTATCCATAAATGGTTCGGCCCAAAGCATACATAGGCACGGCCAGGCCTGGGGAGTTCAGGTGCAGATGTGGTAGGGGTCTTAGGTCAGCAAGTGACTGGTGGTGATGATGTAAAGGTCGGCCAGTATGGTGTGCGCGGTGGCGGAGCAATTTGGTGGCTCGGCTATGGAGTTTTCAAGGCATAAGGCAACATTTGGTGGAGTTTGGCAACAAGGTGTTGCATGGCATGGCTTGGGCAGTGGTCTGGAGGAAGTGGCAGCCTATTGTAGTGGTGGTGGAGGCAGCTATGGTGATGGAGGACGAAGGGCCGAACAACATAAGTTGAAGCAAGTGCAAATACAATAAGAAAACAAGGAAGAGAAGTGAGAAAAAGTGAATTATTTACCAAAGTTTTTCTCTTCGGGACATGGAGGCCGAACTTTAAGGTTTGAGAAACTTTTGGTACATGAAAAATGAGGGTGAGAACGGCTAAAGGAAAGGAGATATGGTCAGCAATTGAATGGATGTGATGATTGGAGTGAAAAGGCAAAATGAATGTGAAAAGTCAAGGGATACTAAAGGTCAAAAACTCTTCAAATTTCCAAATTCTTTTTGCATTTTAAAATACCTGAAAAATGTAAATAAATAAGATAAAAACAAAACAAAAAAATAAAAAAATAAAAATAAAAAAATGAAATAAATATAAATAAATTAAGAAAATAGCTTAAAAATAGAAACTAGGTTATAAAAATTGGAAATAAATATACTATACTTTGGAAAAATTCAAACATCACTTTAAAATATTTAAAAGACAAAATATATTCATAATGTAACGACCCAGAATTTTTATTAATTAAAATTTGAATATTTAATTAATTTTAAATATTAATAAGTTAAATTTATAAGTCAAATAAATTTTTATTTGAATAATTAGATTTAATTGGATAATTGAATCGATAATTTAATATGTTAAATTATGGAAATAATTAAAAATTGGGTAAAATATGATTGAAAATGATTTGTAAAATTTTATTTTATCATATTGGAGTTAGAACAATATTTTAGAACTTTTAAAATCGAATTAGAAGTTAATTTGTGAAAATTGAATATTTTAATATTTAATCGACTAGTGAAAATAGTCAATTTTTGAACAGTCTTAGAATTGAACGAAACCAGTTCCATTGGATCCGTAATAGTTAGTTATTACTGTATTTCAATTTTCGTAGCAATCGGAGCTACCGTTTGATCGTAGCAGCTCGAAACGCATCGAATTATTTTTAATATTAATTTGGCGAGTTAAAATAGCCATTTTTCAAAAAGTCTCGGATTTCGACGAAACCAGTTTCATCGGATCCGTAATGTGATATTATTGTATGGTTTCAAATTTCGTGTCAATTGGATTTACCGTTTGTCCTGTACAAATTAAAACGCCTAGAAAATCGTTTAAATCGGTTTAATTTAAATTGAACGTTTATTGCCATATCTCGCACAGATGTCCGAATTAGCTTTCGAAACCTGTTCCATTGTGTCCGGAACGCGGGGTAAACCCTAGAAACGCTGGTTATGGCGCGTAAATCGGAGTTTGGAATTTCCGGATGAATAGTGATCGTTCATTTCCTTATAAATAGCCCCTACCCTTCATAAAATTAAAAAAAAAACCTAATATTAACCCTAGCCGCCAGCAACTCTTTGAATGGCTGAGAATGCTTCTTCTTCCCCCTCTCTTTTCTCCAAATCCACTAACAATTAGCCAAAGTTTTCAACTAGAGAATCGTAGAGCACATCGAGATCTACGAGTTCAACGGATATGATCGCACATGGAGTTGTATTTTGTGAGATAAAGGGCCGCGTTCCCTAGGTGTTGCGCACGGAAATCAAGGAAGAAGGGGGGGCCGAGCTCCTGGGGATTGAGGCCGAAGATGATGTTGGTGACGAGCTTCATGATGGCGCTTCCTGATCGAATTATCGTCGAACGTAGCGATCGCAAGATTTAACCCTAATTGGAATGTTATGGGTTCAACTATACTGTATGCATTCGTTCATAATTCTGGAGGCAAAGTTGCGTGTGTTAGGAAGAAGGGGGGAGAGCCGTTGGATTGGGAGTGGAGGGTGATGATGAGGGTATTAAATTTTAAATATGTTGTAATTTATTTATATAAAAAATCGTATAAACTTCATAAATGCATAACTTTTTCATACGAGGTCGAAAAATTACGAAACCAGTCGCGTTGGAATCGTATGAACGAGCACTACGCGATGGAGTTGGATTGGAGTCGTTTGGAGTTAGTGAGAATTTTGGGTAAAATTAAACGTCCGTTTAATTTTATTCGAAATAAATCGCTAAAAACGAAATTGAAATCAAGGTGAGAACTTCTCACTCAATCGAATCAGTTCAATTTTTATTTTAAATAGTTAGATTTAAAATATTTGAATGCATGTTTGAATGATGATTGTTATCTATTGATTGTTAAAATAGACATTATGCGCCGTTAGTAAGCGGATGTTATTTATTAAAAACATATACCGCGAATATTTCATAAACAGTGAAATTGGTATTATATATAATAGCAATATATATATTGGCATATGTATATATTGGAGTTATTGATTTCCCGCATTTGTATAGCGGATGAGACCCTATTGCGCCGTCTATTAAGCGGATAATATTTTAAATCCCATATACCGCGATAATTTCGTACTGGAGCGAAATTGGTATTGTGCTAATGTTTTTGGATGCAGGAAAACAGGTTGGAGGGATCCAACTGGATTCCTCAACAGTATTTATTTGATTTCAGATATTTTGATATTTGATGGATTATCATATTGATATATGATATCGTTGTTGTCGTGATTGACTATTTGGTAAATAGCATCATTGGACCAAATTTGGAACTTTAAAATGATTTTTAAAGTGATTTTTGGAAAATATACTACATGTTTGGAATTGATTCATTTTAAATAAATAAACGTTATAATTTTAATGTTATAAAAATTATTATTTTCGAGAAATACGGTTAAAGATTGATTTTTGAGAAATATGGATTAATGATTTTATAAAATAGTTTAATCGGGATTTTTGAATTTATTATGAAAGGTTGAAAATATAGGATTTATAAAATTTAATTATTTTATAAATCAGAATGGTGAAATTATAAATGAGATTAAAGATGTTTTAAAATAGTAATATAAATTGATTTATATTAAAGAATTTATAAATGGATATTTATAAATTGAAATATTGACATTATAAAACGAGTTTTTATAAGTGTTTGAATGAAGTGAAAATGGATTGCATATGTGAATGGAATTTATAAAATTATAAATGGTGAAGTTATAAATGAAATTTATAAATAGTAAGATTTATAAATTTTGTGAAATTATTAAAGAATATATTTGGATAAATAATTGAATCTTATAAGTTATAAGATTTATAATTATGAAGTTTAAAGGAACGATTTAGTAAACAAATAAATTATAAGTGTTTAACTTAAAATATAGACCTTTGGTTTATAATTGAGTTATGAATTGAATAGGTTAATAAAAGAATTTATAAACGTTGTTTTATAAATTCGCAAATGACTTATTTTGATAAGAAAAATTGTTGAAACCTATTAATGGAGTTATATTCACATTTTTGACTGTGAATGATCCTTTGAAATAAAATGTATAAAAGGATGAGATTTGTTAACGTAGTATATTCACGTTTTTGAATAGTGAATAATATGTTAAAGAAATTGTTTTGAATGTGATATTTTAAACAGAATTAAAACGATCTAACGATGTTTTCAAAAGATGTTAAGATTCGAAACCATAGATTTCAACATTTATTGTTAAAATAGACGTTTTCGAGAAATAGAAGGAAATGGTGGACTATAGCACTGTTGTTATAGTAAATGATTTCCGAAAGGAAATGTTTTGTATAGTATTGGGATTTATATATCTATTTTAATTTTGAATCCCTATACTAGTGATTTTGGGTTGTCGTAACGATGTTTTACGTAACATTCGTTTTGGCCCAAATAAATATGTTTAAGAGAATGATTTCCTTAAAGAATGAAATATATACTTAATCTCGATTTAAGTATATTGAATATTTTCTAAGTGTTGAAGATAAATAAAAGATTTGTGAATTACTTATGAATAAATAAGTATGGAAATGTTTTCCAATATAAAGTGAATATTTTGAGAATTTATCTTTTTGAAGATAAATTGAAAAGGAATATTGAAATGAATAATTGAAATCGTATATGCATGGATATTTTGAAATATAAATTCACTATGGAATTTATGAATGAAAAGGAGAATTTGTTTAAAAATAAATATTGATTTATTTTTGAAGTGTGAAAATTATATATCTTGTAAAGATATTTTGGAAAATAAATACTTTGGAAAATTATTTGGAAACTGGTGATGTGTGCATATCCATTGATAGTTCAATAACCGACTATCAATATTTCCCTTTGAATGGGTAATAGATGTGATTTGTTTGAATTTGAATGCCACACTTATTTTTGAATAAGCGCTCACTATTCGGGTTAACCGGGAAAGGACCATGGGGTCGTATAACCCATTCCGAATATGTGATATGTCGTTATGAATTGCATTTGAAGATCGGTGTTGAAGACCCGGTATTTGCGAGAGCGATAGGATGACCTGTCGATTGTCTCTGCACTGAGTTGCAACGGTATAGAGACTCCCTAAGTGATGGGAAATCTGATCAGGATTGTGAATATCCGGATTGCAAGGACTTCTTTGTAAGTGCCTTCGGTTTTGTTCGAGCCCGGAACAGACTTGTATGGATTGTATGTCTGACATTACAAATTGAGATATAAAGCAGATTTCTTTCAAATATATTTCTGTTGGTGGCGGAGAATTTATTCTTTTAGCTTAACACCCTTCTCTGAGACGTACGAGCTCAGAGGTTATGTAGTTGAAGGTTATCAGCGATATATTCCCAATTTGGTAATGTGACATGCTGAGTGTTGCTGTAAATGATCATTGTGTTGATTATTTGTGATAGGATCATTTGTTTGATCGTCTATCTTTGTGATCATTTCTATGATCATTTGTTGACCCAAAGCATGGCTTTTGTATAAAGTATGTTTTTGTGGACGTGACTTCGTCGAGCCTCACACCCCGGAATGGTCAAAACAGGAAAGATGCGGCAAGGTTATGAGGGGTAGCGCCCTTTAGGGTATGTGCATTTCCTTCTGGAAAGGGTGGTATCATGGTATGGAGCCCAGATACTTACTCATGTTGAAACACTTTATTTATGATTGTGTGATGATGGTGACAAGCGCTCGGATAAAGGTCCAATGGGACCGGGGAATGGCACACTCGTGTAGTAGTTACCTAGTGATAAAGGTAACCCGGCCTTGTGTTGGCAGAGAGCTGGTTAAGTTCTCGGGACGTCCCGCCAGAGGCGTTTCCATGTGGCAATGGGAAGTTCCTTGGCCTGATCATTCGTTGGAAATCCAATTCCCAATACGAAACTTGTACGGTATTAGTTGTAGAACCTGCCATTCACTTATGGTGGTCCCCACTGTTTGGATGGTAGCTATAGTAGGCATACGATAATGGTCGTATGTTGGCTAAGATTTATATTCTACTTTCGAAATGAATCTTTCTTACACTATACACTAATAATAATATCAAATCTTCTTTTTAATGCGTATCAAGCATCTTTGACTATCATAAGGAGAAATCTCCTCCGATTCTGCGTTTGCATTGTGTGTGTGTGCGGGAGGCCTTATGGTAGTCTCATTTTTAAAAAGCATTGCGAATTGATTTTTTAAAATATTCCTCTATTTTTATTTTTAAAGATAAATAAACTGTTTTGAGTTCTCACACCAGTCTCATGACTGACTCGGAGTTTATTGTTTTCCTTCCTAAACTCTGGGTGCCCACCAATTTCCACACGGGCAGTCAAGAGTTAAGGTTTATCAGGATATTCTGGATATTCTGGAGTTGCTGGAGGCAAGCTGGATGGCATGGCGTAATTATTAGTATATAGTATTTCTTTTCCGCTGCACTGTTTGTTGTTGTATGTTGTTGTACACTCTGATGATATGAAGTAATGAAATGTGATGTAATGTAATAACTGATATAGTTCTTTGTTTAAAGATTATTCATTTATCTATTATATGTTGTTCCGCTGCGAATTGTGAGATTCTATTGTTGTTCTGTTGTTTTCTATTCCGTTCTATTTTCTATTTTCTCTATCTTTTCTCTCTATCTCTCTTCTTCTGTCTTTTTCTTCTTTTTCTTTTTCTTAAAACCCTAAGTGTTCGGTTTTCCGTCGTTCGATTGCTCGGCAGTCGATAAAGTGAGTATCGATGTTGAATTTTCGAAAGACGAAGAATCGGGTCCTTACACATAACATAACATATTACACATATATATACAAATTAGAATAATATATGAAAAATAAAAATATTATTTATATAAATTAAAATAAATAATTTTGTTAAATAAAACAATTTACATACAATATTGTAAAAAGCATAACTTTCATAATATAAATCGGATTTCAATGAAACGAAAACCAGTATTCTTGAAATTTAATTTATTTTCATAATAACAGATAAAATTAAAGAATTCAAATATTTAAATTTTAAATTTAAAAGTCAAAGTTTGACCAGATTGACCAAAAATCCACTTTTCTGGAAAATATTCTATTTATTCAGGTTTGAAATTCTAATTCACATAAAAATCAAAATTTATAATTAAAATAACAAAAATTATTCATTTTAATAAATATAATAAAGTTTTCAAATAAAATAATCAAAATAAACTATTAAAATAAATTACAAAATTCTGGGTTGTTACAACCTCATAGCGGACTTAAACAACATTATATAGTAATTTAGCAAAGGAATGCTATAAAAAATCCAGTTCATTAAATAAACATACACAACTTTATATATATCATTATTCAGTTTATAAATAATACAACTATGACACATAATAAATATACTGAGTAACTAACATGTAAAATAAATTTTTTCTCTAAACAATAATACTTTGAAAGTTACTAACTTTCAAAATATTACTCTAGATATCTTAAGCATATTTATTTAATCATACTAGCAATTTACGTCAGATTACTTTCAAAAATAACTTTACTTGAAAATACTAACACTTATACTCAAATCTCAATATTTTTCTTTCATTACCGACTTATTACTATTTAACCCGAAAATAATAATATTCCACTTTTAATATCAAAACTCTTTTTTATCGCTATTTGTCTCAAAATAGTAGTTAATTAACCCAAGATACTTTCGAAAACACATCCTACTACTACTACTACTATTCTCAAAATATATTTTATTTTATTACTTATTTAATAATAACAATATTATTTTTCCATAAACTTCGTAAAAATAATTATAGTGTCATTTACTCAAAAAATACGATCTTCACAAAAATCACATTATTATTGTTAAACCCAAATTTACATTATAAATGATAACAACTTCTCCAAATTCACTTTAAAATAGATTTTTCGTTATTGTGTATGAATCTTTAACGTTAATCTTGATATAAATTATTGGATCACCTTTATTCACAAACACTACTTAAAGTTTGTAAATAGTATAATCATCCAAAACTACATAATCTTACTCATTTCTTACTAATAAATTATATTTTTTTTCAAATCAACAACCAACTACTTGTGATATCCCGGAAACTTGGCAATATAAATTTAATAATCTGTGTTAAAAATTAAATTGATTTGATAATTTTTGATAATAAAATTTTGAATTGATCTTATAATCATCTTTTAATAAATATTTAAATTGAAAAATTTTGTCTTTTTAAAACAAATAAATTGTTTTCTGTTTATAATATATATATATATAATTGTATATACTGTAAATATATAAGCTTTGATTTGGAATTTAGTAAATGAATCAATTTTCTAATTCTAATTTATTTTTGGTTAATTGGAAATTTTGATTTAAATTTAACATTTAACTTTTCAAAACAATTTAATAAATAATTATATGGTTTATACTTATGATAAATCTTATTTGTTTTAAAATTTTATTTAGCTTAATTATGAATTTAAATTAGATTAACATCAAAATTTTGTTTTATTTTCTTTTTAAATATTGCTTGAAAAATTTATATAAGAATTTAAAAATACAATATTAAATTATTGAGTAATAGAAGTGATTTATAATCTCTTTTATAAATCATTTTAATATTGTTTAATTTGTTATTTTCAAATAATAATGATAATACTTAGTTTTTATAATCATAAATAAATTTTGTAAGAAATAGGATTTGTTATTTTTAATTTTAATAAGAGTTATATATGCATCTATATATAACTTGATTTTTAAAATTGGATTTGGTAAATTAATTTAAAATTTGAATTTAATGTTGTGAAATTTAAAAGAATAAATACATAAAAATATTTGAATAAGCTTATATTTATATTTGTTTTTTTCATTTCTTTTTAAAATAAAAAAGGAAATTTATATATACATAAGTAATAAATTAAGATTTAGAAGTTTTTATAAAAAATTTGAATTAAAATTAAAATACTCTTAATAGAAGTGTAAGTTTCTCTTAACACCCCAATATGACATGTGTAAGCCATAGATTAATCAAGTGACAAATGTTAAAATTTGAACAAGTGTCCTATTTTTCTTTTTCTTTTAATTTAATGAGATCAAAATATTTCTTTTATAAAAACATATTTTTCTCACCTCATTTTCTTTTCTATTTTTTTTTCAAAACCTTGAGAAAATCTTCAACTAAGAATTCTGAAATCAAAATAAAAATCTGCAAATCTCCTTAAAAACCATCTGAAATCAATCTTCCTCAAAAACTGTCTAAAATTATCCTCAAGCCTGAAATGAAAATCATTTTGCAACTCAAAAGAATTAAATGCAACTGTAACCTCAATTCAAATGCCTGCACTATCCTTCATTTCTGTTTTGAATTTCATCAAGCCTGCCTTTTTTCTGGAAAACATACAAATGAAATCTGGAAGCATGCATACAAATGAAATCAGCGAGCTTAAGCATTTGCAGTAAATCAAGATGGAAGCTTTTAAAAAGCAAATTGAAGTTTAAATTCATAAGCAAAAGCAAAATGCAGGCTTTAAAGTACTAAAGCAACACAAAGTTTTGGAATTGAAGTAAATTCAGGTTCCAGCTTTGCAAAAACTAGGTGCTCTGTTCTTTACATTCTGTCGAGTAACATTTTTTATTAAATAAAATTAAGTATAAATTTGGTTGCCTATTTACTCTGGAAATAAGTGTGTGGGTAAGCTCTTTATTAGTTCATTACTGAATGTATGTAGATGTGCATGTTACTGTGAATTCATTTTTCTGTGCTTAAGTTCCAGATATAAGAAGTTCTTAAGAATATCCATTTCTTTTGATTTAATATGTGTTAAGATTAAGGATTCAATCAAAATATGGTTGTGTTATATAAGCTAAGTTTAAATTTTATTTAATATAAGAAATTCTGAATTACCACTGGAACCTCAATAATGCAACAGAACAAACTTTTGCAAGTAGTATTTTTAAATTTTCCAAATTCATTGATTAAAGCTTATAAACTGATTACAAGTGCAAAGACTTGAATTTTAAAACTAAAATTAGAATTTTTAGATTGAAATTGATTGGGCATTACTGGTTTAACCAAAAAAGGTATTTTGGAATGATACTGTCGATCTAGGAAGTTTGGGTGGCCAATATCTTTTCTGGTGATGTAGTGTTGATCGAAGTTGCAGGGAAAAATGGTAGTAGGTGGATTAAAGCTTTGGGGCGATTGTGATTTTGAATCAAAAATTATAACCCTAGTTTTCACTATTGATCAGTAAATTGATCACCGCAACCCCTATAAGCGATCGAGTTCTTCCAGATTTGAGTTAATGATAGATGGGGTGTGGAGGAAGTAGTGGCCGGAGGCGTAGATTCTCTGATGATCAGAATTTGGTGTTTACAGATTCGACCTTTGTTCCAGTTTTTGAGCTCGAATGCTCGTTTTCGATTTAGGGGTTCTGCAGTGTAACTGATGATCGGAATGGTATTGGGTGATGGTCGTCGACTTGCGAGTGTCGTCGCAAAAGGTCGAAGATGGTTGCAGCGTTGGTACAGGTGCATGGTGATCTTGTGGTGTCAGCTGTTTTTGGGGAGATGCTTACTCAAGTGATGTTCGAGAAGAATTGTGTTTTACTCGATGCTTTAGGTTGTTTGACTCGAAGTCAGGGATGTATGGGCTCGGGTATTTTTGGTTGTTGCGGGTTTTTGTTTAAACCTGTTAGTTGTAGTTTGAATAAATTCAATAGGAAGGTTACTCGAGTTTATTTTAGTGTTGTTCGAGCTAGATTAGGTTAAACTCGAATAAATTGTAGCTCGAGTTAGTTTTGTTCATGGTTAAGAAACATGTTTTGTTTTCAAAATTTAAACTGAATTTTAAAAAGTATAAGCAAATATTTAAATTAACTTTTAAATCTAATTTTTAATTATGGATTCAAGTTTAATTTGAATATTAAGATGGAAATGAATAAGTTTTTAAATTCAAATTTGTTTAAATTACTTTAAAGGGTTTATTATTTAAAAATGTTTTTAAAGAAATTTGAATTTAAATTGGAAATTTAAATATAAAGAAATGTTTAAACAAAGTTTAAACTGATTCAAATCTGAATTTGAATCTTTGGTTTAAAATAAATTTGATTTTTATAAATTTAAGTGTTTAACAATTTTGAATGATAAAAATTTAAATGTTTGAATTTAAAAAGGAATTTGTTTTAAATGCTTGTAAAATTTCTTTTACAAGAAAAGTGTTATTTATCATGTAAATTTAAAGGTTCTAAATTGATTTTAAAACTTGTTAAAGTTAAATTATAATTTAATGATTTGTTATGCATTTAATTATTAAGGTAATTAAATAAATAATTTATTTATTTAATAAATTAATGAATGAATAATTACTTAAAGCAATTAAGGGTTTAATCTTAAAAGTTTAAGATTAATTATTCTTAGAATAATTAACTTGTAATTTAAGAATCATTAATTAATAATATTAGATCTTAATTAATGATTAGCAATTAATTAATCGAGTAAAATAAAGATTAATTAAGTTACATTTAACACTTAATTAATTAATTAATTAATTAGGGGCTAATTAATGGGTTATTACAGATTAATTAATTTGAAATTAATAATGATTAAAATAACTTAATTATTTTAGAAAAATAATTAATGAATTGTTAATAGTTAGTGAAGGTCATTAACTAAGGATTATCTTAATAATTAATTAATGTGATTAGTTTTTAATAATTAATTAGATTAATTAATTTAAAGATAATCAGTTGTGTAAATTGTTAAGTATAATTACTTATGAAAGTAATTATGAATTAATTACTTGTTATAATTAATTGAGTTTAATTTGATTAAATTAAGTTAATTAATTTAGGATAATCATTTGATGATTTGTGAAGTATAATTACTTAATGTAATTAAATGAAGAGAAATTACTGAGGAAAGTAATTAATGGGCAATTACTGGATGTAATTAATTGAAGTTGATTGGTGCTGGAAGTAATTTGAGTATAATTACTTTGTGAATTAATCGAGGGATTAATTGGAAACGATTAATTAATGAGTAATTAATTTATTTGGTAAAGTAATTAAGGGTAGTTAATTACTGAATGGAGTTAATCAAGGGTGATTAACAATTGTGGTTTAATTAAGATTAATTACTTAATGTAATTAATTTAAATAGAAAATATAATTAGAAATCATTAATTATTATAATTAATGATGTAATTAAAAATAGATTTATTTAGAAATAATTAATAAATGAAGGAATTAATTGATGTAATTAATTAAGAAGTAATGTAATTAATTTATAGCTAATTAATTAAGGAAGTAATTAAAGATTAATTACTGTATTTGGTTAGTATAATTAATGTGAGAAATTAATTAGTGTGTAATTACTTGAATGTAATTAAAGGTTAATTAATCAGGGATGATTAATTAAAATGAATAATTGATTGATGATTAATTGATTGATTGATAATTAATTAATTGTGATGTAAGCAAGATTTATATTGATGAAGTAATTAATTTAATTTAATTTAAATTAATTAGAATATGTAATTAATTTAATTCATTTTCAATTAATTATATTTGATGTGATTATTAATCATTGCTTATATGGATGGATGTTGATGTTTTCCTTGAATGGTTTGAATCTCAGTTATAAGATAAGTAATGTTGAGTGATATGGATGTATTTGTTGCATTGTGATGATGATTTGGATTACCTTTTTATAACGATAATATGGATTATCTGTTGTGATGATAATGTTGATTATCTATGTGAATCTGTGATTTATCTATCTGTGTATATAGATAATTGAATTATTTTAAACCTTTAAAACAACTTGGCCTTAAAACGTACGCTTTGGATTTCGATGAGGCTAGGATCGGGTTTTCCATATTTGGATATCCGAAAACCACATCGATCCAAATTAACCATAGGTCGTGAATCTCTTATGAAGAGTGAAGACTCGAGGTGTAAGGACTATTCGTCAGTATAACTCTGAGGATGATTCCGAAATGAGTTTGACGGAGTAGTACTTTCAGATTCGAGATAAAGATTCATAGTGCAAGGGTTATCGTCGTTAACTCTGAGGGTGATTCCAAAATGAGTGTAACGAGATAATGCCATCGGTTTTGTTCGAACCTGAAACGAACTTGTATGGATTGAATGCTTTCAGAACATCGTCAGGTGGACGATGAGCATTCTAAGAGATGTGTTCTCTAAAGGTAATCGTAGCCTCAAGCCTCATCAACTCGGAATGGCTAAAACAGGGAAGGTGCAGCAAGGCTAAGTGGGTCATGCCCAAGTAGGACGAGATTTTCCACTGTCTAGAGGTCCTTTTTATATTCGGCTTAGTGAGCGGTTGGAACGTAAGCCAACTGCGGAGTTGTCTTGTTCGGGACTGTCCAATAGGGGATGGTTCCAGTCTTGTGTTGTAGGGGATTGGGAGTGATCCTCGGTACGTTGATCTAGGCCACGTACTGTGACGGGCGGTACCCCGGTAGCCCTGCCATTGATGGAATCCAAAATCCAATAAGTGCCAACGGTTTTGATTGTATTACCCACTTTTGTTTGGAATAATAATAACTAGAATGAAATGCAACAAAATTTTATCTAAGTTAATTATTTATGAATTGAATGGAATCCCAAAATAATTGAAATAATATGTAGTCAAAGGTAATTGAGTGAATTTGTATTGTATAGGTAATTGTGACACTTGTTTGAAAATAATAAACTTATAAGTAATTAAAAGTTAACGGTGATAATTATTTAAGTTACCTATTCATGTAGTTAGTCGAATTGAATTTGTGAACCAATTGCAATTGAAATGAAAGTTTATATATTAGTTGAGTGCATTATCTCTAACTGTAGTTAAATAATAACGTGGAATTCATTTGATGTAATATAGTAAATCGACTGATAATGAAATTTTTATTTGAAAAAAAATCCAATATTGAAATCCGTCAAATATTGAACAATTAAATTGTTTAAATTTGATATTTGGAAATTATTGAATAATTTAATAACGGGAATTGAATAACTGTTTTAATGAAAATGGTTGTTCTACAATTTGAATTAGTTAAATTTTTAAGTTCGTTTTGAATATCTCAAAAGATAGTGATTTAAGAATAATCAAATTGTTTAAATTTAATATTACAAATGTTTGAATAATTAAATTCCGAATTTGATATGATTAATTGGATATTGAAATTTAATATGTGAAAATAGAGTGAATAATTGAAATTTGATTTAATATGATTCAAATTGGTTTCCAAAGAGAATATAAGTTATATTGGGATTATAATAGAGTTAATAAGATTTTAAAATTGGAATTTATTGGATATTGAATACTGGGTTTAATATGATTAAAAATGATTTGTAAAATTTTATTTTATCATATTGGAGTTATAGTGATGTTATAGAACTTTTAAAACTGAATTTAAAATTTATGTGTGAAAATTGAATATTTTAATATTTAATTATCGACTGAAAAATAGCCAATTTTTGAACAGTCTTAGAATTGGACGAAACTAGTTCCATTGGATCCGTAATAATTTGATATTATCGGATTTCAATTTTCGTAGCAATCGGAGTTGTCGTTTAACCATGGCAGCTCGAAACGCATCGAAATTGTTTTAATATTAATTTGACGAGTTAAAATAGCCATTTTTCAAACAGTCTCCAATTTCGACGAAACCAGTTTCATCGGATCTGAAATGTGATATTATTGTAAGATTTCAAATTTCGTGTCAATCGGATTTACCGTTTGTCCGAGGCGAGCCAAAACGCATAGAAATTCGTTTAAATCGATTTAATTCAAATTGATCGTTTATCGCTATAACTCGCACAGACGATCGAATTAGCTTCGGAAACCTGTTCCATTGTGTCCGGAACGCGGGATAAACCCTAGAAACGCCGGTCACCGTGCGTAAATCGGAGTTCGGAATTTCCGGGATGAATAGTGTTCGTTTTTTTCGCTATAAAAGCTCCTACCTAACTCTTATTTGCAAAACCCTAGCTAATAACAGTAGCCGCCACCATTAGTAACCAACGGCTAGAAAACTCAATCATTCCCCTTCATTTTCCTCTCGATCCACTCGTTAGCATCAAAAACCTTCAACATGGAAGTTGTAGAGCACGTTGAGATCTTCGATCTCAGCGGTAGAGATCGTCATAGGCGAAGTAAATCAACGGGAAATCGCTCGTGAAGGCCGGCCGTTCGCACGCATCTCGAGGTTGGAGGGGGGCCGAGCTCCACCTGCTCCTGGCCGAAGGTAGAGGGGAATGAGGGCTTCGATTTGGTGGTAGTGTGATGGAGTTTCGTGTAGCGAAGTGGTTGCGACATTCAACCCTAATTATCACGGCTATGGGTTCAAGCACACAAGTTCTTCCTGTAGCAAACGCGTGGGGGGAAGAGAAGTGGAGCGGCCAGGATTTGCAAGCACGGGATGGACGGCAGATGTGAGATGTGGGTTTTAAAATTTAAATAAAAGTTGAAATTTAGTGTATTTCAATTTGTGTAAACTTCTAAAATGCATAACTCTTTCATACGAGGTCCGTTTTGGACGAAACTTTTTGCATTGGAATCGTATCGATGAGCACTATACTATGTAGCTGGATTGGAATTGTTTAGAGCTAGAGAAAATTTTGGGTTAAATCGAACGTCGTTCGATTTGATGTGAAATCGTAAAATCAAGGTGAGTGTTTTATAACGCTCATAACGTACTGAATATCTTTATGGTAGTTAAGTTTAATATTATGAAGTGATATGAATTTTATTTGTCATTGTTTGATAAAATTTAATTGTCATATAGATTGTCATTTGAATTAACCGTTAAAAATTAAATTGACAGTTAAATTGAAATTGAAATTGAACTGCGATTAAATTACCTGACATTGATAACTATGAAATTGCCATGAATTGTATGGACTATTGGATGATGTATTTTGATGGATGTTATTGGTTGATATTTAAATTTTTGGATGTTTATTTGCTTATATATATTGTTTTGCATACATATGACACTGTGATTGGTTTAAGTAATATATACTCACCCCTGACATTTAATTGAAATAAAAAATTACTTGGCCATAAGTTAGAAAATTATATACGGACATCGGATTGGCTAAATTAATAATTTTTAAAATCGTCGATTTGAAATTTATTTAAATGTTTTGATTTAAAAGTTATAAATAGAAATAAATTTATAGGAATCGAATTTATCGAAAAATTGAGTTTGGAATGTGAAATAAATTTTGGTTAAAAGAAATTGTTAAATAATATAAGTCGAGACTTTGGAATTTAAAAATTGGGATTCGATTGAATTTCGAAAATTGATTTGTTTAAAGATTTAACCTTAATTCGAGCTCTGAATATTACGAAGTGAAAGTGATATAAAAATGATATTTTGAAGTCGAGCTTGGAATTGAATCATATTTGAAATTTGGATTTAAACTCGAAAATTGATGGATAATTTTGTTAAGTGTTATAAATGGATATTTTGAAAAACCAAGCTCTAAATCGATATAAATTGAAATTGAATTAGTTGAAAGTGAATATAAAATTGAATAAATTTGAAGTCAAAGTGACGTTGAATTGAATCGAAATTGAAATCGGTAGAATGGAAATTGAAATTGATTTGAATTGGGAAGTTATAATTGAAATGGATTGGTTTTGAAGCTGTTTTATTTTGTTTTCCAAATTACTCAGTCATATAAACTATTTTTGAATACTTAAACTATTTTAATCTATTTTAAATCTACTTAACCCATTTTAAATTATTTTAAACTAATTTATCTATTTCAAATCCATTTTAAGATTTTAAGTATTTTTAACTAGTTTTAATTATTTAAACTACTTTTAAACTACTTAAAATTATATTCTAAAATTCTAAGCTGGTCAATAAGGTGAAATGTTTATATTTAAATCTTGAATTTAAATACGAATTGGTTAAATGAAGTTGCAACTTAAGTTGAAATTCGAAATGATTTTGAAATCGAAATGAGATATTGATGCGAAAAATGATTTTGAAACGGAATCTTACATTTGAATAGATACGATGATATTTGAAATGGATTTGATTTTTGAAGCGAACGTGATATTTTGATATCAATTATGAATCGATTTGAAATGTAAAAGAGCCAACAGTGTAATAATACGTAGTTATTAAAGAGACCGGGATCGGATATGGACATACTCTCTGTCGATACCGAAAACCACTTTAATAACTATTATACGCGGAGTGTTGATCCAGAATGAAGTGGATGGTTTGGTGAACGCGTTGACTGAAGAAAGAGAACGACAATGGGATGACCCCTAACATGACTAAAACAGGAGCCGCGCCGGGCCATTGAGGTTCGCCACCTCTAGCGGACACACTTCTTCGATACCATATCTATTACATTTGTGATTCGATTTGGGTGCACCCCTTGATTTGGGAGTGTTGTTTCGCGGTGTTGGGGTAGCTGCTGGCTATGCTCAACATCAGTCCGGATCACACAACTACTAGTATCCTAGTTGGTATCGCCTCACGTACCTTGTCATACTGATTATCCTATTCGTGACCACTACGTTATGTTTTGTGTTATACCTATGGGGTACCCTCTGATAACCACCAGTTTACAGTGGGGCTTACGGTGCTGTATAGACTATGGCGTTATAAAAATGTGTTAAGGGGGATTATGGTAACGGCTTAACGCTATTTTGATACTTTATTTTACTGATAGGCATTATCTACTTAGCGTACATTACTACATAGTAGATAGTTTAACGGATCCTTAAGAGATGGAAAATCCCATAACATCCCTTGAGTTATTGCACGCACGTTGACACTGGATATGAGATGTCAAACCCCGTAAACATCTCTGACGCCATTACAGTCATATTTATTTACGATTGATTTAACTTTCATAAGGATATTTTAGTCCTAACTCAAGTGTTTTGTCTTTTCATTACGCTCGGATCAGTCCTAAGTTTACAGATTTTTGAAGATCTATTCTGGAGGATGAAGGCGAAGATTTGGTATACTATTACTATTATTATCCTTGCATCATGCCATCTGCTGCATTATTTTATTTGTTCTGTTGAATATGTATAACTTTGATAAATGTTGTATAAATAATGATCAAAGTATAGTAAACAACTTCATGAACTGTTTATTTGATTATTATATTTTATCGTTCCACTGCAAGATTCTGTTTTGTTTCCTTTCTTTTATTTCTCTTTCCTCTTCTTTTCTTATTTATCCCAATAACCATCTGCCCTTTTGAATGGTTTGGAAACGACGTGTGTATTTGATCGTCGGTTTAAACTGTCCAAAAAGGCGGGTCGTTACAGTTGGTATCAGAGCTTTGGTTTAGCGATAACCTTAGCTTTGTGGGGTCTGACTCTTTATAATTAGGGTAGTAATACCCTATGATGAGTCGCTGAGTGAATATATATATGAGAGAGCGTATTTGTTAGTGATATAAAATGTTTTATATTGTGTCGGTTGATTTGTTCAGTGGCTTATGGATTCTGGTCAATACGAGTAATTAACGTCATTGATAGGGATCTCTAAACACTTAAACAGAACAATTCGACATAGTATTGTTTTGAAATTGGGTAAATAAAATAATTTTGCCCTAATTATATTTTTGTGTATAAAGAATTTATTTTCAAAATTTATTGTGACTTATCTAGCTTACCTGGTAGTTAGGAATGATAATATTGGTGGTTATCATTAATTGGATATTGTAATTTAATAAATAAGATGAATTACAAATGAACAGTAATAAAACAACTTGTGGAATGTTTTAAGAAAGAAAATCCTATAAGAATATTTTATAAAGGTGACTTATAAATTAAAATAGATTTAAACTGGAAAATATTGAATTTAAGACCTGGAGGTTTTGTCAATGGTTTTCGAAAGCTTCGAAAAAATATATTGTGATATTAGTTGGAAAATATTTATAGAAAATATTTTGAAATGATTTTTAAGAAGGAATGAATTAATTACTCCTCTCTTATGTCGCTGGAAAATAATTTCGGTGATGACCGCGCAGCATCATCGACGTTCATTTTCGAGTCTCAAAGTGGGGGAGACTTCTAAGAAGCTTTGTTTCTCTTAGAAATTATTTTGGGTAAATGGGTTTTGGTTTAAACTCCAAATGTATGATTTGATATATATAAAAAAGGGATATAAGTATATATGTTTATTTCAAACAATTTGAAAAGAACCGGGCATTTAAATTTCTAAGCTATGTTAATTAGTAATTTTCAAATTATTTGAATGAAATGTGAATAACCAGAATTTATAAAATAAGAGGATTGAGATATCTAAGCTATTGTTTGGGAAAACTTTAAAGTTGAAAGGTAAAGAGGATTTAAACAAATTAAATTTGTGAACATTCTAATTTAGAAAAATGAAATTCTATAAATTTGTATAATACCAAAATTACATTCTGATAACATATAACAAGACTTACCAAAGGTTAAAAGTTAAAATGATGTTTTGGATATGTAATGAGATATTTTATAGATAAACAGAACCTGAAAGTAATTGAAATATGCAAGTAAGGAAAACTCAAAAGGAATTAAAATGTATATAAATGGAAATTTGGTTGTGATAAAATGTTATAAACTTAAATATAGCATGAAATGATGAATGGATAAATGGAACAGGTAAGTGAACTTAAGAAAGAAGATAAATGAATCGTATTATATCTTTGTAAATTGGTTATAGGAAATAAATAAAAATTGAAAAGGGATTGTAACCTTTAAGATAACTGTAACTAAGAAAAGTCATTTATGAGATATTAGACTTTTATAGGATGATTAATAAACTAAAGTGCTGGTTAATAAAATGTTCCACAAATAAATTTGTATTAACTGAAACTATGAATATGAAAAATGAAAAAAGAAAAATTGGTATAGCTAAGAATCAATTGGTAAAAGAAATTAAGTTTAATAAAATTATATAGAATGTTTAAAATGAACTTGAGTAAGCAAATTCTTTGATATGATGTTTAAGAAAAGATAATGTTAAAGAATATGCCATGTAAAGAAATGAATATACTAACTGAATAATGGATTGTGAGTAATTAAGTGAAAAAAAAATAGAAGTTAATAAAATAATTTAGTATAGATAAATTGGATAGAAATCCATTAGAAGGTAATACGTGAGATTGTACGTATATTATTTTATTTGCATAACGATTTGATCCAAATTCAAGCACAAAATTTCGAGATGATTTATATCGATCCAAGTTAGGATTTTTCACTCGATTTTCGACGGTGAACCCTAGATATGGATTTTTAATTTGATTCTGGAATTCTCTATCATAGTATATGGCTATGCAAGGAGAGTAACAGTTTCCAATCAAGGAACCAAATCTAAGTCCGCACTAGAGAGTCGTGTGAACGATACTAGTTGGAAGTGAAATTGTGTGATCGAATAAGCGATTAGATTGATATTGCTCACGGATGATATATGTACGGCTTACGGACTTAATTAAAAGTTAATATTGAAATTTAAGATGCCAAATATAAAATCATTCTTTTAAAATTATATAACAGGATATATATATATATAAGAGATAAACCAAATTGAATGTAAAATTAATAATTTGGTTATGTTGGGTATGATATGGTTGTTATATGATTGTTAGTTGATTGTATATAATTCATTAAGTGTTAATGGAATTGAAAGCTATAAATCAATGAAATCAAATTGGAAGTTAAATGAATTTAAATAGAATTTAATTTGATTCAAATTGGAAGTGAACTAATGTAAATATAAATTAGTGAATGTTAACTAATTGAATTGAGAATGAATGTTAGTAAAATCCAACATTAATGAATCAACTATGATTAAAATTGAAATCCAAGTCGATAAATATTAATGAGAAGTAAGTTTATATTGATTGGTTATGGATTTGTTGGATGATAGTTGATTGATGGTTGCATTTGTTGTTTTGTTGCATTTGCTATGTTGGCACATGTAAATGTTATGTTGCTATATGATGTATATTGACACTATTTTCATATATGCATGATTCTCATTGTTTGTTGAGTGTTTAGTAGGTGCGGATTGCGCTTGCTTCGCATTTGGAGCTCGCTTTCGCGCTATATTAGTCGTATATGTTCGCTAATAAAATATAAGGTACATGTTTATTTTGTCATTGGATTTCGTGATTTTTGATGAGCCACTTGACTTTTGATTTTCTTTTGCTGGTTTGGGGCCCGTAGAGGCGTTTTGTAGTTGTACCGATCGAGCCGCGCAAAGGAGACTCTGCCGAAATTTTTCGTAAATCCGGGTGTTAGAAAATTTTCCAAGTTTTAAATTTTTTTTATATAGCTTGTTTTGATAACTAACTTTTAAAGTTAGAAAGCCGTTCGGAGTAACTTAGTGGAAGCGTAGTTATGACTTTATAAATGGAACTTCATTGTTTTATAAGTTGGTAACTTTGAATAAAATATAGCTAATGTTGAATTCTATACTTAGTTCCTTTTTCCTTTTGTTTCCTTTTCGGGGACGAAAAGTTTTGAGTGGGGGAGAGTGTAACGACCCGTAAATTTTCGATAATTAAAATAGCTAATTTTATAAGATTTCGTGATTTAGTGTTAGAAAAAAAATTTGCAAGTCGTTTGGAATAATAATAACTAGAATGAAATGCAACAAAATTTTATCTAAGTTAATTATTTAAGAATTGAATGGAATCCTAAAATAATTGAAATAATATGTAGTCAAAGGTAATTGAATGAATTTGTATTGTATAGGTAATTGTAACACTTGTTTGAAAGTAATAAACTTATAAGTAGTTAAAAGTTAACGGTTATAATTATTTAAGTTACCTATTCATGTAGTTAGTCGAATTGAATTTGTGAACCAATTGCAATTGAAATGAAAGTTTATATATTAGTTGAGTGCATTATCTCTAACTGTAGTTAAATAATAACGTGGAATTCATTTGATGTATATAGTAAATCAACTGATAATGAAATTTTTATTTGAAAAAAAAATCCAATATTGAAATCCGTCAAATATTGAACAATTAAATTGTTTAAATTTGATATTTGGAAATTATTGAATAATTTAATAACGGGAATTGAATAACTGTTTTAATGAAAATGGTTGTTCTATAATTTGAATTAGTTAAAATTTTAAGTTCGTTTTGAGTATATCAAATGATAGTAATTTAAGAATAATCAAATTGTTTAAATTTAATATTACAAATGTTTGAATAATTAAATTCTGAATTTGATATGATTAATTGGATATTGAAATTTAATATGTGAAAATAGAGTGAATAATTGAAATTTGATTTAATATGATTCAAATTGGTTTCCAAAGAGAATATAAGTTATATTGGGATTATAATAGAGTTAATAAGATTTTAAAATTGGAATTTATTGGATAATTGAATACCGGCTTTAATATGATTAAAAATGATTTGTAAAATTTTATTTTATCATATTGGAGTTATATTGATGTTATAGAACTTTTAAAACTGAATTTAAAATTTATGTGTGAAAATTGAATATTTTAATATTTAATTATCGACTGAAAAATAGCCAATTTTTGAACAGTCTCAGAATTGGACGAAACTAGTTCCATTGGATCCGTAATAATTTGCTATTATCGGATTTCAATTTTCGTAGCAATCGGAGTTGTCGTTTGACCGTGGCAGCTCGAAACACATCGAAATGTTTTAATATTAATTTGACGAGTTAAAATAGCCATTTTTCAAATAGTCTCGGATTTCGACGAAACTAGTTTCATCGGATTCGAAATGTGATATTATTGTAAGATTTCAAATTTTGTGTCAATCGGATTTACCGCTTGTCCGGGGCGAGCCAAAACGCATAGAAATTCGTTTAAATCGATTTAATTCAAATTGATCGTTTATCGCTATAACTCGCACAGACTATCGAATTAGCTTCCGAAACCTGTTCCATTATGTCCGGAATGCGGGATAAACCCTAGAAACGCCGGTCACCGCGCGTAAATCGGAGTTCGGAATTTCCGGGATGAATAGTGTTCGTTTTTTTCTATAAAAGCTCCTACCTAACTCTTATTTGCAAAACCCTAGCTAATAAGAGTAGCCGCCACCATTAGTAACCAACGGCCAGAAAACTCAATCATTCCCCTTCATTTTCCTCTCGATCCACTCGTTATCATCAAAAACCTTGAACATGGAAGTTGTAGAGCACGTTGAGATCTTCGATCTCAACGGTAGAGATCGTCATAGGCGAAGTAAATCAACAGGAAATCGCTCGTGAAGGCTGGCCGTTTGCACGCATCTCGAGGTTGGAGGAGGGGCCGAGCTCCACCTGCTCCTGGCTGAAGGTAGAGGGGAGTGAGGGCTTCAATTTGGCGGTAGTGTGATGGATTTTCGTGTAGCGAAGTGGTTGCGACATTCAACCCTAATTATCACGGCTATGGGTTCAAGCACGCAAGTTCTTCCTGTAGCAAACGCGTGGGTGGAAGAGAAGTGGAGCGGCCAGGATTTGCAAGCACTGGATGGACGGCAGATGTGAGATGTGGGTCTTAAAATTTAAATAAAAGTTGAAATTTAGTGTATTTCAATTTGTGTAAAATTCTAAAATGCATAACTCTTTCATACGAGGTCCGTTTTGGACGAAACTTTTTGCGTTGGAATCGTATCGACGAGCACTACCCTATGCAGCAGGATTGTAATCGTTTGGAGCTAGAGAAAATTTTAGGTTAAATCGAACGTCGTTCGATTTGAAATCGTAAAATCAAGGTGAGTGTTTTATAACGCTCACAACGTACTGAATATCTTTATGGTAGTTAAGTTTAATATTATGAAGTGATATGAATTTTACTTGTCGTTGTTTGATAAAATTTAATTGTCATATAGATTGTCATTTGAATTAACCGTTAAAAATTAAATTGACAGTTAAATTGAAATTGAAATTGAACTGCGATTAAATTACCTGACATTGATAACTATGAAATTGCCATGAATTGTATGGTCTATTGGATGATGTATTTTGATGGATGTTATTGGTTGATATTTAAATGTTTGGATGTTTATTTGCTTATATATACTGTTATGCATACATATGACACTGTGATTGGTTTAAGTAATATATACTCATCCCTGACATTTAATTGAAATAAATAATTACTTGGCCATAGGATAGAAAATTATATACGGACACCGGATTGGCTAAATTAATAATTTTTAAAATCGTCGATTTGAAATTTATTTAAATGTTTTGATTTAAAAGTTATAAATAGAAATAAATTTATAGGAATCGAATTTATCGAAAAATTGAGTTTGGAATGTGAAATAAATTTTGGTTAAAAGAAATTGTTAAATAATATAGGTCGAGACTTTGGAATTTAAAAATTGGGATTCAATTGAATTTCGAAAATTGATTTGTTTAAAGATTTAACCTTAATTCGAGCTTTGAATATTACCAAGTGAAAGTGATATAAAAATGATATTTTAAAGTCGAGCTTGGAATTGAATCATATTTGAAATTTGGATTTAAACTCGAAAATTGATGGATAATTTTGTTAAGTGTTATAAATGGATATTTTAAAAAACCAAGCTCTAAATCGATATAAATTGAAATTGAATTAATTGAAAGTGAATATAAAATTGAATAAATTTGAAGTCAAAGTGACGTTGAATTGAATCGAAATCGAAATTGAAATCGGTAGAATGGAATTTGAAATTGATTTGAATTGGGAAGTTATAATTGAAATGGATTGGTTTTGAAGCTGTTTTATTTTGTTTTCCAAATTACTCAGTTATATAAACTATTTTTAAATACTTAAACTATTTTAATCTATTTTAAATCTACTTAACCCATTTTAAATTATTTTAAACTAATTTATCTATTTCAAATCCATTTTAAGATTTTAAGTACTTTTAACTAATTTTAATTATTTAAACTACTTTTAAACTACTTAAAATTATATTCTAAAATTCTAAGCTGGTCAATAAGGTGAAATGTTTATATTTAAATCTTGAATTTAAACACGAATTGGTTAAATGAAGTTGCAACTTAAGTTGAAATTCGAAATGATTTTGAAATAGAAATGAGATATTGATGCGAAAAATGATTTTGAAACGGAATCTTACATTTGAATAGATACGATGATATTTGAAATGGATTTGATTTTTGAAGCGAACATGGTATTTTGATATCAATTATGAATCGATTTGAAATGTAAAAGAGCCAATAGTGTAATAATACGTAGTTATTAAAGAGACCGAGATCGGATATGGACATACTCTTTGTCGATACCGAAAACCACTTTAATAACTATTATACGCGGAGTGTTGATCCAGAATGAAGTGGATGGTTTGGTGAACGCGTTGACTGAAGAAAGAGAACGATTATTGGATGACCCCTGACATGACTAAAACAGGAGCCGCGTTGGGCCCTTGAGGTTCGCCACCTCTAGCGGACACACTTCTTCGATACCATATCTGTTACATTTGTGATTCGATTTGGGTGCACCCCTTGATTTGGGAGTGTTGTTTCGCGGTGTTGGGGTAGCTGCTGGCTATGCTCAACATCAGTCCGGATCACGCAACTACTAGTATCCTAGTTGGTATCGCCTTATGTACCTTGTCATACTGATTATCCTATTCACGACCACTACGTTATGTTTTGTGTTATACCTATGGGGTACCCTCTGATAACCACCAGTTTACGGTGGGGCTTACGGTGCTGTATAGACTATGGCATTATAAAAATGTGTTAAGGGGGATTATGGTAACGCCTTAACGCTATTTTGATACTTTATATTACTGATAGGCATTATCTACTTAGCGTACATTACTACATAGTAGATAGTTTAACGGATCCTTAAGAGATGGAAAATCCCGTAACATCCCTTGAGTTATTGCACGCACGTTGACACTGGATATGAGATGTCAAACCCCGTAAACATCTCTGACGCCGTTACACTCATATTTATTTACGATTGATTTAACTTTCATAAGGATATTTTAGTCCTGACTCGAGTGTTTTGTCTTTTCATTATGCTCGGGTCAGTCCTGAGTTTTCAGATTTTTGAAGATCTATTCTGGAGGATGAAGACAAAGATTTGGTATACTATTACTATTATTACCCTTGCATCATGCCATCTGCTACATTATTTTATTTGTTATGTTGAATATGTATAACTCTGATAAATGTTGTATAAATAATGATCAAAGTATAGTAAACAACTTCATGAACTGTTTATTTGATTATTATATTTTATCGTTCCGCTACAAGATTCTGTGTTGTTTCCTTTCTTTTATTTCTCTTTCCTCTTCTTTTCTTATTTACCCCAATAACCATCTACCCTTTTGAATGCTTTGGAATCGACGTGTGTATTTGATCGTCGGTTTAAACTGTCCAAAAAGGCGGGTCGTTACAATGTCTGACCCAGAATTTATCTTCTGTTTTCTTAAACTCTTGGGTACTCAAATTTTTATGGGTAGCCAAGGGATTCAGGTTAGCTTTGACGAGTTGTAGAGGAGCATTGGAGCAGGAGGCTTCTGCATGTAGATATATAGTTCCGCTGTGTGTTCTCTGTTTTGGTATCTCTTGTTTGAGTTGTATTGAGTTGTATAACTAGATAGGTGTTTATAATTGTCTAGTATGTGATGTATATTCTATGTAACTCTGATTAGGGTTGTATACTATGTAATATTATGTTACTAATATAATTTATTCGTTCCGCTGTTGAGATTCTGATGTTGTTTCTTCTTTCTTCTCTTTCTTTTCTCTTTTCTATCCCTTTCTTTCTTCAAGATGATGTGATTTTCTATGGTAAGAAAGTCGGGTCGTCACAGGTGGTATCAGAGCGCTAGGTTGAGTGAATACCTAGGCTTTGAAGTGATTTCTTTCTTGAGAGAGAGTATTTGTAATTTTGTATGTATGTGTGTGTTTTGTGTGTGTGTGTGTGTGTATACTTCTACCTATTTGTTGGGTTACCCGTACAGGTTTTCCAATATAGGTTATAAAGGTAGATAAGTTAGTGGTGTGTGTAACACGACTACTACCATTGGTTGGAGTTTGAATATTGAGGTTGGAAGTGTATCTGTCGAGACTGTAGACCTAATACCATCTCGAGTGAGTTTTGCTTGGAGTGTAGAGATTTCATCGATCTCTGATGGTAACCTGTAAAGGTTCGGAGTCCATCTTTGAAGTTGGATGAGTTGAATTTGGATCTGTCGGTTGGGCAGAAGAAAATAATGGTATCTTGATACCTCAGGAATTAGTAGCTGTGTGATGAGACACAGTGACTATGGATGTCTCCAAATATTTTTCTTTGGAACAAGTTTAAGAAGTATGTCTACTTCGATGTTGAGGCTGGGTTCAGCAAGATGTTTCTGTCTGGTTTGAGGCATGAGTTTCTCGAAGAGCTTTTGGATTAAGAAGTTTTTGGCTTTGGTGTCAGCAGTGCAGCTCAGAGTGTTCTGTGTGCCAGCAAGAAGGTCTACTAGTTAGCAGTTTTTCTGATGGACTTCAGAAGCAGCAGAGTAGATCCATTTCTTCGACGGATTAGCTAGATAAGTGTAAGCTGTTCTGATTGGTAAAGAGAGAACAATTTTCTTTGGATATTGGACTGGTTAATCGCAAAAGTGACTTGCGATAGTTTGAGTATTCTCTTGAGTTATCAGAGGTTTGTTTGCATCTGGAGGTTGAGTTTTCTTATCGACTGGATTCCAGAAGTGCTATCGGTGGTTCAGTTTAGTCGAAGGATCAGGTGAGGCATCCGTGTTTTCTTTTATGGATCTGTTGGACCATATTTCAGAGATGCGTTGTCCAGTTTGTGCTTGAGTTTTTCTTCTACTCCAGATCAGAGTTGTGCGACGGAAGCAGTTTGGGATGCTTTTGTTTTGTCTTTTTCGGATAGGAGAAGTAGGTTAGTCTTCTGATGTTTGTGGTGTAGAGTAGGTGTTCTTGGTTTGGGATTGATCTTGAGGAGATCATTCTGTTGGGTTGTTTTGGTCCAGTTTGTTTCTTAAGACATCCGTGAAGGTTGAGCTGATCGGGAGAGATGAAGGCAGCCCAGGATCGTCAGAAATGTTTTGTGAATAAGAGATGAAGGAATTTGGATTTCGGAGTCGAAGGTTTGATTTTGGGTATGTTTTCTCCGATCTAAGGAGCTATAGGATTGAGTAAGACTGGGTAAGTCAGCTCCGAGGTGTTTCGGATCTTTTCTGTGTTCTTGTGAGGATTGGTGTTTGATTTTCAAGGTTGAATTGTCAGTTTGGATAACTGGGATTTGATATGTTTCACGTATCTCTGAGGGAGTACGTGTATGGTCTATCTCTGGTTGTGGAACCAGCAGTTCAGGAGGATGTGATTGTTGAGTCAGACTTGTCTGTAGTCTGATATCCTGTTTAGTTTTGTAGATCTAGTTGGATAGGAGCTCTATAGCTTAGTAATATTGATTGTTTGGATTCTGTAGAGTGAGTATCCCGGTATTTATATTTGGGAAACTCTAGAAAATCCTATCCAGAATTTTGTCTGGATAGTTAGATTTGTTTGATTGGGTGAATTGGTTGCTATGGTTGTTAGCATATGTTTGATAATATATGCTTATGTTTTAAAATAAAATCTTAAGATAGATTATTAAATGACCTTTTCTTTTAAATTTCGGGGACGAAATTCTTTTAAGGGGGGAGGAATGTGATATCCCGAAAATTTGGCAATATAAATTTAATAATATGTGTTAAAAATTAAATTGATTTGATAATTTTTGATATTAAAATTTTGAATTGATTTAATAATCATCTTTTAATAAATATTTAAATTGGAAAAATTTATCGTTTTAAAACAAATAAATTGTTTTCTGTTTATAATATATATATATATATAATTGTATATACTGTAAATATATAAGCTTTGATTTGGAATTTAGTAAATGAATCAATTTTCTAATTCTAATTTATTTTTGGTAAATTGGAAATTTTGATTTAAATTTAACATTTAACTTTTCAAAACAATTTAATAAATAATTATATGGTGTATACTTATGATAAATCTTATTTGTTTTAAAATTTTATTCATCTTAAATATGAATTTAAATTAGATTAACATCAAAATTTTGTTTTATTTTCTTTTTAATGCTTGAAAATTTTATATAAGAATTTAAAAATACAATATTAACATGTTGAGTAATAGAAGTGATCTATAATCTCTTTTATAAATCATTTTAATATTGTTTAATTTGTTATTTTCAAATAATAATGATAATACTTAGTTTTTATAATCATAAATAAATTTAGTAAGAAATAGGATTTGTTATGTTTAATTTTAATAAGAATTATATATGCATCTATATATAACTTGATTTTTAAAATTGGATTTGGTAAATTAATTTAAAATTTGAATTTAATATTGTGAAATTTAAAAGAATAAATACATAAAAATATTTGAATAAGCTTATATTTATATTTGTTTTTTTTCATTTCTTTTTAAAATAAAAAAGGAAACTTATATATACATAAGTAATAAATTAAGATTTCAAAGTTTTTATAAACAATTTAAATTAAAATTAAAATACTCTTAATACAAGTGTAAGTTTCTCTTAACACCCTAATATGACATGTGTAAGCCATAGATTAATCAAGTGACAAATGTTAAAATTTGAACAAGTGTCCTATTTTTCGTTTTTTTTTATTTTAATGAGATCGAAAAAATTCTTTTATAAACACATATTTTTCTCACCTCATTTTCTTTTCTATTTTTTTTCAAAACCTTGAGAAAATCTTCAGCTAAGAATTCTGAAATAAAAATAAAAATAAAAATCTGCAAATCTCCTTAAAAACCATCTGAAATTAATCTTCCTCAAAAATGTCTGAAATTATCCTCAAGTCTGAAATGCAAATCATTCTGCAACTCAAAAGAATTACATGCAACTACAACCTCAATTCAAATGCCTGCACTATACTTCATTTATGTTTTGAATTTCATCAAGCCTGCATTTTTTTTGGAAAACATACAAATGAAATCTGGAAGCATGCATACAAATGAAATAAGGGAGCTTAAGTTTGTAGTAAATCAAGATGGAAGCTTTTAAAAAGAAAATTGAAGTTTAAATTCATAAGCAAAAGCAAACTGCAGTTTCTAAAGTACTGAAGCAACTCAAAGTTTTGGAATTGAAGTACATTCAGGTTCCAGCTTTGCAAAAACTAGGTGCTCTGTTCTTTACATTCTAGCGAGTAACATTTTTTATTAAATAAAATTAAGTATAAATTTGGTTGCCTATTTACTCTGGAAATAAGTGTGTGGGTAAGCTCTTTATTAGTTCATTACTGAATGTATGTAGATGTGCGTATTACTGTGAATTCATTTATCTGTGCTTAAGTTCCAGATATAAGAAGTGCTTAAGAATATCCATTTCTTTTGATTTAATATGTGTTAAGATTAAGGATTCAATCAAAATATGGTTGTGTTATATAAGCTAAGTTTAAATTTTATTTAATATAAGAAATTCTGAATTGTCACTGGAATCTCAATAATGCAATAGAACAAACTTTTGCAAGTAGTATTTTTAAATTTTCCAAATTCATTGATTAAAGCTTATAAACTGATTACATGTACAAAGACTTGAATTTTAAAACTAAAATTAGAATTTTTAGATTGAAATTGATTGGGCATTACTGGTTTAACTAGAAAAGGTATTTTGGAATTATACTGTCGATCTAGGAAGTTTGGTTGGCCAGTATCTTTTCTGGTGATGGAGTGTTGATCGAAGTTACAGGGAAAAATGGTAGTAGGTGGATTAAAGCTTTGGGGCGATTGTGATTTTGAATCAAAAATTATAACTCTAGTTTTCACTATTGATCAGTAAATTGATCACCGCAACCCCTATAAGCTATCGAGTTCTTCCAGATTTGAGTTGATGACAGATGGGGTGTGGAGGAAGTAGTGGCCGGAGGCATAGATTCCCTGATGATCAGAATTTGGTGTTTACAGATTCGACCTTTGTTCCAGTTTTTGAGCTCGAATGCTCGTTTTCGATTTAGGGGTTCCGTAGTGTTATTGATGATCGGAATGGTATTGGGTGATGGTCGCCGACTTGCGAGTGTCGTCGCGAAAGGTCGGAGATGGTTGCAGCTTTGGTACAGGTGCACGGTGATCTTGTGGTGTCAGCTGTTTTTGAGGAGATGCTTACTCAAGTGATGTTCGAGCAGAATTGTGTTTTACTCGAAGCTTTAGGTTGTTTGACTCGAAGTCAGGGATGTATGGGCTCGGGTATTTTTGGTTGTTGCAGGTTTTTGTTTAAACCTGTCAGTTGTAGTTCGAATAAATTCAATAGGAAGGTTACTCGAGTTACTCGAGTTTATTTTAGTGTTCTTCAAGCTAGATTAGGTTAGACTCAAATAAATTGTAGCTCGAGTTAGTTCTATTCATGGTTAAGAAACGTGTTTTGTTTTCAAAATTTAAACTGAATTTTAAAAAGTATAAGCAAAGATTTAAATTAAGTTTTAAATCTAATTTTTAATTATGGATTCAAGTTTAATTTGAATATTAAGATGGAAATGAATAAGTTTTTAAATTCAAATTTGTTTAAATTTCTTTAAAGGGTTTATTGTTTGAAAATGTTTTTAAAGAAATTTGAATTTAAATTGGAAATTGAAAATATAAAGAAATGTTTAAACAAAGTTTAAACTGATTCAAATCTGAATTTGAATCTTTGGTTTAAAATAAATTTGAGTTTTATAAATTTAAGTGGTTAACAATTTTGAATGATAAAAATTTAAGTGTTTGAATTTAAAAAGGAATTTGTTTAAAATTCTTGTAAAATTTCTTTTATAAGAAAAGTATTATTTATCAGGTAAATTTAAAGGTTTTAAATTGATTTTAAAATTTGTTAAAGTTAAATTATGATTTAATGATTTATTATGCATTTAATTATTAAGGTAATTAAATAAATAATTAATTTATTTAATAAATTAATGAATGGATAATTACTTAAAGCAATTAAGGGTTTAATCTTAAAAGTTTAAGATTAATTATTCTTAGAATAATTAACTTGTAATTTAAGAATCATTAGTTAATAAGAATAGATCTTAATTAATGATTAGTAATTAATTAATCAAGCAAAATAAAGATTAATTAAGTTACATTTAACACTTAATTAATTAAATAATTAGGGGTTAATTAATGGTTATTATAGATTAATTAATTTGAAATTAATAATGATTAAAATAAGTTAATTATTTTAGAAAAATAATTAATGAATTGTTAATAGTTAATGAAGGTCATTAACTAGGGATTATTTTAATAATTAATTAATGTGATTAATTTTTAATAATTAATTAGATTAATTAATTTAAAGATAATCAATTGTGTAAATTGTTAAGTATAACTACTTATGAAAGTAATTAAGAATTAATTACTTATTGTAATTAATTGAGTTTAATTTGATTAGATTAAGTTAATTAATTCAGTTTAATTAATTTAGGACAATCATTTGATGATTTGTGAAGTATAATTACTTAATGTAATTAAATAAAGAGAAATTACTTGGGAAAGTAATTAATAGGTAATTACTGGATGTAATTAATTGAAGTTGATTGGTGATGGAAGTAATTTTAGTATAATTACTTTGTGAATTAATCAAGGGATTAATTGGAAATGGTTAATTAATGAGTAATTAATTTATTTGGTAAAGTAATTAATGGTAGTTAATTACTGAATGGAGTTAATCAAGGGTGATTAATAATTGTGGTTTAATTAAGATTAATTACTTAATGTAATTAATTTAAATAGAAAATATAATTAGAAATCATTAATGATTATAATTAATGATGTAATTACAAATAGATTTACTTAGAAATAATTAATAAATGAAGGAATTAATTGATGTAATTAATTAAGAAGTAATGTAATTAATTTATAGCTAATTAATTAAGGAAGTAATTAAAGATTAATTACTGTATTTGGTTAGTATAATTAATATGAGAAATTAATTAGTGTATAATTACTTGAATGTAATTAAAGGTTAATTAATCAGGGATGATTAATTAAAATGAATAATTGATTGATGATTAATTAATTGATTGATAATAGTGATGTAAGCAAGATTTATATTGATGAAGTAATTAATTTAATTTATTTTAAATTAATTAGAAATGATGTGATTAATTTAATTCATTTTAAATTAATTATATTTGATGTGATTATTAATCATTGCTTATATGGATGGATGTTGATGTTTGCCTTGAATGGTTTGAATCTCAGTTATGAGATAAGTAATGTTGAGTAATATGGATGTATTGGTTGCATTGTGATGATGATTTGGATTACCTTTCTATAATGATAATATGGATTATCTGTTGTGATGATAATGTTGGTTATCTATTGTGAATCTGTGATTTATCTATCTGTGTATGTAGATAATTGAATTGTTTTAAACCTTTAAAACAACTTGGCCTTAAAAGATACGCTTTGGATTTCGATGAGACCGGGATCGGGTTTTCCATATTTGGATATTTGAAAACCACATCGATCCAAATTAACGATAGGTTGTGAATCTCTTGTGAAGAGTGAAGACTCGAGGTGTAAGGACTATTCGTCCGCATAACTCCGAGGGTGATTCCGAAATGAGTTTGACGGAGTAGTACTTTCAGATTCGAGATAAAGATTCAGAGTGCAAGGGTTATCGTCGTTAACTCTGAGGGTGATTCACTGATTCCAAAATGAGTGTAACGAGATAATGCCTTCGGTTTCGTTCGAACTCGGAAAGAACTTGTATGGATTGAATGCTTTCAGAACATCGTCAGGTGGACGATGAGCATTCTAAGAGATGTGTTCTCTAAAGGTAATCGTAGCCTCAAGTCTCATCAACCTGGAATGGCTAAAACAGGGGAGGTGCAGCAAGGCTAAGTGGGTCATGCCCAAGTAGGACGAGATTTTCCCCTGTCTAGAGGTCCCTTTTATATTTGGCTTAGTGGATGGTTGGAACGTAAGCCAACTGCGGGGTTGTCTTGTTCGGGACTGTCCAGTAAGGGATGGTTCCGGTCTTGTGTTGCGGGGGATTGGGAGTGATCCTAGGTACGTTGATCTAGGCCACGTACTGTGACGGGTGGTACCCCGGTAGCCCTGCCATTCCAAAATCCAATAAGTGCCAACGGTTTTGATTGTATTACCCACTTTTGTGGCTAGTAGCTGGAATTTAATCATGTAACAATATCGGCTATTTCATATTTACTTGAAAACCCTAGACCTATTATAATATCACTGGATTTCCTATCCAATGTTTTGGTTAGCGTAAGGTAAAAACTTTTCCATGTTTATGTGTGGGAAGTCTTACGTGATACCTTTATTTCAAAGGTTTTTTAAGGTTAAGAAACTTTAACCTGTTACTCACACCAAACCCATGTCTGACCCAGATTTTATCTTCTGTTTTCTTAAACTCTTGGGCACTCAAATTTTTACGAGTAGCCAAGGGATTTAGGTTAGCTTTGACGAGTTGTGGAGGAGCAATGGAGCAGGAGGCTTCTGCGTGTAGATATATAGTTCCGCTATGTGTTCTCTGTGTTGGTATCTCTTATTTGAGTTGTATAACTAGACAGGTGTTTATAATTGTCTAGTATGTGATGTATATTCTATGTAACTCTGATTAGTGTTGTATACTATGTAATATTATGTTATTAATATAATTTATTCGTACCGCTGTTGAGATTCTGATGTTGTTTCTTCTTTCATCTCTTTGTTTTCTCTTTTCTATCCCTTTCTTTCTTCAAGATGATGCGATTTTCTATGGTAAGAAAGTCGGGTCGTCACACTACTATAAAACATTTATCACCTAATAATATGGTAATTAAAAATAAACAATCAAATCAGAACAGACAACATATCAAAACATCGCAACGACCAAACAATCATCAAAGTGCGTGGAATATATAAATAGATGCATTTTCTTATTGATGGATATTTACTAAAAATTATAAAAATATAAAATTCATTATTCAATCATGCTGACACACTTTTACATATAAACAGTTCCAAAATCCAGCAAACCACATACCGAATTGTTTGGAATTTCATCACAAATCTGACGGAACATACCGCACATGAAATAAAGGTAGTATGCAAGAGATATGATAATTAGAAGATTAAAGGTTTAAAATATAAAATTATTATTTTTAGGGGCTTAAATATAAAATCTCACCTTCTCCTTCATTTCTAAAATAGACCCGATGTCACCACTTTACAACGTCACCGCGACCACCTCGCATCACAATTAGCCAATACAACCACATGCCTTACCTCGAACCATGCCATGCCTACCCTATTTGAGAACCTCTATCATCGATGTTAGGTCTGGGTAAACCACTACCAACTTCCATCACTTTTTCCAAAACTTCCATGGAACCCACCAGATCATCGCCCTTCGTTCTCCTTTACAAGCTGGTGCCTACGATCACTTCATAGTCGTTGACTCACCATTGATCGTTAAGCCCTAGAATCAATAGTCGTGGATTTTTGATGACTCCATATTTTCCAAAGGATATTTGGGCCAAATATAGTCGAATTTTGAAATAAAAATCCACCACCGCATTCGTGTTGTTACGCCATATGAAATGACATATCATAATGCTTAGTTTCAAATTTATTTGTAAATCACTTTGTTTTGTAATTAGTAGAGAGAATCTCCATTAGTTTAGGGGAGATTCATATTTGAAAGGAGACTAGAAAATGAAGAAGAAGAGAGTGGTGGTCGCCCAAGATTTCTACATAGCATTCTATTTATAGGCGAGAAGGGGCATGTTGGGCTAAGCCAGTCATACAGGCCAAAAAAAATCCATTTTCGAACAGTAATGAAATTTTATCATTTTATATATCAAAATATAATTTTTTTTGATATTTCTAAGCTCAATGAAAATAAAAAATTATTTGAAAACAAAACCTTACTCAAAATTATCTTTGTCATCAATTTATTTTAAAATTAATTAATAACTAATATGTTAAATTTGTAGGTTATTACATTATCCCATGTTGAAAGAATTATGCCCCATCAATTCCCTAAAGAATGAACTACTAAATCAACCTTTAAAACATCATGCTATTTCATATGCTTTAATATAGAAAATATGGAAAAGTATATCAATCACAACCAACCACTTCTCGGGTAGTACATGACAATCGCACAACACAATCAATCATGACACCATAAAATTCATTCGCAATAGTGAATGCAATTTTTTGCACACTCATACTATAATAACACATACATTTTCATATCCATACAATCAAAACTATAGCGTGTGAAAATATCACTCTGTAACGACCCGCCTTTCATTCCATAGAAAGATGCATCATTAAGGAGAAAGAAAGGATAGAAAAGAGAAAACAAAGAAAAGAAAGAAATAGACAACATCAGAATCTCACAGCGGAACGAATAAATTATATTATATCACATAAAACATTTCATAGTATCATATAAAACAGAGTTATATAGCTAATACAACACAGACTGGACAGTTCTAAACATCTGTCTAGCAATTACAATTCCAGTACATCAGAGAAAACAGATACAACTCAAACATAGCGGAACCATTATATATATATATATATATCTACACGCTGAAGCGTCCTACTCCATTATCTCCTCCAGAACTCGTCAGAGCAATCCTGAATCACTTGACTACTCATAATTACGTACCCAAGAGTTTAATAAAACAAAAAATAAACACTCGGGTCAGACATGGGTCTGGTGTGAGTAAACGGTTTTAAAAGTTGTTTAACTTTAGAAAATCCTTTGAAAAGAAAAGGTATCACGTAAGACTTCCCACACATAAACATGGAAAAGTTTTTACCTTACACTAACAAAAACATTTGATTGGAAATCAGTGATATTATAATAGTGTCTAGGGTTTTCAAGTAAATAAGAAATAGCTGAAATTGTTACATTCATTAAATTCCAGCTACTAGCCACAAAAGTGGGTAATACAATCAAAACCGTAGGGTCTCGTAAGAAGAATGGGTTTCCATCAATGGCAGGGCTACTGGGGTACCACCCGTCATAGTACGTGGCCTAGATCACTGTACCGAGGAGTACGCCCGCTCCCCTACAACACAAGACCGGGACCATTCCTTACTGAACAGTCCCGAACAAGACCACCCTGCAGATTGGCCATCGCCAACTGCCACACAACCGAAATATAAAGGGACCTCTAGACAGGGGTAAATCTCTTCCTACTTGGGCATGTCCCACTTAGCCTTGCTGCACCTCACCTGTTTTAGCCATTCCCGATTGATGAGGCTTAAGGTTACGATTACCTTTATAGGACACATCAATCTTAAAATGCTCATCGTCCACCTGACGATGTTCTGAAAGCATTCAATCCATACAATTTCGTTCCGGGTTCGAACGAAACCGAAGGCATTATCTCGTTACACTCGTATTGGAATCACCCTCAGAGTTAACGACGGTAACCCTTGCACTTTGAATCACCATCTCGAACCTGAAAGTACTATTCCGTCAAACTCATCACGGAATCACCCTCAGAGTTATACTGATGAATAGTCTTTACACCTCGAGTCTTCACTCTTCACTTGAGATTCACGACCTAAAGTTTAATTTGGATCGATGTGGTTTTCGAAATCCCAAATTTGGAAACCCGATCCGGGTCTCATCGAAATCCAAACGCCATCATAATGTCCAAGTGAATTTAGTTTAAACAATTAATTTAATTCATCATTATCTATTACATACAGATAGATATTCACATATCAGAATAGATAATCACATTCTTATCTTAAACATATAATCTGTATCATAATCACAAACAGATAATCATCACAACCTGATAATCATCACAAACAAATAATCCATATTATCATACTTTAACTAAGCACCCATATCATACAGATACTACTCATCTCATTACTGAGATCACAACCAGCCACAGAATATCAATATCATACATAAGCAATGATTTATAATCCATCATCTATAATTAATTTAAAATGAATTAAATTAATTACTTCCATCTCTAATTAATTTAAAAAATAAATTAAATTAATTACCATATCTATAAATCCTGCTTATATATCCATAAATTAATTAACCTATTTAATTGATCATTCACTAAGTATTCAACTTGATTAAACATATTTGATTAATCATCCTTTAATTACAATAAGTAATTAGTCTTAAATTAATTTCACAAATTAATTAACCTTAATCATAAGTAATTAACATTTAATTACTTTATTTATTAATTAACTATAATTAATTACATTTATCCTTAATTAATCATATTAATTAATCACTTAATTATTAATTATAACTTAATTAAACAATTCTTAATTACATCATTAATTATATTAATTAATGATCTTTAATTTATATTTAAATTAATTACTTTATTAAAATTAATTACATTTAGTAATTAATCTAACATTTAAAATACAATTATTAATCACCATTGATTAATATTCAATCCAGTAATTAACTACCTTTAATTACTCATAACAAATTAATTATCCCATAATTAATTATCTTTATTAATTAGTCCCTTGATTAATTACAAAAGTAATTATCCAAATTACTTCATTAAAAACATCTCTCACTAATTACATTCCAGTAATTATCACTTATTACTTCTCTAAGTAATATTGCTCCATTAATTACATTAAGTAATTACTCTTATTAAACCATCAATTGATTTCTTAAATTAATTAAAGTAAATTAATTAACTTAACAAATCACATTATCAAAATTAATTACAATAAGTAATTATTCCTTTAACTATTTTTATCAAGTAATTATTCTTAACAATTTACAATTGATTATGTTCAATTAATCAATCCAATTAATTATCAAAATTAATCACATTAGTTAATTACTTAATTATCCTTAGATAATTACCATTATTAATTAACAATATTTTCTTTTATTACTTCTCTAGGAAAATTATCTTAGATTAATTATCATTAATTAACTCTAATAAAAAAAGTAATCCAAATCATTATTTAAAATTAAATAAATAAGTAAGTTCTTTAATTAAATTATCTTAATTATTCTAAGATAATACATTTACTTATTTAATGACTTCATTAACATTCAAATGTATTTAAAACAATACATTTCTAAATTAAATTCAAATTCCATTTTAAAAATTAAGATTCAAAATGTTTAACTATTTAAACATTTATCCAAATTAAATAAATTTAAAATCCTTAAAATAAAAGTGAAAACATTCATTACTTATGTAAGAAAAGTTTAAAACCAAATTACTTAATTTTATCAAAGAAATCAAGCTTTTTAAAATAGGTTGATTATTTTAACTTCTCAAATGAAAGTTAAACACGTCATAATTTTAATTCAAATATTAAAGAAAAGAATTCTTTCAAGTTTAAACCTTTATTTGAAATCAAATTCATTTTTAAATTCTACTTTAAAACATTTTAAACTTATTCAACATTAAAATTTACAAACTGATTTAAATTCAGGATTCAAATGCATAGTAAACTTGAACTATATTTAGACCTGGTTTAAAACTTAATTTAAACCTTACTTAAATTTAAAATCTTCATTTTTAACACTTTGAATTCAAAAGTTCATTTGAATTCAATTTCAAACTTTGTATTATAAAAAAAAATCCTGTTCAAATTCTGCTTCAAAAATTTAAATTCATTCAAGTTTTAGAAACTGCACACTTACAGGTTTTACAACCTAAACCCATACTTACCCGAGACCCCTCAAAATAACTTCGAGCTAAAACCCTATCTCCTTCGAGTCGCTACACGATCTACCCGAGTGCATCATCGAGTAAATAACCCTGCACAACCCCAAAGTTCATCAGAAACCAATATACGCACGGTGCATATGCACCCGCGCTCCGGCCATCTACAGCCGCCATCCCACTCTCCACTAAGTCACCGTCCACCCCCAAACTTGATCACACCCCCAGAAACCCCTCTGCAGTACGAAATCAAACTCCGAGATAACAATACAACCTGGAAACACAACCCAGTAAAACATTCCAAACCTGACAACGGCTAGAAAACCCAACTCCGACCATCATTATCACTGCGACTCCAGCCATAGCTCCCACTACGACCCCTCTCCAAATCCCCAAAGTATAGCAACACTCGGTGCTACCGAGAATCAGAGAACCAAACAAACTTCGATCCCCTTAAAAACTTGGGTTAGAAACCTGGAAACACTATTGCCGTCACCACAACCTTCTGATCATCTACCTCTCAATTTTCCTCCACTCTCACATCAATCCTTCACCCCCAGGCAGAACCACACCAACCCAAAAGCACTAGGCAAACAGATGATTCCAAAAACTCCCAATTTGGTTCAACCAAAAATGCACACTCAATAGTTAATTATAAAATGTGAATTTTGTTTTAAAATTCATGATTTTAAACATGCATTCTAGTTATAAACTTGTTTTAATAATTTAAGGTGTTTGAGATTCTTGCTTTTTGAAAATAATCTATTATTATTGTTTTTCAGAAGTCACAGATCTTAATTTAACTAAATTATAATTTACAAACCTAAATCTATGCTAAACAAACATATTTTGTTTACATAACAATTTCTAACTGAGATCTAATCATGTGGAAATGGATTTTTATTAAACATCCTAGTTAAGAAAACAGAATCAGGTCTGTAGATAACTAACATCACACACATATGCATATTTATGAATATACACAAAACATCATCACTCTACAATCAAGCAAACACGCTTGTTTCTATCAGTACACATGCATAGATAATTTAAACTTTTTGCATTGTGAGATTACTCACTTCTAAAAAGAAACAGAGCAATTCATCCAAGACAGTTTTGATTTTTTTTTAAACAAGCATAAATTAGAACTTGAGTTTTTCTGAAAAACTTGTTTAGCTTTGCTTTTTAAAAGTTTAGAACTGTTTTTAAAATTAGAAGCTTACTCACATTTTAAATGAAGAAGCAGAAGACACTCTGATGCCAATTCACTTCCTGGAACAGATTTGCGTCTGCATCATGAATCTGGTGAGTTTGCTTCCCTTTTGATTACTGTTGAAGTTGATTCTCTTGTTGATTTGTAGGTATTTTAATGAAGAAATTCCTAGCCTTAACGCATGCAGCTGACCCCTATCTTCATTGCTTGTGTTGTACTTAAATTTGATGTTGAAAATTGCTTTCAGATATGCAGATTTTTAATAGGAATTGGGTTTTGTAGATTTGAATCAAATTTGAAGAGCAAGCAGATTGTGATTGTATTTGTTTGTAGATTTAGTATTTGCAGATTTTTAAACATGCATTGCCCTTGTTTTTTTTCAAATTTTGTTTGCAGATTTTGAATCAAATTTGGGTTTTCAATTTTCTTCTAAAATCTAATTTCAGATTTTCATTTTGAAGAAAAGGTTTGAAATAAATATATTGTTAAATTTTCTTATCTAAAATAATAAATTTCAAAAATAAATAACATGCCACTTGTTATATTATAATGTAGATAAATTTACAAGTGTCTTCTTTATGGGTTAAGAGTCTAACACATGTTCTTATTAATATTAAAAGAAAATTCTTAGTTTATGAATGTTTTTAAGTCTTCTTAAATAAGTTCTTATTTACATTTAACATGTTTTTTTAAATGTTTAATTACATTTAGTCTTTAAATAATTCATATAAACTACCTTTATAAAATTACCTATCTTAAGGTTTACTTGAATATTCTTTTAAATAATATTTTAAAACTAAATTTTAAAAGAGAAAATTTAGAAAGAAAAAGAACTTTTGAATTTTTATTCCAAGGTTTAAACTAAAATATTATACTCTAATTTATATGTATGAACTAAGTCTATTTCAAAAGAATTTTTAAAATAAAACAAAATAAACTTTCATTATAAAATACAATTTAAACTATTATATTTATAACTAAATAAATATTTACTTATATTTCCGTTTTAAAATATAAGATAGATTTTCAAACAAGATTATGAAAAGTTTTAATACTAATTTAAATCAAATTAACCAATTCATAATTTATTCATCTATATATATATATATAATAATTCGGAAAATATTCTTATTAAATTAAAATTAAAATTAAAATCAAAACTCCTATTTACAATGTATACACATATATACATTATAAATAAAATATTCTTTAAATAAGCTTAGAAAGATAATTTTATCATTTAAATATTTTTAATTTTGAAAAGAATAAAATACCCAAATATAAAGTTATCATTATTATAAATTCTGAAAAGAATATCATTTGACAAATTAAATAATTATTAATTTTCAAAAGATAAATTTTTCTTTAAATTAGGTTATTAAATCAATATTTCACATTTTAAAATAATTATTAATGAAAATTATTAAATAAGTATTGCCTAAATTTCCGGGACATCACACACTCCATCAACAAAGAGTGAAACAATCTCAATTATAGACAAATTTCTTTCACAAGTCATATCACGCATCTCAATGATCTAACCATGATAGCCTATAGCAAAAGTTCATAAAAAACTAAGGTTGGTCCAAATTTGCATTTAAAAATAAATATATAAACCAACAATTAGTATAGCTCATCAAAACAAGAGCATAAACTCAAAATAACAAGGTATCGTCATCACACTAACCTACCATAAATAACATATGTGTGCCTATCCCTACATTAACTACACATCCACCATAATATGTAAGTCCTCAAAACTATCGATGAACTTCCTCATAGTTTCATCCTCAAAATAATTGGTGTACCATCTCATACTTAGATAACCTCCAAAATAATATATGTGCCCACTTATAGTTATATCCTTAGATATATGTGCCTACTCATGGCAACATTCTCAAGTTAATATGTGGCTACTCATGACTACATCCTTAAAGTGATATGAGTCTACTCATGGATACACCATCAAAAATAATACTACGACTGCATCAACCCATGATTCCCAAACCCTAAAAAATGGTCGAGAAGTATAGACCCTCATTAAGGTCTTGCATGTTGCACTCTCAGATATATAATAACTCATATGACAATCACCAAAGTTAGTGGATACTTAACATCATGGTCTCATCAATTCTCAAAGTAGCTCCTCGCCATCACCAAGGAGAATAAAACCCTTACTAAGGTCTCATACCAAGATATATCTTAAACTCATCTGCCGTCGCTAAGGTCATCTATTCAATGTTGTAGTCTCATTGATGCTCGAAGTAGCCCCTCACTATTATCAAAGCGAGTTAGACCATCATCAAGGTCCAAGGCACATAGGAGAGCATCCTTACATATCCCTATTGTATGAGCACACATCAAAACAACCAAGTTATACACAACCCTTGGTATGTATCCACGTACAAATCCTCCTTGTTCCAACCTTCAATCACATCGAAATTTTGATTCCACAATCCTCTTATAGTAACTTCTTCATTTAATGATAGTAGTGCTTACTCAAAACACCAAAGAGGGATCAACTAGCCCATGCTCGCGATGAATGTTCTACTACATCTTTAAATCAAAACATTCATAATAAAATATTTTCATTTCAAATCAAATCATCCATATTCTCTTCTAACCATTTTTTCCAAAACATTATTCCTTTTTACATTTTTGAAACTTCATTATCTTCTTTAAAATTAAATTAAATTAATTTTTAAGAAAACGCCAATTTATAAAAGTTTCAAAATAATAAACTTCTTTAAAAATCAAAATTTATCCCCTTCTTGAAACCGTAACGCTTATGGAAGTCGGTAATTTATTGTATAAAATAGACTTTGGGAAAATACATGTTAGAAATCCATATTTTAGTAAATATGTGATGAACCTCGTACATGTCACTTTGATTCCTCGGTTCTACCCACAAAATCTTTAGTCACCAAAAATTTTCGATCGCTATTACTTATCTTCAAGGAGTAATATCACACCTCGTTAGTTAACCTGAATACCTAGTCTTCCTTAGCTTAGGAAACTACGTACGGACCATAGAAGAACTTACACCCACCTAAATTGATTTCTAAGTTAGTGCATCTAAATCGAGATAGACCGCTTATTAGATTTATTATACGTATGGAGGTAACTAAATAGGTAACCTCTGACCCAAGTTTATTAAACAAATCCTTTGCCATAAATGAATATGTGCCTCTAACATCAAATAGCGCTCTAACTGAAATATCAAAAATTAAAGCCATACCTTCCAAGATATTCTTGCTTTTCTCCTCGCTAGATGGTCCTCCCTTCGGCCTCCAAATGAAAACACCTTTTCTTGTTGTAGCTCTAGATAATCCTTCTTCTTATGACTAAGCTTATCAAAATTAATTCACTTGATTTAGTCGCTTCTTTCTAATAGAGTACATTGATGCATAATGCCCAAACCAACCACAACTATAATAATTGACCTTATAAATATTATTTCGTGCTTCTCGTCTTTGAACCTTCCCTTTCTATTGCTGGCTTATTTCCCTTTTTCTATGAGTAAATTTCTTCTTCTTATTAGTTTTAGCCTTATGTCACACGCCTCTCCTTTCAGTATGCATAAGCTTATATCATGTTGCTACATCTACCACTTCGTTGAATGGAAATGCTAGATAGTCCATCGTCTTATCACTCAGCCCTGGCCTCAATGCCAAAATAAAGATCTCCACCTTCTTCCTTGATGTTCTTATCAAATAATCCCTAGACTTAGATAGAGCATTAAAATTATGCACATACACCGGTATAGTCATATGTATTATAACACAACAATCCCTTGAAACATGCTTGACAACTCTAATCTAAGGATGAGCAGTTCTTCAAATATCTCTGTAACGACCCGCCTTCTTGAACCGCAGAAGTCGACACTAATACATCCATGGTATTCACGTGCCAAAAAAATAAGTGTCGGAAAGATAGATTGTTAGGGGAAACAAATGAGATAGAAAATAAAAGAAACTAAACAATCACTGAATCTCATAACGCAATGGAACAACATATATTAATCAACATAATACTTTACAGAGTCATTTCCAAAATGATATGTCAGAGTCATACTAATACAAATTATACCCTTGGACAGTTATAACAGTCTGTCCATATCTAATTGATACAAGGTATATTATAGAGAAAACAAGATAATAACTAGCTATCATTGAAGCCTTCTGCTTTAAGCTCCTGCAAAATGCATCCGTGACCTGAACTACTTGGCTGCTCATAAAAATTTGAGCATGGAAGAGTTTTAGAAAAAGAAAACAAAACGCCAGTTCAAACATGGGTCTGGTGTGAGCAAACTCAAACAACTAAATTATTATGTTTAAAATCCTTTTATAATAAAAGGTATCTCGTAAGTCCATGCCACACATAAACATGGAAGGATTTTTACCTTACGATAACCACATTTTTTATAGAAAATCCAGTGATATAATAATGTCGAAGCGTTCAAAATAAATATATGAAAAAAGCCGAAACTGTTACTATTATTAAATTCCAGTATATTAGGCTCTATAGTCAAAACCATAAAGGCACATATTGAAGATTGGATTTCATACTATGACAAGGCATAGGGGTACTAACTATCACGGTATACGTCTAGAAAATGCATCGAGGACCTCACCAGGATCCCCTGCCAACAAAAGACCGGCTTATCCTTGACTAGATAGTATGAAATATATCGTCGCCTCGGTTTCTTTACAACCCTTTTTATTCGAGATCTCATGCACAAACAATCCATAAATATGTAGATGTATCTAGAAAGGTATGTCACACCCTAATGGGAGCGACCCACTTAGCCTTACTATATGTCTCCTAATTTTAGTCGTTCTCGGTTGATGAGGCTTCAGGCTACGCTTACCTTTTGAATAGCAATCCAACTTGGAATGCTAACACTACCCTCAAGGCAGTAATGTAGTGCCAACATTCATCCATACAAGTTGTCCAGGATACGGATAAACCGAAGGCACTACTTTTACTACATCCATTTTGGAATCACCTTCAGGACTAGTAGCAAGCAGCCCTTGCACTTCAATACTCCCTCTTCGATACCATATTCTAGAAGATGTCTTTAGTTCAAAACACTTGATGTAACAACCCGCATATTTTATGATTTTAATATTTAAATATTTTATTTAAATATTTTATCGTTAGTCGGGTTTTAGTCCAAAAAGTTACTTTTTGCATACGGTCGAATTAGGACTCGGAATCACTTCCATTGGGTTCAAAACGCCGTTTGTGTCTTTTTGAGTATAAACTTTGATATGTTTGGGGTTAGTGTAATTTTGTCACTTTTCACTTTGGGCTTTGGGTTTGGTTTAGCCCATTAGCCTAAACTATTTACTCTAGCTCAACCCCCTTCCCTTCATAACTTTACCTTCATTTCCTAACACTCAAGCTTCATCAAAAATGGAGGAAGGAATGGGAAATTAAAACTCCAAACTCAAGTTCATTTGCAAATCCAACATCCAACTCCAAATTCAAAGAGAAGCCATTGATTCTTCCTTTGCTTTCAAGCTACTTCTTCATTGATCTTGTGTAAAGGTGAGATTTTTATCTCACATCTTTGTCTATAGCTATCTTTGAGTGTTAGGTATGAATTTCCTAACACTTATTCATGTGCATTTGCTATTGATTTGGATTGAATTGGTGAAAATCCAAATTTTTAGTGTTTTGGGTTCAAATCTTTAAAAATCCCAATTTTGATGTTTGAACACGTTTTTGGTGATGCATCGAGGAGCCAATACGATCGGGTAGCCTATGGGCATAATCCTCTAGCGTCCGTGCTCGATCGGTTGCAAATTGGGAGAGTTTTTGCACTTCAAACCCCTAGGTCGCTCGGCCTGCACATGCAAGATTCTCGGCGTGCAGTTAGGTCATGCCAACATAGGTCGCACCCTTAGGTCGTTAGGTCGTTCGGACTATTAAGTCGCGCTTGCACCTTAGGTCGTTGCTCGACCTTGTATCCTTTAGGTCGTTAGGTCGTTGATCGGCCTTCTTTACCCTTAGGTCGATAGGTCGCTCGGCCTTGTTTAGTCGTTAGGTCGTACGCCCCATAAGTCGCTCGGCCTTCTCATACGCCTTGTTTCTCCCTTAGGTCGCACGGCCTTGTTTCTCCCTTAGGTCGTAACTCCCTAGGTCGCTCGGCTTGTTTTCTGGTTAGGTCGCGCGTTCGGCCATTAAGTCGCTCTGCTGCTTAGGTCACGCCATGCTTGGTCGCTTGTGTTAGGTCGCTCGCACCATTAGGTCGCACCATTCCTTAGGTCGCTCGCCCCTGCACTTATGCCGCTACCTCTTATGTCGCTCATCTGCTAGGTCGCGCCGTGTCGAGTCGCAAGGGTATTTCCACTTTGATGAATTTGGAATCGAATTCTTTGGATTTCGTTCATGTCTTCGTATGTGAATTTTTGTGATTTGATCGTTTCTACGATCATTTTTGTGATTTGTCATTTTAAAGATATACAAACCTTTACCTCACTCGTACGAGAAAACCAATAAAACGGCTTCGTAAAACTAGTGGTATGAAACGCTTGCGTTTACTTCGTCGGTTAATTCTTGGACTTGTTCGATTGAATCTCTTGTGACAATTTTCGAGTGGAGATCTACAATTTGTTCGTAAATATTTAAGTTAAGCTAGTGGTTTTGGGACATGAATCTAAGCTTATATATTTACTAGGTTACTGTAATTGACACTTCTTGATGATCGCTGATGATCATTTTTGTGATTTAGACTAGCAAATGTGCGATGTCTCTTTGTCTACGAGGGAGACTAACCCCGTTTCTGTGGAGCATCGACTCAATTTGGTGGGGTAGCGACCCATGGTCTTCGGTCCGTTTTGTGGAGATTCGGCTTAAAAATTAGTGGTTAGCAACCATGGAATAGCGTTCCATTTTGTGATACACATGTTGGTGAGTTTTCATGCTCCCGTTTCGTGATAGGCCTCCCCCTTTTTGTGATTTCTGGATTTCCATTGAGGATTTCTGGAATTTGTGTTTTCACCAATTTTCGTGATTTACATTGATAAGTTTTATCAATATTTGTGCATTGGTGAATTTGTGTGTCATTAACTTTTGTGATTGGCATTGATATTATTGTCAATATTTATAGTTTGGTGATTTGGCCAATAAGGAGTATGAGATTCCTTTTGATCTTTGAGAAGATTCTCGTGATATTGATTAATCCCTAATTGATTTTTCAATTGCATACTTATCACAGTATGGCTTTATGGTTATTATATATTTATGTCATATCTCGTATTCTATATCATTTTATCTGATATTTATAGCTAGACTGATCCGTTTATTATTTTCTTATTAAATAATACTCGGGTGAGACCGAGATGTTACAGGTGCTTCTGCTTGACTTCACATCTGGGATTATCACCCTGACTTTTGGCAACTACTTAGATTAGTAGTTTTTGTTGTATACATTTGAGATATAGACTCATAGATGTATCCATATTATTTTGTCTAGCACTTGTAGCTATTCTTTTGTGATATTGTGGATCTTGTTCGACCACTACTCTGATGTACACGTTCATGTGTTATATATTCATATCTATTTCCGCCTTTATGATATGGATGTCTGTGACTAATTTGTGTTATATTTACTTCTATATTTGTTTCCGAAGAATATATATATAGCCATTGTGTAGTAGCTTTGAGTTTGTATCGGTATGTCGGATTTCCGTCCTTAAACAGATGCATGTTGTACTATCTTACATATCGGTGCTCGCACAAAGCAATTAAACAGATGGTCGCTCCTCAACAGCCTTATTCTCCACGCCAGTTGATGGCATTACCCTGTAGTGTCCTTGGCTAGCGTGGGTATTGAGGTGGGGCATCACAGCTTGGTATCGGAGCAAAACTTTGGAACAATGTAGAATAATTTAACAAGGATCATCGTCCTAGGTCCATCTTAGGAGTCGTGCTTTAGGATTTAATTCGAGTCTTCGTACCGATTCATTCTATTTTCTTTATGGTTCCTTGTTTATCTATCAAGACTGCTTGATATTCGTTTGGTGAATAACCTTATCCTTCTTCTTTCTTTCTTTCAAAAGGAAGAGAAATGGTTAGACCTGGCCGTCCCAGCGCCGGTCAATCTCGTGCTACTCCCAAGATGGAGTATTTATGTCTACCTAGCAGCTTCTTGATCTTGTAAGGAATGCTCAAGCAGCCGGATCTAATCGGGAGTCAACTCACCCTCGGTCTGGATTTGCACGTTTGTGCATTGATTATACCAATTTGGGTGGAAAGCCATTCAAGGGTTCTGAAACCATTATTTAAGTCCAGGCTTGGCTGAGAACGTGCGATTGAATCTTTTCTTGCATGAATCTTATTGATCTTCACCGTGTTCAGGTGGCCTCTAGTATGCTCCAAGAAAGAGCATTAAATTGGTATGAGCTTCTGATTTCTGAAATAAATGAAGCGGATCTTACTTGGGAGAAATTGCGGGAACGCTTCGAATTAAAATTTGTGTCAGAAGCTGAGAAGGTGACCTTGGCTCACCGTTTCATTGACCTTGTTCAAGTTGAATCCTCCGTGGCAGATTATGTCGCATCCTTCGAGTCACTTTCTAAATATGGGGTCGAGTACATAAACACCCCATTGAAGAAAACCCAATGATTTGTCTATGGCTTGAATAAAAATCTCAAGAAGCCATTACTTCTAAAATTAGAAGTTTTTTTTATCAACTCGTTGATATCGCTCTTCGACTTGAAGAGGAAGATAAAGAAAGTGATGTTGAAGTTATGGGTGCCAAACCGAACTTCAACAACAAGAAAAGGCCTAATAAGTTCAAAGGTCCTTATCCCAATAATAAGAAAGGGAAGCAAGCCTCTCCGGCAACTAAGAATTCTACCTCTAGTAGTGGGCAATGCTACAACTGTGGTTCTAAGGACCATTATGCGAACAAGTGTTCAAAGCCTCGTACTTGTCGCTATTGCAAAAGCCCAGATCATTATTCATCTTCTTGTCCCAAACTTCAAAATAGGAAGGAGGGAAAGCTTAATGTTGCTCAAGTCCCTGACAACACATCTCGTAGTAAAGGTATTTCTCATTCTATCCTTGATGGAATTATTTTATTTCGTGATCATCCTATTCGAGTTCTTTTTGATATGGGTATGTCCCACTCTTTTATTTCAAAAGAACTTGTTGATACTTTTTCTTTGGATGTTTTGTGTTTAATGACTTCTTTGAGAATTGCGAATCTGGTTGGTGGATCTGCAACAATCGGTTTATTGTGTAAAGATGTCGAGATTATTTTGTGTGATTTTTCTTTCCGAGCCGATTTGCATGTTATGCACTACTTAGGCTTTGGAATGATTTTGGGAATGGATTGGCTTAGCCGCTATGAAGCCCAAATCCTATGTCCTGAGCGGACTATTCATCTTCGACATCCTCAATCTGTTAACTAGATTTCTATTAACCTTAAAGATTCGGATTTCAGCATAGTTGCATCTTTATATTCTTTAAATCCTCATGATGACGATAATGATGATGAGGAAGATATTATTTCTCTTATTCACGTTGTTCGTGAATTTTTCGACAAATTTGAGCCCGTTTTAGGATTACCACCTAAGCGAGCAATTGAGTTCAAAATTAATCTCATCCCTAGAGCTCAACCTATCACTCGTCCTCCTTATCGTATGTCCAATAAAGAAAATGAGGAGATGCGCAAACAATTATCCGAATTGGAGACGAAGCAATTTATTCGCTCTAGTTCCTCGCCTTGGGGAGCTTCGGCTATTTTTGTGAAGAAATCCGATGGTACACTTAGGATTTGCGTTGACTACCGCAAGCTTAATGATCTTACTATCAAGAATAAATATCCTTTACCTCGGATTGATGATCTATTCGATCAACTTAGTGGTGCTAGAGTCTTTTCACAATTAGACTTAGCTACCGGTTTTCATCAGCTTCGTATCGCAGAGGATAGCATTCCTTTGACATCGTTCCATACTCGTTATGGATCTTATGAATGGCTTGTTATGCCATTTGGTTTAACGAATGCTCCGGCTTATTTCGTTGACCTTATGAATCGAGTTTTCAAAGACTTCCTTGATCGGTTTGTTCTCATCTTTATTGATGATATTCTTGTGTATTCTAAAACCGAGGAGGAGCATGAAAAGCATCTTCGGATTGTGTTGGAAACTCTTAGGTGTAATAAAATTAAAAGCAAAATTTTCTAAATGCCATTTTTGGCAATCTCGTGTGAAATTTCTTGATCATATTATTTCCGAATCCGGAATTTTCGTGGATCCTTCAAAGATTGAAGTGATTCAAAATTGGAAGAGACCGGAGAGTGTGACGGAGATTCGTAGTTTTCTCGGATTGGCGGGCTATTACCGTCGTTTTATAAAAGACTTTTCAAAAATTTCCGTGCCTCTTACTAATTTGATAAAGAACGGAGTTAAATACATTTGGTCGGACAAATGTGAAGCTTCTTTTCAGAAATTAAAAGAACTCCTTTCCGATGCTCCTATTCTTGTTATTCCCGAGGGAAACCAAGATTTTATTGTTTATACCGATGCTAGTCGCGTTGGTTTGGGTGCCGTTCTTATGCAAAGAGAACGTGTTATTGCTTATGCTTCTAGGCAATTAAAGCCAGCCGAGATAAGATATGCCACTCATGATTTAGAACTCGCGGCTATTGTTTTCGCCCTTTGTATTTGGCGTCATTATCTTTTGGGAGAAAAATTTATTCTTTACACCGATCATAAATCTTTGAAGTGTCTATTTTCTCAAAAGGAACTTAATTTGTGTCAACAACGTTGGCTCGAATTTCTTGCATCTTATGACCTTGATATTCTTTATACTCCTGGAAAGGGAAATCGTGTTGCGGACACACTTAGTCGTAAGCAACAAGCGGTTGTTTTTATGATGATATCCGAATGGAATGATCTCGGAATCCTATCCACTTATGAGATTCGAGATCGTGTTTCTGATTTATGTTCATCTCTTGTTTTATGTACCCTTAAGGCTCATCCTTCTCTTTTAGATCGCATTCTTGAAGCTCGAAAGCTAGATCCCGAATTGGCTCTTCTTGGCCAAAATTTTAGGGATAAAATTGATATTGAAGGTTCGAAAGACTTTGATATTGATTCTCGTGGCGGTATTCGAAAATTTGGTAGACTTATCGTACCAAATACTAGTAATCTTCGTAATGACATTTTAGAAGATTCTCATCATTCTAAATTTACCGTTCATCCCGGTAGTAGTAAAGTGTATGCAGATATGAAGCGACTTTATTATTGGGAGGGAATGAAATCTGATATTACTAACTTTGTTAAGTGTTGCATGACTTGCCAACTCATTAAGGCCGAACATCAAAGGCCCGGTGGGTTATTGCAACCTTTAGAAATTCCAATTTGGAAGTGGGACCAGATTTCCATGGATTTTATAGACGGCCTTCCCCGTTCTCGTTCGGGTCATGATAGCTTATGGGTGATAGTCGACAGACTTACTAAATCCGCCCATTTTATTCCCGTTCGGTCCAATCGAACCGTTCCTCCCTTCGCTAAACTCTTTATTAAAGAAATTGTAAAATTGCATGGAGTTCCCTCTTCTATTGTTAATGATCGTGATCCATTGTTTACTAGTGGATTTTGGAAGAGTCTTCAAAAAGCTTTGGGAACGAAGCTTACTTTTAGCACCACTTATCATCCCCAGTCCGATGGACAAACCGAGCGTGTGAATCAAACTCTTGAAGATCTTCTTCGTATGTGTTTTCTTGATTTTGGTGGAAGTTGGGAAGATCATATTTCTCTTGTTGAGTTTTCCTATAATAATAGCTTCCAATCTAGTATTGGTATGGCACCTTTCGACGCACTCTATGGAAGGCCATGCCGATCTCCTTCTTGTTGGATTGAGGCCGGTGAGAAGCTGGTTTTAGGTCTAGATTTTATTCGTGATTCCACAGAGAAGATTGACCTTATTCGTCATAGGATGAAAGAAGCCCAGAGTAGACAAAAATCCTATGCCGATAACCGGAGCAAGAAATTAGAATTTTCTATGGGAGATATTGTGTTTATTCGTGTTTCACCTATGAAGGGTGTTGTACGTTTCAGTCAATAGGGAAAGTTAGCGCCTCGATATATTGGGCCATTCCTTATCACCGAACGTATTGGTTCCGTGGCTTATCGCCTTTTATTACCGGCTCAATTTTCTGCTATTTATGATGTGTTTCACATTTCTCAATTACGGAAATGCCTTCGAGATTCCGATTCTATTCTTGAGCCCGGTGTTGTGGAAGAAATTGAAGTTTTACCTAATTTAACTTATGAGCAACGTCCTGTTCGTATTATTGCTTCGGAGGTCAAGCGCCTTCGAAATAAAGATGTTCCGCTTGTTAAAGTCCAATGGTCCTCAAATCCTAAGGATTGCTCTTGGGAATCTAGAGAGTTCATCGAGCGAACACATCCGGACTTACTTTCTCGTGCTCCATGAGGTGAATTCCTTATTTCAAATTTCTTTTGTGTTGATATGCTTTCATGGTTGTTACCTTATATTTTCTTCTTAAATATTGCGAGGACGCAATTTCTTTAAGGCGGGGAGTCTGTAACAACCCGCATATTTTACGATTTTAATATTTTAATATTTTATTTAAATATTTTATCGTTAGTCGGGTTTTAGTCCAAAAAGTTACTTTTTGCATACGGTCGAATTAGGACTCGAAATCACTTCCATTGGGCTCAAAACGCTGTTTGCGATCTTTTTTAGTATAAACTTTGATATGTTTGGAGTTAGTGTAATTTTGTCACTTTTTCACTTTGGGCTTTGGGTTTGGTTTAGGCCATTAGCCTAAACTATTTACTCTAGCTCAACCCCCTTCCCTTCATAACTTTACTTTCATTTCCTAACACTCAAGCTTCATCAAAAATGGAGGAAGGAATGGGAAATTAAAACTCCAAACTCAAGTTCATTTGCAAATTCAACATCCAACTCCAAATTCAAAGAGAAGCCATTGATTATTCCTATGCTTTCAAGCTACTTCTTCATTGATCTTGTGTAAAGGCGATATTTTTATCTCACATCTTTGTCTATAGCTATCTTTGACTGTTAGGTATGAATTTCCTAACACTTATTCATGTGCATTTGCTATTGATTTGGTGAAAACCCCAATTTTTAGTGTTGTGGGTTCAAATCTTTAAAAATCCCAACTTTGATGTTTGAACAAGTTTTTGGTGATGCATCGAGGAGCCAATACGACCGGGTAGCCTATGGGCATAATCGTCTAGTGTCCGTGCTTGATCGGTTGCAAATTGGAAGAGTTTTTGCACTTCAAACCCCTAGGCCGCTCGGCCTGCACGTGCAAAATTCTCGGCCTGCAGTTAGGTCGCGCCAACATAGGTCGCAACCCTTAGTTTGTTAGGTCGCTCGGACCATTAAGTCGCGCTTGCACCTTAGGCCGTTGCTCGGCCTTGTATCCTTTAGGTCGTTAGGTTGTTGATTGGCCTTCTTTACCCTTAGGTCGATAGGTTGCTCGGCCTTGTTTAGTCGTTAGGTCGCACGCCCCATAAGTCGCTCTGCCTTCTCATACGCCTTAGGTCGTTAGGTCGCAACCCCCTTAGGTCGCAGGGCCTTGTTTCTCCCTTTGGTCATAACTCCCTATGTCGCTCGGCTTGTTTTCTGGTTAGGTCACGCGTTCGGCCATTAAGTCGCTTTGCCGCTTAGGTCGCGCCATGCTAGGTCGCTTGTGTTAGGTCGCTCGCACCATTAGGTCGCACCATTCCTTAGGTCGCTCGCCCCTGCACTTATGTCGCTACCTCTTAGGTCGCTCATCTGCTAGGTCGAGCCGTGTCGAGTCGCAAGGGTATTTCCACTTTGATGAATTTGGAATCGAATTCTTTAGATTTCGTTCACGTCTTCGTATGTGAATTTTTGTGATTTGATCGTTTCTACAATCATTTTTGTGATTTGTCATTTTAAAAATATTAAAACCTTTACCTCACACGTACGAGAAATCTATTTAAACGGCTTCGTAAAACAAGTGATATGAAACGCTTGCGTTTACTTCGTTGGTTAATTCTTGGACTTGTTCGATTGAATCTCTTGTGACAATTTTCGAGTGGAGATCTACAATTTGTTCGTAAATATTTAAATTAAGCTAGTGGTTATGGGACATGAAGCTAAGCTTATATATTTACTAGGTTACTGTAATTGACACTTCTTGATGATCGTTGATGATCATTTTTGTGATTTAGACTAGCAAATGTGCGATGTCTCTTTGTCCACGAGGGAGACTAAACCCCGTTTCTGTGGAGCTTCGGCTCAATTTGGTGGGTTAGCGACCCATGGTCTTTGGGCCGTTTTGTGGAGCTTCGGCTCAAAAATTAGTGGTTAGCAACCATGGAATAGCGTTCCATTTTGTGATACACGTGTTGGTGAGTTTTCATTCTCCTGTTTTGTGATAGGCCTCCCCCTTTTTGTGATTTCTGGATTTCCACTGAGGATTTCTGGAATTTGTGTTTTCACCAATTTTCATGATTTACATTGATAAGTTTTATCAATATTTGTGCATTGGTGAATTTGTGTGTCATTAACTTTTGTGACTGGCATTGATATTATTGTCAATATTTATAGTTTGGTGATTTGGTAAATAAGGAGTATGACATTCCTTTTGATCTTTGAGAAGATTCTCGTGATATTGATTAATCCCTAGTTGATTTTTCAATTGCATACTTATCACAGTATGGCTTTATGGTTATTATATATTTATGTCATATCTCTTATTCTATATCATTTTATCTGATGTTTGTAGCTAGACTGATCCGTTTATTATTTTCTTATTAAATAATACACGGGTCAGACCGAGATGTTACAGGTGCTTCTGCTTGACTTCACATCTGGGATTATCACCCTGACTTTTGGCTAACTACTTAGATTAGTAGTTTTTGTTGTATACATTTTAGATATAGACTCATAGATGTATCCATATTCTTTTGTCTAGCACTTGTAGCTATTCTTTTGTGATATTGTGGATCTTGTTTGACCACTACTCTGATGTACACTTTCATGTGTTATATATTCATATCTATTTCCGCCTTTGTGATATGGATGTCTGTGACTGATTTGTGTTATGTTTACTTCTATATTTGTTTCCGAAGAATATATATATAGCCACTGTGTGGTAGCTTTGAGTTTGTATCGATATGTCGAATTTCCCTCCTTAAACAGATGCATGTTGTACTATCTGACATATCGGTGCTCGCACAAAGCAATAACACGGATGGTCGCTCCTCAACAGCCTTATTCTCCGCGCCAATTGACGGCATTACCCCGTAGTGTCCTTGGCTAGCGTGGGTATAGAGGTAGGTCGTCACACTTGAGGTGGATCGAAGTGGTTTTCGGATAGCATATCCGATCCCGGTCTATTCAAAACAACTTTCGATAATTTTCGGTAAACTCAACCCCGATTCTTTAGAAAATAAACAGACAGAGATAAGAGCAGAGTTCACCTCCTAACTTTTTGTGAACGGTTTTCCTTATTATTTATCCTAGAAGAACAAAATGAGATTTATATGCATAGTATATCGCCACCAATAGTAACTATACCATATAATTCTCATGTTTCTCTTAGATATTTCTAAAGTTACGTTTTGGTTGAGATTCAATAGTCAGTTATTTAACTATCAAATAATCAGTCATTCAAACATGATTTGATTCCATATGGGATTCACTAAGCATTTATCACTTAATAATTAATTAATTAAAACTAATTGCAAAACTTAATCAAAAGATCCTTTTAAAACACTATTCCCAAAACCCTTTACATCCCCTTTATACTTGGAAAATATTTTTACTTATCTCAAAATTTAAATATCTACCAAAACATTTAAAATTTCCTTTTCTCAAATTCCATATTAAATGGCTAAGAAATTACCCTTTCAAAACATCACTTGCTATAAAACTCATTAACTTTATAAAACTCATTCACTTATCCCTTGTAAAAATTATTTTTATAAAATCTCTAAAATGATTTATAAAATCTCTTTCCATGTATAAAAATCTTATAAAGTATCCTTTATAAAATATCTATGACATTACAAAATATCATTTACAAAAACTTATTTTCAAATCACTTAAATAAACCCTTTTATTTAGTAAAATCCTTTTTATTAAAACAAGTTATTATTCTAAATACTTTTATAAAATAATTATATAACGTGAAAATTGTTTATAAACTTTCAAACCCCAAATTGATTAAGGATATAAATTAGTTCAAAAACACACTTTATAAATTCGAGAAGAGACTTAGCAATCCCAATGGCATTGATTTACGTTACCATTTAATTTTTTAATTTTGTTTTCAAGTCATTCAACAATTTATTTACATAAGTCACATATATGTAAATACACCTCATATCCAAATCAGAAATATAACATGTCAATATAAACTAACCAGTATAAACATTTCCAAATAACATAATAGGAGGATGGTGATTTGTCCTTCTAAATAGATGTCCAAACAATTCATTTCATATTGTATAATGGTGATTTATTCTACTAACATATGTCCACACAATCAATTTATAACAGAACGGAAATTTATTCTGTTATCATGTGTCCACAAAAAATAAATAATTAAACTATAGTAGAATGCGGATTTATTCTCCTATCAAATGTCCACACAATCAACAATCAATTTATATCAGAACGAAGATTTATTCTGCTAATATTTTTCCACACAAACACAAACAATCATATCATAATTCATTTATAGTCATTTGTTTACTTGATGGTATTGACATTTGAATCCCTTGTGTTCCAACCCATCTTTGAAAAAGAAGTACCTTTAAAACAATTTGGTTCTCAAAACAAAGGATTTAAAAATTAAAACTCACTTTTAAAATGATTAATTATAAGTTAAACTCTTCATTTAATCATAATTAATCTTTATTAAATTTGAACTTAATTTTAATTATAAACTAATAAATAATTAACCTTTAATAAATAATAAATAATCATTAAATAAATAATTAAACATTAATTAATCTTTCATTAATTATTAAATAATAATTTAAACCTTAAATAATATTTTACTATTAATTAATCTCAATTAAATAATCTTCAATTAAGTCTTAAATAATAAATTAAACCATTAATAAATAATTTATATATTGAAAACTTTGAGTAATTTAAATTAAACACATGGTTAATGATTAATTAATAATTAGCCTGTATTTAATTAGTAATTAATTAAAAGTAAATCATAAACTTAACTTATAATTAATAAAAAAAATCATACTTAATAACTGATTAATTAAAATCAATCTTAACCTTTAAAAGGTAATTAATTAGTAACTAATTTTTACTTAATTAAAGTTAATGAACCATATTAACACTTAATTAATTAATACTTATCAAAAATTAATTAATTAATTATTAATTATTAAATCCTTATTTAACCTTTAAAACATTATTATTAGGCTTATAAAACATTTACAAAACAATTTATGTATGAAACTTAAATTTGAAAAATTCAGATTTTTAAAGCAAACCACATCCATAGCGATTATCGCTATGGAAACTATAACTGGAAAATGTTTTGACTTTCCTCCATGAAATATTAACACTTAAACACTTGCCAACTTATCAAAAAACATAGCATAAGATTTTGCATAAACAAACAAGGTTGAAACTTTGAAATGATTTTCAATTTCCTTTAACTAAACACTAGTTTTTCAAAAAGAAATCCAATCATCAATACCATATCGAAGTGACCATTTCCTTAGCATGACATCACGTATACATGCCTAAACATCCATAAACATATCATCATCATAGCACAACCCAAAAATCACATTTTTATAATGAAACACAATGCTTTAGCTTTTCAATTCATAAGTCAATATCTAAATCACAACTAGCAACGTACACATATATTAAAACCATATAATATTCCAACCAAACAACCAAATTATTTTACCTTCCAATATATAATACATATAAAGGTAAAAAGTTTCCAAAATTTAAAGAATTTACTCACCAAAAATCCTTAGGAAACTTGATAAATTTTGGAATTTGAAAAGCTTAAAAAATCACAAATTTACTCGAAAGTAGGTCTACTTTCCCTCGACTTTTGGATATGTAATTCATGGATTTTGGAAAATTGGTCAAATGGAAAGTTTTAGGAAATTCTTTCCTCTACAATTTAAAAAAAACACTCAATTTCAATTTTTTTGGAGGAAGATATTGCGTAATAAGATGGACCATTTTTGGACTTGGATCTCTGAGTCCAAATATACTCTGGAAAGAAATGAGTTTTTAGCGTTGGTACGCTCATAAAAGGAAGAAATAATATAAACAAAAGTTGTAGCCATTGAAATTATACATGGTTTGAAAAAAAAAATCTTGATTTGGATCTTTTAGAAGAAGTTCCGATCGAGTGAATTTGGGTAAAAATGGAGAAATTTAAAACCAATTTTGAAATGAATTTAAAAAGAAATGTGTAACGGCCCATAAAATGTTAATTGTTTTAATAATATATTTAACTGGAATTTTGCGAAATTTTAAATAATTAAATTTTGAGATATAAATTTGATATTTGAAATACGCCTATTTAAACATAGCAACTGGTAAATTTTCATCAGATAATGTGGAAGTTTATTTTTATTGTGTACTTTTATTTAAATTTATATCAGTTGATATTTGAGAATAATAAAATGTTTTTCAAACCTGAATATATGTCTATAGAAAAATTGAAAATCATCTTCTAAGCAAGACGTCATACTTCGTTTCTCCAAATTTTGATTGTTATTGCCCCATCGATCTTATTTTCGACGAAATAACAGTTGAATTTAAAAGTGTTCTGAAATCTAAATATGTCGACATGAGAAAATTTATTTAGAGCACTCTGAATCAGATTATAAAATTCGTTTCGTGAAATCCGGACGTTTCTAGCTCCGTTTGGATTTTTCCGTTTGGAATAGCAACGTATATCGGTACCGATTATCGACATTTGACCGGATGATCATACCACTAATATATGTATACCGTTTTGGTCGTCTCCTCGTGCTGATCTCTGCGGTATATTCAATTCAGCATTTTGAGGTCCGATACGTGACGAAAATAATAAAACCGTGCGTCGTACTGGTACAGAAATTGTGACTTTTAACTTTCCAATCCTTTTCAAATCTTTACCGTACAGCTCAAGCAAATAATCAATTGCATAAATTGCTTTTCAGCTGAAATCAAGGGAATTGGACCGTTACCTTATTATTTTTTAATGGTTGCCCATTTATTTCTGTACATTTCATTTTGCTTAAACTTCTTATTTTCTATTATATTATCCTTTTACCTTTTCCTCTCAGATCTGTTCTTACTCCTACTCCCTTCATTCTGAAAAAAAGTATAAAACAAACTTCATTTCGAAATAGAGCCCACACTCTTCTCCTCACGGCAACAACCTCGCAACTGCCCTCGAGCATCATTTCGCCCATCTTCCTGTCACTCCTCCGCCATCTCCAAGCAGCCCCGAGCACCCCTGGCCTCTACCCCTGGCCTTGAGCGTGCTGCATCCATCAAACCCATACCACCCCACTTTCTTCCGTCCGCCTACGCTAATCACCGAGCCAACCCACCACCCAAGCCACATTTCCACAAACCATCAACACCACGGCCTCTGCCCTATTCCACCTCCTCCTCATTTCCGCCAGCTCCTTTGAGATCCCCTTTCACTATTTCTTCCAAAGCCTTAACAAACTTCCTATTTGCATGCAATTTGCCTATTTAAAGGTGTTATATTTACATTTTTTTATTTGCGTCTGTGTTCGTTTTGATATATTAGTATAAATTGTTTGTACATAATATTATTGTATATAGAATGTTGTGTATAAACTTTAAGCGTTAATATATGTAGTGTATAAGCATTAATTTGTAATATATATAAGTATGTATAGTGTTATTTGTTCGTGTATAAAATTTATATTAGTGTGTTGTTTATGTTACATAAGCTTTAGTAATATATATTTGTTTAATATTGAATACTGAATTATATAATTAATAAAGTACGATAAGTTGACAATTCTGTTATATATTATTTAAAATATAAGGTATGTAAGCATGATTGTAACAATACTATGTGTTAAGTTATATATCTATTTGTATGTATGAAGTATGTATATGTTCATATTTTTTGTTTATATATGTGTTTAGTTATATAAGGTTATAGTATATTTTATTCTATAGTACGTAAGTCTGCACTCGTATGTATGTATGATATATATACAAAGCTTTCAAAAAGTTTTGTGCACTTATACTTTACTGGTCGGTTAGCCTGCATATATTTGCTTTTATTTTGAGTATAAATTATACTAGTTTTGTAATATATTAGTATATTTAATATATTTTAAAATATATGTTTTAATATTTAGCTTTAGGGAAATTTTATAATATATATATATTATCCGTTTGTATAAATTTTTGTATAAATTTTGGTATTATATACATATGTCTATCACACGTATGTACACTTGAGTTTGATTTTAAATTGTATTATGCATGTGTTTAAAACCATGATTTTGGAAATATATATATATATATATATATATATTTAATATAACTTGTGCTTAGGTTTATTTTGATTTGAAATTAAATATAATATATTTATATATCTTATTTTAAATGTATGTCTAAAACCGGTTTAGAGAGAAGTTATAAGATATATTTTGTTTCGATGATTCTGATTCGATTTGTTTTCATCGATCCCTGTTATCAGCTTTCCTATCAAATTCGTGCAAATCGTGCTTTCCTTCGAAATTCGTGCTTGGAATTCGTAACTTGTCCTATTGTCATACTCTCTAGCCTCAAAAGGTGAGCAATCACTCACGATTAACGTTATTGTACTTATTAAATTAGATTTCAATTAAAATGACAATCGAAATATGCCGCTGTAGTTATTTAAGTCGTTATTTATGCTATTATTCGTATTGTTCACCGATGGGATATAACACCATGTCCTATTATTTATATTTATTTGTTACTGATGTTATATGCCTATTGCTGATATGTTGAAATTTTATCATATCGTCGTCACTCTGCAAGTTCCCTGTTTGTATAGAATTCACTATGGGTTGAAATTATACATACCCGAATGGACTTTAGAATAGGAGAAAATCGTTATGGGTTGAAATGATGGACCCAAGCGATTTTCATTTGAATTGAATTTGGGATTGCGGGTCGAAATGATTTCTACCCATATATATTTAACTTACGGATTGAAATGATAAATATCCGTACCATCTGACCATAGGAGAGAAATTTTTATACAGACGCTGTTGGTCTATATATAAATATTTTGAAAATGATTTCTATGGTTTTGAAAGGTAATATATATGGTTTATTTAATATTGAAATATGTTATATAAATATGTTTAAATATAAAGTAGATTCAATAATAAACCTAAATTATAAAGTTGATTTGATTAATATAATATGTTAAGTATTATACTCTTAAATCGATTTTTCAATGATTTGTAAGTAAGGATAATAAGGTTGGATTGATTAAAATTGTAATTAGTTAAGAATCTTACTTAATTAAATCGTTTTGAAACTATTTTTTGAGATAAATGTGTGATCCTCTAAAAAAGAGGAGAGCACACATGAAGCTATATATATATAACACATAAAATGGAGCTGCCAACATGCCTGGCAGGTGACAAGCCTAAGTACTAGAACAAATAAAGAAACAAGTACCTCTATAATGAGCTCCGGCAAAGCCACTGCCCATTACACCATAATAATGAGCTCCGGCAAGGCCACCGCCCAATATTAGGATGTTAGAGGTACCTAAACTAAACAAGAAATGAAAACCAGAGGTACTGAGAGACAGCACCATTAAAAAGAACCTCTAAGTAACTGCCTCAGAAGAGAAAAGCTAATCTCGAAAAAGAAATGATCCATGAAGGAGAACTCCAAGAAATGATCCATAAAGAAGTACTCCACTCTGAAGACAAGGTAAATCAGAAAGAAATGCCTGACATAATCAAACTCCTGGGAATGACTATCCGGCACATTTGTACGAAGATGCTAGCTATCCCGCAAACCTGAAAAGAGAAACTAGCAATCTATCTAATCCAAACCTAAAAAAACTAGGAAAGCATATTAGTAAGAATCACATAGTTTTTATTTGTCTACCTTTTATTTTATTGGTTCATATTTTCTTTGCATTTTAGTTTTGTTAGTTTTTAGTTCTAATTTATTTTGGCTTTATTTTTCTCATTTTTTTTATTCTCACATATATGTATATAAATAGAAATTATATACATATATGTGAGAATAAAAAAATGAGAAAAATAAAGCAAAGATAAATTAGAACCAAAAAATAACAAAACTAAAAAGCAAAGAAAATATGAACCAATAAAAAAAGGTAGACAAATAAAAACTAGAACAAAACTACAATAAAAATAAAAACAAAACTAGAAGCCACTTTAAGGACCTATAGTAGGAATAAAATTATTATGTATCATGTGAGTATCAATTAAAATAGAAATGGTATTAATATAACTATTATTAGTGTCAAAATTATGAATGTTATGTTTAAATATGTTAATATTATTTCTAACCTTGTTAAGATATTCCTTAAAATAATTATTTTTGGCTAATCTATATTTTGGGTTTGAAACCCAATTTAAGTAAAAAGACGAAATTAAAAAAATCAAATTATTACCGTGCATATTGTTATTATTAAAAATTCTGATTTCTCTCAAACCAAATGTACCAACTAGATATAGTGAACAAAGAATCAAGCAAGTATCTATTATCCCTATTAAAATTAAATCTAAAAGTGTTCCAATAGAAAAAACAATCAGTAATTCTAGAACTAATTTTAAACTCAAAAATATTAAGGGTATTCTTAAGAATAGAATAAGTATTAATGCATTCATAGTAAATATGATTAATATCTTCCGAAAATGCGTTACAAAAATAACACTTATTATCAATGTTAATATTTTTCTTTTTTAAAAATTCAATAGCATTCAATTTACCATGAATGATAAGCCACATATGGATTTTAGATTTGGGAGGAGCGTTAGACTTCCAAATAAATTTAAAACAATTATTATTTACTCTCGTAAAGTTAATAAATTTGTAAAAGGAATTAGTAGAATATTTCTTACTCTTATCCCACTCCCAACTGAAATAATCATTATCATTGTCAATATTATAAAGATTTAATCTACAATAAAGCAAATTAAGCTGTCTAAGGGTTGAGCCTACTAAAATTCTGTTAAAACTGAAAATCCAAGGAGGGTCATTTTCAGAGTTAAAAACTTCAGATATAAAAGCAAACTTAAAGTTACAAATATCATACAATTCTTTGAAATCATTTTTTTGAGGAGTGGCGTAAATCTAACTATCATGCCAAAAAGATGTATTATTACCAGAGTGAACAATAATATTAACACCTAAGTTAAAAATCTCAATACATTTTAAAATTGATTTCCAACAATAAGATTGTTTACGTAAAATCGAAGGATTAATTTGATATAGATTATTAGTACCATTATAATAGTATTTAGAAATAATCTCCTTCCAAATGGCATTATCATTAGCATCTCTGAATTTTCATAACCATTTAGCAAGAAGAGACAAATTCATATTTTGCAAATTAATGACTCCGAAACCACCATCCTTTTTGGATTTACAGACAGTATCCCAATTAACTAAACATTTTATGCAACTATTTGGATTTTCGCCACTCCAAAGGTAATCTCTTCTAATCTTGTCTATTTTATCTATCACCCAATCAGGAAAAAGATGCATAAACATCCAATAGATAGGGAGAGCTGATAAAATGGAATTAATTAAAACCACTCTACCTGCTCTAGATAGAAATCGCCCATTCCAGCTAGTAATCCTATTTTTGATTTTGTCAATGATTATTAACCAATCATTGTGTTTAAGTTTTGTAGGTCTAATAACAAAACCCAGATAGTCAAACGGAAAATTCATAGTTTTACAATTCAATGTATTGGCAACTAAATCTTCAACTTTATCAAAATCGTTTAAGACTAAAACAAAACTTTTGTCAAAGTTTATTTTTAAACCTGATAGGAGTTCAAAACTGTAAAGAATAAACTTAAGAGTAATAATGTGTCTACGAAGATGAGAGGAAAAGAGAAAAGTATCATCTGCAAATTGAAGGACTGATAAACCATAACTCGAAATATCATTACTTATATTACCCAAAGGGCCATTATTAACTGCATTTTTAACAATCTTAGAAAAATATCGGCAGCTAAATTAAATAGAAGGGGTGATAAAGGGTCCCCTTGCCTTAAATCACTTTTAGATTGGATTTTATTACCTAAAATACCATTAACCATAATACTAGAATTACCGGTTTTAAGTAAAATCGTGATCTAGTTAATCCATCTATTACTAAAGCCTCTAGCAAGAAAAATATCTATAAGAAAATCCCAATCAACCGAATCAAAAGCCTTAGCAAAGTCTAATTTTAAAATAGCACAAGTAATATTATTCTTACAACAATGATTAATATATTCTTGAACATCTGCCACACCATCTGTGATATTTCTTCCTTTTATGAAAGCAGATTGTGAACAGTCGATTAGATCATTCATTTTTATACTAAGTCTATTAGCTAAAACTTTAGAAATAATTTTAACTGAGCAGTTGATTAGAGAAATTGGTCTAAAATCTTTTAAAGTACTACACCTACTTTTTTGTGTAATAAAATAACATTAGCAAAATTAAATCTACCTAATTGAAGATTACCATTATAAAATTCATTAAACATATTAAATAAATCTAATTTAATGACATCCCAAAAAGTTTTATAGAAGAAAATTGGAAATCCATCTAGACCCGGGGATTTACCACCCGGTAAATCAAAGATGGCTTTTCGGATTTCTTCTTCAGAAAAAGGAACATCTAATTCAGTAAGATTAATATTAGAGACAGTCGGATAAAGATCGTTCCATCTAACACTAATTCTATGTTTATTTTTATTACCAAAAATATCTTTATAATAATCTGTGAAAGCCTTATTGAGGTCACTTTGGTCAACAAATTCCACATTATTAACTAAAATGGAGTTAATAGTATTACTACGCTTTCTACTATTGGCAATATTATGAAAAAATTTGTTGTTATTATCACCTTCATTGATCCATTGAATTTTTTATCTTTGTTTCCACATAACTTCCTCTTTTTCAAGAACAGAGTTAAGCTCCTCCTTTAGTTATTGAGAACATTCCGCTCACCTTGACTTAAATGTCTAGTTTCTTCTAACTTATTAAGCTTAAGCATCTCATTTAGAATATTCTCTTTTTTAATTTTAATGTTGCCAAAAATGTTTTTATTCCAATTTTTAAGGAAAGTTCTAAGTTATCTAAGTTTTAGAACAAAAGCTTTAGCTGAATTATCCCTAAATTTAACACTATAAAGAAACATAGACGACCATTTGTTGATAATAAGATCTGAGAAGCATGGTTCATGAAGCCACATTTTCTCAAATTTAAAAGATCTACTAATCACTCTATGGCGATCGCAAGTAAGGATAATGGGACAGTGGTCTGAAAGAGTGTAAGGCAAACCAGACACTCTACAAATTGGAAATTTATCCTCTATTTCAACGCTAATGAAAAACCTATCTAAGAGAGCCATAAAGGGTGATTCCCTATTATTACTCCAAGTAAAATCTCTATTAGAAAGAGGAATTTCAATCAAATTAGAATTATTAATAAAAAGGTCAAATTCCTCCATGGCAGAGTAATCTCCCTCTCGAGGAGTACGCTCACCAATAAAACGAGTAACATTAAAATCCCCTTCCAAAATCCAAGAACCGCAAAAGATCTAAATTCAAGACATTCATTCCAAAGAGTACGTCTCTCTATTTTAGAATTAGACCCATAAACATTAGAAATGTTTAGAAAAGAGTTATCTGTTAGATTAATTAGAATAATGTGTAAAGAATGCTGTTTGTAAATACATTGAGGTAGTTTAAAGAAGTTGTCTCTCCAACCAATCATTAAACCCCCAGAAGAACCCATAGAAGGTTAAAAAACCCATTTTCTAAAATGATAACCACCTAACCTTCTATAGAAATAAAAATCAGGACAATCAATTTTAGTCTCTTGAAGAAGAGCAATATCGATAGAATGGTCTTTAAAAAAAATTCTAACTTATCACACTTATTTAAGTCATTCAAACCTCTTATATTCCAACTAACAATCCTCATATGCTAGCTGACATGACCCTATCTAGTTCCTTATTTCTAATAAACTCGCAGTCAGTCTCAATATCAGTGAAAATGAATGCTGTGTCATTAGCTAATTGACTAAACTCGAAGGAAGATAAATTATCTAAAGCATAAGGTGAATAAATTCTACCCAAACAAGAAAGCATACCTGAGCCTGGATTCGTAGTACCGCTCACGGTACTCGAATTCGAGAACTCGCCTGAAGTTCGAGAGTGGCTATCCTGAATCCTAACACTGCAACGGACAAAGCCAAAAGGATTCATGACCTTTCTACGTCTACCTCTCCTAAAACAGGAAGAAAAAGAATCTGAGCGAGCAGCTAAAGCAACCTCATTCAATGAAGGATGAGAAGGGCCTATACACAAACCACCAAATACAGTTTCTGCCAAGTGACCCAGTGGTGACTGACCATATTAACAATAGAACTCATATTATCTTCAGAAAGTTCAGATATATGGAATACTTGCGAAGATAGAACAGTAGAACTATGCGAATCATGCACCTCAGACACCATATCAATAACAGGCGAAGAAAGATGTGAAGAATCATTACACAAACCACCTGCAACATTTTCTGACAATTGAAAATTCTGACTAACAACTGCACCCTTCTTATTATCTGAAAACACTGCCATCTTCATGCTATATACCAATTATCAAATTTGATCAACCTGCTCCAATAAACGGTGTGCATCATCATGCACATCAGACACTACATCCCTACCTGATATAAGATCAACGAAAACAATATGATCTTCTAAAACATAAACCATCTCTGTACTAAAATGAGAGTCTGCAGTTAAAATCCACTCTTGAAAATCCCCAAACTGTCGCAGCATTATGTCATCATCAATAGTAGACCCGCCAATGGTTTGAGGTACCTCAATCACTTTCATAAGCTCTTCTGCCCATTTACAGGTATCAAAGCTGCCTATTTTGACCATAGAATCAGCTACCAAAGGCATATCAACATTCAAATTAATCAATCTCCAGTCATAGTCAAAAACTTTTGCAAATTTAAAGAAACTCTCAACATCATTTTGAAGTTCACAATCACAATCCGATATAAGATACTGATGTTTGAAAGCAACAGAGCAGTTTGAAGCACTAATATCCACATTATCAACTGAGGGGCAAACTTCTACCTCATTTAAACAAACACAATCACAATCTGAAGTTATCTCTGATTCAAGACAATCAAATATGTTGGGGGAATATTCAACATCATCGGAATTCGCAAAGCACTCTGAAGCGATCTCTGATTCAAGGCAAGCAAATTTGTTGGAGGTAGAGATCATAAATGGATCCATTTTTTGAGAAGGTCTTTGGAAGGATAAAACCACTTTTCGAATTATCCTTTGTCACTGATTTGAACACATTAATACAAAGATCAACATCAGGATCAAGCAAGATAGGATCCAATGTAGGAGATTCTGTTCTTCTATCCTTTACAAGAATAACATTTTCGTCTAAATTTGAACAGGCGAAATTAACCTCTGAATTGACTGTAGAATTAACATTTTCGAACAGATCTTTTGGAGTACTTGAGCAATCTCGATTATCCTTGCCAATGTTTGGCGAATTAACAATGTTAAAATGACATAAATGATCGTCTAAAAATATCAAATATTCAAATCTTTTGTGATTGAGATAATTAATTAATATCCCTCTCAAATGGATGAACTTTAAAACAAATTTGAAACTGTTCTCCACTAACAGATCTGAAGAGATTGTAGAAATAGAAGTAGGTTCGATTTTTCCAAAATAATTCTCAGGATCACCAAATCCTGCTATGCAGCCCTTACCAATATTCAGGGTATTAACAAAATTAAAGTGAAGAAGCAAATCTTCCAAATACTTAAAACCTTCAACTCGATTCTGCCACAAATGACCAATCATAATCCCTTTCAAAATCATGATCTTTAACACGAATTGGAATCCATTTTCAACCAAAATATCTAATAAAACAGAGGTGCTTGAATTGGACGAACACCTATTCCTCTTGTGACCAAAGTTGCCGCAGTTAAAGCATCTGACTGGATCACGGCATTGAGACGCAAAATGTTTGCTGTCACCACATCTAAAACAAAAAATATTGTTAGTTTTAGAATCTATCCATCTTTTGGTCGATGCTTGAGGCCGCGAATCTCGAAAGTTAAGAGATGGCAATCTGTCTTTGACTACTTGAGCGTAAGAATGTTGTCGAGGCAAATCTAAATCCTTAGCACTGAAATCCAATGGCGACTAAGGATGATTAAGAGATGAAGGAAGAAATCTTTGATAGCGAAGACAAGAATCTGACGCAGTCGCCATTTTTTTCGAATGATTTATTAATAATCGATTTTAAACTATTGTAGTTGGACTTTGTGGATACGATCTTATAACTTTATTTTGATTTAAGTAATTTAATGGATATTTCAAGACTAAAGAAATCAAAGGTAATATATATAGAAATTATAATTTAAGGTCATATAAATAATATTGAATTTATTAAGGGAATATATCAAAACTAAATAATAGTGAAATCATACTTGGAGATAAATGCGATTATAAAATTTAGTCTGTGAAATGTGGGATATTTAAAGTTTCGAAATATATTGACTTTGGATTACATTGAAATTTAATGGTTTATTTATGGGTTGAAGCTATATTTGAAATCGATAAATTTGTATTTTGTTTAGTCAGAAACTGAATCGAATGGAAATTAATAAATTGAGATTGGATTAAATTTGAATGGGAAAGTCGAGTTGATTTTTAAGCAATCTGTGAAGTTTGAGGAAATTACGAATACTTTACTTTATAAATTATTTTAAATATACTATTTTGGGAAATAGATATATTTGAACTGAAATGATATTTTGGTATAAATAAATTTGAAATGACCATGGTGTTATAGTGTATATTTCCGCATTATGGATAGTCCCATGGATTCTTAGAGGATGTTTATCCCAAACATCCTTTAAGTTAATTATATTTCAGTTGATATTTCACTTGAGTTCGATTTATAGATATAAGAATGTTAATCCTGACTCAAGTGTTTTGTGTTTAGCCTTATGCTCGGGTCAAACCGAGTAATTCAACATTTGAGACTCACCTTTGGAGTTTGAAGCTTCATTTGGTGATCCAACTATCGATTCATCTTACAGCCTTTCCAGTTGATTGGTTCAAAGAAGTCATCTGCTCATACTAGAGACTTCACTGTATTTGAGATATTCTATTGTAATTTGTTTCTAACTCTGATATTTATATAGTAACTTCATGGACTATTATTTATATATTCCGCTGCATTGTTTTATATTACTCTGTGTCTGAGATTCTGTGGTTGATTTATTTATTGTATATGCTAAGTTTTGCCAAATTTAAATTAACAATCTTACATTTTGAACAATTCAAGTCCGACGTGTGTGGATTCCAATGGTTGAAAATATCAAGTCATTACCGTTGGTATCAGTGCTTTGGCTCTAGGAAAACTTAGCATATATAGTAAATTTACTTGTGGAATTACTTTCGCTCGAGCCTATCTTCGGATCAGAATCCTAAATTGACTAGAGTTCCTCTAATTTGAACTCTCTATCTTTGTTTTGAAATTCGTTCTTGCCTCTCCCTATTTATATTCCTATATAAGTATATCCATCTTCTATTTTGAATTTTAATTATCTCATCTACGTTCGAGTCCTTTCCCTTTGTTTTAAATCTCCCTTGATTGAGGTTCACCTTAAATTTTGAACTTCTATCTTGTTTGATTTTGGACCCATTGAATGATAGGTAACTATTTTATAAAAGGAAAAATCGGAAGAGCAGAAAGCAGCCCGTCGAGCACAAAGAGCACTGGCCCGTAAGAAATGGGAGGTGGCAATCAAGGAGCAAGAGAGGCTGTGGAGAGAACGGGCAGAACCTGGTCCTTATGACCAAGTCATTTGTTATCCGTGTCTGGAGAAGGGACATTATGCATCCATGTGCGGAAAGAGAGGTAAAGGGAAGAAGGAGGGCAAGCGCTTTCGATCTGAGATTTTCTGTTTTAAGTGTCGTGAGAAGGGACACTTCCCAAGTCATTGCCTGAAGGTGAAGAAGGTGAAATCGGCGCTCACTACATCAATTGACCAGTCAACCATTTGCTACCATTGTAGGCAAACTGGACATATAGCCAGAGATTGTTCTGAAAGACAACACGGAAGGAAAGCTGTGTTGCGTCCTGCTCGAGCTGATGCCTTTCCAAAGTTCATTAGGGAAGATGGGAGAGTAGTGTACTCGTGCAAGAAATGTCATAGTTGGGGGCACCTTGATGTGGAGTGTACTAGACCCTTGGAAGCACCACCCAGCAGAATTAATACCGATGCATTGTTCTTGTAGAAGAATGGATAAGTGGAGTCTGTTTATTATCAGTGGTATAAGTTAAATTGTATTAAGCGAACTCTATTATATCCTTTACCTAGTAAATGTCGACGTTTCGAACCTAAGATACATAATTATGCTTTAGCATTTCGCTTGATGAGAATTTGTGATTTTTCACTAATGAAAGGAATTCCTTTGAATTGATATAGGTTAACAAACCTAGAAATCCTGGTTAGGATTCTCATTAAGTAGGATCCCTTTTGAATTTGACTTCGACCTTATCTCATTTCGGGATTCATTCTAGAATCATCCTTTGAAAAATCGGGTTTGTTTGTGTTTTAGAAATTGTTTTATATATCAAAATTATTATTTTGATAAGTATGATTATATTCTATATATATAAAACGGAAAATGTTTTCAACAGGGATTATGTACCTTTTAAAAATGAGAATTTGAAATTTCGAAGGATCGAAAATTTTGAAAATTTTACAAGAAATTTGATTTATATAAAAATGATTTATAACGGAAGGGTTTTGAATTTGAATTTCGAGGAATTGAACTCTGGTGTTTTGAAATTGGATTTAAGATTTTGGAAAATATATAATAATAATAATACGATTTAAATGTATTTTTCGGATAAGAAATGTTTCAAATGAATTCCAATGATTTCAAAGAAGTTTCAAAGAAGTTTTCAAGAAGATAGAAGTCAAGGACTCACTTGTGTCGATGGAAAACATTTTCGGTGATGAGTGCACCAATCATCGACATTGATTTTCAAGTTTCAAAGTGGGGAGAAGCCACTTTAGTAGCTTTTCTAGGCGAGTGATTTTTGAAACCAATTTTGATTTAAATTCTGAAGGATGATTTGATTTTCGAAAGATATATGTACATATATTTGAAACTATTTGAAGTGAACCAGTGTTCAGGACTCGAGTTTTGGATTTGTTTTGGTATAACCCTACATATTGAAATTGAGAACCTTGCTTTACTAAATACGTGATTTGAGAGTTATCGAACTTATGTAAAATTAATTTGTATGGTATGAAGTTGATTTGAAAACTATTGATTTGGAAAGGTACTCAATTTGAAAAGTGAAATCTTATATAATCGAAGTCTATATAAGTGTGATTTGTTATACTATTGTTTTGGAAAGTATTCGATTTGAAAATGAAATCTTATATAATGGACTTTATATAAGTAAGATATTTCAAATTGATTTGAAAAAGGTACTATATGATACATATTTTCGAAGTAAAGATATGGAAAGTGCCTTCTGCTTGATATCCGCTTTGTGGCCGCATTGTGGATTTATTCTATCGATATTATTCTCTCTGATTTTATTTTTTCGGATGTGATACTCGAGTGTCCTACCATGGCGTGACCTATGGTCTTTTTTTGGGTAGCGTAATCTGCAAGGCAGAGATTGCTTAAAGGGTACGGATGTTTCCTAGGGGATCCAGGCGTAACTATTGTTATGTATCCTGCGGTCTACCGGTTTTGTTGTCGTGGCGTAATCCGCAAGGCAGAGATTGCGCAAAGGGTGTGGTTGTTTCCTAGGGGATCCAGGCATAACCATTGTTATGTATCCTGCGGTCCATGGGTTTTGGTTATCATGGCGTAATTCGCAAGGCAATGATTGCTTAAAGGTATGGATGTTTCTTGGGGGATCCAGGCGTAACCATTATGTATCTACGATCCAGGTGATTTGTTTGGATTGTACTTTCCATATCGGTTTGAAGGTTTTTAAAGTATTTTCACTGGGTGTTGAAATGGGTCTACTAAGTACTTGAAGAACTTTAGCTTTGCGCCTGATCAACGCATGGCCAGATTCTGCAAGAACAAGGATAAACTAGTTGAGACATCAAGTTTTAAAAGTATTTTCGAAAGGAAAATTTGTTTCGATATAAAAATATTTTATTATAAAAGTTTTCAATTAAGGTATTTTATTATAAAAGTATTTCCAACAAAGGAATTTTGTATTAATATTTGAAATTGGAATCCTTATGGTTTGAGTTGACTATTCGTTCCCGATACTATTCTTTTGAATCTACCTTATTTGCTCAGCTTTATTTATCCGCCTATATTCTGTTTTTCCGAATCTACCTTCTTTCCTTTTAGAATATATCCTTTAAAATATTGTTTATTTGTATACGACATAGTTTAATAGAATTTTTTTAGTGTTATGAATATTTTAGAAGTTATTATTTAAATAAAACATATTTAAGGAAAATGATTATTGATTTATTAATAATTTTTGAAAAGTATCTTGACATAAATTGATAAATTTATGAATTATGGATTAAATGATTTCAAATGACTTCTTTTAAATATAAGTAATAATGTAAATAATTGTTTTCAAATAAGTTTGAAAAGTTTTAAAGTATTAAAGATAATTGAATTGCAAATGAATTTTTCAAATGAATATTTCAAATGAATATTTCAAATAAAATTTATATAGTTTCAAATTAATTGTTTAATCTTGACTTTCAATCTACTTTTATTTCTGCTTGTTCTATTCTCCTACCTCCTTCGTTTTCTGGTATAAAAAGTTTTAAGTGGGGGAGAGTGTAACGACCCGTAAAATTTTAATTGTTTTACTAATATATTTAATTGGAATTTTGTGAAATTTTGAATAATAAAATTTTGAGATATAAATTTGATATTTGAAATACGTTTATTTAAACATAGCAACCGGTAAATTTTCATCAGATAATATGGAAGTTTATTTTTATTGTGTAATTTTATTTAAATTTATATCAGTTGATATTTGAGAATAATAAAATGTTTTTCAAACCTGAATATATTTCTATAGAAAAATTGAAAATTATCTTCTGAGCAAGACGTCATACTTCGTTTCTTCAAATTTTGATTGTTATTGCTCCATCGATCTTATTTTCGGCGAAATAACAGATGAATTTAAAAGTGTTTCCGAACCTAAATATGTCAACATGAGAAAAAAAATTATAACACTCTGAATCAGACTGCAAAATTCATTTCGTGAAATTCAGACGATTCTAGCTCCGTTTGGATTTTTCCGTACGGATTAGCAACGTATATCTGTACCGATTATCGACTTTTGACGGGATGATCGTACCACTAATATCTATATACCGTTTTGATTGTCTCGTCGTGCTGATCTCTGCGGTATATTCAATTCTGTGTTTTGAGGTCTGGTACGTGACGGAAACAATAAAATTGTGTGTCGTACTGGTACAAAAATTGAGACTTTTAACTTTCCAATCCTTTTCAAATTTTTACCGTACAGCTAAAGCAAATAATTAATTGCATTGAATAGCTTTTCAATTGAAATCAAGGGAATTGGACCGTTACCTTTTTTGGTTTTTATTGGTTGCCCATTTATTTCTGTGCGTTTCATTTTGCTTAAACTTCTCATTTTCCATTATATTATCCTCTCACCTTTTCCTCTCAGATCTGTTCTTACTCCTACTCCCTTCATTCTGAAAAAAACGTATAAAACAAACTTCATTTCGAAACATAGCCCACAGTCCTCTCCTCACGGCTACAACCCTACAACCACCCTCGAGCGTCACTTCGCCCATCCTCCTGTCACTCCTCCTCCATCTCCAAGCTGCCCTGAGCACCCCTGGCCTCTACCCCAGGCCCTGAGCGTGCTGCATCCATCAAACCCATACCACCCCACTTTCTTCCATCCGCCTCCGCCAATTACCGAGCCGACCCACCACCCAAGCCACGTCGCCACAAACCATCACCACCACGGCCTCCGCCCTATTCCACCTCCTCCTCTTTTTCGCCTGCTACTTTGAGATCCCCTTCCACTATTTCTCCCAGAGTCTTAACAAACTTCCTGTTTACATGCAACTTGTCTTTTTAAAGGTATTATATATACATTTTTTTATTTGCATGTTTGTATATTACATTATTGTGTATAGAATGTTGTATATAAACTTTAACCGTTAATATATGTAGTGTATAAGCATTAATTTTTAACATACATAAGTATGTATAGTGTTATTTGTTCGTGTATAAAATTTATATTAGTTTGTTGTTTATGTTACATAAGATTTAGTAATATATATTGGTTTAATATTGAATACTGAATTATATACACTACAAGAAATTGCACTTTCAACTGCATTAGTAAACAGCGTTTTCTTTGTAACTGCTGACAAAAGAATTTTGAAAAGTAAAAATTAGAAACCTGAACGCTGTTTAAACAAACCCAAATCATTTTGGCAATTTTTTCATTACGCGGTTACTTTGCCGCCTTCCTTTCTTCCACTTCAACCTCACTCCACGTGAAAGTAAAATCCTAAATTTTCTCATGATATTTAAAACTGATTAAACAAGAATCTCCCATGAAAAATCATTCCTCTCTTAACCTCTCATGTAATATTCGATAAACTTGAGCCCCAATTCCCTTTGAATCCATCATTGGCAATCACTTGAGCCCTAAAGCCCCTTCAGTCCGTTATTGGCAGACACAAGACCATGAATCTGATTTAAAGTCCACTCAATAAAGAAGACTGCCTCACTCAAGAATTCCTGGACGATTTTCTTTAGAAACCAAATTTGAGTAATTTATTTGATCTTTAGATGCAACATTTGAATTTGCTTCTTTTTTGTTATTATCATGTATAATACTGCAGTTATGCTTGCAAGTTTAGAGAAAAATGATAGGTCTTTGTATTGCAGGGTTAATCAATAATCACCAGTTTTGTTTTAAAATGGTTAGCCAAGATTTAATCGTTGCTGGTTTTAGAATCAGTGTTTTAATCGTTGGGGATCTGTTGGCTGCATTCAATGATGCAATTAAGGATGGAGTTTGTTTGTCTAATTATCTTACAGTGCATCAATTTATATTTGTTTTGGATAAAATACAGACTTTTGGAGAACACGAAGAGCTATGTATGTGAAGTGATAGTGATCGTTGTCGATCATCTTGGAATGGTATCTTCTAACATCGAGCAGAGATTTAACACTTACAATAACGCTTCTCGAACTGAGCAAAGAATAACTGCCTGAGACAGAGAATACTTTCATGTCAACAATATACTTTTGGCCTGGACATTTCTTCTCTGCTATTGAGTGCTAAGTTCTCTAGACATCAGTGTCGTTATGTTTTGCCAGGTAAAGATATCTTCTGTATTAAATTCTTACTTAAAAAATTGTTGATTGTTAATGCCATTCTTCTTTGAATAGCGACTAGTACTAATCAACAGAAGGCAGAGAAACTCGGTGAACCTTCAGGGTACATTAACATCAGTAGTTAATTTTTTCTTTCATTTTCTAAGTATTGAAGCATACATATAAAGTAACATGTCAAATTTGGCAATAGGGTTGATCCTGTTCATGATGATAATGGTACTTGTCTGGGCATTAAAGATCAGTGTGAAATTGTTACTACTCAACTGCCATTTGATGCTAATACTGTCATTAAGCCCCAAATAGTTACACAGTCCAATACTGGTAAGAATTTCTTAAATTTGAACATAATCTGAGTAATTTTAAAATGAGATAGATGAGATTTAGATACTTCTTTCTTACTGTTTGATTAAGATATATAATTTTTAGGAACTGAACTTTCTACTACAGTTCCAATCTTCAAGCTTTCAAGATCATTGAAGCAATTCAACACCGGTTCTTTTGATTTTCTCACAGAGGTTTGATAGCTCAGTTTGCAAGAATCATCATGCTTAGTTTCTATTGTCAGTGTAAACTAAATTTGACCAATGATTGATTGCAGAATGCACTTATGCCTGGAAGTGGTAACCATAAGAAGAGATCTTCCTCTGGGAGACGTATTCTTTCATTTCTCAGAAACAGAAAACCCAGTGAGTGAAAGCATTTATAGTGTATATTCATATAACTGTCGACCTGTAAAATGCATATATGTTGTTCTAATTTGTTACGATGTATTGAGCATAAATGCAGTTCATGTACTGTTATGTACATTCGTAAGGCTTGCACGAAGTAGAATATTATCTCCAAGTGACACAATAACAATGACTAAATATAATTATGATTAGCATAAATCTTATGTATCAAAGTGTTTTCTTCTGTTTCCGACTAATCCAATTTATCCATTTATCTTTTATGATGATAAACGATGAAATCATTTGATTGACTATATATATGAACACACCAGATTGAACCGAAAATAGGGGGAACAATAATGGAATGAAGCTGATGCCATCTGAATTATGATTCAAGTAAAATGCTAAAGTTGTTCGGTAATGCAATCCAATGATGATTCCTTCATACAAATTTACAAATGTAAAAAAACAATAATTTCTTCATTATTGCTCCCCTGTTCAGCAATGAGTCCGAAATCAGTAGCTATTAATCAAATTAAGTCGAGGTCACTCTGAAAATAAGGAAATAAAGAGATCCTAATGAGTAGTAAAAGAATGTTCCTTTTGAATGCGTGAAATAACTTCCAAAACATGAACCAACCACACATTGCCATCCAACTCCATATATGTTATCAAATTCCTGTAACAAGCTCATATTACATAATAGAAGAAAGCTATAATCATGCAGTCATATACAAAGTATGGTATACGTAATGTTAATGAAATGTAGTGTAGTGTACCTTTTTTATATAGAAGGCAATTCTTCTATAGTCCAGGACATCGAAAAGGTCTAGAGCTTTATAAGCAAATGACATTGCTTGCAACTGCATTTCTTCATCCATGTCTGTATCACTGATCAATGCTTTTCCTTCCAACATCCCTCTCTACTTAAGGTTTGTATTTGTAATTGTAATATACTGAACGTATATATCATGTAAGCTGGATTAGCGTTGTTTACGTTGAGTAATATCACATTGCAGATGAGTGGAGCTACTCTATTGAACCTATGATTGCTGACATCTGATATTTGGGCAGTGCTTATTCGAATTTTCTTTTATAAACAGCAGGTATTCATTCTTCACTGTGATATTAATTATACTGCCATTTATTATGTATTGATGTATGCTTATATTCATACAATTTACTGCATCCAGGTTGATTGGTTATACTATTTTGCATTTGCAATTGTTACTGTTGGATTAATCATTTACTCTTTGAGGTATGCACATTTCAAACTTATTACTCTTAAATGAGAACACAACCTCATTATTACAGTTTTATTCTGATTTATGTGTCATCAAGACGATTCTGATTTATGTGTCATCAAGAGGAAATGCTTTGTTCAAGGTAACTATCTTTTATCTTAAACATACATAACAATTTTCTTGATCTCTTACATTCATATTTTATACATGTTGCAATTAATCTTGTGATAATAACAGTCATCACATACTTGCCTCTGTCCTCAGCTTCAACATCCCCTGCACAAACTTCCTCATAACCTTGCCTTTCGCCATTGCCTCACAGCATATCATTTCCTTCAACACTTCTACAACTTTCACTGTTCATACAACAAAACTGCTTCAAACCACTGCTTCATTCTCTATATTGCAACGTTTCCACTTACTGCTTCATACAACAACTCAAACCACTGCTTCACAAAAATCCACTGCCTCAAACTGTCAACCACGCAACATACCGTTAATACAAAAACTTCCTCATCCCTCTGCTACACACTTCTCTACACCAAAAATTGCCTCATCATACCATTTCATCCACCTTACTGTCAAAAACCATCACCCAGCCTCGTCAACTACCATCCCACATAATTTAACCATCTGCAACCTACCACTGCCCTACCTGTGATACCATCATTTTCTGCCTTTAACCACTGCTGCTCCATACACTCAGCCTCATCGCAGCTGAATCACCATCAAACCACCACCAACATAAACTGTGCACATATACTTGCCACAACCAATATACATCACTACTGCTCCTCCTTACAAAATTCCTGCCATACCATCCCAGTGCATTTTAACAACTACTCCACCTCTATTGCCTACTAAATACCTCACTACTTCAAGCAAACTTCACCAAACAGCAACAACCATTCACAGTGCAACCATCAACAGCCACTCCTTCACACATCACAACACCTTCAAACGGATAACCACTGTTACAATAGATTGGAAATTATTTGTAATTCTACATATTCACACCTTTTTTAATCACCATTTCAAACACATTTATTTCTGTTTTATATTTTTTAATACAGATTTTAGATTGGCTGTTAGAAGATAGGATTTGTTTACGGATAATGGGAACATTAATTTTATTTTTCACAATATTACTATCTATTACAAATGGTTATATAATTTAATGGAGTGGAAATCATAGATTTCAATCAGTGTTACACTGTACACTGGTATAGCTCTACCCTAATGGTCAGTAACAGCAGTAGTTTCATAATATTTGATTTAATGCTGGTTGCCCAGGTTTTAGTAAAGATAACAAACAAAGTAACTGTTATTGGGAGGTTCCAAATTTGTGTGCATATTAATTTGCAATTTAAGATATTGGTAGTGATGACTATGCGGGTGGGTGCTGTCACTCACGATCGAGGCTGTCAACGTTTGGTAAGAACAACTCCATAATGGTAACATTTTTTTCAATGAATACCACTGCTGTATATATAATTATCTATCTACAAGTTTCTTCTATCCTACATAGCAAGTTTTGTGTTGCTGTCAGTTGGTTCCGGCAGAAGTAGGAGGGAAGGGAGAAGTGATATGCTGCAGGTTGTTGGAAATGTGGTGGAAGTAGACAGTAGAAAGGAGTTTGATAGGGTAGTTGCAACGTTGAACAGTGGGGAAGTAGATGGAGATGGTCAGATTGTATACGTATTGAAAGTTAATGCAGTGGTCTGTTTATAGTTGCAAGCACTATGATGATGAATAGTTTGTGATTTCTGCTGGGGGTGAAGAAGTGGGAATGCTTTGGTTTGTGGTCTGTGTGAAGTCTGGTGAAGGGAGAAATGACCAGAAATGTTAAGTTTGATGGTTTTAGTGTTTTCAAGGAGCAGAGGGGTGGATTTGTTTGTGGTGCTTGAATGTAATTTGTTTGTGATTGGGCTTTGTCCTTTGATGTTGATGAATATAAGGCAGCAAGCATAGTTTGATAACAAGTCAGAAAGGGGCTGACAGATTGAGATGGTGGTTTGAACTGAATGAAGGGGATGGGAACAGTGTTGTTTGCAAAGTGAAGGCAGCAGGAAGGCAACAGTTGTGAATGGCCAGAGTACATACTACTTATAGGACACAGCATGTACATACTACTCTCTTATCTTCCTGATTCATGTTTTGTATGATCTATATTTACATGCCTTGCTTTCCTGCTTTTGATAGATTTGGCACTCATTTTTTTTACTACTAGATACTAATTCCCAATCTTGTTCATTCCTCACTGTAGATTCCTGTCACCAGCTACATTTTAAGAGATTCACTCAAGCTAAAGTCCAACTATGCGGATATGGTTGTAGGCATTTGGTACGGACTTACTGTATTGATATTATATTTTTGTTTAACAGAATTTGTGGCAACTTGGTTTACTTTGTTATTTTTGTTTATGGATATTATTGAAACTTGGTTTATGGATGTCTTTTGTTTATTAATATTATCTTAACTAGTTTATGTAATTAATTAATAGTTATTAAACATGTTATATTTACTAGTTGCTTGAATATACTCAAAATATAGTTCTGGAATATTCAAAAATAGAGTGGAATATTAAAGCTGTTATATAAATAGAAGACAGCGTTTGATTAATGCTGTCAATGAAGAAACAACAGCGTTCAATTCGTGCTGTAATTATCTTTAAATAGTCAATAACAGCGTTTAGTATATGCTGTCGAAATAGTTGATGATTCAATAACAGCGTTTATAAAATGCTGTTGTAAACAGTTAAAGTAGAATTAAAACATCTCCGACAGCATGTTTAAAAACGCTGTAAAAACATTATTGACAGCTTGTAAGAAACGCTGTCAAAGTGATGTTTCAACAGCGTTTATCAAAAAGCTGTTGTAAGTTCTGTATATACGACAGCATGTCGTTATACAGCGTTTGAACTAACGCTGTTGTATCTTATTACAGCGTTTATCAAACGCTGTTAAAAGCCTTTTGTGGTGTAGTGATAGTTAATAAAGTATGATAAGTTGACAATTCTGTTATATATTGTTTAAAATATAAGGTATGTAAGCATGCTTGTAACAGCACTATGTGTTAAGTTATATATCTATTTGTATATATGAAGTATGTATATGTTCATATTTGTTGTTTATATACGTGTTTAGTTATATAAGGTTATAGTATATTTTATTCTATAGTCCGTAAGTCTGCATTCGTATGTATGTATGATATATATATACACACAATGCTTTCAAAAAGTTTTATGCATTTACACTTTTACTGGTCGGTTAGCTTGCATATATTTACTTTTATTTTGAGTATAAATTAACTAGTTTTATAATATATTAGCGTATTTTATATATTTTAAAATGTATGTTTAAAATTTGGCTTTAGGGAAATTTTATAATATATATATTATCCGTTTGTATAAATTTTGGTATTATATACATATGTCTACCACACATATGTACACTTGATTTGATTTTAAAAAAATTTATGTATGTATTTAAAACCATGATTTTGGAAATATATATATATTTAATATAATTTGTGCTTAAGTTTATTTTGATTTGAAATTAAATAATATATATATATATATATATATATATCTTATTTTAAATGTATGTCTAAAACCGATTTAGAGAGAAGTTATAACATATATTTTGTTTTGATGATTCTGATTCGATTTGTTTTCATCGATCCCTGCTATCAGCTTTGTTGTCCAATTCATGCAAATCATGCTTTGCTTCGAAATTCGTGCTTGGAATTCATAACTTGTCCTGTTGTCAAACTCTCTAGCCTCAAAAGGTGAGCAATCATTCGCGATTAACGTTCTTGTATTTTTTAAATTTGATTTCAACTGAAACGACAATTGAAATATGCTGCTGTAGTTATTTAAATTGTTATTTATGCTATTATTTGTATTGTTCACCGATGGGATATGAGACCATATCCTCTTATTTATATTTATTTATTGCTGATGTTATATGCCTATTGCTGTTAGGTTGAAATTTTGTCATATCCGTCTTTACTCTGCAAGTTCCATGTTAGTATAGAATTCACTATGGGTCGAAATGATGCATACCCGAACGGACTTTAGAATAGGAGAAAATCGTTATGGTTTGAAATGATAGACCCAAGCGATTTTCATTTGAATTAAATTGGGGATGGCGGGTCGAAATGATTTCTACCTGTATATATTTAAATTATGGATTGAAATGATAAATATCCGTACCATCTAACCATAGGATAGAAATTTTTATACAGACGCCGTTGGTCTATATATAAATATTTTGAAAATGATTTGTATGGTTTTGAACGGTAATATATATGGTTTATTTAATATTGAAATATATTATATAAATATGTTTAAATATAAAGTAGACTCAATAATAAACCTAAATTAATAAAGTTGATTTGATTGATATAATATGTTAAGTATTATATTGTGAAATCGATTTTTCAATGATTTGTAAGTAAAGAAGATAAGGTTGAATTGATTAAAATTGTAATTAGTTAAGAATCTTACTTAATTAAATCGATTTGAAACTATTGTAGGTCGACTTTGTTGATATGATCATATAACTTGATTTTGATTTAAGTAACTTAATGGATATTTCAGGACTAAAAAAATCGAAGGTAATATATATAGAAATTGTAATTTAAGGTCATATAAATAATATTGAATTTATTACGGGAATATTTCAAAACTAAATAATAGTGAAGTCGGATTTGGAGAAAAATGCAATTATAAAATTTACCCTGTGAAATGTCGGATATTTAAAGTTTCGAAATATATTGACTTTGGATTACATTTAAATTTAATGGTTTATTTATGGGTTAAAGATGTATTTATAATCAATAAATTTGAATTTTGTTTAGTCAGAAACTGAATCGAATGGAAATTGATAAATTGAGATTAAATTCAATTTGAATAGGAAAGTCGAGTTGATTTTGAAGTGATCAATGAAGTTTGGGGAAATTACGAACACTTTACATTATAAATTATTTTAAATACACTATTTTGGGAAATAGATATATTTGAACTGAAGTTATATTTTTGTACAAATAAATTTGAAATGACCACAGTGTTATAGTGTATATTTCTGCATTATGGATAGTCCCATGGATTTTTAAATGTTGGTTATCCCAAACATCCTTCAAGTTAATTGTATTTCAGTTGATATTTCACTTGAGCTGGATTTATAGATATAAGAATGTTAATCCTGACTCGAGTGTTTTGTGTTTTGCCTTATGCTCGGGTCAGACTGAGTAATTTAGCATTTGAGACTCGCCTTTGGAGTTTGGAGCTTCGTTTGGAGATCCAACTATCGATTCAGCTTTCAGCCTTCAGTTTATTGGTTCAAAGAAGTCATCTGCTCGTACTGGAGACTTCACTATATTTGAGATATTCTATTGTAATTTGTTTCTAACTCTGATGTTTATATAGTAGCTTCATGAACTATTTATAAGTTCCGCTGCATTATTTTATATTACTCTTTGTCTGTGATTCTGTGGTCGATTTATTTACTGTATATGCTGAGTTTTTCCAAATTTAAATTAGCAATCTGACATTTTGAACAATTCAAGTCCGACATGTGTGGATGAAAACGGTTGAAAATATCAGGTCGTTACAAAATGTTTGTGTTTTTTTCTTTCTTCTTTAAACTTTAGTAAAATAAGAAGCCATGAAAAACTTAAGGGAGAAGATGGAGTTTATCAAAGTAGAAACGGAAATGATGAAAAATGAAAAGAAAATAAATGAATTTTCTTTTATATAAAGGGCATAAGTTAAATTACCAAAACGCCCTTATGTACTTTAACCTCCACAAATTTGCTCCACCTCATCACCATGTCCTCTACCCTTTTCTTCCATGATAAACATGTTTGAAGTACCTTTGTACTTAATGTCTCCCTTGATGTGACATTTTGCATATATTTTCTTTTTTAAACCTTACTTAAGTTAATTATACTTAACTCTAACTAAATTCCCATGTTTATAACTTTTCATATATGTTGATATATATATATATATATATATACGTGTGTGTATATATATATATATATATGCAAATGGGTACACAGTATTTCAAACAACTTTAGCAGACGAAAAATAAAGAAATTGGGAAAATGGTTTTCGGTCACATTTTCGATTTTTCTTCAGACTAAATATATTTGTAAACCAAATTTGAAAACTATTTTACAATCATTATTTATTATAAAAAACAGTTTAACTTTCATTATAATATCTATTATTTGAGTATTTAAAATTATTTAAATATTCGCATATCAAAGTGGTAAAATTTCGGGTCGTTACATTCTTTCCCCCTTAAAAGAGTTTCGTCCTCGAAATTACACCTCAAGCTAGCCTGAAAAACACTTAACGCTATACATCAGTCTGTATGATGTTCATAGATCATTCATATGCAAAATCTAACTGGATCACTACTCGAGTACATAGCTTTCCTTCTAAACCAATATCGCTCACCCGATTTTCTAGTGCGGACTCTGACCAGGCTCCTGGATTTAGAACCTCTATTCCCCTTGCATAGCTGTAACTATGAAAGGAAACATTTATCCCATTCAAAAAACCTCATCAAGTGTTCGTTGTCTAAAATCGAGTAATAGATCCTTATTCAAACTGGAGTGAACCACCTCAAAGTCATATGCTCGAATCTTAAATCAAGACTATATGGAAGGAGAAATGATCTACGTCCAACCTACGCACTTATTTTATTGATTCTCACAAATGCCAATTCTATTCAACTAAAATATTTACGAAACATCTCATAAACTGATTTAGGTTCAATTTGTATAATACTCCACTACATAGTAAGAGTATATACCTCTATTTGATTTAACAATTCCATATACATTTATTTTCCTATAAAAACTCAAAATCCAAGTACCCGGTAATTTTCAAAAACTTTTTGAAATGAAACTTTTATATATATATATTAATGATAGAAAATATATATATCTATATATATAGCTCGAGTAACTCCATGATGATACTAAGGAACTGGGTACTACCAAATAGTATCATACATATCTCCCTTACCAAGAAGGGTAAAACTCAAGAGAAGAGCTTACCATCTGAACACATCCCTTCCCTAATTTTAAGTTATTTTCAAGCGACTCGATCTAAAATATATATCTTATTTCAAAATCCCATTTTTTGAAATAATACTTTACATTTTCCAACAAAATATTTTTACCAACTTGCTTTGGTTTCGTTCGGGGTTTGAACTTGTTTCGATTATACAGTGATTAAGAGAATAATTTACTAAGTACCATGCAACGTTATCCTACGCAAACATTCAATCATCACTTAGAAGATTATTTAGAATATCACAAAATAACAAGACTCATTCTCCCAATCTAATCCAAAGAAAACACTTCTTGTAACGATCCCGGATTTTAACTAAGTTTAAATTGATAAATAATTTAATTTTAGAATAAAAATTATGAAATTAATTCGTAAATTGATTGAGTTACTCCAAATTCGAATAAAAACATTTGTGTTTATTTTATTAAAGTATAATTAAGTTTTAAAAACGATTTCTTTAAAAGTTAAATATCTGTATATATATGAATGCAAAATGTAAAAATAAATAAAATATAAAAATATATGTATATAGAGGAACAGGACAATAAGAATTTAGGTTAAACAAAATAAATATTTAAATTAGAAATAGAAATAGATATATATGGGATAAATTATAAAATGTAAAGTAACACATGACTAAATTTAAACAACATATTAAAACAGAAATTTGTTTATATTATAAAGTAATAAAGACATGCAAGAAAATAGAGTAAAATAAAATCAATATCTACAAACAAAACCAAGAAGTACGACATTAACAAAAGAAATGAATAAAAATTATATATCCATTCAAGTATGAACAAACAAAAATTTTATACATTCAAACAAAAAGAAAAAAGAGATAAGTATGCAAACAAGTATAAGTATGAAAGGCTTGCATAGGAAGATAGTAACACATTTCAAGTATGTAGATTATAATATCTAAAAGCAAGACAAATATAATTAACGCTTAGCACACAAACTATCACCTATCAGCCACCAAAGTAGGAAATAAAAATAGGCTAGTCAAAACAAGAAGAAAAAAAATAACTCTGGTAATTTGTACAAACCAAAATATTGTTGCCCTGATGTACAAACATAAATTATATCACCTATAATTTCATCTCTTATATATCAAGCATTTTCATTTCAGTTTCGTCCAGTTACTCAAAGTAAACCTGAAATAACATCATCTCAAAGCTTAAACAGATTTCAACTTTAAACAACACTTCAACTCAAACCAAAGAAGCAGAGAAGGGTTTCAGCTTGCAATTTCAAGCCTGGTTCAGATTGAATAGCTCTGTTCATCTTCTCAAAACAACTATGAATAACACCACTCTTAGATAAACTTAAAGTATCTGTAATTTGTTGTATGTTGAATATCTGGAAAATAAAGATGATTATGTGATTTTATAGATGTATAGTTGTATGTCTACCTGATGTTATTTGTGCACCTCTGTACAAATTTTCCCAGCAAAAAAAATAGAATAGAATTCATATTCTCTTATTATAATTGCAGTTAGTATTTAAACTATAAACAAACTTGTTTGTTAAAGGACAGAATAAAGATTTAAAATGTGTTTAAATTAAACTAAACTAAATGTTGCTCTGGGAGAGCATAAGAACATGAATGTTTAAAACTTTGTCAAAATTCAAACATTTTTATTTTTATCATTTCAAGCATGTAAATTGAATCAATAACCAGAAACATGATTTTTAAACAAAACATCATAATTTTTAGTTAAGTTTTAAAGGTGCAGTTCTAAGTTCGTCAAAATATGGGTTTTTGATGATCTCTGATGATCCACGGGTTTGTGGTGATCGAGATCTTGGCTGGGGGTGCAGGAGTGAACGGTGGTTGCAGGTAAAATATTGGTATTGTGGTCTAATGGTCGTGGTGGAGGAGGCAAGTATTTGAAGTTCAGAACCCTAGTTTTTAACAAGATTGATTTTTGGATTTGTTCGACTAGCCCAATGTGTTGAGTTCAACGCGGTTCTGGGAGGTGGCAGAGGGGACGTAGGTGATCGTGCGGCCAGAATTTCGAGTTGCATGGTGGTCGAGGTTGTGAGAACGGCGGCGTTCCAGGTTGGGTTGAGATAGGTGTCGATATTTCCAGGTTTGAGTTTAAACTTGATTTTTGATTTCAAGTGGATATTGGAGTTTCTGGGGTTAGGAGTTGGTGCATGGATGGCTGTCGACTTGCTCGACGATGTAGCATCGACCGGAGGTGAGCGGCGGCGAAGTGCACGTGCACGAGTTTTGGTGATCTGGGAATTTGGCTAAGTGTTGGGTGGAAGCAGGAGTGAACGCGTTTGTCTCGAGTAAATTAAGTAGGTTACTCGAAGCATTTCAGTGTCAAACTCAAAGTAAAAAGAGTGGCCTCGCGTTACTTTGTTTTTCTATAGGTTTTTGTTTACAAACCTGACAGCGTTGAGTTTTTTTTAACTTACACTGAATTTGAAGACGTAAAGCTAGTTCTAGAATGAAGGTTGGAAACCAGTTTAAAATCTGTGAATTGAAAATGAATTGGAATTTTAAATCAAGGCTTTTAAATCAAGAATTCAAACCAAGAATTTAAATCAAGATTTAAAAGTAATTTTAAATTTAATTTTTGAATCAAAGTTTTAAAGCCAAGTTTAAATTAAATGTTTAGATATGAATTCAAGTTTCTGAATTCAAATCTGTGAGTTTAAATTAAATGTTTAGATATGAATTCAAGTTTCTGAATTCAAATCTGTGATTTAAATCAGTTTTTAAATCTGAATGTTTTAAACAAGTTTAAATCAAATAGCTTTTTAAAGTAATTTGTTTTCAAATAAATGTTTGAATAGGATTTTGATTAAGTTCCTTTATAAAAAGTATTTTTACTGAAAAGTTAAATAATTTGTTTTAACTTGAATTTGCAAGTTAAAAATGTAATGTATTTTAAAGCTTAAATTTTAAATAAAAATTTAAGTAAGTTAATCAGAATTTTTCTTATATAGGTTTATAAAGTGAGATTTAAATTTGGTTAATGTGTAAACATATAATCATTTTGAATCTTAAGTTCAAAATGAAATTTGAATCTAAATTTAGAAGTGTATTGTTTTAAACACACTTTAATGTTAATGAAGTCATTAACATAGAAATGCATTCCCTTAAAGATGATTAAGGTATTAAAAAGGGATTTAATGAATAAGATAAATAAGGAATGACTTATTTGTTTAATTTATAAATTAATGATTTGGATTAATTTATAATTAAAGATTAATTAGCAAAGTAATTAAAATAATTGTTATTAGTTAATGAAGGTCATTAGCTAAGATTATTTAAATAATTAATTAATGTGATAAATTTTAATAATTAATTAGATTAATTAATTTAATGTTAATCATTTATGAGATTGTGTAAGTGTAATACTTTATGGTAAGTAATTAAAGGGTTAATGTCTTAAAGTAATTAATTAAGGGGTTAATTAATTATGTAATTAGTTTATAGGTTAATTTAATTAATGGATTAATTAAGAATAATTAATAAATTAAGAATAATTAATTAAAATGTTTGACAAATTAATTTATATCAAATGATTTGTAATTAATAAATCAGGATTGGATAATTAATTCATAAGTAATTAATTTGATTGGAAATAAATTGAATTAATTAGGATTAAACTATTAACTAATTCTGCTTATAAATGTTTATTGAATGCTTGACCTTACTTATGAATGATTGTACTGTATGAGATGCCTTGAATTGATTGTCCTATCTGATCTATTTCATTTTGTTCTATGGATTGAGCTGTGTATTTTATTCATTTATTTATGATGCATTTGTATACTGTCTGTTATCTGTGAATGAAAGATAAGCGTTATAGTTTATACCGCTTATCAACTATATTTCTGCGTTTTGATCTGTGATGATTGAATGATGTTGCACTATTGTGTAAAACCTCTAGACCACACCATACACACACAAATATGGATTGCACGTGGAAATGGGTTGAGTCACTGATTTTGAAATAGTTATAAAGATTGAATTTTGAATCCAAAATAGTTTTGGATTTAGAATTGAAAGTTTTTGAAAATGAATTTCAAAAATAAAAGTTATTTTGAATAACTTGATTGAGTTTGGATGTTTAAATAATTTGATTTAAATTTGAATTCAAAAACTTGAAACTGAATTCTATGATTTGGAAACTAGGGATTAAAGATGTTATACTAGTTGTATATGGGATAAACCATTTCAAATGTATTGATTTAGGGAATTTGAATTTAAATTCAAAGGTTTTAACTCGTGCAAATATAATTGGATTCTTCCGAAACGAAAACTATTTTTTTTTCAAATAATAAAAGCTTTCATATAATAAATGAACTTCCAATTTGTGTTAAAAGGGATTTCAAATTTGAAATGAAAAATGATTTCCAAGTTATGGAAACGGTTTGAAAGCTATAAGTTAAATCTTTAAATTGAAGATTTAATAAGTTAATCCAATCGAAATGGGAATTGTTTGAAATCCGTGAATGGATCTTTGTGAAATTGGGTGAACTTTGTGAAACGAATCTTTTTGTTCAAAGATTTGCAATGGTAATTTGTTGAACCATTTGAAGAAAGATTTTGGTTTTCTTTGAAGTTGTGACTTAACTGAAATCCCATATCCATATATTTTTAATTGTTGCGCTCATTATTCGGTTTAGCTGGGAGAGGACCTTGTGTCATATTACCCATTTCGAATAATGATATGTCGTTATGGATTGCATTGAAGACCGTTGTTGAAGACCGAGTATTTGTGAGAACGATAGGATAACCTATCGACCGATTCTGCACTGAGTTGCTCCGGTATAGAGTTCTCCCTAAGTGATGGGAAGTCCGATCGGGATTGTGAATACCTGGATTTGCAAGGGCTTCTTTGGAAGTGCCTTCGGTTCTGTTCGAACCCGGGACAGACTTGTATGGTTTTATGTCTGACACTACACTTTGAGATATAAAGCAGATTTCTTTCAAATACATATCTGTTGGTGGCGGAGAATTTATTCTCCAAGCTTAACACCCTTCTCGAAGACGTGACGTCCTGCCTTTTCGCACGCTTTAAATCGACGATAAACCACACACGTCAGACTTAAACCATACAGAAGGGCAGATTATTATGGGAAAAATAAGAAAAACCAAAGGAATAAAAAAGAACAAAACAGAATCTTACAGCGGAACGATAAAATATAATAATCAAATATACAGTTCATGAAACTGTTTTAAGAAAACATTTGATTATACTTATACAATATATATCAGAGTTACACATACCAAAGAATAATAACAATGAAGTGGAAACAACTGAATGTAGTGGAGTGCTATAATAAATAATAGTAATATAAATCTTTGTCTTCGTCCTCCAGAGCTAAAGTCTTCGAATCCTGAAATGCTCAGGCTGACCCGAGCGAATTGAAAAGACAAAACACTCGAGTCAGAACTAACATAACTTATGTGAGTTAAATTAACAGAAATAAATAAGAGTGCAGTAACTTAAGAGATTCTCGGGATTCACATCTCCTAATGATACGTTAAACTATTTACTATGTAGTAATATTTCTCTATTATAATAGTGTCTAAATAGTAAAATAAACTTAATTTTTTCATAGCATTAAGGGGTTACCCATATAGCCCTTAACACGTAATAGTCCTAGTAGTCCATCCAGTATCAACGCATCTCCAGATCGGGAGAATACCCTAAATACTCCACGGGCTACGGGAGAAAACCAAACTCGTACAAGGCACGATAGGGTAGGTGACACGGCACAACTAGGAAATGCCAGGGTAGATATACCAATTATGCTTCCGGGTCGGTGGTAACGCGTAGCGCGCAGCTACTGCCCACCTCGAGCCACACCCCCAAATAAAAAAATCAAAAGTGGCCACCAAATCAATCCAAAAGTCAAAGTATAATATCGAAGGGATGTGTCCGATCAAAGGAGCTACCTCAATTAACCCGTCAATCGCTCCTGTTTTAGCCACCTTATGCCAACTCATGGGAGTTGGGTCCACGTATTTACCTCAAAGGAAACGCCGCCACCATTCTACTTTATTCTGGAATCTCCACTGCGTACATGGTTGTTAAAATGGTTTTCTGTAACAACCCGCATATTTTACGATTGAATATTTAAATATTTTATTTAAAATAATTCATCGTTAGTCGGATTAGTGTCCGAAAGGCTACTTTTTGCAAATAGTCGAATTAGGACTCAAGACCACCCCCATTGAGTTCAAAATGACATTTGCGACCTTTTTTAGTATAAACTTTGATATGTTTGGAGTTAGTGGAATTTTGCTACTTTTTCACTTAGGGCTTTGGATTTTGTTTCATCCCATTAGACCCAAGCTTCACCCCTTTTCTCTTCATTACTTCATTTCTATTTCCTAATACTCAAGCTTTAGCAACAATGGAGAGAGGACTGGGAAATTAAAACTCCAAGCCCTACTTTCCATTTGCAAATCAAGTTCTAGCTCCAAATTTATAGAAGAAGCTTTGGTAAGCCTCCTCTTCTTCTTCTCTAACACATTCTCTTACCAATTTCAGAAATTCCTAAACCTAATTTAGGAAATGTTTCTCTTTTAATCTTAGATTCAAGCTCTTTAGGTTGGAATTAAAGAGTGATTGTTCTTGCCATTGCTCTATAGCTTCTTCTTCATAGTTTTGAGTTTAAAGGTGAGATTTTTATCTCACATATAAGTCTATAATTATCTTCGATTGTTAGGTATGAATCCTAACACTTATTCTTGTGCAATTGATTTTGGTTTGGATTGATTTGGTGCATATTCGAATTTTTGGTGTTTTGAAATCAAAATCTGTGAAAATCCTATTATGGATATTTGGACATTGATATTTGAGGCGTATCGAAGAGCCGTTAAGGCTGGGTTGTCGCTTGGCATAAATCCTTAGTCGTCGTTGCTCGTCCAATCGCTTCCGATATCGTTTGACCATTTTTTGCCTAGGTTCAGGGAATGCCCTGAACCACAATCTCAGACGTCTGAAACAAGATATTCAGACGTTTGAATATTATACAGGAAATTTTTATTCCCAGTATTTCGGACATCTGAATATAAATTCCAGACGTCTGAATTTGCTCGTGAGCAACCAGAAAGGAAATAGGCAAAAAAATGCCTATTTCAGACGTCTGAAATATAGGGCTCAGACGTCTGAATTGTGTTCTGGAAAACATTTATTTTTCCAGATTCAGACGTCTGAATCCTTGATTTCAGACGTCTGAATCTGCTGTCTGGGCTCTATTTTGCGTATTTAGCTTGAATTTCCAAATTTAATCGATTTGTATTGATTCCCTTTTGTTGTTATCACTTATATCGACTTTGATGACATTTTCTTCGGGATTTTTGGTACATCCACCTTGATGAATTCGATATCGATTTCTTTGGATTCAATTCACGTCTTCGAATGTGAATTTTGGTGATTGATTGTTTCTACAATCATTTTTGTGATTTGTCACTTTAAAAATATAAACGTTTCAATACTAGTAGTAAATATCAAAACTCTTTTATCAAAATGATTTCAACACTATTTTATTACAAAGCTCGTTTCTTAAACCATTTTTCAATCTACTAGTATATACAAACCTTTACCTCACTCGTATGAGAAATCTAATTAAACTACTTAGTAAAACAAGTGGTATGAAACGCTTGTGTTTACTTCGTCGGCTAATTCTTAGACTTGTTCGATTGAATTTCTTGTGACAATTTTCGAGTGGAGACCTACAGTTTGTTCGTAAATATTTAAGTTAAGCTAGTGGTTATGGGACATGAAGCTAAGCTCATATATTTACTAGCTTAGTGTAATTGACACTTCTTGATGATCGATGATGACCATTTTGTGATTTAGACTAGCGATATGCTACTTTTTTTGTCCACGTAGGGGACGGTACCTTGTTTTATTGAGTTTCGTCTCATTTCTTTTATAGGCTAACGACCTATGTATTATTTGGAGTTTTAACTCAATTTTTGTGGGCTAGCGACCCATGTTCTTTTATGGAGTTTGGTCCATCGGACGTACCTTTGTACTACGTTGTTACTCCAGCTTATCCAGATCATCGAGCGTACCGTTGTACTACGTCGTTGTTCCAAATTATTCGAGTTTCAGGTTCCTCGGGCGTATCGATATTGTACAACATCGTTGCACCGGCTCTATGGTTAGCGACCATGGGATAGCGTCCCGTTTGTGATACACGTGTTGGTGAGTTTTCATGCTCCCGTTTTGTGATAGGCCTACCCCTTTTTGTGATTTCTGGATTTCTATTGATGATTTCTAGAATTTGTGATCCACCAGCTTTTATGATTGGCATCGATATGATGTCGATATTTGTGACTGGGTGAATAAAACTAAAGAGTATGACATTCTTTTGATCTTTGAGAAGATTCTTGTGATATTGATTAATCTCTGGTTGATTTTCAATTACATACTTATCATAGTATGGCTTTATGGTTATATCGCGTTTTTTTGTCATATCTCTTATTCTGTATCATTTTATCTGATATTTATAGTTAGACTGATCCATTTATTATTTTCTTATTAAATAATACTCGGGTCAGACCGAGATGTTACAGGTGCTTCTGCTTGACTTCTCATCTGGGATTATTATCCTGACATTTGGCTAACTACTTAGATTAATAGTTTTTTCTTGTATACATTTGAGATATAGACTCATTGATGTATACTTATTCTTTTGTGTAGCACTTGTAACAATTCTTTTGTGATATTGTGGATCTTGTTTGACCACTACTCTGATATACACTTTCATGTGTAATATTCATATCTATTTCTGCCTTTGAGATATGAACTTCTTTGACTGATTTGTGTTATGATATTTCTATATTTGTTTCCGAAGATATTATTGCCACTTTGTAGTAGCCTTGAGTTTGCATTGGTATGTCGGATTCCCTCTTGAAATACAGGTTATATTTTTATCTGGCATATCGGTACTCACACAAAGCAATTACACGGATGGTCGCTCCTCATTAGCCTTATTCTCCGTGCTAGTTGATGACATTACACCGTAGTGTCCTTGGCTAGCGTGGGTATAGAGGTGGGGCGTCACAACTTGGTATCAAAGCCAAACTTCGAAAAAATGTAGAATAATTTAACAAGGATCATCGTCCTAAGTCCATCTTAGGAGTCGTGCCTTAGGATTTTATTCGGGTCTTCGAACCGTTCTATCCTACTTTCTTTTATGATTCCTTGCTTTAACAATCATTATTGTTTGATATTCATTTTGTGAATAAACTTTTTCTTCTTTCTTTCTTTCTTAAAGAAGAGAAATGGTTAGACCTGGCCGTCCCAGCGCCGGTCAATCTAGTGCTACTCCCTAGGATGAAATATTTATGTCTGCCCAGCAGCTTTTAGATCTCGTGAAGAATGCTCAAGCTGCCGGACCTAATCCAGAGCCTAATCACTCTATGTCCGGATTTGGACGTTTGTGCAGTCACTATACCAACTTGGGTGGGAAGCCATTTATGGGTTTCGAAAGCATCATTCAGGTCCAAGCTTGGCTCAAAACATGCGATCGCATCTTTACTCGCATGAATCTAATTGATCTTCACCGTGTCCAAGTCGCTTCAAGTATGCTCCAAGAAAGAGCATTAGATTGGTATGAGCTTCTTATTTCTGAAATTATTAAAGCGGATCTTAGTTGGGAGAAACTCCGGGAACGATTCGAGTTAAAATTTGTGCCAGAAACTGAGAAGGTGACATTGGCTCGTCGTTTCATAGACCTTGTTCAAGGTGAATCCTCCGTGGCAGACTATGTCGCATCATTCGAGTCACTTTCTAAGTATGGTGTCAATATATAAACACCCCATTGAAGAAGAACCAAATATTTGTCTATGGCTTGAACAAAAATCTCAAGAAGCCATTACTTCTAAAGTTAGAAGTTTCTTTTGATCAACTCGTTGATATCGCTCTTCGACTTGAAGAGGCAGATAAAGAAAGTGATGTTGAAGTTGTGGGTGCCAAACCAAAATTCAACAACAACAAGAAAAGGCCTATTAAAGTCAAAGGTCCTTATCCCAATAAGAAAGGGGAGCAAGCAACTCCGGTGGCAAAGACTTATGCCCCTAGTAGTGGGCAATGCTACAATTGTGGTTCTAAAGACCATTATGCCAATAGATGTCCGAAACCTCTCTTTTGTCGCTATTGCAAAAGTTCGGGTCATCTTTTATCTTCATGTCCCAAACTTCAAGGCAAGAAGGAGGGAAAGTTAAATGTTGCACAAGCCCCTAGCAACACTTCTCATGGTTAAGGTATTTCTCATTCTATCCTTGATGGCATTATTTTATTTCATGATCAACCTGTTCGAGTTCTTTTTGATACGGGTGCGTCCCATTCTTTTATATCAAAGGAACTTGTTGATACTTTTTCTTTAAGTATTGTTGCTTTAATGACATCCTTGAGAATTGCGAATCCGGTTGGTGGATCCGCAATAATTAGTTTACTTTGTAAAGATGTCAAGATTATTTTGTATGATTTTTCTTTCCGAGCCGATTTGCATGTCATGCGTTATTTAGGCTTTGGAATGATTTTGGGACTGGAATGGCTTAACCGCTATGAAGCTCAAATCCTATGTCCTGAGCGGACTATTCTCTTCAACATCCTCAATCTGTTAAGCAGATTTCTGTTGATCTTAAAGATTCGGATTCCAACTTGGTTGCATCTTTACATTCTTTAAATCCTCATGATGACAATAATGATGATGAGGAAGATGTCATTTCCCTTATTCACGTTGTTCGTGAATTTTCCGACATATTTGAGCCCGTTTTAGGATTACCTCCTAAGCGAGCAATTGAGTTCAGAATTAATCTCATCCCTGGAGCTCAACCCATCACTCGTCCTCCTTATCGCATGTCCAATAAAGAAAATAAGGAGATGCGCAAACAATTATCCGAATTGGAAACGAAGCAATTTATTCGCTCTAGTTCCTCGCCTTGGGGAGCTTCGACTATTTTCGTAAAGAATTCCAATGGTACACTTAGACTTTGCGTTGACTACCGCAAGCTTAATGATCTTACTATCAAAAATAAATATCCTTTACCTCGGATTGATGATCTATTCGATCAACTCAGTGGTGCTAAATCTTTTCACAATTGGACTTGGCAACCTGTTTTCATCAGCTTCGTATTGTAGAGGATAACATTCCTTTGACATCGTTCCGTACTCGTTATGGATCTTATGAATGGCTTGTTATGCCATTTGGTTTAACGAATGCTCCGGCTTATTTCATTGACCTTATGAATCGAGTTTTCAAAGATTTCCTCGATCGATTTGTTCTCATCTTTATTGATGATATTCTTGTGCATTCTAAAACCGAGGAGGAGCAAGAAAAGCATCTTCGGATTGTGTTGGAAACTCTTAGGAGTAATCAATTAAAAGCAAAATTTTCTAGATGCCACTTTTGGCAATCTCGTGTCAAGTTTCTTGGTCATATTATTTTCGAATCCAGTATTTCCGTGGATCCTTCAAAGATCGAAGCGATTCAAACTGGAAGAGACTGGAGAGTGTGACGGAAATCCGTAGTTTTCTCGGGTTGGCGGGTTATTACCGTCGTTTTATCAAAGACTTTTCCAAAATTGTCGTGCCTCTTACTAGCTTAACAAAGAAATGTGTTAAATAAATTTAGTCGGACAAATGTGAAGCTTCTTTTCAGAAATTAAAAGAACTCCTTTTCGATGCTCCTATTCTTGTTATTCCCGAAGGGAATCAAGATTTTATTGTTTATACCGATGCTAGTCGCGTTGGTTTGGGTGTCGTTCTTATGCAAAGAGAACGTGTTATTGCTTATGCTTCTAGGCAATTGAAGCCAGCCGAGGCTAGATATGTCACTCATGATTTAGAGCTCGCGGCTATTGTTTTCGCCCTTCGAATTTGGCGTCATTATCTTTTGGGAGAAAATTTTATTCTTTACACCGATCATAAATCTTTGAAATATTTATTTTCTCAAAAGGAACTTAATTTGCAACAACAGCGATGCCTCGAATTTCTTGCATCTTATGATCTTGATATTCTTTATACTCCCGGAAAGGGAAATCGGGTTGCCGATGCACTTAGTCGCAAGCAACAAGCAGTTGTTTCCATGAGATATCCGAATGGAATGATCTCAAGATTTTATCCACTTGTGAGATTCGAGATCGTGTATCTGATTTATGTTCATCTCTTGTTTTATGTAGCCTTGAGGCTCATCCTTCTCTCTTGGACCGCATTCTTGAAGCTCAAAAGCTAGATCCCGAATTGGCACTTCTTAGCCAAAGTTGTAGGGATAAAATTGGTATCGAAAGTTTGAAAGACTTCGATATTGATTCTTGTGGCGGCATTTTAAAATTTGGTAGACTTATCGTGCCAAATATTAGTGATCTTCGTAAAGACATTTTAGAAGATTCTCATCGTTCTAAATTTACCATTCATCCCGGTAACAGTAAAATGTACGCGGATATGAAGCGACTTTATTATTGGGATGGAATGAAATCTGATATTGCTAACTTTGTTAAGCGTTGCATGTCTTGCCAACTCGTCAAGGCCGAGCATCAAAGGCCCGGTGGGTTATTGCAACCTTTTGAAATTCCAATTTGGAAGTGGGACCAAATTTCCATGGATTTTATAGACGGTCTTCCCCGTTCTCATTCGGGTTATGATAGCTAATGGGTGATTGTTGATAGACTTACAAAATCCGCCCATTTTATTCTCGTTCGGTCTAACCGAACCGTTCCTCTTTTGGCCAAGCTCTTTATCAAAGAAATTGTTAAATTGCATGGAGTTCCTACTTCTATTGTTAGTGATCGTGATCCATTGTTTACTAGTGAATTTTGGAAGAGTCTTCAAAAAGCTTTGGGAACGAAGCTTAATTTTAGCACCGCTTATCATCGTCAGTCCGATGGACAAACCGAGTGTGTGAATCAAACTCTTGAATATCTTCTTTGTGCATGTGTTCTTGATTTTGGTGGAAGTTGGGAAGATCATATTGCTCTCGTTGAGTTTTCCTATAATAATAGCTTCCAATCTAGTATCGTTATGGCACCTTTTGAGGCACTCTGTGGAAGGCCATGTCGTTCTCCTTCTTGTTGGCTTGAGGCCGGTGAGAAGCTGGTTTTAGGTCCAGACTTTATTCGTGATTTCATAGAAAAGATTGACCTTATTCGTCATAGGATGAAAGAAGCCCAAAGTAGACAAAAATCCTATGCCGATAACCGAAGAAGAAAATTAGAATTTTCAGTGGGAGATCTTATGTTTATTCGTATTTCACCTATGATGGGTGTTGTACGTTTCAGTCGATCGAGAAAGTTAGCACCTCGATATATTGGTCCATTTCCCATTACCGAACGTATTGGTTCCGTGGCTTATCACCTCTTATTACCGGCTCAATTTTCTGCTATTCATGACGTGTTTCACGTTTTTCAATTACGAAAATGCCTTCGAGATTCCGATTCTACTCTTGAGCCCGGTGTTGTGGAAGAAATTGAAGTTTCACCTAATTTAACTTATGAGCAACATCTTACTCGTATTATCGCTTCGGGGAGTAAAAGCCTTCAAAATAAAGATGTTCCTCTTGTGAAACTTCAATGCTCCTCAAATCCTAAGGATTATTCTTGGGAATCCAAATAATTCATCGAGCGAACACATCCGGACTTACTTTCTCATACTCTTTGAGGTGAACTTTTTATTTTCAAATTTCTTTTGTGTTGAATATGCTTTTATGGTTGTTACTTTATATTTTCTTCTTAAATATTGCGAGGACGCAATTTCTTTAAGGAAGGGAGTCTGTAACAACCCGCATATTTTACGATTGAATATTTAAATATTTTATTTAAAATAATTCATCATTAGTCGGATTAGTGTCCGAAAGGCTACCTTTTGCAAACAGTCGAATTAGGCCTCGAGACCACCTCCATTGAGTTCAAAATGACGTTTGCGACCTTTTTGAGTATAAACTTTGATATGTTTGGAGTTAGTGGAATTTTGCTACTTTTTCACTTAGGGCTTTGGCTTTTGTTTCAGCCCATTAGACCCAAGCTTCACCCCTCTTCTCTTCATTACTTCATTTCTATTTCCTAATACTCAAGCTTTAGCAACAATGGAGAGAGGAATGGGAAATTAAAACTCCAAGACATAGTTTCCATTTGCAAATCAAGTTCTAGCTCCAAATTTATAGAAGAAGCTTTGGTAAGCCTCCTCTTCTTCTTCTCCAACTCATTCTCTTACCAATTCCATAAATTCCTAAACCTAATTTAAGAAATGTTTCTCTTTTAAGCTTAGATTCAAGCTCTTTAGGTTGGAATTGAAGAGTGATTGTTCTTGCCATTGCTCTATAGCTTCTTCTTCATAGTTTTGGGTTTAAAGGTGAGATTTTTATCTCACATCTTAGTCTATAACTATCTACGATTGTTAGGTATGAATTCCTAACACTTATTCTTGTGCAATTGATTTTGGTTTGGATTGATTTGGTGCATATTCCAATTTTTGGTGTTTTGAAATCAAAATCTATGAAAATCCTATTATGGATATTTGGACATTGATATTTGAGGCGTATCGAAGAGCCGTTAAGGCTGGATGTCGCTTGGCATAAATCCTTAGTCGTCGTTGCTTGTCCAATCGCTTACGATATCGTTTGACCATTTTTGGCCTAGGATCAGGGAATGCCCTGAACCACAATTTCAGACGTCTGAAACAAGATATTCAAACGTCTGAATATTATACTGAGAATTTTTATTCTCTGGTATTTCAGACGTCTGAATATAAATTCTAGACGTCTGAATTTGCTCGTGAGCAACCAGAAAGGAAATAGGCAAAAAAATGCCTATTTCAGACGTCTGAAATATAGGGTTCAGACGTCCGAATTGTGTTCTGGAAAACATTTATTTTTCCAGATTCAGACGTCTGAATCTGCTGTCTGGGCTCTATTTTGCCTATTTAGCTTGAGTTTCCAAATTTAATCGATTTATGTTAATTCCCTTTTGTTGTTATCACTTATATCGACTTTGATGACATTTTCTTCGGGATTTTTGGACAATCCACCTTGATGGATTCGGTATCGATTTCTTTGGATTCAATTCACGTCTTCGAATGTGAATTTTGGTGAATGATTGTATCTACAATCATTTTTTTGATTTGTCACTTTAAAAATATAAAGGTTTCAATACTAGTAGTAAATATCAAAACTCTTTTATCAAAATGATTTCAACACTATTTTATTATAAAGCTCGTTTTTTAAACCAGTTTCCAATCTACTAGTATATACAAACATTTACCTCACTTGTATGAGAAATCTAATTAAACGACTTAGTAAAACAAGTGGTATGAAACGCTTGTGTTTACTTCGTCGGCTAATTCTTAGACTTGTTCGATTGAATTTCTTGTGACAATTTTCGAGTGGAGACCTACAGTTTGTTCGTAAATATTTAAGTTAAGCTAGTGGCTATGGGACATGAAGCTAAGCTCATATTTTACTAGCTTAGTGTAATTGACACTTCTTGATGATCGATGATGATCATTTTGTGATTTAGACTAGCGATATGCTACGTTTCTTTGTCCATGTAGGGGACGGTACCTCGTTTTATTGAGTTTAGTCTGATTTCTTTTATAGGCTAACGACCTATGTATTATTTGGAGTTTCGACTCAATTTTTGTGGGCTAGCGACCCATATTCTTTTATGGAGTTTGGTCCATCGGACGTACCTTTGTACTACGTTGTTGCTCCAGCTTATCCGGAACATCGGGCGTACCGTTGTACTACATCGTTGTTCCGAATTATTCGAGTTTCAGGTTCCTCGGGCGTACCGATATTGTATCACGTCGTTGCTCCGGCTCTGTGGTTAGCGACCATGGGAGAGTGTCCTGTTTGTGAGTTTTCATGCTCCCGTTTTGTGATCGGCCTCCACCTTTTTGTGATTTCTGGATATCTATTGATGATTTCTAGAATTTGTGATCCACCAGCTTTTATGATTGGCATCGATATGATGTCGATATTTGTGACTGGGTGAATAAAACTAAAGAGTATGACATTCTTTTGATCTTTGAGAAGATTCTTGTGATATTTATTAATCTCTGGTTGATTTTCAATTACATACTTATCATAGTATGGCTTTATGGTTATATCACTTTTTTTGTCATATCTCTTATTCTATGTCATTTTATCTGATATTTATAGTTAGACTGATCCGTTTATTATTTTCTTATTAAATAATACTCGGGTCAGACCGAGATGTTACACGTGCTTCTGCTTGACTTCTCATCTGGGATTATTATCCTAACTTTTGGCTAACTACTTAGATTAGTAGTTTTTGGTTGTAAACATTTGAGATATAGACTCATTGATGTATACTTATTCTTTTGTGTAGCACTTGTAACTATTCTTTTGTGATATTGTGGATCTTGTTTGACCACCACTCTGATATACACTTTCATGTGTAATATTCATATCTGTTTCTGCCTTTGAGATTTGAACTTCTGTGACTGATCTGTGTTATGATATTTCTACATTTGTTTCCGAAGATATTATTGCCACTGTGTAGTAGCTTTGAGTTTGCATTGGTATGTCGGATTCCCTCTTGAAATGCAGGTTATATTTTTATCTGGCATATCGGTACTCGCACAAATCAATTACACGGATGGTCGCTCCTCAACAGCCTTATTCTCCATGCTAGTTGACGGCATTACACCGTAGTGTTCTTGGCTAGCGTGGGTATAGAGCTGGGGCGCCACATTTTCGGAGTTGGCTGAAAGTATGACAACTTCCAATCCTAGTCTCTTCAACAACCAAACGTTATTATAACACCGCGGTCTTTTCAAAATAATTTATACTTTAAAACCAGAATATAATATCCATTTCTAAACCATATAAATACGATATCATTTTTATTTTAAGACCCAAATCAATATGATATCATTTTATTTCAAATATATCCTTTTTCAAGAAATCATAGCGCTTTCAAATATATATACTTTGGAATCTATAGCTTTGAAACACAACTTAATATACTTCAATGGTTTACATATTAAATTATTTTATATAATAAAATAGCTTCTTTAATCTATCAAATAAATCCCCAATACCGATTTGAACCTCTCAATAAACCATTTCAATTCATATATTTCAAAGCTTTAAATATTCCACCATTTCAAAACAATTTCTTTGATAATTCCATATATATCAAATTCAATTACTATTATTTAGATTTGAGATTTTACTTAATAAATGCAATAAAATTTAAGTAAAACTTTAAACTTCAAACCACCCGATATTCTTTATATTTTATTCAACTTGATATATTCATTTATCTCAACTTTATATTCATTTAAAACACTTTAAACCAAATCAAGTTATAAGAATCATACCCTTCAAAATATCAACTTATTTTAAATTCCAAATCAAATTTATTCAAGTACAATTCTTAAATAATTCAATTTAAACCAATTTCATATTTATCTTCCAACTTAAATTTCATTTAAGTCATTTAAACTCTATATATATAATACCTTAAATAGGTACTTACCCATATAATATAAACCATCAAAGTCCATTATTAAACTCATTTTTATTAAATAATTTTATACATAGCTTAAATTTAAAATTTTAACTATATATATATATATATAATATTTATATAACATCAAAGTTTATATTTAATAAACCGTATATTCCTTTCCAAAACCATAGAAATCATTTAAAAATATTTTTATATATATAGACCATGGTGTCTGTATAAAATTTTCTATCCTATGGTCAAGTGATACGAATATTTATCATTTCAATCCGTAATTTAAAAATAAAATTATGGTTATATATCATTTCAAACCGCAATCCCGAATGAAATAAGAATGCATAATAGCTTGCAGTTTATAACAATATAGAATACGGCATCCATTCACCCAATATCAACCATCAACCATTTATTGCAAACCTAATCCAAATTCAAATAATAACATCAATAAATAACAATCAATTACTGACAGTTTATTATTCAATAATAAATTAATTTAACTGGCAGTTTATATGCAATAATAAGTAGAATAACAATTAATTTCAAATAATGCAATTTAATTGAGATGATGATTAAATATATGCCAAACAGTTATAAATAAATATCAAATCACATCATATATCAATTTACCAAACATAAGAAATTTTAGAAGTTGTGAGTGGGTTAAAACACTCACCTTTTGAATTTAAATCCAATTTAAACCCAAAAATTGACCAGATTCAGAATTTGTGATATCTCGGAATTTCAAGGAATTTAAAATGTGATAATCTCTTAATTAAATTATTTAAAATTGATAAAATTGTTATTTTCAAATATATATAGCCAAACAATTAATAATGTGATGTTCTAAATTATGATTTTAAATTGATTTTTAAATAAGAATAATTATTTAGTTTGTGTTATTATATAAATAAATTTAAATTGACTTATTATTTCAAATTTAATAAGTGTTATTTAAATATATGTGTGTATTTAAGTTGATTTTAAATAGAATAAATTATTTATAAATAATAATGAGTTTGTTTAAAATTGATATCTATATTTATTTCAATTGACTTTGAATTTGAATTTAAAAATGGAATTTAAAGGAATATAGATATCTCAAAATAATAATATAGTTGGAATTTAAATTTATAAATGAGTTTTTACGTAAAAATAACATTGTTTTATATTATTCTCTTTAAAGAAATTTATTGATAGGAATTTGGAAAAGGATTTAATTAATAAGAATAAATACAAAGGCTTTTTGAAATAGCATTTAAAAATGAGTTAAAAATACTATATATGATTTTTATTTAAATTTAATTGGTTTTATTTTATTTTCTTTTAAAGATTGTATTTATATAAAATTTAGAAAAGTGTTTATAAATTATTAAATGTATTTGTTAATTAGAAATTTAATAAGAAACCATTTATAATTGATATATGTATAAACTTATTAGGAAAAATTAATTTAAAAGCCTTTAAAATCATTTATAAATAATATAAAAATAAATTAGGACAAGTGTTAAAACTTTAAACCTCTTAAGTAACATGTGTTAACATAATAATGAAAGTAAGAGACAAGTGTCATTACTTGTTTTTATTTTCTTTAAATTTTAATTAAACCAAATTTTAATCTATATAAAACACTTTCACATTCTTCCTTTATTTTTTTCTTATACTTTGAATTAAAACAAGTAAGTAATGTCCACAAACCTGAAAACTTCCTCATACTAAAATCAAAAGTTCCTCAAAATCAAAATCAGTAATTTCTTTCAAAATTTATTATCATCTTCTTTGAAACAAATCAAAGCCTGAAATTCACTTCTCAAACCAAATTGCAAACCTGAGATTTTCCTCAAATCAGAAACCTTCTATTATCAAAACCTGGAACACCTTCAAAACTGCAAGCCTGCAACATGTTTTCAAACGTTCAATGCAAATCTGAAAACTTTCAAAACTAGATATTATCAAAGCCTGTAAACATTCTTTCCAGATCAATGCTCAAACTTGTAAATCATTTTCTCAAAAACCTAGAACCAAACAGGTTTTCAAAGTCCTAAATTATCATCAGGCCTCAGTTTTTCAAGCAAGAAAGAAACCTGAAGTGAATCAGAGCCTTCAAACATTCTAGTTTCAAAGCAATTTTGTTTTCAATTAAAGCCTCCAAAGCATTTCAATTTTTAAGTCACAAGCTAGGAAAAGTTTTCTGGAATAAAAAACAAAGCAAGTTTTCCAATGTTATCATCAAGAACAATCTCTCTACATTTAATTAAAGAGGTGAGTAAACATCTATTTATAAACCTTAAGTAATAACCATTTGTTGCTTATCAAATTTCTGAAATAATCAATGCTTGCATGTGTGTGTATAAAAGTATAATCTGTGTGTATGAATGTGAATGAACTGTGCGTATGTTTCGATGGTTCTTCTCTGTTTTTAAACAATAGAGAATAAGAATAAAAGAAAATACAAAAATCTTCTTATCAGTTCACTGTTAGGTTTTAAGATTTAAACATGATATGTTTGTTTAAATATTAGTTTAAGTTTAAAAATCTTATTTAAGCAAAATAGATGTAAAAGTTCTCTGAAATCAAAATAAGACAGTAGGAATTACTTTAACATATTAAAATCTATGATTCAAATTTACTGATTCAAGATATTAACTTGAATCATCTTTGAAAATTATGATTTTTAAAACAAAAAACGAAATTTTCAATGAGGTATTGAATGAGAATTTGGTGAATGACTGGAATTTGGTTTCTGGTCAATATCTGGTGATCTCGAGGGTTATGGTGATCGAAATCTTGGGTGGAGGTGGAAGTAGGATCAGGAAGTGTGGCAAAAATGGTGGAAGCACTGAATGATGGCCATAGCGACGGCGGTGAGGTGATTTGGATTCTAAACCTAGTTTTGTTCGAACTTGGAAATTGGTCCCCTGCAACTTATATGATGAATCGAGTTTGAAGAAATTTTGGGAATAGGTTCGTGAAGGTTTGGAGATGGAGTGGCCATAGTTGCAAGTTGTCAGATGGTCGGAGTTGTGACTTCGAGGAGGATTTTGGTCATGACTGTTGGTTCCGTTTTAATTGGGAAGATCTATTTTGTTTCGAGGCAAGCGAAGGTGTTTTGATGATCAGAGGTGGTTGCCGCGGTGATGTGTGATATGATGGAGGTTCGAGTGATGGTCGGAAGATCACCGTGGGTGGTGCAGGTTGCACGGCGGCAAGGTCGTGTCAGCTTGATTTTGGAATAGGTAGTTGACTCAGGGGGAAACTCGCGTGATTTTTGGTTTTGCCTCAAGTTGTCTCTAGGGTCATCTGCAAACTTGGTTTAACTGTTGAGTTTAATAGTTTTAATATTTAACCGAACAATTTTTTTAAGATTCTAAATCAAACTGTTTTTTTTTTAAAGAAGAAAGTTGAAGAGATGTACTTTGTTTTAGTTCAGGTATATATGGGGTTAAACCAAAGCAAATGTTTAACCAGTTTTTATTTATTTAAATAAAAGTAGTTTTTAAAACTTTAAAAAAATCAAGTTTAATCAATTCTCTTGAAAATTCATTTCTTTGTAACAAATAGTTTATATAAATTAAGATGTAAGATTTGTTAACTTAAATGTATTAGGTTAAATCCTTAAAGTTAATTTCAAACTTAATTTGAAAAATAAAAGGAAATTAATAAGGAAATGATTTACCTTAAAAACCTAATATAAGTTTGATAATAAATGGAATAATTAAAGAGTGAATTATTAATTGAATTAGTTAATGAATAATGATTTATAAATTAACAATTAAAGTTTTCAAAGTAATTTATTAACTTGAAACTAAGGATTGTTAATTAATAAGTAGAGGTAAGTAATTAATGGTTACTTTATATTTTAAACTTAATTAATGATTTAATTTAGTAAAGTTAGTTGTTAAGATAAAATGTTTTCAAAGAAAATTAAAGATAACGTTTTATCTTAAGGATAATTAAGTTTTAATGAGTTGTAATTAATTAAGTTAATTAAGAAATTTTAAGTTTAATTAATTAATTATTAAAAAGGGTTAATTAAGTAATTAATTAAGGATAATTATTAATTTAATTAACTAAAAATTATGATGGATTATTAATGATTAGAGATTAATTAATTTGTAATTATTAATTAATTAATTAAGTAATTAAGGGTTAATTAAAATAGTAATTAAGAAATGCTTAATAAAATTTTATTAAGTAATAATTGGGTTTTCTTGATTAATAATTAAGAGGTTATCAATCTATAATGCAAGTTAATTAAGAATTAATTAACTATTATTAAAGGTTAATTAATTATAATTAAGGATCGATTAATTATAATTATGGATTAATTAATTTATAATTAAGATTGTTAATTAATAATTAAGTTTTATTAATTAATGATTAAGAGATAATTATTAGTTAATTAAGGTTAATTGATTAATTATAAAAGTAATTAGGGATTGATTACTTTGTATTAAAAGATTGATTAATAATTAGAGTTTATTAATTAATAGTTGAAGGATAATTAATCTGTAATTAAGGATTAATTTGATTAAAGAGTAATTAAGGGATGAATTACTCGGTTATGATTTATGAGGTGAATGTGATTAAGTTAAGTTAATTAATTTGTAAATTAATTAAAGATAGTCACAAGGTAGTTGATTTAGTATGCTTACCTAATGAGATTTGATAAGAGTAATACTTAAGTTAAGTAATTGATGAATAAATTACTGGAGGTAACTGAGATAAGGGAAATTACTTAATGGGAAGTAATTTTAAATGGATAATTACTTGGTAAAGTAATTAAGGATTTATCACTTGGTGTAATAAATTAAATGATTTATACAAGTAATTAAGAAGTAATTAAGAGTAATTTATTACTGTTTATAATTATTAAAGTTGATTTAATTAATTTAAGCATGATTAATTAATGTAATTAATTAAGGAATAATGTAATTAATTAATTAATGGAAGTAATTAATTAAGGTTCATTAATTAATGTGATTAATGAGAATAATTTAGGATTGATTAATTAGGATTAATTAATCCATAATATGTTATTATAAGGTAATTAATTGTAATTAATTAAGGATTATTGTCATTAATTATAATTAATAGAGTAATTAAGGTTAATTACTTAATAGTTTGAAGATAATTAATTTATGTAATTAATTAAGGGTAAATTACGTAATGTAATTAAAGATAATTAATCAAGGGTGATTAATTAAGATGATGATTAATTAATTGGTTTAAATAATGGATAAGTAAACAAGATTTATTGTGATGAAGGTAATTAATTTAATTTATTTTAAATTAATTAAGAGATAAAGTAATTAATTTAATTTATTTTAAATTAATTATAAATGGTGTGATTTATATATCCTTGCTTATGTATGGATGGATGGATGATATTGAATGCGTTGATTGTTTGGTATCTCTGATGAGATATGTGTGATATATGATATGAGATACTTTGGTTGAAGTATGATGATAATATGAATTATCTGTTATGATGATAATGTAGATTATCTATTGTGATATTGTGAATTATCTATCTGTGTGTATATAGATAATAGAATTGAATTTTTTAACTTTAAAACAACTTGGACCTAAAAGATGGCGTTTTGGATTTCGATGAGACCGGGATCGGCTTTCCAGATTTGAATATCCGAAAAATACATTGATCCAAATTAATGATAGGTCATGAATCTCAAGTGAAGATGAAGATTCAGAGTGCAAGGGTTATTGTCGTTAACTCTGAGGGTGATTCCAAAATGAGTGTAACGAGATAATGCCTTCGGTTTCGTTCGAACCCGGAACGAATTTGTATGGATTGAATGCTTCTAGAACATCGTCAGGTGGATGATGAGCATTCTAAGTGATGTGTTCACTAAAGGTAATCGTAGCCTCAAGCATCATCAACCGGGAATGGCTAAAACAGGAGAGGTGCAGCAAGGCTAAGTGGGTCATGCCCAAGTAGGATGAGATGAACCCCTGTCTATATTCCCTTTTTATTCGACTGTGTGGGCGGTTGCTAGATACAACCATGGGGTTATCTTATTCGGAACTCTTCAGTAAGGAATGGTTCCGGCTTTGTGTTGCAGGGGATTGGGAGTGATCCTCCGTATGGTGATCTTGGCACCGTACTGTGACGGGCGATACCCCGGTAGCCCTGCCATTGTATGGAATCCAAACTCCGATAAGCGCCGTACGTTTTAGATGTGCCCAACTATGTTGGAACGTGAGATGTAAGCATTCCAGCTATTTCTGTATTTTATTTGAAAACCCTAGACCCTATTATAATATCACTGGATTTCCTATCAAATGTTTTGGTTAGCGTAAGGTAAAAACTTACCCATGTTTATGTGTCGGGAGTCTTACGTGATACCTTTGTTTTCAAAAGTTTTTTTAAAGTTAAGCAACTTTAACCGTTACCAGACCCATGTCTGACCCGGAGTTTATTCTGTTTTTCTTAAACTCTTGGGTACTAAAATTTTTATGAGTAGCCAAGGGATTCAGGTTAGGTTTGACAAATTCTAGAGGAGCAATGGAGCAGGAGGCTTTAGCGTATAGAGATATAGTATTCCGCTGTGTGTTCTCTAAGTCGTTTGTCTGTGTTGTATATGGAGTTGTATAACTAGACAGGTGTTTTATAACTGTCTAGTATGTGTTGTTTAAGCTGTGTAACCCGGATGTATATGATTCTATGTAATACTTATGTGATCAATATAATTTATTCGTTCCGCTGTTGAGATTCTGATGTTGTTTCTTTCTTTCTTCTCTATCTTTTCTCTTCTCTATCCCTTTCTTTCTTAAAAATGATGCGTCTTATTGTGGAGAATAAGGCGGGTCATTTCAGAGTTCGTCTGAACAACCACCAAAAAGTCCGGAATTTCAATACGATCCTAAAAAAAAACCGTGCGTGAATTGGTGTTCGTATGTGAAAGATATAGCGATAAATGCGTTTGAATTTCAATTAAAAAAATAAAAAAGAGAGAACACTTTCCTTCATTTGCCACATCATCACCACTAATCACGCACCAGACCTAACGCACACAGGCTACAGAACACGAACAACCCTCCTACAGCCGAGCATTGACCACCAATTTCCACCATCTCCGACCATCGTATGCAACGCCGCCAACGCCAAAGAGCTCACCGACCTCGCCCCCAAACGCGCCGTGCCTACTCTGACACTCGCGACCACCGCTGCACGTGAAGAAGATGCAGCCGTCGCCTCCACTAGAAAACCCTAGGTGAATTTTTACTCGAGATCCATCCGTTAATTCCACGAACGAATGCCACAGATCGACTCCCCTCGGCTTCCTCTCCAAAACCCAGAAAGGGTTTTCCGATCAGACGAAGTTCATCGCCGAGCGATGAACGGCCGAAAATTGATCTGCGATTTCTGGACAAACGGTAATTCGAAACCAAAAACGAACTGCAGATCTGAGATGCGTAAATTGAGAGCTTCGATATATATCTTTTCCAAATTTTTCTGAGGAGTTTGAATTTTCAGCTTTGGACTTGATTTGGGATTGAAATTGGATAAATTAGGGTTTATGTAAAGACCCGTAAGTCCGTACTCCTTGAATAGACACTAATCTCCTTTGTTTAATTCAAGATGAACGAAAATACGAACCCTTAGGGGTTTAAGAAAAAGAATTTAGGAAAAGAAGAGAGAGAAGAAGAGAGAAAAAGAAAATAGAGAGAAAAGAAAATAGAAAAGAGAACAGAAAATTTTAAAAATAGAAGATAGAAGAATTTTAAAAATAGAACGGACAGAAAGGAAACAACACAACATCAGAATCTCACAATTCGCAGCGGAACAACATATAATAATAAATGAATAATCTTTAAACAAAGAACTATATCAGTTATTACATTACATTATATTTCATTACATCATATCATCACATCAGAGTGTACAACAACATACAACAACAAACAATGCAGCGGAAAAAGAAATACTATATAAACTAGTAATACGCCATGCCATCCAGCTTGCCTCCAGCAACTCCAGAATATCCAGAATATCCTGATGAACCTAACTCTTAACTGCCCGTGTGGAAATTGGTGGGCACCCAGAGTTTAGGAAGGAAAACAATAAACTCCAAGTCAGTCATGTGACTGGTGTGAGAACTCAAAACAGTTTATTTATCTTTAAAATCAAAATAGAGGAATATTTTTAAACTCAATTCGCAATGCTTTTTAAAAATGAGACTACCATAAGGCCTCCCGCACACACACACAATGCAAACGCAGAATCGGAGGAGATTTCTCCTTATGATAGTCAAAGATGGTTGATACGCATTTAAAATAATATTTGATATTATTATTAGTGTATAGTGTAGGAAAAATTTATTTCGAAAGTAGAATATAAATCTTAGCCAACATAGACATTTCGAACTATGCCTACTATAGCTACCATCCAAACAGTGGTGACCACCATAAGTGAATGGCAGGTTCTACAACTAATACCGTACAAGTTTCGTATTGGGAATTGGATTTCCAACGAATGATCAGGCCAAGGAACTTCCCATTGCCACATGAGAATGCCTCTGGATGGACATCCCCGAGAACCAAACCGGATCTCTACCAACACAAGGCCGGGTTACTCCTAACTGAGTAACAACTGACCGAATATGCCATCCCCCGGTCCTTTGGGACCTTTATCAACCGAGCGCTCGTAATCAATTCACACAATCATAAAGTGTTTTCAACATGAGTAAGTATCTGGGCTCCATACCATGATACCACCCTTTTCCAGAAGGAAATGGACACATCCTAAAGGGTGCTACCCCTCATAACCTTGCCGCATCTTTCCTGTTTTGACCATTCACGGGGTGTGAGGCTCGACGAATTCACGTCCACAAAAACATACTTTATACAAAAGCCATGCTTTGGGTCAACAAATGATCAACACAATGATCACAAGGATAGACGATCAAATAAACGATCCTATCACAAATAATCAACACAATGATCATTTCAGCATCACTCAGCATGTCACATTACCGAACTGGGAATATATCGCTGATAACTTCAACTATATAACCTTTGAGCACGTACGTCTCAAAGAAGGGTGTTAAGCAAAGAATAAATTCTCCGCCACCAACAGAAATATATTTGAAAGAAATCGGCTTTATATCTCAACTTGTAATGTCAGGCATACAATCCATACAAGTCTGTTCCGGGCTCGAACAAAACCGAAGGCACTTCTTACGAAGCCCTTGCAATACGGGTATTCACAATCCCGATCGAATTTCCCATCACTTAGGAGATCTCTATACCAGGAGCTACCCAGTGCAGAGACAATCGATAGGTCATCCTATCGCTTTCATAAATACTCGGTCTTCAACACCGATCTTCAAATGCAATTCATAACGACGTATCACATATTCGGAATGGGTTATACGACCCCATGGTCCTTTCCCGGTTAACCCGAATAGTGAGCGCTTATTCAAAAATAAGTGTGCATTCAAATTCAAACAAATCACATCAATTACCCAATCAAAGGGAAATATTGATAGTCGGCTATTGAACTATCAATGGATATGCATACATCACCAGATTCCAAATAATTTTCCAAATTATTTATTTTCCAAAATATCTTTACTAGATATATAATTTCAACACTTCAAAAATAAATCAATATTTATTTTTAACAAGTTTCACTTTCACATATAAATTCCTTAGTGAATTTATATTCCAAAATATTCATGCATATACGATTTCAATTATTCATTTTCAATTTATCTTCAAAAAAGATAAATTCTAATTATTCACTTCATATTGGAAAACATTTCCATACTTATTTATTCATAAGTAATTCACAAATTCCTTTTATTTTCAACACTTAGAAAATATTCAATATACTTAAATCGAATTAAGTATATAATTCATTCTTTAAGGAAATTATTCTCTTAAACATATTTATTTGGGCCAAAACGAATGTTGCGTAAAACATCGTTACGACGTCCCAAAATCACTAGTATAGGGATTCGAAATTAAAATAGATATATATATCCCAATACTATACAAAACATTTCCTTTCGGAAATCATTTACTATAACAACAGTGTTATAGTCCACATTTCCTTTTATTTCTCGAAAACGTCTATTTCAACAATAAATGTTGAAACCTATGGTTTCGAATCTCAACACATTTTAAACCATCGTTAGATCGTTTTAATTCTATTTAAAACATCATATCTAAAACAATTTCTTTAACGTATTATTCACTATTCAAAAACGTGAATATACTACTTTAACTAATTTCATCATTTCTATTCACTTTAACTTAAAGGATTTTTCACTGTTCAAAATGTGAATATAACTCTATCTCTAAGTTATAACAATTAACTTATCAAAATAAGTCATTTGCGGATTTATAAAACAACGTTTATAAATTCCATTTCTATTTATTTATAAAAACTTCCTTTTTATAAATTCCTTTATTAACCTATTCCAGTTTATAACTCAATTATAAACTACAAGTTCATATTATAAGTTAATTACTTATAAAACGATTATTTTACAAAATCGTTCATTTAACTTCCCAAATTATTAATCTTAACTTATAAGATTGTTTATTTATCCAAAATTCCTTCTTTCGATAACTTTATAAATTTTATAAACCTATTGCTTATAAAATTTCATTTATAACTTCACAGTTTATAACTTCATAAATTTCATTCATTTAGGAAATTCATTTTCACTACATTCAAACACTTATAAAAACTCGTTTTATAATGTCCATAATTCAATTTATAAATATCCATTTATAAATCTCTTAATATAAATTAATTTATATTATTCTTTTAAACGTCTTTAAATTCCTTTAAAATTTCACCGTTCTCTTGATTTATAAAATAATCAAATTTTATAAATCTTATATTCAAACTTTTAATAATAAACTCAAAAATCCAGTTTAAACTATTTTATAAAATCATTGGTTCATATTTCTCAAAAATCAGCTTTTAACTATATTTCACCAAATCATAATTTTTATAACTTTAAAAATTATAACGTTTATTTATTTAAAATAGATCAATTCCGAAAATCTTATATATTTTCAAAAATCACTTTAAAATCATTTTAAAATCCCAAAATCTGGGTCCAATGATGCTACACACCAAATAGTCAATCACGACTAATAACGATATCATATATCGATATGATAATCCATCAAATATCAAAATATCTGAAATAAAATAAATATTGTTGAGGAATCCTGTTGGATCCCTCCAACCTGTTTCCTGCATCCAAAAACATTAGCACAATACCAATTTCGCTCCAGTACGAAATTATCGCGGTACATGTTCTTATTAAATATTATCCGCTTAATAACGGCGTAATAGGGTCTCATCCGCTAAACAAAAAATGCGGGAAATCAACAAATGCAATATATACATATGCCAATATATATATATTGATATTATATATAATACCAATTTCACTGTTTATGAAATATTCGCGGTATATGTTTTTAATAAATAACATCCGTTTACTAACGGCGCATAATGTCTATTTTAACAATCAATAATTTACAGTCATCATCCAAACATGCATTCAAATATTTTAAATCTAACTATTTAAAATAAAATCGAAACCTATTCGATTGAGTGAGAAGTTCTCACCTTGATTTTAATTTCCGTTTTAGCTTTTATTTCGAATAAAATTAAACGCGCGTTTAATTTTACCCGAAATTCTCACTAACTCCAAACGACTCCAAACTAACTCCATCGCGTAGTGCTCGTCCATACGATTCCAACGCAACTGAGTTTGCATTTTTTCGACCTCGTATGAAAAAGATATGAATTTTACAAGATTGTACACGTTTTTAATAACTAAATTCAACATAAACTTTATATTATAACCTAACAGCAAATCCTAGCCACAAGATTCAGCACCCCCTCATCTCCACCGTCCCCTTCTTTCTTCTACATCACGTTCTATCTACAGATCCAAGGCCGACATCACAAACCCACTTAGCTTGAACTAGGGTTTCAATTTGCTCGCTCAATACTCGATGAAAATTCATCAAACCACTTGCAAATCGAAGCTCTCGTCGAGAGCTACCTCCACCACCAACCACTTGGAGCTCGGCCTGCACATGACCCCTCGAGATGTGTGCGAACATCTGCAGGTTCGGCCCCTTTTTCTCCTTCTACGCGACTCCAAGCACGATCTCCACCGTTGAATCTCTAGCTCGTGTTGTGCTCTTCATCTTTGTAGTTGAGCACTTCGCGTGAATGTCGACGGATTGGAAGATCTAGAGGGATGAAGTTGGAGCATTTCTGGCCTTAGGTTCTAATGGTGGCGGCTAGGGTTTGTTAGATTAGGGTTTGTTATTTTTTTTAATTTTTATGAAGAGGTAGGGGCTATTTATAAGGAACGAGCGACACTATTCATCCCGGGAATTCCGAACTCCGATTTAGACGCCGTAACCAGCATACCTAGGGTTTATCCCGCGTTCCGGACACAATGGAACAGGTTTCGGAAGCTAATTCGGAAGTATGTGCGAGTTATGGCTGAAAACGCTCAATTTAAATTAAACCGATTTAAATCGATTTCTAGGCGTTTTAATTTGTACCGGACAAACGGTAAATCCAATTTGCTTGAAATTTGAAACCTTACAATAATATCACATTACGGATCCGATGAAACTGGTTTCGTCGAAATCCGAGACTTTTTGAAAAATGGCTATTTTGACTCGTCAAATTTAAATTAAAAATAATTCGATGCGTTTCGAGCTGCCACGATCAAACGATAACTCCGATTGACACGAAAATTGAAATCCGGTAATAACTAACTATTACGGATCCAATGGAACTGGTTTCGTTCAATTCTGAGACTGTTCAAAAATTGACTATTTTACAGTCGATTATTAAATATTAAAATATTCAATTTTCACAAATTAACTTTTAATTCGATTTTAAAAGTTCTAAAATATCATTCTAACTTCAATATGATAAAATAAAATTTTACAAATTATTTTCAATCATATTTAACTCAATTTTCAATTATTTCCATAATTTAACATATTAAATTATCGATTTAATTATCCAATTAAATCCAATAAATCAAATAAAAATTTATTCGACTTAAAAATTCACTTATAAATATTTAAAATAAATTAAATATTCAAATTTAAATTAATAAAAATTCTGGGTCGTTACAATCTTTCCCCCTTAAAAGAATTTCGTCCTCGAAATTACAAATAAGAAAGTTACAAAATCTATTAATTTTTCTCAAAATTCATAGTTAAATTTCTTATAATTCTTTACTAAGTTTTCAAATCATACTTAGTTATTTTTCCAAAAACAATTTCTATTGTTTAACTTTCAATTCCAAAATCAAAGTTTAAAATTTTCAAAATTTTCCCATTTTCTCAAATTTTTTCTAACGCCTTAAATTTCCGGAAAAATTCGCCATAGTCTCCTTTGCGCGGCTCGATCCGAAAAAAAAAATGACAGTATATATATCACAAATATACATCTCATCAAGTAATGAGGCATCCCGAAGGGAAAAAAATGTAAAAGTGCGATATTTAATCCGAGATATGTACCTTATATTTTATTAGCGAGCATATACGGCTAATATAGCGCTAAAGCGAACTCCAAATGCGAAGCAAACGCGATCCGCACCTACTAAACACTCAACAAACAACATGAGAATCATGCATATATGAAAATAGTATCAATATACAACATATAGCAACATAACAACTATATATGTCATATAGCAAATGCAACTAAACAACAATTGCAATATATATTCAACCATCATCCAACTAACATCCATAACCAATAAACATTCATTCATATTCTCATTCATATTTAATGAATTGGTTTTCACTTTAAATTACATTTGATTTATTTACATTGGATGTTCTAACATTCATTCTTAATTTAATTAGTTTACATTACTAATTAAATCCAATTCACTTTCAATTCTATTCAAATTTATTTACTTCTAATTTGAATTCAATTACATTAGCTTTCAATTTCATTAATACTTAATGAATTATATACAATCAATCAACAATCATATAACAACCAATGTTTATTAATTTCAACCAAATTCCTTTGCTTTAAATTGATTTTCATTCAATTTTATTCAACTTCTAATAACATTAGATTTAATGAATTTACACTTTCATTCATTATTCCTTATCAACTTAATTCACATTTAATTGATTATCATTCAATCCATTCATTCAATTCAATTACAAAGTTGAATTCTATTACATAGCTCAAGTTCATATTCATTTAATCCACTTGATTATTTACAACTCATATTCATATAATTTCACTTCTTACATATATAAGTTTATTTCACAATTGTAAATCACTTTAATTATAATTCTATTCTTATAATTCATTTGCTTATGCAATTACTCTTTATTTAGATTATTCAAACAACCTAACAATCAACTTATATACACTTTAATAATTCTGAAAAATTATTCCTTTACATATAAAAATATACTCAAGGTAAAATTATTTCATTTACCCAATTTAAAATCAATATTGTGCCGAATTGTTCTATTCAAGTGTTTAGAAACCCCTTCGGCTCAGTTTCGAGGCTGTGCTGACGAAAGTTCATATGCCACTCAATAAACCAATCATCACAATATAAAACAATTTCATATTCACTAACAAATACGCTCTCATAGCTATTATTACACTCAAACTCATTCTAGAGTACTGCTGACTCTATCTCTAATGAATTGTACCCAACAGAACCATGGTTGTCGCTTAACCATCAGCTCCGATACCAACTGTAAAGACCCGTAAGTCCGTACTCCTTGAATAGACACTAATCTCCTTTGTTTAATTCAAGATGAACGAAAATACGAACCCTTAGGGGTTTAAGAAAAAGAATTTAGGAAAAGAAGAGAGAGAAGAAGAGAGAAAAAGAAAATAGAGAGAAAAGAAAATAGAAAAGAGAACAGAAAATTTTAAAAATAGAAGATAGAAGAATTTTAAAAATAGAACGGACAGAAAGGAAACAACACAACATCAGAATCTCACAATTCGCAGCGGAACAACATATAATAATAAATGAATAATCTTTAAACAAAGAACTATATCAGTTATTACATTACATTATATTTCATTACATCATATCATCACATCAGAGTGTACAACAACATACAACAACAAACAATGCAGCGGAAAAAGAAATACTATATAAACTAGTAATACGCCATGCCATCCAGCTTGCCTCCAGCAACTCCAGAATATCCAGAATATCCTGATGAACCTAACTCTTAACTGCCCGTGTGGAAATTGGTGGGCACCCAGAGTTTAGGAAGGAAAACAATAAACTCCAAGTCAGTCATGTGACTGGTGTGAGAACTCAAAACAGTTTATTTATCTTTAAAATCAAAATAGAGGAATATTTTTAAAATCAATTCTCAATGCTTTTTAAAAATGAGACTACCATAAGGCCTCCCGCACACACACACAATGCAAACGCAGAATCGGAGGAGATTTCTCCTTATGATAGTCAAAGATGCTTGATACGCATTTAAAATAATATTTGATATTATTATTAGTGTATAGTGTAGGAAAAATTTATTTCGAAAGTAGAATATAAATCTTAGCCAACATAGACATTTCGAACTATGCCTACTATAGCTACCATCCAAACAGTGGTGACCACCATAAGTGAATGGCAGGTTCTACAACTAATACCGTACAAGTTTCGTATTGGGAATTGGATTTCCAACGAATGATCAGGCCAAGGAACTTCCCATTGCCACATGAGAATGCCTCTGGATGGACATCCCCGAGAACCAAACCGGATCTCTACCAACACAAGGCCGGGTTACTCCTAACTGAGTAACAACTGACCGAATATGCCATCCCCCGGTCCTTTGGGACCTTTATCAACCGAGCGCTCGTAATCAATTCACACAATCATAAAGTGTTTTCAACATGAGTAAGTATCTGGGCTCCATACCATGATACCACCCTTTTCCAGAAGGAAATGGACACATCCTAAAGGGTGCTACCCCTCATAACCTTGCCGCATCTTTCCTGTTTTGACCATTCACGGGGTGTGAGGCTCGACGAATTCACGTCCACAAAAACATACTTTATACAAAAGTCATGCTTTGGGTCAACAAATGATCAACACAATGATCACAAGGATAGACGATCAAATAAACGATCCTATCACAAATAATCAACACAATGATCATTTCAGCATCACTCAGCATGTCACATTACCAAACTGGGAATATATCGCTGATAACTTCAACTATATAACCTTTGAGCACGTACGTCTCAAAGAAGGGTGTTAAGCAAAGAATAAATTCTCCGCCACCAACAGAAATATATTTGAAAGAAATCGGCTTTATATCTCAACTTGTAATGTCAGGCATACAATCCATACAAGTCTGTTCCGGGCTCGAACAAAACCGAAGGCACTTCTTACGAAGCCCTTGCAATACGGGTATTCACAATCCCGATCGAATTTCCCATCACTTAGGAGATCTCTATACCAGGAGCTACCAAGTGCAGAGACAATCGATAGGTCATCCTATCGCTTTCACAAATACTCGGTCTTCAACACCGATCTTCAAATGCAATTCATAACGACGTATCACATATTCGGAATGGGTTATACGACCCCATGGTCCTTTCCCGGTTAACCCGAATAGTGAGCGCTTATTCAAAAATAAGTGTGCATTCAAATTCAAACAAATCACATCAATTACCCAATCAAAGGGAAATATTGATAGTCGGCTATTGAACTATCAATGGATATGCATACATCACCAGATTCCAAATAATTTTCCAAATTATTTATTTTCCAAAATATCTTTACTATATATATAATTTCAACACTTCAAAAATAAATCAATATTTATTTTTAACAAGTTTCACTTTCACATATAAATTCCTTAGTGAATTTATATTCCAAAATATTCATGCATATACGATTTCAATTATTCATTTCCAATTTATCTTCAAAAAAGATAAATTCTAATTATTCACTTCATATTGGAAAACATTTCCATACTTATTTATTCATAAGTAATTCACAAATTCCTTTTATTTTCAACACTTAGAAAATATTCAATATACTTAAATCGAATTAAGTATATAATTCATTCTTTAAGGAAATTATTCTCTTAAACATATTTATTTGGGCCAAAACGAATGTTGCGTAAAACATCGTTACGACGTCCCAAAATCACTAGTATAGGGATTCGAAATTAAAATAGATATATAAATCCCAATACTATACAAAACATTTCCTTTCGGAAATCATTTACTATAACAACAGTGTTATAGTCCACATTTCCTTTTATTTCTCGAAAACGTCTATTTCAACAATAAATGTTGAAATCTATGGTTTCGAATCTCAACACATTTTAAACCATCGTTAGATCGTTTTAATTCTATTTAAAACATCATATCTAAAACAATTTCTTTAACGTATTATTCACTATTCAAAAACGTGAATATACTACTTTAACTAATTTCATCATTTCTATTCACTTTAACTTAAAGGATTTTTCACTGTTCAAAATGTGAATATAACTCTATCTCTAAGTTATAACAATTAACTTATCAAAATAAGTCATTTGCGGATTTATAAAACAACGTTTATAAATTCCGTTTCTATTTATTTATAAAAACTTCCTTTTTATAAATTCCTTTATTAACCTATTCCAGTTTATAACTCAATTATAAACTACAAGTTCATATTATAAGTTAATTACTTATAAAACGATTATTTTACAAAATCGTTCATTTAACTTCCCAAATTATTAATCTTAACTTATAAGATTGTTTATTTATCCAAAATTCCTTCTTTCGATAACTTTATAAATTTTATAAACCTATTGCTTATAAAATTTCATTTATAACTTCACAGTTTATAACTTCATAAATTTCATTCATTTAGGAAATTCATTTTCACTACATTCAAACACTTATAAAAACTCGTTTTATAATGTCCATAATTCAATTTATAAATATCCATTTATAAATCTCTTAATATAAATTAATTTATATTATTCTTTTAAACGTCTTTAAATTCCTTTAAAATTTCACCGTTCTCTTGATTTATAAAATAATCAAATTTTATAAATCTTATATTCAAACTTTTAATAATAAACTCAAAAATCCAGTTTAAACTATTTTATAAAATCATTGGTTCATATTTCTCAAAAATCAGCTTTTAACTATATTTCACCAAATCATAATTTTTATAACTTTAAAAATTATAACGTTTATTTATTTAAAATAGATCAATTCCGAAAATCTTATATATTTTCAAAAATCACTTTAAAATCATTTTAAAATCCCAAAATCTGGGTCCAATGATGCTACACACCAAATAGTCAATCACGACTAATAACGATATCATATATCGATATGATAATCCATCAAATATCAAAATATCTGAAATAAAATAAATACTGTTGAGGAATCCTGTTGGATCCCTCCAACCTGTTTCCTGCATCCAAAAACATTAGCACAATACCAATTTCGCTCCAGTACGAAATTATCGCGGTACATGTTCTTATTAAATATTATCCGCTTAATAACGGCGTAATAGGGTCTCATCCGCTAAACAAAAAATGCGGGAAATCAACAAATGCAATATATACATATGCCAATATATATATATTGATATTATATATAATACCAATTTCACTGTTTATGAAATATTCGCGGTATATGTTTTTAATAAATAACATCCGTTTACTAACGGCGCATAATGTCTATTTTAACAATCAATAATTTACAGTCATCATCCAAACATGCATTCAAATATTTTAAATCTAACTATTTAAAATAAAATCGAAACCTATTCGATTGAGTGAGAAGTTCTCACCTTGATTTTAATTTCCGTTTTAGCTTTTATTTTGAATAAAATTAAACGCGCGTTTAATTTTACCCGAAATTCTCACTAACTCCAAACGACTCCAAACTAACTCCATCGCGTAGTGCTCGTCCATACGATTCCAACGCAACTGAGTTTGCATTTTTTCGACCTCGTATGAAAAAGATATGAATTTTACAAGATTGTACACGTTTTTAATAACTAAATTCAACATAAACTTTATATTATAACCTAACAGCAAATCCTAGCCACAAGATTCAGCACCCCCTCATCTCCACCGTCCCCTTCTTTCTTCTACATCACGTTCTATCTACAGATCCAAGGCCGACATCACAAACCCACTTAGCTTGAACTAGGGTTTCAATTTGCTCGCTCAATACTCGATGAAAATTCATCAAACCACTTGCAAATCGAAGCTCTCGTCGAGAGCTACCTCCACCACCAACCACTTGGAGCTCGGCCTGCACATGACCCCTCGAGATGTGTGCGAACATCTGCAGGTTCGGCCCCTTTTTCTCCTTCTACGCGACTCCAAACACGATCTCCACCGTTGAATCTCTAGCTCGTGTTGTGCTCTTCATCTTTGTAGTTGAGCACTTCGCGTGAATGTCGACGGATTGGAAGATCTAGAGGGATGAAGTTGGAGCATTTCTGGCCTTAGGTTCTAATGGTGGCGGCTAGGGTTTGTTAGATTAGGGTTTGTTATTTTTTTTAATTTTTATGAAGAGGTAGGGGCTATTTATAAGGAACGAGCGACACTATTCATCCCGGGAATTCCGAACTCCGATTTAGACGCCGTAACCAGCGTACCTAGGGTTTATCCCGCGTTCCGGACACAATGGAACAGGTTTCGGAAGCTAATTCGGAAGTATGTGCGAGTTATGGCTGAAAACGCTCAATTTAAATTAAACCGATTTAAATCGATTTCTAGGCGTTTTAATTTGTACCGGACAAACGGTAAATCCAATTTACTTGAAATTTGAAACCTTACAATAATATCACATTACGGATCCGATGAAACTGGTTTCGTCGAAATCCGAGACTTTTTGAAAAATGGCTATTTTGACTCGTCAAATTTAAATTAAAAATAATTCGATGCGTTTCGAGCTACCACGATCAAACGATAACTCCGATGACACGAAAATTGAAATCCGGTAATAACTAACTATTACGGATCCAATGGAACTGGTTTCGTTCAATTCTGAGACTGTTCAAAAATTGACTATTTTACAGTCGATTATTAAATATTAAAATATTCAATTTTCACAAATTAACTTTTAATTCGATTTTAAAAGTTCTAAAATATCATTCTAACTTCAATATGATAAAATAAAATTTTACAAATTATTTTCAATCATATTTAACTCAATTTTCAATTATTTCCATAATTTAACATATTAAATTATCGATTTAATTATCCAATTAAATCCAATAAATCAAATAAAAATTTATTCGACTTAAAAATTCACTTATAAATATTTAAAATAAATTAAATATTCAAATTTAAATTAATAAAAATTCTGGGTCGTTACAGTTTACAGCCATTGAAGTGAGGAGGTGAATAGAACGTATAGAAATGAGAAATATAGGCTGCTAGGGTTTATAGCAGGATATATATAGGCAGGGTTGACATTTGAATGGATGAATAAGATAGATTTACGCGCTAACGTCAAAGTGGCCCAAAAAGCCTGTTTCGACTCCGGAATGAAATTCGGTCAACCCATATATCAAACTAGATGTTTTAAAATATTTTAAACGCGATGGAACAAGTTTCACGTCCAAATTCCATCGTATGAAGAAGTTATGCTAAAGTCAATATTTTTCAAATTGATTTCAATTTCATTTATTTCAAGGCGTTTCGAGTCCGTACGATCAAACGACAAGTTCGATCGCTACGAAACTTGACAACCTACAATAATTCACCATTAGGATCCGATGAAATTAGTTTCGTCGAAATCCGAGTCAGTGGCCAAAATGGCTATTTTCTAGTTAATTAAATAAATAAATAAATAAATTAACAAATTAAATCAAATTTCAAATTTCAATTCTTTAATTGACAAATTTCATCACCTTTGATTTCTTAATCATTTACAATGTTTTAACCAATTCAGATGTAAATGTAAAGTTGATTAATTTATAAATTTCAGTGTTAACTTCCAATTTAATTAAGTTTTAAATTTATAAATAAAATTACTAAAATTGCCATTTAATTAAGTTAACCAAAAATTGTTACATTCATTTTTTTCAAATAGATGGGTCACCATTGGATTCAAAACTATTACATAAATTTTCTCCTATTCCATCTTCTTTTCAAATAACGTATTATATAGATATATTCAATTTAATTTAATTACGATTAGTCCGATTATTGAACTTTTCATTTCAATTAAATAAAATCTTGGTTTCCATTCTTTAAATCAACCAATTCATATTATGAATAAAATTAACATTACTTAAATTTTACATTAACAAAATGTTAAATTTGGATTTATTGTAATTGATTACCAAAGTTTATTTACACATCAAACAAATAAACCTATATTATTTGTCACGTTTTGTTTTCCGTTGCCTTTATAAATTCGTTACTTATCAACCCAGATTATTATTCCATATATACACAAATTTATCCCATACTATTTATGATATCCATTGCATTACATACTTCAATATTTCATACCTTTATTATATCAATTACTACCTTATAAATAAATCTATGTTCCTATTTAATTTACATTTATTAAAAATTTCAATTAACAATAGGTAACATACAATAAACATTACTGTTACCCTTTAATCACATAAATAAGCCTTTATTACTTACATATCAATGTTGCCATTTATTTTCGTACTACTAATTACGTTCACTTATTACTCACTCTTTCCGTTATTATATTAATTGAATTCCATTCTAGTTAATATTTTTATTAATGATTCACTAATTCAACATTTCCATTTGTTGCTTATATTAAACTTATAACCAAGTAAGACGATTTACATTATTTTCAATTAATTGCAATTTTATTCTAAATTGTAAATTTTAATTGTAAATGCTACATCTAATTTGTAACATTGTATCACATCCCCATAAATGTAACATTTATTTATTTTTACTAAAATTTATTTCCAATTCCATCCACTAATTAAACAGGTAACTTATAGTAATTGTTTACATGCCAAGGCTACACTTAAGTTTATCCAGCTTCAACCAATTATTATAATTACCTACATAATACCGAATTCAATCAATTACTATAAATTATATAAAAATCCTTTAATTTACACCACTTTTATGCTTATTTACTTATTTTAAATTTTATACACAAGTGCACAATTTACGCTATTTCACTTTTATTGATTTTACTTCAATTGTCAGCAATTGGTTGCTACAATTCATTCTTAAACTTTTATTTCGCATAAATTATAAAATTTTATTTCTTTCTAAATTTAATTACAAAATTTAATTAAATTAACCCAAATTTACTATCGAAATTTACGGGTCATTACACTCTCCCTCATTCAAAACTTTTCGTCCCCGAAAAGGAAAAAGAAGGAAAAAGGAGAATTAAGAAATCAATATATCTTATTCAAAACATTAATTTTATAGACAATTAGATTTACATAATTAGTTACTTTAAATAAAATATACAAATTTACAATCATTATATCTTTTATACTTAAATCAATAAAGTTTGGAAAATATTTTCAAAAATTTTGCTAAGTCCAAAATTTACGGAAAATTTCGGCAGAGTCTCCTTTGTACGGGGAGGCTTGGGATAAAATATAATATATATATAACAATATACAACATATATTTCCCAAAATAATATATATCCCAACACGGGAGAAATAATATAATAGCGCTATAAACCAAAATCCGAAAACGTACCTATTTGTCGGGCAATTAACGCTTAATTATGAAACCAAAAGCAGTAGCAATTGCTTCCATACCTGTATTTCACTTATATAATCCAAAAGAGTCGATAATTGTATAAAATGAAATATTTAAAGTTGCTTCAACCATAACAACCAAATCAATCCAACAACAGTCACTTGTAATCACAACATACAACCACAATATGAAGCCAAATAAAATCAACCATCCATATCAACACAAATAGTTGTTCGGGTTCAAACTTAAATTGCACAGAATGAAGATAAACTAATTAGTGCACCATTTACTCAACAGTCTTAGATGAAACTAAATAGATTATCCATACATCCATACGATTTTAAAGTATCCTTGCCCCAAACAACTTTAAACCAAAACAACAACAAATCCAACCAATAATTAGGTTCATTCTTATAAATTTCATTACATTTGTTGTTTGATTTCCTTTTTATTTATACAATGATTTATCTTTTTATTCACATTTATTTCTTGCAAATTTTCATTTTTATTTATTCATATCAAATAGTTTTCTTTTTATTGCATTACATTCATTCACTACTTAATTTCATTTATTTACAGTATTCATTATCCTACTTATTTTATTTATAAATATCTTCAACCGTTTACTTAAGTTTATTACCATTCATTTATACTACTTAATTTCATTTATTTACTTTCATTTATTACTAAATTTAATTTATAATACTTACCTTTCTATTTTAATTAATAGTCTTTCAATTTTGCTTAAGTCCATAACAACTACAACACCAAATTCTCATTTATTAAAGAATTTCATTGAATACTTTCATTACATATTTTTACTTGTACAAATTTCTATTACATTTTCTTATTAAACATTTCAACTTTTAATATTTGGTAAGTAATATATATGTTTTTAAGAATGTAATTGAAAGTTATACAAGTTTTCTCATTTCTTTTAATTATTTAGACGTTCAATAAAATACCCTTTGTCTTAAAGGTTACAATTTCAACCTTCTTTTAATTTCTTTTATAACTTAGCATTAAATCTCTTACTTCATCTAGAGGTTTCAATTATTAGTTAAATTCAATTTCACTACCCTAATTAAAACTGTTAATTAACGGAAACTTAAGAACTAGATACAGGGTTAAATTTCAAATCATTTTAAAATAATAGATAGATGTATACACTTACAATTTATATATCCAATTATATTCAAAACAATTTAAAATTTATTTTTTTGTTATCAAAATAAATCTGTAGTAAAATACTACAGTGGCCTTCCCACTTAGAAACTCGAAAATGAATGTCGACGATGCGTGTACTCATCACCGAAATTATTTTCCAGCGACAGAGAGGGGAGTACAACTTATTTCTTCCAAAAATTTCTTAAAACAATTCTTTCAAATTATATTGAAATATTTATACCAGAAAATACTTCCAATAATATTATTATTATATTTCAAAATCATTCAAAAGAAATTTTCAAAACCCCAGGACTTAAGTTCTAAAATTTCCAATTTTCATTCATTTTATCTTAAATCTTATTTCAACTATTATTTACAACTTTCATTACCTAACAACCAATATATTGCAACCAAATATATATATCACTTATAAAAATTTAATTTATACATAGAAAATATAATAGGCAAAATGATTTCATTCGCCTATAATAAAACAAATATTATGTCGGTCTGTCCTATTAAGTGTTTAGAAATCCCTATTGATGTCATAGCGTCCCATGCACCAACCAGAATTTATAAACACAAAACGGAACATATTAACACAATGTTAACCTTTTTATAACACTAACAAATACGCTCTCTCATACATATACACTCAGCGACTCGGATAGGGTACTACTAACCTATTAGTAAAGAGTCAGACCCCACAAAGCTATGGTTTATCGCTAAACCAAAGCTCTGATAGCAGATGTAATGTCCCGCCTTTTCGCATGCTTTAAATCGACGATAAACCACACACGTCAGACTTAAACCATACAGAAGGGCAGATTGTTATGGGGGTAAATAAGAAAAAGCAGAGGAATAAAAAAGAACAAAACAGAATCTTGCAGCGGAATGATAGAATATAATAATCAAATAGACAATTCATGAAACTGTTTTAAGAAAACATTTGATTATACTTATACAATATATATCAGAGTTACACATACCAACGAATAATAACAATGCAGCGGAAACATTTGAATGTAGTGGAGTACTATGATAAATAATAGTAATATAAATCTTCGTCTTCGTCCTCCAGAGCTAAAGTCTTCGAATCCTGAGATGCTCAGGCTGACCCGAGCGAATTGAAAAGACAAAACACTCGAGTCAGAACTAACATATCTTATGTGAGTTAAATTAACAGAAATAAATATGAGTGTAGTAACTTAAGAGATGTTCGGGATTCACATCTCCAAAGGATCCGTTAAACTATTTACTATGTAGTAATATTTCGCTATTATAATAGTGTCTAAATAGTAAAATAAACTTACATTTTTCATAGCATTAAGGGGTTACCCATATAGCCCTTAACAGGTAATACTCCCAGTAGTCCATCCAGTATCAGCGCATCTCCAGATTGGGAGACTGCCCTAAATACTCCACGGGCTACGGGAGAAAACCAAACTCGTACAAGGCGCGATAGGGTAGGTGACACGGCACAACTAGGCAATGCCAGGGTAGATATACCAATTACGCTTCCGGGTCGGTGGTAATGCGTAGCGCGCAGCTACCGCCCACCTCGAGCCACGCCCCCAAATAAAAAAATCAAAAGTGGCCACCGAATCAATCCAAAAGTCAAATTATAATATCGAAGGGATGTGTCCGATCAAAGGTGCTACCTCAATTAACCCATCAATTGCTCCTGTTTTAGCCTCCTTATGCCAATCACGGGTGTTGGGTCCACGTATTTACCTCAAAAGAAACGCTGCCACCATCCTACTTCATTCTGGAATCTCTACCGCGTACACGGTTGTTAAAGTGGTTTTCGGAGTTGGCAGAGAGTATGACAACTTCAGATTCCGGTCTCTTCAACAACCAAACGTTATTATAACACCACGGTCTTTTCAAAATAATTTATACTTTAAAACCAGAATATAATATCCATTTCAAAACCATATAAATACAATATCATTTTTATTTTAAGACCCAAATAAATATGATATCATTTTAGTTCAAATATATCCTTTTTCAAGAAATCATAGCACTTTCAAATCTATATACCTCGAAATCTATAGCTTTGAAACACAACTTAATATACTTCAATGGTTTACATATTAAATTACTTTATATAATAAAATAGCTTCTTTAATCTTTCAAATAAATCCCAAATTACGATTTGAACCTCTCAATAAACCATTTCAATTCATATATTTGAAAGCTTTAAATATTCTACCATTTCAAAATAATTTCTTTGATAATTCCATATATATCAAATTCAATTACTATTATTTAGATTTGAAATGTTTACTTAATAAATCCAATAAAATTTAAGTAAAACTTTTAACTTCAAACCACTCGATATTCTTTATATTTTATTTAACCTGATATATTCATTTATCTCAACTTTATATTCATTTAAAACACTTTAAACTAAATCAAGTTATAAGAATCATACCCTTCAAAATATCAACTTATTTTAGATTCCAAATCAAATTTATTCAAGTACAATTCTTAAATAATTCAATTTAAACCAATTTCATATTTATCTTCCAACTTAAATTTCATTTAAGTAATTTAAATTCTATATATATAATACCTTAAATAGGTACTTACCCATATAATATAAACCATCAAACTCCATTATTAAACTCATTTTTATTAAACAATTTTATACATAGCTTAAATTCAAGAATTTAACTATATATATATATATATAAAATAATATTTATATAACATCAAAGTTTATATTTAATAAACTGTATATTCCTTTCCAAAATCATAGAAATCATTTAAAAATATTTTTATATATATAGACCATGGTGTCTATATAAAATTTTCTATCATATGGTCAAGTGATATGGATATTATCATTTCAATCCGTAATTTAAAAATAAAATTACGGTTATATATCATTTCAAACCGCAATCCCGAATGAAATGAGAATGCATAATAACTTGCAGTTTATAACAATATAGAATACGGCATCCATTCACCCAATATCAATCATCAACCATTTATTGCAGACATCATCCAAATTCAAATAATAACATCAATGAATAACAATCAATTACTGACAGTTTATTATTCAATAATAAATTAATTTAACTGGCAGTTTATATGCAATAATAAGTTGAATAACAATTAAATTCAAATAATGCAATTTAACTGAGATGATGATTAAATATATGCCAAACAGTTATAATTAAATTTCAAATCACATCATATATCAATTTACCAAACATAAGAAATTTTAGAAGTTGTGAGTGGGTTAAACCACTCATCTTTTGAATTTAAATTGAATTTAAATCCAATTTAATCCCAAAAATTGACCAGTCTCAGAATTCGTCCAAACTAGCGCCAAAAAGTCCGTAATTTCAATACGATCCTAACAAAAAAACCGCGCGTGAATTGGTGTTCGTATGTAAAAGATATAGCGATAAATGTGTTTGAATTTCAACTAAAAAAATAAAAAAGAGAGAACACTTTCCTTCATTTGCCACGTCATCACCACTACTCACGCACCAGACCGAACGCACACAAGTTACAGAACACGAACAACCCTCCTATAGCCGAACATTGACCACCAATTTCCACCATCTCTGACCATCGTACGCTACGCCTCCAACGCCAAAGAGCTCACCGACCTCGCCCCCAAACGCGTCGTGCCTACTCTGACACTCGCGGCCACCGCTACACATGAAGAAGATGCAACCGCCGCCTCCGCTAGAAAACCCTAGGTGAATTTTTACTCGAAATCCAGCCGTTAATTCCATGAACAAACGCCACAGATCGACTCCCCTCGGCTTCCTCTCCAAAACCCAGAAAGGGTTTTCCGATCAGACGAAGTTCATCGCCCAGCGATGAACGGCCGAAAATTGATCTGCGATTTCTGGACAAACGGTAATTCGAAACCAAAAACGAACTGCAGATCTGAGATGCGTAAATTGAGAGCTTCGATATATATCTTTTCCAAATTTTTCTGAGGAGTTTGAATTTTTAGCTTTGGACTTGATTTGGGATTGAAATTGAAATTGGATAAATTAGGGTTTACATCCATTGAAGTGAGGAGGTGAATAGAACGTATAGAAATGAGAAATATAGGCTGCTAGGGTTTATAGCAGGATATATATAGGCAGGGTTGACATTTGAATGGATGAATAAGATAGATTTACGCGCTAACGTCAAAGTGGCCCAAAAAGCCTGTTTCGACTCCGGAATGAAATTCGGTCAACCCATATATCAAACTAGATGTTTTAAAATATTTTAAAGCGATGGAACAAGTTTCACGTCCAAATTCCATCGTATGAAGAAGTTATGCTAAAATCAATATTTTTCAAATTGATTTCAATTTCATTTATTTCAAGGCGTTTCGAGTCCGTACGATCAAACGACAAGTCTGATCGCTATGAAACTTGACACCCTACAATAATTCACCGTTACGGATCCGATGAAACTGGTTTCATCGAAATCCGAGTCAGTGGCCAAAATGGCTATTTTCTAGTGAATTAAATAAATAAATAAATTAACAAATTAAATCAATTTCAAATTTCAATTCTTTAATTGAAAATTTTCATCATCTTTGATTTCTTAATCATTTACGATGTTTTAACGAATTCAGATGTAAATGTAAAGTTGATTAATTTATAAATTTCAGTGTTAACTTCCAATTTCATTAAGTTTTAAATTTATAAACAAAATTACTAAAATTTCCATTTAATTAAGTTAACCAAAAATTGTTACATTCATTTTTTTCAAATAGATGGGTCACCATTGGATTCAAAACTATTACATAAATTTTCTCCTATTCCATCTTCTTTTCAAATAACGTATTATTTAGATATATTCAATTTCATTTAAATACGATTAATCCAATTATTGAACTTTTCATTTCAATTAAATAAAATCTTGGTTTCCATTCTTTAAATCAGCCAATTCGTATTATGAATAAAATTAACATTACTTAAATTTTACATTAACAAAACGTTAAATTTGGATTTATTGTAATTGATTACCAAAGTTTATTTATACATCAAACAAATAAACCTATATTATTTGTCACCTTTTGTTTTCCGTTGCCTTTATAAATTCGTTACTTATCAACCCAGATTATTATTCCACATATACACAAATTTATCCCATTCTATTTATGATATCCATTGCATTACGTACTTCAATATTTCATACCTTTATTACATCAATTACTACCTTATAAATAAATCTATGCTCCTTCTTAATTTACATTTATTAAAAATTTCAATTAACAATAGGTAACATACAATAAACATTACCGTTACCCTTTAATCACATAAATAAGCCTTTATTACTTACATATCAATGTTGCCATTTATTTTCATACTACTAATTACGTTCACTTATTACTCACTCTTTCCATTATTATATTAATTGAATTCCATTCTAGTTAATATTTTTATTAATGATTCACTAATTCAACATTTCCATTTGTTGCTTATATTAAACTTATAACCAAGTAAGACGATTTACATTATTTTCAATTAATTGCAATTTTATTCTAAATTGTAAATTTTAATTGTAAATGCTACATCTAATTTGTAACATTGTATCACATCCCCATAAATGTAACATTTATTTATTTTTACTAAAATTTATTTCCAATTCCATCCACTAATTAAACAGGTAACTTATAGTAATTGTTTACATGCCAAGGCTACACTTAAGTTTATCCAGCTTCAACCAATTATTATAATTACCTACATAATACCGAATTCAATCAATTACTATAAATTATATATAAATCCTTTAATTTACACCACTTTTACTCTTATTTACTTATTTTAAATTTTATACACAAGTGCACAATTTACGCTATTTCACTTTTATTAATTTTACTTTAATGCTACAATTTATTCTTAAACTTTTATTTTGACATAAATTATAAAATTTTATTTCTTTCTAAATTTAATTACAAAATTTAATTAAATTAACCCAAATTTACTATTGAAATTTACGGGTCGTTACATACGAGCTCATAGGGTATGTAGTTGAAGGTTATCAGTGATATATCCCCAATTTGATAGTGTGGCATGCTGAGTGCTGCAGTGTGTTGATGATCATTGGTTGATCATTTGTGATCAAAGTATGGCTTTTGTATAAAGCGTAGCTTTGTGGACGAAACTGCATCAGGACCTCACAACCCGGAAATGGTCGAAACAGGAAAGATGCGGCAAGGTTATGAGGGTCGCGCCCTTTAGGGTGTGTCATTCCCTTCTGGTAATGGATGGTATCATGGTATGGAGCCCAGATATTTACCTATGTGGTGGGCTTCAATCTCATTTCTGTGTGGTTGTTGCTTTGTCTATTAGAGGCGCCTCGGATAAAGGTCCCAAAGGACCAGGGGGTGGATGCTCGAGTAGTAGTTACCTAGTTACAGAGGTAACCCGGCCTTGTGTTGGCAGAGATCCGGTTAGGTTCTCGGGACGTCCCACCATAGGCGTACCCATGGACAGTGTGAAGTTCCTTAGCCCGACCATTTGTTGGAAAATCAAAACAAAACAATACGAGCCCTTTACGATTGCAATTATATAACCTGCCTCCTCAATTGTATAACCTGCCTCCTCAGGAAGTAGCTATAACTGGCATAATATAATGGTACCTATGTTGGTTAAGATTAATATTAAACTTTTGAAATGTTTTCTGCACTATGCACTAATAATAATATCAAAGAAATTTTCTCGTATCAAGCATGTTTGACTATCATAAGGAGAAATCTCCTCCAATTCTTTGTTTGCATTGTGTGTGTAGCGGAAGGCCTTATGGTAGTTTCATTTTATAAAAAGCATTGCGGATTTATTTTAAATTCTTTTGTTGTCCGTTTAAAAGACCAAATGTTTTCGTTACTCACACCAGTGCTATGACTGACTCGGAGTTTATTGTTTCTTTCCTAAACTCTGGGTGCCCACCATTTCCCACACGGGCAGTCTAGAGTTGGGTTTTTCAAATAGTCGGGTTTAGTAGATTATCTGGGGTTAGTCCAACCTTCGGATATGCACGAGACTTGCTTATCTAGGTGAAACGTGATGGGGGGTTCTCGCTAGCTTTGGATTGGAGCATTGGATTTGGAGATGCATTCTTTTGAAGATATTCTGTCCGCAGCTTGTGTTATCTATTTCTTTCCGCTGTGTCTTGTATCTCTAATGGTATTGATATCTATTGTATCATTCTGCTGTGTCATATAATATCAGATGTTGTATCTTTCATTGTATCAATGTTATATATATTGATAGTCTTTTTCTTCTGTTGTGTTGTACTTAATGGTGTTATAAGCTCTGGCGAACCAGATTCGACGTTTGGATCTACGGCATTTGAATATGAGTATTGTATTCGGTGCCAATTTTCGAAGGTCGAATCAGGACCGCTACATTTGGTATCAGAGCTGAAGGTTAAAACTTAAGCTTTGGAGTATAACACATTAAGTAACTCATTAGAGATAGGGTGAAGTATACCCTAGAATGAGTATATCCCTAAGATATCCGTTCGTGTGCCTCAGTAAATTCTCGTACTATCCACAGATAGTAAGTATGCGTGCAAGAAGAGAACGAGATAGGGGAAAGGGGAGTACCACTATAAATGGTTAATATCCTGCAATAGTGGAAATCACTTTCTTCTCAATCTCCTTTGATTCGACTCCAATTTCTTTTGATTCTTCGTAGCAGCTCCAGAAAGAAGTTTCGGTGTGATGGTGGCCCTACGAATCGTTGTAGGAAATTCTTACTTCATATCTTCATCGGTTTCTTATCAGATTTTCAATCTAAACTTTACTGAATTTAAATAAATTGGAATTTTAAATTGAGTTAAATTAATAGAATATAGAGCCAAATTTGAATTGAATCAATAAAACGATTTCGTTTAAAACCAAATTTGAAATTCTATTGTAATTTCGTGTGTTGATCGAAGTCCGAAGATGGACAGATTGGTATATACTTTGGGGTGTTCCGACCTAAATTGGAATCTATATCTAATGTTTGAGAAATTGTAGGATATTGAATCTATCTATCTATTCTCTGGGGTCCGATATATTCTACGAATGGTTAGTTATCCCTTCGAACTAACCAGTGCCTTGCATATTCGTAAATCTGGTGACCCGAGTATCTTGTGAAAAATTGTATGAGTTTGTTCTCATATCTATTGTTGATATTCTGATTTGGTAAGCCAAACACAGAATAGACATCCAGTTTAACTTGGAAAACTGTTTCTCTGTATCTATCTTTGTTGTTTTCGTGCCTGCAAATTTCGAGGATGAAATTTCTTTAAGGGGGAATCTGTAACGATCCTGGATTTTAACTAATTTTAAATTTATAATTAATTTAATTTTTGAATAAAAATTATGAAATTAATTCGTAAATTGATTGAGTTACTCCAAATTCGAATAAAAACATTTGGGTTTATTTTATTGAAGTATAATTAAGCTTTAAAACGATTTCTTTAAAAGTTAAATATCTGTATATATATGAATGCAAAATGTAAAAATAAATAAAATATAAAAATATATGTATATACAGGAATGTTTAAAACTTTGTCAAAATTCAAACATTTTTATTTATCAATTCAAGCATGTAAATTGAATCAATAACCAGAAACATGATATTTTTTTTTAAAAAAAACATCATAATTTTTAGTTAAGTTTTAAAGGTGCAGTTCTGAGTTCGTCAAAATATGGGTTTTTGATGATCTCTGATGATCCACGGGTATGTGGTGATCGAGATCTTGGCTGGGGGTGCAGGAGTGAACAGTGGTTGCAGGAAAAATATTAGTATTGTGGTCTGATGGTCGTGGTGGTGGCGGCAAGTGTTTGAAGTTCAGAACCCTAGTTTTAACAAGATTGATTTTTGGGTTGGTTCGACTACCCCAATGCATCGAGTTCAACGCGGTTCTGGGAGGTGGTAGAGGGGACGTAGGCGATCGTGTGGCCAGAATTTCGAGTTGCCTGGTGGTCGAGGTTGTGGGAATGGCGGCGTTCCAGGTTGGGTTAAGGTAGGTGTCGCTGTTTCCAAGTTCGAGTTTAAACTTGATTTTTGATTTCGAGTGGATATTGGAGTTTATGAGGGTCAGGAGTTGGTGCGTGGATGGCTGTCGACTTGCTCGACGATGCAGCGTCGACCGGTGGTGAGAGCGGCGAAGAGCACGTGCACGAGTTCTGGTGATCTGGGAATTTTCCTAAGTGTTGGGTGGAAGCAGGAGTGAACGTGTTTGTCTCGAGTAAATTAAGTAGGTTACTCGAAGCATTTCAGTGTCGAACTCGAAGTAAAAAGAGTGGCCTCGCGTTACTTTGTTTTTCTACAGGTTTTTGTTTACAAACCTGACAGTGATGATTTTTTTTTAACTTACACTGAATTTGAAGATGTAAAGCTAGTTCTAGAATGAAGGTTGGAAACCAATCTGAATTTCAAATGAATTGGTATTTTAAATCAAGGCTTTTAAATCAAGATTTTAAAAGTAAGTTTAAATTTAATTTTTAAATCAAAGTTTTAAAGCCAAGCTTAAATTAAATGTTTAGATATGAATTCAAGTTTCTGAATTCAAATCTGTGATTTAAATCAGTTTTTAAATCTGAATGTTTTAAAAAAGTTTAATTCAAATAGCTTTTTAAAGTAATTTGTTTTCAAATAAATGTTTGAATTGGATTTTGATTAAGTTCCTTTAGAAAAAGTATTTTTACTGAAAAGTTAAATAATTTGTTTTAACTTAAATTTGGAAGTGTAATGTTTCAAATACACTTTAATGTTAATGAAGTCATTAACATAGAAATGCATTCCCTTAAAGATGATTAAGGTATTAAAAAAGCATTTAATGAATAAGATAATTAAGGAATGACTTATTTATTTAATTTATAAATTAATGATTTGGATTAATTTATAATTAGAGATTAATTAAAAAAATTGTTATTAGTTAATGTAGGTCATTAACTAAGATTATTTAAATAATTAATTAATGTGATAAATTTTAATAATTAATTAGATTAATTAATTTAATGTTAATCATTTATGAGATTGTGTAAGTGTAATTACTTTATGGTAAGTAATTAAAGGGTTAATGTCTTAAAATAATTAATTAAGGGGTTAATTAATTATGTAATTGGTTTAGAGGTTAATTTAATTAATGTGATTAATTAAGAATAATTTATAAATTAAGAATAATTAATTAAAGTGTTCGATAAATTAATTTATATCAATTGATTTGTAAATAATAAATCAGGATTGGATAATTAATTCATAAGTAATTAATTTGATTGGAAATAAATTGAATTAATTAGGATTAAACAATTAATTAATTCTGCTTATAAATGTTTATTGAATGCTTGACCTTACTTATGAATGATTGTATTGTATGAGATGCCTTGAATTGATTGTCCTATCTGATCTATGATATTTTGTTCTGTGGATTGAGCTGTGTATTTTATTCATTTATTTGTGATACATTTGTATACTATCTATGATCTGTGAATGAAAGATAAGCGTTATAGTTTATACCGCTTATCAACTATATTTCTGTGTTTTGATCTGTGATGATTGAATGATGTTGCACTATTGTGTAAAACCCCAGGACCATACCATACACACACAAATATGGATTGCACGTGGAAATGGGTTGAGTCACTGATTCTGAAATAGTTATAAAGATTGAATTTTGAATCCAAAATAGTTTTGGATTTAGAATTGAAAGTTTTTGAAATTGAATTTCAAAAATAAAAGTTATTTTGAATAACTTGATTGAGTTTTGAAGTTTAAATAATTTGATTTAAATTTGAATTCAAAAACTTGAAACTGAATTCTATGAATTGGAAACTAGGGATTAAAGATGTTATACTAGTTGTATATGGGTTAATACATAAACTTTTCATTCCCAAAAACTGAAACCAAAAATATTTTCAAATAATACTATTATTGTAACAGCCCGCAAACCCGATCCCCTTGAGTCGACACTATTCTCCAAAATATCAACTCAAGGTGAACGAAAATACGAGCAATTAGGGTTAAAGAAGAAGTAGATGAAGAAGAGAAAACAAAACAACAAAAGAATCTTACCATTGCAGCGGAATAAAATATAATAGATACTAACAGATATTTACAAAAGAAAACTATATCTGTTTTATATATACACCATCAGAATACATCATCAGAGTTTAACAACATCAATAACGTACAACTAGACGGTCATATAAACTTGTCCTCAAAACTGGATACACAGTGGAATAATAATCAAGTATGGAAGTACGTATCGCCATCCAGTTCGTCTCCTGAGCTCCACAGCTCATATCTTATATTCTACAATACTCGGTCAGACCCGAGCATTATAGTTAAATAACACCCGAGCCAGTCTGGAATAACAGCGTGAGAAACCATACTCAAATTGATTATTAAAGTTTCAAAATCCTTTGAAAATCAAAAGCATCTCGTAAGACCACGCCACAAATAAACATGTCGGGTTTTTACCTTACGATAGCTAAAATATTTCTTATAAAATCCTCTGATATTATAATAGGATCTGAATACAAATACATATTCAAATAGCCGAAATTGTTACATTTATTAAATTCCAGCTAATAGGTATACAAACAAAACCGTAAATGCACGTAGGGAGAATGGATTTTCAACTAATGACTAGGCACTGGGGTACCACCTGTCACAGTACGTGGTCTAAATCGCCATATCGTGGATTGCTCCCAATCCCCTGCAACACAAGAACAGGACTAACCGTTGCTAGATAATCCCGAGTAAGATTACCCCACCGTTAGGATCAGCGACCACACCACTAAGCGGAATAAAAGAGACATCTAGACAGGGATGACCTCACCCTAATAGGTGCTACCCACTTAGACTTGCTGCATAACCCCTCATTTTTAGTCATTCACGGTTGATGAGGCTTGAGGCTAAGTGTTACCTTTTTAGAACTTTTCATTTAGAATGCCCATCGTCCACCTGACGATGTTCCGAAAGTATTCATCCACACAAGTCCGTCCCGGTTTCGAATGGAACCGAAGGCACTACTCCTGCTACATCCATTTTGGAATCATCCTCAGGATTAGTAGCGACTAGCCCTTGCACTTCACTGCTCCATCTTCGAATCCAAACTCACCTTCCTCACAAACACGTACAAACCGGATCGAAGTGGTTTTCAAGAATTTAATCCCGATCCCAGTCTCTTCGAAACGATCAGCGCATTGGCCAATATTGATAGTCTTTTATTTAACTATCAATTAACATTCATAACAACCATCAAACATAAATTATTTTTCCCAAATTATTTATTAATCTCAAAATATCTTCACAAGATATATTTCCACTTTTCAAACCTTTTTGAAAACAGTTTTCAAACCATCTTCCTCTCACGGAATACATTCCCAAATATTTTCTACTTCCAATGAATTCACCAAGTACAAACAGTTTAGATTTTAAAATAATCCAAAACACTATATTATAAAATACCCTTTAAGACATTTACGTTAAAAACTACTTTAATACTTAGCCGAAAACATATACTTTAAGAATATTTAAAACAAGGCTTCTTATATGAAACTAATTTTTTTTCTTAAAACAAATACCAAGTAACCTTTAAATAATTACTACAATAATAGATTTAGAAAATACTTCGGAATTTAAACATTTAGAAATAATAAATTTAAACATACTTTTTAAACAACTTAAAATATTTTACTTATACTTAAAATTTGTTTGAAACGTACTTGGCTATTTAGGAAAATACGCTTCCCTTCCACATCTTTTAAAAATAAATCACTATTTATTTTTAAACAAATTTACCCATTCCTTTAATAAATTCCCACCGTGAATTTATTCCTCCAAATATCCGCTGATATATTCCTTAACTTTTATAAACCCAGTTTATAAATTTCATAGTCTCACTTCTTTTTTTTAAATTCCAAATTTAAACACTTAAATCAATTTTCAAAATGATTTCCAATTTATTCCATTTTGAAATAAACTTCTTTACTTACTCAATTTATTTAAAACCCGTTAGCTTCAGATTTTATTTCTTAATTCTGATTTAAAAATCTTATTTAACTGAAGATACCAACTTCATATTTCCAAATTCCTTCTTTATCCTTTCACTAAATTTCAACCTTGAATTGTTTAAAATAAATTCTTCATTCCTTTACATAATATCACTTAAGTTTTTTAGAAAATCGCTTATTCCCATTTATTCAAAAATCTCATTTCTCCATACTTGGAATTTTATTTATAAAATTCAAAAACAACTTTTATTCTTTCCCAATTCATTCTTTAACTTATTCAAATTCTCTATAATTATCTTACATAAAAATTCACTCTTTTATTTTCTTTTCAAAAATCAAATTCTATATATTTTGATAACTCAGTGTACCAAAATACATTCAAGCAAACCATAGCATTTAATATTCCAATTATCAATAATATTCATTACAGAATATTAAACAATCTAAATAATTTTGAGGAATCCAGTTGGATCCCTCCGACCTGTTTTCCTACATCCACATATGTTAGCACGGTACCAATTCCACTTTGAGGTGGAATATCGCGGTATATGGGTTTATACAGTATCATCCGCTATCATGCGGTGCATAGGGTCTCATTCGCTATATAATGTGGGAAATCAATCACTCCAATATATACTATATACTACTATATAATATATATCACATCCAATCAATTCAATCATTCAACCAATTATTTAAATTTAATTATTTAAATTTAAATCAAAATCCAGATGAGTGAGATTATCTCACCTTTGATTATAATTGCACTCCGATCCGACCTAGCATGTTTCTCCATTATTTTAGACCTTGTATAGATATTTATACAATTTATTAATATTCGATTTAATCAAAAATTAACCACAATTTAATAGTTTAAATTTTAACTAATGATTTAATTTAACAAAATAAATTTAAATTTTTAAACTTATTTTCCTTTTTTTATCAATCTAAAAATAATTAAATGGGTTAACTAATAAATTAATCGTCTTAATAAATTATTATTTTTTTAAATAAACTAGCAAACAAAAATAGATATAGGTATATATATACTGAATTTTGAAAAGATAGAACTGTTAAAAAAATTCATTCTGCAAATAAAAATCTCATCTAAATGTAATTCCTGTCTGCCTCTAATATGCATGAATATTAATTATATTATTTATTTCTAATCAATATACATTTATTTAAATTAAATTAAACAAAACTAATACCTTACAGGCCGGAACCCATCTCCTTAAACACGCTCGAACATCCACCTCTTCGTCGACGCGCCTACTCCAAAGCTTTGCCATCAAACACTACATGCATGCGCTCGAGTCGAGAACCTCATCCTGTCGCCAAGGCTCGAACACGAGCTTGCCGACCAACCCTAAATCGCCTCGAACTAGCACGAGTGCTTCAGCCGCTTGTCCCGTGAGCTTCCCCCGACCAAACTCGCCTTCCTCAAGCTCACGACTCATATCGGGTCGTCGCTGCCGCTATGATGAAGCTTTGCCGCCAACCCTTAGCCCTTGCAAGCTTTAATTTGATTAGAGATTTCATTCGATCCAAGACTGAGCTTTGAATCGTCGGCCACTTTGTATTTTAATCGAATGAAATTTGATTTGCTGTGAAAGATTTGGGGGAGGCCGCTCCAAAATTTAAAGAGAAGTTTATACGCGATTTGATTTTGCACTCGATTTCAAATTGAAGGAGAGGAGAGGAGAGGGAGATCCGGAACGCTCGGTCATTACAATTTTTTTCGTTATTGAGTATTGATGTATATTTTTCCTCTTTTGAAATTCTGAAATTAAAATAAAAGGCTCGGCAGAAAATAAAGAGGGAGGGGACATGATGTTTTGGAAAGAATGTGGCGTGCGACAGAAGGCTACGGTGCTTTGGAAAGGACTGGAAAAGGGTTGATGTGAGATAATTTCAACTGCAGTTGACTAGTATAGATATTCAATTTAAATTGAAATTCAAACAGTTCCGATAAATGCAACTTGAAAACTTGATCTCCTATCGAGGTGTGCCGCTAGGTGTTTATAATGTTATACCCCTATTTCGAACGCAATGGAAAAGGTTCCGAGTCCTAATTCGGTCGTATGAAGAAGATAGCTTTTTGAACCCAGTTATTATATATTAAATTTTCGATATAAATTTCAGCGCGTTTATATATCGTCCGCTCATGCAATAACTCCAAACATTACGAAAATTGAAATCCGATAATAATACAATATTACAGATCCAATGGAACTGGTTTCGTTAAATTCCGAGACTGTGCCTCGGAAGGGTATTTTTAATTATCGATATAAACGATGTATTTTTAAAATTGGACAAACTACTGTTAAATTCAATTTTACCCCATCTATTACTTTCAGTATTATCAATATAAATTTTATAAGCCTTTGAAATATTTTTGACAAGCTTATAACTCCAGATTTAACATTTTACCCTACTTCAAATTATTTAATTTAATAATTAAATTACCCAATAAATGGTAATATTTGAATTCAAGTTAAAAATTAACCTTTCAAATATTTAAAATCTATTAAGTATTCCAATTTCAAATGCTCTAAAATTCCGAGTCGTTACATTCCTCCCCCCTTAAAAGATTTCGTCCCCGAAATTGCTAGTTAAGAAGAATGATCCAATGCCCATTACTATTTTCTAAAACCAGAAAGATTTATCAACTTGCCATAACATATCTTTTATTAAATACCCACTATTACTTCAACCAACTTCCCAAAACCTTCCATAGTTTCCAACAACATTATTTACTCCACTTATTCAAATTTAAATTTAAATCCAAATTTAAATTATCAAAACTTTCCCAAAAATTTTCTAAATCTCTAAATTTCTGAAAAAATTCGCCAACGTCTCCTTTGCGCGGCTAGCTCGGTACAACTACAAAATGCCTCTACGGGGCCCCCGATTTCAAAAGAAAACAAAAGCCAAGTGGCTAGACTAGAAAATCATCAAATTTCATATAGAAATTTAAACACATACCTTTGCCGAGCAAATTTCAATTTATCCCCTGAAATCAAAAATCCCAAATTCACTTTCCTAATCCTTTAGTTCCAACTAAACAATTAGTTTCAATTTCCATATCCAAAATCCCTTATTTCAATTCCAATTTTAAATCGTTTTGTCGCTAATAAAAAATTTCCATAAATTTTCAAAAAATTTCTAACTCCCAAAATTTTCGAAATTTTTTGGCAGTCTCCTCTGTACGGAGGAGCTTTTGCAATTTGACAAGAGATATAAATATATATACATCGACCCACACGGTCGGAAAAACAAAAACAGTTCATATTTCCTATTTTTATTGCGTAGGTGTACCTTAATTTAGCATTTTTAAGCAAGCAGCTTATTATTTTAGCAATTAGCGCGTCCAAATCCAGCCAAACGGCTTCCCGGTACCTGTACTTACTCAATTCAAACATGTAAGTGTTAAATATACGAAATTTATTAACATTTCACTTACTTTCAATAGCTAAACACACGCATTTCATAAGCAACATGCACCAAACACTTTCCATGGGTAATTTATATGATTTCAAAACTAATTCAAATGCTTTCAATCAATTCTATGCCATTTCATTAAATTTTAATGGTTTACAACTCAATTTTTTACATTCGATTCATTTTAACTCAACAACTCACATTTGTTTCAGTTGATTCTAAAAATCAGTTTTATTTACTTCTACCAATCCATAGAATTTTTATTTACTTCCGTTTAAGTCGAACGACTAATTTATTCTATGCAATTCGACGATATTCACTTAATAGAATATCCATTTTAGTTTTTGTCCACATCCAATTGATTCCAACTCATTTTATTTTAAATTCCATCCCATTTCTAGTTTATTCACCAACCATACATTTGCGTTTCATCTCATCTCCACATTGGTTTAATTTTAAAACTATTTCATTGAGCTTGACAACATTCAATGCTTATATTAATAACCATTTTCCATATTAATTTAACCCAAACTTTTATTTACTGAACTTTCACCCTTCCTCGAAGCCAAGCTTCTATAAATTTTAAACTTAAGTTAATTTACTTTAACTTATTCCAACTTCAAACTTAAGTTCACTTTCATTTAATTTGATTCTCATCAAATCAAATTCCATTTAATTCAGTTAGCCCATCCATTTTAAATTTTAATTTTAATTCACATTCTCAATTTATCAAAATAACATCCAAGCACATATTTAACTCATTTATACTCGAATTAGATTTTATTTGTAACACAAATCATTTCTATTATAATCCAATTCCATTTTATTTTTACAACGTCTCTACTTATTTTAATTCATTATCAATCCAAGTTGAATTCTATTTATAATTCGAGTTTGTTTCCAAACTTCATTATTAACTTACAATCCATTTTATTTAATCGAGTTAAATTTTATTAACATACTCCTCAAATAATTTATTTAGCTAATTAGCTTACTTCCAACTTTTAAATCAATATTCGGTTTTATTACAAAAATCACTTCATTAAATTTTCCTGAGTTCAATAATTTTTTTATATAATTCCAGTTTGAATCTTCTTTCATTTTCCAAAATTCCAACACTTTTATTTCGGCTTACTTATTCCCTTTTTACATTTTTATAAGCTACTCACTTATTAATATTCATACTTCTCCATCCATTTACAGTCAATCACATTTTCACTTTACTTTTAACTAGGGATTATATTTTTATTTCAATGCTTTTCAATTCTTTTATAAGCTTCCAAAGCTTATTTATCCCAATTCAATACTTACTTAGTTTACGCTTATTTATTTAAGTAAGAATTTTATTCCATTCAGTATTATCTATAACTCAACTGAATTTATTTCAATTCAATTTTATTTAACTTAACTTCAGTTAAATCTAGCATCATACCATTCTCTTTAATCTACTCAATCTACTTGAATTTAAATTAAGTAAGTCACTTAATATCATCTACATCTCAATTTATTTCATTACAATTCAATTTCAACTTAACTCAAATACAATTGGGTTTTATTTTCAGTTTAATTCAATTTATTTCAACCTAATTAAATTTTATCTCCCAATCTAAATTTGATTTCTATTTTCCCATTCCAATCACATTCAAGATTTACTAATTATTTCTTCCAATCATCCATTAAATTTTCCACAATTTAATTTTTCCAAATTAAATTTTATTAACTTTTTCACTTTAAATTTTTATTCCAACATTCAAAGCTCATATTTTCCTTCCTTATTTAAAAATCATCTCAACTTTACAAGTTTATAACTTCCTCACCAGGATTTTCAATTCAAATAAGGATTCAGGATTTCAAACACCCGGCTTTTGGTTCAAATCATTTTAAAACCACCATTATCCCAAAATCACATTTCTCAAATTTTTAAACCAATCCTGGTTTGTATCCCCAACAAATTTCCTCTGAAATTTCAAAAACAAAATAGTTCTTCTAAACAAATCAATTTTTGGCAGCAATCCGTCACTTAGAAACTCGAAAATGAACATCGATGACGCTGCAGTCATCACCGAAGTTATTTTCCAGCGACTGAAGTGAGCTCAATGCTATATCCCTTCCCAAAATTTATTTGAAACAATTTCCTTTTAGAAATACTTTTAAAATAACAATGCTATTATTTATCTTCAAAACACTTCGAAAAACACTTCCAAAATCTCCGGGATTTAAATTTCCAAATTTTGACTTAAATCAAATTTTAATTATAATTCATTTGTATAATTTATGCTCATACGAATTTCCATTTGATTATACAAGTCATTCCAATTTTATAATCTTATTTGTTTAAAATATTATCATCCAAACATCCAAGTTATATAAAAATTTAAGAATATATTTCTTTTATATCAAAATATATTTTTAGGTAAAACTGCTTCATTTACCCGCTTTCAAAAACAATATTGTGTCGAATTGTTGTATTCAAGTGTTTAGAAACCCCTTCGATACAGTTGTCCAGACTGTGCCGACGAAGGTTCATATGCCACTCAATAAATAAATTAATACAATATAAAATCATTTTTATATCCGTTAACAAATACGCGCTCATAACTATTATTACACTCAAACTCATTCTAGAGTACTACTGACTCTACCTCCAATGAGTAATCCCCACCAGAGCCAAGGTTCTTGCTAATTTCAGCTCTGATACCATTGTAACAGCCCGCAAACTCGATCCCCTTGAGTCGACACTATTCTCTAACATATCAACTCAAGGTGAACGAAAATACGAACCATTAGGTTAAAGAAGAAGTAGATAGAAGAAAAGAAAAGAAAACAACAACGGAATCTTACCATCACAGCGGAATAAAATCTAATAGATAATAACAGATCTTTACAAAAGAAAACTATATCTATTTATACATACACCATCAGAATACATCATCAGAGTTCATCAACATCAAAAACATACAACTGGACAGTCATGTAAACTTGTCCTCAAAACTGGATACACAACGGAATAATAATCAAGTACGGAAGTACGTATCGCCATCCAGCTCGTCTCTTGAGCTCCACAGCATCATATCCTGTATTCTATAATACTCGGCCTGACCCGAGCATTATAATTAAATAACACCAGAGTCAGTCTGGAATACTAGCGTGAGAAACCACACTCAAATTGATTCTTAAAGTTTCAAAATCCTTTGAAAATCAAAAGCATCTCGTAAAACCACGCCCAAATAAACATGTCGGGTTTTTACCTTACGATAGCTAAAACATTTCTTATAAAATCCTCTGATATTATAATAAGGTCTATACACAAATACTTATTCAAATAGCCGATTGTTACATTTATTAAATTCCAGCTAATAGGTATACAAACGAAACCGTAAAGGCATGTAAGGAGAATGGATTTATAACTAATGACTAGGCATTGGGGTATCACTTGTCACAGTAAATGGCCTAGATCACCGTACCGAGGATTACTCCCAATCTCCTACAACACAACACCGGGACTACCCCTCACTAGATAATCCCGGGTAAGATCACCCCACGGCTGGGATCAGCAACCGTACCACTAACCCGAATAAAAGGGACATCTAGACAGGGATGACCTCACCCTAATGGGTGCTACCCACTTAGCCTTGCTGCATAACCCTTAGTTTTCAGTCATTCTCGGTTGATGAGGCTTGAGGCTAAGCATTACCTTTTTAGAACGTTTCAATTAGAATGCCTATCGTCCACCTGACGATGTTCCAAAAGCATTCATCCATACAAGTCCGTCCCAGGTTCGAACGGAACCGAAGGCACTGCTCCCGTTACATCCATTTTGGAATCATCCTCATAATTAGTAGAGACTAGCCCTTGCACTTCACGGCTCCATCTTCGAATCCCAACTCCTCTTCCTCATGAAAACGTATAAAACCGGATCGAAGAGGTTTTCGAGAAATTAATCCCGGTCTCTTCGAAACAATCAGCGCATTGGCCAATATTGATAGTCAGTTATTTAACTATCAATTAACATTCACAACAGCCATCAAACATAAATAATTTTCCCAAATTATTTATTAATCTAAAAATATCTTCACAAGATATATTTCCACTTTTCAAACCTTTTTGAAAACAGTTTTCATACAACCTTCCTCTCACGGAATACATTCCCAAATATTTTCTACTTCCACCGAAATCACCAAGTACAAACACTTTAGATTTTAAAATATTCAAAACAATAATATTATAAAATATCCTTTAAGACATTTACGTTAAAAACTACTTTAATACTTAGCCGAAAACATATACTTTAAGAATATTTAAAATAAGGCTTCTTAATATAAAACTATTTTTTTTTTCTTAAAACAAATACCAAGTAACCTTTAAATAATTACTACAATAATAGATTTGAAAAATACTTACTTTAGAATTTAAACATTTAGAAATAATAAATTTTTTAAACATACTTTTTAAACAACTTAAAACTTTTTAATTATACTTAAAATTTGTTTGAAACGTAGTTGGCTATTTAGGGAAATACGCTTCCCTTCCACATCTTTTAAAAATAAATCACTATTTTTTTTTAAACAAATTAACCCATTCCTTTAATAAATTCCCACCGTGAATTTATTCCTCCAAATATCCACTGATATATTCCTTAACTTTTATAAACCCGGTTTATAAATTTCATAGTCTCACCTCTTTTTTTTAAATTCCAAATTTAAACAATTAAATCAATTTTCAAATTTATTTCTAATTTATTCCATTTTGAAATAAACTTCTTTACTTACTCAATTTATTCAAAACCCGTTAGCTTCAGATTTTATTTCTTAATTATGATTTAAAAATATTATTTAACTGAAAATACCAACTTCATTTTTCTAAATTCCTTCTTTATCCTTTCACTAAATTTCAACCTTGAATTGTTTAAAATAAATTCTTCATTCCTTTACATAATATCACTTAAGTTTTTAAGAAAATCGCTTATTCCCATTTATTCAAAAATCCCATTTCTCCATACTTGGAATTTTATTTATTAGAATTCAAAAATCAACTTTTATTCTTTCCTAATTCATTATTTAACTTATTCAAATTCTCTATAATTATCTTACTTAAAAATTCACTCTTTTATTTTCTTTTCAAAAATCCAATTCTATATATTTTGATAACACAGTGTAACGAAATATATTCAAGCAAACCATAGCATTCAATATTCCAATTATCTATATTATTCATCACAGAATATCAAATATTCATAACGCGGAATATTAAACAATCTAAATAATTTTGAGGAATCTAGTTGGATCCCTCCGACCTGTTTCCCTGCATCCTTAGATGTTAGCACAATACCAATTCCACTTCGAGGTGGAATATCGCGGTATATGGGTTTATATAATATCATTTGCTATTATGCAGCGCATAGGATCTCGTCCGCTGTATAATGCGGGAAATCAATCACTCCAATATATACTATATACTACTATATAATATATATCACATCCAATCAATTCAATCATTCAACCAATTATTTAATTTTAATTATTTAAATTTAAATCAAAACCCAGATGAGTGAGATTATCTCACCTTTGATAATAATTGCACTACGATCCAACTTGGCTTGTTTCTCCATGATTTTAGACCTTGTATAAATATTTGTATAATTTATTAATATTCGATTTAATCAAACAATTAACCATTGTTTAATAGTTTAAATTTTAACTAATGGTTTAATTTAACAAAATAAATTTAAATTTTTAAACTAGTTTTCCTTTTTTATCAATCTAAAAATAATTAAATGGGTTAACTAATAAATTAATCATCTTAATAAATTATTATTTTTAAAAATAAACTAGTAAACAAAAATAGATATAGGTATATATATACTGAATTTTTAAAAGATAGAACTGTTAAAAAAAATCTTTCTGCAAATTAAAATCTCATCTAAATATAATTCATGTCTACCTCAAATATGCATGAATATTAATTATATTATTTATTTCTAATCTATATACATTTATTTAAATTAAATTAAACAAAACTGATACCTTACAGGCCCGAACCCATCTCCACAAACACGCTCGAACATCCACCTCTTTATCGACGCGCCTACTCCAAAGCTTTGCCATCAATCACTATGTGCGTGCGCTCGAGTTGAGAACCTCATCCTGCCGCCAAGGCTCGAACACGAGATTGCCGACCAACCGTAAATCGCTTCGAACTAGTACGAGTGCTTCAGCCGCTTGTCTCGCAAGCTTCCCCTAACCAAACTCGCCTTCCTCACATCGAGACTCAAATCGCGTCGTCGTCGCTACTATGCAGAAGCTTCGACCGCCAACCTCTAGCCCTTGCGAGCTTTAATTTGATCAGAGATTTCATTCGATCCAAGAATGAGCTTTGAATCATCGGTCACTTCGTATTTTAATCGAATGAAATTCAACTTGCTGTGAAAGATTTGGGGGAGGCCGCTCAAAAATTTAAAGAGAAGTTTGTACGCGATTTGATTTTGCACTCGATTTGAAATTAAAGGAGAGGAGAGAAGAGGGAGATCCGAAACGCTCAGCCATTACAATTTTTTTTGTTATCGGCTATTGATTTATATTTTTCCTCTTTTGAAGTTCTGAAATTAAAATGAAAGGCTCGGCTGAAAATAAAGAGGGAGGGGACGTGATGTTTTGAAAAGAATGTGGCGTGTGATAGAAGGCTACAGTGCTTTGGAAAGGACTGGAAAAGGGTTGATGTGTGATAATTTCAACTGCAGTTGACTAGTTTAAATATTCAATATAAATTCAAATTCAAACCATTATGATAATTGCAACTTAAAAACTTGATCTCCTATCGAGGCATGCAGCTAGGCGTTTATAATGTTATGCCCCTATTTCGAACACAATGGAAAAGGTTCCGAGTCCTAATTCGATCGTATGGAGAAGATAGCTTTTTGAACCCAGTTATTATATATTGAATTTTCGGTATAAATTTCAGCGCGTTTATATATCGTCCGCTCACACAACAACTCCAAACATCACGAAAATTGAAATCCGATAATAATACAATATTACGGATCTAATGGAACTGTTTCGTCGAATTCCGAAACTGTGCCTCGGAAGGCTATTTTTAAATATCGATTTAAACGATGTATTTTTAAAATTGAACAAACTACTGCTAAATTCAATTTTACCCCATCTATTACTTTCAGTATTATCAATATAAATTTTATAAGCCTTTGAAATATTTTTGACAAGGTTATAACTCTAGATTTAATATTTTACCCAACTTCAAATTATTTAATTTAATAATTAAATTACCCAATAAATGGTGATATTTGAATTCAAGTTAAAAATTAACCTTTCAAATATTTAAAATCAGTTAAGTATTCCAATTTCAAATGCTCTAAAATTCCGGGTCGTCATAATTATTATATTTCCAATCATTGAAATCCATTTTTCAGAAGTCCTGGGAATTTAATCCTCAAGTTTCAAATTAAATTCTTTTTTAATAAAAGACACCTTCTTATAAATTCATTTTATGAGGTCAGCTTCTATAAGATATTTTTCAAATATTTATTCTAAGTATTCTAGCTTTTAATAACATCTTTTATTAAACCAAATTTTAATTCAATATTAACATCGAGTGCCTTAAAGTCAAATCGTGAAACCTAATTCACAAGGTGTTCCTTTCAATGTTTTTCTAATTTCTATTTACATAACCCAAATCTTAAAAAAGGAAGCTACCTATACACACTAACAATAGTCAACGCTCAAACTAGGCGAGCATGACTAAAAACCTTAAATGATAATAGTAAAATATTATTATCTCCTAGAAAACAACATCTCAAAATACTATACTATACTATTTTTGAAAATAATTCTTATATAAAATATATCCTTTGTAAAATTATTTCATTTACCCAATTTCAAAACATGATGCTGGATGGCCTTGTTGAAGTGTTTAGAGATCCCTATCAATAACGTTAGCTACTCGCATTGACCAAAATCCATAAGCCACTCAACACACCAATCAACTTAATATAAAACATTTTTATATCACCAACAAATACGCGCTCTTATATATATATACACACACTCAATATAACGAACCAGACTCGATCTTTGAAAATCGGCACCGAATACGACACTCGTATTCAAATGCCGCAGATTCAAACGTCGAATCTGGTTCGCTGGAGCTTATAACACATCAAGTATAACAACACAGTGGAAGAAAAGAAATGAATATCATATACAACTCCAATGAATACAATATCCAATGATATACAACAATGATATCAAAATGATACAAGAATATCAGAGACAATAAACAACAGCGGAAAATAAATCGCAAAAGAGATAACTCGAATATCAAACTGCAAAGGCTCAAAACTCCAAAGATCTCCAATCCAATAAGAGAGAACCACCATCAAGTTGTACCAAGCTAAGCAACGTCAGTCGTTCTAACCAAAGACTTCAATATCCAAAATCTCCAAAGAATACCAAAGAGAAAGCTGAAAGCTACTAAATCAATATCTACTATTTGAAAAACCCAACTGTAGACTGCCCGTGTGAAAAATTGTGGGCAACTAGAGTTTAGGAAGGGAACAATAAACTCCAGGTCAGTCATTGGACTAGTATGAGCAAACAAAAACATTTTATCTTTTAAGAAACAACAAAAGAATTTAAATTGAAATCCGCAATGCTTATTGGAAAATGAAACTACCATAAGGCCTCCCGGCACACACACAATGCAATCGCACACTTGGGGGATATTTCTCCTTATGATAGTCAAATATGCTTTATACGAGAAAACTCTTTGATATTATTATTAGTGCATAGTGTAGAAAACATTTTGGCAAGTATAATATTAATCATAGCCAGCATACATACCATTATAGTATGCCTACTACAGCTACCATATTAGATGGCAGGTTCTACAACTAAAACCGTACAAGGCGCGTATTGGATGATTGGATTTCCAACAAATGGTCAGGCTAAGGAACTTCCTATTGCCACATGAGAACGCCTCTGGAGGGACTCCCCGAGAACCTTCCCGGCTCTCTGCCAACACAAGGCCGGTTACTCCCTTCCCCGAGAAGTAATAGCTAAGATATGCCACCTCCGGTCGTTTGCGACCTTTATCCGAGGGCCCTCTACACCAACAACATCACACAGTAATAAATATACAGTGTCCACATGAGTAAGTATCTGGGCTCCATACCATGATACCACCCTTTTCTAGAAGGAATGGTCATACCCTAGGGGCGCTACCCCTAAAACCTTGCCGTATCTTTCCTGTTTCGACCATTACCGGTTTGCGAGGCTCGATGAGGTCTCGTCCACAAAGCTACGATTTTTCACAAAGCCATGCTTTGATCAATAAATGATCAGCGGCACTTTGTATGCCACATTACCAAATTGGGAATGTATCACTAGTAACCATCAACTACATAACCTTTGAGCTCGTACGTCTCAAAGAATGGTGTTAAGCTAAGGGAATAAATCTCCACCACCAAACAGAAATGTATTTGATAGAAATCGGTTTTACATCTTAAAGTGTAATGTCAGACACACATCCATACATGTTTGTTCCTGGTTCAAACAGAATCGAAGGCACTTCCGAAGAAGACCTTGCAAATTCGGGTAATCCCTAATCACATCTGTACTTCCCATCACATATGTAGTCTCTATACTGGGGCCATTCGGTGCAGAGACATTCGATGAGTTATCCTTTCGCTTTTGAAAGTATCCGGTCTTCACCATCGGCCTTCAAATGCTATCCATAACGTCGTATCATTATTCAAAATGGGTTATATGACACAAGGTCCTCTCCCTGCTAAATCGAATAATGAGCGCAATATTAAAGAACATATGGATATTGGGGTCTCAGTTAAATCACAGCTCAAAGCCCAAAACCTTTCATTCAAATGGTTAAAACAAATTACCATTTCCAATCTTTTAAACAAAAAGATTCATTTCAAAAACCTTCAACGGTTTAAACAATTTCCACACTTAAATCTTTTAAACAAAAGATTCACCTTTAAGACCACTTTCAATTTAAAACAAGGTTCACCAGTCTTTCACAACGATTTATTCATAGCCTTTCAAAACAATTCTATTTCAAATTGGATTAACTCATCCGGTCTTTAAATCAAAGACTCTTTTCATAGCTTTCAAAACAATTTTCAAAGATCCATTCATAACTTTCAAAACAATTCCCGTTTCAAATATTTTATATATAAAAGATACACCATTTAGAATCCTCTTCGATTCCAAAAAAAAGCTTAACATTTTCAAAATAATTTCCATTTCAGTTTGGACTAACTCATTCAATCTTTAAATCAAAGGTTTAATAGTTTTCGAACTCGTTTCCAATTCAAATCTTTTATATAAAAGACACACCATTTAAAATCTTCTTTGATTTCCAAACAAGGTATAATAATCTTTCACAAAGGTTCGTTCATAGCTTTCAAAACAAATTTATTTCAAATTTTTCGACACAAATTGAAAACCCTTTCCTTATACAAAAGCTATTATTAATTGAAACAAATAGTTTCGTTTTGGGAAAAACTGATTACATTTACCTAAGTAAAATCCATTCAAGTATAAACTTGGGTTTAAATTTAAATTCCCAAACCAATACTTTTTAAATGGTTAAAAACCCATATAAACACATTTATAACTTGTATAATCTTTTTGAGCCAAAATTTCCAAATCATTGAATTCAATTTCAAACATTGAATTCAAACTCAAATCAAAATATTTCAGATTTCAAACTAAATCAAGTTATTTAAAATAACTTTTATCTTCAAAACTCCTTTTCAGATACTTTTCAAATTCAACCCAATTTCATTTCCAAAACCATTTGGATTCAAAATTCAAACTTTAAAACCATTTCAAAATATTAAATTCAAATATTTGTGACTTAACCGATTTCCTCGTGAAATCCATATTTGTGTGTGTATAGTGTGGTCCAGGGGTTTTACACACAATAGTGCGACAACATCAATCATAGATTCAAGCACATAAATATCGATAAGCGGTATATTCCTATAACGCTTATCTTCCATTCACAGGTTCACAGATAAATAATATACATTCATCACAGGTAAAATAAATTACACTCATCACAGCTTGAATTAAAACAATTCATATCGCAAAACATCACATAGTAGAGATATCAAACAATATACAGCATTCAGTAGAATACAGTCATCCATAAGAAAGTTAAATTGATCACCTGATTTATTGAAACCAGATTAATCATTAATCCAGGTTATTTAATCAACTACAAATTATTTTAATTAATTAACCTTAAATAATCAATTAATTTTTAAATTATTAATTAATCAGCCTTAATTATAAATTAATTAAATCTCTAATCATTAAATAATTAACCCTTAATTATTCAATTATCCTTTAATTAATTATCCTTCATTAATTACATAAATTGATTAGCCCTTAATTAATTATCCTTTAAATTAATTACATTAATTAATTAACCCTTAATTAATTATCATTTAATTAATCATCTTTAATTAATTAAGTTAAGTAATTATCCATAATCACATAAATTAATTAAGTAATTTTCATTTAATCGTTTGGTTGATTAACTTTAATCATTAATAAATTCATCCTTAATCAATTAATTTCATTTTAATTAACTAATCTCATTAATTAAATTATCCTTAAATGAACAAAGTAATTAACGTTTAATACATTAATAACATTAACCTCAAATCAATTCAATTCATTAATCACATTATTTATTTATCCTTAATTAAATTAAATAATTAGCCTTTACATCACTTTTATTAATCACATCATCAAATTCCATTTGAAATTCTTGACAATATTTTAAATAATCATTTCAAAAAAATTATTCAAACCCAAAACAATTCTAACATATCTTTGACTTTAAAACCAATTCTTTGAAAACTTATTTCAAAACTTGTTTTCGTTTTAAATTTTTGAAACCTGGTTTATAATAAAAGCAACCCGAGGCACGATTTCAATCCACTTGAGTACGACTTCGAGTCCTTCACCAAATTCTTCAGGTTCGAACCCGAGTAACTTCTTTCTTCTCCAACCTAACATCATCAAGATGCACCAAAGTGCACTATGCACATGCACCATCAACCGGCCCACCTCCGACCAACGTCGATCCACTCGACGAGTCGCCGACATCACCAACTATCTTCCCAAACACATAGAATCGCAAATTCTTTCCCAAACCCAAAATTAAGCAACTCGATCGAGTTCTAGAACCCGATGTCCTCCATAGAATTTTCCTCGACGCCGATGATCTGACATCCTGAACTCCTGCCACTCTGGCCAAACCAACGTTAGACTCCCCTCTATCCTTTCCCCCTCATGCGATCGGCTACAATCCACTATCGTCGACGAGATTCCCTCGTTAAACCCTGTTAACAAAACTGGTTCTAAAACCCTAGAATCATGCCGTACAACCTACTTGATCATTGATAATTGTTACTGTTATTTTTTTGTGATCTTCAGCACTCAAGCTTCCCTCAACAGCAATCTCGTCGATCAACTCTGCGCCAATCAACACAGTTTGACCAAAAAAAAAACCATTTCTGTTCATTTCGATAATTCTCAATGAATACAAACTTAAAAATAGGGATTTTCGTATTAAAATTCGTCATTCACAAGTTCAAATCATATTATGGAATTAAATCAAGAATTTAAGATACTTGTTTTTTTCTTGTTTAAAAAGATTTCACTTTTAATCCATAATTTCAAAATAGCTGCCAACCTTTTCAACTTGAGACCATTTTTAAAATTCGAATCGTGTTAATTTGAATATGTTTTGTTTAAACCACCAAGCCTAAAAGAATTTTAAGAAAATCTTTTGAATTTTGAACAGGTTTGGGTAACCTGTAAACTAAGAGTAGAGCCTATAAACTATTTCATCAGACAGGCAGATGTTCACTCAACAATTCAACAACAATTTCAGTCAAAACGCATCTATACATTCATGTAGAGCATATCTTATCACATTTAAAAATAGATATTGATGAGCTTAACTTAAATGGTTTGAAGTTTACTCACCTTGTAATTTGGAACAGAGCAGAGAATAAGAACTTGATAATTTGTTTGAGTTGCCATTTGAACTTGCTGCATGTTTAAATCTGGAGTTTTTTTTTATTTATTTCCTCTCTGGTTTTGATCTGAAACTTGGAATCTGATCCTTAGCTTGTTGAATAAATGCTTCCGGTTTGTTGTTTTCTTCCCAGATTTGGTTTTGCTTTGAATTTCAGGTTAAAGATGTTTTTTTTTAATTTTCATATTTTCATTTCTGTTTCTACTTTGAGTTTACAGGCTTTTGATCTGGTTGAATCAGCTGCCTTGCTTAAGATTTGAACATGCTCAGGTTGAAGATGTTGTTTGTCATTTCTTAGCTTTGATTTCTTTTTGTTTTCAGATCTGGTTTTATTTTCTTTTGATTCACATTATTAAGAAATTTTAGAGAATAGGACTTGCCACTTATTTAACTAAGCCTACAAGTGTCTATTACTTATTTTCATATTTTTACAAATGTCAATGTGATTTAATATTGTGTTTAAACCCTTAACTTAAATTAATTTATACATTTTGTTTTTAAACCTTATTTTATTTTTTATTTACAAATCATGTTTTCTTATTTATTTTCAAAAGATAAATTTAATTACTTATACTTATATATCTTTCACATCAAAATGCACATTTATAAAAATTAAGAAACAAAATTTTATTAGTTTCAAATATGTAGAAATTTTAAATTTATTCTTAGTCCTTCTTTTTAATTTATTTACAAATTATGTTTCTATTTTACAGCCCAATTCTAATTCATGTACTTATTAATTTTCAAAAGATATATATACCTATATATGCAAGTTTTAAAGCCTTCATTTAAAATTATACAATTTATAAAGGAAAATGAATTGAAAACAATTTATAAATAATCATACATATATAATTCTTAATTAATAAAGCTTTTTAAATCTTATTTATTTATTATATCATATTCCAAATACAATTCTTTTTATTTTACCCCTAAATATTCAAATTCATTTTCTATAAATTTATAATTTAACCAAATTAAACCAAAAATTTTTATATAAATTTCCAAATTAATTAAGTTAAAAAAATTCAGGAATGTTACACTCAAACTCATAATAAGGCATTCCATTATCGTAACTCTTAATGAGTTGCCCCACTAAAGCTTAGGTTCTCACTTAACCTTGCGTTCTAATACCAAATGTAACAAACCGTAGGATTTTTAACCATCCGGTCGGTGGCGACTGGTAGGATTTTTACCTAATTTACATTACCTTATCTCTATAAAATATCTTTGGCATTACAAAATAACATTTACAAAATCTTATTTTCAAATCACTTTAAATAAACCCTTTTATTTGGTAAAACACTTTTTATTGAAAACATTATCATTCATAAATACTTTTATAAAAGTGGAAAATAGGTACAAGGACAAACTTTGAAGAAGAAAAATTAGGTTGAAGGACAACAAGTTTCATTTTTAGGTTAAAGGCAAAACTTTGAAAAAAAATATGCTGAAAGACAATGCTAAATATAGCTAGCGTTTTACACAACATAAAACTAAATAATGCAAGTTATAACTAGCATTTGTATAGTGTAAAAACTGAATATAATGCTAGTTATAATTAGCATTGTCTTTTAGTCTAATTTTCTTTCAAAGTTTGCCCTTCGGTGCGAAAATGAAACATGGTGTCCTTCAGCCTGAATTTTTTTCAAAGTTTGTCCTTGTGCCTAATTCCCTCTTTATAAAATAATTATATAACTTGAAAATCGTTTATAAACTTTCAAACCCCAAATTGATTAAGGATTTAAATTAATTCCAAAACACACTTTATAAATTCAAGAAGAGACTTAGCAATCCCAATGGTACCGATTTACATTACCATTTAATTTTAATTTCATTTTCAATTCATTCAACAATTTATTTACATAACTTACATATATGTAAATACACCTCATATCCAAATTAGGAATATAACATGTCAATATAAACTAACCAGTATAAACATGTCTAAATAGCGTAGTAGCAGGATGGTGATGTCATGTTAAATGGTTGTCCAAACAATTCATTTCACATTGTAGAATGGTGATTTATTCTACAAACGTATGTCCACATAATCAGCAATCAATTTATAACAGAACGAAAATTTATTCTGTCATCATGTGTCCATAACAACTGGACAATTACACTACAGAAGAACGGAGATTTATTCTGCTATCAAATGTCCACACACAATCAATTTATAAAAAAACGAAGATTTATTCTGCTAATAATTGTACACATAAACACAAACAATCATATCATAATTCATTCACAGTCATCTATCTACTTGATGGTATTGACATTTGAATCCCTTGTGTTCCAACCCATCTTTGAAAAAGAAGTACCTTTAAAACAATTTGGTTCTCCAAACAAAAGATTTAAAAATTAGCACTCCCTTTTAAAATTATTAATTAAAAGTTAAACCCTTTATTTAGTCAAAATTAATCTTTATTAAATTCTAAATTAATTTAACTATAAATTAATAAATAATTAAACCATTAATAAATAATATTAATTAATTAGTTAATTAACAAATAACTAAACACTAATTAATCCTTTATTAATTATCAAATAATCATTTAAACCTTAATTAATAATTTAGTATTAATTAATATCAATTAAATAATCATGAATTAATTCTTAAATAATAAATTAAACCTTTAATAAATAATTTCTAAATTAAAAACCTTAAGTAATTTAAATTAAACACATGGTTAATTATTAATTCATAATTAGCCCTGCAATTAATTAATAATTAATTAAAATTAATTCTTACACTTAACTTATGTTTATTAAAAAATTAATCATACTTAATTATTGATAAAATAAAATCAATCTTATCCTTTAAAAGGTAGATAATTAATAACTAATCTTTACTTAATTAAAGTTAGTGAACCATATTAACACTTAATTAATTATTACTCATTAAAACTTTATTAATTAATTATTAATTATTAAATCCTTAATTAACCTTTAAAACATTATTATTAGGCTTATAAAACATTTACAAAACAATTTTAAGTATGAAACTTAAATTTGAAAAATTCAGATTTTTAAAGCGAAACTACATCCCTAGCGACTATCGATATGGAAACTATAACTTGAAAATGTTTTGACTTTCCTCCTTGAAATCTCAACAATTAAATACTTGCCAACTTATCATAAAACAATATATAAGAGTTTGCATAAAAAACAAGGTTGAAACTTTAAAATGATTTTCAATTTCCTTTAACTAAACACTAGTTTTTCAAAAAGAAATTCATTCGTCAATACCATATCGAAGTGTCCATTTCCTTAGCATGCAACATATATACATGCCTAAACATCCACAAACATATCACCATCATAGCACAACCCAAAAATCATATTTTTATAACGAAACACAATGCTTTAGCTTTTCGATTCACAAGCCAATATCTAAACCGCAACTAGCAACATACACATATATTCAAACCAAATAATAGTCCAACCAAACAACCAACTTATTTTACCATCCAGTATTAAATACATATAAAGGTAAAAAAATTCAAATGTAAAAGAATTTACTCACCAAAAATCCTTTGAAAGCTTGATACATTTTGGAATTCGAAAAGCTTGAAAAATCACAAATCTACTCGAAAATAGGTCAACTTCCCCTTAACATTGGGATATGTAATTCACGGATTTTGGAAAATTGGACAAAATAAAGTTTTAGGAAATTCTTTAGTCTAAAATTTAAAAAAAAAACACTCAATTTCACTTATTTTTGAGAAAGATATGGCTTAAATAAGATGGGCCATTTTCGGACTTGGATCTCTAAGTCCAAAAATATTCTTGAAAGAAATGAGTTTTTGACATTGAAACGCTCATAAATAGGATAAATGATATAAATAAAAGTTGTAGCCAATGGAATTACAAATGGTTTGAGAAAAAAAATCTTGATTTGGATCATTTTAGAAGAATTTTTGATCGGCTGAATTTGGGGTAAAAATGGAGAAAGTTGAAACCAATTTTGAAATGAATTTAAATAGAAATGTTTGTGTTTTTTTCTTTCTTCTAAAAACTTTAGAAAAAGGAGAAGCCATGAAAAAATTGAGATAGAAGATGGAGTTTATGAAAATAGGAATGACAATGATGAAAATGATGAAAAATGAAAAGAAAATAAAGGAATTTTCTTTTATATAAAGGGCATAAGTTAAATTACCCAAACGCCCTTATGTACTTTACCATCCACAAATTTGCTCCACCTTATCACCATGTTCCCTTCTCTCCATGATAAACATGTTTGAAGTGCCTTTGCACATAATATCCCCCTGATGTGACAACTTACATATTTTTTTTTTAACTTTACTTAACTAAAGTCAAATATACTTAACTCTAACTAAATTACCATGTTCATATCTTTTCATATATGCTGATATATATATATATATATATATATATATATATATATGCAAATGTGTACACAATATTTCAAACATATTTTAGCCAGCGAGAAATAAATAAAATTGGAAAAATAGTTTCCCGTCACATTTTCGATATAGTCTGATCACATCCTTGGCCAATCACTTGCCTCCTATGCATGTTTTGTCCCATCAAACTTTTCTCATCCCAGGCTCTGAAATTCGTTATCCATCTTAGAAAAATCTTCCCTATCTGGCTAGATCGGACCCCTTAAGGCACATTTAGGGCTTACGGGGGAGCTAGCTGTTGCGCCAAGTTCACCATGAACTTCTAAAAATGTATATTTATGTCTACTTTTCTCCCAGATAGAGCTGGCATTTTCACACTCGCCTCTACCTCATCCTCATTGTCCATTTGTTTGCCTACTCTCTGTTCCCCTACATGCATTAGCTCTTACACCTCCTAATGTTAAGCATCCACTTCTCATTTCCATTTATTCTTTTGGTGCATGAAAGTATCATGAGAAAAAGAAATAAAGGGAGTGAGAGAAATAGTAGAAGGATAGATATATCTACTTACATATCTACATCAAAATACAAATATGTTAAATATATCGTATACCCTCCTTAAGGTGTAGGTTTTCTACTAAGAACTTAACTATTTTTCGCTCTATATTTTATTAAAATATCCCTTAACCTAAGCTTTGACACCAAACTATAACACCTCTTATTTTAAAACCTAAAAATGAAACCCTAATGTGCCACAGTCATCTTGAAATTGTCTTTCAACGACAGAATGAGACTGGTATATTTATACAATAGTTTAAGTAAACAAAGGAGCAAAACAGATGTCATATATACAACCATTTTTACATTTTAAAAATTCAAATAAAATAAGTCGTTCCCACTAGGAGGTAAAAATAAAATAAAACATAGATAATAATGTCATACTCAACATATGAAGATGCCAACATGAACAATTGTAACGGCCCATAAAATTTTATTAATTTTTAATTGGTTTTATAACGTATTTAATTTAGATTTTGAGAAATTTTAATAATAATATTTTGAAATAAAGTTTTAATATTTGGTTTACGTATAATTAAATATAGCAAATGGTAAATTTTCAATTAATTATATGAAGGTTTATTTATTATATAATTCTATTAAATTCGAATCAGTTAATAATTGGTGAAAATAAATTTATTTTCAAGACCTGAATATTTTTACATAGAAAAATTCTAAATCATCTTCTGACTGAGAAGTCATTTTTCGTTTTCCCAAATTTGGACTTATATAGCTCCGTTTGTCTTATTTTCTGCGTTTTTACTGCATTTTTTTCTGCTAGTGAAAATTCGAATTTTTATAATTCAATCGTACCACCAATATCTATATACCATTTTGATCGTCTCGTTGTACTGATCACTATGGTATATTTATTTCTGTATTTTGAGATCCGATACGCGACGGAAACAATAAAAACGTGCTTCATCGGTGCTGAAATTTGTGACTTGGATTTATCTACTTTTCAAATTTGAAACCGTACAACTCATACCATATTAAATTTCTTTTAAAGGTTTTAGCTAAATCTATGGGTGAGCGTTGCCACACCTTTCCACCTTATATTTAATTCTCTGTCGTTTCAATTTGCATTCTATCCATTCACATTTCATTTATTCCTTTTCTACCATATATTCCATTATCTCTTTTTGCTATTTGCTAATTGCTATTTGCTCATTCACGCGGTCATTTAATTGAAATCAAAATTTCAACCCTTACTTCTCTTTTCTTTTCAAATTTGAAACATACTATTAAATCAAGCCATTAATTGCTTTTATTTTTTTCCTTAAATCAACGTACAGCTCACACAATTATAAATTGCATTAAATTTTCTGATGGACCACACCATGACCGTTTATATTACATTCATTTGGAATATATTCATTTGTTTGAAATCTTTCCCTTTCTCTCTCATCTCAGTTGGGAATTGTGACGCCCCACCTCTATGCCCACACTAGCCAAGAACACTACGGTGTAGAGTTGTCAACTAGCACGGAGAATAAGGCTGTTGAGGAGCGACCATCCTCGTGATTTCTTATCACGCGGTGGCTATAATAATCTTCGGAAACAAACATAGAAATATGCATAACACAAATCAGTCACAGACATCCATATCACAAAGGCAGAAGAAGATATGAATATATAACTAACACATGAAAGTGTACATCAGAGTAGTGGTAAAAAAGATCCATAATAATACAAAAGAATAGCAACACGTGCTATGCAAAAGAATACATCTATGAGTCTATATCTCAAGTGTAAACGACAAAAACTGCTAATCTAAAAGGTCATCCAAAAGTCAGAGTAGTAAATCGCTGGGGAAGAAGTCAAGCAGAAGCACCTGTAACATCTCGGTCTGACCCGAGTATTATTTATAAGAAAATAATAAACGGATCAGTCTAGCTATAAATATCAGATAACATGATATAAACAATAGATATGGCAAGAACATATAGTAACCATAAAGACATACTATGATAAGCATGTAAATGAAGATCATCAAGAGATTAAACAATATCAAAAGAATCTTCTAAAAGATTCAAATTCACCTAAACATAAAAGTTGGAAAATCATAACAATGAAAGTCATGAAAATAGGTGAAGCACAAATTCCATAAGACTACACAAGAAATCCAGAAATTACAATATAGGAGCATGAAAACTCACAAAATAGGAGCATGAAAACTCACCTACACGTGTAACACAAAGCGAGAAGCTATCTCGTGGTTGCAAGCCATTAATTTTGACACACGAATGGCCCGAAGACCGTGGGGCACTACCCCACATATGTGATGGCGAAACATCACACAAATGAGATGGCGAAACATCACAAGAGCGGGGTCTAGTCTCCCTCGCAGACAAAGAGACATCGCACGGTTGCTAGTCTAAAACACAAAAATGATCGTCATGATCATCAAGAAGTGTCAATTACACTAAGTTAGTAAATATAAAAGTTTAACTTCATGTCCCATAACCACTTGCTTAACTCAAATATTTACTAACAAACTGTAGATCTCCACTAGAAAATTGTCACAAGAGATTCAATCAAACAAGTCCAAGAATTAACCGACGAAGTAAACGCAAGCGTTTCATACCACTTGTTTTACTAAGTCGTTTAATTAGATTTCTCATACGAGTGAGGTAAAGGTTTGTATATACTAATAGATTGGAAAACAGTTTAAGGAAAAAGCTTTGTTATTAAAAATAGAGTTGAAATCGTTTTGATGAAAGAGTTTTGATATTTACTACTAGTATTGAAACCTTTATTTTATTAAAGTGACAAATCACAAAAACTTCGCGTTCAAAGACGTGAATGAAATCCAAGGAAATCAACTCAAAATGCATCTTTCATCTAAGAGCCCCTACGGGGGGGTCCAGGGGGGTGGCAAACCCCCAAGGTGGGGGTGCGGGGGCAACGCCACAGCTTACGGGGGTCCAGGGGGCAACGCCCCCGGCGGGGTGCGGGACAGCGCCCCGTCCAAAACGGTACGACCTAGTGAAGACAAAATGAGGTCTAACGACCTAAGGGGAATTGGGTCGAGCGACCTAATGGTTGCGACCTAATGGTTGCGACCTAAGGGTCTTCGCGACCTAACGACCTAAACAGGTCGAGCGAGTTTAGGTGATGCGCGACCTAATGTGTCACGCGACTTAACGAAGGCAAGGCCGAACGAGTTAGGGGGATGCACGACCTAACGGAGGCGAGCGACTTAAGGGACTCGCGACCTAACAGAGGTGAGCGACTTAAGGGTTATAAGGTGGAACGACCTAACTGATATGCTACTTAAAACCCACGCGACCTAACGACCTAACATGTCATACGATCTAGTGGTCGAGCGACCTATCGATTTTAACTCGCGAGCGACCTATCAGTTCTACGACTCAAGGGGTTAACGACCTACGGGATATAGATCATGCGACCTAACGGTTTACAAAGTCTTGCGAACTAAGGAGACAAGGTCTAGCGACCTACGACCTAGGTCCATACGGCCTACGACTTAAGGCCAGCGCGACATAACGTTTTAACACGCGAGCGACCTAACGTTATAAAGGCCAAACAACCTAAGGCTTAACTCGCGAACGACCCATGGCTTAAGACTTAACTCGCGAGCGACCTAACACTGCAGAGTGGGTTTAAGGCCAGAAACGACCTAAGTGTTAGCGACCTAACGACCTATGGGCCAAACGACGTACGACTTAAAGCCCAACGACCTAATTCCGAGATGACAATATGTGCAGTGCGACCTAGCACGTTAACACGCGAGCGGCCTAAGGGTTATGTCACAAACGACCTAACTCCGAACACACGAAAATGGCCAGAATGACCTAAATGCAGAAAATTCACCAAAACGCTAAAAATTGGAGTTTTTCGCCAATTCAATCCAAACCAAATGCAAATATACATGCAAAAATGATAGGGAATCATTCTCAACAGTACAATATAGTTATAGGCTAGAATTGTGAGATAAAAATCTCACCTTTGCACTAAAATTTATGAAGATGAAGCTTGAAAGCAAGGAGAAGCAATCCAAAGCTTGAATCCAATATCTTCTACTTGAATTTGGAGTTGAATGTTGGATTTGCAATTGAATTTGTGCTTGGAGTTTTAATTTCCCATTCTCTTCACCATTAATGCCAAAGCTTGAGTTAGTTAGGAAATTTATGAAGAGTGAGGAGAAGGGGGTTGGAACTTGGGCTTAATAGGCTAAACTAACCCAAAGTCCACGGCGGGGAAAGTTAGTGAAATTTCACTAACTCCAAACCTATCGATGTTTATACTTAAAAAGTTGTAAACGGCATTTCAAACTCAATGGAAGTGGTCTCGAGTCGTAATTTGACCGTTTGCAAAAAGTAGCTTTTCGGACCAATATCCGATTAACGAAAAAAATATTTAAATAAAATATTTAAATATAAAATCGATAAATATGCGGGTTGTTACAGACTCCCCTCCTTAAAGAAATTGCGTCCTCGCAATATATAAGATGGAAATAACAAGTAACAACCATAAAAGCATATTAACACAAAAGAAATTTGAAATAGGAAGTTCACCTCAAAGAGCAGGAGTAAGCAAGTCCGGATGTGTTCGCTCAATGAATTCTCTGGATTCCCAAGAGCAATCCTTAGGATTTGAGGACCATTGAACCTTCACAAGCGGAACATCTTTATTTCGAAGTCGTTTAACCTCCGAAGCTATAATTCGATAGGAAGCTGCTCATAAGTTAAATTCGGCGAAACTTCAATTTCTTCCACAACAGCAGGCTCAAGAATAGAATCGGAATCCCGAAGGCATTTCCTATTTGAGAAACGTGAAATACGTCATGCATAGCAGAAAACTGAGCCGGCAATGCAAGGCGATAAGCCATGGAACCAATACGTTCAGTGATAGAAAATGGCCCAATATATCGAGGCGCTAACTTCCCCGATCGACTGAAACATACAACACCCTTCATAGGTGAAACACGAATAAAAACAGGATCCCCAACAGAAAATTCTAATTTCCTTCTTCGATTATCGGCATAGGATTTTTGTCTACTCTGGGCTTCTTTCATCCTATGCCGAATAAGTTCAATCTTTTCCGTGGAATCTCGAATAAAGTCTGGACCTAAAACCAGTTTCTCACCGGCCTCAAGCCAACAAGAAGGAGATCGGCATGGCCTTCCGTAGAGTGCCTCGAAAGGTGCCATACCAATACTAGATTGGAAGCTATTATTATAGGAAAATTCAACAAGTGAAATATGATCTTCCCAACTTCCACCAAAATCAAGCACACAAGCACGAAGAAGATCTTCAAGAGTTTGATTCACACGCTCGGTTTGTCCATCGGACTGGGGGTGATACGCGGTGCTAAAATTAAGCTTCGTTCCTAAAGCTTTTTGAAGACTCTTCCAAAATCCACTAGTAAACAATGGATCACGATCGCTAACAATAGAAGTAGGAACTCCATGCAATTTTACAATTTCCTTGACAAATAGTTTGGCCAAAAGAGGAACGGTTCGGTTAGACCGAACCGGAATAAAATGGGCGGATTTGGTAAGTCTATCAACAATCACCCATAAGCTATCATGACCCGAACGAGAACGGGGAAGGCCATCTATAAAGTCCATGGAAATTTGATCCCACTTCCAAATTGGAATTTCTAACGGTTGCAATAACCCACCAGGCCTTTGATGTTCGGCCTTGACAAGTTGGCAAGTCATGCAACACTCAACAAAGTTAGCAATATCAGATTTCATTCCCTCCCAATAATAAAGTCGCTTCATATCAGCGTACATTTTACTACTACCGGGATGAATGGTGAATTTAGAACGATGGGAATCTTCTAAAATATCTTTACGAAGATCTCCAATATTTGGTACGATAAGTCTACCAAATTTTCGAATGCCGCCACGAGAATCAATTTCTAAGTCTTTCAAACCTTCAATATCAATTTTATCCTTAACATTTTGGCCAAGAAGAGCCAATTTAGGATCTAGCCCTTGAGCTTCAAGAATGCGGTCTAAAAGAGAAGGATGAGCATCAAGGCTACATAAAACAAGTGATGAGCATAAATCGGATACGCGCTCTCGAATGTCACAAGTGGATAAAACCTCAAGATCGTTCCATTTGGATATCATCATAGAAACGACTGCTTGTTGTTTACGGCTAAGAGCATCGGCGACACGATTACCCTTACCGGGGGTATAAAGAATATCAAGATCATAAGGTGCAAGGAACTCAAGCCAACGCTGTTGACGCAAATTAAGTTCCTTTTGATAAAATAAATATTTCAAAGACTTATGATCCGTGTAAAGAATAAATTTCTCTCCCAATAGATAATGACGCCAAATCTGAAGGGCGAAAACAATAGCCGCGAGTTCTAAATCATGTGTGGCATATCTAGTCTCGGCCGGCTTTAATTGCCTAGAAGCATAAGCAATAACACGTTCTTTTTGCATAAGAACGGCACCCAAACCAACGTGACTAGCATCAGTATAAACAACAAAATCTTGATTCCCCACGGGAATAACAAGAATAGGAGCATCGGAAAGGAGTTCTTTCAATTTCTGAAAAGAGGCTTCACATTTGTCCGACCAAATGTATTTAACTCCCTTCTTAGTCAAGCCAGTAAGAGGCACGGCAATCTTAGAAAAGTCTTTAATGAAACGACGGTAATAGCCCGCCAATCCGAGAAAGCTACGGATTTCAGTCACACTCTCAGGTCTTTTCCAATCTTGAATCGCTTCAATCTTTGAAGGATCCACGGAAATTCTGGATTCAGAAATAATATGACCGAGAAACTTCACACGAGATTGCCAAAAGTGGCATTTAGAAAATTTCGCCTTTAATTGATTACTCCTAAGAGTTTCCAATACAATCCGAAGATGTTTCTCATGTTCCTCCTCGGTTTTTGAATACACAAGAATATCATCAATGAATATGAGAACAAACCGATCGAGGAAATCTTTGAAAACTCGATTCATGAGGTCAACGAAATAAGCTGGAGCATTCGTTAACCCAAATGGCATAACAAGCCATTCATAAGATCCATATCAAGTACGGAATGATGTCAAAGGAATGCTATCCTCAGCAATGCGAAGCTGATGGAAACCGGTAACCAAGTCCAATTGTGAAAAGACCTTAGCACCACTAAGCTGATCGAATAGATCATCAATCCGAGGCAAAGGATATTTATTTTTAATAGTCAGATCGTTAAGCTTGCGATAGTCAACGCAAAGCCTAAGCGTACCGTCGGATTTCTTCACGAAAATAGCCGAAGCTCCCCAAGGTGAGGAACTAGAGCGAATAAATTGCTTCGTCTCCAATTCGGATAATTGTTTACGCATCTCCTTATTTTCCTTATTGGACATGCGATAAGGAGGACGAGTAATAGGTTGAGCTCCAGAAACAAGATTAATTCTGAACTCAATTGCTCGTTTAGGTGGTAAACCTAAAACGGGCTCGAATATGTCGGAAAATTCACGAACAACGTGAATACGAGAAATAATATCATCTTCATCATCATCGTCGTCATCACGAGAATTTAAAGAATATAAAGATGCCACCAAACAGGATTCTGAATCTTTAAGATTAACAGAAATCTGTTTAACAGATAGTGGATGTCGGAGATGAATAGTCCGCTCAGGACATAGGATATGGGCTTGATAACGGTTAAGCCAATCCATTCCCAAAATTATTCCAAAGCCTAAGTAACGCATGACATGCAAATCGGCTAGGAAAGAAAAATCACATAAAATAATCTCCACATCTTTACAAAGCAAACTAAGAGTTGCGGACCCACCAAACGGATTCGCGATTCTTAAAGAAGTCATTAAAGCAACAACATTTAAAGAAAAAGTATCAACAAGTTCTTTTGATATAAAAGAATGGGATGCACCCGTATCAAAGAGAACTCTAATAGGTTGATCATGAAATAAAATAATACCATCAAGAATGGAATGAGAAATACCTTGGCCACGAGATGTGTTGCAAGGGGCTTGAGCCACATTTAACTTTCCCCCCTTCTTGGCTTCAAGTTTGAGGCATTGATGCCTGAAATGATCTGGGCTCTTACAATAGCGACAACCTTTGGGCTTCGAACACTTGTTTGCAAAATGGTCCTTAGAACCACGGTTATAGCATTGCCCGCTACTAGAGGAAGGTGTCTTTGCAGCCGAAGTTGCCTGCTTACCCTTTTTATTGGGATAAGAACCTTTAAATTTGTTAGGCCTCTTTTTGTTGTTGAAGTTTGGTTTAGCGCCAACCACTTCAGCATCACTCTCTCTATCGGCCTCTTCAAGACGAAGAGCGATATCGACGAGTTGATCAAATGCAACTTCTAGTTTCAGGGATAGTGGCTTCTTAAGATTCTTATTTAAGCCATAAACGAACCTCTGGTTCTTCTTCAATGGGGTGTTGATGTATTCAACCCCATATTTGGAAAGCGACTCGAAGGCTGCAACGTAATCAGTCACAGAGGATTGACCTTGAACAAGGTCTATAAAACGTCGAGCCAAGGTTACTTTCCCAGCTTCTGGTACAAACTTTTACTCGAAGCGTCCCTGAAATTGCTCCCAGGTGAGATCCGCTTCATTAATTTCTGAAATAAGGAGTTCGTACCAGTCCAATGCTCTCTCCTGGAGCATGCTGGAAGCCACCTGAACGCGGTGGAGATCGATAAGGTTCATGCGAGAAAAGATTCGATCACATGATTTTAACCAAGCCTGGACCTCGATGATCGTTTCCGAACCTTTGAAGGGCTTCCCACCCAAGTTAGTGTAATCGCTGCACAAGCGTGCAAATTCCGACTTTGAGTGAGTAGGTTTCTGGGTTAGCTCCAGCTGCTTGAGCATTTGTTACTAAATCAAGAAGCTGTTGAGCAGTCATAAAAACTCCATCCTGGGGAGCAGCACTAGATGATCCAGTTCTGGGACAGCCTGGTCTAGACATTCTCTTCCTTTAAGAAAGAAAGAAGAGAAGGAAGAAGGTTATTCACCAATGAATATCAAGCAATCTTGATAGATAAAACAAGGAATCATAAAGGAAATAGGATGAATCGGTACGAAGACTCGAATTAATCCTATGGTATAACTCCTAAGATAGACTTAGGACGATGATCCTTGTTAAGTTATTCTACATTGTTCCGAAGTTTCGCTCTGATACCAAGCTGTGACGCCCCACCTCTATACCCACACTAGCCAAGAACACTACGGTGTAGAGTTGTCAACTAGCACGGAGAATAAGGCTGTTGAGGAGCGACCATCCTCGTGATTTCTTATCACGCGGTGGCTATAATAATCTTCGGAAACAAACATAGAAATATGCATAACACAAATCAGTCACAGACATCCATATCACAAAGGCAGAAGAAAATATGAATATATAACTAACACATGAAAGTGTACATCAGAGTAATGGTCAAAAAGATCCACAATAATACAAAAGAATAGCAACACGTGCTATGCAGAAGAATACATCTATGAGTCTATATCTCAACTGTAAACGACAAAAACTGCTAATCTAAAAGGTCAGCCAAAAGTCAGAGTAGTAAATCGCTGGGGAAGAAGTCAAGCAGAAGCACCTGTAACATCTCGGTCTGACACGAGTATTATTTATAAGAAAATAATAAACGGATCAGTCTAGCTATAAATATCAGATAACATGATATAAACAATAGATATGGCAAGAACATATAGTAACCATAAAGACATACTATGATAAGCATGTAAATGAAGATCATCAAGAGATTAAACAATATCAAAAGAATCTTCTAAAAGATCCAAATTCACTTAAACATAAAAGTTGGAAAATCATAACAATGAAAGTCATGAAAATAGGTGAAGCACAAATTCCAGAAGACTACACAAGAAATCCAGAAATTACAATACAGGAGCATGAAAACTCACAAAATGGGAGCATGAAAACTCACCTACACGTGTAACACAAAGCGAGAAGCTATCTCATGGTTGCAAGCCATTAATTTTGACACACGAATGGCCCGAAGACCGTGGGGCACTACCCCACATATGTGATGGCGAAACATCACACAAATGAGATGGCGAAACATTACAAGAGCGGGGTCTAGTCTCCCTCGCAGACAAAGAGACATCGCACAGTTGCTGGTCTAAAACACAAAAATGATCGTCATGATCATCAAGAAGTGTCAATTACACTAAGTTAGTAAATATAAAAGTTTAACTTCATGTCCCATAACCACTTGCTTAACTCAAATATTTACTAACAAACTGTAGATCTCTACTAGAAAATTGTCACAAGAGATTCAATCGAAGAAGTCCAAGAATTGACCGACGAAGTAAACGCAAGCGTTTCATACCACTTGTTTTACTAAGTCGTTTAATTAGATTTCTCATACGAGTGAGGTAAAGGTTTGTATATACTAATAGATTGGAAAACGGTTTAAGGAAAAAGCTTTGTTATTAAAAATAGAGTTGAAATCGTTTTGATGAAAGAGTTTTGATATTTACTACTAGTATTGAAACCTTTATTTTATTAAAGTGACAAATCACAAAAACTTCGCGTTCAAAGACGTGAATGAAATCCAAGGAAATCAACTCAAAATGCATCTTTCATCTAAGAGCCCCTACGGAGGGGGGGTCAAAGGGGGTGGCAACCCCCCAAGGTGGGGGTGCGGGGGCAACGCCACCGCTTACGGGGTTCAACCTGCCCGGTCAGGTCACGGGGGTCCAGGGGGCAGCGCCCCGTCCAAAACGGTACGACCTAGTGAAGACAAAATGAGGTCTAACGACCTAAGGGGAATTGGGTCGAGCGACCTAATGGTTGCGACCTAAGGGTCTTCGCGACCTAACGACCTAAACAAGGTCGAGCGAGTTAAGGTGATGCGCGACCTAATGTGTCACGCGACTTAACGAAGGCAAGGCCGAACGAATTAGGGGGATGCACGACCTAACGGAGGCGTGCGACTTAAGGGACTCGCGACCTAACAGAGGTGAGCGACTTAAGGGTTATAAGGTGGAACGACCTAACTGATACGCAGCTTAAAACCCATGCGACCTAACGACCTAACAGGTCATACGATCTAGTGGTCGAGCGACCTATCGATTTTAACTCGCGAGCGACCTATCAGTTCTACGACTAAAGGGGTCAACGACCTACGGGATATAGATCACGCGACCTAACGGTTTACAAAGTCTTGCGAACTAAGGAGACAAGGTCTAGCGACCTACGACCTAGGTCCATACGACCTACGACTTAAGGCCAGCGCGACCTAACGTTTTAACACGCGAGCGACCTAACGTTATAAAGGCCAAACGACCTAAGGCTTAACTCGCGAACGACCCATGGCTTAAGACTTAACTCGCAAGCGACCTAACACTGCGGAGGGGGTTTAAGGCCAGAAACGACCTAAGTGTTAGCGACCTAACGACCTATGGGCCAAACGACCTACGACTTAAAGCCCAACGACCTAATTCCGAGATGACAATACATGCAGTGCGACCTAGCGCGTTAACACGCGAGCGACCTAAGGGTTATGTCGCGAACGACCTAACTCCGAACACACGAAAACGGCCAGAACGACCTAAATGCAGAAAATTCACCAAAACGCTAAAAATTGGAGTGTTTCGCCAATTCAATCCAAACCAAATGCAAATATACATGCAAAAATGATAGGGAATCATTCTCAACAGTACAATATAGTTATAGGCTAGAATTGTGAGATAAAAATCTCACCTTTGCACTAAAATTTATGAAGATGAAGCTTGAAAGCAAGGAGAAGTAATCGAAAGCTTGAATCCAATATCTTCTACTTGAATTTGGAGTTGAATGTTGGATTTGCAATTGAATTTGTGCTTGGAGTTTTAATTTCCCGTTCTCTTCACCATTAATGCCAAAGCTGGAGTTAGTTAGGAAATTTATGAAGAGTGAGGAGAAGGGGGTTGGAACTTGGGCTTAATAGGCTAAACTAACCCAAAGTCCACGGCGGGAAAAGTTAGTGAAACTTCACTAACTCCAAACCTATCGATGTTTATACTTAAAAAAGTTGTAAATGGCATTTCAAACTCAATGGAAGTGGTCTCGAGTCCTAATTTGACCGTTTGCAAAAAGTAGCTTTTCGGACCAATATCCGATTAACGAAAAAAATATTTAAATAAAATATTTAAATATAAAATCGATAAATATGCGGGTTGTTACAGGAATAAAATAAATTTCAGCGGAAACCACGTTTCAATGCTTTTAACTCTTTATAACTTTTGACAAAATTTTCTGTCATTTTTGAAACTAAAACGTATAGGGATATAGGTTTCTCATTTATTAATTTCTAAATCGTCCTGTTGTCCTTTTCATGTATGTTATATTTATTTATATTTTAACATTTTCTATTTATTTCACTCATCTCCCTACACGTTTCTATTTATTTGCTGATTTGTTGCATACGTTTCATTTTGGAAAAATGCGGTTCATTCCTATTTATTTCATTTCTCACATTTATTTCATTTTTTACTGAAATTCGACCGTTGCCACGTCATACCATTTTGAAAGTATGAATGTACAAAACATGCATACGTTTTGTCTTTGCTTAAATTTCTCTCTCCATTCCTTTTTCCATTTTAATATCCTTGCCTTTCCAAACTCATTACGTACTGTCCAAACAAACAAAAATTTATTGCTTTAATTATTCAGCTTAATCTGAGGGACCGTTACTATTCAAATCACTTTATATTTATGGTATACGTTTCTTATCTTTATTTGGCAACGGTTCTTTTTTTAATTGCCTTAAACACTTTGCTGAATCAATGGACAACCGTTCCTGTTAAAATTTTCTTTTGATCTGATCTGTGGCGTACGTTACTTTAAAAAAAATTTATATCATAACGTCTGTCACTTCCATTTTCCACTTTGAATCATTTATTTACCTATTCCTTTTTTGTACTTACACGTTATCAAATAAATAAAGTATATATTTATAATCAAGCTTTCATCTTCCCAGATTCAATTCATGTTGTTGAAAACTTTTGCATCCTCTTCCCTTGTTTCAACCCGAAGGACGTGTAAACCATCCTTCTTCCCTGATGCCATCTCCAACCTTTTGTTCGTCATCCTCTTCTTCTATTGCAGCAGGTGAGTAATATATAAGTTAGAACTATATATATATATATATATATATATTTCAACTGTTTACAATTAATACAAGGCATATCTATATGAAAGTATTATATATTTTTCTATGTTCAAAGATATATTTTCTTTGTATGTTTTAAACTGATTTTTGTTTGTATATATATATTTCATATAGGACAGAGAATATATATGTACATGTTTTGTATTATAATAGTATATAAGTTGATATTATATGTTGTTTTAAGTATTATATAGATTACTGTATTTCATTTGCAGTAATATATATAGGGATAAAGTAATGTTTATTTGAGATTCAATTGTTTATATCCTACTTACTTACAAATTTTAATAGTATACGTATGATTTTATATTATTCGTTTATGCATAAGTTTACAACTGTGTATACATGTAATTATATACTTTAGCCATAAAATTTCTAGGTATATATACATTGGTGTATAGTGATTTATAGTATTGATTCTTATAAAATATATACGTACGTGGTTTACAAAGTCTTGGGATTTAACTGTTCTGTTACATATGTTATATTGTTTTATATAAAATGATAAAACTGTTATGTTAGCGTTTGTAGCTTTCTTTGTTATAGTAATGTATAAAGTTATTTTGAAAAGTGGTCTCGTCATTTTTCTTTAAACTTGTATATGTTTGTGTATATTTCTATATTAAAGTTACAGCATTTATTTCAAATTTTATTATATTTGATTTTAATACATGTGTTTAATACAAACCAATGATTTTTATTACATACGTATTTTGTTTTGATATTTGACTAAAAAAGAAGTATTAATTTAATAAGAAAATAATAATGTTATATTTTCAATTTATGTCAATCTGATTTGGATTTGTTCTCGTAAAATTCTGTTGTCAGCTCTATCCATCGAATTCGTGCCAATCCTGCTTCGCTTTGAAACTTGTGCTTGGATTCGTAATTTATCCCACTTTCATTCATCTCTAGCCTCGAAAGGTGAGCAATCACTCATGATTAATGTTCTTTTATTTATTAAATTTGATTTCAATTGAAACGACAATTGAAATATGAGGCTGTAGTTATTTAAATTGTTATATATGTTATTATCTATAACTGTTCACTTATGGGATATGACACTATATCTTATTGTTTATATTTATTTTGATGATATACGCCTGTTGTTATTATTATTTTTATATATGTTATCACTCTGCAAGTTCCCTGTTAGTATAGAAATCATTATGGGTTGAAATGATACATACCCGAACGGACTTTAGAATAGGAGAAAATCATTATGGGTTGAAATGATAAACCCAAGCGATTTTCATTTAATTGAATTTGGGATTACGGTCGAAATGATATCCACCCGTATATATTTAGTGTACGGGTTGAAATGATAAATATCCGTAGCACTTGACTATATGATAGGAAATATATACAGACACCGTTGGTCCATATAAATATTTTGAAAATAAATTTCTACAGTTGAAAAGAAATATATGGGATTTAATAAATATTGGTTCTTAAAATATTATATATATAAATGGAAATCTTATATATAGATTTAATAATAATATTATTGAGATTGATTTAATCCATATAATATGTTTGAGTATTATTTAAGATTTATATTTCAAAATTTACCGTTGTAAAAAGTTGAATAATTAAGATTGGGAGATAAATTTGGGTTTATTAAAAATGGTATTTAAATAAGGATTTATTTAATTAAATCGATTTGAAATTATTGAATGGAAAATTTAAAGGTATGATTTTGTAACTGGATTTTTGATTTAAGTGATTTAATGAATATTTCACATTTAATAAAATTAAAGAAAATATTGAGTAAAATTTAATTTAAGGTTACTTAAATAATATTGAATCTAATAAGAGAGTATTTCAAGACTAAATAATAATGAGGTTAAATCGAGATCTATATGAAACTGTAATATAGAACATTTAAGTATTAAAGCCTTGAACTATATTGGAATTTAAATGGTTTATGTTGAGATTCGGATCTGTATTTGAAATCAACGTAGTTGAATTTGTTATTGAGCAACTAAGTTGAATTAAAGTAAAATTTAGGTTGAACCAAATTTGAATTTATTATTTAGAAAACTAAATTGAATAAAAATTTACTTGAAATGTTGAACACTTAGAGTTTTGAAATATATTTAAATATAAAGGGGTATTTTTGTGATTACAAATCCAAATTTGAGATCGATACATTGAAGTGTTTATTTTAGGAATTGAGTTGAATTTAAATTGATAAATTGAGATTGAATTTAATTTAAATGGGAAGGTCGGGTTGATGTTGAAACGATTTGTTAGGTTGAGGGAATTGAAAATACTTTATTGTATAAATTATTTGATATATATAAATACTATTTTGGGAAATATAGATATATTTGAAGTGAACTGATATTTGGTTTTGAAGTATAAATTAAGCTGAAATGACCACGGTGTTATAGTGTATATTTCTACCTTGTAGATAGTTCCATGGACCCTTACAGGATGGTTATCCCAAACATCCTTTAGGTTATTTGTATTTCAGTTGATATTTCACTTGAGTTGGATTTATTGGTATAAGAATGTTAATCCTGACTCGAGTGTTTTGTGTTTTGCTTTATGCTCGGGTCAAACTGAGTGATACAGCATTAGAGACTCACCTTTAGAGTTTGGAGTTTAATTTGGAGATCCAACTATCGATTCAGATTCCAGCCTTTCCAGTTGATTGGTTCAGAGAAGTCATCTGTGGCATTGGAGACTTCACTACATTTGAACTATTCGGTTGTATTTTATTTCTAACTGTGATGTATATAGCAGCTTCATGAACTACTATTCTTTATCTATTCCACTGCATTATATTACCCTGTGATCTGTGATTGATTTATTTATTGTATATTTTAAGTTTTGCCAAATTTTAATTAACAATTCGTTATTTTGAATTATTCAAGTCGGATATGTATGGTTTTATTGTCGATTTGAATGGTCCAAAATAGCGGGTCGTTACAGTTGGTATCAGAGCTTTGGCTCTAGGCAAAACTTAGCATATATGGTAAATTTGTTTACATAATCACTTTCGTTCGAGTTGAATCTCTTCCTTTTGACTCAATTTCCTTTGAATTTTGGAATGTCCCTCGGTTCCGAAATTCATTCTTATCTCTTTCTATTTATATTCGTTTGATTCTGGAGTATCCCATAACTCCACCGAATGTTTTGTAAAGGGGGTAAAAACTCCTTTACAATTGGCATTGATTCACCGAAGATATTTGTATCCTCGGTTTACGATGCTGCTATATCTTGACATGCCGAATTCTATCTCCGGCGATCGAATGTCGATTTGTTTTGGAATTCCGCATCGACTATACTCCTGAAGTCACGGTTGACCCGGTTAAGGTCGCCTGCGATTTATAGAAGTATGTCCATCTACTATTTTGTAATTTAATTATCTCATCTTCAATCGAGTCTATCTTCGAATCAAGATTCTATTGATTGGAGTTCCTCTAAATTAAATCTCCATCTTTGTTTAAAATCCATTCTTGAATCATCCTTTGAAAATCGGATTTTGTTTGTATTTTAAAATTGTTTTATATATCGAAATTATTATTTTGATAACTATGATTTTATTCTATATATAAAACAAATAAGAAATATTATTCTATACATAAAAGTTTTGAAAGGATTTAAAATTTTGGAAATTTATAAGAAATTGATTTATATAAAAATGATTTATAACTGAAGGGTTAAATTTGAAATTCGAGAATTGAATTACGGTATTTTGAAATTGGTTTTAAGATTTGGAAAAAATATAAAAATAATACGATTTAAAAGTATTTTTTGAATAAGAAATGTTTCAAATGAGTTCAAATGAATTCCAATAATTTTGAAGAAATTTAAAAGAAGTTTTCAAGAAAATAGAAGTCCAGAACTCACTTATGACGCTGGAAAATAATTTCGGTGATGAGTGCACGCATCATCGACATTGATTTTCGAGTTTCAGAGTGGGGGAGAGGCCTCTTTAATAGTTTCGCTATGCGAGTGACTTTGTAAAACCGTTTTGATTTCAAATTCCGAAGTATAATTTGTTATTTTTGAAAGATATATGTATATATTTGAAACAATTTAAAGTGAGACCGGTGTTCAGTCCTCGAGCTTCGGATTTGATTTAGTATAATCCTATCTATTGAAATTGATTTATTGATTTGTGTTGATTTTCAACTCTTGAATTTGGAAATTTGATTTTTCTAACTATTTTGAATGTTCGAACACTTCCAAATCGAGATTAAATTTTCAAAGCTAAGAAATTTCGAAGAGTACAAAATGTTTGATAAAGAATATAAATTTAGTTTTGAAATGTTTTGAAAAAAAAAATAGTTTTGAATAATGGTTTTCAGAAAGTTAAATTGGATATTTCAAATAGAAATAGATAGTTAAAAAGTTTTAAAGTTTTAAAGGGATAATTATAAAGTTGGAAACCATTTTGAGTATAATTGTTTTTGAGAAAATATTTGGTTTTGAAATTAAATTGAAATTAAAAACCAATACTTATATGGTGATTTTGGAAATGAATTTGTTGACTTGAATTATTTTAATTTGGAAACTGGGATAATTTTCTAAACCTATTATTTTAGGAACTTTGAAATTTAGATATTTAATTTGGAAGAAAATTTGGTGAAATCATATATGATTTTGAAACTGAATTGATATTGAAATTGTAACGATCCAGAATTTTTATTTATAAAAATTTGAATATTTAATTTATTTTAAATATTAATAAGTGAATTTATAAGTCAAATAAATTTTTATTTGAATTATTAGATTTAATTGAATAATTAAATCGATAATTTAATATGTTAAATTATGGAAATAATTGAAAATTGGGTTAAATATGATTGAAAATGATTTGTAAAATTTTATTTTATCATATGGAAGTTAGAATGATATTTTAGAACTTTTAAAATCGAATTAAAAGTTAAATTGTGAAAATTGAATATTTTAATATTTAAATCGACTAGTGAAAATAGTCAATTTTTGAACAGTCTCAGAATTGAACGAAACTAGTTTCATTGGATTCATAATAGTTAGTTATTACCGGATTTCAATTTTCGTGTCAATCGGAGTTATCGTTTGATCGTGGCAGCTCGAAACGCATCGATTTATTTTTAATTTAAATTTGCGAGTGAAAATGGCCATTTTTCAAAAAGTCTTGGATTTCGACGAAACCAGTTTCATCGGATCCGTAATGTGATATTATTGTAAGGTTTCAAATTTCAATTCAATTGGATTTACCGTTTGTCCGGTACAAATTAAAACGCCTAGAAATCGAGTTAAATCGGTTTAATTCAAATTGAGCGTTTATAGCCATAACTCGCACAGATGTCCGAATTAGCTTCCGAAACCTGTTCCATTGTGTCCGGAATGCGGGGTAAACCCTAGAAATGCTGGTCACGGCGCGTAAATCGGAGTTCGGAATTTCCGGGATGAATAGTGTTCGATTTTCTTCTATAAATAGACATGAGCCTTCATAAAATAAAAAAAAATAAAAAAAATAAAACTTGAAACCCTAGCCGCCACATTTACAACCAATGGCTAGAATTGTCTCTCACTTCTCCCTCAATCTCTCTCAATCTACAAAGATTTAGCTAAGATGTTCAACATGAAACTTGTAGAGCTCGACGAGAGCTTTAATTTCATACGGAGATGATCGGAAACGGAGCAACGTGGGAGGAGCTACAGGGGGCCGTTCATGGCCAGTCACGCACGCGTTTCTAGGTGGAAGGGGGGGCCGAGCCTTGAGCCATTCAGGCCGAGCATGGTGCTGGAGTTGGGCTACGACATGAAGCTCCCTGATCGAGTTGCAAGTGAACGTGGAGGAAGAATTAATTAACCCTAATTCTTGGATATGGGTTCAAGCTTGCGTGTGAATGTCTGGAGATAGGAACAAGAGGGGGAAGATGCTATGCACGGCCAGATTTGCATGGGTGATGGATCTTGTGGCTAAGAATGGTTGAGGGTTTAAATTATTAAAGTTAGTTATAAATTTGTGTATATAAATCGTGTACAAACTTCAAAAATTCATATCTTTTTCATACGAGGTCGAAAAAATGCAAACTCAGTTGCGTTGGAATCGTATGGACGAGCACTACGCGATGGAGTTGGTTTGGAGTCGTTTGGAGTTAGTGAAAATTTCGTGTAAAATTAAACGTCCGTTTAATTTTATTCGAAATAAATCGCTAAAACGAAATAAAATCAAGGTGAGAACTTCTCACTCAATCGAATTAGTTTTGATTTTATTTTAAATAGTTAGATTTAAAATATTTGAATGCATGTTTGAATGATGATTGATATCTATTGATTGTTAAAATAGACATTATACGCCGTTAGTAAGCGGATGTTATTTAATAAAAACATATACCGCGAATATTTCATAAACAGTGAAATTGGTATTATATATATAATATCAATATATATATATTGGCATATGTATATATTGCAGTTGTTGATTTTCCGTATTTTTTTAGCGGATGAGACCCTATTACGCCGTTATTAAGCGGATAATATTTAATAAGAACATGTACCGCGATAATTTCGTACTGGAGCGAAATTGGTATTGTGCTAATGTTGTGGATGCAGGAAAACAGGTTGGAGGGATCCAACTGGATTCCTCAACAGTTTTTATTTGATTTCAGATATTTTGATATTTGATTGATTATCATATTGATATATGATATCGTTGTTGTCGTGATTGACTATTTGGTGTGTAGCATCATTGGACCCAAGTTTTGGGATTTTAAAATGATTTTAAAGTGATTTTAGAAAGTATACGTTTTATAAAATAATTTTGGAATTGATCCATTTTAAATAAATAAACGTTATAATTTTTAATGTTATAAAAATTATGATTTTTGTGAAATACAGTTAAAAACTGATTTTTGAGAATATGATGCTATTGATTTTATAAAATAGTTTAATCGAGATATTTTAGAATTATTGTGAAAAGTTTAAATATAGGATTTATAAAATTTGATTATTTTATAAATAAAAATGATGAAATTATAAAGGAGTTTAAAGACATTTTTAAAGAATAATATAAATTGATTTATATTAAGAGATTTATAAATGGATATTTATAAATTGAAATATTGACATTATAAAACGAGTTTTTATAAGTGTTTGAATGAAGTGAAAATAGATTGCATATGTGAATGGGATTTATAAAATTATAAATGGTGAAGTTATAAATGAAATTTATAAATAGTAAGATTTATAAATTTTGTGAAATTATTAAAGAATATATTTGGATGAATAATTGAATCTTATAAGTTATAAGATTTATAATTATGAAGTTTAAAGGAACGATTTTTGCAAACGAATAAATTTATAAGTATTTAACTTATAATATGAACTTTTAGTTCATAATTGAGTTATAAACTGGAATAGGTTAATAAAAGAATTTATAAAAAGGAAGTTTTTATAAATAAATAGAAATGGAATTTATAAACGTTGTTTATAAATTCGCAAATGACTTATTTTGATAAGAAAATTGTTGAAACCTATTAATGGAGTTATATTCACATTTTAAATAGTGAATAATCCTTTGAATTAAAATGAATAAAAGGATGAAATTGTTAATGAAGTATATTCACGTTTTTGAATGGTGAATAATATGTTAAAGAAATTGTTTTGAATGTGATATTTTAAATAGAATTAAAACGATCTAACGAAGTTTTAATTGTGTTGAGATTCGAAACCATAGATTTCAACATTCATTGTTGAAATAGACGTTTTCGAGAAATAAAAGGAAATGGTGGACTATAACACTGTTGTTATAGTAAATGATTTCCGAAAGGAAATGTTTTGTATAGTATTGGGATTTATATATCTATTTTAAATTCGAATCCCTATACTAGTGATTTTGGGTTGTCGTAACGATGTTTTACGTAACATTCGTTTTGGCCCAAATAAATATGTTTAAGAGAATGATTTCCTTAAAGAATGAAATATATACTTAATCTCGATTTAAGTATATTGAATATTTTCTAAGTGTTGAAAATAAATAAAATTTGTGAATTTCTTATGAATGTATAAGTATGGAAATGTTTTCCAATATAAGGTGAATATTTTGAGAATTTATCTTTTTGAAGATAAATTGAAAATGGATAATTGAAATCGTATATGCATGGATATTGTGAAATATAAATTCACTATTGAATTTATAAAGGAAAGGAGAATTTGTTTAAAAGTAAATATTGATTTATTTTTGAAGTGTGAAATTATATATCTTGTAAAGATATTTTGGAAAATAAATAATTTGGAAAATTATTTGGAAACTGGTGATGTGTGCATATCCAGTGATAGTTCAATAACCGACTATCAATATTTCCCTTTGAATGGGTATTTGATGTGATTTGTTTGAATGTGAATGTTACACTTATTTTTGAATAAGCGCTCACTATTCGGGTTAACCGGGAAAGGACCTTGGGGTCGTATAACCCATTCTGAATATGTGATACGTCGTTATAATTGCATTGAAGATCGGGGTTGAAGACCCGGTATTTGCAAGAGCGATAGGATGACCTGTCGATTTACTCTGCACCGAGTTGCTCCGGTATAGAGTTCTCCATATGTGATGGGAAATCCGATCAGGATTGTGAATATCCGGATTGCAAGGACTTCTTTGTAAGTGCCTTCGGTTTTGTTCGATCCCGGAACAGACTTGTATGGATTGTGTGTCTGACATTACAAGTTGAGATATAAAGCCGATTTCATTCAAATATATTTCTGTTGGTGGCGGAGAATTTATTCTTTTTGCTTAACACCCTTCTCTGAGACGTACGAGCTCAGAGGTTATATAGTTGAAGTTATCAGCGATATATTCCCAATTTGGTAATGTGACATGCTGAGTGTTGCTGTAAATGACCATTGTGTTGATTATTGTGATAGGATCGTTTATTTGATCGTCTATCTTAGTGATCATTGTGTTGATCATTTGTTGACCCAAAGCATGGCTTTTGTATAAAGTATGTTTTTGTGGACGTGACTTCGTCGAACCTCACACCCCGGAAATGGTCAAAACAGGAAAGATGCGGCAAGGTTATGAGGGGTAGCACCCTTTAGGGTATGTACATTTCCTTCTGGATAGAGGTGGTATCATGGTATGGAGCCCAGATATTTAACCTATGTGGTTACTACGAATTTATTACTTTGTGGTTGTTGGTTTTCGGGATCCCGTGAGAAAGGTCGTTTACGATCGGGGAATGACGTGCTCGTGTCAGTAGTTACCCAGTTAGGGGTAACCCGGCCTTGTGTTGGCAGAGTTCCGGTTTGGTTCTCGGGGATGTCTTTCCAGAGGCATTCTCATGTGGCAATGGGAAGTTCCTTGGCCTGACCATTTGTTGGAAATCCAAAGAAACAATACGAGACTTGTACGGTTTTAGTTGTAGAACCTGCCATCTAATATGGTAGCTATTAGTAGGCATAATATAATGGTACCTATGCTGGCTAAGATTTATATTCTACTTTCGAAATGAATTTCTTCTACACTATGCACTAATAATAATATCAAAATTGATTGGATTTTAATGCGTATCAAGCATCTTTGACTATCATAAGGAGAAATCTTCTCCAAGTCTGCGTTTGCATTGTGTGTGTGGCAGGAGGTCTTATGGTAGTCTCATTTTTAAAAGCATTGCGAATTGAATTTAAAAATATCTCTCTATTTTGATTTTAAAGATAAATAAACTGTTTTGAGTTCTCACACCAGTCACATGACTGACTCGGAGTTTATTGTTTTCCTTCCTAAACTCTGGGTGCCCACCAATTTTCACACGGGCAGTCAAGAGTTAGGTTTATCAGGATATTCTGGATATTCTGGAGTTGCTGGAGGCAAGCTGGATGGCATGGCGTATTACTTATATAGTATTTCTTTTTCCGCTGCACTATTTGTTGTTGTTGTTGTACACTCTGATGATATGATGTAATGTAATGTATAAAATGTAATAACTGATAGTTCTTTGTTTAAAGATTATTCATTTATTATTATATGTTGTTCCGCTGCGAATTGTGAGATTCTGATGTTGTTGTTTTCTGTTCCGTTCTATTTCCTCTATTTTCTGTTTTTCTTTTCCCTTCTCTCTGTTTTCAAATTCTCTATTTTCTTCTGTTTTTCTTTTTCCTCTATTCTCTTTTTCTTCTATTTTAAAATGTTCTATCTTCTTTTCTGTTTTCTATTCTCTCTAATTTCTGTCTTCTTTTCCCTCTATCTTCTACCTTCTTCTTTTTCTCTCTTCTTCTTTTCTTAAATTCTTCTTAAAACCCCTAAGGGTTCGTATTTTCGTTCATCTTGAATTAAACAAAGGAGATTAGTGTCTATTCAAGGAGTACGGATTTACGGGTCTTTACAATGTGGTATCAGAGCTTATGGTTAAGCGACAACCATGGTTCTGTTGGGTATTATTCATTAGAGATAGAGTCAGCAGTACTCTAGAATGAATTTGAGTGTAATAATAGCTATGAGAGCGTATTTGTTAGTGAATATAAAATTGTTTTATATTGTGATGATTGGTTTATTGAGTGGCATATGAACCTTCCTCAGCGTGGTCTCGACAACTATGCCGAAGGGGTTTCTAAACACTTGAATAGAACAATTTGACATAATATTTTTTTAAATTGGGTAAATGGAATAATTTTACCTTGATTATATTTTATATATAAAGGAATAATTTTTCAGAATTATTAAAGTGTATATAAGTTGATTGTTTGGTTGTTTGAATAATCTAAATTAAAGGAATAATTGTATAAGCAAAAGAATTATAAAGAATTGAATTATAATTAAAGTAATTTGCAATTGTGAAATAAACTTATATATATAAGAAGTGAAACTATATGAATATATATTTATGAATATGAGTTGTAAATAAAAAAATGAATTTAAAGTTAAATGGAAATTTACTTTAGAAATGAAGTATAACTTAAGTAATGTTGAATGAAGTTGATATTAGTATCAAAGTAAATTAATAAAATTAAGTGATAGATATGAACTTGAGTTATATAAATGAAATTCAACTTTAGTAATTGAATTGAGTTAATGGATTAAATGTTAATCAATTAAATGTGAATTAAATTGATATGGAATAATGAATGTAAGTGAAATTCATTAAAATCTAATGTTATTGGAAGTTGAATAATTGAATGAAAATCAATTAATTAAACCAATTGATAAGCAAAGGAATTTGGTTGTAATGAATATACATTGATTGTTATATGATTGTTAGTTGATTGTATATAATTCATTAAGTGTTAATGAAATTGAAAGCTAAAGTAATTGGAATTCAATTGGAAGTTAAATGAAGCTCGAATAGAATTGAATTTAATTTGGAAGTGAACCAACTTGAATATGAATTAGTGAATATAAACTAATTGAGAATGAATGTTAATAAGAACATCCACTGTATATGAATCAAATGTGATTAAATTGAAAACCCAATTCATTGAATATTAATAAGAATATAAATGAATATATATATATTGATTATGAATTTGTTGAATGCTAGTTGGTTGATGTTTGAATATGTTGCATTTGCTATGTGGCATATATAGTTGTTATGGAGATATATGTTGTATATTGAGATTATTGTCTATATGCATGATTCTCATGTTGTTTGTTGAGTAATTAGTAGGTGCGGATCGCGTTTGCTTCGCATTTGAAGCTCGCTTTTACGCTATATTAGCCGTATATGCTCGCTAATAAAATATAAGGTACATATCTCGGATTACATACCGTACTTTTATACTTTTTTCCCTTCGGGATGCCTCATTACTTGATGAGATGTATATTTGTGATATATATACTGTCATTTTTTTTTCGGATCGAGCCGCGCAAAGGAGACTATGGCGAATTTTTCCGGAAATTTAAGGCGTTAGAAATTTTTTTTGAGAAAATTGGAAAATTTTGAAAACTTAAACTTTGATTTTGGAATTGAAAGTTAAACAATAGTTTGTTTTTGAAAAGATAACTAAGTATGATTTGAAAACTTAGTAGGTTATTATAAGAAGTTTAACTATGAATTTTTGGAAAATTAATAGATTCTGTAATTTTTCTTACTTGTAATTTCGAGGACGAAATTCTTTTAAGTGGGGAAGATTGTAACGATCCAGAATTTTTATTTATAAAAATTTGAATATTTAATTTATTTTAAATATTAATAAGTGAATTTATAAGTCAAATAAATTTTTATTTGAATTATTGGATTTAATTGAATAATTAAATTGATAATTTAATATGTTAAATTATGGAAATAATTGAAAATTGGGTTAAATATGATTGAAAATGATTTGTAAAATTTTATTTTATCATATGGAAGTTAGAATGATATTTTAGAACTTTTAAAATCGAATTAAAAGTTAAATTGTGAAAATTGAATATTTTAATATTTAAATCGACTAGTGAAAATAGTCAATTTTTGAACAGTCTCAGAGTTGAACGAAACCAGTTTCATTGGATCCGTAATAGTTAGTTATTATCGGATTTCAATTTTCGTGTCAATCGGAGTTATCGTTTGATCGTGGCAGCTCGAAACGCATCGATTTATTTTTAATTTAAATTTGGCGAGTGAAAATAGCCATTTTTCAAAAAGTCTCGGATTTCGACGAAACCAGTTTCATCGGATCCGTAATGTGATATTATTGTAAGTTTTCAAATTTCAAGTCAATTGGATTTACCGTTTGTCCGGTACAAATTAAAACGCCTAAAAATCGAGTTAAATCGGTTTAATTCAAATTGAGCGTTTATAGCCATAACTCGCACAGATGTCCGAATTAGCTTCCGAAACCTGTTCCATTGTGTCCGAAACGCGGGGTAAACCCTAGAAACGCTGGTCACGGCGCGTAAATCGGAGTTTGGAATTTCCGGGATGAATAGTGTTCGATTTTCTTCTATAAATAGACATGAGCCTTCATAAAATAAAAAAAAATAAAAAAAAATAAAACTTGAAACCCTAGCCGCCACATTTACGACCGATGGCCAGAATTGTCTCTCACTTCTCCCTCAATCTCTCTCAATCTACAAAGATTTAGCTAAGATGTTCAACATGAAACTTGTAGAGCTCGACGAGAGCTTTAATTTCATACGGAGATGATCGGAAACGGAGCAACGTGGGAGGAGCTACAGGGGGCCGTTCATGGCCAGTCACGCACGCGTTTCTAGGTGGAAGGGGGGCCGAGCCTTGAGCCATTCAGGCCGAGCATGGTGCTGGAGTTGGGCTACGACATGAAGCTCCCTGATCGAGTTGCAAGTGAACGTGGAGGAAGAATTAATTAACCCTAATTCTTGGATATGGGTTCAAGCTTGCGTGTGAATGTCTGGAGATAGGAACGAGAGGGGGAAGATGCTATGCACGGCCAGATTTGCATGGGTGATGGATCTTGTGGCTAAGAATGGTTGAGGGTTTAAATTATTAAAGTTAGTTATAAATTTGTGTATATAAATCGTGTACAAACTTCAAAAATTCATATCTTTTTCATACGAGGTCGAAAAAATGCAAACTCAGTTGCGTTGGAATCGTATGGACGAGCACTACGCGATGGAGTTGGTTTGGAGTCATTTGGAGTTAGTGAAAATTTCGTGTAAAATTAAACGTCCGTTCAATTTTATTCGAAATAAATCGCTAAAACGAAATAAAATCAAGGTGAGAACTTCTCACTCAATCGAATTAGTTTCGATTTTATTTTAAATAGTTAGATTTAAAATATTTGAATGCATGTTTGAGTGATGATTGATATCTATTGATTGTTAAAATAGACATTATACGCCGTTAGTAAGCGGATGTTATTTAATAAAAACATATACCGCGAATATTTCATAAACAGTGAAATTGGTATTATATATATAATATCAATATATATATATTGGCATATGTATATATTGCAGTTGTTGATTTCCCGTATTTTTTTAGCGGATGAGACCCTATTACGCCGTTATTAAGCGGATAATATTTAATAAGAACATGTACCGCGATAATTTCGTACTGGAGCGAAATTGGTAATGTGCTAATGTTGTGGATGCAGGAAAACAGGTTGGAGGGATCCAACTGGATTCCTCAACAGTTTTTATTTGATTTCAGATATTTTGATATTTGATTGATTATCATATTGATATATGATATCGTTGTTGTCGTGATTGACTATTTGGTGTGTAGCATCATTGGACCCAAGTTTTGGGATTTTAAAATGATTTTAAAGTGATTTTAGAAAGTATACGTTTTATAAAATAATTTTGGAATTGATCCATTTTAAATAAATAAACGTTATAATTTTCAATGTTATAAAAATTATGATTTTTGTGAAATACAGTTAAAAACTGATTTTTGAGAATATGATGCTATTGATTTTATAAAATAGTTTAATCGAGATATTTTAGAATTATTGTGAAAAGTTTAAATATAGGATTTATAAAATTTGATTATTTTATAAATAAAAATGATGAAATTATAAAGGAGTTTAAAGACGTTTTTAAAGAATAATATAAATTGATTTATATTAAGAGATTTATAAATGGATATTTATAAATTGAAATATTGACATTATAAAACGAGTTTTTATAAGTGTTTGAATGAAGTGAAAATGGATTGCATATGTGAATGGGATTTATAAAATTATAAATGGTGAAGTTATAAATGAAATTTATAAATAGTAAGATTTATAAATTTTGTGAAATTATTAAAGAATATATTTGGATGAATAATTGAATCTTATAAGTTATAAGATTTATAATTATGAAGTTTAAAGGAACGATTTTTGCAAACGAATAAATTTATAAGTATTTAACTTATAATATGAACTTTTAGTTTATAATTGAGTTATAAACTGGAATAGGTTAATAAAAGAATTTATAAAAAGGAAGTTTTTATAAATAAATAGAAATGGAATTTATAAACGTTGTTTATAAATTCGCAAATGACTTATTTTGATAAGAAAATTGTTGAAACCTATTAATGGAGTTATATTCACATTTTTAAATAGTGAATAATCCTTTGAATTAAAATGAATAAAAGGATGAAATTGTTAATGAAGTATATTCACGTTTTTGAATGGTGAATAATATGTTAAAGAAATTGTTTTGAATGTGATATTTTAAATAGAATTAAAACGATCTAACGAAGTTTTAATTGTGTTGAGATTCGAAACCATAGATTTCAACATTCATTGTTGAAATAGACGTTTTCGAGAAATAAAAGGAAATGGTGGACTATAACACTGTTGTTATAGTAAATGATTTCCGAAAGGAAATGTTTTGTATAGTATTGGGATTTATATATCTATTTTAAATTCGAATCCCTATACTAGTGATTTTGGGTTGTCGTAACGATGTTTTACGTAACATTCGTTTTGGCCCAAATAAATATGTTTAAGAGAATGATTTCCTTAAAGAATGAAATATATACTTAATCTCGATTTAAGTATATTGAATATTTTCTAAGTGTTGAAAATAAATAAAATTTGTGAATTTCTTATGAATGTATAAGTATGGAAATGTTTTCCAATATAAGGTGAATATTTTGAGAATTTATCTTTTTGAAGATAAATTGAAAATGGATAATTGAAATCGTATATGCATGGATATTGTGAAATATAAATTCACTATTGAATTTATAAAGGAAAGGAGAATTTGTTTAAAAGTAAATATTGATTTATTTTTGAAGTGTGAAATTATATATCTTGTAAAGATATTTTGGAAAATAAATAATTTGGAAAATTATTTGGAAACTGGTGATGTGTGCATATCCAGTGATAGTTCAATAACCGACTATCAATATTTCCCTTTGAATTGGTATTTGATGTGATTTGTTTGAATGTGAATGTTACACTTATTTTTGAATAAGCGCTCACTATTCGGGTTAACCGGGAAAGGACCTTGGGGTCGTATAACCCATTCCGAATATGTGATACGTCGTTATAATTGCATTGAAGATCGGTGTTGAAGACCCGGTATTTGCAAGAGCGATAGGATGACCTGTCGATTTACTCTGCACCGAGTTGCTCCGGTATAGAGTTCTCCATATGTGATGGGAAATCCGATCAGGATTGTGAATATCCGGATTGCAAGGACTTCTTTGTAAGTGCCTTCGGTTTTGTTCGATCCCGGAACAGACTTGTATGGATTGTGTGTCTGACATTACAAGTTGAGATATAAAGCCGATTTCATTCAAATATATTTCTGTTGGTGGCGGAGAATTTATTCTTTTAGCTTAACACCCTTCTCTGAGACGTACGAGCTCAGAGGTTATATAGTTGAAGTTATCAGCGATATATTCCCAATTTGGTAATGTGACATGCTGAGTGTTGCTGTAAATGATCATTGTGTTGATTATTGTGATAGGATCGTTTATTTGATCGTCTATCTTAGTGATCATTGTGTTGATCATTTGTTGACCCAAAGCATGGCTTTTGTATAAAGTATGTTTTTGTGGACGTGACTTCGTCGAACCTCACACCCCGGAAATGGTCAAAACAGGAAAGATGCGGCAAGGTTATGAGGGGTAGCACCCTTTAGGGTATGTACATTTCCTTCTGGATAGAGGTGGTATCATGGTATGGAGCCCAGATATTTAACCTATGTGGTTACTACGAATTTATTACTTTGTGGTTGTTGGTTTTCGGGATCCCGTGAGAAAGGTCGTTTACGATCGGGGAATGACGTGCTCGTGTCAGTAGTTACCCAGTTAGGGGTAACCCGGCCTTGTGTTGGCAGAGTTCCGGTTTGGTTCTCGGGGATGTCTTTCCAGAGGCATTCTCATGTGGCAATGGGAAGTTCCTTGGCCTGACCATTTGTTGGAAATCCAAAGAAACAATACGAGACTTGTACGGTTTTAGTTGTAGAACCTGCCATCTAATATGGTAGCTATTAGTAGGCATAATATAATGGTACCTATGCTGGCTAAGATTTATATTCTACTTTCGAAATGAATTTCTTCTACACTATGCACTAATAATAATATCAAAATTGATTGGATTTTAATGCGTATCAAGCATCTTTGACTATCATAAGGAGAAATCTTCTCCAAGTCTGCGTTTGCATTGTGTGTGTGGCAGGAGGTCTTATGGTAGTCTCATTTTTAAAAGCATTGCGAATTGAATTTAAAAATATCTCTCTATTTTGATTTTAAAGATAAATAAACTGTTTTGAGTTCTCACACCAGTCACATGACTGACTCGGAGTTTATTGTTTTCCTTCCTAAACTCTGAGTGCCCACCAATTTTCACACGGGCAGTCAAGAGTTAGGTTTATCAGGATATTCTGGATATTCTGGAGTTGCTGGAGGCAAGCTGGATGGCATGGCGTATTACTTATATAGTATTTCTTTTTCCGCTGCACTATTTGTTGTTGTTGTTGTACACTCTGATGATATGATGTAATGTAATGTATAAAATGTAATAACTGATAGTTCTTTGTTTAAAGATTATTCATTTATTATTATATGTTGTTCCGCTGCGAATTGTGAGATTCTGATGTTGTTGTTTTCTGTTCCGTTCTATTTCCTCTATTTTCTGTTTTTCTTTTCCCTTCTCTCTGTTTTCAAATTCTCTATTTTCTTCTGTTTTTCTTTTTCCTCTATTCTCTTTTTCTTCTATTTTAAAATGTTCTATCTTCTTTTCTGTTTTCTATTCTCTCTAATTTCTGTCTTCTTTTCCCTCTATCTTCTACCTTCTTCTTTTTCTCTCTTCTTCTTTTCTTAAATTCTTCTTAAAACCCCTAAGGGTTCGTATTTTCGTTCATCTTGAATTAAACAAAGGAGATTAGTGTCTATTCAAGGAGTACGGATTTACGGGTCTTTACAGAAATGATTTGAAATTGAGAACATTATAGTATTAAGCACTTGATTTGGGAGTGGTCGAACTTATATAAAATGGATTTGTATAAGTATGAAGTTGATTTGAAATCTATTGATTTGGAAGGTACTCAATTTGGAAAGAGAATTTTATATAATCGAAGTCTATATAAGTATGATTTGATATATTATTGATTTGGAAAGTAATCGATTTGAAAAAAAGAATCCTATATATAATGGACTTTATATAAGTATGATATTTGAAGGTATTTGAAACGGTACTATATGATATATATTTTCGAAGCAATGATATGGAAAGTGCCTTCTGCTTGATATCCGCTTTGTGGCCACGGTGTGGATTCATTCTATCGATATTATGCTCTCTGATTTTTGGTTTTCCGGATGTGATACTCGAGTGTTCCCATCGTGGCATAACCCATGGTTTTTTTCTCTCACGACTGCATAGCGAAATTGCCTGGCTTAGTCTGGCCTAGGGGTACGGATTGTTTCCTGGGGGATGCAGGCGTAACCATTGTGTATCCTGCAATCTGTGTAGGTCGCGATTAGTAGCGAAACTGCCTGGCTGAGACGACCTAGGGGTACGGATTGTTTCCTGGGGGACTCAGGCGTAACCATTGTGTATCCTGCGCTCTACTAGTCATCATGGCGTAACTCGCAGGGCTGAGAAAGCTTACGGATACGGATTGTTTCCCGGGGGATCCAGGCGTAACCATTGTGTATCTGCGAACCATGGTTGGACAAAGTTTTTGGTTTGGTTGTTTTGTTAGGATTGTACTTTCCATATCTGTTTTAGAGGTTTTTCAAGTATTTTCACTGGGTGTTGAAACAAGTCTACTAAGTACTTGAAGAATTCTAGCTTGCGCCTGATCAACGCATGGCCAGAGTCTGCAAGAACGAGGATAAACTTGTTGAAACATCGAGTTATAAAAATATTTCTGAAAGAAAGATTTATTTCGATATAAAGGTATTTTATTATAAAGGTATTTTTCAACAAAGAAATTTTGTGTTAATATTTGAAATTGAAACTCTTATGGTTTGAAATTTACGATTCGTACCCGATTCTATTCTTTAAATCTACCTTATCTTCTCAGCTTTAGCTGTTCATCTTGATTCTGTTTTTCTGAATCTACCTTCTTTCCTTTTTGAATATAATCTTTTAAATATTGCTTATTTGTATACTACATTGTTTAATAGAAAATTTTAGTGTTATAAATATTTTTGAAGTTATTATTTAAATAAAACATATTTAAAGTGAATGATTTATTAATAATGTTTGAAAAGTATGTAAAGACAAATTTATAAATTTATGAATTATGGATTTAATGTTTTCAATAGCTTCTTTGTAAATATAACTAATGATGCAAATAATTGTTTTCAAATAACTTTTATATATGTATAAAGGTGTTAGTTAAACATATTAAATTCCAATGAGTTTTGAAAATTTTAAAGTATTAAAGATAACTGAATCGCAAATAAAGTTTTCAAATGAATATTTCAAGTAAAATTTATATAGTTTTAAATTAATTATTTACCCTTGACTTTCAATCTACCTTTATTTCTGGTTGCTCTATTCTCCTACCTCCTTCCTTTTCGGGGACGAAAAGTTTTGAGTGGGGGAGAGTGTAACGGCCCATAAAATTTTATTAATTTTTAATTGGTTTTATAACGTATTTAATTTGGATTTTGAGAAATTTTAATAATAATATTTTGAAATAAAGTTTTAATATTTGGTTTACGTATAACTAAATATAGCAAATGGTAAATTTTCAATTAATTATATGAAGGTTTATTTATTATATAATTCTATTAAATTCAAATCAGATAATAATTGGTGAAAATAAATTTATTTTCAAGACCTGAATATTTTTACATAGAAAAATTCTAAATCATCTTCTGACTGAGACGTCATTTTTCGTTTTCCCAAATTTGGACTTCTAGAGCTCCGTCGATCTTATTTTCAACGTTTTTACTGCATTTTTTTTCTGCTAGTGAAAATTCGAATTTTTATAATTCAATCGTACCACCAATATCTATATATCATTTTGATCATCTCGTTGTACTGATCACTATGGTATATTTATTTCTGCATTTTGAGATCCGATACGCGACGGAAACAATAAAAACGTGCGTCATCGGTGCTGAAATTTGTGACTTGGATTTATCTACTTATCAAATTTGAAACCGTACAACTCATACCATATTAAATTTCTTTTAAAGGTTTTAGCTAAATTTATGGGTGAGCATTGCCACACCTTTCCACCTTATATTTAATTCTCTGCCGTTTCAATTTGCATTCTATCCATTCACATTTCATTTATTCCTTTTCTACCATATATTCCATTATCTCTTTCTACTATTTGCTAATTGCTATTTTCTCATTCACGCGATCATTTTATTGAAATCAAAATTTCAACCCTTACTTCTCTTTTCCTTTCAAATTTGAAACGTACTAATAAAACAAGCCATTAATTGCTTTTATTTTTTTCCTTAAATCAACGTACAGCTCACACAATTATAAATTGCATTAAATTTTCTGATGGACCACACCATGACCGTTTATATTACATTCATTTGGAATATATTCATTTGTTTAAAATCTTTCCCTTTCTCTCTCATCTCAGTTGGGAATAAAATAAATTTCAGCGGAAACCACGTTTCAATGCTTTTAACTCTTTGTAACTTTTGATAAAATTTTCAGTCCTTTTTGAAACTAAAACATATAGGGATATACGTTTCTCATTTATTAATTTCTAAATCGTCTTGTTGTCCTTTTCATGTATGTTATATTTATTTATATTTTAACATGTTCTATTTATTTCACTCATCTCCCTACACGTTTCTATTTAATTGCTGATTTGTTGCATACGTTTCGTTTTGGAAAAATGCGGTTCATTCTTATTTATTTCATTTCTCACATTTATTTCATCTTTTACTGAAATTCGACCGTTGCCTCATCATACCATTTTGGAAGTATGAATGTACAAAACATGCATACGTTTTATCTTTGCTTAAATTTCTCTGTCCATTCCTTTTTCCATTTTAATATCCTTGCCTTTCCAAACTCATTACGTACTGTCCAAACAAACAAAAATATATTGCTTTAATTATTCAGCTCAATCTGAGGGACCGTTACTACTCAAATCACTTTATATTTATGGTATACGTTTCTTATCTTTATTTGGCAACGGTTCTTTTTTTTATTGCCTTAAACACTTTGCTGAATCAATGGACAATCGTCCCTATTAAAATTTTCTTTTGATCTGATCTGTGGCGTACATTACTTTGAAATAAATTTTTAGGTATCATAGCTTCTGTCATTTCCATTTTCCACTTTGAATCATTTATTTACCTATTCCTTTTCTATACTTACACATTATCAAATAAATAAAGTATATATTTATAATCAAGCTTTCATCTTCCCAGATCCAATTCATGTTGTTGAAAACTTTTGCATCCTCTTCACCTGTTTCAACCCGAAGGACGTGCAAACCATCCATCTTCCCTGATGCTATCTCCAACCTTTTGTTCCTCCTCCTCCTCTTCTAGTGCAACAGGTGAGTAATATATAAGTTAGAACTATATATATATATATATATATATATATATATATATATATATATATCTCAACTGTTTACAATTAATACAAGGCATATCTATATGAAAGTATTATATATTTTTCTATGTTCAAAGATATATTTTCTTTGTATGTTTTAAACTGATTTTTGTTTGTATATATATATTTCATATAGGACAGAGAATATATATGTACATGTTTTGTATTATAATAGTATATAAGTTGATATTATATGTTGTTTTAAGTATTATATAGATTACTGTATTTCATTTGCAGTAATATATATAGGGATAAAGTACTGTTTATTTGAGATTCAATTGTTTATATCCTACTTACTTACAAATTTTAATAGTATACGTATGATTTTATATTATTCGTTTATGCATAAGTTTACAACTGTGTATACGTGTAATTATATACTTTAGCCATAAAATTTCTAAGTATATATACATTGGTTTGTAGTGATTTATAGTATTGATTCTTATAAAATATATACGTACGTGGTTTACAAAGTCTTGGGATTTAACAGTTCTGTTACATATGTTATATTATTTTATATAAAATAATAAAACTATTATGTTAGCGTTTGTAGCTTTCTTTGTTACAGTAATATATATAAAGTTATTTTGAAAAGTGGTCTCATCATTTTTCTTTAAACTTGTATATGTTTGTGTATATTTCTATATAAAAGTTACAGCATTTATTTCAAATTTTATTATATTTGATTTTAACACATGTGTTTAATACAAACCAATGATTTTTCTTACATACGTATTTTGTTTTGATATTTGACTTAAAAAGAAGTATTAATTTAATAAGAAAATAATAATGTTATATTTTCAATTTATGTCAATCTGATTTGGATTTGCTCTCGTAAAATTCTGTTGTCAGCTCTATCCATCGAATTCGTGTCAATCCTGCTTTGCTTTGAAACTTGTGCTTGGATTCGTAATTTATCCCACTTTCGTTCATCTCTAGCCTCGAAAGGTGAGCAATCACTCACGATTAACGTTCTTTTATTTATTAAATTTGATTTCAATTGAAACGACAATTGAAATATGAGGCTGTAGTTATTTAAATTGTTATATATGCTATTATCTATAACTGTTCACTTATGGGATATGACACCATATCCTATTGTTTATATTTATTTTGATGATATATTCCTGTTGTTATTATTATTTTCATATCTGTTATCACTCTGCAAGTTCCCTGTTAGTATAGAAATCATTATGGGTTGAAATGATACATACCCGAACGGACTATAGAATAGGAGAAAATCGTTATGGGTTGAAATGATAAACCCAAGCGATTTTCATTTAATTGAATTTGTGATTACGGGTTGAAATGATATCCACCCGTATATATTTAGTGTATGGGTTGAAATGATAAATATCCGTAGCACTTGACTATATGATAGGAAATATATACAGACACCGTTAGTCCATATAAATATTTTGAAAATAAATTTCTACAGTTGAAAAGAAATATATGGGATTTAATAAATATTGGTTCTTAAAATATTATATATATAAATGGAAATTTTATATATAGATTTAATAATAATATTATTGAGATTGATTTAATCCATATAATATGTTTGAGTATTATTTAAGATTTATATTTCAAAATTTACCGTTGTAAAAAGTTGAATAATTAAGATTGGGAGATAAATTTGGGTTTATTAAAAATGGTATTTAAATAAGGATTTATTTAATTAAATCGATTTGAAATTATTGAATGGAAAATTTAAAGGTATGATTTTGTAACTGGATTTTTGATTTAAGTGATTTAATGAATATTTCACGTTTAATAAAATTAAAGAAAATATTGAGTAAAATGTAATTTAAGGTTACTTAAATAATATTGAATCTAATAAGGGAGTATTTCAAGACTAAATAATAATGAGGTTAAATCGAGATCTATATGAAACTGTAATATAGAACATTTAAATATTAAATCCTTGAACTATATTGGAATTTAAATGGTTTATGTTGAGATTCAGATCTGTATTTGGAATCAACGTAGTTGAATTTGTTATTTAGTAACTAAATTGAATTAAAGTGAAATTTAGGTTGAACCAAATTTGAATTTATTATTTAGAAAACTAAATTGAATAAAAATTTAGTTGAAATGTTGAATACTTAAAGTTTTGAAATATATTGAAATATAAAGGGGTATTTTTGTGATTACAAATCCGAATTTGAGATCGATACATTGAAGTGTTTATTTTAGGAATTGAGTTGAATTTAAATTGATAAATTGAGATTGAATTTAATTTAGATGGGAAGGTCGGGTTGATGTTGAAACGATTTGTTAAGTCGAGGGAATTGAAAATACTTTATTGTATAAATTATTTAATATATATAAATACTATTTTGGGAAATATAGAGATATTTGAAGTGAACTGATATTTGGTTTTGAAGTATAAATTAAGCTGAAATGACCACGGTGTTATAGTGTATATTTCTACCTTGTAGATAGTTCCATGGACCCTTAGAGGATTGTTATCCCAAACATCCTTTAAGTCATTTGTATTTCAGTTGATATTTCACTTGAGTTGGATTTATTGATATAAGAATGTTAATCCTGACTCGAGTGTTTTGTGTTTTGCATTACGCTCGGGTCAGACTGAGTGATATATCATTAGAGACTCACCTTTAGAGTTTGGAGTTTAATTTGGAGATCCAACTATCGATTCAGATTCCAGCCTTTCCAGTTGATTGGTTCAGAGAAGTCATCTGTGGCATTGGAGACTTCACTACATTTGAACTATTCGGTTGTATTTTATTTCTAACTCTGATGTATATAGTAGCTTCATGAACTACTATTCTTTAGCTATTCCGCTGCATTATATTACTCTGTGATCTGTAATTGATTTATTTATTGTATATTTTAAGTTTTGCTAAATTTTAATTAACAATTCGTTATTTTGAATTATTCAAGTCGGATATGTATGGTTTTATTGTCGATTTGAATAGTCCAAAATAGCGGGTCGTTACAACAATTATAAAAGGGAATACAAAACAACTTTATTATTATCTAAGAATCCTACTTCATCTTCAACGTTCTTCGTTTGCCTTTAGAAAGCAACTTGTCTATATCCATAAACTCTGTCCACTCAAATGAGTATCCGCAGGTTTATGGGGAAAAAATTAATAAAACATGGGTCGGAAATAAAGCCTAGTATGAGTAATGCATTCCCTAAACATAGCATATAGTGTAACCACAAGGTAAACTGCGAAATGGGTTTTCCCCTTCCTATTCAACATAATATCTCAAAGATAGTGAATTCATAAACATGCACGTTGCTTTATTCACAAATATCTCTTCTTACTTATGATATCCAACTAAGATCTCTAAGCTATTCATTTATATTTTCCATTTGGATTAACTTCTAACTTCCACAAAGAACTTCGGTTACCTCTAAAGCTTACACCAATGTGGTTAAACATAAATGCATATAGACATTCGATTGCCACCTATGGTTTTATACCATCGCTTATGTTTACCATCATTAATATTCTTTTGGAAGCCACTTATGGCCTCATACTGAAGATTTTCGTTTAATGTCGTAAATAGACTTTCAGATGTCACATATAGCCTCACACCGAACCTTTTCTTTAATTGTGATGAATAGATTTTTAGATTCCACTTATAGCCTCACACCAAAGCTTTTCACTTATTGTTATAACTAGACTTTCGGATGCCACGTATGCCTCACATTGAAGTTTTTCTTTATTATCATGAATAAACTTTTTGATGCCACTTGTGGTTTCCTTAGAGATTTTCGTTTAATGTTATGAATAGACTTTCGGATGCCACTTATGGCCTCATGCTGAAGCTTTTCATTTAATGTTGTGAATAGACTTTCAGATGTCACTTATGGCTTCAAACCAAAGCTTTTTGTTTAGTGTCATGGATAAATTTTTGGATTCTAAGTACCTCTTTTGTCCACTTTAAGCCTCAGTATGTACTCTCTCTCCTCCGATAGTCAATAAGTCTCAGTCTAACTCTTTACTGAACATTAACATGTCCCAAAATTTTCACTCCTCTAAAATTCAATAAATCTTAGTATTAACTTTCCATTGAAAGTTAATAATTTTGTACAATCATTATCAACTGACTGTATTGGGAAAGCTTTGTTTGATTAAGTTTCATCTGACCTCACGCATCGTCTCCATGTTGTGTCCTGGTAAACCTTCAGCTTTTAACAATCAACCTTGCCTTTCGTATATTGATGTAATACCCTATAATTTTAATAAAAACAAATAGCTAATTTAAAAGAGCATTTTATTAATTCTGTGTAAAGCTAAAAAAATGAAAAATAAAGGAATTTGAGAAATCTAACTTCTCTATTGCTACATATAGATTTTTCTTGCCTGAATTCATATATAGAATGTTAAAAATAAATAATTGATGAAGAAGATATGGAATGTTTACCATAGCACACATTTCGGGTTTTGCCCCTAATTTGAGATTTAGGACTAAAAATATAATTATAAGAATAAATCAAAATTTATTTAGCTAGTAATTAGTTGAATATATTTGAATTTCTCTAAAAAGAATACTATGGATGTGCATTAAAAGAAAAGATGAGGGACATTTACATGCACAAACTTTAAACTACTTGAGATGGAAAACATTACTTAACATGGTAATAAAATTAAGCGTTGCATATTTTAAAAAGATAATAAAAAAATACCCATGGAAAGAAAGAACTTCTTAAAGAAAAGGTATGCTATCTCTTTTTGTGAAGAATAAAGATAAATCCTACTTTTGAATCCGGAAAGTTTGGTACCAATCAATTATAAATTGATTGAGCAATTCATAGTAAAGAGTAAGGTTCCTAATTAATGCTAATGCACAAATAGATACATACACACATTTGAATATTAATCCATAATTCCTTACAGTAGTACGTGTGTATGTATGTATGTATATGCATGTATGTATGTATGTATGTATGTATGTATGTATGTATGTATGTATGTATGTATGTATGTATGTATGTATGTATGTGTAAATATATAAGTAAATGATATTAATTGATTTGAATTATAATAAATGATATTGGAATGAAAACATGATCTATTAAATTTGCCCATTATATAGGCTTTACACACCTTCCATTTTTGAATTTCTGCTAAGGCAAATCTATAACTTACTCTTCTCTATCAAGATTTTCCAGTAATCCCATGCTAGCATGTGCTAATCTTCTATGCCACAGAGTGGCCTTCTTTTGTCTCTAGCTGCTAAATACCTAGATAGGGTTAAATCATCAAAAGAGAGGATGTAAACATTCACTTTTCTCTATCTTGTGAACACAACATCACTTGAAGTCTTATTAGTGATTTTGCAAATATCGGTTTCAAAAACAACACTCATGCCTTTATCACACAATTAGCTTATATGGATAAGATTACGATATAGTTTTCAACATGTAGAAACTCAGTCTGAAAGAAAGTATTATTACTTACTTCTCCTTTTCCAATGGTTTTACATTTACCATTATCACCCCCAATAACACTTCTGCCTCTATAGTTTTCTAGGCTAAGGAGCTTTGATTTATCGCCTATCATATATTTCGAATAAGCTGAATCCAAATTCCATTCTTTTTTAATTAGCCTACCAACAAACCTACGCATGATTAGAAAAAAATGACCTAGAAAACATCGTAGGTCTATTTGCATTAGTGGCCAAATGATTTAGTATTTTAGGATGGTTTGATTCAAGATAACTATCAATAGATCCTAAGGAACCTATACTTGTTTAAAAAAATTATTCATGTTCCTATACCAACATCTACCATAACCATGTCTAATTTTACCACAGCCTAAACATTTTAGAAATACACTTCAACCTTTAGCATGGTCTCCCATTTTGTTTTGATTTTTCAAAACCAAGTCATTTTTAATTGTTTCTACATAATTGACTACCCAGTAGCATATTTAATGACTTTTCCTCTTTAGAGAATTTGTTGATAGTTGATTCAAGGTGTTGGACTTGTGACCTGCTCATTTTCTTTCACAAGAGTACTTCTATTGATAAAAATTTCCTTTTTTGTGTTGTTATATTTTTTAAGATATACAACCTTAATTTGAAGAGTCTCAAGATTTTCCTTATATTCACTTATCAGCTCCATAATTAAAGACTGATACTTTTCACATTTAAGGTTTTGAGATTTAACATTTTCAAGGTTTGTTTCTAACCTATAATTAACACGAAGTAATTCAACTTTATTGGCTTTTATTTTCTTGTTCTTACGATGAGACTATTAACTATTCCTATTAATTCATGGCATATTTAGAGCAATTCTTGAACACTAGAACTTAATACTTCGTTTGAGTCGTCATCACCATCGCTTAAGTTTGAATGTCTTATCAAACATAAATTCACATCCGCTTTGTCACTTTCAATGCGGCCTTTTCCTTCTTCGTCATCGTAAGCAGCCACAGATGCCCTACTTTTCTTCTTCTTCTTTTTTCATTTTTCACTCTGAATGTGCGAACAATTAATCTTGGTGTGACCTACCTTTTTGCATTTGTGGTAAATGATTTCTTCGTTTAAACTTTCTAAATTCTTTGACTGCCTTAATCTGACGCTTTTTCTTTTTGCTGTAAATTTGGAATTTCATTCGGAATAATTTTTAAAACCGTTCATCAACATTGCAAACTCGACAGTATGATTATTCTCATCATCACTTTCATGTGTGTTGTTAAATGCAACTGATTTCTTCTCTAAATCTTTGTTATCACAATCTTCCCTAGCTTCCAGTTCCATCTCATAGATCATGATATTTCCAATCAATTCTTTTATGCTTTGTTTTCTCAGATCTTTGGATTCTTGTACTGCTATTACTTTTTCCTCAATGTCTTTAGGAGAACTCTAGAACTTTGTAGACCAATTCTACTTTGGCTTATACCTTGCTTAAATCTATAGAATTGTATACCAGCACTGAGAATCGTCCATGCATTTCTTTTATTCTTTTTCCTTTTAGCGTGATAAATTTTTCATACTCATTACTAAGTAGAGCAAGATGAGATTTCTTATATTGAGAAATTCCTTCATGAGTGACCTCTAGAGTGTGCCAGGTTTCCTACATAGTAAGATATTGAGAGATTGGACTAAATTCAGTTTTATCAAGCGCACAAATAAGAGAATTCATAGCTTTAGCATTTAATGAAAGAAGTTTCTTATCAGCTACTTCACATTTATCCTTAGGTTTTGAAAATTCTACCTCATTGATAATTGTCATAAGTGGAGGTAGCCACTTTCTATTATGTCCCAAATATCATAGTCAATAGGGATAAGATATATTTTCGTCCTAGCCTTCTGGTAAGCATAAATAGTTCCATTGAACATGAGTGGATTGATTATCGACCAACCCTCAAAAAAGCATTATTTAAACTAGAAATGTCTCTAAAGAAGTCCCAACAACCTAGAATTTGTTACCACTGTTAGGATTGTGCAATATACTGTAGAAAGGGGTGAATTGATATTTAAAAATTCGCTAGTTCTCAAGTAAAATAATGTGAAGAAAATAAATGCAATAAGTAAATGACACAATGATATACCCACCTTTGGCCTAACGCATACTGACACCCCCAAAGTTACTAGTATAATTATATATTCAACATGTTTACAAACACAAGTAAATTCACACTCCCCTCCAACCTGAATATACTGATCATATGCCTAGTAACCCTACCTTGATTTTATCCCTATGTCAAGAATTCTTAAACTATAACCCAGAGTTCAAACCTGTATAAATCTAGAGTTTTTAAAAATAAAATATAGAAGAAAAAAATAGAAACAAATGCACCCTTGTAAAAAAAATTGGTCACGTAAGTACCCTGCAGCTTTGAGTTAGTGCAGTCTGAAGTACAAAGTTCTAACAACGAAGTGACGGTTAAAGTTGGTCGTGATTTGATCGAGGTGATATAACACGACTAGCTTTTTGGTTGATCAGTAAATTAAGACGAACTCACTGGATTTTCTACCGATTTGATCAACTTTAGAGAATTGTAAAGAATTGAAGTTTTTTGAGGTGTTGAGTTTGTAATTCGAAAGATGTAAAGATATGAGAAACTTTGTATATTTATAGGACTTTTATTGATGGAACAAATCTTTGCAAAAGATCTCTGTATGATATTTCCTTGATATTTCCCTCTTTTGAATAATTCTCAACTCGGTATATGATCCCATAGAATAAAAATGATTTGGAATTTATGAATCTACAAATATTGAAATTAAGATCCGGAGAGAATATTATAATTGGTTCTCCTTTTTAGAATGCATCCCTTATCAATGAATTTTATATATGAATTTTTGGATTTAGAAATTTTATTTTCTTCTATAACAACAGAATATATTGAGGAGATCAAATGATTAATTTGCATCGGCAATATTTCAGAGATGATATATACTTATTGCATCAGTAGTATATTCCTTCAAATATTCTAATCAGATAAATAAAACATGGAACCATAATTTTTTTTACTACTTCACAGAAACAAACATAACACATCATATCAATTCAAAGATCAGGTTGAAGAAGTTTGCTTACCTTGGCTTGATGTTCGAAAGCAGAGACAATGAACAGATTTGTGCCTGGAACTGTTTTTTATTTCTGATAATCCGAATTTTGCTCTGGTTTGAGGTGATTTTGATCTTGAATGCATTTGTTTACTTTCAAATCTGTTTTGATGTTGCTTTAATTTGATCCCAGTTTGAAGAACTTGGGTTAATTTCAGTTTCTGGTTTCAGATTTTGATCTGGTTCTAATAAAATTTGCTTTTTGATCTGAGTTATGTTTTCAGGTTTTATTTTTAAGATTTGATAAAGAAAGAAGAAGACTTAGTTGAGAAAATGAAGAAGCCTGGTTTTGCTTTCTTTTGTATGTTATTTTACATTTTTAATTTAAAAGAAAATTAATTTAAATGCCACTTGTTATCATTACTAACACATGTTAATTTCTTATATTCATACTCTTACACTTGTTAAAAACAATACAAAATTTGTATTTAAATCCCTTGGTTGAATTTATCTATAAATTTGGTTTAAATCCCCTTATTTTATTAAATTTGCAAATCTAGTTTATACCCTTATATGTTCAACGTGTATACAAATTATATTCTATAAAAAGATAAGTGTTTTAAATCCTTAGGCTATTAAATTTACAAATTTTGTTTTAACCCTTTAGACTATTATAAATTATGCAATATATTTTCTTATTAATTTAAGTTTACAAATGTTTGTACCCATATTTAATTTGTAGTTTTAAATCTTATTCTTTTAAAAAGATATCTTCATATCAAAGCCTGAGTATTTATTTACATATAAAACTAACTATTTTATTAAATATTGTTTATATTCTATAACCCAATTCTAATTCATGTACTTATTAATTTTCAAAAGATATATATACCTATATATGCAAGTTTTAAAGCCTTCATTTAAAATTATATAATTTATAAAGGAAAATGAATTGAAAACAATTTATAAATAATCATACATATATAATTCTTAATTAATAAAGCTTTTTAAATCTAATTTATTTATTAAATCATATTCCAAATACAATTTTTTTAATTTTATCACCAAATATTCAAATTCATTTTCTATTAATTCATAATTTAACCAAATTAAACCAAAATTTTTATATAAATTTCCAAATTAATTAAGTTAAAAAAAATCAGGAATGTTACAGATTCCCCCTTAAGAAAATTTCTTCCCCGAAATTTGAAAGCAGGGAGACCACAAAAGAATATAGGGAGATAGAGAGATGAATCACCAGATCAAACTGAATATCTATTCTGCATTTGGCTTTCCAAATCAGAATATCAATAATAATTATGAGAACGAACTCATTCAATACAAGACACTCAGGTCACCAGATCTACGAATATACAGGGGTATTGATTAGTTCAAAGGATAACTAACCCCTCGTAGACTATATCGAGACCCAAAAGAATAGACAGATATATGGATACAATCCCAAAACTTTTAGTTTAAATAACCAAAATATATCTATCAACCATAACAACCAAAGCAAACAATTCATCCAAACAAACAATTCTGACCCATCTGGAGTTTGTGTTCCATGCAAATATATCAAAGCTTCTTCCTGGAGCTGCCAGGAATCATCAAAGAATTGAAAAGACGAATCAAAGGAGATTGATATAGAAAGTTGTTTCCACTATTGCAGGGTACTGACCATTTGTAGTGGTACTCCCTTGTCCCCTATCTCGTCCTCTTCTTGCACTCATACTCACTATCAGTGGATAGTAAGAGAATTTACTGAGGCGTTCAGACGGATATCTTAGGGATATACTCATTCTAGGGTATACTTCACCCTATCTCTAATGAGTTACTTAATGTGTTATACTCCTGAGCTAAAGTTTCAACCTTCATCTCTGATACCAAATGAAACGATCCTGACTCGGCCTTCGAAAATCGAAACCCGTACTTCAGTTGTCCTCGAATGCCGTAGATTCAAACGCCGAATCTGGCTCGTCGGAGCTTATAACACATTAAGTATAACAACACAGCGGATGAAAGAAATGAAAATCATATACAACTCCAATGATACAATATCCAAATATACAACAATGATATCAATACGATACAAGAATATCAGAGACAATAAAAAGCAGCGGAAAACGAATAGCAAAAGAGATAACTTTAATATCAAACTGCAAAGGCTCAAAACTCCAAAGATCTTCAATCTAATAAGCGAGAACCACCATTAAGTTGTACCAAGCTAAGCAAGGTCAGTTGTCCTAACCAAAGACTTCAATATCCAAACTCTTCAAAGAATACCAAAGAGAAAGCCGAAAGCTACCGAATCGATATCTATATCTACTATTTAAAAAAACCAACTCTAGACTACCTGTGTGGAAAATTGTAGGCACCCAGAGTTTAGGAAGGGAACAATAAACTCTGGATCAGTCATGGGACTGAAAGGAGCAAACAAAAACATTTTATCTTTTAAGAAACAACCAAAGAATTTAATTTGAAATCTACAATGCTTTTTGGAAAATGAAACTACATAAGGCATCCCGGCACACACACAATGCAATCGCACACTTGGGGGAGATTTCTCCTTATGATAGTCAAATATGCTTGATACGCGAAAACCATTTGATATTATTATTAGTGCATAGTGGAAAACATTTCGAAAGTATAATATTAATCTTAGCCAGCATACGTACCATTATAGTATGCCTACTATAGCTAACACGTTAGATGGCAGGTTCTACAACTAAAACCGTACAAGACGCGTATTGGTGATTGGATTTCCAACAAATGGTCAAGCTAAGAAACTTCCTTGGCCACATGGGTACGCCTCTGGAGGGACACCCCGAGAACCTAACTGGATCTCTGCCAACAAAAGGCCGGGTTACCTATGCAAAAATACGAAACTACTGACACGAGTATGCCATCCCTCGGTTGTAAACAACCTTTATCCGGTGCCTCAACAACAACAATCACAAAGTAATATATATATTTGCGATATCCACATAAGTTAAGTATCTGGGCTCCATACCATGATACCACTTCTACCCAGAAGGAAATGCACATACCCTATGGGGCGCTACCCCCTATAACCTTGTTGCATTCTTCCTGTTTCGACCATTACGGGGTGTGAGGCTCGACGAAGTTTCGTCCACAAAGCTACGCTTTTCACAAAAGTCATGCTTTGATCAACAAATGATCAGCAACACTCCGTACGCGACATTACCAAATTGGGAATGTATCACTACTAACCATCAACTACATAACCTCTGAGCTCGTACGTCTCAGAGAAGGGTGTTAAGCTAAGAGAATAAATCTCCGCCACCAAACAGAAATGTATTTGATAGAAACCGGTTTTACATCTCAAAGTGTAACGTCAGACACACATCCATACAAGTCTGTTTCGGTTTCGAATAGAACCGAAGGCACTTCCGAAGAAGTCCTTGCAAATCCGGATAATTCCTAATCACGTCCGGACTCCCCATCACAAAGGGTGCTCAAATCTCTATATCGGTGTCATTCGGTGCAGACACATTTGACGGGTTATCCTTTCATTTTCGAAAATATCCGGTCTTCACCACCGGTCTTCAAATGCTATCTATAACGTCTTACCACTATTCGGAATGGGTCATATGACACAAGGTCCTCTCTCGGCTAAACCGAATAGTGAGCGCAATATTTAAAAACATATGGATAATGGGGTCTCAGTTAAATCATAGCTTAAAGCCCAAAACCTTTCATTCAAATGGTTAAAACAAATTACCATTTCCAATCTTTTAAACAAAAAGATTCATTTCAAAAAACCTTCAATGGTTTAAACAATTTCCACGCTTAAATCTTTTAAACAAAAGATTCACTTTTAAGACCACTTTCAATTTAAAACAAGGTTCACCAATCTTTCACAAAGATTTATTCATAGCCTTTCAAAACAATTCTATTTAAAATTGTACTAACCCATCCAGTCTTTAAATCAAAGACTCATTTCATAGCTTTCAAAACAATTTTCAAAGATTCATTCATAACTTTCAAAATAATTCCCGTTTCGAATCTTTTATATATATATATATATATATATATATATATATATATATATATATATATATATAAGATACACCATTTAGAATCCTCTTCGATTCCAAAACAAAGCTTAACAATCTTTCTCAAAGGTTCGTTCGTAGCTTTCAAAACAATTTCATTTCAAATTTTTTAACACAAACTGAAAACCCATTCTGTAACGACCCGGGAATTCCGATCCCGAAATTTCCAGATAGTTAGTGAAAAGAAGAAAGAGAAAGAAGAAGAAGACAGAACAAGACACAGAAGTCCTCACATTCGCAGCGGATCAAAATATAATATCAATAAAATCAGTTATGCAAAGAAAACTATATCTGTTAAATTACAATTAAATACATTAGAGTTATACATGTACATAAACATTGGACAAACAATCATGTCCAATTATTACAATATCACAGTGGATGCTCTCCATACGTCCCTGCCATCCAGCCCACCTCCTGAGCTCCAGAACGTCCTTACCTAAAAATCTGTAATACTCGGTCTGACCCGAGCATTACATCAAAGTAACACCCGGGTCAGGCTGGAAACCAGCGTGAGTAAACCCATCTAACTTGGAATACAAAAGCATACAATATATATAAACCCGGGGTAACTTATATCAATTTACACTTCACAAGTCATTATAGAGAACAACCATTTCACATATCAATTTCTAAGTGCCAAACTTGAATCAAATGGCCCAATTTACTTAAATCATTCCAACCCAGCTTATTGATTTCACATATCAATCTACTAAGGATCGAAGTGGTTTCGGATATTTACTAATACCCGACTCCGGTCTCTTCGAAACCATTGTCAACTTAACTTAAATTATTCAAGTGAAATACCATTTTACTTTTAATACAGGATGTCACATTAATTCATCATCAATAGATAATCACATCTTCACAGTTTAAATTAAACATATCTTATCACATAGCATCACAACCCACATATTAGGAATAACAATTAATCAAGGGCATTCAATATCATTCTATTTATCCTTCAATTCCACTTAAGTATTTAACCCTTAATTAAATTAATTTTTCCTAACCGTTCACTATAAATAACCTTTAATTACCTCCGCCAATTAATTATTCTTTTAATTACACTTAATAATTAATCAACCTTGATTTATCACATTAGTAATTAGTTCCTTTAATTACTTATATCAATTAAATCAACCCCTTACTTAATCTCACTAATAAATCCTTTTATTCATACTGAGTAATCGCTACTTAATTACTTCCCTCGAGTAATTATCCTTAATTACTTACTTTAAGTAATTTCATTGGTTAATTAACCTCAACTAATCAACCTCTAATTATTAATTAATTAATTTATAATTTATTAACTTATTTAATTTCTTCACTAAGTAATTACACTTCATTAATTACCTTAAGTAATTATATTTATCCAATCACCAAGTGATTACCTTTATTTAATCAAACTTAAATTAATTACTTAAGAATTTATCACTTAATCTTGCTTAACCAAACATTAAGTAATTAATCACAATCATTAAATTAATTAATCACCTCCTAATTATCCGTTATTAATTAATGTTAAATTAATCAATTATCTTTGTTTAATTATTAATTAATTACTATAATTATTTATTAATTAAACTTTGATTAAAATTAATCATTCCTTAATTGGTTACCAATTAACCCTTAATTATAATTAATTAACCTTAATCCATTCTTAATTACCTTAATTAATTCTTAATTAATCACAAATTAATTTATCTTAGTTACTTGATTAATTATTCCTTAATTAACCTTAATTATTTAATTAAATAAAATTAATCATTAATTAATTACTACTAATTATAAATTAATTAATGTTTAATTACTTAATTAATTAACTCTTAATCAATTAATTAACTAACTTCTTAATCACTAATTTATTAATCATTAATCAATTAATTAATCAATTATTAATTACTTATGAATTAACCTTAAATTAATTAATAAATTAATTAATAACCTATTAATTGTTATTTAATTTAATCCCTAATTATCCATTAAATAATTCATAAGTAATTAATTATATCATAAATAGTTAATTAACCAAAATTAATTAATTAATTCCATCACTAATTACTAATTAATTTAAGTAAACTTAAATTTTCAAAATCTAATTTACTTCAAAACAAATCAATGTTCATTTATCTTTAAAAACTCTTACATATTTGAGTATTCAATTTATTATAAACTAATTACTTTAGAAAATGTTAGATTTAAAAATGTAAAACCATTTCAAACTTCAAATAATAAGATGTGAATTACTTTTGAAATAAATATTTGATACTTAACAAAATAGAGAAAATATAAAGTGTTAAACTTTAAACTTAAAACAAAATTGAAGTTTCAAAATAAACTTAAACTTAATTTCAATAATTTGCTTAAAGCCCGGCCCAAACCCAAGCTAACACAAACCTAAAACTCATCTCCTCCTACCTCTCTTCAACCTGAACCCAACTCTCACCCACGAGCACAGCACGCGCACACACACACTCGAGCACAAAACGCGATCAACACGACCTCAACACGAGAGCGACTTCGAGCCTTTCCCCCTCGTGCACGAAACTCTCCCCTGACACACACTGTCTCGTGCACATGCACAAGACCTCGGCGCCTCCATCGCAACCGCCGACCACATGCACAAACTCCACTACGCTCCTCGTTCCAGAATCTCAACCCAGAATTCATCAACATGAACATGAACAAAATTCGAATGCTTGAGCAAAAACCCAAACTGCAGACGCTAGAAGAAAACCCATAATCCACGACCATCCTACCTCATTCCGGCACCTAACTCCGGTCACGCGTGCGCAACACCCACACGCCACTCCTTCCCAAACCCTATGAAGCTCGATCAACCACAAACTTCATGCGATCGAATTCCTGAAGCTCGGAAAAAAACAGAACCCCAAACCCTACAAACCCAAATTCCCAATTCCATGTTGCAAAATAAATTCAATCACTATTTTTCTAGTGTTATACAACATCTAACATAGCTTCTGTTTAAATTTCAAAACTTAAAATCAACCCAATCTTATGAATTTGACAAAAGTCCCAAATTCAGTAAATTTAAAAATTCAAATTCATTTGTATGTTAAAGATTCTAATTTCAATTTTAAAATTCATAACATGCATTATAGATTCAGCATATATACTTGATTCATCAAAATTTAACAAGATTTATATGCTATGATTTTTGTTTTACTGCCTATACTTACTTCTGCAGTTTTAACAGTATCATCAGTATATATTTTAATACTTAGAACATATGGAGTCTAACTACTATATTTGAAGATATATATATTCAACATCACCATACTATATTTGAATTTGAAGTTTTGCTAAGAAAATTTGCTTTGATCTTGAAGCAACAGAGGGTTACAGTTTCTTTAACATGCACAGTCAAATATTTAAAACTGTAAACAACATTCCACAAAACAACTAACATGCAAACATATCAGAGCTAGCATTCAACATGTAACATTTTATACTTAAAGTTTGATTTAAGAATTTACTCACCTTGTTTTTGGGTTTTGAACAGAAGAGGCTTGATAAAAATTTATTTGAACTGCATGCCTTTGATCTTATTTAGTTTCTGGTTTCCAGTTTTGCTTTCGCTGGATTTGAATCTGATTTCTATATGATGAGTTAAACCTTGAATCTCCATGCTAGCTTCTTCTTTCCTCTTTTTTTTTTAGTTAAACCCTGTTCAGATTTCTCCTTTGGTTTGCCTTGATACTTTCCTGATTTCAGTTTGAAGTTGCTAGATTGAATTTTCTGCTTTGATTTGTTTACAGTCCATTTTTCTGATTGTTCTTATTACAGACTTTTGTTTTTCTTTTGCCCCTTTTTTTATTATTATTTATTTACATGAAAACTTTAAATGAGAATTGTTTTGCCATTTGTTACTTTTCTTTACATTTGTTAAATACCTATTCCATTTAAGTAACACTTGTCACCAATAGGGATTTTATGTCTAAACCCAAATGTTAACTTTATTTATAAGTTTATGGCTTAAATCTTATTATTTTACTTACATTTGTAAATTCATGTTTATATGTTTTTATGTGAATTTACATAATATTCAAAATTTAGCTTTTATATTTATAAATGTCTTATGTTAAATAAAAATTAATTTACTTAAGTATATATATATATATATATATTTTAAATTCAATTTACCATTTATCTTTGAAATTTCAAATTATAAATTCAAGTTAAAATCAACTCATATAACTTGTATATATTTAAATACTTTTATTTAATCAACTGGAATCGGTATTTCAATGATTTAAAATCAGTTAATTATCCCATTAACAGATATTAAAATTTCAGTTTATCACATTCCTTCCCCCTTAGAATCTTTTCGTCCTCGAAAAGAAACGAAACCAGAATTTATTGAAATGCTTAAAAAAAACAGATAAATTTCCTTTGATCATTTTTAAAACACTTTAAAATCTATTTTATATTATAAAATAGTCTTTATAAAAATACTTTTATAACTCGATGTTTCAACAAGTCCATCTTCGTTCTCACAGAAATTCGGTCATACGTTGATCAGGCGTACGACTGAAAATCTATAAGTACTTAGCAGACCCATTTCCAACAGCCAGTGAAAATACTTGGAAAATAATTTTATTGAAAATATAGAAAACCGTTTTTGAAAATAGAGGATATATCTTTTGGTGAGAATGCTCTGGAAATCATCACCCCTATCCATGGTCACAGTTACATCCTGGGTTACGTTGCCATCGCAGCAAAAGTCCATGTAACTGTAGGCTCTCCGCGGCCTCTCGATTACGCCATGGAACCCACACAGCAGATCACAGTTACATACAGGGTTACGTTGCCGTCACAGCAAAAGTCCATGTAACTGTAGGCTCTCAGCGGCCTCTGATTTTCGCTGTCGAAACGAAACTTCTCCACTCCTACACAGGTCGCAGTCTGCCGATATAAAATCAAACGCAGACTGTTGGCTCTCAGCGGCACACACGACTTTCGCTATGTTATACCATAGGTCGCAGTTACATCCTGGGTTACGTTGCCATCGCAGCAAAAGTCCATGTAACTGTTGGCTCTCAGCGGCACACACGACTTACGCTATGGTATACTCAACTCATAATCCTCAGGAACTAGTTTTGTCCGGACTCCTCACAGGATCAACTTTAGAACCCCCCTTGGGGCTCAAGGAAGCACCACCCGGTGGTACTCCTGAGAAGTTCATTGTGACGCCCCACCTCTATACCCACGCTAGCCAAGAACATTATGGTGAATGCTGTCGACTAGCGCGGAGAATAAGGCTGTTGAGGAGCGACCATCCGTGTAATTTCTTCGCGCGAGCACCGATATGTCAGATAATATAACATGCATTCCATTTTCAAGAGGAAATCCGACATACCGACACAAACTCAAAGCTACTACACGGTGGCTATATAAATCCTTCGGAAACAAATATAGAACTAAACATAACATAAATCAGTCACAGACAATTCATATCACAAAGGCGGAATAAGATATGAATATTACACTAGAAAGTGTACGTCAGAGTAGTGGTCTCAAAAGATCCACAATATCACAAAAGAATAGTTACATGAACTACACAAAAGAATAAGTATACATTATGGAGTCTATATCTCAAATGTATACAACAAAAACTACTAATCTAAGTAGTTAACCAAAAGCAAGAGAAATCAATCCCAAGAGAGAAGTCAAGCAGAAGCACCTGTAACATCTCGGTATGACCCGAGTATTATTTAATAAGAAAATAATAAACGGATCAGTCTAACTATAAATATCAGATGAAACGATATAGAATAAGAGATATGACTAAACACATAATAATCACAATGCCAAGCTGTGATATATATATATATATATATATATATATATATATATATATACTTAGATGATAATCATCAAGAGATTAATCAATGTCACCAAATCTACACAAGAATCAAAGAAACGTCATACTCCTTATTTCGTTCACCATACCATAAATATTGACGATAATATCAATGTCAATCACAAAAGTCAATGACACACAAATTCCAGAAGACTACACAAGAAATCCAGAAACCACTAAAGTCAATGACACACAAATTCACCAATGCACAAATATTGATAAAACTTATCAATGGAAATCACGAAAATTGGTGAAACACAATTCTATGAATCTACACAAGAAATCCAGAAATCACAAAAGGGGGGAGGCCTATCACAAACGGGAGCATAAAGCTCACCAACACGTGTATCACAAACAGAACGCTAATTCCATGGTCGCTAACCATCACAAATTGAGCCGAAGCTCCACAAACGGCCCGAAGACCATGGGTTGCTACCCCATCACAAATTGAGTCGAAACTCCACAAAACGGGGTTTAGTCTCCCTCGCAGACAAAGAGACATCGCACATTGCTAGTCTAAATCACAAAGATGATCGTCATGATCAGCGAGAAGTGTCGATTACACTAAGCTAGTAAATATATGAGTTTAGCTTCATGTCCCATAACCACTTGCTTAACTTAAATATTTACGAACAAACTGTAAATCTCCACTAGAAAATTGTCACAAGAGGTTCAATCGAACAAGTCCAAGAATTAACCGACAAAGTAAAAGCAAGCGTTTCATACCACTTGTTTTACTAAGCCGTTTAATTAGATTTCTCAAACGAGTGAGGTAAAGGTTTGCATATACTAATAGATTGGAAAACGGTTTTATAAACGAATTTGGTATTAAAATAGTATTGAAATCGTTTGAGGAAAGAGTTTTGGTACTTACTACTAGTATAGAAAACCTTTATATTTTTAAAGTGACAAATCACGAAGAAGATTGTAAGAACAATCAATCACAAAAATTCACATACGAAGACGTGAATAAAATCCAACGAAATCAATAAAGGATCCATCGAAATGGATATTCAAAAATCCCTAAAAAGAGTCATCAAAGTCATAATAGATGATAACAAAAAATAGGGTTATCACGAATCGATTTAAATTAGAATTTCAATCCAAAAAGGCAAATTGGACTCAAACAGCAGGTTCAGTCGACTGAACAGAGTTTTTCAGTCGACTGACCCTGTACCTGGAAATTTTCCAGGTTCAGGAAACTTTCTGTTTCCAGTTTCAGTCGACTGTGCAGAGTTTTTCAGTCGACTGAATCATGCCTGGAAACTCTCGGGTTTCAGGTTCAGTCGACTGAACAGAGTTTTCAGTCCACTGAATCATGCCTGGGCTGTTTTTCAGCCTTATTCAAATGAAGAGCAAACTCTTCCAAAATGCAACCGGACGAACATTGGCTCTAAGGGTTTATGCCAATCGGCAACCCGGCCCTATATGCTCCTCGATGCATCACCAAAAGCATGATCAAACATCCATAAAAGGATTTCACACAAATTTGACTTAAAAACCCAATAATTGGAATATTCACAAAACCAATCCAAATCAAGAGCAAATGCACATGAAGAAGTGTTAGGAATTCATACCCAACAACCAAAGATAATTATAGTCATAGATGTGAGATGAAAATCTCACCTTTTCTCAAAATCAAACAAGAAGAAGCTTGAAAGCAAATGGAGAATCAACCTCTCTTCAACACAACCCAATTGAGCTTGAATCTAAGCTCAAAAACAAGAACATTCCCAAAATTAGGTTTAGGAATTTCTGAAATCGGTAAGAGAATAAGTTGGAGAAGAAGAAGAGAAGCTTACCAATGGGTTCTTCTTGAGTTTGGAGCTAGGAATTTGATTTGCAAGAGAAACTAGGGTTTTGGAGTTTTAATTTCCAATCTCCTCCACCATTAATGTTATAAAAAATGAAAAGAGAAGAGAATGAGGGTGAGTGGGGGAGAGTGGCTCAGATTTGAGCATAAGTTAACATAGGGCTGAGCCCAAAAACCAAACCCAAAGTAAAAAGTAGCAGAAATCAACTTTCTCCAAACATATCGAAGCTTATACTCAAAAAGGTCGCAAACGGCATTTTAAACTCAATGGGAGTGGTCCCGAGCCCTAATTCGACCGTATGCAAAAAGTAGCTTTTCGGACAAAAATCCGACTAACGATAAAATATTTAAATAAAATATTTAAATATAAAATCGATAAATATGCGGGTTGTTACAGACTCCCCTCCTTAAAGAAATTGCGTCCTCGCAATATTACAAGAAGAAGATATATAGTAACAACCATAAAAGCATATTCAACACAAAAGAAGTTTGAAATAAGAAGTTCACCTCAAATAGCACGAGAAAGTAAGTCCGGATGTGTACGCTCGATGTACTCTCTAGATTCCCAAGAACAATCCTTAGGATTTGAAGACCATTGAACTTTAACAAGCGGAACATCTTTATTTCGAAGTCGTTTGACTTCCGAAGCAATGATACGAATAGGATGTTACTCATAAGTTAAATTAGGCGAAACTTCAATCTCTTCCACAACACCGGGCTCAAGAATAGAATCGGAATCTCGAAGACATTTCCGAAGTTGAGAAACGTGAAACACGTCATGCATAGCAGAAAACTGAGCCGGTAATAAAAGGCGATAAGCCATAGAACCAATACGTTCGGTGATAGGAAATGGCCCAATATATCGAGGCGCGAGTTTTCCCGATCGACTGAAACGTACAACACCCTTCATAGGTGAAACACGAATGAAAACAAGATCTCCCACAGAAAATTCTAACTTCCTTCTCCGATTATCGGCATAGGATTTTTGTCTACTCTGGGCTTCTTTCATCCTATGACGAATAAGATCAATCTTTTCTGTGGAATCACGAATAAAATCTGGACCTAAAGCCAGCTTCTCCCCGGCCTCAAGCCAACAAGAAGGAGATCGGCATGGCCTACCATAGAGTGCCTCGAAAGGTGCCATACCAATACTAGATTGGAAGCTATTATTATAGGAAAATTCAACAAGTGAAATATGATCTTCCCAACCTCCACCAAAATCAAGAACACAAGCACGAAGAAGATCTTCAAGAGTTTGATTCACACGCTCAGTTTGTCCATCGGACTGGGGATGATAAGCGGTGCTAAAATTAAGCTTCGTTCCCAAAGCTTTTTGAAGACTCTTCCAAAATCCACTAGTAAACAATGGATCACGATCACTAACAATAGAAGTAGGAACACCATGCAATTTAACAATTTCTTTGATAAATATTTTGGCCAAAAGAGGAACAGTTCGGTTAGACCGAACGGGAATAAAATGGGCGGATTTAGTAAGTCTATCAACAATTACCCATAAGCTATCATAACCCGATCGAGAACGGGGAAGGCCATCTATAAAATCCATGGAAATTTGATCCCACTTCCAAACTGGAATTTCTAAAGGTTGCAATAACCCTCCGGGCCTTTGATGTTCGGCCTTAACGAGTTGGCAAGTCATGCAACGTTTAACGAAGTTAGCGATGTCAAGTTTCATTCCCTCCCAATAATAAAGTCGCTTCATATCCGCGTACATTTTACTACTACTGGGATGAATGGTAAATTTAGAGTGATGAGAATCTTCTAAAATATCTTTACGAAGATCCCTAACATTTGGCACGATAAGTCTACCAAATTTCCGAATGCCGCCACGAGAATCGATATTAAAGTCTTTCAAACCTTCAATATCAATTTTATCCTTAATATTTTGGCCAAGAAGAACCAATTCAGTATCTAGCCTTTGAGCTTCAATAATGCGGTCTAAAAGAGATGGATGAGCCTCAAGGCTACATAAAACAAATGATGAGCGCAAATCGGAAACACGGTCTCGAATTTCGCAAGTGGATAAGATCTCGAGATCGTTCCATTCGGATATCATCATAGAAACAACAGCTTGTTGTTTACGGCTAAGAGCATCGGCGACACGATTACCCTTACCGGGAGTATAAAGAATATCAAGATCATATGGTGCAAGAAATTCGAGCCAACGCTGTTGACGCAAATTAAGTTCCTTTTGAGAGAATAAATATTTCAAAGACTTATGATCTGTGTAAAGAACAAATTTCTCTCCTAAGAGATAATGACGCCAAATCCGAAGAGCAAAAACAATAGCCGCGAGCTCTAAATCATGAGTGGCATATCTAGTCTCAGCAGGCTTTAATTGCCTAGAAGCATAAGCAATAACACGTTCCTTTTGCATAAGAACGGCACCCAAACCAATGCGACTAGCATCGGTATAAACAACGAAATCTTGATTCCCATCGGGAATAACAAGAATAGGAGCATCAGAAAGAAGTTCTTTTAATTTCTGAAAAGAAGCTTCACATTTGTACGACCAAATGTATTTAACACCTTTCTTCGTCAAGCTAGTGAGAGGCACGGAAATCTTAGAAAAGTCTTTGATAAAACGACGGTAATAGCCCGCCAATCCAAGAAAACTACGAATCTCTGTCACACTCTCCGGTCTCTTCCAATCTTGAATCGCTTCAATCTTTGAAGGATCCACGGAAATTCCGGATTCAGAAATAATGTGACCGAGAAACTTCACACGAGATTGCCAAAAGTGGCACTTAGAAAATTTTGCCTTTAATTGATTACTCCTAAGAGTTTCCAACACAATCCGAAGATGTTTTTCATGCTCCTCCTCGGTTTTAGAATACACAAGAATATCATCGATAAAGATGAGAACAAACCGGTCGAGAAAGTCTTTAAAAATTCGATTCATTAAGTCAACAAAATAAGCCGGGGCATTTGTTAACCCAAATGGCATAACAAGCCATTCATAAGATCCATACTGAGTACGGAACGATGTCAAAGGAATGCTATCCTCTGCAATACGAAGCTGATGAAAACGGTAGCCAAGTCCAATTGTGAAAAGACTCTAGCACCACTAAGTTGATCGAATAGATCATCAATCCGAGGTAAAGGATATTTATTTTTGATAGTAAGATCATTAAGATTGCGGTAGTCAACGCAAAGCCTAAGTGTACCATCGGATTTCTTCACAAAAATAGCTGAAGCTCCCCAAGGCGAGGAACTAGAGCGAATAAATTGCTTCATTTCCAATTCAGATAATTGTTTACGCATCTCCTCGTTTTCTTTATTGGACATACGATAAGGAGGACGAGTGATAGGTTGAGCTCCCGGAATAAGATTAATTCTGAACTCAATTGCTCGCTTAGGTGGTAATCCTAAAACGGGCTCAAATATGTCGGAAAATTCACAAACGACGTGAACAAGAGAAATAATATCACCCTCATCATCATCATCGTCATCACGAGGATTTAAAGAATATAAAGATGCAACCAAAGCAGAATCTGAATCTTTAAGAATAACAGAAACCTGATTAATAGATTGAGGATGTCGAAGATGAATAGTCCGCTCAGGACATAAGATATGAGCTTCATAATGGTTAAGCCAATCCATTCCCAAAATCATTCCAAAGCCTAAATAACGCATGACATGCAAATCGGCTCGGAAAGAAAAATCACACAAAATAATCTCGACATCTTTACACAATAAACTGATTGTTGCGGATCCACCAACCGGATTCGCAATTCTCAAAGAAGTCATTAAACACAAAACATCCAAAGAAAAAGTATCAACAAGTTTTTTTGATATAAAAGAATGGGACGCACCCGTATCAAAAAGAACTCGAATAGGATGATCACGAAACAAAATAATTCCATCTAGAGTAGAATGAGAAATACCTTGGCCACGAGATGTGTTGCCAGGGGCTTGAGCAACATTTAACTTTCCCTCCTTCTTGCCCTGAAGCTTGGGGCATGAAGATATAACATGACCGGGAACTTTGCAGTAGCGACAAGAAAGAGACTTTGGGCACTTGTTCGCATAATGGTCCTTCGAACCACAATTATAGCATTCCCCACGACCAAAGGAAGAAGTCTTTTCCACGGAGGTTGCTTGCTTCCCTTTATTATTGGGATAAGGGCCTTTAAATTTGTTTGGCCTCTTTCTGTTGTTGGAGTTTGGTTTGGAACCCACCACTTCAACATCATTCTCTCTATCCGCCTCTTCAAGACGAAGACCGATATCAACGAGTTGGTCGAAAGAAACTTCTAACTTTAGAAGTAATGGCTTCTTGAGACTTTTGTTTAAGCCATAAACAAATCTCTGATTCTTCTTCAGAGGGGTGTTGATGTATTCAACCCCATATTTGGAAAGTGACTCGAAGGAGGCGACGTAATTAGTCACGGAGGACTCACCTTGAACAAGGTCTATAAATCGTCGAGCCAATGTCACTTTTTCAGCTTCCGGTACGAATTTCGACTCGAAGCGTTCTCGGAATTTCTCCCAAGTGAGATCCGCTTCATTAGTTCCAGAAATAAGAAGCTCGTACCAGTCCAACGCTCTTTCTCGGAGCACACTAGAGGCCACCTGAACTCGGTGAAGGTCAATAAGATTCATGCGCGAAAAGATGCGATCGCATGTTCTTAGCCAAGCCTGTACTTCAATAACAGTTTCGGAACCTTTGAATGGCTCCCCACCCAAATTAGTATAATCTCTACACAAGCGTGCAAATCCCGACTTTGGGTGAGTAGGTTCCGGGTTAGCTCCAGCTGCTTGAGCATTTGTCACTAAATCAAGAAGCCGTTGAGCAGTCATAAAAACTCCATCTTGGGGTGGAGTGCTAGATGGCACGGCTCTGGGGCGGCCTGGTCTAGACATTTCTCTTCCTTTAGAAAGAAAGAAAAAGAAGAAAAGGTTATTCACCAAATTGAATATCAAGCAATCTTGATAGATAAATAAGGAATCATAAGGAAAATAGGATGAATCGGTACGAAGACTCGAATTAAATCCTAAAGCACGACTCCTAAGAAAGACTTAGGACGATGATCCTTGTTATAATATTCCATATTGTTCTGAAGTTTGGCTCTGATACCAAGCTGTGACGCCCCACCTCTATACCCACGCTAGCCAAGAACATTACGGTGAATGCTGTCGACTAGCGCGGAGAATAAGGCTGTTGAGGAGCGACCATCCGTGTAATTTCTTTGCGCGAGCACCGATATGTCAGATAATATAACATGCATTCCATTTTCAAGAGGAAATCCGACATACCGACACAAACTCCAAGCTACTACACGGTGGCTATATAAATCCTTCGGAAACAAATATAGAAGTAAACATAACATAAATCAGTCACAGACAATTCATATCACAAAGGCGGAATAAGATATGAATATTACACTTGAAAGTGTACATCAGAGTAGTGGTCTCAAAAGATCCACAATATCACAACAGAATAGTTACATGAACTACACAAAAGAATAAGTATACATTATGGAGTCTATATCTCAAATGTATACAACAAAAACTACTAATCTAAGTAGTTAACCAAAAGCAAGAGAAATCAATCCCAAGAGAGAAGTCAAGCAGAAGCACTTGTAACATCTCGGTCTGACCCGAGTATTATTTAATAAGAAAATAATAAACGGATCAGTCTAACTATAAATATCAGATGAAACGATATAGAATAAGAGATATGACTAAACGCATAATAATCACAATGCCAAGCTGTGATATATATATATATATATATATATATGTATGTATATATATATATATATATACTTAGATGATAATCATCAAGAGATTAATCAATGTCACCAAATCTATAAAAGAATCAAAGAAACGTCATACTCCTTATTTCGTTCACCATACCATAAATATTGACGATAATATCAATGTCAATCATAAAAGTCAATGACACACAAATTCCAGAAGACTACACAAGAAATCCAGAAACCACTAAAGTCAATGACACACAAATTCACCAATGCACAAATATTGATAAAACTTATCAATGGAAATCACGAAAATTGGTGAAACACAATTCTAGGAATCTACACAAGAAATCCAGAAATCACAAAAGGGGGGGAGGCCTATCACAAACGGGAGCATAAAGCTCACCAACACGTGTATCACAAACGGAACGCTAATTCCATGGTCGCTAACCATCACAAATTGAGCCGAAGCTCCACAAACGGCCCGAAGACCATGGGTTGCTACCCCATCACAAATTGAGTCGAAACTCCACAAAACGGGGTTTAGTCTCCCTCGCAGACAAAGAGACATCGCACATTGCTAGTCTAAATCACAAAGATGGTCGTCATGATCAGCGAGAAGTGTCGATTACACTAAGCTAGTAAATATATGAGTTTAGCTTCATGTCCCATAACCACTTGCTTAACTTAAATATTTACGAACAAACTGTAAATCTCCACTAGAAAATTGTCACAAGAGGTTCAATCGAACAAGTCCAAGAATTAACCGACAAAGTAAACGCAAGCTTTTCATACCACTTGTTTTACTAAGCCGTTTAATTAGATTTCTCATACGAGTGAGGTAAAGGTTTGTATATACTAATAGATTGGAAAACGGTTTTATAAACGAATTTGGTATTAAAATAGTATTGAAATCGTTTGAGAAAAGAGTTTTGGTACTTACTACTAGTATAGAAAACCTTTATATTTTTAAAGTGACAAATCACGAAGTAGATTGTAAGAACAATCACTCACAAAAATTCACATATGAAGACGTGAATAAAATCCAACGAAATCGATAAAGGATCCATCGAAATGGATATTCAAAAATCCCTAAAAAGAGTCATCGAAGTCATAATAGATGATAACAACAAATAGGGTTATCACGAATCGATTTAAATTAGAATTTCAATCCAAAAAGGTAAATTGGACTCAAACAGCAGATTCAGTCGACTGAACAGAGTTTTTCAGTCGACTGACCCTGTACCTGGAAATTTTCCAGGTTCAGGAAACTTTCTGTTTCCAGTTTCAGTCGACTGTGCAGAGTTTTTCAGTCGACTGAATCATGCCTGGAAACTCTCGGGTTTCAGGTTCAGTCGACTGAACAGAGTTTTCAGTCGACTGAATTATGCCTGGGCTGTTTTTCAGCCTTATTCAAATGAAGAGCAAACTCTTCCAAAATGCAACCGGACGAACATTGGCTCTAAGGGTTTATGCCAATCGGCAACCCGGCCCTATATGCTCCTCGATGCATCACCAAAAGCATGATCAAACATCCATAAAAGGATTTCACACAAATTTGACTTAAAAACCCAAAAATTGGAGTATTCACAAAACCAATCCAAATCAAGAGAAAATGCACATGAAGAAGTGTTAGGAATTCATACCCAACAACCAAAGATAATTATAGTCATAGATGTGAGATGAAAATCTCACCTTTTCTCAAAATCAAACAAGAAGAAGCTGGAAAGCAAATGGAGAATCAACCTCTCTTCAACACAACCCAATTGAGCTTGAATCTAAGCTAAAAAACAAGAACATTCCCAAAATTAGGTTTAGGAATTTCTGAAATCGGTAAGAGAATAAGTTGGAGAAGAAGAAGAGAAGCTTACCAATGGGTTCTTCTTGAGTTTGGAGCTAGGAATTTGATTTGCAAGAGAAACTAGGGTTTTGGAGTTTTAATTTCCAATCTCCTCCACCATTAATGTTATAAAAACTGAAAAGAGAAGAGAATGAGGGTGAGTGGGGGAGAGTGGCTCAGATTTGAGCATAAGTTAACATAGGGATGAGCCCAAAAACCAAACCAAAGTAAAAAGTAGCAGAAATCAACTTTCTCCAAACATATCGAAGCTTATACTCAAAAAGGTCGCAAACGGCATTTTAAACTCAATGGGAGTGGTCCCGAGCCCTAATTCGACCGTATGCAAAAAGTAGCTTTTCGGACAAAAATTCGACTAACGATAAAATATTTAAATAAAATATTTAAATATAAAATCGATAAATATGCGGGTTGTTACATTCATTTCAAGGAAGCGCCTTTTTCCCCAGAGCCATCATCAAAACATTTTATACTCTACACATATAGTATCTTCAAATCATACACCTAGTATGATCTCATACAAAGCTCCTTTACACAAAATCGATTATTCCAAAATCCATAGGTTTCCAAAACCTTTTCCAAAATCCTCATAAGATCCTTTATATATATATATATATATATATATATATATACATACATACAGATATATAAAATCTTTTAAAACTTTGGATCATTTCAAACTTGTATAAACTTCTTTTATACTTCAAACATTTCCAAAAACCCTTTTCTTCTGGCAAAAGATTCATCAAGGGGAGTTTTATCTTATAAAACAAAGATATTTACTTTGTTTACTCAAAATCAGATATTAAAATTTGATTACTCTTTTCAATATCATTTTCATCCAAATCCGTACGATGTACACATATCATCCGTACGCTATACCAATCTGATAGCTCACTCGATCACACAATTTCACGTCCGAACTAGTATCGTCCACCCGACTTCCTAGTGCGGGCACAGATCTGGTTTCCTGATCAGAAACCGTCATTCTCCTTGCATAGTCATAACTATGATAGAGAATATCCAAAAGCAATCAATAACCCATATCCAGGTTCGCCGTCGAAAATCGAGTGAAAAATCCCACTCGGATCGATATATCTATTTCGAAATTCTGTGCTCGAAACTGGATCAAATCACTATGCGAATAGAATAACATACGTACACTCTACGTATTTATCTTTATTGGTTATCAGCCAAATCAATTCCATTTCTTTTCACATTCACTTAAATTTTCATTCACTTACAATTGCTTTAATCCATTTGGTTTATCACCTCCATTCTTATCTCGATTGGGTATTTAACCAATAACAGTTTGAACTCTGTCCAGTTTAAATTTGGAAAATAGCTTGAAAAGTTAAATAGATAAGTAGTTGGAAAATAATTACTAGTTTGTAAAATAGGTGTAAAATAGTTAGAAAATAGTTAAAATAATTATAGAAATTTTAAATAATAGTAAGATAGTAATTAGTTTTGTAAAACAGTTGAAATATAGTAATTAGTTTATAAAACAGTTGGAAAATTGTTAAACAATTTCAAAAATAATCGTAAAATAAATAGTATTGGCTTTTAAAAGAAAGGTTGTATATATAATAAATAGCTTGGAAAAAAATAGGTTTATATTTAAAACAAATTTTATATTAAAAATAGTCCAGAGTCAAAACTGCTCACTTCCCAATCTTCATTCTTATCAATTCAATTTAAATTTCCACTTTCATTTAAATTGACCCAATTCCAATTAAAATAACTTCAATTTCCATTGAAATTGATTTAATCCCAATTCAAGTTGAATTATCCTCAGTTTCTTTATGAATTTAATTTTATTCAACCTTTGTCTCAAATTTCTATTAATTTAAATAAATTTCAATTGAACTAGTTCCAATTTCAATTTATTTCAACTCCGGTTTGAATTAATTCTAATTTCAAACTCCATTTCCAAATCAAGTTGAATTATTCTTGATTTCCTCCCAAATTTAATTCAGATTCCATTTGAATTTTATACTATTCAACTTTTAATTTCAATTCCAAATTATTCAAATCAGTTTGGACTAATTTCAAATTGAACCCACTTCAATTTCAAATCGTTTCAAATTAATCCAATTCAGATTTTCCATTTGAATTCTTAAACTCATACATCTTCAATCACAATTTCAATTTCTTTAAATCAAATTCGATTTGAACTAATTTCAAATTTCAAATTTAAACCATCTCGAATTATATAAATTCGAGTTAAATTTACTAAGGTTGGTTTAACCCTTTAAACCAAGTTAACCTTTATTAAAGCTTTTAGACAATTAAATTTCGAGTCAAATTCTCAAAATTCCATTTAAATTATCTCTATAATGGATATATTACCACACTTCACTTCTTATTTATTCAAATAAATCCAATTCACAAATTAAAGATTATTAATAACAATAGGATGATATCATCCAATTCATCATAAAACATCCATCAATTTATAATTTCCAGATCTCAAACCCATTTTGAGATCACACAAACTCCCAATTCAGATTAACCATTTAACTTTCCAAGTTAAATTCTAATTTTATCTTGAAATTTCCAAATCAGGTTGACCATTCCAACTTATTTAACTTTTCCCCAAGTTAAATTCAATCAATCCCGTTTAACCTTACTCAAATTTGAATTCCCTTTCAAATTTTATTCTTCCCATAAATAATCTTTCCACTAATTAAGTTCAAAAACTTAGTACTTCGGGTATCACATCTTATTCCAAATTCAAAACTCAACATTTAGAGTTTATTTCAAACCACATTTGATATTATGTATATCCACATATATACATATTAATTTCTTTTACATACCAAGTTATACTTTTTAAAATTTTAAACCACGTTTGGTTTTTAATTCAAAACAAATTTCTTTTAAATTTTCAAACAACTCTTGTTTGAAATAGGACCATTTCATTAAAATGCATTAAATAATATTATTTGTTATTTCTTTAAATTAATTACATCATTAATTAATTTCAATTAATCACATTCGATAACTAACTTATTTCTTAATTACCTTCATTAAGTAATTATCCCATAAATTACTTACCTCTAGTTACTTCATTAAGTAACTCCTTCTTTATTTATCATTTCCAAATTATCATCCATAAATTAATCTCATTAAATAAAGTTAATAAATTTATTGATTTCCCTTATCCTGAAACCTTTCCTAATTTTAATTCCAGTTTGGTTGTATTTCTATTACTTCCTAATTCTTACTATTACTTTTAGTTTAATTAATACTACAACCAATTTCCTTAATATAATAGATAATCTATTTCTTATATAAGATTCATTTACTTTTGAAATCATTTGAAAACCTTTATATGAGAAAATAACAAGTACTCTCTCTCATATTTATATACTCAACTCATCCTAGGGTACCACTTACCCTATCCTTAATGAGTAATCCCAACAGAACCAAGGTTCTTGCTTAACCTTCAGCTCTGATACCAAAAGTAACGACCTGGGAATTCCGATCCCGAAATTTCCAGATAGTTAGTGAAAAGAAGAAAGAGAAAGAAGAAGAAGACAAAACAAGACACAGAAGTCCTCACATTCGCAGCGGATCAAAATATAATATCAATAAAATCAGTTATGCAAAGAAAACTATATCTGTTAAATTACAAGTAAATACATCAGAGTTATACATGTACATAAACATTGGACAAACAATCTTGTCCAATTATTACAATATCACAGTGGATGCTCTCCATACGTCCCTGCCATCCAGCCCATCTCCTGAGCTCCAGAACGTCCTTACCTGAAAATCTGTGATACTCGGTCCGACCCGAGCATTACATCAAAGTAACACCCGGGTCAGGCTGGATCAACGTTAGTAAACCCATCTAACTTGGAATACAAAATCATACAATATATATAAACCCGAGGTAACTTATATCAATTTACACTTCACAAGTCATTGTAGACAACAACCATTTCACATATCAATTTCTAAGTGCCAAACTTGAATCAAATGGCCCAATTTACTTAAATCATTCCAACCCAGCTTATTGATTTCACATATCAATCTACTAAGGATCGAAGTGGTTTCGGTTATTTACTAATACCCGACTCCGGTCTCTTCGAAACAATTGTCAACTTAACTTAAATTATTCAAGTGAAATACCATTTTACTTTTAATACAGGATGTCACATTAATTCATCATCAATAGATAATCACATCTTCACAGTTTAAATTAAACATATCTTATCACATAGCATCACAACCCACATATTAGGAATAAAAATTAATCAAGGGCATTCAATATCATTCTATTTATCCTTCAATTCCACTTAAGTATTTAACCCTTAATTAAATTAATTTTTCCTAACCGTTCACTATAAATAACCTTTAATTATCTCCACCAATTAATTATTCTTTTAATTACACTTAATAATTAATCAACCTTGATTTATCACATTAGTAATTAATTCCTTTAATTACTTATATCAATTAAATCAACCCCTTACTTAATCTCACTAATAAATCCTTTTATTCATACTGAGTAATCGCTACTTAATTACTTCCCTCGAGTAATTATCCTTAATTACTTACTTTAAGTAATTTCATTGGTTAATTAACCTCAACTAATCAACCTCTAATTATTAATTAATTAATTTATAATTTATTAACTTATTTAATTTCTTCACTAAGTAATTACACTTCATTAATTACCTTAAGTAATTATATTTATCCAATCACCAAGTGATTACCTTTATTTAATCAAACTTAAATTAATTACTTAAGAATTTATCACTTAATCTTGCTTAACCAAACATTAAGTAATTAATCACAATCATTGAATTAATTAATCACCTCCTAACTATCCATTATTAATTAATGTTAAATTAATTAATTATCTTTTTTTAATTATTAATTAATTACTATAATTATTAATTAATTACTATAATTATTTATTAATTAAACTTTGATTAAAATTAATCATTCCTTAATTGGTTACCAATTAACCCTTAATTATAATTAATTAACCTTAATTCATTCGTAATTACCTTAATTAATTCTTAATTAATCACAAATTAATTTATCTTAATTACTTAATTAATTATTCCTTAATTAACCTTAATTATTTAATTAAATAAAATTAATCATTAATTAATTACTACTAATTATAAATTAATTAATGTTTAATTACTTAATTAATTAACTCTTAAATCAATTAATTAACTAACTTCTTAATCACTAATTTATTAATCATTAATCAATTAATTAATCAATTATAAATTACTCATGAATTAACGTTAAATTAATTAATTAATTAATAACCTATTAATTGTTATTTAATTTAATCCCTAATTATCCATTAAATAATTCATAAGTAATTAATTATATCTTAATAATTAATTAACCAAAATTAATTAATTAATTCCATCACTAATTACTAATTAATTTAAGTAAACTTAAATTTTCAAAATCTAATTTACTTCAAAACAAATTAATGTTCATTTATCTTTAAAAGCTCTTACATATTTAAGTATTCAATTTATTATAAACTAATTACTTTAGAAAATGTTAGATTTAAAAATGTAAAACCATTTCAAACTTCAAATAATAAGATGTGAATTACTTTTGAAATAAATATTTGATACTTAACAAAATAGAGAAAACATAAAGTGTTAAACTTTAAACTTAAAACAAAATTGAAGTTTCAAAATAAACTTAAACTTAATTTCAATAATTTGCTTAAAGCCCGGCCCAAACCCAAGCTAACACAAACCTAAACTCATCTCCTCCTACCTCTCTTCAACCTGAACCCAACTCTCACCCACGAGCACAGCACACGCACACACACACTCGAGCACAAAACGCGATCAACACGACCTCAACACGAGAGCGACTTCGAGCCTTTCCCCCTCGCGCACGAAACTCTCCCCTGACACACACTGTCTCGTGCACATGCACAAGACCTCGGCGCCTCCATCGCCACCGCCGATCACATGCGCAAACCCCATTACGCTCCTCGTTCCAGAATCTCAACCCAGAATTCATCAACACGAACACGAACGAAATTCGAATACTCAAGCAAAAACCCAAACTGCAGACGCTAGAAGAAAACCCATAATCCACGACCATCCTACCTCATTCCGGCACCTAACTCCGGTCACGCGTGCGCAACACCCACACGCCACTCCTTCCCAAACCCTATGAAGCTCGATCAACCACAAACTTCATGCGATCGAATTCCTGAAGCTCGGAAAAAAACAGAACCCCAAACCCTACAAACCCAAATTCCCAATTCCATGTTGCAAAATAAATTCAATCACTATTTTTCTAGTGTTATACAACATCTAACATAGCTTCTGTTTAAATTTCAAAACTTAAAATCAACCCAATCTTATGAATTTGACAAAAGTCCCAAATTCAGTAAATTTAAAAATTCAAATTCATTTGTATGTTAAAAATTCTAATTTCAATTTTAAAATTCATAACATGCATTATAGATTCAGCATATATACTCGATTCATCAAAATTTAACAAGATTTATATGCTATGATTTTTGTTTTACTGCCTATACTTACTTCTGCAGTTTTAACAGTATCATCAGTATATATTTTAATACTTAAAACATATGGAGTCTAACTACTATATTTGAAGATATATATATTAAACATCACCATACTATATTTTAATTTGAAGTTTTGCTAAGAAAATTTGCTTTGATCTTGAAGCAACAGAGGGTTATAGTTTCTTTAACATGCACAGTCAAATATTTAAAACTGTAAACAACATTCCACAAAACAACTAACATGCAAACATATCAGAGCTAGCATTCAACATGTAACATTTTATACTTAAAGTTTGATTTAAGAATTTACTCACCTTGTTTTTGGGTTTTGAACAGAAGAGGCTTGATAAAAAATTATTTGAACCGCATGCCTTTGATCTTATTTAGTTTTTGGTTTCCAGTTTTGCTTTCGCTGGATTTGAATCTGATTTCTATATGCTGAGTTAAACCTTGAATCTCCATGCTAGCTTCTTCTTTCCTCTTTTTTCTTAGTTAAACCCTGTTCAGATTTCTCCTTTGGTTTGCCTTGATACTTTCCCGATTTCAGTTTGAAGTTGCTAGATTGAATTTTCTGCTTTGATTTGTTTGCAGTCCATTTTTCTGATTGTTCTTATTACAGACTTTTGTTTTTCTTTTGCCCCCTTTTTATTATTATTATTTATTTACATGAAAACTTTAAATGAGAATTGTTTTGCCATTTGTTGCTTTTCTTTACATTTGTTAAATACCTATTCCATTTAAGTAACACTTGTTACCAATAGGGATTTTATGTCTAAACCCAAATGTTAACTTTATTTATAAGTTTATGGCTTAAATCTTATTATTTTACTTACATTTGTAAATTCATGTTTATATGTTTTTATGTGAATTTACATGATATTCTAAATTTAGCTTTTATATTTATAAATGTCTTATGTTAAATAAAAATTAATTTACTTAACTATATATATATATATATTTTTAATTCAGTTTACCATTTATCTTTGAAATTTCAAATTATAAATTCAAGTTAAAATCAACTCATATAACTTGTATATATTTAAATACTTTTATTTAATCAACTGGAATCGGTATTTCAATGATTTAAAATCAGTTAATTATCCCATTAACAGATATTAAAAATTCAGGTTATCACACATTCCTTACATAAAAGCTATTATTAATTGAAACAAATAGTTTCGCTTTAGGAAAAACTGATTACATTTACCTAAGTTAAAGCCATTCAAGTATAAACTTGGTTTTAAATTTAAATTCCCAAACCAATATTTTTTAAATGGTAAAAAACCCATATAAACACTTCTATAACTTATATAATCTTTTTAAGCCAAAATTTTCAAATCATTGAATTCAATTCCAAATATTGAATTCAAACTCAAATCAAAATATTTCAGATTTCAAACTAAATCAAGTTATTTAAAATAACTTTTATCTTCAAAACTCCTTTTCAAATACTTTTCAAATTCTACCCAATTTCATTTCCAAAACCATTTGGATTCAAAGTTCAACTTTAAAACCATTTTCAAAATATTGAATTCAAATATCTGTGACTTAACCGATTTTCTCGTGAAATCCATATTTGTGTGTATATGGTGTAGTCTAGAGGTTTTACGCACAATAGTGCAATAACATCAACCATTACAGATTCAAACACAGAAATATCGATAAGCGGTATAATCTATAATGCTTATCTTTATTTACAGATCATGGATGAATAATATAAGTTCATCGTAGATAATAAATTACATCACAGATAAATAAATTACATCATAGATATTATATTACATTCCACAACACAAACATATCACATAACATTACACATAAGGGATATCAACATAATTCATAACATTCCATACTATCCATACATTCATAAGTATAATCATCAAGTCATCTGATTAATTTTAAACCAGATCATTACGTATGAGTAAATTTCTAATCATGGTTAACTAATAATTAATTAATTACAAACCATTATTATTAATTATTCTTTAATTAATCATTAATTAACCTTTAATTAATAATAATCCTTTGATTAATTATCCTTAATTAATTACAAATATTTAATTAATTAATCCTTAATTAATAACCATCCCTTAATTATTTTCATAAATTAATTAACATTTAATTAATTTATCACATTAATTAATTACCCATAATTAATTATAATAAGTGATCATTCTTAATCACTTAGTCATCGTCAACCATAAATTAACTAGCAATTAATTTACCTTAATTAATTCCCTTAATAATTTAGAACTTAATCCACCTTTAATTATTAATTTATTAATTACCCTTTAATTAACATCTTTAATTAATTAACCTTTAATTAATTACTTTAATTAATAAATCCTTAATTATTAATTAAATCTTAATTATAATTAATTATCCTTAATTTAATTACCCTAATTAATAAACCACGTTAATTTATCATGCTTTAAAGTAACTAACCCTTAATATTTGATTAATCAATCTTTAATCTACTCTTAATTACTTTCACTAAGTGATTTTTATTTTTATTTAAGCATTCATTGATTACTTGATTAATTAACTTAATAATTTAATGAATCCAAATCATTAAATTCTATTTATTTTAAAGATAAATCATCTGTTACTTAAACAAAGTATTTAAAAACAATTTTCTTTCAAATTTACTTTAAATTTCATTTTAAATTTAGGATTTAAAATGAATACAAATTTAACTTAATTAAAAAAAATTTTGTATCTCACAAGTTAAAGAAATATTCATTTTATAAAAGAAGTTTAAAAGACTTTAAAACCAAATGCATTTTTAAATTCAAATCGATTTTAAAAATACACTTTAACCAACAAAATTGTTTTAATGATTTTAAATTTAAAAAAATTCATTTATTTCAAAACTGGAATACATACTAGATTTTGATTCCAGATTACTTTGGTTCAAAAACTAACTTACATTTAAACTTCATTTTAAATTTCAAATCATTGAACCATTTTTAAGGTAGTTAAAACAATTTAAATTTAAAAAAAACTTTATTTTGTTTTTAAAAACTGAGATTCAAACTCAAATTCCAGATTTAACTTACATTTAAACTTATTTAAACCTTTACTTTAAGTTCAAACTTTTCAGTTTTTAAATTCAAGCCAAATACACTTTAAATACTTAAAGGTGTTAAAACAAGTTTAAATTTCAAAAAAACTTAAATCTTTTCAAACCCTAGGGTTCAAACTTACTTGAATTTAGATTCAAACTTAGGTTTAAAGCTTGGTTTAAACTTTGATTTCATTTTTACCTTCAGTTTAAATTTTAAACAAAATACTACAGGTTTCTGTTAAATCCTGTAACATATTTTTTTTACCCGAGGCAAACTTAATTTACTTCGAGCCACAAACTAAAAACGAGCAAATGCTCGAACTTCTCAAGAGAAAACCCGAGATCCTTCCCTCCATTAACCAAAATTTCACCAGGGAATAAAGTGCACCGTGCACATGAACGGTGACTTTAATCAACTTCGACCATCTCCGATGGTCTTCCCCTATCGGCGACCAACTCCACATCCAAACACGATCACAGCATCATCCTTCCAAAGCTCGAAATTGAATTCGAGTTCAAAAACCCCCAAACCTGGAACTGAAACAGGAACCTCCTCCACCAAAACCTGGAGAAACTCATCGTTCTTGACATCGAGATCATCGGAGTACTCGAAACTCCAGTCATCACTTCGTCAACGCCTCCTCTACCACCTCCCAAAAACACGCAGCACTTGATCAACAAGGGAGGATGAACGAATCGAAATACTGGACCTATTTGAAACTACGGTTCCAAACAAGAATCAACTACCATGAATTCCTCAATGAATTAATCATCTCCCTGATAATTTTCCCATCATCCTCGATCACTCTACTACCTTCAGGAAGAACCACGACACCCCAAATCACAGAGACGATCAGAAAACTTCCCAAAACCCATTTCTGGTTAAACCAGAAATGCTCACTCAATCGCAAATTAAAAAAAATATGATTTTAGTGTTAAAAATCATGTTTAAGTTTATGAATTCAAATTAAAATTCTGAATTTATGAATTACAAAGTTTGGGTTTTGACACATTTTTTTTTTGCTCAGTCATTTTTGATTCCCTGATAATTTCCAGATAAACTTCAACATCTTTAACTTAAGTATAATTTTAATCTCAATTTTGAGATGAAACAACAAGTTTTGTTTATAACTTAAGTTCTAACAGAGATTAACTCAAGAGTTCCTGAATTTAAATTAAACAAGAATCTAGAAATCATGAACAGGAAGGACTCAGATAAACAAAACATGCAACCATGATTTTTTTTACTACTTCACAGAAACAAGCATAACACATCATATCAAATCAAAGATCAGGTTGAAGAAGTTTGCTCACCTTGGCTTGATGTTTGAAATAGAGACAGTGAACAGATTTGTGCCTGGAACTGTTTTTGATTTCTGATAATCCTGATTTTGCTCTGGTTTGAGGTGATTTTGATCTTGAATGCACTACTTTACTTTCAAATCTGTTTTGATGTTGCTTGAATTTGATCCCAGTTTGAAGAACTTGGGTTAATTTCAGTTTCAGATTTTGATCTGGTTCTGATAAAATTTGCTTTTTGATCTGTGTTTTGTTTTCAGGTTTTATTTTTAAGATTTGATAAAGAAAGAAGAAGACTTAGTTGAGAAAATGAAGAAGCCCGGTTTTGTTTTGTTTTGTATGTTATTTTACATTTTCAATTTAAAAGAAAATTAATTTAAATGCCACTTTTTATCATTACCAACACATGTTAATTTCTTATATTCATATTCTTACACTTGTTAAAAATAGTACAAATTTTGTATTTAAATCCCTTAGTTGAATTTATCTATAAATTAGGTTTAAATCCCCTTATTTTATTAAATTTGCAAATCAAGTTTATACCCTTATATGTTCAACGTATATACAAATTATATTCTATAAAAAGATAAGTGTTTTAAATCCTGAGGCTATTAAATTTACAAATTTTGTTTTAACCCTTTAGACTATTATAAATTATGCAATATATTTTCTTATTAATTTAAGTTTACAAATGTTCATACACATATTTAATTTGTAGTTTAAATTCCTTTTCTTTTAAAAAGATATCATCATATCAAAGCTTGAGTATTTATTTACATATAAAACTAACTATTTTATTAAATATTGTATATATTCTGCAACCCAATTCTAATTCATGTAATTATTAATTTTCAAAAGATATATATACCTATATATGTAAGTTTTAAAGCCTTCACTTAAAATCATATAATTTATAAAGGAAAATGAATTGAAAACAATTTATAAATAATCATACATATATAATTCTTAATTAATAAAGCTTTTTAAATCTAATTTATTTATTAAATCATATTCCAAATACAATTTTTTTTATTTTGTCCCCAAATATTCAAATTCATTTTCTATTAATTCATAATTTAACCAAATTAAACAAAAAAATTTATATAAATTTTCGAATTAATTAAGTTAAAAAAAATCAAGAATGTTACAGATTCCCCCCTTAAGAAAATTTCGTCCTCGAAATTTGAAAGCAGGGAGACCACAAAAGAATATAGAGAGATAGAGAGATGAATCACCAGATCAAACTGAATATCTATTCTGCATTTGGCTTTCCAAATCAGAATATCAATAATAATTATGAGAACGAACTCATTCAATACAAGACACTCGGGTCACCAGATCTACGAATATACAGGGGTATTGATTAGTTCAAAGGATAACTAACCCCTCGTAGAATATATCGAGACCCAAAAGAATAGACAAATATATGGATACAATCCCAAAACTTTTAGTTTAAATAACCAAAATATATCTATCAACCATAACAACCAAAGCAAACAATTCATCCAAACAAACAATTCTGACCCTTCTGGAGTTTGTGTTCCATGCAAATATATCAAAGCTTCTTCCTGGAGCTGCCAGGAATCATCAAAGAATTGAAATGACGAATCAAAGGAGATTGATAGAGAAAGTTGTTTCCGCTATTGCAGGGTACTGACCATTTGTAGTGGTACTCCCCTGTCCTCTATCTCGTCCTCTTCTTGCACTCATACTCACTATCAGTGGATAGTAAGAGAATTTACTGAGGCATTCAGACGGATATCATAGGGATATACTCGTTCTAGGGTATACTTCACCCTATCTCTAATGAGTTACTTAATGTGTTATACTCCTGAGCTAAAGTTTCAACCTTCAGCCCTGATACCAAATGGAACGATCCTGACTCGGCCTTCGAAAATCGGCACCGGTACTTCAATTGTACTCGAATGTCGCAGATTCAAACGCCGAATCTGGCTCGCCGGAGCTTATAACACATTAAGTATAACAACACAGGGGAAGAAAGAAATGAATATCATATACAACTCCAATGATACAATATCCAAATATAAAACAACGATATCAATATGATACAAGAATATTAGAGACAATAAACAACAACGGAAAACGAATAGCAAAAGAGATAACTTCAATATCAAACTTCAAAGGCTCAAAACTCCAAAGATCTCTAATCCAATAAGCGAGAACCATCATCAAGTTGTACCAAGCTAAGCAAGGTAATTCGTCCTAACCAAAGTCTTCAATATCCAAACACTTCAAAGAATACCAAAGAGAAAGCCGAAAGCTACCGAATCGATATCTATATCTACTATCTGAAAAACCCAACTCTAGACTACCCGTGTGGAAAATTGTGGGCACCTAGAGTTTAGGAAGGAAACAATAAACTCCGGATCAGTCATGGAACTGGTATGAGCAAACAAAAACGTTTTATCTTTTAAGAAACAACCAAAGAATTTAATTTGAAATCCGCAATGGTTTTTGAAAAATGAAACTACCATAAGGCCTCCCGGCACACACACAATGCAATAGCACACTTGGGGGAGATTTCTCTTTATGATAGTCAAATATGCTTGATACGTGAAAACCATTTGATATTATTATTAGTGCATAGTGGAAAACATTTCGAAAGTATAATATTAATCTTAGCCAGCATACGTACCATTATAGTATCCCTACTATAGCTACCATGTTAGATGGCGGGTTCTACGACTAAAACCGTACATGACGCGTATTGGTGATTGGATTTCCAACAAATGGTCAGGATAAGGAACTTCCTGGGCCACATGGGTACGCCTCTGGAGGGATGCCCCGAGAACCTAACTGGATACCACAAAGTAATATATATTTGCAATCCCGCATTTGTAAACAACCTTTATCCGAGGCCCCAACAACAACAATCACAAAGTAATATATATATTTGCGATATCCACATAAGTTAAGTATCTGGGCTCCATACCATGATACCACTTCTTTCCAGATGGAAATGCACATACCCTAAGGGGCGCTACCCCATATAACCTTGCTGCATTCTTCCTGTTTCGACCATTCCGGGGTGTGAGGCTCGACAAATGATAAGCAGTACTTCGTATGCCACATTACCAAATTGGGAATGTATCACTAGTAACCATCAACTACATAACCTCTGAGCTCATACGTCTTAGAGAAGGGTGTTAAGCTAAGAGAATAAATCTCACCAAACAGAAATGTATTTAATAGAAACCGGTTTTACATCTCAAAGTGTAACGTCAGACACACATCCAAACAAGTCTGTTCAGGTTTCGAACAGAACCGAAGGCACTTCCGAAGAAGTCCTTTCAAATCCGGATAATTCCTAATCACGTCCGGACTCCCCATCACAAAGGGTGCTCAAATCTTTATACCGGGGCCATTCGGTGCAGAGACATTCGACGGGTTGTCCTTTCGTTTTCGAAAATATCCGGTCTTCACCATCAGTCTTCAAATTCTATCCATAACGTCGTACCACTATTCGGAATGGGTTATATGACACAAGGTCCTCTCCCGGCTAAACCGAATAGTGAGTGTAATATTTAAAAACATATGGATAATGGGGTCTCGGTTAAATCACAGCTCAAAGCCCAAAACTTTTCATTCAAATGATTAAAACAAATTACCATTTCCAATCTTTTAAACAAAAAGATTCATTTCAAAAAACCTTCAATGGTTTAAAAAAATTCCACGCTTAAATCTTTTAAACAAAAGATTCACTTTTAAGACCACTTTCAATTTAAAACAAGGCTCACTAATCTTTCACAAAGATTTATTTATAGCCTTTCGAAGCAATTCTATTTCAAATTGGATTAACTCATCCGTTCTTTAAATCAAAGACTCATTTCATAGCTTTCAAAACAATTTTCAAAGATTCATTCATAAATTTCAAAATAATTCCCATTTCAAATCTTTTATATATATATATATATATATATATATATATATATAAGATACACCATATAGAATCCTCTTCGATTCCAAAATAAAGCTTAACAATCTTTCACCAAGGTTCGTTCATAGCTTTCAAAACAATTTCATTTCAAATTTTTCAACACAAATTGAAAACCCTTTCCTTACATGAGAGCTATTATTAATTGAAACAAATAGCTTCGTTTTGGGAAAAATTGATTACGTTTACCTAAGTTAAAGCCATTCAAGTATAAATTTGGGTTTAAATTTAAATTCCCAAACCAATACTTTTTAAATGGTTAAAAACCCATATAAACACTTTTATAACTTGTATAATCTTTTCAAGCCAAAATTTCCAAATCATTAAATTCAGTTTCAAATATTGAATTCAATTTCAAATATTGAATTCAAACTCAAATCAAAATATATCATATTTCAAACTAAATCAAGTTATTTAAAATAACTTTTATCTTCAAAACTCCTTTTCAAATTCAACCCAATTTCATTTCCAAAAACATTTGGATTCAAAATTCAACTTTAAAACCATTTTCAAAATATTAAATTCAAATATCTGCGACTTAACCGATTTCCTCGTGAAATCCATATTTGTGTGTATATGGTGTAGTCCAGGGGTTTTACGCACAATAGTGCAACAACGTCAACCATTACAGATTGAAACACAGAAATATCGATAAGCGATATAATCTATAACGCTTAACTTTATTTACAGATCATGGATGAATAATATAAGTTCATCGTGGATAATAAATTACATCACAGATAAATAAATTTCATTCCACAGCACAAACATATCACATAACATTACATATAAGGGATATCAACATAATTCACAGCATTCCATACTATCCATACATTCATAAGTATAATCACCAAGTCATCAGATTAATTTTAAACCAGATCATTACCTATAAATAAATTTCTAACCATGGTTAACTAATAACTAATTAATTACAAACCATTATTATTAATTATACTCTAATTAATAATTAATTAACCTTTAATTAATAATAATCCTTTGATTAATTATCCTTAATTAATTACAAAATTTTAATTAATTAATCCTTTATTAATAATCATCCCTTAATTATTTTCATAAATTAATCAACCTTTAATTAATTCATCACATCAATTAATTACCCATAATTAATTATAATAAGTGATCATTCTTAATAACTTAGTCATCGTCAACCATAAATTAACTAGCAGTTAATGTAACTTAATTAATTACCTTAATAATTTAGAAATTAATCCACCTTTAATTATTAATTTATTAATTAGCCTTTAATTAACTTCTTTAATTAATTAACCTTTAATTAATTACTTTAATTAATAAATCCTTAATTATTAATTAAATCTTAATTATAATTAATTATCCTTAATTGATTATCCTTAATTTAATTACCCTAATTAATTAACCACATTAATTTACCATGCTTTAAAGTAATTAATCCTTAATATTTGATTAATGAATCTTTAATATACTCTTAATTACTTTCACTAAGTGATTATTATTTTCATTTAAGCATTCATTGATTGCTTGATTAATTAACTTAATAATTTAATGAATCCAAATCATTAAATTCTATTTATCTTTAAGATAAATCATCTCTTACTTAAACAAAACATTTAAAAACAATTTGCTTTCAAATTTATTTTAAATTTCATTTTAAATTTAGGATTTAAAATGAATACAAATTTAACTTAATTAAAAGAACTATGTATCTCACAAGTTAACGAAATATTCATTTTATAAAAGAAGTTTAAAAGAATTTAAAACCAAATGCATTTTTAAATTCAAATCGATTTTAAAAATACACTTTAACCAGCAAAATTGATTAAATCATTTTAAATTTAAAAATTTTCATTTATTTCAAAACTGGAATACATACTAGATTTTGATTCCAGATTACTTTGATTCAAAAACTTGCTTACATTTAAACTTCATTTTAAATTTCAAATCATTTAACCATTTTTAAGTTAGTTAAAAAAAATTAAATTTAAAAAAACTTTATTTTATTTTAAAAACTTAGATTCAAACTCAAATTCCAGGTTTAACTTACATTTAAACTTATTTAAACCTTTATTTACACTTCAAACTTTTCAGTTTTTAAATTCAAGCCAAATACACTTTAAATACTTAAAGGTGTTAAAACAAGTTTAAATTTAAAAAAAAAAACTTAAATCATTTCAAAACCCAGGGTTCAAACTTGCTTGAATTCAGATTCAAACTTAGGTTTAAAGCTTGGTTTAAACTTTGATTTCATTTTTAACTTCAGTTTAAATTTTAAACAAAATACTATAGGTTTTTGTTAAATCCTGTAACATATTTTTTTTACCCGAGGCAAACTTAATTTACTGTAAGCCACAAACTAAAAACTTAGAGCAAATGCTCGAACTTCTCAAGAGAAAACCCGAGATCCTTCCCTCCGGTAACCAAAATTTCACCAGGGAATAAAGTGCACCGTGCACATGCATGGTGACTTTAATCAACTTCGACCATCCCCGATGGTCTTCCCCTATCGGCGACCAACTCCACATCCAAACACGATCACAGCATCATCCTTCCAAAGCTCGAAATTGAATTCGAGTTCAAAAACCCCCAAACCTGGAACAGAAACAAGAACCTCCTCCACCAAAACCTGGAGAAACTCATCGTTCTCGACATCGAGATCATCGGAGTACTCGAAACTCCGGTCATCACTTCGTCAATGCCTCCTCTACCACCTCCCAAAAACGCGCAGCACTCGATCAACAAGGGAGGATGAACGAATCGAAATACTGGACCTAGTTGAAACTAGGGTTCCAAACAAGAATCAACTACCGCGAATTCCTCAATGAATTAATCATCTCCCTGACAATTTTCCCATCATCCTCGATCAATCTACTACCTTCACGAAGAACCACGACACCCCAAATCACAGAGATGACCAGAAAACTTCCCAAGACCCATTTCTGGTCAAACTAGAAATGCTCACTCAATCGCAAATTAAAAAATATGATTTTAGTGTTAAAAATCATTTTTAATTTTATGAATTCAAATTAAAATTCTGAATTTATGAATTATAAAGTTTGGGTTTCGACACATTTTTATTTTTTTTTGCTCGGTCATTTTTGATTCCCAGATAATTTCCAAATAAACTTCAATATCTTTAACTTAAGTATAATTTTAATCTCAATTTTGAGATGAAACAACAAGTTTTGTTTATAACTTAAGTTTTAACTGAGATTAACTCAAGATTTCCTGAATTTAAATTAAACAAGAATCTGGAAATCATGACCAGGAAGGACTCGGATAAACAAAACATGCAACCATAATTTTTTTTACTACTTCACAGAAACAAGCATAACACGTCATATCAATTCAAAGATCAGGTTGAAGAAGTTTGCTCACCTTGGCTTGATGTTTGAAATAGAGACAGTGAACAGATTTGTGCCTGGAACTGTTTTTGATTTCTAATAATCCTGATTTTGCTCTGGTTTGAGGTGATTTTGATCTTGAATGCACTACTTTACTTTCAAATCTGTTTTGATGTTGCTTGAATTTGATCCCAGTTTGAAGAACTTGGGTTAATTTCTGTTTCTGGTTTCATATTTTGATCTGGTTCTGATAAATTTTGCTTTTTGATCTGAGTTTTGTTTTCAGGTTTTATTTTTAAGATTTGATAAAGAAAGAAGAAGACTTAGTTGAGAAAATGAAGAAGCCTGGTTTTGTTTTCTTTTGTATGTTATTTTACATTTTTAATTTAAAAGAAAATTAATTTAAATGCCACTTGTTATCACTAGTAACACATGTTAATTTCTTATATTCATATTCTTACACTTGTTAAAAGCAATACAAATTTTGTATTTAAATCCCTTGGTTGAATCTATCTATAAATTTGGTTTAAATCCCCTTATTTTATTAAATTTTCAAATCAAGTTTATACCCTTATATGTTCAACGTATATACAAATTATATTCTATAAAAAGATAAGTCTTTTAAATCCTTAGGCTACTAAATTTACAAATTTTGTTTTAACCCTTTAGACTATTATAAATTATGCAATATATTTTCTTATTAATTTAAGTTTACAAATATTTATACCCATATTTAATTTGTAGATTTAAATCTTATTCTTTTAAAAAGATATCTTCATATCAAAGCTTGAGTATTTATTTACATATAAAACTAACTATTTTATTAAATATTGTTTATATTCTATAACCAAATTCTAATTCATGTACTTATTAATTTTCAAAAGATATATATACCTATATATGTAAGTTTTAAAGCCTTCATTTAAAATTATATAATTTATAAAGGAAAATGAATTGAAAATAATTTATAAATAATCATACATATATAATTCTTAATTAATAAAGCTTTTTAAATCTAATTTATTTATTAAATCATATTCCAAATACAATTTTTTTATTTTATCCCCATATATTCAAATTCATTTTCTATTATTTCATAATTTAAACAAATTAAACCAAAATTTTTATATAAATTTCCAAATTAATTAAGTTACGCAAAATCAGGAATGTTATAGTTCTTTTGCCTCTTTTCGGGTTTTGGATGCCTTAGTCCCGTTTCTTTGTGCCACACTTTGGGCTTTGAATGACTTGATTCCTTTTCTTTGTGCCGCTCTTTGGGCTTTGCACGTCTTACTCTCTTTTCTTTGTCACCGTCTTAGGTGGTTATCTCAACTTGGATCTAACCCTTTATCATTGTCTTAGGTGATGATTTAGGTCTGTTGTCTGATGTGTTTGGTTAGCTATCTTAAAAAGAACCAAAGACTTACCCGACCTCTCCCTAGGAGGTACTTTAGTAAGGCCTTAGAGACGGTACTAAAGGTTTCTTTGGCGCCTTGTTCTAGCCATCTTAGACTGGACCAAAGGATTGCTCCATTCTTCCTCTAGGTGGTGCTCCGACTAGGCACGTAGGCAGGGGCAGAAGGCTTACAGATGCTTTGATTAAACCTTTTCAGATGGGACCAAAGGCTTACTCTGACCTTTCACTGGGAGATTCTTTGACTAGGCTATCTTGGTAGGGACAAAGGCTTTCCCCCCTTACTACTTTCTTAGGTAGTTGTTTTAGCTTTTCCTTTTATTTTAGAGGAGTATTATTTCTCAACCATGTATATATACTTATTTCAACTTTTTTATTTATCTATTGTTGGGAAATATGGCCGCAAATATTTAGCATTCCATATTCTTTCCATTACGTTACCATCGGATCGGCATAGTCTATAGGTCCCTTATAAGACTACTTTGTGTATGACCAAAGGTCCTTCACAATTTGGCTCGAGCTACCCATCTACTGGATTCTTAGTATTTGCCATAACTCTTCGGAGCACTAAATATCCTTTTTGACATGATCTTTCTCTATCTATAGAACTGTAAAATTTGGATATCCTTCATTGATATTCAGTCGTCTATATGGTTGCTTCATATCTTAACTCATTGATTAAGTCCAGAGATTCTTTCTTTAATTCTTGATTTGGATTAAATGCATTACAATCCTTCGATGAAAGGTTACTTCAACCTCAATTAGGAGCATGGCTTCACATCTCTATGTTAAGGAAAATATGTATGCCATGTTCCTATTTTTATAGAAGTTCTATATGCCTATAATACAAGTGGTAGTTCTTCTACCCAATTTTCTTTAGCCTTGTCCAATCACTTTTTGAGAAAGGTCTTAATAGTTTTGTTGGCAGCTTCAATTGCTCCAGTAATCTTAGGATGAGCTATTAACAAAATGCTCTTGATGATTCCATTTCTATTATAAAATCAATTAAATTCTTCACTTTCAAACTGGGTTCAATTATCAGATATTATCTTGTATGGAATTCCAATTCTGGTTACAATATTCTTAATTACAAATTTGAGAACTTATCCTGATGTGATATTTTGAAGCGGTTCTGCTTCCACCCATTTTGTAAAATAATCAATGTCCACCACTACATAGTTAACTCTTCCTTTAGACATATGTAACGATCCAATTAGGTCATTTCTTGGATGTCTAAAGGCCATGGGTTTGAAATTGAAGTCAATTCGCTTGGTGGCAAACATGAGATCTTAGAGAAGTTTTGGCATTTCTCACACCTTTCACATAATGGATGGCATGGCTAGTCATCTGAGGTCAATAGATGCCTTGTCTCATAACTCTCTTTGCTAACTTTATGCCATTAGAATGATCTCCATAGAATCCTTCGTGTGCATCTCTTAGTAATATCACTCATGTTTCCAGATTAACACATCTTAAGTAAGGGAGTGAATATCGTTTCTTATAGAGTATTCCATTCATCATGATGAAAGTTGGAGCTTGGTGCTTTATTCTTCTTACATCTTTTTTCTCTATTGGCAATTTTTCATTTATCAAGTATTTAACAATGGATGTCATCCAGGTGTTCTTATATCAATCCTTCGTCTATATATGAATTTTTTTCTCTTGGAGTGTTTCATTTCCATTGTATGATTCCTCCATCGCATGTGCTAATGCTTAAGATCTAGTTGATACCATAAATTCATGATTTGAGTGACTTCTCTTCTATATTGGAGTTTGGTTGGTAGCCTATTGGTACAATTCATTTCTCTAGTGCTCCCTGTGAGCTAGCTAATTTAGCCAAAGAATCAGCTTGAGAGTTCTTCCCTCTTAGTACTTGGTGTATGGAGAAATCCTTAAATTGAGTTAACATTCTTAACACCTTCTTGACATATAAGACCAACTTGGCATCCTTTGTGTGATATGTTTGGTTCAATTGATTTACTAATAGTTGGGAATCACTAAACATCTCAATCCTAAGGATCTTTAGATGTAGGTCCAGGGTGGGTCCTGCCACCATTAATTCGTATTCTTCTACATTATTATTGGTGGAAATCCCAATTTCATTGTATAATGCAAACGATGCCCATTGGGGTAATAATCACATATCCCACTCCAGCACCTTGCTCGTTTGAAGCTTCGTCCACAAACAATTGCCATTTAGGTTTTAAATCCTTCTTCGTTTCTGATTGTTCTTTAAAGGACCTAGAACATTCATAAAGAAAATCAGCTAAGGCTTGTCCTTTGATCACCACTCGAGGTAGAAATTCAATGTCATATCGACTGAGCTCTACTCTCCATTTTACCAATCTTCCTTAAGTTTCGAGTTTGCTAAAAATTTGCTTAAGTGGGAAGTTAATTCAAACCTTAATCGGATGTGTTTGAAAATAAGCACTTAGCTTTCATGCTGTGAGCATCAAATAGTATGCTAATTTTTCTATGACTGTATACCTATTTTATGCATCCTTAAGCCTTCCACTTGTATATTATGCTAGAAGCTGAGTTCCTTTTCTCTTATTAGAATAGAACTAACTGCGTGTTCAGAAACTGTAATATAGAGGTAAAGGTTTTCCCCTTCTACAGGGCTAGATAAAATTGGTGGTTTCTTCGAATGATCCTTTAGCTCCTTAAAAGCCTTTCGACAATCCTCAATCCATTCAAAAAAATTCTCCTTCTTAATCACATCGAAAAACGGAATATGTTTGTTGTGGGTCTTGGAAGTGAATCTATTCAATGCTGCCACTCTTCCATTAAGGCTCATTACATCTTTACATATCTTAGGTTCTTCCATATCCATAATAGCTTGAATTTAGTCAGGGTTGGCTTCAATTCCTCTTCCACTGACAATATACCTCAAGAACTTTCTGGATAAAACTCCAAGGGAACATTTTTGTGGGTTTAGCTTCATCTGATATCCCTGTAATACATCAAACATTCCTTTAAGATGTTTTAGATGGTTGTTTTCCTCCTGAGATTTGACAAACATATCATCCATATATACTTCCATGTTTCGGCTAATTTGTTCTCTAAACATTCTGTTTACGATTCTCTGGTATGTTGGACTAGCAATTCTTCAATACAAAAGGTATTACCTTGTAGAAATATGTTCTCCAATCTATTATAAAAATAGTATTCTCCTCACCCGGTCTGAACGTTAGAATCACTTGTATCTGAAATAAATGTGCACGAAGGATTATAGTTTGTGCCCACTTGTTGCATCGACTAAATGATCTATCCTTGGAAGAGGGTAGAAATCCCTTGGGTATGCTTTATTCAAATCCGTTTAGTTGACACATGTCCTCCATTTCCCACTAGATTTTTTGACTAGTACCAAATTGGCTAACCATTTCGGGTAAAGTACTTCTCCGATGAATCTGTTCTCAAGCAATCTCTTAACTTTTTCTTTCAAAGAGTTAGATTGAACTTTATTGAACTGTCTTTTCTTATGCCAAGCAGGTACGATACTCAGTTCAATATTAAAAGCATGACATATAACGGTTGAAATACATCTTTGCTGGATTGAAGAAATTGAGTCAGTTCTCCTTTCAATTTTATATCCAATTCTTTTTCAATTTTTACGATCTTTGTTGGATCAACTGGATCCAAGCATATCTAGTCAAGGCCTTTTGTGAGCTTCATTTTTTCTTGTTTACCTCTGCAATCTAATTCAATGGTAATCGCCTAGTCTTCTATTTCATCTTCCACTAGGTTTGTTTCTTTTCTCTTACTTTCCTTTTCAGAGCCGTCAAATTTTCTCAATGCATGCTTAGGCTTTGTTTTCACACTGGATGATGGAATTAAATAATCATCATCCAAAGGCCTTTTAATATCAACTCTGATTAATTCATTTTTCTCTGAGTCATAACAAGAAAGATTGTCTCATTTAAATTTCTCATGAGTGCCAAAGCACATTTCACGAGAGCAAATTACTCTCACAGTTCCCCATCCGCTTTTAGTCAATAACTTTAGCATCAGATACTTTGGTGAGACAAAAGAATCAACCTCATCTATAGCTAGCGTCTCAAAGAAGGTGTTATAATAAGAAGGTCGATTATGATGACGAAGGTAGTCTCAAAGGTCCTGGAACGTGGCGGAATTCCCATTTGTATAAAAAGTCTTATCTTCCTAATAAGGGTTGACCCTTTATTATTGAATCCAAAAATGGACTCAAAAATCTGCTTTAATTTCTCGATCGAAATTCCCATTTAGTCGAATGCAAGTTTAAAGATCATGTAGACTGCACTTCCAATATCCACCAAAATATTAATAACAATATAGAATCCAATTTGCATAGTGATTATAAGCGGATCGTTATGCGGATGACGAACTCCTCTTAGTTTTTGCAAAGTAATGGTTAAGTTATGCATATGGACCTTGGATTTTTAAGCGACGGCTCTTCCTGAATTGAGAAAATCCCTTCTTTTGCTTCTCTAATGTAGTGATTTTTTGCTCCTCTTCTGCTTCCACCTAGGTGTGGGCCTCTATGGATAACATCAGTTCTGTTAAAAGGTGGAATGAACACTTTCTACTAAATTTTCATCCTTTTTTAGGAGTCTTTAGTTGCCATTTCAATAACGAGCAGCTTTCCGATTATCCTTGACAATTTCCTTCAGGTGTCCAGAACGAATCATGCATTGAATTAAGCCTATGAACAATCGACATTCATTTGTTTTATGCCAATTAGCCTTGTGATAGGCACAATAGTCCTCCCCTCTTCTTGGTTCAGAATTGATCTTGGCTTTATAAGAATTTAGAAAATTGCCTCTTTCTTTCACTGTAGCGAATATGTTGGATATTGGCTTGTTCAAAGTAAAATGATTGGTGTTTGGGACCTCCACCCACCTTGGCTTCATGTTGTTAGGGCTATAGCCAGCTTTTCCCATTTCTTTCTTGGTCTAAACTTACTTCTTGGCACGATAGATTTCATCTTTACGGATAAACTTATCAGCTTGAAATTGGAAATCTTGTAAATCTCTACATCTATAAATATAGAGATCCTGCCAGAAAGGTGTCTGTTCGATCAGTCCTGGGTGCATAGCCATCAATTTGTCTCTGTTGGTCATATCTCCTACCTTCAGTGCCTTCGCAATAAACCTCTTAAGATAGTCACCCAATAGTTCCCCCATCTTTTGCTTGACGGTAGCTAGCACATTGTAGTAAACTGTGGAATCTTTGCAAATGCAAAACTATGTCAAGAATTCATTAAAGAATTGTTTTCAGGGGTAGATACTCACGATAATGTCTTTACCACATAGCTATTGTGCCCTGGAAGGTGGTAAGGAAATGCCTACAATGCACTACATCGGACGCATTGTGAAGGTCCATCTAGGTTTCGAACGCCATTAGATGATCATATGGGTCAGTAGTTCTGTTGTATCTTAAGGAAGGAATTTTGAAGTGGGATGGGATTTTTTTGTGGACATGATTTCATATGTGAATGGAGCTTCTCAGTGATTATGTTGGCTCTTTCATCAAGATTTTTTCGCCTTTAAGATTAAGCATATCGTTTTCTATTTTTTCCAACCATGACTCTTAGATAAGTCCCGTCGTTGTCGTAATTACTTCTATTAGGTTATACTCTTTGGAGGTTGAACTTTTGGATTGCTCATCAGACTTATTCACCAATCTTCCTTGGTAATTTGCTTTAACTTTATTACTTGCCATTGATTTAGGGGACAGTTCTGTTGCATCAACTTCTTGATTTCCTTTTCTCCTTTATAGAGTCATAATGAACTTGTCTTTGCCTCTATTCTTTAGCAAAGAAGCATCCAAATTCCTTTATGGAGATTTAATTTACATCCCTTCCGTTAACTTGGAAGTTTTGAAAGATTTTTGTGCAAGGATCTTCTCCAATAAGTCTTGCATCAATACTACTTATTTTGTGAGATCTTTGATTTAAGCTTCACTATTGGTAGGCATTGCTGGCATTAATGGATGTCCAGGTTCTATACTCCCCAGGTTGAAATTATTGACAACATTTTCATCCAATGTTGTTGTTTGAATGACTTCTTCATTCAGAACATTAATTCGCCTTGATCTTCCCATTTTCCTGGAATAAAACGAAACTTTATGTAATTTGTCTAGGGAGAGAGTTGTAAAGAATCATAAGTTCAAGCCCACTTTCTAGCACCAAAAATGTTAGCTGAAAAATTGATTTAGCGCCCACAATGCCATGTATAAAGAGCCTAAGCTCGATTTTAACACGCTTTATTACATGACTAAGCATGGCTTGGTTGGTGTTGATCAAGTGGTGTTAAGATATCAAGGTTAGACTTAACATTCAAGGCCTAGTATAAGATGATATTATTGAAGAATGGCTCCATGATACTCGAACTTTTGGAATGAGGGATTCAAAAACCCATATAGTCTTTTGGAACAAGTTATTCGAAAGCCTATACTTTCTTTTGGAATAAGATATTCAAAAGTCCATGCCACATGATCAAAGGAAATAAAAAATAGACTGTAGATATGTATGGCAGCCCATTATGAATGTTAATGGATGAGATAGGCAATCCTCTTAATTCATAGTCCTATGTCCATTTGTTGATAGCAAGATAGTGATTATGCTTATTAACACTAGTTTAGACCGAAGTCTATATGATTTATGTAAAATCAAGACGAGCTTTGGGTCCAAAAAGCTTTAACATATGCATATCCACGTCCAAAGTACACAATTAAGGTAATAGGAATATTCAAATCCTTGTTCATATAATCCCATCATGATTGCAATAAAATAAAGTTTTTTTCTAATTCAATTTAGGTTTACAATTGTTTGGTTTTAAGAAAAGAGGAAAGAAATGATTGCGCTTCCTCCTTACCCATGGTCCGTATTTATAGGGGTAAAGGAGTTCGGCATGGCTGCTTTATGTCGCGTTCATCATGTAATATCAACAGCCATCTTAACAGTGCCAGGCCTCGTACTTCATCTTCGTCCATCTTCAGTATTGATAAACTTATGGAACCATTTCTATCTCGATTGTTTTCATGGACATTGATAACATCTGTTATCGATGTCGCATTAAGGACATGTAGCGTCCTTTTATGGTTGATGAAGAGTGATATTACCAAGGCCTGACGCTGATAATTGTCAATCTTGAAGAGATACATCATTACCAAGAGACGTGATTAACAGGAAGCAGCATTGCTGATGTACAGTACTGATAACAAGTGGCATCAATAACAGGCGGCATTGATAATAAGTGGCATTGACAATAAATGGAACTGATAACCTACGACATTGATAATATGCGATATTGATAAAAGGTGGCACTGATAATAAGCAACATTAATAACAAGCGGCTTTGATAAAAGGTGGCATTGATGGATGTGCGGCATTGACAAGAGATTCTATCAATGTAGAAGCAGTATTGATATGATGCAGCATTGAGAAGAGGTAATATTGATAGAGTATGGTATTCATTTATTCAATATTAATCACGGCTTTGATGAATCATATAGCCTTTTTTGCCAGTATCTTGCGACATGTGATATTGATGACCTTTGTACTCCTCTTATAGGCTATGGTGTCATACTTCCAATTTTACTCCAATGTCATGCCTTTGTCATCATTCAATATTGATGATTTGCGACATCAACGAAGTGAGGCATAAATAAGATGCATTATTAATGATAAAGGAGGCTTCATAAATAAGGCTGTTGACGTCATCATAAACTAAGGACTCCTCGATGGCTATTACTTGCTTATGAGAGTCGATATTCATCTTGTAAAACCTTGATCATGCTCTTTTACCTTCCGCTTATCATCTTGGTTTTTGACATTCCATTTATATATCTCCGGCATCACTTTTTAATGTGTGATGCCCTTGATTCTTAAGGTCAACATAGTACCTTAATGCGGCCTTCGACATTGTCTGTTTTCAATTCAATGTTGTATTTTTCTTAGAAATTACGTCAATAACATTTGTCCACCTCCTTATATAAAAGAAGCTTTTAACACTTTAGTGTAAATCAAGAATTTTGCCATCTTTTCTTATTCTTTGCAAAGTTTTCTGTCTAACCTTGTTTGCTTGCAAAACATGAAACAAACCATGATTTTCTTTAGTAGCTCTTAAATTTGATTTTGGATCAACCCTTAAGGATTTTAATAAGATCATAAAGGATCTTTTCTTTGTAATTCAATGTTGCTTTTGAATTATATAGATATACTTGGAGGGGCCAAAAATCCATTTGGCAGCAATTCTACTTAAATGGAATCCCATAGAATTAGGATTAGTAAACTATCTAGAAAAATGATTTCATCGGTCAAATATAATTTTTAAAGTAGAAGTCCAGAAAATGATCCAAAAATATGGTAGGAGGTAAACCATAAACTCTTATGGAAATATTGCGAATTGAAGACCGGAAAACTGTTTGAACAAAAGTCTTGAAAATCCATCTAAGTAGACCAAAGAATCCATTTAGAAATATAATTTTTGAATAATAGAAGAAGACCAAACAAATACATCTCGCACTAATAGAAGACCGAAAAATCCATCTAGCAAGAATATAAGAAGACCAGAAAGTCCATTTGACAATAATAATTTTGAAATAATAGAAGAAAACCATAAAATCTATTTAAAAATAATAGAAGACCAAAAAATCTTACTAGCAATAATGCTTTCTTTCATAGAGAAATCCTTCTTTCTTTGAAGTACAACAGCTCATATTTATAGATCTTCCTCTAGAAGATTGCTTGATTCTTGTTTTGGAGCACAAACGGCTCATTTTTTATTGAGTTCTTTTGCCTCTCTTCAGGCTTTGGACATTAAAGTCCCTTTTCTTTATGCCACTCTTTGGGCTTTGGACGTCTCTGTCCCTTTTCTTTGTGCCACTCTTTGGGCTTTGGACATCTTAGTCTCTTTTCTTTATCACCATCTTAGGTGATGATCTCCACTTGGATTGAACCTCTTATCACCATCTTAGGTGATGATCTCCACTTGGATTGAACTTCTTATCACCATCTTAGGTGATGAATTAGGTCTTTTGTCTAGTGCATTTGGTTAGCTATTTTAAGTAGAACCAAAGATATACCAAACCTCCCTCTATGAGGCGCTTTCGTGATGCCTTAGAGACAATACTAAAGGTTTTTTTGGTTCTTTGGTCAGGTCATCTAAGACGGGACCAAAGGCTTACTCGGTCCTCCCTCTAGAAGGTGCTTTGACCAGGCCACGAAGGTAAGGGTAGAAAGCTTGCAAATGCTTGGATCAGGCCTTTTCAAACAGAACCAAAGGCTTACTCTAACCTCCCTCTAGGAGGTGCTTTATCAAGCCATCTGGGTGGTAACAAAGGCTTTTCTCCCCTTACTACCATCTTTGGTAATGGTTTAGGCTATCCCTTTTATTTTAAGGGAGTCTTACTCCTCAACCATGTAAATATATTTATTTCAACTTCTTTATTCATCTACTATTGGGATATATAGTCATAAATGTTTAGCATTCCATGTTCTTTCTGTTACGTTGTCATTGGATCGGCATAGTCTATAGGTCCATGGTGGGATTATTTTGTGTATGACTAAAGGTCCTTCGCAATTTGGACCGAGCGGTCCATCTGCTGGATTCTTAGTATTTTCCATAACAGTTCGAAACACTAAATCTCTTTCTTGAAACAACCTTTCTCTTAATTTAGAATTGTAATATTTGGATATCCTTCATTGATATTCGGCCATCCATATGGCTGCTTCATTCTTAACTCGTTGATTAAGTCCATGGATTCTATCTTTAATTCTTGATTTTGATAGAATGCATATGCAATCCTTCGATGAGAGGATACTTCAACCTTAATTGGGAACATGGCTTTACATCCATCTCTTAAGGAATATGGGGTGTGCTCTATTGTAGTTTTTGTAGAAGTTCTATATGTCCATAGCACAAGAGGTAGTTCTTCTACCTAATTTCCTTTAGCCTTGTCCAATCGCTTTTTAAGAATGGTCTTAATAGTTTTGTTGAACGACTCCATTAGCCTCGGGATGAGCTACAGACCAAAAGCTCTTGATGATCCCATTTCTATTGCAGAATCATATAAATTCTTTACTTTCAAACTGAGTTCCATTATCATATATTATCTTGTATGGAATTTAAAATCTGGTAACAAATATTCTTGATTACAAACTTGATATATTTTTTGATGTAATATTTGGATGTGGTTCTGCTTCTACCCATTTTGTAAAAAAATCAATGGCCACTACAATGTATTTAGCTCCTCCTTTAGATATAGGTAGCGGTACAATTAGGTAAATTCCTCATATGTCGAAAGACAATGAGCTTGAGACTGAAGTCAATCCGCCTGGTGGCAGATATGAGATCATAGAGAACTTTTGGTACTTTTCACACCTTTTCACATAATAGATGGCGTGATTAGTCATTTAAGTCCAATTTAAGCCTTGTCCCATAACTTTGTTGGCTAATTTTATGTCAGTAGAATGATCACCACAGAATCCTTCGTGTCCTTCTCTTAGTAATTTTGCTCCTGTTTCTGTATTAGCACATCTTAAGTAAGGGAGTGAATATCCTTTCTTATAGAGTATACATTTCATCATGATGAGATTTGGAGCTTAATGTCTTATTCTTCCTTTTTATCTATTGGAAATTTCCATTTATCAAGTATTCAACAATGGGCGTCATCCAGTTGTTCTTATAACGATCATCCGTCTCTAGGTGAACAAATTTCTGTTAGTGCTTCATTTCCATTTTCAGATTCCTCCTTCGCGTATATTATTGCTTGAGATCTGGTTAATACCATAGATTTGTTTCTTGATTCGAGTGCATTCTCTTCTATACTGGAGTTTGCTTGGTAGCCTACCAGTACAATTTGTGTTTCTGGGGCTCCCCGTAAGCTACCCAATTTAGCCAAAGAATCAGCTTGAAAATTCTTCCGTCTTGGTACTTGGTGTACGTAGAAATCCTCAAATTGAGTTAATATTTTTGACATTGTCTTTACATATAAGACCAACTCGGCATTTTTTATCTGATATGTTTGGTTCAATTGATTTACCATTACTTCAAAACCACTAAACATCTCAATCTTAGGGATCTTTAACTTTAGCTAGGGTTAGTCCTGCCACTATTGATTTGTATTCTGCTATATTATTAGTGGTTGGAAATCCCAATTTCATTATGTAATGAAAACGATGCGCATTGGGGGTAATAATCACATATCTCGCTCTAGCACTGTTACCCTGCCTTTTGGTCAAGGCCGGGATATCAACAAATTGGCTAAAAAGGATAGATATCAGGAATGGAGATCGATTGAAAACAAGGCTGCGATCGACATTATCAAAATTTAACCAAGCTCCAATCATGACGAGATCGATTGGCAATGATGAACAAGGCTAGAAAAGGCTACGTTTCAAATTTCAAGTAAATCAGAGTTCGTATGCTCAAGATATGATTGATGCAAATTGAATATTGCTCTCATCCGTTTCCATCATGTTTAGTTCACTTCATATCCGTCAACTCGCAGGCCTTGTTTATATCCACTAAATTTACACTACTTCGAGTCCATCGGGAACGCCCCACTTTGTATCAGTCCATACTCATCCTACTTTGCATCCATCATCACCAGCTAGTTCATATCCATGAAAGAGGCACCACTTCGTATCCATCACATCTACTCCGATTCGTATCCGACGCCTAGTGACATTTCGTATCACTTCCGTTAACGTATAGCTCGTATCGATCATCATTTACATGATTCGTATCAATCGAACAATGAGCGACAAGAAGCATGCCACCCACGAGCGATACGAGGCAATACCTAAAAGGTATCGATACGAAGTGTTTAAATCTATAACGATACGAATCGGAGTAGAGACTATCGATACGAAAAGGCTATTGGATCATCGAAATGAAGTAAGCATCCCTAGATCAATGCAAAGCATGAAGCGCATCAGGTTGATATGAACGAGGCACAAATGAGTGGATGACTTGGTCACTCAACACGAAAAGTGGATCGATCCAGAAATTTAGTGCCACGTCACCATCATATGATCGACACAAAGGGATTGATATGAACCGTATCAATATAGCCAACCACATAAATCTAAATTTGCATCGATCATAAATCACAATCCACAAGTCCAAATATTACCAAATTTTCACAGGAGCTTACGCACAACCACAAGAATGTTCACGAACGATCTCGACTCGACTGGGCAAGATTTTGGTCGATACGAATCTCGTTCGTATCGATTATGGATCGACTCGAAATCACCAAGGATTGAGAACATGGGCCCGCACATGTGAGAGAGGGAGTCTACCAAGATCTGGGCGAGATATTTACAGCCTACGCCTTTAAATAGCAGTCCTGGAGCTTCAGAAAAGTGATCTTCTGGTTCTTCTACACTGCTACTCTGCCGAACTCCACTGTAATTCAATTATTATCAACTATGTTCTTGTAATCGACGAGTGATTATCAATAAAATATCAACTCTTCAAAGTAGACGTAGGCCGGAGATAGCCAAACCACTATAAACCTTGCGTCTTTACTGCATTCCTTTTAAATTTTGTGTGTTCACATTTATTTTCTCTACGTATTTGCTATTTATGCTCTGTGATTGTAAACAGGTGCTTTCGTCGGCAATTGGGTGTTTGTGACCAATTTTGGTGCAAACAAGCACCTTGCTTGTCTGAAACTCCATCCACAAACAACTATCATTTAGGCTTTAAGTCCTTCTCCTTTTCTGATTGTTCTTTAATGAACCTCGTACATTAATTAACAACATCTCCTGGTTCTTGTCCTTTGATCGACACTCGTGTTGGAAGTTCAATATCATATTGGTTGAGCTCTGCTCCCCACTTTACCAATATGCTTGATGTTTCGGGTTTATTTAAAACTTGCTCGGGTGGGAAGCTCGTTAAGACCTTAATCGAATATGCATGAAAATAAGCCCTTAGCTTTCGTGCTATGAGCATCAAACGGTATGCCAATTTGTCAATGAGTAGATACCTAGTTTCTACATCCTTAAGCCTTCTACTTGTATAGTTGTTTGTACAAAAATTCGGCACAACACTGTTCGAAAATATTTAAAGAGATAAAAATGAAGAATAGAAATGTAAAAAGAGGGTTATCTAACAAACACTTCAAAAGCAAACGATAAAAACGCGCAGAAACACAATGATTTAGAGTGGCTCGGCATATGGCCTACGTCCACTATGAAGTTGATGATTTTATTGATATTCACTTGCTGATTACAACTGACTACAACGGATTACAGTGATGAAATTCGAGCACATTAGCAGCCTTGAAGTATAAAAATGGCTTCGGCAGAATCTGGACGTCAATGAGCCAAAAGATCGCCTTTCTGTAGGCTCTGGGGTGCTGTTTATAGGCGTAGGATGCAAATATCTCGCTCATATCTTGGAAGACCTCTTCTGGCATGTGAGTGGGCCCACACGATCGATCCCACGCGATTTCGACTGGATCCGTGATCGATGCGAACGAATTTCGTATCGATCAAGATTTGACCCGATCGAGTCGAAACTTGGCATGAACATTCTTTATGATGTACGTAAGCTCCTGTGAAAATTTTATAGTATTTGGACTTGTGTATTGCAAGTTATGATTGATGCAATATTGCATTTTCTTTAGGCAGACCAGTTCGTATCGGTCATTTCGAATCGATGCTGAGCACGTGCCTGTGAGTTGAGGTGGCGCTTGAATTTTGGATCGCTCCGCTTTCGATGCAATGTTGACTGAGTCATTCCAAGGTTTTTGCCTTTTTGTATCGATCGCCGTTGCCTTTTCCATATCGATCATATTACGTTGCTCGAATCGATTGAATGCATCTTACTTCGCGTCGATCTTTTGCATACCACTTCGTATCGAGGAGAGGTGTTGGTCTCGTATCGATCTATGGTCGATCGATACGAAGCATGTTGAAACTTAATCGATACGAACAAGACACTCGTGTTTCAAATGGATACGAAGTAGACCGTCTTTGATGGATACGGACAAGATAGTTGCGTGGCGATGGACACGAATAGATAGATATGAACCAAGATCACCCGATGGATACGAACTAACGAATTTTGATGGATTCGAACAAGGCTCTTCTACGATGGATACGAAGAAGATCATCCTTGATGGATACGAACTAGACAACTGCCGATCGATATGAAGTGGAGCACGTTCGATGGTGGAGTCGAATAGATTGATACGAACAAACATATTCCTTTGATGGATACGAACTAGTGCACTTTGATGGATGCGATTGAGGTGATTTCTTTTATTCGCATAGATCATAACTTGAGCATACGAACTCGGATTGACTTGAAATTTGGAACGTTGGCTTTGATAGCTTTGTTTGTCATGCCTTGTCAATTATACCTTGATCCGGACTTGAGCAAAATTTATCGATATCCATAGCAAACCTGCGTATAACCGGTCTTTGGGACAGACTGTCCTTGGTTGCCGGTTAAATTCTTGGCATCACGTCCTTGCCAAAAGGCGTGATAACATTTTCCTTCCAAAGTATGTCTTGTGTAAACATGACGTGCTTTGGAAAGCGTCCATCCTCACTCTGAATAGATCCATCTAACTTGTTAAACAGTCATCGGATTTTCATTGGAAGTTGCAATCTTTGATTGATCCACAGACACATAAATTATGAACTGTAGATTATTTTACTGTGTGTCGTTGTAACTAATCGCTTTATGATACTGATTATCTATTTGTAGTTGTAATTGTACATTGGGTGGGCATTTGACCTGTAAATTTTGAAAATTGAAAATTAGTCCGACATACATGCATATATGTTAACCTGTCTCTCGTTAACGTTCACACGTTAAAAATTCATTGTCAGTTTTCTCATATCGAATTCTGTATCGATCCTCTCATGAATCGATGTGAAATTTAAGTTGTAACAACACTTGATGGTTGTTTTGGAACCCCCCTTTGTATCGATCCTCTCCTGGTTCATTGTAAAAGGTCAAAGGATTGGTCTCGTATCGATGCAATCTGCATTTATGGATACAAATTAAACACTTTGTATCGATGGATATGAGCTTCGATGGATGCGAAATTGTCATTTCATCTCGATAAAACTTAGTAGTTCCAACAGGCCTTTGCGGTGTCTTTCGTATCGATGATCATGAATCCTTACAATCTTTCAAAGTGAGGGATACGAATGAGTGAGTTCATGTCCATAAACCAATGAGGGATACGATCAGAGCAACTGGTCCCCCGTGTATTATTCGCATCGATGGATATGAGTCTTTAGAGGTTGCGACTTGACGGATTCGAATAGTGGATACAAATAGGGTGGTTCGTATCAATAGGATGTGATTCGATGGATGCGAATACCATATATCTTATCGATAAGATGAAGAACCGGTTGGGATCGGTCTTAACGACCGGGCGACGAACCGTTTTTCTTCATTTTGTGGGTCCATATATAAGTGTTTTGTATTTGGAAGATTCACACTTGCCCATTTTTCCTTGGCTTTTATATCGACTAGAAAACTTGAAAATAGAACCTTGCCTTTGAATCGAACCAAGCTCTTAGTCCCTGTCTTTAAATCGCTCAATTGTTCGAGAAAAGAACGCCCTCTTCTTCGAACCCATCAACCCGCTAATTCCGCGGATCGCTTCTTCTAAGTAATTAACCTATATCAGTCGACTTTAAATGATGGGACTCAAATTCTTATGCCATTTGATATGCCTTTGTGACTGATTTTGGCGATGCGGCGGTCATGGATGGCTGGAACATGGTCGAGGCAAACTGGAATGGTACTTTGAGAAGCTTGGGGAAGAAGAAAGGCAGAGGGATACGAAGGATTTCGCGGAAGGGTTAGCTGGCCTTGAACTCGTACCGATAAGAGAAGAGGGGTACAGTGTGTTTGTATCGTTCCGCTAAGAATGATTCGTATCGATCGGGAACCGAGGGTTTCGTGGAGGAGTTTTATATCGCTCCTGGATTCATGTTGTTTCGTATTGATCATTTTCTAACGTTTGGATCGACATGAAGTGACGTAAAGTCGATCGATACGAAACTTTGTAATGTGATCAATATGAATTGATGCATAGGCGATTAATACTAAACCTTGTAGCGTGATCGATATGAATTGATGTACGGGCGATCGATACGAACTGCTTCTTCTCATCTTTGATGTGAGTTGTCCATGCAGAGATCGATCTAAGTCCGAACCTGATAGAGATGAAATTCTTTACATATTCGAATATCTAACCCCGATGAGCTTCTTCCTTGCATAAATGGGCTTAAACATCTTCATATTTAACTACCTTTCGAAGCTCGTCGATGGAACTATAACCTAACCGAACTTATTAAACTTTAACTAGGATCGGTCTCTAACGTCTGGATCGCACAGTTGTGACAATCAGCGATGATGGTCACTCCAGTTGAATTTTGAAATCTCGTCGTTTGCATTATTTTCTCAAATAATATGTAGCACTGCACTGCACAACACACTCATGCACTTCACACCGGGGAATACATGGGCTTATTACCGCCTAATAATGGTTTTTCATAATTTAGTCATGGAGTCTACAAGCTCACAACCGTAGGAAATTCAGAGTTCACTTCCCCTGACGATCGAGATATCGGCCATCGTGGCGAAGTTATAGATCCAGCCCTGGATGAACTACCGGGCGCTACTACTGTCAGTAGTCCACCAGATTCTGTGCCATATTACGTTTTTGAAGACATGCTGGGAGGCATGGCTTGTCATTGGATGATGTGCTATTGCCGGACCAAACAATAGACGGTATTTCACACCGGAGGGGTTTACTGCCTTCAATCGCCATGCACGTACAGCAGGAAAACTTCCTCTATTTAACCAATACATTAGGGAAGTGTTATCTTTCTTTGGAATCGCTCCATCTTAATTACACCCTAATGGATATGCTTTGTTGAATAGCCTATTCATTGTATTTATAGAGCATCTCTTCCGGCCACCGACCCCGCTTAAAATTAGATACTTATTCAATATCAAGAGCCAGGGAGGTAGCCCTTCATTTACGTTTGTGGAAGCGGTTAGGAATTATCAAGTGGTAACGGGGTCCTGGACCAGGTTGAGTTACCTTAAAACGGAATGGTTTTATGTTTGCTACCCCTACAGGATTCGCCAACCGATGGTTATTCAGACGTAAGTACCGCAGTCTTTTCAAGTAGTTAACAAGGTGATCATAACTGATGTCAAACTAATATCTCCTTTTCTTTAAAGCTGTAATTCCATGACCCAAAGGTGTGCATTTTAAGGAGATAGTACGGGTCTCCAAGAAGTTCTAAATAAAATGAGGGACATCGATTCGGTTCTAACAGACAGGAATTTGAGAATCGTCGGGTTAATCGAGCGTAGCCAAAGTATAAGGCTAGAGGGAACACTAAGGGCTACCTCAAAGAAACGAGTGAAACATAAGATGCCCAGAGTTGTTATAATTGAATGGGTTGATTCAGAAAGAACATCCACCGACGATGAACATGCAGCCGGGCCTTTTGACGTCCTTCAGGATTCCGTAGGAAAGAGAAAAGGCAAGGCAGCTGCTTTCAAACGCCCTAATCCTTGAGATGGAAATCTGTGGTCGTGTCTTTTCCTGTTCCTAGGATTAGAATTTCGGGGACCCTTTCTCGTAAGTGGAAAACCTTTTCAAAAGGCTCACCGATATTCCAATTCCGAAATATGTGTCACTTCAACATGATGTCGGTTGGAGGACCTTCAGCATGCTTTAGACTTAAGCGAATCTCTTCCCACTAGTGTGGACGACATTTCCGGTTGGTCGGGGGGTTGCACATGCAAACACACTTCATGGCACTGCATGATTTCCGATCGCAAGCTGTTTACTTCAAGAGATTACTAACTTTCTTCTCTTACTTTACAGGTATAATGTCTGGACACGGGTCGATGTTGGGGAGTCTTCGCTCAGCTCGTCGATCTTCTACATACTATGACTCATGTACGAGAAAGGCAGAGAGGGATTATGACCGTGGATATTCCAGCCAAGAAAGATATGATGGGGATAGGGAAAGGGGTTACAGACATAGATCCCGATCGTGTTTTCCACCTCCTAGAATTCCTACACACTCCTCGAGCTATGAAAAACAAACTGTAGAGCCTCCCCACCAGAAACCGTCATCCCAATCCTCTATGCCTAAATCGTACCATCGTAGACACGAGGCCGAAATTCCTATTGTCTTTGAATAGGCTATTACCAAGCCCACTGGAGAAGGGGATATTAGAATCGCACAATTGGAGAGGGATTTCCCCAATATCTGCTTTGATGGCTACATCTTCCCTCCGCACTTAAAGAGAATCCCAGAAGAGGCAGAGAACACGATGCATAATTATATTCACGACATCTATTCTCAGTATAAGGAGTGGACGAAAGCCGTAGAGAAAGCGTCGAAGCTGGCCTTTGAGCAGGCAACCACCATAGAGAAATTAGAAAACGAGGTCGGTCAGAAGGATCGAATTATCCAAGTGCTTAACACTGAAGCTAAATCCTACTGAAAGTCGGAAATAGAGGCATCTCAAAAGGCTGACGAGGCGAACTTAACCACAGAGAGGATGAGGCAGACAAACTATGCCCTAGTGGAGGAGATGGGCCATCAGAACACCACCGTCATTGCCGAACGGGATACGGCTCTCAAAGAACTTAACGAGCTTAAAGCCTAATTCTCCGAGATTATCAAGGATAGGGATGAACCAAATTGCGCAGCCCAGGAGGCATGTGAGCAGGCCATAGTGCTCCGAGGTGAACGGGATGCGGCAATGGATAAAGTCCGTGTGGTAGAGACCGAGGTTGAGGAGAGGGTCTGAACGATGAAGTCCAGGCTAGAGGCGGATATCGAAGATCTTCTCATCACTTATAATACTAATGTGCTGAAGCATAGGAACCTAGCCTGGCTTGAAAATTATCTGGTACATCTTCACAATGCCTTGGGCCGATTGGTTGAGGAAGAGAAGGCGGTGCATCCGAGTGAATCAATCGACGAGTTTGAGCTTGAGAATCGTATACTAAACGAAGATGAAAGAAAGATTCTCCATGAGTCAATGATTTCACACGAAAAGGACAAGCTCGGTGCCCAACGATCGGAGGTTGGAGAAGGTTTAGGTGTTGATCATCACGATGCTAGTCTTGAGATTCCTACCATAACCCAATCTGAATCTGCACCAGAGGATGATCCCAATTCTGTACCTGCTTACAATCCGAAACAACCACAGTTATCTCTGGGTAGAGAGCACACTTCTGAAGTCGTTTAGCCATCCACGAGCCAATTAAGGAAGGTATTCTGAACATTCTTCATACGTGTTCAAAATAAGGAGCTTGATTTGAAGTTGTTTACTAACAGTCTTTCTTTTTCCCTATCCAGTGACTGGAGTTACATCGACTGAGCCTCCTGCAACCCAAGAATTGCATCAAGCATAAGAGGCCATCATTACTGAGGCGACCACCACAACAACGACAACAATGATTGTTGGAAGGCAAAGGTGAACACTCTCTTTTGACGAACTGATGATGGAGGAACTTCTCAGTCGTCACAGTGACCCTTTTACGGACCTACCATTTGTTATGGGTGGAATCAAATCTGCTACTAGCTCTTTGATGCCGACCACCGATGCCTGCAGCGAGGCTTAAGAAATTCATGATGAAGAGATATTAGCTGAAATCGAAGCTGAAATGAAGGAAGCAGCTCATGGCAGTAGTTCTCGAGGTGTAATGGAGGCACCTGGCCCGGCTCCACTAAAAAAGATATCACCTGGTGGTACAGTTATCGATACCAGCGTGTCCATCCCACCTCCTGTAGTGGATCCGACCCCTCCGACTCCGCCTGTAGGAAGTATTCCTATTCATTTGAGCTCGGAGGAGGAGGTAGATATAATGCCACTTACTGGAGACCAGCCGTCGAAAGGAAAAGGATCAAAGCGGAAAATCACTAGCAGCTCCAGTGGGTTCACACCAAAGAAGAAGCCGAGGAAGAAGAAAGAGTAGATAGGCCTCTTCGGCACATTTTTGAGTAGATAGGAATTTGCTTTTAGCTTTTGTAGGCCATGTATAGATGTGGGTTCGGCCCTTGCTATTAGGAATTTTGGAAATAACTTGTACATGAATTTCTTCCATAGATGGTTGAAATGAAACTCTTTTTTGGCTCTAATCCAATTATTGTTTGTTGGCTTAAGTGTTCTAATATTTGAATTCCAGTTCAGTCCACCTATGAAGTTCCAACTTTTAAGTCGATTATTTTTTATGTCAAGTCCGGAAATCATGAGCACGAGTCATGACCGAGAGTTAAGTTCAACTATGATGTTGCATTGCTTCAGTCAATGATTGACACTTAAGTTCTGCCCCCACTTTCAGGGATGAATTGTAAAGATCGGCCAGCGACTGCACTTCGCCTTCATTTCATAGGGCTTAACATCGTTGAATCGATGCTGAAACAAGTGAAAGTTGAGTGGTCGAATCACACTTGCTCACTTCTCAATGATCACATCCGCACTCCGGTGATTTGCATTTGTAAGTCGAGGTCGATCACGCCTGTTTAAGTTTTAAGTATATGTCCACAATCTAGGGACTTAAGTTAGTTTACGAGTAGTCATTCACACCCGAGTTATGTTTATACTCTGATCACACTCTTGAGACTAAGAGTTATTTGCGGTCGATTCCCTGGTTCGCACTCTAGGAATCCGAAGATAGTCAACCTTTGCACCCCAGCTCGCACTCTGGGAACTTGAAGTTGGTTGATGTATATGCTCCAACTCACACTCTAGGAGTTTTGAGTCGACGTTTATACTCCAACTCGCATTCTAGGAACTCGGAGTTGGTGTTTATACTCTAGTTCTCACTTTGGGAACCTAGAGTTGACATTTATACTCTAATTCGCACTTTGGGAATTTGGAGTTGACTAACAGAAGGTCAATCACATATGTTTAGGCTTTTAGGATTTCGTTCGCACTTCGGAAACGATGGATTTATCAGGATCGTGGATGGTCGATTCGCATCCACCCCGAGTTCACAAGTGAGGTCGTTAGATGGACGGGTCCATCCTCCTCGAACTTGGTAAGGATACGGTCGAAGTCATTAGGTGGACGGGTCTACCCTATTCGAAACCGCATTTATAAGTTTATACTCCAGCTCACACTCTGGGAGACTGAAGTTAGTTAAAGGATTGTCGTTTATCAATCCTTCTTTGGCTTCAGTGTGATGACTTGCCCCCGATCTCTATTTTCACTTAGTGAGTGACCGGTCATATCACGGTCACTTCTTATTTGAATAAATCCCACCATAGGATGGAACTTAGCTCTTCGTGCATCGTGATGGTGGTATAACACATTCAGTAAATCACAACTCTGGCTCGAAGAGATGCATTTTATTGCTGAAATAAGAAAATATGGCAAAGTCAATTGCCTTATTACAGATTCAAATTTCGAAATGTAGAAAAAAATTGCAGATGGAAAATTGACTAAAATAAATAAAGCCTGTCATGTGTAGTAGCGATGGAGACTTTCGTTGTTCCAGGCTCTTAGCAAAGTAAGACCTCAATGGTCGGTAACTTGAATGTGCCATCACTGACTTTTCGTTCAACCACATACGGTCCTTCACGAGTTGGTTTCATGTGCAAATGACCCGGATAGATTCTTTTAAGGACGAGACCATCGAGTTCAAAGGTTTGGGGTCGGACCTTGGCGTTGTATAATCAGGCGACCCGACTTCGGTTTGCGGCTGCCTTCAAATCAGCCTCTTCGTGCTTCTCATCCAGCAAATCCAATGATTCAGCAAGTAGCGTGGCAATTGTCTTCGGATCATAATAAGTCACACGATGAGAAGGTACTTCCATCTCAACTGGAATAACGGCTTCTGAACCATAGGATAGAGAGAATGGAATGTCTCTGGTGGTGGACTTGTGGCCTCGTAAGCCCGTAAAGCCATAGGAAGTTCATTAACCCACTTGCCCTCAGCCTTCTCCAGTCGTTTCTTCAAAATAGACTTGATAACCTTATTAGCAGCGTCAACCTGGCCATTCGCTTAATGGTGTGCAACTGCAGAAAATTTCTTCTCCATGTGGAATCGTTGGCAGAAATCCTTGAATTCAACACTGTCGAACTGGGTTCTGTTATCAGTGATGATGGTATGTGGGAGACCAAACCGGCAGATAATGTTGCGGACTACAAAGGTGATCACCTTCTTTGTCGTGATTGTAGCAAGAGGTTCAGGTTTGGCCCATTTCGTAAAGTAATCACTGCGACGATGGCGTACTTCGCACCTCCTTTGGCCAAAGGTAGAGAGCCAATGATATCGATGTCCCATACTGCAAATGGCCATGGGCTGACCATTTAGGTTATCTCTCTAGGTGGGGCTCTAGGAATTCGAGCATGCTTTTGACATCTATCGCATTTCCTGGAGTAACCTGCTGCATCGCGGTTTACAGTCGGCCAATAATATCCGTATTAGAGTACTTTCTTAGCGAGAGCTTTCCCTCCAGTGTGATCGCACATTCTCCTTCGTAAACATCATGTAACACTCGCTTGATTTCTTCGTGGGCGATACACCGGAGTAGAGGAATAGAGTACCACTTCTACACATGACTCCATTCTGAATAGTGAACCATGCAACTTTTTGAAGAGTCTGTCTCTTCTCACTCCTGTGTTCGGGAAGCGTTCCATGCTCGATGTAATTTCGAAACGGAGTCATCCACGACTCCTTATCGGGAGTAATTTTAAATATTCAGTCTGTCTCCGTCTGATCAATGCTTGGGGAAGATAACGTTTCCATAGGAACGAGTCCCATTTGATGTGATTCGCCCGTACTTGCTAACTTTTCCAATGAACCAGCCTTTTGATTGCGTTCATGGGATATGTAGAAGATGGCATAATAATCAAATTGATTTGGTATCTCCTGGACTCGAGCTAGATAAATAGCCAGTCTTCGATCCTTTTCCTGATATTCCCCTCGAACTTGACATACAACTAATTGAGAATCATAATAAATTTCCATAGCAATGATTCTCAAATCTCGGGCGAGTTTCAATCCGGCAAGTAAAGATTCATATTCAGCTTCATTATTGGTCACATGAAAATCAAACTTTAGAGCACAACATATGGACCGACCTTTGGGGGTTTCAAGTACAACTCCAGCACCCAAGCACCGATCCTTTGATGCACATCAGTATGCAGCTTCCAGATATACTCGGGAGATTCACTAGTTTTGGACAAGTCCTCTGGGATGGTAAATTTGGCTATGAAATCCGCTAGGACTTGTCCTTGAATAGCTCGCCTTGGAGTTTAAGTAATATCAAACTGGCTCAGTTCAATATTCCATTTGAGTAACCTACCAGATGTTTCGGGCCGCGTAAGAACCTGTCATAATGGCTGATTGGCATAAATAGTGATAGGATGAGCATGGAAATACGGATGAAGCCTCCTTGAGTCAATAACGAGACAGTAAGCCAACTTCTCTAGCTTTAGATAATTTCTCTCAGCTTCGGTCAGCAGTTTACTAATATAGTAATTTGGTTTTTGCGCTTGATCTTCCTCTCGAATTAAGACAGCACGGATCACGTTTTCTGATACCGCCAGGTAGACGAACAACTTTTCGTGATCAATAGGCTTTAACAAAATAGGTAGTGTGGAGAGATGCTAAATTAGTGCTCGGGATGTGCCTTCACACTCCATGGTCCATTCAAAGTTTCATTTCCCTTTTCAGATCAGATCAAAGAAAAGAATGCACTTATTGGTGGATTTTGAACTGAACCTGCACGGTGCTGCTACTTTCCCTTTAAGGCTCTAGACTTGTTTTATAGTTCTCGGAGTTTCAAGATTTCTGATCGCCTAGATCTTTTCGGGATTAGCTTTGATTCCTCGAGCGTTGACTATAAACCCAAGGAATTTTCCGTATGCGAACCCAAAGTGACATTTTAGTGGGTTGAGCTTCATTCTGTACTCTCGGAGGATATTGAACATTGATTCCAAGTCTTTAATATGATCAGTGGAAAAATGCGACTTCACAAGCATGTCGTCTACATACACCTCCATGGTCTTTTCGATCTAGTCAGCAAACATTCGATTGACTAATCGTTGATAAGTAGCGCCAGCGTTCTTGAGTCCGAAAGGCATGACCCTATAACAGTAAAGTCTTAGATTAGTTATGTAGCTGGTATGTTCCTGATCGAGTAAGCACATGGGTATTTGGTTGTAGCCAGAATACGCATCCATGAAGGATAAGAGTTCATGCCCAGCTGTTGAGTCTACGAGCTGATCAATTCTTGGAAGTGGGAAACTATCTTTAGGACAAGCTTTGTTTAGGTCTGAGTAATCAACAAATGTTCTCCATTTCCCATTCGGCTTCCGAACAAGTATAGGATTTGATACCCATTCTAGATTAACGCATCTCGGATAAATCCATTTTCTTTAAGCTTTTCTACCTCTTCTTTAAGGGCGACATATCTCTCTGGATCCATACCACGCCTTTTCTGTTTGACCGGGATATACCGTGGGTTAATATTCAAAGTGCGGCTCACGATGTCCGACAAGATCCCACACAGGTTAGAATGCGTCCAAGCAAATACGTCGAGGTTCGCTCAAAGAAATTCAACCAATTCCATCTGTGTCTACTGAATTACTTGAGATCCAATCTTTACCATCTATGGATCGTTATCATCATCGATCGGGACATGGATTGTCAGTTCGGCCAGGGAAGCTTGACTGTCTTTAGTTTCATCTTCGCTTTCAGTATCTCTCGAGTCAAGATCCCTGTGGAGTTGGTTGGGGTGCCTAGGCACCAATTGTCAATTATCAGCAAAACGGACGTAGAGAGATTCCTCTACACCCTTTCCTTTCTCTTTTCGCTGCACACCGCGCAGCTCAGCAACATAACAGGCTCGTCTAGCAGGCGCTGATCTCCTTGAACAACTCTAACCCCATGATCGGTGGGGAATTTTAGAGTCAAGCACCATGGGGCAATGGCTGCCCTGAATTCAGCAAGGGTCGGTCAGCCCAAGAAAGCGTTGTAAGGGGAGTCTATGTCCAACACAACAAACTGCAGTATCCGAACTCTCCGGCATTCTCCTACTTCTAATTCTACTAGTAGTTCCACTACTCTAGTAGTTATAGTAGTGCTTCCGTTGAAGCCAAGAATGCGAGATTGACAAGGCTTCAAGTCTTTAGCTTCCGTTTTCATTTGAGTGTATGCTCTCTTAAATAAAATATTTTCAGAGCTTCCACTGTCAATCAAGATCCTCTTCATCCAAGTAGGACCTACTTAAGCTGATATGACCAGTGGATCGATGGTGGAGGCTTCGATCTTATCAGCGTCTCTATTTCGGAACATGATGTCATCAGTCATCATCTTCTGTTGCTTGGTCGGAGCCCCATCATCACAACTACTACAACATTTAAAGTCTGCATGCCTAATAGAGCTGGCATACGACTCTATTTCCCTCCTGCTTCAGTCTGCCGGATGAGGACCACCACTCATAGTATTTATTACTAACCTCCCACCGATATGAGCGGGTTCCTCCTATCTCACCAGATAAGGTACGTAATTCTGAGTCAATGGGCCCGCACCTCCAGACTACGAGGCCCGCACAAACTGTTCCAACTTCCTTTCTCTAATCAACTTCTCAATGAGATCTTGTAAATGACGAAACTCATTTGTATTGTGGCCATAACTCTCATAAAACCTTCAAAATTTCCCTGTTTGGATCTGCCTCTCTAATGATGGCTTCGGAGTAGGCTTCTTGTACTGGATAATATTGCAGGTTTGTAGATATACATTCTTCAGCAACGTATTCAAAGGAGTGTAATTATCAAACATAGGAGCTCTATGTGGTAGACCACGATTTTGATCTTTTTTTTGTTTTTATTTCCAATATCCCTTTGTTGATTTTGCTTGTTTTGAATGTTTAACTTCACCTTTTGGGAACTCTCCCCGGTTTGTTTAATAGCAATATTACTCTGAATTCCTTTACCACTAGGCCCCACGTCATCCTTCTTCCTAGATATTTCACATCCTCCCTTCTCAAGAACTATGCTACTTTGGAACAGAAACGGTCCAATGATGTTGGAGGCTTCCTAGCCAACCAATTTTCGAACTCGGAATCTGGATCAGTCCTCTTAGTCAATGCCATCAAGATAGAGTGGTCATTGGGATTGCTTATCTCTGCACACGCAGCATGAAATCTCTCTAAATTGCGTGTAAGTGTCTCTCCAAGAGCTTGAGTGACAGTAGACAGAGTATTAACATCCTTCGGCCTTGCAACATGCATCCAAAACTGCTCAACAAACTTGGTTGCCAGTTGGCCAAAAAAAGAAATAGATCAGGATGGAAAACGCCTGAACCACATAGTTGCTATGCCTCCCAGAGTGATCGGGAAGTTCGACATTTAACTGCATCATCAGCCCATGCGACATTCATCAACCACTCATACTTCAGGATGTGTTGATTGGGATCAAGACTTCCTTCATAGTATGGTAAAGCCGGCATCCTGAATTGTCGAGATGGTTCAGCGTAGAGTATTTCATCGGTAAAGGGAGTATGACACCGGGAGATTCCCCAGTCGTCATTTGTGCGACCCTGACTCTCAGGATCATCTAACGAATCATCGTCGGTATATCCGGCATCCAGACATTCTATGCACGTTGAGCTAAGGTGTGGTCAGGATCCATAATACGAGGCTAGACCGGACACGATCGACGGTCCATGCCTCGCCTCCTTGGTTCCAAGTCTTCGGGGATGTAGGGTTCAGGAGTACGTCCCTACTGACGATGGTTTAGATTTGGTTGATTCCGGGCATCAACCCCTGGTTCAACAGTGGCGGTAGTAGCGCAGATGTCTGTGGTATAATAAGGAACAGTAACTCCCTGGGAGGAGGGTCCAGTCTGGTAGCTGGATGATGGGCCAACTCTTGGGTTGATGTCTGGTGGCTTGGGTGTAGCTCATTTCCAGTCGTAGGCCTATAGATCTATGATGGTAGTTGGATGAAGCTAAACTTTCAATGGATGAGTAGGAGGCATGATCCCTCCTGGATCTCCTACGCCTTTGGCGGTTTAGCTGATTAGTCAATCTGCATTAGTGCGCAGTTGTTCAGTAAGTTGTTGTCAACTCTGTGTCAACTCTTGAAGTAGCATCTGAAACTCTTGTCTAGTGACAGGGCCTGATGGATATGACGGTCTGGCAGCATTCTGGTTGGATGGAGGCAGTTATACGGGATTCTGTTTGTCCAACCTTCTTGATCTACAGCTGTAGAGGCGGTCCTTGTGCTAACCATGGTGGATGATGAAGTCCTTTCGAAGATTTGGTGCAAATCTGAATAGGTTAGAAGGATTCACAACTTAAGATCTGGATCTTCTTCTTAGATTCATGCAATCCGGTATTGACAGTAGATCCAAAGAGCAGGAGAAAAATTTTGTTTTCTCAGTGAAAGCACCAAAGTGTTTGTATCAAAATTGGGCACAACACTCTTTGAAAGTATTTGAAGAGATAAAAATGAAGAATAGAAATGTAAAAGGAGGATTATCTGACTAACGCTTCAAAAGCAAACGATAAAAACACGCAGAAACACAATGATTTAGAGTGGTTCGGCGTATGGCCTACGTTCACTATGAAGTTGATGATTTTATTGATATTCACTTGCTGATTACAACTGAATACAACGAATTACGGTGATGAAATTCGAGTACAACAACATCCTTGAAGTATAAAAATGGTTTCGACAGAGTCTGTACGTCAATGAGCCAAAAGATCCCCTTTTTGTAAGCTTTAGGGTGATATTTATAGTCATAGGATTCAAATATCTTGCTCGGATCTCAGGAGACCACTTCTGCCACGTGAGTGGGCCCACGCAATCGATCCTATGGGATTTCCACTCGATCCGTGATCTATATGAACGAATGTCATATCGATCAAGATTTGACCCAATAGAGTCGAAACTTCGCATGAACATTCTTTATGTCATACCACTACAACAAAACAATCATATTACACCCTTTCATTTACAACCAGTAAAAATTGGTGGTTGTAACAGGTATTTTTTAACAACTATTTTATTTCAGCAGTTGTAATAGGTATTTTATAATGACTGTTCTATTTCAGCAGTTGTCATTAAAGCACTTTTAACAACTATATTTGTACATCGGTTGTTAAATCTATTTTTAGCAACCATTTTCAACAGCTGTACCCAGTATTATATTTCATCAGGTTAACATGTTAATAGAGATTTTCGTTCTCCTTCCTTTCATTTTTTTGCCGCCCAGTAAAACAACTAAGGATGCCAAAAAAACCTAAATCACTCTCCCTCGTTTCATTTCGTTTCCCTCCTTTCAATAATTTCCTTCAAATTAATCGCAGATTCTATCACTGACCGCAGATTGTAATCGATCCAAAAAACCCTGAATCTTCGCCTTCGCTGATTGCATATCGCAAGTATCACTCCTAAAGCTCGTCGCTTGTACTCATTCCAGAAAACCCTGAAAAACCCTAGATCGCAGACCGCTCATACTCGTCGCTCGTCATCATCGTCGCTGCTCGTAGTCATCGTCGCCGCTCACAATTCATGCTTGCTTTGCTGGTTGTGTACTTTTCTAAGCTGCCGCTGTTTTGGTATGTTGTGTCTTTTGGTTTGTTCTTTGATAATTTTAATTGTAGTTGTTTAAGTAAAAATAGTAAAATTATGATGTCGATGTTATTTTGAGAATGTGCTATGTATAATACAAAGATGAGAAATCAGAATATATTTTTCTACTCTTGGTTGGTCGTCTCACCCTTTGGATCGTGATTGATGGCTGTGAAAGCTCTGAAGTAGTTGTCGAAGATAAGACGCTTGGATAAATGTCTCTGAGAACTTTTCTTTGCAACTTGTTAAAATGTCGTTGAAGCATTTGCTAAAATATTAGTCTAAACCATATGAGAAAATAGTATGATGTCAGGAAAAATTAATCAGCAATTACAGTTGAATTGAATTTTTTTTTAAAAAGAATGGAGACTCAATAGAAAAGAAACAAAAGATCAAGAGAAAAAAATCCCTAAATGAATCACCCAACTAGTATTCTGCCAAAAAATAAAAAATAAAAAAACTTATGCCGTTGAAGTCTGTTTTATGCAATATCATTTAGAGATCATAATTAACTTCTCACTCATGCTGAATAACTCTAGTCTCTGAACTGTGATTACAAGGCTAAAATGGATAGCTCAATTAAACTTCAATCTGATCCAATACACTACATTTTCTAAAGGTCTGAAATCAAAAAATAATATATTCAACTGAATTTACTCTTCTAAAGATCAAGTGGTTAAATAAAAAAAAGATATGTAATAAGGGATAAAAATTATATCTTGAAGTTAGATTTTTACCAAAGACAAAAAATGAACATACTTGTTTTCACCTCTTTAAGGCTATAAAATCACTAAAGACTAGAGTACTACAGATGCAATATAGCTGCGGAAGGTAGCTTCATTTGGTAAAAAAGAGTATGGGCCTTACATATCTTCTAAATAATGCAGCACATATTCATGTGTGGAAGATAAGGGATGTTTCATTGCGTATTCATTGGATAGGAAGACATTCATGCTTCCTTTTGATGATAAAATAGTTACTCTATATATCCTATGAAGAGTTTGTGCTACCACGTAACTGCCCAATCAACCTTCATTTTGATGCTGAGTTTTTGGGATACATTTTATGTTTACTTCAAATAAAGTAGTTTAAAGCTGTTGAGAATTTTTGTTAGAAATTGTACTGAAAAATCATCCTTTTTCAGTTTGTATGCAATTGTTAGGATCAAATCTACCAGCTTTTTATAGTTCCTGAATATTCTTTATGCAATTTATACATACCACGGTATACTGTTAATCAAAATTTTGTTATAGAAATGGAATTAATTAAATTAGCAGCTTAAGGATTTAATATCAGGAAAATCATCATATCCTTTGATATTGTTAATTTTCATACAGAGTAAATGTTCATTTTAAAGATGTTATATGAATAATAATGGAAGGATATTTCATATGACAATTTGAGAAATGAGCACCAGTAGTTTTGTTATAATTCTAAACTTTATGGTTATAATGGTTATAAAAAGCTATGTATCTGATCATCAAATAAGAAGCTTTATAAAAACTAAAGACATCTTTTCTTTTATTAAATTGAACCATGTACAATCAAACATATTGATATTTTATATTCTTACTATGGCATCATGCATGGTAACTGGGATGTGTCAACTGGTCATACAAACACTTATTTTATTCATAATTGTTTTCAAACTAGATTTCTTCATGATTTTCTGCTTTGAAACGTCCCTTTCATACTGCTAAACCGGATACGTTCATAACTAAGTTAATTAACTTTTCAAACTACTGTTACAGTCATCGCAGCTAGTGTTACAGTCATCGCAGCCGCAAATCGTCCAGACAAAATCGATCCTGCTCTTTTAAAGCCAGGTACCAATTTTGTAAGTAATCGTATGATCAGAAATAAAGATTTTACTGTCTACCATTTTCCACATGAAGAATTGTAGATAAATGAATTTCTAAAAGTTAACTAGCGAGCTCTACCAGTCATCAACAACCGCAAACCTAAGTATCAGTTTACCAATAATTTTGCTTCGTTACGATATGTCCTTTTTATTGCTGTTTTAGATTAGTACGATAAGGATTTCAAATGGTATCGAGCTAAATCCACTCCTGTTGGATGCTATGTTAGACAAGCCGGTTTTCAGTTTTTGATAGAAGTGTATCAAAGCAAATTTACATCTTATCACACATGGTTGCTTTTTTTATTTTTATTCATATTATTCATGGTCGTTACATATCACAAAAGTCATATACTAATTAGTATAATGTTAATTTTTTTCATATTATGATTTCTTTTCCAGGTTGATCACTTAGAGGAAGAAGCTTAAACTTGTTGCATCTATGCATAAGAACGAGCGACATCAAGGAGAGCTAAATGCTAATGTTGTTTTTACCTCAATTCCAACTATAACCCTAACTAATGCTATATTTGTTCAAATAATTTCAGAGCTCGAAGAAGCAAAGTCTTGCTGCACTTGCACCTGCTCATGGTCTAACTGAGGCTAACGGTGGTAGTAGAATCTCTAAAATGAAAGATGTCGAAGTCGAAGTTGGTTGTACTCTTAAGGAAATGAATGTGACTGTTAGAAAATCTCCACGCAAGCACAGTGAAATTCCTCCACCCATCATTCCTTTCCATTATTCAACTACCTTCCAAAACGTTACTACCACACACTCCTCTAGTTCTCTTCATTTCACTTCCCTTCAAAACGTCGTTACCACACACATGTCCAATCCTCAAGATCCAACTCCCTTTCAAAACGTTAATACCACACTCATCCAATCCTCTGGATTCAACTCCCCTCCAAAAAATTGTGACCACACAAACGTCCAATCCTCATGATTCAACTCCCATTCAAAACGTCAATCCCAAACAATCATCCAATTCTCTTAATTCAACTCCCCTCCAAAACGTAATTACCCACACACGTCCAATCCTCGTGATTCAACTCCCCTTTAAAACGTCAATCCCACACTTATCCAACCTCATAATTCAACCAATCATCCACGTATCACTCCTATGAATCCCCAATGGTCTGTTTTACCTACAAATTTAGATTCTTCCTCCGAAGAGGCGAACATGGTCAAAACTAACAGAAAAGGATGAAAAAATGATGAGATTTTTTGCGTTGACACCGAATGAGAAGTTGAAATTGATTTCAATGACCTAAATCAACATATTGGTTCAAATTCCAAATATTTATCATCGTATCTTGGGACTTTAGCAAGGGAGATGATACCTATGACCATTAGGAATTGGAAGAAAGTTGACGATAAATCGAGGGCTGATATATGGACATGTATTCAGGTACAACAAACCTATTGAGAGCTGAAACTTTGGCTATCAACCAGTACTTAGCATTGGCTTATTTTTATATAGGTAGTTTTGTATGGTATTTAGAAATAACCTATGTGCAAGGAATATTTCTAAATAAGCAGTTTTGTCTATTTTTAACATGCAAAACAAAACCAATATCTAATTTACCATCTACAATTTAGTATCTCTTTAGCTACTAAAAGGCAAGATGGAATTTAGAAAAGAACTATAAATATTTAAAATAAAATAAGATGGCCTGTTATTGGGGCTAGGTGTACTTGTTTTTAAACAATAAATATATAGATTGGTAGTTTGTTTTAATTTTGAGCTACAGCCCATGTATTGATGTAATGGACATTATTGTCCATTAATAAACATAAAAAGTAAAACTCTTCAAATGCCATAATAAAAGAAGAAAACTACATCTTTCCTTATAACAAGATCAAAATACTTTATTCTGAACATGAAATCAGACCATTCTGTCATGAATCTTGATATATCAATAAATCATGGAGAAGAAGGAGCTTGAACTAGTTATTGGAGTATCACATTTTCAAGTGAGAATTTTCACACAATCCAATGTTTAATCAAGGAAAATCATTGATGCTACTGTTTAATTTTTTTCTTTTCTTCTATTGCATGTGTGTTTGTATATAATTACTCTAACAATATAAATTAAAACTATTGCAAATACATGTAGCCCATTCTAGTTTTTATAATATCACTAGTAGATATATTATTACAAATTCATGTACCTAGTTTCCATAGTGTTTGGAATGAACTGTTCGCATATATGCTTGTTCCACTTTGCACAATCGCATGCACCTTAAATATTTCATGTGCGTGCCACATTTTATATTTATGTACAAGGTTGTATTTTCTTAGTGTGAGGTGAGTGTTAGTATTTAGTGATAGGTAGTCAACAATATATATTTATTTGTGGATGAGTGTGTTAGAGAGAGGGTATGCTGTGTGTACAAGAGTGAGTTGTCTCACCTTCAGCTATGCAATTTTTTTGTGTGTGTGTGTTCTGTATATGTGAAGTGAAGATGAGTTTTACTTTCTCCATTTCCTACACCTTTATCCTTGCCAACACCTTCTGTTGCTACCATTCTCCTTTTTCTTTTCTTTTATCATCGTCATATACCTCTTTTCTACCATTTTTGTAGAAAGGCTATTTATGAGGCTTGTTCTTGCCATCAACCTAGCATGTACAAATCTAGTCAGGCTAATAAAAAAACATGTCAAATTCAACAACTTTAGAAGATATAAAAGTAAATGTTCTAACGGTGATCAGTTCAACCAAAAATACCTTTAGAAGTTCAACCTAGCATAACTTTGTTCACTACACTCTTTAATTAGTGCAACTTCAAAGCAGTTTCTAATTGTGATCATATTCAGAGAAGAAAAAAGGAATCAAACGAAACCAAAAGAGGCTAAAGCAAGAACTCAACAACTATGCAATTTAGATTTTTCTTTTTATACATAACATAATGTAACTATGCAATTTGGATTTTTCTTTTTATACATAATTTAACTATGCAGTTTAGATTTTATTCATACTGTACAAGCAAGATTCAAGTTGGATGACATATACCAAGATATGTTCCTATAGATGGTGGGGCTGCGATGGAAAGAGGCAAAGTTAAGGCCAGTGAAAGCTATAAAAGTTGCAGCAAAGTGTCCCGATGCTTCCAACAAATTAGGTGTATTAAAACCGAATAATATTGAAAGTGCAAAGAGTGGAATGATTATCAACGAGAAATTATCAGAAGAGTTTGAGGTAGTTGGTTTTGTTACAATTGAGAATTTTTCATTTCAGTTTATTATACCTAATTCTAATGAATTTCTCTTATGTAGTCGACGAGCAATAAATACAAAACCATACGAGCGCTGAATACAATTCCACACACTATGAGTCGAAAGGGATACACAAGACTAGCGGATGATATGCTAAAAAAATAAGCAGTAAAATTCATTTATTATCGGTATCGAAAAGTATCCAATATGGTTTAGTATTTAGTTGTTAAGCTCTTTTTGCATAAAAAAGAAAGTGATTTTTCATCAGATATCAATAGGGAGGAATTATGTTGTAGAGGCCACATAAAGAAAAATGGAGAACCACTAAATTTTGTTGTCGCTGATTACATAGTAAGGATGGATAATACATCAAATTATTTTTCCATTTTCCATTTTGACTCCATTTAACCATTTCCCCAATTACATAGTCGAATTTGATATATTTTATTTGACATGTATCTTTGCAATTGTCTCCAGTATTTGATTGTTACATTTAATGTTGTGACATATGAAAAATGAATATTTTGAATTTGTAGACTAAGATAAAACAGCATAAAAAAACTAAAATTTCTCAAGGAACGGTATCATTGAACGAAGATGGAGTGTCGAAAGTTTTTGGTCATGAACACAAGGTATAATAAGGGGGCTAGGTTTTGGGGTTACACCAACTCAGTTTGGAGTTTGTATAATTAGTTCAAAAAAAGTACATGACTTAGAAAATTAAATTACAACCTTGATTGCAAATGAAGGAGCTCCCTAATTTTTTTATGGCTGTAAGTTATAATTAATTCGTTGTGTTAACGAGTAGTTGATATACGTTTAATTTATTAGTGTATGTCTAACATTTTTTTTCAACAGAATATCAATGATAAAAAAATGTAGCAGAAGAACCAGTGACTCCTCGTGGCAATACACCTCAGGTATTTCTGAAACAATGTCATATTTCATTTTCATGTATGACCTTCACGGTTGACAGTATCCCGATGCACAACACCACATTCACCATAGTTAGTATCCTCGTCATTATCATTAGCAATAAATTTTGCTTCTACATCATATTATGTTCCATTATTGAAAATGGAATCGTCGTTGTTGTACTAGCTTTCTAAGTACTTTTCACGGATTTGATTCTCATGTTAGCAAATATCTTAAAATCTTTTGATTTGAATCCAGAATTTCGATATGATTCGTAACTTTGATCGCAGCACCCATATTGAAAATGGATTGATGCTTCCATTATTACTTACAATATTGAAAATTATGATGTATTTATACTGAAAACATTAAATAAAGACAATGGGAATAAATGGTAGATTCTAATTTCATGAATACTTTTGCGTGCATTAGGAAATTGCATTTGAGTATTAAATATGACAAAGTACTGTTATGGTAGTTGTACTATTGTATCTAAATAAACCTGTAAGCATCTACTTAGTTTATAATAGTCATAACAGTACCGTGTTATATTGAAAGAAAATAAATACATAAGCAGTTTGGAAGCAACCTTACTAAATTAAAAGAGTAAAAATTGAACTTCATACAAGAGTCATAAATACAAATCAAAATCTATACAATGCAATATGCGACCAGCTAGAAAGTTGATGTTTCTAATAGTATAATCAATCAATAAGGGAAAATTGCCTTTATAAACTCATAATTATAATGAATATATTGTATATCAAATCTGAAAATTAATCATAACCCAATAGAAACTAGACAGAGTACATAGAGACACCTTATGAAAATCTATGATTAATTTATCAATAAATTATTCATTTTTTCTTTCTTTTCTTTTTTCCATTTAAAAAAACTGTTGAAAACAAGAAATCATATTCATACCAACTTCAGTATCAAAATTCAAATATTAATACATACTCTTAATAAAAAAAACTTGAGTTGGCAAGCTTTTTAAAGACACAGTTGTCAACTTAAACTATGCACAGTACAATACAAGAATTAAGTAATACAGATACACAAGCTTCATACTTAATATAAATGACATCTTTAAAAAATCTGACATATTATAATTGAATATAAGACATATTAGATATAGGAAAACTAATTGCAGAATGGAAGTAAGATAATGCATATGTTCCAAACTCTAACTTTCATAGTGAGATGTTCTGTTTTCTGAGCATAATGCATAGCAATGTCTTCATCAAATGGGTTGTTGACAAATAGCAGAAAATTGGTCGAATTTGAAGAAACCGGAATAATTCTATGTAGATCTATTAGTCTGTTAGGAATTGAACATTGATTTATATTAACTTGAGAGTGCTCTTATAGCTGTATACGCAATATTGCAAGACTGATGCAATGGAAAATGGACAATATGATGCATTTATATACCGTGTCTGAGAATAAATTGCAATTATGAGTGAATGTACTGATTTTCGATGACTTTCGATATTGTATAGTCTAATCATCAACATTTTTTTCTAGTTACGGTAAGCTATATTTCATGCCCTTTCAATAGTTAGCATCTATTGTTGAGTTGTTACATTGGACGCAAATGACAAATAATATTCTTGTTTGAATTTATATGCGATAAAAATTCATCCAAATTTGCTTCTCAAGCATAACTGTTTCAGCTGAAGTAATGCAGCCGTTGTAAGCTAAACATGAATCAGTTCAAAATCGAAAGAAAAACAATTTGAGGAAAATAGTTATGCAGTGTGGAAAAACATGATAAGTGGCTAGTTTCAGTGGCTGCTAATTCTGTAGTTGCCATAAGCTGTGATGGGCTTCTCTGATCTGCTATCATTTTGAGTTCTCTGGTAAATTTCGAAGCCAAAATAATGAATGATAACTTCCGTACCTCCTGCATCTTATGGTTTTAAGCTTATTTCGTTTCGTTGGTTTTTTTACATCCCACAATGATCAATTTGGTCGAATATTTCAAAGCAGTTTCAATACTTTGAAAAAAAAAACCTTATATTATGTTCAATCCATATTTTCCAAATTAACACTACGAAGAATATGTTTTTAATTTTTGATATGCTATTTTCCGAGTATTCGAGCATAATATCGATGCAAAAAGACCATCGGTTTCATTGTTGCCATTGATTAGGCAGTGTAGCTTTTTAATAATGCACTATAGTAGTGTACTAGAATATTGGCATTGAAAATCTAGATGATCTCCAGACTTGTCCTCTTAATTGCACAGTTTTCCTTTCTTCTCTATGTTGGCATTCCACTAGAAATTTTTCTTCTAGTGTTTAACATGCCAAATTTTACCAATACAGCACGCATAGACATCCTGGGTGAACATGTAGTATTCCAAATGTGCTTGCAGGTCTAGTTCAATGTATTTTTCCCTGTTGAATTTAAAGAGAACTGTCCATTAACATTGAAACTATAAACTATAAACTAACATGGGACAAAATTAACATGACTTGCTTCTGCCAATGTATGTTATTTAATTCAATATTTTGCCTATATATTTTTATTCAACATTGAAACCATAATGCTTTTTTTGCAGTCTCATCAGAGTAGCTACAACGTCACAATTGGTGTTAATAGATAATTTTAGCAGCAGCCTAAAAAGTGCAAATTACTAAGTTGGCAAAGGAATGTTTTCATAGAAACAATAATCGCATCTATCAACCCTACTACTTTAGTGCATCATGTACCACTTGGAGCAAATGCTTAGAAAGTTTGGGTTGATGTGGTGGTGGATCCTGAAGCTTTTCTATTTAAGTCTACTTCAGATATCTATACGATTAGACAAGCGGTTGGGACGCCTATTATTTGGCAGAAAGAATTTATCTCTTTTGATTAGTACGTATATGTACTTTTACTGATTTATATGATGGATTTAGTTATGTTTTGGAATGGAGTTATGAATTCATAAATGGTATAAACTTGAATTGTTTTTGAATGTGAATGGTTCGTTTTGTTTCAAGAATTTGAATGATTGTGGTTATTATTAATGAAATATTATGGTTAATAGCAGTTGTGAAAAGATGAATTATAGTAGTTTATAACGATTGTAAAAATATTTGGTGCAAATGTCATCACCAGTTGTAGTACATCATACTACAACTACTGTGAACAGTTGTAAAATGTAAACACAACAGGCAGAAATAGTTGTTAAAATATTTATTGCAAGTGTTGTAAACAGTTATAAGTAAGCCTTTTACAACTGTGAAAAGCTGTCGTAAAAGATTCTACTACAAGACTTGTTGACAATTGCAAAAGAGTCTTATAACAACTGATTTTCTCTCTTGCGATAAACTTTAATATGAGTGAAAATAGCAGTAGTAAAAAGTTTTTTGCAACTGCTGAAAGCAGTTGAAAATAAATCTTTCACAACTGTTTAAAGCAGTTGCAAAAAGACTTATTACAACTACTTATGCAATTACAGGTGTCTCTTATAAAATAATCCCGCTTTATTACAACTGCGGATATAAAGACTGGCCAATGCCAGTTGTAATAGACCTATTACAACTGTTTTTGGCAGTTGTGAAAGGGTATTTTTGTTGTAGTGTACGTAAGCTCCCGTGTAAATTTCATTGCATTTGGACTTGTGGATTGCGAGTTATGATCGATGCAAGATTGCATTTTCTTTGGGCTGACCAGTTCGTATCGATACGTTCATATCGGTCATTTCGAATCGATGCTGAGCATGTGCCTGTGAGTTGACGTGGCGCTTGAATTTTGGATCTCTCCACGTTCGATGCCGAGTTGACCTCGTCATTCCAAGGTTTTCGCTTTTTCGTATCGATCGTCGTTGCCTTGTTCGTATCAATAATATTACGCTGCTTGAATCGATTGAATGCATCTTACTTCGCATCGATCTTTTGCATGCCACTTTGTATCGAGGAGAGGTGTCGGTCTCGTATCGATCTATGGTCGATCGACACGAAGCATGTTGAAACTTAATCAATGCGAACTAGACACTCGCGTTTCATATGGATACAAAGTAGACCGTCTTTGATCAATACGAATAAGACAGTTGCGTGGCGATGGATACGAATAGGTAGATACAAACCAAGATCACCTGATTGGTTCGAACTAACAAATCTTGATAGATTCGAACAAGGCTCTTATAGGATGGATACGAAGAAGATCATCCTCGATGGATACGAACTAGATAACTATCGATCGATGTGAAGTGGAGCATGTTCGATGGTGGAGTCGAATAGATCGATACGAACAAACATATATTCCTTTGATGGATACGAACTAATGCACTTTGATGGATGCGATTGAGGTGATATCTTTGGTTCGTAACTTGAGCATACGAACTCGGATTTACTTGAAATTTGGAACATTGCCTTTCATAGCTTTGTTTGTCATATTTTGTCAATTGTAGCTTGAACTGGACTCAGACAAAATTTATCGATATCCATAGCAAACCTGCGTATAACCGATCTTTGGGACGGACTGTCCCTGATTTCTAGTTAAGTTCTTGGTATCACGGCCTTGCCAAAAGGCAGGATAACAATAGTATACTAGAAGCTGAGTTCCTTTTTCTTCTCTTATTAGAACAGAACTAACTGCATGTTCAACAATTGCCATATAAAGGTAAAGATTTTCCCCTTCTACGGGGCTAGATAAAATTGGTGGTTTCTCCAAACGATCTTTTAGCTCCTTAGAAGCCTTTTGACAATCCTCACTCCATTCGAAGTTTTTCTTCTTCTTAATCCCATCGAAGAATGTGATGCATTTGTTGGTGGTCTTGGAAATGAATCTATTCAATGTTGCCACTTTTCCATTCAGGCTCATTATATCTTTACTTGTCTTAGGTTCTGCCATATCCTTAATAGCTTGAATTTGGTCAGGTTTGGCTTCAATTCCTCTTGAACTGAAATATACCACAAGAATTTTCATGATCGAATTCTAAAGGAACACTTTTGTGGGTTAAGCTTTATCTGATATCTCCGTAATACATTAAACATTTCTTAAAGATCTTTTAGATGGTTTCTTTCATTGTGATATTTTACCAATATATCATCTACATATACTTTCATGTTTCGGTCAATTTGTTTTCTGAACATTCGGTTTACCGTTCTCTAGTATGTCGCTTCGACATTCTTCAATTCAAAAGGCATTACCTTGTAGCAATATATTCCCCAACCTATTATAAAATTAGTATTCTCCTCATCCTGTCTAAACGTTGGAATTTGGATGTATTCGGAATAAGAGTCCATGAAGGATAATAGTTTGTGCCCATTTGTTGTGTCGACTAATTGATCTATTCTTGGAAGAGGGTAGTAGTCCTTCGAACATTTTTTAATCAAATCAGTATAATCGACACATGTCATCCATTTTCCATTATATTTTTTGACTAGTAGAAAATTAGATAACCATTTCTGATGAAGTACTTCTCTGATGAATCCATTCTCAAGCAATCCCTTGACTTCTCCTTTCAAAGCGTAAGATCGAACTTTATCAAACTTCTTTTCTTCTATCGAATAGGCATGATACTTGGGTCTGTATTCAGAGCATGACACACAATAGTTGGATCTATTCCAACCATATTTGTATCGGCACAGATGAATACATCTTTGCTAGATTAATGAAATTCAATTATTTCTCCTTTAAGTTCGATATCCAATTCTTTTCCAATTTTTTCTGCCTTTGTTGGATCAACTGAATCCAAGCATATCTTCTCAAGGTCTTTTCTTAGCTTCGTTCTTTCTTGTTCATCTCTACAAGCTAATCCAGTGATGATATCCTCATCTTCCACTAGGTTTGTTTGTTTTCTTTTTCTTTTCTTTTCAAAGCAGTCAAATTTTATCAATGCGTGCTTAGGCTTTATTTTCACTTTGGATGATGAGCTTAAAGAATCGTCATCCAAAGGCTTTTTAATATCAATTGTGATTAATTCATTTTTATTTGAGTCATAACAAGAAAGATTGTCTTTTTGTATTGCTCAAGCGTGGCAAAGAACATTTAACGAGAGTTAAATTGCTCTCCCCTCACGGTTCCTATCCACTTTTAGTCAAGAACTTTACCATCAGATACGTTGGCGAGATGAAACCATCAACCTCATCTAAAGATGGCCTCTCAAAAAAGGAGTTACAATGAGAAGGCCAATCTATGATGAAGAAGAGAGTCTCAAAGGTCCTGGAATGTAACGAAATTCTCATTTGCATGAGAAGTCTTATCTTCCCAATAGGGATTGACCCTTTGTTATTAAATCCAAAAATAGGCTCAAAGCTCGGCTCTAATTTCTCCTTCGGAATTCCTATTTGGCCAAATACATGTTTAAAGATCACATTGACTACACTGCCAATATCTACCAAAATTTTAGTAACAATAAAGAGTCCAACATGCATAGTGACCATAAGTGGATCGTTATGCGGCTGACGAACTCCTCTTAGCTCTTGCGGAGTAATGGTTAAGTTATGCATCAAGATTCAAAACCTTGGATTTTTAAGCGGCTGCACTTCCTGAATTGAGAAAATCGCATTTTTTGCTTCTCTATTGTAGCAATTTCTGGCTCCTATGCAGCTTTTTAATTATCCTTCACAAACTCCTTCATGTGTCTAGAACGAATCATGCTTTGAATTATGCCTATGAACACCCTACATTCATCTCCTTTATGCCCATTCGCCTTATGATAGGCACAATAGTCCTCTCCTCTTCGTAGTTCAAGATTGATCACAGCTTCGTAAGAATCTAAAATATTGCCACTTTCTTCCATCGTAGCAAATACATAGGATATTGGCTTGTTCAAAGCAACATGATTGGTATTTGGGGATTCCTTCAATCTCGGCTTCCTATTATTGCGATTATAGCCACCTTTTCCCATTTCTTTCTTAGTCTGAACATTCTTCTTCGCGTGATTCACTCATTCGGATAAATTTTTCAACTTGAAAGTGGAAATCTTGAAATTTTTTGCATCCACGAATATAGAGCTCCCACTAGAAATGTGTATGTTCGATCGGTCCTGAGCGCACAACCATCAACTTGTCTCTGCGGTCATATCTTCCACCTTTAGTGCCTCTACATTAAACCTCTTAAGATAGTCACTCAATAGTTCCCCCCGGCTTTTGCTTGACATTAGCTAGCACGCTATAGTCAATTGTGGGATCTTTGCAAACACTTAGCTATGCCGAGAACTCATAAGAGAATTTTTTTTTTACCAAGAGTAGACGGTTTTTGATAACTTCTGTACCATTTAGCTACTATGCACTGGAAGGTGGTAGGGAAAAGCATGCAGCGCACTGCTCTGGACAAATTGTAAAGGTCTATTTGGATTTCAATCTCCATTAGATGATCATCTAAGTCGGTAATTCTAGTGTATCTTAAGGAAGGAATTTTGATATGGGACGAGATTCTTCTGGACATAATTTCATCTATGAAGGGAAATTCTCGGTGATTATTATTGGCTCTTTCATCAGGAGATCTTTTCGCTTTAAAATTAAGCATATCTTTTGTAAATTTTTTAACTATCTGTTAGATATGCCTCGTCACTATGGTAATTACTTCAATCAGGTTTAACTCTTTAGAGGTTGAACTTTCAGATTGTCTACCAGACTTATTCACCAATCTTCCTTGGTAATTTGCTTTAACCTTATTGCATGCCATTAATTTAGGGGAGATTCTATTACTTTAGCTTCTTGATTTTCCTTCCTATTTTGTGGGGTAATAGTAAACTTGTCTTTGCCTCTATTCCTCAACAAAGAAGCATCCAGATTCCTTCTCGGAGATTCAACTTCCATCCCTTCAGTGAACTTGGAAGTTTTTGAAGATTTTTGTGAAAGGATCTTCTCCAATAAACCTTGCATCATTGCTACTTGTTGTGTTAGATCTTTGATTTGAGCTTCACTACTAGTAGGCTTTGTAGGCTCTAATGGCTGTCCAGGTTCTATACTTCCCAAGTTGAAATTGGGGACAACATTTTCTTTCAAAGTTGCCATTTATGCGACTTCTTCATTCGAAACATTAATTCATCTTGATCTCCCCATTTTCCTGGAAAAAATAAAACTACATATAATAGTTTATGGAGAGAGGTATAAAGAATCAAAGGTTCAAGCCCTCCTTCTAGCACCAAAAATGTTAGCCCAAAAATTGGTATAACACTCAAGATGCCGAGTGTAAAGAGCCTAAGCTCATTTTAACACGCTTGATGATACAACTAAGTATGGCTTATGTAGTGTCGATCAAATGGTGTTAAGAGATCAAGGTTAGGCTTTAAATATAAGGCCTTGTATAATATGATATTCTTGAAGAATGGCTCCATGATACTCTTGTACTTTTGGAATGAGGAATTCGAAAGCCCATACAACCTTTCGGAACAAGTTTTTCAAAAGCCTATACGTTCTTTGAAATAAGACATTCAAAAATCCATGCAACATGATCAAAGGAAATAAAAGAATAGGTCGTAGATATGTGTGGTAGCCCATTAAGCAGGTTAATGATGAGATAGGCAATCCCCTTAGTTCATAGTCCTATGTCTGTATTTAGATAGCAAGATAGTGATATGCACACAAACACTAGTTAGACCGAAGTCCATATAATTTATATAAAATCACGACAAGTTTTGGGTCCGAAGAGCTTTATCATATGCATTTCCATGTCCAATAACGTCTAAAGTGAACAATCAAGGTAATAGGCGTATTCAAATCCTTTTTCGTATAATTCCTCCATGATTACAATCAAATCAAGTTTTTCTCCAATTAAATTTAGGGTTACAATTGTTTAATTTTGAGAGGAGAGAAAATAAATAATCACCCCTTCCTCGTTGCCTCTAGGTCCATATTTATTGGCGTGGAGGAGTTCGGCATGGCTGCTTTATGCGGCCTTCATCTTGCAATGTCAATGGCCGTCTTAATAGTACCAGGTCTCGTACTTCATCTTCGTCCATCTCGGTATTGACAAATTGCAACATCATTTCTGTCTCGATTGTTTTCATGGACATTGGTAACATCCACTGTCAATATTGCATTGAAGACATGCAATATCCTTTAATGGTTGATAAAGAGTGATATTACTAAGGCATTGCATTAATAATCATCAATTCTAAAGAGGTACAACATTCCTAAGAGACGTCATTAACAGGAAGCGACATTGGTGATGTGCGGCAGTGATAACAAGCGGCATCAATAACTGGCAGCATTGGTAATAAGCGGCATTGATGATATGCGGCATTGATAACAGACGACATTAATAATAAGTGGCATTCATAACGAGCTGCATTGATAAAAGACGACATTGATGGATATGCGGCATTGATAGGAGATTATATCAATGTAGAAGTGGTATTGATATAATGCAGCATTAAGAAGAGGCGATATTAATAGGGTGCAGTATTTGTTTATTCAACATTAATCTCGGCTTTGATGAATCATGCCGCATTTTTTGCTAGTATCTTGCGACATGCAATATTAATGGCCTTTATTCTCCTCTTATGGGTTATGGTGTCATACTTCCAATATTACTCCAATGTCATATCTTTGTCGTTATTCAATGTTGATGATATGTTATATCAATGAAGTGCAGCATCAATAGGATGTGTTACTGATAATAAATGAGGCTTTATTAATGATGCTTTTCGATGTCATCAAAAACTAAGAACTTCCCGGTGGCTATTTCTCTCTCATGAGAGTCGATATTCGTCTTGTAAAAACTTAAGTATTCTATTTTACCTTCCTATTTCATCTTGGTTTTTAACATTCCATTTATATATCTTCGACATTACTTTATTGGTATGTGATGCCCTTAAATCTTAAGGTCAGCATAGCTCCTTGATGTGGCCTTCGACATTACCTATTTTTAATTGAATGTTATATTTTCCTTAGAAATTAAGTGGATAACATTTACTTATAGTTTTTAGGAATGTTTTGTTACCTTTATAGTTCTTTATTACAGACGCATGCTTCCTCTGCATTTTGACTAAAATTCAAAATGTTTGCTCATCTCAAATATCTGTTAAACAATACTTTTGTATTAGTTCTTGGATCATATCCAAAACCAACAAATTGAATATTGCGTCCATTGATCGCGAGACACTTTGCTTTTTATGTGCAAACGGATCTAAATCATTATTTATAATTTTTATTTCAATATACACACACACAAACCAAAACTCAAAATTATATCGAGAAATAGTTTTGGGAGTAAAATTCGAATTAGTTGGGCACATTGATTTATGATTTTACTACGTTAATTTCAACAATTGAAATTTGTGTTGTTATTCTTATCAACATGGCTTGCTATATTCTAGTTGGTCTTTTTCTAAAAATACTTTTAAGGCTAATGGGTCATATCCTTTCAAATACCACTATCAAAATCATATTTTAGAAATGTACTAGGGATCCATTTCGGATTTGCACATTATGACATATAGCAAAGTCAATACTCTTAATGGCTTATTTGACAAATAAAGAAATTATTTTCTTGATGTTGGTATGAAACTCATAGTTTCACTTTAATGATTAAGAGTTCTTATTAGATATTCTAATGATTAATCCTGATATTTTGGCTTCCCTAATGTCATTTCATCATTTGTGATCACTTTTTTCTTTGAATCGTATCTAAGTCTATTTTTCTATATATAATCTCTATAAAAAAAATCTTTCGTTATGAAGTTGACAATTCTTGAAACAAAAAATTGTTTCTCTATATAACAGAACATGAGTTTAAAAACATTTCATGAACTTCCTTTATATATGCATAAAAATGTTTTAGTTTTGCGTTAAAGAAAATTATGTTCACAACATAAGTTGCACAATCAATATTGGCCTACCACAAACTGCTTTGGGATGATCTACACAAGACCCCTCAAGAAAAATATTACATGCAGCCCCTCGACTTACACAAGCTGTCAATTCCTTGACCTATGACATGTAGGGGTTTCTTATAAACTTTTATCTCGTATGATCTCATAAAATATGTTTTGGATAAAATTAATTTTAACTTGTGTACTTACTTTAAGTACACATCCTAACTAAAAGAAGTTAACTTAACTTCACTCATTATCAATTGTTGTTTGTCCAACAAAGATTGGCTACTCCTTAATGATCTATCATTATGTGTCATAGGAAGGAATGACTTTTGAGATAGAATCCAATTGATTTTAGGTACATTTGGAACTCTTTTCAAATACACGCGTTTATTTGATCAAATTGAATTCCTTTTATTTCTTTTGCATTTAATGTTTTCTAATTCCATTTTGTATTATTAGACTTTAAACTGCATATATTTATATGCATCAACCTGAAGAGTTAATTAACTCTTTTGTCAACCCCACAGACTAGGCGCTTTACCCTTGGTCTTCTACGACACAATTCACCAGTACCATATGACACATGGTCGTATGATTATTAAATTATTCCCCAACGATATGGCTTAGCCCATGATTCCAAAATAATTGTAAATATTTAGATTCTTTTGTATTTCTAATGCATCATTTTTGTTACAAATACCCATATTATAGATTTATTTTATAACGAGTATTCATAATATTCATATCAAATTAGAGCTATATCGATTTCTAGTCAATATTGAAAATTGTTATTATTTCATAAATAATAGTTTGGTATAAATATGGAAAAAAAATCTTGTAAATTAATGCATCTAATTAGAAGTGTTATATGATATGCTTCTACCATTTCCTCTATTACGATAATAGCATATGAAATATGAGACTCCATTCAACACTTATTGTAGAGTTTTATTTCATACATGCTAACTAGTTTACAATCGAGAGTTTTACATCAAATATCTTGAACTCAAAGAAATAAATTTCATAATAGATAAATCTCTATATGAAAATATGTTTGGAATAGAAATTCTAATTTATCATTCCATATTAACCATCCTTTTAGTATTTATACAATTTTCATTTTTAATGTCTCCTCATGAAGTAGAGATAACTATTCACCATCTGCATCCTAACTGATCCTAAATTACATCCACTCTTATTCATTTGCTTTCCTTTTCAAATGGCCCAGCCATTCAAAGGAAACCCTTAAAGCATGACATTAATGAATTCTTTACTTAAAAAGAATTCGTTCATCCTTAACATTTAAGGATATCGAATAAGTTGCACTTTATGTATAATCAAACTGACATTTTGGTGATTGAATTTTTAGGTACATCTTGTAGCTCCTGGTCTATTACTATATTAAATTAATAATATCCTTATTGCAATCAATCGTACTGAATATGCGATCTTGCGTTATGGTTTACTTGCTTATTTTGAATAAACTAATTTCGTCGATGTTTTGTACATTACGAATCATAACTATTCACCAAATAACATTTATATGTGATCAAATATAGATCAAGTATTTATATTCTTGCATAGGTTTAGAGTTTGAAACTCATAAAAGACAATAAATAGTCTTGGAAAAATAAACACTTAACCAATCAAGGTATGGACATTTTAGTGGTTGTGTAACTTGGATCTTGTATGGATCTTAAAGTGACAACATGTCAAAAGATTTATTGGTAAGTATATTTTATATTTCTATGCAAATCTTAATTCAGTTCATTTGTATGTTTAACTTGGTAAACATTAAATCAATTGTAAATGCTGCACAAGTTTATCTAACTAGATTATTTTACCTTTATATAACGTATATTCTAACCAAGGTTTTAAATATCAGATTTCGGTCACGTTTTGTCTCGGAATTTTTACACAAGTTATCTCGTATCGGGAGAGATCTCGGACGAGATGAGTATGTATCGAATGTACATCTCGGATTGACATCTCGGGTCTTATAATGCATCTCGGGAATATCTCGGATGTACTTATGTGTTTAAAATTGATGTGTCGAAAATTTATTTAACGATTATAACTTTCTTAGTAAAAATAAAAATGGTAACATGCTTGATTTACATCGAAAAAGAAATATTTTAAGACGAGTAGAAGCTTGATTAGCTTAATTGATTTGGTAATGATTGAATAATATCCTTTTATTTGAACGTAATAAAGAAGTGAAACCTTTCGCTATGACTCATTAAGATAAAAAGTAAAGAATATGTTCAAGAAGTTGGTAAATTATAATTGAATTGAGTAGTTTCTTTTGAATCAATATGAAAATAAAAATTATTATGGAAAATAAGAAAAATGTATAACTTCGGGTGAGATCTCGGATTGAGATTTTGATCCATATATCGGGTGAGATTTGAATATCTCGGACGAGATGAGTGTCGAGGGAGATATGGAGGAGATTTGATATCTCGTCTCGTTTAAGTGTGAAAATGAGATCTCGGGCTAGACCTCGGGCGAGATACAGGAGATTTAAAACCATGATTCTAACAATATTAGAAAGGTTAAATGTATTCATTTCATTTCTCTAATAAGACTCCCACTAGATTTTATAGTTCTCAAAACCTTGATAAAAACATAGAAATTTTTTAATTTCTCCGATGGGCGTTAGGACTCGCTTGCCTTAGAATTCAGACCTTGAGGTATATTAAAAATTCATAGGCCCACGAGGGATTCATAACTCTTTATCAGCTATATAATATACAACTCCTGACCCTGATCTTTGTCCTAATCTCGTCTCGGCATTGATAAATATCAATAAAGCGAAAGATATTAATCGTTCATACCCATCATTTCACGATGGCTTGAGTATAATGCACGTACCTTGAGGAATATCAACAAATACGTGCATACATGTGTCTTACCTCAATGTATTTTTTTATGAAATACCTTCATGATTCAAGTGTCGGACACATCCAAAATCATGGTATATGTACAATACATATGTGCTTATTCCTTAAATCTAAGTTAGGTTCTTATAGTTCCACTAAAGATTATACATTCATATTTCGCAAGTTTAATTCATTTACAATATTTTATACAATATTCTTATATATATTATTAGTTAATTGTTATTTATTCAATTTAAACTCTTATTAATTAAATTATATTTAATTAATTGCACTTCTTGGTAATTTAATTTACAAATTAATAAAATTATTTTGAAATTAAAATTTTATTTTATTCATCCTAACCAATTTAAGATGATTATAAACTATAATATCTACAATTATATATATAAATATATCTTTATTAATTTACATTTAATAAATTTATTTATCAAATAAGTATTTTATTTAATCAAAACAATTTTAATTGAATAGTTTAATAAATTCAAAAATTACCTTAATTTACCTTGAAAAATTTAAGATACATAAACATTATACTATAAAATTATAGTGTGTGTGTGTGTATACGTTTTATTTTAATTAATTAACTTTTGTAAAAAAAGGTGTCAGAACTAAGGCAAATGGCTTGGACTAACTAAGGCAAATGCATTAAAATTGAGGCAATGCCTCAGTTTAACTAAGGAAATGCCCCAAATTACTAAACATTCAATAGGCCATTAAATTTGGTATTATATGCATCAACGTAACTACTATAACAAAATACTACTACAACGTCGACATAGTATAGATCGTAATAGTCTCTAGGTTCTTTTAACCTAACCGGTATAACACAAATACAACTACACTACATCAGCCTATGAACAGCCAAAAATAACATTAAAATACGACTACATCAACTGCTAACTTCCAATACCCAATAATACCAATTTACTCCTTTATTTTGTAACTCCACAATTTTACACAAAAATTATATTTTACAACTAATGTATTAGATTTATGAAAACAAAAGAGATGGATTTCTCACAAACTGGTAGACATTCATGAACTAATACTAAAGGACAGTGGATTACAAGAACTAAATTGTTTGAATGACACAAACCTCCAAATGAGTATAGTAGAGAAAAGATTGAATAAACTAAATAAAATACATAGAAACAAGATATTAGAGTTTTATAGTGGTTTGGCTAATCGTTGCCTACATTCACTTAACTTTGTTGATGGTTTATTGTGTTGTTTACACTTCTGTTTTTACAGGTCGGTATGGATTCGTAGGAGTACAAGAGAATTATAGAAAAGTTATAAAGAAGTGGAAAAGATCCTTTAAAAGGAGCCCTGGCCTCCTATTTATAGTTCTAGGTTGCTTGAAAACTCACCCCATGATCTCCACTTCATTCTCCACATCATCAACCATTACGGATCGGTATCGATCCACAGGCTTGGATCGGTACCGATCCATAAGTTCAAGTTTATGGATTCTTTTGATTTCCTTAGATAGGTGAGTTTCGTTGTGGGCTTCATGATTTTAAACTTGGTGGCAATACAACAAGCTTGTCTCTAAGTCTAAATGATGGATCGGTGGAAGAATGGAGTTGTTAATTTCAAATGCTCGTGGAGATCGATAGTGAATTGCATGGAAACGATGAAATAGAACTTGAAGTTGGCTCCTGGCATCATCATTTTTTAATAGTAAGAGTTGGGGTTGGATTAGGTGAAATCTCGTGGATCGATACCGATCCAACATTTTGTTGGATGGGTGTTGTTGAATTTCAAGGTGGCCTTGTAATTGCCTCCATCTTTGTAAACTTGAATTGACTAAGAGTCCGATCTGAGAAATTTGAGTGTTTTCTTGGGGCTTGATCCAAAGATTTTATGAGATTTTCGTTCTTTGAGTTTTCTTTCATTTGCTTGGAGTCAGAACCGAGACTTCTATGTGTTCGACCCGAGCCCTCAAGGATCGGTACCGATCCATGACTCAGGAATCGGTACCGAACCAACTTCGGGTCATGCTTGGGGTTTCTGCATGTGTTGCTTTGGGTCGCCCTTGGATTTTTTCTAAGGTTATCCTACTTCGAATCTGACCTGGGGATTTTGTAAGTTTGCTATGACTTTGATCTTCTAAACAATTGAACTTCTAAATTTTTAAATTTTTTCACTCATTTTTTGGTATCTCTTTTCTCTTGTCTTTTTACGACATTTCCAAAGTCCTTTGGTCATTTATTCGTTGTTTGCTCGTTCGATTCAATAGTAAGTCTATTCGAAGATTATGGCAAATTTGTCCATAACACTTTCCCCCCAAAGCATGCCTTGAGAATGAAAGGCGTGCATTGATTAAGAGCAAATGTCGAAGTCGATGGAACTTTAGCAGTTGAATTTTCTAGTTATTTTTCGATCATGCTATGGAAAATCATCGTGTTCCTTTAGATTCACCGGTAAATCAAAGGTCGTTCCATACCGTATAGCTATAGATTCGAGTCCTTGCTTAAGTGTCAATCATAAACAATGATTCTGTGTTCTCTTGAAATTGGTAAGCCATAAGTTATATCATGAATCAGGAGCATCCCATGTTCATCCGAGGGCTAGCAGCTACACTTAAAATCTCGATATTTTTGAATTGTCAGTGAAATCCATGGCCTTTCCCGGTCGATAACTGAACTTTGATCTCTACGGACCGTCAATGGAATCTTTAACCTCTTCGGAATGGCAACCAAACCCATGATCTATCCGAATCATTAATCAAATCCATGGCCATTCAGGGCAGATGGTTAAATTTGCGATCTCTCCAAAATGTTAATTGAGTGCGCAGCCGTTCAGGGCTGACAATTAAGTCCATAATCTCTTCGGATCGTTAATTAAATCTGTAGCTATTCAGGATTGATAATTAAATTTATGGTCTCTTCGTACCGTTAATCAAATCTATGGTCATTCGAGGCCGATAATCAAATCCATGGTCTCTCGGGACCGTCAATCAAATCCATGGCCATCTAAGGTTGATAATAAAATCCATGGTCTCTCCAGACCCTTGCTGAATCTAATCCGCTCGCTCTCGGGCGAGGGGCCTTAACAATGAGCAAGCACATCCGCTCACGCTCTGACAAGTTGACCTACTCCTTGCACTCCGGTCCTTACTCTCCAAAAGGGACTTAAAGCGATCAATATCGTACAAGTCCATTCACTTGCTCTTTGATAAAGGAACTTATACCTTGTGGTCATCGCCTCGTCACTCCAGTTGGGGCTACCACGATCAATATCAATCATCACATTCATGTGGATTTCAATAATCAGGGAATCATCTAGTGGAATCAAATTCAAACATTAAAAACATAAAGTCAAACACCGTAATAGCTGCCCCACCTCGCATTATAGCCTAGCATCCAACTTAGAGCATGCCTAAGGGCTGATCGAGACCCGAAACGAGTGAGTAGCTCGACTGTAATATTGTATTGTTTATTGAAATCAAAGATAGAATGTGAGAATCGAACCTAATTCCCTGCCATCCCAATCAAGAGATGACTATCCTCGACCTTGATCCAAGGCCATTTCCATTCACCGTAGATAATGGCTGCTTTTGTTCCACCGGCTTTTCACATACTACTGTAATTGTTTGTTTCTAACCTATTCCTCGATCTGATCATGCAAGCGTCTGGAGTTATTTGTGTTATGTCCATTCAATCATGTAATATGCAATATTTTTCGGACATCCTTTCACAGTCCGTGGGCTCTCTCCTTGCTGGTTTTCGATAGAGTATCTTTCCCCTGGTATCAAGGTAAATCAATTTCGGGGTTTCATTCAAATCTGTATAAGAAAACTCTGGTTCCCTTCTTTGCAACTTTTGTCCTCCAAAGCTATCATCCATTTTTCGTTTTCCTTTATCCTTACTAGTTCGTACATCAGATGTTCCTCCGCTAGCACATCATTGATTTCTTCCTACTTGGCTTCAGCGTCCTCCTGATATAAGTGCCTTTCGACCATATGATAAAACTCTGCAAGATCCATCAAAGGATCCTGCTCCAAACCAACGTTGAAATCTGTTTTACTAGATAGTTCCGAAACTTCCACCATCAAAACCACTAACGGGTCCGGCTTAACTACCGCGGCAGCCACTGCATTAAATCTTATCAAAATACTCCCAAGTGGCTCACCGTCCCTTAGCTTCACACTTGGTAATGTCATAACGCTCTTGGGTCGAGAAATAAGGACCCGAAACAGCTTCATGAATCTGCTCACTAACTTGGCCCATGTGATAATGGAACCATTCTCCGGCTGCCTAATCCATAATGCCTCTAGATCTGTCAGATTTATAGGGAAACGTTGTCCCATGACATCTTCAGACACACCCAACACATCCATGTGTTGGATGTACCTCACCAAATGAACCATTAGATTCATCTTCTCATCGTATTTCTCCAATGTAGGTAGCTTGAAATTTGGCAGATTCCTAGCATATCGAATGTTCGAAGTGAATGGACTCCTGTTCACACCCTCCAAACTCTATTTAGGCAGTCTACGCTTCATTGCTCGTCTCACAATCTCAACACGTCTGTCATTGTCGTCTAAAGAAATAATAAAGTTTGCATTCTCAACCTACCCCCCATTTCCACGCGGGAATTCCGGCATGTACTCCTCCTGTCTTTCTTCTGCATTTTGATTCACATTCAAATGCTCTGCACAATTTCCTGGACATGCATCATTTCCACCCAAGTCAACATTGGTCCCGGTGTTCTTGGGGATCGGTATCGATTCATATGACTTGTTCGTGGTTTGTTCTGATTTGATCTACTCGGCTCCCAAGTGCATTTTCTTCGAACTCCTGGTCTTTGATTCTGGTTTGCAGCAACTTCGAATGTTCTTATTTGTCCCATTCTCCTGATGAAACTCTACATCATCTCTTCCAAGTGTGGTATCATCCTTTCTAGCATTACATTCATCATAGTCTTCATTTCATCCCTGGTTATATAGATGGATGAGGGGTTAGTTTCGAGAGTGTCTCTTGGCTACCCCCTTGTAGATTTCCTCCACTAGCGGTCTTCTTTGTAGATTATCTCATAATTTTGAACCTTTTCAAATCTCAAATCAACGAATTCAAGTCGTTCACAGTGGAAGCACCAAAATGTTTGAAACAAAAAAGGAATAAACATGCAAATGAGTATAGTAGAGAAAAGAGTGAAAAAACTAAATAAAAGCACATAAAAACAAGACACTGAAGCTTTATATTGGTTCGGCTAATCATTGCCTATGTCCACTTAACTTTGTTGATGGTTTATAATGTTGTTTACACTTCTATTCTTACATATCGGTATAGATTTGTAGGAATACAAAAGAATTATAGGAAATTTGTAGAGAAGTGAAAAAGATCATTTAAAATGAGCCCATGGCCTACTATTTATAGTTGTAGGTTGTTTGAAAACTCGCTCCATGATCCCCACCTCGTTCTCCACGCCCAAGGCCAGTTCTTTTGAAAAGTGGTGGCCACATTATCAACCACTACGGATCGGTAACAATCCAAAAGATCAACTTATGGGTCGTTCTGATTGCCTTGGATAGATGCGTTTATTTGTGGGCTTCATGATTTTTAACTTATTTTCAATGCAATGAGCTTGTCTCTGAGTCCAAATAATGGATCGATCAAAGAATGAGTTGCTGACTTCAAGCGCTCATTGAGATCGATAAAGAATTGCATGAAAATGATGAAATGGAACTTGAAATGGGCTCCTGACATCATCAGTTTTGAATAGTAGGAGTAGGGATTAGATTGGGTGAGATCTTATGGATCGATACCCATCCATGGGTTGGATTGGTACCGATCTAACATTTTATCGGATATGTGTTATTGAATTTCAAGGTAGTTTTGTAATCGCCTCTATCTTTGTTAACTTGAACTGACTTGGAGTCCACCAGAGAAATTTGAGTGTTTGTTTGGGGTTTGACCTGAATATTTTCTAAGATTTTTGTGTTCTGAGTTTTCCTTCGCATTCTTGAATCAAACTCGAGACTTATGTGTGTCCGACTCGAGACTTTATGGATCGGTGCCGATCCAAGAGTCAGAGATCGGTATCGGACCGACTTTGGGTCGTGCTTGGGGTTTCTACATGGATTGCTTCAGATCGCACTTTAAGATTTCCCAAGGCTATTATGCTTCGAGTCTGATCTAGGGATTTTGAGAGTTTCTCCGAGTCGGCACTTTCAAAACTTAAACTTTCAAATCTTCAAATTTTTTTGCTCTTTTTTTTAACATTTCTTTTTTCTTGTCTTTTTATGATATTTCCAAAATCCTTTGGTCACTTATTATCGTTTGCTCCTCCAATTCTATCTTTAAATCTGTTTGGCATAACATAAATTCAAAGCATAGAAGATTCCAATAATCAAATTTACAAGAAACGCAAGAACTCATTTATCGAATTCAAATACAAAGCATGGTAGACACATCTATTGAAGATCATAAAAAGATAGTTGACATTTTAGTAGTAATACTTGCATTATATTGTTGAAACACATGCATGGATTCTTCATGCATCGGTTTCAGTAAGAATTTAAATGGTACATATTGCACCATTATATCTTCATACATGTATACATGTCATGAAATGATACCAGGATGAAAACTTAAACAATTTTACATTTCCAAAGGTTCTAGAACAAAAATAAGGATTTAACCTGAATATAATGAGGGATTTAATTCAATTCTGCATGATTTACTGGAACAAGTGATCGCAAGTAATCATAAGTTTATATAGTGTTATTGGAGATTCAAACTTACAACATTGGGTTGGGTTGGGTTGGTTTGACTACAATTGTAAGCGGTTTCTTATAGAATTATCGAGGTTCAGTAATACATCCCAACATCAATATAATAAACATCGATTTGTAGTTATATAACATAAGTGAACCAATAAAGAATTTGCATTTTTACTGCTAAACTATTTAGAGCACAAGTCAATTGAAAAACTAGTCATGCAATCGAGTATGTCATGTCCACTTGTTTGAAGTGATTCTGTGAGTGGTAGAGTGAACAGAAGACTATTTTTTATAACGTCAAATGTTTGTCGTTATATTTATAATGCTAAAGTCTCTGCCGTTACAATATCATAACGGCAAAATCTTTGCCGTTATATTTCATAAAGGCAATGAATAAATATTATAACGGTAAAATATTTGCCGTTATAATATTTAGCCACTACCTTTATAAAATACCAGTTACGGCACGTCCATTCGACGTGTGCGTGAAAAAATGTGCATTAACTTCTTTTTAGTGCGATAAAATATGTGATATAACTTAGTTTTTCATTATATAATTATAACTAACACATAAACATAGAAATTATTTTATGTTATGGTGCATCTTTTAAGAACATAAAAAGCTCATTATTGTGTAGTTGGTACATAAGTATAAATATCATACACACCAAAAAATGAAAGGCTTCATTTTACAAAGAAAAAAAGGATATTCTCTGTATTTAGAGAATATCCAAAATGGAATTATGTTCAGTTATTTCACATCCTTGGCTTGGTAAAATATATATGGTCTATTTTATTAATATCATCAGCATCTTATATGTTAATCAATAAATAAATAAATTTTAGAAGCATTCTGCAAACACCAAGGATTAATGTGCATATACATAATCATGGCTATTATAGTATGAAAAACCAACACAGTATTCAACTTATAGCTTTGTTAACACTAATGTAAGTATAATATGTAATTTTGAAGCAAATCCGGATTCTTGTCTTCTTCTTAATAAATATTAAAGCGAAGGCACCATCTAGCATTGTTTTGAAGATGAATGTAACTCTCAGTGGTTCTAAAGGCGACATAAAGAAGAAAAACACATTAGTAAGTTAGAAGAAATGTATTGGTGAATTGCATTTTCTTGATTATAACTTGCCAAAAACTAAAAATGCATGTATAAAATTTTATGATATGTAAAATGATAGAGTTGTTATTTGGTCTAGAATCATATTACATGCAATGTGTGGAATACAAAGTAATAAGGAAGAAGGGAGTCGCGCGTCAAGAATAAGCTATATAATTATGATGATGTGTATTTAAAAATATACAAATTCACAAATATGTTTAAAAAAATCGTACATTTTCACATATACTAAAACCTTTATCAATAGGCATAGTTAAAAGTTTCGAACAAGGGGATTGTGTATATTTATTGTTTTGTTAGGTGCTTGATGAAAAGCATCGATAACATATATCAGCATCTAAGTTTTTAGCTTATATATGCTGGTATATGTCACGACCCGCCATTTTGAACCATTCAAATCGACAATAATCCACACATGTCAGACTTGAATGACGCAAAATAAAAGATTGTAAATAAATTTAGAGAAAATAAAATCAAATACACAAAATCACAAACACAGAACAATCAGAATAACTCGCAACGGAATATAAAATAACACAGTAGTTCATGAAGCTACTATAACAGAGTCTCAACCCAAATACATAATGTCAGTCTGAAAACAACATAATAGAAACCCCAAATACATAGATGTTCACTAATACATGAGATAAACTAGAAAAATAGATATAAATGTGGATTGGCAGAAACTCCAGCAAAGACTAGCTCTAGAAAGAGAATTCAAAGCTGTGAATACTCAGGCTGACCCGAGCGTAAAGCAAAACACAAAACACTTGAGTCAGGATAATATATATTTATATAATGTAAACCAACTCAAGTGAATTGTAATAAGGTAAAAGTAACTTAAAGGATGCCCGGGACCGCCCATCCTCTAAGGATCCGTCAAACTTTTTACTATAAAGTAATATTGCGCTATTATAATAATGTCTACAGTAAAATAAATATACTTTAAAATAGCGTTCCGGGCTACCCATATCACCCTTCACACATAATAGTCCCAGTAGTCCGTCCAGTATTAGCATATCTCCAGATCGGGAGACTACCCTAAATACCCCATGGGCTCCGGGAGAAAAACAAACTCGTAGTAAAGGCTTGGTATGGTAGGTGACACGGCACACAAGGCAATGCCAGGGTTGATATACCAATTATGCATACGGGCTGGTGGTAACGTAGCAGCCACTACGCCCACCCCGAACAACACTCCAAAATCAAGGGTGCACCCAATCGATCGCAACAGTAATAGAACGGTATCGAAGAAGTGTGTTCAGCTAGAGGTGCTACCTCCTTTGGCCCGAGATCGCTGCTGTTTTAGCCACCTTAAGCTAACTCACGGGAGTCGGGTCCACGTAATATACCTCAGAAACGTCATCACTATCCTATTTCATTGTGGAATCTCCACCGCGTACACAGTTGTTAAAGTGGTTTTCGGTATCGACAGAGAGTATGTCCATATCCGATCCCGGTCTCTTTAACAACCAATCGTTATTATAACCGTAGTTATAATTTAAAAATGGTATTTATACTTCAAAATCAAATATCATTTCAAAAATTCAATATCATTTCAAATCTATTTCAAAATAATCAAAATGTCATATCTTTTCAAAACCACATTCATTTTATTCAAATTTAAAATACCATTTCAATTCCCCTTTCAAAATAGTTTATATTTCAAATTGACTTACTTCATTTAAATCATAAAAAATGAAGTTATTACATTTAATAATTAAATTATTAAATTTCCAAAATTTTAAACTTTTCAAAGTTCATTCATTCACTTAAATTTATCAAAACGGTGAAAATTCATCTTTCGCAGCATTTGGAAAATGCTACAAAAAGTTACTTTCAAGACAGTTCAATTTAACAAAAGACAGCATTTAAAATCCTGTAATAGGGTTACATTAATTTCAAATAAAACTTATTTAAACTCCACAATTACAGCACTTACAAAGTGCTATAATAGCCTTTAATTCAATTTAGCCTTTTGGTTCATTTATATCAACTACCGCATTTACAAATGTTGTAATATCATTTACATTAGAAATAATAGCATTAAAAAAATTGATGTTAATTAACTTTCAAATATCCAATATAATTTCATAAACCATTAAATTTTCATTTAAACCATTTCAAACTTATGAAATCGTATATTTTTCACTTTTATAACCATCATTTAATTTTCCTTAAATTCATGATTTTATAAAGTTAAATTTCCATTCAAAAATCAATATTTAATAATAATTCACTTATTAAATTCCAACATTCAATTTCAATTCATATAATTAAATTTTTAACTTAACACTTAAGTTTAAATTTTCAAATTAACTTAATTTCATTTTATTTACTTAACTTAAAAATTCACTTTTAAACCAAATTCACAAATTTCCAATTTAAGTTATATTTCAAAATTCAACTCAATATTCATTCATTTAACATTTTAACTTTATTCAAAAGTCATTAATATATAATAAAATCATTTTAAATTCATTTAAATTCAAAATATCATAAATTTATCATATTTCCATATTTAATCTAAATTCCGTTTAAAATTAAATCAAAATTTCCAAAGTAACTTATATTTCAAATTTTCAACTTTATCGTTAATTTATTTCACTTATAAATTCTTAGAAAATCAATAATACCTTACAAAAATCATTTTTAATTAAGTTTAAACCAAAATATTATAATATTTACATTTCTAAAATATTTTAAATTTTTTAGAAAAACTTATATTAACTACAGGTCTGTATTTCATTTTCTAACCTAGGAAAAGTGATACGGATAATATATCATTTCAATCCGTAATTTACCAAGAAAACCCAGGTTTTATCATTTCAAACCCGCAGTCCCAAGTAATATGAAATAATTGAAAATCATTCAGGTTTATCATTTCAGCCCATAATGATTTTCCCCTATTCTAAAGTCTGTTCGGGTATGTATCATTTCAACCCATAGTGATTCTAATCTAAAGGAAACTTGCAGTGTGATAAGCTGATATAAATAACAGAATAGCATTATATAACAGTAACAGATGATATAACAGGTGTTTAAGCATGGGTGAACATCATATGGTCATAATGTAGCAGATATAATATGGTGATGCAATTTACAGATTCAAATGTGATCGATTTACTAGTCATATAAGTAAAAACTGTCTGGTGAGAATAACTCACTGGTATAAGCTGGAGACAACAAACGAATGCAAAAACTAAGATCCACAAATGCACGATAGCACGAATTAGATTCAAGATTAAGAGAGCCAAAGATTAATTGCCTTGAACACATTCAAACAAAACAATATAAGTTTTCAACCCAATATAATAAAACAATGTTAGAATTGAATGCACAAAAACATCCCCAAAGTTTTTGCACTTGCTTCCAACCACTCATGCTTCAGCCTTGGGTCAGATTTGCACGGCTAAAGCATGGGTTTGGATCTGGTTTGGGTTCAAATGGGGTCGTCCTAGTATAGAAAAAGATGGTGCAAAGTGGTGAAGCATGAAACTACAAGCCAATGCAACAAAACAAGGTTTCAATGCAACTATAGGCTAGGCCAAAGCAAGGAGGGGCACGGCTATGCTTCAGGTGGTCAACTACAGTTGTGGCAGTGGTGTCAGGTAGAGTATTAGCTGGTGGTGGTGGTGTAGGTGGTGGCCAAGGAAGAGTTAGAGGTGGTGGAACATCATGGTGCTCGGCTATGTACATTCAAGTGGAGTTTGTGCAAGATGGTAGTGGATCTTCAACCTATGGTGGCTCGGCTTGACTAGGGTGTTGGAAAGAAGGTGGTGGTGATTGGTTCAGGTGGTGGTGGAGGCATCCAAGGTGCTGGTGGTGAGGGCCGAACATAAAGAGATGAAGAGCAAGTGTAAATTCAAATCAAAAACAATGAAAAGAGAAAAAGAAAAGAAAGTTTACCAAAGATTTTCCACAAGATGATGGCCGAATTTTTTTTTTCCAGGTTTGAGATAATTTTTGTGCATGAAATGAAATGAGATAGTCGGCTGAAAGGTAGGAGTTAAGGCAGCAAAAGTTGAAAGGGTGTTGGTTGAAATTGAAAAGGTGAGAATATAAAAGACTAAGTAGATAAAAGGGCACAAAAACTCTTCAAATATCCATATTAGTTTTGCAATTTTTAAATAACTGAAATATATATATATATATATATATTCAGATAAAAACACGAAAATTTAGTAAACAAACAAAAATAAATAAATAAATATTAATTTAATATAATTTAATTAAGAAAATAGAAAAGAAAATGTAAACTAGACTAGAAAATTTGAAAATAAATGAAATGAACTTTGGAAAAAATTTTACGTACTTGAAAATATTTATGAATAAAGATAAGAACACAAAAATAAAATGCATGCATCAAAATAAATAAATAAATTTTAATTGAATATAATTTAAATCAAGAAAATAGAAGAAAAATGGAAACTAGCCCTTATAAATAGAAAATAAATGCAACAAATTTTGGAAAAAATTTATTATCACTTTAAAAGTATTTATAAATGAAATCTTACAAATGAAAAAAATTTAAAATAATTCCAAAATAAGATAAAGTCAAATTTAAATTATATTCAAAAATCTAGGGTTGTTACACTCTCCCCCACCCAAATTTTTTCGTCATCGAAAAGAACGGGCAAGGAAAATAAGAGAAACAAGATAGAAATACTAATAGTACCTGAAACGAAAAATTCCGGATTCGAAGCATGAATGCTCTCCTCCGTTTCCCAGGTACAATCTCGATCGTCAGTACTCCACTGTACTTTGACCAGATTAACAGATTTCCTTCTGAGCTGCTTCGTACCTCTGTCGACAATACGAAGTGGCTTCCTCTCAACAGTCAGATTAGGCTCAATATCCAAACTATCAAGAGCAGAAGGCTGGACAATAAGAGATGGATCATGAAGATGTCGGCGAAGATGCGAGACATGGAATACATCATGCATTCCAGAAAGCTTCTCGGGCAAATCCAGACGATAAGCCAAAGAACCAACTCTTTCCACAATGCGGAAAGGACCAACAATCCTAGGAGAAAGCTTCCCTCTACGACCAAAGCGAATGACATTCCTCAAGGGAGAAACCTTAAGGAACACCTGATCAGCAACAGAAAAATCCAAATTCCGCCTACGCCTATCAGCATACTTCTTCTGCCTATCCTGAGCGGCTCTCAACCTCTTCTTAATCTCCTCAACTCTCTTAGAAGCTTCCAAAATCACATCCGGACCAAGAACCAAACGATTACCGGATTCAATCCAGCAAGATGGGGATCTACAAGGTCGTCCGTATAGAGCAACAAACGGAGACATTTTGTGACTGGCCTGAATGTAAAGATGGAATGAGATAGATAAAAAGATTAAGAATAGATTGAAAAATAGAAGATAACATTATACTTGATAGCTATTATTGTAGGTGAATTCGGCAAGATAGAGATAATCTTCCCAAGATCCTCCATAATCAAGCACACAAGCACAAAGAAGATCCTCGATAATCTGATTCAATCTTTTCGTTTGACCGTCGGTCCGTGGATGGTAAGCAGTGCTCAGATTCAAATGAGTACCCAGAGATTCCTGAAAAGCCTTCCAAAACTGACTGGTAAAGATAAGGTCACGATCACAAACAATACTGAGAGGAACACCATGGAGATGACCAATCTCTCTCATGTAGATCTCAGATAAGCTAGAACCAGAACGAGTAGACTTGACCGGAATGAAATGAGCGGACTTGGTCAGTCTATCAACAATAACCCAGATACTCTAATTACCCCTCCGAGTCCTCGGTAAACCATCGATGAAATCCATGGAAACCTATTCCCACTTTCAATTGGGAATCTCAAGGGGCTGTAACAAACCAGGGGTCTTCTGGTGATCGGCTTTGACTTGCTGACAAGTCGCACATCGACTAACAAAAATAGAGATATCCCTCCTCATCACCTTCCACCAATGAAGCCTCTTCATATCCTGATACATCTTTGACACACGAGGATGAATAGAAAGCCTGGATCGGTGATTCTCCTAAAGCAACTCCTTCCTCAAACCATCAACATTCGGGACACAAATCCTGCCATTAATCCTAAAAATCCCTCTATCATCGATCTGAGCTCCACTACTACCAATACCACCAACCCTGCTACGAACACTCTCCTTCATCAATCTAAGCATCTCATCCTCATCCTGCTTAGCCATGATACGATCTAGAAGAGGAAAAAAAGAAACAACAAGCTGACACAACAAAGCGTTCTTCCGACTCAAAGCATCAGCCACAACATTAGCTTTACCGGGAGTATAGCTAATATCGAGGTCGTAAGAAGCCAAAAACTCAAGCCAACAAACTTGCCCCTGATTCAAATCCTTCTGGGAGAAGATATATCTCAGAGATTGATGATCGGTGAAAAGCTCAAACTTGGTTCCAAGAAGATGATGCCTCCAAAGCTTCAAAGCAAAGACAATGGCAATCAACTCTAAATCATAAGCAGCATAATTTGCCTCGTGGGTTTTCAACCGACGGCTGGCATAGGCAATGACCCTACCATCCTGCATGAGAACAACACCCAAACCCTCACGACTAGCATCAGTATATACCGTCAAACCCTCACTTCCGTTCGAAACGGTAAGAACTGGTTCGGAAGTTAGCATTCTCTTTAACTCATTGAATGCAGCCTTACACTGATCACTCCAAATAAACTTGGCATTCTTACGAGTCAAAGCTGTGAGAGGTGCAGCAATCCAAGCAAAATTCTCAATAAATCTCCGGTAGTAACCGGCAAGGCCTAGAAAACTACGAATATCAGATGGAGTCATTGGAGTTTCCTAATCCTGAAACAGAATAGGGAGAAAATAAGGACAACCGAAATGATAGAATTATTAAATGATAAAGAAAAGGGAAGAAAGAAAGACTTACATTGATCGCAACGATCTTGACTGGATCAACTGAAACTCCATTACTAGAAACAATATGCCCGAGATATTGGACTTCATCCTTCCAGAAATGGCATTTAGAAAATTTAGCCTTCAGTTGATGATTTCTGAGAGTCTCTGGAATATATTTCAAATGCGACTTATGCTCATCCTTAGTCTTAAAGAAGACAAGGATATCATCAACAAAGACTAGCATAAATTTATTAAGCACATCACGAAAAACACGATTCATCAAATCAACAAAGAAAGCAGGAGCATTAGTCAAACCAAAAGGCATGACTAACCATTCATAAAAACCATTCTCAATGCGGAAAGCAATCTTGGGAATTCTATCCTCGGAAACCCTGAGCTGATGAAAACCAGTGGCAAGATCAAGCTGAGAGAAAACTGTGGCACCATAAAGCTGATCAAACATATTATTGATACGAGGCATTGGATATCTGTTTTTCCTAGTGAGCTTGTTCAGCTCCCTATAATCAACACACATACGAAGATGTGATATTCCAGAATTTTGGCAATATAAATTTAATAATCTGTGTTAGAAATTAAATTGATTTGATAATTATTGTTAATAAAATTTAAATTGATTTGATAATCTTCTTTTAATAAATATTTAAATTGCTAGATTTTATCTTTTTAAAGCTAATAAATTGTTTTCTATTTAAAATTTATATAATTGTATACATTGTAATTAGATAAGCTTTGGTTTGGAATTTAGTAAATAAAGCAATTTTCTACTTCTAATTTATTTTTGGTAAATTGGAAATTTGATTTAAAATTTAACATTTAGCTTTTCAAAGCAATTCAATAAATAACTACATGGTTTATACTTAAGGTAAATATTATTTGTTTAAATTTTATTTAATTAGCTTAAATATGAATTTAAATTAGATTAACATGAAAGCTTTGTTTTATTTTTATTTTTAAATATTGCTTGAAAATATATATATAAGAATTTAAAATACAATTTACATATGATCTTAATAAATTGAGTAACAGAAGTGATTTGTAAACTCTTTTAATAAAACATTTAAAATTGTTAAATTTATTATTTTTAAATAATAATTATAATACTTAGTTCTTATAAACATAAATAGATTTTTGTTTGAAATAGGATTTGTTATTTTCAAAATTTAATGGTAGTTATATATGCATACATATATAACTTGATTTTTATTTTGGATTTTATAATTTAATTTAAATTTGAATTTAATGTTTTGAAATTCAAACGAACAAATATTTAAAAATATTTGGATAAGCTTTTATTTATAATTTGTTTTGTTTTATTTTTCTATAAAAGAAGGAAGAAATTTATTTATATATACATAAAAAGTAATAAATTAAGATTTAAAGCTTTTATAAACAATTTAAATTAAAATAAAATACTTAAATTACAAGTGTAAATCTCTTAAGACATCTAATGACATGTGTTAAGCCATAAAGTAAACAATGTGACAAATGTTAAATTTAGAACAAGTATCCTGTTTAATTTTTCTTTTTCTTTTATTTTAATTAAATCAAAAATTTTCTTATATAAACACATTTCTTCTCATCCTTATTTTTTTTCTATTCTTTTTCAAAACCTAAGAGAAACTTCAGTTGAAAGATCTGTAATCAAAATTTAAACCAAGATCTGAAATCTGTAAGCAATCTTCATTCAAACCAGAAAATCCTGTTCAAAACAAAATCTGTAATCCCCTCAAAAACAAATCTGAAACCAATATTTTCCTCTAACCAAAATAACCCAAAGCTATCTGAAAATAATCTTCAAAACTGGAATGCAAATCCAAGTATAAATCTGAAACTCTTTTCTTAAAAATATGGAAATTAGAACCTGATCATCATTCTGCAACTCAAAAGCCTGCATGCAACTGCAGTTTCAAACCAGGCCTACATTCATCTTCAATTTGAAGTTTTTTAAAAAAAGCAAGCATGCACCTGAGTTTTTAAATTCATAAGCAAAACTACAGCAACTTGATGTTTTCAAATCAAGCACATTCCAGTTCAAGCTTTTCAAAAACATGGTTGCGCTGTTCAATCATGCTTGCCTGGTGAGTAACATTTTTATATTAAATAAACTTAAGTAAATATGGTTGCTTGATTGTTTCCTGTGATAATCATGATTTGTTTGGATGAATATGATGGAATTCTCTTTATAAATGATTGGGTTTCTGAATGCATGCTTGTGTTGTGATGTGTTCTTACCTGTTCTAGATTCCGGGTTTAAATTCTGATCAAAAATCATGATCTCATATTCAAATCTTTGTTAAGGTTTAAGATTCAAACAATATATGGTTATGTAACATGTTAATGTTTAAAATTTTATTTAATATATAATAAAAAATCTATATTGTTTCTGGAAATTCAAAAAACATCAGTGCATGTGTAATAATCTAAAAATTCAAATACCTTAATTTATAAATTCAGGAATGTAATCTGAATTCTTAAACCAAATGATGATTTTTAAAACTAAAATCTTAATTTCTAGTAATAGGATTTAGGCGTTGTCCTTGTTTGAACTGGAAATGATGTTTAAGCAATTTCTGGTGGTCCACTGGCTATGGAAGATTGGATATCTTCCTGGAGGTAGAAGCATGATCGAGGTTTCAGGGAAAATTATTGGGAAGTGGATCAAAGCACTGTGGCGATGGTGGTTAAGGGATGAAGTTTTTAACCCTAGTTTCTCGGTTGATCAGAAAATTGATCGCCGCGACATCTACAGATGATCGAGCTTTTCCAGATTCAGAGTAATGATTGATGGGGTGTGGAAGAGGTCGTGGCCGAAGGTGAAACCACTCTGGTGGTCGGAGTCTTGAGTTTGAGGCGATTTTCGATTTTCGACATTTGTTCCAGTTTGAGCTTTAAAGCTCGATTTGGATTTTGAGCTTCTGCAATTGATTTGATGGTCGGAATTAGGTTAGGGGATGATCATCGCCTTGCGTAAGTCATCGCGAGTGGTCGGAGTTAGCGGCAGTGATGGTGCAGGTGCACGGAGTACATGGGGTATCAGCTGTGTTTCGGGGGAAGATGGTACTCGAGTGTTATACGAGTAGATTCATGTTTTTGCTCGAAGCATGGGGGTGTTGGACTCAAAGTCTTTGTTATGTGGACTTGGGTATTTTGTTGATACAGGTTTTTGTAAAACCTGACAGTACCTTAAGTTTTTAATATTTTCAAATGAAAATTGTTACTCGAGTTTTACTCGAGTCATTCAGAGTTTTGTTCGGGCTAGGTTAGGTTAGGCTTGAGTGATTTAGGTGTTGCTCGGGTTAGTTTTGTTACAGATTAGAAACTTGTCCTGTTTTCAAATTTAAACTAAAATTTAAAATATTAAGCAAAGATTTAAAATAAGTTTTAAATCTAATTTTAAATAATGGATTCAAGTTTAGTTTGAATCTTAACTGGAAATGAATAAAGTTTTTAAATTCAAATTTGTTTAAAAAAAATCTTAAGGGGTTAAGTGTTTAAAAATGTTTTTAAGGGAATTTGAATTTAAATTGGACTTTGAAATGTAAAGGAATGTTTTAAACAAAGTTTAAATATGATTCAAATCTAAATTTGAATCTTTGTTTTAAAATAAATTTAAGTTTTATAAATTTAAGTGTTTTAATAATTTTGAATGATAAAGAAAATTTTAAATGTTTTGAATTTAAAAAAGGAATTTGGTTTGAACTCTTGTAAAATTCCTTTTATAAGAGAAAGTGTTCTTTATCATGTAAATTTAAATTTTTTAAATTGATTTTAATTTTTGTTGAAGATAAATTGGGTTTTCATTTTAAAACTTGAATTTAAAATGAAATTTGAAAATGAAATTTGGAAATGAATGTAATCAAATATATTTATGAATGATAATTTAACTATAGATAAGAAAAAGGTTTTATCTTAAAAGTTAAATTAGAATTTAATGATTTGTTATTCATTTAATTATTAGTGTAATTAAATGGATAATTAATTCATTTAACAAATTAATGAAATGGATAAGTAATTAAGGGTTTTAAACTTAAAAGTTTAAGATTAATTATTCTTAGACTAATTAACTTGTAATTTAAGAATCATTATAAAATAAGATTAGATTTTAATTAATGATTGGTAATTAATTAATAAAGTAATAAAGGATTAATTAAGTTACTGTTAGGGGTTAATTAATTAAATAATTAGGGGTTAATTAATGGGCTATTAATGGTTAATTAATTTGTAATCAATAATGATTAAAATAAGTTAATTACTTTAGAGAAATAATCAATGAATTGTTATTAGTTAATGAAGGATTATTAACTAAGGATTATTTATTAATTAATTAATGTGATTAATTTTTAATAATTAATTAGATTAATTAATTTAAAGATAATCATTTGTGTAAATTGTTAAGTATAATTACTTGTGGAAGTAATTAAGGAATTAATTACTCATTGTAATTAATTGAGTTTAATTTGATTACATTAAGTTAATTAATTCAGTTTAATTAATTTTGAATAATCATTTGATGATTTGTGAAGTATAATTACTTAATGTAATTTAATGAAGAGAAATTGCTTAGGAAAGTATTTAATGGGTAATTACTGGATGTAATTAATTGAAGGTGATTTGATTATGGAAGTAATTTGAGTATAATTACTTTGTAAAATTAATCAAGGGATTAATTAGAGATAATTAATTAAGGAGTAATTAATTTATTTGGTGAAGTAATTAAGGGTAGTTAATTACTGAATGGGGTTAATCAATGGTGATTACCAATTATGGTTTAAATAAAGATTAATTACTTAATGTAATTAATTTAAATAGAAAATGTAATTAGAGATCATTAATTGTTATAATTAATGAAGTAATTAAGAATGGATTTATTTGGAAATAACTAATAAATGAAGGGATTTATTAATGTAATTAATTGAGAAGTAATGTAATTAATTTTAGTTAATTAATAAATAAAGTAATTTAAAGGTTAATTACTGTTTTTGGTTAAGTATAATTAATTTGTAAAATTAATTAAAGGATAATTACTTGAATATAATTAAGGAATAATTAATCAAGGATGATTAATTAAGGTGATTGATTAGAGAATAATTAATTAATTAGTTTATAATTAATTAATGATTATGTAAGCAAGATTTATATTGATGAAGTAATTAATTTAATTCACTTTAAATTAATTAGAAATGATGTAATTAATTTAATTCATTTTAAATTAATTATATTTGGTGATTATAGGTCATTGTTTATGTATGGATGAATGATATTGGTTGCCTTGAATGGTTTGAAATCTTTGCTTTGAGATAAATAATACCGTGTGATATGGATGCTTTGGTTGCATTAGGATGATAATATGAATTATCTATTTGTGATTGATAATATGGATCATCTGTTTATTATGATAATGATGATTATCTTCATGGTATGTGAATTATCTATCTGCGTATATAGATAATGAAATTGAATTGTTTTAAACTTTAAAACAACTTGGCCTTAAAAGACACGCTTTAGATTTCGATGAGACCGGGATTGGGTTTCCAAATTTGGATATCTGAAAACCACATCGATCCAAATTTATGATAGGTCATGAATCTCATGTGAAGAGTGAAGACTAGAGGTGTAAGGACTATTCGTCGTTAAAACTCCAAGGGTGATTCCAATATGAGTTTAACGGGGTGGTACTTTCAGATTCGAGATGAAGATTCAGAGTGTAAGGGTTATCGTCATTAACTCTGAGGGTGATTCTAAAATGAGTGTAACGAGATAATACCTTCGGTTTCGTTCGAACCCAGAACGAACTTGTATGGATTGAATGCTTTCAGAACATCGTCAGGTGGATGATGAGCATTCTAAGAGATGTGTTCTTTAAAGGTAATCGTAGCCTCAAGCCTCATCAACCGGGAATGGCTAAAACAGGGGAGGTGCAGCAAGGCTAAGTGGGTCATGCCCAAGTAGGATGAGATTTTCCCCTGTCTAGAAGTCCCTTTTTATTTCGGCTGTGTGGGCGGTAGGAATGTACGCCAACTGCGGCGTTGTCTTGTTCGGGACTGTCCAGTAAGGGATGGTTCCAGCCTTGTGTTGCAGGGGAGTTAGGGTGGCTCCTCTGTACGGTGATCTAGGCCATGTGCTGTGACGGGCGGTACCCCTGTAGCCCTGCCATTGTATGGAATCCACAATCCAATAAGTGCCAACGGTTTTGATTGTATTACCCACTTTTGTGGCTAGTAGCTGGAATTTAATCATGTAACAATTTCGGCTATTTCATATTTACTTGAAAACCCTAGACCTATTATAGTATCATTGGATTTCCTATCAAATGTTTTGGTTAGCGTAAGGTAAAAACTTTTCCATGTTTATATGTGGGAAGTCCTACGGGATACCTTTCTTTTCAAAGGATTTTTCAAAGTTAAGCAACCTTAACCAGTTACTCACACCAGACCCATGTCTGACCCGGAGTTTATCTTCTGTTTTCTTAAACTCTTGGGTACTCAAATTTTTACGAGTAGCCAAGGGATTCAGGTTAGCTTTGATGAATTATGGAGGAGCAATGGAGCAGGAGGCTTCGGCATTATATATATAGTTTCCGCTGTGTGTTCTCTGTGTTGGTATCTCCTATGTTGAGTTGTAATAACTAGACATGTGTTTATAACTGTCTAGTATGGATGTAAAATCTGTGTAACTCCGATTAGTGTTGTATACTATGTAATATTTATGTTATTAATATAATTTATTCGTTCCGCTGTTGAGATTCTGATGTTGTTTCTTCTTTCTTCTCTTTCTTTCTCTTTTCTATTCCTTTCTTTCTTCAAGATGATGCGATTTTCTGTAGTGAGAAAGTCGGGTCGTCACAGAAGAGAACCATCAGACTTGGTGACAAAAACCACCGCGGCTCCCCATTCATAAAAACTAGGCCTAATCAGACCTTTGGAAGACAAGTCCTCAATTTGCTTTCCCTACTCAACCTTCTCGCGAGGTGCCATTCTTCTAGGAGGAAGAACAACAGGTCGAGCACCAGGAATAAGATCAATCTGAAAATCAATTTCCCACTTCGTAGGCAAAGAAGTGACTTCACCAAATACATCGGGATATAATCTAACCACAGGAGTCGAATCAAGATCACTGGGAGAAGAATCCAGAGAATAAATAAAGTTGTCAGCGAAATCCTAAGGCATGCGGCACTGAATAATCAAGGAATTCCCTTGATCATCAACAAGGTGAACAGTCCCGGCTTTACAAGAGATATGAGCATCATGATTCACTAACCAATCCTGACCAAGCAATAAATTAAAAGCATCGAAGCCCAGAACATAAAAATCACCACAAAAGCGATGATCGGAATGGAGAAGTTTCACTTGCTTACAAATCTGATTAAGGTTAGCGGGACCCCCAATAGGATTTGAAACACATAATGGAACAGAAGCATACTCAGGGGATAGGAGATGCTCAAACTTTTCACACAAATCAACAGAGATAAAACTATGTGAAGCTCCAGTATCAAACAACACACGAACAGGATGATGGAATAAAGTAAATGAACCCTGGAGAGTACCTTGGTCATCACTAGGAGTAGGAGAAGGTGGAGGAACTGGAGATGAGGCAGACGTGACAGGAAATATACCAGAAGGCGTACCCCTCCGCTGGGTAGGGCAGTCTGTCTTAAAATGACCAAAGATAAAGGTAATCCAAAGATAAATTAAGATAAGACAAGAGAATTCATTTGGATGAATATCCTAAAGAAAGAAAAATCTAACAAGGTAACGAAAGGAAAGAATTTAGAAAACATTTGAAATCCTTTAAAACAAGAAAAATTTATATATCAAAATAATCTTTGAAAGAAATCTTTTGAAAACATTTTGAGAAATCATTTTATACTTTGAAAATACGTCTCTCACAAAGATATGATTCTGAGATTGATTTCACTCATTCTAGGGTAGAAATACCCTATCTCTAATGAGTTTTTTGCTCCGCAAAGGCAATGGTTTGCCAAAAACCAAAGCTCTAATGCCAACTGTCACGACCCGCCATTTTGAACCATTCAAATCGACAATAATCCACACATGTCAGACTTGAATGATGCAAAATAATAGATTGTAAATAAATTTGGAGCAAATGAAATCAAATACAAAAAATCACAGACACAGAACAATCAAAATAACTCGCAACGGAATATAATAACATAGTAGTTCATGAAGCTACTATAACAGAGTCTCAACCCAAATACATAATGTCAGTCTGAAAACAACATAATAGAAATCCCAAATACATAGAAGTTCACTAATACATGAGATAAACTAGAACAGCTGAAACAGAAATAGATATAAATGTAGATAGGCAGAAACTCCAGCAAAGACCAGCTCTAGAAAGAGAATCCAAAGCTGTGAATACTCAGGCTGACCCGAGCGTAAAGCAAAACACAAAACACTCGAGTCAGGACAATATATACTTATATAATGTAAACCAACTCAAGTGAACTATAATAAGGTACAATTAACTTAAAGGACGCCTGGGACCGCCCATCCTCTAAGGATCCCTCAAACTATTTACTATATGGTAATATTGCGCTATTATAATAATGTCTACTGTAAAATAAACATACTTTAAAATAGCATTCCGGGCTACCCATATCACCCTTCACACATAATAGTCCCAGTAGTCCATCCAGTATCAGCATATCTCCAGATCGGGAGACTACCCTAAATACTCCATGGGCTGCGGGAGAAAAACAAACTCGTAGTAAAGGCTCGGTATGGTAGGTGACACAGCACACAAGGAAATGTCAGGGTAAATATACCAATTACGCACACGGGCTGGTGGTAACGTAGCAGCCACTACGCCCACCCCGAACAACACTCCAAAATCAAGGGGTGCACCCAATCGATCACAATAGTAATAGAATGGTATCGAAGAAGTGTGTCCAGCCAGAGGTGCTACCTCCTTTGGCCCGAGATCGCTCCTGTTTTAGCCACCTTAAGCCAACTCATGGGAGTCGGGTCCACGTAATATACCTTAGAAACGTCGTCACCATCCTACTTCATTCTAGAAACTCCACCGTGTACACAGTTGTTAAAGTGGTTTTCTGTATCGACAAAGAGTATGTCCATATCCGATCCCGATCGCTTTAACAACCAATCTTTATTATGACCCGTAGTTATAATTTAAAATTGGTATTTATACTTAAAAATCAAATATCATTTCAAAATTTCAATATCATTTCAAATCCATTTCAAAATATCATATCTTTTCAAAACCACATTCATTCAAATTTAAAATACCATTTCAATTCCCCTTTCAAAATAGTTTATATTTCAAATCGACATACTTCATTTAAATCATAAAAAATGAAGTTATTACATTTCCTAATTAAATTATTAAATTTCCATAATTTTAAACTTTTCAAAATTCATTCATTCACTTAAATTTATCAAAACAGTGAAAATTCATCTTTCGCGGCATTTGAAAAATGCTACAGAAAGTTACTTTCAAAACAGTTCAATTTTACAAGAGGCAGCATTTAAAATGTTGTAATAAGGTTACATTAATTTCAAATAAAACTTAGTTAAACTCCACAATTACAGCACTTACAAAGTGCTATAATAGCCTTTAATTCAATTTAGCCTTTTGGTTCATTTATATCAACTACAACATTTACAAATGTTATAATATCATTTACATTAGAAGTAATAGCATTACAAAAATTGCTGTTAATTAACTTTCAAATATCCAATATAATTTCATAAACCATTAAATTTTCATTTAAACCATTTCAAACTTATAAAATCATATATATTTCACTTTTATAACCATCATTTAATTTTTCCTTAAATTCATGATTTTATAAAGTTAAATTTCCATTCAAAAATCAATATTTAATAATAATTCACTTATTAAATTCCAACATTCAATTTCAATTCATATAATTAAATTTTAACTTAACACTTAAGTTTAAATTTCCAAATATAACTTAATTTCTTTTTTTTACTTAACTTAAAAATTCACTTTTAAACCAAATTCACAAATTTCCAATTTAAGTATATTTCAAAATTCAACTCAATATTCATTCATTTAACATTTTAACCTTATTCAAAAGTCATTAATATATTATAAAATCATTTTAAATTCAAAATATCATAAATTTATCATATTTTCATATTTAATTTAAATTCCATTTAAAATTAGATCAAAATTTCCAAAGTAACTTGGATTTCAAATTTCCAACTTTATCGTTAATTTACTTCGCTTATAAATTCTTAGAAAATCAATAATACCTTACAAAAATCATTTTTAATTAAGTTTAAATCAAAATATTATAATATTTATATTTCTAAAATATTTTAAAAATTTTAGAAAAACTTATATTAACTACGGGTCTGTATTTCATTTTCTAACCTAGGAAAAGTGATACGGATAATATATCATTTCAATCCGTAATTTACCAAGAAAACCTGGGTTTTATCATTTCAAACCCGCAGTCTCAAGTAAAATGAAATAATCGAAAATCGTTCAGGCCTATCATATCAGCCCATAACGATTTTCCCATATTCTAAAGTTTGTTCGGGTATGTATCATTTCAAGCCATAGTGATTCTAATCTAAAGGGAACTTGTAATGTGATAAACTGATATAAATAACAGAATAGCATTATATAACAGTAACATATGATATAACAGGTGTTTAAACAGGGGTGAACATTATATGATCATAACATAGCAGATATAATATGGTGATGCAATTTACAGATTCAAATGTGATCGATTTACTAGTCATATAAGTAAAAACTGTCTGGTGAGAATAACTCACTGGTATAAGCAGGAGACAACAAACGAATGCACAAACTGAGATCCACAAAAGCACGATAGCACGAATAAGATTCGAGATTAAGAGAGCAAAAGATTAATTGCTTTGAACACATTCAAACAAAACAATATAAACAATATAAGTTTTCAACCCAGTATAATAAAACAATGTTAGAATTGAATGCACAAAACATCCCCAAAGTATTTGCACTTGCTTCCAACCACTCGTGCTTCAGCCTTGGGTCAGATTTGCACATCTAAAGCATGGGTTTGGATCTAGTTTGGGTTCAAATGGGGTCGGCCTAGCATAGAAAAGATGGTGCAAAGTGGTGATGCATGAAACTACAAGCCAATGCAACAAAACAAGGTTTCAATGCAACTATAGGCTCGGCCAAAGCAAGGAGAGGCACGGCTATGCTTCAGGTGGTCAACTACAGTTGTGGCAGCGGTGTCAGGTCAAGTATTGGCTGGTGGTGGTGGTGTAGGTGGCGGCCAAGGAGGAGTTAGAGTTGGTGGAACATCATGGTGCTCGGCTACGTACATTCAAGTGGAGTTTGTGCAAGATGGTGGTGGATCTTCAACCTAGGATGGCTCGGCTTGACTAGGGTGTTGGAGAGGAGGATGTGGTGATTGGTTCAGGTAGTGGTGGAGGCGGCAAAGGTGCTGGTGGTGAGGGCCGAACCTAAAGAGATGAAGAGCAAGTGCAAATTCAAATCAAAAACAATGAAAAGAGAAAAAGAAAAGAAAGTTTACCAAAGATTTTCCACAAGATGATGGCCGAATTTCTTTTTCAGGTTTGAGATAATTTTTGTGCGTGAAATGAAATGAGATAGCCGGCTGAAAGGTAGGAGTTAAGGAAGCAAAAGTTGAAAGGATGTTGGTTGAAATTGAAAAGGTGAGAATATAAAAAGACTAAGTAGATAAAAGGGCACAAAACCTCTTCAACTATCCATGTTACTTTTGCTTTTTTTAAATAACTGAAAAATATATATAAATTCAAATAAAAACACGAAAATTTAGTAAATAAACAAAAATAAATAAATAAATATTAATTAAATATTATTTAATTAAGAAAATAGCAAAGAAAATGTAAACTAGGCTAGAAAATTTCAAAATAAATGAAATGAACTTTGGAAAAAAGTTTATGTACATGAAAACATTTATAGATAAAGATAAGAACATAAAAATAAAATGCATGCATCAAAATAGATAAATAAATTTTAATTAAATATAATTTAAATGAAGAAAATAGCAGAAAAACGGAAACTAACCTTTAAAAATAGAAAATAAATGCAATAAATTTTGGAAAAATTTTATTATCACTTTTAGAATATTTATAAATGAAATATTACAAATAAAAAAAATTTAAAATAAGATAAAGTCAAATTTAAATTATATTCAAAAATCTAGGGTTGTTACAGCATACACATGTTTTTGTTCTTATTGTTGGTGGCTCAAATTGCCAAGCTTAGTATACATGTATATTGGAAATTAGCTTGATCTATTAAAATTGATTATCAAAATTTTTAGCAAGCAATATTTATAGTGATACTGTTCATGAATCAGTCATTTGTTCTAGAGAATATAACAACAAACTTGATGATATTATATATTGCATCAAGCATAATATATGAGCATTAGTTGAAACTACAAAAAAAGAAAAAGGCTTTACCTATTATATTTTTGGAGTATCAGTAGACATTTTGTTATATATAAATTTATTACATTTGATTTTATAAAAGATAATATTTTGATATCGTTTTTTCAATGGATATATACATTCAATTAACTTAGGTTAGCTTAGAGACGTGATTTTAGTAATGAAGACAATACTAAGATCTTCTACATTGTACACATGTTCGTTGAAGTTAAGAACTTTTTGATGCGATGTAGTATGGATATCATGTCCATAATTGAGTCTACCAACATCCACTTCTAAATTTGTTTTATAAACGCGCACGCCAATTAAGATTTTCTTTTTCAGTAGCTCTTCCATCTTCGCTAATTATAATTTGTTGCTTATAATGGACACAAAAATAATGAGATCTAACTCTAGCAAGCGTGGATGAAAGCAGGTTCTTTGGACGTAGGCAAAGAAAAAAGTGAGCATTTTTTATTTTTTACTTAAAAATTAAGATACGCCAATTCTGATGTTCCAACTTTAAAGGCATCATAACCTATTCACATTCATCTCATCAAACTACTTCTCATTTATTCTTATCGACTACATCCATCACATTTTACATTTAATGGATCATGAAAAAAGAAACGTATTATGAACACCAAAATATCCAGAAGATCAAACATGGAGGACCACTTAGTAAGAACATTGCATATACTTATGCCAAAGGGTTACATCGTTTTGAGTTTATATATATATAATACCATGTTTTATAGAAAGTTAAAAGGTTTGCATGCAATGTTAAATGACATGAGATTCACTTAACCATTGGACAACAAATTTAAAGTCATCAAAATAAGAATGTTGTATCATGCGCATCTTTTTGAATTCTTCTATAAATTGGTACCTAATATTATGCTAGCATGCGATGGAACAAATTCAATGTTCATATTTGATCTAAATGCTTCAGGGTCTATTTGTACTTTTTTTTTTAATTACTTCTCGTTAGAGTTGTACATTGTTTACATCTGGTTAGGCCTAAAAATGCATATTGATTGCATGTGAAAATTGTATTAGTAAAGTATTCATACCACGATAAGCATTGAAATCAAATAAATGGCATGTGAATTGGCATGGGAATTTAAGTGTGATAAATGATTTGAACTCTCATTCTGTATGAAGAATTACATGTGGGTTTTAAAAATTATTTTCTTAAACTTATTATGATGTTCAAGAATCAAAACAATCTTGAACTGGAAATTTCGAGCTTTTAAATATATTAATAATAGTTCACTATGATTGATTGATCACATTATATTGTATGAAAATGCTTCTTACTTATTTTTGTTCATTTTTCTTTCTAAATATGGATAAAGTCAAGCCATATGAACTAATTACCTTATCCTAAATTATCTAACCATGTCGCATCAAATGTTAGAGCTCTTGAATTTAGTTGAAGCTTTACCAAAAAGTGCAGATATTAAATCTATCTCAAAAACGTGAACTGTCAAAAGTTATAATTTATAATGCACCTACGACGCTTGGTGCATTATACAATATGTTTTTGTAGTGTGATGGCTTATTCAAAATAATGCTTTCATAAAAAAAAATCTTGCACAATATGCGTATATTGTTTAAAAATCCAAATATTATATAATATTCTTGTCTTCATTGCAGTTCTGAAAGACGCTCAATGTATACATCTCCATCTTTCTAGTTAGCAAACTATTAATCATCAAAAACACAATCAACCAAATATGTCTATACTGAACACACCTGTGTATGATAGATATGAAGAATCTTCATTTTTCCTTATAATCGGGAAATACTAATAATGGCCATCGTATTCTTGTCCATTGTTGAATTCTTCTTTATCCTTTCCCAAACTTATGCATCAAAACAGTAATAAGATTATTTAGATTGCTTAAAACAATGGCAAGTAGAAAAAATTTTGTTAAGAAATCTAAAACTCCATTTTACAGAAATCGAGAATGAATCAGCGATTCTGAAATTAAAATTACCTCTCTAAGAAAAAGCATAGTCCTAGCCTTATTCTCAGCGATCCACAAAAAAATTAGCATTGCTGATCCAAATTGTGTTCGCAATGGATTACTCTGCCCTCTGTTGTGAAGATGCGCAGACAAAATTGGTCACCATCATGAATATCGAGTAATTTTAGCATGCCGCCATATCGTATTAGCGTTTTATTTTAAAACAAATTGCTCGAAAATGCAGAAGAAATCATAATCGATGAAGGAATGAAATTCTATAATTGGAACAATAGAAAAGGGATTTAGTTTGTGGGGAACGTGTGAGGATTGAAAAAAATATCCTTAGTTCTTGCGTATTTATAAAATGGCATCTACGTAAATTCAAAAGCTTGAAAACCAAGTATTCGTATTATATATAGATAACGGCGAAAACTTTGCCTTTATAATTAAAAATAATCATAACAGCGAAGTCTTTGTCATTATATTCTGATGTTTTTTAGATATCTGGTCCGCGATTGGTTCCATGATTAACTCAATATGTAGCTCGTTCGTTCAGTCCGAAAGTAAAAAAGAGAGCACAAGTAAACATGTCGGTTATTGGTAATGGTCTTAGAATAGAATCAACAATGAATTTTCAGTTGAAAATTTGAACTGAACAATCTAGTGCAATCGCGTATCGCTTGTTTGGTTGTCTATGGCTAATTCTATGTGATTTCGTGACGAGTGTATTGAACATAGTACTAATTTTCATAACGGCGAAAACATTTTTGTTTATTATGAAACTGGGTTTAGATCGACAAGATTTTGCCGTTTTAATTATTTTTGCAATAAAATGACAAAGGCTTTGCCATTTTATTTAATTTATATAATCAAACGGCAAATTGGTTGGCGATTTATTTATTGAAAATTATTTCCACTACAACGTTCTCGGTAAATTGGGCTATTGTGGTATCAAAAGCATTTTCAGTAACTTCTAAATCGGACTTTGATATCCATAGACGTGCTTTTTGAACTTTTGCATTGTCTATCCCCAAATTTAATTGCGTGTTCTAGACGAACAAAATGGAGCATTTCGGTTGGATCAATTGAAGCCACACTTGCTTCAGCTAGGAATGGCAATGGGTTTTTAGTGCCCCATACCCGTCTCGGATTTTTTAGACCTCGCTCCAGACCCGCTCCGTAGACCCGGTGCAGGTCTGGAATTTTGCCCCGTACCCGGGTCCCGTACGGGTCAGGGTAGACCCGACTCGCTCCAAGACCCGATGAGTCTCGTGTATTGATTAAAAATTATGTACCAACGTACATATATTTATTTGTTTATACTTGTTATCACCAAATAATACATAAAATACAAATAACAACGTGTTTAAGGAAAGTTAGTAAAAATGATGTGTACAATAACAATTCAGAAAATATATACATATGTTATTGTACAATTATCAACGACGCAACTTAATACTCTAACTTTTTCTATAGATTATTTATTAACATTTTAATATATATGCTAGAATCACTTATATCTAAGAAGATTGATAAATCAATATAGTAATAAAGCAGTTTCATGAGATGTTAGTAGTGCGGGTCGGGTTGGGGCGGGTCAAGCGAGCCCCGATCCGACCCTAGATCCGGAGCATCCAAGAACGGGTCACGAGTCTACCCGCCCCAATGACCCAATGAGGCAGGTCTGGAAGACCAAAACAGGGACGGGTCGACCGGGTTTGGACCCTAGACCCGTTCCACTGCCATCCCTTGCTTCAACTATTTCTTTCTTTCTCAACCAATCAAACCAATCAATCAGGTCGCAATTATTTTATATAAGTGAATTTAGGCTGTTTCAATTAACAAAAGAGACTATTCTAGTATATGTTTCAACAGTTTGTACGATGAATGGGATTTAATAAATTATAGGATTTATTTTCGATTTGGCCTCGTTTTAAAAGTAATTATCGCAAATAGCCCAGTTTTAAAACTAATATCAAATATAGCCCTGTTTTGGACACGTTAGCGGTAACTGGTCAAAATGCACTGGCGACTTTTCAAAAGTCGCCAGTGTAATACATTTTTCTGGCAACTTTTGAAAAGTCGCCAGTATTTTTTTTTTTTAAAAAAAAAATTTACACTGGCTCCTTTTCAAAAGTCGCCAATTTATTTTTTGAATTTTTTTTTTACACTGGCGACTTTCGAAAAGTCGCCAGTGCATTCTGGCCAGCTCAGCGCCGAGCTGGCCAAAACAGGGCTATATTTGATATTAGTTTTAAAACTGGGCTATTTGCGATAATTACTTTTAAAACGAGGCCAAATCGAAAATAAATCCTAAATTATAAGCAAGTGAAGCTTGGCGACAACTTCAGTTATAACATCACTCGCCGGCAACACTGTACTGACCATACGCCAAAATTAAGCTACAATGTTTAGCAAATATAGCCTGTATCTTCCTAACTACCGATGGCTAGTCTATTGCTATTCTCAAAAGCAATGTAAAAAAAATGTAGGCCTAACCTATAATACTGAACTCTAACAGAAAGAAAACAAAAAACTGTACTAACGTATCCAGTATCTGACACAGCTGCTGCTACTATAGAAAACTCTTTAACATAATTCCGAAAGAGACATCACAAACGAGGAACACGTATAAATTTCAAAATTAAGCAAGTTAATTGTATATTTGTATTCTATTCACAGACGTCATTCAGACTTATGCATCATAGCTATCTTCTCATTAACAAGACAATGGGTTCTGTAGTTGGACTTATATATTCTATACCTACACGTACGACACAAAAGACTTTGTAGTCCCTTATTTCATGAAAACACAATATGTACAAGTTGACAGCAGGTGCATCCATCTACACGTGACTTGGATTAATAAATATGGATTGCACGTGTCAGTCATGAGCTAGATAACAAGCATATATAAAACATCTTCTATGTAATCAATTTATTTATATTCGAATTCGTGCATGTAGCAGATTATGGAAAATATACTCTCAGTTCGCCTAATAACTTGCAGTGTTATGGGAAGACAATATAATATTTTAAGGTCATTTAGTTAGTAATGTAAGCTTAAAGGACAAAATAACTGAAGTCAAATGACCCGGTCTCATGCATACATTGTTGGAACTGGCCATTTCATATGGATAAAAAAAATTCTAAAATAAAATTCTCTGTTTGGATCTTAATGCTCTATGAAATGAAATGTGTTAACTAGCATTAGATCCAATATATTTGTTAAAATAAAATCATATTTTATTTTAGCATATTTTATATTTATTTAGTTAATATTATTAAATTTATTCAATATTTATTTTGAGTATATCTTATGTATTCATAACATTTGAATACATTTTATGTATTAACATTACAACGTAACGGTATATAAGCATATGTATAACCAATACATATATACATATAAATATTTAGATTTATATCTATTGTGTATACATATGTGTTATACTTACATATACATATGGTAAATCCATATGCACATCAGAAATATAAATGTCTAAGTATACACATGTATAAAAGAAAAATCTATTTGAACAGGACTTGGTTACACAATTGATAATGCAATAGATCTCCACCATTGAGTTGCCCTCGAATTCCAACTTTCATATAAAACAAAAAAAATTCAACGGCTCCGATCTTTTAGCGTCCCTATTTGTATTTTATTTTGTGTCCAATTTGTTGGCTCCATGTTTAAATATACTATAATATATATGTATATGATTTGCATACACATATTAATAGTACTATATGTATGTATGTATGTATGTTATTGCTTAATAAAGAAAAATGACGGACAAGACGAAACAGGCTGAAACAGTTCTCGATGACGAACACCACCCCCCGCACACGCATAAACCACCAGATCCACCGCCAAAACTGCCAAATACATCATTTCCTAAATCTTCGACATGGGGAATAATAATTATATAAAAATTAATAAGTAATAAATTAGTATTATTATTAAATAGTTAATAATTAATAAATAAAATTAATGTTTTATAATTAATCATTACTAATCAATATTTAATGATTAATATAGCAATTAATAAATAATAATAAATAAATAAGAATTAATGTTTAACAATTAATAAATACCATTAATAATTAATAGTTAAGAATTAATATTTAATATTTAGTGATTAATTTTCAATAATTAATAATTACAATGCTTTTATAAGAAAGTTGTCTAAACTTATTTTCAACAGCTCTTTTTTAACAGTTGTAATAGAGGCCTGTTAAATATTAATTATAACATAATTAATACTTAATTATTAATAACATTAATATTAAAAATAATTAATATTTAATGTTTTTAGTAATAACCTTACAAATTAATAGTTAATAATTAATATTACTATTAAATATTTAAAAATTTATAATTGGTAACATATACATAAAAAGTAACTTTTAATAATTATATCAATTATAACTAAGAAGTAACAAGTAATAATTATCACTAATTAAGAAGTAGTCTTTAATATTTTAATAAAAATTAATTCTCAAGAAATTCGTATCAAATTTAATATAAATTTCACATATTAATTCTAACTTATAATACTTATTTTACAAATTTTGATGAAAATTTGACAATGAATCAAGAAAAATTGACGGCAACCAACCAAATGTCGACGGCAGAGGGATGAAATTTAGGCAGGAGTAGTGAAAATTTAGCTCCACAATTGACGTGTTATATTCCTTGCCTAAAGATCTACTCTTCCTCGTCTCAGACAAAGTTGCGGCTGAAAAAAATTCAGCGCCTTTAAGAATTTGAGCCGCCTAAATCCCTGCTCGCTGCTGAAGATTTGCTCATATCAAATGCCAGTTTTGGATTTAAATGCCTGCGTCGATTGAGCGGCCGAGATATGGAGACTGCCTTTGTTTGAGTTCAAGCGAAATATGGATCTCGCAATGCTAATGAAGGATGGAGCCAATTCATGATTTGCCACCTAAAATAGAGCTGCCACCTTCCGCCTTGATCTGAAAGTTAGGTGTCTCAAATGAGTTGCCATGTTTTAATCCGAAGCGGTGCAATTTGATGAACCGAGTAGATGGACTGCTGCTTTGTACTATTTTAAGATGGGCACGTCGTTGTCAAACGTGATGGGTGATGTGTGAAACCGATACGTTCTCCTCCTAGTTCAAAAACTATTGTGTTTATACATGTTTCACCGATAGCCTGAAGTTGCTGCCATGATTCGATGAAGGTGATATTGTTCGTCCAAAATAAGGATCTGGAGTTGAAGGCTGTTGTTGCACTTTCAATTTATTCCAGTTCAGATGCTTGTGTGTTGATGTTGATGTTGACGATACGAGGATGTTCCTTGGTTATGGATGAGAGTTATTTGGTTTCAGTTCAGTTGTTGCTTGATTGAAATATTTTGGAATGGTGATTGGATATTAGAGATAAGATGATTTTTTTTTGAATACAAGGTAAACAGGGCCTGGCCCATAACAAACAATAAGAAAACGGGTAAACACTCGAAACCAACAAACACTGAAAACCCTAGAAATATTTCTATCTTCCGACGTATCTCATTCCACCACAGCTTCTATTTCAGAGAAAACAATGGTGATTCGCCAAAATTCAGTCCTCTCTTCCTCTCTTCTTCACTCCGCTTGCCTCTCTTATTTCCCAATACGACAGCCCCTCATTAAACTTTCTCCTCATACCATCCAGCTCTTCAAAGTGATGATATTCCTATGGATAGGGTTAAATCTAGGAAAATCAACAAATTTGTAGTCAATAGGACTCAGATCTGTTGATTCCTTCCTTTAAAAGGTAACACGATCTAGATTTGAGGTCTTTTCAGAAGTGTAATCTCCAAAGATAAATTTATTGGAAAAATATACAGATCTGTGGTCAGAACATCTCCGATTTGTTATGTCGCCGTTCTGGAGGTCCATATGAGCTCTTTTTGAAACACTATCAGAAGTATATTCTTCAAATAAGTGATTGTTCGTCTGTAAGTTATTTGGGTAGGCTAAAAATAGCTCCAGATGCTTACTTCCTGCTTCGATATTCCAGTCTTCGGCTAAATTTGCAAATTTGGTTTGATCTTTCACCTTTTTCTTTGATTTATGTAGCAAAATATTACTGTTTGTTTCTATTATTAGTCATTTCTGCTATTTATTGCTGCTTGTTTTATTATTGGACGTGCATTTCTTTCCTTCCATATATGGTAGATAGACGTGGTAATTAATATGTGAGCTAAATCTCTTTCCATAGATTTTGCTTTAAACTTGAAATTTATAAGATGGATGGCTTGCTTGAGATCCATTTGTCCACTGTTTTGAATATCCAGTTTGGCTTGCACATGATTCCATATGAAATATGAATAACTACATTCAAAAAACAGATGATGAGAAGTCTCATTTTCTAGATTGCATAGGGAACATAATGAACTAGAGTTATTGAACCATTTGTTAATTTTGTCCCAAGTTGGCAATCTGTTATTTAATGTAAAAAAAGTGCAGAATGCCATCTTGGGACCGTTCTCCTTGTTCCAAATGCAATCATACCAATCAACCTTGTTTACTTTATTTCTAATAGTATTCCAAGTATTTTTAAAAGAAAATTTCCCTTATTGCTTGCTTTTCATGTCCAGTAATCATTATCTGCACTAAAATCAATATGAATTTTACATATGTCATCTTTATGAGGGTTAGTAATGGGATGAAGATGAGGTTGCCATTGATTATTTTTAATAATAGAGGACACTGTTGCATTAGGGTCACCAAAAATAACTAAATTACTCCAGCCCACTTTATTAACAAAAGAGTCATTTTTGTACCAAGGGTCAAACCATAGGCTAGTTTCTTCATCTAGCTTAAATTTTCTTTCTAAAAGAGACTTACCAATTTCTCTACAATTTAAAATTTGTTTCCGATTGTTAGACTGATTACTGTTTGGAACTATGTTCCAAACATTACCCTTTCTCAGATACTTCGCTTTCATCCATCTAGCCCGTAAAGAGTCTGCACTTAAAAAATCTCCAAAATAATTTTAAATGACATGTAAGACTAAGGTCATTCATATTTCTGATACCAAGCCCTCCTTCACTTTTTGGTGTGCAAACTTTATCCCAACTGAGTTTATGATATTTACCTCGCCATAAAAAGTCAGTGCATCTTTTTTCAATTTTTTAATTGAAGCTGTAGGAATATGAAAAGTTTGTAACCAGTAAAGAATAATAGCATAGATCACTGTTTTGATTAACTTTAATCTTCCAGCAATGGAAAGAAGTTTACAAGACCAAGTTTCCATTCTTTCTTGTATTTTATCCAATAAAATGGAATAGTCTGAGTCTTTGAGTTGATTTACTGACAGAGGTAGCCCTAAATATTTTACAGGAAGGTTGCCCTCGGTAATTTTTAACACATTTAAAAAGTCATTTTTGTATCTGCTATAATTACTAAAATAAGCTTTACTTTTATCTATGTTAAGGTGTAACTCTACATTATTGTTCAGCCTGTCAAAAACATTTTTTAATAGATACTTCATTTATTTTGTTAGCCTTTACAAACACCATTAGATCATCAGCATAAATGAGATGACTTATATAAGGTTGAACTATATTAATAGGGTTAATATTCCCCTAAATAGTTTCTATTTCCATTAATATAGAAAATTATTCCATAACTATTGTGAAAAGATAGGGTGACAGTGGGTCACCTTGTCTAATACCCCCATTACTATTTATGAAACCTTCTGGTTTACCTTGAATAAGAATGGAAAATGTAGGGGTGTTAATACATTCCATAATCAGGTCACAAAATTTAATAGGAAACCCCATACATCTCATTATATGACAAATAAAATGTCTATTTACTTTATCATAAGCTTTCTGTAAATCTATTTTGAGACACACATTATCATCATTCTTAGTATTAAATTTTCTCACCATCTCATGTGCTAGCATAGAATTTTCAAATATTAATCTACCAGGTGCAGAAGCACTCTGGTTTTCAGAAATTAATAAAGGCAGAAATATTTTTATTCTATTACTTAGTGTTAACTCTTCTTCGTTGGAAACTGGAAAATGTGGAGCGACCTAACTAGACCAACGACCTAACTAGACCAACGACCTAAGAGATGGAGCGGCCTAGCAACTTAACTCATCAAGTGACCCAAAAGTATCTGCGACCTAAGGGAAGCACCGACCTATAGAATTCTGCGACCTATGCCACTCACACGACCTAACTGGGTGCTTAGACCTAAGGAAGGCCGCGACCTAAAGTTTCAGCGACTTAGCGACTTATGAGCCAGAGCGACCTTACAACTTAAGGGATGGAACGACCTAAATATGTTTCGCGACCTAAAGGAGGCTGCGACCTATCAAGCTTCGCGACCTAACAGAAAGCCGCGACCTAAGAAGTAGGACGACCTAAGAGAGAATGCGACCTAAAAACGGTCTCGACCTATGAAACTCCACGACCTAGGAATACTTCGCGACCTAAGGAGAGTCGTGATCTAAAAGACTCCAGTTATAACTATGAGAAAAGTACACGCGACCTAGGATAGGTCGCTAACGACCTAAATGCCTGAGTAAAGAAGTGACCCATACTGTGCCGCAGGGGGATAGGTCGCTCACGACCTAGAACTTATGTAAATCAACATGCGTGTTCTTGTGAAAGAGAGGACAGTGTATCTTAGGTCAGTCACGACCTACGACCTAGCTTAGGTCGGTCACGACCTACGACCTAACTCCGAGAAATGCCTATAAATACGACCCTAGTTCCAACTAGCAAAGGACCTTTTGGCTCATTCATTTCAAGCGCTGTTACTCTGCTGCATTCTGAACTACTTCAACACCTTCAAGGAACTTCGCGAAGAAATCAAACATGTCAAACATGTGTTCAAAGATTTGGATCGACGTTGAAGTTTAGGCTACTTGTTCTAAGTCACTTGAAACTCAAAGTGTGTTGTAATCAAAGTGTAACTGCATTGACTTGTAATCAAATCATCAATAAAGATATTCAAAGTGGACATAGGCTATCTCTTAAGCCGAGCCACTATAAAATTGCTGTTGTCTACTGTTTTTCTTTACTACTATCTGCTTATAATCTGTTCCCGAGCTATCGGGTGGTGCTTTCACGATCTAATTTCATACACCAGGGTGTTAGCGCTCAAATTTTAGCGTTAACATTTTTGGTGCTTTCACTGAGAACTGAACTCAGTAGAGTTATCATCATTGCTTCACAGAGGTTTGTAGAGAGAATTTCCTTGAAAACCAGAAGTCTATCCGAGATTATGGCTCCTGGAAGGAAAAGTAGATCTGTCAGATCTGGGAATATTCAAGAGGGAACCTCTGCTTCCCCTATATCGAATCAAGCCGCTCCAGCTGTCGGAGTTACAAAGGCAGAGCTGGATGCTGCAATCTTAGGGCTGAACCAACAGATAAATGCCCAAAATGCACAATTCGAGGCTCAGAATGCCCAGAATGCCCTAATTCTGAATAGGTTGAACGATTTGCTTGGGGCAAACCGTCAACCGGCAGATAATGAAAGGAATTTTGCTGGCAACATTCGTGATGCTGAAGAAAGAAATGCTCCTGAAAGGGCTGCTAGCCCCTTTGAACGAACACTTCCAGAGGTTGGTGGATCTAGAATTCGACATGATGAGGAGTATCTTTCTGGAATGGTCCGACAAATTATGAAAGAAAGTATGCAGAGGGTTGAAGACGAGAAAGAATGGGGTTTCGCCCCAAGTAAAACTCCTTTTACTGAGAAAATCTTAAAGGCTGAATTCCCAAGGAAGTTTGTCCCACCAACCATTCCAGCTTACAGGGGGACGAGTGATCCGAACGAATTCTTATACAAGTATGATTGGCACATGACAGGTGCCAGAGCCTCTGATGAAATAAAGTGCCGATATTTTCCTGTGTATCTCGAAGGTGTAGCTCTGCTTTGGTTCACCAAACTTCCAGTCCGATCTATCGATCAGTTTTCTGACTTAACCCGGAAGTTCAAGGAGCAGTTCAGACTATACGCCTCAAAAGCCAAGGATATCATGTCACTGTCAAGTTTGGAGCAGAATCCAGGGGAGACTATCAGATCTTTCTTAAACCGCTTTAATATAGCGCTAGCTGAGATGGACAATGCAGAACCGCGAATGATATTGACTTATCTGATGAAGGGAATTGACAAGTCGAGCGAGTTTGGGAAATGGCTAAACATGAAGGAACCAAATTCCCTTGAAAAGTTCTATAAAAAAGCAGATGAATTCATACGCTTAGAAAGCCGTCCCATACCGGTAAAGGCAGTGTTGGAAAAAGCCGAAGATAACACTGTTGTTCCACGCAAGAATGAACCTGTAGGGCAAAAAAGGGAAAATAACAATGGGAAGAAGCAGAGCAATCTGAAGAAGCCCCGATCCTTCAAGCCATCAGAATATACTCCTTTATCAGATACGCCGGAGCGTATCTACCTTGCCACTAAAGATTCTATTGACTTTCCTAAACCTCCTCCTCTAAGGACCGGGAAAAAGGCTATACAGAGTGGAAAGTTCAGCCGCTTCCATAATCAACCCGGTCACGAAACCGACGAATGCCGACAGTTGAAAAATCTGATTGAAGAGTTGCTAAGGGAAAACAAACTGCAGCAATTTGTGAAAAAGAATAGCAACAATCCTGCTTCATCTAGTCAGGGGCAACAGGCTCCTACTCATCAGCCTAGGACGATTGAGAAGGCTTCAGGGCATGAATCTGGAAGGCCCATTATCAATGTCATTACAGGAGGACCTCACCCAGCGGGCAGAAGCTGGGGTGAGATGGAAAGGTATACCCGAGCTTTAAAGTATGTACCGACCGAGGAAGATGTATTCGTTTTGGAAGGTGCTACGCCCTTGAAGCAACAAAGAACTCTTGATGATGATATTGTATTCAAAGCTAGGGATTCCACAGGTATTGAAGCTCCTACCTTGGATCCCTTAGTCATCTCGGCTGGTCTCGGGCCAGCTATTGTCAGAAGAGTTCTCATTGATTGTGGCGCATCCTGCAATATCCTCTTCAAGAAAACATTCGACCAAATGAAGATCCCTATGGCTGATGTGCAAGCTTCATCGCATAAAATTGCTGGCTTCACTGGGGAGCCAAAACAGCCAGTAGGAACCATTGATTTGTTTGTGGAACTTGGAGAAGGAGAGAGAAAAATGGTCCGCAAGCAAACTTTTGTGATTGTCGACGAATTTTCTGCTTACAATGCTTTCCTTGGTCGTCCAACTCTGGCAGCGTTCAAAGCTGTTCTTGCCCTGTGGTGCCTCACCATTAAATTCCCTACAGACAATGGAGTAGGAGTTATAAAAGGGGATCAAAATGTTGGGCGAGAGTGTTATCTGACAGAGCTACGAGAAACTAGAAAAAGAGAGATGGGAAAGAATGCGGCAGCCCCAGTCCGCATCAAAGAACCAGCCTTGTAGCAATTACAGGGCGGACCCTGCACTGGCGAGCACATCGGAGCAAGGAAAGAGATGGACCCTAGAAAAGTCAGTGCAGGGGAAAATAGAGTGGTACCAGTGGAAACGACAATACCAATACCTGTTGACCCAAAGGACCCAAGCAAGGTGTTGAATGTGGGTTCACAACTTAATGTGTCAATTCAGAATATTTTAATATCTTTTTTAAAGGCAAATCTGGATGTTTTTGCTTGGACTCATGCCGATATGTGTGGAATATCCCCAGAAGTTGCAGTGCATGCTCTAAATATTGATCCAAAATTTACACCTGTGAAACAAAAGAGGAGAACTCAAGGTCCAGAAAGGTCGGCAGCATTAAAAGAAGAAGTTGATCGACTAATGGAGAATAATTTTATCAAGGAGTCTACCTATCCGAATTGGGTTTCAAATCCTGTGCTGGTTAAGAAAGCCAACGGAAAATGGAGAGTATGCATCGATTTTTCAGATCTAAACAAGGCCTGCCCCAAAGACTGCTTCCCATTACCCAGAATCGACCAATTGGTAGACGGAACAGCGAGACACAAATTGTTATCTTTTATGGATGCTTACTCCGGATATAACCAGATCATGATGCATGAGCCGGATCAGGAGGATACGAGCTTTATCACCGACACTGGTCTTTACTGCTACAGAGTAATGCCCTTCGGGTTGAAGAATGCAGGGGCAACATACCAAAGACTCGTTAATGCTATGTTCAAACCGCAACTGGGCAAGACTATGGAAGTCTACGTCGATGACATGTTAGTAAAGTCTAAGAAAGCAGTGGATCACAGAGAACACTTAGCAGACATGTTCGCAGTCCTTCGGAAATACGGAATGAAGCTCAATCCTTTAAAATGTTCATTTGGAGTGGAATCCGGCAAGTTTTTAGGCTTCATCGTGAGCGCTAGGGGCATTGAGGCCAGTCCAGCTCAAATTACTGCATTGAAAGAAGTCAAAGCTCCTAGAACAAAGAAGGAATTGCAAAGTCTCAATGGAAAAGTCGCCGCCTTGAGTCGGTTCATTTCCAAAGCCACAGATAAATGCATCCCATTCTTTGACGCCCTAAAGAAAGGAAAGAAAAACTTCGATTGGACTCCCGAATGCCAAAAAGCCTTCGATGAATTGATTCGCCATATGGAAACGCCTCCAATACTTTCTAGGCCTGGCGATGGCGAGGATCTTCTTATATACTTGGCAGTATCATCTCATGCTTTAAGTGCAGCGCTGATACGAGAAGACAAAAGGATTCAACATCCAGTTTACTATATCAGCAAAAGACTCACTGGGGCAGAGATGAATTACTCTAAGTTGGAAAAACTCGCCTATTGCCTACTAATTGCATCTAGGAAGTTGAGGCAATATTTTCAAGCTCATCCTATCAGAGTCCTCACTGATCAACCTTTGAAGCAAGTCCTGTTTCGCCCCGAGACTTCGGGTCGTCTTCTAAAGTGGAATATTGAACTCAGTCAGTATGACATCACTTATCATCCCCGAAAAGCAATCAATGGACAAGCTTTAGCAGATTTCATTGCAGAATTCACAGATAAGGGTAACAGTGAGGAGGAAACAGTCGACGATTCCCCAATCCAATGGAAGTTATATGTCGATGGTGCGAGAAACGACTACTGTTCTGGAGCCGGAGTTGTACTTGAGACCCCTGAAGGCCGATCATTATGCTATGCACTAAGATTGGAATTTCCTTCAACAAACAATGAAGCAGAATACGAAGCCCTTATCGCTGGCTTAAGGATTGCTAAAGAATTAAACATCCGAGCGTTACAGATATTCAGCGATTCTCAGCTTATTGTATGCCAAGTCAAAAAGGAATTCCAAGCAAAAGGGGGGAATCTGCCCGCCTACTTGTCAAAGGCTTGGGAGCTCCTGGGTGATTTCGATCATTACATGATAAGTCACATTCCTCGATAAGAAAACATGAAAGCAGATTCTCTCGCAAAGTATTCTAGCACAGGCGAAGCCCAATTTCTGGGATTAACTCCAGTGGAAGTCCTGTCGACTCCTAGCATTGATAAGATGGATATTGATTGGATCATGAGCATGTCTCAAGAGCCAGAATCATGGATGACTCCGATAACAGAATATCTGCTCAATGGATCTTTACCAGGGAACTCAAAAGAACGACAAAAGCTACTGAGAAAAGCCTCTCGATATATAATCCAGGATGGCCGATTGTACAGACGGGGATTCTCAATGCCATTACTTCAATGTGTATCCAGGGAAGAGTCCAAAGCAATCCTAGCGGAGGTACACGGAGGAGAATGTGGTGATCATTCAGGTGGCCAAACATTAGCAAAGAAAATTCTCCGATACGGATATTTTTGGCCAGAAATTAATCGAGATGCAGCAGAGTATTCCCGAAAATGTGACAGATGTCAAAGATTCGCCAAAATTCCTAGAGCTCCTTCCACTGAACTCACACAGATGGTCAGTCCATGGCCGTTTGCAATATGGGTAATAGACCTTGTAGGACCGTTACCAACTGCCAAGTCTGGAATTAAATATGCCATTGTTGCTGTAGATTATTTTACTAAGTGGGCAGAAGCTGAACCACTGGCTACTATCACCTCAAAGAAGATGATAAGTTTTGTGACTAAAAACATCATTTGCAGATACGGTGTGCCTCAGAAAATAATTACAGACAACGGTACTCAGTTTGAAAGTGAAGAATTCCAAGATTTTTGCAAGCAATTCAAGATCCGGAAAAGCTTTTCAGCAGTGGCCCATCCGCAGGCAAACGGGCAAGTGGAAGCCGTGAACAAAATTATTAAGTCAACCATCAAGAAGCAACTTGAAAGAGCAAAAGGTGGTTGGGTTGATAAGCTACCACTGGCACTATGGGCATACAGAACCACTCACAAAACTGCGACTGGGCACACCCCGTTTTCATTGGCATACGGGTCAGAGGCAATGATTCCGGTAGAAATAGAGGTTCCTTCACACAGAAGAATCCATTTCAATCAAGCAGAAAACGAAAAGCTACAGCTTGAAGCGCTAGATCTCCTTGATGAAAAAAGAGATGAGGCTAATCTCAGAATTGCAGCTCATCAGCAAAGGATAGCCAGACATTTCAATTCCAAAGTTCGCCAACGCAGCTTTGGGATTGGAGACCTAGTCCTGAAGAGAATTATGACAGCGACAGGTGTGTTTGGGCCAAATTGGGAAGGACCATATGTCATAGGTCAGAAGCTTCTTGATGGCACATTCAAACTCACTACTGTTGAAGGAGATCAAATTCCAAGGGCATGGAACAACAATCATTTGCGTCCATACTTTACTTGAAAATTTTGTTGAAATATTGTAAAAAGAATTATGAATGTATGATTCTTGTAATTGAAGGCAATTGTAAAACTGATGCAAGTAAATAATGAAAAAATATAAAGTGGATGTAGGCCCAGTTTCCTGGCCGAACCACTATAAATCTTGTGTTCCTTATTATTATTACATGTTTGCTTTATTTTCGATATAAAAAGTACATAGAATGTATTGCTGAAATGTCGATTCAAATTTTTGCAGACAATGGAAGTGAAACTTGCACATAATAAGACCCAGTGATTCTCGCCAAATTTCAAGTCACAAAAGCTCCAAACTCAAATCCTAGATAGGAAGTACTTCAATTGAACGGCCTATGATTTCGACAGAAACGAGCCTTTGCTAATAAATTGAGATCGTTTGAACAAACAAACATCCAATTAAGAAGCTAATGCTCGTTCTCACGAACTTGCCTGACAATGAAGTACATTTCCTTGGATTAAACAAGTCATTGGTAAAAAAAAAGGGATCACTGAAAAGGCATAAGCAAGTGGACAAGGGAACAACCAAAGCCATCATCGGCAGCACAAATCCTCTTTGGAGGCACAACTATTTGGAGAATAAAGACCTCTAATGGGTCATACGCCACAAAAAAGAAAGTTCTCTACTCAACAAAAAAGATTGGAGGAGTCATGACCCTCCAACCATGAGAGAGTAACTTCCAGGCGATGAAAACCCTCTCTGAGGCACATTTCACCAGGAGTTGAAGTGTAACAACCGCTCTTCGGAGTTTCACTTCACCAGAGTTGAAATGTAAACAAAATAAAAGCCCTCTTCGGAGGCCCATTTCATCAGGAGTTGAAGTGTAACAACCGCTCTTCGGAGTTTCACTTCACCAGAGTTGAAATGTAAACAAAATAAAAGCCCTCTTCGGAGGCCCATTTCACCAGGAGTTGAAGTGTAACAACCGCTCTTCGGAGTTTTACTTCACCAGAGTTGAAATGTAAACAAAATAAAAGCCCTCTTCGGAGGCCCATTTCACCAGGAGTTGAAGTGTTATGACCGCTCTTCGGAATTTCACTTCACCGAAGTTGAAATGCAAAACAAAATAAAGACCTTTCTGGAAGCCCACGTTTCGCCGAGATTGAAATAAAACTTCCAAGTGTTGAAACGTGAAAAGGCTTTTTTCAAAGGCACAACTCTTTGGAGGTACACGTTTCGCCAAGATTGAAATAAAACTTCCAAGTGTGGAAATGTGGAAAATCCCTCCTCAGAGGTACAACCCCTCCCGGGAACACAATCAAAAAGAAAGACTTCTTCGGAAGCCCACGTTTCACCGAGATTGAAATAAAACTTCCAAGTGTTGAAACGTGAAAAGGCTTTCTTCGAAGGCACAATTCTTTGGAGGTACACGTTTCACGAAGATTGAAATAAAACTTCCAAGTGTTGAAACGTGAAAAATCCCTCCTCAGAAGTACAAATTTCTATTTCAAAAAAAAAAAAAAAAAGAAGAGGAAGAAAGTTAAAGTACTCTTCAGAGGCCTGTTTTACCACATAGAAGAATTCACTTGGCAAAATGCGTACTTAAGCAAAAGAAAAAAGTGATTTCTTCGAGGGACAAAGCATAAAAACTTATATGAAGGAAGTTGTACTCTACGAAAAATTTCTTCAAGAATGAAGTAATTATTCTTCAAAAAAAAAAAGAGTGCGAGTCCCCTCAAAGTATAAAATATTGCAGCAAACTTATGGTATGGGGGCAACATGGTATAGTGGTATAGTTACATACAAAATGGTATAGCTACATCGGTAAAGTACGCTCAAACAACATACCACAAGTTCACCGCAATATCATATAAATAAACTTATGCAAAAATGAATAATAAATGCATTCTCAAATTCAAACAAGAGTCTGTACAAATAAAGGATCATTTTATTCAATTGCAGATACAGGTTTCAAAATAAAAAGAAAGCAGGGGCCGGTACCTGCACAACATCCGACCATTACACAAAAAAGGAGTCAAAAAGCCCGAAGTCCGACTCTTCACTTCTTCTTGCTACCTTTGGACCCTTTGCCTGGCCGAATGATTAGTTTTTCAGGTCTATCTATAGGCATAAGGGAAGAAGGAGAGGGAGGAGCAACCGGTGCAACTTCCGGTTCCTCTTCAGTAGTGATGATTTTCTTCCCCCTCCTCTTCGATGTTCCGTGCTTCTTTCTTCTCTTCGAAGAAGACTCACTCCCTGGAGTAACAAGAGCGGACAAAACTACGTCATCAGAGGGAGTCCGCTCCGGAGAGATCTCGCCTCCTTCAAGTCCCTCGTCCTTCTGCTCTTGCGAAGCGATAGGGTCATCCAAGCCGTGAAGGGCCTCAATCTGTTCTTCTTGTGACCCGGGTTGTGAAGCATAAGGAGGAGTCACCTGAAGAGACGGAGGAGGGATAACCGGAGGAAGTGAAGTCTGCACAGCACTTGGTGTTTCAACTGCAGAAGAAGAGAAATTAAAAATATTAGTATCTCCCCGAAAGAAGGGAGATATGGGTTCTTCGAGATTCAAGAAGTAATCGAGAAGCTCATCAAACTTTTGAGGAGTAAGCAAGCGATCCACTTGAATCGGACCAATATCAAAATTACCTGAAGATGTTTGCTTCGTTAGCTCAATCTCATAATTCTGAGCCCCGATATCCTCCAAAGCCTCATCATCAGTAGGGGTGATTACCCCGGTTCTTGTAGGAGGCAGCGAATGAGCACTAGAGCCTGTAATGTCCACTTCGGAAGAAACTAAAGGACGTTCAAAAGTGGTAGGTGGTATTTCTTTCTCAGAACGTTCTCCTTCCGCCATTCCGGCCCGTACCTAGGCGAGTTGCTCTTTTCCCTTGGCAAGAGCAGCGCGGGCATCATCATCGAGATAATGCTCTTCAAGAGCTGTCTCAGCGTAGCCAGCACCTTTACCACCTAGCATATCAAGTGCTGCCTCCCAGACTTCAGCTAATGTAATTTCGTATTTAGGGCCTAGAAAGGCAAGGCTGCCGCGCCCCAAAATGCTATGCAGATAGAAATCAAATAATGTGGAGCTAATGTCAGCTTTGGTTGCTTGATGGGCCTCTTCGGCCGCGAGTTTACCAGCAACAGCCTCGTCACGCTCCTTTTCGGCCATAGCAAGTCGAGCTTTTAGCATCTCTATCTCCAAGCTTTGAGAGCCGGCCTGTTCTCGCAGCTGTAAAGTTTCAGCGCGATTTTCTTCTATGACCTTCTCCTGGTGTGTAAGCTTATCTTCGACTGCCCTTTGACTGGCATGCGCATCTCGTACTTGTTGCTGAAGCATGCTCTCCTTTTGAGAATGGAAAGTAGATGAAGTAGCTAATTCTTCCTTAAGCTTTTCTACTTCCGCTTCCAGCTTTTCATTATAGGAAGCAATACTTCTCATTTCGGCGTCATGCTGTTCGAGAGTCTTCTGCCACTCAGCCTTATCGTTCTCCATTGTGAGCATGGCCTCGAGATTGGCTCGGTTAACCCTCTGAAGCTCGTCGACAAGTTTTTGCCAGTTCGACATTCTTTCAATATCGGTCCTGACAGAATCAAGATTTCGCAGCATAGCCGGTTTGTCGAGAGGAACCAAGTCGAGATCAAATCGAACCCCTCTCAGGCACCATTGAGGGAAGCGACTTTGAAGAGTGGGAGGACCTTGCCCAACTTGGTATGCGGGCCGGTTGATGATTGTTTGAATGTCGGAGCGAACGGGGGCAGGAGATTGAGCAGGAACGTTTTGAGAAACTGTCGGCATTGTTTCTTCAGTAAGTTTAGCCCGCTTGCTAGAAGAATCTTCCATGTGTCCTTTACCTCTCTCATCGTGAGTCTTTCTTTTTTGGGTATCATCATCTCTATGGGGAGGGTCATGTCTTTCTTGTTCTCTTCGGTGACGTTCTTCATATGCTCGTCTCTCGTCTGCTTTCCTGATGGCCCTCTCTTCATCGGATTCTCTGTAAAAGGGAGGTAACGCCTATAATCATACTGGCTACGCCTCCCGTAGCGCTGGAAATCATCATAGTACGAGCCGCTGCGCCCCATAGGAGAATCTGGAATAAAAATAATAAGCTTTAGAAATCTTTAAAGTACAAGAAGATAAGTGCGTAGAAGTGATGAAAAATTCGAAGTGTCGTGTAACGTGTAAACTACACACATCGAGTTACAAACCACTCTGTGGAATAGAGGTAGTGATAACTTGAGTAGGAGGAGTTGACATTTGTTGTAGAGAAGATGTCGCCTCGATTACAGAAGAGATAGTTTTGGAAACATCATCTTTGAAAATTTCTTGAGAAGTCACAATTAAATCACTCAACCCCTCGAAAACATCATCACCACTATGTTTTTTGGGACTTGCTTTCTTGACTCCTTCGTTAGTAGATTTTTCGGAAGATCGTGGAGGTTCTTCCTCTTCGATAACTGGGCAAGTACAGACTTGTCAGATGGCCCCGCAACATCTTTCGGAATTGAACACTTTACTAGTGAAGTTTCTATAGAGGTTCCTCCCTGCATGTGCTCTTTAGTAGGGACCGGGGCATCAGGAATTTTCATCGGAGAATCGGGAACCTCAGTCGGAACTTCATGAAGTTGAGTAGAACGAGAAGAATGTAAAATCCCAAATCGATGAAGGAGTTCATCTGTCAATAGAAATTTTGCGCTCCTCTCTTCAGCAGCCACAATGCTTAGCCTTTCAAAGACTGGTTTATGACTGGAATCTCTAGAAGGAGGAGGAAGTGCTGTAAAAATAAGGAATGGAATCAACATCTAGCAATACGAACCATGAAAAACTTAGAATGGAATTGAAGAAAGAAGGGAAAAAAGATCTCACTTCCTATTCTCCAGTCTGCGTAAAATCCTGCGGGGAAATGAATATAGAAGAATTGATTCAAAAAACCATGTGCACTCTCCGGCAAATCCAAAATTAGTTTACGGTTCCTCGCACCTCTTACAAGTACAATCGAAGGGTGATCCTTGTTCTTCGCAAAAGTGCACAGGTAACAGATTTCCTCAAAACTCGGAAGACGGTCAAGAGTTCTCCTGAACAGAACGCACAATCCCATCAAGATGGCATAGCCATTGGGATGCAGTTGGAAAGGAGAGATCGTCAGTCGAAGAAGGATTTGTTGAAGAAACTCATTAAAGGGAGGAATTGCTCCACTTAAGCACATTTGGCGATTAATGGCAACAAAACCGGAAGGAGGTCTATCAGCGAAATCATTTGGTCCAGGGAGTAAAACTTCTGCCTCGGCAATGCCAAATTGAATGCATAATTGGTTAAGCACCCGCTGTTTCAGAAGGGTAGGAGTTCATTTCGGAGGGTTCTCTAGTGGAATAGCAACCGAGAAAGCCCCTTCGACGTGTTCTATCATCTCTTCTGGTTGAGATGTCATTCTACATGAGTAATTGGATGTTCAGGTGTGAAGGTGCACGTTTCCTAAAAGTGTGAAGTGTTGTGCGAAACTAATAAAAATAACAAGCGAAATAACTGAAATTAAACTAATTGACAACTGATCGATTGTGAGATTTCACGACTTGTTAATTTAAAACTCAAGCGCAGTGTTAATTCAAACAAAATTTTAGCTTTGCTTTAACACTTCATTTGAGTCGGTTGATTCACAGCATTTCACTCACACAGTTCATTTAAGTTGATTATTCTTTATCGACTAATCTGGCATTCGATGTGGGCGGTCAATGACAGTATATTCGTCCCATTTTTCTGCAAATGTTATGTTTAAACAGGTTGTTAGCATTAGAGATAATCTGCAAAGAAATACGACAAAATTCAAGTCCATATAGTTCAAAGTTCAAACAGTTCAATCAAAGTTGTCTCAGGATTTCACAAGTCCTAGGTCGTCCAGCGACCTAGCATAGGTCAGAGCCTTCTTAGGTCGCGTTGTGCAAAGTAAAGGATAAGGCTTTACAAATTCGTCCTAGTGTTAGCTCGGCCGCGACCTAAAGCCTATGTCGCAAGGAAGTTAGGTCGTGCACTTCTTAGCTCGAGCAACTCTTAACTCATGCAAAGTCTTAGGTCGCATGAATATTAGGTCGTTCAGCGACCTAGTGTAGGTCGAAACTATTCCTTAGGTCGCAAGGGTCATTAGATCGCGAATTATCTTAAGTCGCTCAAATCCGCTAGGTCACTAACTTCCTCTCCACGCAATGCTTCACCAGACCCGATAACCCGCTATCAACTACACAGAAATCCATCATCCTCTTCGTGAAGTCCATCATCTCCACACATCACCGAATCACTTGAAAAGCGATTCAAAGAATCTCCAATCCATCATACATTCAATACATTTTCGTGCCTACTCAAGCGGCGATCGAAAATCGATTGCAATGATTCAAAATATGGCACGATGCAAGGAATTGGGTCAAGGTCAGAAAATGGGGATTCGTAATTCGACAGTGATTATGGTGGGATGGAGATTGAATTCACTTACGTATTATGTTGGTGAAGATAAATTGACAGCTAAATGGGCTGAATTTGCCTTCGAAAACTTGAGAGCTTGATAATGGCTGAATAGGAAGTTCAGAGCAGATGAAGTAAAGGAGGAACGACCTATGTCATTTATACCCCAGGGAAGTGAGATGTGAATCGACACACACGACCTAATTTTCTCGATAGGTCGCTCGCGACCTAACAACTCATCAGAGCTCGAGTTAAGAGAATCGAAGCACACAACCTATGACCTAGGCACGTACTTCGAGGGGCAAATGTTAACTCCTCTTCGTTGGAAACTGGAAAATGTGGAGCGACCTAACTAGACCAACGACCTAACTAGACCAACGACCTAAGAGATGGAGCGGCCTAGCAACTTAACTCATCAAGTGACCCAAAAGTATCTGCGACCTAAGGGAAGCACCGACCTATAGAATTCTGCGACCTATGGCACTCACACGACCTAACTGGGTGCTTAGACCTAAGGAAGGCCGCGACCTAAAGTTTCAACGACTTAGCGACCTATGAGCCAGAGCGACCTTACAACTTAAGGGATGGAACGACCTAAATTTGTTTCGCGACCTAAAGGAGGCTGCGACCTATCAAGCTTCGCGACCTAACAGAAAGCCGCGACCTAAGAAGTAGGACGACCTAAGAGAGAATGCGACCTAAAAACGGTCTCGACCTATGAAACTCCACGACCTAGGAATACTTCGCGACCTAAGGAGAGTCGTGATCTAAAAGACTCCAGTTATAACTATGAGAAAAGTACACGCGACCTAGGATAGGTCGCTAACGACCTAAATGCCTGAGTAAAGAAGTGACCCATACTATGCCGCAGGGGGATAGGTCGCTCACGACCTAGAACTTATGTAAATCAACATGCGTGTTCTTGTGAAAGAGAGGACAGTGTATCTTAGGTCAGTCACGACCTACGACCTAGCTTAGGTCGGTCACGACCTACGACCTAACTCCGAGAAATGCCTATAAATACGACCCTAGTTCCAACTAGCAAAGGACCTTTTAGCTCATTCATTTCAAGCGCCGTTACTCTGCTGCATTCTGAACTACTTCAACACCTTCAAGGAACTTCGCGAAGAAATCAAACATGTCAAACATGTGTTCAAAGATTTGGATCGACGTTGAAGTTTAGGCTACTTGTTCTAAGTCACTTGAAACTCAAAGTGTGTTGTAATCAAAGTGTAACTGCATTGACTTGTAATCAAATCATCAATAAAGATATTCAAAGTGGACGTAGGCTATCTCTTAAGCCGAACCACTATAAAATTGCTGTTGTCTACTGTTTTTCTTTACTACTATCTGCTTATAATCTGTTCCCGAGCTATCGGGTGGTGCTTTCACGATCTAATTTCATACACCGGGGTGTTAGCGCTCAAATTTTAGCGTTAACACTTAGCACAGTGGACATGATTTTATAAATGAAATTACAACAAGATATGGGTCTATAGTCACTAATATTAGTGAGGTTTTTCTTCTTAGGTATTAGAGTTATAAAAGTATGATTGATACTTCTCAAAATATTACCTTTAATCAGAAATTCATTTACGACTTCATAAATTTGATTTTTTAAATTGTCCCACTGATTTTTGTAAAACTTATCATTAAACCCATCAGGTCCAGGACTTTTATTATCTCCAGCAATAAAAATAATATATTTTATTTCCTTTAATGACACAGGAGTGAGTAAAATATCAGCAGCTTTATCTTTCAAGATATTCTTGCATATAATATGAGGATTTTTTTTCAATATTCTTAGAAAAGTATAATTTCTCATTGTATTCAATAGCTTCTTTAGCAACTTTTCCATAATCATTGGAAAGATTACCACTATTATCAATAATGTTCCCAATATTATTTATATGCTTTCTACTACTCATTTTAGCATAAAAAAATTCTGTACAGTCATCAACTAAAGTTAGCCAGTCTACCTTTGCCTTTTGTCTAGCATTAACTGCATTTTTATATAATTCAATAGATAACCTTTCCCGATTCTTGAAAAAATTGTTGACTATACCAATATCTTCTGAATTATCATCCTGTGATATCCCGGAAATTTTGACAATAACAATTTAATAATTTATGTCAAAATTTAATTGATTTGACAATAATGTTAATAATGAATTTGAATTAAATTTAATAATCTTCTTTAAAATAAATATTTAAACTAATAATCTATCTTTAAAGGCTAATAAATTGTTTTATATTTGTAATGTATACATATCTGTATATATATTAAATAGATAATCTTTGTTTTAAATTTAATATATATAGGCATGTTTTCTTATTCTAATATTTTGATAAATTAAAAATTGGATTTAATTTGATAATAAGCTATTAAATAAATAACCATATGATTTTAATACTCAAGATAAAAACTTAATTATTTAAAATTGATTTTAGCTTAAGTTTAAATTTAAATAAAAAGGTTTGTTTTTATTTTTATGTAGCTGATAAAATAAGTAATTTATTAAATAAGAGGCAAATTCTTTTATGAATTATTTTAATTTAATAATGAGTTATATTTAAACAATATTAATGATGAATGTCTTTACAAATGGATTTTAAATACAAATAGAAATTGTTATTTTAAATTTATTTATATATATGTGTGTGTTTTGGAAGAAGCTATGATTTGAAAATTCAAAAATAAAATCTTTCAACAATGTTTAAAATAAAATAAACGTTATAACTATTAAAATTAAGTACAAATCAAATGTATGGTGTTAAAATAAGTATAAAAATGGATAATAGACAAATTAAGTGTTTGATAAGTTTAAAAGTAAAAGAGTGATGAAAATAAATAAAAGAAACTTTGATATTAACTTAAGTTAAAATTTATAACAAATAACTGAGAACAACTCTATATTACGTACATGGAGTATAAAAAGTATATGAATATAAATTAGATAATAAACCAAAACAAATGACTTAAACAACTCCATAAAAAAAGAATAAAAATAAAGCAAGCAAGGCAAGTAACATGTATGTAAAATAATATGCAGGTAAATGCAGGCAAGTAAAAGAGCAAAGTGTAAAAAAAAAAAGTATGTATAGGCCTTTGAAGTTTTGTATGCTAGAACAAGCTAAGGAATAAGACAAAAGAAAATAAGGCAACCTGGCAAAAGTTGGCAAGTAAATTATATATGAATGTAATCTGTAAGTAATATATGCAAGACAAAGAAACAAGTGAAACTAATATCTATATACAAGACAAAATAAGGTGTAACCAGACAAAATAATAATAAAAATGTTAAGTACATGAGGTAAAACACAAACCAGGCAAGAAGGAAGCATCAGCATACAAAGGAAGATAAGCATAAATCACAAAGTATAAAAGACCTATCTACATACAAAATAAAATACGTTTGAAACATAAAGGACATTTCACTTAATACTAGCACACCATTTGGTCTACTAGAAATGTATAAAAATCATTTCAGCCGAAATGTATAAAATCATGTCAGCCTACATTTGAGAAAAAATCTCTGAACAAAGGAAATAGCCTATACCAGTAAGTACCTAACCAATGCATGCCAGTTAACATCTTCCCCTATAATCTTTTCTTTTATGTATATATATATCATCTTATTGTAGTTCATTCTCAAGACATATCAAAACTGAAACAAGAAAAAAAAAGCATCACCATTCTACAATTCAAAACAACAACAGCAAGATGATTTTCAGGAAGATCAAAAGCAAAAATATTTTCTAGTTTTTTTTAGAAAGTTCAAAACTGTTTTCAAAAACCAAGCTGTGCTCTGTCCATCTTCCCAAATAAAGGTGAGTAACATCACATTTAAAAGCTTTAAATTGATTTTGGTTGTATGTTGAGTTCTAGAATATATGTGTTTTGGTATGAATATATAAATGTTTGATAAATTTTCTGTATATATAGATGGATGTAAAGGTGTATATGTTTATCTCCTGTAACTTCTCTGTTACTAGTCTTTTCTTTCTTTTTTTCTTTCTTTTTTGGTTCAAGATTTATTCAAAAAAAAATCATTAACTCATTATCTAATCTAAGTTAGGATATAAGATTCAAACAAAATCTGTTTGATTTGTTAATAGTTAAAGTTTAGAAAATTGTTTAAGTTAAAACAAATGGTATTGTCTCTGAAAATGAAATAACAGAACAATCTTGAAATAAGTTAAATATTAATTATCATGATTCATGAATTCAGAAATGTGAATCAATTGCTTTAACTAAAACTCGATTTTTGGAACTAAAATCATGATTTTTAGTATAGGGTTTGGAGTGTATTTCTAGTTTAACCATAAATTGATTTCTAGGTAGTTTCTGGTGATCTCGAGTTTCGGGGAGACCGAGGTTTCTTCTGGTGATAGGAGAATGAGTAGGGGTTCTGAGAAAAATAGTGGAAGGTTCGTCAGGGGGACGTGGTGGCGCCGGCGACGTTTTCTTTTTCGTAGCCCTAAATTTTTGTAAGGGTGAGTCTTCGATTCGTTCTCCCTCTTGGTGCGATCGAGCGTTACGTGCTCTTGAGGGGAGGTAGAGGATACGTAGACGTGGTGATGGCCAGAAATTCAGCGTCTCTGGTGGACGAGGTGGTGAGGACGGCGAACTTCCAGGTTTTGGAATTTGGGTTTTCTGTGTTTCCAGGTGTGGCTCGAACCCTCGAATTTGATTTCGAGTTTTAAGAGGTGATCTGAAGGTCGTAGGTGGGTGAGAAGGAGGTTGTCGATATGAAGCGACCATCGGAGATGGTCGGAGGTGGGTAAAGTTACTGTGCACGTGCACGGTGAGTTTGTTCTGGTAAAGGTTGTTGGGTCTGTTGCAAATTTGTGTGGTCTCGAAGTATACGCGAGATGTTGAGGGGTTTTACTCAAGCATTTTCAAATTCGACTCGAAGTAAAATGCTAGAGTCTCGGGTAAAAGTTTGGTTACAGACTTTAACCTGTAAGTTTAAAAACAATTTAAACTGAATTTAAAATGTGAACTAGAGCTGTGAACTAGATTTAAATCAAGGTTTAAGTTGGATTCAATTGCAGTATGAATCTTAATTCTAAAATAAATAAAGTTTAAAAAAAATTAAATTATTTGAAACAACTTTAATGGGGTTAAACAGTTTTGAATTTCAAAGTAAATCTTTAAATAAAAATTGAGATTTAAACCTAAGTTTAAATCTGATTTCAAATGTAAATGGGAATTTGAGTTTGAAATAAAAGAAGTTTTAAGATTTAAATCAGTTTGAATCATAAAGTGAATTTTTAAATTGATTTGAATTTAAAATGGAATAGTGTTTTAAATTCTTTTAAACTTCCATATTAAGGTAAATAATTCTTTAACTTATGAAAATTAAAAGAGTCTTGAAATTGTACGAACTTTGTTAAAGTTAAATTGTTTTAATTTTAAATCTTAAATTTAAAAATGAATTTAAAAAGTAAATTAAAATTAAAATTGATTTTAAATTACCTCGTTAATGATAATTTGATCATTAATAAGAAAACGTTTATCCTTAAATAAATGAAGATTTAATTATTAAACTAATTTAAAATGGATAATTAATGATTTAGATTTATTAATTTAGTAATTAAGTGTTTAAATTAGTTAATTAAGGTTTGAGTTAATTAATTTAGGATAAATTATTTAGTAATTAAGGATCATTAATTAAATAAGATTGAATTTAAATTATGATTAGTAATAAATTAATTAAATAATTAAAGTTTAATTAATGAGTTATTAAATTAAATCAATGGTAATTAATAATGATCAATCTTAGTTAATTCATAAAAAAATATAATCAAAGAATTAAATAGATAATGAAGGTCATTAACTAAGATTATGAAATAATCAATTAATAGGATTAATTTTAATAATTAATTAAATTATTATTTAAGATAAGCAATTGTGGATTGTTAAGCATAATTACTAAATGGAAGTAATTAAGGAATTAATTACTCATTAAAATTAATTCAGTTTAATATGAATTGTTTAAGTTAGTTAATTATGTTTAATTAATTTAAATAATTATTTGATAATGTGATAAATATAATTACTTAGAGAAGTAATAATGATAATTATTTGATGTAACTAACTAAAGATGACTTAATGGTGAAAGTAATGGTAGTGGAATTACTTCGTATAATTAATCAAGGGATTAATTTAAAGCAAATTAATTAAGGAGTAATTAATTTAGTTGATGGAGTAATTAAAGGAAGTTAATTACTGAATGATATTAATCAGGGGTGATTAATAAATGTGATTTAATTGAGATTAATTATTTAAGGTAATTAATATTTAAAGGATAATTAATTAAGATGAATTAGAAATCATTTATAAATATAATTAAATGATGAATTTAAGAATTGATCAATTTGGATCAATTAACCAATAATAAGTAATTAAAGAAAAATTAATTGGTGTAATTAAAGATTTAAGTAAATTAATTATAGTTAATCAATTTAATAAGTAATTAGAGGTTAATTTCTGTTTTTAGTCAAGGTTAATTAATTTGTGAAAATAAATTAAAGGTTAGTTACTTGGAGTAATTAAAGTTAATTAATCAAGAGTGATTAATTAAATTGAATAATTAGATGATGATAAATTAATTAACGGAAAATTAATTAATAGATATATAAGCAAGATATAAAATGGTGAAGTAATTAAATTGATTTACTTTAAATTAATTAGAGATGATATAATTAATTTAATTCATTTTAAATTAATTATAGCCGATATGATTGCTTATATATGGATTGATGATATTGTTTACTTTGAATGGATTGAGATCTCAAATATGAGATTAATGAATGCTATGTGATAGGTATACTCTGATTTAAGTGTGATGATAATATAGATTATCTGTTTTTGATGATGTTGACTATCTATTATGATATTGTGAATTATCTATCTGTGTGTGTATGGATAATTGAACTGAATTATTTTAAACTTTAAACAACTTGGCCTTAAAAGATGAGTTTGGATTTCGATGAGACCGGGATCGGGTTTCCATATTTGGACATCCGAAAACCACATCGATCCAAATTAATCGTTAGGTCATAAATTCTCAAGTGAAGATTCAGAGTGCAAGGGTTATTGTCACTAACTCTGAGGGTGATTCCAAAATGAGAGTAACGAGATAATGCCTTCGGTTTCGTTCGAACCCGGAACGAACTTGTACGGATTGAATGCTTTTAGAACATCGTCAGGTGGGCGATGAGCATTCTAAGAGATGTGTTCTCTAAAGGTAATCGCAGCCTCAAGCCTCATCAACCGGGAATGGCTAAAACAGGGGAGGTGCAGCAAGGTTAGGTGGGTCATGCCCAAGCAGAACAAGATTTTCCCCTGTCTAGATGTCCCTTTTTATTTGGCTGTGTGGACAGTTGTGAGCTCCAACTGTCGGGGTTGTCTTGTTCAAGACTGTTCAGTAAGGAATGGTTCCGGCCTTGTGTTGCAGGGGAGCGGGCGTACTCCTCGGTACGTTGATCTAGGCCACGTACTGTGGCGGGCGGTATCCCAGTAACTCTGCCATTGTATGGAATCCAATAAGTGCCAACGGTTTTGATCATATTACCCACTTTTGTAGCTAGTAGCTGGAATCTAATAATGTAACAATTTCGGCTATTTCATATTTACTTGAAAACCCTAGACACTATTATAATATCACAGAATTTCCTATTAAATGATTTGGTTAGCGTAAGGTAAAAACTTACCATGTTTATTTGTGGGAAGTCTTACGTGATACCTTTTGTTTTTCAAATATTTTCAAAGTTAAGCAACTTTAACCTGTTACTCATACCAGACCCATGTCTGACCCGGAGTTTATTTCTGTTTTTCACAAACTCTCGGGTACTCAAATTTCTACGAGTAGCCAAGGGATTCAGGTTAGCTTGACGAATTCTAAAGGAGCAATGGAGCAGGAGGCTTCGACGTTGTAGATATATAATATTCCGCTGTGTTGGTATCTCTGTGTTGTATTGTATATTGAATTGTATAACTAGACAGGTGTCTATAACTGTCTAGTATGTGATTTATTACGTGTGAACTCTGATGGATATTGTATATTATATAATACTTATGTGATTAATATAATTTATTCATTCCGCTGTGAGATTCTGATGTTGTTGTTCTTTCTTCTCTATCTTTTCTATTTTCTCATCTGTAACAACCCGCATATTATCGATTTTATATTTAAATATTTTATTTAAATATTTTGTCGTTAATCGGATATTGGTCCGAAAAGCTATTTTTTTGCAAACGGACAAATTAGGACTCGAGACCACTTCCATTGAGTTCGAAATGCCGTTTACAATTTTTTTAAGTATAAACATTGATAGGTTTGGAGTTAGTGGAATTTCACTACCTTTTTCACTTGAGACTTTGGTTTGGACTTAGCCTATTAAACCCAAGTTCCAACCCCTTCTTCTCACTCTTCATAAATTTCCTAACAACCAAGCTTTAGCATTAATGGTGAGTGGAATGAGAAATTAAAATTCCAAGCCTAGGTTTCAACTTCGAATCCATCATTCAATTCCAAATTCAAAGAGAAGATATTGGTTTCAAGCTTCTTATATTGAGATTGAAGTGGATTGATTCTTGCTTTGCTTCAAAGCTTCATTTTCATTGATTTTTGGTGCAAAGGTGAGATTTTTATCTCACAATTCTAGCCTATAACTATATTGGACTGTTGGGAATGATTCCCTATCATTTTTGCATGCATATTAGCATTTGGTTTGGATTGGATTGGCGAAAAACTCCAATTTTTAGCGTTTTGGTGAATTTTCTGCACCTAGGTCATTCTGGCCATTTTTCTGTGTTCGGAGTTAGGTCGCTCGTGACCTAACCCTTAGGTCGCTCGCGTGTTATCGCGCTAGGTCGCACTGCCTTAAATTTTCACTTCGGAGTTAGGTCGTAGGTCATATGGACCTTAGGTAGTAGGTCGTTCTGGCCATTTCTAACGTCTTCGGAGTTAGGTCGTATGGACCTTAGGTCGCAAAGTCGCAAGGTCGTAGGTCGCGTGGCCATCTTCTTTAGACCGTTAGGTCGCGAGTGTTAGGTCGTTAGACCTTACCTTCCTTAGGTCGCATGACTATTTGGACGCTTGACCAGTTTAGGTCGTTAGACCTTAATACAGTTAGGTCGTTAGACCATTTAGGTCGCAAGACCACAAGGTCGTTAGGTCGAAGAACCTTAAGTCGTTATACCTTTTAGGTCGCTCGACCTAGTTAGGCCGTTAGGTCGCATGACCTTATTCCAATTAGGTCGTTAGGCCTTTGTGCCGTTAGGTCGCGTGCCCTCTGCAAATCTTTAGGTCGCGTGACCTCGTATCTGACGTTAGGTCGTATTTGACCTTAGGTCGGTAGGTCGTATAGACTTTAAGTCGTCCCCCCCACTAGGTCGCTCGATCCTATCCTCCCTTAGGTCTTCACTAGGTCGTACCGTTTTGGACGGGGCACTGCACCCTGGACCCCGCGACCTGACCGGGCAGGTCGAACCCCGCAGCGGGGGCGTTGCCCCCACACCCCCACCTTGGGGGGTTGCCACCCCCCCTGGACCCCCTCTCTGTAGGGGATCTTATCTGAAAACATTCAACAGAACTTGCTTTGTTGAGATACTGAGTTGACCATTATTCGAGACAAACTATCTTGGGCTTCTCGGTCGATTTTATGGATTTTTGAATATCTATTTCGATGGATTCTTTATCGGTTTCTTTGGATTTTATTCACGTCTTCGAATGTGAATTTTTATGATTGATTGTTTCTACAATCACTTCTATGATTTGTCACTTTAAAATATAAAGGTTTTCTATACTAGTAGTAAATATCAAAACTCTTTCAACAAAATGACTTCAACCCTATTTTCAATAACAAAGCTCTTTTCTTAAACCGTTTTCCAATCTACTAGTATATACAAACCTTTCCCTCACTCGTATGAGAAATCTAATTAAACGACTTAGTAAAACAAGTGGTATGAAACGCTTGCATTTACTTCGTCGATTAATTCTTGGACTTGTTCGATAGAATCTCGTGTGACAATTTTCTAGTGGAGATCTACAATTTGTTCGTAAATATTTAAGTTAAGCTAGTGGTTATGGGACATGAGGCTAAGCTCATATATTTACCAGCTTATTGTAATTGACACTTCTCGTTGATCATGACGATCATTTTATGATTTAGACTAGCAATTGTGCGATGTCTCTTTGTTTGCAAGGTTAGACTAGACCTCATGGGTGTGATTCCGACTCACACATATCTCTTTGTCCGCAAGGTTAGTCTAGACACCATTTGTGTGATTCCACTCACACATACCTTTTTGTTGCGAGGTTAGGCTAGACACCATTTGTGTGATTCCACTCACACGTACCTTTTTGCTTTTTGGTTAGCCTAGACCTCATCCGGGTGATTCCGACTCACCCATATAGGGTAGCTCCCCATGGTCTTCGGACCGTCATGTGGTAGGCCTTTTTCCCTTTTTCTGTGATTTCTGGATTTCTTGTGTTGATTTCTGGAATTTATGTCATTGACTTGTTATGAGTACAAGTTTAGGGTATGATGCCCTCTTTGGATCTTTGAGAAGATTCTTGTGATATTGATTTATCTCTTATTGATTGATCTTCTGTTGATCATCATTTGCATACTTATAGTAGTATGTTAGTATGGATATTTTATGTTTATGCCATATCTTTTATTTTATATCATGTCATCTGATATTTATAGCTAGACTGATCCGTTTATTATTTTCTAAAATAATACTCGGGTCAGACCGAGATGTTACAGGTGCTTCTGCTTGACTTCTTCCAAGGATTTGCTACTCTGACTTTTGGATAACTATTTAGATTAGCAGTTTTTGTTGTACACACTTGAGATATAGACTCATAGTTGTATTCTTTTGTATAGCATGTGTTGCTGTTCTTTTGTATTATTGTGGATCTTTTTGACCACTACTCTGATGTACACTTTCATGTGTTAGTTTTATATTCATATCTTCTTCCTCCTTTGTGATATGGATGTCTGTGACTGATTTGTGTTATGCTTATTTCTATGTTTGTTTCCGAAGATTATTTATAGCCACCGTGTGATAAGCAATTACATGGATGGTCGCTCCTCAACAGCCTTATTCTCCGTGCTAGTTGACAGCACTACACCGTAGTGTTCTTGGCTAGCGTGGGTATAGAGGTGGGGCGTCACATCATCCCTTTCTTTCTTCAAGATGAAACAGATTTCTATGGTCAGAAATTCGGGTCGTCACACATCCGCAAGATTTTGTGAACATTTTCCTTCCATTCTTAAATTAGTTAGATTGTTATTATTCAAATAATTATTTTTATCCGAATTTTTAATATTAATTTTTATATTTTTCAAAAGCATACTAAATTGAAATTGTTTAGTACCATTACAAGAAAATTTTAGGCCATTGTCCATCAAAGTTTTATAATTCTCTTCTAAAACCCAATTGTTTTAAAATCTGAAAGGAGAAACTTTATTTTTCAGATTCCAGTGGTAAAAAAATTTAACAATTAAAGGTGTATGATCACTAGAATGTTGTTCTAAAGTGGAGCAAACTAATTTTGGGAAATGTTAGAAAATTATTTATTGATTAAAATTCTATCTAGCTTCCAGTGGATGTTCTTAGCTAATCTAGATTTCCATCTATACTTATTCCCACTAATAATTGGTTCAATATGACCAATGTCCATAAGAAAATTATTTAAACTTTCAATCTTACTTTGAGGAATTTTATTACCTCTAATTTTTTCTGATACATGGAAAATAGTATTAAATCACCCAAAATAATCCAAGGAAATTTATATCTTAAATTTAAATTTTTTAATTTACACCACAAATCTTTTCTTTCATTTTCAAAGTTACTACCATAAACGCTAGTAATTTGAATAAGAAAGTCACCTGTATTTTTAAATTGACAATCTATAAACTGCTTATCTTTATTAATTTTTAAGGTTGCCCAAATATTAGAATCCCAAATAATTACGATTCTACCTTTACAGTCACACTCACTATTATTTACAGATTTCCAGTTGTTAGACAGCTTAAGACAAAAAAATTCATAATTTTCATCATTCAATTTAATTCTAAGAGAGCAATTATAGTAGGTTTATAAGTGTTTATCATATAGAAAATATCAGACTGTTTAGCAAGGGAATTCATACCCCTGACATTCCATGCAAATATAGTCATATAGAAATAAAATAAAATAAAATAAAATAAAGGTAAAATTAGATGGTACCTGACACTGTAGTACCCTTACCCCATCTTTTATTATCTACACTCTTAGCTTTTAGTCTAATGGACATTTCATCCCATTCTAGATTGATTGAGATGTATTTTTGTTTGAAGGCTTTTTTCTCATTATTTCCCTTTAACTTACCAGTTGCTTTTGGTTTTGGGATATGTAAAGTAGATATATCAAACTGGTCAGTTACATCATCCATTTCTGATTCATTTTCTTCCTTTTGTTCTAATTCAGGAACCTTTGTAACGACCCGGAATTTTGGGTCGCTAGATTTGAATATTTAATTTATTTTAAAAGTTAAATGTGAATTTTGAGTTGATTTTGAAGTAAAAAGATTTAGGTTAAATTAATAGAATTAGTTAAATTTCAAATACGAGAATTTTATTGAAATTTGAATAATAATAACTTAATATTAGAATTGGGATAATTGGTAATTCAGAGTGTAAATAGATATAAAATTAGATTCTAAAGTTTATTTTAAGTCTATTTGGGTTTGAATTATAATATTAGACTGTTGGATGGAATTAAAAGTCGATAGGTTGAATTTGGAATTTTATATTAATTTAATAATATAATAATGCAAATAAACAGATTTTGATTTAAAATGAATCATAATGATTTCTAATGTGAATATAAATTTTATACGAGTTATAATAGAGTTAGTAAAATTTTAAAAAGTAAAATTTTAAGTGATTTCGACGATTTTGAAAATCGTTCGGATTTATCGATGTGTTAAAATAGCCTTCTGGGGCACAGTCTCGAAATTCGACGAAACCAGTTCCATCGATCCATAATAGTTAGTTATTATCGGATTTCAATTTCGTAGCAATCTGAGTTGTCATTTGACCTTGGCAGCTTAAAACGCATAGAAACTACTTTAATCGATTAAAATTAAAATTAATCGTTTATTTTCGTAACTCGTGCATACGATCAAATTAGCCTCCGAAACACATTCCATTGTGTTCAGAACGTAGGTAAAACCTTAGAAACTTCTGTCGGCATGCGTCATTTGGAGATCGTGTGAAAAAGTTGCTTTAAAGTGAAAAATAATTAAATAATCGATTATACGTATATATATACGCGTTTATAAGCCTAACCCTAGCTAAATTCTGGAGCCGCCCCTTATATTATTTCTATGGCCGAAAGTCACTCATCATTCATCCCTCAAATTTTCTCAATCCACGCCTCTATACGAGAAACCCCCAACATAAAGATCGAAGATCGCAACGTTGGCTTCACATTCGTACGGTGGTGATAGGTTTTAGCTTCGCGTGGAGGGAGTTATCGAGGCCAATAGGGTTACGTTCGAGTGCGCTTTTCGATGCAGTAGGAGCATCGAGTTTTGCCAGTTTTGGGCCGTGGGTGGAGCCGAGGCGCGCGCGACGTGGTGGTGCTTGATCGATTCCTAGTCGATCGTGGAAGGAGCGGCGTTCAACCCTAAAATCGTGAATTTGGGTTCGGCTTGAGCTGTAGCATGCGTGGTTAGGGAAGAATTTACGTGCGGCCTTGATTTTGTTTCCAGATCTAGCGGCCATGATTTTTGTTGGTATTAAAATTTAAATAAAAATAATATTTGTTTTAAAATTATATATTCAAACTTTAAACTTGAATATCTTTCGCGTACATTATCAGATTTTGACGAAACTGGCGATGCCGGAATCGCGGAGACGAGTACTAAGCAGTGGTGCAATTCTGGGATCGTTCGGAGCAAGTAAAAATTTAGGTTAAATCGAACGCCGTTCGATTTAACTTAAATTTGAACGCTCGTCGAAAACCCAAGGTGAGTTATTCTCACTCACATCTGGATACCAGTAATTTAAATAGCTAATATTTAAATGTTTGATTGGTTGTTTTGCTGAATATGATAATTATTATCAAATTGAATCGATATTTGTCTATTGTGCTAATATCTGTGGATGCAGGGAAACAGGTTGGAGGGATCCAATTGGATTCCTCACAAATAGAAATTTATTTATATTATATGATATATTGTTTTAGATCTTGTTATGATGTGCCTTATTTATATACTATGATAGATTGAATTGGAAATTAAATTGTGTTGTACTATGATTGGATGAATACAACCTGGGAATTTCAAATATAAATAAATAAATTGGATTTAAAGGAAATTAAAGAAATTCTTAAGTAAAGAATTTAAAAGGAATTGAATTCAAGTAATTGGTTGATAATTTGAAGTGTTTGAAATTGTGGTTTAAAAAGGGAATTGAGAATTGTTAAAAATAATAGCGAGATTTATTTTTAAAGAATGAGAAGTGTGCTTTCTCCTGGAAATTTTGTTTTTAAGAAAGATTTCAAATTATAAATTTGCAGTTTAAATATGTTTAGAATATTTTAGAAAGAAATATTATTTTAAATTGTTTTTAAGTGAAAGCAAATGTTTGATTAAGTAATTATGGTATTTAATAGTATTAATTTTTCAAAAGGAAATTATAATATAAATATTTGATTTAATAACTGTATTTTTAAAGTTAAATTTGACTTAAATTACTTAGGAAACCTCTATATATTCCTTAAGTATTATTTTCAATTAAATAATTTCTAGAAGCTTTATTTTAAGTATTTCAAATATATATTTGAAAGTGATTTCCAGGAAATAGAAATGTGTTTAAAAATAAAGGAGCTATTTTTAAAGTATGGAAAGGAAAGTTATGGGATGAACGTAAAATTGATTTGGGATAAACCATGTAGGATTTATAAAAAGGATTTTTTTTAGGTTATCCTAGAATAGAAGTATATTCCCTGAAAAGCAAAGTACGCTTTTAAAGCCAGCTTTTGAAAGGTTAGAAGTTGTAATAAAGAACGTTTTCGAGAAATAATTTAAGTTATAAGAATTTTAAAAGTAAGCATTTATCAAATTAGATATAAAAGTAATTATTTTAAAGGGGTAAGCAGTATTTTGTTTTAAAGGATATTATTAATATTTATACATTATAAAATGGTTGTATTTTAAAGATAATCAGTTAAAGTTTTATTTGAAACTTGTATAGGATTTCATAGCTTTATTTAAAATTTAGTATGACTTAACTTTATTTTGAAGAAAATGGTTTATATTTTATAAAACAGTTTTATTCGAAATATTTATAAAAGTATATATATCTTAATTCAAGCTTGCAAGTAGTGTAATATGAATGTTTAATTTATTTTCAAGAATAAAGTATTTAAATTATCTTAAACCTTAAATATTGGTACTTGGATGTTTTTCAAGGGAAGTAACAATTTGGGGAATTTATTCCATGAGAAGAGTTGGGTTTGAAAAGTGTTTTCAACTGGATTTGAAATTGGAAACATATCTTGTAAAGATATTTTTGAGGAAAATAAATAATGTGGGAGATTATTTATCGTATGATGGATGGTTGTGAATATTAATTGATAGTTAAATCACCGACTATCAATATCGGACAATGCGTAAATCATTTCGAAGAGACCGGGATCGGGATTTATTTCTCGAAATCCACTTCGATCCGGTTTGTACGCTTTCGTGGGAAAAACGAGTTCGGAGTCAAAGATGGAGCAGTGAAGTGCAAGGGCTAGTCGCTACTAATCCTGAGGATATTTCCAAAATGGATGTAGTAGGAGTAGTGCCTTCGGTTCCGTTTGAACCCGGGACGGACTTGTATGGATGAATGCTTTCAGAACATCGTCAGGTGGACGATGATCATTCTAAGTGAAATGTTCTGTGACAGCCCGCAAATCCATACCCCTTGAGTCAACACTATTCTACATAAATTAACTCAAGTGGAACAGAAATACGAACCATTAGGGTTAAAGAAGAAGAGATAGAAGAAGAAGAAACTAAACAATATCAGAATCTCACAGTCGCAGCGGAATAAAATATAATAGTAAATAATAGATCTTTATACAAAATGAAACTATATCTATTTTATACATCGTATCATCAGAGTATCTCATACAAACAACATTTACCAGACAGACAATCTCAAACCATCATAGCAGCGGATATATATATACAAATACGAATAATACGTCTTGGACTCCAGCTCCTCTCCTACTCCATAGTATGATGTCATGTCCTGTACATATAATACTCGGTCTGACCCGAGCATTATAATGAAATAACACCCAAGTCAGTCTGGAATACCAGCTGATATTAATGCACCCAAATTGATTATTAAAGTTTCAAAAATCCATTTGAAAACAAAAGCATCTCGTAAGACCATGCCACAAATAAACATGTCGGGTTTTTACCTTACGATAGCTAAAATACTTTTTATAGAAATCCTCTGATATTATAATAGGGTCTATATACAAATACTTATAAAATACCCAAAATTATTACATGATTAAATGCCAGCTACTAGCCACAGAGTGGGTAATACAAACAAAACTTGTAAAGGCTCGTGGGGAGAATGGATTCCAACTAATGACTAGGCATTGGGGTACCACCTGTCACAGCACGGGGCCTAAATCACCGGACCGAGGACCACGCCCGATCCCCTACAACACAAGGCCGGAACCATCCCTTACTGGACAGTTCCAAGTAAAATCACCCCACGGTTGGGATCAACAACTGCACCACTAAGACAAATAAAAAGGGACATCTAGACAGGGATGACCATACTCTCAAGTGGGGGCTACCCACGAAGCCTTGCCGCATAACCCCTGATTTTCAGTCATTCTCTTTTGACGAGGCTTGAGGCTAAGCGTTACCTTTTTAGAACTTTTCACTTGGAATGCCCATAGCCCACCAGACGATGTTCCGGAAGCATTCATCCATACAAGTCCGTCCCGGGTTCAAACAGAACCGAAGGCACTACTCCTACTACATCCATTTTGGAAATATCCTCAGGATTAGTAGCGACTAGCCCTTGCACTTCATTGCTCAATCTTCGACTCCGAACACGTTTTTCCACGAAACGTACAAACCGGATCGAAGTGGTTTTCGAGAAATAAATCTCGATCCCGGTCTCTTCGAAACGATCAACGCATTTGTCCCATATTGATAGTCGATGATTTAACTATCAATTAATATTCACAAACATCCATCACACAATAAATAATTCCCAATTATTTATTTCCTCAAAATATCCTTACGAGATATGTTTCCATTTTCAAATCCTTTTGAAACACTTTTCAACCCCAATTTCCTAATGGAATAGATTCCTAAATCCTTACTTCCTCTGAAAACATCCAAGTACTAATAATAATAAAAATTCTTTATCTATGAAAATACATCAAAACATTTACATAGACACTACTTACATACTTAGTTTTAAAATATATATATACCTTTAAAAATGTTTTGAATAAAACTACTTAATGGAATATAAACTATTACCTTTAAAATAAGTTAAGTCTTACTAGATTTTAAATAAAACTATGAAATCCTATACAAGTTTCATATAAAACTTTGTTTGATTATCTTTAAAATAGAACCATTTTACAAAGTATAAATAATAATAATATTCTTTAAACGTAGTTCTAATTACCCTTTTTAAAATAATTTCTACTATAACTACTTCGATAAATGTTTACTTTTTAAATTCTTACATCTTAAGGCATTTCTTGAAATCATTCTTTAATAAAACTTCGAACTTCTAATTTTTCAAAAATCAGCTTTAAGAACGTACTAGGCATCTCAGAGAAATACACTTCCATCTTAGAATAACCAAAGAATTCTTTTTATCAATTCAACACGATTTATCCTAAATCAATTTTTACGTTCATCCTGTAAAATACCCTTTCCATCCTTTAAAAATAGCTCCTTTTATTTTAAAGACATTGCTATTTCCTGGAAATCATTTTCAACATATGTTTTAAATATTTAAAATAAGCTTCTAGAAATTTTTTAATTGAAAATAATACTTAAGGAAATATACTGTGGTTTCCTAAGTATTTTTAAATAAAATTTCACTTTATTTTAAAATAAGTTATTAAATCAAATATTCATATTAAAATTTTCTTTTGAAAACTTAATACTACTGTACTTCTTTTAAAATAATTAAATACCCTAATTACTTAATCAAATATTTGATTTCACTTTAAAAACATTTTAAAACAATATTTATTTCTAAAAATATTCTGACATATTTAAACTGCAAATTTATAGATTTGAAAGCTTTCTTAAAAACAAAACAAAATTTCCAGGAGAAAGCACACTTCTCATTCTTTAAAATAAATCTTGCTATTAATTCCCTTTGAAATCAAACTTTCAAACTCTTGAAATTTTCAACCCATTCCTTGGATTTAATCTCTTTTAAAATCCTTTACTTAGGAATTTCTTTTATATTCATTAAACCCAATTCATCCACAAATATTTAAAATTTTCAGGTTGTATTCTCCCAGTCACAGCACAACACAATTAAAATTTCAATTTAATTCATCACAGCACAAAAATAAAATGCAGCATATCAAGATCTAAACAAATTATCGCAGAACAATAAATAAGGTATATCACAGAATATAAATTAATTTCTATTTGTGAGGGATCCAATTGGATCCCTCCAACCTGTTTCCCAGCATCCATAGATATTAACACAACAACGTATATCGATTCAATCATATTCAACCAATCAAGCAATTCATTTATATATCAACTATTTAAATTAACTAGTACTCCAGATGTGAGTGAGTTAAACTCACCTTGGGTTTTGACGAACGTTCAATTTTAAATTAAATCGAATCGCGTTCGATTTAATCTAAAATCCTTGCTAGCTCCAATCGCTTCCAGACCTACTCTAGCACGTAAAGCGCGTCGCTGCGATTCCTGCGCTACCAAATTCGTTGAAATCTGACAACGTATGTGCAATTTACGAATTATTAAAGTTTGAATAACATTTAAAACAAATTTCCTTTTTAAATTTAATTTACTTTTACCCCAAACAACATCAGGCCATCACTTTCACAATTACGATCAAGGCCGCATCTTCTTCTACCTCATGCGCGTCTACAGGCAGCGAAACCCATGACTGCCGAAATTAGGGTTAACAATCGCGACCTCCACGGCGAACTCGGCGACGATCCAACACCACCACTACGAAGCTCCCCTAGTCCTCCACCATTGCTCAAGTCGCGGCCAAGCTCGGTCAACATAGGGCGTCGCAAATCGTGCATGAACGGCGCCGGTTACGGCTGTGATTTCATCCTCCTCGCCGCGTCGATCTCGATCGCCACCGCTCATAACATAGATCTTGCTCCCCTCTCTAATTTTCCAGTTGAAGACTTTTGGAATTGTAGCTTAGATTGAGATATTTTTAGAGATGAAGCCTAGAAGATTTCGGCCATTGGTAAACAACGGTGGCGGCTCCTAAAGAAATAGATCTAGTGTTTCTTATTTGCTTATATAAATGTTAATACTATTATTTTAATATTATTTTCACTTAAACAAGATTTTACAAACGAACTCCAAATCTCACTTGCCGCTTGGCGTTCCTAAGGTTTTACCCATGTTCCGAACACAATGGAACATGTTTCGGAAGCTAATCAATCATATACGTGAGTTACGGAAATAAACGGTCAATTTTAATTTAAATCGATTAAAGTATTTTCTATGCGTTTTAAGCTGCCGGGGTTAAAAGAAAATTTCGATTGCTACGAAAATTGAAATCCGATAATAACTAACTATTACGGATCCAATGGAACTAGTTCTGTCGAATTCCGAGACTGTGTCCCGGAAGGCTATTTTAACTCGTCGATTAAATCGAGCGATTTTCACAATCATCGAAATCACTTAAAATTTCACTTTTAAAAATTTATTAACTCTATTATAACTCGTATAAAATTTATATTTACATTAGAAATCATTCTGATTCAGTTTAAATCAAAATCTGATTATTTGCATTATTATATTAATAAATTCCATTTTTAAATTAATATAAAATTCCAAATTCAATCTATCGACTATTAATTCCGTCCAATGGTCCAATATTGTTATTTAAATCAAAATAAACTTAAATAAATTTTTAGAAACCATTTTTACATTTATTTACACTCAGATTCACTAATTATCCCAATTCTAATATTAAATTATTATTATTCAAATTTCAATTTCATTCCCGAATTTAAAATTTAACTAATTCTATTAACTTAACCAAAATCTTTTTATTTCAAAATCAAATTGTAATCCATATTCAACATTTAAAATGAATTAAATATTCAAATCTAGCGACCCAAAATCCTGGGTCGTTACATTCCTCCCCCCTTATAAAAATTTCGTTCCCGAAATTTGCTAAGATAGAAGAATGTTCCAAACCCAAAAGCAAAACTTACTTAGCGAAAATCTCAATTTCACTTTGCCTACATTCATGTTTCAAATCGAAACTGCTAGTTTCAATTCCTATCCCAAAATCCTTTTTATTTTCAATTGTTATTTGAAATCAACTTTGTCATTAATGAAACATTTCAAATTTTCAAAAAAAATTCTGACTCCCAAAATTTTCAGAAAATTTTGGCAGAGTCTCCCCTGCACGGAGGAGCTTTCGCGATACAGATAAATATATATACATCGACCCACACGGTCGGAAACCAAAATATATCACTATATATATATATATATATATATATATATATATATATATATATATATATATCATTTCTCAGTTATATTAGCGTACGCGTACCTTTTTAGCAAATTTTAAAAGCAAGCGGCTAATATATAATGCATATACGCGCTCCAACTCTATCGATCACCTCCCGTACCTGTACTATACTCAACAAACTCATCAGTTTTCAAGGATATGAACATTTCATTAACATTTCCAATATTAATCTAAGCCAAACATATCAATTTCATAATCCAATCAACAATTTGCATGATTTCATAAGTAAATCATATTTTATAGCATGTACAAAGTTTCTTTTCTAATTCCAAGCTCCATTTTATTTCACACAAATGATTTACATACAAGTTTACCATTCTCAATTCATAATTATTACCACCATTTCATATTCACTACAATATTATGAACATATGCTTCACTATTTTCAATTTACTTCAATTTAAATTCAAATTAATTCACAATCCAATGTACTTCCAATTTGATTTATTTGCATTTCTTTTCCAAATTCAAACTTCATTATATTCCACTCGAATGACTTACATCGGAGTTGCAAATGTTAGATTCACATTCACTTTAATAAGAGTAATATAAGCTTTTGATTCATTTACTTTTCTTTTTACTTAACCTGCATTTACATACAAACCCACTAAATAGATTCCAATTCATTTCCCATTATTCAAATATCAATTTCATTTACTTCTTTTAATTCAGTCACTTAAGTTTAATGACTAATTTCTATGCAGGTTGTGGTTATTCAAACAAATAACCAATTCTTAAGCTTATAACCAGTTAAAATTAATTTCCAACTTAGATACATATTAATTTTATTCAATTCTGCATGGTTCACAATCCAAGCATTCTTATCACATTACAATTAATATCATTCCATTCTAGATTATTTACAACTCATACAACCTTATTTTATCACAATAATTAATTAAAATTCTCTTCACTTGCATTTCAATGCTTATTATCTAAACAAATTTATCCAAGACAACATTATAAAGCTCGACCACAGTTATTATTCAATATGCTTAAGTTCTTCCATAATATTTTCATTATCTTCTTATATCAATTTTTATTTTATTTTCATTTGATTCTCATCCAAATCAATTCCAATCCATTTACAAATTTTAATGCACTTTGTTTATTTATTCAATCCATTTTTAGATTTATTTTATTAACAAAGAGACCATTTTAAATTATTTCACTCATTGGAATTTATTTACAATTCAAACCATCACTATTATAATCTAATTCCATTATTCGTTCACACTCTCAACTTTTATTGCCAAAATTTAAATTCCATACTAGAACTGGGTTTTTAATTATTTTTCTTTTCAAAATTTTCTTAACAAACCATTAAAATTTCATCCATACCAATACAAATTCCATTTAATTTAGTTTACACTAAATTCATCTTCAAGCTTCTTTTATTTAATACAGCTTATGCTAAATTCATTCTCAAACAATTTCTTTGAATTTAGTTGAGTTAAAATTTTATTCACACAATATCATTTTAATTAAATTAAACTTTCCTTAAACTCAATTCTTTTTTTCAAATTTAACTCAAGTCTAACTAAATTTATTTAGCCAACTTGGATTCATTTCATTTCTTTTACTATTTTAAATAAAAATTAATTCCATTTAATATTATTCACAACTCAGTTGAATTTTGATTTTGATTAAATCCAAATTCAACTCAATTCCATTTAATCAAAGTTAAGTCTAATTCAATCCAATTTTAATTCTCCATATACAAGTTCAAACCTTATTTACTGACTTAAGTTCATTCACCCTTGTATATTTTATATTTTCTTCACCTTATTTTACTTTACATCTCATTTAGGATTAAATTTGAATCCCCCATACCATTTAACTATTTCCCATTTGTGATTATAATTCCATTTCCTATTTATAAATTCACCAAATTATTTACTTCAAAGTTTATATTGCTCATTTCAATCCATTTACATCTTATAATCACAATTCCAAATTATATATATATATATATATATATATATATATCTGAATTCTTAAGGACATAAATTTTCTTTCACCTTAATCCTTTGCAAATTTTAAATCCACTATTTTCAGATCACAAGTATAACACTTAATAGCTTATGGGTACAATTTATTGTACAGTGACCCATGATTACCAAGTTATTTTACATTTCAATTTAATCCAAATCAATTTAATTCTAAGTTCAATTTATTTAACTTATCCCAAGTTAAATTCCAATTTTCTATTCACTTCAATATATTTTATTCACTTCCAATAACTCAAGTTAAAATCTAATTCAAAGATTAAAAATTTCATTTCCTTTTTATTAATATCAACTTCACTTAATAAGTTCAATGGTTGATTCAATTTAACCTTACACATTATTTAAATAGAATTTACCAGAATTCTATTACCCGGTTTTATTTCAAAACCATCTTGAAATAATAATCTACTCATACCTACTTGGTATACCAAATCAAATCTCCAGATTTCCAAAACAACTTGATTGTACCAAAACAATTACCCATTTGAAATTTCCAAAACAACTGTTATACCCAATAAGTCCAAACAGTATCATAACCAACCATTTTGGTAGCAATCCATCACTTTAGAAACTCGAAAATGAATTCTAATGATGTGGCCAGCATCATCAGGATTATTTTCTAGCGACTGAAGTGAGTTCTGTGCTTCCTTACTTTTCCAAATTCATTTCAAAACAGTTTCCGTTCAAAAAATACTTCCCAAAATAATATTCCACTATTGCCTTCAAACACTTTGGAAAACATTCCAACATTCCCAAGATTTTAAATTTCCAAACTTTTATTTTCATTACATTTAAAATCCTTTCCAAAACTTCCGGGATTTAAATTCTAGTTTAATTCAAATTTAGTTATTCTTCTTTCGAATTTATATAATTTATACTTGTAAAATTTATCTGATTATAACCATTTCAAATTTTAGATTAAATTCTAGATTCTTATTTGATTATGATATTAACAACCAATCATCCAAATATATATAATAATTTCAGAAAATTATTTCCTTTATATCAAAATATAATTTCAGGTAAAATTATTTCATTTACCCTCTTTAAAAACAATACTATGTCGGTTTATCTTGTTTTAGAGTTTAGAAACCCCTATCGATACGGTTGTACTTCCCGTACCGACCAGAATTCATAAACACTCAACCGATAAGTCAACACAGTATGAAAACAATTTTATATTCACGAACAAGTACGCTCTCATATCTATTAATACTCTCAACTCATTATAGAGTACTATTGACTCTGTTTAATGAGTAATTTCCCCACCAAAGCCTAGGTTGTCGCCAACCTAAGCTCTGATACCAAGTGTGACAGCTCGCAAATCCATACCCCTTGAGTCAACACTATTCTACATCAATTAACTCAAGTGGAACAGAAATACGAACCATTAGGGTTAAAGAAGAAGAGATAGAAGAAGAAGAAACTAAACAATATCAGAATCTCACAGTCGCAGCGGAAAAAAATATAATAGTTAATAATAGATCTGTACACAAAATGAAACTATATCTATTTTATACATCGTATCATCAGAGTATCTCATACAAACAACATTTACCAGACAGACAATCTCAAACCATCATAGCAGCGGATATATATATACAAATACAAACAATACGTCTTGGACTCCAGCTCCTCTCCTGCTCCATAGTATCATGTCATGTCCTGTACATATAATACTCGGTCTGACCCGAGCATTATAATGAAATAACACCCGAGTCAGTCTGGAAAACCAGCTGATATTAATGCACCCAAATTGATTATTAAAGTTTCAAAACTCCTTTTGAAAACAAAAGCATCTCGTAAGACCATGCCAAAAATAATCATGTCGGGTTTTTACCTTACGATAGCTAAAACACTTTTTATAGAAATCCTTGGATATTATAATAGAGTCTATATACAAATACTTATAAAATAGCCAAAATTGTTACATGATTAAATTACAGCTACTAGCCACAGAGCGGGTAATACAAACAAAACTCGTAAAGGCTCGTAGGGAGAATGGATTCCAACTAATGACTAGGCACTGGGGTACCACCTATCACAGTACGGGGCCTAGATCACCGTACCGAGGACCACGCCTGATCCCTTGCAACACAAGGCCGAAACCATCCCTTACTGGACAGTTTCAGGTAAAATCACCCCACGGTTGGGATCAGCAACCGCACCACTAAGCCGAATAAAAAGGGATATTTAGACAGGGATGACCTTACTCTCAAGTGGGGGCTACCCACGAAGCCTTGCTGCATAACCCCTGATTTTCAGTCATTCCCATTTGATGAGGCTTGAGGCTAAGCGTTACCTTTTTAGAACTTTTCACTTGGAATTCCCATCGCCCACCTGACGATGTTCCGGAAGCATTCGTCCATACAAGTCTGTTCCGGGTTCGAACAGAACCGAAGGCACTACTACTACTACATCCATTTTGGAAATATCCTCAGGATTTGTAGCGACTAGCCCTTGCACTTCATTTCTCCATCTTCGACTCCGAACACGTTTTTCCACGAAATGTACAAACCGGATCGAAGTGGTTTTCGAGAAATAAATCTCGATCCCGGTCTCTTCGAAACGATCAATGCATTTGTCCCATATTGATAGTCGGTGATTTAACTATCAATTAATATTCACAAACATCCATCACACGATAAATAATTCCCAATTATTTATTTCCTCAGAATATCCTTACGAGATATGTTTCCATTTTCAAATCCTTTTGAAACACTTTTCAACCCCAATTTCCTCATGGAATAGATTCCCAAATCCTTACTTCCTCTGAAAACATCCAAGTACTAATAATAATTAAAATTCTTTATCTATGAAAATACATCAAAACACTTACATAAACACTACTTACATACTTAGTTTTTAAAAAAATATACCCTTAAAAAAGTTTCGAATAAAAGTACTTAATGAAATATAAACTATTATCTTTAAAATAAGTCAAGTCTTACTAGATTTTGAATAAAACTATGAAATCCTATACAAGTTTCATGTAAAACTTTGTTCGATTATCTTTAAAATAGAACCATTTTACAAAGTATAAATAATAATAATATTCTTCAAACATAGTTCTAATTACCCATTTTAAAATAATTTCTACTATAACTACTTTGATAAATGTTTACTTTTTAAATTCTTACATCTTAAGGCATTTCTTGAAATCATTCTTTAATAAAACTTCAAACTTCTAACTTTTCAAAAATCAGCTTTAAGAACGTACTTGGCATCTCAGGGAAATACACTTCCATCTTAGAATAACCAAAGAATTCTTTTTATCAATTCAACACGATTTATCCTAAATCAATTTTTACGTTCATCCCGTAAAATACCTTTTCCATCCTTTAAAAATAGCTCCTTTTATTTTAAAGACATTGCTATTGACTGGAAATCATTTTCAACATATGTTTTAAATATTTAATATAAGCTTCTAGAAATTTTTTAATTGAAAATAATACTTAAGGAAATATACAGTGGTTTCCTAAGTATTTTTAAATAAAATTTCACTTTTTTTCAAAAATAAGTTATTAAATCAAATATTCATATTAAAATTTTCTTTTTAAAACTTAATGCTACTATACTTCTTTTAAAATAAGTAAATACCCTAATTACTTAATCAAATATTTGATTTCACTTTAAAAACATTTTAAAACAATATTTCTTTCTAAAAATATTCCGACATATTTAAACTGCAAATTTATAGATTTGAAAGCTTTCTTAAAAACAAAACAAAATTTCCAGGAGAAAGCACACTCCTCATTCTTTAAAATAAATCTCGCTATTAATTCCCTTTGAAATCAAATTTTCAAACACTTGAAATTTTCAACCCATTCCTTGGATTTAATCTCTTTTAAAATCCTTTACTTAGGAATTTCTTTTATATTCTTTAAACCCAATTCATCCATAAATATTTAAAGTTTTCAGGTTGTATTCTCCCAATCACAGCACAACACAATTAAAATTTCAATTTAATTCATCACAGCATATAAATAAAACGCAGCATATCAAGATCTAGACAAATTATCACAGAACAATAAATAAGGTATATCAGAGAATATAAATTAATTTCTAATTGTGAGGGATCCAGTTGGATCCCTCCAACCTGTTTCCCTACACCACAGAAATTAACACAACAACATATATCGATTCAATCATATTCAACAATCAAGCAATTCATTTAAATATCAACTATTTAAATTAACTAGTACTCCAGATGTGAGTGTGTTAAACTCACCTTAGGTTTTGAAGAACATTCAATTTTAAATTAAATCAAATCGCATTAGATTTAATCTAAAATCCTTGCAAGCTCCAATCGCTTACGGACCTGCTCTAGCACGTAGAGCGCGTCGCTGCGATTCCGACGCTACCAAATTCGTTGAAATCTAGCAACGTATGTGCAATTTACGAATTATTAAAGTTTGAATAACATTTAAAACAAATTTCCTTTTTAAATTTAATTTACTTTTACCCCAAACAACATTAGGCCGTCACTTTCACAATTACGATCAAGGCCGCATCTTCTTCTACCTCACGCGCGTCTACAGGCAACGAAACCATCACTATCAAATTAGGGTTAACAATCGCGACGTCTACGGCGAACTCGGCGACGATCCAACACCACCACTACGAAGCTCCCCCAGTCCTCCACCATTGCTCAAGTCGCAGCCAAGCTCGGTCAACATAGGGCGTCGCAAATCGTGCACGAACGGCCCCGGTTATGGCCGAGATTTCATCCTCCTCGCCGCGTCGATCTCGATCGCCACCGCTCACAACATAGATCTTGCTCCCCTCTCTAATTTTCCAGTTGAAGACTTTTGGAATTGTAGTTTAGATCGATATATTTTTAGAGATGAAGCCTAGAAGATTTCGGCCATTGGTAAACAACGGTGGCGGCTCCTGAAGAAATAGATCTAGGGTTTCTTATTTGCTTATATAAATGTTAATACTATTATTTTAATATTATTTTCACTTAAACAAGATTTTACAAACGAACTCCATATCTCACTTGCCGCTTGGCGTTTCTAAGGTTTTACCCATGTTCCGAACACAATGGAACATGTTTCGGAAACTAATCAATCATATACGTGAGTTACGGAAATAAACGGTCAATTTTAATTTAAATCGATTAAAGTATTTTCTATGCGTTTTAAGCTGCCGGGGTTAAACGACAATTCCGATTGCTACGAAAATTGAAATCCGATAATAACTAACTATTACGGATCCAATGGAACTGGTTCCGTCGAATTCTGAGACTGTGTCCCGGAAGGCTATTTTAACTCGTCGATTAAATCGAGCGATTTTCACAATCGTCGAAATCACTTAAAATTTCACTTTTAAAATTTTATTAACTCTATTATAACTCTTATAAAATTTATATTCACATTAGAAATCATTCCGATTCGGTTTAAATCAAAATCTGATTATTTGCATTATTATATTAATAAATTCTATTTTTAAATTAATATAAAATTCCAAATTCAATCTATCGACTATTAATTTCATCCAATGGTCCAATATTGTTATTTAAATCAAAATAAACTTAAATAAATTTTTAAAAACCATTTTATATTTATTTACACTCAGATTCACCAATTATCCCAATTCTAATATTAAATTATTATTATTCAAATTTCAATTTCATTCCTGAATTTAAAATTTAACTAAGTCTATTAACATAACTGAAATCTTTTTATTTCAAAATCAAATTATAATCCATATTTGTAACAACCCTGTATTTTTTGATTATTGTAATTGTATATTTTAATTATTTTAATTTAAATTCCTAATTTAAAAACTTTATTTTATTTATTAAAATGAATATATTTTGTTAATTGAAATATAAATGTTGATTTTGATGTGGATTAGAATTTCAAACATGCATAAATTGAATATTTTCAGAAAATGTGAATTTTGGTCAATCTGGTCAAACTTTTACTTTTAAATTTAAACTTTAAAAGTTTGAAAATTTGAATTTTATCTTTTATTGTGAAAGGAGATAAAATTTCAAGAACACTGCATTTCGTTTCCTTGAAATCCGAATAATATTGTGAAAGATATGCTTTTTACAAAATTGGGTGTAAATTGATTTATTTAACACTATTTTTTATTTTAAATTATATAAATAATCTTTTTAATTGTCATATCTTATTCTAAATTGTATTATATGTTATGTTACATATATTTTTACCTTTTAAATATTTTTATAGTGATGTTTGAATTTTTCCAAAGCTCATTGAATTTATTTTCTATTTCTAAAGGTTAGTTTCCATTTTTCTGCTATTTTCTTCATTTAAATTATATTTAATTAAAATTTATTTATTCATTTTTATGTATGCATTTTATTTTTATGTTTTTATCTTTATTTATAAATATTTTTCATGTACATATAATTTTCCCAAAGTTCATTTCATTTATTTTCAAATTTTCAAGCCTAATTTACATTTTCTTTGTTATTTTCTTAATTTAATTATATTTAATTAATATTTATTTATTTATTTTTGTTTATTTACTATATTTTCGTTTTTTTATCTGTATTTATACATATTTTACATGTATTTAAATTTTAAAAAGAAATGGTGGAAATTTGAAAGGTTTGTGACTCTTTATTTGCTTAAGCCTTTTTGTATTCTGTCTTTTCATTTCTCAACCAACATCTCTTCAATTGGCTGCCTTAACTCCATTCTTCGGCCATGTATTCTTCTTTCTTTTCCACGTGAAAGGGAAGACTTCTCATCCCTTAAAAATCACGGCCATGAAGAAAAAAGAAAAAGAAAAAGAAAACAATGGCTTTTCTTTTCACATTTTTCCCTCTTCTTCACTGATTTAGCCTTCCTCTTCTTCATGTTTGCTTGGCCTCACCTCTCTCCTTGCTGACCATCATCCTCTCCACCATCTACAGAAGCACCAACCCCCTCTCCTCTGACCACCACCTCTGGTCATGACCATTAGATGAAGCCACCACCTCAAATTTGCAAAGCACTTCACCAAAACAATGCAAGCCAAACCTGTACTCCACTATTACCTTCATAGTTGTCTTTGGCCACCCCTTAGCCACCACCACCATCATCTACTTCACCTCTGGATTCCCCTTTCATTACTGTCTAGATCTGACCTAACATGAAGACCCCATGGCCGAGCCTATATGTGGTCATAGCCAAGTCAAAATGCACCAAAAACTTCACATATTTGCCTTGAACCCATGTATGCTTCATGTTGTAACTCTTCCACCACCTTCATCCACTTGTAACCTGACCTTTATGGTTCCCATACCTGACCCAAACCAGAGCCTAGTGTGGTGAGATCAAGCCCATTTGATCATGTGACAAGCTTATGTTGTCGTGTGCAAGTCTTTTGCTTCTAAGGTTTGGTCATCTCTCTTGTTTTGCAACTGTTCTGCAAACTAAAGTTGTTGATTATATTTGTATGCCAATATCTATATTTGTGCTTATGTATGTTATATTTTGTGTTGTTTACAAGAGTCTCCATCAATTCAAATCAAATCGTGCTTGTCGTGCCTTTGGAATCGCTCTTGTGTGTGTTGTTTGTCTCTTGCTTCGTAAAAGGTGAGTCTTTCTCACTCTGACATATTTACTTATGAAATAGTAAATTGATGGCAAGTGTATAGTAATATAAAATGTGTATGCAAGTTAATGATGATCATATGATATGCTCTGCCATGTTATTACCATGTTAAAACTGTTAGTTATCACCTGACATTTGATATATTGCGACATTGACATTGTTTACATTGTTTATGCATATGATCACACTGCAAGTTCCCTGCTAGAATAGAATCACTATGGGTTGAAATGATACATACCCGAACGGACTTTGGAATAGGAAAAAATCGTTATGGGCTGAAATGATAGGCCTGAGCGATTTTTATTGTATTTTATTTGACTTGGGATTGCGGGTTTGAAATGATAGAACCCGGGTTTTCTTTGTAAACTGCGAATTGAAATGATATATATCCGTATCACTTGACCTAGGTTAGAAAATTATATACAGACTCCGTGGTATATTTTTAAATGATTTTTATTAAAATATGTATTTTTAAAGGTATGAAATTTTGATTTAAAAATATATATTTTATGGTTTTAAGAAAATTAAATATTAAGCCTTGAAATTGTGAATTTGAGTATGTAAATTTGAAGTAATTGAGATTTAGACTTTAAATTTTATTTTAAAATGTAAATAAATAATGGAAATTAAATTTAAAGTTTTGAAATTGTATTTGAAGTAAAAATTTAAGTTTTATTTAATTTATATGTTAATAAACAGTGAATTTTGACTTAATAAATGAATGGAGTTTTTAAATTGAATATTTGATCTAAAAATTTTGTTGTGTTAAATCATATGTTAAAATGATTTTAAATGTGAAATTTTGAAGTCTAGAAATATGATTTTTAATTTATAATAAAAATTTGTAGTTTTATTACTATTTTTTAAAAGCTAAAATGAAATCTGGAATTTTATAGCATTTTCAAAATGTTGTAGTCTTTTGACAGCATTTTTAAATGATATTGTTTTGAATATAACAATGTTTGAAATAACTAAATATCTATTACGACATTTTATAAATGCCGTTATTCTTGAACTAAACCATTTTTGGAAGCTATAAGCTACGATAGCACTTTATAAGTGCTGTCGTTGCTATAATTTGATAATGTTTGAAATGTTATAGATTTTAACACTGTTTGAGTTATATTTTAAAGTGTTAAATGATTTAACTTTTGAAAATTGATTAATTGTGAAATTTAAGAAGTTTTGAATATATTTTAATATTTAAATTTGAATTTTTAAGGAATTTAAATTTGAGTTTGAATTTAAATAAGGTTTACTTGGTTATGTGTTAAATGGAATGAAATGTAATGAGATAAATGAATTTTTGAATGGAATTTTTAATGTATTTTGTAATGATACTTGAAATAACAAATGAATGACTTATTTGATTTAAAAATGATATTTAAATTTGAGTATTTGAATTTGAATTCAAATAATGATTTGATAATAAGGTTTGGAAATGATTTGATCTTTATTTCGATAAAGAATATGAATTGGAATGATATGTACTTTTGATAAATGAATATTTGAAGTTTATATTGGTATGAAAGGATATTTAGTTTAATTGTAAATTGAGTTTATTTAAATAATATTGGATTTATGAAATGAATATTTCAAAACTAAGTAATAATGAAACTAGATTTGAGATATATGAAATTATAAATTTTAGTTTTTGAAATGCGGGATATTAAAGCTTTGAAATATATTAAAAATTGAATAGTTTAATTTGTGGATCAAATCTATATTTGAAATTGATATGATTAGAAATGGTTATTGGGAAATTTAATTGAAACTGATGGTTTGAATTGAATTAAGTTGGAAATTGAAAATTTGGGATCAATTGAATGAATTGTAAAATGTAAAGAATTGAATGAATATCCCATGATTTCAAATGTATGATTTTGAAATGTTATGATTTTCAAAGTGTAATTGTTTCAAGTATTTTTGGTTTCGAAAGAGTTATACTTTGAAAATATTATGATTTTGAAATGTTTTTGGTTTCGAAGTATAAACTATTTTGATTGAATAAATAGTTTTGAAATAAAAATGGTTTTTGTTTCGAAGTATAAACTATTTGAAAGAAATATAGTTTGAAATGTAATGATTTGATCTTTTTGAAGTATAAACTATTTTGAAATGACCACGGCGTTATAATAACGTTTGGTTGTTAAAGAGACCGGGATCGGAAGTTGTCATACTCTCTGCTAACTCCGAAAACCACTTTAACAACCGTGTACGCGGTGGAGATTCCAGAATGAAGTAGGATGGTGGCGACGTTCTTGAGGTATATTACGTGGACCCAACTCCCGTGAGTTGGCCTAAGGTGGCTAAAACAGGAGCGATCTCGGGCCAAGTGAGGTCATTCCTCCGATCGGACACATTCCTTCGATACTATACTCTTACTGGTGATTGATTAGATGGCCATCCTCCGATTTTGATATGGGAGTGTGTTCCGAGGTGGGCGTATGTGGCTGCTGCGTTACCACCAGCCCGTGTGCGTAATTGGTATATCTACCCTGGCATTGCCTTGTGTGCCGTGTCACCTACCATACCGAGCCTTTACTACGAGTTTGTTTTTCTCCCGTAGCCCGTGTGGTATCCTCTGACAGTCACCCGGAGTGGAGATGGCATGATATTGGATGGACTACTGGGACTATTATGCGTGAAGGGTGATATGGGTAGCCCGGAACGCTATTTAAAAGTATGTTTATTTTACTGTAGACATTATTATAATAGCGCAATATTACTACATAGTAAATAGTTTAACGGATCCTTAAAGGATGGGCGATCCCGAGCATTCTTTAAGTTACTGATGCATTTTGTGTTACTTTTCACTTGAGTTGATTTACAGTTCATAAGTATTTATGTCCTGACTCGAGTGTTTTGTGATTTGCTTTACGCTCGAGTCAGATTGAGTGAGCTACATTCAAGATTCACCTTCGGAGTTGGAGCTTTTCTTGAAGATGCAGCCATCTATTTTGCTTTCTATATCCAGTGATTTTAGTGATGTATTCTGATTTGTACATGATGTATCTTGTTACTCTTCTGTTGTATCTTGTTTAACTCTGATGTATCTTATTTTTATATAGTAGCTTCATGAACTACTATCTCTTTTATTTCCGCTGCATTATTATTTACTCTATGTCTGTGATCTGTGATTATGTATTTACTGTATATTCTGAGATTTGCCAAATTTTATTTACAATGCGGTATTTTGAGCAATTCAAGTCCGACATAGGGTAAAACTGTGACGCCCCACCTCTATACCCACGCTAGCCAAGAACATTACGGTGATTGCTGTCGACTAGCACGGAGAATAAGGCTGTTGAGGAGCGACCATCCGTGTAATTTCTTTGCGCGAGCACCGATATGTCAGATAATATAACATGCATTCTATTTCAAGAGGAAATCCGACATACCGATACAAACTCAAAGCTACTACACGGTGGCTATATAAATCCTTCGGAAAAAAAATATAGAAATAAGCATAACACAAATCAGTCACAGACAATTCATATCACAAAGGCGGAAAATAGATATGAATATTACACTTGGAAGTGTACATCAGAGTAGTGGTCTAAAAAGATCCACAATATCACAAAAGAATAGTTACATGAGCTACACAAAAGAATAAGTATACATTATGGAGTCTATATCTCAAATGTATACAACAAAAACTACTAATCTAAGTAGTTAACCAAAAGCAAGAGAAATCAATCCTAAGAGAGAAGTTAAGCAGAAGCACCTGTAACATCTCGGTCTGACCCGAGTATTATTTAATAAGAAAATAATAAACGGATCAATCTAACTATAGATATCAGATGAAACGATATAGAATCAGAGTTATGACTAAACACATAATAATCACAAGGCCAAGCTGTGATATATAAGTAGTTGATAATCAACAAGAGATTAATCAATATCACCAAATCTACACAAGAATCCAAGAAGTGTCATACTCTTTATTTCGTTCATCAAACCACAAATATTGACGATAATATCAATGTCAATCGCAAAAGTCAATGACGCACAAATTCCAGAAGACTACACAAGAAATCCAGAAATCACAAAAGTCAATGACACACAAATTCCAGAAGACTACACAAGAAATCCAGAAATCACAAAAGTCAATGACACACAAATTCACCAATGCACAAATATCGATAAGACTTATCAATGGAAATCACGAAAATTTGGTGAAACACAAATTCTAGAAATCTACACAAGAAATCCAGAAATCACAAAAAAAGGGGGGGAGGCCTATCACAAACGGGAGCATAAAGCTTACCAACACGTGTATCACAAACGGAACGCTAATTCCATGGTCGCTAACCATCACAAATTGAGCCGAAACTCCACAAACGGCCCGAAGACCATGGGTTGCTACCCCATCACAAATTGAGTCGAAACTCCACAAAACGGGGTTTAGTCTCCCTCGCAGACAAAGAGACATCGCACATTGCTAGTCTAAATCACAAAGATGATCGTCATGGTCAGCGAGAAGTGTCGATTACACTAAGCTAGTAAATATATGAGTTTAGCTTCATGTCCCATAACCACTTGCTTAACTTAAATATTTACGAACAAACTGTAAATCTCCACTAGAAAATTGTCACAAGAGGTTCAATCGAACAAGTCCAAGAATTAACCGACAAAGTAAACGCAAGCGTTTCATACCACTTGTTTTACTAAGCCGTTTAATTAGATTTCTCATACGAGTGAGGTAAAGGTTTGTATATACTAATAGATTGGAAAACGATTTTATAAACGAATTTGGTATTAAAATAGTATTGAAATTGTTTGAGGAAAGAGTTTTGATATTTACTACTAGTATAGAAAACCTTTATATTTTTAAAGTGACAAATCACGAAGAAGATTGTAAGAACAATCAATCACAAAAATTCACATACGAAGACGTGAATAAAATCCAACGAAATCGATAAAGGATCCATCGAAATGGATATTCAAAAATCCCTAAAAAGAGTCATCAAAGTCATAATAGATGATAACAACAAATAGGATTATCACGAATCGATTTAAATTGGAATTTCAATCCAAAAAGGCAAATTGGACTCAAACAGCAGGTTCAGTCGACTGAACAGAGTTTTCCGTCGACTGACCCTGTACCTGGAAATTTTTCAGGTTCAGAAAACTTTCTGTTTCCAGTTTCAGTCGACTGTGCAGAGTTTTTCAGTCGACTGAATCATGCCTGGAAACTCTCGGGTTTCAGGTTCAGTCGACTGAACAGAGTTTTCAGTCGACTGAATCATGCCTGGGCTGTTTTTCAGCCTTATTCAAATGAAGAGCAAACTCTTTCAAAATGCAACCGGACGAACATTGGCTCTAAGGGTTTATGCCAATCGGCAACCCGGTCCTATATTCTCCTCGATGCATCACCAAAAGTATGATCAAACATCCATAAAAGGATTTCACACAAATTTGACTTGAAAACCCAAAAATTGGAGTATTCACAAAACCAATCCAAATCAAGAGCAAATGCACATGAAGAAGTGTTAGGAATTCATACCCAACAACCAAAGATAATTATAGTCATAGATGTGAGATAAAAATCTCACCTTTTCTCAAAATCAAACAAGAAGAAGCTTGAAAGCAAGTGGAGAATCAACCTCTCTTCGACACAACCCAAATGAGCTTGAATCTATGCTAAAAAGCAAGAACATTCCCAAAATTAGGTTTAGGAATTTCTGAAATTGGTAAGAGAACAAGTTGGAGAAGAAGAAGAGAAGCTTACCAATGGGTTCTTCTTGAGTTTGGAGCTAGGAATTTGATTTGCAAGAGAAACTAGGGTTTTGGAGTTTTAATTTCCAATCTCACCCCCCATTAAAGCTAAGAAAACTGAAAAGAGAAAGAAGTGAGGGAGAATGGGGAGAATGGTTCAGTTTTGGAGTATAAGTTAACATAGGGCTGAGCCCAAAAACCAAACCCAAAGTAAAAGGTAGCAGAAATCAACTTTCTCCAAACATATCGAAGCTTATACTCAAAAAGGTCGCAAACGGCATTTTAAACTCAATGGGAGTGGTCCCGAGTCCTAATTCGACCGTATGCAAAAAGTAGCTTTTCAGACTAAAATCCGACTAACGATAAAATATTTAAATAAAATATTTAAATATAAAATAGATAAATATGCGGGTTGTTACAAAAACTCAGGCAAAACTCAGTATATTGGGTCGTTACAGTTGGTATCAGAGCTTTGGTAGCTCTAGGCAAAACTCAGTATATAGGGTAAATGTATTTACAGAATCACTTTCATTCGAGTTTAAACCTCTTCCTTTTTGACTCGATTCCTTTGAATATTGGAACATTCTCCGTGCTTCCAAAATCCATTCGTGTCCCTCACTATTTATCTTCTTTTGTTTCTGGAGTATCCCATAACTCCACTTCAAAAGATCTTCATGATGAGTCGGCGGTCTGGCCAACCTCAAATTTATTTGTAAAGGGGGAAACCTCCTTTACAACAACATCGATTCACCAGAGATTCTATATCCTCGGTTTAGATGCTAGTATTTCTTATAATTTCGAACTCTACATCTTGAGATCGAATGTCGATTTACCCAAGAAATCCACATCGATCTTATTCTTTAAGTCACGCTTGACCCGGTTAAGGTTGCCGCGTTTTGTATAAACTCATCCATCTCCCTATTCTGTTATTTAATCATCTCATCTTTGTTTCCAATTTATCTTCAAATCATTCTTGAAGTGTATTTGTAAACTAATATTTAAAATGTTTTATATATTGTGTTGTTTGAGTTGTTGATGTTGATTTGGGTTTCTAATTGATTCGTTTGATCAACGCTATCGATAAGATTTCCAAAACACTTGAACAGAGCAAAATGACACAATATGTTTTTAAAATTTAGTAATGAGATAAATTTTGTGAAATAAATTTTGTAACTATATTATAAATCTTTATCTGGATTTTATTTGAATTGGTTGTTAAGAAATAATATTTGATTTTATATATCATTTTCTATTGTTTCATATATCTAATTGAACTATAAAACATGGTTATAAATTTATTTGGAAATTTAAAATGAATGTAAAACAAGAATTTGAGAATCTAATTTTCGATGGATTTCAAACTTTGTGTTTAAAGTTTTAAAGGATATATTATTTAAAGTATTTTCGAATAGAAATTTGTTTCCAAAGAATTTTAAATTTAAATTTAGTGCTCTTCTCTTTGTCGCTGGAAAATAATTTCGGTGATGACTGCAGCATCATCGACATTCATTTTCGAGTTTCGAAGTGAAGAGACCATTCTGTAGTCTTGCTACAGTTTTTTTTGGGAAAATTTAATTGATTTTAATTTCTAAAATAAGAATGGATTTATAACATATGCTGATATATGATTTAAATTTGAATGGATATATATATATAGTATATGAGCATTTATTTATCTCTAAATAGTTTGGAATTTATCGGAAATTTAATTCCTAAATTTTATCTTCAAAGATAATTTCTAAGTATAATTTCAAGATTTGGATAAATATTCAAGCTTGAAATAATTGAATTAGAAAGTTTTATTTGTATAATACACAATTTCATTCCAATATAACTTACCTTAATTTTCAGAAGTTGAATATGTAATTGGATAATATACAATAAAAAAAATTTATAAATAAAATTTGAGTGGTTATTATAAATGTTATATACTTAAATTTTAGTTATAAAAGGATTAACAGAGGTAAATAAAGAAAAAGTGTAATGGAATAATTTACAATATAAAATGATGATAAAGGAACTAAGAATAAATTTAAGGCAGTTATAATGAGTGTAAATATATTTAACATAGGTGATAAAATATATTGAGAGGAATAAATTTAATTTTAATTAGTAGTGAAGAAGAATTAAATTTTATTTGGTACATGTTGAGTATAATAAAAGATTTTTCAAATACATGATTTTTTTTGTTAATTTAAGATAATTGGATGATAAGATAATGAAATTAGAGATGCTTAAGATTTATTTGACTTATGTAAAATTAATTTTTAGTTTAAGTTGAAATTTTATGGTTTTAAATTTATTATTTTATTTTGTTTTTCAAACTATCTTTTGGTTGTCCTAATTTTCCTTATCTTGCTACAGAATGGGAGACTATTGCATATACCAGTCTGTTTAGAAATCTTTCTATAATCTTTAATAATCTTTGGTACTCATCTTTGAATCTAAGAACTGCTTGCCATCCACAGACCGTCAGTCAAACGGGAAGGGTGAATCAGATTCTAAAAGATTTTTTTCATGCTTGTGTTCTTGATTCTGGAAGATCTTGGAAAGATCATCTCCACATTGTTAAACTTACCTATAGCAACAGTTATCAGGTATAATTTTAATCTTCTTGTCATCTTGTCTTAATACTATTTCATTCTATCTTTTTCTGTGCTTTCCCGTACCTCATTCCTTTTCGGGGACGAAAAATTTTGAGTGGGGGAGAGTGTAACAACCCTGTATTTTCTGATTATTGTAATTGTATATTTTAATTATTTAAATTTAAATTCCTAATTTAAAAACTTTATTTTATTTATTAAAATGAATATATTTTGTTAATTGAAATATAAATGTTGATTTTGATGTGGATTAGAATTTCAAACATGCATAAATTGAATATTTCTAGAAAATGTGAATTTTGGTCAATCTGGTCAAACTTTTACTTTTAAATTTAAAATTTAAAAGTTTGAAAATTTGAAATTTATCTTTCATTATGAAAGCAGATAAAATTTCAAGAACGCTGCTTTTCGTTTCGTCGAAATCCGAATAATATTGTGAAAGTTATGCTTTTTACAAAATTGGGTGTAAATTGTTTTATTTAACACTATTTTTTTATTTTAAATTATATAAATAATCTTTTTAATTGTCATATCTTATTGTAAATTGTATTATATGTTATGTTACATATATTTTTACATTTTAAATATTTTTAAAGTGATGTTTGAATTTTTCCAAAGCTCATTGAATTTATTTTCTATTTTTAAAGGTTAGTTTCCATTTTTCTGTTATTTTCTTCATTTAAATTATATTTAATTAAAATTTATTTATTCATTTTTATGTATGCATTTTATTTTTATGTTTTTATCTTTATTTATAAATATTTTTCATGTACATACAATTTTCCCAAAGTTCATTTCATTTATTTTCAAATTTTCAAGCCTAATTTACATTTTCTTTGTTATTTTCTTAATTTAATTATATTTAATTAATATTTATTTATTTATTTTTGTTTATTTACTATATTTTCGTGTTTTATCTATATTTATACATATTTTACATGTATTTAAATTTTAAAAAGAAATGGTGGAAATTTGAAAGGTTTGTGACTCTTTATTTGCTTAAGCCTTTTTGTATTCTGTCTTTTCATTTCTCAACCAACATCTCTTCAATTGGCTGCCTTAACTCCATTCTTCGGCCATGTATTCTTCTTTTTTTTCCACGTGAAAGGGAAGACTTCTCATCCCTTAAAAATCACGGCCATGAAGAAAAAAGAAAAAGAAAACAATGGCTTTTCTTTTCACATTTTTCCCTCTTCTTCACTGATTTAGCCTTCCTCTTCTTCATGTTTGCTTGGCCTCACCTCTCTCCTTGCTGACCATCATCCTCTCCACCATCTACAGAAGCACCAACCCCCTCTCCTCTGACCACCACCTCTGGTCATGACCATTAGATGAAGCCACCACCTCAAATTTGCAAAGCACTTCACCAAAACAATGCAAGCCAAACCTGTACTCCACTATTACCTTCATAGTTGTCTTTGGCCACCCCTTAGCCACCACCACCATCATCTACTTCACCTCTAGATTCCCCTTTCATTACTGTCCAGATCTGACCTAACATGAAGACCCCATGGCCGAGCCTATATGTGGTCATAGCCAAGTCAAAATGCACCAAAAACTTCACATATTTGCCTTGAACCCATGTATGCTTCATGTTGTAACTCTTCCACCACCTTCATCCACTTGTAACCTGACCTTTATGGTTCCCATACCTGACCCAAACCAGAGCCTAGTGTGGTGAGATCAAGCCCATTTGATCATGTGACAAGCTTATGTTGTCGTGTGCAAGTCTTTTGCTTCTAAGGTTTGGTCATCTCTCTTGTTTTGCAACTGTTCTGCAAACTAAAGTTGTTGATTATATTTGTATGCCAATATCTATATTTGTGCTTATGTATGTTATATTTTGTGTTGTTTACAAGAGTCTCCATCAATTCAAATCAAATCGTGCTTGTCGTGCCTTTGGAATCGCTCTTGTGTGTGTTGTTTGTCTCTTGCTTCGTAAAAGGTGAGTCTTTCTCACTCTGACATATTTACTTATGAAATAGTAAATTGATGGCAAGTGTATAGTAATATAAAATGTGTATGCAAGTTAATGATGATCATATGATATGCTCTGCCATGTTATTACCATGTTAAAACTGTTAGTTATCACCTGACATTTGATATATTGCGACATTGACATTGTTTACATTGTTTATGCATATGATCACACTGCAAGTTCCCTGCTAGAATAGAATCACTATGGGTTGAAATGATACATACCCGAACGGACTTTGGAATAGGAAAAAATCGTTATGGGCTGAAATGATAGGCCTGAGCGATTTTTATTGTATTTTATTTGACTTGGGATTGCGGGTTTGAAATGATAGAACCTGGGTTTTCTTTGTAAACTGCGGATTGAAATGATATATATCTGTATCACTTGACCTAGGTTAGAAAATTATATACAGACCCCGTGGTATATTTTTAAATGATTTTTATTAAAATATGTATTTTTAGAAGTATGAAATTTTGTTTTAAAAATATATTTTTTATGGTTTTAAGAAAATTAAATATTAATTCTTGAAATTGTGAATTTGAGTACGTAAATTTGAAGTAATTGAGATTTTAGACTTTAAATCTTATTTTAAAATGTAAATAAATAATGGAAATTAAATTTAAAGTTTTGAAATTGTATTTGAAGTAAAATTTTAAGTTTTATTTAATTTATATGTTAATAAACAGTGAATTTTGACTTAATAAATGAATGGAGTTTTTAAATTGAATATTTGATCTAAAAATTTTGTTGTGTTAAATCATATGTTAAAATGATTTTAAATGTGAAATTTTGAAGTCTAGAAATATGATTTTTAATTTATAATAAAAATTTGTAGTTTTATTATTATTTTTGAAAAGCTAAAATGAAATCTGGAATTTTATAGCATTTTCAAAATGTTGTAGTCTTTTGACAGCATTTTTAAATGCCATTGTTTTGAATCTAACAATGTTTGAAATAACTAAATATCTATTACGACATTTTATAAATGCCGTTATTCTTGAACTAAACCATTTTTGGAAGCTATAAGCTACGATACCACTTTATAAATGCTGTTGTTGCTATAATTTGATAATGTTTGAAATGTTATAGATTTTAACACTGTTTGAGTTATATTTTAAAGTGTTAAATGATTTAACTTTTGGAAATTGATTAATTGTGAAATTTAATAAGTTTTGAATATATTTTAATATTTAAATTTGAATTTTTAAGGAATTTAAATTTGAATTTAAATTTAAATAAGGTTTACTTGGTTATGTGTTAAATGGAATGAAATGTAATGAGATAAATGAATTTTTGAATGGAATTTTTAATGTATTTTGTAATGATACTTGAAATAACAAATGAATGACTTATTTGATTTAAAAATGATATTTAAATTTGAGTATTTGAATTTGAATTCAAATAATGATTTGATAATAAGGTTTGGAAATGATTTGATCTTTATTTCGATAAAGAATATGAATTGGAATGATATGTACTTTTGATAAATGAATATTTGAAGTTTATATTGGTATGAAAGGATATTTAGTTTAATTGTAAATTGAGTTTATTTAAATAATATTGGATTTATGAAATGAATATTTCAAAACTAAGTAATAATGAAACTAGATTTGAGATATATGAAATTATAAAATTTAGTTTTTGAAATGCGGGATATTAAAGCTTTGAAATATATTAAAAATTGAATAGTTTAATTTGTGGATCAAATCTATATTTGAAATTGATATGATTTGAAATGGTTATTGGGAAATTTAATTGAAACTGATGGTTTGAATTGAATTAAGTTGGAAATTGAAAATTTGGGATGAATTGAATGAATTGTAAAATGTAAAGAATTGAATGAATATCCCATGATTTCAAATGTATGATTTTGAAATGTTATGATTTTCAAAGTGTAATTGTTTCAAGTATTTTTGGTTTCGAAAGAGTTATACTTTGAAAATATTATGATTCTGAAATGAATATATGTTTGAAATGTTTTTGATTTCGAAGTATAAACTATTTTGATTGAATAAATAGTTTTGAAATAAAAATGGTTTTGGTTTCGAAATATAAACTATTTGAAAGAAATATAGTTTGAAATGAAATGATTTGATCTTTTTGAAGTATAAACTATTTTGAAATGACCACGGCGTTATAATAACGTTTGGTTGTTAAAGAGACCGGGATCGGAAGTTGTCATACTCTCTGCCAACTCCGAAAACCACTTTAACAACCGTGTACGCGGTGGAGATTCCAGAATGAAGTAGGATGGTGGCGACATTCTTGAGGTATATTACGTGGACCCAACTCCCGTGAGTTGGCCTAAGGTGGCTAAAACAGGAGCGATCTCAGGCCAAGTGAGGTCATTCCTCCGATCGGACACATTCCTTCGATACTATACTCTTACTGGTGATTGATTAGATGGCCATCCTCCGATTTTGATATGGGAGTGTGTTCCGAGGTGGGCGTATGTGGCTGCTGCGTTACCACCAGTCCGTGTGCGTAATTGGTATATCTACCCTGGCATTGCCTTGTGTGTCGTGTCACCTACCATGCCGAGCCTTTACTACGAGTTTGTTTTTCTCCCGTAGCCCGTGTGGTATCCTCTGACAGTTACCCGGAGTGGAGATGGCATGATATTAGATGGATTACTGGGACTATTATGTGTGAAGGGTGATATGGGTAGCCCAGAATGCTATTTAAAAGTATGTTTATTTTACTGTAGACATTGTTATAATAGCGCAATATTACTACATAGTAAATAGTTTAACGGATCCTTAAAGGATGGACGATCTCAAGCATTCTTTAAGTTACTGATGCATTTTTTGTTACTGTTCACTTGAGTTGATTTACAGTTCATAAGTATTTATGTCCTAACTCGAGTGTTTTGTGTTTTGCTTTACGCTCGAGTCAGATTGAGTGAGCTAGCATTCAAGATTCACCTTCGGAGTTGGACCTTTTCTTGATGATGCAGCCATCTATTTTGCTTTCTGTATCCAGTGATTTTAGTGATGTATTCTAATTTGTACCTGATGTATCTTGGTACTCTTCTGTTGTATCTTGTTTAACTCTAATGTATCTTATTTTTATATAGTAGCTTCATGAACTACTATCTCTTTTATTTCCGCTGCTGTAACGACCCGCCTTTTTGGACAGTTTAAACCGACGATCAAATACACATGTCGGTTCCAAACCATTAAAAAAGGCAGATGGTTATTGGGGTAATTAAGAAAAGAAAAGAAATAAAGGAAATGAAACAACACAGAATCTCGCAGCGGAACGATAAAATATAATAGTCAAATAAACAGTTCATGAAGTTGTTTACTATACTTAGACAATTATTTATACAACATTTATCAGAGTTATACATATACAACAGAACAAATAAATAGTGCAGCAGACAACATGATGCACAGATAATAATAGTATACCAAATCTTCGTCTTCGTCCTCCAGAATAGATCTTCAAAAATCTGAAAACTCAGGACTGACCCGAGCGTAATGAAAAGACAAAACACTCGAGTCAGGACTAAAATATCCATATGAAAGTTAAATCAATCGTAAATAAATATGAGTGTGACGGCGTCAGAGATGTTTACGGGGTTTGACATCTCATATCCAGAGTCAACGTGCGTGCAATAACTTAAGAGATGTTACGGGATTTTCCACCTTTCAAGGATCCGTTAAACTATCTACTAGGTAGTAATGTACGCTAAGTAGATAATGTCTATCAGTAATATAAAGTATCAAAATAGCGTTAAGGCGTTACCATAATCCCCCTTAACACATTTTATATTCCCAAAAGCATATACAAGACCGTAGTTTCCCCAAAACCGGAAGTCACCAGAGGGCAATCCATATACTCAAGGTACAAACCAAAACGTAGTGATCGCGAATAGGATAATCAGTATGACAAGGTACATGAGGCGATACCAACTAGGATACTAGTAGTTGCGTGATCCGGACTGATGTTGAGCATAGCAGCTACTACCTCAACACCGCGAAACAACACTCCCAAATCAAGGGGTGCACCCAAATCAAATCACAAATGTAATAGATATGGTATCGAAGAAGTGTGTCCGCTAGAGGTGGCGAACCTCAATGGCCCGGCGCGACTCCTGTTTTAGTCATTTCAGGGGTCATCCAATATCATTCTCTTTCTTCAGTCAACGCGTTCACCAAACCATCCACTTCATTCTGGATCAACACTCCGCGTATAATTGTTATTAAAGTGGTTTTCGGCATCGACAGAGAGTATGTCCATATCCGATCCCGGTCTCTTTAATAACTACGTATTATTACACTGATGGCTCTTTTATATTTCAAATTGATTCATGATTGATAACAAAATATCATATTCGCTTTAAAATCAAATCCATTTCAAAATCATCATATATTCAAAATTATCAATTTTGTCCGATAAATCAATTTCACTTCAAAATTTGATTCGAATTCAATTTAGGTTATAATCTCTACTTTAACCTAGTTCGTATTTAAACCAAAGGTTTAAATATAAACATTTCCGTCTCTTTAACCAGTTTGAATTTAAGAAAATAGTTTAAAATAGTTAAATAATTCAAAATAGTTTAATCGAAAATAATTTGAATATAAAATGGTTTATATATAAAATAGTTTGGAAAAAATCAAAAATTATTTGATAAATAATTCCAAAGTCAAACCGGTCAACTTCCCAAATTTCCTATCCAAATCAAATCCAAATTCCAGTTCGATTTAATCGATTTATTCCAATTTCAACTTGAATAAATTTCTATTCCACGTAAATTTCGATTTCAATTCACAAATTTCTTTAAATTTCAATTCAATTCCAAATTAATTTAAATCTAAATTTCAAATAAATTTTCAATTCCAAACTCAAACTTGAAATATCATTTCATATCAATTTTCTTAGAAATATTCAGAGTTCGATTAAAAGTCCAATCTTTTAAAACAAATCAACTTTCAAAAATTTACACCGTATTTCAATTTTCAATTTAAATCTAAACTTCGATTTTATTTAATAATTTCGTTTACCAAGTTTAAATACTAACATTTCGAGCTCCAATTCAAAATAATTCAATTTCCATAAATTGGATTTTATTCTTAAAATCAATTCATTTAAATAATTTCAAAACAACTTTTAAAATCATTTAATTTATCCAACTCGGTGTCCGTATATAATTTTCTAACATATGGCCAAGTGATTAGTTATTACAATTAAATGTCAGGGATGAATATATCATTTAAATCAATCACAGTGTCATATGTATGCATAGTAGGATATATATAAACAAATAAACATCCAAACATTTAAATATCAACCAATAACATCCATCGAAATACATCATCCAATAGGCAATACAATTCACGGCAATTTCATATTTATCAATGTCAGGTAATTTAATCGCAATTCAATTTTAATTTAAATTTAACTGTCAATTTAATTTTTTTAACGGTGAATTCAAATGACAATCAATATGATAATTAAATTTTATCAAACAACAACAAATAAAAATCATAACTATGCATAATGTCAAATTTAACTAGCATAAAGATATTCAGTACGTTGTGAGCGTTATAAAACACTCACCTTGATTTTACGATTTTAAATCAAATCGAACGACGTTCGATTTAACATAAAATTTTAATGAGCTCCAAACACTTTCGGATCTGCACTACAGCGCAGCTCTCATCTCCGTGATTCCGGCGCTTCTTCCCCAACGTGAAATTTACGTATGCAAACTCATTAGCCGCCGATCTTCAAGCAATTTTCATGACCACCTCGTCGACTTCCAGAACAATCAGCTAGCGCCACCACGAAGCCCTTCACCATAGCCACCTACGCGCCAAGTTTCATCCCGTCATTCGCCGTCGTTTGCACGCAATCCAAGGAAATACGTACACACTTCCAAGTCATATCTGGACAAATCCATGAAAAATTAGCATACATCAACCGTATGGATTTGAAGAGCTCGTCGAGATTTACACTTTTGCTTTTGGAATTTTTCGATTTCGTCGAACGGATTGAGAGATATTAAGGAAAGAAGATCGGCAATTTCTGGCCATGGAATAGGTGGCGGCCATGATTTAGAATTAGGGTTTCTGTATTAAAATAAAAATAAAACTGTCTCGGTTTGCGTGCGTATTTATATAGGTAGGTCCAAAATCATCCGAACTCCAATCGAGACGTGCCGCCAGACATTTATAAGGTTTTACCCCCATTCCGGACGCAATGGAACTAGTTTCAAGGCCTAATTCGATCATATCTGGAAGATAGCTTTTCGAAGTCGATTATTTTAATTAAATTCGAAATTAAATTTCTACGCGTTTCAAGCTCGCACGGCCAAACGACAAGTCCAATTGCTACGAAAATTGAAATCCTACCATAATTTACTATTACGGATCCGATGAAACAAGTTTCGTCGAAATCCGAGACTGTTTGAAAAATGGCTATTTTAACTCGTCAATTAAATATTAAAATATTCAATTTTCACAAATTTACTTTTAATTCGATTTTAAAAGTTCTACAACATCATTCTAACTTTAATATGATAAAATAGAATTTTACAAATCATTTTTAATCATATTAAACCCGTTATCCAATTATTCAAATAATTTCAAATATTAAATTATTCAACAAATTACATTAATAATCATTTTCCTTCAATAATCACCTTAAATTTTCTAATTAAAATAGCTAAAAATACGGGTCGTTACACTCTCCCCCACTCAAAACTTTTCGTCCCCGAAAAGGAAAAGAAAGGAAAAGGAACTAAGTATAGAATTCAACATTAGATATATTTTATTCAAAGTTACCAACTTATAAAACAATGAAATTCCATTTATAAAGTCATAACTACGCTTCCACAATGTTACTCCGAACGGCTTTCTAAATTTAAAAGTTAGTTATCAAAACAAGTTATACAATTTAAAAACTTGAAAAATTTTCTAACACCCGGATTCACGGAAAATTTCGGCATGGTCTCCTTTGTGCGGCTCGATCGAAAAATTTTACAATTCAATATATAACACAAATATAACCAATATATATCAAATATACATCTCATCTCAATGATGAGGCATCCCATATCTGGGGAAACAACATATATATATCACCAATACCATATAAAACCATAAGCGTACCTTTTATTTAGCATTTATTAGCAGTTTACTTACATTTTGTATTTAGCACAGAAGCGAGCTCTACAACGAAGCGCAACCCCTTTGCTACCTACTAAAATACTCAATAACTAAGTTAGAACCATGCATATAAAGATAGATCGATATATTTAGCCTACACAACATATATATAACCTATTTAGCTTCAAAACTGAGATTCCAATTTCAGGACAGCAAACAAATCTCAGTTTTAGGTCACCTAAACTGTAAAATTTGGCAACAGAATCTAAACAAAAGTTGTTTTATTCATTTCAAGATTTCCGGAATGTCCAAAATCATCGAATTCGGACCATACATTCAAAAGTTACGGCCGTTTTACTTAGAGGATACGCCTCAGCCTGGGCAATGAATTGCGCAGGTCAGCGATGTTCACCCACGTTTTCGACCTTCTAAACGATATCAAAACACAAAACACTTAAAACAAAAGTTTTATATCAAGTTCTTAGATTTCCAGAAAGTGCAAGATCATCAAAATCCGATAAACCAGTCAAAAGATATGGCGAAAATACTAAGGGTGTATACTACTGATTTTACTTATTTTTACACAGGACAGCGAGTAACATTCAAGTTTTTAACCAAGCAGACGAAGGAATATTCTGAAGTTATCTAAACAAAAGTTGTGTTATAGTTTCTAAGCTTTCCGAAAAGTCCAAAATCGTCGAATTCCGTTCAGTCATTTAAAAGTTATGGTTGTTTTCGTTTCAGCATATATTGGACAATGTTGGATTTTTTTTTCCAAAAATTTGCTTTTATTATTTCAAAGTACAAAACATCAAAACTTCAAATTTTCTAAAGAACAATCATAAACACAAAGTCATCTATTTTCTTATTCATCCATGCAATAGGTTTACATTTAATTTGTTTCCGATTTATTCATGTTTGTTTCATTCACATTTTTAATTCAAGTCAATTTGCTCCCAATTTGAATTTAATTATTTAAAATTTTATTCCGTTTATTCAATTCCATTAACACTAATGAATTCTACTTAATCAATTATCATCCATCTAACAACCAATGCATATCAAACATTAACATCCATCCAAAATCTACACTAAATCAATTATACATTTCCAAGTCAATTTTAATTTCATACACTTCCAAGGTTATTGACATTTAGTTATATTCAAATTTAATTAGTTTCCATTTACCAATTTTTATATTTCATTAAGTTTAAATTTTATTCATTCACTTATACATGGATCATTCATTTTACAGCTTAAATTTCTTTTATATTTACAACTATCAATAGATCTTTACATTTTATTTTTCACTCTCACACTGGTATATTATTTCTCTACTTATCCTTATTAGCATTTTAAACCCTTTAAGTATTTGGTAAGTTATAGTTATGCAAATAGAATGTAGTTAAACAACATACAACTTCTTTTCATTTAAAGTTGAATTTTCAATTTATCAATTCTTAAGTCATTACTTAAATTTCACTATAATTTAATTTCACATTTACATTCACATATAGTATTTTCATTTTATATTAACATAATTGTGAATCACCTTTAAATGTTAATTTAAATTCCAATTATTTACTAACAATTTTATTTATATTTGCAAACCATTAATTAAATGCATATTTCATTATTCAAACCTATACTTGTATATTATCCAATTAACAATTCATATAACATTTTTGAACTTCTTAAGTATTTTGGTAAGTTATATCTAAGCTATAGAATGAAATTTAATACTATGCGAGTTTTACAGTTTCAATTTTATTTTAAGTTCATAATTTCCTAATTCTAAGGATTTCTACTTCAATTGATATTTTCACTTAGCTCTTAGGTTCATTTCTCATTTCACAATTCAGAAGTTCCTTAATGATTCAAGTCTAAATTCATTTCAATCATAAAAAAAATCATTAATTATTAAAGAACTTAAGAATTCCAATCCCGGTTTCATTTCAAATCAAGGTTTGAAATAATATATACTTATATAATTTATATATCAAATCATACTATAGAGAATGCAAAACAAAATAAATTTTGAGTCAAAACAAGGTTTAGACAAGCTATTAAGTGGTCTCCCCCACTCGGACTCTCGAAAATAAACGCCAATGATGCGTGCACACATCATCGAAATCATTTTCTAGCGTCATGAGAAGGGAATATAACACTTATCATAAAAAAAATCCTTCTAAAACAATTTCAACTCAATTATACTATCATATAATGCTCATATTATATTTTTCAAATTCTTGTAAGTCAATCTCAAACACTGGAATTTAAATTCCCAAATCCAAGTTAAAATTCATTTATATTCATTATCAATTGTGTTTACAAGATTTCATTTTCCTAAATCCATTGTTATTTAATCAATTGTTGTAAATATTGACTGATCAAACAATAACGATAATAATCTAATATTATCATCTCCTAACAATCAATTCAATCAAAATGAATAAATATTCAAATAATTCTTTTATATAAAATATATTCCAAAATGATATTGTGTTGGTTTGTCCTATTCGAGTGTTTAGAAATTCCTATCGACGCCTTGGCGTCCCAAGTATCGACCAGAATTCATAAATACTCAACGGAACAAATTAACACAATATAAAACCATTTTATATCAAATAACAAGTACGCTCTCTCATATACACTCAACTCATTCATATAGTTTACCTCTATTTCAATGAGTTATTCCCCACTAGAGCCAAGGTTTATCACTAAACCAAAGCTCTGATACCAACTGTAACGACCCGCCTTTTTGGACAGTTTAAACCAACGATCAAATACACATGCCGGTTCCAAACCATTAAAAAAGGCAGATGGTTATTGGGGTAATTAAGAAAAGAAAAGAAATAAAGGAAATGAAACAACACAGAATCTCGCAGCGGAACGATAAAATATAATAGTCAAATAAACAGTTCATGAAGTTGTTTACTATACTTAGACAATTATTTATACAACATTTATCAGAGTTATACATATACAATAGAACAAATAAATAATGCAGCAGACAGCATGATGCACAGATAATAATAGTAATAGTATACCAAATCTTCGTCTTCGTCCTCCAGAATAGATCTTCAAAAATCTGAAAACTCAGGACTGACCCGAGCGTAATGAAAAGACAAAATACTCGAGTCAGGACTAAAATATCCATATGAAAGTTAAATCAATCGTAAATAAATATGAGTGTGACGGCGTCAGAGATGTTTACGGGGTTTGAAATCTCATATCCAGTGTCAACGTGCGTGCAATAACTTAAGAGATGTTACGGGATTTTCCACCTTTCAAGGATCCGTTAAACTATCTACTGGGCAGTAATGTACGCTAAGTAGATAATGTCTATCAGTAATATAAAGTATCAAAATAGCGTTAAGGCGTTACCATAATCCCCCTTAACACATTTTATATTCCCAAAAGCATATACAAGACCGTAGTTTCCCCAAAACCGGAAGTCACCAGAGGGCAATCCATATACTCAAGGTACAAACCAAAACGTAGTGGTCGCGAATAGGATAATCAGTATGACAAGGTACATGAGGCGATACCAACTAGGATACTAGTAGTTGCGTGATCCGGACTGATGTTGAGCATAGCAGCTACTACCTCAACACCGCGAAACAACACTCCCAAATCAAGGGGTGCACCCAAATCAAATCACAAATGTAATAGATATGCTATCGAAGAAGTGTGTCCGCTAGAGGTGGCGAACCTCAATGGCCCGGCGCGGCTCCTGTTTTAGTCATGTCAGGGGTCAACCAATATCGTTCTCTTTCTTCAGTCAACGCGTTCACCAAACCATCCACTTCATTCTGGATCAACACTCCGCGTATAATAGTTATTAAAGTGGTTTTCGGTATCGACAGAGAGTATGTCCATATCCGATCCCGGTCTCTTTAATAACTACGTATTATTACACTGATGGCTCTTTTATATTTCAAATTGATTCATGATTGATAACAAAATATCATATTCGCTTTAAAATCAAATCCATTTCAAAATCATCATATATTCAAAATTATCAATTTTGTCCGATAAATCAATTTCACTTCAAAATTTGATTCGAATTCAATTTAGGTTATAATCTCTACTTTAATCTAGTTCGTATTTAAACCAAAGGTTTAAATATAAACATTTCCGTCTCTTTAACCAGTTTGAATTTAAGAAAATAGTTTAAATAGTTTAAAATAGTTAAATAATTCAAAATAGTTTAATAGAAAATATTTAAATAGTTTAATCGAAAATAATTTGAATATAAAATGGTTTATATATAAAATAGTTTGGAAAAAATCGAAAATTATTTGATAAATAATTCCAAAGTCAAACCGGTCAACTTCCCAAATTTCCAATCCAAATCAAATCCAAATTCCAGTTCGATTTAATCGATTTATTCCAATTTCAACTTGAATAAATTTCTATTCCACGTAAATTTCGATTTCAATTCACAAATTTCTTTAAATTTCAATTCAATTCCAAATTAATTTAAATCTAAATTTCAAATAAATTTTCAATTCCAAACTCAAACTTGAAATATCATTTCATATCAATTTTCTTAGAAATATTCAGAGTTCGATTAAAAGTCCAATCTTTTAAAACAAATCAACTTTCAAAAATTTACACCGTATTTCAATTTTCAATTTAAATCTAAACTTCGATTTTATTTAATAATTTCGTTTACCAAGTTTAAATACTAACATTTCGAGCTCCAATTCAAAATAATTCAATTTCCATAAATTGGATTTTATTCTTAAAATCAATTCATTTAAATAATTTCAAAACAACTTTTAAAATCATTTAATTTATCCAACTCGGTGTCCGTATATAATTTTCTAACCTATGGCCAAGTGATTAGTTATTACAATTAAATGTCAGGGATGAATATATCATTTAAATCAATCACAGTGTCATATGTATGCATAGTAGGATATATATAAACAAATAAACATCCAAACATTTAAATATCAACCAATAACATCCATCGAAATACATCATCCAATAGGCAATACAATTCACGGCAATTTCATATTTATCAATGTCAGGTAATCTAATCGCAATTCAATTTTAATTTAAATTTAACTGTCAATTTAATTTTTTTAACGGTGAATTCAAATGACAATCAATATGATAATTAAATTTTATCAAACAACAACAAATAAAAATCATAACTATGCATAATGTCAAATTTAACTAGCATAAAGATATTCAGTACGTTGTGAGCGTTATAAAACACTCACCTTGATTTTACGATTTTAAATCAAATCGAACGACGTTCGATTTAACATAAAATTTTAATGAGCTCCAAACACTTTCGGATCTGCACTACAGCGCAGCTCTCATCTCCGTGATTCCGGCGCTTCTTCCCCAACGTGAAATTTACGTATGCAAATCCATTAGCCGCCGATCTTCAAGCAATTTTCATGACCACCTCGTCGACTTCCAGAACAATCAGCTAGCGCCACCACGAAGCCCTTCACCATAGCCACCTACGCGCCAAGTTTCATCTCGTCATTCGCCGTCGTTTGCACGCAATCCAAGGAAATACGTACACACTTCCAAGTCAGATCTGGACGAATCCATGAAAAATTAGCATACATCAACCGTATGGATTTGAAGAGCTCGTCGAGATTTACACTTTTGCTTTTGGAATTTTTCGATTTCGTCGAACGGATTGAGAGATATTAAGGAAAGAAGATCGGCAATTTCTGGCCATGGAATAGGTGGCGGCCATGATTTAGAATTAGGGTTTCTGGATTAAAATAATAATAAAACTGTCTCGGTTTGCGTGCGTATTTATATAGGTAGGTCCAAAATCATCCGAACTCCAATCGAGACGTGCCGCCAGGCGTTTATAAGGTTTTACCCCCATTCCGGACGCAATGGAACTAGTTTCAAGGCCTAATTCGATCATATCTGGACGATAGCTTTTCAAAGTCGATTATTTTAATTAAATTCGAAATTAAATTTCTACGCGTTTCAAGCTCGCACGGCCAAACGACAAGTCCAATTGCTACAAAAATTGAAATCCTACCATAATTTACTATTACGGATCCGATGAAACAAGTTTCGTCGAAATCCGAGACTGTTTGAAAAATGGCTATTTTAACTCGTCAATTAAATATTAAAATATTCAATTTTCACAAATTTACTTTTAATTCGATTTTAAAAGTTCTACAACATCATTCTAACTTTAATATGATAAAATAGAATTTTAAAAATCATTTTTAATCATATTAAACCCGTTATCCAATTATTCAAATAATTTCAAATATTAAATTATTCAACAAATTACATTAATAATCATTTTCCTTCAATAATCACCTTAAATTTTTTAATTAAAATAGCTAAAAATACGGGTCGTTACAGCTGCATTATTATTTACTCTGTGTCTGTGATCTGTGATTATGTATTTACTGTATATTCTGAGATTTGCCAAATTTTATTTACAATGCGGTATTTTGAGCAATTCAAGTCCGACATGTGCGGATGCGAATGGTTGAAAATATCGGGCTGTTACAATATTCAACATTTTTAAAATGAATTAAATATTCAAATCTAGCGACCCAAAATTCTGGGTCGTTACACGTTCTAAAAGGTAACGCTTAGCCTCAAGCCTCATCAACCGGGAAGGACTGAAAATCAGGGGTTATGCAGCAAGGCTTGGCATGCAGCACCCATTTCCAAGTAAGGTCATTCCTGTCTAGATGTCCCTTTTTATTTCGGCTTAGTGGTGCGGTTGCTGATCCCAACCGTGGGGTGATCTTACTCGGGATTATCCAGTAAGGGATAATCCGGGCCTTGTGTTGCAGGGGAGTTAGGGTAGCTCCTCGGTACACTAATCTAGACCAGGTACTGTGACAGGTGGTACCCCAGTGCCTAGTCATTAGTTGGAAATCCATTCTCCCTACGCGCCTTTTATGAGTTTTGTTTGTATTACCCACTTTGTGGCTAGTAGCTGCAATTTAATGAATGTAACAATTTCGGTTATTTTATAAGTATTTGTATATAGACCCTATTATAATATCAGAGGATTTTTATAAAAAGTGTTTTGGCTATCGTAAGGTAAAAACCCGACATGTTTATTTATGGCGTGGTCTTACGAGATGCTTTTGTTTTCAAAAGGATTTTTGAAACTGTAATAATCAATTTGGATGCATTATTATCAGCTGGTATTCCAGACTGACTCGGGTGTTATTTCATTATAATGCTCGGGTCAGACCGAGTATTATATGTTTAGGACATGATGCTATGGAGCAGGAGAGGAGCTGGAGTCCTTAGATGTATTATCCGTACTTGTATATTTATCCGCTGCTGTGATTGTATGGAATTGTCAAACTAGTAGTTGTTGTTTGTTTGTCATACTCTAATGATATATTGTATGAAACAGATATAGTTTTCATTTTGTTTAAACATCTGATATTATATATTATATTTTATTCCGCTGCGATTGTGAGATTTTGATATTATTTAGTTCCTTCTTTCTTCTACCTTCTTTCTTCTACCTTCTTTCTTTTCCTCAACAATCTGTCTTTTTCGGCATTTGATCATCAGCATATTATACTGTGGAGTATTTTGTGTCGATTTTCGAGGTCTAGAAGGGAGGGTCGTCACACTTGGTATCGGAGCTTAGGTTGGCGACAACCTAGACTTTGGTGGGGAAATTACTCATTAAACAGAGTCAATAGTACTCTATAATGAGTTGAATGTATTAATAGATATGAGAGCGTACTTGTTAGTGACTATTAAAATTATTTTTATACTGTGTTGACTTATCGGTTGAGTGTTTATGAATTCTGGTTGGTACGGGAAGTACAACCGTATCGATAGGGGTTTCTAAACTCTTAAACAAGATAAACCGGCATAGTATTGTTTTAAAGAGGGTAAATGAAATAATTTTACCCAAATTATATTTTGATATAAAGGAATAATTTTCTGAAATTATATATATATATATATATATTTGATTATTTAGATGTGGATATCTTAATCAAATAAGAATCTAAAATTTGAAATGGTTATAACCAAATAAATTCCATGGGTATAAATTATACAAAAGAGGAATAACTAAATTTGAATTGAACCAGAATTTAAATCCTGGGGATTTTGAAAAGGATTTTAAATGTATTGAAAACAAAAATTTGAAAATTTAAAATCTTGGGAATGTTTGAAATGTTTTCCAAAGTATTTGAAGGCTATAATAGAATATTATTTTGGGAAGTATTTTTGAATGGAAACTGTTTTGAAATGAATTTGTGAAGTAAGGAAGCACTGAACTCACTTCAGTCGCTGGAAAATAATCATGATGATGTTGGCCATATCATTAGAATTCATTTTCGAGTTTCTAAAGTGATGGATTGCTACCATGTTGAGTGATTATGATATTTGTTGGACTTGTTTGAGATACAAGTGATTTTAGAAGTTTCAAAAAGGGAAATTACTTTGGTAAAAACAGATTGTTTTAGAAATCTGGAAGTTTGATTTGATATACCAGGAGAGTATGAGTTATTTATTATTTCAAAATGGTTTTGAAATAAAACCGGGCAATTGAATTCTGGAATTTTTTTTTAAAATAATGTGTAAAGTTAAAATGAATCAACTATTGAACTTATTAAGCGAAGTTGATATTAATAAGAAGGAAATGAAAATTTTAATCTTTGAATTAAAATTTAATTTGAGTATATGGAGGTGAATAAAATATATTGAAGTGAATACAACGGTTGAATTTAACTTGGGATAAGTTAAATAAATTGGACTTAGAATCAAATTGATTTAGGTTAAATTGAAATGTAAAATGACTTTGTAATTGTAGGTCATTGTGTAAGGAATTGTACCCATAAGCTATTAGGTGTTATACTTATAATTTGAAACTGTGGATTTAAAGTTGTGCAAAGAATTAAATTGAAAGAAATTTTGTATCCTTAAGAATTCAGTTATATATATATATATATATATATATATAAAATCTGGAATTGTGATTATAAGATGTAAATAACTCAAATGAGCAATATAAACCTTTAAGTAAATAAGTTGGTGGACTTATAAATAGGAAATGGAATTATAGTCACAAATGGGAAATAGTTGAATGGTATGGTGGATTCAAATTTAGTCCTAAATGAAATGTAAAGTAAGATAAGGTGAAGAAAATATAAAATATAAAAGATGTAAATGAACTTAAGTCAGTAAATAAATTTTGAACTTGTATATGGAGAATTAAAATTGGATTGAATTGGATTTAACTTCGATTAAATGGAATTGAATTGAATTTGGTTTGAACTAAAATCAAAATTCGGTTGTGTTACAAATAATTTTGAATAGAATTAAAGTCTTATTTAAAATAGTAAAGGTAATAGTATAAATTTAAGTTGGCTGAATAAGTTTAGTGAAACTTGAATTAGAATTGGAAAAGAATTCAATTGAAAGAAAATTTAATTAAATTGAAAGGAAATTTAATTTAGATTAAGTAAGAATGATATCGTATGAATAAAATTTTAACTCAACTAAATTCAAAGGAATTTTATGAGAATGAATTTAGCATAAGCTAAATTAAATAAAAAGATGCTTGAAGATTAATTTAGTGTAAACTAAATTAAATGGAATTTGTATTGGCATGGAGGAAATTTAGGTGGTTTGTTAAGAAAATTTTGAAAAGAAAAATAAAACCCAGTTCTAGCATGGGATTTAGTTTTGGCAATAAAAAGCTGAGAGTGTGAATGAATAATGGAATTAGATTATAATAATGATGGTTTGAATTATAAATAAATTCAAATGAGTGAAATGATTTAAAGTGGTCTCATTGTCAATAAAATGAATTTAAAATGGAGTGAATAAATAAACAAATTGAATTAAAATTTGTAAATGAATTGGAATCTGATTGGATAAAATTAAAATAAAATAAAATAAATATAAGAAGAAATGGAAGTATTATGAAATTGAAAGATCTTAAGCAAATTGGAAAATAATTGTGGTCGAGTTTTATAAGGGGACTTGAATGGAATTTGTTGAGATAATAATACTGAAATGCAAGTAAAAAGAATATTAATTAATTATTATGATAAATTAAAGATGTATGAGTTGTAAATATTACAGAATGGGATGATATTAATATAAACTTAAGTTGGATGATAAATTTGAAGTGAGAATAAGGATTTGATTTGAAATTGCAAGAAAATAAGAATATTTGGGTTGTGAATAAATCCCAGTGGAATAAAATTAATATAAATTTAAACTGGAATTAATTTTAATGGTTATAAGTTTAAGTGATAATTATTTGCATGAATGACATGAAAACTTGCATAGTAATTGGTCGTTTTGTTGTATTCGGAATTGAGTTGGTTTAATGAAGCAAATGAAATTGGTTTTTGAATCAATTAGAATGGATTGAAATTTTATTAAGTGGTTTTGTATATTAATACAAGTGAATCATAAAGGAAATGCAAGTATATTAAAATTAAAAATAAAATTTTAAGTGTAAATCAATTTGAAATGGATTGAAATCTCATTAAGTGGATTTGTATATAAATGCAAATACTTTAAATTGAAAATAAGGATTTGATTGTGAATCAATTTGGAATTGAATTGAAATAGATTGATGTTAGCGAAGCACATGTTAATCATACTGATGAGAATATGGATTGAGAGTAGTAAACTTGAATGTAAACCATTCAAGTGAAATAATAATGAAGTTTGGACTTGTATAAGAAATTAGAACGGTGTTGAAAACTGGTAGATTGTGTTTTTCAAGAAGGTTAACATGTAGAATTATGAAAATGTATTGTTTGGGGTTTGTAATTGATGCGTCTGGTTTTGATTAATGAAAAGAATGTTATTAAAATTCTCATATTATTGAAAACTGATGTGTTTGTTTAAGTAAGTACAGGTACGGGAGGCAGTAGATAGAGTTGGAGTGCGTATATTCAATATTATTTAGCTGATTGCTTTTAAAATGCTAATAAGGTACGCCTACGTAATAAAAATAGGAAATATGTACTGTTTTTTGTTTTTCCGACCGTGTGGGTCGATGCACATATATTTATATCTATTGTGATATTGCAAAATCTCCTCCGTACAAGGGAGACTCTTTCAAAATTTTCCGAAAATTTTGGGAGTTAGAATTTTTTTGAAATGTTTCGTTAACGACAAATTGCTTTCAAATAACAATTTAAAATAAAAAGAATTTAGGGATAGGAATTGAAACTAGTAGTTTTGATTCGAAACTAAAGAATTTGGGCAAGGTGAAATTGAGATTTTCACTAGGTTGGTTTGTTATTGAGTTGGAGCATTCTTCTATCTTATCAAATTTCGGGGACGAAATTTTTATAAGGGGGAGGAATGCAACGACTCGGAATTTTGGGTCGCTAGATTTGAACATTTAATTTATTTTAAAAGTTAAATGTGAATTTTGAGTTGATTTTGAAGTAAAAAGATTTAGGTTAAATTAATAGAATTAGTTAAATTTCAAATACGAGAATTTTATTGAAATTTGAATAATAATAACTTAATATTAGAATTGGGATAATTGGTAATTCTGAGTGTAAATAGATATAAAATTAGATTCTAAAGTTTATTTTAAGTCTATTTGGGTTTCAATTATAATATTGGACTGTTGGATGGAATTAAAAGTCGATAGGTTGAATTTGGAATTTTATATTAATTTAATAATGGAATTTAATAATATAATAATGCAAATAATCAGATTTTGATTTAGACTGAATCAGAATGATTTCTAATGTGAATATAAATTTTATACGAGTTATAGTAGAGTTAGTAAAAATTTAAAAGTAAAATTTTAAGTGATTTCGACGATTTTGAAAATCTCTCTGATTTATCGACGTGTTAAAATAGCCTTCCGGGGCACAGTCTCGGAATTCGACGAAACTAGTTCCATTGGATCCGTAAAAATTAGTTATTATCGGATTTCAATTTTCATAGCAATCTGAGTTGTCATTTGACCCTGGCAGCTCAAAACGCATAGAAACTACTTTAATCGATTTAAATTAAAATGGATCGTTTATTTCCGTAGCTCGTGCATACGATCAAATTAGCCTCCGAAACTCATTCCATTATGTTCGAAACGTAGGTAAAACCTTAGAAACTCCTGTCGGCACGCGTCGTTGGGAGATCATGTGAAAAAGTTGCTTTAAAGTGAATTAAATAATTAAATAATGGGTCATACGTATATATATACGCGTTTATAAGCCTAACCCTAGCTAAATTCTGGAGCCTCCGCTTATATTATTTCTATGTCCGAAAGTCGCTCGTCATTCATCCCTCAAATTCTCTCAATCCATGCCTCTATACGAGAAACCCCCAACATAAAGATCGAAGATCGCGACGTTGGCTTCATATCCGTACGGTGGTGATGGGTTTTAGCATCGCGTGGAGGGAGTTATCGAGGCCGATAGGGGTTACATTCGAGCGTGCTTTTTGATGCAGTAGGAGCGCCGAGTTTTGCCAGACTTGGGCCGTGGGTGGAGCCGAGGCGCGCGCGCGATGTGGTGGTGCTTGATCGATTCCTAGTCGATCGTGGAAGGAGCGGCGTTCAACCCTAAAATCATGAATTTGGGTTCGGCTTGAGCTGTAGCATGCGTGATTGGGGAAGAATTTACGTGCGCCCTTGATTTTGTTTCCAGATCTAGCGGCCACGATTTTTGTTGGTATTAAAATTTAAATAAAAATAAGATTTGTTTTAAAATTATATATTCAAACTTTAAACTTGAATATCTTTCTCGTACATTACCAGATTTTGACGAAACTAGCAACGCCGGAATCGCAGAGACGAGTACTACGGAGTGGTGCAATTCTGGGATCATTCAGAGCAAGTAAAAATTTAGGTTAAATCGAACGTCGTTCGATTTAATTCAAATCTGAACGCTCGTCGAAAATCCAAGGTGAGTTATTCTCTATCACATCTGGATACCAGTAATTTAAATAGCTAATATTTAAATGTTTGATTGGTTGTTTAGCTGAATAAGATAATTATTATCAAATAGAATCGATATTTATTTGTTGTGCTAATATCTGTGGATGCAGGGAAACAGGTTGGAGGGATCCAACTGGATTCCTCACAAACAAAAATTTGTTTATATTCTGTGATATATTGTTTTAGATCTTGTTATGATGTGCCCTATTTATATACTGTGATAGATTGAATTGGAAATTAAATTGTGTTGTACTATGATTGGATGAATACAACCTGGGAATTTTAAATATAAATAAATAAATTGGGTTTAAAGGAAATTAAAGAAATTCTTAAGTAAAGAATTTAAAAGGAATTTAATTCAAATAATTGGTTGATAATTTGAAGTGTTTGAAATTGTGGTTTAAAAAGGGAATCGAGAATTGTTAAAAATAATAGCGAGATTTATTTTTAAAGAATGAGAAGTGTGCTTTCTCCTGGAAATTTTATTTTGTTTTTAAGAAAGCTTTCAAATTATAAATTTGCAGTTTAAATATGTTTAGAATATTTTAGAAAGAAATATTATTTTAAATTGTTTTTAAGTGAAAGCAAATGTTTGATTAAGTAATTATGGTATTTAATAGTATTAAGTTTTCAAAAGGAAATTATAATATAAATATTTGATTTAATAACTGTATTTTTAAAGTTAAATTTGACTTAAATTACTTAGGAAACCTCTATATATTTCCTTAAGTATTATTTTTAATTAAATAATTTCTAGAAGCTTTATTTTAAATATTTCAAATATATATTTGAAAGTGATTTCCAGGAAATAGAAATGTGTTTAAAAATAAAGGAGCTATTTTTAAAGTATGGAAAGGAAAGTTACGGGATGAACGTAAAATTGATTTGGGATAAAACGTGTAGGATTTATAAAAACGATTTTTTTTGGGTCATCCTAGAATAGAAGTATATTCCCTGAAAAGCCACCTGAAAAGCCAAGTACGCTTTTAAAGCCAGTTTTTGAAAGGTTAGAAGTTGTATTAAAGAACGTTTTCAAGAAATAATTTAAGTTACAAGAATTTTAAAAGTAAGCATTTATCAAATTAGACATAGAAGTAATTATTTTAAAGGGGTAAGCAGTATTTTGTTTTAAAGGATATTATTAATATTTATACATTATAAAATGGTTGTATTTACAGATAATTAGTAAAAGTTTTATTTGAAACTTGTATAGGGTTTCTAGCTTTATTTAAAATTTAGCATGACTTAACTTTATTTTGAAGAAAATGGTTTATATTTCATAAAACAGTTTTATTCGAAATATTTATAAAAGTATATATATTTTAATTTAAGCTTGCAAGTAGTGTAATATGAATGTTTAATGTATTTTCGAGAATAAAGTATTTATATTATCTTAAACCTTAAATATTGGTACTTGGATGTTTTTCAAGGGAATTAACAATTTGGGGAATTTATTCCATGAGAAGAGTTGGGTTAGAAAAGTGTTTTCAACGGGATTTGAAAATGGAAACATATCTTGTAAAGATATTTTTGAGGAAAATAAATAACGTGGGAGATTATTTATCGTATGATGGATGGTTATGAATATTAATTGATAGTTAAATCACCGACTATCAATATTGGACAATGTGTTGATCATTTCGAAGAGATCGGGATCGGGATTTATTTCTCGAAAACCACTTCGATCCGGTTTGTACGTTTTCGTGGGAAAAACGACTTCGGAGTCGAAGATGGAGCAGTGAAGTGCAAGTGTTAGTCGCTACTAATCCTGAGGATATTTCCAAAATGGATGTAGTAGGATTAGTGCCTTCGGTTCCGTTCGAACCCGGACGGACTTGTATGGATGAATGCTTTCAGAACATCTTCAGGTGGACGATGAGCATTCTAAGTGAAACGTTCTAAAAGGTAACGCTTAGCCTCAAGCCTCATCAACCGGGAATGACCGAAAATCAGGGGTTATGCAGCAAGGCTTGGTGGACAGCATCCATTTCCGGATAAGGTCATTCCTGTCTAGATGTCTCTTTTTATTTCGGCTTAGTGGTGCGGTTGCTGATCCCAACCGTGGGGTGATCTTACTTGGGATTATCCAGTAAGGGATAATCCAGGCCTTGTGTTGTAGGGGAGTTAAGGTGGCTCCTCGGTACACTAATCTAGACCAGGTACTGTGACAGGTGGTACCCCAGTGCCTAGTCATTAGTTGGAAATCCATTCTCCCTACGCGCCTTTTACGAGTTTTGTTTGTATTACCCACTTTGTGGCTAGTAGCTGCAATTTAATGAATGTAACAATTTCGGCTATTTTATAAGTATTTGTATATAGACCCTATTATAATATCAGAGGATTTTTATAAAAAGTGTTTTAGCTATCGTAAGGTAAAAACCCGACATGTTTATTTGAGGCGTGGTCTTACGAGATGCTTTTGTTTTCAAAAGGATTTTTGAAATTTTAACAATCAATTTGGATGCATTATTATCAGTTGGTATTCCAGACTGACTCGGGTTTTATTTCATTATAATGCTCGGGTCAGACCGAGTATTATATGTTCAGGACGGGATGCTATGGAGCAGGAGAGGAGCTGGAGTCTGAGACGTATTATCCGTACTTGTATATTTATCCGCTGCTGTGATTGTATGGAATCGTCAGACTAGTAATTGTTGTTTGTTTGTGATACTCTGATGATATATTGTATGAAACAGATATAATTTTCATTTTGTGTAAAGGTCTGATATTATATATTATATTTTATTCTGCTGCGATTGTGAGATTCTGATATTGTTTAGTTCCTTCTTTCTTTTCCTCAACAATCTATCTTTTCCGGCATTTGATCGTCGGCATATTATACTGTGGAGTATTTTGTGTCGATTTTCGAGGTCGAGAAGGGTGGGTCGTCACAACCTTAATAAGAGAAATATCAAAATTAGTTATGCGAGGCATGGCTGAGTCACTAGGCTCTGCTATAGTAGCCTACTTAGGGGGAGAGACCTTCTTGCGAGACAATGTTGAGTTGATTCCCACCCTCTTCTCAACTTCTGCAGCAAATTCCGAAGGTGACTCCTCCTGCATTCGACTGTTCCAAGTCTGGCTATTATCTTAATGCAAGATATTGTATATTTTTGTATCAACATTCTTTGTAACTAAACATGGCTCTGAGATAGGAGGGGTTTCAGAGCTAAAGATCTTTTTAATCATACTACCTTCCTCTGTACTGTGATGATTTGAAACAGTTGAATTTTTCTCAAAGTCTTTAAACTGATGAACTTCCATAGTTGTGATCTGATCAACTTGATCGATGAGCGCCTCAAGATTATCTTCTTGAGCGGAAATGATACAATCTTGGTTGATTCGATTATTTTCTTTTTGCCTTCTTGATTGGTTTGTTACTTCTTTATTGAGATTTGGTTCTTGAGTTTCAACTAAAATATTTTCTCGAAAATTATCTCTATTTTGATTACTAGTTTTGGGTATCCACATCTGCTTTGGGTTGCACTGTTCTCTAGTGTGACCGAAACAATTACAAATATTACATTTCAGTGGAACTCATTCATATTCCACTTTTTGTATAATGTTTTCACAATTATAGAGAGTGATATTGATCTCCTATGGAATTTCATCAGTCGCAGATACTTCCACAAGAAGGCGAGCGTAATTCAATCTCGTCTTTAAGGTAGTAGCTGCGTCCATTTTAATGCGTTTTCCTGTAATGCTCACCGTGACGCTAAAAGCCTCTCGATCCCACCATTTAAGATTTACACTGGGTAACTTTACCCAAATTGGCATAGTTGACAGTTTATCTCTGTCCAGTTTCAGAGATTCGAACCACCGTCCAATGATGATGAGCTTTCCATTGTAAAAATATGGACCATTTTGGATTATTGTATTGCAGTCTTGAAATTCTTTGAACTTAACCAGAAAGAAACCATTTTCTCTAGAAAAGATTTCAAAATCCCCAATCAGTTTCCATACCCGTTTAATATATTCTTTGAAAAACAAGAAATAGGGTTTGGTACCTACAACATAGACAATAACAGAATTATTCTACTTCACCAAACCATATTTCTTGTTATTGGTCTTGATATGTGCAATGGTTTCAAGACTGCAATCATCTTCTTTTGGTTCCTCGGATTGCTTTGAGACAATATCAGCCCATGATTTATGTCCTTATTATTTATTCAGAACAGAACTTGCTGGTTTACAAGGCTGAAATGGTTGTTTTGCCTTGATCTGATTGGAGAAGGTCGGTATCATACCCTCCTTCTTCTTCGAAACTCCATTACTATTCAACAGGGCTAAATCATTTCTGAACTGGTATCTTCTCTATGATCTTGATTGGACCAATTGAAAGCCTTTATTGTCGATGATGACACCCCCAGTCGATTTTCTGATGTGAGACTCAGGTGGTCTATCCTGATGTGTCAGATAGAGAAGATTAGAAAGATTTTTGGGAGGAGGAATAGTTTCTCCCATGGCAGAAAGAAAACCATAAATTTCTTTTTTTGAAAATATTAAAATCTTGCCTGGGGGAAGATAATTTGTCTATATATGCAAAAAAAAACATACCGTAGCCTAGAGGGAAATAACTTGCGGTGATTTTGGCATATAATCAAGCTTGCAACAACTACCATAGAGATAAGATGATGAATGCCTTGGTTTGAGTGATGGTGAAAGCTTACATATGATCGGATATTGTGCAGGTAATGGGTTGATTTGTACCAATATATAGTGAATCCGATAATGATGAAGCGGGAAGCTTTGGAGATATATAGTACTTGTATTTCTAATATGGTGTAATATCGGCCCGGTGCTTTAGAATCTTCTAAGATTGATTAAATCAAATCAACAATGATATGTTTCATTTTTTTGTTTATGATCAAATGGATAATGAAAGATTGATAGTTTTGTAAATAATAATAATGTAATGTTTGAATTGCTTATAGTGTACTATTATTTTTAATCTATTAATTATGCTTAAATGTTGCTAGCTTTAGGTGCAAAATGTGTAATAAAACAGCTGCCAAAATCACTTGTAAAAAGTATTTTACAATTGCTCCCACAACGTTCGACGACCGTTGTAAAAACATTCGTCTGTATTACAACTTTAGATATAATGACTGGTACACGTCCGTTTGTAATAGACCAATTACAACTGCTTTTGACGGTTGCGTAAGGGTATTTTTGTTGTAGTGAGTTACTCGAACTCCAACAGCTCCTCCTAAAAGATCGACAAGGGATGCTCCTAATTAAATGAATGTCATATCATAGAATTTAAGGGGTTTGAATATAGACAACAAAATGTCGTCTGTATTCAAACTATTATAGTCTCATAGGTTGTCTCTTGTGGTATTATTTGAGAACAAATTTAATACTTTAGGCATTCAGAAGTACATGTCCAAATTCCTTCAAATTGGACCTGTTTCAACAAAATGACATAGGGACTAAATGTAAAATACTTGTCATTATTGATGCTATAATATGGACTGTAGTCATCTCAGACAAAAGCTATCGGCAAATTCCTACTGTACTTACCAACAGTACAGGATTTCAATGCACTACTACCTTATTTATGCAAGTAATTCATATTCTGAAAGAGAGAAGATGTAGAAGGGCGGATTCTCGATGCCTTTTCCATTCATATGCCTTGGATTGCTTATAGAGACTCTAATAATGCTTTGAATCAAAAAGATGAGAAGGGAGTATTGTCTATTCCTTTTTCTTATCTGAATGGATTTGATAATTTTATTTTACAATGTGAACTTGCTCTATGTTCTTTTTAGGGATACAAATATTCATGGAGGAAAAAAGGCATGGCATCAAATTTTGACAAAATATTGGTGATCGTGATTTTATACACTATTCCCAGATTTGACTGCAATTGCTCTTCCTATTAACTTGAGTAATCATACTCCAATATCAATCATCTTCAAGGGAAGTAAGAAGCAAGAAAAAATTCCACATTTAGATATATAAACACATTGTGCAGTTGGAAGGCTACTAGTAACGTGTGACAGAGGGATTTAAAGTAACTACTTGGGGAGATTTCACGCATAACTTCGTTGCAAAATTAAGAATATTAAGGAAAACCATAAAAATGGAATAGGAACATGAAGAAGACTAATGTAATTAAAGGACTTCAGGATGAGTATAACTAAGCATTTTTACAAATGGATGCAGATCCTGATGACCTTAACCTCTATGATAAAATGATGCAAATTGGTATGGAGTTGAGAAGTCAAATTAATTTGCAACGTGAAGAACTAATGCAGAAGAGTAAAACACTATGGCTACATGAAGATGACACAACTCAAATTATTTTTCACAAAAATGTCCATGAGAAAGAACAAAAAATAAAATTCAAGCATTACTTTCTCCTAAAGGTAATTATGTTCATAATAGATAGGTAATAGCTTAGGAATCTTTGAACTATTACTCCAATTTATATAATGTTGTAGATGTAGATTCATTTCCTACCGTGGAACCCAGAATGATTGTAACGTCTCGGAAATTTCGATCCCGAAATTTCCGGATAGATAGTGAAAAGAAGAAAGAGAAAGAAGAAGAAACAAAAAACTCAAACTCATAATCTCACATTCATAGCGGATAAAATATAATAGCAAATAAACAACAGTTTACAAAGAAGAACTGTATCAGTACATTTACATTTTTACATCAGAGTTACAACAATTTCACAACACTGGACAGTTTTAAACAACATGTCCTAGATAAAAAAAACAATATATATCACAGCGGATAAACACTCTATACGTTCATGTCCTTCAACTCTCCTCCTGAGCTCCAGAACGTCCTTACCTGCAAATTTGTAATACTCGGTCTGACCCGAGCATTACATCAAAGTAACACCCGGGTCAGGCTGGAAACCAGCGTGAGTAAACCCAACTTAACATGGAATACAAAAGCATACAACTCATATAAACCCGGGGTACTTATATCAATTTACAACTCCACAAGCTGTTATAAACCTTACTTATTTCACACATCAATTTTTATTTTAAGAATCGAAGTGGTTTCGGGTATTTACTAATACCCGACCCCGGTCTCTTCGAATCCCATGATACCTTATCCCAAGTTATACAAGTGAATACCATTCAATTTTAAATATAAAAATGAATTTTTTTACATAGTAATCATCACCGACAGATAACCACATTATCACAGTTCAAACCAAACATATTATGTCACAAATCATTTCATATCAGAGATATCAACCAATTCAATGCATTCAGTCATCATTCAATCATTCATAAACAAGATTGATCACCTTCAAAATTAATTTAATTAATCTCTAATTAAATTAATTACTATTCTTTGATCACTTAGTTTACCTTTACTTATCATTAATTAATTACAAACCAATTAATTAACCATTCTTAATTATCCATCTTAATTTATCGCCTTTGGTTAACTATCCTTTAATTACAATAATCAATTAATTCTTAATTAAATATACTAATTAATTAGCCTTGACTTCCCACCTTAATTACTCTTATAAAGTAAATAACAACGAATTATTGCATTTATCCCTAATTATTTTCTCAATTTAATTATCCTATAATTAATTACTTTGATTAATTACCCCTTAATTAATCACACCTCGTTAATTAACTATTTTTTTTAATAAGCTTCCTTAATCTATCAATCCTTGAATTATTATCCTAACTAATAAATCCTTAATTACTTAATTAATCTCTAATCACTACTTCGTGAATTTCTAATTACCAATTAATTATTTCCTATTAATGTATTGGTAATTCTAAACTATTGATTAATAAATCATCAATTATTAATCTTTAGTTTATAATAAATCAATTAAATAATAAATCTTAATTATAAATTCATAATTAATTAATCACAGTAATAGGACACTCCCTTAAATTGATTACACAAATTAATCATCTTCCAATACATCGAATAAATAATCCTTTATTTAATCATATCATTTAATTCAAATTAATTTGTTTTAAACTCGCTAATACTTTATTCCAACCCGACTTATGTTCTCTTTTTGAAAACTTATTTACTACTTTTAACAACCAAGCATAAAAACTTGGGTACAGGCCTGAACAAAACATAGAGAACTCGAGACAAAAACTGTTTAATAACTTTCCCTACAATGTTAACGTTCATTTGCAATCCTTTTTTTTAACTTATCATTTAAAAACTTCGGCCCAATAGATTCCTGGCCCAAACTCCTCCTTCCCCTTCTTCGATTTAAAATTGCAGACTTCAAAATCTTCGGCCCAACGCTTATCTCTTCCCCTTCCCTATCAATGCCACAATGTTTACAGGATGACCGACCGTGTACGAACGTGTGTACGTGCACACGCGCCCTGACATACAATTGTCGTCGCCGACTATCCCTACCGATCACCCATGCTTTCCTGCGCCTTGATCAACAGCATGTAATCCATAACTATCCAATGATCGAAATCGAGAATTTTCCCCAAAACCAGAACAACAACATTCCAGTAATCGCTTCGAGGCGCCTCCAAAGATCACCGCTCACCCTCTAATCTTGCCCCGAGCACCACCATTACATCTTTCTTCTTCCTCTTCTGGACCGCATCCCCTTACCACCGTCAATTGCCTGCAACCCAACCCCAAACCTACATCTCTTTAAACCCTAATTCTTCCCGAACAACACAACACACAAATCTAAAATCTATCATACTATTTTTCCCCAAGTGCCAATCTCTTCGACCTCCTTCAACCCAAATCACAGAGCCAAAAATACTACGGTTGCCAGAAAACACCCAATCCCTCATTTCCCGTTCAACTTACGGTTTCTACCCAATTGTCAACTTAAAATTTTTAAAACCATCACCAAAAATCCTAACTTTTTATCACGAGTCGGATTACATATGGATAACAAGAAATTATATTAGTCTATTTTTGAGATGTTTTATTTCTTACTGTGTATCCTTGTTTTCCAGACAAAATCCCACTAATTTCATTTATAACTACTTTTAAAATTAGTGTTTAGTTATAACAAATCTTTTTTCCTTCAAGGTCATAACTTAAAAGAAATTCAGTAAAGAGAGTTTGATTTTAGAACTTGTTTCAACCTATTTGTATTTGAAACATAGTCATATCTTATTCATTAAAGTATGTACACAGTATTTCGACATTATATCAGGCAAAACATACTATATTATATACATGAAATCAAAAGTCAAGCCAACTAAACATCATATACACTAGTAAATAAGAGTTTTTAGTTTCCTTAAAGATTAGTTTTCTCACAGTATATTGATTAACAGGGTTGAAATATGTTGTAACAGACATGCATGCAATATTATTATACAGGCTGACGAATTTTTTATCATTTTTTTAAATTATCTCATGCATTCACACTTATAGGCAGTTCTAGCTTTTTAAAAAAATGATGATTACTCACCTTGCATTTAACAGAGTAGCCTGTAATTGGAAATCTGGAAATGCATTTTTAAAAACTGGGAATTTGATCTTGACACTTGACTCAAAACTGAACTATTCTTTTTAAATTTGGACAGAGTTGTTGAATTGCATCCTAGCTGCGGGTCTTTGTTCTTTGAATAAGTTGAAATGCTGCTGCAGCTTGTTTATAATTTTGTTTACTTACTTACTTTTTTTCATTTGGTTTTGGTCTAGGAAGATAAGAAATATTCTCAGCTTAGTTTCCTGAATCATTTATTATTATTATTGTTTTTTTTATAAATAACACATGCCACTTGTTAATTTTGTTAGCCTATACATGTTAATATAAGCAAACACTTGTAATTGCATGAATCAAGTTTACTACATTTGTTAAAATATATGTATTTTGTGTTTAAATCCTCAACTCATTTATTTATTTCTCATGTTTAAATGTCACAAATTATATTTTGTTTATGTGTTATCTATATATATGTGCATTATGTTTACATATGTTTTATGTTTATATGAATTATGTAATTTAAAAAGGAAGAACATTAACTCTTTTATAAATTCTTATATAAATTTTACACATAAGTTGTTATCATAATTAAATTGACAACAATACAAAATTACTAGTGTTAAAAATGTCCAATTTACTTACAATTGGTAACGATACATAATTATCTTATATATATATATATATATATATATATATATATTGGCCACTTGTTATTTGCATGCCTAATCAACTTATAATTTTTAGATTTATAATAAAACTACTTACACTTGTCTTTTATTTATGTATTAATGTTTAAATATGTTATCAAAACTTTTTATATTATTTACCCTATGTTTAAAATATTACACATGTTTTAAATGTATGCTAAAATTCTCATTTTGGCAAATATGCATATATTAATTGACTTTAATAGGTTTTCTTTATTATTATTATTATTAAACCTTGTTTTCATCTTTATATTATTAATTTCAAAATAAAATTCCCAAACCTCAATATATATATATATATATATATATATACTTAAAGTTTCGACACTATAAAGTTATATTTGTTTGTTTATGGAATTTACTAATTCATTATAAAATTTACCATTTCCAGATATTGTAATCCAATATTTAATATAGTTCCTCAAATCCATTTATAGACATTTTAATTAACAGAATTTTATTTGTTAACATATATATCAGTATTTAATGGTTAAAATCTGATAATTACCAATTATCAGATGCCCAAAAATTCAGGTTATCACATTCCTCCCCCCTTTGAATCTTTTCGCCCTCGAAAAGAACGAAACCAGAATTTATAAAAATGCTAAAAATCAAATAAATTTTCCTTGATCACTTTTAAAACACCTTTAAAATCCATATAATATTATCAAACGAGTTTCTATAAAAATATCATTCTATAACTCGATGTTTCAACAAGTCTAACCTTGTTCTCATAGAAATTCGGTCATACGTTGATCAGGCGCAGGATCTATAAGTGCTTGGCAGACCCATTTCAACACCCAGTGAAAATACTTGGAAAATAATTTTATTGAAAATATTGAAAGCATTTTGAAATCGAGGAAATATCTTTGGTGAGAATGCTCTGGAAATCATCACCTCCATCCATGGTCGCAGTTACATTCCAGGGTTACGTTACCAACGCAGCAAAAGTCCATGTAACTGCAGGCTCTCCGCGGCCTCTCGATTACGCCATGGAACCCACACAACAGATCACAGTTACATTCCAGGGTTACGTTGCCGTCGCAGCAAAAGTCCATGTAACTGTAGGCTCTCAGCGGCCTCTGATTTTCGCTGTCGAAATGAAACTTCTCCACTCCTACATAGGTCGCAGTCTACCGATATAAAATCAAACGCAGACTGTTGGCTCTCAGCGGCACACACGGCTTTCGCTATGTTATACCATAGGTCGCAGTCTACCGATATAAAATCAAACGCAGACTATTGGCTCTCAGCGACACACATGACTTTCGCTATAGTATACTCTACTCATAATCCCCAGGAACTAGTTTTGTCCGAACTCCTCACAGGATCAACTTTAGAACCCCCTTGGGGCTCAAGGCAGCACCACCCGGTGGTACTCCTGAGAAGTTCATTTCAAGGAAGCGCCTTTTTTTCCCAGAGCCATCATCAAAACATTTTATACTATACACATATAGTATCTTCAAATCATACACCTAGTATGATCTCATACAAAGCTCCTTTACACAAAATCGATTACTGCAAAATCGATAATTCTCAAACTAGGCTTTCCAAATTCAATATTGATTTTACCCAAAAATCAAAAGCCTCTCCAAATCCAAAGGTTCCCAAAACCTTTTTCCAAAATCCTCATATGAGCCTTTATATATAGAGATATATATAAAATCGTTGATAAAAAACTTTGGATCATTTTACACTTGTACAAAACTCCTTTTATACTTAAAACACTTTCAAAAACTCTTTTCTTCTGGCAAAAGATTCAACAAGGGGAGTTTTATCTTATATAACATAGATATATAACTTTATTTATCCAAAATCAAATATTCAAATTTGATTACTTTTTTTCAACATCAATTTCATTCAAATCCGTACGATGTACACATATCATCCGTACGCTATACCATCTGATCGCCCACTCGACCACACAATTCCACTTCCGAACTAGTATCGTCCACCCGACTTCTTAGTGCGGACACAGATCTGGTTTCTTGATCTGAAACCGACATTCTCCTTGCATAGCCTAACTATGATAGAGAATATCCAGAACCAATCAACAATCATATCCAGGTCCGATGTCGAAAATCGAGTGAAAAATCCTAACTCGGATCGATATCCTATCTCGAAATTCTGTGCTCGAATCTGGATCAAATCACTATGCGAATAGAATAACATACGTACACCCTACGTATTTATATTTATTGGTTATTAGCCAAATCAATTTTATTTCTATTCACATTCACTTTGATTTTCATTCACTTACTCACAATTGCCTCAATCCATTTGGATTATCACCTTTATTCTTATCTCGATTGGGTATTTAACCGTTAACAGTTTGAACTCCGACCAGTTTGTTTAGAAAATAGTTTGAAAATTTTTAAAATAGATAAGTAGTTGGAAAATAATTACTAGTTTGTAAAATAGGTGTAAAAATAGTTAGAAAATAGTTAAAATAATTATAGAAATTTTAAATAATTGCAGAATAATAATAAGATAATAATTAGTTTTGTAAAATAGTTGAAATATAGTAATTAGTTTATAAAACAGTTGGAAAATTGTTAAACAGTTCCAAAAACAATTGTAAAACAAATATAAGATAGTTTGGCTTTTAAAAGAAAGATTGTATATATAATAAATAGCTTGGAAAAAAAATAGGTTTATATTAAAACAATTTATATTAAAAATAGTCCAGAGTCAAAACTGCTCACTTCCCAATCTCCATTCTCAATTTAATTTAAACTTCCAATTCCATTTAAATTGACCCAATTCCAATTTAAATAACTTCAATTTCCATTGAAATTGATTTAACCCCAATTTAAGTTGAATTAACCACAGTTTCTTTCCAAATTTAACTTTATTCAACATTGATCTCAAAATTTACTAATTCAAATAAATTTCAATTGAACTAGTTCCAATTTCAATTCATTTTAACTCCAGTTTGAATTAATTCCAAATGTCAAACTCCATTTCCAAAATCAAGTTGAATTATTCTTGATTTCCTCCCAAATCCAATTCAAATTCCATTTGAATTTTATACTTATACATCTTCAATCACAATTTCAATTAATTCAAATCAAATTCGATTTGAACTAATTTTCAATTCAAATTTCAAATTTAAACCATCTCGAATTATATAAATTCGAGTTAAATTCACTAAGGTTGGTTTAACCCTTTAAACCAAGTTAACCTTTATTAAAAGCTTTTAAACAATTAAATTTCTGAGCTCAAATTCTAGAATTTTCATTTTAAATTATCTCTACTTATTTCGAAGTTAACATAAGAGTTCTAAACAATTTTTATCTTCTAGTTTGAAATCAATTCTTAAACAAGTTTAATTTATAAATTCAATCATTTAGATTTTCAATTCAAAGTAATTCAATATCCTTAATTTCAAATTTAAGTTAGATTTTTCTTCTATCCCAATAAAGGATATATTACTACAGTCCATTTCTTCATTCATTTAAACAAATTCAATTTATAGTTTAAAGATTATTAATAAAAACAGGATGGTATCTTTCAAATTATTTTTGTTAAAAAAATATCCATCCATTTTCAATTTCTAGATCTCAAACCCATTTTGAGATCACTCATAACTCCCATTATAAATCAACCATTTAACTTTCCAAGTTAAATCCCAATTTCATCTTGAAATTTCCAATGAGGGTTGCTCATTCCAAACTTATTTAACTTCCTTCAAGTTAAATCCAATTTAATCCAATACTCAAATTTGAATTCTCCATTTCAGATTTCAAAATTATTTCGCACTTATAAGTTCAAAACTTATATCACTTTAACCTCTATATCATACTTTAGGGAGAGGTAAAACTCAACATTTTAGAGTTTATTTTCAAATCATTTTTAATATTATGTATATCCACACATATACATATTTACTTCTTGGCCCATCAAACCAAATTTTAAAATTTAAACCACCCTTGGTTTTTAATTCAAAACAAATTTCCAATTTAGAACTTCATACTTGGAAACCCACTTTAATTCACATTCTTTCAATTTTACAAGTTATTCTCCTTTTTAAATGGTTACCTCCTTAAAACATTTTATTGTTTATTGGAAAACAAACATCCCACAATAACCATTCTATTTTCTAGTTTGAAACCAGTTCTAATTCATCTTATTCTGAAACTCTTCCTCAACTTCAAAATTTTTAATTTCAGTTTGAATCCATTTCAAACTTATCTTTATTTAATTTCAGTTTGGTTGTATTCCTATTTCTACTTAATTTAATTCCAAACAACCAATTCCCTTAATATTTATTTGAAAGAAATATTGTTTTATATATCAAAATATAATCTTTATATAAGAAAATAACAAGTACGCTCTTATATATATATATATATATACTCAACTCATTCTAGGGTACCACTTACCCTATCCTTAATGAGTAATCCTACCAGAGCCAAGGTTCTCGCTTAACCTTCAGCTCTGATACCAAATGTAACGTCCGAAATTTCCGGAAAGTTAGTGAAAAGAAGAAAGAGAAAGAAGAAGAAACAGAAAACTCAAACTCATAATCTCACATTCGTAGCAGATAAAATCTAATAGCAAATAAATAACAGTTTACAAAGAAGAACTGTATCAGTACATTTACATTTTTACATCAGAGTTACAACAATTTCACAACACTGGACAGTTTTAAACAATATGTCCTAGATAAAAAAACAATATATATCACAACGGATAAACACTCTATACGTTCTTGTCCTTCAACTCTCCTCCTGAGCTCCAGAACGTCCTTAGCTGCAAATCTGTAATACTCGGTCTGACCCGAGCATTACATCAAAGTAACACCCGGGTTAGGCTGGAAACCAGCGTGAGTAAACCCAACTTAACATGGAATGCAAAAGCATACAACTCATATAAACCCGGGGTACTTATATCAATTTACAACTCCACAAGCTGTTATAAACCTTACTTATTTCACACATCAATTTTTTTTTTAAGAATCAAAGTGGTTTCGGGTATTTACTAATACCCGACCCCGGTCTCTTCGAATCTCATGATACCTTATCCCAAGTTATACAAGTGAATACCATTCGATTTTAAATATAAAAATGCAAAATTTTACGTAGTAATCATCACCGACAGATAACCACATTATCATAGTTCAAACCAAACATATTATATCACAAATCATTTCATATCAGAGATATCAACTAATTCAAGGCATTTAATTATCATTCAATCATTCATAAACAAGAATGATCACCTTCAAAATTAATTTAATTAATCTCTAATTAAATTAATTACTATTCTTTGATCACTTAGTTTACCTTTACTTATCATTAATTAATTACATACCAATTAATTAACCATTCTTAATTATCCATCTTAATTTATCACCTTGGGTTAATTATCCTTTAATTACAGTAAGCAATTAATTCTTAATTAAGTATACTAATTAATTAGCCTTCACTTCCCACCTTAATCACTCTTATAAAGTAAATAACAATGAATTATTGCATTTATCCCTAATTATTTTCTCAATTTAATTATCCTATAATTAATTACCCCTTAATTAATCACACCTCATTAATTAACGATTTTTTTTAATAAGTTTCCTTAATCTACCAATCCTTGAATTAATTACCCTAACTAATAAATCCTTAATTACTTAATTAATCCCTAATCACTACTTCGTGAATTTCTAATTACCAATTAATTATTTCCTATTAATGTATTGGTAATTCTAAACTATTGATTAATAAATCATCAATTATAAATCTTTAGTTTATAATAAATCAATTAAATAATAAATCTTAATTATCAATTTTTAATTAATTAATCACAGTAATAGGTCACTCCCTTAAATTGATTACACAAATTAATCATCTTCCAATACATCGAATAAATAATCCTTTATTTAATCATATCATTTAATTCAAATTAATTTGTTTTAAACTCGCTAATACTTTATTCCAACCCGACTTATGTTCTCTTTTTGAAAACTTATTTACTACTATTAACAACCAAGCATAAAAACTTGGGTACAGCCTGAACAAAACATAGAGAACTCGAGACAAAAACTATTTAATAACTTTACCTGCAATGTTAACGTTCATTTGCAATCCATTTTTTTTAACTTATCATTTAGAAACTTCGGCCCAATAGATTCCTGGCCCAAACTCCTCCTTCCCCTTCTTCGATTTAAAATTGCAGATTTCAAAATCTTCGGCCCAACGCTTATCTCTTCCCCTTCCCTACCAATGCCACAACGTTTACAGGATGACCGACCGTGCACGAACGTGTGTACGTGCACACGTGCCCTGACATACAATTGTCGCTGCCGACTATCCCTACTGATCACCCATGCTCTCCTACGCCTTGATCAACAGCATGTAATCCACAACTATCCAAAGATCGAAATCGAGAATTTTCCCCGAAACCATAACAACAACATTCCAGTAATCGCTTCGAGGCGCCTCCAAAGATCACCGCTCACCCTCTAATTTGCCCCGAGCACCACCATTACATCTTTCTTCTTCCTCTTCTGGACCGCATCCCCTTACCACCGTCAATTGCCTGCAACCCAACCCCAAACCTACAGCTCTTTAAACCCTAATTCTTCCCAAACAACACAACACACAAATCTAAAATCCATCATACTATTTTTCCCCAAGTGTCAATCCCTTCGACCTCCTTCAACCCAAATCACAGAGCCAGAAATACTGCGGTTGCCAGAAAACACCCAATCCCTCATTTCCCGTTCAACTTACAGTTTCTACCCAATTGTCAACTTAAAATTTTTAAAACCATCACCAAAAATCCTAGCTTTTTATCACGAGTCAGATTACATATGGATAACAAGAAATTATATTAGTCGATTTCTGAGATGTTTTATTTCTTACTGTATATCCTTGTTTTCCAAACAAAATCCCACTAATTTCATTTATAACTACTTTTAAAATTAGTGTTTAGTTATAACAAATCTTTTTTCCTTCAAGGTCATAACTTAAAAGAAATTCAGTAAAGAGAGTTTGATTTTAGAACTTGTTTCAACCTGTTTGTATTTGAAACAGAGTCATATCTTCTTCATTCAAGTATGTACACAGTATTTCGACATTATATCAGGCAAAACATACTATATTATATACATTAAATCAAAAGTCAAGCCAACTAAACATCATATACACTAGTAAATAAGAGTTTTTAGTTTCCTTAAAGATTAGCTTTCTCACAGTATATTGATTAACAGGGTTGAAATATGTTGTAACAGACATGCATGCAATATTATTATACAGGCTGACGAATTTCTTATCATTTTTTTTTAAATTATTTCATGCATTCACACTTATAGGCAGATCTAGCATTTTAAAAAAAATGAAGATTACTCGCCTTGCATTTAATAGAGTAGCCTGTAATTTGAAATCTGGAAATGCATTTTTAAAAACTAGGAATTTGATCTTGACACTTGACTCAAAACTGAACTATTCTTTTTAAATTCGAACAGAGTTGTTGAATTGCATCCTAGCTGCGGGTCCTTGTTCTTTGAATAAGTTGAAATGCTGCTGCAGCTTGTTTATAATTTTGTTTACTTACTTTTTTTTCATTTGGTTTTGGTCTAGGAAGATGAGAAATATTCTCAGCCTAGTTTCCTGAATCATTTATTATTATTGTTTTTTTTTATAAATAACACATGCCACTTGTTAATTTTGTTAGCCTATGTTAATATAAGCAAACACTTGTAATTGCATGAATCAAGTTTACTACATTTGTTAAAATATATGTATTTTATGTTTAAATCCTCAACTCATTTATTTATTTCTCATGTTTAAATGTCACAAATTATATTTTGTTTATGTGTTATCTATATATATGTGCATTATGTTTACATATGTTTTATGTTTATATGAATTATGTAATTTAGAAAGGAAGAACATTAACTCTTTTATAAATTCTTATATAAATTTTACACATATGTTGTTATCATAATTAAATTGATAACAGTACAAAATTACTAGTGTTAAAAATGTCCAATTTACTTACAATTGGTAACCATACATAATTATCTTAAATATATATATATATATATATATATATATATATATAGTGGCCACTTGTTGTTTGCATGCTTAATCAACTTATAATTTTTAATTTATAATAAAACTACTTACACTTGTCTTTTATTTATGTATTAATGTTTAAATATGTTATCAAAACTTTTTATATTATTTATCCAATGTTTAAAATATTACACATGTTTTAAATGTTTGCTAAATTCTCATATTGGCAAATATGCATATATTAGTTGACTTTAATATGTTTTCCTTATTATTATTATTATTATTATTATTAAACCTTGTTTTCATCTTCATATTATTAATTTCAAAATAAAATTCCCAAACCTCAATATATACACACACACACACACACACACTTAAAGTTTCGACACTACAAAGTTATATTTGTTTGTTTATGGAATTTACTAATTCATTATAAAATTTACCATTTCCAGATATTGTAATCCAATATTTATTATAGTTCCCCAAATCCATTTATAGACATTTTAATTAATAGAATTTTATTTGTTAACATATATATCAGTATTTAATGGTTAAAATCTGATAATTACCAATTATGAGATGTCTAAAAATTCAGGTTATCACAATGATCATAATCTTTTGGGGGAAGAACTACTTATCTGCTCTAGTAAGCAATGAAGAAATCGATATAGCATTGGATTCTATACATGAAGCTAAAAGTCCTTATCTAGATGGTTACTCATCCAAATTCTTTAAAATGCATTGGGATCCGGTGTAAGAGGAGCTCTTTCTGACAATTGCAGAAATTTTCCAATCTAAAAAATTTGCGAAGGTTTCAATCATACTTTCCGAACAATCATTCCAAAAAAATAAGCCTCAAGCTTTCTCCAATATAGAGCAATTGCTTGTGCAAATGTTGTTTATAAAATAATAGGAAAAATTATATGTAATGGAATCAATTATTCCTTGCCTTACTTGATTGCAGAAAATTAGTCAGAATTTATACCAGGCAGAAATATTGTTGAAAATATTCTACTTGCTCATGAGCTAATTAAAGATTTCAAGAAAGCAAGAAAACCGATAATGTGCATCAAAATTGATCTACAAAAATCATATGACATGATAAACAGGGAGTTTACATGTTATATGGTTGAAGCTATGGGTTTCCCTTTATCACTTATCAAACTAATTTATGAATACATAAGTACTTCAACTTTTTATATATTGGTTAAAGGCATTCCTCATGGTTTTATTGAATCTAATAGAGCATGAGATGGAGGATCCTTTGTCCCCTTGCTTGCTTTTCATTGCAATGAAGTATTTATCACTGAGATGGAAGATGGTGTAACATAGGGATCTATTGAGCCAATTTCAAAATCCAACCAATAGTCTCACATTTACTATATGCAGATGATGCAATGATTTTCTTAAAATCTACTGTTGACAATGCAACTGAAGTCAGACGCATATATGAAGATCTAAAGACAACCACTGGGCTACAAATAAACCTACTCAAATCAAAAGCGCATATTTGTACAAATGCAGCTAATTAAACTGAAATTTTACAAGCTGGGGCGGTCATCTATTATCACCTGCAAGAAGAGCACAACTGATACAAAGAGTGATTGTTCCTATAGTTATATATATTGGCTACTTATATACCACATTCCCACTTCTATAATTAACAAGATAGAATGCCTATGTGCAAACATTTTAGGGTGGAAAAAATCATAAAATAGGATGGCACATATTATGCAGGCGAAAAAGTGAAGGGGTATTGGCTTAAGAAGACTAGAAGATCTGAGGACAACCGTAATTCTAAAACCAAACTGGAATCTAATGATAAAGGATTTTCCTTTGGACTAAGTGGATGAAGAGTAAATATTTACTACGTACAAATTATTGGACAATACATATCAACAATAATTTTTCAGTGACTATGAAGCATATGTTAAGAAATAGAGAAAATGCAGTAAAAAAATTTCAATAGAGTTATCTCTGATGGGACTATAACATTTTTATGGTTTGACCTTGGATCAACCATAAACCATTGTTGATCTGTTGGGATGGCACAGGGTTGCGATGTTTGCTACAACTAACAAAATGGTATCTCATATTATAGAAAATCATTAATTCTGCCTATATATATTGCTAGAAACTAAAGAGATTAAACATGACATCAATTCTGTAACAATTAATTTACAGAAGCAATCAGATTATTGGGAGATAAAGGGTAAAGAAAAGCTCAACTTTTCAAATATTTAGAATGAAATTCGTAATATAATCCAAAGGTGGACTGATATCAAATTATATGGCATAAATATAATACAAAGAAAATGTCTATATGTGCTTATGAAGTGATAAATAAGAGATTACCAACAATGGATCAACTATCAAATTGGGGAATCCATGTTGTTAACCGATGTTGATAAATAAGCACACCGGCCAAATTCATCACTAGAGAAGATGACAAACTAACAATCAATACAGAATATACCACACATTAAAGGGAAGATCATTTGTTATCATCTTGGCTTCTCTCTTCCATCAGTCTTAACCTGTTACCTCAAGATGTAGGCTATATTTCCTCTCGTGAAATATGGATTACAATCCAACTAATCTTTAAATCACAGCAAAGATTATGTGCTATAAAAGGCAGCTTCAGAATTTGAGAAAAGAAAACTTACCTATGAGACATTATCTAACCAAGATTAAGACTCTATCTGATCTCCTTGAAGATATTTGGTGCAACATATTAGAAACTAAGCATGTACTTACAATTCTTAATGTTCTTGATGATGATTATGAAGCGACCATAGTAGTAAATTCATCAAAAGAAACCACACCGACCTTGTAATATGTTAACTCCACCCCCGCAGGCTCATGAAGACAACACTCAAGATTTCTCTATCAACTTTGCAACAAGTCAAATGTTCAAGAACTTTGACAAGAATCAATTCTATAAAGAAAACCAAAATTACATCAACGAGCAGCAACCCAACAAGGATTACAACTAGACCTATAGGGGTAATCAAGTAAACTTTAAAGGAGGCTTTTCACTCAGTAGTAGAAGCAGGTTTGGTAGATGGAGCAATAGAAAACCAAGGTGTCAAATCTGTGGAAAAATAGGTCATAAGGCTGTGATGCATTACTTCAGATTTGACACAAACTTCTCGTCAACACGGAAAAATTCTTCTTCAAGTAACGCACAAAGGGGTTACACAATCAATGCCAATTTAAGCCATATTAATCAAGAATCAAGAACATAACAAAACCAAGGCAACGTGAACCAAATTAAGCAATATGACCTTACCAGAATTGAAGACATCTAAGATAGCAGTTGGTGCCTAGAATCTAGAGCCACAAGCCATATTACAAATAATCTTCAAAACCTGCATCTTGGTGGAAAAGGATATAAAGGTAAAGAAAATATTTGCATAGGTAATCACACACCACTAAGTATCACTCATATAAGTTATGACTTGTTTCACTATACATAACAACAGAAGAATATTTCACCTATGAAGTCTAAACAGAATTTCACAAATAAAAAAAAATTTACTAAGTGCCTCACAATTGGTAAGAGATAACGGTGTCTACATTGAGTTTCATCCATATACGTGCTTGGTGACAGATGGAATAAATAAAACTATATTATTATAGAGAGTCTACATGATGGACTTTACAGATTTGACCTATCAAGCAAGCAAGCCATTAAGAATCAAGAAAGGTACTACAATTTTACAAAAGGCGGTGCTCATATCAAAAATTATGATGCATGGCAAAGCAATTTAGGCCACCCAAATGTACCTGTAACCAAAAGTATCTTAAATAAAATCAATGTTTCAGTTGGAAGGATGGATATACCATACATTTGTACTTTTTATCAATTGGGAAAAGGACATAAAATGCCTTTTCATCACTCAAGAATAGTACATACAAGACCCTTAGAACTAGGTAAATCAGACTTGTAGGGTTCAACACCTATTAGTTCAAATTATGGGTTTAAATACTTTGTTTATTTTGTAATTTCTTACTTGAGATACACTTGGTTATATTTCTTAAAATATAAATCAAATACTAAAGCAATTCTTGAACTATTTGTTAAACAAGCTGAGACATAGTTAAACAACAAACTGAAAATCTTGCAAAGGAACTTTTCAATAGCAAAGGAATAATGCATAGAATCACATACCTACTCAAATTTAAGCAAAATGGCATGGTTGAAAGAAAGAAAGGGAAGATTATAGAAATGGGCTTGACACTACTTAAACAAGAATTTCTCCCTTCCAAGTTCTGGCCTGAAACCTTCTCTATAATAGTGTAGCTAATAAACATACTACCTACTAAAGTGTTGAAATAAGATAATGTAATAAAGTTGTTGTATAGTGTTGAACCAGATTATCAAATTAGACTTTTAGGTCATCCTCGTGCACATTTATTGGATATGAGGTTAACCAAAAAGGATACAATTTCCTTGATGAAGGTGGAAGAATATTTATGTCAAGGCATGTTGCATTTAATGAATATTTCATTTCATTTGCAAAGAAAAGAACAAAAACAACAAACAAGGTACACAATCCTAGAATTTACATTCCTACCATACCACTATGCAAACAAACACAAACATTACCTTCAACAAATGATAGCCAACAACAGTCAGATTAAAACGTATTAGAAAATTTGAAAACTCAACTGGAAAATGATATACTTGAGATAGAGCACTCAAACATTGAAATGAAGTCCTAACAGCAACAAGCAGATCAACAGGGTTTGAAACAAAATGCCACTCAAGAGCAGACATACCTACACACAACACAAGATACTCTTCCACAACGGCGTAAATGATCATAAGAGCTAAAAGTAGGATATTCAAGCCTAAAGTATACACTGCCAACTATATATGAAGAAGCAGTAATGCACGAACAATGGAAGGCCGCGATGAAAGAAGAGTATGATGCACTTGTTGGAATAATTCAACATAATGGGGTCATATATTTCATTGTTTAAATGTATGGGTTATCTTGTAATTAAGTCTAATTACGTGATCTATTTTTGGAATAAACATATTACGGCTAAAGGGGTATATTTGTCATGTAAAATTATAAAGTGTGGATATCGGAATGACAATTTTAGTTTGTTCAACGGTCGAACTGAAAAAATGTCATACACTATATATATGGGGCTATGGTTCCCAAATTACATAAGTCTAATGATATTCTCTTTACCCTCTTCTAAAGAGAATTTACAGATCTAAGCTTGTGTCAATTTGGAAAATCTAACTCAAAATAATCTTCATATCAATTAAGAATCGATGGATTAAGGTATGCCTTCCGCTGTTAATTTCATACACTTGTTTCTCAATTAAATCAATATGAGTTATACGTAATCAGATCTAATATAGATTAATCACCAACAGGAGTTATTAGAGCCACCCATCATTGATTTTATCGAGAAATTTCCCGATTTTAAGCATAAATGAAATTAGGGTTATGAGATTTATAATTTTGGTTGATTCATCTGATGTCTTTATTTCGGATCTCTGAGATTTTCTCTTTTCTTAATGATTAATCTAATGCCTTTGTTTTAGATCTATATAAATAATTCATGAATTAATTCCACTTGTTAGGATTTGATGCCTTTAATTGTTGTTACTCATATTATTCATATTTTATTGTCAGTAGTATTGCGACTGTAAGATTTTTTTTTATTGCTATAGATGGTTACCATGTTAAGTTTTATTTCATTCACACGTATGGAAGCATCTTCATGCAATTTAATGTTTTGTGTAACACGTATAGGACTATATAACCGTCAATTTTATTTATTTTTATCATAATTGCATTAAATGTGGTTGTCATAGTAATAAATAAATTTATTTATTATCATAAATATAGTAAATGCATCAGTTGCAACAAATTTTAACGATGCAACATGTTTGTATTTAAAATAAGGAAAGACATATTGCTTATTATTTAATGCATTTATATTTTATAGATACATATATTTTATATGTATGGCCCGCTTATTAAAAATAAGTTTCACTTTCTATAATATTATAACACATGTTTTCATATTTGCTTATTCAAATAAGCTTTCATTGAAACCTAATCACCCAACGCACTTATATAATAAGCTATTTTGAAAATAAATAGCTTCCCACTATGTTTGGGATCAACCACTGCTATAGTTTTCAGCTATTCATTTTCTTGCAATATCACATGTATGGACCATGCTATGTTAAAATGTGTTTTATCTTCTGTCTTGAATATTGACAGTTAAATAAAGTATGCAATATTTTATCATTAATTGTTATTGCAAATACCATTTGTTATGTATTATTACAGTTTTAGTTGATGTCAATTTTTTTATTACGGCTATGAAATTCAATATGTATAAAATTAAAAAAAATTGAAATTTACGGAATACGCATAAATGAATGAGTTAAAATAAATCAATTCAAATATTATTTGGTGTCTCTTTGCAAACTAACTGTAAATATCCTACATTACAAGTGAACTAATTGAAATAACATGTCACCAAAGTGACCTCTCTTATTTTAGTTATTCGTGAAAAATGTTTGACGTTTGTGTGTATTTATTCATGCGGATATTAGCCAACCCAAAGGAAGACTAATATTTGGCCGAATCATTTATACATGTGTGATGATAAATATGTTACAATCATATAGTTTTGCAGGTGAATATCTAATCGGCCCAAAGGAGGATTGATATTTGACTTGAATTTATTGTCAATGTTTGATCATTACAACAACAGTACCACTTACAATTAATATTACCTTTCAAAGACTTAATATTGATGTTGTGCTAGGTATCTTGAGAAGAGACTTACCAATTATTTGAACTTACTGCGGTTTTGTTTTACAATGTGAGCATATCTGATTGATTCTTATGTTAAAGTTATAGTTAATTTAACTACAGTATCTGCCAAACTTAAGAACATCCCTATTCTGACTTGAACAAACTTTAAGGATGGAAATGGAATATATTGCTTGTTCTTGGCTGCATGGTTCTTGACCTTGCACTTAGGATGGACGCACCAACCCCTCTTACGGATGAAAGTTCTTTTGATGTTATAAAGAACTTTGAGAGGTATGATCGTTTAAATCGCATGAGTCTAATGATCATAAAGCGTGACATTCCAGAGGCATTTAGGGGTGCGGTATCTGAAATGATAACCAATGCTAAAGATTTCCTTGCTGAAATTGAGAAACGTTTTGCTAAAAACGATAAGGCGAAATAAGCACGCTTTTGTAGCGCTTGATTTCCATGAAGTATCAAAGCAAATGGAACATAAGGGAGTACATTATGGAAATGTCTAATGTTGTTTCAAAACTTAAGGAACTTAAGCTTGAGCTTTCGGATGATTTGCTCGTGCATTTGGTACTAATATCTCTTCCTACACAATACAACCAGTTTAAGATCAGTTATAATTGTCAAAAGGAGAAATGGCCTCTTAATGAGCTCATTTCGTATTGTGTATAAGAAGAAGAGAGATTGAAGCATGATAAGACTGAAAGTGCTCATTTGGCATACACCCCTAAGGGAAAAGGCAAAAAGAGAAAGAAGGATAATGAAACTGCTAAGGGTCCAACGGAAAAGAAACGACATAAGGAGGCTGATGGTTGTTACTTTTGTAAGAAGGCTGGACATTTAAAGAATGATTGTACCAAATATCACGCATGGCGTGTTAAGAAAGGTACATTCTTTACTTTGTTCTGTTTTGAAGTATTAGCTACAGTACCTAGAAACACTTGGTGGTTAGATTCCGGTGCTTCTACTCACATAAGTATTTCTATGCGGGGTTGCCTGAGCTACCAAAATCCAACTGATGTTGAAAGATACATCTATGTGGGTGATGGAAAATCGACTAAAGTGGAGGCTATTAGGCATTTTAAGTTATTATTGAGAACTCGGTTTTATTTGGATTTATTTGATACTCTTGTTATACCGTCATTTAGACAGAATTTGGTTTCTATTTCTAAGTTGGAAAAATCTGGTTATTCTTGTTCATTTGGGAATGGTATTTTTAGTTTATCAATAAATTCAAATATTTTTGGAACTGGTTCTCTCAATGTTTAGGATAATTATATGTGCTTGATGTTAATACCTCTTATTATAAAGCTTGTATGTTGAATTGTGTGGTACTAAAAGAAAAGCTAATAAGGAAAATTCAGTCACATTATGGCACAAGCGCTTACGTCATATATCTAAAAATAGAATTCAAAGGCTTGTGCCAGATGGAATTTTGGAATCTGTTGATTTTTCAAACTTCGATGTCTGTGTAGAGTTCATCAAGGGAAAACAGACCAAACATAAGAAAATAGGTTCCAATAGAACAATCGACGCCTTAGAATTAATACATACGGACATTTGTGGACCATTCCCTATGGCATCATGGAATGGTCAACAATATTTTATCACATTCGTAGACGATTACTCAAGATATGGCTACCTATATCTTATGCATGATAAATCAGAATCTTTAGACATGTTCAAGAAAATTAAGGTAGAACTTGAGAACCAACCCAACAAAAAATTAAAGCTTTCAGATCTGACCATGGAGGTGAATATTATGGTAAATCTGATGGATAGGGTGAATAATGTCGAGGACCATTTGTCCAATTCCTAGAGGAAAGTAGAATAGTCTCACAGTACAAAATGTCAGGTTCACCTAGCATGAATGTTGTTGCTGAGAGACGAAACAGAACTCTTAAATTCATGGTGAGGAGTATGATTAGTCATTCCACCTTACCAAAATCATTCTGGTGGGAGGCATTAAAGACAGCAGTTTATATCCTTAATAGGATACCCACTAAAGCAGCTGCTAAGACACCTTATGAGCTTTTGATAGGCAAACAGCCTACTCTGCAGCATTTTCATATTTAGGGATGTCCAGTTGAGACAAGGCCTTATAGACCAAATGAAAGAAAATTGGACTCTAAAACAGTGAGCAGCTACTTTATTGGTTATTCTGAGCAATCTTGGGGCTATAAAGTTTATGATCCCATACTAAAGAAATTTTTTGAGTCTGGAACTGCAACATTTTTTGTGGATGTTGAGTTGGGGGAGAGAAATGAAGTAAGGAACATGGTTTTTGAGGAGGAATCATCATCTATGATTCCTACTGCAGTTACTTCTTCTGATAATGTACAGATTATCATTCATGTCATTAATAAAGAAGTTGATCCGGAACCACAACAAAACAATATTGAAGAAAACCCTCTTCAAGATGAGGATACTGTTCCATAAGAACAAACTCAACAACCTCAAAATGAATTTTCACTAAGGAGATCCACTATAGAGAGGAAAGATGTCCTTCCAGATGATTATGTGGTATTGCTTCAAGAAAGAGAGGATAATAATGGATTGGTGGAAAATGATCCTATAACCTTTCATCAAGCCATGCAAGATGCTAATTCTTAAAAGTGGATTGAAGCTATGAACGAAAAGTATAAATACATGCAAGATAATAAAGTTTGGGAGCTTGTCTCTTTACCTAAAGGTAAGAAACTCATTGGTTGTAAATGGATATTTAAAACAAAGAGGGATGCAAAAGGTAATGTGGAAAGGTGTAAGGCTTGTCTTGTAGCAAAAGGTTTTACTTAGAAGGAAGGCATTGAATTTAAAGAGAATTTCTCTCCAGTTTCATCGAAAGACTCTTTTAGAATAATTTTGGCAATTGTTGCACCTTTTGACCTTGAGCTACATCAAATGGATGTTAACACTGCATTTCTCAATGAAGATATTGAGGAAACAATTTATATGTTGCAACCAAAAAACTTTTTATTTGGAGTTCCAAAGAATATGGTTTGCAAACTAAAGAAATCCATTTATGGGCTCAAACAAGCTTCTCGTCAATGGTACCAAAAGTTTCATAAAGTAGTTACCTCATTTGGTTTCGAGGCAAACATAATTGATAACCATATGTATCACAATGGGAGAAAGTTCGCATTTTTGATTTTATGTGTTGAAGATATATTGCTTGCCAGCAATAATTTACATATTTTGCATGAAACCAAAAGATTTCTTTATGATAATTTTGAAATGAAAGATCTTGGGAATGCTTCTTTTGTATTAGGAATCCAAATATATCGTGATCGCTCACGGGGTATTCTTGGATTGTCATAAAAGAACTGTATAGAAATGGTACTTAAAAGGTTTGGCATGCAAGATTGTAAAATGGGTGATACCCCTGTTGCTAAAGGAGATAAATTTTGTCTCAAAAAATGCACTAATAACATCCTTGAAGCTAAAGAAATGAAAAGGATCCCTTATGCATCTACTATAGGGACTCTAATGTATGCTCAAGTGTGTACGCGTCCGGATATTGCGTACATTACAGGGGTGTTGAGCAGGTACCTTAGTAACCCTGGAATTGATTACTGGAAAGCGGCAAAAAGTGTTATGAGGTATCTTCACAGAACAAAGGACTATATGCTTACATATAGAAGATCGGATCAGTTGAGATCATTGGGTAATCTGATTCCTATTTTGCTGGATGCCCGAATAGCAAAATCCACTTCAGGATACATATTTCTATTAAGTGGAGGGGCTATATCATGGAAAAGCATTAAACAAACCTCATGTAGCTTCTTTCACCACGGAAGCAGAGTTTGTGGCTTGTTACGAGGCATCTAACCATGCGACATGTTTGTGGAATTTTGTCACTGGGTTGCGCATTATTGATAATATTGAAAGACCATTAAAGTTATATTGTGAAAATAGATCTGCAGCATTATATCCTAATGACAATAGAAGCTCAAGCAAGTCAAATTACATTGACATCAAGTTTCTAGTTGTAAAGGAGAGAGTGCAGAATGGGTTAATATCCATAGAGCATATTGGGACAAATTTCATGCTAGCGGATCCGTTTACAAAAGGGGTACCACCTAAGGTCTTTCATAGGCATGTTGCTAAAATGGGTGTGTCTTTTATATAAGGATATTTTGATTTAGGGGTAGTTTGTACTTAGTCGCTTATTTCGCGACACTGCTCTATATTTTGATTATGGACATGCTTTAGTTTTTCTGATCAGAAATAAAGTTTTCTTTTGCACTTCAATTATTCATATATATTATTTGGAATTTTGATCTCATTAAAGTAAAGTAGAACTAGTTGGGAATAGACATGTAAAGATCATATTTCATGTAATTTCCATGTTATACATACATGATTGATCTATGTCGTTTGATTGTACTGATATCTGTGATCATTGATGGGTTTAGTTACAAAACAGTAATGAAAGCCACTTTGGTTCTATGATAACACAATTAATGGATGAGATTTTCTTTGAATATACCATATTATCAAGAAAGCTATTTAAGAGCTCATAAAGTTGAATACATTCTACAAAGTTACATATGTGGCCAAGGGGGAGATTGTTGGAATAATTCAACATAATGGGGTCACATATTTTAATGTTTGAATGTGTGGGCTATCTTATAATTAAGTCTAATTACGTGCTATGTTTTTGAAATAAACATATTAAGACTTAAGGGGTATATTTGTCATGTAAAAGAATAACGTGTGGATACCCGAGTGAAAATTTTAGTTTGTTGAAGGGCCGAACTGAAAAAATATCACACATTATATATATGGGGTTATAGTCCTCAAATTACATAAGTCTTATCATATTCTCTCCACCCTCTTCTAAAGAGAATTTACAGATCTAAGTTTGTGTCAATTTGGAAGATCTAATCCAAATTAATCTTCATATCAATTAAGAATCGATGGATTCAGGTACGCCTTCCACTGTTAATTTTATATACTTGTTTCTTAATTAAATCAATATGGGTTTTATGTATTAAAATCTAATATAGATTAATCACCAACAGCACTAACAATGAATAACATTTGGAAGCTCACATTAATACCTGAAAACAAAATCATAAGAAGTTGCAAGTGGACATATAAATTGAAGAGGAATCCAGATGGGTCCACAACAAGATATAAAGCCAGGTTAGTTGCTAAAGGCTATGCTCAACAATATGGCTTCGACGTTAATGAAACTTTCTTACCTATTGTTAAACCCACAGCCATTTGAGTAACACTTACCGTTGCACTTCATAAATGGTGGGTAATAAAACAGCTGGATGTAAATACTTCCTTCCTTAATACTGAACTATAAGAAGAAACACATATGGATTAGCCTAAGGGTTTTGAAGTGAAAGGGAAGCAATACATGGTATGTAGATTAAATAAAGCTTCTATGGTCTCAAGAAGGCACCCGGGTTGTGGTTTGAAAAGATTAAACTAGCTCTAGTCAAATTTAGATTTCATGCAATAAAGTCGGACAACTCATTGGTCATCAAGCTCGCTAGTACATCAACAACTTGTTTTCTAATCTAAGTGGATGATTTCTTAATTATAGGAAGTAATAATGATGAGATGATAAACTTAGTATAATACATCAACTGGTAATTCTCATTAAAAGATCTAAGACAACTCAATTGCTTTTTAGGAATTAAAGAAAGTCAATAACCGTGACTTACACTTGAGTTGGAAGTAGTACATTTAAGACATCTTAAAGAAAACAAGAATGAGCAATCCACATCATCTTCCCATACCCATGATTAGTAACATGCACCTGTCCAAAAAAAAGGTGATCCAATTGAGAATATATATCAGTATAGAAGTACAGTGGATGCTTTACAATATGCCACCATAATTAGACCTGAAATGCCATGTAACGTAAACAAGGTTTGCCAATTCATGCAACAACCAGTCAATAATCGCTGGAGGGCATTGAAGAGAATTCTAAGGTATCTCAAATGCACCATAGATAATGGAATAAAGCAAAAGGCTAACCAAGCACTCACAATTGAAGCATTCTTTGTTTTAGACCGGGCTTCAAATATTGGTGAAATGAGATCTACTAGTGAATACTGCGTATATCTGGGTAAGAACATTGTATCTTCGGGTTCCAAAAAGCAACCAATTATCTCAAGATCAAGTAAAATAGAGTATAGGAGTGTTGAAAGTGTAGTACCTTAAGTCATGTGGCTGCAGTCATTATATTTAAGATAAATATACAAACAACTCGTAAGCCAGATGTGTGATGTGACAACCTAAGCATTATTGCACTGTCACCTAATCTCATCGTTCACTTCATGACAAAGCATATGGAGCTAGACCTATACTTTGTTCGAGAGAAAGTGGCTAAAATAAAGTTGAACATCAATCATGTCCCAACTGTTGAGTCACAGCTTCTATGAAGATTTTGATTGCTGACAACAATATTAAAGCGATCGACAAATCAAGACGTACATATGGTACTCTAGATTATAGGTTGATTATTTGATGTAATAATAGTAATAAAATTGTCAAAATCTATCCTCAAATAATCATGCACAAAATATAATATATATATATATACACATTTATATAGGTTGTGCACTTTATTGTGCAACTTAACAGAGACCGGTCGACCGGTCCAAAAATGAACGGTCGACCGTTCCTGTTGAATGTGCACAATAAACGTGCACACATGTACATAACGACTATATTTTTAAAAACCTGTCTACCGGTTAGTTTTTGACCTGTCGACCGTTTTTAAACAGAGAACAACTTCTTCCAAAAGACACATCTTTCTTCAATAGTTGCGTCTCTTCTTCTTCATCAATAATCACAACTCTTAATGGCAACTGTTTCACCAAGAGTTACAACTATTTCTTCTTATATATACTCATCTAAATCGTTGATTCAAAACATGAAATATATGATTATTATATGCTTTCTCTGATCTTACTTTCTAACATTCTTGCATTCTAAAAGCACTCATTTAATTAATAGCTTATTGAATCATTGAAACTATTTTAAACCTTTTGATTCAATAAGCAATATACCTTCTTTAATCTTCACAAAACATCAGTCATATACTTTGAGGATAAGATTATAGGAAGGGTGTACTACTAGTGACAAATCCGTGTTTTCAAGAACACAAGTTGTCAACAACAATTGTATTTGTTTTTGTTGAAGTCCTCGTGTTGTAAGAGGCAAGTGTTGAAGTCCTCAGTGTGTTAGAGGCGTGAAATCCCGTTCGGCTGTTCGGGTATTGTAAACCTGTTCCTCCGGGTGAAGCGAGGTAGTTAATAGTGAAAATCCAGATAGGAGTCTGGGACTGGACGTAGGACGGTGCTCCGAACCAGTATAAAAATCTCTGGTGTGATTTTTCTATTTTCTATTTACAATGCTATTATCATCTATTTCCGCATTTGTATTGTAATCCATATTATACGATCCGTGTATACTATATTAGCACATATAATTGTATACACACCGCACTTTCATTTGGTATCAGAGCACGGTCATCATATAACCGTAACACAGTTATTTGATATATTCTTGTAATATGGCAAATAACGCAAGTACTAGCACTCAAAACACCACTTACACAGAAGGGCAATCGACACAAAGACCTCCATTTTTCAATGGTCTTAACTATAGTTATTGGGCAACACGTATGTCATTCTTTATGCAATCAAGTAGCTATGATGCTTGGAATGCTACTCAAAGAGAAATAGTGAATCCAACAACTGATTATTCAGAATGGACTGTGGCTGAGAAAACGGCAGCAGCCGTAAATGCAAGAGCAATAAATATGTTGTTCTGTGCATTAGACCAAAATGAATATAACCGTGTTAGTATCTGCACTACTGCATATCAAATTTGGCAAACGCTAAAAATCACTCATGAAGGTACTAACAAGGTTAAACAAGCCAAAATAGCCATGCTGAAAAGTCAATTTCAAAATTTCAAAATGAAACCAAATGAAACAATCAATGACATGTATTCACGGTTTCAAACTATTCACCATGCACTTATTGGGTTAGGACAAAAGTATTCCGATTTTGATGTTGTTTCAACAGTCCTACATTCTCTGACTAATGAATGGGAAGGAAAAGTATTAGCAATTGAAGAAGCTAATGATCTTTCCGTCATGAAGCCAGATGAATTGATAGGAAATTTAATGTCCTATGAAGCAAATTTGCAGGCTAGAAAAGAACAGAAAGAAGAAAAGAAAAATGTAGCATTTCATGTTGAGAAAGATGAAAATGAATCAGATTCTGAAGATGAAGATTTGGCGTTCATTGCTAAATGTTTCAAAAAATTCCTAAAATATCGAAAAGCCAGTCGCTACAATAAAAGGAAACCTGGATCAAATAAACCATCTTCATCTGCTATAGAATGTTTCAACTGCCATAAAAAGGGACACATGCAGAAGGATTGTCCAGAACAAAAGAAAAAGTCAGAAAATGACAAATTCAAATATAAGAAGGACAAATCAAAGAAACGAGCCTTCTCAGTAACATGGGATGATTCAGAGTCATCTTCATCAGAAAGTGAAAGTGATTCGGAGAATGAACAAGCTAATGTTTGTTTTATGGCAACAGAAGATGAGGTACAAATTCCTACATTTGATGAATTACTTGATATTAATGCTGAATTGATAGTCAAATATAAAGACATAAAACGTCAATTAAAAGTAGTCAAAGCAGATTTAAGTAGAGCAGAGTTTGAACGAGATATGTTAAAAGATGAGAAGAAAATATTAGAAGAAGAACTTGAAAATATTCAAGAATCATCATCTAATGTTGACTCTCAAATATCTCTTTTGAGTCAAGAGATAGAAGCTCAAAAAGAGAAAAATAATGCTCTCACTACTGAAAATCATGAACTTAAAGCAAAAGTCAAAATTCTAGACCTAGAAAAAGCTAGTTTACAAACAAAGTTTGATGACATTACTCAAAATGTTTCTAACTTTAACAAAGGTCGAGAAAATTTGACTAAAATCATTGAAAGTTCACAATCTATTTCAGATAAACAAGGTTTGGGATATAACAAACATAAAACTAAGAAACATCTTAGAAATAAAAGGAAGAAGAAAGTACAAAAAACTGAAGCTAAGAAAAATCTTAGTTTATTATATTTCAAACCAAAACCAATAGTGAAATTTCAAAAGAAAGATGTCAAGACTATCAAAATATGGGTTCCTAAAACAAATAACAATTTGATTAGGAACAAATACATTCAGCAATTCATGAATACTGTGCATCTTAATAATAATTATATATATAAAGGGGATACCGGACCCAAATGGGTTTGGACTCCTAAGACCTAACTCTTAGGACCCTATGAAAAGTGGGTACCATGAACTTAATTCTATGTTTGCAGGTCCCACTGAAGAAAAGAGGAAAGTGGATATTGGACAGTGGTTGCTCAAAGCATATGACGGGAGACAAGAGCTTACTAACAAATATTAAATACTCAGATGGTGGCTCAGTCACTTTTGGAGACAATTCAAAAGGTTATATCATCGGCAAAGGCGATGTGAGCAATTGTGGTACATCTAACTTACCTCTTATTACTAATGTCATGCTAGTTAGAAATTTAAAACACAATTTACTTAGTATTAGTCAGTTATGTGACAAGGGTTTTATAATTTCCTTTTCAAATAATAAGTGTAGTATTTTAGATAAAGATCATAATTTAGTTTTTGAAGGTTATAGAGACAGAAATATATATATTCTAAATATGAATATTAATCATAATTCAGATATGTGTCTTATGGCTAATGACAATGATCCATGGCTATGGCACAAACGTTTCTGTCATATAAACTTCAGAACTATTGACAAGCTAGCCAAAAACAATCTAGTTAGAGGACTACCCAAAATGAGTTTTAAAGTTAACAACATTTGTGATGCATGTCAATTAGGAAAATTGACCAAATCATCATTTAAATCCAAGAAAGTCATATCAACATTACAACCGCTTGAGTTACTGCACATGGATTTATTTGGACCTACTAGAGTTCAATCAATAAATCACAGTCAATATGTGCTTGTAATTGTTGATGATTTCTCTCGTTATACATGGACAATTTTCTTAAAAAATAAAAGTGATACTTTCGATCATTTCAAATCTTTCGTCAAAAGAATTCAAAAATCAAAAGGGATTAAAGTTAAAAATATAAGAAGTGATCATGGCGGAGAGTTTGAAAATAATGAATTTGAACATTTTTGTACAAAGAAATGTATATATCATAATTTTTCGTTTCCCAGAACTCCACAACAGAACGGGGTAGTAGAACGAAAGAACCGAACTTTACAAGAATGTGCAAGAACATTATTAAATGGAACCACCTTACCAAAACATTTCTGGGCAGAAGCTGTTGCAACTGCCTGTTATGTTTTAAATCGTGTGTGTCCATAAGACCTCTTACCAAGAATACTCCTTATGAATTGTTTAACAAAAGAAAGCCCAAAATCTCATACTTCAAAGTTTTTGGTTCTAAGTGCTTTATTTTAAATACGAAAGACCAGCTTGGAAAATTCGATCCAAAAGCCGATGAAGGAATATTTGTCGGTTATTCGGAACGAAGTAAGGCCTATCGAATATTTAATAAACGAACCAAAACTATTGAAGAATCACTTCATGTATCTTTTGATGAAATCTATCAGCATCCTCACACAATATCAGATGATGACGAATCAATAGTCATTAATAATCCAATCATCTCAAATACTGATTCTGACTCAGAAGTAATTATTGAGAATACTCCTCAAATATGTGAATTACAATCACCACCAAGAATATTAAGAGACCATCCGGCCCAAAATATAATAGGTGAAATAACATCACATGTCAGAACAAGGAGTCAACTCAATCAAATGGGTCATGTCGCTTTTCTCTCAAATGCGCACAAGAATCCCATATTTCAATCACAAGCTCGGATTCGGAGGAGAATTACTCTCCGATTACACCAAAACAGAAACCGGAGTGCTATCACCATTGTTCTCGCACTCCTGGTCATACGCCATCATCTAAACGTGTAAAGAAAGCACTATTTTGCTCTCCACGCACGATAGCACAAATCGATGAGATACATCACTACCAAAAGCATCAAATCGACCTACAGAGACAATTGCATTATGGACAAAACCAACTCTATCATGAACAACAACGTACGTCGGCACGTTTATCCGTCTTAGAAAGAATGGCATCGTTCTTCTGCGGATCAAACAAGCACGATGTTCATGAACCAATGCCATGCAGGCCATCGACTTCAACGACTCCAAACTCTTGGGATAGAAATTATAACGAGAACGAAGGAGCTCGAAATAACTGGAGTCCATGGGCTAAACGCATTGGAGACAACAAAAATTCTAATGACAACTCTACTTCTCATTAGAATTCCATAATGTATATTGTTTTGTTTTCATATATTTCTTGTAATATCATATATTCTGTAATAATAATATAGTATAAAATATATGCAATCGATTTTTTTCAAAAATTTTGCGAAAACAATCAGTTTTCAACACAGAGCAAAACCGGTCGACCACCGAAATTTCTACCGGTCGACCAAAAAGGCTCTCGGGTTGAAAACGGTCGACCGGTAGAAATTTAGGCGGTCGACCGGTCGGCAGTTATTATTTTTTTTTATACTTCACGTATATATTTTTGCCACCAACCCTCTTTACTTTCTACTCTCCACTGAAAATTTTCCCATTTCCAAACCCTAGTTCATATTCTCAAGCTTCACAAACTCTCAAATTCTCTTCAATGGCTCCTCCTCAGAAAAAATCAAAGAAAAGAGCAACATCAGAAACTTCTTCTCTTACTCTCTCTGCTAGAAAATGGCTAGAATCTCCGGTTGCAGTAACTAGATGGAATCAAATGACAAATTACAAATTCCATCCAGGCTCATTCATCAAATTCGACGATTTCACTGCATACGGTATTCAAAGATTAGCAAATAGATCTCGTATCTCTCCTCTTATTGATTTTTCTGTAAATAGCGTACAAATTAATCATTTGATGATTAAGCTATTTTATGCGAATATGAATTTAGAGGAATATACTCCGGAAAATCCAAATGGAGTTATTTGGTCAGTAGTATGTGGCAAGCGAATCTATCTCACTTATGATAGAATTGCTTCTATTTTGGGAATACCGAATAGGGGTGAAGAGTTTTCATCGACATTTTGTGAAGTTTTCACCCGGAATAGTACGAGTCATAAATTTATAGAAGATGATAGTAACGGCACCAAATCGATTGGGCTACGACCGACTGCAAGGTTGTTACACCATGTCCTAATGCACTCTCTATTTCCTCGATTAGGAAACTATGATGCCGTTTACAAAGAGAATTTCAAGGCTCTTTATGCTATCTACGATGATATCGAAATAAATTGGGTTCACATGATTTTCGATGAAATTCTTAAGGTAAATAACTCTACTCGTCCACATTTCTTCTATAACGAGTATATTATGCGTATGTTGCTTGCATGTGGAGTCACACCCCCGGATTCGGCATATTCTACACCAAAGTGTATTGACTCCACTACTATCAAACGGATGAAGCTTCCTCCTCCATATGTTCATATTATGCCATTCGAACAATGGCAACAACGCGATACTCAAGAACAACAAGCTCCACCATCTCGTCGTCGTTCTGAAGATGTTAGATTATTGAAATCTAAATCATCTACAAGAGAATCTCTTGAAACCATCGCTCGAAATCAATTTTTACTTGAATCAAGACTAAAACGAATGGATTCGAAAATTGATAGACGATTCAATAAGGTAAAGTCATTCTTCGGCGCTATATGGGATGCTATATCATGTAGCACATCCGTCTCGACCCAACATCAAGACCCCGGAAAATGTCCGGCTCCTCCAACTTTTACTTGGTCGACATCCGAGGAATCCGGTGGTACAAGCGGACAAGGTCGTGGGGACAATGACGATAATGATGACGATGACGATGACGACGACGACGATGATGATGATGATGATGAGGAAGAGATTCAGTCGGAATAAAGTTAGTTTGTTTTTTCTTTTCCTTTTTTTTTTAAAAAAACATATATGGCACTTGTACTAAATAGTGTCCATCTTTTTATTCGTAGTAGACTATGACTTGCATTGTACTTCATCAAAACATCCTGTGTTTGAATGTATGCATTGTTCTCTTTGGTTTATATTTTCTATTGTTTACTCCTTTTTGTCGATGACAAAGGGGGAGAATGGGTGCTAATAATTGTCTGCAGGAAATCACATATTCAGGGGGAGATCCTATACTTGAGTTTTTATATTGTCATCAATCAAAAAGGGGGAGAATGTTGAGTCACAGCTTCTATGAAGATTTTGATTGCTGACAACAATATTAAAGCGATCGACAAATCAAGACGTACATATGGTACTCTAGATTATAGGTTGATTATTTGATGTAATAATAGTAATAAAATTGTCAAAATCTATCCTCAAATAATCATGCACAAAATATAATATATATATACACATTTATATAGGTTGTGCACTTTATTGTGCAACTTAACAGAGACCGGTCGACCGGTCCAAAAATGAACGGTCGACCGTTCCTGTTGAATGTGCACAATAAACGTGCACACATGTACATAACGACTATATTTTTAAAAACCTGTCTACCGGTTAGTTTTTGACCTGTCGACCGTTTTTAAACAGAGAACAACTTCTTCCAAAAGACACATCTTTCTTCAATAGTTGCGTCTCTTCTTCTTCATCAATAATCACAACTCTTAATGGCAACTGTTTCACCAAGAGTTACAACTATTTCTTCTTATATATACTCATCTAAATCGTTGATTCAAAACATGAAATATATGATTATTATATGCTTTCTCTGATCTTACTTTCTAACATTCTTGCATTCTAAAAGCACTCATTTAATTAATAGCTTATTGAATCATTGAAACTATTTTAAACCTTTTGATTCAATAAGCAATATACCTTCTTTAATCTTCACAAAACATCAGTCATATACTTTGAGGATAAGATTATAGGAAGGGTGTACTACTAGTGACAAATCCGTGTTTTCAAGAACACAAGTTGTCAACAACAATTGTATTTGTTTTTGTTGAAGTCCTCGTGTTGTAAGAGGCAAGTGTTGAAGTCCTCAGTGTGTTAGAGGCGTGAAATCCCGTTCGGCTGTTCGGGTATTGTAAACCTGTTCCTCCGGGTGAAGCGAGGTAGTTAATAGTGAAAATCCAGATAGGAGTCTGGGACTGGACGTAGGACGGTGCTCCGAACCAGTATAAAAATCTCTGGTGTGATTTTTCTATTTTCTATTTACAATGCTATTATCATCTATTTCCGCATTTGTATTGTAATCCATATTATACGATCCGTGTATACTATATTAGCACATATAATTGTATACACACCGCACTTTCATTCAATATGTCAACGAGCAGATATTCTCACAAATCCATTATCGACTAAGCACTTTATCAAATTAAGGAAGGAGCTGACAATTGGATCACTTGAAGAGGCAAAGGAGGAAGGAAGAAATCATAGAGGAATTCGAATCGAGGAAGGGAATTGAAGAGAAACAAGAAAATGTGTATATAATAGCTACAATAAAGCATGCATGTATATTGGCTGATGTAATGCCGATGGCATTACGGTAAATAATGCAATGAATACAACTGCTATTAATAAATGTAGCAGCAGGGTTTGTAATAGTGAGTGTATTAGTAATAAAACTTCCATTCTTTACTCTTCACTATAAATTCTATCTTGGATGATTACATAAAGGATGATTATATGACAAAATAACCGCTAATATATGGTTATCTATTAGAAAAAATAGAAAACAACATTAGTATGACTGGGGCTATCAATGAGTATTCAAAAAAAATCTGAAATCCGTCTACATCCGTATCCAAAATATAAAAAATTATCAAATATCTGAAAAATGAATACAGATGCAGATATGAGTGTATTCGCATTTGATACTTATTCGTTCGGTTTTTATCAAGATTATAATTATTTTTTATGTATTTTAGTAGATAAATTGATTGTCATTTACTATTTTATCTAGGTAAAAAAAATTAAATATGTATAAAAATCAACATTTGCTATTTATAATTATTTTTCTTAATACCTATACGGTCATCCTATTTCGTAGCTCCTCCTCCCCCTATATAATCCAATCCCCACCTTTTGAATTTTTATTCCAACCCGTTCAAGTTATTTTCAGTGTTTTTCTCCACTACTTTGCTTATTTTTTCCGTACCTACCATATTCTTTTTTCTTTTGAAATTTTTTTCGTTTTAAAATTATCATTTTTCAACGTTATGATGTAATCTTTTGGCTTTTCTACTGCTTCCTCTTCCTCCCAACCCATAGCTTTATAGATAGACGAATGGACGGAAGTGCTCATTGATTATCCGTAGATTTCCTAACGGACAAAATTTGTTCCACCGGCGGGTTTTACGCGGCTGTAGCTGTAGAATACAACAACGCGATATAACCTCGTGTAACGACCCGGATTTTTTGATGTTTGATTTTGAATATTTAAATGGTTTAAATCTTGGATTTGGAAAATAAATTGATTTTTGAATATGAAGATTTTGGTTAAAATTATAGAATGAATTTAAATTTCAAATAAAGCGATTTATCGTGATATTGAAATGGTGAACAATTGAAATTTGAGTTGAGTAGGAATCGAAACGATTTTTTAATGTTGATATAAATTCTATTTGAATTAGAATTGAGTTAATAAGTTTTTAAAACTGAAATTTCAAGTGTTTTTGCCAATTTTTGAAATCGTCGATTTAATCGACGAACTAAAATAGCGATCCAGGGTGCAGTCTCGAAATTCGACGAAATTAGTTCTTGGATCCGTAATAGTGTATTATTATCGGATTTCAAATTTTGTAGCATTTGGATTTACCGTTTGGTCGTACGGGATAGAAACACGTTGAAATTAATATTGAAAATTTGATATTTTAATTGGGTTTAAAAAGTAATCTTCTCCATACGATCGAATTAAGCATCGGAACTTGTTCCATCGCATTTAGAATTGGGGCATAGCATTTGAAATGCCAGGCGGCACGCCTTTATAGGAGTTCGGGATTTCAAGTTATGTCATGCGAGATATTTTGAATATAAAATTAATATTAAAAATCAAGCATTAGAGCCAACCTAACCCCACCTCAGCGCCATCCTACATCTAAACGAAGCCGTCCTCCTTTCTTTAAAATTGCTTCCTTCTTCTCTTAACAAAAGAACTTCGAATAAAAAAAAGAAAATCACGTGATAAATCGCGAGCAAAGGAAGGCGGTTGGAACACGAGCATGGCGGCGAACAAGGGGAGGGCGGTGGCGAATAGTATTGTGCAACTTTAGGGCTTCACAATTGAGTCACGGTGGTCAACGAGCGCACGTGAGCTCACTGGTGGAGGTGCGTGGCCTGTCGTGGTCGTTCTAGGGTTTTAGGTCATGCGTGTTTTGCTTGGGGATGTCGCGACTTCCTCTTAGGTAGAGGCACGACGACTTGGGCACTGGGTTGGAGGTCAGGGCGATCTCTGGTGGCGACGTGGGAGCCTCTGAAGTCGTGTGGAGGTGATTTTGGCGAGGTAGCGGTGGAGGAAGTTCGACCATGGGTAGGTTGGTTTTGGGCAGCAAGCAGGCTCGATTGGGAAGGAGGGAAATTTTGAAATTTATTAATGTACTCTCTATAGTTAATGATGTAATTGAGTTTAGTTAATTATATTACTAAAAATCGAATGCTTATAAATATGATAACTAGTTCGTATGAGGTTCGATCGAAATGAAACAAGTCGAGTTTGGTTCGTAGCTGTGAAATCTACGCAATAGGATTGGTTTGGAGATTTTTGGAGTCAGCTAGGATTTTAGATTAAATTGAACGTCAGTTCAATTTAATTTAAAATCGGAACGATCATAAATTTAAAATCAAGGTGAGTAAATCTCACTTTTTTTGGATAACTGGTTTAATTTATAGTAATTAAAATTAATTATTGGTTAATTGAATGAATTTATATATTTATTAGTGAATGCTATATTATATAATATATATATATATATATTAGTATATATATTAGTAGTTGGGTTTATTTCCCGTCGTTGGAGCGGATGAGACACTATGCGCCCCCACATAATAGCGGATGACCCTATATTACCACAATATCCCGCCTCGAAGCAGAATTGGCATTTTATGTTATATAATATATGTGGATGTAGGGAAAAAGGTTGGAGAGATCCAATAGATTCCTCAAAAATATATTGATTGTTTCATATATAGTGATATATGTTGTGATTGAATAACCTATTATGGATTGTTGTGTGATTTGATATATTGGATGCTATAGCAGCACTGGCCCTGGTTTTTGGTATTTAAATACCATTAATAATATTTTTGAATGTTAAAAGAAGTCCAAAGGTGATTTTGGAAACAAAAATTATTTATATGCAAATTGGAATATTGAATAAGGAATTGTTTGGATTAAATAAAAGATTTGATTTTGGAAATATACTTAACTATTTCGTGAGGAGTTTTCAAAAATAAATATATTTTTGAAATTTACATATATACAAGGAAATTGAAAACAAAGGATTTTAATAATATTTCTTAAACTATAATTAAAAGTTGAAATCGAGTTTTTGAAGCGATTTAGAATTATTTAAAAAGGAATTGGGTTGGATAAAATGAATAAATAATTTAATTTGGATATTTATTTAACTATTTCGTAAAATGGTTTCAAATATGGTATTTTAAATTGAGAATTTTTAAACAATGGATTTAAATGAGATTTCTTAAAATAGAAAAAGGAAGTCGTAATCGAGTTTTGAATAGATTTGGAATTATAATTGGATTAATTGAAAAATAGATTTCCAAATGGAATTTTAAATGGAAATCGATTTATAAATGGATTTTGTAATATAAATATGTTATAAACTGGAAATGAGTTTATAGAATTTATAAACGATGCTTATAAGTAAAGTAAAGTAATTATCATTTGATAGATTGGGAATATAAATTCACAGTACGAATTTACATCAAGATATAGAATCGGGTTAGAAAGAAACAGTGGAATCTATTTTGGATTTTGAAAATAGTTGTGAAATAGGAAAGGTAAATCGATTTGTGATGAATCGAGAGAGATTTATAAATATAAAATTAGTTATATTGGAATTTTAAAAAAAATATTTTTATCAAGAAGTTAAGTTGTTTTAAAAAGGAATTGTTATTTAGTAAACTGTGTAGTTTAAAACTGTTTTAGTATTAAAATATTTCGAAAGCTGGTTTTCAAATATTTAATATCAATTGAAATAAATTCTGATTTTTATAATAGGCTTTGTAAAATCGATTAGTATTATTTAAAAAGGAATTGGAAACGAGTTATCGTTGATTATTTAAAATGTTTGATATTTTAAATAATTATTTAAACGTGTTTTGAAAATAAATTATTATACTTTAAAAATTACTTATCATATATATATATATATATATATATATATATATATATTTATAGTGTTTTGAAAATGATTGAAATGTGTTTATAAATACTCTCGAGATTTGTAAACCAAGTTATTTAATGGAAATGATTTATAAGAGGAATCTAAAAATGAATTTTGGAAACTTAAGAAAATTTTCCAAGCGTTCGATACGTAAACTTCGAAAAATGAATCGGAATTCATAAAGAAGTTATAAATTGTTGGATCGGATTTTAAATAAATAAAATCGATTTTGGAAATTGTAAAAGGGATTTATTAAAAATTCCAGAGATTTATGGAACGAGTTATAATGAGTTAAGAATTTACAAAAGAGGTTGTAAATGTTTTTTTTAAGTTGGTAATAAGGGAAATTTCCTTGTTTGGGAAATAACATAAAATCGATATAAGTTTAGGAAATATTTAAGTTGGTAATAAGGGAAATTTCCTTGTTTGGGAAATAACATAAAATCGATATAAGTTTATGAATATTTCCTAAGTGTTGAGAAGTAAGTGATTTTGAAATATATATATGCATACATACATATATATATATATATATATATATATATATTCCTAAGTGCTAGGGAAAAGAAAAATGTTTTGGAAATGTTGATTATGGCATGGGTATGTGGAAATATTTCACTAAGGGTTGAAATAAGATATGGTTTGAAAAATATCTTGTTATGGATATAAGTTTTGAAATGGTTTTTAAATATTGGAATACGGGAAGAGATTTGAATATATATCTTTGTAAAGATATTTTGAAGGATTTATAATATGGGCCTAATGACTATTTATGTGTGTAATTTGATAGTTAAATAACCGACTATCAAATCTGGCCAAATCCGTTAATCGTGTCGAAAAGACCGAGATCGGATTTAATTATCTAAAAACACTTCGATCTGATTTGTGCGTTACGAATTATGATACATCGAAGATAATGAAGATGGTAATCTTGGAGATTCGGTTTGTTTAGACTCGGAACAACTTGTATGGACGAATACTATCAGAACATCATCATTGGAGGGCGATGAGCATTTTAAGTGTAAACGTTCTTAAAAGGTAATCGTAGCCTCAAGCCACATCAACCGGGAATGACTAAAAAAGGGATGATGCAACAAGGCTATGTGTGTCGTTCCCATTAGGAGTTGATCATCACTCATCTAGAGTGGACATTTATCATCATTGCTATCTATCAGTTGTTGCGTTCGGGGCCCATTAGTGGTGATCATATTCGGTACTATCCAAGTTAGGGGTAGGCTGGTCTTGTGTTGGTAGGGGATCCAGGCGAGGTCATTGTATGGAATTCAATATCCACTACGAGCCTGTACAGTTTTGATTGTGCCCAACTATGCTGAAACGTGAGATGCAAGCATTTCAGCTATTTTATAGTTTACTTTCTTTAGACATTATTATAATATCATATGATTTTGATATAAAACATTTTTGATTATCGTAAGGTAAAAGCCCGTCGTATTTATATGTGATGCGGTCTTATGAGATACCTTTGTTTTCATAGGATTTTGATAATAGTAATAATTCAAATTGAGTGTGTTTCCTCACGTTGGTTTTCCAGACTGATTCGGGTGTTATTTTATTATAATACTCGGGTCAAACCGAATATTACAGATAAATGTTAGGATGCCAAGGAACACATGAGACGTGTTAGAGGAGTCTCGGGTGCATTCCACATATCTGATTATATCCCGCTGCGTGTATGCTGTATATTCAACACTTGTGAGGACAAGTTATTATAACTGTCCAAATTGATTTGTTGATTGTTGTAAGCTGATAATTGTACATATATTACATTTATAGTTCTCTTTATATTAAGATATGTTATTATATATTATATTTTGTTCCGCTGGGATTGTGAGATTTTGTGTTATTGTTCTGTTTTCTTCTATCTTCTTTTCTTCTTAATCCCTAATGATTTGTTTTCCATTCAGTTTGAGTTAGACACGTGTGATTTATTATCGACTCAAAGGTATGGAGATTCGGACCATTACACCCCGATTAGCCCCAAACACAGATGAAGAACAAATAGATAACCTAAAGCGTCTCCGGGGTGATTGGAACAAATTGCTAATGGTAGAAGACGGAGAATGGGATGCAGAGAATGATCGGCTTAATGTTTCCGAGGAATGGTGGAACGGTTCTGCATGCAGATATAGGAAGTACAGGATAAATGCGCCGATAAAATTCATTGAGTTGGATCAGCTATTTGGAGGTTGCATAGGAAAAGGCTCATGTAGGTATCAGATACCACCAACTCAGCTTTTCACTACTGCCGATACAGCTTTGTATGGCGGTTGGATGATTGCAGACCCACACCCATTCCACCCAGACATAGCAGACTGACTGAGTAGGACGGCTCAAGCAGACATGTGAGTGGACGGTAGTCTGTTTAGAATGACTGTTTCACCAATACTGTAGCACGTTGTTATTTTATTTTGTCTGTTGTTAGTCGTGTTTAGATGTGAGAGATTATAAATGTTTTTCGCAGTAAATATTCAATCTTGGATGTGGTAGAAAAACTCCCCAATGATGAGATATTGTCATTTATGAGTTATCATTTGAGTCTGTTCCTCGGTCATCGTTAGTTTGTTTGGTTTACTTTTCTGATTTGTTTGGTTTGTTAATATTTGAATTTAAAATTTATTGGCGTGGTTTAATGGAAAATCAAAGTTTGTATTGGTATGTTTTATTTGCAATTATTAAACGTATATTATACATAAATAATAATTAATTAACGGTATATGAATTAAATTAAAAAACATAAACTAACTATCCCGCCAAAATGTTCAGTTTCCGTTCGCTGCAAATGATATTCTATACACTGGAAGATTATCTAAGGATAGATTAACAGAATGTATATGGGAGGCTAAAACCTTAGGCGAGGCCATGAATATCAATTCCGTGATGGATTTACTTCAGCCCAAAAGACTCACAAGGACTTGAGATATAATTAATAAACAAGAATTATCCTCTTTTCAAAGGCAAAGATTTACTCGAAAAAAGGTAATGTTTTATCAAGTATCAACTAAAGGAAAAAACAATCATCTCTACAATTAATAAAGATATTTGACTGTAATAAATACGCTTTTCATGTGTCCATATTCTATTTGCTAAAGAGTTAAGCACAACCTGATTTCTAGCAGGAGCGTAAATATTTAAAAGAAAAGAAAAAATGGTGAAAAAATGATTTATTTTTTATGCTAACACTTGATAAACTAAACTATAGGCCATAAGTAGATCTGATGTGATGCAATACGAGATGTAACTAACTGACATACACATGATCAATTTTACTCAAGTCCTGAAATTGGTCAAAACAGTGGGTACCTTACAAAATGTTATTAAATCCGAAGTTGAACGTCCTTAAAACTTTGTTAAATATAAAAACTAATTTGTCATATACCATGAAGCTTAAGGCATCTATTTATAACTCTTTAAGTTGATCAATAATTTGCACGTTGCAAGAAGACGTGCATTTATAGACTCGAAATCGAATAGAGCGTTCAATTCCAGTCGATAGAAATTAAGAAACCAGTTAAAAGGTATGTGAAGATCATACGACGAGTAACCTGTGTATTATGGACTCTGCATCTTCTTCTACGTAACCCGCCTGCAAAAAACTGGGTCGGTAAAGATGGAGCAGACTAACAGTCTAACAGAAAACTAGTGATACTTTGACAATCATGGATTATACATAGAGTGAGGAACCTTGATTATAGTAATCTTCGATGTTGAAACATAACAATGTACACATACGAATATGCATTCAGAATGCACAATATGATAATTGAATGCAATTAACTCTTTATCAGCTTATTATTAGCAAAATCTCAAGAGTGGAAAACTATAATGTTTTTCTACTACATGAGAAACTAAGAAATTAGTAGACAACAAGTGACACCTGCACAAAAAGGAAGCATGTCCTTGCAATCAATGTCTTCCGTGTCCTTGTTACACTATATATGCGCACAAACCCAATGCAGTGAACCAAGTCCAAGGTGGCTAGAGAGGCAGGAGAAAGCTCAGAATTCATCACCAAGAGCTACTCAAAATACAACAAGAACAAGCTGCAACATCAAACACCCTGCATGTTTGTGCATAGCGTACAACATGCAAAAAAAGATACAAGCTGGTAGCAAGTCAACAAAGGAATAGAACCTCATGGTACTTATTGATAATCACAAGATGGGTCTTCACCAAGCTGTGGATCACCCACTAACTTCGCCTTCCTCTTTTTGGGAGAAAAATTCTCTCTAATCAAAGTGAGTTTGGATAGATATGTTCTTTCTGTTTGCGAGATCAATACAAGAATTTAAACCATTCAAAACTTTTGTCGTCTTCAAAATCATAAGCTAACATGAACCATCAAAAATATTTTATATTAACTATCGGTTTAAAATGTAATTTTAAAGTGGATAAATGTTTTGAAATGATTTAATTTTCTGTGAAAATGATCTCCCTAAAAAGTGTAACTTATCCACGTAAATTTACTTCTATTTGATTTATTTTTTGCATTGAGAGATGAAAGAGGATGAAAGGTGGATTTAAAGGATGCCGGATTCGACTCTTTCAAAGTTCACTACCAAGGGTTTCCTTAAAGGCCTCGACGCTACAACACTTTTTTGGGAATAAAATGATACGCAACTAATACTTTACAAGTAAACAAGAGTTGTTGAAAATAAAAGCTTCCGGTACCACAAGGGATGAGTGAATACAAAGGAAAACATTAAACTTACCATAATTTTTGTGGTTAGCAAATACCCCAAAAGAGAGGGATTCGTGGAAGGATCACGTGGAATCTATACGTAGACTCTCTATATCTGTTCTCTTTTTACATGCTCTTATGCGTCACACACATCTAGACCATTGATTTTTCATGAACAACCATTCATATGATATTGTGCGTTCCGCTGATTTATTATTTTGTTGTGATGAATGGCTGTGATTTCTTGTGACACATGGTACCATAAAAATTGTGCATCGTATAACATTACTCAATACAATATACTTCGCATGTACTAGATAAATGGTAGTATGAAGCAACAAAATAAAAAAAGTTATTCAATGCCCCTGAAAAATCAAGTGTAACGTTTAATTTCCAGGTATATAAATAAATGAATGTTCTTATAGATGAAAAATGATTTTCTTAGGATTTATTTATATTGCAATTATTCAACACCACTAAAATTACAATAATAGATCATACTCTTCCGTAAAAATCTTTGATATACACGTTTTATTAACATAAAAATTAAAGACAATTACGTATATGGACAAACTTCGAAAAAAATTTGACTGAAGGATACTAAATTTCATTTTTGAGCTAAAAGACAAACTTTGAAAAAAAATTAGACTAAAATACAGTTCTAGTTACAACTACCATTATATTCAGTTTTTACACTATACAAAATGCTAGTTATAACTAGCATTATATTCAGTTTTACACTGTACAAAATGCTAGTTATATTTAGCATTTTTCTTCGGTCTAATTTTTTTCAAAATTTGTCCTCGGTCTAAAAATAAAACTTATTGTACTTTAACCTAATTTTTTTCAATAATTTGTCCTTGTGCCTATTCTCCACCAAATTAAATTCAAATGTATAAAATGCAAAAATAGCAAAGTATATGGCGGCAGAATATCATTTTACAATTTACAATAATGCCAATAAAACACGTTCCGCTCTTGACCTTTTCTTCACTAGGTTTGGTCGTATTTGACTGGATAGGCAGTTAGAATGTCGAGAAAGCACATGCTCCTGAGTTTTAATATGCGTTGGTTCTGATTGGTCACAAAACCAGCCAAAACCAATATAGCGTAACTTCAGTTGTATTTCTAACTCCTCCGATCGGAGAATTTTTGGAGTTTGTCGAATTCTATTCCAATTGTGCCCACATAAATATATTTTAAACCAAGCCGAAATCAATTTTTCTGAAGCCAAAAAAACGTGGATCTTGTCTTATCGCGATTTCCCTAAAAACGTGAATTTGTCTCATCGCGGTTTACGTGGATCTTGTATCATCGCGGTTTCCCTAAACTTTCTCCTTTTATTTCGCGCATCAAAGATTCCAAATTCAAATCTATTATGATTTTCAAATTCTAAAATTTCAATTTCTAATCGACAATTTTGAATGCTTTGATTAATATTTAAATTTGAAATTCATATTTCAGACTGAAATCTCAATTTATTCTTTTCCAACATATTATCACTTAATGTTTAAGTAATATTAACAAAAATATAAAATGTATATTTCTTATCAAAGTTATACAATCGAACGGTCGGTTTCTCCACAGTTGTGCGGTTATAATAGTATATCTCAACAACACTCATCTATTTACACACAAAGAAAAAAATCCTGCGTGCGCGCGCGTTAACATTGTGATTTCAGATTTTTTTTTTTTCCTCATTTTTCTTTTCATATAATATTACCATTAACCGAAACTAATTTAATAGTACTTTCAATTTTATCAATTAGTTTTGAACTGAGCACGTACTGATTGGTCATAAAAACACCTTACAAAAACTGTCAAAACCAGTACTTTCATTTACAGCCACAACCGTTGCTTCCAAAGTCCCTCGTTACCGCTGTTACAAAACTCAAGAGGCCAAGAAACTAATTCCTCACAGACAAAGCGAGTACTATTATTATACATTTAAGCCCAATCGAGTATATCATAAGTCAGAATATGTTTGCATCCATGCTCCAAAGTATACAAAAAATGCCGAGAAACCCAAAAATGTAACATTAAAGATATCAAAATAGCATATGTTCATAACATAGTAAGCACGCTATCAAACTGAAGAGAAAAAAAGAGTTGACCATTCACAATAATGGTAAGAAACTTGGTTGTGTAACCAAATGACCTTGCATTTGGGGTATGTGTCCATGCATATGTATGTGGGTATGTGTTCATGTATATATACACACATACGTACACACACATATACACAACACACACATACATACATAATTATATATGTGTGTGCGAGCGTGCGTGCATACACACATATATATACATATATGTGTGTACAAAAATTTACCTTGACAAAAAGACCGAGATCAGTCAAGTTTTCAACTGAGATAGACAATTAAATGGCTTTGCAGCCAAAACTTAAGAGCATTGCCAATAGTGAGTCAACAAAATTTGTCATGAAGTTCCATTTTTCCAAAGACGGGATTAATTAGAACCTGATGCAAGTTCAATACTTGATTTACCCAGCATGCATGCATATCCCATGCAATTTGATTTGGTGTTGCTCCCTGTGAACAATTTGTTACTGCTTCTGAATCATCTTTTAATATTAAATTCATGCTCAAGTTAAAATCTTTATCGCTAGATTGCGCACTGCAATTGGAATTACCAATCACCAAACATTTGCCTATGTGCATGCTTCTCTTTCAAACAATTGCCTCAAGCACTCCCCTTCTCTTCCATCTCTTTCCTTATCGACAATAATTTGCATTCATCTCCTAATTTCATGTATGCGTTAATCATTAATCTATACATACCATCATCTGGTACAAAATTTTCTTCTGCCATTTGACTTAACAAGTCCCTGATTTCTTTATCCCTTTCTTCAGCAATCATTGCACTAATTAAAATATGGTATGTGATTATGGTGGATCTTAACCCTAAACTCCTCATCTCTTCATGTAATTTTAAAGCTTTATTGATATTTCTTGCTCTACAATATCCACCAATTAATATGTTATATGTTATCACACTAGGTTTAATACCGACATTACCAATCTTAAGCATAAATTCTTCTGCCTCGTGTAACATTCCACTTCTACATAAACCTTTAACTAAAGAGTTATATGTCACAATACTCGGAGAAAGCCCTCTTTTCAGCATATCACATAATAACACATAAGCATGTTGTTGATTTCCAATTGAAACATATGCATCTATAATTATACCATAGGTTTGGGAATTCGGTGAGATACCTCGCATTATCATTTCTTGGAAAAGGACTTCAGCTTCACTGATTCTCCCATTTTCGCATAATGCATTCATAAGAGAACCATATGTTATAATATTCGCCTGGAACCCAACCTTTTCCATATTATCAAGAACTTCGAAACACTTGTTTATTTTGTTAATGTGTCCATATCCATCAATCAAGCAATTGAAAGTTTCTAAACTTGGAGCAACGTGGTTTTCAGTCATACTGATAAACAGTCTTTCTGCCTCAGTCATCATTTCCATTTTACACAACCCATTAATAAGCGAATTGTAAGTAAACGTATCAGGTTTTAACCCAAACAAACTCATATGTTGCATCAACTTGCATGCCTTATCAATGTCTTTTACTCGACAGTATCCATCAATGATCGTGTTATAAATAACATTGGTCGGAGACATTCCTTTCTTCACTAACGTCTCTAACAACTCTTCGGCCTTAGAGACATTGCCTTCTTTACAAAGAAAGCTAAGCAAAACGCTACATGCATAATCATTGATCTCGAATTCATTCCTCATTGCATCCTCAAACAATTTGACCGCAGCTGTTATATCTCCATTTCTCGAAAGCCCATCAAACAATATACTAAATGTATAACCATTAGGTGCGATATGATTCGACTTCATTGTTTCAAACAAACTCATACCCTCTTCTACTTTTCCTACTCTACAAAGTCCCTGCATCAAACAATTATAAGTAGTCACGTTCAATTTCTTCCCACCATTCAACATGCTACCTTTAATTTTAATTGCAGCATCCAAGTTTCCATTTTTACAATATCCATCAATCATACTATTATAAGTCACTTCGCTTGGAACAATTCCTCTAACAACCATTTCATCAAACAGCTTCTCTGCACAATCTCCCCTCCTTTCTTTCCACAGACCCGCTATCAAAACATTGTAAGTAAACTTATCAGGAATAATTCTGTCTCTCTCCTCCATTTCCTTCATCAAGTTCAAAGCTTTGTCAAAATCACCACACTTAACTAACGACTGAATTGCCTTATTATAACCAAAAACATCAAATTTAACCCCATGAGACTTAATTTTCGAAAACAGCAAATGGACATCTACGTATTGCCGAAATGAGACGAGGGTTTCAAGTACTAGATTGATGGAAGGGAGAGAAGGTAACGGGTGTTGATTTCTGATGATGTGAGACAAAATATCAAGAGCTGGGTTCGGAAACTTGAGTTGTGCGCAACAAGTCAGTAGTGCTGAGCTTAAGTTAAATGATAAAGAAGGAGAATCAATTGAAATGGATCGATACAAATCCAGTGGCGATTTGAATTTGGGATGTTTGTTTATGATTTGAGACTTGGTTAGTGTTACAGCGCGCTGAAAATTGTTGTTTTGCAGGAGAAAAATTAGGCTTTTGATGGGTTCTTGATTCATTTTGAGGGCATCGGAGGAGGAAATTTTGGATTTCGTCATGTTTAAAGGAACGATGCGGGTGTAACCGAGCGAAATTCCGTAAATCTCTGTTAACAGTTTGTTTGTAGCTCAAAGTCGGACCCCAAACTTTCAAAAATTGTTATTTATAGTTTTATATATTTGACGTGACGCTCTTTTGGTATAGTATGAAAAATGGAATTAGAAAAAAAACAAACTTTGAAATTTTTTTAAGCCGAAGGAAAATCAGCTTTCATTTTGGTGCTGAAGGACAAACTTTGAAAACAATGTAGTTTGAAAGGCAATGATGGTATAATTACACAAAATAAAAATTATATTCATTTTTTACATTATGCAAAATGCTAGTTATAACTAGCATTATATTCAGTTTTACACTATACAAAATGCTAAGTATAATTAACATTGTCTTTCAGCCTAATTTTTTTTCAAACTTTGTCCTTCAGCACAAAAATTAAACTTGTTGTCCTTCAGCCTAATTTTTTCTCTCAAAGTGTGTCCTTGTGCCTATTTTCCATAGCATGAGATACCAAAAATGCTTCTTTATATATACGAGTATTACGGTACGCGTTTCGCGCTTGAATTGATTTTTTATAAATTGTATATGTTTAAATTAAAAAAAATTTATCAAATGATATTAAGATTTGTATATTTGTAAAGAAGTACTCTGAATTTGTAAATGAAGTTTAATTTTAAATTCTAGTTTTAGGAGTATTTTGAATTTATAAAGCATGTTTGATTATTAGATCCTGCTTTTAAAGACGTTTGAATTTGTAGAATAAGTTTAATATTATATCCTACTTTTAAGTGATTAAAATTTAATAATATATAGAGAGACGTTTTGGGTAGTTCACGTTAATACCAAAAAAGTGTGACACCAAAGCTACTACAACTACTAATAAAGAGTATTAAAATTTAGTATCGCCTAAAAGCAGGATAAATTTTTACTAAGTGTTAATATCACTTAAAAATAAGATCTAGCAAATAAACTACTTTACAAATTTATTTTTTATTAACTAATAATATAAATAAAAATTTAAGCTCACAAGAAATTAGATATTATAACATAGAAACAAAATTTCAAATTATCTACGTATATATGTCGAAATCATTTTTTTAACGTATTAAATAAATACAATTTGTAGAAAAACAATTCGGTATTCTTCATCACGCGCGAAGCGCGTGCCGTAATGCTTGTCTTTAATAATAGTTGTAATTCTTTTGGTGTTGCATTTTTTTGGTATCAAAATGAACTACCAAAAATTCCCCTCTACACATATTATTAAATATTAATACCATCTGGCAAATAAGTTTTCTTTACCAATTTAAAACATTTCTCTACGGATATTATCAAAATCTTAATGTCACTTAAAAATAGGATTTAACAAATTAACCTTTTTAAAGTCGTTTTTTTATTAATTAATAGCGGAAATAAAAATTCAACTGAAAAAAATTAAATTCGTTCTTTATTAATTAATAATAGAAATAAAAATTCGAACTAACAAAAAAAAATCAGATGTTGCAATTTAGAAAGAAAAATTAAAACTAACTCCATGTCATTTTAACGCAAAAATGTGATTAAATATTTCTGCAAAATATTTTTTTTTCAAACAAGTTAAACATATAAAGTTTGTGAAAAAACAATTCACGCGCAAAGAGCGTCTCATCATCACATGCGAAGAGCGTGTCATGCCGCTCGTCCTACGAAATAGTATAATAAGGGGAAATCGGGGAAAAAATATAATTTGATTGTGCACCCTCCGAGAACAAGAAAAAAGCTACATGTCCCTCTTTTTGATGTTGTTATAAGAAAAGTTCTTGCAGAAATGGATGTAAATTTGATCACTGTTTTTGAAAAATAGAAAATGTAAGATGCCTTGCACTTTTCTGACGGAAAATGCAAGGTAACTTACGCTTTTCTAATTTAAATTCTGTGTCGTTCTATTTCTGCATTTATTATTCTTCTATTATCTGTGCTGCTATTATTCCGTGATCTGTGTTGAAATTATTTTATAAGCTTCCGCAATTAATTTTTATAATTAATAGTATCACCCTATTCACCCCTCCTCTAGGGTGAAATCGATCCTACAAGTGGTATCAGAGCTAGGTACAAAAGCCATTTTTGTTTTAAAAATTTGATTTTTTGAAAAACTAATTTTTGCTTTAAAAAATTTGAATTTTTAAAATGGCTACTTTTGCTGAGGGTCGTTCCAGTATTATTCCTTCTATTTTCGATGGAACAGATTTTTTGAATTGGAAATTGAAAATGGAATTTTATTTAAAATCTGTCAATGTTAAATGTTGGGATATTATTGAAAATGGGTGTGATATAACAGATAAGAAAATTATCTCGATTAATGCTCTAGCTATGCATATATTATATTCTCATATTAATCAAGATAATTTTAATTTCATCGTGAAAATGCGCAGGAAATCTGGAATACTTTTAATGTAATATATGGTGCAAAAGTCAGCAGTAATGAGAAATCTTCCACAACCAACTCAGTTAAAGAAATTTGCTGAACAGGATTGGAAAAAGGCAGTTGTGATGAGGATAATGATGATGAAACAGCTGAGATGGCACTACTAATAAAGAGATTCAAAAAATGGAACCACAAATACGGAAATCCAGCTCCAAATCAACAATTGATAAGCAGAATAATCAAAGCACTAGACAATTCAGAAGAACACAGGATCATCTGTCTTAAGTGCAACCAACCCGGACACATCAAGCCCAATTGTCCTCGACTTCAACACGGCCAAGAAAAGAAATTAAAAAGGAAAATTTTTGCAGCCACATGGAATGCAATTGTTAAAGATAATCTAAGTGCTAGCAGTGAGAGTGAGAAAGCAGATATATGCCTCCAAGGGAATATAACTGATAGCGACGATAACAAGCTAAGCGAGGTATCAAAACTTACTCACTCTGAATTACTTATTTATTTTCACAAAGTAAATGGCTGTTTTGAACGACTTAGGGAGAAATATGCCAAACTTGAATCACAAAAAGATACTTTGATAGAATTAAATGAACAACTTGACCAATTAATTAAAAACTATCAGGATCCCTAAGTGTGATAAGTGTCCAACATTCAAAGAAAAGATTAAAAAATCAGAAAACATAATTAAAACGCTTGAAAATGAAATTCTGATTTTGAAAGAAAGTGAAAATACAAGAAGAGAAAATTCTATTAAAAGGTGCACACAATTATTAAACGAAAATGAATCTCTCAAAACACAAGTCCAACAATTGTCAACGACTTTAGATAAATTTTCCAAAAGTGAAAAATTGTTGAATATGCTATTAGGAAAACAAACTGTTAATACAGTTAGACAAGGACTTGGGTATAATCAATCTAAAAATGTTAGAAATGAGATTAATTAAGAAAATTCAATGTGCACAATTTGTAGAAAATTTGGACACAATCAAAATAGTTGTTGGTATAGACCCAAACACGTGAAAACTATGTCAATTTGGGTTCCAAAAGGCACAAATATAAAATCTCTGAAAGTTAAATAAATTTGTGTGCCGAAAGGAACATATATAAATAGTTAAGGGTCTCCACAAATTTATTTTTCAAAATCAATTGCCACTAACAACCATGGACCTATAAAAACAAATAGGTCACAAAAATCTTTCATCGTGTAGGTGTGGTGGCAGGCTAAGAAACAACAATAGTGTTACTTGGATTCTGGCTGTTCCAAGGACACAAGAGCGTCAAAGCAAAGTTTCTTAGCCTAGTATAAAGGTGACAGAATCACAATGGACAACAACGAAAAATATTGTAAAGGTAAAACAGGTAATGGTATATTTATTTGAACGATATATCAAATGTGATAATCTACACCGTAATCTAAGTTAAATCAGCCAATTATGAGATGATGAAATAATGATGATTTTGATTCTGACTTATTCAAAATTGTTGGCCAATTATATTCTTATGCCAAAAAACACTATAAAAATCTCTAGATTCTTTGAATTACTTCATATATATTAGTTTGGATTAAAAATAGTGTTTCGTTGGATGATAATACATTTGGTTATAATACGGCTAACTCTATATTCACGGTTTCTGATTATTTATATGGCTTAAATTCAAATTCAAGAGAATGTCATTTAAAATGCTATTAAAATTGAGTTTGAAATTTTTGGTGCACACTTCATGGTCTATCAAATTCAATTAGTGATAATTTTGAGTGAAAAAGAAATTCAGATGCAGATTACACTGGTAACCTAGTTGATAGAAAAATTACTAGTGAAGCGTGATTTGCTGAGACATTTAGTAACTGCATCGTTTTTCAAAGAAAATATCTGCATATTTTTCATTTCAAATAATTTTCAAATAGCAGAAAATTTTCTTATAAAACCCCTTCTACAAAATCATTTTTGACCTTGTTTTCAGATTGGTCATTTTTAAAAAAATTGATTTAATAATTATTTTTGAATTTGATTTTAAATGATTACATTAACTGATCTGACTCCCTAATGATTATCGAAAAGATGAATTGTGATTGAAAAAGTGACGAGTGTTAATATTAATCGTACATTATAACTCGAGATGGTATAATTAGTAAATTTCTTTAGAAATTTAACCAAGAGTTATAAAACTTTTTGTTGGTAAAAATTCAATGACCATCTCTATTTCTATCATATTTCTAACGACCATCACTCATCAAAATTATATATAGTTTGTCGATATGTGGTACTTTAAACAGGAATCATTCGTTTTTCATTTTATATTTCTTTTTAAAAAATAAAAATAAATAAATAAATAAATAAACACCAAAGTATTCACTCTCATTTAAAAGTCCTTACGGTTATGCATGAGTGAATTACTTGGAATTTGTTATGTGCTTCCATGCTCATTTAAAAGTCCTCACGGTTATGCATGTATGGAACGCATATCAAAATTGATTTTTAAAATAAGCAAGTTGATTCTAATCCCACTTAAAAGTCCTCACGGTTATGCGTGGTTAGAAGATACTTGAATTCATTTTTCTAAAAATAAAATTGGAATACTACTAATCTCATTTAAAAGTCATAACGGTTATGCATGGTTAGTAGATATTCAAATTCCTGATATAAATATACCATAAATAGACACAACTGTATGGTTTTATATGATGACATCATTCCCATCATTTTAAAAGTGGAATATGCGCCTAACAAATATTTATGATTTTCATTCGATTTTTTATTAAAATTTAATATTTATATTCAATTGAGTTTTAATGTTGAATTAATATCGATCACTTTATCTCTATTTTCTCTAACACTATTACTCTTTTGTTGATAACAAAAGGAGGAGAGAAAAGTTAATATTTTGTCAAATAAAATCAAACAAAGGTCAAATATTTTCCATTTGCATCTAGGCTCATTTGCATATTTTTAATTGTATGCATATATGTTGGGGGAGCTTTGTGTAGAGAGGAAACTTTTAAATAGGGGGAGCAATTAGAGTATATCAACGATCAAATACATTTAACATATTCAAAATCTTAAATATATGTTTGTTATCATCAAAAGGGGGAGATTGTTGAATATGCGATTATATGATTTTTGTTTGATGATAATAAACATATATATATATATATTCGTGTAAATGTATCTGTTAATGTACTATTTTATTTTTCATAAATTAAATAAATATTTGCTGAATAAAAATAAATAACGCAGAATTTGAATTCAAACAGAATTGTTTTATTCTAACAAATATTTATTACAATCTTTGAACAGTACTTCAAGCTCTCACTATATACACAACTTTAATTACAATACAATTTTGATTACATCACGATTCACGTTTACAAATGTCCTCACTACATATCGCTCATTCACTCATATTTTATCTTCAACTTCATTCCAAATTGAATCCAGCATCTGAGCAATCTGCAAAAACAAATATTGAAGCAATAAAATTGAATAGGAAATATTTTTGCAGTATAAAACAAAATATGGATTTTGAAAATAATATTTTCTTCAGTTATTTGGGTTGTTCGTCATCATTTAATTTTCAATTCATCATACACGAACAACTTGTGACATACACAGTGTATCACTGTATATGCCACAAGGCCGTGCACACCGATATATACACTTGATAAATTTACAGGGGCAGGTGAGCACAGGTCAAAGTGCAATAAAATGATGTCACAACTTTCAGCACGAGGTCAAATCCGAGCTACAAGCTGGATTCAACACAGGTGCAAGTTCATGAAAATGGTCAAGACAACTAAAACAAGCCTCGACCATAAATCCAAATGTACAAAACCAGGCAGCAAGCATACATGCAACTTGAACTTCTCACTGAATACATGAAACCAACACAGTCCAACTAAATATGCAAAGGTCAAGTCACTGCTATCATGACTCAACTCAACTGCAAGATCAAACCAACATACCAGCAACCAAAACATACTTGAACAAAGATCAAGCTACAACATGGCAAGAATGCAACTGATCAGAGGTGGGAACTTGGAGCATCAGACCAAACAGTGCACACCGGCTATAAATAAACATACATGAACACATATATAGGCAGTGAATATGTGAAAATCATACTAAAGGTACAAACCAGAATAGCATATAAAGGAATAACAACAATGCACAAAGGACACAGGTCTGAAACTCCAAGACAAGCAAAACTCAAACCCGAGGCAACAATGGCTTACAAAGGAAACCCAAATGTGCAAGTCTAAAACATTGAAGGATATGAATGCAAGAAATACAACTCGAAGCAACAAACACAAAGCTAACAGCATTCAGATGTCCAAATTTTTACAACTATATACGAGTACATACAGTACAGTATTGTCATGCAATATATGCTACAGGATGATCAAACTCACAGCAACATGACAATGCAGACTCGAGTACACAATGAAGACTACAAGTACAAGTCTAGTTAAACAAAGAGCAAGGCTCAGTGCAGAAGCAAATGGCACCAAACCAACCATGACTCAACTCCAATGCAAGACCAGTGAATTGAAATGGATCGAGCTGAAAGTGCGGTGTGTATACGATTATATGTGCTAATATAGTACACACGGATCGTGTAATATGGACTATAATATAAATGCGGAAAATAGATGATAGTAGCAAAGTAAAAATAAAAATAGAAAAATCACACCAGAGATTTTTATACTGGTTCGGAGCACCGTCCTACGTCCAGTCCCAGACTTCTATCTGGATTTTCACTATTAACAACCTCGCTTCACCCGGAGGAACAGGTTTACAACACCCGAGCAACCGAACGGGATTTCACGCCTCTAATACACTGAGGACTTCAACACTTGCCTCTTACAACACAGAGGACTTCAACAAAAGAAAAAATACAATTGTTGTTGACAACTTGTGCTCTTGAAAACACTGATTTGTCACTAGTAGTACACCCTTCCTATAATCTTATCCTCAAAGTATGCGAATGATGTTTTGAAAAGATTAAGGAAAGTATATTACTTATTGAATCAAAAGATATGAAATAGTTTCAATGATTCAATAAATAATCGAGAGCTTTTAGAATGCAGGAGTATGTAGAAAGTAAGATCAGAGATTAGATTAAAAAGCATATAAAATCATGTTGTTTTAATCAACGAATTAGATGAGTTTATATAGATAAGAATGGTTGTAACTCTTTGTGAGCAGTTGCCATTAAGAGATATGATCTTTGGTGAAAGGTAAGAGATGCAACCTTTGGAGAAAAGAAGTGTCTTTTGGAAAAATTGCATTCTGTTTAAAAACGGTCGACAGGTTAAAAAGTGACCAGTAGACAGGAATTTAAATATATATACGTTATGTGCATGTGTGCACGTTCAGTGTGCAAATTATGCAGGAACGGTCGACCGCTTATATTGTGACCTGTCGACCGGTCCCTGTAAAGTTGCACACTGAATGTGCAACTACATTCTTATCGTATATATATTAATTTTCTTGAAAATGCATGATTATTTGAGGATAGATTTTAACAAGTTTATCACTATTATAATATCAAATAATCAACCTACAATCTAGAGTACCATATGTAGCTATGACCTTGTTTTGTCGATTGCCTTTAGTTATTTGTCAGAAATCAAAACCTTCATAAAACTTGTGACTCAACATTCTCCCCCTTTTTGATTGATGACAATATATATCTGCAAATCTGAATCTCCCCCTGAATATGTGATCTCTCTCTTTGAATTCTTATATATGTACGTTCCTGCAAACAATTGTTAGCCCTTTCTCCCCCTTTGTCATCGACAAAAAGGAGTAACGGATACTAGAATAGTAGAATTAATATGATATGCATAGCAAAATAAAACATTAACACATCCGAAACATAACAGAGTATAATACAGACCATAATGTCAAACGAAAAATAAGAATAACGACACTATTTAGTACAAGTGTCGATGAATGTTTTTAAAGTGCTAAACCATAATAGAATCTAAGATGAAGCAGATCGTATTTCCTCTTCATCATCATCGTCGTCGTCGTCATCATCATCATCTTCTTCTTCTCCCTCATCATTGTTCCCTCTAGATGATTCTCTATGTCCATGACCACTCATACCAGTAGACTCGTCAGATGATGTCCAGGTGAAAACAGGAGCAGCAGGACGTTTTCTTGGGTCTTGTGCTTGAACAGAGGTGGATGTGGAACATGATATAGCATCCCATAGCATACCAAAGAATGACTTGACCTTATTGAAGCGCTTATCAATTTTAGAGTCCATGCGCTTGAGACGTGATTCAAGCAAAAATTGGTTACGCGCAATTGTTTCAAGTGATTCTTTTGTGGATGATTTTGATTTTAATAGTTTTACTTCATCGGAACGAGGACGAGAGGAAGTTGCTTTTTGTTTTCTTGGTCCTCTTTGTTGCCATTCTTCAAAAGACATAATCTCAAGATAAGGTGGAGGAAGCTTCATTCGTTTGATGGTTATGGAATCAATGCATTTTGGTTTTGAGGTTGCAGAATCAGGAGGATTTACCCCACAAGCTAACAAAAGTCGCATGATATATTCATTGTAGAAAAAATGAGGCTGTGTAGAGTTATTTACCTTGAGAATTTCATCAAAAAGCATGTGTACCCAATTGATTTGGATTTCACCATAAATAGCATAGAGTGCCTTGAAGTTTTCTTTATATACTGCATCATAATTTCCAAGTCTAGGAAAAAGAGAATGCATCAAAACACGATGAAGTAGTCTGGCTGTCGGTCGAAGTCCAATAGACTTTGTGCCATCACTATTGTCTTTTATGAACTGATGACTGGTACTATTTCGAGTGAAGACTTCGCAGAAGGTAGATGAAAACTCATCGCCTCGATTTGGTATACCAAGTATAGAGGCAATTCTAGCATGAGTAAGGAAAATTTGCTTGCCACAGACCACAGACCAGATGACTCCGTTTGGATTATCAGGTTGATACTCATCGAGATTCATGTTGGCGTAAAACAATTTGATCATCAAATGATTTATCTCCACATTATTTTCTGAAAAATCTATCAATGGAGTAATGTTGGAATTATTGGCTAACCTCCGAACTCCATAAGCCGTGAAATCATCAAATTTGATGAAAGAGCCTGGATGAAACTTGTAATTTGTCATCTGATTCCATCTTGTTACAGCAATTGGACTTTGAAGCCACTTTTTGGCGGAGATGCTCAGAGATGAAGTTTCAGAGGTTGTTCCTTTCTTAGATTTCTTTTGAGGAGGAGCCATTGTTGGAAGATTTGAGATTTGGGAATTGAAAATAGGAAACTAGGGTTTGTGATTTTGGGAAAAAATAACAGATTGAGGCAAAAGAAAAGGAGGGTTGAAAGAAAAGGACGCATGGATATATATATATATAAAAATTGAAAATACGTCAACCGGTCGACCTATGAAATATGGCCGGTCGACCGTTTTCAACCAGGGAGCAAACGGTCGACCGGCTATAACCGGGGCGGTCGACCGGTTTTGGTCTGCTGAGTAATAACATGTTATTATGCAATTTTTTATAATATATCAACCTATATATATTATATTTCATTCTTAATACAAAATATAACCGTTATTACACAAGTGATAGATAAAGATATAATAACTATATATAAATCTAATGAGAAGGTTCGTCATTAGAATTAACGTTGTTTCCTTCAATACGTTTTGACCATGGACTCCATTGTTTCTGAGCTCCTTCATTCTTCTCATAGTTCCGATCCCACGAGTTAGGTCTTTTAGATGTTGATGGCCTAGACGGCATTGGTTCATGCACGTCATGCTTGTTGGAACCGCAGAAAAATGTTGCCAACTTTTCTAAAACGGATAATCGTGCCGATGTCCGTTGTTGCTCGTGATAAAGTTGACTTTGCCCATAATGGAGCTGTCTCTGAAGGTCTATCTGATGTTTCTGATAGTGGTGTATCTCATCGATTTGTGCTTTGGTACGAGGAGAATAGAACAGTGTCCTCTTCACTCGTTTTGAATTTGGAGTTTTATCAGACATACAAGAGCATTGATGATGACAACTTGGTTTTTGTTTTGGTGTTGTAGGAGAATAATATTCCTCCGACTCAGAACTCGTAATAGAAATATATGATTCTTGAGCACATTTATCACAAATGTGAGCCATAGGGAATGTTGAATAGAATATTATGGTTAGATAAAAAAAAAGATGAACAAGATATGAAATTTTTGCAAGCTTATATACAAGTTTCTTATGTATAAACCTATGGATGTGAGTTAATGGAAAATTTTAACCAAGAAAACATAAGCAGAAATTTTATTTTAACTCTAAAAATAGCTCTCCTTTTTTAAAACTGAAATTATAAAATAAGAAAGGAAAGGACGATCACTAAAAGAAAAGAATGAAAATATGAGTAAAGAGAATTAACCATTAAATCAAGCAGTGGCTTATATTTAATGTAAAAAAAAATAGTTTATGCAAAAGTTATGGTTAAAGAATAACTAAAAAGAAGACGTTCTTTAGAAATTACTTAGTCAAGATTTTTTCTTGAAATTAAACCAAGCTCTCTTCGTAATCTAATAAAATTAGATTCGAGCAGAGGCTTAGTAAAAATGTCCGCTAATTGATTGTCAGTATGGACATATTCAAGACATATATTTCCTTTGTCAATATTATCTCGAAGGAAATGATGACGGATATCAATGTGTTTGGTTCTAGAGTGATTTACTGGATTTTTAGAGAGATTTATAGCACTGGTGTTATCACAGTATATAATAGAATTTGATAAATGAATATCAAAATCTTGAAGTGTTTGTTGCATATATAGTACTTGAGTACAAGCGAGAGCTGCTGATATATATTCAGCTTCACATGTTGATAGTGAAACACAATTCTGTTTCTTACTGAACCAGGACACAAGTGATTTTCCAATAAAATGGCACGTACCACTTGTACTTTTTCTATCCGTTCGTGAGCCACCGAAATCAGCATCACTATATGATACTAATTCAAATGGACATTCTTTTGGATAAAAAAGACCGAAATCTTTGGTATTATTAAGATAACGAATTATACGTTTCACTGCTCGTAGATGTGATTCCTTTGGATCGGCTTGAAAACGAGCACATAAACAAACACTCATTATTATATCTGGACGACTAGCTGTAAGATAAAGAAGAGAACCAATCATGCTTCGATATAATTTCGGGTCAACATTCTTACCACTTTCATCTTTTTCAAGATGTGTAGTTGTACTCATAGGAGTTGGTTTACCAGATGTATTTTCTAATCCGTAGCGTTTGATAAGGTTTTCACAGTATTTTTCTTGATTGATAAAAATACCGTTTGAAAGTTGCTTTATTTGAAGTCCAAGAAAATAAGATAGTTCTCCCATATGAGACATTTCGAATTCTTTGGTCATAATACTTGCAAATTCCTTGCAGAGTTTATCGTTTGTTGAACCAAAGATGATATCGTCTACATATATCTGGATAACTAGAATATCTTTTCGAGAATGTTTAATAAACAAAGTTTGATCGACTTTGCCTATTTGAAATCCTGAGTTAATAAGATAGCTACGTAGTCGTTCATACCAAGCACGAGGTGCTTGTTTTAAACCATACAGAGCTTTCTTAAGTTTGAACACATGGTCAGGAAATTTTTCATGTACGAACAAAGGAGGTTGTTCGACATAGACATTCTCTTTGATAAATCCATTGAGAAAAGCACTTTTGACATCCATCTGATAAAGTTTGAAATTATGGTGACAAGCAAAAGATAATAGAATTATAATAGCTTCTAGTCGAGCAACTGGTGCAAAAGTTTCTTCATAATCGATACCTTCTTCCTGATTATATCCTTGTGCTACTAATCTTGCTTTACTTTTGGTGATATTTCCTTGTTCGTCGGCTTTATTTTTATAGACCCATTTAGTACCAATTACTGACTGGCCAGTTGGTCTTGGAACAAGTTCCCAAACGTCATTGCGCTCAAACTGATTTAGTTCTTCCTGCATGGCAATGATCCAGTAATCATCTGTAGCAGCTTCTTTTGGATTCTTAGGTTCGATATTTGAGAGAAAAGCGACATGACCCATTTGATTGAGTTGACTCCTTGTTCTGACATGTGATGTGATTTCACCGATTATATTTTGAGCCGAATGGTCTCTTAATATTCTTGGTGGTGATTGTAACTCACATATTTGAGGAATATTCTCAATAATTATTTCCGAGTCAGAATCAATATTTGTGATGATTGGATTGTCAGTGACTATTGATTCGTCATCATCTGATATAGTGTGAGGATGCTGATAGATTTCATCAAAAGAGACATGAAGTGATTCTTCAATGGTTTTGGTTCGTTTATTAAATATCCGATAGGCCTTACTTCGTTCCGAATAACCGACAAATATTCCTTCATCGGCTTTTGGATCGAATTTGCCAAGCTGGTCTTTCGTATTTAAAATAAAGCACTTGGAACCAAAAACTTTGAAGTATGAGATTTTAGGCTTCCTTTTGTTAAATAATTCATAAGGAGTATTCTTGGTAAGAGGTCTTATGGATACACGATTTAAAACATAACAGGCAGTTGCCACAGCTTCCGCCCAAAAATGTTTTGGTAAGGTGGTTCCATTCAATAATGTTCTTGCACATTCTTGTAAAATTCGGTTCTTCCGTTCTACAACTCCGTTCTATTGTGGAGTTCTGGGAAACGAAAAATTATGATATATACCTTTCTTTGTACAAAAATGTTCAAATTCATTATTTTCAAACTCTCCGCCATGATCACTTCTTATATTTTTAACTTTAATCCCTTTTGATTTTTGAATTCTTTTGACGAAAGATTTGAAATGATCGAAAGTGTCACTTTTATTTTTTAAGAAAATTGTCCATGTATAACGAGAGAAATCATTAACAATTACAAGCACATATTGACTGTGATTTATTGATTGAACCCTAGTAGGTCCAAATAAATCCATGTGTAGTAACTCAAGTGGTTGTAATGTTGATATGACTTTCTTGGATTTAAAAGATGATTTGGTCAATTTTCCTAATTGACATGCATCACAAATGTTGTTAACTTTAAAACTCATTTTGGGTAGTCCTCTAACTAGATTGTTTTTGGCTAGCTTGTCAATAGTTCTGAAGTTTATATGACAGAAGCGTTTGTGCCATAGCCATGGATCATTGTCATTAGCCATAAGACACATATCTGAATTATGATTAATATTCATATTCAGAATATATATTTCTGTCTCTATAACCTTCGAAAACCAAATTATGGTCTTTATCTAAAATACTACACTTATTATTTGAAAATGAAATTATAAATCCCTTGTCACATAACTGACTAATACTAAGCAAATTGTGTTTTAAATTTCTAACTAGCATGACATTAGTAATAAGAGGTAAGTTAGATGTACCGTAATTGCTCACATCGCCTTTGCCGATGATATAGCATTTTGAATTGTCTCCAAAAGTGACGGAGCCACCATCTGAATATATAATATTTGTTAATAAACTCTTGTCTCCCGTCATGTGCTTTGAGCAACCACTGTCCAATATCCACTTTCCTCTTTTCTTAAGTGGGACCTGCAAAAAATAGAATTAAGTCCATGGTACCCACTTTTTATAGGGTCCTAAGAGTTAGGTCTTACGAGTCCAAACCCATATGGGTCTGGTATCCCCTTTATATATATAATTATTATTAAAATGCACAGTATTCTTGAATTGCTGAATGTATTTGTTCCTAATTAAATTGTTATTTGTTTTAGGAACCCATATTTTGATAGTCTTAACATTTTTCTTTTGAAATTTCACAACTGGTTTTGGTTTGGAATATAATAAACTAAGATTTTTCTTAGCTTCAGTTTTTTGTACTTTCTTCTTCTTTTTATTTCCAAGATGTTTCTTGGTTTCTTGTTTGTTATATCCCAATCCTTGTTTGTCTGAAATAGATTGTGAACTTTCAATTATTTTTGTCAAATTTTCTCGCCTTTGTTAAAGTTAGAAACATTTTGGGTAATGTCATCAAACTTTGTTTGTAAGCTAGCTTTTTCTAGGTCTAGAATTTTGACTTTTGCTTTAAGCTCATGATTTTCAGTAGTGAGAGCATTATTTTTCTCTTTTTGAGCTTCTATTTCTTGACTCAAAATAGATATTTGAGAGTCAACATTAGATGATGATTCTTGAATATTTTCAAGTTCCTCTTCTAATATTTTCTTCTCATCTTTTAACATATTTCGTTCAAACTCTGCTCTACTTAAATCTGCTTTGACTACTTTTAATTGACGTTTTATGTCTTTATATTTGACTATCAATTCAGCATTAACATCAAGTAATTCATCAAATGTAGGAATTTGTACCTCATCTTCTGTTGCCATAAAACAAACATTAGCTTGTTCATTCTCTGAATCACTTTCACTTTCTGATGAAGATGACTCTGAATCATCCCATGTTACTGAGAAAGCTCGTTTCTTAGATTTGTCCTTCTTATATTTAAATTTGTCATTTTCTGATTTCTTCTTTTGTTCTGGACAATCTTTCTGCATGTGTCCCTTTTTGTGGCAGTTGAAACATTCTATAGCAGATGAAGATGGTTTGTTTGATCCAGGTTTCCTTTTATTGTAACGACTGGCTTTTCGATATTTTAGGAATTTTTTGAATCCTTTCGCAATGAATGCCAAATCTTCGTCTTCAGAATCTGATTCATTTTCATCTTTCTCAACATGAAATGCTACATTTTTCTTTTCTTCTTTCTATTCTTTTCTAGCCTGCAAATTTGCTTCATAGTACATTAAATTTCCTATCAATTCATCTGGCTTCATGACGGAAAGGTCATTAGCTTCTTCAATTGCTAATACTTTTCCTTCTCATTCACTAGTCAGAGAATGTAGGATTGTTGAAACAACATCGAAATCAGAATACTTTTGTCCTAAGCCAATAAGTGCATGGTGAATAGTTTGAAACCGTGAATACATGTCATTGATTGTCTCATTTGGTTTCATTTTGAAATTTTGAAATTGACTTTTTAGCATGGCTATTTTGGCTTGTTTAACCTTGTTAGTACCTTCATGAGTGATTTTTAATGTTTGCCAAATTTGATATGCAGTAGTGCAGATACTAACACGGTTATATTCATTTTGGTCTAATGCACAGAACAACATATTTATTGCTCTTGCATTTACGGCTGCTGCCGTTTTCTCAGCTGCAGTCCATTCTGAATAATCAGTTGTTGGATTCACTATTTCTCTTTGAGTGGCATTCCAAGCATCATAGCTATTTGATTGCATAAAGAATGACATACGTGTTGCCCAATAACTATAGTTAAGACCATTGAAAAATGGAGGTCTTTGTGTTGATTGACCCTCCGTGTAAGTGGTGTTTTGAGTGCTAGTACTTACGTTATTTGCCATATTACTATAATATATCAAATAACTGTGTTACGGTTATATGATGACCGTGCTCTGATACCAAATGAAAGTGCGGTGTGTATACGATTATATGTGCTAATATAGTACACACGGATCGTGTAATATGGACTATAATATAAATGCGGAAAATAGATGATAGTAGCAAAGTAAAAATAAAAATAGAAAAATCACACCAGAGATTTTTATACTGGTTCGGAGCACCGTCCTACGTCCAGTCCCAGACTTCTATCTGGATTTTCACTATTAACAACCTCGCTTCACCCGGAGGAACAGGTTTACAACACCCGAGCAACCGAATGGGATTTCACGCCTCTAATACACTGAGGACTTCAACACTTGCCTCTTACAACATAGAGGACTTCAACAAAAGAACAAATACAATTGTTGTTGACAACTTGTGCTCTTGAAAACACGGATTTGTCACTAGTAGTACACCCTTCCTATAATCTTATCCTCAAAGTATGCGAATGATGTTTTGAAAAGATTAAGGAAAGTATATTACTTATTGAATCAAAAGATATGAAATAGTTTCAATGATTCAATAAATAATCGAGAGCTTTTAGAATGCAGGAGTATGTAGAAAGTAAGATCAGAGATTAGATTAAAAAGCATATAAAATCATGTTGTTTTAATCAATGAATTAGATGAGTTTATATAGATAAGAATGGTTGTAACTCTTTGTGAGCAGTTGCCACTAAGAGATATGATCTTTGTTAAAAGGTAAGAGATGCAACCTTTGGAGAAAAGAAGTGTCTTTTGGAAAAATTGCTTTCTGTTTAAAAACGGTCGACAGGTTAAAAAGTGACCAGTAGACAGGAATTTAAATATATATACGTTATGTGCATGTGTGCACGTTTAGTGTGCAAATTATGCAGGAACGGTCGACCGCTTTTATTGTGACCGGTCGACCGGTCCCTGTAAAGTTGCACACTGAATGTGCAACTACATTCTAATCGTATATATATTAATTTTCTTGAAAATGCATGATTATTTGAGGATAGATTTTAACAAGTTTATCACTATTATAATATCAAATAATCAACCTACAATCTAGAGTACCATATGTAGCTATGACCTTGTTTTGTCGATTGCCTTTAGTTATTTGTCAGAAATCAAAACCTTCATAAAACTTGTGACTCAACACGAGCAAGTGCAACAAATAAAATATAATGTTTTTCAGAACAAAAATATATAAATTCAAACAAAGTCATGTTAAATGCCGAAATCATGGAACTACAGCCAATGCATAAAGAAAATATAAAGTCGAAGACACAGGTGAAGACATGAAACTCAGTGCCGTGATGGCCAAGGCCGAAGATAATACAAAGTCATGGAATCGCATACACAAATCAATTGACGAATCCAAATTATAGAGAAAAATTCAAACCGAAGTCAAAAGTCCAAACAATTCAAAGCCGTGGTGGTGACGAAAGCAATTCGAAGCCGTGATGAACACACCATCAACAAATTATACGAAATTGACAAAGTCAGAGAAATCATCAACATCCAAGCGAAATCAAATGGCCGAAGCAAATTGTTGAATAAATCAGGCGAACGCAAACAAAGGGGATCGAATCCATATATAAATCCACAGAATCATCATCGGCATTCGGCATTCTGCATTCGAGTTCAAGCAATATAACAGAGCATAGAATCAATAAGGAACTCGAATCAAAAGTCGAGTATAAGCAAAATATAAAACGAATTTCACGTACCAATCTTTCAATCAAGTGAAGGCACTCGACAATTTGAAGCAGCCGAGAAATCAACCGAAGAAAGCAAACGAAGTATCATTCAATCTACCACAAGCGACGCTTCAAATCAATAATCCTAATTTGGAACGAAGGAACGAAAGCCCTAATTTTGATCGAACAAAGAAAAGAACAGATCCGCCATTATCTCGATTAAGGAACGTGCCACAAAATTATAAAAAGAGAAAAGGGCCGGCCATTTTATTTTATAAGGGCTATTGTTTTTAAATAAGGGTTTATTTGTTTTTAAATTATTTTTAATTTGTAATTTCTTTTTAAAACCGTTGTAATTTCTAGTCGTGTGACTAGGGGACAAACTACATGGCGTAGTTTGAGAATTCGCAACTCAGTGGCTGAGTTGTGGCAGGTTTTTGAGCGTAGATTTAGATTAGTCAGCAGCGGGTGTCGTGAGTTTACGTGTGTAAGAGTGTGACTACTTTATTTCTAGTAGAAACCTTGGGGCAGCACGTAGGCAGGATTTTGCCGAAGGTGGGTAAATTCTGTGTCGTTCTATTTTTACATTCATTATTCTGCTATTATCTGTGCTGCTATTATTCTGTGATCTGTGTTGAAATTATTTTATAAGCTTCCACAATTAATTTTTATAATTAATAGTATCACCCTATTCACCCCCCCCCCTCTAGGGTGAAATCGATCCTACACAAAGTAGTTTGCGCCTTCTGATTTTGAAATTATTTTTGAAAATTTTAAAATTTTTGAAAAGCGCAAGTCAACTTGCGCTTTCCTGATAAGCTTGTTTGTTCTATTTATTTTGAATTTTTTTATGAATTTTTAAAAAGCGCAAGTTAACTTGCACTTTCTATCTGGAAAGCACAAGCTAGTTTGCGCCTTTTGATTTTGCAGTTAATTGCGCTTTCTATTAGGAAAGCACAGACTACTTTACCCCTTTTGATTTTGAAAATTACGAAAAATTTGAAAAGCGCAAGTTAACTTGCTGTTTGTATCAAAAAAGCGCAAGTTGAGTTTTCTAATTTAGAAAAAACATGGACCTAATTTACATACTCATTGCTATATAAACTTTTCTTATAAGAACATTAGAAATATGGATCTTCTATGCAAAGCCGCTCCGAAAAAACAGTCTGTAGTTGCAGGAATTAACAAAACAATTCTCGGTCATAGCAGCATTTTTGTTTTCATCTTTTTTTTTTGTTTTTCCCACTTTCTCTTCCCCCCTTTCGAATTCAAGCGCCAGATTAAGAATCTGTAAAACCACACTCCAAAATGTATTGTCCCAAATTTCCACTTGCATGTAATAACAAAAAGATCAAACCATCATCTTTCTTTTGTGTTTATGTTTTATATTATGTCCAAATAGTCGGTCCATTCCTTATAGAAAAGTCTATTGAAACACAAAATATTGACATAATTGATGATACATGGAACTCCATCATTGGATCGCCCTGCGATTTTTACCTTCCAACAAAAAGATTCAACAGTCCAGATTTTATATATCACAAATTGTGTTTTATTTTATGTTCAAATAATCGACCTTTTTTATTTTTATAGTAATTTGATAAAATTACACTTTTCCCTGATAATGAAGTTTCGATCACTCAAGGAAAAAACAGCTAATGTAACAAAAAGGTATACGAAAATCATTTCAGATAGCACGTTTTTTTACTTGATTTAAGTAGAACACTCGTTTACACCAAAATCCAATTTAAATGTCTCAGTTACACCAAAATCAGTCGTAATTCGCGTTTTGATTCAAAATTAAAGCTAAATCCATCATATTTCTCAAAAAAATAAAGTTGAAAGTATAGCAATGACATTCACTTACAAATTCGTTCATTAAAACAAAGCTTGCAAAGAAATTGCTATTGATGGAGAATTCTGTAATTAACACAAATCTACACAAGAGTTGGTACAATGTTCCCAACTTCTCTACAAATTTAGGTAAATATATGAAATCTACACATTTAATCATCTTCCGGCTGAGTCGGTTCCAACAATGGTATTAGAGCCCTAATGGTCTATGCGGCCTACATTAGCAACTTTAGGGCTAACTAATAAAGTCTACATGTCATATGGCAGCATCAACTAAAGGCGGAGTTTTCGAAGTGCCATTTTTGGTAGAAAGAAGTGAAGTTTCTTGATCACGTGGTTTCAGAGAAAGGATTGTCAGTTGATCTAGTAAAGATTGAAGCTGTTAATAATTGGACGAGACCAGAAACGGTATCTGAGATAAGAAGTTTCCTTGGATTGGCTGGATATTATCGAAGGGTTATAAAGGATTTTTCACGAATAGATGCACCGATGACTAAGCGAACGCGGAAGGATGGTAAGTTTGTATGGACCGATAAGTGTGAGGAAGCATTCCAAAGCTTGAAATACTAATTGGCCGATGCATCGGTGTTAGTGGTTCCAGATGGGAATCAAGATTTAGTTGTTTATATTGATGCGTGTGGAACAGGAATGGAAGCTGTACTAATGCAGAGGGGTAAAGTGATTGCCTATGCGTCTCGACATCTCAGACCGCATGAGGTTAGGTATCTGACGCCTAACTTGAAATTAGCTGCAGTTATACTTGCCTTGAAGGTGTGGAGGCATTACCTTTTGGGAGAGAGGTTCGAGCTATATACAGATCATAAGTCGTTGAAGTATCTGTTCTCTCAGAAGGGGCTGAACATGAGACAACAGAGGTGGTTGGAATTTTTAGCCGCTTATGATTTCGAAATAGAGTGCACACATGGGAAAGACAACAAATTTGCGGATGCGCTTAGTAGAAAACATCAAAATGCAGTGTTGGCGATGATTGCTGAATGGAAAGATTTGGAAGCATTGTCATCTTGTAGAGTGTAGCATAGATCCGAGTCTGGTTCTAGTGTAGGAAGTATTATGTTGTCTTGTTTAGAAGTTCGACCAATAATGATTGAGAAGATTGCTTCTAAACAGGAAGAGGATTCGGTATTAGCTGAAAGAATCAGGAAATTAAAGGAAGGAACGGAGAGCGATGGCTTAAAGGATTTCAGTCTTGACCAGAACCGATGATTGAGAAAGAAGGGTAGATTATGTGTTTCAAATGTGGAAGACATAAGGAAGGAAGTTTTGGAGGAGTGTCATCGTTCGAAGTACATTGTTTATCCAGGTGGAACGAAGATGTATCAAGATATGAAGAGAAGTTTCTTCTGGAAAGAAATGAAGATGGATGTCGATTTATGGGTGAAACAGTGTTTGAACTCTCAACCAGTAAAAGCCGAACATCAAAAGCCGAGTGGATTGCTTCAGCCATTGGATATTCCAGTATGGAAGTGAGATTCTATTTCTATGGATTTCATAGATGGGTTGCCGAGATCTAATAGAGGGAATGAAAGTATATGGGTCACAATGAATAGATTAACCAAGGGTGCCTACTTCATTATAGTTAAGTCAAATAGGGCGGCACATGTATTGCCTAAGTTGTTCATGAAGAACGTGGTTAGACTGCATGGATTTCGAAGTAGTATTGTTAGTGATAGAGATTCCTTATTCACTAGCGAGTTCTGAAAAAAGTATTTAGGAAAGTTTAGGAACCAAGCTCAAGATGAGCACCGCTTACCATCCACAGATTGATGGGCAAATAGATAGGGTTAACAAGATCTTAGAGGACTTGTTACGAGCTTGTGTATTGATTTTGAGGGATTATGAGAAGACCACCTACACCCTGTCGAATTTTCATATAATAATAGTTATCAGACTAGTATAGGTATGACACCGTTCGAAGATTTGTATGGAAGACCATGCAAATCCCTTGCATGTTGGTTAGAGACTGTAGATAGATTGGTCCTTGGTCCTGATTTGGTAAACGAAGCAGCAGAAAAGATTGAGCTAATAAGGGCGAGAATGAAGGAAGCCCGGTCTAGGTAGATAAGCTATGCAGATAAAAGACGAAAAGATTTATAGTTCTCTGTTGGAGATCATATTTTCGTCAAAGTATCGCTGATGAAAAGCGTTATTAGGCTCAAGAAGACGGGGAAATTAGCACCGAGGTTCGTATGACCATTTCCTATTTTAGAAAGAATCAGGAAACTCGCATATAGAGTAGAGTTACCGAGTAATTTGGCAGGAATCCTCGATGTTTTTCATGTATCTCATCTGAGGAAATGTATTAGGAATCCATACATTACTATAGCACCTACTGTGTAAGAAGATTTAGTAGTGGAACTAGATATGACTATAGTTAGGAAGTCTATCCGGATAGTCACGAGAGATGAGAAGAAGTTGAGGAGCAAAATAGTCAAATTAGTGAAAGTCAAGTTGAGTGACGATGATAGAGACTGTACTTAGAAAAATGAGAGCAGGATTAGAGACGCTTATTCTGATTTGTTTGATGGTATGTTTTACCTTTGATTGTTTTGTTGTGTACCTTATCGTAGTTTCGAGTATGAAATTCTTTAAGGAGGGGAGATTGTAACACCCCATACTTTAGTAACAATATTTAGGATATTTAATTAGTTTAATAAAATAAAATAATGTAAGATGATAAATGAGTTGGGATTTGATTTAACCAAGGGTAGTCGTGCCTATATGTATAACAAACTAAGGAAATAAGATGGGGATAATTGTTAGGAAATAAGTATGGGTAAAATAGAAAATTGGTCATTTTAATACCCTAAACCATAGCCGTGAATCCTCACGTTCGCTTATATGCAAAAATTAAAATTAAGAGAGTTCGGCCACCATTTTCAATATCAAGAGAAGATAAAGCTGGGATTTTCAAGAGGAAGAAGTAAATCAACATAATCAAGATCAAATCTCACATCATTAATCACAAAGCTAAGGTGAATAATGACACTTTTCTACATGTTTTTGGTTTTAAGAGAAACCCGAATTTATCTTACATGATTTAGCCATGTTTTAGAAGAGAAAAATGTTTATATATACTTGTTGATGATTTATGCATACTTATAATGATTTTTGCGATATGTTTGACATGAAAACCATATTAAAAGACATCCAATTGCCTTGCGAATTTGAATGTGGAGCAGAAATGATATTTTAAAGGTGGATTTCAATTTTTATAATTTTTTGAATTAATGTGGATTTTATATTAATTTTCTAGTGAAGAAAATGATTTATTGAGTTATAAATTATTTACGGTAAAAACAATAATTATTTGGGTCTGAAATTTATATATGTTAGAAAACATATTTAAAAGGATTTTCTGGAATTTTTATAGAATTTTCCTAAATGTTTTGATGAATATATAAAATTATTTAAGGTATGGAACTTAAATGTTTCATATATTTAATTGAAGAGAAGGGGTATTTTGCAAAAATAAAATCTTTGTTTAATTTTGAAAATATTGGCAGCACTTTTGAAAAACTTATTTAGAAACCAATGAAATTTTGACAAATAATAGCAGGTTAGTTAAAGAATTTCTCTTTTAAGTTAAAAACAAAAATAACATGTTTTTATTATGTTCCACCACTTTCGGCGCAGGGGGTTCTGACCAAGACCTTTTGCCACCAATGGTTTCAAAACTAACGTGCATGGTACCAAGCTACTTGGTACGTAGCGCATTGGATGAAGGCCAAGGTACTTGGTCGAAATGCTAGGTTCCGAAGGGGTTGGAGTATGCCTTGTTTCAAATAAAACGTAGCGCCAGCTTTGCTTTCGAAAGGTTGGGTTTCGACTCAATTGGCTTTCGAGTGGATCAAATATTTTAAAAAGAAAGGTTTCGAATGGGTTGCACTCTTTTATGTTATGTAATGCTTTCGAAGGAATCGAAACCCATAGCTATCGCCTCTCTAACTTTCGAAGTCAATGGTTTCGGAAGGTATACTTTGTTTTATAAAGTAGCCACTTCTCCAATGCTTTCGAAGGGATGGTTTTGACACCATCCTTTCTTCACTTAGGAATAGATTTTGAAAGGAAGGCTTTCGACTTAGATAATTTAAATGACCCTTTTGTTCTGATTGAAGTATAACCGAATGGTTTCGAAAGAGAATGGTTTTGGCTTAAATGGTTTCGAAAGGTGTTTTTCCACATGTTTTAAATTGAACTCAAGTACTTTCAAAAGGTTTGAGTTTCTTAAGGTTTAATGCTTTCAAAAGGTTTTGATAGTGGTTTCGAAGGGGTGGTTCCCCAAAGGGTTTCGAAGAAGTCGAAAGGTAGTGTTTTTCCGATGGTCTCGAAAGTGTTGAAATGGAAGGTTTTCTAAAGGCAACGTTTTGAAGTGTTTTAAGAGATGATGTCTAAGTTTTTAATGCTTTCAAAAGGAAGGCTATCAAAGGTTTTGAAAGGGTTTTAAGAATGGTTTTGAAAGGAAGGTTTTAGCCTTTCGGCCTAGACAAATGAGAGGTTTTTACTTAGTTTCGAAAGAGGTGTTTTCAATGGATTTGAAAGGGGTACTTTTAATGGAATCGAAAGGGGACTTTCAAGTGTTTAAATGCATTCATTAACTAAGGACTGAGTAAAGTATATATATAACATGGCAAGGTAATTTTGAGTAAAGCGTAGAGTATTGTATTTTCCTTATGTGAGTTTAATTTAATGGTCTTAAATCATTTTGAAAAAGGTTTTCAAGAAAAATTATGGGAAGGGATCCCTAAGTAAAATGACGCGGATATCAGAATACTAGATGGGGCTAGTCTAGGGTTGCGCCTTATATAATAGCTATTGGCCCCAGCTAATTTAGTCCAAAATTCCAAGGTGTAGAGCTTTTTCGCAGGTAAGACTAAAATTATAATTACACACAGAAGGGAATATATATATTTGTATACAGATAGGTTATTGGCAGGCAAGCAAAATCATTAGGATCGGGTGATCCTGTAACGACCCGTAAATTTACCACTTTGAAAATGGAATATTTAATTTATTTAAATATTAAAATGTAGAATTTTCAACCTTAAACAATCAAGTTTTATATGATAAATAAGAATAGTAAACTTATTCTCGATATTGAATAAAGGTTTTGGATTTCCAATGTAAAATTGAAAAAAGTCATCGCTTATCGATAAATCGATGTCGTATTTTTATAAGAAGATTTGGATATTGTTTTATATTTTATAAGATAAATATGCTTGTTTTAATTATTTAAAGATAATAAAAAATTTATTTTGACGTTTGGTTTATATAGTTAAATAGTTTAACAAAAACATCAAAATGTGACCATAAAACGTTTTGTCAAAAATTAACGTTTTTTCAACTAAAAGTTATCGCAACGTTGTCGCACCTTTATTAACATGTTTTAACATATACATTACACATTTTAATAACTAAGCATGTTTACTTTTACAAAATAAGATTACAAAATTTCTAGATGTCATTAGTAAAGGTAAGTAAGAATTAACAAAAGTAAGAAAAAGTGAACATCAAATCAATATCACATCAAAATCAACATAGTTATTATTTTACTTAGCTTAGTTGTTAAGCGATTAAGACATAAAGTAAGAAGTGAAAGGATGATGTTAAGTTTTGAAAAGTGGAGTTTGTTTTAGGTTGAAGTAAGGTTAGTTTGGTAATTTTGTAAGAGGTTATTTGGTAAATTACCATTTTTTCTTTTTCTATAAATACCCACCTCCTTCTTCATTTTCATTCACGTTTCTTCTTCTTTTCTCAAGCTTTTTCATCTTCTTCCTCTTCTCTTTAATGGTTTTCAAGCCACAGAAAAAGGGTAGAAAGAAATAATGTCAAAATATTTACAAAATATTCAAAAGAAATCAATGTTCGTTCTCTTCAAATCAAACTCATTTTTTCTCCACATGTTATCTCTTCTTCCTTCGGCCATAACTTATTCAAAAAGGAACCCAAATACAAAGTATTTTTATTCAAATCATGTATTTTTCCAGTGGCTACAATTTTCATGTTGACCACTTTGTCTCATACTAAATTTAAATATGTCAAAAATACACTTCCTTCAAGTGCATTTTCTGACCTAGATTTTAAGAAGGAGAATATGCCATTTTGTTTTGATCATGACTTAATCATTACTGATCCAAATTAAGAAATTATTTTCTTCAAATTATATGAAATTCCAGTGGCTACAACTTTTATGTCGATCACTTTTTCCAATTTTGTGGTTTGCTATACCTAAAACTTAATTCTTTGAATTACATTTTCGGGCTTTATTTTTGTGAATCCAAGAATAGCTCTTTTTAATTTGACTATATCATTCTAAAAATTAATCAAAATCAAGTGATTCTTTTTTTAAATTCAAGAGAAAATAATTTTCAACAACTTTTCGGTTAACAAGTTTTTCAAATTTTGAGTGTAAGAGAGCTAAAAATAAGTGAGAAGATGACCTATTTTTCGGGTCTAATTTACAGAATTCAAGTTCAAAGCTCTACCGCTTCTTCTCTATATTTTCGGCCAACCTCCATCTCGAGCCTCGGCTAAGCTATTGGAAGGGATAGGGTATTGTTTTCTAGTGTTTAATAGAGTAGGAATTAATTAATGAAGTGTTGGTTGATTAGAATGTTGGTAGGAAGTTAATTGCTTTGGTTTATGGTGAGAAACTCTATTTAGCATCTCTATTTATATATATATATATATATATATATATATATATATATATATATGCATGTTTGATGTTGTGTTATGATTGCTATGAATTCTTATATATGCTTTGGTCATAAAGTATTGATTGTTTGATATGATTGTTAATTTTTTTTTACCAAGTCACGTTGACACACGTCGATAAGCATAAAGGAAATCACTTTCCTTTTGAAAATGAAATGGGGTATATGGAATGCTTAAACCGTTTGGAAATAGTTTTAAAATGAGTCAGAAATGTTTTACAAACATTTAAATATGTTTAAATAAATAAAGAAAAAAAAATCAAGGTTTCATCCTGTACATTTTAAATATGTCCAAAACAATTTTCCAAAAAAATCGCCTTTTTTGTAGTAAAATGACCAAAGTTTAAAATTGAAATTTTAAATGTTTTAAAAACATGAACTAAATAGTAAAAATCTTTTAAAATGTTTTAAAAGATATTTAAGCTGAAAATATGGATATTTGAATGATACAAAAGTCGTTTTGAAGAATATAGTTTTAAAACGCTATTTGCAACACTTTTCGTAACGCTTTTCGCAGCAGTTTGAAATAACTTTTGAATTGTAGTTTTAAACTTACCAATTCTTTCCTATAAATTCTGTAAATGATTTTAAAATAATAATTAATTCATTTAAAAATGATTTGGAAGTAGTAATGAGAGTTTGAATAAATGTGAAAGAGGAATTGTTTATACCACTTAAACAATAAGCAAAGAAGATTGAATATAATAACAAACTGAATATGCGGAAACGACTAGTACATTTGCCATGCACGTGAGATCTGGGAAGATAAAATAAGGTGTTTAACTGAGGTTAGGGATGGAGCAACCAGTGCCCTGAACTTACCTGGCCAATATTTTCTCTTCTTAGGCGAGGGGTGGAACATATCGAAAGAAAAGCTTAGGTGCTCTAAAAGATCCTATTTAAGTTTTTTCTAACATAGAAGAAAAGAAATAATTTTTTTGAATTTATTATAAATGGTCTCTATATAAGATTGATAAAATTGGTACTTTATAAATAAAAGTAATGGAATTATAAAAGTGTTTTATAAATATTAGAAATAGGATTGTAATCAATATATGGGTTTGCAATTAAAATTTAGAAAAGAATTTATAATGGATTTTATAAATAATAAGATTTGAAAGAAATGATATAGAAATGGAATTTTTTAGCAAAGAATTTTTTTATATGGAAGTTTATAAAATATAAATGGAATTTATAAAACACTGTTTTGTAAGTCTGAAATCAATTTAAATTAATAAGTTAAATGTGAAAGTTTTATTAAAGGAATTATATTTGCGATTTTGGACAGTGAATAATCCTTTAAATTAAATGGATGTTTTGGAAAGTTATATTATAAAAAGGGAATATTTTCCCTAAGTTAAAAGTTAAGAAAGAAAATCTTTGATTAAGGTTTAATGAACGATTCGGAAAGGTTTTCCTAAGTAAAAGAGAAAATGATTTGGAATTATTCCAGGATTTAAGAAAATTTTAAATAAACCAAATTCTTTGATAAATGAGGCTTAATGATTCGATATACTCTTGAAAAGAAAATGGAATAAATTGAAAAGAATATATTTAAGAAAGATATTTTATAAAAGATGAAGTAATTGATTGATGATTGATATCCACATATGAACTTAACATCTTTTAATCGATAATTGGCTTTAAAGGAACTGGGGTCGGATATGGATAATTCCTACCCGAAAACCACTTCGAACCAATGTATACGTTCGAATTTGAAGACATGTTGAAGATGATGATTATTGAGGACCGTGGATCTTCATAGCGCAAAGACTACTTGTTGAACATGCTCTCGGTAGCTCCCATTATTGAGTTATTAATAGTAGTGGTCTTCTTGTGACGGTGATTTTTCGCATTGCAAGGACTACTTGCTACTAGTGGTAGTAGAAGAGTGCCTTCGGTTTGTCCTGTTCCTGGACAACTTGTATGGACGTTTGTCTGACGTTGCATTTCTAATGATTACATACATTATTTTTTATAAACGTACATCAGTGGTGGTGGAGAAGGCAACTTCTCTTAGCTTAACACCCTCCTTGAGACGTATGAGCTCAAGGGTTGTATTTTTGTGGAAGGCAATTAGTAGTTAACGGAAATGGCAATGTGGCATTCAAAGATGTGATATATGCTATGTGAAAAGTTAATCGTTACCTCAATCCTCGTCAAACCAGAAATGACCGAAACATGATTAGACGCAGCAAGGCTAAGTGGGTCATTCCCAAGTAAGGTATGGTCATCCCCTTCTAGATATATTTCTTCCCGCTATGACGTTCGAGATGTAAATTAATGTGGTTTGCATGCTATGAGGGCCCTCGGATAAAGGTCGGTAACGACCGAGGGATAACATATTCGGTACTATCTAGTTACAAAGGTAGGTTGGTCTTGTGTTGGTAGAGGTTCCTTTGTGCTGTTCCTCGGGGCATCCATCTAGAGGTGTACCCATTTCTGAAGGTAGATCCTTCACCTGGTCATTTGTATGGAAATCCATTCTCCAATAAGAACATACGGACTTGATTGTAAACCTATTATGCTGGAATTTAACCAATGTAACAATTTCGGCTAAGATTAATAAGTTTATTTGCAAATTTTTTAAAAGTGATGCCATTAAAAATAATATCAAATATTTTGATAAATAAAAGTTTTTTAGTTATCATGAGGTAAAAACTAGTCCGTGTTTATGTGTGGGCGTGGTCTTATGAGATACTCTTTTTTTCAAAGGATTTTATTCAAAGGCTGATATATGACACTGTCATTTATATTTGAGTTTCTCACGTTGGTTTATCAAGCCTAATTCGGGTATTTTCAATACTCGGGTCAGATTCGAGTAATTTCAGGTTTAGTCAAAGACGGTTGGAGTTTCCATATGAGAGATTGAGATATTCATCTATGTATGGACATATTCTATTATACGCTATGCTTAGTTTATTTTAGTTGATGTTTGTCAGCAATTGCAAGGACAGATGTTTATAATTGTCCAAGCTGAATGTAGATTAGACTCTGATGTATGTAATTAAAAGTTTTCCGCTGTGAAGGTATTGTTCAATATTATGTGTTATTCCATTTATGTAAGATTCCGTTCTTTCTATTTTTCTTTATTACCCTTCATGTTTCGTCTTTTCGTGTAATTTGAGTTGGATATATGTGGTCTATTGTCGATTCAAAGGGTACGAAAAAACGGGCCATGACATTTGGTATCAGAGCTAAAGGTTAAGCGAGAACCTTGGGTTTGGTGGGGTATAGACTCATCAGAGATATGGTTAGTAATATCCTAGGATGAGTAACTCATTAGAGATGGGGTCAGTAACACCCTAGAATGAGTTATGAGAGTGTTACATATACAAGCACGTATTGGTTAATTTTATGAAAAGGTTTTATTTTGAAAAATTGTTAAATGAAATAATTTTGCTTAGGATTATATTTTGATTACAAAGTATATATTTTGAAAAGCTATATAGTTAGAAATCAAGATGAGTGAAATTTATATATGAACGTCTTATGATTAGAATTTCATGATTTGACTACGCGATGTTTCATAAAGATAATTGATAAGTAAGAAATCTGATAAGGTAATTAAGATCTTTAATACTTATTCCAATTCGATAAATTAAGAAATGATAATGTTAAATTACTATCATAAAGTGATCAATTGTTTGATTTAAAATTTTAAGTACAAGTACCTTGTGAATTAAGTTTCACAATTTGACTATAAGGTGTTTGATAATAAGATTTATTTAAGGAATGGCCATATAAGACAAAAATGTATTCAAATAACAGAAAATGATTGTGTAAAAAGATAAATATAAAAGGAATGAGAATTTAAAATTCGAGTAATTTAAAGAGTTGTGGTAATTTAAATAAAGTTAATTAATATAAGATAAATTTATAAAATGAATTTACAAAATAGATTTTATAAAGTAATCTCTAAAGGATTTTGAAAATATTATGATTTCAAATAAAAAGAGGTATTTTATGATAACTAATTCGATTGGCTCAAAAATAAACAAAAAATGGGCAAGAGATGTGTTTGGATGGTATGCACTTGCCTTAAGTATTACTCTTCTTGTTAAGAGGATATATGATACTATTAGTAGTACCCAGTTCCTTGGATTGTTTTAGAGTTACTCAATCTATATAATTTTCTTAAGTTAAAGAAATAATATGAACCATTGATTAGTAACCTTTATAAAAGTGTTTAAAGTAAAGATAAATTTGGAATCGCAAATTGCTATAATAAAGCAGAATTTTCAATGATTTTGGAAAGTCAAATTTTTTTGAATCACACCAAACTCAAAGCTAAGGAATTTATGGAATATTATGGTAAAAGATAAACCATTGCGAAATGTTTTAAGTAAATGAAATTGGATAAGTATAATTTATAAATGTGATTATAAATAAAAAAGATTTAAAAGTGGAGAAATTTATAATAACATCAAATCAAAAATAAATTTTGTAATTATGAATTTGAAATAATAGCAACCTACCACAAACTGTAATTCCCCTGGATATAAAATCGGTCGGGAATTTGGGATATATATATATATATATATATATATATATATATATATATATATATATATATATAGAGAGAGAGAGAGAGAGAGGATGTAAAAAGGTATTATACAAAAAATAGATTTAAGTCATGAACTATTTATACACTTAAGTAAAATCATGACTCGTTAAATTGTAAATATAACCTGGAAATTTTTTTATTAATGAATTCTACCATTAATTAAGGATTTGGACTTAAGTTTTTTTAAAGTGAAAGATTTACATAGTTGTGTTTATAAGATATAATAAGCTTATGTAATAGTTTTACGAAATGATTCATAAACATTATTAGTAGTAAAGAAAAAAATGCTAAAAATAAAAAGAATGTGAAAAAAAGGAAAAAAAATAAAGGATGTGAATAAAGAGAATTTGGTATAACCGAGAGAAAAACTAATAGGAATAAATATGTAATTTGTACGTAAATCATTTCGTCACACAAATTTTAATCAAATATCTGAGTAATGAACTTTAAGGTGTTTACACTGATCCAGAAAATAATGTATCACTCGATTTCTTGACGACGAGCATTGATGATATTTTGTGGTTAGTTACTCAAGTTTTCTATCATAGTTGAGATCTATGCAAGGAAAGCAAGTGTATCTAATCTAAAAGCTTGATCAGAGTCCGCACTAGAGGATCGGGAGATTGATACTAGTTCGAAAATAAAGTTGTTGATTCAAATAGAAGATCAAATCAGATATTATATACGGATGATTTGGGTACATATTATGGGTTTAAGTTTGTGAAATATTGATTTAGGCAAAAAATTGTGGTTTTAGGTTCAGGGTAATTTCATGGATGAAATTCTTTTCAGTAGGCGAGAATGTAACGAACCGTAAATTTACCACTTTGAAAATAGAATATTTAATTTATTTAAATATTCAAATGTAGAATTTTCAAACTTAAACAATCATGTTTTGTGACGGCCCGAAATTTTAGATATTCGAAATCGGAATATTTAATTGATTTTAATATTTAAAAAGTTAATTTTAACTTGAATCAAATATCTCTGTTTATTGGATAATTAAATTATTGGATTTAATTATCGAAAATTGGGTAAAATATAAAGTCTAGAGTTCCAAGCTGGATAAAAATAATTTGAAGGCTTGTAAAATCTATATTGGTCATACCGAAAATAATAAAAATGTTGAAAGTGGATTTAAAAGTGTTTTGTTCAGTTTTAAGAATATATCATTTAAATGGATATTTAAAATAGCCTTCGAAGGCACAGTCTCAGATTTTGACAGAACTAGTTCCATTGGATCCGTAATAGTGTATTATTATCGGATTTCAAATTTCGTAGTGTTTGGAGTTGTCGTATGATCGTACGGTACGTAAACGCGCTGAAATTTATATCGAAAATTCAATATGTACTGGGTCCAAAAAGATGTCTTCTCCATACGATTGAATTAAGACTCAAAACCTTTTCCATTGTGTTCGGAATAGGGGTATAACATTATAAAAGGCCAGCGGCACGCCTCGATAGGATGTCAAAATTTTAAGTTTCGTTAATCAAGACAATTTGAATTAAATATATATTCATTTATACTAGAAACTTTCACCGGTTGTATTTCTGTCACATCTGAGCCTTTTCGTTTCTCTTCAAATCACTATACACAAATCTCAGGTGACATGCAAACATCTTTTCCCTTTTCACTTTATTTCATTGCCGAGCTTTTTAGAGTATCAGGGAAAAGAAATTATTCATATAAAAAATGCGTCTCTCCTCTTCATTTCAATCGAGCCGAGCATAGTAAAAGAAAAAGTATAATAATGGCAATAGCTCTTCCTCATTTCTTATCTGACTTCGAATTTCCAATACAAATTGAAACGAGATTCGTTTTCATTCATCAGTTCACGAGTGCGAGAAAGGTCGCTCTCTTCCTTTTCGAATCAAATCGCTCAGTACTCAATCAAATGGGTGAGGGAAATTTAGCCGCGTGCTCGAGTAGGTCAGAGGGTGAGGTTGTACACGAGGCATCGAGGCAGTGGTGATTTCGGAAGCTTGGGGAAGCGACACGGCAGGGCAGAGGGATGAAGTGACTCGTGGCGATCTGGTTCGGGTGGCACTGCTCTCGAGCAAAAGTTCGTCGATTTCTAGGTTTGGTGGCTGTTGATTTTCCTGGAACGAAATTGATAAAGGTATTTTCAGTTTTATTTATTTAAATTTTATATGAATGTATATATACATAAATTACAGGAAGTAGAAAGAAATATATCGATAGACTAGATTTTAAATCTACAGTAAGAGATAAAACGAATTTTTTTAAGGTTTATATATATATGTATATGTTTACAATAAAGAAAGTGCAATATAAATGTAGATATATATTGACTTATGCCCATTTTAATGGCAGGTAAACAGAAAATAATATATATAGAAAGATTTTGAAAAAGATATATATAGGGATTTTAAATGTTGAAGAATTTATACTTTGATGTGATCTTTAAATCTATATAGATTATAAACCTACTATTTAATTTTTAAAGTATGCATTACGATGATTTACTTGTTTAGTCAACTTGTTCAAGTACTTTAATTACGAACGATAATTTATTAAAGGAAAATTAGTTTAAATTAAATTATTGATTAGTTAAATAATTAAAAGGAAATTGATTTTTCGATTAATTCAAATATTAATAAGCCGTAAAATGTTTGTACAAGGTCTTAAATTGGGGGAAGACAAGCCGGTTTGGATCAGATCTGCAAATTAAAAGTCAAAGGTGAGTTAATCTTACTCACATCTGGATTATCGGTTAATTTAAATAGTTAAATCTAAATTATTGGATGATTGATTGAAATTGATGATTTATTATCAGTCTGGATGTGATATTATATATAGTAGTTTATATATATATATTGGAGTGATTGATATTCCCGCATTATATAACGAATGAGACCCTATGTGCCCCGCATAATAGCAGACGACCCCATATACCGCAATATTCCACCTTGAAGCAGGATTGGTATTTTATTTATTGACTAACATCTGTGGATGCAGGGAAACAAGTTGGAGGGATCTAACTAGATTCCTCAAAATATTGAATTTATTTTTCATATTCATTTATATGGAATGTTGATTTATCTGTGATATATCATGTTGGAAAATTATTTTGTTTGATGTTAATATATTGTTGGATATATCGTGGCATTTTAAAAATATAAATATTGAATTTTTAAAGGGAAATAAAAGGAGAAATTTAAAGTAAGAGAATTTATAGTAAAGGCGGATAAATTTAGAAAGGTGAATTAGGAAAAAGCAAATAGTTGATTTTAAAAATTCCACTTAATTAATTCTGGAATATGGGAAAAGAATAAAATCTTTGAATAAACGTAAATTAAAAGGTTTTACAATTAAGCACTTAAGAAATATTGATTTTTAGGTGCAAAGGATTTATTTTTAAATTCAAGATTTAAATGAGTTGGGAAAATAAAAGAAGAATTTTGAAATAGAGTATGAAAGTGATATTTAGATTTAAATAAGGTTTTAAATCATAATAAAGGAGTGAATATGGAATTAACGAATTTTGGAATAAATTTGGGTAAATCGAAATAAGTTTTAAAATGGACTTAATTCAGGGAATCGATTGGGAAATCGATTAAGTGTTTTGGAAACTGTGATTTAAAAGGGAATGAGATTATGGAATTTATAATCGGGGTTTATAAATAAAGTGAATATTTATCAGTGGATAAAATTTTGGAAGTATAAATTCACGATGGGAATTTATAAGAAAGGGTGATTTGTTTTAAAATAAAAAGGTGGTTTTATTTTTAAAAGCGTGGGAAAGAAATTTACGGGATTGGGACGTAAATTAAACTGAAAATAAATCGAGAAGGAATTATAAATGATTAGATGGGATACATTGGAATGAAAAGTGTATTTTCCTGAAAAGCCAAGTATAATTTCAAGGAGATTTTTTAAGTTTAAGTTAGAAATTTTAAAAGTGGTTTTGAAAGTGTGTTTTAGAAAAATTATTAATTAGTTGTTTAAAAATTGTAAAGTAAATATTTATTTAAGTTAATTATAGTAGTAATTATTTTCAAAGGTTAAATTAGTATTTTGACGCAAAGGATAACTATTAAATATATTTATACCTTATATAACAGTTTTATTTAAAAAGTAGTTTTTGGCTAAGTTTTACTTGGGGAATTATTTTAGAATTTATAAGTATTATTTTGAATAAAGAAATTGAAGTAGTTTACTTTAAATGTTTTAAAAGTATATCTTTGGATAAAGTGATTTAATTTCTTTAAACGCTAAATTTTAAAGGACTTGGTGCTTTTCAGTGGGAAATAAAACAATTGGTTAAATGATTGTTTAATTTGATAGTTAAATAACCGACTATCAATATTGGCCAATGCGCTGATCGTTTCGAAGAGACCGGGATCGGGTTTAATTATTCGAAAACCACTTCGATCTGGTTTGAACGTTTGCGAATGAAGACCGTGAAGGTAATGAAGACGGTGATTCGGTTTGTCCATATCCAGGGCAAATTGTATAGACGAATGCTATCAGAACATCGTCAGGTGGACGATGAGCATTCCAAGTGAAATGTGTTCTAAAAAGGTAATGCATAGCCTCAAGCCTCATCAACCGGAAATGGCTAAAATAGGGCATGTGCAGCAAGGCTAAGTGGCTAGCAACCAATTAGGGTAAGATTTCCCCTGTCTAGATGTCCCTTTTATTCGGCTTAGTGGGCGGTTGCTGATCCCCACCACGGCGATCTTATTCAGACTATCTAGTAAGGGGTAGCTCCGGTCTTGTGTTGTAGAGGATCGGGAGTGGTCCTCTGTACGTTGATCTAGACCACATACTGAGACGGACGGTACCCCAGTAGCCCTGCCATTGTATGGAAACCCAATCTCCAATAAGTGTCTTCGGACTTGTTTGTATACCTATTATGCTGGAATTTAATGAATGTAACAATTTCGGCTATTTGAATAAGTGTTTGTATTTAGACACTATTATAATATCAAAGGATTTGATAAGAAATGTTTTGGTTATCGTAAGGTAAAAACCCGACGTGTTTAGTTGTGGCGTGGTCTTACAAGATACCTTTGATTTTCAAAATATTTTGAAAACTTTAATAATCCAATTGAGTTTGTTTTCTCATGCTGGTTTTCCATAATGACTCGAGTGTTATTTTATTATAATGCTTGGGTCGGACCGAGTATTACAGATACATGGTAGGATGCTGTGAAGCTCAGGAGACGAGCTGGATGGTGAGACGTATCATGCGTACTTGATGTATATTCCGTTGTGCAGTGTAAGCTATATAGTCAGCTTTCGTGAGGACAAGTGTTATAACTGTTTAGTTGTGTGCTATGGATTGTGTTGTACTCTGATGATTGTAAGTGTTATACAGTTACAGATTCTTTCGTATAAAATTCTATTGTTATATATTATACGTTTGTTCCGCTGCGATTGTGATATTTTGATGTTGTTTTTTATTTGTTCTTCTTCTACCTCTTTCTTCTTTAACCCTAACGGTTCGTATTTCCGTCCGATTTGAGTTGCATTGATGGATAATATTGTCGACTTAAAGGGGTACGGAACTGCGGGTCGTTTCATGTTCTATATGATAAATAAGAATGGTAAACCTATTTTTGATATTGAATAAAGGTTTTGGATTTCCATTGTAAAATTGACAAAAGTCGTCGCATTTCGATAAATCGATGTCGTATTTTTTTAAGAAGATTTGGATATTGTTTTATATTATTTTATAAGATAAAAATGTTTGTTTTAATTATTTAAAGATAATAAGAAATTTATTTTGAAATTTGGTTTACATAGATAAATAGTTTAACAAAAACGTCAAAATGTGACCGTAAATCGTTTTGGCGAAAATCAACGTTTTGTCGACTAAAAATTATCGCAACGTTATCGCACCTTTGTTAACATGTTTTAACATATGCATTACGCATTTTAATAACTAAACATGTTTACTTTCACTAAATAAGATTAGAAAACTTCTAGAAGTCATTAGTAAAAGTAAGTATGAGTTAATAAAAGTAAGAAAAAGTAAACATCAAATCAATATAACATCAAAACCAACATAATTATTATTTTACTTACCTTTGTTCTTAAGAGAATAAGACATAAAGTAAGAAGTGAAAGGATGATGTTAAGTTTTGAAAAAGTGGAGTTTGCTTTAGGTTGAAGTAAGGTTAGTTTGGTAATTTGGTAAAGAGGTTATTTTGGTAAATTACCACTTTTTTCTTTTTGTATAAATACCCACCTCCTTCTTCACTTTCATTCACATTTCTTCTTCTACTTTTCTCAAGCTTCTTCATCTTCTTCCTCTTCTCTTTAATAGCTTCCAAGCCATAGAAAAATATTATAAAGAAATAATGTAAAATATTTATAAAATATTCAAAAAAAATCAATATTCATCCTCTTCAAATCAAACTCAGTTTTTCTCCACATGTTATCTCTTCTTCCCTCGGCCATAAATTTTTCAATAAAGAACCTAAATACAAAATTATTTTCTCCAAATCATATATTTTTCTAGTGGCTACAACTTTTATGTTGACCACTTTGTCTCAAACTAAATTTAACTATGTCAAAAGTACACTTCTTTCAAGTGCATTTTCTATCCTAGTTATTAAGCCAAAGAATATGCCATTTTGTTTTGATCATGACTTGATGATAACTAATCCAAATTAATAAATTATTTTCTTCAAATCATATGAAATTCCAGTGGTTGCAACTTTTATGCTGATCACTTTTTCCAATTTTGAGGTTTGCTACATCTAAAACTCAATTCTTTGAATTACATTTTCGGGCTTTATTTTTTGTGAATCTGAGAACAACTCTTTTTATTTTGACCACGTCTTCCTAAAAATTAATCAAAATAAAGTGATTCTTTTTTTTTAATTCTAGAGAAAGAATTTTCAACAACTTTTTAGTTAACAAGTTTTTCAACCTTTGAGAGTAAGAGAGTCAAAAATAAGAGAGAAGATGACCTATTTTCGGGTCTAATTTTGAGAAATCAAGTTCAAAGCTCTACCGCTTCTTCTCCACATTTTTATCCAACCTCCATCTCAAGTCTCGGCCAAGCTATTGGAAGGGAGAGGGTTTGTTTGGTAGTGTTTAATGGAGTAAGAATTAATTAGTGAAGTGTTGGTTGATTAGAATGTTGGTAGGTAGTTAATTGCTATGGTTTATGGTGAGAAACTCTATTTACATCTCTATTTATATATATATACATGTTTGGTGTTGTGTTATGATTTCTATGAATGCTTATATATGCTTTGATCGTAAAGTATTGATTGTTTGTTATGGTTGTTAAATTGTTTTACCAAGTCACGTTGATACATGTCGACAAGCACAAAGGAAATCACTTTCCTTTTGAAAATGAAATGGTGTATATGGAATGCTTAAACCTTTTGGAAATAGTTAAAATGATTTAGAAATATTTTATAAACATTTAAATATGTTTAAATAAATAAAGAAAGAAAATCATGGTTTCATCTTGTACATTTTAAATATGTCCAAAACAATTTTCTAGAAAAATCGCGTTTTTTGCAGTAAAGTGACCAAAGTTTAAAATTGATATTTTAGATGTTTTAAAAATATTAAATAAATATTAAAAATATTTTAAAAGATATTTAAGTTTAAAATATGTATATTTAAATGATATAAAAGTCGTTTTAAAGAATATAGCTTTTAAAACGCTATTTGCAACACTTTTCGCAACGCTTTTCGCAGCAGTTTGGAATAACTTTTGAAATGCAGTTTTAAACTTAACAATTCTTTCCTATATATTTTGTGAATGATTTTAAAAGAATAATCAAGTCATTTAAAGATGATTTGAAAGTTTTAATGAGAGTTTGAGTAAATGTGAAAGAGGAATTGTTTATACCACTTAAACAATAAGTGAGGAAGATTGAATATAATAACAAACTGAGTACGCAATAAAGACTAGTACATTTGTCGTGCTTGTGAGATCTGGGAAGATTAATCAAGGTATTTAACCAAGGATAGCGATGGAGCAACCAGTACGTTATACTTACCTGGCCTATATTTTCTCTTCTTAGGTGAGGGGTGGAACATATCGAAAGGAAAGTCCGGATGCTCTAAAAGATCATAATTAAGTTTTTTCTAAGATAAAAGAAAAGAAATAAATTCTTTGAATTTATTATAAATGTCTATATATAAGATTTATAAAATCGGTACTTTATAAATAAAAGTAATGGAATCATAAAAGTGTTTTATAGCTATTAGAAATAGGACTGTAATCAATATATTGGTTTGCAATGAAATTTAGAAAAGAATTTATAATGGATTTTATAAATAATAAGATTTGAAAGGAACGAATTTGTAAATAAGATTTTTATATGTAATTAAATTATAATTAGATTTTGACTTATAAATGAGATATAAACAGAATTTTTTAGTAAAGAAATTTTGTATATGGAAGTTTATAAAATATAAATGGAATTTATAAACACTGTTTTGTAAGTCTGAAATCAATTTAAATTTATAAGTTAAATGTGAAAGTTTCATTAAAGGAATTATATTCTTTGATTTTGGACAGTGAATAATCCTTTAAATTAAATGGATGTTTTGGAAAGTGATATTATAAAAAGGGAATATTTTTTCTAAGTTAAAAGTTAAGAAAGAAAATCTTTGATTAAGATTTAATGAATAATTTAGAAAGGTTTTCCTAAGTAAAAGAGAAAATGATTTGGAATTATTCCAGAATTTAAGAAAGGTTTAAATAAACCAAATGATTTGATAAATGAGGCTTAATTATTCAATATACTCTTGAAAAGAAAATGGAATAAATTGAAAAGAATATATCTAAGAAAGATATTTTATAAAAGATGAAGTAATTGATTGATGATTGATATCCACATATGAACTTAACATCTTTTAAATCGATAATTGGCTTTTAAGTAACCTGGGTCGGATTTGGACAATTCCTATCCGAAAACCACTTCGAACCAATGTATACGTTCGAATATGAAGGCATGTTGAAGATGATGATTATTGAACACCATGGATCTTCATAGCGCCAACACTACTTGTTGAACATGCTTTGGGTAGCTCCCATTGTAGAGTTATTAGTAGCAGTGGTCTCTTCGTGATGGAAATTTTTCGGATTGCAAGAACTACTCACTATTAGTGGTAGTAGGAGAGTGCCTTCGGTTTGTCTTTTTCCTGGACAACTTATATGGACTTTTGTATGATGTTGCATTTCTAATGATTAAGTACATTGGTTTTTACAAACGCACATCAGTGGTGGCGGAGAAGGCAACTTCTCTTGGCTTAACACCCTCCTTGAGATGTACGAGCTCAAGGGTTGTATTTTTGTGGAAGGCAACTAGTAATTAACGGAAATGAAAATGTGGAATTCAAAGATGTGATATGTGCTATGTGAAAAAGTAATTGTCACCTAAAGCCTCATCAAACCAGAAGTGACCGAAATAGCATTAGATGCAGCAAGGCTAAGTGGGTCATTTCCAAGTAGGGTATGGTCATCCCCTTCTAGATATATTTCTTCCTGCTATGACGTTCGGGATGTAAATTAATGTGGTTTGAACGCTATGAGGGCCCTCGGATAAAGGTCGGTAGCGACCGGGGGATGACATATTCGGTACTATCTAGTTACAGAGGTAGGCCGGTCTTGTGTTGGTAGATATTCCTTTGTGCTGTTCCTCGGGGCATCCATCTAGAGGTGTACCCATTTCCGAAGGTAGATCCTTCGCCTGGTCATTTATATGGAAATTCATTCTCCAATAAGAACCTACGAACTTGATTGTAAACCTATTTTGTTGGAATTTAATCAATGTAACAATTTCAGCTAAGATTAATAAGTTTTTTGCAAATGTTTTCAAAGTGATGTCACTAAAAATAATATCAAATGTTTTGATAAATAAAAGTATTTTAGTTATCATAAGGTAAAAACCCGTCCGCGTTTATGTGTGGGGTGGTCTTATAAGATACTCTTTATTTTCAAAGGATTTTATTCAAATGCTGATATATGACACTATCATTTATATTTGAGTTTCTCACACTGGTTTATTAAGCCTGATCTGGGTATTTTCAATACTCGGGCCAGATCCGACTAGTTTCAGGTATAGATGAAAACGGTTGGAGTTTCCAGAGGAGAGCTGGAGATATTCATCTATGTATGGACATATTCTATTATCCGATGTGCTTAGTTTGTTTTAGTTGATGTTTGTCAGCAATTATAAGGACAGATGTTTATAACTATCCAAGCTGAATTTCGGTTAGACTCTGAGATATGTATTTAAAAGTTTTCCGCTGTAAAGATATTATTCAATGTTATATGTTATTCCATTCGTATAAGATTCTTTTTTTCTATTTTTCTTTGTTACCCTTCATGTTTCATCTTTTCGTGCAATTTGAGTTGGACATGTGTGGTTTATTGTCGATTCAAAGAGTATGGAAAAAACGGGCCATGACAGACCCTGTGAGATGTTAAGTTAGGGACATACCATCTGAAAGAGAAGCATTTAACAGATAGTTATGGGCAGAATGTCCAGAAGAGGTGTGTCTAACATATGTTAGATTATTTTTTGATTTTTTCTGGTAGGCCCAAGTCGGCCAAAGGTTAATAGTTAGCTAAACAAAACTAAAGTTTTTGAACAGGTTGTTCTTTTATTACCTGGTATGTATATTTATGTAATGATGCTTTATAGTATTTTACTAGTTTTGGTTGTAGTAAAAGATTTTCAAAAGATATGTTTTATAAGAATGTTAGTGAGGGGAAACCCGTTCCTAAGCGGCGTGGTCTCACTTAACATTAATAACTGGAATGTATAGTATTATTCACACCAGGATTTATGTCTGACTCGAAGTTTATGTTTTCTCCTTAAACTCTCTGGTGCTCAAAATTTATTTAAGTAGGCTGAGGTTCTTTCAGGTTTTTAGTAGGATGACGAATCATGCTATCAGAGGCGAGCAGGAGGCTAACGGATAGCTATAAAGAGTTGTAGTTTTTTGTTTTGTTATTTATTTCCGCTGTGTATTTATTAAGTCAATTATGACTATATGACTCTGATCATCTAAGGAGACATCTTTATATGTCGCTCTTGACGTATTTTGTAATAAGTATATTTTACCATTACTTGAGAAATGTTTTGGGATTATATAATATGAATATGGAACAAGTGTTTTGAAATGTAATGGAAAATTCTGTTTTGAAATCTGTGATTTGTTTCATATTCAAGTGCTTCTGATATTATATATACCATTAACATAGCCGTATTTAGTCGTCGAGAGTAAATACAATAGATGACTACAGCATCTGTAGCACTTTGCTTTGGGCCTCTAGATAGGGGATGTTACAAAGGGCCAGTTGGTTTGTAGTGCACCCATGAAAACTATATCCGGATTAAGTTATTGACATTTGTCTATAGGTTCCTAGTCAGCCCTTAAAACTAGGATACGAGAGAAGTTATTAGGGTCACCAATAAGTACAAGGGAACCCATGAATTAATTAAATTAATTGGTAGGGATCAATAGGTTCATAGTGCATCCATGAAAACTATGAAATAGGAAAGAGAGTCCATATTCCTATATTATATAAAGGTCATTAGTATTCCCACGAAAACTAATAGGTTAATAGTGACCCTAGAAGCTATAAACATGATAGGGATAGGGAGTCTATTAAAAAGAGGATGGGAAATATAGAACGTTTTAACTTGTATGCATATCATCATAATATTTTGAAATGATAATGTTTTTAACCATTGTGGATGTCGGAGCACACTTTATGGTTTTATAAAGGTTTTAGGATACTAATTAGGGGAAAACCCATTCTGCTAAGCGATGTGTTCTCACTAGATATCTAAACAGTTTGAGATGTTAGATTATTATTCATACCAGGCTTTATGTCTGGCTCGAAGTTTATTTTTTCCTCTTAAACTCTTGGGTACTCAATTGATTTTGTACCCATGAAGAGAAGACATTTGAGTCACCAATAGGTTCCTAGTCAACCCATGAAAACTAGGATAAGAGTAAAGATATTGGAGTTACCAATAGGTTCATAGTGATCCCATGATAACTATGAAATTGGACAGGGAGTCCTTAATTTTTTTATCAGTTATTAGTCAGCCCATGAAAACTAATAGGTTAATAGTAATCCTAAAAACTATAATTGAGACAGATAGTCAGAATGAATGGGGATTGGTTATCCAGAATTGATTCATTTGTTTTGTGTATCATCGTATTATATTGTTTTCAATTTCTTTAACCATGGTGGATACATGAGCATAGTATATGGTTTTATAAAGGTTTTAGGATACCAGTGAAGGATACCAATGAAGGGAAAACTTGTTCCTTAAACTATTCGGTACTTAATTGATTATGAGTAGTTTGGGAATTGAAGTTTTCAGGTAGCTCATTAGACGAATAAAGCTTTTGGAGACGTGCAGGATGCATAATATATATATTTAGAGTTCTCTTTTATTTGATTCCACTGTGTTGTTTGTAACGGTAAAGTTGTTATATTGCCTGTATATACTTTGATCATCAAAGGAGGCATCTTTATATGTCGCTCTTGGCATATGTTGTAATAAATATACTTTTCTCTGAACGTGGTTTACGATTATATAATCAATTGGAAATGATTTGAAATGGAATGTGATCTTGTTTGAAGTTTTAATTATTTTTTCCATATTCATATGTTTCTGTGTATAAATGAATTTAACGTCGCCGTATTTGGTCATCGAGGATTAATAACTATGGATGACTGCAGCATCCATAGCCATTAGTTTTGGACCTCTAAGTAGGGGTATGTTAAGAGTTAGTATTAGAGCGAAGTTTATGAAACTTTAAAATAAAGTTAAACCTAAAAGATTTTTCAAAACATAATCCACTAAATCAGAAATATGTTTGGGGTTTGGGTTAACACTTTGGTAACGTACTTGTATTTGATATATATATATATATATATATATATATATATATATATATAAGTACGTATTCCTCTCTCTCTCTTAGACTGTTCTTTTATATCTTACTAAGGCTCATATGCAGATTTATGAGAGAGAAGATATGGAAGTAGAAAATGGAAGAGGAAATCTCGGTGTAGGAAGCACCACAACCAATGGAAATGTTTAACCTAATACTAGGAGGAACCAAGGTCGACATCTAATGCTAACCAAAATGCTGAAGCCAATGTGAGTGCCGAAATCCACCAGTAGATGGAAGCGATGTATCAGTTTTTCGTCAATATAATGCAAGCAGGATCTACCACTGGAGTTTCTGGGAATGTTGGAGGAGCTAATCCTCTGGTTCCAATTGGGAATAATTATGCTAAGTTGAGTAGTAACTACACCAGTCTGGGTGGAAAGCCGTTTGTTGGAACGGATGATGCTATTGAGGTGGAGAATTGGTTGTTTCACTGTGAGAGAATCTTTATTGGTTTAGATTTGGATGATGGGAAAAAGAGAAGGCTGGCCTCTAGGTAGTTGCCTGGGGAAGCGCTTCACTGGTGGGATAGTGCGATTGCCGGGGTTTCGGAGGAAGAGCTGATGTGGGTTGATTTCAAAAGGAGATTTGAGCAAAAGTCTTTATCCGAGGTTGCTATGTCAGCGTTGATGACGAAGTTCATGGATCTAGTTCAAAGAGAGATGTCAGTAATCGAGTACGCTGCTAAGTTTGACGAGCTATCTCGATATGGATATGCCACTATAGACACCAACATCATGAGGAATGAGAGGTTTATTTAGGGATTAAGGCCCGAGCTTGTTAGAATGACCATAAACCATATCCGTGATCCTTGTAATGTGATGGTGGAGATGAACATTTGCCATGAAGAGAAGCTTGCTGGTTGTGATAGAGAGAAGCCAGTTGACTTCTAGGATCTTCAGGGAAAGAAGAGGAAGTTCTTTAAGAAGAAGAGAGCCCAGAAGGGAGAAGCTTCCAAGAAGTCAAAGGAAGATTTAGCATGCTTCAAATGTGATAAGAAGGGTCATTATGCTCACGAGTGCCGGTCAGGCAAGGAAAAGAAGCCTGCAGAAAAGAAGAACGTGAAATGCTTCAACAGCGACCAAGTTGGGCATTATAAGAACCAATGTCTAGAGCCAGTCAGGGCGGACAGAGTGAAGGTTTTTGCTATTGGACCACTATCTTCTTCTAGGCCTACTTTCGTGAATAAAGGAAAAACTATGATGAAAGGTACGCTTTTGATTTAGAGTACACCAGTTAGGCTACTATTTGATACTAGTGCAACGCATTCATTTATATCACAGTATTTGGTTGATAGGTTATGCATAAAACCCACATATCTTGTTACTTTCTCAAGCGTTGTGAATCTAATAGGAGGTACGCAATTCTAGGAATGAGATGTGTCCAGTTAGAACTTGAATTGTTAGGTCATAAGTATGCATGCAGTCTGTACATTTTCGATTTTGTGGATTTCAGAATCATTTTGGATACGGATTGGTTGAGAAGGTATGATGCCAAGATATTTTTCCAAGATAGGAGATATCATTGAGACATCTTGATAGTCATAATAAAATTATATTCTCAGTAGAGAATTCTAACGGAAGAAGTTGTGATTTCTTAAGTGCAATGGAAGTGGAAGAAGATCTAAGTCAGGTTCGAGTAGCAAGATAGTTTGCGGATGTCTTTAAACCAGTCACAGAACTACCATCGAAACAAGCTGTTGATTTCGGATAGATCTTGTGCCAAGAGCTGGACCAGTTAGTAAACCACCTAGCCGGATGACACAGGCTGAGACGAAGGAATTGAAGGTGTAGCTAGTGGATCTAGAAGGAAGAAATTTTATTAGACCAAGCAATTCGTCTTAGGGAGCGACCGCGGTGTTCGTGAAGAAACCAGATCGGTCGTTAAGGTTGTGTATCGACTATCGTAAGTTGAACGAGAGGACATCAAGAATAAATTTTCCTTGCCGAGAATAGATGATCTGTTTGGTCAGTTGAGTGGAGCCAGTGATTTCCCTATTGGATTTGGTGATGGAGTTCCATCAGTTAAGAGGGGTGGAGGATAGTATTCCTTGATAGCATTTTAGACTAGGTATCGTTCGTACGAGTGCATAATAATGCCATTAGGGTTGACGAACGCACCTGCTTTGTTTTTTGGATTTGCTGAACCAATTCTTCTGAGAGTACTTGGACAGATCCATGTTGGTGTTTATAGATGACATTTTGGTATACTCTAAGGATGAAAGAGAGCATGAAGTTCATCTAAGAATTGTACTTGGAACGCTGAGGTAGAATCAGCTAAAGGCAGAGTTTTCAAATGTCATTTTTGGAAGAAAGATGTTAAGTTTCTTGGTCACGTAGTTTTAGAGAAAGGCTTGTCAGTCGATCCAGATAAGATCAAAAATGTTAATAATTGGAAGAGACCAGAGACGGTGACCAAGATTATGAGTTTTCTTGGACTTGCTAGCTACTACCGGAGATTCGTCAAGGATTTCTCGTGGATAGAAACGCCTTTGACTGAGCTTACCAGGAAGGAAGTGAAGTTTGTCTGATCTGACAAATGTGAGGAAGCATTCATTAAGTTAAAGCATTTGTTGACCAATGCATCAGTGTTAATAGTTCTAAACGAAAACCAAGGGTTAGTGGTGTATACTGACGCATGTGGGACTGGATTGGGAGCTATGTTGATGTAGAATGGTAAAGTTATTACCTATGCTTCACGACAGCATAGACCGCATTAAGTGAGATATCCTACTCATGATTTGGAGTTGGATGTGGTGATCTTCGCATTAAAGATTTAGAGACATTATATTTTAGGAGAGAGATTTTAGCTATGCATAGATCATAAGTCTTTAAGATACTTATTCTCTCAGAAGGAGCTGAATATAAGACAGTAGAGGTGGTTGGAGTTTTTGGTTGCTTATGATTTTGGTATAGAGTACACACCAGGGAAATGTAAAAAGGTAGAGGATGCTCTTAGCAGAAGACAATAGAATATGGTGTTGGCTATGTTGGTAGAATGGAAGGATCTAGAAGTTTTGGTCGGTTGTGGAGTGCAATTAAGATCATCTGCTAGTTTTAGTCAGAGTACTGCCATGTTGTTCTGTTTAGAAGTTCGACCAGTATTGATCGAAAGAATTGCTTCTAAGAAGAAGGAGGATCCCTTATTAATCGAGAAGTTCAAAAGGCTTGAGGCTGGAACTGAGATCGATGATTTGAAAGATTTTTGTCTTGACCAAAGAGGATGGTTGAGAAAGAAAGGGAGATTATATGTTTCAAATATTTATAACTTAAGGAAAGAAGTTCTTGGTGAGCGTCATCGATCCAAGTTTACGATTCATCCTGGGGGGATATATCAAGATATGAAGATGAGCTTCTATTGGGTAGGTATGAAGAGGGATGTTGGCTTGTAGGTTAGGCAGTGTGCAAACTATCAACAAGTGAAAGCTGAACATCAAAAGCCGAGTGTGTTGCTTCAACCTTTAGAGATTCCAGTTTGAAAATGGGATTCGATATCCATGGATTTTATAGACGGGTTACCAATGTAAAAAAGGAAAAATGAAAGTATATGGGTTATAATGGACAAGTTGACCAAGAATGCCCATTTCTTTCCAGTTAAGTCAATCAGGATGGTGCCTGTTTTGGTAAAGTTGTCCATGAAAAACATAGTTAGGCTTCTTGGAGTTCCGAGTAGAATAGTCTGTGATAAAGACGCTTTGTTCAACTAGAGAATTCAGGAAGAGTCTATAGGATGTGTTAGGTACCAAGATTAATATGAGTACTGCATATCACCCTCAAACAGATGAGCACACAGAGAGAGTCAATAAGACACTTGAGGATTTATTGAGAGCTTGTGTATTGGACATTGGTGGATCTCGGGAGGATCGCCTACATTTAGTTGAATTTTCCTATAATAATAGCTACCAGTCTAGCATAGGAATGGCATCTTTTGAAGATTTGTATGAAAGACTATGCAAATCACCAACGTACTGGTTGGAGACTCGAGACAGATTAGTCTTAGGTCCAGCTTTGGTCAAGAAGGCATCCGAGAAGATTGAGTTGATCCGAGAAAGGATGAAGGAAGCTCAATCTAAATAGAAGAGTTACACAGATAAGAGGCGTAAAGACCTAGAGTTATTAGTTGGTGATAGGGTTTTCATGTAGATATAACTGATGAAGGGTGTGGTACGGTTCAGAAGGTCAGGGAAACTGGCACCGAGATATGTTGGTCCATTCCATATTATAGAGAGGATTGGAATGCTCGCATACAGAGTAGAGTTGTCGAACAGTATGGCAGGTTTCCATAACGTATTTCATGTGTCTCATCTTCGCAAGTATGTGCATGATCTAGAGACTACTATTCCTCCGACAGGGTTGGAAGATCTAGTAGTAGAGCCTAATTTGACTTTTGTTAGACAACCAGTTTGGGTTGCAGCGAGAGATACTTATCCCGAGGGTATGTCTATATTAGAAGACTGTACTTGGAAGACTAAGGACAAGATTCGAGATACTTATCCTGATCTACTTTAAGGGTATGTCTATATTAGATTTATATAGATAATTTCTAGTCAGGTAGTAGTATGGTTGTTAGGAGTCATTGCAGATGATTGTTATGTTTAGTATTTAGTCCTTACTGAATTTGGAGGATGAAATTCTTTAAGGAGGGAAGCCTGTAACACCCCTAATTTTTAATAACATTATTTAGGAGATTTAATTATATAAATTAAATAGAATAATATAAATGTAGAGTGATAAGGGGATTGGGGTTTGCAAATGAATTTAGTGGCGGTGCTTATTAAAATGAATGGGTTTATAAAAGGTTAAGTGTTAACTAAATAAACATAAGGGCATTAGAGTAAACAACCGCCCCATATTACCTCTCCCTTATACTCATGATAGCTACTATTTACTTTCATTTTAACATAAGAAAAAAACGCAAACAAAAGAAAAGAGTAAACCCCCCATTAATAGGAGAAGAAGAAGAGAAATCAAAGTAAAAGCTTAGGATCAAACTAAGGGGAATCAGTCTCAAACAAATCTCCAATTTCCTTATCCAATCTAAGTTGGATAATAATACTAATCATCTCTGTTTTGTTTTCAATCATATATTTTCAGATTTATGATGATTTGAATGATGATATGCTTTGTTTTATAACATGTTTGATTTAATATCAAATTGTTTAGATATGTATATGCATGGTTTTAAGGCAAAACAGATAACAAATGATTTTAGAATGTTATGGGAAAATTATATGTTAAGGTAAACACGATTTTGGAGTTGTGTTTCAATTTTTAGAATTTTCCAACCCGTGGAGAATTTGTCATGAATTTCCAAAAGAAAATATGCATTAGTGGGTTTAGAAATTAATTTCGGTAATTGTATGATGAATTTGGGTCTGAAATTTATATATGTTAGGTAATATATCACAAATGATTTTTTGGTGATTTTTGGGAATTTAATATGTGATCTATTATGGAAATTAAATTATTTATAAATGAGGACCTAAATGATTTAATTATGGTTAAATGGGAAGGGCTTACTTGTTAAAATTAACCATATTTTAGATCTGAAAATATGTGGCAATTATCTGTAAAATGATTTGAAAAGTTTAAGGCAACCAAACAAGTTTTTGCATGTGGGCAAGTTAGTTACAAAAAATTACTTTATTTGGTAAAAACATCATTTCACTCAGAAAAGTGAGTTCCGCCTCCTTTAGAAGTAGCTTTCGACCTAGAGTTTCCGCCATCAACCAGGTCGATACCTATTAAGCCGAAACCACCGAAACCAATGCATATGGTATCACTTAGTTAGCAAGTAGTGGATTGGATTAAAAGGTGGAAGGTAGGATGCCGTAAACAAGGCTTCCAATGGAGTCATTACCATGATTTTGTTTTTCTAAAGAAAAGCGCTTGCATGCTTCCTTATATGCTTTCGAAGGAGTCGAGACCGATGCGTTCGAAAGCGACTTTTAACTTAATTTAGAAAGAGAGCTACCGCCTTAGATTGAAAGAAGTAGCTTCCGGGGGGTACTTAGCTTTCAAAATTGAAGTGCTCGGAAGGGGTAGTTTCGACAAAGTCAGAACCCCTCTACCACTTTGCCTTTCGAAGGCACTAAAGATATCGTTGCTTTCGGAAGGTAACCTTTGTTTTAAAAACATAAGCCACTTCCCATAGCTTACGAAGGGGTTTAGGGGTTTCGAAAGCAATGGTTTCGAAAGGGGTTTCAAAACCAACCTTCAAGTATTTTGCCCAAATGACTTATGCTTTCGAAAGAATGGTGCTGACGCCATCAAGTTTTCCCCAATACTTTTAAAGGATAAAGAATGGTTTCGAAAGAGATACTTTCATTTATATTCACTTGACCACAACTAATAGTATAAACCCAATATTTTTGAAAGGGGTACATTCAATAGTTTCGAAAGGGAACTTTCAATTGGTTTCGAAGTTATGCTTCTAAATGTTAAATGCTAATGCATCAATGCATTCGAAAGGTTTCGAAAGGAAATTTTGAAGTGTTCGAAAGGAATGGGCCTAACGTTTTGAAAACAGATTTCTATGCTTTCAAAGGAGGGTACCCAGTGAGGTCGAAAGCAGGGTTTCAAAGGTGTCGAAAGGTTTGGTTTTCAAAACGAATAACCTAAACTCAATTTTTAAAGGAAAAACCCATAGCTAAATCAAAAGGGGGTTTTTGGTAATTGTTTTAAGAAGAAGCATTCCTTGATAAAATACTAGGTTAAAAGGGAATAACAATGTTTTATGTTAAACCCACAGGAGTTGTTATGCTATGTTGTTTGCTTCTTCAAATATAAATACATTCACATTAAAAATTGACCCATAACTGCATTTTAGGAATAAAGGGAAAATGTACCGGCTAGGTTGACACAGTAGTGAATAATTTGATTAAACTCCTGAATGAGTAAAATTGCATTCAGGAGGTTAAGGAGACCAAAATATAGGATGTACAAATATAGAAGTTGTCAGGGAGACAGGTTTATAGTGCACCCATGAAAACTATGGTTAGGAAGTTATTAGAGTTACCAATAGGTTCATAGTGATCCCATAAAAACTATGTTATAAAGAGTGGTTGACAGGGGCCAATTGGTTTATAGTGCACCTATGAAAACTATATCTGGATTAATCTATTGACAGTTTTCAATAGGTTTCTAGTCAACCCATGAAAACTAGAATAAGAGAGAAATTATTGGGATCACCAATAGGTTCAGGGTAACCCATGAATTAATTAAGTTAATTGGCAGGGGTCAATAAGTTCATAGCGCACCCATGAAAACTATGAAATAAGACAGGGGGTCAATATATTATATAAAGGTCATTAGTAAGCCCATGAAAACTAATAGGTTAATAATGACCCTAAAAACTATAAAAATGATAGAGAGTTAATTAAACAGAGGATGGAAAATCCAGAATGTTTTAACTTGTATGCATATCATCATAATATTTTGAAATGACTATGTTTTTAACCATTGTGGATGCCGGAGCCCAGTATATGGTTTTATAAAGATTTTAAGATACTGGTGAGAGGAAAACCCGTTCCGCTAAGCTGTGTGGTCTCATTAGATATCTAAATGGTTTGAGATGTTAGATTATTATTCATACCAAGCTTTATGTCTGACTCGAAGTTTATGATTTCCCCTTAAAATCTCGGGTACTCAATTGATTTTGAGTAGTTTGAGAGTTGAGGTTTTCAAGTACCTCATTAGACGAATAAAGCTGTCAGAAACATGTAGAAGGCATAATAGATATTTAGAATTCTCTTTTATTTGATTCTAAGGTGTTGTTTGTAATGGAAAAGTTGTTATATTGCCTATATTACTTTGATAATCCAAGGGGGTATGTTGCTCTTGATGTATGTTGTAATAAATATATTTTTCTCTGAAAGTGGTTTATGGTTATGATATTATGTAATCAATTGGAAATGATTTGAAATGAAATGTGATCTTGTTTTAAGTTTTAATTTTTTTTTCATATTCATTTTTTTTGTGTATCAATGAATCTAACACCGCCGTTTTTGGTCGCCGACGATTAATAACTATGGATGACCGCAACATCCCTAGCCATTAGTTTTGGGCCTTCAAGTAGGGGGATGTTACATGCATGTCCTGACCTTCGGAGCATTTTACAAGTACTTTAATTATATATTTAAACTGTGATAAATTTTCCCCTAACACTTCGTCTTCCCCTTATGATTACATGACAGTGCCGTAATTATGCACTTTCCGGCCATTTTTATGTTCCTTGACTTTTTTTCATATTCGCCATGCTGTGGGAAAAAACTCCCACAAAACTTCACAAAAAGATTCCAAACGATGATATGAAAGTAAATACGTGCCACGAATATATTCAAGAGCCAATCTATTTCTAATGTATGCAAATTAGTAATTTAAAACAACATGTCTGTTTGGGATAAATGAACATTATATTTTTTCCTTTTTAAAGGGTTAGATAAAACAAAATCAATAACCAATTTTCTAACAAGTTCACTAGAAATAGACGGATGGCTAAAATCTGCCCATGTCTTCAGGCTTCCCAAAGCGATATACTCTGCTGCTTCCGGACCCAATTAATAAATGCCCACACCTCAAAAATGATTATGTTGCACAGTTTTGTTTAAAAAAAATTGGAAGGTTAAATTTAAGATGCATGAACATTAAAACAATCTTCTCAAGAACAAATAACAGTAACACCCTCCCAATCATTCTTAAGATTACTAACTTGATTTCCATTCTCAATATAATAAATCACAAGATACCAACAAACACCGCTAGGAAATATTTAATCAATACCAGTAGACAACGAAGTACCATAATAATGTTTTAACAATTACTTCAAAATGAAAAATCAACTAAAGAAACAAACTTCGAAGATCTAGAAGAAATAAATCTACTGCCTTCGCTAAATGAACCAACAATAGAAGAACTATGAGCACCAATATCAATTGAGCTACATTTAGATTGATTCGAGCTAACCAAAACAACTAGAGAATCCCCACAACTATGAATAACAAGCAATAATATACTAAACAATTAAGAATTTGTTTCAATAAATCTTCTCCTATAATACATTTCATATGACAATTCAACTGACAAAGATATTAAATCAGGTCAATGCTCAACTAACTCATTTTTTAATCTCAAGTCACAATTATTCAAGCTGAGTCACTTACTGTAACTATTATTACCCAATAAATAAATAACAAGTACATCAATATGGAAAGGCGTGCAAAAACATATATCGAATATCAAATTAATGGGAAAAAAATCAAAAGGAAATATATATCAAATATTAGTGTAACAACATTACTAATGCAATAAATTGCTGTACTAAAATGAGCTAGTAAATAATTGCCAACAAAAATCAAGCAAATGTTTGACGAACTAAAATTTTGGATTAGTATGGCATTTTGCAAGGAAGATATGTCGGGCTAAAATTTCCTATTAGTACGACAAATATTTACTGGGCTAAAATTCTCTATTTGTCGAACTGAAATTTCTAATTAAGTTGCCAAATATTTACTAACAATTGTTTGCTAGATTAAAATATACCTTTTTTAGATTTTCCAAGCAAATATTTGCCAAACGTGTAATTGCAGTAATCTAAACCAGAAATTCTATCATAGAAAAATATATCACAATAAAATTTCTAACCTTAATCCATTATTGACAAACAAATGAATAGAGAAAAATTGAATGCAAAATCTTGATCAAATCTCAAAAAACAAACAAAATAAAAACAAAAACAAATAATCAAATCTAAAATCAGAAAATAACGCAATATATGTGATTACCTCATACAAATAACTGATGCTCGAATACGGTTGAATAATGCACGACTAAAGCTGACAATTATGTATGATAGGGCTAAACATATCATGCGATTAAATATTACTATTGAAAATTAAGGATAATGATTGAAGATTAGAGTTACGATTAAGGTTTAGGTATAATCAATGGTTACAACATAAATATTTTTATTTCATGCAATTTTAGAAAGAAAAGGTAAAATTGGAAATGAAAAAAAATAAACTAAAGCAACAGGGAGATAGAATATAGTTTACAAATTGCAGGATATAAAATTGATAAGTTTTAAATGTAGAGATGTGTCCCTAATTTCACTTAAAAATTCTCCTCATAAATTAGCAAGTGATAGTTCTCTCACTCTAGATAAAAAAATTGGTTAACCCACTACTTTTTTTTTTATAAAACAGAATTAATAATCGAAGGAAAAAAGGTATGTTTGACAAGATCATTTTATTATTATTTTAGAGATAAAATTATTGATTAAAAAGGTAAATGTGATTGTATGTTTTATATTAAATTAGGATATAATTATTCTTGAAAGAAAAAGGGTTAGTCTGTCATGTTTGAATTTTTAACACACGGAGAGTTGAGAAATCTTAATCCAAACAAAAGTACACCTTTTAATTTTATTTTCATTGAATGCGTTTTAATATATATATATATATATATATATATATAATGTTTTCTGTACACAATTACGTAAGAGTAGAAATTCCTAGGACAAAGTGTTTGGTGGATCACAGATAAGAAAGAGTTCATAACAATGAGTATTGGATCATGCTAACAAACACTTAACCGTAAATGTTCTTCGTCAAAGGTATGTCGATAAAGAGTGTTGATGCATCAGTATACTCGTTATCTAACATTATTCATATGATAACAATGATCTACTCATAATTGTTAGGGTACAAATAAGTTACATACTTTTAGTCATTTTAGAAAGATTACATAATATCCACTAAGAAACTTCTATAGTTATTATATCTAAGTCAAATAACATATCTCACATGAAACATAAGTGAAACACGTGAAGTTTAACATGTTAAATCATAATTGGGCATTTTCTCACAACAATGATAAAGACCATAGAAGAAGAATTTGGACTATATGGGACTCTTTAGTATGGAATAACATCACTTTAAGAAAATATGACCAACACGTTATTTCAGTATTAGAAAATAAGGGGGACATAAGTTGATAATCACCGTGATATATGAAAAACATCTAAACAATAAAAGAATCAGCCTTTGGAATAGCTTAGAAGAAGAGTCTAAAGAGATTGACATGTCATAGGTGGTATTAGGAGATTTTTAATGTGTCCTTTATAATAATGAAAGAACATCTAGGTCAAATAACCTTTTAGCCAAGCTTGCATAAACTGCTATAGGCTGAAACAAATAGACACTGGTGGGAGTTTCCTTCCTTTGTCGGTGGGTATGGGGGCTTTGTGGTTAAATTATAGTTTACAATGTAGAATAGACAGAGTATTGGGTAACTTCGAATTCGTTAATAAATTGACAAATGCATCTGTCGAATTACTCAACCACTCTACGAGTGATCATTTCTTTATACTAGTCAACCTTTTCCTACGTAGTAGCACAATGAAGCTTAAACCTTTTAAACATTAAGGTAGTATTAGGTTTACCCTTTTTAATTTTGGGTTTTCGTTCATAAAAAATGCGTATGACGCGTGTATATTGTGGAAAACAACTGATTTAGAAAACAAAGTTAACATACAAAATAGAAAATAATTTTTATGTTTTATTTTTCATGTTTTGATAAATAAGAGAAGTACGAAAAACAATACATTCTTCCATCGTTTCTTCATCCCATCCATCTTCCTTCCATTTTATCCGTCGTCCTTCCACACCTATCATATTTTGTAATTAATGTTGAAAGAAAATGAATAAAGCTCAGCAGTATACGAGTATTTTATCATCGCAGCAGTTCATTCGTTCACCTTAGATGAAATCATAACCGTTGCTCCTTATTGGATACTACTACTTTGTGGGCTGTTTATTTAAAGCCCATGTAACTTTGTACATATTGCTTTGAATAACTGCTGTATCATCCATCAAACAATTATTGCAGTAAAGATTTTCCTTCTCAATTTTTCTCCTTATCACTGTATCATCCAATTCTTCTTAAAATCTTAACTTGGTATCAAAGCCAAATTCTTCTTAACAGCATAAAATCATCCTCAAGGAAGAATTCGATTCTTTCTCCATCGGAGTGTTTTCATCACTCGGAGAAATTATTTTTTCCATCAGATTCAATATCATCATCTGGGAATTCAAGTTTGCTATCAGATTTTGGTGCCTCGCCGAGCCATTACACTGGCTGCACTCAAGAATTGCAAGAAGACAAACTCGTTTAAGAAAGTTTTTTGAAAAAAAGATTCAAGAAACGAGAAAATCATCTTAGTAAATATGAAAATTAAGCCAAAGCCACGCCAAGATCCATCAGAAAAATATTCATCATCCCGATCTAGCTGCTACTTACCTGTTCTCATTATCTTTTTGAGGCGTTTTCTATTCCTGGACCTCTTTTCCTTGCTTTCTTCTAGTTCTTAATTCAAGAGTTATCATCATGGATGATGATCTTTCAGCCACTTCTGATAACGTTAATACTGTGCAGCAAACTAATGCAACAACTAAGTTGATCAAGAATGTTGCTAGCCTACAAAGCCAATTGATCATTGTTCAATTGGATGAGAATAATTTTCTGTCGTGGAAATTGCAAGTCGAAACTGCAACTTAAGGATACGGGCTCGAAGTCTTTCTTCTTGGCACCATACCTACACCACCAAAATGAATCATAGTTGAAGGAAACAAAATCATTAGTAATGAAGAGTATGTCAAACATTATAGGCAGGACAGACTTATATGCCTTTGGTTATTATCATCAATAAACTCAAATTTGTTATCTCATGTTATTGGATGCAAATCAGCAAGTGAAATATGAGAAACAATTGAAAAAGTCTTCAACACTCAGTCTACTGCCAAAATGATGTATCATAAGAGACAACTTCAAAACATTAGAAAAGACAATACTCTAGGATGGAATATCTGTACAAAATCAAGACCCTTTGTGATCTGCTAAAGGTTGCAGGTCACAAAGTATTTGAATCTGAACAAATACTAAACATGTTAAATGGTTTAAGCGATGACTATGAAGCAGTGGTGGCAGTTATAGCATCTAATAAAGTTTTATCATCTGTTGATGATGTCCATTCAATTCTTCAAGTACATGAGGCCAAAATAGATGATAAAAGGCCTCAAAACCTGAGTTTACAATCAACTACACCACAAACTCCAAAATCAAGAATCGGACTAGTAACAAAGGAGATCAATTATCTCAAAGAGGAGGACTTTCTAACAGGTCAAGGGGAAGAATCGGTGGAACAACAACAATAGACCCACATGTTAGATTTGTGAAAAAAATTGGACATACTGCTATTATAATATCCCTATATTTTCAACCATTCGCATCCGCAAATGTCAGACTTGAATTGCTCAAAATATCAGATTGTTAATTTAAATTTGGCAAAACTCAGCATATACAGTGAATAAAATAATCACAAAATCACAAACATAGAGTAATATAACAATATGCAGCGAAAACAAATAAATAATAGTTCATGAAGATACTATATATATAACAGAGTTAAACAAGATACAACAGAAGTCTCGAATACATAGAAGTTTCAATATAATAGCCAAATACAAAATCCGAATAAATCACAGAAATCAATTCAATAACTGGAAGATGAATAGATATAGATGGATCTCCAAGCGAAGCTCCAACTCCAAAGGCAAGTCTCAAAAGTTGTGACACTCAGTTTGACCCGAGCGTAAAGCAAAAACACAAAACACTCGAGTCAGGATTAACATTCTTATATCAATAAATCCAACTCAAGTGAAATATCAACTGAAATACAGGTGGCTTAAAGGATGTTTGGGATAACCATCCTCTAAGGATCCATGAAACTATCTACTATGTAGTAATATAGGATATTATAATAATGTCTATAGTAAAGTTAACTATTAAAATAGTATTAAGGCGTTACCCATATCCCCTTTAACACATTTTATAATGTCATAGTCCACACAATACCACGATACCCCGTAAACTGGAGCTATCGGAGGGCACTCCATAGGTACGACACAAAACAACCTTATAGAGGTCTCGATATGGTAGGTGACATGGTACAACTAGGCAATGCCATGGTAGATATACCAATTACACTTCCGGGCTAGTGGTAACGCATAGCTGCAGCAATCGCCCACCTCGAGTCACACTCCCAAAAATCCAAATGGTGTACCCAATCAATCACAAAGTAATAGAATGGTAAACGATGGAGTGTGTCCGATCGGAGAAGCTACCTCACTTGGCCCGTCAATTGCTCCTGTTTTAGCCACCTTAAGCTGACTCACGGGAGTCAGGTCCACGTATATAACTCATATAGGATCATCGCCACCATCCTACTTCATTCTAGAATCTCCACCGCGTACATAGTTGGTAAAGTGGTTTTCGGTATTAGTAGAGAGTATGACAATATCTGATCCTGGTCTCTTTAACAACCAGTCGTTATTATAACACCGTAGTCATTTCAAAATAGTTTATACTTCTAAACCAAAATACCATTCCATTTCAAAAACCATATCAACATGATAACATTTTCACTTCAGATATATCTATTTCAAAAACCATAGCACTTCCAAAGTTATAACACTTTTGAAAGTATAAAGCTTAGAAACTATAACACTTTGGAAATTATAACACTCGATAACATAATACTTTGAAATTCATAACTTTGAAATCATAACTTCCCACTCAAACAGTTTAGATATTAATAATAGTGTAGATATAATAAAATAGTTTATAAAATAAAATAGTTTATATAATAATAGTTATAAGTTAAAATAGTTTATATTAAAAATGATTTATAATAAAATAATTTATAAAGTAAAATATATAAATAGTTTTAAAAATACTTTATATAATAAAATAGCTTCCTCAAATTCCACGAATCGATTCAAATCAGCTCGAATTCTAAAACTCCAATTTAATTCAATCTCAATTCATCAATTTCTATTCAATTCAGTTTCTCAATAATCATTTCAAATTATATCGATTTCAAATACAGATTTGAACCACAAAATAAACCATTTCAACTTCAATATATTTCAAAGCTTTAAATATTCCACATTTTCAAAACTAAATTTGATAATTTCATATTTATCTTTAATTTCACTTACTATTATTTAGTTTTGAAATATTTATTTAATAAATCCAATATCATTTGAAATATTTTCTTCAATTTATTTAAACTTGAAATATTCATTTAATTACCTTAAACCAAAATCAAGTTATAAAATCATATCCTTTAAAAATCTCAAAATTCAATAAGTTTCAAATCCATTGAATTAAATAAAATTCTTAATTAAATGCAATCTCAAATAAATTCAAATTTTATCTCCCTAACCTTAACTTATAAAAATCATTATAAAAATATATTTTAAAATATAAATTTAAATATAAATTTAAATAAATACTTAAACATATTAGATATTAATTAAATCAAACTTTATTTAATTGAATCTTATTATTAAACTTATTTTATATTAAAAAATTATACATATTTTAAAATAGTAAATTTATAAGTAAATTCTTAAAATTCATAATTTCAAAACTAGATTAAAAATTTAAAATTTCCTAAACATATAATTTTAAAATCAAGAATTTAACTATATATAAAATAACATTTATACATAATATTTAAAAATCAATATTTATCAAAACCATATATTTCTTTCCAAAACCATAGAAATCATTTTCAATACACACACACACACACCCCAATGGTGTCTGTAAATAATTTCATATCCTATGGTCAAGTGATATGGGTATTTATCATTTCAATCTGCAATAGAATTATATACGGATATATATCTTTCAACCCGCAATCCCAAATTCAATTAAATAAAAATTGTTTGGGTTTATCATTTCAACCCATAACGATTTTCTCCTATTCTACAGATCGTTCGGGTATGTATCATTTCAACCCGTAGGGAATTCTATACTAACAGGTAACTAGCAGGGTGATAATAGATATGATAATAATATAACAGGCATATATCATCAGTATAAACAACAGATAATGGTGTCAGATGTCACAGGTGAATAGATACAGATAATATCATATATATAGCAATGTAAATAACTAACAGCAGCATATTTCAATGGTCGTTTCAATTGAAATTAAATTTAATAAATATAAGAACGTTAATCGTGAGTGATTGCTCATCTTTCGTGGCTAGATAGATTTGACAAAGAAATGAGCTACGAATTCCAAAGCAACGCTAGATGGACACAGTTCGATGATCAAAGCTGATGAATAGAAATTGACGAATCAAGTCAAAACTAGATCGATGGAGATTAGTTATATTAGTAAATTGATATAGATATAACATATAAAATTATATATATATAAAATCATATTCTAATTTTAACACATATTAAATTAAATACACACACACACACACACCCGTGTTTCAAAAATCGTTGTTCATATTAAAAATCAAATATTAAAGTCAAACATATATATATATATATATATATATATATAAATTATAAAAATATAACTCAGAACATATGTATATACTATATAACAACAGATCAACTTAGAATACATACTTAATATATATACAAACAACTTCCTTATAACATATATATACTACGCAATACATATACTAGTATAAATAAATCTATATGTACATATATAACGAACATACCACATACCCACGTAACATATAGACTACCTTTTAAACTAATATAAACTTACATTTATATGAAAGAATAAACTTACATATATAAATATATGGCTTATATAGATAATGTATAACAATACTTTTAAAAATGAATATACTGCTTCTAAAATGCAATATACTATAAGTATATTTACTGTACATGCAACATTTCAAAATCTCATGTATATATACTTTACACCATTATATATAAACCCATGTACATATATTAATATATACTCATCCATATCATAGCTTATATATAAAACTATATATATAATATATATAAATAACACATACAGATACTCTAACATATAAATATATATATACTTATAGAGTATGAACAGTTAACATGGAAATAATGTATAAGCTCCAACAGATAATATAACATACACACACACACACACACACACACACACACACACACACACACACTGTAACATCTATATATAGGCATGATCAGAAACCCAAACCAAGTGTACTTATATAAATTTATGTGTATAAACTCAAACATTTAAATAAATCAAAATATAGCTAACATAACCTCGACAACATATATGTAACAATATATGTTATATATAAAATCAAAACATGTTTCAAGAAAAGTATATTTCCTTCAAATATTAAAACTGGTTTAAGCAACATATATATATATATATATATATAGATTTACATATTATTATACTTAAATCCGTAAACACATGCAAATTATAAAACTCAACAGAATACATATACTAATAAACAGACTATTTACAAAATCTCTCTAAAGTAAATTTCAAATCACGTATAAAATTACACCTCAATATATATATATATATGATTTGAAACCCAGATTCAAACATACCTCAATATATATATATATATATACAGTACATTCTGTTCTTTAAACATACGAAGGAAGCAATAGGCCAAACTACATGATACAATATATATTATACAATATATATATATATATATATATATATATATAATACCCTACTGTAAAAATTTATGAAATCTAACCATATTATATATAATACTAGAAATATACACATGCAGACCTGAAGCTAACAAATATACAACATACATATTATTTTAAGATTTCAAATATATATACCTTTGAATATGAATACTTCAGAGTAAATCTTATATATATATATACACACACACTAATACATGAATTGCAACCAAATGTATACTTACATAATAGAGAGAAAAGAGGGTGGCTGCAAAGTTGATCGACCCTGAAATCACGGAGGCCGAGGGAAGAAGATCGAGGTGGGGTCAGGGATAGGCGCAGGGAAAAGGGATGCACATGAGGGTGGTTCGGCATGGTTTTGTTAGATGGTTGGAGTGCTGGGGAAGGCTGTGCGTGAGAATGAGGGGATGGGTCGGTTTCGGCGATGAGATGGTTGTAGGCAGCCAAGGTATTGGAAACAAGTAGGAGGAGAAATAGGCTCGGCTTCGTGTTATATATATATAACGGCCGATCAAACGAGAACGTGAAAGAGAGAGTAGGAAATAGGAACGAACTGGAAAAGCAACGAACAGTTATATTTAAATGCAGGGAAATAACAAAAGTTAGGTGAGTTTTGGAAATATAAAAAGATAGTGGTTGTTGGTTTAATACACGGTGAACAAATGAAAGGTCACGGGAAGTCAAAAGCCAAATTGCACAACCGATACGGGAATCGTTCCATGGATTACGCCGTCTTTCGGACTCCAAAACATACAAACGAATATACCGTAGAGGTCAGTACGACAAGACGATCAAAATGTTACACGATGTCAGTGGTACGATTATTCTATCAAAAGTCGACATTCGGTACCAAAAAATGCTGCTAAAACGTCAAAAATAAGATAAACGGAGCAATAGCAGTTCAATTTTGACGAAACAAAATATGACGTCTTACCCAGTAGATGATTTACAAATTTATTATGTAAAAATATTCAGGTTTGGAAAACATTTTATTATTATCTAATATTTACCGATTTAAATTGAAATAAAATTACACAATAAAATAAACTTCCATATTATCTGAAGAAAATTTTCCATTTGCTATGTTTAAATAAAAGTATTACAAATATCAAACTTTTATTTCCAAATTTTATTATTTAAAATTTCACAAAAATTTAGTTATTTATGTTATTAAAATAGTTGAAATTTACGGATCGTTACAGCAATAAAATGCTATTTCAGATACTCAAACCAACACAACAACAACAACAACAACCAAAGAAGTGGAAACTACAGTGCTAATATGGCTCAGGCAAGCTCAACTAATCAAATTGACAAAAAAGATTACAGCTCAAATCAATCAGAACATGTGCAAGATGACTGTTGGTATCCAGACGCTAGTGGAAAAAATCATATAACAAATAATCTTGATAACTTGAATCTTGAAAACAAAGAGTATAGATGCAAACAGTCAATTTGCATGGGCAATGGTAAGTGTATTAAAATCTCTCATGTTGGCAGTGTTGTTATTAAAGGAAAGAAACAATTATTTCTACATAACTTATTAAGAGTTCCAAAAATCAAGAAAAATCTTGTAAGTGTGTCTCAATTTGCTAATGACAACAAAGTAAATTTTGAATTTTATCCAAAATATTGCCTTGTTAGAGACATACTGACTAAAGATATTATCTTGTTGGGTGATGCAGAAAAGGGTTTGTATAGGTTTAAATCTGTCAAAAGTGCTAGCCCTTCAACAGAGCAAAATTATTGTAATCAGTGTGAAAAGAATGACTACAGTAGTGTATTTGACCTTTGGCACTGTAAACTTGGTCATCCAAGTGTTAAAGTTGTGAAACAAGTACTTTCTGAAAATTGTATTCCATATGATGATATCTCTTTTCCTTATGTATGCACTTATTATCAAATGGGTAAGAGTTGCAAATTACCATTTAATGTCTCTCTAACCAAGTATTCTAAACCCCTTGATCTTATTGCAACTGACCTCTGGGGACCAGCCCCAATATGTTCTGATTATAGTTATAAGTATTATGTATCTTTTGTAGATGCACGCACAAGATACACTTCGATATATTTCTTAAAAGAAACGTCTGATGCTCATAGAGTTGTGATAACTTTCATAACTATAGTTGAAAAACAACTTGGAACACATGTTAAAATTGTACAGTCTGATGGGGGACTGAATATAAAACCCTCAAAGAATACTTTAAGGAAAAGGGAATAATTCATAGATACACATGTCCCTATACCTCTGAGCGAATGGGATGGTAGAAAGCAAGCATGGACACATAGTTGAATATGGGCTTAGTCCACTAGCATATGCAAATTTACCTCTAAAATTCTGGCCTGAAGCCTTTAACACAGTAGTCTATCTTATAAATAGACCTCCAACCAGAGTTTTAGATGGAATAAGTCCTATAGAAAAGCTTCAAGGAGTTAAGCCAGACTACCATAGTCTTAAAACCTTTGGGTGTCTATGCTTTCCCTAATTAAGACCATATAACAACAACAAATTAAATTTCAGATCCAAGCCATGTACTTTCCTAGGTTATGCAACAAATCAAAAGGGATATAAATGTTGGAAAACTCTTCATCAGTAGACATGTTGTATTCAATGAGAATGTTTTTCCTTTTAAAAGATCTGAGATTAAGAATACTAGTAAAGTGTACAATCCACATGTTTCCATACCTGAATTACCTATATATTCTGATGATGAGACTCCAGCTGAGGTGAGGAGGACCGCTGATAGTTATCCAGTTCATCCACTGTATTTGCTCATCAAAATCATGAGTGGATAGATGATATCAGCCATGCCAGTCACTCACCTGCACAGACAGCAAATGAAAGTCAACAAAATGAATCAAGAAATAACACAAATTCTGGTGAAACTGATAGCTTACCTCACACAGAACGTCCTCAAAGATCAAGCCATCATATGATTACTAGAGCTAAGAGTGGCATCTTTAAACACAAAATATACAATGTCACTACAAGCTCAGATGAACCAACCAGGAGGTTGTCAAAAATAACAACCGGAAGACAGCATTGGATGAAGAGTATAATGCTCTTATAAAGAATAAATCATGGAATCTTATATGTCCACCAGCACACAAAAATATAGTGGGATGTAGATGGACATACAAGATAAAGAGGAACCCTGATGGCACCATCAATAAATACAAGGCTAGACTAGTTGCCAAAGGTTATATCCAACAATACGGGTTTGATTTCACTGAAACTTTTCCTCCAGCTATCAAACCCTCAACTATAAGACTCATTCTTACAATAGCCTTACATAAGGGAAGGAACATAAGATAGTTAGATGTCAATAATGCCTCCTTAAATGGTATATTAGAAGAGGAAATCTACATGAGGCAATCACCTGGTTATGAACAAAATGCAAACCTTGTGTGCAAATTAAATAAGGCAATGTATGGCCTTAAACAAGCACCAAGAGTTTAGTTTGACAGACGAAAATCAACTCTAATGACAATTGGATATTAGTCTACTATACATCCTTGTTCATCAAAATTGGTCAATCATCAACTATATGTATACTGATCTATGTTGATGATTTAATTATTACATGTGACAACCAAGACGAAATCAATCAAATTTATGCTATATGAACGGGCACTTCTCAATTAAAGATCTTGGACATCTCAATTTCTTTCTAGGAATTGAAGTGAATAGGTGAAAAAATTCTGAAATAATTTTGTGCCAAAGAAAGTACATATTAGAACTGCTCAATAAAACAAAAATGGAGAATGCAAAGCCCATGCCAACATCCATGATAAGCAATCAGAACTTGTCAAAGAACAGGAGAGAAGTCATAAACAATGTTAAACAATATAGAAGTGTTATAGGAGCACTGCAGTATGCTACTATAACACGACCAGGTATTGGTTTTAGTGTTAACAAACTTTCTCAATTTATGCAGGATCCCCGTTGTGGGCACTGGAAGGCGGTTAAGGGAGTGCTCAGATACTTAAAAGGAACCATTAACTATGGTCTATCGCTTAAAGCTTGCAATAATCTCAACATTACAGGTTACACAGATGCTGACTGGGCTACAGATCCAGATGACAGAAAATCTGTCACTGGATATTGCATTTTCATTGGAGAAAATTTAATATCATGGTGTTCAAAAAAGCAATCAACTATTTCTAAATCTAGTACCGAAGCATAGTACATGAGTGTAGCAAGTGCAACTGCACAGATAATGTGGTTACAATCAATTTTAAGGGAGCTAAAACTAAATTCAAGCATCAAGGCAACATTGTGGTATGACAATCAAAGCGCTATTTACATGACTGTTAATCCAATACTACACTCCAGAACTAAACACGTTGAGATAGATCTACATTTCCTTTGAGATCAAGTTTTAAAGGGAACTTACATGTAAATCATATACCTGCTACATACTAGAGGGCCGACACTCTCACTAAACTCTTATCAAGAAAGGACTCCATCAAGTTCAAATCTAAGCTGGGTATCAAAGAAAATCAGACTCCCTCGGAGCTCAAACTCTCAGATTTCAACCAAGTCAGGAGGCCAAAGGAGAAGCAATCTCAAAAGAGTTGTCTTGCTTTCAACTCAAATTTTCGCGACAACTCAAAATCTCTGAAGATACCTCAACTTAGCTCAAATCAGGAAGAAGAAATCGAGAAATGAAGTCGGCTTCAGAATTTACAGATTGCATCAAATAATTTTAGCAATTTCAGAGATTCGAGTATAATCGCTCTCTAACCCTAACCCTAGAAATCGGATTAGGGTTCTAAGGGGGAAAAGAAAATGAATACAGCTTAGCAGTATACGAGTATTATATCATCACAGTGGTTCATTCTTTCACCTCAGATGAAATCATAGTCGTTGCTTCTTATTGGATACTGCTGCTTTGTGAGCTGTTTATTTAAAGCCCATGTAACTCTGTATATATTGCTTTGAATAACTGATGTAACATCTATCAAAGAATTATTGCATCAAACAATTATTGCAGTAAAGATTTTCCTTCTCAATTTTTCTCCTTATCATTGTATCATCCAATTCTTTTTAAAATCTTAATTTGTTGAAAACACAAAACTTATTTTAAACCAAACACTACCTAATATACTTGGATTAGTCAAGCAGGGTATGTTAAACAAATTAAAAATAGCATCATTTTAAGGCAGAAGGCAATCCAATGTACAGTTTTATAGCAAAGCTAAAACAAATGAAAGGCAGAACTACAAAGTGGAACCGCAACAAAATCAACATCAGAACTGAAGGTGAATCTTTTAGTGTGCTTTAAAATTATAATGATGTAATGGGCCATTTCAACAAATCATATGTAAAAAACTACAGTCCAAAATTCCAAAATAAAACTAATCAACTTGATAGAAAGGAAAGAATAGAGAAGTGCTACCTTTCAGATAGATGAAAATAGCAGCCCGTATCCGGACGGTTTTAGCACGATTTTTATTTTTTATTTTTAATTAAATCATTGGGAATAACTTAAGGAGGAGCTTTTAGCTGCAATTTCAAATGCCTTCATAACAGGGAGATTCACTAAAGAAATAAATCCTAGATTTATTACTTTAGTCATAAATCATCCACTGCTAATAATTTTATAGATTATAGACCAATATCCTGCTACAATGTCGCATATATTAAATTTTGGCTAATAACATTTGCAACAGGACGAAAGGCCTAATGAATAACTTAATATGTCGGTATTAAAATTCTTTTATCCCAGTAGATGCATATCAAAGAACTCACTACCGCCTTATGAAATGTCAAGAACCTTTAATAGTACCCCAAAAAAAAAAAAAAGAAAAGAAAGAAACCCATGATAAAATTAGCCAGGACTTCGTTATTCATTAACCATGACGGGCTTCCTCCGCAGTTTGCATCCCTCATCTTTTTTGGTGCATTTTTATACCCACGTTCCCCATAGATGATACTGCAAACAATTGCAAGCAGAAGAAGATGATATCAGAAATCATAGACATTATATTAACCGCAATAGGTTGGTACGTTAGGTAAGAATGCAATAACAGATGCATCAAGCAAGAGCTACCCCGACAAGTCTTAAGGTTTAAATTCTTATTAATAGGTTACAAGCATCTATTAAGTAAATTGAAGATGGCTAATGAACAAGAGAGTGGAAGAATACATATCTTGACCTCACTCGAATAGGCAGCAACTCCCAATACTGGTGTTGCTTACGCTGGAGTAACGTCCTTTGGCTCTTGAGCTGTTGGACAGCGAAGTTGCGGTCAGCCAACAGCAGATGGAAAGAGGGCATTCTTGATCTGCTTCGCCATAATTGCTCAGATCAGAGACCTTTTCCTTTTTGACCACAAGATCAGAGATCGTTTTCTTTCCGCCATAAATAAAGTAACAGTGTATTAATGACAAGAATATGATATTATTACCCCCCATGAGTTCAAATTTTGAGTTATAATAATAATAGTGTTGTTTGTATTGTTTACTTATTTAGGGGAATAGCACCTATATTTAACCTTTTTTTTTTTTATTTTGTAATAAAAGTACCAAGTCTCTAAATAAAAATAGGAGGTAAGGTCCCATCATAGAAACCTGGACCACATTAGCATAGTAAGCACATACAACTATATTCACGCGAGCACCCTGGGGTTTTTGTCTTCACTAATAGCTTTCTCACAGAGTTGGAGGGTTGGGTATGGATGGAAATAAGTGGCCAACCTTATACCTTAGGCCACAACACCAATATCCACTCGATTGGACGAAAAGATTGACAACCACGAGGCAATTCAAGTAAGCAATACGATTGACCGCTCGAGGGTAAAATTGGTTCCTCAATGACTCTCCACTTCTAGTCATACCCTTTTTCATAGAAACAAAAATAGAAGACGATAGCAGTGGATAACTGATGGTGCTCAAACTAATACTGATAGAGAACCAACCGAGGTTCGTGAGAAATGTTTAGCCTTACAAGTCTAAGTCAGATCACTAACTCAGTGCTCGTTGCATCGGACCAAACATTAACATACTAAATTATCCATATTGAGAAACGACGACCGGTTGGTCAAATGGTCAAAATAAATCAAAATCAAAATTTTATCTTTTAAATCCATTTTAAAATTGACGTTAAGTTTGGATCTACCATAAAAGTTATTTTAACATTAAAACTCATTTCAAAAACATCATTCTAACTATGCAGCCAAACATGATATAATGAGAAAAACAAGCCATTTATCTAAGTCCAAAAATACATAGATACCAAAGTAAAATCTGAGACCGAAAGTAACTTCACGGATTCTAATGCACTCAAATAGTAAATTTGCTAATTCACCTTTTAATCTTTAATTAGCGACTTGATTTCGCTAATTAAATTACAGATTTTGGTTGTTTTTTGGTTAAGAAACTACTTAATAGATGTTTTAGACAATTTTTGGGAAGTGGAACAATGAGCGGGGTTGTCCTATCAACTCCATTAGGCCCAAATCCCAAAATCGATTAATAGGTCTAATCTAGACCTCTCTAATTACTTATTAATCCGTCCAAAAAACTATCTAACTTCAAATGTCCATATCTTCTTAACAATAAATCAAAAAAATTATTATGAAAATTCTATGGAAAGAGCAACCGTGATATATTTCGCTTGGAAGTGGTTTCAGACCCTATTATGACTCCTATCAAAATTTATAAGCCTTACAATTTTTCAAGTCAAAACCATCCAACAAAATTTTTATGGATCAAAATTTTTATTAATCAACCTTCCGAAAGTTAAAGATGCATGCGACCTAATTTGGATTTAAAACTAATATTTTACGATCCTACAATATGTAAAATACAGGTCGTTACACTGCTCCCTTTAGGAATTTCTCTGTCGAAATCCCATCAAACAAGTAATGTAAAACAATATGGTTACCCTGCATTCCTAACAACCACAAGCAAATATAGCATCAATCAAATATGCATACACAAGCAACCCCAACATACAGGGTACTAAACTACTCTATATGATATTAAAAGTGAAAGTAAATGCGATAAAGAAGTCCTATCAAGTAAAGAGTTCTAGATAAGTGGTTTTCATGCTCTCCTCAGTCGCCCTTGTGTAATCACTCTCGCTTTCACCTCTATTAACCTTCACCAACTTCACCATCTCCTTCCTCATCTCCTTCGTATCATGTTCGACCATACTAATAGGCCTATGAGGTCTCGAAGTGCCTAGTACAATCTTGATATAATCTAGTTGGTCCGATGTAAACTTACGCCCGAACCATGCACAAACATTTGCAAATAAGCATCATGGAACACGTTGTGCATGGCGGCCATCTTCTAGGGTAAGTTGAATCTATAAGCAAGGTTCCTAGTCCTTTGGAGTATCTAAAATGGACCTACGACCTCTGTGCCAACTTCCTCTTTGTACTAAATCGAAAAACATTCATCAATGGAGTGACTTTGATAAATACGGTATTTGATAGAGAACTAAATATCATGTCTTCTCTTATCATCATAACTCTTATGTCTATCTTGAGCGGTTTTCATTTGTTGCCAGATGATCTCGATCTTCTTAAGTTTCTCTTATCATATCTGGTCCAAGAATAAATTTCTTGCTCGCTTCTCACCAACGTGAAGGAGCACTATATGATCGATCATATAATGCTTCAAATGGTGCCGTATTAATGCTAGAATAATAAATGTTGTTGTAAGCGAACTCAATGGGACGTAAATGTTCATACCATTAAAGTCAAGTATGCAAGCTCGTAAGAGATTCTCCAAGCTATAATTCGCCCTCTCGGTTTACCCTCCAAGATACGATCACTAACATCTTCGGTAGGCTCTTTGAAAATCCGCTAGTAAACAGTAGGCCTCGATCACTTACAACGCTCTTTGGAACACTATGGAATTGTACTATCCACTTCACATACAACTCAATCAATTTGGATGTTTTTCCATTAGATTATGAGTAGGAATCAAGCGATCTTCATCAATCTATCAATTATGACCTAGATGATATCGTACCCTCTTCTAGTCCTTGGCAATCCATAGATTAAGTCCATCGATATTTGTTTCCACTTTCGCTCGAGAAATTCAAGCGGTTGTAGTAGCTTCTTCTACTCAACCTTCACCAACTGGCAGTTCATACACTTCGAAATGAATATCCCGATGTCTTTCTTTATCCATCCTAATAAACTGTTTGCTTCATATCTCCATACATTCTTTTGCCTTCGAGATGTATAGTCAAACTCAAATGATGGCACCAACGTAGCACCTCATACCCAACCCATTGACATCAGGTACAATCTTCCATCCTTACGGAACCAACCATCACAGTCGAGTATGTACTGCTTCATCAGCTCAAACTCCACTACAGGCTCAGTCTTAACAATATCTCCACTAGTTTGGCATAATTTCTCTGACTAGTACTAATCCACTCAACCAAAGCGGGTTTGATGGTCAGACTCGCCTACATCTCTAGCTCTAGCTCACATCAAGGTCTGAAGTCATGGCCAACAATATACTCAAGCTGCTTCCACTCTAGGAATATTGGTCCCAAGCTAATAGGTCTTCCACTCAGACCATCAATGATTACATTTCCCTTACCAGCGTATAGGAAATGTCAAAGTCATAGGAGGCCAATAACTTTAATCATTTCTACCGACGAAGGTTAAGATTCTTCTATGAGGAGAGGTACTTCAATGATTTATGGTTAGTGAATTACTCAAACCACTCTCCTAATAGTACCTCCATATCTTCAGAGCAAACAAGATTTCTACAAACTCTAAATCATGAGTCGAGTACTTCCTATCATGCGATTTCAACTGTCGACTAACACATGTGAAAATTTTACCTCTCCACATCAATCCGGTGCCCAATCCAGTACCACAAACATCCGTGTATACTGTTAACCCCTCATCCCCACTTGGTGTGCCTACCACAGGTGCACTCATCAACCTTTCTTTTAGACTCAGAAATGCATGCTCACACTTTGCGTCTCAAGCAAAAGTCTGACTCTTCTTTGTCAAATGGTTAACAGTGTCGATACCTTAGAGAAGTCCTTCATGAATCATCTACAATATTCCTCTAATCCAAGGAAATCTTTGTATTTATAGCAGTCTTAGGTCGATCCCAGTCTCGAACTGCTATAACTTTCATATGATCTACAACAATGCCCTGTTAAAAAACAACATGACTTAAAATAGATTTCCCGCCTCTAGAAGTGACATTTCGGAAAGTTCGTTTTCAGTAAGTGTTTCCTCAACACCTCAAGCATAATCCTCAATTGCATTTTGCATTCCTTCTCCATCTGTGAGTAGACAAGAATATCATCAGCGAACATAAGCACGAATTTAATTTGCAAACATTTCAAGACATGGTTCGTAAGATCAACAAAGCATGCAGGTGCATTGGTTAGCCCAAATGGAATAAGCAACCACATATGAAATCTAGATGGCATATGAAATGCTATAAAGAACACTCTCCCTTGTCTCTTTCAATTGATGGAACTGTTAATGAATAAATTCATCAACATCAAAATGCTTGTAGAAAAGATGGATCAATTAGAGAGAGTCCGCTTCGAAGCTAACAGTAGTCGATGAATTTATAGGTTGATGAGTACATGGAAATAAGTTCATTACAATGCCTTGCTTTGTCACCAATGTTGGACTCATAAGGAATATGGTATATGGTTGAAGTAGTTATGTAAATGCGACATGCAGGTTTAGGTTCAAAGTTTAATAAGTATGAAAGTTCCTGATTTTAAATCAGAGCAATGTGCTATATCATGTAAGGTCAAGGTCGAAGTCCAATTATGATTAGAGGTAAGTGTACAAGTATCTAGTTGGGATAAGACCAACGTAATATACTAATCGTAAGTCATAATTCAAGAATTAATGGGTCAATTATGCTATGCGAGTGTTTAATTTCCATTTCCTTATGTGTACCAGACTCAAGTATTACAATCAGCTAAATCTCCAAATTGATTTAGGGTTTACAAACTTGAAAACATATAAGAAATGTGGTTAGAGGATTCCCTCCTCAAAATGGCACCCCTAAGTCTATATTTATAGAAGTGGAACAACACCACTCCACCTCTATCGTCTTTGGCGGAGGTGACGTCGACCACATCTGGCATTAACCTGCTCGTTGTTATATCCTAGGTAGTGTTGACTTTGATAAGCCTTAACAATAGCCTCTTCGTTGATTAACCTTAATGAGAGGCGACATCAGATTTTGATGAAGAGTAGTATGATGAAGAAATGTTTTTATGTTGCGTAGTGTCGAAGTTGACAACTTCGGTAACCCTCGGCGTTGATACAATGGATTATAGACATTCAGTGTTATTGATGACTTCGACAATCATAATTATGTAGTGGCGATCTAGTTGAATTGTGACATCCTCTTAATGCCGATGAAGTGCACCAAAGAAGAGGCGAAATGTTGTGTTGAACATAAGGAGAGGTGGCATTACTTCATCTCCCTTTGATTGTCGATGACTCTTAGCACCGTTATTGAGCAGTGTCTTCGAAGTGTTGAGATATGCGGTGCTAATGGAGCTTGTCATCAATGAAGCTCGTTATGGCTACTTCGACGTTCATAGATGGCTTCGAGGTTATTGATGGCATTTTCTATCAATATCACTTGACATGGGCATGCGAGGTCCTTTAAATGCCAAAGTGTGGTTTTAAGCGAAGTCCCTTTTGTATTTTCCATAGTGACGAAGATGTCAATTCATCTTAATGGCCATATGTCTTCAAGTGTGGGAAGGAGGATACATACTAGGTTCGATGTCATTGCTTCTTCGATCGCTGGAAATGTTGTTTATGTCTTTCGAAAGTCAATAAGATGCAGTATTATCTAATCGAACATTAAAATCATGGTTGAGGGGTAGGGTTATCTCTTTGATATGATCGTTTGGTCTTCGATGGTGATAAGGACATCGACATTTCTTTAATGTTGTCTTATTACCTAAAGTTTTAGACTTTGGTGTTAGTCCTTACTTCCTTGTCTTTGATCTTCTTGGTTTATTTACCTTGATAATTATAGGGATAATATTTGCCCTCCTCCTTGTGTAAAGAATCTTTTTACTTTATAGGGTTAAAGCATGAATTTCTCTTCCTTTTCTTAGCCTTTTAAATCTGTTTACTCTGATGGTGTTCTACTTTCTCATGCGATTCAAACTCAGACAAAGGAGGTTTATCAAATTATCAAAATTGCTTCAAAACTTTAAATTTAGTACATTCAGGTTAATACTAACGCGTGACTTAATATTACCATATTTTACCTTTTAGTGTAACTCGTATGGTGTTTGATATTAACCTATTTATTTAACATAGTTTACAGGTGTAATATTGTATTTAGGATGCTTTATGTTAACTACTATCAAAGTTTTGGTTCATATCCATGGACCTTTTTTTATCATAGATTCAACATTTATTTGTGCTCTTTGAGTCAACACAAGAGTCTTAGTTTTCCTTATGAAATTTATATTGGTCATTCAATAGTTATTGACTTGTTGTAAGGTTGATTTTGGACTATAAACATTTATTATGTGATTACCTATACGCACTCAAGAATTAATATTCAAATTTGGAAAAACATCACATAGTAAGCATATGGAAAGTGAAGCAAGAAGCTTTTTAATAAGATTAGCATGTTTGAATTGCTTCTTCTTTGGACGTGGGAGGCTAGCTTTCAATATTAAGTCACTTATAAACTTTTAAATTAGATTCCTTTATCACTCAACCTCTTGCTCTTGCTTTCTCATAGCAACCTTTATTTTCACACCTCGAACTTTCTTCAATGATAAATTAGTAATTTAACAACTTATTCGATAGAAAATTAGAAGCAAACATCTAGTTCCAATTTTAAATAAAGGGTTTAGAAACTAGTTGATAATAAGGGAGTTATACTATTTGATGATACGAAATCCAAAAATACCATTTATCCACAATAAGAATTCCAAAATACCATTTGATAACAAAAAGACATAGGTATCCTTTGGAAATAAGCAGACCAGTAACCCATCCAATAATAAGAGAAATCCGAGAACCATCTGACAATAATGAAAGACCAGAAATCCATCTGGCAATGACAGAAGATCAGAAATCCTTCTAGCGATAATGGAAAACCAGAAATTCATATCTGAAAATAATAATAGAAGTCCTTAAATCCCTTTTTGGTAGTAATAAAAGGCCAGAAATTCAATCCGGTACCAATATGAAAACTCGAATTACATAAAAAAAGCAGAAGATCAATAGGAAATTAAAAAATTATCAATAAAACCTGTAAGAAAATTATGAACCCAAATGATAATAATAAAATTATAAATTCAATCAAAAGTCTCAATTAAAAGCTTGTTGGAATTTCATCTGATAATAAGAGTGGTTTAGAAATTCAAAAGGAAACCATAATTCCAATGAGAAACCTAGAAAATTAATCATAAGTAACAGGAAAATCAAGAATCCATTTGTCAAAAAAAATCAAAGATTTAATAAAAATTCATCGAAGTTCTATTTTATAATAAGAAACTTATAAATCCATTCGAAGGTAAAAGAGAATCAGAAAACCATCCAATTAATAATTCGAGTTGTCGTAAGGAAAAAGTCTCGTGGTTCTCTCTGACGTTAATTTATAGCCTTATTAATTCTTCTTATTTAAAGAATTGCTTCTTATTTGGATATATGTAGTTGCTACGGTATTTATTACTTATTATAGTTATATATAAAGCCAAGTAGTTCCATTCAGCCATTCAATCGTTGAGCAAGTAGTTCCATTCAACTATTCAACCGCTCAACAAGTAGTTCTGTTCAGTTGTCCGGCTATTAAACCGTTCAGTGAGTACTTCCATTCGGTTGTTTGGCCATTCAGTGGACCTAATTAATTTATTGACGTTTTCTATACAGACCTTTCATAGGTTCCCTATTCCTAGGTCTAGTCTAGTCCTATTAGAGATCTGATATTTTTTATGCTTTGAATGGAAGCCGTTCTTAATTTCTAGTGAGGGTTTGTTCTTTGATTAATTCTCTATATTGATCCATTAGGTTTCGTGCTCCTTCATATCTTTTACCTTTGTCTCTTTTCAGGCTTTAGACACCTTAATCCTTTTCCCTTTGCCTTATCTGTCTGAACCACTTTTTAGGCTCCATACTTCTTCGTCCATTCTTGTTTGCGCCCCCTTTTTTGGCTTTGCTTTCGCTTTAGGTTGTGAATATCTTCATCCATTTTCTTATTTATGCCCCCTTTGGGCTTTGACTTTGCTTTGAGTTGAGGACATTTTCGTCCATTTTCCTTGTTTGTGCCCTTTTTGGGTTGTGGATTTCTTTATCCTTTCTTGCATGAGGCACTCTTTGGGCTTTGCCTTAGTCATGGCTGTGGACATCTTTGTCCTTTTTGTTGAAAGCGCTCCACGATTTCATGGGAGGCTTTGGTGGGTACTAGACCCTCCTCCCTCTAGAAGGCGCTTCGGATTGGCTGAAGCCTTTTGTCTCCCCTTTAGGAGGTGCTCCCAAAGGAGGCCTTTAGGTGCTCTGGAGTGGACATCGAAGGCTCATTGGTTCTCCGGAGTGGACAACGGAGGCTCATTAGTGCATTAGGAGTGGACAACGGAGGCTCATTAGTGCTTTGGAGTGGGGTGCTTCGGAGTGGGCATCAAAGTCTTGAAAGAAGTTTTCCTTTTGAAAAATTTGTTTTAGAAAATAACTTTTGGCCAGCTACAATGCTTGTGAAAACTCTTTTGAATAAACATCAATTTTGCTCATCATGAATTTCTTTTTTGAAAGAAAGACTTTTTCAAAAAAGGATTTCTTTATTGAATCGAGGAATTACTTTTTAAAAAGATTTTGGATACTTGAACTTTTTAATAATGAGTTTTCAAATCATCCTTATAATAGAAACATAAATGTCAAGTACGAGGCTGAGTGGTCATGATTCATGAACCAATAGTCCTTTAATCGAGAATAAGTTCTTCTAATTAGAATTTGTTGATAAATATGATAGTTCTAAAAGTTTTTCTTAGGGAAATGAGTATAATTCTTTCCTTACCAATAATTTTAGAAAGCTTTAAAAATGCTCTTCGTTTGGGCATACTTTGCCGAAATCATCTTTGTGCATTTACTAATGCTATGTAATTTTTAGGGGATTGAATAAATCCTTTCTTTGAAATAAGTACATATTTAGCTCTCTCAACCAATAGAGTGACTAGAAATAATCTTCCTTGATTTCTTAAATTAATATCCTTCAAGATGGGTTTGATAAATCCTTTTTTGGCAGTAAAATAGCTTATTGAAAATAAGGCCGGTGTATTTACTTCCACCTTTATATAATATATATAATCGCACCTTTTCAGGTTCTTCTTAGCAAAAAGGAATGTCTTGTTTGTAAGTCTGAAAAGTCATGATTTATGTACTAATAGACTTTTATGAATAAGAGAATTTTTTTTCTAGAATTCCTTCTTTTAAGAAGATTTTAGACATTTACCTTTCCCTAGAAACTGGCTTATGTTAGAAAGTTGATTGATCCAAGCTATTGAGATAGAGAGCAACTTTATACTAGATATCTGAGCTATAGTCCTTTAAAATTGGCCAGAAATTTTATGCTTTACGGTGAAATTCTGAACTTTCTAGAGGAAGTGGATTGGTTTGTTTTAACCAGTAAAGACACTTGAAATTCGTGTTAATAAATGATTGATTCAAGTACAAAAAAAATTAGAAATTTTTATGAGTAAAAATAATATGTAATGAGTAATTGCCACAAGTCTTCATAGTTTGATCGGAGTCTGAATTCAATGTTGTAGAGCTACTTTTTCCTTGTAGAAAGATATAAGTTTCAAAGGTTTAGGTTTTCCTCTTGAAAGTGGAAAATCATTCAAACTTTCGTAACGAACTCTTTTAGAAACCTTAAATTAATCATATGCTAAATTATTCTTTGTGTGACATTTGTTAGTTTTATGCCCGTTTAATTTATTATAGTTACAATAATATTTTCCTCTATTTGGCTCAAGATGGCTCGATATTTTGTAGAAAGTGGAGAATTCTCATCATCCTTTGTCACAATGAAAATGTGGGAAATGGGTTAGTTTAAATTCACATAATTGGATTTAGAAATCTTCCTCCGACTCTTTCTTCTACTCTATTCCCTTTTGACCTCTTACTAGGATGTTCGGAGTCAACCCTTCCCTCTTCTTGGTTTTGTTGAAATTTCTTTATGGCAGGGTGCATCTCTTCCATTTGAATAAAATTTTCGGCCTAGAAATAGAAGTGTCGTAGATCTTTACATCTATGAATATAAAGTTCTTCCCAAAAAGAGGTTTGCTCAATTAATCCTGAATGAAGTGCCATGAGCTTTTCTCTATTAGTTACACCTTCTGCTTTTAATGCTTCTGTATTGAATCTCTTTAGGTATTCGCTAAGCAATTCCCCTGGCCTTTGCTTAATATTTGCTAACATGTTAGAATACTGGTTAGGTATTTATATATGTTAAACTGTTTAAAAAATTCATAGGAAAATTGTCCCCAGAAATAGATGATTTCTCCTTGGTAATTCTTATATCATTTGATAGTCACTCCACATAAAGTTACTGGAAAGAGCTTGCAACGAATTGCCCCAGGCGCGTTATACAAATCCATTCAGCTTTCAAAAGCTACAAGGTGATCACCTAGATCAGTAGTGCCATCATACTTTAATGGTGGAATCTCAACGCGAGATGGAATTTTAACAGCTGTTATCTCTTTTAAAATGGAGTCTTTCGAAGGTTATTATTTTTCTCCGTATCAATAATTCTTTCCTCCTTAAGCACATCCTCTATTATTTGGTTGAAAATGTCCTTTTGATTAGTTTTGCCATCATAGTAATTTCTATTGTCTCCTTGGATTGAACTATTTGATTGCTCAGGGGATATTTTGGCTTGACCTTTTTGGTTTTCATTTCGTTATTCATTTTGAATTTTACTTGGGGATTGTGATTCTTCTTCCCCTTCCTCAAGCTTCATCATCTTCAAAGATTCTTGAAATGGAACCCCTTCAAGAAGCTCTTGTATTACCATCACTCATTATACTAATCCTATATTTTAGTCGAGTTACATGCAAGTCTTGTTAAAGTTGAAGGTTGACCAACCTCCATATTCTCTAAGTTGAAGCTCAGGATGTTATTATTTTCCCCGGCCCTTACCATTTTTTCTAAAACAAAATAATTTCATACAGTTAATTTATGGAGAAAGTTATAAAGGATCGGAGGTTCAAGCTCCTCCTTCAAGTGCTATAATGTTAACGAATAAATTCATCAACACCTAAATACTTGTAGAAAAAATGGGTCAACTAAAGAGAGCTCTTCGAAGCTAATTGTATTCGATGAAGTAATAGTTGATGAGTGCATATGTCTAATTTCATTACAATGCCTAATTTTGTCACCAGTATCAGAGTCATAAGGAATATGGTGTACGGTCAAAGTCGTTATGCAAATATAACATATAGGTTCAGGTTCAAAGCCGAATAAGTATGCAAGTTCCTAATTTTAAATCACCGCGATGTGTAATGTCATGTAAGGTCAAGATCGAAGTCCAATTATGATCAAAGGTGAGTATACAAGTGTCTAGTTGGGATAAGACCAATGTAATATGCTAATCGTAAGTCATAATTCAAGAATTAAGGGGTCAATTATGCTATGCAATTGTTTAATCTCCAATTCCTTATGTGTATCGGACTCAAGTAGCTAAATTCCCAAATTGATTTAAGGGTTTACAAATTTGAAAATATGTAAGAAATGTGGTCAAAGAATTCCCTCCTCAAAATGGAATCCTTAGGTCTGTATTTATAGGGGTCACACAGCAATACTCCACCTCTATCGTCTTCAGTATAGTTGATTTCGACCGCGTCTGGCATTAACCTCTTTCATGTTATATCCGAGGTGGTGTTGACTTCGACAAGGCTTGACAATAGCCTCTTCGTTGATTGACCTTAATGAGAGGTGACATAAGGTCTTGGTGAATAGTAGTATCATCACTGAGCAGTATGATGAAGAAACGTTTTTATGTTACATAGTGCCGAAGTTGACAACTCCGATGACCCTCGGTGTTGATATAATAGAATATTGACTTTTGGTGTTATTGATGACTTTGACATTCATAATTGTGTAGTGGCATTCCATATGTATCGTGGTATCTTCTTAATGTCAATGAAGTGCACCAAAAAAGACACGAGATGTTGCACTGAACATAAGGAGAGGTGGCATTACTTCATATCCCTCTGATTCTCAATGACCCTTGGCACCGTTGTTGAGCAATGTCTTCGAGGTGCTTATATATGCGTGTAGGATCTAGATTAACCCTAGAGGGGGGGGGGCTGAATAGGGTTATAACAAATTTTCTCGATTAAAACACAGAAACAAACTGCAGAAATAAATATGCTGAAAAGTAAATCACACACAAAATTTACCCAGCTTCGGCAACCCCTGCCTACTGCTGCATTCCCAGATTTCTACTAGAATTAAACAGTATCCCGCTTACAAACACTCTAACAGACTTGCAAACCCTTGCTTCCACTCACAAACACTCTACTAGACTCGCACCCCCTGCTCCGCCTATAGAGTTTTGCAAACTCGCAAACTCTGCTCCCGCCTATAGAGTTTTGCAAACTCACACACCCTGCTCACTGAATTAATTATAACTAGACAATCTGACACTACCTACAACCTAGATGGTGATTTACCAAGACTTGATTCGTAAAGAAAATTTAAAACAAACTAAAAACAGTTTAAAACATAAAACCCTATTTGAAATAAACTAAAGCCCCTTTTAACAAACAAGGCCGGCCCAATTGCTTTATTCTCTAGCCCGTTCCTTTTCTATCTTCAATTGTTCAATGGCGGCCGATCCTTTGTAACAGAGATTAGGGTTTTCTGAAATTGGAGATTGCGACTGTAAATGCTTGGTTCTCTTGCTCTGTTGGTTGCTCCTTCTCTGATGATCGATTCTGGTTCGCTCGCTCGTTCTCTGATGATCGATTCTGGTTGACTTCGAGATTGCAGCTGCTCCTTTGTTCGAGTTCGACAGATTGGTATGTATTCTCTTTCGTTGCTGGTTTAATTGCTTGCTTGACTCGATGCCGATGAAGACTTTGTTGGGTGAATATTTATATGAATTCGAGACACTTGATTTCGTTCGTATCAATTCGATACTTTCCCAATTTGTTGCTTTCCTGATGCGCACGGCTTTCCTGATATATTTTTGACTTGTTACTCACGACCTTGATTTTCAAACGTTTGATTTATTCTTGAATCATACGGCAAAAACTTTCCCTTTTTAATTTTCTTTGACTATTTCAAAGATACGCATCTGAATTTTTAAACACGAATTTGTATTTTACTTCACTGTTGACATTTGCTCTGCTTTGACTTGAATTTGCAAATTTACTTCGACACTGGATATTGTGTATGCAACACCATGACTCTGTACTAACCTCGGCCCATCACCATTGCTTTGATATTGAGCATTGCTGAGTCTTTTCATTCATTCTGGTTGTTACTGCATTCATGTTGTTGTCCATTCGTCTGCATCGTGCATTGAGTACTTTGGTTTCATACATGTGAGTTGTTGTTTGCCGAGATTGTTGTTTCAATTGTCTTCTGTTCATGTTGGCACTGGCTGTTGTTGAGTTGATATATTTGTGGTGCTGTCTCTGCTTCTTTTGTTGTATACATGTCCACTGCCCTTGTGTACATGTTGCTGGTTCATTGTGATGTCTAGTCGACACACTTCAAGTAGTCTTCATGTACTATTGACATGTCTTGATGCACTGAACTATTTACTGACTTGTTTTCATTTGTTCATCTTGACTTGTTCTTGTATTCACTGTATAGTGTGAACTGTTGGTCATGTTGCTTTCATTGCTGTTGACATGTGCATTTGGTTCACTGGTATCTTCACTGTGTTGATTTACCTGTACTTGCTTCACTTGAACTTTTGTGACTTGTGGTTTCATGATCATTGTTTCATTTGGTAGCTTCGGGTTGCACTGATCTTTCTGAAGCTCGAGTTGCACACTGCTGCTTGTTGTTGTATACTTGTGGTCTTGATAGTCAAGTTGCACTTACTCCTCAGTTTGCACTGTGTCTTGCATTTAGTCTGTACTTGTGTATATTTTAGTTTGCACTGCTTCATGTTCGCTGTGATGTCATATTTTTGGTGCATTGTGTCTTGTACTTGTAGTCTTGGCTTGCATCTGATCTGATGGCATTTTTCATGTTGTTCAATTGTTCATCCAACTCATTGATCCTTGTACATGCTGTATTGTCTCTGACCTGTGCACATTGTTGCATTGTTGATGTTCTTTGTAGTTTTCATTTTGTACTTCTTTGTGCTCTGGTCATTGCTTGTGAAGTTTGGTATTGCATTTGATCTGGATATTGTGGTATTGCTTCATTATGTACTTGATAAATGCACTTCTGGTATGCTGCAGCTTGCATCACTGGTGCACTTTGCATCCATTCATGTTGATTTTTGAAATTTCACTTGAGTTGAATCTAGTTTCAAAACTCGGGTTTGACCTTGTGCTCGTGTCGTAATTTTAAATATATTGCACGTGAGTTGAACCCGGCTTTTCATTTGGGTTTGACCTGTGCTCACCTGTCCCTATAGCATTATCAAGTGTATATCGATGTGCACGGCCTTGTGGCATGTACAGTGATACACTGTGCATGTCACATTGTTCGTGTATGATGAATTCAAATGTAAAAGATGACGAACAACCCAAATAACCGAGGCAAATAATATTTTCAAAAATCATATTTCATTTTATATTGCAAAAATATTTCTTTTTCAATTTTATTGCGTTAGTGAATATTTTTGCAGATTGCTCAGATGCTGGATTCAAACTGGAATGCAGTTGAAGACAAAATACGAGTGTGAGTGATATGTAGTGAGGTTATCTGTACATATGAAATCGTGATGTATTCAAAATTGTATATGTATAGTGAGAGCTTGAATTTGTACTATTCAAGATTGTAATAAATATTTGTTTAAATAAATTTCTGTTTGAATTCAAATTCCATTCAAATTCTGTGTAATTTATTTTATTCAACAAATATTTATTTAATCTATGAAAAATAAAATAGTACATTAACAAATACATTTAAATGAATGTATATATGTTTATTATCATCAAACAAAAATCCTATACTCGCATATTCCACAATCTCCCCCTTTTGATGATAACAAACATATATTTAAGATTTTGACTGTGTTAAATGTATTTGATCAATTATATACTCTAATTGCTCCCCCTATTTAAATGCTTCCTCTCTACATGATGCTCCCCCTACATGTATGCATACAAATAGAAATATACAAATGACCCTAGATGCAAATGGAAAATTATTTGACCTTTGCTTGATTCTATTTGACAAAATCTTAACTTTTCTCTCCCCCTTTTGTTATCAGCAAAAGAATAATAGTGTTAGAGAAAATAGAGATAGAGTGATCGATATTAATCCAACATTAAACTCACATTGAATATAAATATTAAACTTCAATAAGAATCGAACAAAAATCATAACTACCCTTGTTAGGCGCATATTCCACTTTTAGAATGATGGAAATGATGTTCTCATATAAAGTCATACAGTTGAATCTTCTTGTGGTACATTTATATCAGGAACTTGAATATCTACTAATCATGCATAACCGTTAGGGCTTTTAAATGAGATTAGTAGTATTCCAATTTAATTTTAAAAAACGAAATCAAATATCTTTTAACCACGCATGACCGTGAGAACTTTTAAATGGGATTAGAATCAACTTGTCTATTTAATCAATTAATTTTGATATGCGTTCCATACATGCATAACCGTGAGGACTTTTAAATGAGCATGGAATCACATAATCAAAAATCCAAGTAATTCACTCATGCATAACCGTGAGGACTTTTAAATGAGAGTGAATACTTTGGATATTTATTTATTTAAAAATGTGAAATGAAAAACAAATGATTCCTGATTATAGTACCACATATCGACAAACTATATTTTAGATTTGATAAACAATGGTCGATAGAAATATGAATGATCATGGAATCTTTACCAAACAAAAAGTTTTATAACTCTTGTTTGAATTCCTAAAGAAATTTTCAAAATATACTGTTTTGAGTAATGTATGTCAAATATCAACACTTATCACCTTTTCAATTACTATTTATCTTTTTGATAATTAGCAGGGAGTCGGATTAGTCAAAATTTGTCATTTAAAATCAAATAAAAATGATTAATCTGAAAATATGGTCAAAAATGATTTTCTCGAAGGGGTTATATGAGAAAAAAATTCTGCTATTTGAAATTTATTTCAAGTGAACAATATGCAGATATTTTCTTTGAAAAACGATGTAGCAAATGAATATTTCAAAAATTAATCACGTTCCACTAGTTATTTTTCTGTCAACTATATTATCAGTGTAATCTGCATCTGAATTTCTTTTTCGCTCCAAAATATCACTAACTAAATTTGATAGACTAGACCATGAAGAGTGCACAAAAAAAATTCAAACTCAATTTTTAACAGTATGACATTCTCTTGAATATGGATTGAAGCCATGTAAATAATCAGAAAGCCGTGAATATAGAGTTAGCCAAAAATATTGTCATCCAACAAAACACTATGTTTAATCCAAACGTATATGTATGAAGTAATTCAAAGAATAGTGTTTTTGGCATAAATGTAATTGGCCAACTATGTTGAACAAGTCAGAATCGAAATCATCATCTTTACAATATCTCAATATTGGCTGATTTAATTCAGAGTACGGTGCAGAATATCACATTTAATATACCTTCACCTGTTTTTCCTCTACGATAATTTTTCGTGGTTGCCCATTGCGATTCTGTCACCTTTGTACTAGGCTAAGGAACTTTGCTTTGTTGCCCGTTGTGTTTCTGGAACAGCCAAAATCCAGAGAACACCGTTGTTGTTCCTTAGCTTGCCACCATACCTATATGGGAAAAGATTTATGTGACCTATTTGTTTTTATAGGTCCATGATTGTTAGTGGAACAATATTTTGAAAAATAATTTTGTGGAGACCCAAAACTATTTATAATTGCTCCCTTCGGCACCCAAATTTGTTTAACTTTGAGAGGTTTTATATTTGTGCCTTTTGGAACCCAAATTGATATAGTTTTCATGTGTTTGGGTCTATACCAACAATTATTTTGATTGTGTCCAAATTTTCTACAAATTGTGCACACTGAATTTTCTTGATTAATCTTGCTTTCAACATTTTCAGATTTATTATATCCAAGTCCTTGTCTAACCGTATTAACAGTTTGCTTTCCTAATAGCATATTCAACGATTTTTCACTATTTGAGAATTTATCTAAAGTCATTGACAATTGTTGGACTTGTGTTTTGGGAGATTCATTTTCATTTATCAATTGTGTGCACTTTTTAATAGAATCCTCTCTCCTAGTATTTTCATTCTCTTTAAAATCAGAATTTCATTTTCAAGTGATTTTATATTGATTTCTGATTTTTTAATTTCCTTTTCGAATGTTGGACACTTATCACACTTAGGGATCTTACTTTGATAGGTTTTAACTAATTTTTCGAGTTGTTCATTTAATTCTATCAAAGTATCTTTTTGTGATTCAAGTTTGGCATACTTCTCCCTAAGTCGTTCAAAACAGCCATTCACTTCGTGGAAATAAATAAGTAATTCAGAGTGAGTGAGTTTTGATACCTCGCTTGGCTTCATATTGTGCTCTCTGTTTTTTAATTTTTGATTTAGAACTGGATTTCCGTATTTGCGGTTCCTTCTTTTGAATTTCTTCATTAGTAATGCCAGCTCGGCTGCTCCATCAACATCATCCTCATCACAACTACTATTTACCAATCCTGTTAAGCACATTTCTTTAACTGAGTCGGTTGTGGAGGACATCTCATTACTGTTGACTTTTGCACCATATATTGCATCGAAAGTATTCCAGATTTTCTGTGCATTTTCACAATGAGAGACGAAATAAAAATTATCACGATTAATATGAGAATATAATATATGCATAGCAAGAGCATTAATCGAGATAATTTCCTTATTTGTTATATCACACCCATTTTCAATAATATCCCAACATTTAATATTAACAGATTTTAAATAAAATTCCATTTTCAATTTCCAATTAGCATAATCATTCCCATTAAACATGGGTGACCTAGCAATAGATTGCCCCTCAGAAAAAGCATTACTTGATGGATTCATGACTCTAGAGTTAAAGAAAAATACCTTGCTCTGATACCACCTGTAGGATCTAGATTAACCCTAGAGGGGGGGGGGGGTGAATAGGGTTATAGCAAATTTTATTGATTTAAACACAGAAACAAACTGCATAAATAAATATGCTGAAAAGTAAATAACACAAAATTTACCCAGATTCGGCAACCCCTGCCTACTGCTGCATTCCCAGATTTCTATTAGAATTAAACAGTATCCCGCTTACAAACACTCTAACAGACTTGCAAACCCTTGCTCCCGCTCACAAACACTCTACTAGACTCGCACCGCCTGCTCCGCCTATAGAGTTTTGCAAACTCGCAAACTCTGCTCCCGCCTATAGAGTTTTGCAAACTCGCACACCCTGCTCACTGAACTAATTCTAATTAGACAATCTGACACTACCTACAACCTAGGTGGTGATTTACCAAGACTTGATTCGTAAACAAAATTTAAAACAAACTAAAAACAGTTTAAAACATAAAACCCTATTTGAAATAAACTAAAGCCCCTCTTAACAAACAAGGCCGACCCAATTGCTTTATTCTCTAGCCCGTTCCTTTTCTATCTTCAATTGTTCAATGGCGGCCGATCCTTTGTTACAGAGATTAGGGTTTTCTGAAATTGGAGATTGCGACTGTAAATGCTTGATTCTCTTGCTCTGTTGGTTGCTCCTTCTCTGATGATCGATTCTGGTTCGCTCGCTCGTTCTCTGATGATCGATTCTAGTTGACTTCGAGATTGCAGCTGCTCCTTTGATCGAGTTCGACAGATTGGTATGTATTCTCTTTTGTTGCTGTTTAATTGCTTGCTTGACTCGATGCCGATGATGACTTTGTTGGGTGAGTATTTATATGAATTCGAGACACTTGATTTCGTTCGTATCAATTCGATACTTTCCCAATTTGTTGCTTTCCTGATGCGCACGGCTTTCCTGATATATTTTTGACTTGTTACTCACGACCTTGATTTTCAAACGTTTGATTTATTCTTGAATCATACGGCAGAAACTTTCCCTTTTTAATTTTCTTTGACTATTTCAAAGATACGCATCTGAATTTTTAAACACGAATTTGTATTTTACTTCACTGTTGACATTTTCACTGCTTTGACGTGAATTTGCAAATTTACTTCGACACTGGATATTGTGTATGCAACACCATGACTCTGTACTAACCTCGTCCATCACCATTGCTTTGATATTGAGCATTGCTGAGTCTTTTCATTCATTCTGGTTGTTACTGCATTCATGTTGTTGTCCATTTGTCTGCACTGTGCATTGAGTACTTTGGTTTCATACATGTGAGTTGTTGTTTGCCGAGATTGTTGTTTCAATTGTCTTCTGTTCATGTTGGCACTGGCTGTTGTTGAGTTGATATATTTGTGGTGTTGTCTCTGCTTCTTTTGTTGTATACATGTCCACTGCCCTTGTGTACATGTTGCTGGTTCATTGTGATGTCTAGTCGACACACTTCAAGTAGTCTTCATGTACTATTGACATGTCTTTATGCACTGAACTATTTACTGACTTGTTTTCATTTGTTCATCTTGACTTGTTCTTGTATTCACTGTATAGTGTGATCTGTTGGTCATGTTGCTTTCATTGCTGTTGACATATGCATTTGGTTCACCGGTATCTTCACTGTGTTGATTTAACCTGTACTTGCTTCACTTGAACTTTTGTGACTTGTGGTTTCATGATCATTATTTCATTTGGTAGCTTCGGGTTGCACTGATCTTTCTGAAGCTCGAGTTGCACACTGCTGCTTGTTGTTGTATACTTGTGGTCTTGATAGTTAAGTTGCACTTACTCCTCAGTTTGCACTGTGTCTTGCATTTAGTCTGTACTTGTGTATATTTTAGTTTGCACTGCTTCATGTTCGTTGTGATGTCATATTTTTAGTGCATTGTGTCTTGTACTTGTAGTCTTGGCTTGCATCTGATTTGATGGCATTTTTCATGTTGTTCAATTGTTCATCCGACTCATTGATCCTTGTACATGCTGTATTGTCTCTGACCTGTGCACATTGTTGCGTTGTTGATGTTCTTTGTAGTTTTCATTTTGTACTTCTTTGTGCTCTGGTCATTGCTTGTGAAGTTTGGTATTGCATTTGATCTGGATATTGTGGTATTGCTTCATTATGTACTTGATAAATGCACTTCTGGTATGCTGCAGCTTGCATCACTGGTGCACTTTGCATCCATTCATGTTGATTTTTGAAATTTCACTTGAGTTGAATCCAGTTTCAAAACTCGGGTTTGACCTTGTGCTCGTGTCGTAATTTTAAATATATTGCACGTGAGTTGAAGCCGGCTTTTCATTTGGGTTTGACCTATGCTCACCTGTCCCTGTAGCATTATCAAGTGTATATCGATGTGCACGGCCTTGTGGCATGTACAGTGATACACTGTGCATGTCACATTGTTCGTGTATGATGAATTCAAATGTAAAAGATGACGAACAACCCAAATAACCGAGGCAAATAATATTTTCAAAAATCATATTTCATTTTATATTGCAAAAATATTTCTTTTTCAATTTTACTGCGTTAGTGAATATTTTTGCAGATTGCTCAGATGCTGGATTCAAACTGGAATGCAGTTGAAGACAAAATACGAGTGTGAGTGATATGTAGTGAGGTTGTCTGTACATATGAAATCGTGATGTATTCAAAATTGTATATGTATAGTGAGAGCTTGAATTTGTACTATTCAAGATTATAATAAATATTTGTTTAAATAAAATTTCTGTTTGAATTCAAATTCCATTCAAATTCCGTGTAATTTATTTTATTCAACAAATATTTATTTAATCTATGAAAAATAAAATAGTACATTAACAAATACATTTAAATGAATGTATATATGTTTATTATCATCAAACAAAAATCCTATACTCGCATATTCCACAGTGCGGTGTTGATGGAGCGTGGCATCAATAAAGCTCATTATGGCTACTTCGACTTTCATTGATGGCTTCAAGGATATTGATGGCATTTTCTATCAATATCACTACGCATAGATCTGCGAAGTCCTTTAAATGTCGCAATGCGGTTTTGAGTGAAGTCCCTTTGTATTTCCTTAGTGACGAAGATGTCAATTCATCGTAGTGGCCATATATCTTCAAGTGTGGCAAGGAGGATATTGACTAGGTTCGACTTCATTTCTTCTTCTGTTACTGGCAACATTGTTTATGCCTTTTTGAAGTTAAAAGATGCAATATTGTCTAAGCGGACATCAACATCATAGTTGAGGGTATTTCTTCGACATGATCGTATGGTCTTCGACAATGATGAGGACACCAACATATCTTTAATGCTATCTTATCACCTAATGTTTTAGACTGCGATGTTAGTCCATGCTTCCTTGTCTTTCATCTTTTTGGTATATTTTCCTTCGACATGATCATCTTCTTTTATTAATCTCCTTTTTATATAACTTTAAAATCATTTATAAAACTCCATTTATAAATCACTAAAACCATTTATAAAGCCCATTTGTAAATCCCTAAAACAATTTGTAAAACCCTTTTATAACTCTCTATAACAATTTATAAAACTCTTTTATAAATCTCAAAAATAATTTATAAGACTCTTCTATAAAACAATTTACAAAACACTTTTGTAAATTTTTAAACCGTTTATAAAGCCCTTTTATAAATCCTTAAACCTATTTATAAAACTCCTTTTATCAATCTATAAACTCATTTATAAAACTTTATTCTTTTATAGAACTCCTTTACAAAGATACTTTATAAAAATCGCTTCTAAAATTGCTTTACAACAATCTTTTCTAAAATCCCTTTATAAAAATTCTTCATAATACCTTTGTAAAAATCCTTTATAAATAAAAACTTCATTATTTTTAAACTCTTTATTAATTGAAATTCATTTAAAAATCAATTTATTATTTAAAAATAAAATTAATCAAATAAATTAATTAACTTTAGACATCATAAATATATAATAAATTAATTTTTCAACAACATTAATAACACAGTCAATTTTCTTTAGAACATCATTACTGAAATAATTAAATTTGCTTCAAAACATTATAGTATAATAATAAATAACATCAAAACATTATTGATATAATAATTAATCGTCAAAAACCTTATTACAATAAATAATTAACTTTCATAATATTATTAATAAATAATAATTACTATCCTTAAACAATATCAATTATTTAAATAAATAACTTTTCACAATATTAAAAATATTAATAAATCACTTTAAAAAAATATTAAATAGAAACAAACAACTTTTAAAAATTATTAAATAATAGTCAAACAGCTTTAAATAATTATATAAATGATAGTTAAACAACTTTAAAACATTTCTGAATGGTTTAGAAATGATAAATAAAAAGGTTGGGGTAAAACAGAGAAGTTCAAAATCTGCTTAAATAAAAATATTTTAGAAATCCCAAAGATTAGATTTGAAATCATTCTCCAAATCAAAAAACCATTTCATGCCAAAATGCTAGTTAATAGTATTTCAAAATACTAAATTGAGGCCAATAGCCACTAAGAACTTAACCAATATTGTTACTGATTTTGATCACTACATGGTTAAGTTTTAACCGTAACAATGTCATAACTAATAGGACCAAATAATCAGGTTTTGATATCTAGTAATTTATACAACAGGAATATGATTGAAAATAAACCAACAATGACGAGGAATCCTGTTGAATCCCTCTACACATTCCCCATACGTCGGATAAATTCCTTGCAAATGATTTCATATATTGATCGTTTTCAAAAGCAATAATTCATCAAAACCAAATAATTAACCAATTAAAACATCCAAGCGTGCAACCAATAATTTCAACCAAACACAAATAGTAAGATTTATCTGCTATATATCTTACCGATAAACCAAAAAGATGAATTTAATTCACCGAAATTCCAGTTATCGTTGTTATGCTTCCATCTAGCGCAACATTCCATTAGCTCCACTAATCCAATTTCAAAATGTAGACATCACTGATATGAGTGCAACACAACTGACCGTCCTCGATTTGGACCTTCTTTGAAATAGTTGCTGAGTTGGCAAGCTTCTAAAATTAAATAATATAATTGTATCACCAATCACGTCAGTATTTAACTAACCACCTATTAAAAAACCTAATCATCTTCTTGTTCAAACCCAGGCCCCGTGCTTAAGAAACCCGATGCCATGATTTTCCACCTCCTTCTACTGTCGTGGGCCACCATCCACCACCACGAACCTCCAGATGAACGCCTCGACCAAGAGAAACCCGTCGATGCCAGCTTCGCCTCATCTCGACGACTAGAGCTTGTAGGAGAATCCCAAACATCCATCAAGTTCTAACATAGATCCCCGCAACAACATGCCAGCTCCGACCAATCCAACCGATCATCTCCCCTTATGCCTCATGCCAAACACTTTTTTAGTTGGGGTCGAGTGCTAACTTGACCTTTGTGGTGGTTGAGATAAACCATGACCGTTGGATGAAGGTGAAGTTAAAATGGTGGCTAGGGTTTCTATTCTCTAGGTTGGCCAAAAGGAAGAGGGTAGCAGTCCTTATATATGCAAATATCCGGTACTATTCACGCTCGAAAATTTTTGAACTCAAATTGAGGCATGCTCACTGGCTTTCCTAGCCAAATACCCCCATTCCGAGATCAATAGAGCTATTTTCGGAACATAATTCCAAAATATACAGAAGTTAACCTTTTGAGTCGCTTTATATTATTTATCGAACTTGACCTTCTAACTTTGAATCAAGCAATCAAAATAAATCGACGCTTATACTCATTCCGGCTCGCTTGGACAATTCAGACTCAATGGAAATAATCCCTTATCCTAAAAAGTACGTCTGCGAAAATTGATTTTCACCTCATCGATAAATCAATCAAATAAATATGTAAATATCCAAAATTTAAATCTTCTAAGTAGCCTAAAAATACTGGTTATTCACTCTTCTCCCTTAAAAGATTTCATCCTCGAAATCCTAAGGGACTAAGCAACAAACCCCAACACCCAAGCATATTTGATGGTATAAAATTGTCTTCAACTTATGCCAAAACAGCAAACTCCACACTAATCTATCCTAGACACTATCATACCCACATGTGCACATGTCGAGCACCTGACACTCTCACCCGAATCAAGATATAACACTTGAAACAAATAAGTAACAACAACTCCATCTATAGTGGCGTCTTTTATAATCACTAAAATTACTTAGTCATTCGGGCAATTCCAATAATCTTCGCCACCGATTCTTGTGACTGTTGGTCGTACCTAAAATTCCTTATGCTAACTTCTTCCAATATTGGTCTAAGTTTGAAAATTTCGACAGCACCTCTTTTACATGGCTCGATCAGGAAAACTACAACCTGCCTCAAATGGCCCAAGCCAACAAAAGAAAACAAAGCATAAAAATGGCCTCCCATATCTAAAGCATAAAGCCACCGATTAAATTCCAAACTCTAAATCTACTACATACCTATTTTTCAGGCAACAACCTCTACTCAAGAAACGAAAAGCAAAAAGCTAGCTTTTGCTACCACGTACTTGAAACTCGCTTAATCCAAAAGGGAGTTAAACATGACAATGAAACAATATAAAAGCTCATCCATCATATAACATGAATCTAAGCATGCCAAACCGTTTGCAACTAAACTGGTCATACACATCCAAGAATAGTTTTTGTAGAGAAGTAAATAAAGAAAAAATAAAATAAAACTGAGTAGATGAATCAACAAGTAATAGAGAATCAACTATAATTAGGGGCATAAAAGTTTATAGCGGTTCAGTGTTGTATGCCTACATTCACTTTGAAGATTATCCTTTCTTAATCACTAGTAAATCTGATTACAGTAGTAGAAAATAGCAAACACTTGATTATAGTAGAATCTTGAGTAACCAGCAGCATGAAGATCTTGAAAATAAACCAAAGGCCTGTATTTATAGGAAGAGATGATAAGATATTTCACTAAGATTTCGGTAGAAGGCTCTCTAGCTCCATATGGGACCACCATAATGATCGGTGGCCTAACTTGATAACTTGGAATGATCGGCCAAAGTTTCGCTGATCGATATTTTTGCCTCCAGTTTATGTGTGATCGTTTTTGGGGGGTCCCACATGCCACTTGAACTTGTCCCTAAAATATAAAGTTAATCTGAGTTGTTGATTATGAGATATGGATCAACCTTTGCTACACTTGGAATGCTCGTTGATCGTTATGAAGGATCGACAAATTACGATAGGCCTAAAACAATCGATTATCTTCATATCTCAAGGTATTGATGTGTGATCATTTTTGTGGGCTCTACTCTTTAATATACCAATGCCTTGAAATTTTCAAGTGAATTAGCCTTGTGGATTTTGGATATCGATCTCCGCTGATATGAGCTGTTTTATGGATTGTTCCCGATCGATCCATATAATTCCTTGCTTCGTTCGTAACTTGAGCATACGAACTCCGATCGACTCCAAATTTGAAATGTAACTTCACGAAGCTATGCGTCACTCTATGCTGATTGCACCTCGATTGGGACCCGGTCCAAATCTGCCAGACCATTGTCCATAGTATTGTATATAATCGATTCTTAAGGCTTGTAACTATCCGTTCCTAGCTAAGTCGATGACATCATGGCCTTGCCAAAAGGCGGGATAACATTTTCCCTCCAAAGTACGTCTTATTTCAAACATGATGTGCTTTGAATCGCCACAAGAAAGAATCGTCAGGAAAAAACCTATCCAGTTCATTGAATTATCGTTATCCTTCCATTGAGTTATTTTCTTATCAAGGGTCGTATATTCCTTATTCATCATGATGATTGTTCGATTTCCAATAGTATAAATACGGGATCACAACTTGTTAGCGATCATTATGCATTGTTTCTAGAAATTTCAAAGCTTTAGTAACTGGGTTTTAATTTTTCTCCGGTTGATTTCAGGTGATCATTCAATTTTTATCGATTTCAAAAGCTTAGATTTTGAAACATATACTAGCATGTATTAATGTTCGTACCTGACTCTTGATCATGGTTACATGTTCACGGGTCATTTCAAGTTTTGAAATTTTTATAAACAGTCTGTACCGATCATTATTCCCTCATTCACATTCTCCCTTTTTATTTTTATACTTTATTATTATTATTATCATTATTATTTCACCAATCATTTTCATAGAAAAAACATCAGATCATTTCAAGTTATGGAACAATCGTTGTAAAACTCTTGCCTTAAAACGTTCGACATCTAGCCTGCTTATGGAACGATCGACGTACACCCTACCTATATAAGCATCTATATTTAGCCATTTTTCGTTCATCCTTCATTTCGTATCATTTCTAATTGAGGAAAAAACAAACTATTCCACTTCCTTTCTTTACTGATCAATGAAATGATTCAATTTTCCTAAAACTAAACCGCATCTCTTCAAGTTAGTCACAATTCAAGTGCTCCTCCAGATCTTACCTCGCTTTAAATTCGAACCCTTTTGCCTTTCCAGATTCTGACCTAGGTAATTTGGTTTGAATTTTCTTTATGTTTCGAGCACGAGACTTTGGGTTTCATCAATTTCATGATGTTTGATTCGATCTATGGAGCGAGTATTAGTTGGAGGAGATGGAAGCTTCAGCTGATCGTTTCTGGAGAAGATAGAGTAGCTGTCTTGATGTTGGATGATCTTTCTAGAATGATCGAATGAAATGATGGAGTGAACGATTGGTAAAAATGGGGTGAAGTGGAAAGAATGATCGTATAGAATGGTTGAGATGAACGGTCGGTTGGAAATTGGAAATGAAAGATCGATTGGATGGGATTTTGGCTCGGCTATTGACGATCGTTAAAGTACGATCGTTTACAAATGATCGTCCCAGAATGATTGGCTATGTCTTAGTGGATGGATTGACTGGCAGCAACTAATTTTCAAAATGGAACTCAAACAAATGAACTTGAACCCAATGATGAGCTTCAGCCTTGCATACATGAACGGACATTTGAACTTGCGTATGACTCAAATTACATATTCGAAAATTCATTACATTTTGAACTATGACACTAACTAATGCCTTAAACAGTTCTCTTGAAGCTCATCTTTGATTTAAACATAAAAACTGATCTTAAACTGACAATCAATCCGAAACTCAGGCCGAATCATTCCCTAACGATGTAGTGAGCTGTTGAGACGGTCAACAATGACGGTCACTCTGGTTAAACTTCGAAGTCTCGTTGTCTTTTCATCTTTAGTTTTTTTACAACTTATTATTGTATTGTATAACACTTCACTGCACCACCCTAGCACTCACTATGCATTGGGGAGGGGGGTATAGGTTACCTTATCTAACCATGATTTTTACTAAGTTTAACAGCAATGGGTTCTAGATGTTCTGGGCATCTTACAGCTATGCTAGCTAGATCATCTTCCCAACAGGATAATCCTGACGTGGAATCAAGTTCTATAACTAAATTTGATATCCTTTAGTCATTATTCGAAACAACCGAAAATCCCGGGCCTTTAATTTGATCTTTCCGATGCAGTTCCCATCCTTCCACCGGTAGTTGTCGATCCTGCTCCCGACATTCTAGAGGATGTAGTTATTGTATAGAAACCTGCTGATTCGGTAGCCTCTAAAATTAAGAAAGATGCCCTTCATGGAATCTGCATAAGGCACATAATTCCTTTTGATTATATGTTTGTTCCTTCATAGGATGATAGAGCTTGCAGACCCCCAGAAGGGTATACGGCATGCAACAAGTTCATTTGCTGGGTCGAATGCATCCTGCCATTTAATTCATATATTCAGGAAATTCTTCATTACATATGGATAGCTCCAGCTCAGTTCCATCCAAATGGCTACGCTCTTCTCAACTGTACTTATAAGGTATTCATAGAGTTCCTGCGCCATCCTCGAAACATCGTTGACATTCGATTTATATTCACTTTCAAGCAATAGACAGGGAGTCTTTCATTTACATTTCTTGAGTCGACGAAGAGGTGCCAGATTCTAACTGGCATATGGAACAAATTAAGAGCCTTTAAAAGTGAGTGGTTCTTCATTCACTGTCCATCCGAATTCACTCGACAATGGCTAGAAAGATGTAAGCGTCATCCACTATTTTTACATCAGCATAGAAAACGATATTCAAGTCGTATTCCTAACTACGCTACTCCTTTACAGGTATCATCACCTAGCCTAGCGGCAATACATATGAAAAGGCTGTCACAGCTCTGAAAAATGAACCCAGGAGGATAGGAACATCGAATATTTGCTCATGAATGAATGTCTCATTACATTTTTTTGACAAAAGAGGGCCTTAGCTTAGGGATAAACAAAGTCGCCCAAACTGCAGGGATAAGACCATGGGCTGCAGTCGGTCAAAGGGACAATCAAATCGATCCCGTGTTGCCCCCAGTCATGAGTGATCAAGAATTCATTGATATCGATGCCTAAGGATATCAATACGATGTGCCCGGTCATAATGGTGACGAATCCGGTCTCGGGGTCGATGTTAAATCCTCACAGACCTCACAACCCTCTAGTTTCTCATAGGAGAAAGAAGAAAACCTTCGTTCATAAATTTCCAAAAAGTCGTCTCTCTAATCAATCCAAATCGTCGATAGCTTCTAAGATTGTTTAAGATGAATCTTCTTCTCAATCGTTAGAGCGTTCAAGTTTACCGGTTGATTCCTTGTCTAGTCTACCACTTCGGCATGACCTTGATGCTTTTCATTTTACTGATGTGAGCATCAAAGGGTCAGAATTCCCACCAGAATTGGCACTGAGATTCCAACTTCTAGAGGATAAGTTACTCCGATGTGCAAAGCTCCTACATTTGGTTTGTCGAGGTTACACAAGGACACCTGCACATACTTGCACTCCTAAACATTGCATTATGCTCAACTTGTGCTTTTTAATACTTAAAGTTAATTGATTTCTGTTTTCCTTTGCAGAAATGATGGCGAGGAAAAAGAACATGTTTGACTCCATGCGGGATATCACCACCAAACCTATGGTTCATGCTCTAGCTCTTATCATCAAGGTAGTAGTCGAAAGCATTATGATTCCAACTATCGCCCCAGTCAGGACCGGAGTGATCAAGACAGAGGTGATAGGGATAAGCCACTCTAAGAAAAACATTAATCAAGGTCGAGATCCTCCTCTAAAGGGTGACGAGAAGCCAACTGACCACAAGGACCTACCTATCAATCCCTTTCGTGGTCCTCCTCTTGTTTTAATGCCTCCACAGCCTTTGGTTTCTTCTCATTCTCAACGGTCGAGTGATCGTCGTCGCCATAGTGAATATGTTGCTTCCCTAAGAGCTTGGCAAGGAAAGTACTTAAGTTGAAGCTGCTAACGAAGATCCTATAGTCAATCCATCTGCTAGTATTGTAATGACCTGCCATCCATCTCCACAGAATGACGCATCATTAATGAGAAAGAAAGGATAGAAGAGAAAGAAAGAGAATAAAGAAGAAACAACTCATCAGAATCTAAACTGCCGAACGAATAAATTATATTAATAATCAAAAGTATTACATAGACATACAACAACTATCAGAGCTATACGGATTATACAACACATACTAGACAGTTATAAACACCTGTCTAGTTATTACAACACAGTACAAAACAACTCAAACAAACGACTCAGAGATACCAACACAGCGGATACTAGATAACTACAATGTAGAAGCCTTCTGCTCCATTTGCTCCTCCATAATTCGTCAAAGCTAACCTGAATACCTTGCCTACTCGTAAAAATTTGAGTACCTAAGAGTTTATGATAAACAAAAGTAAACTCCGGATCAGACATGAGTCTGGTGTGAGTAACAGGTTAAAGTTGCTTAACTTTCGAAAAACCTTTGAAAAGAAAGGTATCACGTAAGACTTCCCACACATAAACATGGAAAAGTTTTTACCTTACGCTAACCAAAACATTTGATAGGAAATTCGGTGATATTATAATAGTGTCTAGGGTTTTCAAATAAATATGAAATAGCCGAAATTGTTACATTTATTAAATTCCAGCTACTAGCCACAAAAGTGGGTAATACAATCAAAACCGTTGGCACTTATTGGATTTTGGATTCCATACAATGGCAGGGCTACTGGGGTACCGCCCGTCATAGTACGTGGCCTAGATCACCGGACCGAGGAGTACGCCCGCTCCCCTGCAACATAAGGCCGAAACCATCCCTTACTGGACAGTCCCGAACAAAAAAAACAACCCCGGCAGTTGACACAAACCAACCGCCCACACAGCCGAATAAAAAGGGACTTCTAGACAGGGGTAAATCTCGTTCTCCAGTGGGAGCTACCCACGAAGCCTTGCTGCACCTCCCCTGTTTTAGCCATTCCCGGTTGATGAGACTTGAGGCTGCGATTACCTTTAGAGAACACATCTCTTAGAATGCTCATCGTCCACCCGACGATGTTCTGAAAGCATTCAATCCATACAAGTTCGTTTCAGGTCGGAACGAAACCGAAGGCATTATCTCGTTACACTCATTTTGGAATCACCCTCAGAGTTAACGACAATAATCCTTGCACTCTGAATCTCCATCTCGAGCCTATAAGCACTATTCTGTCAAACTCATTAAGGAATCACCCATAGAGTTATACTGACATATAGCCCTTACACCTCTAGTCTTCACTCTTCACAAGAGATCACGACCTATCGTTAATTTGAATCGATGTGGTTTTCAGATATCCAAATGTGGAAACCCGATCCCGGTCTCATCGAAATCCAAAATGTGTCTTTAGGGTCCAAGTTGTTTTAAGTTTAAAACAATTCAATTGAAACTATCTATATACACACAGATAGATAATTTATATCATCACAATAGATAATCATCACCACAGATATCCATATTATCATTATCAGAAGATAATCCAATTCATCATCACAATGCAACCAATGCATCCATATCACACAACATTACTAATCTCATATCTGAGATTCAAACTATTAAGGGAAATCTGTATCATCCATATATAAACAAGGACTTATAATCAAACCATATATAATTAATTTAAAATGAATTAAATTAATTATATCATCTCTAATTAATTTAAAATAAATTAAAGTAATTACCTCAATCTATAAATCCTGCTTATACAATCATTGATTACAAACCAATCAACTTAATTAATTAATTAACCACTAATTAATCATCCTTGATTAATCACCCTTGATTAATCAACCTTTAATTACATTCAAGTAATTAATTTCACAAATTAATTATTCTTAATCAAATATTGTAATTATCCTCTAATTACTCCATTAATTAATTAATTATAATTAATTACATTAATTCTTAATTAATTATATTAATTAATTACTTTAATCATTTATCATTAATTAATTAATCTCAATTAATTATCCTTAATCACATCATTAATTATATTAATTAATGATTCCTAATTACGTTTAAATTAATTAACTTCTTTAAGTAATTAACCTTAATTATTAATCACTTTGATTAATTAACTTCAGTAATGAACCATTTTTAATTTCTGCATTGAGTAAATTGATTACCCCTAAATTAATTATATTAAATAATTAATTATATCATTTTATTAGTAATTAATTATCCTTAATTTATTACATTACTTAATTATTTATTTTCCAAGAACTTAATCAATAATTTCTTAAATACATTATACAAGTAATTAATTATTAATTTCTTTCTCAAAGAAATTGTCCTCCATAATTGTTTCACAAACAATTGACTTCAATTCTTCATATTTTAAATAAATTACATTCTATAATTACTCATCTTAATTACTTCTTTAAGTAATTATTAATCTTATCAACCATCAAATGATTATTCTAAATTAATTAATCTTAATTAATTAATTTAAACTAATCAAATAAATTAATTAATTACAATCAGTAATTAATAACTTTAATTACTTCACAAAGTAATCATACTTAACTAAATTCTATAATGATTATTTAATTAATCAAATAAATTATAAAAATTAATTACATTAATTAATAAATAATCCCAAGTTAATGACCTTCATTAATCTTATCAAAAATTTCCTTAATTACCTTACTAAAGTAATTAACTTAAATTAATAAATATTAATCACAAATTTATTAATCTTTAAAAATCATTTAATTAATCACCAATTATTTAATTAATTAAGTTTTTAGCTTAATAAATCTTAACCTCTTGAGTACAGGTGTCAGGAGTACAGAACACAACAAGATCATCAGCAAACAACAGAGCAGAGATCCTTGGTTCAGTGCAGTTAGGATGAAGCTTGAATTTACCTTGATTAATTATCCTGTCAATCATTCTTGTTAAAAGCTCCATGACAAGAATAAAAATATAAGATGATAGGGGATCTCCCTGTCTGATCCCTTGTTTACTTACGAAAAAACCCTCATTCCTGCCATTCAAACTAACAGAAAAGGCGGGAGTAGAGATGCATTCGTAAATCCAAGCAATGAAATGTGGTGGAAAGTCCATGAACCCCATGACCCTAACAATGCTGTTCCATTGCAGCATATCAAATGCCTTCATTATATCCAATTTCAACATTGCTCTAGGAGTAACATTCCTGCGCTTATATCCCTTAATGAGTTCATGGGATAGGAGAACATGATCCAAGATGCTCCTGCCAGGTAAGTAGGCAGCCTGATTCTTAGACACTATGGTTGGAAGCACATTCTTAAGTCTGATAGCTATGACCTTGGCGATACATTTGTATATCGTATTACAACAGGAGATGGGACGGTATTCATTAACATTGTGAGCATTCTTGGTCTTGGGAATCAGAGCTATGTTGGTATAGTTGAATGACCTGTAGAGTTTACCTTTTTTGAAAAAGAGAAGAATAGCATTAGTGACGTCGTCAGAGACAATAGACCAACAGGTTGTATAGAATAAGGCGTTCAGACCATCCGGTCCACCACAAGATTCAGTATTTAAAGAGAACATAGCCTGCTTTATTTCTTCATGAGTTACTTCATTGCACAGACTAGCTTTCTGAGCTATATTGAGTCTTGGAAGTATGTCACTGGGTATTTGGTCAATTAGTGGCATGAAGTCGTTCATATTGCCATATAGGTCGGAGAAATGTTTGACAATAGCATCCTTGACCTTGTCAGGTGTATTATGAAGATTACCATACTTGTCATATATTGTTGTGAAATTTTGGCTTGTTTGCTTATTCTTTAGGCTGGCGTGGAAGTAGGCGCTGTTTCTGTCACCCTTTTCTCGCCATTTGATTCTTGACTTCTGCCTAATCATATCACTCTCTTTACTCAAAGCTTGATGATATTGCGTAGTGAGAATACTCTCCTCTTCGGATAGATTAACATTATTGACTGAGGCCATCATTGCTGACTGTACTGCAATAAGCCTTGCCTTGATCATAGTACTCAACTTGTCACCTTGACCATATTTATTGTACGCCCATTGCTTCAATTCTTTCTTCGTCTCCTTGATTTTTTCCTGCAAAACAAACAAATGATTTCCCTTTTTAGGCTTTTTCCATGCATTTGCCACAGTATTTTTAAAATCAGGTTCAGAAACCCAGGTGTTAAAAAATTTAAAATTTGTTTTCCCTCTCAAATCCGCTTCACGAAGGTGTATTATTTGGGGGGAGTGGTCAGATAGGAGAGGAGGGGGAAGGAGGTTGAAGAGAAAAGGCCATTTTGTTAAAGCATTGTGGTTCGAGAAAGTGTGGTCAATGGTAGAGAAAGTTCTGCCTCCTATCCTTCTTTTATTGTTCCACGTGTAAGGCATGCCCACAGTCCTAACCTTAACAAGTTCAGCATCGGAGAGAGCATCAGCAAGGGGCTTGATTTCACTAAGAGAGAGAGGGTTACCTCCAATTCTATCAGAGAGCATATGGCAGCACATTCTTGACAAATTCTAACATCATGCACATTCTTGACAAATTCTATGAAATGACGGGGTTGAAAGTGAATCCCCTAAAATCTGACATCACCGTTGCTGGTGTTAGTTCTGAGCAATGTGCTCTTATTTCTCAAATCACTGGGTTATCTCTAAATCACAATACAATTTCTTACTTGGGTCTTCCAGTTACAACCTCTAGAATCACTTCGAACCATTGCCTTCCTCTTTTCGATAGAATTACTGCCAAGTTGAGCTGTTGGACTTCCAAGTTGCTCAGTCAAGCTGGAAGATTAACTCTCATAAAATCCGTGATCTTCTCTATGCAGGTGTACTGGGCTAGAACCTACATTCTTCCCTTTAAATTGATTAAAATGATCAGAGGTGCTTTCATGAGATATCTTTGGAAGGGCAGGACTTCAGGTAGATATATAGCTCCGATCAAATTTAGTTTAGTTGAAATACCAATGGATAAGGGGGGGTTGGGTATTCTCAACTTAAAACATTGGAACATGGCAGCCTTCGCTAAGCATATTGATACTTTTTATAATAGCAATGACAGTCTGTGGGCTGAATGGTCTGACAAGAATGTGATCAAAGGGAGGAGTATATGGTGCATGTCCAAGCCTCAAAATTTGAGTTGGACGTGGCAGTGCATATTCAAACTCAAAGATAAGGTTCTTCCACTCATCCAAATGAACACGAACCCAAGGTATAGTGTGAAATTCTGGGATGACCCTTGGTTGGAGGCGGGTCTCATCCTAAGGCGACAACTTAATCACTGTGAAACGCAACAGGCTGGTATTCACCATGCAGCCAAAGTCAGGGACATTCTATACAACATACAAAATGCACGTACTTCATGGTCAAACCCGAGGATACATGATATATGGAGAAGAATTAGCAACTTTACGCCTGTCTCAGATGTAGCTGCGCGTATACTGTGGGGGGACAAGAGAGCTACCTTCAAAATTGGAGACATATACGAATTTATGATGAAGAACAGAGCTAGACCGCAATGGAAATGGTGGAAACGTACGTGGGGAAGAGATAGCAGTATGAGACATGACTTCATGCTTTGGAAAGTTTTGAATCGCGCATTGCTGACTAATGCGAAGCTTGCTTGCATGGGTTTGGGCTTTAACCTCACATGCAAATTCTGCAGTTATATGCCTGAATCGGTCGAACATTTGTTCTTCGAGTGCGCCTTTATTAAACTAATCTGGATATCCGTGATGGCGAGGCTTCATAGGCAGAATGTATCCCACGACAATCGGACTGAATGGGAAAGAGTTTATTATCATGCTGGAATCAATAACGAAAGAGGAAGAATCTTCAATGTAGTTCTTAAAAGCTTTATTTCTGCTGTTTGGAGGGAGAGAAATGCCAGGGTTTTTGATGTTGCCAATGCTAAAACTGACGTGGTGTTTAAAAGGTGGATAATGTGTGAGATATGTCTTTCTTTGGGGCAGCTGTCGTTCGCAATTGAGCCTGGGATACGAGCTTCCTTTCTACTAAACATTTAGTTGTTGTCTTCCACTCTTTCTTTTGTTTTTGTTTTTTCCCCCGTGCTTGCTATGCCAAGTGTTCCCTGTATTCTGTTGTTTGTGTGTAGTTTTCTATGGTGTAGTAATAAATGGTCGGGGTCCATTTAACCCCGTCGGCCTTGCCAAAAAAAAAAAAAAAAAAAAAAAAAAAAAATCTTAACCTCTTGATTAATTAATTTCCAATCATTAATTAAAATCTTAGCTTACTTAATAAATGTTCTTATTTCCAAATTTTAATTAATCTTAATTAACTGACCTTAACCTTAATTAATTAACTCAAAATCCTTATTTAATTAATTAAATTAATTAATTAATTAATCTTCTAATTACCTTATAAATTTAATAAAACAATATCATTTAAATCTTTGATTTATTATAAGAAAACTTTTATTATTAATAATTTCATTATTATTAACAAAGTAATATTTAAAACAACTTACTTTAAAATTTGTTCCAAATTTCATTTTAAAAATTTTAAATTTAAAATGAAAACCACATTTAACCTTTAACAAAGTTTTTTTCCAAAAAAAAATTAAAAAAAAATTAAAAACTCTTTTTAAAACTTATGCAAAAGAATTTCCTATTTTATAAAGAAGTTCAAAGGAATTTAAACCCATATTAAATTTCAGATTCAAATCCTATTTAAATATGTTTCAAAGTTGTTTAAAACATTTAAAACTTCCTTTATTTCAAACATGAATCAAATTTAATTCTTTTGATTTTCAGATTTAGACTTATGCTTAAATCTTCTACTTTAAATTTAAAGCCTTAGCTTTAAATTCAATTATTTAAATTCTTTTAAAGGTTGTTTAAAAATTTCAATTTAAATAGTTTGAATTAAATTTAAAACTTGAATTCAAATCTAGTTTTGAAATCCATACTTTAACTTTAAGTTTAAATTTCTATTTTGAAAATCCCTGCTCGAGATTAAAAAAAAACAAATTGAATTAGAAACTGCAGGTTTCTCTGAAACCTGTAAAATTTGAAAAATACCCGAGACTCCCCTTTATTTACTTCGAGTCAAACTATCAACAACTTTGAGCAAAATCTCGAATTTCCCGTGTGTTACCCGAGCACAACAAGTCTGCAAACCCAACAATCCACCCTGACCCCATCTTCTTCACCATGCACATGCACGGTGGTTCTGGCCACCTCCGCCCACCACCCAACCAACGAGCAAGTCGCCGACCATCCTTGAATCACTTCGCGACCCTCAAAACCCCTCAATCCACTCGAAATCAAATTCGAGTATCCATAAACTAAAAGCTGTCAATAGTTAAAGCTTCAAAACCCAAACCTGGAAATCGCCCATCCTCTCTCCTCCGACCATCGGAGACTCTGCAACGCCGTCCAACTCCTCTTCGTCACCCAAGCAGCCATCACCCCAAAAATCACTGCACTCGGTCCCCTGTAGTCTTCCCACAGATCAAATCACTGTAGTGCTTAAAAACTAGATTTAAAAATTTCCCCCTTTTTACTTCCTAGAAGAAAAATAGAAATGCACAAAAATCCCAATTCTAAAAATTTAAATTTTGGTTTTAAAAATCACATTTTAGTTTTAGCTTTCGATCTATGCACCTGAAACTAAAAAAATCAACTTGGATTTGTCTGATTAAGTTTACTTTGTTGTTACCTTGTTCCAGTAAAACTTCAGGTATTTTTTTTTTCATTTCATCTTAAACAAAATCTTAAACTTATCATTTATGATATATTAAACATACACTGACCAACTTTCTTGTATTATTAAAGATTAATAAAAAAACACTTAAGTTTTCTTTTAAAACTTTGGACCTGGAACTTAGAAGAATACTGTAAAAAAACATAAATCTTATTCCAATACTCAATACAATCTTTATTACAGGTACAAGCATGCACTTCATAACTACTTAAGTTTTAAAATTAATGAGGTTACTCTTAACATTCAAATCAACATACAATCAGATAAAACATACACAAGTCATAAATCAAGCAAAAATAAATACTTAAGTTTAAACTGAAAGTGTTACTCACAAACACACATATCAACATGTTATCAGGTATATAAACACAAGCATATTCATTTCAGTCATAAATCAGATTATACTTAAGTTTATTTTAAGAAAAAGAAGTTACTCACCTGTCATTTGAAAGACAGAGCACAAATTTGAGTTGTACATTTTTTTTTAACTTGAGTGCTTGCTGTGCTCCAAACTTGCATGCAGGTTAAAGAAATTTGAATTTTGCTGTTAAAAACTTGCATGCAGGTCCAAGTTCCAGATTGTAGAGGCCAAACCCAATTTAAAAAAAATGCAGGCCATTCAAAACTTGCTTCAGACTTAAATTTTATCCCCAGGTAAAATAAATGCAGAGGCTCCTTGTTTGATTATGCAGGCAAATCTTTTGTATTTGAAAATGGTTTACAGAGGATTTTCTTGCATTACAGATTCAGGTTGATGGAATTTACAGGTTGAAAATGCTTTTGCATTTTGAACTTGAGGATTTGCTTGCTGTGATTAAGGAGGGGTTTCAGATTTGATTTATTAAAAATGAATTAAAGTATATTGATTTGGGTTTTGGGAATTTGGAATACAAATTTTTTTTCAGATTTGATTTAGCTGAAACTTTTCTTCTAGACTTTGAAAAAAAAGAACATTAGAAAAAAAATAGAACTTGAAGAAACATGTTTATCAATGTAATTGATTTATTTAAAATTAAAAAGAAAATTAAAAATAAATATGGCACATGTACTAAATTCTTACATTTGTCAATAAAGGTAGGTTATTTATACACACTTGTCTCACTAGTTACATAAAATGTTAACACTTGTTTTATACATATTTACTTATTTTTATTTAATTTAAAGGAAATTGAAATTCTCTTTATTTATTAAATATATATAAAGCAGTTTCATAAATAAATAGATATGTATTTCTTTTTAATGAAAGTGAAATAAAACAATTTATATAAAAATGAAAACTTATTTACAAGATTCATACATGTTTATTCATTTGAATTTCATTAAATTCAATTTCAAATGCTATTTATACATTTAAAAAATTCCATTTAAAAATAATTTATTAACATATTTTAAATTTAAGTTAATAACATTGTCTTTTAAAATCTTATATATATTTATATTTTTACATTTATTATTTGAGAATAACTCATTTATCAATTTTAAATCATTTATAAAAGAAATCATAAATTACTTGTTTTATTTATCTTAATTAAAAGAATTAATGTTTAATATATAAAGAGTATTTTAAATTTTCATATAATTCCAAATTATAATTATTAAGCTATATTTAAAAAGAAATAAAATACACTTTTGTTTATCTTATTAAAATTTAAACTATGCTTTAAAATACATTTATACAATTTAAAACAATTTCTTTAAGTATTTTAAAACCAATTAGTTATTTATTAGTAAAATAATAAATTTCCAATATATCAAAATGAATATTAGAATTTAAAAACAATATTTTATTTGTTCATTAAACTAAAATCAAAACTTATCTACCTACAATATATATACATACATATATTATAAATAGAAAGCAATTATTAGTTTTTAAAAGATAAAATTTACCAATTAAACATTTATTTAATTGGATTATTAAATCAAGTAAATTTTATTAACAAAATTTTATCAAATCAGTTTAATTTTAGATACAGATTATTAAATTGATATTGCTAAAATTTCCGGGATATCACATTCCTCCCCCTTAAAAGAATTTCAACCCCGAAATTTAAAAGCAAAGGTAATTTAATAATCTCATTTAAGATTTAATTTAAACACAAGCATATATCAATTATATGTTAACAACTAAAGCAACCAATTTATCTAATCAAACAAATTTAATTATCCAAACAATATTCTGGATAAAAATCTTTTCTAGTTTCCCGGGTATGTATATATATATATATATATATATATATATATATATATATATATATCGGGATACTCGCTCTATAGAATCCAAATAATCTAAACTACGAAGCTAAAGAGCTCCATCTCTTCCAGATCTACAGAGCTAGACAAGATATCAGGCTACAGATGAGTCTGATTTAACAACCAAACCTTCCTGAACAGCTGGTTCCTCAACCAGAAATAACTCATACATGTACTCCCTCAGAGATACGTGAATCTCATTGAATCCTATTATCCAATTGGCAATTCAATTCTTGAAAACCAAACACCAAACCAACCAAAACATAGAAGAGATCCAAAACAATCTCCGACTCCGGAATCCAAATTCCCTCGTCTCTTATCTATAAAACTCTTCGGATGATCCTGGGCTGCCTATATCCAAACTTATCAGCTTAACCTTTTCTGATGCCCTCAGAATATGGTTCAACAGATTCATGAAAGAAAACTCAGAAGTTCCACCAATCCCGAGCTGCCTCACCAAATCCTATCTCAAGAAATTATCCTTCTACTATCTGATCCACCAGCTCTACTCCTGAATCCAGATGATAAGAAAACTCAATCCATTGATACAGACAAACCTTTGACTTTTCAGAAAACATCCAGAAAAGTCTCTGATAACACAAGAGATCACTCAATCAGTCGCAAGTCACTTTTGCGATCAATCCAGATCAATTTCCAAAGAAACTGTTCTCTCTTTACCAAACAGAACAAATATATACTTAATTAGCCAATACACCGAAGAAACGGATCTAGTCTGCTGCTTCTGAACTCCACCTCATAAAAACTACTAAGCCAGAAGACTTCCGGCTGGCACATAGAACACTCCGAGCTGAACTGCTGACACCAAAGCCAAAGACTTCTTAATCCAAAGCTCTTCGAGATACTCAGGCCTCAAAGCCAAACACAAACAACCAGCTGGACTCAGCCACATCACCGAAGCAGACACTCTTCCTAAAACTTGTTCCAAAGAAAACATCTTCGGAAACATCCATATTTACTGCATCTCATCACGCAGCTACCACTTCCTGAAGTATCAAAATACCATCACACACTTCTACCAAATCGACAAATCCAAACTCAACTCATCCAACTTCAAAGATGAACTCTGAACCTTAACAGGTTACCTATAGAGATCGATGAAATCTCTACACCACTGCACAACTCATTCAAGACGGTATTAGGTCTACAGTCTCGACAAATACACTTCCAATCTCAACATTCAAACTCCAACCAATGGTAGTAGTCGTGTTACACACACCACTACCTTATCTACCTTTATAACCTATATTGGAAAACCTGAACGGGTAACCCAACAGACAGGTAGAAATAGCTATATATATATATATATATATATATATCAAAACTACAAATACGCTTTCTCAAGATAGACACCACTCGAGAGCCTAGGTATTCACTCAACCTAATGCTCTGATACCACTGCAATGACCCGCCATCCGTCTCCACAGAATGACGCATCATTAATAAGAAAGAAAGGGATAGAAGAGAAAGAAAGAGAAGAAAGAAGAAACAACTCATCAGAATCTAAACTGTGGAACGAATAAATTATGTTAATAATCAAAAGTATTACATAAACATACAACAACTATCAGAGCTATACAGATTATACAACACATACTAGACAGTTATAAACACCTGTCTAGTTATTACAACACAGTACAAAATAACTCAAACAAACGACTCAGAGATACCAACACAGCGGATACTAGATAACTACAACGCAGAAGCCTTCTGCTCCATTTGCTCCTCCATAATTCGTCAAAGCTAACCTGAATCCCTTGGCTACTCGTAAAAATTTGAGTACCCAAGAGTTTATGAAAAACAAAAATAAACTCCGGGTTAGACATGGGTCTGGTGTGAGTAACAGGTTAAAGTTGCTTAACTTTCGAAAAACCTTTGAAAAGAAAGGTATCACGTAAGACTTCTCACACATAAACATGGAAAAGTTTTTACCTTAAGCTAACCAAAACATTTGATAGAAAATCCGGTGATATTATAATAGTGTCTAAGGTTTTCAAATAAATATGAAATAGCCGAAATTTTTACATTTATTAAATTCCAGCTACTAGCCAAAAAAGTGGGTAATACAATCAAAACCGTTGGCACTTATTGGATTTTGGATTCCATTCAATGGCAGGGCTACTGGGGTACCGTCCGTCACAGTACGTGGCCCAGATCACCGTACCAAGGAGTACGCCCGCTCCCCTGCAACACAAGGCCGGAACCATCCCTTATTGGACAGTCCCGAACAAAACAACCCCGACAGTTGTCACGAACCAACCGCCCACACAGCCGAAGAAAAAGGGACTTCTAGATAGGGGTAAATCTCGTTCTGTAGTGCAAGCTACCCACGAAGCCTTGCTGCACCTCCCCTGTTTTAGCCATTGCCGGTTGATGAGGCTTGAGGCTACGATTACCTTTAGAGAACACATCTCTTAGAATGCTCATCATCCACCTGACGATGTTCTGAAAGCATTCAATCCATACAAGTTCGTTCTGGGTTCGAACGAAAACGAAGGCATTATCTCGTTACACTCATTTTGGAATCACCCTCAGAGTTAACGACGATAATCCTTGCACTCTGAATCTCCATCTCGAGCCTATAAGTACTATTCCGTCAAACTCATTACGGAATCACCCACAGAGTTATACTGACGTATGGCCCTTACACCTCTAGTCTTCACTCTTTAAAAGAGATCATGACCTATCGTTAATTTGGATCGATGTGGTTTTCGGATATCCAAATGTGGAAACCCGATCCCGGTCTCATCGAAATCCAAAACGTGTCTTTAGGGTCCAAGTTGTTTTAAGTTTAAAACAATTCAATTGAAACCATCTATATACATATAGATAGATAATTTATATCATCACAACAGATAATCATCACCACAGATATCCATATTATCATTATCAGAAGATAATCCAATTCATCATCACAATGCAACCAATGCATATATATCACACAACATTACTAATCTCATATCTGAGATTCAAACTATTCAGGGAAATCTATATCATCCATATATAAACAAGGACTTATAATCACACCATATATAATTAATTTAAATTAAATTAAATTAATTATATCATCTCTAATTAATTTAAAATAAATTAAATTAATTACCTCAATCTATAAATCCGGCTTATACAATCATTGATTACAAACAAATTAACTTAATTAATTAATTAACCACTAATTAATCATCCTTGATTAATCACCCTTGATTAATCAACCTTTAATTACATTCAAGTAATTAATTTCACAAATTAATTATTCTTAATCAAATATTGTAATTAACCTCTAATTACTCCATTAATTAATTAATTATAATTAATTACATTAATTCTTAATTAATTATATTAATTAATTACTTTAATCACTTATCATTAATTAATTAATCTCAATTAATTAATCCTTAATCACATCATTAATTATATTAATTAATGATTCCTATTTACATTTAAATTAATTAACTTCTTTAAGTAATTAACCTTAATTATTAATCACTTTGATTAATTAACTTCAGTAATTAACCATTTTTAATTTCTGCATTGAGTAAATTGATTACCCCTAAATTAATTATATTTAATAATTAATTATATCATTTTATTAGTAATTAATTATCCTTAATTTATTACATTACTTAATTATTTATTTTCCAAGAACTTAATCAATAATTGCTTAAATACATTATACCAAGTAATTAATTATTAATTTCTTTCTCAAAAAAATTGTCCTCCATAATAATTTCACAAACAATTAACTTTAATTCTTCATACTTTAAATAAATTACATTCTGTAATTATTCATCTTAATTACTTCTTTAAGTAATTATTAATCTTATCAACCAACAAATGATTATTCTAAATTAATTAAACTTAATTAATTAATTTAAACTAATCAAATAAATTAATTAATTACAATGAGTAATTAATAACTTTAATTACTTCACAAAGTAATCATACTTAACTAAATTATATAATGATTATTTAATTTAATTAATCAAATAAATTATCAACATTAATTACATTAATTAATAAATAATCCCAAGTTAATGACCTTCATTAATCTTATCAAAAATTTCCTTAATTACCTTACTAAAGTAATTAACTTTAACTAATAAATATTAATCACAAATTTATTAATCTTTAAAAATCATTTAATTAATCACCAATTATTTAATTAATTAAGTTTTTGGCTTAATAAATCTTAACCTCTTGATTAATTAATTTCCAATCATTTATTAAAATCTTAGCTTATTTAATAAATCTTCTTATTTCCAAATTTTAATTAATCTTAATTAACTAACCTTAACCTTAATTAATAATTCAAAATCCTTATTTAATTAATTAAATTAATTAATTAATCTTCTAATTACCTTATTAATTTAATAAACCAATATCATTTAAAATCTTTGATTTATTATAAGAAAACTTTTCTTATTAATAATTTCATTATTATTAACAAAGTAATATTTAAAACAACTTACTTTAAAATTTGTTCCAAATTTCATTTTAAAAATTTTAAATTTAAAATGAAAACCACATTTAACCTTTAACAAAGTTTTTTTTAAAAAAAAATTTAAAACTCTTTTTAAAACTTATGCAAAAGAATTTCCTATTTTATAAAGAAGTTCGAAGGAATTTAAACCCATATTAAATTTTCAGATTTAAATCATATTTAAATATGTTTCAAAGTTGTTTAAAACATTTAAAACTTCCTTTATTTCAAACATGAATCAAATTTAATTCTTTTGATTTTCAGATTTAGACTTATGCTTAAATCTTCTACTTTAAATTTAAAGCCTTAGTTTTAAATTCAATTATTTAAATTCTTTTAAAGGTTGTTTAAACATTTCAATTTAAATAGTTTAAATTAAATTTAAAACTTGAATTCAAATCTAGTTTTGAAATCCATACTCTAACTTTAAGTTTAAATTTCTGTTTTTAAAATCCCTGCTCCAGATTTAAAAAAAACAAACTGAATCAGAAACTGCAGGTTTCTCTGAAACCTGTAAAATTTAAAAAATACCCGAGACTTCCCTTTATTTACTTCGAGTCAAACTATCTACAACTTCGAGCAAAATCTCGAATTTCCCGTGTGTTACTCGAGCACAACAAGTCTGCAAACCCAACAATCCACCCTGACCCCATCTTCTTCACCGTGCACATGCACGGTGGTTCTGGCCACCTCCAGCCACCACCCAACCAACGAGCAAGTCGCCGACCATCCTTGAATCCTTCGTGATCCTCAAAACCCCTCAATCTACTTGAAATCAAATTCGAGTATCCCTAAACTAAAACCTGTCAATAGTTAAAGCTTCAAAACCCAAACCTGGAAATCGCCCATCCTCTCTCCTCTGGCCATCGGAGACTCTGCAACGCGTCCAACTCCTCTTCGTCATCCAAGCAGCCATCACCCCAAAAATCACTGCACTCGGTCCCCTGTAGTCTTCCCACAGATCAAATCACTGTAGTGCTTAAAAACTAGATTTAAAAATTTCCCCCTTTTTACTTCCTAGAAGAAAAATAGAAATGCACAAAAATCCCAATTCTAAAAATTTAAATTTTGGTTTTAAAAATCACATTTTAGTTTTAGCTTTCGATCTATGCACCTGAAACTAAAAAAAATCAACTTGGATTTGTCTGATTAAGTTTACTTTGTTGTTACCTTGTTCCAGTAAAACTTCAGGTATTTTTTTTCTTCATTTCATCTTAAACAAAATCTTAAACTTATCATTTATGATATATTAAACATACAATGACCAATTTTCTTGTATTATTAAAGACTAATAAAAAAACACTTAAGTTTTCTTTTAAAACTTTGGACCTGGAACTTAGAAGAATACTGTAAAAAAACATAAATCTTATTCCAATACTCAATACAGTCTTTATTACAGGTACAAGCATGCACTTCATAACTACTTAAGTTTTAAAATTAACGAGGCTACTTTTAAAATTCAAATCAACATACAATCAGATAAAACATACACAAGTCATAAATCAAGCAAAAACTAAATACTTAAGTTTAAACAGAAAGTGTTACTCACAAACACACATATCAACATGTTATCAGGTATATAAACACAAGCATATTCATTTCAGCCATAAATCAGATTATACTTAAGTTTATTTTAAGAAAAAGAAGTTACTCACCTGTCATTTGAAAGACAAAGCACAAATTTGAGTTGCAGATTTTTTTAACTTGAGTGCTTGCTGTGCTCCAGACTTGCATGCAGGTTAAAGAAATTTGAATTTTGCTGTTAAAAACTTGCATGCAGGTCCAAGTTCTAGATTGCAGAGGCCGAACCCAATTTAAAAAATGCAGGCCATTCAAAACTTGCTTCAGACTTAACTTTTATCCCCAGGTAAAAGAAACGCAGAGGCTACTTGTTTGATTATGCAGGCAAATCTTTTGTATTTGAAAATGGTTTACATAGGATTTGCTTGCATTACAGATTCAGGTTGATGGAATTTACAGGTTGAAAATGCTTTTGCATTTTGAACTTGAGGATTTGCTTGCTGTGATTAAGGAGGGGTTTCAGATTTGATTTATTGAAAATGAATTAAAGTACATTGATTTGGGTTTTGAGAATTTGGAATACAAATTTTTGTTTCAGATTTGATTTAGCTGAAACTTTTCTTGTAGACTTCGAAAAAAAAGAACATTAGAAAAAAATAGAACTTGAAGAAACATGTTTATAAATGTAATTGATTTATTTATAATTAAAAATAAAATAAAAAATAAATATGACACATGAACTAAATTCTTACATTTGTCAATAAAGGTAGGTTATTAGTTCCGCTTGTCTCACTAGTTACATAAAATGTTAACACTTGTTTTATACGTATTTACTTATTTTTATTTAATTTAGAGGAAATTGAAATTCTCTTTATTTATTAAATATATATAAAGTAGTTTCATAAATAAATGGATATGTATTTCTTTTTAATGAAAATGAAATAAAACAATTTATATAAAAATGAAAACTTATTTACAAGATTCATATATGTTTATTCATTTGAATTTCAAAATTAAATTCAATTTCAAATGCTATTTATACATTTAAAAAATTCCATTTAAAATTAATTTATCAACATATTTTAAATTTAAAATAATAACATTGTCTTTTAAAATCTTATCTATATTTATATTTTTACATTTATTATTTGAGAATAACTCATTTATCAATTTTAAATCATTTATAAAAGAAATCATAAATTACTTGTCTTGTTTATCTTAATTAAAATAATTAATGTTTAATATATAAAGAGTATTTTAAATTTTCATATAATTCCAAATTATAATTATTAAGCTATATTTAAAAAGAAAAATAATAATCTTTTGTTTATCTTATTAAAATTTAAACTATGCTTTAAAATACATTTATACAATTTAAAAAAATTTCTTTAAGTATTTTAAAACCAATTAGTTATTTATTAATAAAATAATAAATTTCCAATATCTCAAAATGAATATTAGAATTTAAAAACAATATTTTATTTGTTCATTAAACTAAAATCAAAACTTATCTATCTACAATATATATACATACATATATTATAAATAGAAAGCAATTACTAGTTTTTAAAAGATAAAATTTACCAATTAAACATTTATTTAATTGGATTATTAAATGAAGTAAATTTTATTAACAAAATTTTATCAAATCAATTTAATTTTAAATACAGATTATTAAATTGATATTGCTTTTTGGGATATCACAAGTATGGCATAGTTTCGTGAAGAATTTCTAACTTATGTTTTGAAGGATTCTTTTTTCCTTCCAACCTGAATAGGGTCTCGGATGATGTTTAGAAAATGACTATTGACCGTCTCACTGACATCCACAAGCAGTACCGCAAATGGATGAAGGCAGTAGATAAAATGTTGAAAGTCTCCTTTGAGCGCATGATGGAGATTGAAAAGGTAAAATGCCAGGAAGCTCAAGATAAAAGAATTATCAGCACTTTGAAAAATGAGCTCGGGGCTTCTAGGACCTTCCTAGCAGAAGCCGAAGGAAAAGATAATGCTACACTCAAATCCATAGAGGAGACAAAATCTAGTCATCTTGATATGGTTTAAGTGTTGCATCATCGAAATCAAGAAATAGCGATTGAGGGAGATACAACTCGAAGTAATGAATCCCAGTGTTGAAGGAGATAGCGGATCTCAAGCCTAAGCTCAAGTATGAAAATAAGGAAAAAGATGATGCCTAAAAAATCGCTCAAGGTGCTTGTGACGAGCTGGTAAATGTCAGACTTAAGAGAGACACGACTGTTGAAAGGGTCAAAAATGTCGATGTACTTATTCAGTGTGAAGTAGAAGCTACGAAGGACAAGGTTATGGAGGAGATAATGAATGATCTTGACCCACTTCTCATTCTTTACAACACCAACATTCAAGCCTAAAAATTTAATATGGATTTGTGACGTTTATCCCTATCAGCTCTTGCGGGCATGAGAGTTTCTTGTTGTAGAAGAATAGAAACTTCTTAATTCGAAGGATATTGATCTTCTAAGCTTAAAAGTGAAATGCTATTGGGCGATGAACCTAAAACATTGCACGATATCCAACTTATACTCCCAAAAGAATCTGCTGCACCTTCACATGAAGTAGGTGAAGGATCCGGGTCGGCACAACCCGTTATTACAACTAAACTGCCCCTAGCACCTAGGCCATCCCTAACTCAACAACATGCTTTTTAACCATCCTCGAGTATGATCCAGACAAGCCACAACATTCTCCAATTCACGAACATAGTTCTAAGGATGTTTCGGCTCAACCAGGGAGCCACATCGAGGAAGCTATTCCAGTGACATTTCTCGTCTTTCAAAAAGTTGGGATGTTATAAGTTGAATTTCTAATACTTTTGCCTATTTTTTATTAACTTTGAATCTATCAGGTGCTGCTCCTCTTCCCTCACAAGAGCCTCAATTAGAATCGCAAGCGGCGATGACAGAGTCCATTAAAGTTACAAATTTGTCCGCTTCTTAGGGTGCTTAAGTAGTTTTTTTATTGATGATCAATTTATAGAGGCATTATTCAAGGAAGGGAGTGACCCTTACCATGAAATTCCCTTTGATGAGGATGTTGTGATCACGGGCTCTTCCAACCCCACTGATGAGTTTAGCATGAAAGAGTGTGTTGAGAGGGGAGAATTGTTGAAAAATAAAGCAAAATCTGAGCCTGTTGATTTTGACTTCAAGGAACCGATTCCTATCCCGCTCCAGATGATACCTCCAATGGGACAATTCTTCGGTATGATATCCTCCCCGGTTCTGGTACTGAGTAAAGATGATACCACCTTGATCCATATAACTGAAGATGCTTCTTCGAAGAGAAGCCGAGGTGGAAAAGGGTCGAAGAGAGGGTCGAGTTCCAGTTCAGAAGGAGCCACTCCAAAGAAGCAAAGGGAAGATAGAAAATCCAAGAAATAATCTTTGGGTTGGAGTGATATGTAAATAACTTGGATGGCTACTTTTTCTTTTCGTCGGTCATGTTTGTTTAGGTATGATCCCTACTTTTATTTTTCATTTTAGATAAACTTATATCATGTATAACAAGTTTAGTGTAAATAAGAATTCTTTTATTTTTGTGTATTCTTCTTGTATACACTTGTTTAAATGATCGAGATATCACGTTTTTCATTTTATGTATTTTGATTCGTTGCTCGCCGAACCAGATATCGATCTATTTGTCCATCCCAACTCCTCCCTAAGGTCCTGGCCTCGAGTCATATCAAACACTAGGCTCGAGCCTTAACGTTACACTTGTCAAACTTAACGGTTTGAGTAACTATACTCTTGCCCCTAGTCTTGGTTCAGCGGAGTTAGGTAGTGGATGGTCGAACTCCGTCCTTAGCGAATTTACGCTCCTTCTGTTATTTTATGTCCAGAGTTCATAGAATAGTGAGCGGTCGAACCACGCTCATCTACTTATTTATACTCATATCCGCACTTCGGGGATGGGGATAAGAGTTAGTTGATAGGCAGTCGAATCACACCCAATTTATGTTTAGACTCTAGTGTACACTCAGAGAGCTTAGAGCTATTTCATGGTTGGTCGATTTACACCTGATTTATGTTTATACTCAACCCACATTCAGGGGACTTGGAGTTATTTCACGAGCGGTCGAGTCACACTCGATTTACGTCTATACTCTAGTCCTCATTTCATGGAATCAGAGTTATTTCATGGGTGGGCGAATCACACCCGATTTATGTTAATACTCCAATCTGCACTCCGAGCATATAGAGTTATTTTAAAGAGCAGCTGGATCGTATTCTCCATAGCTGATTGATTTTCCCCCAAGAGTCAGGGGTTTAATTTAGCGAACGATCTGTCGTGTCACGATCGCTATTATTTTGTTTTTGTCTCGTCATGGAACTGATACACAATGCTATAGCAAACGTAAATACAGTGGGAATCCAACACTTTATTTGTTAAACGGATAAGAATTATGGAATCTATCTTATTACATATCTAGAAAATAAAATGCTAAAGAAAATTACAAAAGAAAATATAACTGAATGAAAAGGAAACCAACTAAGTGAAATAGAGTCGTAAATGCTCATTATTCCATGCCTTGGGATTGTGATGCCATCAACAGTTGCTAGCTTGAAGGCTTCCTCTCCAAAACCTTTGTTCAATGACATATGGTCCTTCTCAGATTGGATTTCTATATGACAGGGTAGGAAAAACCCATTTTAAGACAAGATCGCCGACTTCAAAGGTTTTAGGTCGGACTTTGATGTTGTAATATTGGGTGACTCGATGTCGATGCGCAGTTGCCCTCAGATCGGCTTCCTCTCATTTCTCATCTATAATATCGAGAGATTCCAAGAGGAGATATTTTTTTGCTTTAGAATCGTAGTAAGTGACTCAATGAGAAGGAACTTCGAGCTCAACAGGAATGACAGCTTCAGAACCGTAAGTAAGGGCGAATGGAGTATACACAGTCGTGGACTTATGGATTGTCTTGTAATCCCACAATGTTGTAGGGAATTCGTCCACCCACCTGGCTCTAGCCTTTTCCAATCGCTTCTTTAGAATGGACTTTATGATTTTGTTTACACCTTCAACCTATCCATTCGCTTGAGGCTGAGAGACCGCTGCAAATTACTTTTCAATATGATACCTCTGACAGAAGTCTTTGAATTCGGCACTGTCAAATTGAGTTCCATTATTTGCTACAATAGTTCATGGTAGATTGAAATGACATATGATGTTTCAAACAATAAAGTTGCTTACTTTCTTGGTTGTGATCATGGCTAAAGTTTCTGCTTTGGCCCATTTGGTGAAGTAATCAACTGCAACAACAACCTACTTTGCGCCACCTTTTGAGATCGGTAAAGAACCGATAGTGTCTATACCCCCATATGGCAAACGGCCATGGGCTGACCATTTACATGATTTCCGTCGATGAAGCTCTTAGAGCTTTTGCATATGTCTGGCACTTATCACATCATCTTACATAGTCAAGGCATCTCGATTGGTTGGCCAATAATATCCGTAATGAGGTATTTTCTTTGCCAGTGTTTGCCCCTCAATGTGATCGCCACATTCCCCTTCATGAGCTTCTTTTAGGATATGATTTATCTCATTATGAGCGATACACCAGAGTAGGGGAACATAGAAACCTTTCCTGTACATAATTCCTTCTTGCATGATATACCATGAAGCTTTGTGAAGGATTTGTCGCTTTTCATTCCTTTGTTTGGGAAGAACTCCCTATAGCAAATAGTCTTTGATCGGAGTCATCCACGATTCCCTCTCAGGCCCTGCTTCCAATATCCGATCAATTTCAATCATGTTTATACTGGGGCATTTAATACTTCGACTGGAACCAAGCCCGTCTACTATGCATCACCGGTGCTAGAAAACTTTGCCAACGAATTAGCCTCTTTGTTTCGATCTCGTGGAATATGTGAAATGTCATAATACTCAAATTCTACTAATAATTCTTAGACTTGGGTAAAGTATGGAGAAAGGCGTTGTCCTTTAGCTTAATAATCTCCCTTGATTTGGTACACTGCCAACTACGAATCGCACAAGATTTCAAGAGACTTCCAGTTCTCTGGAAAATTTAAGTCTAGCGTCAAAGTTTCATATTCGGCTTCGCTATTTGTCGCTGGAAAATCAAGCTTTAAAGCATAATAGATCGACCGATCTTTGGGACATACAAGCATAATTTCAGCTTCAGAATAATGATCATTGGACGCTCCATCGGTATACAGTTTCCACCGTACGATAGGGATTTCATTGCATTTTGGAGAATCATTCTGTGCAGTAAACTCTTCTATAAAACCGACCAGTGCCTGACCCTGGATAGCCCTCCAAAGGAGATAAGTAATATCAAATTAACCGAGCTCGATATTCCACTCGAGTAATCTTTCAGATGTCTCAAGCCACTATATGACCTGTTGTAATGGTTGGTCGGTGTAAACAATTATTGGGTGTGCCTAGAAGTATGGACGAAGCTTTCGTGATGTAATCAGCAAGTAGTATGCAAACTTCTCCATTTGGGATAGTTCCTTTCATCTTCCGTTAATCGTTTGCTGACATAATACACCAACCTCTAGATCCGATCATCCTCGCGAAGTAATGCGACACCTATAGCATGGGCCGATAAGGCCAAGTAAGTGTATAAATCTTCATGATCCATCGGCTTTGACAAGATGAAGGCTCTCTCCAAATGATTCACCAAAGCTCGAAATGCTTCTTTAGAATCCTATGTCCATTTGAAGTTTCTTTTCCCTTTCCTAATAAAGTCAAAGAAAGGAATGCATTTATCGATAGTTTTGAAATAAATCGGCTTAAGGCAGTGACTTCCCCATTCATACTTTGTACTTGTTTAGTAGTATTTGTCGCTTAGATATCATGGATAGTCTGGATCTTCTCAGGATTAGCTTCTATTCCATGAGCATTAACAATGAAGCCCGAGAATCTCCCGAATGCAACACTAAAAGAACACTTCAAAGGATTTCGTCTTGTAATGTCGGAGGATGTGGAACATTTCTCCCAGGTCTCTAATGTGGTCGCTTGATCGTCGTGACTTCACGAACATATCATCCACATACACTTCCTTCGATTTTCCAATCTGATCTTTAAACATCCTATTGACTAGGCACTGATATATAGCTCCTGCATTCTTTAATCCAAATGACATTACTACATAGCTGTACAATCCAACATCGGTAATGAAACTGGTGTACTCCTGATCGGGAATATGCATCGGGATTTAGTTGTATCCCGAGTATGCAACCATGAAAGATAGCAATTCATACCCTGCGATTGAACCACCAGTTGGTCGATCCTCAGAAGAGGAAAACTGTCTAATGGACACGCTTTGTTCAAATCTGAGTAGTCAATGCATGTTCACCATTTCCCATTCGCTTCTCTCACAAGTACGGGATTAGATACCGATTTAGGGTAGAGGGTGTCGCGGATAAACCCGTTTTATTTGAGTCTACCCAACTTCTCTTTAAGAGCAGCAGATCTCTTCGGATCCATGCCGCACCTTTTCTGTTTCACCAGAACATGCCTTGGGTCAATATTCAATGCATGGCTCACAATGGCATGCGAGATTCCACAAATGTTAGAGAAAGTCCAAGCAAATATGTCAAGATTCGCTCGAAGAAATCTGGCAAGTTCTTTCTTTATCAGAGGGCTGAGCTGTGATCCGATCTTTAAGACTCATGATGGGTCGTTGTGGCTGACCATGATAACAATTGTCATCTCATCCAGTGCATCCTTGGTCTCTTTGGGCTCCTCTTTATCATCTCTCGAATCAATATCTCTATAGAACCAAATGCGGCGTTCGAGCCAAGGCTCAAGCACTAGTTATCAATCTTCGGTAGTCTGGATGCGGACAATCTTGTCCACATCCTTACCTTTTTCTTTGCGCTGAGCATCCCTCAACTTAGCTACATAACAGGCACGTCCAGTCGCCTGATCTTCATAAACAACTCCAACACCATTATCTGCCAAAAACTTCAAATTTAAAAACCATAGGACAAGAGCTTTCTGGAATTCAGCTAGGCCTGGTCGACCTAGAAAAACGTTGAATGGAGAGTCAACATCCAAAATAACAAATGGCAAGATCCGCACTCTCCTTCGTTCACCTTCTCCCAACTCTACAGGTTATTCCACATAACCAATAGCTTCAGTTGCAATGCCATTAAAACTATGTATACGAGGTTTAGATGGTTTTAAACCTTTAGCTTCCATCCTCATCTAATCATAAGCTTTTAGAAAACTATATTTACTGAACTTCCACACTCAATCAATATCCTTCTCACCAGAGCAGGGCTAATCATGGTTGAAATGACCACTGGGTCGATCATTGGAGCCTCTATCCTATCTGTATCCTTGTTCCTAAACACAATATCATCCGCCATCATACATTGTTATTTTTCTGGAGCTCCATCTTGCGTATTCAAATAGCATTCAAAATCCACATGCCTAATCGGGCTATCATAGCGCTCACCTTTTGCCAATTCTTATCTGCTAGGTGCATTCCTCCTACTCCACCAATCTTCCTCTTGTCCGCACAGGCCCCTTAGCCCTACGTGGTTCTTGTCCTCAGTTGGGGTCAGATGTCACCTGCCCGCCATCTTGCAGGGCTTTCACAAACTGTTATAATTTCCTTTCTCAAATCAATTTTTATATAACATCCTGGAGATGCCTGCATTCATTTGTATTGATCTCGTAGAACTCATGAAACCGACAATATCTCCAGGTCTATTTCTGCTTCTCTGTTGATTCCTTTGGAGGCGACTTCAAATATTGCATGGTATTGCAAGTAAACAGATAGATATTCTCCAAGGATGTATTCAATAGCATGTAAGTATTATATATTGGAATCCTAGGCTTCCCTCATCCATAATCCCTCTTTCGTTCTTGGTTCCTTTCTCTACCTCTCTTTTGCCGATTTAGTTTATTTTGGACATTCACTTAGACTTTTCCAAAACTATCATAAAATTGTTTTATTGCAACGTTACTCTACGCCTCCTCTCTGCTTGATCTCGCAACATCCTTTTTTTTGGAGGACCCGGCTTCCTCTTTTCTCAAATACTGAGCCGCTTTTGCGTAAAAGCACTCCAGCGTTGCGGGTGGCTTACCGGCTGACCAATCGCCAAAATCAGACTCTGGATCAATCCCTCTCGTCATAGCCATGAGTATTGCATGGTCAGTTGGATTACTGACCTCCGTAATAGCTGTATGACATCTCTCTGAATAATCTTTCAACGACTCGTCTGGAGCCTGAATTATGCTAGAAAGGGACATCATATCTTTGGGATGAGTTGCTTGCATCCGGAACTGCTCCACAAATTTGGTTGCCAAATCATCGAATCTAGAAATTGATCATGGGGTTAATCTTGTGAGCCACATCGTTGCTAGTCCAGAGAGAGTTACGGGAAAGCATATACACTTGGTTGTATCATCTGCTCATACAGAATCTATCATCCATTCATATCTCATGACATGCTGCCTGGGGTTAGTTTTTCCCTTGTAGGCAGTCATTGATGGCATGTTGAACCACTTCGGATGTTTTGCCTGTAGAACATTATCAATGAATGAGGTATGGCTTCTCGAGATTCCCCAATCATCGTTAGTCAAGCGCTGGCCCTATCTCACCAATTGTTTCACCATTGCTGTTGGTGCCAGCAGTGGTCATGCTCCACCTTCCGTGAATGTTCCAGTCGATGTCTATGGGTCGTTTAACACCTTCTTGGTTCACCATATTCTCGATGCGCATCTTGTACATTCATTTCATGACCATTCCAAGGAAGTATCTGGTCAGCATTCAATCGGACTCCATCGTCCAAAGCAACCATAGCAGCTCCAGTTTGAATCCCATCACGCATAGGTAAGTTTCTTCTATAGTGGAGAGATCAGCATTGATCATTTCTAGCCGACCATGATGGTTTGACTGTTGATGCTTTGAAGTTTCTGCACGGTACCCATCAGTTCTACGATACCTAGGTCTATAATACCCATCCGATGAACTAGAGCTCTCCGATGCCGAGTAAGGGGTGGGATCCCTCCTAGCTTTCCCCCGCCGCTTTTGATTGATTTTGTTCATCAAGTTGATATTAGTCTGAATTTGTTGATTTATTTATCGATGGATCTCCATCAGCTCTCTAATTAAATTATGAAATTTAGCTCCTGTAATAGAATTAGTGGGATTCTGAAATTCAGCCGGATCAGCATTCACATCTATTGGTTGATTGCTTGGGTCTCCTTACTGAATGCAAGTATTCTCTTTTCCTACCACGTTCCGTGAAGAAGATCTAGCATGTCTCACCATTATTAACAGCCTTGCTTAAATTTCTACAAATCTGAGTAGTATTAGCAACTTCTTGAAGATAATAACAGATCTCCTTTGGAGGATTTATCCAATCCAGTAGTAACAAATGGATCCTAGTAAGCTGAGAATCAAGGAGTCTTAGTGATAACAGAGAATCAACTATAATCAGAGACACAAAAATTTATGGTGTTTCGGCGTTGTATGCCTACGTCCACTTTGAAGATTATCCTTTATTAATCACTAATAAATTTGATTACAACAGTAGAAAATAGCAAACACTTGATTACAATAGAGTCTCGAGTAACCAGCAGCGTAAAGATGCTAAAAATGAGCCAAAAGGCCTGTATTTATAGAGAGAGACGATTAGATATTTTGCAATGATTTTGGCATAAGACTCTCTAGGTCCATACGGGTCCACCATAACGATCGGTGGCCTTAACCTGATAATTTGTAATGATCGGCCAAAGTTTCACTGATCGATATTTTTTCCTCTAATTTATGTGCGATCATTTTTTTTGGAGGGGGTCCCACATGCCCTTTTAAACTTGTCGCTAAAATATGAAGTTAATCTGAGTTGTTGATTACGAGATATGGATCAACCTTTGGTACACTTTGAATGTTCACCAATCGTTATAAAGAATCGGCAAATAACGATCGACTATCTTTATATCTCAAGGTCTTGATGTGCGGTCGTTTTTGTGTGCTACACTCTTTAATATACTAACGCTCTGAAAGTTTCAAGTGAATTGGCCTTGTGGATTTGAGATATCGATCGATCCCTGCTGACTTGAGCTGTTTTATGGATCGTTCCGGATCGATCCATATAATTCCTTGCTTCATCCATAACTCAAGCATAGAACTTTGATTGACTCTATATTTGAAATGTAACTTCGTGGGGATATGTCAGTCACTCCATGCTGATTGCACCTCGTTTGAGACCCAATCCGAATCTACCCGACCATTGTCCACAGTATTGTATATAATCGACTTTTAAGGCTGACAACCATCCATTCCTAGCTAAGTTGATGATAACACGGCCTTGCCAAAAGGCGGGATAACACAAACCATAACTAAAAATCCTCTCAACCAATATGTCATATCAAATCATATAACCTACATTTCTGATGTCAAAAGCATATAATTACATTAAAGCCTGTATGATGTACATATGCCATCCATATGCAATATCAAATCTGATCACTTGCTTGATCACACAAATTTCACTTCCAAACTAATATCACTCACTCAACTTCTCTAGTGTAGAATCCAATCTCATTGCTTGATTAGAGATCTCCATTCCCTTTGCATAACCGTCAAATATCATTAAAAACTTCATAATCAATCAAACATCAATATCAAGTGTTCACCATCAAGAATCAATCCTAATTAAACTAGTGCGAACAACCTTGAAATCGTGTACTCGAAATTGGATCAAACGGTTATGCGAAAAAATTGATCTACGTAAAACTTACGTATTTATTCCATTGGTTTCTAAATTATAATAATTATTTTTAATTCATGTACATTATTACTTAGCATATTTTATTTAATAATATTATCAATTATGATCCATTCCATAAAATTATTACTTACGTTTATAAACGTTATTTGAAATACTAATGTTTATCGATCACTTTGCAACTTAAGTTCATATTCATACAACATTCTTTTACAACTTAAGAGTATATACACAAAGTTCAAATCTATTTTACTTAACCCAAATTTCAAAAAAGATAAAACTCGTTCTAACTTACTATCTTCTCAAATTTATTAGTTACAAAAGCTATTTCTTTACAATTCCACCAAAAACACCTAACTTCAAATTTCTCTAATAAACTTGGAAGTCCCGACTGTCCAAAATAATTAGAATTCCATTTCATTTCAATAAATTAAAGCACCAAACAACATATTAAAATGAGACTCAAAACCAAACTACTCTAATGCATAGGGTACATGCATCCATATAATAACTTAGCAAAGAACTGAAGAACTAAACATATGGACTTTATTTCAAAACATTTTGAAATAATATATAATATACCTCTCTCCTTTATGTTACAAATTATACTTTTGGGATTTTAAAATCATGATCCATTTTACCCAAAACAACACCAAAACAAATTACCATGGTAGTAATCCCTCACATAGAATCTCGAAAATGAACACCGATGATGCTGCAGTCATCACCAGAATTATTTTCCAAGGACCGAAGTGAGTTCAATGCTTTTTATCTCCTTTAAAATCCTTTTAAAAATATTTCTATTCCAAAATACTTCTAAATTATACTGTTATTATTCTTCCAAAACTTTGAAATCCATTTCCAGGAACACAGAGATTTAAATTCCCAAATTCACAGCTTAAATCCTTTTTGTTTATAAACAACATTTATAAATCATGTTTATATAATTTTCACTTCCTTATATAAAACAATTTCACAAATGTAAATCTTTATTTATAGTATAATAAAAAACTTTTGTTAAATTTAAATTTAAACCCAACATTATCACCAAATTGCTTATAGTCAAATTATGAAATTGAATTTACAAGGTGTTCGTTTCAATATTCCGATAATTAACTGTTTACTCAGCCCATGTAGTGAAAAGGATAAAGCTGCTCCTAATCAACCAAAATAGTCAATGCCCATAAACTGGTCGAACACAATTACTTAATCAACAAATAATAGCCAAAGCTCATAACTGATTGAGCATGACTAATCAAACAATAAATGATAATAATTTGATATTATCATTTACTAACAAACAAACATACAAGAATATCTATATCTATATTTATAAAAAATTATTCCTCTGTATATAAAATATAAAACATGGTAAAATTATTTCATTTACTAATTTTTTAAAAAGAATGTGTCGATTTGCCTTGTTTTAGTGTTTAGAAACCTCTATCAATAATGTGGCGTCCAACGTCTCGACCAGAATTTATAAACCACTCAATGGATAAGTCAATAAAATATAAATCATTTTATAATCACTGACATATACACACTATATATATACACACACTCAAACTCATTATAGGGTGCTTCTGACCCTATCTCTAACGAGTTACTCATTCTAGGACATTAGTAACCCTGTTTATAATGAGTTTTACCCCACCAAGGCCTAGGTGTTCGCTCAACCCAAGCTCTGATACCACATTGTAATGACCCACCTTCTCGACCCTTAAATTCGATACTAATACATTCTCGGTATTCACTTGCTAAGCATCCAAGTGCCAAAAAGACAGATTGTTGGGGTGAAAGAAAATACATGGGAAAGCATAATCTCACATCATAACGAGTGAACGATAATATACATGATTATCTCTAATAAAAGAAAAATGTAATACACACACACGCATATCAATAAGTGTACTAATCTATCATCATCCTGGACAATTATAACAGCGTTTTCTTACAATTGCTGATAAATACAACAAACAAAAAATGTTGAGGAAATAAAAAGATATATGAATACATCTCAGGGCATCCAGCTCATCTCCTGAAGCTCCAAAGCATCCAGAACTAAATTTGATACATGCTCGAGCTCACCCGAGCATTATAAGAAAATAACGCCCGCATCATTTTGGTAAATCAGCATGAGAAAACTCTATCAAATCATCTTGATTTATATATTTATAAAACCCTTTGAAAAATAAAGGTATCTCGTAAGACCACGCCGCACATAAACATGCACAGGTTTTTACCTTACGATAACCAAAACATTTCTTTGAGAAATCGTCTGATATTATAATAATGTTTAGGGTTAAAATAAATATTGAATCATAACCGAAATTGTTATATTATTAAATTCCAACGTAATAGGTATACAATCAAGTCGAAAGGATCATATTGGAAAATGGATTCCAGCTATTAAATGGTAAGAGTTTACCCACTAAATCAATACACCACTAGATAAAATGTTTCGGAGGTTAAAACACGTTGCACCTAGCTACTTAGGACCGGCCCCATCCCTTACTGGATAGCATGGAATAAAATCAGCCCTAGGTTAATAAATAACCATAATGGGCCTCGAAGCATACATAAATATCGACTCTAGATAAGGAATGATCATACTTAATGGGAATGATTCACATAGCCATACTCATGTCGCTTATTTAGTCATTTACTGGATGTCAGGCTCATGAGGCAACGATTACTTGATTCCTCCTAGAAATTCCCACTTGGAATGCTAACACTGTCCTCCAAGCAGAAATGCAATTCTAGCATTCATCCATTAAAGTTCGATTTGGGTTTGAACAAAACCGAAGGCACTACTTCTATTACATCCATTTGGAATCCTCCTCAAGATTAGTAGTAAGTAGTCTTTGTTCATCAAAGAACTCCATCTAATAAACATCATCAAAATGTCTTTTATTCGAATGCTTTTGCCTGTTCAAAGTGGTTTTTGGATAAGATATGCAATCCCGGTCTCCCCGAATCAACAACGATTGTTTAAAACTGGCAAGTTTGACAGCCGGTTATTTAACTATCCAATAAAACAACAATCACATCAAGGATTTAGTTCCATAGGAAAAACCAACATTGATTAAGCACATAAGCAACCACTAATCTCTTTAATTAATCCTTTCATTAATTAAAATCTCTTTGTATATACTTAAATCAAAATACCTTTACAAAGATATATTCACAAACCATTTATACCACTTTCAATACTTGGAAAAATATCTATATACTTACCTAAATGGTATAAGTATATTTACCAATACAATACACTTTCACTACTTACAAAATGTATTCATATACTTATTTTAAAGGTATAAGTGTATTCACAAACATAGAAAGTTTTTCCAATTTGGTGTTGAGTATGGAAAGATGTTCCTTACCACCATAATTATTTAAAGCCCATTTTTGGAAATCAATCTCATCTTCTTTTATAAAACTCCTTTTTAGGTAACTCTAAAATTATTTATCAAACTTCTTTTATAATCCCTAAACCATTTATAAAACTCTTCTGTAAATCTCTATTGTAAAAACTCCTTTATAAATCTCAAAACAATTTAATAAACTCTTTTATAAATTTCTATACCATTTATGAAGCCCTTTTATAAATCCATAAAACTATTTATAAAACTCCTTTTATAAATTTATAAACCCATTTTTAAAACTTTTTTCTTTTATAGAGCTCCTTTATAAAAATCCCTTCTAAAATTACTTTATAACAATCTTTTTTAGAATCCCTTTATAAAAATTCTTTATTATGCCTTTATAAAAATCCTTTAAAAATACAAAACTCCACTTTCATTTATAAACTCTTTATTATTTGAAATTCCTTTATAAAACAATTTATTGTTTATAAATATAATTAATCAAATAAATTAATTAACTTTAAACATTATAAATAAATAATAAATTAAATTTTCAACAATAATAATAACATGTTCAATTTTCTTTCGAACATCATTAATGAAATAATTAATTTAGTTCAAAACATTATTAGTATTATAATAAATAACTTCAAAACATTATTAGTATAATAATAATAATTTCAAACATGATTAATATAATATTAATAATTAATCTTCAAAAACCTTATTACAATAAATAATTAAATTTCGAAATATTATTAATAAATAATAATTGTTATCCTCAAACAATATTAAGTATTTAAATAAATAACTTTTCACGATATTAAAATATTAATAAATAACTTTTAAAACAATATTGAATAGAAACAAACAACTTTTAAACATTATTAGACAATAGTTAAACGACTTTAAATCATTATTTAAATGATAGTTAAATTTTTTTAAAACATTTCTAAAGGATTTAGAAAAGACAAATAAAAAGGTTGGGGTAAGATAGAGAAGTTCAAAATCCGCTTAAATAAAAATATTCCTAAAAACCCAAAGATTAGATTTGAAATCATTCTCTAAATCAAAGACCCATTTCAAGCCAAAACAACATTTAATAATATTTCAAAACACTAAATTGGGACTAATAATCACTAAGCACTTAACTAATATTGTTATTGATTTTTATCACTTTAGGGTTAAGTTTTAACCATAACAATATCATAACCAATTGGGCCAAATAATCAGGTTTTGATATCCAATAATTCTAACAGCAAGAATATGATTGAAAATAAATCAACAATGGCATGGAATCCCGTTGGATCCCTTTTCCCTGTACGTCAGATAAATTTCCTGCAAATGATTTCTTATATTAACTGGTTTCAAAAGCGACAATTTATCAAAAGAAAACAATCAACCAATTAAAACATCCAAGCATATAACCTATAATTTTAGCCAAACACAAATATAAGATCTATCTACTATATATCTTACCGACAAACTAAAATACTGAGTTTAACTCACCGAAATTTCAATTATCACCGTAGCATTTTGGTTCTGGCACAAAAGTGCATTAGCTCCAAACTCCACCAATCCAATTCCAAAATGTAGACATCCTTATATGAGTGCAACGTGAGTGACCGCGTTCGATCTTCACCTTATATGAAATATTTATTGAGTTTACCAGATTCTAAAATTAAATAATATTATTATATCACTAATTACATCAGTATTTGACTAACCACCTATCAACAAACCCTAATCATCTTCTTGTTCAAACCCAGGCCCCGTGCATAAGAAACCCGATGCCACGATTTTCCACCTCCCTCTGCCATCATCCTCTAGATGAATGCCTCAACCAAGAGCAACCAATCGATGCTAGCCTCACCTCCCCTCAACGACCAGAGCTTGCCAGAGAACATCAAATAGCCGTTGCCTTCTAACAAAGATCCTCGACACCGCAAGTCAATTTTGGCTAATCCAACCGATCATCTCCCTCTACGCCTCAAGCTGAACACTTTTGAAGTTGTGGTCGAGAGGTAACTCGACCTGGATGGTCGATATAAAACATAGCCATTGGGTGAAGGTGAAGTTAAAATGGCGGCTATGGTTTTTATTTTTTGGGTTGACCAAAAGGAGGAGGTAGGGTTCCTTATATATGCAAATATCCAACACTATTCACGCCCGAAAATTTCCGAACTCACATCAAGACATGCTCACTGGCGCTCCTAGCCATATACCCCTATTCCGAACTCAATGGAACTATTTTCGGGACCTATTTCTAACATATACAAAAGTTAACATTTTGAGTTGCTTTGTTTTATGAATCGAACTCAACCTTTTAACCGGAATCAAATAGTCAAAATAAATCGATGCTTTTACTCATTCTGGCTCGCTCCGACCATTTGGACCCAAGGGAAATAATCCTGAGTCCTAAATAGTCCATCTGTGAAAATTGAGTTTTTAGCTCATCGTTAAAATCAACTAAATAAATATTTCAATACTCAAAATTTAAATATTTAGACCGGCTAAAAATACGGGTTGTTACATTAACTATACCCTCTGCCCAGTGTTAGTCCTTGCTGCCACCAATAGCTTTTCTTAATCCACCACTACTCTATACTTATTCTGCTGATTCATTCCTAATATGATACCAAACCCCATAAAATTAAGTGAAAAATAATCATAAACAAGCATGCATTCATGACTAGATAAGTCCACATCAGGACAAACCATGCTCAAACTAGTTGAACCTCCCACTAGGTTTAACACAGTTAAGGATTTGTCTACAAGGTCGGGTCACTATCCTAACTAACCACCAAGTCACTAAATATAATGGAATGTAAAACCCTAGTATCGAATAACACACGCATGAGAACATCATAAATGGAAAGCATACCTTGAATAATGATGCCCTTTGCTTCCTCCTTCGTACATGAAGCATTCGATGAAGTTAGAACAACAATAAGAGCATATGCCTTTGCCATCTGCTTCTGCTTAACTGGCTCAAGGTAGTCTTTTAAGATTTTCCCAAACTTGTTATGATTATAACATTAGTTTCCCTCAACTTTGCAGTTCTTACTTAGATGGCATTTTTCACTGCAATTGTGGCAAGGTCATGCTTTCTCTTCTTCTGGTCATCATTGTTCTAAAACCGTTTCTTCTTACTATTTTTCTATTTCCTCTTACCTTCACTGCTAACTTGTGGCTTTGGCTCCTCCTTTGGAAAGGTAGTTATCGGCTTTGGATACAAGCTCTCATGCCTCAAAGCCTTCATGTCTACCTTCTCAAAGCTCTCATCAATATAACCAATCAATCGCTCGCCTAACTGGTCGTCCAATCCAACGTTGAACTTTTCATTCTTCGTTTATGTATTGTCTATGAACAACATCTCGTACTTCGATAGAGAGTTAAACTTAGCCATATACTTTAGAACAGCCGAGTCACCAGGCTTCAGATCATTAAAATTTTGGAACAAGATCGACTTTGGAACTCCTGGTTGTATTTCTCCTCAAACCAAAATTTGAACTAATCCTTGAGGGCAACAGATCAAATAGCATTCCACCGATTCATCGCTCCTCCTTGGAGTAGTCAAGAGGATAACCTCCTTCTCATAGCATCATCCAACACCAAGTCATCAAAGAATCTATTGCAAAAGTACAACTAATCCATTACTTTGACAGTTGATTTCATCACTTGGAATGGTACTTCACCAAGGCTAAAATAGTCCTTGTTCAGTTTGGAAAAGTTAGCTCTATGCTCCTGTACCTGAGAACCACCACCACCACCAGTAGAAACAACTGGAATAGATCCTTGGGAGTTCGCATCATGTTCCTCATCATCTTTCTTAACATGGTCTACATATCGAAGTTAACCATCCCCGAGCTTACTCTTCCTCAGCTCTGTAGATGGAGTTCTTAGCAGTATTTCTTTTATTCATCGACTCATTCCTAATCTATAATAAGAATGATTGGTCTCTCAATAAGGAAAGCTACATCAACGGTACTCATGTCTGCAATGTGACTTATATGATATATACTACTATACAATTTTGAAAACTGAAATAAATAACTAGTGCACTCTCTCATGTCTCTTGATCCATTCTATAGTAATGACTTCTTTTCTATCTTTAATAGATCTAGGTATCACTTAGGTTACCCAAGAAACTTTAATGAAGGACGATTTTCAAGGATGAAAAGTAGTAATATCCAAAATATAGAACCTGTCATATATCTCATAGTCTAAGGATAAAGTATAATAGGTAAGATAGTAATAGCTAAAATGAACCACATAATCAGAGTACTACAAGTTCACCATAGTTACGTACACATATCGCAATGTTTATACATCAAACAATAAACCCGAATGTACAATCTATAATAAAGTAAAGCACCGATAAAGCTCCATGGTACTATGCAATGGAAAATATGCCATAATTAGCCTAAAAGTAGATATATGAAAGCATAGCCTCTATAATCTCAAATACTGAAAAAATCGATACAGTAAAATATGATAAAGGGCATGATAATCATACATGACATGTTCATACATCCAAGGAGTTAGCCATAATAGTATATGCTAATCTAATATCATTATCATTATATAGGTGTGTAATTCATAGCACAATGTCGGGTGTCTAGGCATGTCATGTGACATCTTTAGTATAGTAGAGCAAACATAACATCTATGGGAACCATCAAACAATTCTCACTTCAGTCGCTCTGGTGTGTTGGTAGCTCGCATAGCCATATCAATAGCCAAAGAATAATCAACATCTCAGTTTCTCAATGCATGGCTCCATGCCACTTTGCATGGCCAGGTTTGGAATCAACATCAAAAGTCTATGGTAAGAAAAATGATGTCAAACAATCGGGGATCAACATCAAAAATCAAAGTGAGCATCCCCACACACCCCTTCTTTATGAGCACACTCAAAACCTTCGAGTTATTAACGATCCATTTGCACATGTCACCACTGTACCACACAACATCATTCCATTTTATTCATCTCCATAGTAGGATACATGAACGTTGCACCTACTTGTTCACATAAACGAACTTGTCCTTAAGGATCATTATCACAACTCCTATCATTGAGTAGTCGTTATCACCAAGTCCCAAGTCATTGAGTCAAAGTGTCACATCATTGTTTCACTAGCCAATCAACTCGTCGTAGAGCCATAACTTCCAAAACAAATGTCAAATGAACATGTGATTAATTAAGCCAATCTTCCCGAGCTTACTTTTTGTGTCCTAAAATTTCCTCATCAATATTTATGGTTAACATCGACCACTTTAGAGTGGTCGGTCCCGATCACTTTCATCTAACACCTAGCCAATTTGGCTAAGTGTCTAGAGCCAAAAACCATTCGTAGCTAGTCTTCCCTAAAGCTTCATCCCATGCAGCCCAAAGCCAAAGTGCCAAGTTAAGTCCAGCTCCCTTGAAAAGCGCTTGGTGCAAGTCCTTTTCCATCCCAACTCTTTGCTAAATTTGCTACGTCCCAAAACCCACATGTAATTCTTCTTGTACTCGAAGCCAGCGCAGCATTGCATAGAAATTCCCACTTAAAAACTAGAAGTACATCACCACTGACCATATTTTCCTCTCTCCATAGGCTACTCTTTCCTTCCATCATTTTTTCTCCTAACCATTATCGACCAAAAACTTAGCCTGTCAAATCCATCATTAACTCTGCATTTCAATCGATTACGTTTTGAACACTATTACTCCTTGGTCCATTCAAACGCACACCAGTCACTCAATATATCTATACTAATCAAACATGCATCCAAATAACCGTTTACAAACATTGTATAACATACATACAACATTTTTAAGCAATACAATAAGATCTAAGCATTTCTAACTTTCTAAATGGTAAAATCCTGTAAAATCAACAATAAATAAATAAATTGGATATATAAATTTAAATAAGTAGGGATAAAATGGAAATCTTGTGAAAGTCATAATTTTACAGTAAAAGTTATGTCGTTGGGTTCACAGTAATTTTCTGATCAATTTCCATATATAATATATTAAAACCTAGCTCGAACGAGAAAGTTATAGACCTTTGAAGTTTCAAATTCAAATTAATTTAAATAGCCTCAAATTCAAAAAAAAAAAAAAATTTCTAAATTCAAAAGTTAATTGTAATTATACTTGGGGATTAAGAAATTGTTAAATTAATGTTAACATTAAATAACAATTAAAGAAGAAAATAAATTAACAACAGGTTATAAGTTCCCAAAACAAGGGAGCAGTTGACCCTTGACCACAACCAGTTGACCACTAGTATTCGACCGCTGAGAGGTGGTGGTCAACCACTGCTTATAAAGTGGCGGCTAGGGTATGTGTAATTTAACGTATTAGATTTTGTAATTTTTAACCAACCACCATCCGACGGTTCTTGTGCATCACAAGCACTATTAATAAGACACTAGTCCCCTTACTTTTACTCAAAAACATTTTGGGAACATTATCAAAGCTTTGTTAGTTCATCTCTTTATGGATTCAGAATCCATTAGGGTTTTAAGTAAGAAATCATATATATATATATCTATCTTTGTTTATTGTTTATTCTCGTGACCTATTCACTCAAAACCTCTAATTTTCTAAGTTTAACATATTTACAAATCCCTTGCTATATATATATATCAGAAAGAAAAGATATGGAAGAGTTCATTAAGGACGTGTCAAATCCAAGATAAGGCAAAGCTAAGGACCTATCTGAGTGGAAATCTTAGTTTTCTATTTAGTAATTGAATAGTGTAGTTTCGATTTGATGTATGCCTTGGGGAGTTTTGGATTACGAATACATTACATTAAAAACCACCAAAATTCCCCTAAAGAAAAATGTCAATTCTTAGGATGGAATCTTAATTATTTTGTATTAAAATAATGGAGTTTGTGTAGATTTTGTAGTTTATTTGTTTTACCTTCTATTTCACTTCGTGTTCTTTTTCTTTGGAATTGATTAAGTGATTTGATTAAGCAATAGTATGTAAGGTATGAATTCTTATTCGTAGTTTGCACTGCTTATTTCTACAAGTTGAATAGAAATTCCCGTGTCTTTTTTTATGTAAAAGAAGTTGAATAGAACGTAAAATGAACTAAATTGTAAGTTTCCATTATTATTGATTTTTTCCATTTTTATTATAAAATAAGTTGGATTTGGATTCTAAGTACTGAAGAAGCTTAGACTTAGGCTCGAACAGTTTAGATACCAAACTATCACAACCTATCCAGGATCTTCCTCACGAAATGATGATTTCGTGTCAAATAAACCGGTAGAACGATAAATGCTCAATTCCGTTGATCGTGATGATTCCGGAATCTAGCTATCTCAAACCCGTTGATCTCGCAAGATGCCGTTTTGAAAGATCTACAATTCGATCATTGATCACTCGTAAGTGATATCGAGAATTGGCTTCAACTTCATTGATTCATGCACGAATAATCCGAAGATGGAAAGAAGAAGGAGATCACACTCAACTTCCAACAATGGTGGCAAAAGCTCACACACAAATTTATTTCAAAAATCAACTCCCTTTACAAATGACAACACACCCCTATTTATAGGAAATTACATCACACACACATGCGACTCAACCAGCGACTTCGCGACCTAACATCACACGACCTAACATCCCATGAGTTACAACACACACGACTTAACACATGCAACATAAGGAAATACAACACGAGTTTCAACATCACACGACCTAACAACACATGAGATAAGAAAATTACAACAATATACGACTTAACGATACAACCCACACATGCGACATAACAGGATGGCACAGCTTCAGGAGCGACTTAGCGACATAAGGAATCAACGACTTAAGAAGAATGCGACTTAAGAAATGCGGCTCCAGGAAACGACTTAAGAGATGCGGGCTTGATATATTGAGTCGCTTATCAAGGCATACGATTTACGACTTAAGGTAGGCGGCGACTTAAGGTCAGCGACTTAAGGAAGTAGGCGACTTACGGCAGTTGGCATTACTCGCTCATCATGGTGCGCTGCATCATCCTCCCCTGCTCGAAAAGAATTCGACCCCGAATTTACACTTTCCTCTTCTTCGACATACTTATTCTCATGATATGGAATCAAGTGTTTGACGTTGAAAACGTCAGCAGTATGGATATGATCCGACAATCTTAACTGATAAGCATTCTCATTAATCTTCTTTATGATTTCCAAAGGACCAATCTTTCTAGCAGCTAGTTTGTTGTAAGTACCAATAGGAAATCGATCCTTAGTCAATACTGCATACACAAAATCTCCTTCTTTGAATTCAACATTTCATTGTTTAATATTTGTGGATTGCTTGTATTTCTCATTCGCCTTAAGCAATCGTTCCTGCACAACCTTGTGGCACTCTTGCAACTCATTCACAAAATCACTAGCTCGTTTGATCACTCCTTTCAGCTGTGGTACTATAGATAAATCTAACGGTTCCTTAGGGATTGTTGAGTAAATGACCTGGAATGGACTGAGCCCAGTGCTACGATTAACTGCATGGTTGTGTGCAAACACAGCTTGACACAGCTTGGAATCCCAACTCTTCAAATTGTCATTCACGAGGCATCTCAATAGATTACCTAGGGATCTATTCACAACTTCTGTCTGTCCATCCGTTTGTGGATGATAAGCACTACTAAATTTCAGCTTTGTCCCGACCATTCTCCATAGACTCATTCAAAAATGACTCAGAAAACGAGTGTCTCTATCCGATACAATAGATTCAGGCAACCCGTGAAGACGATAGATCTCTCTGAAGTATAACTGTGTGACATTAACTGCATCTGTGGTCTTCTTGCATGCGATAAAATGTACCATTTTTGAAAACCGATCAACCACCACGTAGATAGAATCATTGCCACGTTGCGTCCTCGGCAAGCCCAATACAAAGTCCATAATAACATCCACCCATGGTTTAGTAGGTATAGGCAACGACATATATAAACCTGCATTTGTTGCGGTCACCTTTGAAACTTGACAAATATGGAACCTCTGAACAAACTTTTCAACTTCCTTCCTCATTGACGGCCAAAAATAAGACTTTGAGATCAACTGCATAGTACGATCGCGGCCCACGTGTCATTCTTCATGTAATTCTTTGATGATTTTCATTCGTAGACTGCAATCTGGAATACACAACTGATTTCCTTTGAATAGAAAACCTTCAACCATCATATATCCATCCATGCTTCCCTGCTTGACTTTGTTTAGGATTTCGAAAAAATATGAATCTGAAGTAAGCAAATATGGAAGTAAGTCAAAACCCATCACCTCTACTCGCATGGTTGTTAGTAAATTATTCCTCCGACTCAATGCATTTGCGACGCGATTAGTTACTCCAGACTTGTGCTTTATGACAAATGTAAATTGCTGCAAGTAAGCTATCCACGATGCGTGCCTAGCTGCAATTTTATTCTGCCCTTGTAAATGTTTCAATGCTTCATGATCTGTATACAAAACAAATTCTTTATGGAACAAGTAATGTCTCCAATGATTCATGGCCTGCACAATAGCATAAAACTCCACATCATAAGTACTGTCTTGCATCTTTGCTCCAGAGAGTTTTTCACTGAAATAGGCAATTCGACGTCCCTTCTGACTCAACACTCTTCCAATTCCAACTTTGGACGCATCTGTATGTAACTCAAATAGTAACTGAAAATCTGGCAACACTAGAATCGGTGCTGAGGTTAAAAGTTCCTTGATTTGTTCAAAAGCAGATCCTGCTTCTTTCGTCCATGAAAACTGTTTTCCTTTCATACAATCGGTAACAGGAGCCATTACACTACTAAAGTGCGGTATAAATCTTTGATAAAATGAAGCTAACCCATGGAAACTTCTGACTTCTGTTATAGTTTTGGGCTGTGGCCAATTTCTGATTGCGGCTACTTTACTCTGGTCCACTTGTATCCCTTCCTTAGACACGACATAACCCAGAAATAAAACACTTGGTGTCATGAACACGCATTTCTTCATCGCTACATAGAACTGTTCTTGACGAAGAATAGTTAACACCTTTCACAAGTGTTGAATGTGCTCCTCTGTGCTAGCACTATATATCAAGATATCATCAAAGTAAACTACAACAAACTTCCCGATGTAAGGTCTGAAAATTTGATTCATCACTCTCATAAATGTACTTGGTGCATTAGATAGACCAAATGGCATGACCAACCATTCATATAATCCTTCTCGAATGTTGAATGCTGTCTTCCATTCATCACCTGGTCTTATGCGAATCTGATATAACCACTCTTAAGATCAACCTTAGAAAAGATTACAGACCCACTGAGTTGATCCAGTAGATCATCAAGTCTTGGCATAGGAAATCTATATCTGACAGTTATTTTGTTGAGTGCCCTGTTGTCTGTACACATTCTCCATGAACCATCTTTCTTTGGTACCAACAGAGCTGGTATAGCACAAGGACTAAGACTCTCTCGAACACGCTCTTGCTCAAGCAACTCCTCAACCTATCTCCTCAACTCTTCATGCTCCTTTGGACTCATATGATAATGCGGCCTATGCGGTAAAACAACACCTGGCACTAGATCAATTTGATGTTGTATATCCCTCAGTGGCGGTAATTCCTTGGGTAATTCCGCAGGAAAGACATCTTCAAATTCATTAAACAACGGTCTAACCCCTGCCGTAATTTCAAGTTCTTCACTTGTTTCATACCCAATCAACATAAGCAATTCAACACTATCTTTCACTTCTTTAACAAATTCTCTCGTAGATAATAGACTAGTTGCTTCCACTTTCTTCTCTGACTTTCTTTTACTTTGTTCACGCTTCTTAGGAGCTAAGGTAACTTGAGTACCTTCGAACATGAAACTGTAGCTGTTGGTGCGACCATTATGTTGCACAGCTCTATCATATTGCCATGGTCTTTCCAATAGTAGATGACACACATCCATGTCGACAACATCACACCATATATCATCTTTGTACTTCTTCCCAATAGAAAATGTAACAAATGCTCGTCTTCCCACTGTCACTTCTCCACCTTTCTTTAGCCATGCCAGTTTGTAAGGTCTAGGGTGTTTTTCTGTATTCAATCCTAACTTCATGACGGCTTCTTCAGAAATAATGTTATCGCAGCTTCCCACATCAATAACAAATCGACAAACCTTTTCCAAGATAGTACATGTAGACTGAAAGATATTGCTTCTCAGCCAACTAGAATCATTCTCATGCTTTGGCACTAAACAAGACCTCCTCATCATCAAGTTACACCCTTCGTCTCCTGACACAACTCTTCATCTTCATCAAACTTCGATGGTTGAGAATAATCAATTTCAGCTTCCACATCCTCATACTCACATTCCTCTGCAACTAATGCTCTCTTCTTTGGCTTTGTATATTCATTACTTTTATGGCCCAACTCCTGACAATTATAGCACTTGATACTGTTATTGACCTTTGCTTTAGCGGCTTCATTGAAAATTAGTTTATTGACTGCCTTGGAAACATTAGCACTGCTATTAGCACCCTTATTATGGTTGTTAGAACCCGCAAACACACCAATTCCTCGTCTCCCTTGTTTCTCCCAAGCTAGAGCTTTCTGATGTGCTTCAGCAACAGACATTGGATTAAACATATTAACCATGTCTTGAATTTGCATTCGTAACCCTCTAATATATCTAGCCGTTAGCTGTTCCTCGGTTTCCATAATATCATTCCTTGCAATCAATTGATAGAATTCATCTGCATAGTCATTCACCGTCTTCGTCCCTTGTCTCAAATTCTGCAAACGTTGATACATAAGAGATCGATAATTGTACGGCAAGCAAGTCGCTTTCATCATTTTTCTCATCTTCTCCCAAGTGACAACTTTTGATTTTCTCATTCTCTCCCGAGTTAGTTTAGTTTGTTGCCACTAAGCCATAGCTCTTCCCCTTAGTTTTGTAGCAACTAATTGGACTCTGCGATTCTCAGGCACATCCTTGAATTCCAAAATTTCTTCAACATTTGACAACCAATCAAGAAATTCTTCCGCTTGCATACCACCTTTGAATTCTGGAATTTCCATCCCCATACCTGACTCCCATTTACGATCATTTTCTGAATCCAGATATTGATTTCGTACTTGGCCTCGATTTCGATAATAAATACTACCTCCATCACCATCTTCCTCAAAATCAGATGTATTTCGATATCGATCTTGACCATCTACGTCCCAACGACTATGCATGTCCCTTCTACCTTGTCTTTCAGCATCACGATATGGTTCATTTTCGAACCCACGTTGAGTTCTTCCCTCTTCATTTCGATACCCATGGTGGTTTCACACCATTGAAACAGATGATTCTCTCCTATCTCAAGAAGACTGGGGTGACAACCTCCTTTCTCCCGAAACTGATGGTGAAACCATGTTTCCACTCTGGTTGAAACTGGTAACGTTCTCCTTTGATTTTGATTCATGTCTTTCATCAATTTCTCCAATTTTTCAATACCCTCATTGAACTTTTCATTGATACGCTGCTCCATCTGCTCAGCTTCTTGTCTTCTATACAAATCTTCAACATTACGATAGCGATTAGCACGTCTCGGAGGCATGATCATTAAGCAATCTCGTTTCTGTCTCTGATCTAGATCCGATACCAATTGACGCAGCGGCTTAGCTTTGATACCAATTGACGCAGCTTAGACTTAGGCTCGAACAGTTTAGATACCAAACTATCACAACCTATCTAGGATCTTCCTCACGAAATGATGATTTCATGTCAAACAAACCGGTAGAACGATAAATGCTCAATTCCATTGATTGTGATGATGCAGGAATCTAGCTATCTCCAACCCCTTGATCTCGCAAGATGCCATGTTGAAAGATGTACAATTCGATCGTTGATCACTCGTAAGTGATACCGAGAATTGGCTTCAACTTCGTTGATTCGCGCACAAATAACCTAAAGATGGAAAGAAGAAGGAGATCACACTCAACTTCCAACAATGGTGGCAAAAGATCACACACAAATTTATTTCAAAAATCAACTCCCTTTACAAATGACAACACACCCCTATTTATAGGAAATTACAACACACACACAAGCGACTCAACCAGCGACTTCGCGATCTAACATCACACGACCTAACATCACACGACCTAACATCCCATGAGTTACAACACACACGACTTAACACATGCGACATAAGGAAATACAACACGAGTTTCAACATCACACGACCTAACAACACACGAGATAAGAAAATTACGACAATATACGACTTAACGATACAACCCACACATGCGACATAACAGGATGGCACAGCTTCAGGAGCGACTTAGCGACATAAGGAATCGGCGACTTAAGAAGAATGCGACTTAAGAAATGCGGCTTTAGGAAACGACTTAAGAGATGCGGGCTTGATATATTGAGTCGCTTATCAAGGTAAACGACTTACGACTTAAGGTAGGCGATGATTTAAGGTCAGCGACTTAAGGTAGGCGACGACTTACGGCAGTTGGCATAACTCGCTCATCATGGTGCGCTGCATCAAGTACAAATCTACCGATTTGATTTTTCAGTATTAGATTTATGGTAGAAATATTATTATGGAAATGAGAGTTATATAACTTTAGAAGATTTTACATTTGAACATTAGTCTAGGTGTAACAACCCTGGTTTGGAGATTACCTGTATATATTAAATTATAACGGAAGTTATAATTAAATATTGTAAATTAAAATATAATTGAAAATTTTAGATTGTTTATTCGGAATAAATAATGAATTTTTTAAATAAAATGGGAAAAATAAAGTTTGGAAATTTATTTTATATATTTGGGTATATATATGGGATTAAATATTGATTGGATAAGTATTTGGTTTAAATAAATTGAAATATTGGGCATGTATTTGTTTGGAGCTAATAAATTAACTAGGTAATGTATTTCAACGTTAAATTTTGAAATAAATCTAAATTAATGAAAATAAAGTTTTAAAAACTTTATTTTGGGCATTTGAGTAGAAAATAATCAAATTGCAATTTTATTTGGGTAAGTACAACAATATTGGAAAATATTATCAATATTAATCTTTTATTGAATTTAAAATGAGAAATAGAAAGAAATTATGTAATTTGTTTATATAAATGATGAAATATTGTTTAAAAATAACATTTGATTATTAAGAAGAGTTAGAATGATTTATTGTGATTTATTTGGCAAGAAAATAATTTTTGTATTAATTATTGCATTAAAAATAGTGTTTTTGTGATAAAATAGTGTAATTGTGTAATATTGTCAAAAATAAGGTTTTGTTGTTAAAAATAACTTTTGTTTGTTAAAATAAATCTTATTTTGTTCAAATAACAATTTTATTTTCATAAGAAATAATTGTTTGCAATTTATTTGACTTAAAAACGAAGAAAAGTGAGAATATAGTGATAATATAGGATAAATATGTACATAGCTCTATATTTTCACTAACTATTTTGTATTGGGCTATTTGAGTTAAGTTTAGATCTAATAACCATTTTCTAGATAGTTCAGGTGAAAAAGATGTACAGTACGTACTTTTCCCTTCATCTTCTTCTCAAAAGACCGTACAGTAATAAGAAAGTAGAAAATCCTTGGCTTCCTCAAACTAAAGTAAAATCTCACCCAAATTGCTGCTAATTCAAGAAGAAAATCAACCAAAATAAGATTATACAAGGTAATCTAAACCAATTGTAGAATTATTTCATAAAAAATCTTTCAGTTAGGTATGAATTGTCTGTAATTTGATTTTGTCTGTTCTACATGTCTGTTTTCAAGCTTCTACAGGTTAGTAGAGCTCCAGTTCCTCTCAAAAGCTTGCAACTTGCTATCAAATCTTTACCAAATCACTGAGATGAGAACCATACTTACAAATTCTAATTAAATTAAGTGTTGCTGCAAAGAAAATTGCCCTGTAAAAGTTTACCGTATATAAAATTCTTTCTATTGGTTGTTTCTTTGATTTCCGATCTCTGGTTGCTCCTTTGAGTAGCCATAACTTCCTGTTTTTGTCTCGAACTACTGCCAGATCTTTTTTGGTGTGTAGTTTGAATGTCACTCTATGTGCATATGAATTTTCATTGCTTAAAACAACCTGTAGCTATGTCCAAATCGTGTTCAAAAATTGAACCGAGCAACATAATCGAACTGGGAAGGAAAAAATGAATTCCCGTATATATGGTCGACCTGAGCCCCCTTATGGTCGACCTGGCGATTGACCTTAGGAATAGTGTGTCGACCTTAAAGTCGACCTGATATTTGCCTATATGCCTTTGTTTTGCGACTTTATTTCGCTGCATTTTGCCTTTGAATTGCTATGGTTTTGTCACTTGTTTTGATGCAAATTTGAGATTATTTTCAAGAGCTCTAATCTATCAATAGGGTAGCAAAAGTTGTGGTCAATCTGAATCCCGAATTGATGAGTTTTTGAGACATTTCCTTGTGTTGAATTTCGATGATTTCTTCCATTTTAAACGATAGTTTTCTAAAATGATTTTTGGAATGAATTTATGATTTAAATGACTTTTGAAATAAATATTTTTCTATACTTATAAATCATTTTTAAATTATTTTAAAGTATTTAAATATTTTTTCCTATAATAAGGAGAATTTTCCAATAAATTGCTTTCAAATTGATTTTGAATTTTTTTAAATCCCGTTTTCTTAAGTAAAATATTTTATAAATACTATACGTTATTTTACTCTCTTCGGACGTATAAGAAAGGGAATTAAACGATTTAGTAAAACACATGGTAATGGACATGTGAGTTTACTTTTTCAGTAAATTCCGAACTTGCACGATTGAAGCAATTTTGGGCTATTGATTTGAGATGATTTCTGGTATTTACAATTTTACCGTGTGTTTGAGATTTATAATTCCTATTTTTGGGAATTATCCGAGATGGCTAATATTTGGCAAGATTTGTGTTTGAGATCTCCTAGAGTTTTTTGAGAAAAGACGGGTGTGTAGCGTGGCACTACACAGCCGGTTACTAATTATATATATGTATATGTAGGCCAGTCAACACGCCTGACCGGTGGCGATACCATCAAGTTGAAGAAACGTTAAAACCGTACAACAGAGAAGTAAAGGAACATAACTAACAACAAGTAGCATAAGCAACTATACATAAAAGATAAAGCAGCCAGCCAAAAAAGATGAAACTACACTAAGAGCCAGCACCTATGGATGGCTAACTTAGCTAGGAATGAGGCGGAAAAGCCGAGCTGCTGCCCACGGATTATGAAGGGGAGGAGTCTCCATGTGGAAGGCGGAGTCTGAAGGGGGCCGAGAGACTGTAACCTGAAATAGAGGAGAATAAATTAATAATGTGACGACAGACTCCTTCAAATCGGGAGCACGGTTTGTTGAACACCAGGGCGTTGCGCTCCTTCCAAAGATACCAATAATAACTTACAATAAGGATGTCTAGGGGACGAATCAAGGGGTTATATTGCCAGTGGTCAAAAATGGTGGGCGGGTCTGGGATGCGTCCGAGAAGGTGAGCACAGATCGCTGCCCAGATTAAGAAGGCGAAGTCGCAATCTCGGAATAGGTGAGTGATATCTTCTAAATGAACTCCGCAAAAAAGCAAGAATGATTGACCTGGTACCTAAGACGGAGGAGCCTTGATTTGGTGTTGATTCTATCGTGAGCAAGACACCACTGAAAGAAGGCTATGCGGGGGGGGGGGGGGGGGGGGGGGGGGAATAGGGCATTTCCAGAGTCTGGGGAAGGTAAAGAGACGGCCAGGGTTAAGGGGATAGGAGTAGCATGAAGCAACGGTGAAGCCTTTATCTGACGCCAGAGCCCAGATAACACGATCCGGTCTGGAGGAGAGGTGAAGAGAGAGGAGCAAGTTGGAAGCATGGATAAGGTTGGAGAAAACATCAGATTCGAAGAGGGCTGGGGGACAGAGGAGTTCTGGACCAAGGCGGACACAGTCGCTGACCGAAGTCAAGGGGGAATGAGAGAGAGAAGAGATGTGGCAGGGATTTAGAAAGGGGAAACTGGCTGTGCCAAATATCTAACCCAAAAATACAAATTTTACCATCTCCAAGAGCAAAATGAAAAAGGGATTTGACACGGGGAAGGGATTTAAGTACAATAGCCCAAAATGGGGAAGGTCTAGACCTCGGAGGGAGGTGGAGGACAAAGTTACTGTTGGAACCGTAAAGAAGCGAAAGGATCCATTCTTTCCAAATGAAGTTGTCTGGGGAGAGAATTTTCCAGATCCACTTGGAGAGGAGCGCGGTATTAAACGAACTGAGATTGGTGATACCAAGACCCTCCTGATTCAGCGGTAGACAGGCAGTATACCAGCTGACTAATCTTTTGGCACCACTATCGTTCCAGAGAAAGGAGCTTCTGATTTTATCAATACGGTTGATGGCCCAAGATGGGAGTTTGTGAAAAGACATCCAATATGACGGGATTGCTGATAGAACAGATTGACTAAGACGAGACGACCAGCCGCTGAGAGGGATTGAGCTTTCCAACTAGGGAGCCTAGATTCAATCTTGGATATTAAGGGGGTCCAATCCGATCTAAGAAGCTTGGATGGACGGAGTGGAATTCCAAGGTAGGTAAGAGGGAAATTGGAGAGGCTACAGTTAAGCACAAATGAAACAAAGGGTCCTAGATGGTCGGAATTGCCCAACATTATGACCGAGCTTTTGCTAAAGTTGATGGAGAGGACGGAAATAAGCTCGAAGGAGTAAAGGGCCACTTTTAGGCAGTGTAAATGTTCAATCTGAGGGGATGCGAATAGCAATGTATCGTCTGCAAACTGTAGGTTGGAGACCGAAGAAGAGGAATTCGGGAGTTTGATGCCAGAGAAAAAGGAGTTGGCTGAGGCTAATTTGATCATTCTATTGAACACATCTGCAACCAAGACGAAAATAAGAGGAGAGAGGGGATCACCCAGTCTGAGACCCCGGGATGACTTGACGTGACCCCCAGAAGCAACGTTGATCGATATGGAAGATAGAATGGAGTGGAGAATGTGTGAAATCCAAGTGAACCATTTAGAGGAAAAGCCTCTATGACTCATGAGATCGATAATGAAGTTCCAATTAACCGAATCGAAAGCTTTAGAGAAGTCGAGCTTTAACAAAACTCCGGGGGTCGATGGCTGATGAGAATAAGAAATGATTTCCTTAGCGGAGGCAACACAGTCCATGATATTTTTGCCAAGAATAAAGGCCGACTACTCGATTCCGACCAGTGGAGTTATTACAGATTGAAGGCGGTTGGCTAGAACTTTTGTGATAATTTTAAAGGTAGTGTTGAGAAGGCTTATGGGACGGAAGGAAGAAAGGGTGTTGGCACCAGGAGATTTGGGGAGGAGAATAATATTGGCATGGTTTAATCTGGAGATGGAAGCGGGGTCGGAATGAAATTCAGCACATAATTCAAGTATGTCAGTTTTGACCGTTGCTTGAAAAAGAGTGGCCCAAAGCCATCTGGGCCAGGTGCTTTGTCGTCTGACATTCCTTTTAAGGCGGCCCAAATCTCTTCTTCGGAGAATGGGTGATCGATGGAGATGGGGGAGGGGGCTGGGAAAAGAAGGGACCATTCTATGGCTGGGAGAGGAGGGGATGGTTTGCCAAGAATGTCTTTGAAGTGATTAGTGAACAGTCGGAGGTGGTCAGAGAGATCGGTATAGGTGACATTATTGTGGACAATTTCAGGAATTAAGGTGGATCTGCGGCGGCCACTAGCAAGGCGATGAAAGAAAGAGGTATTCCTGTCTCCCTCTTTCAACCACGAGGCTTTAGAGCGCTGTTTCCAGCCAATCTCCTCCTGTTTAACAAGTCTATCTAGATCAGATTCCAGAGTAGTTAGGCGGGACTGCTCGGCGTCTGTCAGCGGTCGAGACTCTTCCAGGATATTAAGGGCTAAGATTTCGTCTTGAGTTGCTGAGATACGAGCACGGAGAGTTCCCCACACCGATCTGGCCTAAGGTCTGATGATTTTCCAAAGAGACCGAAGTTTGAAAACAATTCTGGCCGAGGGCGATTGAATCTGCGTGGGCTGGGCCTAGACCTGTTTGACGAAATCATCAAAAGAGGGTTCTAGGAGCCAAAGACGCTCGAACCTAAAGGGGCGTTTGAAGTTGGGGAGGGATCCCGTGTCTAAAATAATGGGACAATGGTCTGAAATGGAAGAGGCGAGCCCGGAGACCCAGGAAAAGGGGTGGAGGTCATCCCAGGCTGGATTGAAGAGGAATCTATCCAGCTTAGCTAGAGTGGGACTGGCTCTACGATTCGACCAGGTGAGCTGACAGTTATTGATGGGAAGGTCAATGAGGGAACAGTAGTCTATGAATGAGTTAAACGAGTCTGCGTCAAGGGAATTTAGACCAGAGTTGCGTTCGTCAGGGAATCGGGTAGTGTTGAAGTCACCACCAACGATCCAGGGGCCATTTAGATAAGCTACAAAGGAGAGGCAGTCAGTCCAAAGCCCATTCCTCTCCAGAGTATTGTGAGGCCCATAAATATTTATAAAGAAGTAGATTGTGCCCGATTGGATATGGCGGAGAGTAACATGTAGTGCAGAGGGGTGAGCAGAAGTATGACAATGGGACCAGACAACTTCATTCCACACGGTGATAATACCTCCTTTGGACCCGTCTGCATTGATGTGGGCCCAACCTGTGAGTGTAGACCCCACCAAGTGTCTAATAATGGATTGTGTTGGGTCAGACAATTTAGTTTCTTGCAGGAAAAGAACATCCGCTTCATGAGGGGATAAAGTGAGACTGACTGCATGTCTCTTTGATGGGTCCCCCAAACCCCGTACATTCCAGGAGATAATTTTCATTGGGAAAGAGACAATCTCTCCGATTCTAGGGCCTGCATGGCGGTGTAGTGACTATCACTTAAATTAACACCCATGCAACGTGCCATTTTTTTATTGAGTCTTTTATTGGCTGAAGAAAAAATAACAGTTTTGTAAAAACTACCGGGGAGGGAGGCCGCTTTATTGATCCTGGAACTCCGTCGAACTGAAGCTGGAGAGAACAGGGAGGACCAAGGGCGCTGTTGCTGGCGAGGTGGAGAGGATGCCTGGACCAAGGCATGGGATGGTTGAACATTTGGTGGAGAAGGGAGGCCGATGTCAGCAAGGGGGTCAACGTGTTGGTCTATAGGCCAGGCTTACCAACGATGCGGGACAGCCTCTCCCCTAGAAGGGCTATGAACATGTGCTTCAAAAGGACGCGGGGGGGAAGTATCTGGATCAAAAAGCATGGCATCAAATCTCGCATAATCCGAGTCATCTGAGAGGGGTGAATCATCCAAACACCTGAGGTCGTTGTCGTAGTCGACCCCTAGGAACATGGTTTCTGGCCTGCGGTTGGGATGGGCATGTTCCCATTTTTCTACAGTGAGAAGGTGGTCTTCATTGTTTAAGCATGCTACAAAGGAACTAGGAGAGCTTACCCTGTGTAAAATTGCATTTTGACAAATAAGTATCGGTGATCAAAATTGGCCCAAACACAGTCGTCAAAAGCAATAAACCGACCTAAGGGGCTAAGAGCGCTCCCTACTGCTTGTGAATTGTTTCTGAGGAATTCTGGGAAGGCATGCACCCGAGCCCAAACAGCTGGTTTGAGAGCAACTGTTTGGGGCTCCAATTCAGACCATTGGTGTAGGAGGATCGAACTACCAGGCTTTGATAGCGTTCTCTTCTGAAGGGCCTGCTCTAGGATGGCGATGGAGTGACAACAAACTACGAAGCTGTTTTCGGAGTAGATCCAGATTGGCCATTCGCGGTGGTTAAAGTGCAGTGAAAGGGCCAGATGAAGGGACTCTATGGACCAGAAGCCTTCGATGATAGTTGCAATGAGATAGTGAGTGGAGTTGGCCAAGGAGAAAATTTAAGAAGAAGAGAGTACAGAGTGTGGAGGAAATAATATGGAGTGAGAAGTAGGAGGGGTGGAAGAACGAGGCGACTTTTGACGTGTAGGCTTCTGAGTAGTGTCTCGAATCGCGGGAAGGAAAGATGGAGATGGGGATTTGTCCACGTGGGAAAGATTATTTTTGGATTTATTTGAGGTGGGAGGTGCAGAGACTTTCGTTTGGGAAGAAAAATAATAATTGGCTTTCTCGGAAAAATGCGTGTGTGCATGCCCAAAAAATCCGCACTGATAGCAAATCTTCGGTTCCCTGCAGATTTTTGCCACGTGTCCCAGGCCAGCGCACCTGAGACAACGTCTCTTCGATTTCAGAAATTCGATGGTGGTTCGTGCATTTGCAAATGTAGGCAGAGTGCGTTACCGAAGATGAGAGCTGGAGGGAATGGGGAGGACGGGGGTAAAGGAATTAAGCACTTGCACGTAAGATTTTTTGAGGACACCAACGCTGCTGGGTATTGGGTGGTTGAGAGGGTGTGGTGACTAGGATAGGGAGGGGTTCAGTGAGTAAGGCGCAGACTTGTAGATATTGGGAACAAAGGCGATGGACGGAGGAGGAGAGACCGGTTTAGAGACGGGATGGTGACGGGAAAACTTATGATGGTGAGGAGCTTTGACGGAGGAGGACGCCATTAATGGACGCCATTAATATGACGGAGGAGATCTCCTAGAGTTGGAGTTATAATCTATGACCACCCTATATTTCTTTACTTGCTGATGAGATGAGGCGAGTCATGAGTTTTCTGAGTTTTGAGATTTTAAATAATTTTATTTTCTAATATGACATTGACTAGCGGTTAGGAAATCATTAAGTGAGAACATGTGATATGGGACGCACCGTTTCCACTCTTCGGGTTCCTCTTTGGGAGTTTGTGACACCTTCTGGGTTTACCAGTACTATAGACCTTTGGGTCATCTGAGATTTACAACTTCGGTCGTCTGGGATTTACGACTTCGATCGTCTAAGTTTTACAACTTCGGCCGTTTGGGAGGGTATTTAATATATATATATATATATATATAGTACTGGCTTGAGTTTGACACGTGCAACATTGCTTCAGCATGCAATCGGGGATCTGTCCAATCCGGGGTTTTTTGAGTTTTGATTTTATTTCGATTTTACCCTTTTGAGATGACGATTTTATTTATAGCCTTGAGTTAGATAAAAGGCTTATATATACATTTATGGTGATTTCAGTCTTGAGATTTTGAACTTTCATTAGAGTTCCATGAGATATGAGTATTGGAGATTTTGATGTTTCTTTTATGGCTATCATGTTTCTTATTTTCATTTATGTTTGAACAATCTTGAGTAGGAATCACTTATGGTATGTTAAACCTATTCATGAGTTATTTTGAGCCATTATACCATTGCCACCCTTGGAATTGTGAATAGAACTTCATTTTTATCATTCCTTTCTATTTAAAGGAATGTTTCCCTTATGCATGTATATCCATTTATCTCTTACTAATCATATTATTCTAGTTAGCCTTACCCATGTATTTATTATTCAGGTCAGACCGAGTTGTAGGTTAAGATCTTTTGGTCTTTTGCCAGCTACCTCTTTTGGACTTCACTGTCGACCTTGGATTGATGGCATAGTTATTGTAGTAGTTTTCTTATTGGGAACTTTGTTGTATATTCTTTTGTGGGAATGTATGTATATATTATGGTTGAATACAACTTATGACATGTTGTATTACATTTGATGTATGCATATATGTAAATTCATCTGTGTTGCTGTTCTGTGACGTGTGATTGTTATTGTTATTGTTATTATGTTTTGTTCCTGAATCGATCATGTTGCCACCATAGTATTGTATTAGATAGGAATTAAGCATGTCGAGCGCTTAAGACAAAATGAAAAAAAGGTACCAAATTGACATACTTAGCTCTTATCCAATGCAAGACTATGATGGTCGCTCTTAACCAGCCCTATTCTCTGCATTAGCAGACACAATTACCCGGTAGTTCTCTTTGTTAATGTGGGTCTAGGGTGAGGCATCACAGATTGGTATTAGAGCAGGATTCAAAACAAAATGTAATAAAAATAGAACAGTATACACAATTATCATACATCAAGTATAATACAATTGTAAACATCATCACCAATCATAGTCAAATCCAACCTTGTCCTTATCCTTTAGAGTCTTTTGGAGGCAGATAGAAAGGAATATGTCTAGAAACGTTCATTTTAAATTCCGTAATATTCCTATTTAATGAATTTCAAATTTCTAATATCTACTTCTGTGAATAATCCTATCTTATCTTAACTTTCAGCTTATGGCTAAAAGAAGAAGAGGCCGCACTTCGAAGGCAGGACCGTCCAGTAGTCCTTATCCCGAAGGAGTCTATATGTCGACCAATCAGATTATTGAGGTTCTTAGGAGCATTCAGCCTCCCCCTCCTACTCATTCCTCTCCTCCGCACAAATCTGCATTTGCGCGTATGTGCAGTGACTTCACCGATCTCGGAGGCAAGCCACTCAAAGGCTCCAAGACAGTTTTATAGATTCAAGCTTGGCTTTGAACATGCGAGCACATCTTTACTCGCATGGAGATCTCCGATCACCACCGTGGTCTTATGGCATTGAGTATGCTGCAAGAACGAGCACTAGACTGATACAAGCTCCTTATTGCCGAGATAGACGTGTCTACTCTTACTCGGCAACATTTTCGAGATCGTTTTGAGCTTAAGTTCATGCAAGCATCCGAGAAGGCTTTTCTTGCAGACAGTTTTATAGATTCAAGCTTGGCTTTGAACATGCGAGCACATCTTTACTCGCATGGAGATCTCCGATCACCACCGTGGTCTTATGGCATTGAGTATGCTGCAAGAACGAGCACTAGACTGATACAAGCTCCTTATTGCCGAGATAGACGTGTCTACTCTTACTCGGCAACATTTTCGAGATCGTTTTGAGCTTAAGTTCATGCAAGCATCCGAGAAGGATTTTCTTGCCCTTTGCTTCCTAGAGTTGAAGCAAGGAAAATTATCCGTTTCAGACTATGTATCCTCATTTGAGTCCTTATCCAAGTATGGGCTCGAGTTCATTAGTACTCCATACAAGAAGAATCTTCAGTTCGTTTCTAGACTTAAGAAATATTTGAAGAAGTCGCTTATGCCTCAGCTTAAGCTCCCATTCTAGGAGCTTGTCAATTCAGCGCTTCACCTCGAAGCCGTAAAAAAAGAAAGGGATAGTAGTGACGAGGCCGAGTTTCGAAAGAACCCATATAAGAAGAAATTTCCCTTTCGAAGATCCCAATCCTTTCCTTCGAGGAAGAAGGAAAAGTAAGAAAGTTTTGGTTTTCATACTCATGCAGCACCTTCTTCAGTTAGAGTTTTAGCTTGCTTCAATTGTGGTTCTCATGATCACCTAGCTAGAGCGTGTCCTCATTCCCACAAGTGTGCCTATTGCAAGAAGGAAGGACATATGGTTTCTTTGTGTCCTAAGAAAGCGAAATGTTCTAGTTTGGGGAATTTGAATGGGGCAAAGGCTTCTGGTAGTTCATCTCAGTCTCGAGGTATATCTCCTACCATTTTGGAAAACTTTATTCTTTTTCATGACCGTTCCATTCGAATCCTCTTCGATATGGGTGCTTAGCATTTATTGGTATTGGAGAAATTTGTCAATGCTATTAGATGTTCCAGTCTTGTTATTTACTTGAGGATTGGGAATCCTTTGAAGGGAGCCATAATACTTGGCGTGAGAATTTTGAGATTGTTCCTTTTAGTTTATCATTTCGTGCGAATTAGCACACTATTTTTTATCTAGAGTTCGGAGTAATTTGTAAAGGAGTGGCTCGCATTTTATCAAGCCACATTTTATGATTTTAAGGATCCTATATTTAGGTATCTAAATTTAGTTATTTTGTTATTTCTTGTCTCTGGGATATTGATTATGATTATAAAGTCTGTGAATTCACTCTTGGGTACCGAAATGTTGACGATATATTTCAAATTCCCATCATTGTGATTCTGTTGATTTCTGTGAGTCCGTTCAAGTATGACACCCAATCGAGCAATGGAGTATTGTATTGACCTCATACCTGGTTCTTAGCCTTTCGGTCATCCTTCCACGAAGATGCTCACTTAGGAAATGAGGTGATCCTTGGAATTTAATTTATATTGCCATTCTTACCTCTTTAGAGATAACCTTTTTGGATATTCATTTATAGGCTCTATAATATTGCCTCACCCGAAGTAATGATTTGCCATTTGTGTTCTTCTTCTCATTCGAGAAGATATTTTACCCTTACCCTTATATCTCACCGATTTCTTATTCGATCTATTGTGTGGTGCTAGGATCTTTCTTCAGCTTGATCCTACACCTTTCTCATTAGCTACGTGTTGCAGAGGATAGTGTTCTTTTGCCTATCTCGCACTCGTTATGAGTTTCAGAGTTTGTAATAAATTCTAAAATTTCCAATTATATTTTAATTTAAAATTACTCAGAAACATATTAATATGTTGAAACCAATACTAGAACTATTTCATCAAAAATTTTTCAATTAGGCATGAATTGTCTGTAATTTGCTTTTGTTTGTTCTGCATGTCTGTTTTCAAGCTTCTACAGGTTATTAGAGCTCTAATTCTTCTCAAAAGCTTGCAACATGCTATCAAATCTTTACAAATTGCTGAGGTGAGTACCATGCTCACAAATTCTAACTAAACTAAGTGCTCCTGCAAAGAAAATTGCTCAGTAAAAGTTTACTATATATAAAATTCTTTCTGTAGGTTGTTTCTTTGATTTCTGATCTCTAGTTGCCACTTTGAGTGGCCATAACTTCCTGTTTTTGTCTTGAATTTCTTCCAGATCTTTTTAGGTGTGTAGTTTGATGTCACTCAATGTGCATGTCAATTTTCATTGCCTGAAACAACTTATAGCTATGTCAAAATTTTGTTCAAAGATTGAATCGAGCGATAGAATTGACTGGGAAAGTAAAAAATGAATACCCGTATACATGGTCGACCATACACTTCCCTAGGTCGACCGTACGGTCGACTTGGTGGTCGAATTGAGGAATAGTGTGGTCTACCTTAAGGTCGACCTGATATTTGCCTAAATGCCTTTGTTTTGCGACTTTACTTAGCAGCCTTTTTTCCTTTGAATTGCTATGGTTTTGTCACTTGTTTTGATTCAAATTTGAGATGATTTTCTAGAGTTCTAATCTATCAATAGAGGGGCAAAATTTGTGGTCAATCCGAATCTCGGATTGATGAGTTTTTGGGATATTTCCGTGTGTTGAATTTCGATGATTTCTTTTGTTTTAAATGCTAGTTTTCTTAAATGATTTCTGGAATGAATTTATGATTTAAATGACTTTTGAAATAAATACTTTTATATACTCATAAGTCATTTTTAAAGTATTTAAATATATTTATTTCCTATAATAAGGAGAATTTTCCAATAAATTGCTTTCAAATTGATTTCGAAAAATTGTTTTTAAATCCCGTTTTCCCAAGTAAATTATTTTATAAATAATATATATTAATTTACACTCTTTGGACGTATGAGGAAGAGAATTAAATGATTTAGTAAAACGCATGGTATGGGACACGTGAGTTTACCTTTTCGGTTAATTCTAGAATATTACGATCGAAGCAATTCTGGGGTATTGATTTGAGATGATTTCTAGGACTTGCCATTTTATGGCGTGTTTGAGATTTATAATTCCTATTTATGGAAATTATCTAAGATAGCCAATATTTGCTGAGATTTGTGGTTCGAGATCTCTTAGAGTTAGAGTTAAAATCTATGAGAACCCGATATATTGCTTTACTTGCCGATGAGATGAGGCGAGTCATGAGTTTTCTGAATTTTGAGATTTTAAATACTTTTGTTTTCTAATGTGGCATTGACTAGCGCTTAGGAAACCATTAAGTGAGAACATGTGGTATGAGATGCACTTTTATTACTCTTCGGGTTCCTCTCTGGGATTTTGTGACACATTCTAGGTTTACCAGTACTATAGAGCTTCGGGTCATCTGGGATTTACGACTTCAGTCGTTTGAGTTTTACGACTTGATTCATCTAGGATCTACGACTTCAGTCGTATGGGATGGGCACCTAAAATATATATAGTACTAGTCTGAGTTTGGCACATGTAGCATTGCTTCGGCATGCAATCGGGTATCTTCCCAATCCGAAGGTTTCTGAGTTTATTTTGATTTCATTGTTTTTAGATGATGATTTTTTATAGCCTTGAGTTAGATAAAAGGCGCACACACACACACACATATGGTGATTTCGATCTTGAGATTTTAAACTCTTATTAAAGTTCCATGAGTTATGAGTTTTGGAGATTTTTATGTTTATCTTATGGCTATCATGTTGCTTATTTTCATTTATGTTGAATAATCTTGAGTAGGAATAACATATGGTATGTTAAACCTATTCATGTGTTATTTTGAGCCATATACCATAGCCACCCTTGGAATTGTGAATAGTACCATTCCTTTCTTTTTAAAGGAATGTTTCCCTTATGCATGTATATCCTTTTATCTCTTGCTAATCATCATGTTCTAGTTAGCCTACCCATGTAACAGACCAAGTTAAAGGTTAAGATCGTTTTGACTTTTGCTAGCTACCACTTTTGGACTTCACTATCGACCTTGGATAGACGGCATAGTTTTTGTAGTAGTTTTCTTGTTGGAACTTTATTGTATATTCTTTTGTGTGGATGTATATATTGTGGTTGAATGCCACTTATGACATGTTGTATTACATTTAATGTATGCGTATATGTATATCCGTCTATGTTGCTGTTCTGTGACTTATGATTGTTATTGTTATTATGTTTTGTTTTTGAATTGATCTTGTAGCCACCATAGTAGTGTATTAGATAGGAATTAAGTATGTCGAACATTTAAGACAAAATGAGAAAAAATGAGTACCAAATTGACATACTTAGCTCTTATCCAATGCAAGACTATGATGGTCGCCCTTAACCAGCCCTATTCTCCACATTTGCAGACAGAATTATCTAGCAATTCTCCTTGTTAATGTGGATTACGGGGTGGGGTGTCACACTAGGTCATAATCCCCACATGCATAGAAATTAATAAATGCATGCGTGTGTATAAACTAATGTAAATAACGTACAATTGCAATGCATTACTTGCGTAGTTAATTAAGTTAATAATTGTCATTTAAATCCCCACAAGAAAATAATTAACTATGAAAAATAAGAAGGATTTCTTTTAAGGCCAAAATAATGAATACAATAAGATGTGTGATAATACACTTAGAGAGTGTTATGAAATATGTCTAAGTTAAAGGGATGCGAGGTCAGTCAAAAGCACATAGAAGTTTGCCCAACTAATCTGGCTACCACAGTGTGACTTTGGGGTTGATGTAAGACATTGCCTATAATAAGTAACTATGGAGAGTCCTAATTCAATAGGTTAAATACGCCCAGCCAATCAAGCTATTATTCCTATGAATAGTCGGGCTAATGTGAGACGTCTTTATGGGGGCATAGGTCATAATATGAAGGACCTGCTTTGGAGATTGAAGGTATTAAGTGATTGTTTAAGCGTCTGCCTCTTTCCTTTATATGAAGTATTAAATGCTCGGGATTGGAATTAGGCACGGTTAAGGATATCTCGAAAAGGTCCGCTTTGATAGAAGTATTAAGTTTCTAAAGAGATTTCCATGTAATGTCAGCTAGATAGGTACCTGTGAGGAGCCGCCTTGGGAATAGGTATTAAATGATGGGAGCCTGCTCCTACTTTGGTATTAAATGCCCAGATTCTTCCTATTTTCCAGTAGAAGGTAATAAGTGGCTTGGGTTCTATCTCTCGGATTGGTAGATATTAATATGGATGGTTATGGGTTATTGATTATGGGAGGACCTGCTTCAGGGATTAAACATTTTAAGTGGTTATTTGAAGGCCCACATCTTTCCCTTATACGAAGTATTAAATGGCTTTGAATATAGTTTAAGTGTAAAAATTTATTTCCTTGTTTAAATTATACTGCCCAAGTTTTGATATAAAAAACCCAAGATTTTCTATTCATCAAACATTATTGTTTTAACTCCCTTCTCATTACAACATAAGTCAGGGAAGGAGACGATGATCTAGATGGAGATGACGATGAGAGGAGCTTGTGGAAGTAGTTTTTTAAAATCTATTTATGCTATTTTATTATGTACCCTTTTGAAGTTGATAATGTATTTTTAAACATGATTTTGTAACGGTTATTGTTGACATTATGTTATTGTTTTGTGACAATTGGAATTTGAAATGAAATGGGTACTGTTTATGATATTATATTTTATCCTTCAGTTGTTAGTTATGAATGAATAGATAAATAACTTTGTATTGTTCTTTTTACCAACCAACAGCCAGCTTTGGAACGGGTCTAAGTTTAGGTGGGCTTTTTTGGGTTGGTGTTTAGGCCTGTTTTGGGGTGGGTTGTTACATTTGGTATCAAAGCTTAGGTTACCCAAACAATGGAGAAAAGTAAACATATGAGTGATGTATTTGTTATTTTTGAAAAGAATTTTTCGAAAACCCTGATATATATAAATATATACTTATTTTTAGGATACGTCTAACTTTATAAATTACAACCATAGAGGTGGTTGCAACCATATTCCTAAAGGATGGGAGAAGCAACTATGAGTTGGAAAAAAATAAGTAAAGTTAATTTATACTCCTGCTCTAATTACCCATGGAGCAAAGATCATATCGTATGGAGTGGACTAAGAAGAGCATGAGCACGACATATGGAAGCACCCTGGAAGCTAATTAGTACTTGACTCCTTTGTTGATCTAGACTTCCTTTTAATTATGAACTCTATAAGCATAACACCCATCAATGTTCACATTAGTTGCAATTAGAACATTTACATAAATCGACTAATAAATAATAAGGATAGAAATTGTAAGTGGAAAAGGTTGTAACTCCAACATTAATGAGATAATAAATGTGGAACAAATAAGGAGCTACAAGAATTTAATAGAGATATAAATGGACTAATTATGGAGAGATAAGAAAGGCTTAATAGGTAAAACTAGAATGAATAGGTAAATGTCTTTAAGAATTGTTCGTTAGAATTATGACCATTTATTATGGACAATTGACATTTATAGAAATAACAAATAACATGTTAGGTAGTAATTATATATTATGTGTCAATATATTTGTTAACATCCAATAGAAAGATGTGAAGGAGTGAAGCAAGCTTCTAGAAGAAGGTATACATTAATCACCACAAAAAGATAACCAGGTCTTTAAAGGTTTAGTAGGAAAGTTGAAAAGAAGGCATAATTAAAGTAAATTTCTAAAACCCAACCCTATGAGAAAGAATTTAATAAAAAGTTGGAGAATTCCTTTTATATGGAGAGGAAATGAATCAACCAACTTTTACAAAAACCCTAATTAGATCGGAATGAAGTTAGATTAGACGATGTCTGAAATGAATAAAAAGATGTTAGAGAGTTAAAATTTTATCTCAAAAAAGATAGAAAGGAGTTTTGTAATGATGACTAACTTACTTAGATGTTGAGGACAACCATAGAGATTCATTATCTTCCGGCTTAGAAGAAGAGAGTTCTTCTTCATTTGAAATTAGAGAGATGGTAAGAAGAAAATGAAAAGGAGGGATACCGAGACATCAAAAACATGACTTGGAAAATTTTCTATTGAAAAGATACAACTCGGTACTAACCTAGTACAACTTGGTACTGATCGATCTAGAAGAGTCATTCTTAGCTATTCCAAGGGTGATTTTCCTACAAAGGTTGATGTCGGTGCCGAGAAAGTTGTTGATGCTTAAACCAGTGGTAGTTGGACATATGTTGTAGAATCATCTAGGAATGAACAACGACAACAAGGGTCTAGACGAATGGCTCTTTGAAAAACAGAGGAGCCTAAACGTTATGTAACTAACGACTAGCATTTGCCGAGTCAAACCCTTGGGGTTGTTCCTGACGATCGCCATCCAACAGCCCAAACTAGCAAAGAGCATATCGCAAATATGGTCAGGAGATTGCGCGAGGTTAGTCAATCATAGGAATTAAGATACACTGAGAGAAAGTGTTTTGTTTTTACCCATAATTATATATATTATATATACCAAGCTCTATGAATTCCAACAATAGAAGTAGTTGCAACAATATTCAGAAAGGATAGACAAGGCTACTACAAGTAGGGATAATAAATAGAGTAAAATTTATTCTCCTACCCTGATTATCTTATGGTTGGAGGTCATGTCGTAAGGAGTGGATTAAGAAGAGCACGAGCATGACATATAGGAGAATCTCGAAAGCTGGATGATACTTGACTCCTTTACTGGGCCGAGGCTGCCATACGATTTTTGATTTTGATGGATTATTGATCATAGATGCATCTTTCTTCAAAACAAATGGGAAGTAAGAACCTATATGTTGCAAGCATCCAGAATGAAGGTGTACGCTAATCACCATAAGAAGATAAGCTAAATTTTTGATGAAGATGAGTTAAGGATGAGTGAAAAAATAGGAAAGTCCAAAAGCAACGACAAACAAAGCCCATTTCTGTGTCCAACCCCATGTGGAAGAATTTGACATTTTTTTTAAAGAAATTCCTTAGAATATTTTGAATAGGTTTTTCGAACGATTGATGCGGAAGTTACTGTTTTGAAAAAAATGAAGTTTAAAATTCTTATTTTAAAATTTGTTGGGTCAAAATTTTTGATTTAAATACTTTTGATAAATGGAGTTTCGTTTTAGAAATGAATGAAAAATAGAGTGTAGGTTTGGGCTCGATGATTTTTCATATTTTTGTAAATTTCAGAGTGTTTTTTTGTAACGTTCGGGATTTTCGACGTCCGAAAGTCGACATTAATACGTCCACTTTATCAACTGCCGAGCAATCGAAGGCCGAAAAACCGAATTGTTAGGGTTAAAGAAGAAGAGGTAGAAGAAGAAAGAAAGAAGAAGCAACAGAAACAATATCAGAATCTCACAATCGCAGCGGAACAATATATAATATATCAATGAATAATCTTTAAATCAAAAGAACTATATCAGTTATTACATTACATCACATTACATTAAATTATCAGAGTTTACAACATCAAACAGCGGAAAAAAATTACTATATACTAGTTGATACGCCATGCCATCCAGCTTGCCTCCAGATCTTTACAGGAACTGCTGAATTCCAGAATAACCTAATAACCTAACTCTAGACTGCCCGTGTGGAAAATGATGGGCACCCAGAGTTTAGGAAGGGAACAATAAGCTCCAGGTCAGTCATGGGACTGGTGTGAGAACTTAAAACAGTATATTTTAAAAAAAACAAAACAAAGAAATATTTTAAGGTAGATCCGCAATGCTTTTAAAAAGTGTAACTACCATAAGGCCTCCTGCCACACACACAATGCAAACACAGAATTGGAGGAGATTTCTTCTTATGATAGTCAAATATGCTTGATATGCAAATTTCTTTGATATTATTACTATAAGTGCAAAGTGCGGGAAAACATTTCAAAAGTACAATATTAATCTTATCCAGCATGTAAGGATCGCGATTTTTCGACGCTCGAAAACCGACATCAATACGTCCACTGTATCAACTGCCAAGCAATCGAAGGCCAGAAAACCGTACCGTTAGGGTTAAAGAAGAAGAAAGAGGTAGAAGAAGAGAGAAAAGGATAGAACAGAACAGAAACAACAGAACAATATCAGAATCTCACAATCACAGCGGAACAACATATAATAGATAAATGAATAATCTTTAAACAAAGAACTATATCACTTATTACATTACATCATATTACATTACATCATATTACATTACATTACATTACATTACATCATCAGAGTGTACAACAACAACAACAAACAGCGGAAAAGAAATACTATATACAATAGATAATATGCTACACCATCCAGCTTGCCTCCAGCAACTCCTGAATTCCAGAATATCCTGATAAACCTGACTCTTGACTGCCCGTGTGGAAATTGGTGGGCACCCAGAGTTTAGGAAGGAAAACAATAAACTCCGAGTCAGTCATGTGACTGTGTGAGAACTAAAACAGTTTATTTTTAAAACAAAGAATAGGATAATCTTAAAATAGGTTCGCAATGCTTTTAAAAATGAAACTACCATAAGGCCTCCCGGCACACACACAATGCAAACGCAGACATGGGGGAGATTTCTCCTTATGATAGTCAAAGATGCTTGATACGCATTAAAAAGAAACATTTGATATTATTATTAGTGCATAGTGTAGAAAACATTTCGAAAGTAGAATATAAATCTAAGCCAGCATAGCTACCATTATATTATGCCTACTATAGCTACCATATTAGATGGCAGGTTCTACAACTAAAACCGTACAAGGCTTGTATTGTTTCTTTGGATTTCCAACAAATGATACCACCTCTATCCAGAAGGAATGACATACACTAAAGGGGCGCTACTCCCTAATAACCTTGCCGCATCCTTCCTGTTTTGACCATTTCCGGGGTGTGAGGTCCGACGAAGTCTCGTCCACAAAGCCATGCTTTATACAAAAGCTGTGCTTTGGGTCAACAAATGATCAAAGTAATGATCACCAAGATAAATAATCAAACAAATGATCATATCACAAATGATCAAACAATGATCATTTCACAGCAACAGTCAGCATGTCACATTATCAAATTAGGAGTATATCACTAATAACCTTCAAATGCATAACCTCCGAGCTCGTACGTCTCAGAGAAGGGTGTTAAGCCAAGAGAATAAATTCTCCGCCACCAACAGAAATATATTTGAAAGAAATTAGCTTTATATCTCAATTTGTAATGTCAGACATACAATCCATACAAGTCTGTTCCGGGCTCTAACAGAACCGAAGGCACTTACAAAGAAGTCCTTGCATTCCGGATAATATCTAATCACGTCCGGACTTCCCGTCAGTAAGGGTGATAAAACCTCTATATCGGAGATCAGCCGATGCAGAGTAACTCAACGGTAATCCTTCCGTTTTCAACAATATCCGGTCTTCAACACCGGTCATCAAATGCAAATCCATTACGATGTATCACATATTCGGAATGGGTTATACGACCCCAAGGTCCTTTACGGCTAACCCGAATAGTGAGCGCTTATTCAAAAATAAGTGTGGCATTCAAATTCAAGCAATTCACAACAAATACCTATTTAAAGGTAAATATTGATAGTCGGATTATTTAACTATCAATAGGCGTGTTCAACATCACCAAATTCCAAATAATTTCCCAAATTATTTACTTTCCAAAATATCTTTACAAGATATATATTTTTCACACTTCAACATTTGAAAACAAATTTTCAAATCACTTTTCACCTTTACAACCTTAGAAAACAAATTTCAATCATTTTCCTTATGTGAAATACTTTCATTTCAACATGGTTCATTTAAACCAATTAAATAAATCCTTACCGATTTACTTTATATTTACGTTCCAAATCCGTAAATTTATTCCCGCACTTCAAAAATAATTCAACGTTTTTTTTAAACAAATTCCCCTTTTCATTTATAAATTCCATAGCGAATTTACATTCCAAAATATCTATGAATATACAATTCCCAAATCAATTTCTAATATTCATTTTCAATTTATCTTTAAAAGATAAAATCTCAAAACATTCACTTCATATTGGAAAACATTTCCATACTTATTTAATAAAAAGTAATTCACAAATCCATTTATTTTCAACACTTGGGAAATATTCAATATACTTATATCGAAATTAAGTATATATTTCATTCTTTAAGAAATCATTCTCTAAAACACATTTGTTTGGGCCAAAACGAATGTTAAGTAAAACATCGTTACGACGACCCAAAATCACTAGTATAGAGATTCAAAATTAAAATAGGTATATAAATCCCAATACTATATAAAACATTTCCTTTCGGAAACCATTTACTATAACAACAGTGTTATAGTCCATCATTTCCTTCTATTTCTCGAAAACGTCTATTTCAACAATAAATGTTATAATCTATGGTTTCGATTCATAATATATTTTAAAACATCCTTAAATCATTTTAATTCTATTTAAAACATCACTTCCCAAAATAAATCCATTTTATTTAATAATATATTCACTGTCCAAAATCGTGAATATACTTTCTTTAATAAGCTATAATAATTAACTTATTCAAATAAGTCGTTTTCGAATTTATAAACAATGTCTATAAATTCCATTTCTATATTTTATAACAACTTCGTTTTATAAATCTCCTTTATTAACCAATTTTATTTATATTCCATTTACATGTCGAAATCCGGTTTATAAGTAAATTACTTATAATTCATTTATTCACAAATCCATTCTTTTATATCAACAATAATTTATAAATCAAAAATTCTTATTTACTTATGAATCTAGGTTCAAACTTTATGTTTTTCTAACACTTATAAAAGCTCGTTTTATAATTTCTATATTTTTAATTTATAAATATCAATTTTATACAACTTTTATATAAATTGTTTATAATAATTCAAAAATCCCAATTTAAACTATTTTATAATTTATCAACTACTTATTTCAAAAATCACATTTCAGTTATATTTCACAAAAATCATAATTTTAAAATATTGAAATTTTAACGTTTATTTTATTTAAGATGAATCAATCCAAAATTTGAATAAAACGTATAATTTCAAAAATCACTTTAAAAATCCCTTTAAAATCAAAATCTTTATTTTTAAACTTTAAAAATGGATCGGATGATGCAACAGCACCAAATAGTCAATCACGACAAACCAAACATCATATATCAATATGATAATCAACAAATATCACAATATCTGTAAATAAATCAATACAGTTGAGATATCCAGTTGGATTCCTCCAACCTGTTTCCCTGCATCCAAAGATGTTAGCACAATACCAATTCTGTTCCAGTACGGAATTATCGCGGTATATGGGTTTTAAAATATTATCCGCTATTATACAGCGCAATAGGGTCTCATCTGCTATATAATGCGGGAAATCAACTCCAAGTACATAAATAATACCAATTTCACTTTGCAGTGAAATATTCGCGGTATATGTTTTTAATAAATAACATCCGCTTACTAAAGGCGCATAATGTCTATTTTAACAATCAATAGATAACAATCATCATTCAAACATATAATCAAGAAATTTTAAATATAACTATTTAAAATTAAAATCGAAACCGATTCGATTGAGTGAGAAGTTCTCATCTTGATTTCAATTTCGTTTCAGTGTTTTATTTCGAATAAAATTAAACGAACGTTTAATTTTATCCGAAATTCTTACTAACTCCAAACGACTTCAATCCAATTCCATAGCGTAGTGCTCGTCAATACGGTTCCAACGCAACTGGTTTCGTGCGTTCTCGACCTCGTATGAAAAAGTTATCAATTTTTTAAACATTGTACACCTTTAATATATAAACATTTACAATTTCCTTTTATATATTTTACAACCTTCATCGTCAGCCGTTGATTTCTGTAGCTTGCATATGGGCCGCATCTCCCCTCCTTCCCCCTCACGTTTCCTTCTACAGGTAATACACGCGAATACAAACCCATAACTCATGAATTAGGGTTAAAGATTTCGGCCACCACGACGTCTTCGGCTTCGATCAGTTAGCGCCACCCTGTAGCCCATCTCTCTCTCCACTCTCGGCCTGAGGAGCAAGAAACTCGGCCCCCTATTTTGCACGCAAACCGATGATACACGGCCACGAACGCACCCCCCCGCTCTACCTCTGGTCAACTAAACAACATCTCGCCCGTATGGATTTAAAGCTCTCGTTGCACCCTATAATTTGTTAGTTGAAAGTTTCTTCAAATTATTCACGGATTGGAAGAGATTAAGAGGGGAAGAAGGTGAATTTTTGGCCATAGAATTGAAGGTGCGGCTAGGGTTTGAGGTTGAGAGGGTTTGCAAATTTATGTAGAGGGAGGTCCTTTTATAGAAAAAACGACGAACACTATTCATCCCGGATTTTCCAAACTCCAAATGAAGCATGCCGGTTGGCGTTCCTAAGGTTTACCCCACGTTCCGAACACAATGGAACGTGTTTCGGAAGCTAATTCGATCATCTGTGCGAGTTATGGCAATAAACGATAAATTTAAATTAAACCGATTTAAACTATTTTCTAGGCATTTTAGCTTGCCCCGGACAAATGATAAATCCGATTGACACAAAATTTGAGACCATACAATAATATAACATTATGGATCCGATGAAACTGGTTTCGTCGAAATCCGAGACTATTTGAAAAATGACTATTTTAACTCGCCAAATTAATATTAAAACAATTTCGATGCGTTTCGAGCTGCCACGGTCAAATGAAAACTCCGATTGCTACGAAAACTGAAATCCGTTAATAACAAACTATTACGGATCCAATGGAACTAGTTTCGTCCAATTCTGAGACTGTTTGAAAAATGGCTAATTTCACTAGTCGATTAAATATTAAAATATTCAATTTTCACAAATTAACTCTTAATTCAATTTTAAAAGTTCTAAAATATCATTCTAACTTCAACATGATAAAATAAAATTTTACAAATCATTTTCAATCATATTTAACCCAATTTTCAACTATTTCTGAAATTTAACATATTAAATTATTGATTTAATTATCCAATTAAATCCAATATTCGAAAAATAAATTATTCGACTTAAAAATTTCACTTATTAATATTTAAAATAAATTAAATATTCAAATTTAAATTATCAAAAATTCTGGGTCGTTACAAACTTCCCCCCTTAAAAGAATTTCGTCCTCGAAATTACTAAGTAAGAAAAAGTTACAGAATTAATTAACTTTCCAAAACAAACCATTCAAATTAGATTTTTTTTCAAATCTCTTAAGTGTTTAACTTTTCCAAAATTCATAGTTAAACCTCTTATAATAACTTTACTAAGTTTCCAAATCCAAACTTAGTTTTCAAAAATTTCTCAATTATGTCAAAAATATTCTAACGCCTTAAATTTTCGGAAAATTTCGTCATAGTCTCCTTTGCGCGGCTCGATCCGGAAAAAAAAATGACAGTATATATATCACAAATATACATCTCATCAAGTGATGAGGCATCCCGCAGGGAAAAAAGTGTAAAAGTACGATATTTAATCCGAGATATGTACCTTATATATTTTTTAGCGAGCATATACGGCTAATATAGCGCGAAAGCGAGCTCCAAATGCGAAGCAAGCGCAATCCGCACCTACTAAACACTAAACAACAACATGAGAACATGCATATATGAAAATAGTATCAGTATACGACATATAGCAACATAACAACTACATGTGCCAACATAGCAAATGCAACAAAAGCAATAAATGCAACCACCAAACAAATAGCATTCAACTAACATCCATAACCAAATCAATATTCATTCATATTCTCATTAATATTCAATGAATTGGTTTTCAATTTAAATCCCACTTGATTCATTTACATCAGATTTTATCAACATTCATTTTCTCATATTCAATTAGTCTATATTCACTAATTTATATTCAAGATGGTTCATTTTCAAATCAAATTCAACTCTATTTAAGATTCACTTATCTTCCAATTTGATTTCAATCACTTTAGCTTTCAATTCCATTAATTTCTTAATGAATTATACACAATCAATTAACAACCAATGTATATTCAACATAACCAAATTATTTACTTCACTTACATTCATTCAATTTGGTTCATCTCTTTTAATTCCAATTGGTTCAACATTCAGTTGACTTTCATTCAATTATTTAATTTCCAATTACATTAGCTTTCAACTTCTATTAAATCAATTACTTTAGCTTCCAATTGGTTTAGTATTAAATTGGCTTCCATCCAATTATTCAATTTTCAATTTCTCAACTTTATTAGCTTCTAATGAATTAACACTTACATTCATTGTTCGCTATCAAATTATTTTACATTCAATTGATTTACATTCAATTCATTCATTAGTTCAACTGCTAATTCATTTAACAATATAAAGTTGATTTTCATTTATATAACTCAAGTTCATATTCTTAATGACTTCATTTCATTAATTCACTTATTCATTTACTTCGACATCACAATCAACTTCTTTCAACTTTACTTAAGTTATATTCCATTCCAACATCATTTGTTTCAATTTAACTTAAGTTTCCACTTATAAATCCAATTCAGGTTCCAATTCTGAAATAAATTTTTATTTAACTTTTATCAAAGTCAAATTTATTCACTTATTCAAATTCATATCTCATTTTGCTTAGCAAAATTGTTTAACCATTTTTAACAATTGGTTTCACTTACATTTTTTTTTCATTTTATAAGTTATACAACTTATATTCAACAATTACCACTTGGATTTTTTTATTTCAAATTTGTTTATCATAACCAAACTTAAAATTTTAATTTACTATGGTAGCAAATCCATGACATAGAGACTCGAAAATGATACTGATGATGCTGCAGTCATCACCCTTATTATTTTCTAGCAACAGTAGTGAATTCAGTGCTTAATATTCTTTCAAAATCTTCCTTTTTATTTATAAATCACATTTATAAATCTTTTTCTTATCTATATAAGATTATTTCACAATTGTAAATCACATTAATTATAATTCCATACTTTATAATTCAATTGCTTATACAATTCATTATTTTACAATTGTTTTTTAATTTAACTTATTCAAACAACTTTTGTTTACTTGCATACATTCTTACATTTTCAACAATCAACAATCAATTTATATACACTTAATAATCCTAAAAATTTATTCCTTTATATATAAAATATAATTCAAGGTAAAATTATTTCATTTACCTAATTTAAAACGATACTATGTCGACTTGCCACGTTTAAGAGTTTAGAAACCCCTATCGATAATATGGCGTCCCACATACCGACCAGAATTCACAAACAGCTCAATGGATAAGCAAACACAATATAAAACAATTTATATTCACTAACAAATACGCGCTCATAGCTATTATTACACTCACACTCATTCTAGAGTACTACTGACTCTATCTCTAATGAGTAATACCCAACAGAGCTAAGGTTGTCGCTTAACCATAAGCTCTGATACCAAATGTAACGATCGCGATTTTTCGACGCTCAAAAACCGACATCAATACGTCCACTGTATCAACTGCCAAGCAATCGAAGGCCAGAAAACCGTACCGTTAGGGTTAAAGAAGAAAAAAGAGGTAGAAGAAGAGAGAAAAGGATAGAACATAACAGAAACAACAGAACAATATCAGAATCTCACAATCGCAGCGGAACAACATATAATAGATAAATGAATAATTATTAAACAAAGAGCTATATCAGTTATTACATTACATCATATTACATTACATTACATTACATTACATCATCAGAGTGTACAACAACAACAAACAGCGGAAAAGAAATACTATATACAATAGATAATACGCTACGCCATCCAGCTTGCCTCCAGCAACTCCTGAATTCCAGAATATCCTGATAAACCTGACTCTTGACTGCCCGTGTGGAAATTGGTGGGCACCCAGAGTTTAGGAAGGAAAACAATAAACTCCGAGTCAGTCATATGACTAGTGTGAGAACTAAAACAGTTTATTTTTAAAACAAAGAATAGGATAATCTTAAAATCGGTTCGCAATGCTTTTAAAAATGAAACTACCATAAGGCCTCCCGGCACACACACAATGCAAACGCAGACATGGGGGAGATTTCTCCTTATGATAGTCAAAGATGCTTGATACGCATTAAAAAGAAACATTTGATATTATTATTAGTGCATAGTGTAGAAAACATTTCGAAAGTAGAATATAAATCTTAGCCAACATAGGTACCATTATATTATGCCTACTATAGCTACCATATTAGATGGCAGGTTCTACAACTAAAACCGTACAAGGCTTGTATTGTTTCTTTGGATTTCCAACAAATGGTCAGGCCAAGGAACTTCCCATTGCCACATGGAAACGCCTCTGGAATGACGTCCCGAGAACCAAACCGGATCTCTGCCAACACAAGGCCGGGTTACCCCTAACTGGGTAACTACTGACACGAATATGTCATCCCCCGATCGTAACCGATCTATCCGAGGATCCTCGATTTCCAACAACCACAAAGCAATAAATTTGCAGCAACAACATAGGTTAAGTATCTGGGCTCCATACCATGATACCACCTCTTTTCAGAAGGAATGACATACACTAAAGGGGCGCTACCCCCTAATAACCTTGCCGCATCCTTCCTGTTTTGACCATTTCCGGGATGTGAGGTCCGACGAAGTCTCGTCCACAAAGCCACGCTTTATACAAAAGCTGTGCTTTGGGTCAACAAATGACCAAAGTAATGATCACCAAGATAAATGATCAAACAAATGATCATATCACAAATGATCAAACAATGATCATTTCATAGTAACACTCAGCATGTCACATTACCAAATTGGGAGTATATCACTAATAACCTTCAACTGCATACCTCTGAGCTCGTACGTCTCAGAGAAGGGTGCTAAGCTAAGAGAATAAATTCTCCGCCACCAACAGAAATATATTTGAAAGAAATCAGCTTTATATCTCAATTTGTAATGTCAGACATACAATCCATACAAGTCTGTTCCGGGCTCGAACAGAACCGAAGGCACTTACAAAGAAGTCCTTGCATTCCGGATAATTTCTAATCACGTCTGGACTTCCCGTCACAGAGGGTGATAAAACCTCTAATCGGAGATCAGCCGATGCAGAGTAACTCAACGGTAATCCTTCCGTTTTCAAAAATATCCGGTCTTCAACACCGGTCATCAAATGCAAATCCATTACGATGTATCACATATTCGGAATGGGTTATACGACCCCAAGGTCCTTTACGGCTAACCCGAATAGTGAGCGCTTATTCAAAAATAAGTGTGGCATTCAAATTCAAGCAATTCACAACAAATACCTATTTAAAGGTAAATATTGATAGTCGGATTATTTAACTATCAATAGGCGTGTTCAACATCACCAAATTCCAAATAATTTCCCAAATTATTTACTTTCCAAAATATCTTTACAAGATATATATTTTTCACACTTCAACATTTGAAAACAAATTTTCAAATCACTTTTCACCTTTACAACCTTAGAAAACAAATTTCAATCATTTTCCTTATGTGAAATACTTTCATTTCAACATGGTTCATTTAAACCAATTAAATAAATCCTTACCGATTTACTTTATATTTACGTTCCAAATCCGTAAATTTATTCCCGCACTTCAAAAATAATTCAACGTTTTTTTTAAACAAATTCCCCTTTTCATTTATAAATTCCATAGTGAATTTACATTCCAAAATATCTATGAATATACAATTCCCAAATCAATTTCTAATATTCATTTTCAATTTATCTTTAAAAGATAAAATCTCAAAACATTCACTTCATATTGGAAAACATTTCCATACTTATTTAATAATAAGTAATTCACAAATCCATTTATTTTCAACACTTGGGAAATATTCAATATACTTAAATCGAAATTAAGTATATATTTCATTCTTTAAGAAATCATTCTCTTAAACACATTTGTTTTGGCCAAAACGAATGTTACGTAAAACATCGTTACGACGACCCAAAATCACTAGTATAGGGATTCAAAATTAAAATAGATATATAAATCCCAATACTATATAAAACATTTTCTTTCGGAAACCATTTACTATAACAACAGTGTTATAGTCCATCATTTCCTTCTATTTCTCGAAAACGTCTATTTCAACAATAAATGTTGAAATCTATGGTTTCGATTAATAATATATTTTAAAACATCTTTAAATTGTTTTAATTCTATTTAAAACATCACTTCCCAAAATAAATCCATTTTATTTAATAATATATTCACTGTCCAAAATCGTGAATATACTTCCTTTAATAAGCTATAATAATTAACTTATTCAAATAAGTCGTCTTCGGATTTACAAACAATGTCTATAAATTCCATTTCTATATTTTATAACAACTTCGTTTTATAAATCTCCTTTATTAACCAATTTTATTTATATTCCATTTACATGTCGAAATCCGGTTTATAAGTAAATTACTTATAATTCATTTATTCACAAATCCATTCCTTTATATCAACAATAATTTATAAATCAAAAATTCTTATTTACTTATGAATCTAGGTTCAAACTTTATTTTTTTTAACACTTATAAAAGCTCGTTTTATAATTTCTATATTTTTAATTTATTAATATCAATTTTATCCAACTTTTATGTAAATTGTTTATAATAATTCAAAAATCCCAATTTAAACTATTTTATAATTTATCAACTACTTATTTCAAAAATCACATTTCAGTTATATTTTGCAAAAATCATAATTTTAAAATATTGAAATTTTAACGTTTATTTTATTTAAGATGAATCAATCCAAAGTTTGAATAAAACATATAATTTCAAAAATCACTTTAAAAATCCCTTTAAAATCAAAATTGTTATTTTTAAACTTTAAAAATGGATCCGATGATGCAACAGCACCAAATAGTCAATCACGACAAACCAAACATCATATATCAATATGATAATCAACAAATATCACAATATTTGTAAATAAATCAATACAGTTGAGGTATCTAGTTGGATCCCTCCAACCTGTTTCCCTACATCCAAAGATGTTAGCACAATACCAATTCCGTTCCAGTACGGAATTATCGCGGTATATGGGATTTAAAATATTATCCTCTATTATACAGGGCAATAGGGTCTCATCCACTATATAATGCGGGAAATCAACTCCAAGTACATAAATAATACCAATTTCACTTTGCAGTGAAATATTCGCGGTATATGTTTTTAATAAATAACATCCGCTTACTAACGGCGCATAATGTCTATTTTAACAATCAATAGATAACAATCATCATTCAAACATATAATCAAGAAATTTTAAATATAACTATTTAAAATTAAAATCGAAACCGATTCGATTGAGTGAGAAGTTCTCACCTTGATTTCAATTTCGTTTCAGCGTTTTATTTCGAATAAAATTAAACGAACGTTTAATTTTATCCGAAATTCTCACTAACTCCAAACGACTTCAATCTAATTCCATAGCGTAGTGCTCGTCAATACGGTTCCAACGCAACTGGTTTAGTGCGTTTTCGACCTCGTATGAAAAAGTTATCAATTTTTTAAACATTGTACACCTTTAATATATAAACATTTACAATTTCCTTTTATATATTTTACAACCTTCATCGTCAGCCGTTGATTTCTGTAGCTTGCATCTGGGCCGCATCTCCCCTCCTTCCCCCTCACGTTTCCTTCTACAGGTAATACAAGCGAATACAAACCCATAACTCATGAATTAGGGTTAAAGATTTCGGCCACCACGACGTCTTCGGCTTCGATCAATTAGCGCCACCCTATAGCCCATCTCTCTCTCCACTCTCGGCCTGAAGAGCATGAAACTCGGCCCCCTATTTTGCACGCAAACCGATGATACACGGCCACGAACGCACCCCCCTGCTCCACGTCTGGTCGACTAAACAACATCTCGCCCGTATGGATTTAAAGCTCTCGTTGCACTCTATAATTTGTTAGTTGAAAGTTTCTTCAAATTATTCATGGATTGGAAGAGATTAAGAGGGGAAGAAGGTGAATTTCTGGCCATAGAATTGAAGGTGGCGGCTAGGGTTTGAGGTTGAGAGGGTTTGCAAATTTATGAAGAGGGAGGTCCTTTTATAGAAAAAACGACGGACACTATTCATCCCGGATTTTCCGAACTCCAAACGAAGCGTGCCAGTTGGCGTTCCTAAGGTTTACCCCGCGTTCCGAACACAATGGAACGTGTTTCGGGAGCTAACTCGATCATCTATGCGAGTTATGGCAATAAACGATCAATTTAAATTAAACCGATTTAAACTATTTTCTAGGCGTTTTAGCTTGCCCCGGACAAACGGTAAATCCGATTGACACGAAATTTGAGACTATACAATAATATAACATTATGGATCCGATGAAACTGGTTTTGTCGAAATCCGAGACTGTTTGAAAATTGACTATTTTAACTCGCCAAATTAATATTAAAACAATTTTGATGCGTTTCGAGCTGCCACGGTCAAACGAAAACTTCGATTGCTACGAAAATTGAAATCCGATAATAACAAACTATTACGGATCCAATGGAACTAGTTTCGTCCAATTCTGAGACTGTTTGAAAAATGGCTAATTTCACTAGTCGATTAAATATTAAAATATTCAATTTTCACAAATTAACTCTTAATTCAATTTTAAAAGTTCTAAAATATCATTCTAACTTCAATATGATAAAATAAAATTTTACAAATCCTTTTCAATCATATTTAACCCAATTTTCAACTATTTCTGAAATTTAACATATTAAATTATTGATTTAATTATCCAATTAAATCCAATATTCGAAAAATAAATTATTCGACTTAAAAGTTTCACTTATTAATATTTAAAATAAACTAAATATTCAAATTTAAATTATCAAAAATTCTGGGTCGTTACACAGCTAAGGTACCATTATAGTATGCCTACTATAGCTACCATATTAAATGGCAGGTTCTACAACTAAAATCATACATGGCTCGTATTATTTCTTTGGATTTCCAACAAATGGTCCGGCCAAGGAACTTCCCATTGCCACATGGATACGCCTCTGGAAGGACGCCCTGAGAACCTAACCGGATCTCTACCAACACAAGGCCGGGTTACCCCTAGCTGGGTAACTACCGACGCGAGTATGCCATCCCTTGGTCGTAACCGACCTAAATCCCAGGATTCACCAACAACCACAAAATAATAAGTTTGCAGCAACAACATAGGTTAAGTATCTGGGCTCCATACCATGATACCACCTCTTTCCAGAAGGAAATGACATACACTAAGTGGGTGCTATCCCTTAATAACCTTGCTGCATCTTTCCTGTTTTGACCATTACCGGGGTGTAAGGTCCGACGAAGTCTCGTCCACAAAGCTACGCTTTATACAAAAGCTGTGCTTTGATCAACAAATGATCAGCAACACTCAGCATGCCACGTTTCCAAATTAGGAATATATCACTAGTAACCATCAACTACATAACCTCTGAGCTCGTACGACTCAGAGAAGGGTGTTAAGCTAAGAGAATAAATTCTCCGCCACCAACAGAAATGTATTTGATAGAAACCAGCTTTACATCTCAAATTGTAATGTCAGACACGCATCCATACAATTCTGTTCCGGGATCGAACAGAACCGAAGGCACTTCCAAAGAAGCCCTTGCAAATCCGGATATTCACTAATCACGTCCAGAATTCCCATCACAAAGGGTGATAAAATCTCTATATCGGGGATCAGCCGATGCAGAGTCATTCGACGATAATCCTTCCATTTACGAAAATATCCGATCTTCAACACCGGTCTTCAAATGCTATCCATTACAACATATCACTATTCGGAATGGGATTTATGACCTAAAGGTCCTCTCCCGGCTAAACCGCATAACGAGCGCTTATTTTAAAATAAGTGTAGCATTCAAATTGAAGCAAATCACAACAAATACTTATTTGAAGATAAATATTGATAGTCAGTTATTTAACTATCAATTGATATGCACAACATCACCAAATTCCAAATAATTTCCCAAATTATTTATTTTCCAAAAATATCTTTACAAGATATTTTTTTAACACTTCAACCGTTTGAAAACAAATTTCAAATCACTTTTCAATTTATCTTTAAAAGATATAAATCTCAAAACATTTCACTTCATATTGGAAAACATTTACATACTTATTTAATAATAAGTAATTCACAATCTATTTATTTTCAATACTTGGAAAATATTCAATATACTTAAAACACGATTAAGCATATATTTTATTCTTTAAGGAAAACATTCTCTTAAACGCATTCATTTGAGTCAAAACGAATGTTGCGTAAAACATCGTTACGACAACCCAAAATCACTAGTATAGAGATTCGACATTTAGATAGATATATAAATCCCAATACTATATAAAACATTTCCTTTCGAAATCATTTACTATAACAACAGTGTTATGGTGCACCATTTCCTTATTTCTCGAAAACATCTATTTCAGCAATGAATGTTGAAATCTATGGTTTCGATATTTAATACATTTTAAAAAAAATTCAAATCGTTTTAATTCTATTTAAAAGACCACTTCCTAAAACATTTCTTTAATATATTATTCACTGTCCAAAATCATGAATATAAATCGTTACCAAATTCAGCACTTCTACATATTTAATTTAAAGGATTATTCACTATCCAAAATCATGGATATATCTCCTTTAATAAGCTTTCATATTTATTTATCAAATTCAATTGGTTTCGAATTTATAAAACAACGTTTATAAATTCATATATATATATATATATATATATATATATATTATAAAGACTTCAACTCATAAGATCCCTTAATTAACAAATTCTATTTAAATCTCATTTAAATACCAAAATCCTATTTATAAGTTAATTACTTATAAATCTTTTATTTTACAAAATCTATTCTTTTTATAACTTCATAGTTTATAAATCTATAAATTTCATTCACTTATTAAATCCATTTATATTTCATTTTAACACTTAAAAAAAACTCGTTTTATAATTCCAATATTTTAATTTATAAATATCAATTTTATAAATCTTTTATATAAATCGTTTATAATAATTCAAAAATCCCAATTTAAACCATTTTACAAATCAATCAACTACTTATTTCAAAAATCACATTTCAGTTATATTTCACAAAAATCATAATTTTTATAACATAAAATTATACGTTTATTTATTTAAAATGAACCAATTCCAAAATTCAATAAAATGTATACTTTCAAAAATCACTTGAAAATCCCCTTTAAATTCGAAATCGTTACTTTAACATTTTTGAAACTCCAAAAATAGGCCCAATGCTACAACAGCACCAATACATCAACCACAACATCCAAACGTCATACATCAATATGATAACAGAATATATCGCAAATATCCGTAAATAAATATATAATGCGGGAAATCAACTCCAAGTACATATATAATACCAATTCCACTTCAATTTGGAATATCGCGGTATATGTGTTTAATATATAACATCTGCTTAATGTACGGCGTATAGGGTCTATTTCAATAAAACATATAGCAATTTATCATCCAATCACATAATCAAGCAATTTTAAATCTAACTATTTAAAATTTAAATCGAAACAAATTCGATTGAGTGAGAAGTTCTCACCTTGCTTCCAATAACAATTGCAGTGTTTTATTTCGAATAAAATTAAACACGCGTTTAATTTTACCCAAAATTATCACCATCTCCAATCAATCCCAATCCAGCTTCATCGCGTAGTATTCGTTTCTGCGATTTCGGCGCTACCAAATTCGTTGAAACCTGACAACAAACGCATAAGATATGGATTTATAACGTTGTATAAGATTTATATAAATTAATTACAAATTCTTTTATTTGATTTTAACCATAAACAAATCAGGTTCGTACATCTACAATAGCAGATCTCGGCCGCATAAGGTTGCTTCTTCCCAAACGCGATCGTTCCCAGGCTAAAATCGAACCCAACGTCGTCCTTTAGGGTTTGCTCGCCGCTCCTCCTCCGATCTTCTTGAACTCAATCGTCAGCCGCCATTCGAACGCCCACACTCCAATGCCTCCTTGGACTTAACTCCAACAAGCCCGGCCATCCCATGGCTCCGCAATTCGAGCTCGAATGCCTTCCTTTTCCATCAATTTTTCTGCTCCCTTGAGCCACCGCAGCCAAGATCCACAATTCATCATGTAGAGTATGTCGAGCCCTTCGACTTTCATTTAGGAAGTTTTCGAAAATATTGCATGGAGGGAGAGAAAAATGAGAAAGAGTGAGGGAGAGTTTCAGCCATTAAAAGCATAAGCGGTGGCTGTAAAGATAGCTAGGGTTTTTGTGAAAATAAAAATAACGGGTCCTTTTATAGAAAATTCTCAAAACACTATTAATCCTGAATTTTTCCGAACTCCAAACGAAGCGTACCGCCTGGTGTTTATAATGTTTTACCCCTATTCCGAACGCAATGGAATATATATCGGGAGCCAATTCGATCATATTTGGAAGATAAGTTTTCGAATCGACTATTTAAATTCAAAATTCACTCAAATCGATTTCTACGCGTTTTAGCTTGCCCTGGACAAACCGTAAATCCGGTTGACACAAAATTTGAAATCTTATAATAATATAATATTATGGATCCGATGAAACCGGTTTCGTCAAAATACGAGACTGTTTGAAAAATGGCTATTTTTACTCGTCAATTAAATATTAAAATATTCAATTTCCACAAATTAACTTTTAATTCAATTTTAAAAGTTCTATAACATCATTCTAACTCCAATATGATTTAATACAACTTTATAAATCAAAATTAATCACATTAAATCCAGTTTCCAATTATTTCTGTAATTTCACATATTAAATTATCGATTTAATTATCCAATTAAATCCAGATATTCAAAATAAAATTTATTCGACTTACAAATTTTACTTGTTAATATTTAAAATCAATTAAATATACGAATTTCGAATGACAAAAATTCTGGGGTCGTTATATATTTAATTCTCTTTAAGGGGTGGATGGATGAAAATGGTACTTCATTAAAATGGGGCAAAGAGAATAGAAGGGTAAAAATGCTCAATAACTAAGATAGGAGGAATATTCAAGGAAAATATGGAGAATAACGGCTGAAGTAGAAGTTATTTAAATGAAAATAGCATTAGGAATTTATAAAATAGGATTAGTAATTTAGCTAGAAATAATATAAGAGAAAAGCAATAGGAATATGATAGAGGAAAGAATAAATTCCATAGCTATGTTGTAATTGCGCATATATTTTAGACAGACGCTTAGATGGATGCAACAATTGCATATATCATTTAGAACCCCCTCTCGTATGTTATTAAAATCTCCACTAAGGGTGAAAGCGAAAATAGCATAAATAGTAGAAAAATAATAGGATGGAAGTTATCGTTGTCTACTCCAGTTTTCATTTCTTTAAGATTATAGGAAATGCTTTGGTATGGCGATTGGGTTTTGAAGCGTGATAAATATTCTGAGTTAGTAATCCTACTTTAAAAATAAATAAATATTAGTTGTAGAAATTTTTTCAAAGGGGGTAATTTTCCATGGCTCCTTTTTAGAAACCAAGCAATTTTGAATTTTTTAAATAGGGTTTCTATGTTTATGTTTTTAAAGATAATGGTTTTGAATTAGGTACTTCATGATTGTGAAGCTTTAGTTTTATAAAGAGTATCGAAATCCAAAATAATTGTTGATATGGAGTAGAAAGGGTTGACTACCTAGGTAAGATGGGATAAAGTTTTAGGTTATGAATAAAATAACCATGGATGTGCATAGGATAGCAACAAGGAGTCCCTATTGAATATATGGAATATGGGTACAGACCTTGGAATATTTTATTAGAGATATGTGAAAGCCAAAAGAAGAACCCTTAAAGGAACGGGAAAGATTATCAAATTACACTTTCGTGAGTCCTAAGATATACTCGCTTGAAAGATCAAGGATAAAAAAGTAAATACCAAAGTTTGGGAATACTTTCAAGGGATTATGATTGAGAGAAGATTGTAGTTTGGTTGGAGAAGAGAGTAGTAAGACAAAAAACACACATAAACCAATTTAGTTGACTCTTGGTTAAAGAAAGCATGATATGTGGTAGAAGTTATGCTACCAAACTTATTTTTTGGATAAGTTATTCTAAATGTGCATGGTTTATATTTTTTACCCACTGCGGTATGGGAATACAAATTTATCTCACAATTGGGTGTAATAGTTGAATATTAGATGGATCTTATTTATCGAGAGCAATGGAGGGAAGTAAAGACACGTGGATTATAATTAAATATCATACTATAAATATCCATCTTAATTGAGTGATGAGTGATAGGTCCACAACATCATTAACATAAGTTAATGATGAAGGGTGGCTCCCAACAATTATTTCTTTTAAGGTTTTTGGGTTATAATCGTTAGTTGTCTCCCTTAGGTTATTAGAAAAGCACACGATATGATTCCTCTTTTATTACTGTGTTGGTGGTTTGGAAGAGCTTTGGCTGCTATATAAATATATTGGAAAAGAATGTAAATAAGGAAATCTGATAAGGACACTTAATTAGTGAAAAGTATATGTAAGACTGGAAAATTATAAAATAAATTAGAAAATTAAGTTAGCAACTAGAAATTAAGATCCTAAAACTTTAAAATTTCAAAAATAAATAAATTTAGCTAATGAAGGATAGGGAAAGGTTCTTGCAAAATCATGGGTCACTATTCCAATGCCATAAAAGCTAAAATTTATAAACACGATGTTATTTGTTATTCTAGAATAAAAGAAAAGTTTCCTTAAATCTAAGATTCACAATGTTAGGGTTAATTATATGTGTTAACTTGTTGATTGAGTCCTGATTATGTTAGAATGTGGCTTGATTTGTTTTAAGACTGGAAAGGCAAATGTTTTGAAAAATTATCCCCAAATGCAATTGAATTTTTTTGTTTAAATGCTTTTGAGAAGATGGGTTCAATGCTTTTGGAAAATTTGGTTCAAAGTTTATCCATATATACATATACATGTATATATATATACACACATACATATACATACATACATACATATATATGCTTATTAATGCTGTGATGTCCCAGAATTTTGGGCAACATTTATTTAATAATCTTTTTTAATAATCATTTAAATTGGTTTAATAATCTTCTTTTATAAATATTTAATTGGTAAATTTTATCTTTTAAAGCTAATAAAATTGTTTTCTGTTTATAATGTGTATATATATACATATTATAAATGGGAAAGCTTTGGTTTGAATTTAACAAATAAAAACATGTTTTCAAATTTAAAATATATATTTTGTAATTTGGGAAGTTATGTTTGAAGTTAATTTAAAACTTTTCAAAGGCTATTTAAAATTTAACTTAATATTTCTTAACAACAAAGATAATATTTATATTTATTTAAAAAAATATTTAGTTTATAAAATGTTTGTTTTACATTCTTTTTAAGTTTGATTGATCTATATATGATTTGTAAATGTATATGGAAGATTAAAACATAATTTATTTCGAACATTTTAAAATATATAAAACATAAGAAAAATATTTAATAAAAGGGTTTATTATGATTTATTTAAACTAAAAATGGGTTTAAATATATATAAGGTTTAAAAATACTTTCTTTTAAATACATATTATACAAATTTTAAATACATGATAAACATAATAATACAGATATTTGACATTTGTAAGACCCTTAGAACATGCAGATACATTTGTAATAATAATATGATGTTTTGTACATTTGTAAGCCAAGGAAAATTTAAATTAACAAGTGGCCACATTTGCCTCCTTTAAAATTGGTTTATAAATATGTGATTTTAAGAAGAAACCTAGTTGGTTTGTTCCAATTCAAAGTTTACAGTTTAAACATCCTTCTTTTCTTCTTTCTAAAACTGAAATCTAAAAATAATAAAAAATTAAAGCTTCAAAACAATTTCAGTTTTCAAATCTTCATCATATTGCAACCTGAATCAAAGCATGCAACAAGGTCAACATCAGTTTTTAAGCTTTTAAACCTGAGATCAAACTAGCAACCAAATCAACTCAAAAAAAATATAGTTTAGTTCAAATTCAAATTTCAACTCAACATAAACAATTCAAAGACCAAACAGTTTCCAAATCCAAATCAAAACAACTGTTCCTCTGTTCTTTGCTTTCTGTTTTCAGGTCAGTAAACAATTGTTTAAAAGTTTTTAATCTGGTTTTAACTTTTATATATATGATGAAATCTTGTGATAATGTAGTGTAAATTTTTTGCAAGAATGTTGGCCGTGAATGCATGTTTTGTAAATATGAAATGTCAGTGTATATTTGTTCTGTGTATCATCTTTGTTTAACAGGCTCCCAAATCCATATAAAAATTTATACCTACCAAACGTATTAGTTTTAGACCAAGACCTTTAAAGGAAAAAGGATTGAAACATGATAATATAAATTTTGAAAATGGTTTCAAGATTTTATATTCAGTAAATATTTCAACAATAAAGAAATACAGTGATAATCAAAATATAAGTTAAAAATCAAACAGTTTAATTCTCTGTTTGGATTATCTTATCTGATTCATTTTTGAAATTAGTGAATTTTAAAGGTAGTATCATGATTTTTAACACTGTAATTGTTGTGAAATTTGTGTTGAGTAGATTGGGCGTTTCTACCAAATTCCGACGAACGAAAAATGGTTTGATGTCGGGCTTGGGTCTGAGGGTAGGGGGGTAGCGAGGTGGTCATTGGAAAAATGGGTAGAGAAATTTTCTGATGACGTAGTGGATTGTCGGAGGTGATTTAGGGCTTGAGTTTGGTCTTTTGTCAAGTGGGTTGTTGAAGTGATCTCGACGACTATGATGCATTGGGCTCGATCACGAGGCGGGGGATCGCGGCGTGGAGTTATGGTGCTGCTCTAGGAGGAGAGCCGGGGTTTCCAGCTAACTAGATCGTCGATGGTAGGAGGATTGTCAACCAGAGTTGAATGCCAGTTTGAGTCGAAGTGCTCGATTTTGTTTTTCTTAGTTATCATCGAAGATGGATGGTCAGAACCTTCATTGAGGTCGTGGGCGACTGGAGGGTGGTCGCAACGTTGGTCGAAGGTGGTCGGGGTCACCGTGCACATGCACGAGTGCATTTTCATGCATCTGGGATTTGAAGGTTTGGGAAGAAGTGATGGGTACGGGGTTGGCTCGAAGTTTCTTCGTGTTCGACACGAAGGAGGGATGTTTGCATGTTTGATCACGAGTAGCTTGGGGTTGACTCGGAAAGGATCGAAGCTGGCATGGGTTGGTTTTTGGTGTTGTAACCTATTTTTAAATTTTTAAGTAAAGTATGTACAACGATTTTTAAAGGCAAAGTAATTTAGATAAATTCATGTTTTCAAATTTAATTAACTAAGTTTAAAAGTTTAAATGTTTTAGCTTTCAAAAGTAATGTTACTAAGTTTTAAAAAGTGTATCTAAATGAAAATGATTTCAAAGCAAAAGTAAATCTAGTTTTAAAATATATTAACTAGTTTTTAAAAGATATAAAATGGAAGATTTTAAAAGGAAGTTTCAAATATAGTATAAGTAGGAATTTAGTTTCCAAAGAAAAGTATTTAACAAATTTTATACAAGTTTCAAAATTTGAAATGTTAAAGTTAATGATTTAAATTTGTTTTAAAGGTAATTATATTAACTATGTAATTAATTACCAATGATTTTTAAGCAAATTTAATGATGTAATTAAGTAATTAATGAAGATAAGAATTTATCTTTAATTAAGGTTGTGAGTAATTAAAGATAATTAATTAGTGAAATAATTAAAAGTTAATTACTCAACGTAATTCATAATGGTTAATTATTGTTATAACCAAAGTATAATTACTTAATGAAAGTAATTAAAGAATTGTTAATGAGTGTAATTAATTGAAGGATCAATAACTAGTGATTAAGAGATAATTAATTAATGTAATTAATTTAAGATAATTGTTTTAATTAATTAAGAATAGTTAATTACTTGTTTAAGTAAGGGTAAATTAATCTAAGTAATTAAAGGTAATTAATTAAAATTAATTAAATGGAAGTAATTAAATGGATTAATTACTCAATGTAATTAATTCAATTAATGCGATTAATTCAAGTTAATTAACTACTTTAAATTAGTTATAGATAATCACTTGTAGATTGATTTAATATAATTACTTAATGTAATTAAAAAGTGTAATTACAGTGTAAGTAATTAATGGGTAATTACTGGATGTAATTAATAAAAGGCGAATTACTTAATGGAAAGTAATTGAAGGATAATTACTTAATGGAAGTAATTAAGGATTAATTACTTAGTGTAATTAATTAAAGAATTAATTAATTTTAGGAGTTAATTAATTAATGTATGTAATTAAGGATAGTTAATTACTGAATATGATTAATCAAGGTTGATTAATGAATGCGATTAATTAAAGATTGATTATTAAATTAATTAAAAGAATAATTAATTAATGAAGTAATTAGAGGATCATTAATTAATTGAAATAATTAAGGGTTGATTAATGTGATTAATTAAAGGATAATTAATTAATATAAGTGATTATAGAATAATTAATTAATGTAATTAACTGAGGGTCAATGTAATTAATTATAGTTAATTAATTAATAGTAATCAAAGGTTAATTAATAAGATTGGTTTAAGGATAATTAATTTGTGTAATTAATTTAAAGGTTAATTACTTAATGTAATTAAAGGATAATTAATCAAGGATGATTAATTAAGATGATAATTAATTAATTAGGTTATAATTAATTAATGTTAAATAAGCAGGATTTAAAAGTAATTATAATAATTATTTAATTCATTGGTGGTTACTTGAATTACTTAGGGATAGTGTGGTTGATTAATCTTGCTTATAGATGACCAAATGATATTGAATGCCTTGGATTATGTGGTATCTCTGATATGTGATATGTGTTGATATGAGATGCTTTGGTTGAATTGTGATAATGTGGATTATCTATTTGTGATAATGTGAATTATCTATCTGTGTGAATATAGATAATAAACTGGATTGTTTAAACTTAAACAACTTGGACATTAAAACGGCGTTTTGGATTTCGGTGAGACCGGGATCGGATTTTCAAATTTGGATATCCGAAAACCATATCGATCCAAATTAAACGATAGGTCGAGAAATCTCAGGTGAGTTCAGGATGAAGATTCAGAGTGTAAGGGCTATTGTCGTTTAACTCTGAGGGTGATTCCAAAATAAGTGCAGCGAAATAGTGCCTTCGGTTTCGTTCGAACCCAGAACGGACTTGTATGGATTGAATGCTTTCAGAACATCATCATTGGAGGATGATGAGAATTCTAAGATAGATGTGTTCTAAAAGGTAATCGTAGCCTCAACCTCATCAACCGAGAATGGCTAAAACATGGGAGGTGCAATAAGGCTAAGTGGGTAGCACCCAAGTAGGAAGAGATTTTCCCCTATCTGGAGGTCCCTTTTTATTCGGCTTAGTGGGTGGCTAGTTGCGAACAACTGCGGGGTTATCTTGTTCGGGATTATCCAGTGAGGGATGATTCTAGCCTTGTGTTGCAGGGGATCGGGAGGGATCCTCGGTATGGTGATCTAGGCCACGTACTGTGACGGGCGATACCCCAATAGCCCTGCCATTGTATGGAATCCAATCTCCAATAAGTGTCGTACGTTTTGAGTGTGTCCAGCTATGTTGGAACGTGAGATGTAAGCATTCCAACTATTTCTATATTTTGCTTGAAAACCTAAACACTATTATAATATCATCGGATTTCCTATCAAATGTTTTGGTTATCGTAAGGTAAATTTTTTTCCATGTTTATGTGCGGGAAGTCTTACGAGATACCTTTTGTTTTCAAAGGTTTTTCAAAGTTAAGCAACTTTGACCCGTTTACTCACACCAGACCCATGTTTGACCTGGAGTTTATTTTCTATTTTCTTAAACTCTTGGGTACTAAAATTTTTACAAGTAGCCAAGGGATTCAGGTTTGCTTTGATGAATTCTGGAGGAGATATGTAGCAGGAGGCTTCAGCGTATTTAGATATATAGTGGTTCCTCTGTGTTGATCTCTATATTGTACCTTGAGTTGTATGAAAGATAGTTTTTTTATAGCTGTCTAATTTGTGATGTATTAAGCTGTTTAACTCTTATAGATGTTGTATATGTGTAATAACTTATGTGATTAATATATTTTAATCATTCCGTTATGTGATTATGATATTGTTTAGTTCTTTCTTTTCTATCTTTCTGTTTTCTATCCCTTTCTTTCTAAATAATGATGCGTCTTTCTGTGGAATGAAAGGCGTGTCATTACAAATGCTTTTGGGTATTCTATTTTTTAAAACTATTTTGCAAGGGAGAAAAGGATATTTCTTACCGAAAATGAAAAATGTTTTAATTTTCTAGTGCTACATGCTTTACGCGGGGTGGGTCGACATGTTAATGAATGTGGATTTTACTGTCTGACAGAGGGGACAGTATACAAAATATAAATGATAACAAAGAAAATGGTTGTTTTAGCTTGGGAATGTTTATTTCCATACCTTTTTGATTGTGAAATAAAAATTGTGCTTAGGATAGTTAAGATTTAACATCCAAAAATAAACCTCGTAATGTAAATTATACTTGGAAAAGTTGAAAAAGTTTTGAGGACAGAAGAGAAGTTTCAAAGATATAATAGGGTCGGTACCCAAAAGAAGGGTGGAACTGTAAATTTTCATCCAAATTCCTTTTCCTGTATAGGGACATAGTATTAGAAAAACTGGATTTCAAATAATTGGATGTTAGAAATTATGTGCTAGGTTTTGGATGGTAGGGATTAGATGCAAAATTGGTTGAACCACTTCTACTCGTCGAAGTGTGGTTTGTGTAAAAAATGATTTTTGATTTTTGAAATTTTGCATACATATAGAACTGTCAGTATATATGTAACAACCCCTATTTTTAGGCTATTTTAAATATTTAAATTTTGGATATTTAATTATTTTATTTTATCGATAAGCTAAAGATCGATTTTCGCAGATAGACTTTTATGACTCAGGATTATTTCCTTTGATTTCAGATGGTCTGACCAAGCCAGAGTGAGTATAAGCATCGATTTATTTTGACTATTTGGTTTGGAGTTAGAAGGTCAAGTTTGGTTTGTAAATCGAGCGACTTGGAAACCTATCTTTTGAATATGTTGGAATTAGGTCTCGAAAAAAGTTCCATTGAGTTCAAAATAGTGGTATTTGGCTAGGAACGTCAACGAGCATGCGTCGATTGGACTTCGTGTGTTTAGGGTCATGAATAGTGCCAGATATTTGCCACATATAGGACCTTTGCCCCTCTCTATTTAGCTAAAACTTAATTGAAACCTTAGCCGCCGAAAATGGATACCTTCGTCCAACGAATATAGTTAATCACGACCACCAATCTAGAGGATGGTGTCAACATGAAAGAGGATCGTGGGGACAAGATGACCAAGGTGAACGGTGGGATCGACGGTTGGTGGCCATGAGTGGACGGAAATTGAGATGGACGGCAGTCGACTTTTTGGGCTAAATCTATGATGTTAGGTTGTGTTAAGCGGCATGGCGGGTGTCGAGGTTTGGGGAGGCCATGGTCAGGGTGTGACAGGGGCTGGTGGTCCATGGCGTTGGTGACGAGCGAAGTAGGTGAGACAAGTCTATGTATCGCGATTTTGGGTTTGTGACCCAGAGGCTTGGATTAGCATGAGGAATTTGGGCATGTGATTAAGGTTTAGTATAGTAATTAGTGATTAATGACTTGTAATTAAGGAGTTAATTTTATTATTTAATTCCAAATCTTATAAATGCAATAACATGTCCATGTGAGGCCTGATTCGGACGCTATCAGACGTATTGGATTCGTGGAAACTGGAGCTTGTATAATTTCAATCTAATGGAACTAGAACATTTCAGTGATAACTGGAATTTTGGTGAGTATAACTCACCATTTTGGATAAAATTAGTATGATATATAATGTAATTTTTTTTACTGTTTGTATTTGGTTGAAATTATTGGTTGATTGGTTAAAATACCCGATTTGAAAAGCAATTACCATTTAAAATTGCAACAAAGGAACATTTATAGAGAAATATGAATTTCTCGAAATTACGACCATTAATTTCCAGTTATACTCTTGTTGTTTATTTCAGTTCTAAACCTGTTATATGAATTGTTAATTGTTGAATCTTTATTTTATAGCACTATTAGTTATGACATTGTTATATGTTCATAACTTAATCCATATAGTGATAAAAATCTATAACAACATTGGTTAAGTGGTTGATGGCTATTGGTCTCAATTTAGTATTTTGAAATACTATTAATTGCCATCTAACTTGAAATTGGTATATAATTTAGAGAATGATTTGAAATCTAACCTTTGGGTATTCTAAAATATTTTTATTTAAGTAGATTTTAAACTTCTTTGTTTTATCCTAAACTTTCTATTTGTCTTTTCTAAACCATTTAGAAATGTTTTAAGTTGTTTAACTATTTCTTAATAGTGTTTTAATTTTTTTATATTTATATGTTTGAAGTTACTTATAAATATTTGAATATTGTAATTTTTTTAAAATAGTTAATATTGTTTGGAGATAATAATTGTTATTATTTATAAAAAAAATTTAGGAATTTATGATAGTTATTTATTATTAATGTTTTGGAATTAATAATTATTATTTATCAATAATGTTTTGGAAGTTAATTATTATTTATTATAATAATGTTTGAAGATGAATTATTATTGTTTTATTAACAATGTTTGAAATTGTTAACTACTATATTTATAATATTTGAAGTTGCTAATTATTATTTATTGGTAATTTTTTGCTGTTAATAGTTATTATTATGCAATAATGTTTTGAAGTAAATTATTATTATTTATTTATAATGCTTTGAAGTTATAAATTTTTACATTAAAAATGCGTTTAGCGTAAATTAGTTATTTCATTTATGATGTTCTAAAGGGAAATTAATTATGTTATTAAGGTTTTTGAAAAGTTAATTTATTATTTATTTATGATATTTAAAGTTAAATAATTTATCCGATTAATTGTATTTATAAATAACAAATTAATTTACGAAAGGGAATTGTCATTTAGTAAAAGGGTTTATAGATGTAAATGGAGTTTTGGATTTATAAAGGGATTTTAGAAAGGTTTTTATAAAGGATTTTTGTAAAGCAGTTTTACAGAAGAATAGAGTTTTATACATGATTTTGGAAATTTAGAAAAGAGATTTATACTTGGAATTAGAGATTTATAAAAGAGTTTTATAAATAGTTTTTGAGATTTATAAAAAGAGTTACATAAATGATTTTTGGAGTTGTATAAAAAGTTTTTATGCATATTGTTTATAAAATGAATTATATAAATTTGGAAGAAATCTTGAGAATTTGGAAAGTAGTTTTATAAATAATTTTAGATATTTGTAGATTGGAGATTTGTAAAGAAGTTTTATAAATAGGTTTGGGAATTTATAAAAGAGAGTTCAAATAAAATTAAAAAGAGATTTATAAAAGTAACTTTATAAGGATGATACAAGATTGGGTTTTCTAAAATAGTGTTCTTAATTTTGGTGGTGTGGACATCCATTTCATGCTTAACACCAAAGGAGTAGTGCTTAGATTTATCCTTATCTTCATTTTTTTAAAACAATATTTGTTGGAATCTTTTTGATATGATTTTGAAATAAGAAACCTTTCATAAAGTTTTGTTGTAATGACCCAGAATTTGATCACTTTAAGTATGGATATTTAAACATAATTCTAATAATTGATTAATGGATTTTATAAATAAAATAAGCTCCTTTTAAATAATAACAAATTATAGTGAAGTCATTTTTAATTTTTTTTACGAAAATATTAGTTCGAAGAAAGATTGAAAATGTGACCGGAAGTCGTTTCCCGAATTTTCGATTGTTCGTCGACTACAAGTTATCGAAAATGTCATAACACTTTTGAACGCACATATATACATTTATAATCACTTTAGACATGTTAGAATGTATACGTACATGTACATACACTTAAGAATGCATTTATATATACATACGTATATGTATGTGTGTGTGTGTGTGTATATGATAAGATTTTGTTCTAAAAATTAAAAATAAATACAAATATAAGATTCTTCTTCCAACATTTAGTACAAATGGAGATATAGTATGTTTCTTTTGACATGAAAGGGGGGAGGCAAAGGGTGGGCGGAAATGATGAGGTGGAAAGGGAAGGGGTGAGGTGGCAAAGTGTGAGAGGGGGATAAAGTACTTAGGGTATTCTGGTTAATTCACGTGTTAACATATTATAAAAGCAAAATTTCTTAATTCATTTTCATTTTTCCTCATTCTTATCTTCATTTCCAAACTTCTGAGCTCTTAAGAAAATTTTTCATGTCTTCCTAATATATTTTCAAAGTTTTAAAAGTCTTATATTTCCACTTTAGTTCCTTCCAAAGCTTCTAAAAGCATTTCTTCATCATCTACTTCACTTCCTTCCCGAAAACTAAGTCCACTTCCGCCTTATTTTGTCAAGGCCGAACCCATTTGCTTAGGGCCGAACCCTTTTGTAACCATAAACTACATAAGGATGTCAGTTTTCCAAGTTTAGTTAAAGATCTAAGGCACAGTCGAGTTATAAAAAGAGTTTGCATGAAGTTAGAAAACTTTGGTGAGTAAATTTTTAAACCTCTTCGGGAAAAATGTTTGCTTTATATAAATAGTTATTTTATAGTGTGTACATGTTGTTTATTATTTGGATTATGGCATGGTTTGGGTGTATATGTATGTGTTAGCTTGTATTTGAGCTTAGGACTTGAAATGATTGTTTAAGTGATGCATGTGGTAGAAAGATGTGATGTTTTTTATATAAATTATGGTTTTGTTTATGTATGGAATGGTATGCTTATGTTTGTATAAGCATGGATATGTCATGAATGGTTTGGAAGTTAGAGTTGCGACATGTTAAAAAGGACTTGAGATCCTTTTTGAAAATTAAATCATTTTACTTTTTAGCTTAGTAAACGTTTTTTTAATTCTAAATTAGCCAAAGTTATAATTTTTCTTATTTTACATTTTTTTAAATAAATAAGAATGGAAGTTTAAGTTTTGTGCATTAACTTAGAAAACTAATTCTAAATTAAGGCATCCATAACGATAGTCTCTATGGATGCAGTTCGAAAATAGACGATTTTCAAGCTTTTACGTTTTGTTTTAAAATTGTTTTGAAAACCATTTCAAACTCAATTAGATAATATAAAAATTAATTTACTTTTAATTTAAGAGTTCAATAATTAATTAATTTAATTTAAATAATTATTAATTAAATAATTAAGTTAAGTAATTAGGGTTTAAGAATTAATTAATTAAGTTAATCATTTGTAGTTTATTAAGAAGTTTTAATTAACGATTAATTAAATTATGGTGTAATTATTTTAATTAATTTTTTTAATCAAGTTAATTATTTATAAATTAATTATTTGATTAGTACTTATTTATTTAATTTATTATTATTTAATAAAGAGTTATTTGTTTACTTAATTATTAATTAATTAGGGTTTAATTTATAATAAATTTTTATTAAATAAAGTCTATTTATTTATTCATTTATTTTTAACTAATTAAGATCAAAATATTATTCAATTAGATTTTAATTATTTAATTAATATTCGATTAATAAAGGGTAATTTTTAGTAATTAATTATGACTCAACTAAGATAATGAAGGTTTTTATTTTGATTTAAGTATAATTAGTTAAGGATAAATTAAGCTTTAATTTATGATTGAATGATGAGTTATTTATTATTTTAATTATTTTAAACTCCAACGGTTCGTTATTTTAAATTTACCTTCTTCTCTCAGTGAATTGTTTTAAAACAAAGGATCTCTTGTTCATGCTATTAAGTGCCAAATGAATTAAAGTGGTTGTAATAAAACGGTGACACGTTTTATTGAAAGTAAGTCAACTTATACTTATCACAAATACCGCAGTTGGAAATGTGATGAATACATGGGGTTAATTTCGATAAGTGGGTCATGATAATCTAAGCATATGGAACGTATGTCCATATGTAAATCTTTACACCTCGATAGTGGGGTAGTCCACTATAAACAACTTGACCCTTTAAAACTATCGAGCTTTGGTTTGGAGAGATCGGGATCGGATATTAATCCAAAAACCACTTCGAACTAATGTAAACATTCGAATTTGAAATAGCAAAGGCGAGGTCCAAGATGAAGATTGTGAAGTGCCTTCGGTTAGTTCATCTCTAATACGACTTATGTGGATGAGTGCTCACACTGTGTCAACATATGGAAGGCAATGTTAGCATTCTAAATAATGCTATAACAAAGGTAAATGTAGCCTCAGGCCTCATCAACCGAGAATGATTAAAACAGGGGAGATACAACAAGGCTAAGTGGGTCGCTCCTATTAGAGTAAGGTTATCCCTATCTAGAGTCTCTACTATTAATTCATGTATGCTTCGGTACGGTTGCAGATCCAATCGAGGGGGTGATCTTATTCAGTACTATCCAGCAAGGGGTAGGCTAGTCTTGTGTTGGTAGAGGATCCAGGCGAGGCCCTCGGTGTTATTTTATCTAGAGATGCACCATGATAGGCGGTACACCAGCAGCCTAGTCATTGTATGGAATCCATTCTCCAATAAGTGTCGTACATTTTTAGTTGTACCTAAAAATGTTGAAATATGATATGTAAGCATTTCAGATATGTTCTATTTTACTTGGAAACCCCATACATTATCATAATTGCTATATAAAGTGTTTTGGTTATCGTAAGGTAAAAGCTCATTTGTGTTTATATGTGGCGTGGTCTTATGAGATACTTTTGATTTTCAAACTATTTTTAAAATTAAGAATTAAGTTGTTTGAGTTTACTCACACCGGGCTCATGTCTGATCTGGTGTTTTATTTTCTTTTCCTAAAACTCTTGGGTACTTAGATTTGTATGAGTAGCCAAGTGATCCAGGTTTCTTGCGGAAGCATTTTGAAGGAGCTGGAGCAGGTGGCTTCACTGTAGCTAATTATATTTATTTATGCTGTTTTTATGTATGATCTATGTAGTTTGTGATGGAGAGGTAGTCATAACTATCCAATAGAAGTTGTAAGGAAATTATTATGATGTATTATTATTATTATGGAAGTGGCAATGTAATATCCCATGTTATATATTATATGTTGTTCTGATTCATGGTAAGATTCTGTTATTGTGTAGTTTCTACTTATCTTTCATTTTCTTCTACCCTTAACGGCTCGTCTTTCGGTGCAAGAAAGGCGGTCATTACATTTTGTGAATAAATTTATATCGTTGAGATAAGTATATGAATACATTTTCTATGTAGGGAAAGTCTAGTGTTTTGTGTATATACTTATACCATTGAAATAAGTATATGAATATTTTTCCAAGTATTTAAAGCAGTATAAAGGGTTTTTTGAATATATATTTTTAAAATATTTTTATACAAGTATTTACAAAATGATTTTAATTAATGAAAGTATTAAATTAAAGAGGTTAGTAGTTGCTTATGTACTTAACCAATGTCAGTTTCCCTATGGAAATAAATCCCTTATTTTGTTGTCGTTTTTATTTGATAGTTAAATAACCGACTATAAAATTTGGCAAGTTTTAAACTTTCGTTATCGGTTCGGAGATCAGGATTAGATATGTTATCCAAAAACCACTTCGAAGCGGTATAAACGTTTAAATGGTAGGCATCTCAATGATGATAGTTTCGAAGACGGAGTTCTTTGAAGTGCAAAGGCTACTTGCTACTAAGCCTAAGGGTGATTCCAAAATGAATGTAGTAGAAGTAGTGCCTTTGTTTTCCTTCAGACCCAGAGAAAACATGTTTGGATGAACGTTGACGTTGTATTGTTCCCAAGAGAGCAATGTTAGCATTCTAAGTGGGAGTTATTAAGAAAAAAGGTAAAAACATTGCCTTAAGCCTCATAGCACGGGAAATGGCTAAAACATGGTAGATGCAATATGGCTATGTGGGTTGCTCCCATATGGGTGTCTTATGACCTTTCTAGATCATTATATTATGGATTTGATTGTGCATGAGAGCTTTAGATTGAGGTTGAAAAACAACCGAGGTGATGACATATTCGGTATTATCCAGTAAGGGGTAGGCCAGTCCTATATCGATAGAGGGGGAAATGTATTTGTAGCTCTTGGTACATTTCATCTAGAGATGTACTGAATGGAAAGTAGTATCCTACCTTGCCATTGTTGGAATCCATTATGCAATACGTGCTTTATGGAATTAGTTGTGCCCAACTATTTTGAATGTGAGATGAAAGCATTTCAACTATTTATATATTTATTTTAAACCATAGAAATTAATATAATAAATTTGAAGATTTCTTATAGAAATGTTTTGGTTATCGTAATGTAAAAGCTCATTTGTATCTATGTACGACATAGTCTTACGAGATACCTTTATTTTCGAAAGAATTTTATAACATTAAAATTCTACCGAGGTGTGTTTCCCATGCTGGTTTACCAGACTGATCTAGGTGTTATTTTTCATATACTGCTTGGGCCAGACCGAGCATATTTTCAGATCTAGTTTGGATGCCATGGAGTTTCAAGAGATGAATTGGATGTCCAAGACATATCTCTCGTATATTCTTTATTTTCACTGCATTGTCTAGTTTTTGTATTTACCAACAATTATAAGGACATGTTATTATAACTATATAGGCCAAGGATGAATTAGTACTTTGATTGATGTTTTGATCGATTTTGAAATGTATTCTGATCGAGATTTAGGATGCCGCGTTATCGAGGGGTTTCTAAACACTTAAAACAAGGCACACCGACACAACTTTATTTTTGAAAATTGGTAAAGGAAATAATTTTACCAACATTTTATATTTTGTATACAAACGAATAATTTTCATAAAATAAGTATAGTTATTAATGATGTGTTTGTTTGTTGGGAAATGATAATATTTAATTATTATCAATTATAGTTTGATTAGTCATGCTCACCCGATTAGAAGCACTAGCCATTTTTATCAATTGAGTAGTTGTGCCTGACCAGTTTATGAGCGTTGACTATTGTATTTACTTAGAAGCGGTTTTATCCTTTTCACTGCATGGGTTGGGTAGATAGTAATTACCATGAACGTTAAATCGAACATATTGTGAATTTAATTTCACAATCTGACTACTAAGCGTTCGATGATGATGTTGGGTTAAAATTTAACTTTAATAAAATTTGTTTATTATAATATAAATAAAGATATCTAGTTGTGAAATGATTTACATAAGAAAGTGAAAAATTATAAATCTAATTTATAAATGTATTTTATAAATAAAAAGGATTTAAGCTGAGAATTTAAGAATCTAAATCCCAATGTTTTCGAAAATGGCTTTTAAAAGATTTGGAAGAAATAATATTTGTATTATTTTGGAAGTATGTTGACTAGAAATATTTTAAGAGATTCAAAGGGATAAAAAGCACTGAACTCATTTTGGTCTTTGGAAAATAGTTCTGATGATGACTGCGGCATCATCAGCGTTCATTTTCGAGTTTCTAAGTGGGAAGTTGCTACCATAGAAATTTGTTTAGAGTTGTTTTGGCGAATGGGTCATGAATCACCCAAAGAAATTATGTGATATATAAAATGATATATATATATATATTCTTGTTGTTGTTCCAAAATAATTTGCAATAAAATCCAGCTATTTAATTATGAAATTTTCAATTACGTTATTATATGGATGCATGTGTCTTATGCATTAGGGTAGTTTGGTTTTGCATCTCATTTTGATATGTTGTTTAGTAGTTTATTTAATTATTTAAATGAAATAGAATTTTTGATGATTTTAGACGGTCGGAACTTCCAAAATTGATATAGAGATTGATGTTAAGTGTTTTTGTTAGAACATAGAAGTTGAGTTTTTGAAACTCTTATGTTATGAAGATGATAAAATATAAAACAAGTTCTAAAATTTGTTGAACATTCTGGTTAAATAAAAAAAATTGATATTGTGTACATATACTCTTAGAATGTAGAAGAGCGTTATATGAATATATAAATTTAAGTTTTAAAGCATTCATAAACATAAGTTGTGTTTTATAAGGTGTTTATAAACATAAGTCATGAAATATTTATACACTTAAGTAATGTTTTATGAAATGGTTCATAAATGAATTTAGTGTGAAAAGTCATGTTTAATGAAATTGAATGTGATTTAAATTAAAAAGGAAATGGGTGCGGTTAAGAAACCAATTAGAATAAACACATAGGATGTATGTATACCATTTTATTCCTATGAGGATCTTTGATCCATACTCGGGAACATGATTTCGAGATGATTTACATCGGTCCAAACAAGGATTTTTTACTCGATTCTTGATGGCAAACACATGATATGGATTTTTGATATGATTTTATCATAGTATATTGCTATGCAAGGAGAAAAATGGTTTCTAATTAAGGAACTGGATCGAAATCCGCACTTGAAAAGTCGAGTGTGCGATACTAGTTCGAAAGTGAAATTGCAGGATCGAGCAAGTGATCAAATTTGATATTGTGTATGGATGTGTAACACCCCTAATTTTTGATAACATTATCTAAGAGATTTAATTAGATAAATTAAATAGAATAATGTAAATTGTGTTAAGGGGGTAGAGATCTGAATAAATATAATTAAGGCCGTGCGTAATAAAATAATTAAATGGGCTTAAGAATGAGCTATAAACTAATTAAATTACATAAGGTTATATTAGGTATTTTTCGCACATAACCCTTACCCTATATATTTTCGTTCCTACCATTTCATTTCCCATTCATGTCATTTTGAAAATAAAACGCAAACGTTAAGGGGAGCCGGCCATAATCAAGAGAAGAGAAATTAAAGTAAAGCGAGGGATTCAAGCTTAGGGGAAAGTAATCTCAATCCAATCTCCTTATCTTAGTCAAGGTGAATAATAATTCTATCTCTATTTTTTTATAATCATATGTTTTTGAATTTAAGTGTAAATTTGTTTTTATGATGATTTGGATGATGATATGCTTGAATCACAATTTATTTGATTTAAAAAAGGATGTTTAATCATGATTTCTCACGGTTTTAGGGAGAAACTGATTTATGTTGATGTTTAAATGCCATGGAATAATTTTATGTTATGTAAAACATGTTTTTGGATTTGGGTGTTAATTTTGATAATTTTCCAAGTTATGGAAAGATTATTATGAATTTTCTAAGGAAAATATGATTATTTGGGTTTATAAATTTATTTGGAAAATATATTGAGAATTTGGGTTTGAAATTTTGATATGTTAGATAATATGACTAAAGTGAATTTTCTGAAATATTTAGGGATTTTTTCTGAATGATTTGCTTTGCAAATTAAATTATTTTAGAAGAAGGACTTCTTTGCAATATTGATTTTGTTTAATGGAAGGGCTTATTTGTTAACTTAACCATGGTTTAGATTTGAAATTAGTGGCAGTTATTTTAGTAAAGAATTTGAAAAGTTAAGGCAACCAATCTTGTGTTTACACGTGGCAAGTTAGTTAGAAAAGGGATTGCTTTAATTAGTATTAAACCAGGCTTACCTGAAAATGTTGGTTCCGCCTTCTTTAGAAGTACCTTTTGACTCAAAGCTTTCGCTTTCAACCTAGCTGAAACCTACTAAGATGAAACCAATACACAAGGTATCACATAGATGGTACGTAGTGGATTGGAGAAAGGCGGAAGGCTAGGTGTCGAAAGCATGGCTTTCGATGGGGTCGATACCTTTTATTTGTTTGAAAAGGAGAAGCGCCTGCCTTTGTTTTATTTTAGCCTTCGAAGGAGTCGAAGCATATGTTTTCGAAAGAGGTTTTTTAAGTATTTTCGAAGGGGTTGCTACCAACTTATGTTTTAAAGAGTAAGTTTTCAAAGGAGTTTCCTTACTTGTAAAATAAAGCTTTCTAAAGAAGGGGTTCCAACCAGTCGAAGCCTTGCTGCCGTTCATTAGCCTTTCGATCGTGCTGAAGTCATCTATACTTTCGAAAGGTAGCGTTTTTTTAAAGATGTTTTAAGTCACTTCCTAAATGTTTTTGGAAGGGTCCAAGGGTTCCAAAGGCAATGGCTTTGAAAGGGGTTTCAACATTATCCTTCAATGTTTTGTTTAAATAGTTTGAAGCTTACGAAAGAGATGGTGCCGACGCCATTTTGTTTTTCCAAATATTTTTATATGATAAAGGATGGTTTCGAAAGAGATACTTTTGTCTATATTCACTTTGATCCAAATAGTATTTTAAGTATAATCCTAATGGTTTCGAAAGGGAGGCTTTCAATGATTTTGGAAGGGTTACTTCCAATGGTTTCGAAAGGGGGACTTTCAATGATTTCAAAAGGGTTACTTCCAAAGAGTTTCGAAAGGGGTACTTTCAATGGTTTTGAAGCTATGCTTTTAAGTGTTATTAAGTAATACTTTATTACATTCAAAAGGTTTCGAAAGAGATGTTTTAAAGTGTTTCTAAAGGAAGGGGACAAATGGTTTGAAAGGAGATTTATATGCTTTCGAAGGAGGTTGTAACATCCCGCCTTTTCGCACGATTTAAACCGACACACATACCGATTCAAACCATACGGAAGGGCGGATTTGTTATTGGGTAAATAAGAAAAAAACAGAGAAGAAAAAAAACAAATAGAATCTCACAGCGGAAGGATAAAATATAATAAGAAAATATACAGTTTATAAAAACTGTTTACAAACATTTATATAATACATATCAGAGTTACACATACTAATAACAATGCAGCGGAACAGTGTGAGTGTAGTGCAATACTATGAATAATAATAATACAAATTCTTCATCTTCGTCCTCCAAAGCTAAAGTCTTCGATCCTGAAACGCTCGGACTGACCCGAGCGAATTTGAAAAGACAAAAACACTCGAGTCAGAACTAAAAGATCTTATGTGAGTTAAATTAACAGAAATAAATATGAGTGCAATAACTCAAAAGATGTTCGGGATTTACATCTCCTAAGGATCCGTTAAACTATTTACTATGTAGTATATTGCGCTATTATATTAGTGTCTATAGTAAAATAAACATACTTTTAAATAGCATTAAGGCTTTACATTTTCCACCTTAACACGTAATAGTCCCAGTAGTCCATCCAATATCATAGTCCCTCCTGATCGGGAAGCCACCAGAGGATACCACACGGGCTACGGGAGAAATCCAAACTCGTACAAGGCGCGATAGGGTAGGTGACACGGCACAACTAGGCAATGCCAGGGTAGATATACCAATTACGCTTCCGGGTCGATGGTAACGCGTAGCCGCAGCTACCGCCCACCTCGAACAAACTCCCCAAAATCAAAATAGAAGTGGCCACTGAATCAATCCAAAGTCAAAGTATAATATCGAAGAGGAGTGTCCGATCAGAGGAATGACCTCATTAACCCGTCAATCGCTCCTGTTTTAGCCACCTTATGCCAACTCACGGGAGTTGGGTCCACGTATTTACCTTACAGGAAACGTCGCCACCAACCTACTTCATTCTGGAATCTCCACCGCGTACACGGTTAGTCAAAGTGGTTTTCGGTATCGACAGAGAGTATGTCCATATCCGATCCCGGTCTCTTTGCCAACCCATCGTTATTATAACACCGCGGTCATTTAAAAGTAGTTTATACTTTAAAACCAGAATAAATTTTCCATTTCAAAACTATGAATTCGATATCAATTTAAAAACCCAAAATAATATGATATCATTTTATCTCAAATATAACTCTTTTTCCAAAATCATACCGGTTTAAAATATAAATATATCTGGAAACCAAACATTTGAATTATATTTTCAAAACATAATATTTCGGAATTCATACTTTTAAAACCATACTTCTAAAACTTGAATGGTTTGGATATTCAACAGTATATAAAATAAATGGTTTACTTCTAAGGTTACTTTGTAAAGAAATTATTTCCAGGGCTTTACAAATATACTTCTTTATTTAAAGTCTACCAAATTTAAATATCACTTTCAAGTTCCAAAACCACTTCAATTTCTATTTATATATATATATATATCCATTTGGAGTATTAATATTTCAAAACTAAAGTTGGAATTTATTCTTTCAACAAATTAAATGTTCTATTATTTAGTTTTGAATATTTACATAAAATCTATAAATAAAACTCCAATTTCTAGAAATTAACTATTTTCTTAAATTTAAATTATACTAAAATATTCTATTTAAGTAAATCTTGGAAAATCCATTTATAAATATCATACCTTAAAATTTCCAAATTTAAACATATAAGATAAATCACCAAATTCCATTTTCTCAAATTTTTATCATTTTATTCAACAGGTTTATACACAGCTTAAATTTAAAATTTTAACTTCATATGTGTATATCTCGAAGAAAAATATTTTATAAAATATCAAAATTAAATTTTATAAACCGTATCCCATCCAAACCATAGAAATCACTTTTAAAATAATTTATATATAGACCACGGTACCTGTATATAATTTTCTGTCCTATGGTCAAGTGATACGGATATTTATCATTTCAATCCGCAATTTAAAAATAAAATTTTGCGGTTGTATATCATTTCAAACCACAATCCCAAATGAAATGAAAAATGCATGATAACTTGCAATTTAATGATATCAAATAAACATCCATTCATCAACATCATCCATTGTCCAAATCACAATCATCCATCAATATCAATCAAAATCAATATATATATGAGATTATATAGCAGGTAATAACTGTCAATTATATTCAAATTAAATTTAACAACTATTAATCTAATATTTTATATTCAGTAATAATTTATATAACTGTTAACTAGCAGTTTATATGCAAACAAATAAATTATAACTGTAAATAAATACGCAATAAATAAATTAAATTAACAGTTAAATTTAATAAATGCAATTCAACAGATATGAATGAAATAAACATGCCAAATACTCATAAATAAATTTCTATTCATTTCTAAAATTAATTTAACAAACATAAAAACTTTTAGAAGTTGTGAGTGGGTTAAAACACTCACCTTTTTTGAACGGTCTCTAAATCTGTCCAAACCAGCGTCAAAAAAATCTGGAATTTAATTACGATCCTAAAAAAAAAATCGCGCATGAAACGGAGTTCGTATGTGGAAGTTAAATGTATTAACGCATTTGAAAAATCAAAATTAAATTAAATTCAAACAAAAATAAATTAAACGAAAATGAAATACCGTGCCACATCCGCTCTTCCCACGTGAAAAATGCGTATGCTTCTTCTTGATTTTCAAGCTTTGTTCCATAATTTTTCTTTTATTTCGATTTACTTTAATTTTACTCCTTATTATATGAATGTATGTATTTTTAAAAGGTTTAGAAAAGAAAAAAAAATATTTGAAAAAGAAGATTTGAAAAAGAAAAGGATTAAAATAAGAACTGAAAATGGAAGAGAAGATCTAGATTTGAAAAGAAAGAAGAAGTATGAAATAGAAGAAAACTTGAAGAAGAATATTTGAAGAGGAAGGAAAAAATTAGAATGAGATATAATAAGGAGATTTGAAGAAGAAAAGAAGGAGAAGGAGATTTGAATGGAGGCTAGGGTTTCATTTGCATCATTTCGTATTTATAAGGTTAGAGTTAGGTTTAGGGACAAATAGATTTGAAAGGAGAGGCTGCTATTAATTAGAAATAAAGTGAATATGAACACTTGGTGTTGAAATATAGCAAATATGAACAGTCCTTTTTTTTTTTAAAGTAGCAGGTATTAAAAAGAGGTATTTATTAATTAGAAAGAAAATGAATATGGAGGGACAAAAATAAATGACACGTTTCGTTAGTTTGATTCTAAATTAATTAAGTGCTAGATACAGAAAAATTTGAATACATCATATATATATATTCATACTTTAACTGTGTGACAAAATTGCTAAGCATACATCAAGTACGATTAATTGGTGACAATATATAGGAATAATCAATAATAAATGTGGATGCAATCACATAAGGATCTAATAGGGAAGGTGATAAAAAGTAACGACGTTGATTAATTCCACTTTCCCACTTTAGCCAATCCAATTACAAAATTTAAAATTTTATAAAATTTCTCTCCTTTGATTTCTTAAACAATTTTAATAACTAACAACAAGTTCTATGTTAATTCAATCATTAATCATTTCGCCAATTACCAAATTAAATTTCAATTATTCGCAATAAATCAAATTATAAATTTTTCATTCCAATAAATAAAATAAATCTTGATTTTTTTTCTTCTTCCATCCTTATTAATTCCACAACTTGTTCAATTTGAAAATCATTATCATATTTTCCAAATGTTACCTTAATTTAACACTTATGTAACGTATTATTAGATTCGTTGCAAGATTTCAATTTCAATCCCCATTTCTTAATATACTCAAATTCTGGACATTTTTATTTCCTTACCCATAAGTGTAACATTTATTGCCAATTCCATCCAAATTTAACAGGTAACCCTTAACAATGTTTTCAATCCAAAGGTTATACTTAAGTTTACGTTGTATTCTACAACTTATCATATTATGAAGAAAGTTCACATTATTCCCCAATATTACCTTAATTCATATTAACTTAACATTAAATTTACTCTTCATTCTATTATTAACCTATTAGTATTAAATAGATGAAATTAACATTGGTTTTACACCCTATTACGTAGATATCCTTAAATTTTATCTAAGTTTATATTTACATAATATTCCAACATTAAATTTCATCTAATTTTTTTTTCTTCCTTTTTATTTTAATTAAATCCAATTTCCCTAAAGTTACATTCAAACAAGTAAATTTTGATTTCCAATCAATCATTATACTATAACATTCTTAACATTTTTTCATTACACTACTAAATTCTACCTTGATAAGTTTACGCTTCTATTGCTTTACTTTCACACTTCCGTTAAAATATAAATTAATTCTAAAGTAACGTTTATTGTTGACCCCGCCATTTTAATTACTCATATTTAGATGAACGTTATTTCAAATAAGTTCATTGACTCATTTAAATTAGGTAGTTTATAGTAGTTGTTATCCCACCCTTACAATTATTTCCTACTAACGTGCTACCAACTCTTTTAATTAAAATTTGAATTCCAAACCTTATTTAATATACTAAGTAAGATAAATAACATATATAGATTGCTACCAACTTTCCTTTTCTTGCATCTATGTGTTTATTACTTGACACACCAGTAAATATTACATATACACAAAATTCCGTTATCACTTGCCTAACAAGGTTATTATCACTTAAGATCTCACTGCGTCCACATTTTCACATTTTCATTTCCTAGTTTCTTTACTTTATTCTACATAATTTATTACAAATGGGATTTTCTTTGGTTTACATCTTATTTGTATTTAACATTTCTCAATCACCAATTCATTTCACTTTAACTGCGGTAAATTGGCGGATAAATTGAATTTGATTCCCAAAATCTAAATTAACAAGAAACAAGGGTAGGTAACATACAATAGTCATTACTCCAAATTCTAGTCACCTAAATAGTCTTTTATTCCTTGCAAATAAATGTTACTATTTATTTTCATAGTACAAATCTCAATGATTATTCCATTTTATATTTGCTTAGGCCATTTATAGTCCACTATACATATCTACATAAATGGGTAATTTATTCAATTCATTAAGTGTCAATTCTATTAAGCCCTGTTTATATCTTATGCATTCTTCTATTACTTTACAAAAGGGAATAACTTTTAAACTCATACACTTAATAACAAAACCGTTATAAATCCAATAAACTTCCAAATCCAAGTTTGTACACATTTTACACAACTATTATGATTTCTCACAAACGTTGAATTTATTAAATGACCATTTATTATAATTTAATTCCCTTAATTGAATCAAATGCTTATTATTATATATATTCTTTTCATTCTACCATTCCTTCCCATTTTATATTCATTAACGTATTTACACATCTCTATCTTTCAAATATAAAATAACCAAACTGATTACAAACACTGTTTCTATCAATTTTCATAAGTTTGTTCAAAACTATACTTTTGTTTACATAAAATAAATTTTATGTTTCTATTAGTTTTCTTTTCCTTTCACTACAGGCATAAATTATTACTATCTACACTAATTACATCTTTGTATTAATGAACACCATTTAAGTTAATATTTATACTAACATTCACAAATTCAACATTTATTTGTTTCTTCAAAATTACTTTAAATCAAGTTGTGAAAATTTACATTATCCACATCTATTATCATAAAATTTTATAGTTACACTAAATTGCAACCACTATACCAAATTTCTACATTTATTCTTAACCAAATTAGAAATTATATTAATTCATTTTATTAAATATCATAAATTTAACGGGTCGTTACAATCTCCCCCACTCAAAACTTTTCGTCCCCGAAAAGGAAAAAGAAGGGAGGAGGAAGATTTACAGTGCATCATATTTCAAATATTAACTTATAAACAATATTTTACTGGATTAATTTCCTTTAATGAAATATACTTGTTTTATAATCATTATATCCTTTAATACTTGAATTATTAAAGTTGGGAAAATACTTTCACAAAATTCTAAGTCCAAAATTTCCTGAAAATTTTGGCAAAGTCTCCTTTGTACGGAGGGACTCTGGAGAAAATATAATATCCAAATATACAAATATATTACACATATTATCCAAATAAAATATCCCAACACGGGAAAATATATAAAATAGCGCTTTATACGTAATCCGGAAACGTACCTATTTGTCGGGCAATACGCTTATTATTACGGAACCAAAAGCAGTAGCAGTTGCTTCCATAACCTGTATTTTCTTATAAGCCTAAAAGGTTAAATATTTATTTTAAAATGAACTATTCTAGTGGATTCAACCATTCATATCCAATCAAATGCAACTACCATACATTTTAACAAACAGCACACACCGCAAACAAAATCATTCAATCAAACAAACAATTAGTTGTTAGGTTCAAATTCCGAAATTGTATGAAATGTAAAATAACTATCAAGTGCATCCTTTACTCAACAGTCTTAGATGGAACAAAGATAGATTATTTCTCCGTCCAACAACTTCAAAATTCCTTACCCAACAACCATACATCAACCAAACAATTCAAATCAACACCAAAATAGCTTATTATACATTTATTTCATACTTCAGTGGTTTGATTTTCTTCCCTTCATTTATGAGGGATTTCTTTGTTCTTACAAGTTTTATTTTCCAATTATCCCAAAATTCCTTATATTTGTATTTCCTTTTATTACTTAAGTTTCCTTTTATTACCTAAGTTTATAAAATAAATTCTCATTAATAACAACAAATATTTTGAATATCTTCATTTCCTTACTCTTCACTTGTAAGATTTCCCTTAAATTCTTAATCTGCTAACATTCATTCTTATAAGTGGAAGTTTTTATTTATCCATTAACTATGAATTGCAGTCATTTAATTTTTCCTACTTTCCATTATATTAGAATAGGGAAGATTAAAACATACTTAAGTCAATAATCATACAATCAATTCTTATTTTGAATTTCATTTTATATACTTAGGTTCATATCATCTATTAATAATTCTTAACCCTTTTTCAGTAAAATTTCAATTATAACCTAAGTTTATACCATTAAATTCTTATTATAACAGTAATTTATTGAATACTTCATTTTTCCTAAATTCCTACTTGTAAAATATTCAATTCCAGTTTCTCATTTAACACTTCAACTTTTATATTTGGGTAAGTTATTTATGTTAAGGAAATTGCAATTGAACTTATACAAGTTTAATCTCCATTCTTTTAATTAAATTTAATGTTTATCCATATTACTCTTTGTCTCATATGTATGCAAATTCCTCTTTATAGCTTTGCAATTATTCTCTTATTTCAATTAGAGGTTTCAATTCATTTATTACTTAACTTTTATTTCACTACAATTTAACAATTGATTAATTAATGGAGAATTTTAGAATTGGATTCCGGGTCAGATTTCAATTTATTTCAAAATAATAGATAAATAAGTTCTTACAACTCAAAATCTCTAATTATAGTTAGAACAATAAAAGAAATTTTTTTTTAGAAAATTTCATAATAAATCTGCAGTAGAATTTACTACAGTGGCCTTTCCCCTTCGAAACTCGAAATGAAAGTCGATGATGCGGCCGTCATCACCGAATTTATTTTCCAGCGACAGAGAGGAAATTACAGAATTTAATTCTTTTCCAAAATCTTCTTTAAAACAATTCTTCCAATTTATACGAAATATTTATATAAGAAAATACTTATAAACCAAACCATTATTTTTCATAAATTCTTTGAAAGTAGATTTTCAAAATCCCGGACTTAAGTTCTAAAATCTCCAATTTGATTTATTATAATTTCAACTTAGCTTCAATTATTTTAAATATTTTATTACCTAACACCCAATCTATAGCAACCAAAATATATATCTCTATAAATTTTTTTTTTATTTATAGAAAATATAATAGGCAAAATTATTTCATTCACCTATATTAAAAACAAACATTATGTCGGTCTGTCCTATTAAGTGTTTAAAAATCCCTATTGATGACACAGCGTCCCATGCATCAACCGGAATTTATAAATACAAAGCGGAACAGATTAACACAATATCAAAATCTTTTTTATAAAACTAACAAATACGCTCTCTCATATATATACTCTCAGCGACTCCCATAGGGTATTACTGCCCTATTAACAAAGAGTCAGACCCCCCAAAGCCAAGGTTTATCTCTAAACCAAAGCTCTGATACCAACTGTAACATCCCGCCTTTTCGCACGATTTAAACTGACACACATGCCGATTCAAACCATACGGAAGGGCGGATTTGTTATGGGGTAAATAAGAAAAAAAAAACAGAGAAGAAAAAAAACAAATAGAATCTCACAGCGGAAGGATAAAATATAATAAGAAAATATACAGTTTATAAAAACTGTTTACAAACATTTATATAATACATATCAGAGTTACACATACCAATAACAATGCAGCGGAACAATGTGAGTGTAGTGCAATACTATGAATAATAATAATACAAATTCTTCGTCTTCGTCCTCCAAAGCTAAAGTCTTCGATCCTGAAACGCTCGGACTGACCTGAGCGAAATTGAAAAGACAAAAACACTCGAGTCAGAACTAAAAGATCTTATGTGAGTTAAATTAACAGAAATAAATATGAGTGCAATAACTCAAAAGATGTTCGGGATTTACATCTCCTAAGGATCCGTTAAACTATTTACTATGTAGTATATTGCGCTATTAAAATAGTGTCTATAGTAAAATAAACATACTTTTAAATAGCATTAAGGCTTTACATTTTCCACCTTAACACGTAATAGTCCCAGTAGTCCATCCAATATCATAGTCCCTCCTGATCGGGAAGCCACCAGAGGATACCACACGGGCTACGGGAGAAATCTAAACTCGTACAAGGCGCGATAGGGTAGGTGACACGGCACAACTAGGCAATGCCAGGGTAGATATACCAATTACGCTTCCGGGTCGATGGTAACGCGTAGCCGCAGCTACCGCCCACCTCGAACAAACTCCCCAAAATCAAAATAGAAGTGGCCACTGAATCAATCCAAAGTCAAAGTATAATATCGAAGAGGAGTGTCCGATCAGAGGAATGACCTCATTAACCCGTCAATCGCTCCTGTTTTAGCCACCTTATGCCAACTCACGGGAGTTGGGTCCACGTATTTACCTTACAGGAAACGTCGCCACCAACCTACTTCATTCTGGAATCTCCACCGCGTACACGGTTAGTCAAAGTGGTTTTCGGTATCGGCAGAGAGTATGTCCATATCCGATCCCGGTCTCTTTGCCAACCTATCGTTATTATAACACCGCGGTCATTTAAAAGTAGTTTATACTTTAAAACCAGAATAAATTTTCCATTTCAAAACTATGAATTCGATATCAATTTAAAAACCCAAAATAATATGATATCATTTTATCTCAAATATAACTCTTTTTCCAAAATCATACCGGTTTAAAATATAAATATCTGGAAACCAAACATTTGAATTATATTTTCAAAACGTAATATTTCGGAATTCATACTTTTAAAACCATACTTCTAAAACTTGAATGGTTTGGATATTCAACAGTATATAAAATAAATGGTTTACTTCTAAGGTTACTTTGTAAAGAAATTATTTCCAGGGCTTTACAAATATACTTCTTTATTTAAAGTCTACCAAATTTAAATATCACTTTCAAGTTCCAAAACCACTTCAATTTCTATTTATATATATATATATATATATATATATATATATCCATTTGGAGTATTAATATTTCAAAACTAAAGTTGGAATTTATTCTTTCAACAAATTAAATGTTCTATTATTTAGTTTTGAATATTTACATAAAATCTATAAATAAAACTCCAATTTCTAGAAATTAACTATTTTCTTAAATTTAAATTATACTAAAATATTCTATTTAAGTAAATCTTGGAAAATCCATTTATAAATATCATACCTTAAAATTTCCAAATTTAAACATATAAGATAAATCACCAAATTCCATTTTCTCAAATTTTTATCATTTTATTCAACAGGTTTATACACAGCTTAAATTTAAAATTTTAACTTCATATGTGTATATCTCGAAGAAAAATATTTTATAAAATATCAAAATTAAATTTTATAAACCGTATCCCATCCAAACCATAGAAATCACTTTTAAAATAATTTATATATAGACCACGGTGCCTGTATATAATTTTCTATCCTATGGTCAAGTGATACGGATATTTATCATTTCAATCCGCAATTTAAAAATAAAATTTTGCGGTTGTATATCATTTCAAACCACAATCCCGAATGAAATGAAAAATGCATGATAACTTGCAATTTAATGATATCAAATAAACATCCATTCATCAACATCATCCATTGTCCAAATCACAATCATCCATCAATATCAATCAAAATCAATATATATATGAGATTATATAGCAGGTAATAACTGTCAATTATATTCAAATTAAATTTAACAACTATTAATCTAACATTTTATATTCAGTAATAATTTATATAACTGTTAACTAGCAGTTTATATGCAAACAAATAAATTATAACTGTAAATAAATACGCAATAAATAAATTAAATTAACAGTTAAATTTAATAAATGCAATTCAACAGATATGAATGAAATAAACATGCCAAATACTCATAAATAAATTTCTATTCATTTCTAAAATTAATTTAACAAACATAAAAACTTTTAGAAGTTGTGAGTGGGTTAAAACACTCACCTTTTTTGAATTTAAATTGGATTTAGATCCAATTTAAACCCAAAAATTCGACGGTCTCCAAATCTGTCCAAACCAGCGTCAAAAAAATCTGGAATTTAATTACGATCCTAAAAAAAAAATCGCGCATGAAACGGAGTTCGTATGTGGAAGTTAAATGTATTAACGCATTTGAAAAATCAAAATTAAATTAAATTCAAACAAAAATAAATTAAACGAAAATGAAATACCGTGCCACATCCGCTCTTCCCACGTGAAAAATGCGTATGCTTCTTCTTGATTTTCAAGCTTTGTTCCATAATTTTTCTTTTATTTCGATTTACTTTAATTTTCCTCCTTATTATATGAATGTATGTATTTTTAAAAGGTTTGGAAAAGAAAAAAAAATATTTGAAAAAGAAGATTTGAAAAAGAAAAGGATTAAAATAAGAACTGAAAATGGAAGAGAAGATCTAGATTTGAAAAGAAAGAAGAAGTATGAAATAGAAGAAAATTTGAAGAAGAATATTTGAAGAGGAAGGAAAAAATTAGAATGAGATATAATAAGGAGATTTGAAGAAGAAAAGAAGGAGAAGGAGATTTGAATGGAGGCTAGGGTTTCATTTGCATCATTTCGTATTTATAAGGTTAGAGTTAGGTTTAGGGACAAATAGATTTGAAAGGAGAGGCTGCTATTAATTAGAAATAAAGTGAATATGAACACTTGGTATTGAAATATAGCAAATATGAACAGTCCTTTTTTTTTTAAAGTAGCAGGTATTAAAAAGAGGTATTTATTAATTAGAAAGAAAATGAATATGGAGGGACAAAAATAAATGACACGTTTCGTTAGTTTGATTCTAAATTAATTAAGTGCTAGATACAGAAAAATTTGAATACATCATATATATATATTCATACTTTAACTGTGTGACAAAATTGCTAAGCATACATCAAGTACGATTAAATGGTGACAATATATAGGAATAATCAACAATAAATGTGGATGCAATCACATAAGGATCTAATAGGGAAGGAGATAAAAAGTAACGACGTTGATTAATTCCACTTTCCCACTTTAGCCAATCCAATTAAAAAATTTAAAATTTTATAAAATTTCTCTCCTTTGATTTCTTAAACAATTTTAATAACTAACAACAAGTTCTATGTTAATTCAATCATTAATCATTTCGCCAATTACCAAATTAAATTTCAATTATTCGCAATAAATCAAATTATAAATTTTTCATTCCAATAAATAAAATAAATCTTGATTTTTTTTTTCTTCCATCCTTATTAATTCCACAACTTGTTCAATTTGAAAATCATTATCATATTTTCCAAATGTTACCTTAATTTAACACTTATGTAACGTATTATTAGATTCGTTGCAAGATTTCAATTTCAATCCCCATTTCTTAATATACTCAAATTCTGGACATTTTTATTTCCTTACCCATAAGTGTAACATTTATTGCCAATTCCATCCAAATTTAACAGGTAACCCTTAACAATGTTTTCAATCCAAAGGTTATACTTAAGTTTACGTTGTATTCTACAACTTATCATATTATGAAGAAAGTTCACATTATTCCCCAATACTACCTTAATTCATATTAACTTAACACTAAATTTACTCTTCATTCTATTATTAACCTATTAGTATTAAATAGATGAAATTAACATTGGTTTTACACCCTATTACGTAGATATCCTTAAATTTTATCTAAGTTTATATTTACATAATATTCCAACATTAAATTTCATCTAATTTTTTTTCTTCCTTTTTATTTTAATTAAATCCAATTTCCCTAAAGTTACATTCAAACAAGTAAATTTTGATTTCCAATCAATCATTATACTATAACATTCTTAACATTTTTTCATTACACTACTAAATTCTACCTTGATAAGTTTACGCTTCTATTGCTTTACTTTCACACTTCCGTTAAAATATAAATTAATTCTAAAGTAACGTTTATTGTTGACCCCGCCATTTTAATTACTCATATTTAGATGAACGTTATTTCAAATAAGTTCATTGACTCATTTAAATTAGGTAGTTTATAGTAGTTGTTATCCCACCCTTACAATTATTTCCTACTAACGTGCTACCAACTCTTTTAATTAAAATTTGAATTCCAAACCTTATTTAATATACTAAGTAAGATAAATAACATATATAGATTGCTACCAACTTTCCTTTTCTTGCATCTATGTGTTTATTACTTGACACACCAGTAAATATTACATATACACAAAATTCCGTTATCACTTGCCTAACAAGGTTATTATCACTTAAGATCTCACTGCGTCCACATTTTCACATTTTCATTTCCTAGTTTCTTTACTTTATTCTACACAATTTATTACAAATGGGATTTTCTTTGGTTTACATCTTATTTGTATTTAACATTTCTCAATCACCAATTCATTTCACTTTAACTGCGGTAAATTGGCGGATAAATTGAATTTGATTCCCAAAATCTAAATTAACAAGAAACAAGGGTAGGTAACATACAATAGTCATTACTCCAAATTCTAGTCACCTAAATAGTCTTTTATTCCTTGCAAATAAATGTTACTATTTATTTTCATAGTACAAATCTCAATGATTATTCCATTTTATATTTGCTTAGGCCATTTATAGTCCACTATACATATCTACATAAATGGGTAATTTATTCAATTCATTAAGTGTCAATTCTATTAAGCCCTGTTTATATCTTATGCATTCTTCTATTACTTTACAAAAGGGAATAACTTTTAAACTCATACACTTAATAACAAAACCGTTATAAATCCAATAAACTTCCAAATCCAAGTTTGTACACATTTTACACAACTATTATGATTTCTCACAAACGTTGAATTTATTAAATGACCATTTATTATAATTTAATTCCCTTAATTGAATCAAATGCTTATTATTATATATATTCTTTTCATTCTACCATTCCTTCCCATTTTATATTCATTAACGTATTTACACATCTCTATCTTTCAAATATAAAATAACCAAACTGATTACAAACACTGTTTCTATCAATTTTCATAAGTTTGTTCAAAACTATACTTTTGTTTACATAAAATAAATTTTATGTTTCTATTAGTTTTCTTTTCCTTTCACTACAGGCATAAATTATTACTATCTACACTAATTACATCTTTGTATTAATGAACACCATTTAAGTTAATATTTATACTAACATTCACAAATTCAACATTTATTTGTTTCTTCAAAATTACTTTAAATCAAGTTGTGAAAATTTACATTATCCACATCTATTATCATAAAATTTTATAGTTACACTAAATTGCAACCACTATACCAAATTTCTACATTTATTCTTAACCAAATTAGAAATTATATTAATTCATTTTATTAAATATCATAAATTTAACGGGTCGTTACAGAGGTTATCCAACGAAGTCGAAAGCAAGGTTTTGAAGGTTTCGACAACCTTAATTTTCAAAGGAAATAACCCAATTTCATTTTTGATAAAGACCATGGTATAATTAAATAAAGTATTTAGAAAAGGAGTTTTTGAAGAAGTTTTCTTTAATTTAAAAGGTTAAAGAGATTAACCAAGTTATTATGTGTGCTTCTTCATATATGTATATATTCACAATGTTCTGGACCCAAACTGAACTTTGAGGAAGGGCAACTATGTTGACCCAATAGTGAATATAAATTAAGTTAACTCCAGAATGAGTAGAATTACATCCAAGAGGTCAGGAAGATCAGAATATAGAATGCTAAAATATTAAATAAAGATATTAGCAGGGGCCAATAGGTTCTCAGTAAGCCCATGAAAACCATGTATAGGAAAAGATATTGGCAGGAGCCAATAGGTTCATAGTTAGCCCATGAAAACTTTGTATAAAGGAAGATGTCAGAAAGATGGATTCATAGTAAACCCACGAAAACTATGATTTGATACTGGCAGGGGCTGGTAGGTTTGTAGTTAGCCCATGAAAACTATATCTCAATTTAGATAATAACAGATGCCAATAGGTTCCCAGTTTGCCCATGAAAACTATTATGAGAAAAGAGGATATTGGAGTTACTAATAGGTTCCTAATCAGCCCATGAAAAGTAGGATAAGAGTAAAGATATTGGAGTTACCAATAGGTTCATAGTGATCCCATGAAAACTATGTAGTTGGACAGGGAGTCCTTAATATTTTACCGGTTATTAGTCAGCCAAGGAGAACTATTAGGTTAATAGTAATCCTAGAAACTATAATTTGGACAGATAGTCAAAATGAATGGGGATAGGTAATCATAAATTGATTCATTTTTTTTACATATCATCATATCATAATGTTTTGAATTGTTTTAACCATTGTGGATGCAGGAGCACAACGTATGGTTTTGAAAAGGTTTTAGGATACTAATGAGGGGAAAACCTATTCTGTTAAGCAGAGTGGTCTCATTAGATTTCTAAATGATTTGAGATGGTAGATTATTATTTATACCAGGCTTTATGTCTGACTCGAAGTTTACGTTTTCCCTTGAACTCTTGGGTACTAAATTGATTTTGAGTAGTTTGAGAGTTGAGGTTTTCAGGTACCTCATTTGACGAATAAAACTTCCGCGACGTGCATGAGGCATGATAGCTATAAAGAGTTTTCTTTTATCTGATTCCGCTGTGTTGTTTGTAATGGAAAAGTTGTTATATTTCCTGTATATACTCTGGTCATCTAAGGGGGCATCCTCGTATATCACTCTTGGAAAATGCTGTAATAAATATATTTTCTCTAAACATGGTTTATGATTGTGGGATTATGTGATGAATTAGAAATGCTTTGAAATGGAATGTAATCATATTTGAATTTTTAAAATTCTTCCATATTTATGTGTTTCCGCGTATCAATGAACATAACACCACCGTATTTGGTCATCGAGGGTTATTAACTATGGATCACTGCAGGATCTGTAGCCGTTAGTTTTGGGCCTCCAAGTAGGAGGATGTTATAGGATAACATACGTATATCGTACGGGCTTAAATGTAATTATAAGATTTTGACATTTGAAATTCATGCTACATGATTTGATTTGACATGTTGTTTCGAGATGATTGTTATTTATGGTTTAGCATGCTTAGATTCATGTTAAATGTTGTTGGGTTGTTATACTGTTTCATTGTCATGTTTAACTCTCTGTTAGTTTTGTAAGTGTATTTCAGTAAATGGAAGCAAAGGCTAGCTAGCTGCTTTTGCATTCGTATGTAGAGTTTATTACCCAACAAATAGGTATGTAGTAGTTTTAGAATTTGGTGTTTGATTAGTGATTTTATGCCCTAGATATGGGAGGCCACTTTTGGGTTTTTGTTTTCTTTTATTGGTTTAGGGCTAGTTGTGGCGAGTTGTGGTTTTCCTTATCGAGCTGCGCAAAGGAGGCGCTATCAAATTTTTTTCAAAAATTTAAGCAAAAGATGGAAGGAAGTTGAAGCAAGGATTTTTGTATATGACCGATAGTCGTAAGAATTGGTGGCAGAGGTTATTGGAGAAGCCCAGAGTGAGTTTGGAATTTTGGTGACAATATGGAAGTTGTCACTATAGATGTAGTTGTCATTACTTATTCATTTTGAGTGTTTATTGTAGGATCAATTTCACCCTAAAGGGGAGGGGTGAGTAGGGTGATGCTATTAAATATAAAAATTACTGTGGAAGTTTATAAAATATTTTCAACACAGATACATCAAAATAACAGCACATATAATAACAGAATAAATGCAGAAATAAAACGACACAGAATTTACCCAGCTTTGGCAAAACCCTGCCTACGTACTGTGTAACGACCCTGATTTCCGACCCGATTTAAAATTGTAAAATTCATCGTTTTAATGTAAAATTTTGAAAATTTATAAACGATTTCAATTTGCGTCCAAACTTTATTTATGACATACGTCTAGTTAGATATGAGCATGGAAAAAGTTTCGTCGCAAAATATTACAGTAAACTTCGTTCACGTTTTACTGTATATCAGTCCATGTAAAGCTGCGTAAAATTTATCTTCCAAATCCAAATATTTTTACACAGTTATGTTGTAAATTTTTTTCTGATCATGATTATAAAATTCGTTTCGTCAAAAACTGTCATCGCCTACTCCGTTTAAATTGTTTTATAAAACGCGCAATTTTAGCGGCGTAAATGCGAATTTTATAAAACCATCGTATCGCAATAATCTGTATACCGTTGGAATCGCCTCGTCGCACTGATCATAACGGTATATTTATTTGCGCGAATAGGAGGAAAAAAAAACGTCACGTTGTTTTAACTGTTAAACGGACCGGTTAAACACGTTACAGCCCAAATCTTCTACCCGTTACTAAAGAAATTGAAAAGAAAATAAAAGGCCAGCTGAATTAATGCGTTTATTGGGGAGGTGAAGTGTGAAGGGTTGTGTGGAATAATGAAACGTTTGAAGCTGAATTAATGCATTTATTCACGTACCATTTAAAGCAAACAATGACTTTCATTTTTTCACAATTCCTATTCTCTATAGCTTCAGGTAACAACATTTCCTCTTCATCTTTATTTCCATTTCTCCACTACTTTCTCTGATTCATCTGGAAAGTAAAATATATAGATGGCCGAAACAAGCTCCACCCTCTCCACTTCCCTCTCCTTCCCCACTTCAGTCCACCTCCTTTCAACCCGTGCCGTTTCTTCCCCATGCGCGCCACCACTCTTCGTGGCCGTGTGTGTATGCGTGTATGTGGGTATGCGTGTGAATGGAGTGTATTATGATGGGTGCGTGAGTGAAAAAAAAAAGTTGAAACTGTACATATGTGCGTGCATGAGTTTTGGCCCGCATGCATGTTTTGAAGTATGTATATGTGTAGTGAAGATATGGGTGTATGTGCATGCATTTGTGAAGTGGTCTAGTGTTTTTTAAAAAAATAAAAATAATAGTAATAATTTGGAGGTAGTGTTGTAGCTTAAGGGGAAGGGAAGTGGTATATGTTGAGTGTGTGAATGGGTGAGCATGTGTATGTTGTGTGAAGGGTAGGGAGGAAGGTGGATGCGTGAGTATGAAGTGTAGGGAGGAAGGCTGGAACTATAAAAAAAAATTGGAAGTTGAAATGGGTGGATTTTTTTTCTTGCGTGTGTGTTTGTGTTGAAAGAAAAATGAAAATGAAAATGGGTTGGATCTGGAAGCATGAGTGGGATAAGAAGGGAATGTGTATATGCATGCATGAGTATGGGAATGTGTATGCTGCCTATTTCCAGTCTTGCTGAAAAAAAAAGGAAAAAAAGAAAAAAAAGGAAACGGAGTTTTCAAATAGTTTTTAAATATTGCAGTATAGTATTACGCCAATATCTATTCTGGTTGCCAAATAGTAACCGACTTTTCTTTTCGTTGTGTGCAGAAGCAACCGACTGATTTCTTGTTGCAGCAGCACCGATCTTTCAGCTTTTGTTCTTTTCTCCGTCGTCGGTAAGCGTATTTATATAAATTTATAAATTATATACAAACGTTCATTGTGTTAATATCGTTTTCTTTTGTCGATATTACAGCGTTCGTTGTTCGTGCTATACCGACTCTATTCTTGCTTCTTTCGTGCTTCTTCTTGCTTCGCCGTCGATTTCTTTATCCACGAAAGGTGAATTAATTTTCAAGACTATATTCTTATACAAATATGGTTGTTGAATGATTGCTATGCAATGTTGAATTGGATGTTAAATTGTAGTGTTAATTGATAAATAATTTGCAATTTAAAGTGATATAGGATAGTTAACAAAATAAATTGGATTATATATGTCGAACTTGATTTGTTAAACTTGACCACTTTATATGTTAATTTGATTAGATGAACTTGACCCATTTATATGATGAATATTGGTTAGTTAATTGACACGTAGGAATTTGATAAATTTCACTTTGAACCTTTGAACGTATATTGTTGTAGTATTGAAATTGAAATTGAACGACAATTGAAAACCGTAATATAATAATCTTTAATCTACATAAAATGATAGTGTAGATTCTAAAAATAATTATATTAATTTGCATAAATAACAAATGTAAATTAATACGATTATTTCGGGATTATTTAAATAATTGTTGAATTGTTATGTATGGATGCTATTGCTTGTTTATTTACTTTGACACCATCCCAGCTATCACACTGCAAGTTCCCTTTGTATGTTTTGATTGTGAATTGAAATGGAATCGGATTGAAATACCCAAATAACTTTGACTTAGGATAGAAAATTAAATTAAACCGATTGGTCAATGTTTTGATTTAAAATAAAATAAGATTTTATTTGACAAATAATAAGGTTTTGAATTAAATTGGAATTTAAATTTGAATGAACGAAAATGGGAATATTGAATTTGAAACAAATATTAACGTCGTAATTGATAAAAAAAACATTGATTTTAAAGTTTAATTATTTAATGATTAAATATAGAATTAATTGATAATTGATTTTGAAATTATTAATAATTAAGTTGAAATGGTAATAAACAATTTGGAACTATTAATAATCAAGTCTTGAAATTTATTAATAATGAAGTTTGAAGTTGTTAATAACTAAGTTTTGAAATTTGATAATTAAGTTTGAAATTATTAATAAATTTAGTTTTGAAATTATTGATAATTTGGTTTTAAAATTAATAATTAAGTTTGGAATTATTAATGAATAAGTTTGAAATGATAATAATTAAGATTTGAAATTATTTGATAATTGAATAAGATTGAATTGTTTAATGATTGAACTAAATTGAATAAGATTGAATTGTTTAATGATTAAACTAAATTGAATAGATTGAATTATGTAATAATTAAATTGAATTGAATATTCTTTATTTTGAGAAATTGAATTTGCGAATAAGTGAAAGTAAGTTGTTTAATTGAGTTTTGAAACTTGTAACGAAGGAAATAAATATATGAAATTGAATTTCCTTAATAAGAAATAGAATGCGCTTTATCGAAACAAATGAAATGGTTGTAATTTTAAGAATTGGATTCGACTATTCAAATTGAATAAATATTTAAGCTTTGATAATGAAGTTGAACTTATGAAAGTAATGTAATGAATTAAAAATTTGAATTGAAATTGTTAAATGATAAATTAATTTAATGAATATCGAATGAAATCGATAATTGGATTTAAATCGATTTGGACGTTAATTGATTTGGAATGAACTTATAAATGGAATTAAATGAATATTTGAAAGTTTTTTAAATTGAAACTTTGAAATTGAATTATAGAAAGAGTTATGAAGCTATAAAACGTAATCTCGAAATTGATTTAGGAAGACTAACGAAATGTTGATTTACGAATTATTATTGAAATTGAAATTGAATTGGTTTTTGAAATATATTAAGCGACCAATCGGCAAAAATTTAATTTCGAAGGTTATTAAAGGAACCGGAATCGGTTAGGGACATACTCACTGTCTAAACCGAAAACCACTTTAATAACTATACGCGGAGTGTGATCCAGAATGAAGTGGTTGGAATGACGTACGTTGATGATTGAAGAAAGTGAACGATAATGGATAGCCTTGACACATGTGTCAAATTGGAAATGACTAAAATCAGGAGCCGTGCCGGGCCAAATGGGGTTAGCTACCTCAAGCGAACACACTTCTTCGTAAACTACTCATTTACTTTTGTGATTGATTGGTGCGCACCCTTGAATTTGGAGTGTTGTTTTGCGGTGTTGCGATCGTTGCGGCGATGCGTTCTCACCAGTCCGGATCAGGCAACGGTAGTTTCACTACCTTGGGTATTGCCTCATGTGCCTTGTCATACTTGTATCCCGTATACACGACCACTGCGAATTTGTTTTGTATTATACCTATGGAGTACTCCCTGATATCCCACTAGTTTACGGTGGAGTTTACAGTGCTGTATAGTCTATGATGCTTATATAAAATGTGTTAAGGGGGATAATGGTAACGCCTTAACACTATTTTGATATTTTACTTTACTGTTAGACATTATCTATGTATCGAACACTATTATGTATAAATAGTTTATCGGATCCTGAAAGATGTTTATTCCATTCATCTTTGAGTTATTGTTATTTGAATTTTGAACCATATTATCTGTATAAGAATATATGTCCTGATTCGAGTGTTTGTTTGTGCATATGCTCGGATCAGATTGAGGATTGCTGTTGCTGTTTATTTGGAGCTGAAGACCGAAGACTACCATTATCTTATCTTATTTGTATTGCTCTTGCTATTTAGACTATTGGACACCTATGTTGTTCTATTTTATTTTATCTGAGACATTGTTGTATTTCTGGGTAGCTTCATGAACTACTCTTATGACTATGTTGTATTTCCGCTGCACTATTCTGTGATGTTATATTTCTGTGATTCTGTGATGATTCTCATTTATATATATCTATACTCCATTAATGATTCGTGTTTTGTACTATTTAAGTTGACATGTGTGGATTATTGTCAATTTAAATGGTCCAAATATATGGGATGTTACATGCTGCCTCCATGGTTTCTACTAGAAATTAAGCAGTCAAACGCTTACACACGTAAACTTGCGACACCCGCTATCGACTAGCCTTAACTTTATGCTCAAAACCCTGCCATAACTCAGCCATTGAGTTGCGAATTCTCAAACTACGCCACGTAGTTTGTCCCCTAGTCACACGACTAGAAATTACAACGTTTAAAAGAAGAATTTAAATTTAAAAACAAATTTAAATAATAAATCCCTAATTTTAAATTATAATTCCTAATTTGGCCTAAATTAATAAGCGTTAAAATATCTCCTCCTTGTTTATGCCGGCCCGCTTTTCTTCTACCTCTAATCAGCTCGTCCTTATTTGGTGAAAATGGTGGCTCTTGTTTCGTTCGTTCGTTCATTTATCAATCTGGAATTAGGGCTTGTAAAACTTTATGAAGCCGCCGACTTTGTTGATCGATTAAGTGGATATTCGTGTGTAGCTTTGATCGATCATTTCCTCGTTGCTCACTTCGGCTGCTTCGACGAGTTCAATTCGTAAATCTGGTATGTGATATATGCTTTTGCTTCTTCTAATTTGCTTGCTTGAACTCGATGATTTTTTGCCGATGCTGTTGATTGCTTATATAGGGTTCGAACCCATATGTTTTCGTTCGTATATAATCATTTGAATTCGTCAATTTATCTTGCTTGGCCGGTCGATGTTGCTTGGATGCTTGAGATTGATTCTAACTTTATCAATTTCGTATATTTATGATTTCTTGATTAACACGGTGTTGATTTCGATTTCTTGGCTACCACGGTGTTGATTTTGGTTTGAACTTCGGCTTTGATAAAACTGTTAAATATACTGTAGCATTTTTAATGCTCGGCCATTTTGCAATTTTTGATAATCTGGTTCTTCTCTGTGTCTTCGTCACTTGACTTTGTTTATGCGATTCCATGACTTGATAATGTCTTCATCCATCACTGTTGCACTGATATTGTTTCTGGTTATTTTACTTGTAGTATTCGAATTGTGATATTTCTGATTTTGGTTACATGATGCTGCTATGTGAATTTCTACTGTGACTTTTGCTTGTCTGTTATTTTGTGACGCCCCACCTCTATACCCACGCTAGCCAAGGATACTACAGGGTAATGCCATCAACTAACACGGAGAATAAGGCTTGTTAGGAGCACCATCTATAGCCTTGCTCTAACTATCTATTGAATACATCGACAATAGACATACCAAGCAGGTCGACATACCCAATGAATACTTAAAACAAAACCATAGGTGGTTAGAGGATCTATCAGAACAGAATATAACAACTCAATTGTAATATACATCACAGAACAGTAGATCATCATATACACATATATTGATACATAACAGAGTATACAAACTGATACACGTCAAGTGGTACAGCAAACCACAATATACAGATGAATCCAAAAGAATACATATCAAGGTTACAACAAAATAGGACTACACAAAAAGCTTTAACAAAAAGTAACAAGCTGGATAGTCCATGCGGAAGCAAAATAGGCTAAGTCCAAAAGCACCTAACCTGAAATATCTCGGTCTGACCCGAGTATAAAATACACGGGTCAGTCTAGCTAAACAAATCAGTTAGATAAATTGAACAACAATAACCTGCAAGGTCACAAAGTATAACAAATATCTCTAAAAGAGATAACACAATCATCTGACAAAAGATGAATCATATCATAACAAGCCTCGTATCATCGGCAACTAAGAGAAACAAAGGATAGGAATATCCCAAAACAAGCCATAAAGGCAAATAACAAATACCAATGAAGGTAACACAAGTTCCATAAGGTGATCGCTATATAAAAAAGACCAACACCGAAGGGCGATACATAGGGAATATACATATCAATGAAACACCATAAAATTTGCACGTGCTCAGTACTGTATAAACAAGGATCCATGAGCCCGAAGACTCCAAACCCAAATATCACTCGAGCGGCTCATAAAGACCTAACTCCGAAAGCGATACAATAGGGCAACAAACCCGAAGGTACAAACCCGAAGGCAACATACCCGAAGGCAACATACTCGAAGGCAACAAACCTGAAGGTGCAAACCCGAAGGCAACACACCCGAAGGCAACAAACCGTAGTGGTGAAGGTCCGAAGGCCCAGTACTGGACACCACTAACTGGCAGAATGTGTCACAACTCTCGAAAAGGAATCTGAAAAGTGGTAACGTGAGTCCCATAACCACTCGTTCGCACTAAACGGTTTACAATCCGTTAGTTAATTTCACACTCAAAGCAGTACAAAGTCTACCTCATCTCATTGGTAAACCAGACCAAAAGGCCAAAACAATCAATCGAATAGGTCGGGAATTAATCGGAAAGATAAACGCACAGATTCATGGTCCGGGTTTTACTTAACCATTTAATTTCCTTTCCACTCTGCTTGAAGTGCGAAATTGTGTGTGCGCATTTAAATAGAATTTATAAATTAGAGAAGCAGGCTTTTAATACAATTTAAAAGATTATTTTATAAAAACCCATGGATTGAAATTAAAAAGGAATCATCAAAGTCAAAATAAATGATGACAACAAATAGGATCATCACGAATTGATTCAAATTGGAAATTCAATCCCAAAAGGCAAAGTGGGCTGAAATAGCAATTCAGTTGACTGAACAGAGATTTTCAGTTGACTGAATTCTGCCTGGAAACTTTCTGTTTCCAAGTTCAGTCGACTGAACAGAGAATTCAGTCGACTAAACCATGCCTGGAATTTTTCTGTTTCCAGGATCAGTCGACTGAACAGAGAATTCAGTCGACTAAACCATGGCTGGGCTGTTTTTCAGCCTATTCAAGCCAATCGACAACCCGACCCTATATGCTCCTCGATGCATCACCAAAACATGATCAAAACATCAAAGTTAGGATTTCAAAGATTTGAACCCAAAACACTAAAAATTGGAATATTCACCAATTCATCCCAAAACAAAAGCAAATGCACATGAATAAGTGTTACGAATTCATACCTAACAACCAAAGATGATTATAGTCATAGATGTGAGATAACAACCTCACCTTTAACCCAAACAGAGAAGAAGAAGCTCAATCACAAGGAGAAGACCAACCAATCTCTACTTCAACTCTACTAGCTTCAATCTAAGATCAAAACAAGTATTTTCCTAAGTTAGGTTTAGGAAGCATTCTGAAATTGAAGGAGAAAGAGTTGGAGAAGATGAAGAGAGGACTTACCAATAGCTTCACTTTGATTTTTGGAGCAAGAATTCAAGTTTGCAAGAAAACTAGGGCTTGGAATTTCTAATTCCTCTTCCTTTCCCCCATTTTCAGTTTTAGCTTAAGTTTTAAAAGTGAAAATGAGTGAATGGGGAAGAGAGGGACTGAGTTAGGTTACTAAACTAGCAAATGGGCTGAACCCAAACCCAAAACCCAATTAGAAAAAGTAGCAAAATTCAACTTACTCCAAACATATCAAAGTTTATACTCAAAAAGATCGCAAATGCCATTTTGGACTCAATGGAAGTGGTATCGAGCCCCAATTCGGTCATTTGCAAAAAGTAGCTTTTCGGACCTAAAAATCCGACTAACGACGCTATATTTAAATAAAACATTTAAATATAAAATCGTTAAATATGCGGGTTGTTACATATTTTCTCTATTGGCATCGGCTCTTGATATTTATGGGATGACACTTTGGATCCATGATAAGTTCGAACTTGCTGTATATCATTAGTTTGGAACTGCTAAATGATGCTTGTATTCATCTCGAAGTTTTGCGTTGCTTTGTTCTTTGACATTTCCTTATATGCATACATTTTGTAGCTGAAGTTTATTTTGGTTTTGTTGTGTTATCATATTCACTTGGTGGCATTTGGTTTGCATACAGTTTTCACTGCGCAGCCTTGCTCATTGATCATTTGATCCACAGTTGCATTCATGTGTACATTAGTCTTTGATCTGTTGGCACTGGTTCGTGTACTTGAATGTGAACTTGTTGCCTTGGTCATCATTGTAGCTTCACTGCAACCATATGTGTGCTATATATTTGCTTCTGTTAGATGCACATGTATATTTTGTTCATTTTGTAGCCTGGTTGACTTTTGCAGTTCACTGGTCTTGCATCATGTGTATACATACATTCATGTATGTATATATGTGTATGTTAGCTTGTATTTTGAACTTGAATTTTGAACATTGATTTGTGATTGAAAAATTGTCCGGTTGTATTTGATTTGACCACTGTTTCTATCTTGCATTAAGTTGTTTCGTTGACACACTTGTAGTTTGCACCACTACCATGGTTCTGTTTGACTTTCATGACCATTTGAACTAAGCATGTTGAATTGGGTTATAGCCTCGACTCTATCCACTGTTGTATTATTTTGACTTCGTATATTTGTCACTCCAAGTCTGAGTGTTATTCATGCCTCCATTTGTGCATTCGTACTTGAAGTACTTGTCGATTTTGCTCGCTGCCTGGTTGACATATATGTATGCATGGACTGTCTAGTTCTAGTCTTTGTTGATCTGGTTCATTTGTTCGGTCATCATTTTTGGCAGTTCTTGTTTTATTTCATTTTTAATTTGCACCTGTGTTGAATCCAGCTTTAAAGCTCGGGTTTGACCTTGTGTTAATATTGTGACATTATTTTTATTGCACTTAAGTTGAACTCGGCGTTTTGGGTTTGACCTGTGCTCACCTGTCCCTGTAATTTTATTAAGTGTATATATCGGTGTGCACGGCCTTGTGGCATGTACAGTGACACACTGTGCATGCCATAAGCTGTTCGTGTATGATGAATTCGAATTTAAATGATGACAAACAACCCAAATAACCGAGGCAAATAAAATTTCCAAAATCACATTTTATTTTATACTGCAAAAATATTTTATTTTCAATTTTACTGCGTCAGTATTTATTTTTGCAGATTGCTCAGATGCTGGATTCAATTTGGAATGAAGTTGAAGATAACGTACGAGTTGAGTGAATGAGTGATATGTAGTGAGGTCAAATGTAAATGTGAATCATGATGTAATCAAAATTATATTATAATTGAAGTTGTGTGTGTGTATATATAGTGAGAGCTTGAAATTTGTACTATTCAGAAATTGTAATAAATATTTATTTGAATAAAATTTCTGTTCGAATTCAAATTCTATGTTATTTATTTTATTCAGCAAATATTTATTTAATCTATGACATATAAAATAGTACATTAACAAATACATTTAAATGAATGTATATATGTTTATTATCATCAAACAAAAAATCATATACTCGTATATTCAACAATCTCCCCCTTTTGATGATAACAAACATATATTTAAGATTTTGAATTTATTAAATGTATTTGATTATTCAATTTGCTGCCCCTATTTAAATGCTTCCTCTCTACACAAAGCTCCTCCTTCATATATGCATACAATTAAAAATATGCAAATAAGCCTAGATGCAAATAGAAAATATTTGACCTTTGCATGATTTTATTTGACAAAATCTTAACTTTTCTCTCCCCCTTTTGTTATCAGCAAAAGAGAATAGTGTTAGAAAAAATAGAGATAAAGTGATAGATATTAATACAACATTAAAACTCAATCGAATATAAATATTAAATTTCAATAAAAAAATCAAACAAAAATCATAAATAATTTATTAGGCGCATATTCCACTCTTAGAATGATGTGAATGATGTCATCATATAAAACCATACAGTTTTGTCTATTTGTGGTATATTTAAATCAGGAATTTGAATATCTACCAACCATGCATAACCGTTAGGACTTTTAAATGAGATTAGCAGTATTTCAATTTTATTTTAAAAAATGAATTCAAGTATTTTCTAACCACGCATAACCGTGAGGACTTTTAAATGGGATTAGAATCAACTTGTTTATTTAACAAATCAATTTTGATATACGTTCCATACATGCATAACCGCGAGGACTTTTAAATGAGCATGGAAGCACATATTCAGAAATTCTAAGTAATTCACCCATGCATAACCTTGAGGGCTTTTAAATGAGAGTGAATACTTTGCATTTTATTTTATTTTATATATATATATATATATATATATATATATATATATTTTAAAAAAAATATAAAATGAAAAACTAATGATTCCTGTTTAAAGTACCACATATTGACAAACTATAATGGAATTTGATGAGTGATGGTTAATAGAAATGTGATAGAAATAGCAATGGTCATGGAATTTTTGCCAACAAAAAGTTTTTATAACTCTTGTTCAAATTTCTAAAGAAATTTACTAATTATACCGTCTCAAGTTATAATATATGATTAATATCAACACTCATCACTTTTTCAATCACCATTTAACCATTCGATAATTAGTAGGGAGTCAGATTAGTCAATGTTATAATTTAAAAATTAAATTAAAAAATAATTATAAAATCAATTTTTCTAAAAATGACCAATCTAAAAACAAGGTCAAAAATGATTTTCTAGAAGGGGTTTTATGAGTAAATTTTTTGCTATTTGAAAATTATTTGAAATGAAAAATATGCAGATATTTTCTTTGTAAAACGATGCAGTTACTAAATGTTTCAACATAAATCATGTTTCACTAGTAATTTTTTTATCAACTAGATTTCCAGTGTAATCTGCATCTGAATTTTTCTTTCGCTCGAAATTATCATTGGTTAAATTTGATAAATCAGGTCGTCAAGTGTGCATCGAAATATCTTAAAATCATTTTTAACAACTTTTTAAATGAAATTCTCTTGAATTTGAGTTGAAGCCATGTAAATAATCAAAATACCGTGAATATGGAGTTAGGCAAATGTATTATCATCAATCAAATCTATATGAAGTATTTTAAGGATTGTAGTGTTCTAGGCATAAAAGAATAATTGGCCAACAATTTATTAAAAAGTCAGAATCTTTATTCATTTCGTCATCACATTATTGGCTGATTTAATTTCGATTACGGTGCACATTATCACATTTAATATATCGTTCAAAATAAATATACCTTTACCTATTTTACCTTTACGATATTTTTTCGTTATTGTCCATTGTGATTCGTTTGCCTTTGTTCTAGGCTAAGGAACTTTGCTTTGTCGCCCATTGTGTTCTTGGAACAGCGTGAATCCAAGTTAACACTGATGTTGTTCCTTAGCCTGCCACCATTCCTACACGATAAAAGATTTTTGTGAGCTATTTGTTTTTGTAGGTCCATGATTGTTAGTGGCAGAATATTTTGAAAAATAATTTTGGGAGACCCAAATCTATTTATATATGTTCCTTTCGACACCCAAATTTGTTTAACTTTGAGAGATTTTATATTTGTTCCTTTTGGAACCCAAATTGGTATAGTTTTCACGTATTTGGGTCTATACCAACAATTGTTTTGATTGTGTCCAAATTTTCTACAAATTGTGCACATGGAATTGACTTAATTAATTTTTCTTTTAATAGGTTCAGATTGATTATATCTAAGTCCTTGTCCGACTGTATTAACAGTTTGTTTCCCTAAGAGCATATTAAACAATTTTTCACTTTTTAAAAATTTATCTAAAGTCGTTGACCGTTGTTGGACTTGTGTTTTGAGAGATTCATTTTCATTTAACAATTGTGTGCACTTTTTAATAGAATTTTCTCTTCTTGTATTTACACTCTCTTTCAAAATCGGAATTTCATTTTCAAGTGATTTAATTTTGATTTCTGATTTTTTAATCTCTTCTTCGAATGTTGGACACTTATCACACTTAGGGATCCTACTTTGATAGGTTTTAACTAATTGTTCAAGCTGTTCATTTACTTCTATCAAACTATCTCTTTGTGATTCAAGTTTGGCATACTTCTCACTAAATCGTTCAAAACAGCCATTTACTTCGTGGAAATATATAAGTAATTCTGAGTAAGTTTTGATTCCTCGCTTGGCTCGTCATCGTCGCTATCAGTTATATTACCTTGAAGGCACATATCTGCTTTCTTACTCTCACTGCTAGTACTGTGATTATCTTCATCACTTGTATTCCATGTAGCTGCAAAATTTCTCCTTTTTGATTTCTTTTCAAAATCGCGTCGATTTTGAGGACAATTGGGCTTGATATGTCCGGGTTGGTTGCACTTATGACGGATGATTTTTTGTTGTTCTGTGTTATCTAAAACTTTGACTATTCTGCTTTTTAATTTTTGATTTAGAGCTGGATTTCTGTAATTGCGGCTCCACTTTTTAAATCTCTTTATTACCATTTCCAACTCTGCTGCTCCATCATCGTCGTCGTCATCACTTTCAGTTGTTCCTTTGAGAGCTATTGATTTCTTTTGAGTATCTCCTCCTTCACGCTCTTCCTTGAATTTCATTTCTGGCTCATAAGTGGTGAGATTTCAAATGCGGTCAGTCGCATTGGATTCGTAATGACGATAACTACATGTTGGAATTGGATTGCGGAAATTGCAACTTGTAGAATTTCAAGCTAAAATCGAAATCTGTTCGATTTTAGATGGAATTGGAACATTTCGATGATAACTGGAATTTTGGTGAGTTATTCACACCCTTTTGGATAAATCGGCATGATATATAATAGATAAAATTTTACTGTTTATGTTTGGTTAAAATTATTGGTTGATTGGTTAAAATTTCCACTTTGAAAACAACTAGTATTTAAAATTGGAATACAGAAAAATTTGTAAAGAAATACGATTTCTCAAAATTGTGATCATTAATTTCTTATTATATTCCTATTGTTTTATTTCAGTTAAAATCATGTTATATGTGTTGTTAATTGCTGAATCTTGATTGTTTAGCACTAGTAGTTATGTATTGTTAAATGTTCAGAATTTAATCCTTGTAGTGATAAAAAATTAATATCAACATTGGTTAAGTGCTTGGTGGCTATTGGCCTCAATTTAGTATTTTGAAATACTATTAATTGTTATTTGGCTTGAAATTGGTTTCTGATTCAGAGAATGATTATAAATCTAAGCTTTAGGTTTTCTGGAATATTTTTATTTAAGTTGATTTTAAACTTCTCTATTTTGCCCCAGCCTTTCTATTTGTCTTTTCTGAACCATTTATAAATGTTTAAAGTTGTCTAATTATTATTTAATATACTTTTAAACATTGTTTATGTATATTTTATTGTTTGAAGTTACTTATCAATATATTAATATTGTAAAAAGTTATTTATTTAAATAATTAATATTGTTTGAAGAAAATTAATAATTATTATTTATGAATAATTTTTGGAATTTATAACGGTTATTTATAAATAACGTTTTAGAATTAATAATTTTTATTTGTTAGTAATGTTTTGGAAGTTATTTATTATTTATTATAATAATGTTTGAAGATGAATTATTATTGTTTTATTAATAATGTTTGAAATTATTAAATATTATAGTCATAATTTTTGAAGTTAATAATTATTATTTATTAGAAATGTTTTGCGGTTAACAATTATTATTAGTTATTAATGTTTTGAACTAAATTATTATCATTTATTTATGATGCTTTGAAGTTATAAATTATTGTGTTAATAAAGTGTTTGGAGTAAATTAATTATTTCATTTATGATGTTCTAAAGGAAAATTAATTATGTAATTAGTATTGTTGAAAAGTTAATATATTTTTTATTCATGGTATTTTAAGTTATTTAATTTATTTGATTTATTATATGTATAAATAATGAATTAATTTGCAAAGGGGAATTTTCATTTAATAAAAGAGTTTATAGATGAAAATGGAGTTTTGGATTTATAAAGGATTTTTATAAAGGCTTTTTAAGATTTTTATGAAGGGATTTTAGAAGGGTTTTAATAAAGGAATTTTATAAAAGAATCGAGTTTTATAAATGATTTTAGAAATTTAGAAAAGAGTTTTATAAATGGATTTAGAGATTTGTAAAATAGTTATATAAATAGTTTTAGAGGTTTGTAAAAAGAGTTTCATAAATGATTTTTTTAGTTGTATAAAAAGTTTTTATAACAAATTGTTTATTAGAGGAATTTTATAAATTTGGAAGAGATATTGAAAATTTGGAAAGGAGTTTTATAAATAATTTTAGGTATTTAAAAATAATTTATAACTAGACTTGGTGATTTGTAAAGAAGTTTTATAAATAGGTTTGAGAACTTATGAAAGAGACTTTTATAAGTAAAAGAGATTTATTAAAAATGGATTTATAAGAGTAATTTTATAAGAATGAAATGAGATTGGATTTCCCAAATTAACCTTCTTATTTTGGGTGGTGTGGACATTCGTTCCATGCTTAACACCAAAGGAATAGGGTTTGGGTTTATCCTTATCTTTGTTTCTTCTAAAACAATATTTGTTTTAATCCTTTTAATATGATTTTGAAATAAGAAATCTTTCATAATGCTTTATGAATATACTTATACTAGTGAGGTAAGTATATGAATATATTATCTAAGTAGGAAAGTTGTAGTGTTTTTGTGAATATACTAATACCATTGAAATAAGTGCATGGATATTTTTTCTAGTATTTAAAGGAGCATAAAGGGTTTTGTGAATATATCTTTGTAAATGTATTTTGATACAAGTATTTATAAAGTGATTTTAAGTAATGAAAGGATTAATTAAAGAGGCTAGTGGCTACTTATGTACTTAACCAATGTTGGTTTCTCTATGGGTATAAATCCCTATTTTGATTGCTGTTTTTATTTGATAGTTAAATAACCGACTATTAAATTTGACTAGTTTTAAATTATCCTTGTCGGTTCGGAGTGACCAAGATCAAATATGTTATCCAAAACCTCTTCAAAGTGGCATAAGCATTCGAATGGTAGACATCTTGATGACGATAGTTTCGAAGAAGGTGTTCATTGATGTGCAAGGGATATTGCTACTAATCCTAAGGGTGATTCCAAAATGGATGTAGTGGAAGTAGTGCCTTCATTTTCGTTTAGACCTAGAGCAAACTTGTATGGATGAATGCTGGCATTGCATTGTTGCCAGGAGGGTAGTATTAGAATTCCAAGTGGGATTTGCTAAGAGAAAAGTGAAAAGCATTACCTCCTAAAGCAGGGTAAGGGTGTGTTGTAACCTTTCTGGTTCATTATATTATAGATTTAGCTACGCAAGAGAGCTCTCAATTAAGTTTGGAAAGCAACCAGGGTGATGACATATTCAACACTATCTAGTAAGGGATAGGCCGGTCTTGTGTTGGTAGAGGGGGGAAATGCGTTTGTAGCCCTCGATATATTTTATCTAGAGATGTACTGTACGAAAGGTAGTCCCTTACCTTATTGTTGGAATTCATTCTCCTATACGTGCTTTATAGACTTAGTTGTGCCCAATTATGTTGAAATGTGAGATGAAAGCATTTCAGCTATTTATATATTTATTTTGAACCCTAGACTAATATAATATAAGAAGATTTCTTGTAGAAATGTTTTGGTTATCGTAAAGTAAAAACCTATTTGTGTTTGTGTGGGGCATGGTCTTACGAGATACCTTTATTTTCAAAATATTTTTGTAACATTAAAATTCTATGGAGGTGTGTTTCTCATGCTGGTTTACCTGACTGATCCGGGCGTTACTCTTCTTATAATGCTCAGGTCAGACCGAGCATATTTTCAAATCTAGTTTGCATGCAGTAGAGCTTCAGGAGATGAGCGGGATGTCCAAGATGTATCTCTCATATATTATTTTTTCCGTTGCACTATCTGGTTTTTGTGTTTATCGGAAATTATGAGGGCAGGCTGTTATAACTGTGTAGGCAGATGATAGATCAGTACTCTAATTGATGTTTATATATATATGTGTGTGTGTGTGTGTGTGTGTGTGCGCGTTACAGTTTTTCTATTCGAAGATATGTTGTCTATTATATATTACTCATCACGATGTGAGATTTTATGCTTCCTTTTTTCGTTTATTTTTCACCGACAATCTATCTTCCCAGCACTTAGATGCTCGGCGCATGAATACCATGGATGCATTAGTGTCGACTTCCGAGGGTTGAAAAGGTGGATCGTTACGATGTAGGTTGTTTGCATCATATTTCCTAAATGTTTTTAAAAGAATGCATTCGCATAGGAGACGCTGATTTAGAATCATTCAACATACATGTCTTATATGCTGTGATACACCTTGCACTTGTACACATTTGGCTGCAAAATTGATTGTACACTAATTAGCCGGATGGCTTAGGTTGGTTGTGTGCTATGTTACATGATTCAACCGTTGGGGAATTCCAGGGATGAAACTCTTTTAAGGTGGCGAATGTAACACCTCGTAAAATTAATGGTAATTAATAAGGCGTCAAAAATGGAATTTAGTAAAAAACGAAATTTGGTCATGAAATTTGCACCATTACATTCATGGCAATTTCTTGAGCAACTTCCATTTGGAGTTTCACGATCGAAGCTCAAATGAAAATGTTATTAGTGTTTAAAGTTTTCGAAGCAAAAATAATTAAAAATGAAAAAGGAAATAAATTATATTGAATGCCGCCCCCCCCCCCCCCGAATGACCCCTTCCTTCGGCCGGTCAACCACCTATAGTTGAGCAGTCGACCGGTCTTCAGGTGGTGGCTAGGGTTTAAACTTTGACTAATGAACAAGATTCAATTATTTTAATATAATGGTTACGGTTGATTCGAGTGCCCATAAATATAGGCCCACCCTTTCATTTCTCCTCTTACATTTTCTGATCAAAGCAGCAAAGCGTCCCATTTTCCCTTCTTCTCTATTTCTTAAAATTATAAAATTATATATATATATATATATATATATATAAATAAAATTGAAGAAGGGGAGAAAATAAAAGAGAAGAAACGAATCAATGCTGTAGAAAAAGGTAAATTTCTTTAGTTATAAATTTATATTCCTCTTAATCCTAATTCTCTTCTCAGATATGTAAGTCTTATAGTATGTGTATACCTTGTTATACATATTCTTTTTGGTTAGAATGGAAAAGAGTCAAGTAAATGAATGAATTCAGATTTGGAGATTTGCAAAGCTAGAAGATGTGTGCGAAATTATATAATTTATTTATAACATTGAAATTTATAACGTTGAATTTCATTTAACTATTATTACTGTATATGGCATTGTAACGAACCAGAATTTTGGTCGTTTATTTTTGAACATTTAATTTGTCTTAAATGATTGAATTTTAACTATTAATTGATTTTGTATATGGAAGAATTTGCGAAATTGTTTATATTTTCAAACATAGCGATTACTTGGATTTGCATAAGTATAAATTTAATATTTGAAATTGGGTAATTATGTGGATCTGGAGTTAAACATTAACGAAAATGAGTTTCTAAGTCCATATAAATTCTATTTGGATTTGAATTAAAATATTGGACTTTGGAATGAAATTAAAAGTCAATAAGTTAATGCTGAAAATTTATATATTAATTTAATAGTGAAATTTAATATACGGTAATAATGTAAATAATTGAACTTTGATTTAAAATGAACCAGACTGATTTCTAATATGGATATAAATTCTATTTGAATTATAATGGAGTTAGTAAGTTTTAAAAATCAAAAATTTATACGATTTCGACGACTTTGAAAATCGCTCGATTTCGACGAAATAAAATAGCCTATCGGGGCACAGTGGCAGAATTTGACGAAACCAGTTCCATTGGATCCGTAATAGTTTACTATTATCGGATTTCAAATTTCATAGCGTTTGGAGTTATTGTTTGCTCTACGGGATAGAAACACTTGAAATTTATATCGAAAATTTAATATTTTAAATCGATTCAAAAAGCTATCTCCCAAATACGATTGAATTAGGTCCCGAAACCTGTTCCTTTGCGTTCGAAATAGGGGTCAAACTTTATAAATTCCAGGCAGCATGCCTCATTTGGAGTTCGTTTGAAAAGACATGATAAAAGTGGAAATAATAATAAAATAATATAAATACGTATATATTTATACACACGCTATAGTAGAGAAACCCTAATGTGACTTCACAGCCGCCTTTATCCTTTTAATGGCGATATTCTCTCTTCTTCTTCATCGATTTTCTTCCCATCCACTCATTAATTTCAAAAACCTCCAACTAGGAAATTATAGAGCTCGTCGAGACGAGGCTATCCAACGGTGGATCTAGGATATAACATCTCAAGGCGATGCCAAATCACCTCGAACGGCCATGCGTTCAGAGGGGAAATTCGTGATTTTGGGGAAACCGAGTGCAACAGGATTTCAACCGTAGGTGGAGGGGAGTGGTGACTTTCGATCGACACTGATGGATCATCGGCAAGTTGGCCATGGTGGCTGCGAAAATGGTGAAACAAAGGTGGCAGGTGGGTTTCGTTCAACCCTGAGTGAGCCGGAAGGAGTGATAACGAGCGGCTTAGATCTTTCATTTCAAAAAGTATGGCCGAGATCTTCTGATGGTATGGAAAAAAAGAAAATTAATTTATATAATTTATATCCAAATGTTTAAAAACTCATATCTTGTTCATACGAGGTCGGAATTGGACGAAACAAGTGGCGTCGAAATCGAAGTGATGAGCACTACGCAGCGGAATAAATATGGAGTTGACTGAAGCAAGCAAATTTTTTAGATTAAATCGAGCGTGCTCGATTTAATTTAAAATTGGAATATTGGCAAATAAAATACAAGCTGAGTTAATCTCACTCAATTTTGGACAGCTAGTGATAAATTTTAAACAATTAAAATTAATAAATGATTGATTGGTTAAATTGATGCATTTTTATTAGTTGGATGTGATATTATATATAGTGTTATATATATTGGAGTGATTGATATTCCCACATTTAAATAGCGGATGAGACCCTATGCGCCCCGCATAATAGCGGATGACCCTATATAACACGACATTCCACCTCGAAGTGGAATTGTTATTTTTATATTGTGCTAACATCTGTGGATGTAGGGAAACAGGTTGGAGGGATCCAAATAGATTCCTAAAAAATGTTGGATTTAATTGCATATTGTTCCCTGGGGATTTGACCAGGCAACTAAGTACTCGGCATTGGCACATTGCTCGGCAATGTATGTATTGTTCGGCATTCTGAATGCTTGGCACAAGGAATCGTTCGGCATTCAGGGTCATTCGGCAGTCAGGAGCGTTCGACATTAGAGAAACGCTCGGCATGAAGGAGCGCTCGGCATCCAGAAGCGTTCAGCATTGGGAAACTTTCGGTATTGTATATCGTTCGACATCCATGAACGGTCGGCATACCAAGGGCGCTCGGCATAAGTTTCGTTCGACATACCAAGAAAGCTCGGCATAAGTTTCGTTCGGCATCAAAAGATCGTTCGGCATCTAAAGATCGTTCGACATAAGATCGTTCGGCCTCCAGAGATTGTTCGGCCTCCCGAGAACATTCGGCAACCAAAGATTGTTCGGCATTCTTTCAATCTCGACCGTTTTCGATTGTTGCTCGGCTTACTCTTCCCACACAACAACGCCTCGTTTGGCATGAAGATGATGGTTCGGCATTTGGCCGTTCGGCATGTTCAGATCGGTGCGCAGAGCTTACTCCATTTGGCCCGAGATATTCAACTACTAGGCCACCAGGTAAGTCCAACCCACCTTCGTCTATAAATAGAGAGGTAGGGGCACAGTGAAGAGGAGGAGTCTTCTTTTAAGGAACACAGGGAAACTCTGCCGCATTCAACACTCACTCAAGACTTAATCTTTTACTTTGCAATTGTATTCAAGTAATGAGAAACGGATTGTGTATGTAATCAACCATCAAGGAAATCAATAGAATCAACTTCAAAGTGGACGTAGGCAGTTACGCCGAACCACTATAAATTTGGTGTTCTTGTTCTCCGCATTGAAATTTATATATTGTTCTCTTTTTTAATTTACTTTCTTCATTAATCTCTCTACAAAATCTTTCTAAGGGCGTTAGTGACCAATTTTGGTGCTAACATTTTGGTGCTTTCACTGAGAATCGAATTCTCAGGCTGTTAGGATTTGCTTTGTAGCTACTGGGTTGCATAAATCCCCCAGAGGAGATCCAAGATCATTCACCAGGCATCTGTTGATTCTATTCAGAGTTACAACCAACAACTCTACCATGGGAAGACCACGAACCAGATCGGCCTCACATAACGCAGATGTCCACGAGACTGCTAGCGTGCAACAAGTTGGATCTAGAAATCCGCAAGCAACTCGAGGTGCAGGGCCCTCCACCCAAAACCAAGCGGATGTCGTTTCCCGAGCAGAGTTCAACGACTTGATAAGAGAACTCAAGGAAAGTAGAAGGCAACTTGCTGAGCAGATTCAAGCTAACACTAATCTCATGACTCAGCTTACTCAGCAGCAGCGTCAGAATGCTGGAGGTAATCCTGCCCCTTTTTCTAAATCTGATAGTTCAACCTTAGCTAATGATCCTTCTAGGTGTAGACGCCGTAAGGATGAAGGTGCACAGGCAAGTGCCACAGATTGACTGACTAAGGATCAAGCCCGTGAAGAGACTAGACACCCGAATCTCCAAGACGCAAATCAGACGGGACATCAACCCGCACGGTCCCGTGGAATGGAACCCAACCCTCCATCCTCCATACAAACCCCGGACTTAACAGCTATGGTTGGGCAGTTGATGAGAGAGAACCAAGGCTTGACCAATGAAGACTGGGGAGTGTCTAGAATCCATACTCCCTTTACGGATGGTATCCTACAGGCTGAGTACCCCAAGAAGTTCAATATGTCGACCATCCTAGCCTATGAAGGGAAGACTGATCCCAAGCAGCATGTGATGAGGTATGGATGGATGATGGATTCTGCAAGAGCTAATGATGCAACCAAGTGTAGGTGCTTCCCAATCACTCTGTCCGTAATTGCCACCATGTGGTTTACTCGACTTCCCCGACGATCTATATCCAGCTTTGACGAATTGGAAATGAAATTCATAGAACAATTCAGGATACACACCACTCGTCCAAAGGATATGATGTCCTTATCAAGCGTCATCCAAGCTCCAGGAGAGTCGTTGATAGCTTACTTGCAGAGATTTCATGTTGCGGTTACCGAAGTGAGAAATCCAAACGACCATGCAATTTTGATGGCGGTAATGCATGGATTGGATCCAAACTCTGAATTTGGAGATTGGTTGGCGGGAAAGCCCCAGCCATGCTGGAGCGTTTTTATTCAAAGGCTCATCAGTTCATAAGAAGGGATGAAGCTCGATGGACAAGACGAGACAAGGCACCAGGGCCTGCTCAGGAGACTGTGAAAAGTAACGTCGCCATGAAGCAAACCGGCGATAGTTCGGGAAAAGCTCAAGTCAACGCCCAAAACAAGCCTGGGCAGACTAAAGGATCTGGAGGTGGAAATCCCGGAAAGAAAAGAGAGACGAGGAAATGGAAGTCAAGGATCCCGACTTGCAATGAATACCCCCCGCTCAACGCATCTCTTGAGAACATCTATTTGTCAACTTGCAACACTTTTCAATATTGAAAACCACTCCCAAAGGAATCAACGGAGGAACAGAAGAGAACAGGGAAGTATTGTCGCTTTCACGAGTCTTATGGGCACAACATAAAGGAGTGCTGACACCTCCATGACGCTTTAAAGAAGTTGATCAGACAAAAGAAGCTGCAAGAGTTTGTCAAAGACCCATAAGACGGAAGACAAGAGACATCGGACCCCGAACGTGGGCCAGCTCCACGCCAACCAGAACAACCTTCTTGAACTGTGGGTAGATTGGTTATCAACACGATTGCTGGCGGACCTCATCCTGCGGATAAGAATTGGTAGGAGATAGAGAGATATGCTAACTCTTTAAGACATGCGGAGTATGAGTGTTGTTCAATTGTAGAGGATGGGACTTCTGCAAAGCAGCATCGCACGATGGATGATGATATTGTATTTAGGAGCAGAGATGCGGATAAGGTTGAAGCTCCTACCATCGACCCGATGGTCATATCTGCGATAATCGGGCCAGCGTTGGTGAAGAGGATTCTAAATGATTGCGGAAGTTTCGTTAACATCATCTTCAAGAAGGCATACGACCAAATGAAGCTGGAGACTAAGAATTTGAAACCATCTAAAGCCGGAATCCATGGCTTTAACGGCGCAGCAACGGATGCAGTGGGATATGTGGAACTACCAGTTAAACTAGGGCAAGGTGAGCGTAGGAGGGTGCGAATCCTGCCGTTCATAGTGTTGGATGTCGACTCTCCATATAACGTATTTCTAGGATGCCCAGCCCTAGCAGAATTTAGGGCAGAATTGGCCCCTTGGTGTCTGACATTAGAATTTCCAACTGATAGAGGTGTTGGAGTGGTACAAGGCGATCAGGCGACCGGTCGTGCATGCTATGTGGCTGAGCTAAGAGAGGCTCGATGTAGAGAGAAAGGAAAGGTTGCGGACAGCTCCGTCCGCATCCAAAATTCTGATGATTGACAAGTAGCGCCCGAGCCCTGGCTCGGGAAACATTCTTGGATCTATAGAGACATAGATCCGAGAGATGATGGTGGGGGATTCAGGGAAACAAATGCAGCACTGGCTAAACTCACAATTGACATCCCAGTCAGCCCGGATGACCCGTCACGAATTCTTAAAATTGGATCGAACTCGACCCCGTGGTGGCTGAGAACCTCACTGACTTCCTCTGAGCGAACCTTGATGTCTTCTCTTGGACACACTCTGATACGTGCGGGATTTCTCCAACAGTTGCGAGTCATATGTTGAACATAGACCCAAAGTACGTTCCCGTAAAACAGAGAAGGAGAGGTATGGACCCAGAGAGGTCTGCGGCTGTCAAAGAGGAGGTGGACAAACTCAAATCCAATGGGTTCGTCCGAGACGCCCACTATCCTGAATGGGTATCTAACCCAGTGCTAGTGAAGAAAGCGAATGGAAAATAGAGAACTTGCGTTGATTATTCTGATTTAAACGAAGCATGCCCGAAGGAGAGTTTCCCGTTGCCTAGGATTGACCAACTGGTCGATTCAACTGCCGGATATGAGTCACTATCATTTATGGATGCATACTATGGATATAAACAAATCCCAATGCACCTCCCAGATCAAGAACATACCAGTTTTGTCACAAACGTTGGGTTGTACTGCTATGTAGTGATGCCCTTTGGATTGAAGAACGCAGGAGAAACTTATCAGCGTCTGGTGAATCGGATGTTCAAAGATCAGATTGGTAGAACTATGGAAGTCTATGTGGATAACATGCTCGTGAAGTCACGGCAGTCAAGCGACCACATCCGAGACTTAGCGGAGATGTTTGACATACTCAGGCATTATGGAATGAAGATCAATCCTTTGGAGTTTTCATTCGGCGTAGCGTCAGGAAAGTTTCTGGGTATCATTGTGAATGCGTGGGGGATCAGGCTAACCTAGAAAAGATTCAGGCTATTCGAGATATACAAGTGCCAAGAACCATAAAACAAGTGCAAAGCTTGAATGGAAAGATGGTCGCGCTGAGCCCATTTATATCCAGGGCCACAGACAAGTGTATTCCTTTCTTCGATGTTATAAAGAAAGGAAAGAGGAATTTCGAATGGACATCCAACTGTGAGGAAGCATTCCGAGCTCTTGTAAGGCACTTAGAAAGTCCCCCCGTATTGTCGAAACCAATAGACCACGAAATGTTGTACGTATACTTGGCTGTATCCCAGCATGCTATCAGTACAGCCTTGGTTCGCGAGGAAGACCGAGTTCAAAAGTTAGTTTACTATGTTAGTAAACGCTTGATGGGGGAAGAAAGAAATTATCCAAAGATTGAAAAACTAGCATATTGCTTGGTGATCGCATCACGCAAGCTTCGTCCGTATTTTCAGGCGCACTCAATCAGTGTTTACACTGATCAACCTTTGCGGTAGATACTCCAACGACCGGAAACTTCCGAAAGGATGCTAAAATGGAATATTGAGTTAAGTCAGTTCGATATTACCTACCTTCCACGAAGGGCCATACAAGGACAAGCACTAGCTGACTTCATCGCTGAGTTTACTATGTCAGGCGAATCAAACGACCATATGTCATACCTCCCGTTCAATGAAAGATGTACACCGATGGGGCATCCAACGACCATTGTTCGAGGGTGAGCATAGTTCTTGTAAATCTTGAGAACCGATCAGTTTGCTTCACTTTGAAGCTAGAATTCACAGCAACGAATAACGAAGCCGAATATGAAGCGTTGATCGCTGGCTTAAGACTTATCAAAGAACTGGGAGTGAAATCGATTGAAATCTTCAGTGACTCGCAGCCCGTGGTGTACCAAGTGCGAGGAGACTACCAAGAAAGGGGGCATAGACGTGCCCCATATTTGGTTCGAGTTCAGGGGCTGCTAGCGAATCTTGAGTATTATGATATCTCACATGTCCCGCGTGAGCAAAACAGAGCAGCCGATTCATTGGCAAAATTCGCAAGCACGGGCGATGCACAACAAATGGGATTATTTCCTGTTGAGACCCTCTATGCTCCGAGGATAGATACGATGGAGGTAGATTTCGTGTTAGAAACAGAAATCGAGAAGGAATCGTGGATGACCCCAATCAAGCTGTACTTGCTATTCGAGATCTTACCCGAAAGAAGGAGCGAAAGACGACAAGTCCTTCGTAAGGCTTTTCGTTATGTAATACAGGATGGAATAATGTGTCGGAGGGGATTCTCGACCCCATTACTCTGATGCATTGTCCATGATGAGATAAAACGAGTCCTGAAGGAAGTCCATGAAGGAGAGTGCGGCGACCATACTGGAGGGCAGACATTAGCAAAGAAGGTCCTCCGCTACGGATACTACTGGCCAAATGTGAATCAGGATGCTGCAGACTATGTGAGAAGATGTGATAAATGCCAAATATATGCAAAAATCCCGAGAGCTCCGCCGACGGAACTCACGCAAATGGTTAGTCCCTGGCCATTTGCAATGTGGGGAATTGACCTAGTTGGTTCTTTACCCATAGCCAAAGGTGGAGCGAAATATGCAATAGTTGAGGTCGACTACTTCACCAAATGGGCAGAAGCAGAGCCTCTGGCCACAATAACCACCAAGAAGGTTATTAATTTAGTTGTACGAAATATAATATGCCGTTTCGGCCTTCCACGGACCATCATTACAGACAATGGGACCCAATTCGAAAGCAAGGAGTTCAAAGAATTAAGTTAGAAATATGGCATTGAGAAGAAGTTTGCAACGGTTGCTCACCTGAAAGCCAACGGACAAGTGGAAGCCGTAAACAAGATGATCAAGTCCATATTAAAAAAGCGTCTAGAAAAGGCTAGAGGCACGTGGGTGGATGAACTTCCAACGGCACTTTGGGCCTACAGGACCACCCACAAGATCGCGACTGGTCACACTCCATTCGCATTGGCGTACGGAACGGAAGCTGTCATACCCATGGAACTTGAAGTTCCATCACATCGGGTAACCTATTACGACCCCGAGTGAAAACAGAACCTTTTATTGGAATCATTGGATTTCATTGATGAAAAACGTGAAGAAGCCAATTTGAGAGCGGCCGCATAGAGACACAGAGTCGCTAAATTTTATAAGGAAAAAGTCCGACCGAGAATTTTTGGTGTGGGAGACCTTGTTTTGAAACGAGTTTTTCCGACACCATCTCATATGAACCCCGCATGGGAAGTTCCATACGTCATCGAACGGAAGCTTGGAGAAGGAACTTTCAAGCCAGCGACCGTCGACGGCGCGACACTCCCCCGAGCATGGAACAGCGAGCACTTGCGGCATTATTATACTTAGTCTATTTCTTTCATGTATTAGTTGCTTTTACTTCCAGTACGCTTTTATTTCTAGTTCTTGGTTTGTAGTAAGAAAATTTAGCTTGCTTTTATTAATAAAGGCTTGAAGCCATCTTTTCCATGAATTACCGATATTTCTGCGAATGATGATCATGTGACAAGAAAATGAAACTTTATTATTCTGACTTACGTACGAACACCTGCAAATGACTCGAAATCTCCAAGTCTCCAGAGTGCGGACTGGAGTATCTAAGTCCCCGGGGCGCGGACTCGAGTATAAACGACTCAAAATCTCCAAGTCCCCAGAGGCAGACTGGAGTACTCTAAGTCCCCGGAGCGCAGACCGAGTATAAAAGACTCAAAATCTCCAAGTCCCCAAAGTGCGGACTGGAGTACTCTAAGTCCCCAGAGTGCGGACTCGAGTATAAACGATCCGAAATCTCCAAGTCCCCAGAGTGCAGACTGGAGTGCTCTAAGTCCTCAGAGTGCAGACTCGAGTATAAACATTTAAAATCTCCAAGTCCCCAGAGTGCGGATTGGAGTACTCTAAGTCCCCAGAGTGCGGACTCGAGTATAAATGATCCGAAATCTCCAAATCCCCAGAGTGCGGACTGGAGTACTCTAAGTCCCCAGAGTGCGGACTCGAGTACAAACGATTCAAAATCTCCAAGTCCCCAGAGTACGGACTGGAGTGCTCTAAGTCCCTGGAGCACAGACTCGAGTATAAATGACTCAAAATCTCCAAGTCCCCAGAGTGCGGACTGAAGCATCTAAGTCCCCAAAGTGCGGACTCAAGTATAAACGATTCAAAATCTCCAAGACCCCGGAGTGTGGACTAGAGTACTCTATGTCCCTAGAGCGCGGGCTCAAGTATAAACGATTCAAAATCTCCAAGTCCTCAGAGTGCGGACTGGAGTACTCTAAGTCTCCGGAGCGCGGACTCGAGTATAAACGACTCAAAATCTCCAAGTCCCCAGAGTGCGGACAGAGTACTCTATGTCCCCGGAGCGTGGACTCGAGTATAAACGACTCGAAATCTCCAAGTTCTCGGAGTGCAGACCGGAGTACTCTGAGTCCCCAATGTGCAGACTAAAAAATATTCTAAGTGCTTGAGCCCGGGGTGAAAAATGAACAACTCCCAAAGAATTTCCGAGCTATATGAAGATAACCCGAGAAGTCTATGTTACTCACAACAGCTTGGATTTAAATCACAATCACAAAGAAAACTAAACAATAAGAGTCTTTTGTAAGACAGAAAAAGGAACCAAACCTTATTTAAAAATAAGTTTCTACTACAAACCCCCCAAAGTTCGGAGTCGACGATCTATTTACAAGAACTATGGAAGTAGAGGAAAATAATTACATAACGTAAACTAACTCTTGTTGAACGAGAGTAATGATTACTTCTTGTGCTTGTTCGACCTCTTCAACTTCGTTGTCTTCTCAGATGGCTCCTCTCCTCCGCATTTACCCTTGGTACCCTTCTTTGATGGAGGTGTAGCAGCTGAAGAAGTACGGGGAACATCCACGGGCTTGGACCTGCTAGGGAGAATGACCTTCAATGGCTTGTTCAAGGGATCGTCTGGGTCCACAACTCAAGGCTCGACCTTGATCTCGATTGTCTCTCTCTTCTCCTTCTCAAGCCGCTCCTTCATACTCAGCTCAGATGTGTATTCGAAGGCGCCTGTAATATCTACTTCATAACTCCCCTCGTTGGGAGAAGAAGTCTCTGATTTGTCTTCATCCAGCGCTCCAATCACCTGAGCATCTGGCCTGGGTGCCTCTCCTTCCTGAGTGGCCTCACCTATCTTTTCCTCCACCTCTTTGGCGACATCGCTCCTTGGAGTGGGCCTGGGATCAGAACGGCCTGTGCAAAATCATGAAAAACAAGCATTAGAATAAATAGTCCTTCATAAAGAATGACGACTTTTGAAATTTTAAAGTGAAGGGTTATCTACCAGGTTTCGGCAGGCTCTCAGCTTTTAAGGGTGTCTCTCACCTTCCGAAATGGGTGACAGAATATGGACGCCAAGGCCGGGATCCTCCAGATTGTAATCGATATGCTACTCAAATGGATCGAGTATCGGCCAATCGGCCGATCGAGTAGGCACATGAGCTGGAGGCACGACCCCGGACGGACCAGTAACAACTTCTTTCCCTTTCTTTGAGGGAGAGCCTTTGCCATATATAGCTTTAGCTGCAGACAAGTCCGAAGGCTCATTTCCCTTGAGGAATTCTTTATTAAGGCCCCCTCATCAATCTCTCCAGTACCGTGCTCGGCCTTCCTGATTTCTATCAAGGCCTCCCATGCCTCTGCTAAAGATTCATGATAGCCCTCGTCCAGAAAAGTCAAGTCTCGATGCATAAGGACGCGGGCATTGAATTCAGCGATTAGCGGGTCAAACATGCTCTTGATCTCTTCCCTACCTTCTTCTCTGGCCGCCTCAAGACGGGAGTCAATGTCCGCAGACGCTATCATCTTGCCCTCTTCACGGGCTTCACTCCTTATCGCCTCGACTTTGGAAAGCTCGGCCTCAAGTTTTTCTTTTAAGAGTCGAGTAGCAACGATTTCGTCGCAGTATCGCTGTGACTCTTCTTGGGCAGCCGTTTTCTCTTCTTTCTCTCCGCGGAGCTGCTCCTCAAGTTCCTTGACTCGGAGGCTGAATGCGTCCCTCTCTTTTTGGACTGAGTCCTTCTCTAGTGCTAAGGCCCCGCAGCGTTGTATTGCCTCGTCGATCTCTTTTTAATGTGTCGATTTTAGACGAGTCACGACTTTGACGGTATCTTAAGCACTCTGCCGGGCAGCCTCAAGCTGAGATCTATAAGATGCAACCTCTTCGTCCCGAGCCTTAATGATATCTCTGTCGTGGATGGCCACGAGCTTCAGGCGATTGATCTCGTGTTGGCGCTCCATGGAGACTTCAGAAAGTTTTTCAGCCAAGTGAACAAACACGTCATGTTGAACATAGACGTCGTTGGTACAGGCGATGGCGCTCTGCTTGACATGTCCAGGAATAGGATGAATCGCCGGGAGGAATTTCAGGCCATCAAAGCAGATTTTTGAAAATTTATCCTTAAGCTCGGCCAGCCTCTCCGACACGGTTGGATCTGTTGCAGGAGCAGGAGGAGACGGCTTATAAAGTTCAGCCCTCTTGTGAGGATCTCAGGACTGTTGAGTAGTAGAGGAGTCAGAGTGTTGATCCCGGGGGACATCGGATTGCGACCCCCTGTGGTCGTGCTTGTCTTTGCTTGGTTCTGAATGAGAAGAGGGATGATGGTGGTACTTGGGTTGATAGTATGTTTTCTTCCGAGATGATGAGTCCCGGGAATGATAATCCCTATCGCCATCATCGCCTCTGTCCCGTCGTTTCCCAGAACCTGAATCACGCCTGGAATGATAGAAAACAGATGACCCGCGGAGGCGATCAATGCCATGTGTACCTCCCATGCCACATGTATGAAATTTGAGAAAGAGTTAACAATGAGAAGAGTGACAATGAGAATTAAGCGCAAAGTGAAGTGCAAGTGCGTGTGTGTCATAGTGTTTCCCCCCAATGGACCAGTTGCTTTACTAATGGCAGTTTTCTCTCCCTAACTCTGGGCTAGAGCGCCCGCATCGCCTCTGATGGGCGAGTGAAGTTGAAATGCTTTCGGATCGTCGAATTCATAATTGAGTAGGTCATCGGGAATGGAGAGGTTCGATAGGCCCTTTAAAGAACTTTCTATATGCTGTGAAGAGGCCTCTTTCTCCGTTGGAATGAGCGTAACTTTTGAAGTTCCGCCAACCTTCTCCTTCCTAATCTTGTACGTCAATCCGTTTTTTCTCTTTGAAGGGGAAGACGATGTTTTGATATCGTGCACTTCGACTATCGGATCCTGGGCGGGACCCAAGTTCTCACCTTGTGCTTCGGATGTCTCGTTCCCTTGAGTTTCCCCCTCTTCTGGTGCATTAGGAGTATGACGTGCTGATGACTCAGCTAATTTTTTCCCCTTACCGGATGAAGGCTAGGTATGGAGACGCCCTCAGGAAGGCTTATCCGACGACCTTCTGCTAATAGTCCAAACCTCGACAGTGACTCATTTGGAATAAGGGTTCGGATGTCCCGTTCCTCGGCTGCAAGAGCTCTAATGGCTTCGACGGCTTTAGAATACCCGTGACCGTCAGGGCATGGATTAATACCTAAGAAGATGAAAAAAAAGAATTAGAAAAGGCGTGGATTTGGCCAAGTATGAATATCGATCCAGAAAAAAGACTTACTTCATTCCACCCATCTCCTCGCGAAACCAGGAGGGCAACACACTTAGAACCATTCCTGTTTGTACAAGGCAAATTTGCTCCACCCCCTAGTTAAGATTTGGCATTTGCGATAGGGATCGAAAAACATGTAAGAGGGGCTATCTCCCCGCTTCTTGACCATATAAATATATCTGATGTCGCCCGGAGTTGGGGGCCTAGAGAGGACGGTCATGAAGAGGATGTAGGTACCGTAGATGAATGCATGGCCGTTCGGGTGCAATTGCGATGGGGCAATGTCAATGTATTGCAGCACGTCTCGAAGAAATAAACCGAACAGTGGCACACTTCCAACCCATCACATGAATTTATTACACGTCGTGTATCCAACTAGTGGCAAGTGTGGACGATCATGCCCCGAGGGAACCAACACGTCATCGAAAGGGATCCCATGGATGGAGCATATTCTCCAGAGCGCTACCTCATTGACCTTCGAAGACTATGAATGAACAGGGTTATCCAAGAGAATTGCTGCCTCCAAAGCGTTGGAAGCTAAGTTATGTGCAGGGGAGGTTGACGGATTTGAAACATCCGGACTTCTTGTCGGGAGGACGGTCTCGGCTTATCTGAAATCGTGGCGGAGCTAGATCTCTTAGACGTTTCCAATAAATATCGAATCCTGCAGAGTGCCTAATTGAACTATACTCGAAAAACAATCGACATCAGAATTAACAACACAAGAATTCCCCCCGTGTGGTGTGTGAACTAGTGCAATCATTCGTGTGTAAGTGCTGAGAGATTATAAGTCACATAATTAATGATATAAAGTCGAGCTTGGGACTGTCGCCTTCGAAGACCGTCATCGCTGACCGTCTCTGAAAACCAGCCTTGCGATGCTTTCTATTTTGGACTCGGACATTGGCACTACGAGTTAAAAGCTTTTATCTGTTCTTGTCGTTTTAAGTTATTAGTCCGGATTAGTTCAATATGCTAGTATGTTGGAGTCTCTGTCCTTGTTTTGTTATATGATTAGGCAAGTCAAATGATCGTTCGGCCTAAGTTCTGTTCGGCTAAAAAGTGGTTCGGCATCCATAAGTGTTCGGCCTATAAAATATGATTCGGCATTTATAATTGTTCGGCTTGAGTGTTGTTCGGCTGAGATTTAGGTCGGCAGTCATGATTGGTCGGTCTAAATGTTGTTCGGCCTAACTGTCGATCGGACAAGCTATCGTTCGGCAAAGCTATCGTTCGGCCTAAGTAACGGCCGGCCTAAGTTCTGCTCGGCCAAAGTAACGTTCGGTATCCTACATAATTCATACTTCCTCCCTAACCCTCCATCCCACTGCTCGGCATGTGACGAGTCATGCCGAACCAAAAGTTACGCCGAGCCCCAACGCTCGACACTCCATCCTTAACTACGGTTGCATTTTTTCCTCTCTTCCTCCATCCACGCCGAACAACAAGGATAGGTCGTTCTGTGAGTCATGCCAGTCCATGCCATTCGGCATCCTAACTACCTTCTACTCTCCCTCTATTCTTTTTTCCTCCAATCTTGTTCGGCACAAGGGAACCATGCCGAACCACAAAACAACTCCCAACAACTCCCTTGTACGCTCGTCTCTAGTTACTCCTCCTTTTCTCCTCATTATTTAGCTCTAAAAACTCTAAAAATATCTTAAATCAAGGCTCAACTCTTTCATACACCTATCGGATATGGTTCCTCTATGAACTTGAGCATAAAAACTTTTTAGTTATGGAAAGGTTTTAGGTAGAAGAATCGATACCTAGTTAGTAGATCGAGACTTGGAAAGGATTGTTGAATCTTTGGAGGCTGTGAACTAGCGAGGGTAGCAAGTACAAGGTAGCGGAGGTAAAAAAAGTGGAAAGAGAAGAAGAAGGAACGTGCTGACCTTTATAGGGAAGAAGAAGAAGTCGAAGCAATAATGAACGGTAGAACTGGTCAAAGCAGCATTGTTCGGCATCGGCTTTCATTTTGTCCAGCGTACATGGGATGTTCGGCTTCGGTTGTATCGTTCGGCATTCACGTTACGTTCGGCACACACCACCCCACCTGGCACTCACAAGAAAACAACCTCCAAGAGCAATGGGCCAAGGTTCGAAGCGAAGCATAAAGGACTCGTAGTTCAAAGCGTATCACGTTCGGTCACGCGATACACTTTGGGGGGCAAGTGTTCCCTGGGGATTTGACCAGGCAACTAAGTACTCGGCATTGGCACACTGCTCGGCAATGTATGTATCGTTCGACATTCTGAACGCTCAGCACAATGAATCATTCGGCAGTCAGGTTCATTCGGCAGTCAAGAGCGTTCAGCATCAGAGAAACACTCGGCATGAAGGAGCACTCGACATCCAGAAGCGTTCGGCATTGGGAAACGTTTGCTATTGTATATCGTTCGGCATCCATGAATTGTAGGCATACCAAGGGCGCTCAGCATAAGTTTCGTTCGGCATACCAAGGACGCTCGGCATAAGTTTCGTTCGGCATCAAAAGATCGTTTGGCATCTAAAGATCTTTCGACATCCAGAGATTGTTCGGCCTCCCGGGAACGTTCGGCAACCAAAGATTGTTCGACATTCTTTCAATCTCGACCAGCTTTGATTGTTGCTCGGCCTACTCTTCCCACACAACACCGCCTCGTTCGGCATGAAGATGATGGTTCGGCATTTGGCCGTTCGACTTGTTCGGATCGGCGTGCAGAGCTTACTCCATTTGGGAAGAGATATTCAACTACTAGGCCCACCAGGGAAGTCCAACCCACCTTCGTCTATAAATAGAGAGGCAGGAGCACAGTGAAGAGGAGGGGTCTTTTTTTGGGAACACTAGGGAAACTCTGCCACATTCAACACTCACTCAAGACTCAATCTTTTACTTTGCAATTGTATTCAATTAATGTGAAACGGATTGTATCTATAATCAACCATCAAGGAAATCATTAGAAGTCAACTTCAAAGTGGATGTATGCAGCTACGCCGAACCACTATAAATTTGGTGTTCTTGTTCTTTGCATTGAAATTCATATATTGTTCTCTGTTTTAATTTACTTTCTTCATTAATCTCTCTACACAATCTTTCTAAGGGTGTTAGTGACCAATTTTGGTGCTAACAATATAGTGGTATATGGTTTTGTTGAATAATCTGTGACAGGATATTGTGTGATTTTAAATTGATTGGATGTTATGGCAGTTAACCCGAATTTTTGGTGCTTTTAAATGCCAATAAAAAATATGGTTTAATTTGGTAAAGAATTGGAAATGGAAATTTTAAAGCAAAAGTGTCTATACAAAGTTTTGGTTAATCTATAGGTTAAAGTAAATGGTTTTGAAATTGTAATGTAGTTATTTCAAATTATGGTGAATAGAGATTTTGGGAATAAAAATATATAAAGGATTTTCAATTATTAACTGTGTGATTTCAAAAGTGCTAAAATATCTGGAAAATTAGTTTTTTAATTATTTTAAATTGTTTAAGGAATATTTAATTATTAATAGTTACCTTATAATTATTTTTAAAGATATTATTGTTATTTAAGAACTAATCAACATTTTTGTTCTAAAAGGATAAATTATTAAATATAAATATGGCTTTGTGTAATAACCTTTTATTTTGAGTATATTTGACTAGATTTAACTTGAAATTTATTTTAGAATTTATGTACTTTTTTTGATAAAATTTTTAAATAAAGGTTTTGGGAAGTAATGGTATACTCGCGTGGCGTAAATCAAAGGAAGTCAGTGCCTGAATTAAGTCATGGATTTCTCTGGGATAGAAACGTAACCATTGAGCTGTGATTCATGGTTTGATAACATAGGGGTACTTTCCACATTATTTTTAAAGGGTTTGTAATATTTTTAAAAAGGATACTTTGTGAATATATTGAATTCGATAAGATAAGTACAAGCTTTGGATAAAGAGATTTAATTTATTTAAAATTTGATTTAAATAAGACTTGGTGTTTTTCAGTGAAATTGAAGTGTTTGGTTGGATTGACTGTTATTTGACAGTTAAACAACCGACTATCAAATCTGGACCTAAATATAACTTTGGAAATATTTAGAAGAAGTACGTGAATTATATGGTACAGGTACCATTCGAGATGCTATACTGTACGTAGAAACTTGTTTCGTTCTTTTAAGACATTTTTAAGGAAATCCACCCACTAACGGTTAGGAGGTGATCTCTGATCTTATCTTCGTATATTTATTCCTAAAGAACAGGGGTTGAGTTTACCGAAAATGACGAACGTTGTTTCAAAGAGACCAAGATCAGATTTATTATCCGATAATTACTTGGATCCAACGAGTACGTTTTCGAAATAAAGACATGAGCATGGAGTTGAAGATGGAGCAGTGAAGGGCAAAGGCTAATCGCTACTAATCCTGAGGGTGATTCTAAAATGGATGTAGTAGAAATAGTGCCTTCAGTTTCGTTCGAACCGAGAATAGACTTGTATGGATGAATGCTATCAGTACATTGTCGTTGGAGGACAATGAGCATGCTAAGTGAATATTTCTAAAAAGCTAATTGTAGACTCTAGCCTCATCAATCAAGAATGACTGAAAAGCAGGGGAGATGCAACATGGCTAAGTGAGTAGAACCCAAGTAGGGTATGTCTATCACCTTTCTAGACAACCTCGGACATTATTACTACATGAGAAAGGAGCTCGAGAAGGGTGGAAACACCCGGCGTGATAGCATATTCAGTCTATCCAGGTCAGGGATAGTCCGGTCTTGTGTTGACTGGGATCGATAGGTTCGATCTTGGTACGCTATTCTAGTCGTGTACCGTGACAGGTGGTACCCTAGTGCCTATTCAGTTGGAATCCATTCTCCAATAGGCGTCATACGGTTTTGATTGTGCCCAACTATGCTGGAATGTAAGATGCAAGCATTTCAGCTATTTGAATAAGTATTTGTACTTAGACACTATTATAATATTAGAGGATTTTGATATGAAATGTTTTGGTTATCGTAAGGTAAAAACCCAGCATGTTTATTGGTGGCGTGCTCTTACGAGATACCTTTGATTCTCAAAGGATTTTGAAACTTTAATAATTCAAATTGAGTGTGTTTTCTCATGCTGGTTTTCCAGACTGACTCAGATGTTATTTTATTATAATGCTCAGATCAGATCGAGTATTTTATGTTCAGGCTAGGATGCTTGGAGCTCAGGAGACAAGCTGGATGGTGAAGACGTATTACTCGTACTTGTTTATTTCCGCTTTAGTGTTTGTTTGAAATTACCAGAAAATTGTGAGGGCAGTTTGTTATAACTGTATAGGCTGGTAATTATGGATTTGTGTACTCTGATGTAAAATGTGTATAGTACAGTTTTGATTTTTTGTAAAGAGTTGTTGATATTCTATATTGTTCTGTTCACTGTGAGATTCTATTTTGTTTAGTTTTCTTCTTCTTCAACCTGCTTTCTTTTCCCTCGACAATATGTCTTTCTGGCACTCGATCATTCATCATGTTATATAATAGCGTATTTATGTCGTTTTTCGAGGGTCATGAAGGGCGGGTCGTGACAGGTCCGATGAGTTATAGGCTTAAAACAAACTTATAGGATTATCACCTACAGATTCTATAAAATAGGCAATTTAAATAAGAATAGTATGTATAACCTAGTCTGGAAATTTGAATTCAGTCTAAAATATTTATTATTATAGAAGGTTTGTAAATTTGTAAAGTTTGTTTAGATTTATAATTCGGTTGTAAATTGGGTTGCCCTAGTTGACTTGGAATGTGAATTTCTATATTCTAATTTATTTGGAGCGGGGTATAATTTAATTATATCTATTTTCGTGTAATTTCCATAAATCATCCAACTCCAAAAATATAAAAGTGTGTTGTTTGAATTAATCAGGAATATACCAAAAATGAAAGAGATGTGTAAAGTATGGAAATTCTTCTCGGTAGTTTACACTATCTATTTCAATAAAAGAGAAGAGATAATTCCTTGTAATTTCAAATAAAGCAAAAGTCCCAATTTTGGGTAATTTATAGAAAGTTATAACGATAACCATTTTAGGAAGGATAGCTCTGATAGATTAAAAGAAGGAAAGATATGTTCTAGTTTAATAATTAATAGTTAGAAATACAAAAAATGTATGGTTATATATATATATATATATTACTTTGTGACGATATTCTTATAGCTATTTATAACAATAATTATAGGACTAGAAAGTTTAAAAAGAAAGGAATAGTAATTCTAAAACTTATGGACAATAACTACAAATTTAATGGGCAATAAATTTGTAGATAATAGAGATTTAAAGGAATTAAACAGGGACTGATTAGAGTAATATGACGTTTATGGGAAACTGAATACGCATAATAGGTAGATTTTGAAACGAGTAAATAAAAATCGTTAGAGATTGTCCAATTTTAACACTAATGGCGAACTATTACAAACAATTTACATTTATTAGACATAAAAAGGAAATAAGGAAACCAAAGCCAAAGGGTATAAAGCATGAATAATTACATAGCGAACAAGTATGTATTAATACCATTAAATATACATAGAAGGCAATATAATTTTCATAGGAGGAAATTATATAGCTTCAATTATATGTCTAGAACGAGCATGAATTAGTGGGCCTAGCCCAAAACTTAGGATTTAGGTGCTTGGTTTGGTTAGTAGTTTGGGATGCGATGTCAGTAGAGTTACACAACATTAGTTTGCCCTTCACCTTGAGGCTACCAACAATTGTGTATACATACTTCTGATATGAGACATCCCCAACTGTTGGACCCATGGGGAAGGGATATGCATTGAGGATAAGTAGGGGAAACATACCGAGGGTTAACCTTGGATTTGAAGTATTAAATGACCTGGTACTTTTAAAGAAATGGTGTTTGCTTCACTTCCAATAAGAGGTATTAACTAACCGGAATAGGCACTTACCTTGACTTAATTAGGTTAGTCTAAGTGGGATATCAGTTCTGGAAGGTCGGCCGACACTGTCAGCATTTTTGGACCGGTCTTTAGTAGTTGGTCTAGCATATATACAACGACCGCCAGTGATCCCGAGCAAGCGGTGGTAAAGACTTGGGTAAAGCCTTGACAGTTTTTTCTTCTTACTAATGTAGAATCCTTATGGGAGGCACACATAACTCAAAGTGGATGGTTATACAATTTTTTTTACTGGAGGTCGGATGGTTAATCTTTAGAAATGTCTTCGAGATGCGTTAGTAGAACAACAATTAGATTTTAAATTATATATATATATATATATATTATAGAATCGTATATAGGTTCCATCAATCTCCGTAGCTAGGACCAATTGACTAGCGTTTACGTTGAAGGAGGCCCGGTTCAGGGACTAAGATATTAAATGGCTATTGGGTCCGCCTCCTCCCAATTTAAGAAGTATTAAGTGACCAGGATTTTGAGTAGTTTATGTTTAGAAATACATGTATATAAATTTTTTTTATGGTTATACCTCGGAGAAGGTTAGGCATATCGTATGCACACTTAGGACTAAACAAATTAGGCATAATAATAGACATAACACTTAAATTTACATTAATCGACATAATATAATGTTAAGGGTAAAGTATGTAATTTTCCAATAACTAGAACGTTTTTCTGACCTCCTCCTTATTACAACCTGCATGATAGATTTAGAGGGACAGAATACAGGAGCAAGATGGGAATGATAGCTGGAGAAATCTTCTTACTCATGCTTGGCGCTAATAAGGTAACTAGACATCCAAGGAATAATATTGATTCCACATTGAGTTTATATTGATCACATTCTGATATACTTGTGTTTGTTCTATGTTATCAAAACCAACGATCTATACCCTAATAGACTTGACCTGCGATTTAATTGAAAATTGGGCGCGTTAAGGTATGGATTGTTACATTATTAATTTCAAAATTCTCTTTAAACCACTTAAAAATTAAGTAGAATATTTCTCATTTTTATCTTAATATATACAAATAACTATATAATTATTTTAAACCCAAAGTAGATTTTTCCTTAAATAAATCAATAATTTTAAAATACATTTAATTATTAAAATTTTAAATAAACCTTGTCCCATAAAATTATATATTTATTTTATTTACACACACATTATTTTTTAATGCAAATATAATTTATTTACTTTTAGAATATATAATTACAAAAATAGCATGATGTATGACTCAAACCCTGGTGGGTTGGCAAAAAAGGACAAGCACTTACCATTAGACCACTCCTTACTTTTGTAAAAGCGGTTGCACCATCGGTCGACATGTAGTGGTCGACCACTTGGAGCTTATGGGTTGACCACTTAACCCACCTCTATTGCACTTCCATTCGATCTTTCTAACCGTATACGTCCTCCTTCCCCCATCTTCTTGCTACTATCTTCTCCCGATAGATGTACATGGTGATATATATAAATATGTACATATATTTATTTATTTTGTTTATTTATTTTTAGTTCTATTATATATATATATATCAAATGGAATAGACAATTGGTCGACCAGTAGACCTACCGGTTGTGCTTTCTAGTGCAAGAATCGATCACTTTAATCGATTTGTGGTCCTCTCCCCTTACATCCTCTACTAATTCGCCTCCAAATTGATGCACAACAAACATATTTTATCAACCTACAATCCGAACCAATATTTATGCAAAAAATAAAAGAATTAGACATAAATTTTTGAGTGCATTTACTCACCTGATGCTCTTCCCTTTACGCCTCTAGTCATCGCATTCCAACACAACCTCACAACAACGCAACCTACCAACGGTGCGAAAGGGTGTTGAAATGCATATACTAAATTTGATGATTTATAATAATTTATAATATTCATTTTATAATTTAGAAGTGAGGCTTTTTTGTTTCAAGCAGAAGTAAACAATAACGATGAGATATATTAAAGTTTTGCACGAAAGTATATTGATGTGAGGAAAAAAATCGAATTAGAAAATTCTAAAAAATGGGTTTGGGCTCAAAATACATGGGGTTGGGCTTTGATAAAATAAGTAAAAATATATTTTCTTTTTTTCCACTCTTTTACATATGTGTAACGCCCCACTACGAGAGCCTCATTAACAAAGAGTATTATATAGATAATATCGTCTGCTAATGCGGACAATAGAGTATAATGGAAGCGACCATGTGTAATCTTACTTTACCTATCTACTGAACACGTCAAAAAATGGAATCTATTTTTTTTTTCGCATGTGGTTCGACATATTCAATAAATACTTAAAGAAAAAACTACAATGGCTAAAAGATCTATCAGAACAAAACATAATAGCAGAATGAACATCATCACAGAACAACATCAGATAATAAGTAAATAGTCTAAGCACAATACAACATTAAGTACAGATCCAAATATAAAAGTGGGTACAAAGCCACTACTCACACATTCGTGAGTCAAATGAATACACACAAGATAGTCATAATATCAGAGTATCATAAAGGATGGATAACAAGTAAAGCTATCTATAGTATAGCGGATATATCCAAAGCGGAAGCACTGAAGCAAGCTAAGTCCAAAACGACCTAACCTGAAACAACTCGGTCTGACCCGAGCATAAAATACTCGGGTCAGGCTAGCTAAACAAATCAGTTAGATAAACTGAACAATAATCACGATAAGATAATGAGGCAACATATAACATAATAATCTCCAAAAGAGAAACATATATCATGGTAATAAAGATCAAAATCTCTCACATAGAGAAGAAACAAACATCTAAGTAGAGATGTATAACAAGCCTCATATCATCGGCATAACGTAAGCACAAATGCCAAAACAAAAACATCTAAGTAGAGATGTCAAAGACGATACATCTAAGTAGAGATGTATAACAGGCCATCTAAGTAGAGATGCCAACAACGATACATCTATGTAGAGATGTATAACAGCCATCTAAGTAGAGATGCCAAAACGATACCTCTAAGGGAAACAGTCCGAAGACACTATCCCAAAGGTAACAAAAGGAATGTGTCACGAACTTTTAGCAAGGAACCCGTAAAGTGTTAACATGAGTCCCATACCCCACGTTCGCCCTAAACGGTTTACTAACCAATCGTAAGCTTCCATACTAAAAGCAGTACAAAGTTCACCTCATGTCATCGGTAAACTAGGCCGAAAGGCCAAAACGATCAATCGAATAGGTCGGGGATTAACCGAAAAGGAAATACACACGATTTCATAGGCCGGAGTTTTTCCCAACCGTTTAAGCACCTTTCCACATCGCTCGAAGTTCTAAAGTACGAGTGTGGGATTTTGTTATAGAAAATAATTACGGAAAACGGATTTATAATTGGTTTGAAATCACTTTAAAACGACCCTTGAAAACTCTCCTATTATGGAGTAATTAATTTAATAATTAAAAATAATAGTATATAATAATTTCGAAAGCCATTTCGGTGTGAAAAAATCCTTTTAAAACCTTTTTATAAGGCCCATGTACGAAATCCAGAGACAAATCTCAAAGAAATTGACAAAACCAGAAAATCACTGAAAAAATTCGAAGTGTTGGAAAATAGTCCAAAACTGACGCGAACCCAAATTTGGAAAGTTAACCGGACCAGCAAACCGAATCCGAATGGCATGAAAATAGGTAGGAACGTAGTCCGACAATCCTACTTCAGAACGCAAAAAGAATTACTCGATTCCGACTTGAAACGAAGTCGCAGCGACGCTCCAAAGTCGGACCCGGAAACAGTGAATACACTGTTTCAGGCTGAGATCCGGGTCCCTCTTTTCGACAGCAATTTCGAAGAGTCAAATGAACTCGGATACTAATCAAACTTTCTAGAGTGGAGTTCGAAACTCCAGTTTTCCAACGAGTCCAAAAACGTTGGATTCCGACAAAGGATGTGACCGGGCGGTGTCACAAAGTTTCAGGTTCAAAACTGAAAACAGGGAAAAATGCTTTCACTGAGAATATTACAAGTGTTGGAAAATAGTCCAAAACTGACGCGAACCCAAACTCGAAAAATTATTCGGACCAGTAAACCGAATCCGAATGGCATGAAAATTCGTAGGAACGTAGTCCAACATTCCTACTTCAGAACGCAAAAAGAATTACTCGATTCCGACTTGAAATGAAGTTGCAGCGACGCTCCAAAGTCGGACCCGGAAACAGTGAATACACTGTTTCAGGCTGAGATCCGGATCCCTCTTTGACCACAATTTCAAAGAGTCAAATGAACTCGGATGCTAATCAAACTTTCTAGAGATGGAGTTCGAAACTCTAGTTTTCCAACGAGTCCAAAAACGTTGGATTCCGACCATGGATGTGACCGTGGCAGTGTCACAAAGTTTCAGTTTCAAAACTGAAAACAGGGAGTAAAGTATACACACCAGCGGAAAATGCTCAGAAACAAGCAGTAAAAACTGCATTCAGGTCCGTTTTTGAGCCCGGATTTCACCATTCAAATGATCACTGAATGCTACGAAATTTGGAGGGGTTATAGATGGCAATACTAACTATCACAAGGAAGTGATTTGGCATGTTTTCATCAGATATTAAAAGAGATATTCATGGTCAGAGTTGCAGCAAAAATCAGTTTTAGAATTTTGCAAAACATAGAGAAATGATATAACGATCCTGACTCGGCCTTCAAAAATCGACACCGAATACGACACTCGTATTCAAATGCCGTAGATCCAAAAGTCGAATCTGGTTCGCCGGAGCTTATAACACATTAAGTAAATAACACAGCGGAAGAAAAATGAAATGATACATATGACATACAACATTTGATAGTATTTGATACAACAGAATGATACAATGAATATCAATATACATCAAAGATATGATATAAGATAATAGCAGCAGAAAAGAAAAGGGTAACACTAGCAGCGGAACAAAATCTCCAATATGGTCTTCAAGGAAGAATTCTAGCTTCGGTAATCTCCATCTCCAAAGCACCAATCCGGAGAATAGCTTGAACTTCCAAATAACGATGCACAGAGATAAGCAAGTACAGTCGTGATCCAAAGACTGAACTAACTCCAGATAATCTACTAGACCTGAATATCTGAAAAACTCAACTCTAGACTGCCCGTGTGGGAAAATTGTGGGCACCCAGAGTTTAGGAAAGGAACAATAAACTCCAGGTCAGTCATGGGACTGGTATGAGCAAACAAAAAAAAACATTTGGTCTTTTAAAACAAGTAGAAGAATTTAAATTTGAAAATCGCAATGCTTTTTAGAAAATGAAATTACCATAAGGCCTCCCGCCACACACACAATGCAAACGCAGAATTGGAGGAGATTTCTCCTTATGATAGTCAAGTATGCTTGATACGAGAAAATTCTTTGATATTATTATAATAAGTGCAAAGTGTAGAAAATCATTTCGAAAGTATAATATAAATCCTAGCCAGCATAGACATTCCGAACTATGCCTACTATAGCTACCATCTAAACAGTGGCGACCACCATAAGTAAATGGCAGGTTCTACAACTAAAACCGTACAAGGCGCGTATTGAAGAATGGATTTCCAACAAATGGTCAGGCTAAGGAACTTCCTACTGTCAATGGGATCGCCTCTGGCGGGATGTCCCGAGAACCTAACCGGATCTTTGCCAACATAAGGCAGGGTTACCTCTGCAACTAGGTAACTACTACTAGAGCATGCCACTCCCCGGTCCTTTGGGACCTTTATCCGAGCGCTCGACACCAACAACCACAAAGTATCACAAAGTAATAGATCTGCAGTATCCACATGAGTAAGTATCTGGGCTCCATACCATGATACCACCCTTTACCAGAAGGGAATGACACACCCTAAAGGGCGCGACCCTCATAACCTTGCCGCATCTTTCCTATTTCGACCATTTCCGGGGTGTGAGGTCCTGATGCAGTCTCGTCCACAAAGCTACGCTTTATACAAAAGCCGTGCTTTGATCACAAATGATCAACAAATGATCATCAACACACAACATCACTTAGCATGTCACACTACCAAATTGGGAATATATCACTGATAAATATCAACTACATAACCTCTGAGCTCGTACGTCTCAGAGAAGGGTGTTAAGATAAGAGAATAAATTCTCCGCCACCAAGCAGAAATGTATTTGATAGAGATCAGTTTAATATCTCAAAGTGTAATGTCGGACATACAACTATACAAGTCTGTTCCGGGTTCGAACAGAACCGAAGGCACTTCCAAAGAAGCCTTTGCAAATCCGGGTATCCACAATCCCGATCGGACTTCCCATCACTCAGGGAATCTCTATACCGTAGCTACTCAGTGCAGAGACAATCGATAGGTTATTCTATCGTTCTCGAAGACACCCGGTCTTCGACACCGATCTTCAAATGCAATCCATAACGTCGTATCACTATTCGGAATGGGCTATATGACACAAGGTCCTCTCCCGGCTAAACCGAATAATGAGCGCAATATTTAAAAATATATGGATATAGGTTTTCAGTTAAGTCACTACTTATAAAATCCAAAGCTTCTCTTTCAAATGGTTAAACAAAAAGATTTATTTCACAAAGTTCACTCAGTTTCACAAAGATCCATTTATAGATTTCAAAACAACTTCCATTTCAATTGGATTAACTCATTTAAATCTTTAAATTAAAGACTTATAGCTTTCAAAACACGTTTCCAAAGATTTATCTATAACTTTGAAAACTATTTTCATTTTTAGACTTGAAATCCTTTAACACAAATTGGAAATTCATTCTTATGTGAAAGCTTCAATCATTTGAAAACAAATAGTTTTCGTTTCGGAAAAATCCGATTTCATTTATACAAGTTAAAATCTTGGGTTAAATTTAAAGCCCCAAACAACACTTTTAAATTGTTTAAAACGCATATAAAACCCATTTATAAGTTGAATAACTTTTTAAACCCTAGTTCCCAAATCATACAATTCAATTTCAAATATTGAAATCAAAATTAAATTAATTTATTTAAATTTCAAAACTCAATCATGTTATTCAAAATAACTTATATTTTTGAAATACATTTTGCAAAAGCTTTTCAATTCTAATTCCAAAACTATTTTGGATTCAAAAATTCAATTTTAAGATTATTTCAAATATCTGTGACTTAACCTATTTCCACGTGCCATCCATATTTGTGTGTGTATAGTGTGGTCCATGGGTTTTACACAATAGTGCACAACATCAATCATATCAATATCGATAAGTGGTATAAGTCATAACGCTTATCTTCATCCACAAATTCATAGATAAAGTAAATTTATCAATCACAACGATTCATCATTATGATTCGATGTAGGTTTCGGATAACCAACTGGAATTCGACTCCCTGTCGCATCGAAATTCAAATGTCGTTCTACAGGTCCATGGTTTGCATAGCAATATATACATCACAGATATAACAGCTCAGCACAAAGCATTACATAGCATCACATATCAAATATATCAAACCATCGCATAACATTCAATAACAATCAAACATCTTTGATTAAGGTGAATAAATCGTGTGGTTATAAATTTATTACTCACATAATTACCTTCATTAATAATCTTTAATCAATGATTAATTTCAATTGATTAAGTCTTAACCACCTTCATTAATCATTTCCTTAATTAATTATCTTAATTAACTAACCCTTAATTGTAATTAATTAAACCTTAATTACTTTTATTAATCAACCTTTAATTAATTACTTTAATAAATAAATCCTAAATTATTAACTAAATCTTAATTATAATTGATTATCCTTAATTTATTAATAGATTTATTATTCCTTAATTAATTACAAAAATTAAGTACTCCTTAATTAATAATGATTTCCTAATCACTTTAAGTTAATTAACCTTAATTAGTTATCCTTAATTTAATTATCTTAATTAATTAACCACATAGATTAATTATGCTTTAAGGTAATTAACCCTTAATATTTGATAAACAATCTTTAATTATCTACTCTTAATTACTTTCACTAAGTAATTTTTATTTTTATTTAATTATTCATTAATTACTTGATTAATTAACTTAATAATTTAATGAATCCAAATCACTAAATTCTATTTATCTTTAAGAAAAAAACATTTTTTTACTTAATCAAAGCATTTAAAAACAATTTTCTTTCAAATTTATTTTAAATTTTATTTTAAATTTAAGATTTATAATGAATACAAATTTAACTTAAACAAAGTTTTAACAACAATTCAAAAACCTTTCTTATCTCACAAGTTAAAGAAATATACATTTTATAAAGAAGTTTAAACTTCATTTTAAATTTCACATCATGTAACCATTTTTAAAGTAGTTATAACAATTTAAATTTAAAAACTTAATTTTATTTTTAAAAAAAACGGAGGTTCAAACTTACATTCCAGATTTTATAACTTATATTCAAACTTCTTTAAACCTTTACTTTACAATTCAACTTTCAGTTTTAAATTTCCTGCCAAATTCACTTTAAATACTTAAAAGTGGTAAAACAAATTTAAATTTCAAAACTTAAATTATTTCAAAACTGAAAATCAACTTACTCGAATTAAGATTCAAACTTAGGTTTCATACTTAGATTAAAACTTTGATTTTCATTTTTTTTAAACTTCAGTTACAATTTTAAAACAAAACACTTCAGGTTTCTGTTGAAACCTGTACCAGTATTTTTACCCGAGGCAAACTTAATTCACTTCGAGCCAAAAGCAGTCTTCCCCGAGAAAAACACTGCAACACTCCGAGTCAAAAATAAATTCACACGAGCACAAACCAAATTCATCTTCACTCGAACAACAGTGCACCGTGCACATGCACGGTGCCGTTGATCACCTCAGATCATCAACGATGATCTTCCCCTACCACTCATCGTCCAAACACTCTAATACGATCATCAGATCGTACCTCAGATCTCGAAGTCGAATTCGAGATGACGAGCTCAACCTGGAACAGCTGAAATCCTCCTCAACCAAACCTTTCAACGTCACGCTCCTTCAACTCCGGCCACCTTAGCATCAACGACTTCGGCCACGTTTTCGCAAACTACCCAACTATCGTTCCCCGAAAATTCGTAACGCTCGATCAACCATGGCAGATGAACGAAGCGAAGTACTGGACCTAGTTGAAACTAGGGTTCCAAACAAGAATCAACTATCGCGAATTCTTCAATGAATTAATCACCTTCCTGACAATTTTTCCATCATCCTCGATCGCTCTACTACCTTTAGAAGGAACGACGACACCCCAGATCACAGAGATGACCAGGAAACTCCCCAAAACCCATTTCTGGTTAAACCAGAAATGCTCACTTAATCCTAAATTAAAAATTATGATTTTAGTGTTAAAAATCATGTATAAGTTTATGAATTCAAATTATGATCCTGAACTTATGAATTACCAAGTTTGGGTTTTGACTATTTTTTATTATTATTTTGCTCAATCATTTGATTCCCAGATAAATTTCAGAGACACTTCAAAAATTTTAACCTAAGTATAAATTTAATCTAACTTTTAAGATGAAACAAACAAAATTTTGTTTATAAATTAAGTTTAAACAGAGATTAACTCAAGAGTTTTTGAATTTAAATTAAACAAGAACCTTTTTTTACTGTATATTAATACTTCTAGGTAGTTTAGAAACAAAACATACTCAAGCTATTTTTAAAACTTAAATCTGGATTGTGTAAACAATTTCATTTAAATCCTAAAGTCTAAGATAAATTTGAGAAGGAGATTTTGGTTTAAGAACATGGTTTGAAAGCCTGTAGTCCAGCAAAGGTCAGCATAGCCTATAAGTCAAACATGCTCACCCTAAATTTGTAATCAAGCAAACACATTCCTATTCATAACAGAAAATTTTCACAGCACACTTGCAAGACCAAATCAGAATTTAAGCTTTAACAAAGTAGATTGCTCACAGATTCACAGCATTGGATAAACAAAACTGGCTAAAAAAAAAAATTAAAGTTGCTCACCTGTACTTCAGAAGACAGAGAGGAGCAGAGAGTTTCAAATGAGAATGGCCTGGAAAGAAAGATCTTGAACTTGCTTCGAGAACTTGAATTTGTTTTTAGTTGATCATCATTTCCCTCAAGTTGAAAATACCAAAGTTAATTATAGCTTTAAATTGCTTCAGGTTTTAAATTTTTTAATTATGGGTTTTTTTTCTGAATTACCTGAGTTTGATCACTTCAGGTTTTTGAAGCTCCAGATTCAATTTCAAAGAAAGTTTATATTCTTGCAACTTATTAAATAAAGTTGTTCAAATCTTTGTTTTATTTACTGATTACAACATTAAACTCAAATTTTTTAAAAAAGAATTTTACTTGCCTTTGAATTGATTTGCTTTCAGATTGAAAACCTTTTCATTCTTGAATTTTAAACTGCCATTTCTTCCTTCTGTTTTCATTCTGTTTCCCAGATCTTTGAAATGCTTTAGTTTTTTTGAAAAATCTGGAACTTGCTTTGCTTTGAATTTTGCATGTTTCCCAGGCTTGAGAAATGAAGATGCTTTTCATTTTTTTTCTTGGTTTCATTCTGTTTTTCCAGGTTGCTTTGAACTGAAACTTGATCTTCTACTTTTTTTTTCTTGGATGTTGAGATTTGAGATTCTCAAATCTCTTGTTACTGTTGCTTCAGATTTTTTTCTGAGATGTTTAATAATGGCATAAGGGAAACTCAAAAGTTTCTTTGTAATTTTAAATTTCATTATTTTATTTAATTAGATATGGTGAATGTCATGTGTAAAAATTATCATGATTGTGAAATTCCAATGCAATGTTCACTCCTTTACTCTATCTCCTTTATGTTTGTTTACATTCGTAATTTTCAAAGATAAAAGAAATTTTTATATAAATTTTTTTATATCATATTTACTTTTGTAAACATTTATTAACATATATCATAATCTTTTTATTATTTTCACATTTAAATAAATACACAAAAAAAATTCTTTTATTTTCCCACTCAATCTTTAATTTAGTTCATACATTTATTTAAAAATTTATATTTACACAATTTACATTCATACATATTTTTTTTATTGTTGTACAATTTTTTATAAAAAGGAAAGAATGAAATTAAATACTTTGATTTCATATTAACAATAAATTACTTTTATTCATATATGAAAATTTAACTTAAAAATAACATTTGAGAATGAGTACACTAATTTTTTTCTTTTCATTACAACTCCAAATATTAATATATTTAAAATTTAGAAAAACAACCTTTTATTAACTTTTTATTAATCTCAAGCCTTTAATTTCTATTTTATTTCTAATACATTTTAATTTGAAATCCATTATTTATTTGTAAGATACTTACCCTTAAATTTCTAATTAAATTTCAATTTAAAATCAAAAAATTATTTATCTATTATAGAAATCTCAAATTAATTCACAGTTTATTTTCAAAAAATAATTTAATTACCAAATTAAACTTGGTAAATTTTCAAGAATGTTACAGATTACCCCCTTAAAAAAATTTCGTCCTCGAAATTTGCAAGGAAGACGAGAAAGAATAGATGAAAAAATAAAGAAACGATTGATCAGATCAGATCGAAAAACTGATAAGAAACCGATGAAGATACGAAGTAAGAATTTCCTACGACGATTCATAGGGCCACCATCACACCAAAGCTTCTTTCTGAAGCTGTCACGAAGCAATCAAAAGGAATTTGGAATCGAATCAAAGGTGATTGATAGAGAAAGTTGTTTCCACTGTTGCAGGGTATTGACCATTTGTAGTGGTGCTCCCCTCTCCCCTATCTCGTCCTCTTCTCGCACTCATACTTACTATCAGTGAATAGAAAGAGAATTTACTGAGGCATTCGAACGGATATCTTAGGGATTACTCATTCTAGGGTATACTACACCCTATCTCTAGTGAGTTACTTAATGTGTTATACTCCTGAGTTAAAGTTTTAACCTTCAGCTCTGATACCAATTATAACGATCCTGACTCGGCCTTCAAAAATCGGCACTGAATACAACACTCGTATTCAAATGCCACAGATCCAAAAGTCGAATCTGGTTCGCCGGAGCTTATAACACATTAAGTAAATAACACAGCGGAAGAAAAATGAAATGATACATATGACATACAACATTTGATAGTATCTGATACAACAGAATGATACAATGAATATCAATATACATCAGAGATATGATATAAGATAATAGCAGCAGAAAAGAAAAGGGTAACACTAGCAGCAGAACAAAATCTCCAATATGGTCTTCAAGGAAGAATTCCAGCTTCGGTAATCTCCATCTCCAAAGCACCAATCCAGAGAATAGCTCGAACTTCCAAATAACGATGCAAAAAGATAAGCAAGTACAGTCGTGATCCAAAGACTGAACTAGCTCCAGATAATCTACTAAACCTGAATATCTGAAAAACCCAACTCTAGACTGTCCGTGTGGGAAAATTGTGAGCACCCATAGTTTAGGAAAGGAACAATAAACTCCAGGTCAGTCATGGGACTGGTATGAGAAAACAAAAAAACATTTGGTCTTTTAAAACAAGCAGAAGAATATAAATTTGAAAACCGCAATGCTTTTTTGAAAATGAAACTACCATAAGGCCTCCCGCAACACACATAATGCAAACGCAGAATTGGAGGAGATTTCTCCTTATGATAGTCAAGTATGCTTGATACGAGAAAATTCTTTGATATTATTATAATAAGTGCAAAGTGTAGAAAATCATTTCAAAAGTATAATATAAATCCTAGCCAGCATAGACATTCCGAACTATGCCTACTATAGCTACCATCTAAATAGTGGTGACCACCATAAGTAAATGGCAGGTTCTACAACTAAAACCGTACAAGGCGCGTATTGAAGAATGGATTCCCAACAAATGGTCAGGCTAAGGAACTTCCTACTGTCAATGGGATCGCCTCTGGCGGGACGTCTCGAGAACCTAACCGGATCTCTGCCAACACAAGGCCGGGTTACCTCTGTAACTAGGTAACTACTACTCAAGCATGCCATTCCCCGGTCCTTTGGGACCTTTATCCGAGCGCTCGACACCAACAACCACAAAGTATCACAAAGTAATAGATCTGCAGTATCCACATGAGTAAGTATCTGGGCTCCGTACCATGATACCACCCTTTACCAGAAGGGAATGACACACCCTAAAGGGCGCGACCCTCATAACCTTGCCGCATCTTTCCTGTTTCGACCATTTCCGGGGTGTGAGGTCCTGATGCAGTCTCGTCCACAAAGCTACGCTTTATACAAAAGCCGTGCTTTGATCACAAATGATCAACAAATGATCATCAACACACAGCAGCACTTAGCAAGTCACACTACCAAATTGGGAATATATCACTGATAAATATCAACTACATAACCTCTGAGCTCGTATGTCTCAGAGAAGGGTGTTAAGCTAAGAGAATAAATTCTCCGCCACCAAGCAGAAATGTATTTGATAGAGATCAGTTTAATATCTCAAACTGTAATGTCGGACGTACAACCATACAAGTCTGTTCCGGGTTCGAACAGAACCGAAGGCACTTCCGAAGAAGCCCTTGCAAATCCGGGTATCCACAATCCCGATCGGACTTCACATCACTTAGGGAATCTCTATGCCGTAGCTACTCGGTGCAGAGACAATCGATAGGTTATTCTATCGTTCTCGAAGACACCCGGTCTTGAACACCGGTCTTCAAATGCAATCCATAACGTCGTATCACTATTCGGAATGGGCTACATGACACAAGGTCCTCTCCCAGCTAAACCGAATAATGAGCGCAATATTTAAAAATATATGGATATAGGTTTTTAGTTAAGTCACTACTTATAAAATCCAAAGCTTTTCTTTCAAATGGTTAAACAAAAAGATTTATTTCACAAAGTTCACAAAGTTCACTCAGTTTCACAAAGATCCATTTATAGATTTCAAAACAATTTCCATTTCAATTGGATTAACTCATTTAAATCTTTAAATTAAAGATTTATAGCTTTCAAAACACGTTTCCAAAGATTTATCTATAAGTTTGAAAACTATTTTCATTTTTAGACTTGAAATCCTTTAACACAAATTGGAAGTTCATTCTTATGTGAAAGCTTCAATCATTTGAAAACAAATAGTTTTCGTTTCGGAAAAAATCCAATTTCATTTATACAAGTTAAAATCTTTGGGTTAAATTTAAAGCCCCAAACAACACTTTTAAATGGTTTAAAACCCATATAAAACCCATTTATAAGTTGAATAACTTTTTAAACCCTAGTTCCCAAATCATAAAATTCAATTTCAAATATTGAAATCAAAATTAAATTAATTTATTTGAATTTCAAAACTCAATCATGTTATTCAAAATAACTTATATTTTTGAAATACATTTTGCAAAAGCTTTTCAATTCTAATTCCAAAACTATTTTGGATTCAAAAATTCAATTTTAAGATTATTTCAAAAATCTGTGAGTTAACCCATTTCCACGTGCCATCCATATTTGTGTGTGTATAGTGTGGTCCAGGGGTTTTACACAATAGTGCACAACATCAATCATATCAATATCGATAAGTGGTATAACTCATAATGCTTATCTTCATCCACAGATTCATAGATAAAGTAAATTTATCAATCACAACGATTCATCATTATGATTCGATGTGGGTTTCGGATAACCAACTGGAATCCGACTCCCTGTCGCATCGAAATTCTAATGTCGTTCTACAGATCCAGGGTTTGCATATCACTATATACATCACAGATATAACAGCTCAGCACAAAGCATTACATAGCATCACATCACATATCAAATATATCAAACCATCACATAGCATTCAATAATAATCAAACATCTTTGATTAAGGTGAATAAATCGTGTGGTTATAGATTTATTACTCACATAATTACCTTCATTAATAATATTTAATCAATGATTAATTTCAATTGATTAAGTCTTAACCACCTTCATTAATCATTTCCTTAATTAATTATCTTAATTAACTAACCCTTAATTGTAATTAATTAAACCTTAATTACTTTTATTAATCAACCTTTAATTAATTACTTTAATAAATAAATCCTAAATTATTAACTAAATCTTAATTATAATTGATTATCCTTAATTTATTAATAGATTTATTATTCCTTAATTAATTACAAAAATTAATTACTCCTTAATTAATAATGATTTCCTAATCACTTTAAGTTAATTAACCTTAATTAGTTATCCTTAATTTAATTATCTTAATTAATTAACCACATTAATTAATTATGCCTTATGGTAATTAACCCTTAATATTTGATAAATCAATCTTTAATTATCCACTCTTAATTACTTTCACTAAGTAATTATTATTTTTATTTAATCATTCATTAATTACTTGATTAATTAACTTAATAATTTAATGAATCCAAAACACTAAATTATATTTATCTTTAAGAAAAAACATTTTTTTACTTAATCAAAGCATTTAAAAAAAAATTCTTTCAAACTTAAACAAAGTTTTAACAACAATTCAAAAACCTTTCTTATCTCACAAGTTAAAGAAATATTCATTTTATAAAGAAGTTTAAACTTCATTTTAAATTTCACATCATTTAACCATTTTTAAAGTAGTTATAACAATTTAAATTTAAAAACTTAATTTTATTTTTAAAAAAAACTGAGGTTCAAACTTACATTCCAGATTTTATAACTTATATTCAAACTTTTTTAAACCTTTACTTTACAATTCGACTTTCAGTTTTAAATTTCCTGCCAAATTCACTTTAAATACTTAAAGGTGTTAAAACAAATTTAAATTTCAAAACTGAAAATCAACTTACTCGAATTCAGATTCAAACTTAGGTTTCATACTTAGATTAAAACTTTGATTTTCATTTTTTTTTAAACTTCAATTACAATTTTAAAACAAAACACTTCAGGTTTCTGTTGAAACCTGTACCAATATTTTTACCTGAGGCAAACTTAATTCGCTTCGAGCCAAAAGTAGTCTTCCTCGAGAAAAACACTGCAACACTCCGAGTCAAAAATAAATTCACACGAGCACAAACCAAATTCATCTTCACTCGAACAACAGTGCACCGAGCACATGCACGGTGCCGTTGATCACCTCAGATCATCAACGATGATCTTCCCCTACCACTCATCGTCCAAACACTCTAATACGATCATCAGATCGTACCTCAGATCTCGAAGTCGAATTCGAGATGACGAGCTCAACCTGGAACAGCTGAAATCCTCCTCAACCAAACCTTTCAACGTCACGCTACTTCAACTCCGGCCACCTTAGCATCAGCGACTTCGGCCACGTTTTCGCAAACTACCCAACTATCGTTCCCCTAAAATTCGTAACGCTCGATCAACCAGGGCAGATGAATGAAGCGAAGTACTGGACCTAGTTGAAACTAGGGTTCCAAACAAGAATCAACTACCGCGAATTCCTCAATGAATTAATCACCTTCCTGACAATTTTTCCATCATCCTCGATCGCTCTACTACCTTCAGAAGGAACGACGACACCCCAGATCACAGAGATGACCAGGAAACTCCCCAAAACCCATTTCTGGTTAAACCAGAAATGCTCACTTAATCCCAAATTAAAATTATGATTTTAGTGTTAAAAATCATGTATAAGTTTATGAATTCAAATTATGATCCTAAACTTATGAATTACCAAGTTTGGGTTTTGACTATTTTTTATTATTATTTTGCTCAGTCATTTGATTCCCAGATAAATTTCAGAGACACTTCAAAAATTTTAACCTAAGTATAAATTTAATCTAACTTTTAAGATGAAACAAAAAAAATTTGTTTATAAATTAAGTTTAAACAGAGATTAACTCAAGAGTTTTTGAATTTAAATTAAACAAGAACCCTTTTTTTATATTGTATATTAATACTTCCAGGTAGTTTAGAAACAAAACATACTCAAGCTATTTTTAAAACTTAAATCTGGATTGTGTAAACAATTTCATTTAAATTCTAAAGTCTAAGATAAATTTGAGAAGGAGATTTTGGTTTAAGAACATGGTTTGAGAGCCTGTAGTCCAGCAAAGGTCAGCATAGCCTATAAGTCAAACATGCTCACCCTAAATTTGTATTCAAGCAAACACATTCCTATTCATAACAGAAAATTTTCACAACACACTTGCAAGACCAAATCAGAATTTAAGCTTTAGCAAAGTAGATTGCTCATAGATTCACAACATTGGATAAACAAAAAAATTATAGTTGCTCACCTGTACTTCAGAAGACAGAGAGGAACAGAGAGTTTCAAATGAGAATGGCATGGAAAGAAAGATCTTGAACTTGCTTCGAGAACTTGAATTTGTTTTTAGTTGATCATCATTTCCCTCAAGTTGAAAATACCAAAGTTAATTATAGCTTTAAATTGCTTCAGGTTTTAAATTTTTTAATTATGGGTTTTTTTTTTCTAAATTACGTGAGTTTGATCACTTCAGGTTTTTGAAGCTCCAGATTCAATTTCAAATAAAGTTTATATTCCTGCAACTTATTAAATAAAGTTGTTCAAATCTTTGTTTTATTTACTGATTACAACATTAAACTCAAATTTTTTAAAAAAGAATTTTACTTCCCTTTCAATTGATTTGCTTTCAGATTGAAAACCTTTGCATTCTTGAATTTTAAACTGCCATTTCTTCCTTCTGTTTTCATTCTGTTTCCCAGATCTTTGAAATGCTTTAGTTTTTTTGAAAGATCTGAAACTTGCTTTGCTTTCAATTTTGCATGTTTCCCAGGCTTGAGAAATGAAGATGCTTTTCATTTTTTTTCTTGGTTTCATTCTGTTTTTCCAGGTTGCTTTGAACTGAAACTAGATCTTCAACTTTATTTTTTTTTCTTGGATGTTGAGATTTGAGATTCTCAAATCTATTGTTACTGTTGCTTCAGATTTTTTCCTAAGATGTTTAATAATGGCATATGGGAAACTCAAAAGTTTCTTTGTAATTTTAAATTTCATTATTTTATTTAATTAGATATGGCGAATGCCATGTGTAAAAATTATCATGATTGTGAAAATCCAATACAATGTTCACTCCTTTACTCTATCTCCTTTATGTTTGTTTACATTTGTAATTTTCAAAGATAAAAAAAATTTATATAAATTTTTTTATATCATATTTACTTTTGTAAACATTTATTAACATATATCATAATCTTTTTATTATTTTCACATTTAAATAAATACACAAAAAAAATTCTTTTATTTTCCAACTCAATCTTTAATTTAGTTCATACATTTATTTAAAAATTTATATTTACACAATTTACATTCATACAAATTTTTTTTTATTGTTGTACAATTTTTTATAAAAAGGAAAGAATGAATTTAAATACTTTGATTTCATATTAACAATAAATCACTTTTATTCATATATGAAAATTTAACTTAAAAATAACATTTGAGAATGAGTACACTAATTTTTTTCTTTTCATTACAACTCTAAATATTTATATATTTAAAATTTAGAAAAACAACCTTTTATTAGCATTTTATTAATCTCAAGCCTTTAATTTCTATTTTATTTCTAATACATTTTAATTTGAAATCCATTATTTATTTGTAAGATACTTACCCTTAAATTTCTAAATAAATTTCAATTTTGAATCAAAAAATTATTTATCTATTCTAGAAATCTCAAATTAATTCATAGTTTATTTTCAAAAAATAATTTAATTACCAAATTAAACTTGGTAAATTTTCAGGAATGCTACAAATGAGCTAATTAATTCAATTTTTCTTGCTCAAATGATTTAGTAATGACCATTAACAATTATCAAATCATACCATAGATATATATCTCGCCATAACATGAAAATGATGAGGATATAGCTAGCATTACCTCACAACCAATATAGCAAGCAACTTGTGTGCAATGTCCAAATGGAAGGAATGATAATCAACAAGCTTTGATATTTATGCAACACAATAAATCAAGTGTTACTAGGCTAATTCCAGAATTAGGAGATGCTTATACATAGATTAGGGGAGGGTTTACCTAGTATTCCTCTCAAGCAAAAGAACAAACACCTATATGGCACTAACCAAAGCTAAGAGATGATGATCAAGGAGCTAGAAAAATACCAAAACACATAAAACCAAGAGTTACAACATGATTTCCATAAATTAAAGAGAGTTAGAAATGGATTACAAGAGGGTTTTTGCATTACCTTTCCTTACTTTAACTAGCTTAAGACAATATAAGAGAGGATGGAGCTTTCCTAACATGGAGGCCATTTTTAGGTTTAGGGTTTTAGGAAATTTTTTTGATTAGGGTTGGAATGAATGAGGGTTAAGAGTTTGAGATGATTTATAGAATGGTAAGTGGGTTTGGGTTAGGCTAATGGACCCCTTAAGAGAGAGTGGCTCTAAACATGTATAAAAATTGTTTAAGTGTTAACATAGCCATGAAAACCCATACTTAACCAAATCTCCTTCTTAAATTTCCCATTAACTTTTAATTGTTCCAAAATAATACTTCGCCTCATTTTTAAAAACCCATTTATTTAAAATGTCCATATTTTTAAATAAATTATCCTTATCCCAAAAATCCATTTGCTCCGTTTAAATAAAGTCCTAATTTTTTTTTGGGTAATGCAAATCCCGGGTTGTTACAGACTCCCCCCTTAAGAAAATTGCGTCCCCACAATTCCATATGATGGACGTCGTCTATAGCGTCTAATCCACAAAAGAAATGATAGAAGATCAAATAGAGATTCTCACCCGTACTAGAAGATGGAAGAATGCCAGGATAAGAACGCTCGATAAATTCTCTGGTCTCCCAAGTGCAGTCCTTAGGATTCGGTGACCATTGAATTTTAAAAAGCCGAACCTCTTTGTTGCGAAGGCGTCTGACCTCCGAATCAAGAACACGAAGGGGTTGCTGCTCCAATGATAAATCAGGTGAGATCTCTAAATCAGGCACGATACGTGGCTCAATAATAGAATCAGGATCGCGCACACACTTGCGAAGCTGAGACACATGGAACACATCATGCATTCCAGAAAAGTGAGCAGGTAGAGCCACACGATAAGCAACGGGCCCGATGCGTTCCGTGATAGGAAATGGTCCAACATAGCGAGGAGCCAATTTCCCTCTAGGCTGAAACGCACAACCCCTTTCATGGGAGAAATCCAATTGAAGAAAAAATCACCAATGGAGAACTCAAGAGGCTTCCTAGGTTGTCCGCGTAGGATTTCTGGCGGTCCTGTGCCTCTCTCATTCTCTGACGGATAAGAACAATCTTCTCAGAAGATTCCCGAACTGAATCTGGACCAAGAATGATCTTCTCGCCATATTCTAACCAACATGCAGGAGAGCGACATGGCCTTCCGTATAGAGCCTCGAAAGGTGCCATGCCAATACTAGACTGATAGCTGTTGTTGTAGGAGAACTCTACAAGAGGTAAGTGATCCTCCCAACTCCCCCCGAAATCCAGAATACAACAGCGCAAAAGATCCTCCAAAATACGATTCACCCTCTCAGTCTGACCGTCAGTCTGAAGGTGATAAGCAGTAGAGAGATTCAGCTTTGTGCCCAAAGCTGACTGTAGGCACTTCCAGAAGTGACTAGTGAAAATGGTGTCTCGATCACATACGATAGAGCTAGGAATGCCATGAAGTCGTACGACTTCCTTCACATAGAGCTTGGCCAACTGAGGTGCAGTCCGAGTGGACTTAGTCGGAATGAAATGAGCTGATTTGGTCAAGCGATCAACAATAACCCAGATAGAAGTATGGCCTAACCTCGATCGAGGCAGACCGTCAATGAAATCCATGGATATCTGATCCCATTTCCATAATGGAATCTCTAGAGGCTGAAGAAGACCAGATGGACGCTGATGCTCGGCCTTGATCTGTTGACAAGTCATGCAACCACTCACATAACTTGCAACATCTCTCTTCAAACCCTCCCAATAATATAGTCGGCACATATCGGCATATATCTTACTCGAACCGGGATGTATAGTGCACTTAGTGCGATGGCACTTGTCCAGAATGTCACGTCTAAGTGATAAATCAGATGGTACAACAATACGGTTCTTCCTACGAAGACACCGATGAAAATCAAGAGAATAATCCAACAATGTCTCATCACTGGATCCCGACTCGAGAAGATGAATAAGATGTAATAAGTCTGGATCCTGCCGCTGAGAATGGGCAATGCGATCCAATAAGATAGGACGAGATTCCAAGCTGAATAATAAGACTGGAGAATCAGAAGATGGAGCTTGATCTCTAATATCACACAAAGATAGGGTCTTAAGAATATCCCACTCGGCAATCATCATAGAAATTACCGTCGAGTGCTTGCGACTGAGCGCATCTGCAACTCGATTACCCTTGCCAGGGGTATACTGAATATCTAAATCATATGAGGCGAGAAACTCAAGCCATCGCTGCTGCCTCATATTGAGATCCCTCTGACTGAATAGATACTTCAGCGACTTGTGATCAGTGTAAAGAATGAAGCGTTCGCCTAATAGAAAGTGACGCCACATCTTCAAGGCAAAGACGATAGCTGCTAACTTAAGATCATGAGTAGGATAGCGAACCTCATTCAGACGCAGTTGCCTGAAAGCATAAGCAACTACCCGATCCTTCTGCATAAGCACGGCACCGAGCCCGCTACCACAAGCATCGGTGTATACAACAAGATCATAGTTACTCTCTGGAACCACCAGAATAGGAGCATGAGTGAGAAGTTCCTTCAGTCATTGAAAGGAAGCTTCACGCTTATCAGACCAAATAAAGCGAACACCCTTACGAGTCAGCGTCGTAAGGGGAAGTGCAACTCGAGAGAAATCCTTGATAAACCGACAGTAATAACCCGCCAGACCTAGGAAGCTGCGAATATCAGGAACGTTCTCGGGCTGCTTCCAATTCTGAATAGCATCGATCTTGGTAGGATCGACAGAAATACCCTCAGAGGATACAATATGGCCCAAGAACTTGACCTTGCTCTCCCAAAAATGGAACTTGGAGAGCTTGGCCCTAAGCTGATGCTGACGAAGAGTATCCAAGACGATCCGCAAATATGAGCATGCTCTGCCTCGGATCTAGAATAAATAAGAATATCGTCGATGAAAACCAGAACGAATCTATCGATGTATTCCCTGAATACTCGATTCATAAGATCGACGAAGAAAGCCGGTGCGTTCGTCAAGCCGAATGGCATGACCAACCACTCAAAAGAACCATAACGAGTGCGGAAAGCGGTAAGAGGAATGCTATCTTCCGCAAATCGAAGCTGATCAAATCCGGTGGCAAGGTCGAGCTGGGAAATGACCTTCGCACCACTCAACTGATCAAACATATCGTCTATCCGTGGAAATGGATAACGATTTCTGATGGTCAACTCATTAAGCTTTCGATAGTCAATGCAAAGCCTAAGAGAGCCATCGGGCTTCTTAACGAAGACCACAGCAGCACCCCATGGCGAAGAACTGGACCGAATGAACTGCTTTGCCTCAAGCTCTACTAACTGCTTCCTGAGTTCCTCATTCTCTTTAGTAGACATCCTCGTTGGAGGACGCCCAACTGGGTGGGAGCCTGGAATGAGATCGATGCGGAACTCAATGGCTTGCTTTGGCGGCAGGCCTGATACTGGCTCGAATATATCGAGGAAATCCCGAACAACAGGAATACGAGATATGTCTACATCCTCATCTCGTGAATCAAGAGCAAATAAAGTAATATCAGAAATCCCCACATCCTGAAGAGCAATAGCTAATGTAGCGGACGAGTCAGGATGACGAAGAAATAATATCCGCTCTGAACAAATGATTTTGGCATCGTACTGAGCGAGCCAATCCATGCCAAGAATCATGTCAAAGCCCAAATACTCCCTAATATGCAGATTCGTACGGAAAGAAAATCCACAAAGATCAATATCTATATCCTCACAAAGCAGGCTAAGGGTCGTGGATCCGCCGATGGGATTCACAATCCTTAGTGAAGAAACCAAACAAGTAACATCCAAAGATAAAGTATCAACTAGTTCCTTTGATACGAATGAGTGAGAGGCACCCGTATCAAAGAGAACTCTACAAGATATACCATGAAATAAAATAGAACCTTCGAGAATGGAAGGATGCGTACCTCGAGGCTGAGCTGAAGATGTAGGAGCCTTGGCAGCATTAAGCTTGCCAGATCAAGGAGGTGCAGTAGGACAAGCGGAATTAAGATGACCCTCCTTCTTACAATAGCGGTAGAAAAGAGGCTTGGGACACTTTTTAAACATATGATCGGTAGATCCACAGTTGAAACACTTCCGAATGGAAGGTGTTCCACTAAGCTGAGCAATAGACTGAGGCTGAGTCTGAGAAGTAGAGCTGCCTGTCTTCTTCTTCTTATGCCAAAACTTGGACTTCTGAATGGGCCCCGCTTTTGATTGGGATTTTTGGAACCCTCACCATCTCCATCACTGTCTCTCTCATGCTCAACCGCTTCAAGGTGAAGCGCTGCGTCAACTAGCTCATCAAATAGGAGCTTAAGCTGGAGCATAAGCTGTTTCTTCAAATATTTCTTCAGGCCTTCTGCAAACTTGAGATTCTTCTTATAAGGAGAGCTAATGAACTCGAGGCCATACTTGGACAGGGCCTCGAAAGATGATGAATAGTCAGCAACAGAGGTCTTCCCTTGCTTAAGGTCAATAAAGCGGCGTGCAAGGGCTATCTTCTCGGACTCGGGGACAAACTTGGGCAAGAAGCGCTCTCGGAACCGGTCCCAAGTGAGTGAGGCCTCATCGGTCTTGGAGACAAGCAGCTCGTACTAATCCAAGGCACGACCCTCAAGATGGCTAGGAGCAACAAGAACTCTGTCGTGGTCGGGGATAGCCATGCGAGTAAAATTACGCTCGCAAACTCTGATCCAAGCCTGGACCTCCAGAATAGTCTCGGAGCCACTGAACGGCTTCCCTCCGAGATGAATAAAGTCGCTGCATAGACGCGCAAAAGCATACTTGCGCGGTGCATCAGAAACTGGTGCAGGAGACTGAGAGTGCGACTGAGAGTTACGAACCAGCTCCATGATCTGGTCCGTGGTCATGTATACGCCCTCTGGGTGAGGGTTGCTGGACTGTCCAGCATCAGCAGAACGGAGGTTCCTATCTCTCCCAACCATACTGAAAGATAAGATAAGATACGAGTTAAGCATGATTCAAAGATAGATAATTCAAATGGAATACTACGGAATATAAATGTATTCCTAAACATATTCCTAACTTATCTATCCAATGTCATGAGGAAAGGGCATTGTAATATTTGAATCATACTAAGATGTATTGTACTAAGTGTTACTGTTCTATGTTTATTATACTTAGTTCTGAACCAAGCTCTGATACCAAGCTGTAACGCCCCACTCCGAGAGCCTCATTAACAAAGAGTATTATATGGATAATACCGTCTGCTAATGCGGACAATAGAGTATAATGGAAGCGACCATGTGTAATCTTACTTTAACTATCTACTGAACACATGGAAAAATGAAATCTATTTTTTTTCCGCATGTGGTTCGACATATTCAATAAATACTTAAGGAAAAAAACTACAATGGCTAACAGATCTATCAGAACAAAACATAATAGAAGAATGAACATCATCACAGAACAGCATCTGATAATAAGCAAATAGTCTTAGCACAATACAACATCAAGTACAGATCCAAATATAAAAGTGGGTACAAAGCCACTACTCACACATTCGTGAGTCAAATGAATATACACAAGATAGTCATAATATCAGAGTATCATAAAGGATGGATAACAAGTAAAGCTATCTATAGTATAGCGGATATATCCAAAGCGGAAGCACTGAAGCAAGCTAAGTCCAAAACGACCTAACCTGAAACAACTCGGTCTGACCCGAGCATAAAATACTCGGGTCAGGCTAGATAAACAAATCAGTTAGATAAACTGAACAATAATCACGATAAGATAATGAGGCAACATATAACATAATAATCTCCAAAAGAGAAACATATATCATGGTAATAAAGCCCAAAATCTCTCACATAGAGAAGAAACAAACATCTAAGTAGAGATGTATAACAAGCCTCATTCCATCGGCATAACGTAAGCACAAATGCCAAAACAAAAACATCTAATTAGAGATGTCAAAGACGATACATCTAAGTAGAGATGTATAACAGGCCATCTAAGTAGAGATGCCAACAACGATACATCTACGTAGAGATGTATAACGACCATCTAAGTAGAGATGCCAAAACGATACCTCTAAGGGAGACAGTCCGAAGACACTATCCCAAAGGTAATAAAAGGAATGTGTCACGAACTTTTAGCAAGGAACCCGTAAAGTGTAAACGTGAGTCCCATACCCCACGTTCACCCTAAACGGTTTGCTAATCAATCATAAGCTTCCAAACTGAAAGCAGTACAAAGTTCACCTCATGTCATCGGTAAACTAGGCCGAAAGGCCAAAATGATCAATCGAATAGGTCGGGGATTAACCGGAAAAGAAATACACACGGTTTCATAGGCCGGAGTTTTTCCCAACCATTTAAGCACCTTTCCACATCGCTCTAAGTGCTAAAGTATGAGTGTGGGATTTTGTTATAGAAAATAATTACGGAAAACAGATTTATAATTGGTTTGAAATCACTTTAAAACGGCCCTTGAAAACTCTCCTATTATGGAGTAATTAATTTAATAATTAAAAATAATATTATATAATAATTTCGAAAGCCATTTCGGAGTGAAAAAATCCTTTTAAAACCTTTTTATAAGGCCCGTGTACGAAATCCAGAGACAAATCTCAAAGAAATCGACAAAACCAGAAAATCACTGAAAATATTCTAAGTGTTGGAAAATAGTCCAAAACTGACGCGAACCCAAATTCGAAAAGTTATTTGGACCAGCAAACCGAATCCGAATGGAATGAAAATTGGTAGGAATGTAGTCCGACATTCCTACTTCAGAACGCAAAAAGAATTACTCGATTCCAACTTGAAACGAACTCGCAGCGACGCACCAAAGTCGGACCCGGAAACAGTGAATACACAGTTTCAGGCTGATATCTGGGTCCCTCTTCGACAGCAATTTCGAAGAGTCAAATGATCTCAGATACTAATCAAACTTTCTATAGATGGAGTTCGAAACTCCAGTTTTCCAACGAGTCCAAAAACGTTGGATTCCGACAACGGATGTGACCGTGGCGGTGTCACAAATTTTCAGTTTCAAAACTGAAAACAGGGAAAAATGCTTTCACTGAGAATATTCTAAGTGTTGGAAAATAGTCCAAAACTGACGCGAACCCAAATTTGGAAAATTATTCGGACCAGCAAACCGAATCCGAATGGCATGAAAACTCGTAGGAACGTAGTCCGACATTCCTACTTCAGAAAAGAATTACTCGATTCCAACTTGAAACGAAGTCGCAGCGACGCTCCAAAGTCAGACCCGAAAACAGTGAATACATTGTTTCAGGCTGAGATTCGGGTCCCTCTTCGACGGCAATTTCGAAGAGTCAAATGAACTCGGATACTAATCAAACTTTCTAGAGATGGAGTTCGGAACACCAATTTTCCAACGAGTCAAAAAACGTTGGATTCCGACCACGGATGTGACCGTGGCGGTGTCACAAAGTTTCAGTTTCAAAACTGAAAACAGGGAGTAAAGTATACACACGAGCTGCAAATGCTCAGAAACCAGCAGTAAAAACTGCATTCAGGTCCGTTTTTGAGCCTGGATTTCACTATTCAAATGATCACCGAATGCTACGAAATTTGGAGGGGTTATAGATGGAAATACTAACTATCACTAGGAAGTGATTTGGCATGTTTTCATCTGATATTGAAAGAGATATTCATGGTTAGAGTTGCAGCGAAAATCAGGTTTAGAATTTTGCAAAACATATAGAAATGAGCTAATTAATTCAATTTTTCTTGCTCAAATGATTTAGTAATGACCATTAACAATTATCAAATCATACCATAGATATATATCTAGTCATAGCATGAAAATGATGAGGATATAGCTAGCATTACCTCACAACCAATATAGCAAGCAACTTGTGTGCAATGTCCAAATGGAAGGAATGATAATCAACAAGGTTTGATATTTATGCAATACAACAAATCAAGTATTACTAGGCTAATTCCAGAATTAAGAGATGCTAATACATAGATTAGGAGAGGGTTTACCTAATATTCCTCTCAAGCAAAAGAACAAACACCTATATGGCACTAACCAAAGCTAAGAGATGATGATCAAGGAGGTAGAAAAATACCAAAGCACATTAAACCAAGAGTTACAACATGATTTCTAGAAATTAAAGAGAGTTAGAAACAGACTACAAGAGGGTTTTTGCATTACCTTCCCTTACTTTAACTAGCTTAAGCCAATATAAGAGAGGATGGAGTTTTCCTAAGCATGGAGGCCATTTTTAGGTTTAGGGTTTTAGGAAATTCTTTTAATTAGGGTTGGAATGAATGAGGGTTAAGAGTTTGAGATGATTTATAGAATGGTAAGTGGGTTTGGGTTAGGCTAATGGACCCCTTAAGAGAGAGTGACTCTAAACATGTATAAAAATTGTTTAATTGTTAACGTAGCCATGAAAACCCATACTTAACCAAATCCCCTTCTTAAATTTCCCATTAACTTTTAATTGTTTCAAAAAAATACTTCGCCTCATTTTTAAAAACCCATTTATTTAAAATGTCCATATTTTTAAATAAATTATCCTTATCCCAAAAATCCATTTGCTCCATTTAAATAAAGTCCTAATTTTTTTTTTGGGTAATGCAAATCCCGGGTTGTTACAATATGATACTATTTTTAATTTTAATTCAAATTGTAATAAAATTCCAAATAAAATTTATATTTACAATACTAAATTATTTACCAACATTATAATGAATTTCATGAATTTATTTCTATATTTAATTCGTTTAGATTTAAATTACCAAAAATTCATATTTTTAATCCGTTTATCAATTAATTTTCTAATTAATTTATTTCATAATCTTTTAAATAAATTAATATGTCCAATTCAATTTAGTTTCATTACTAATTACATTAATATAAATTTTCAGTTTTATCTATTAAATCTAAAATTGTTCTTATTTAATTTACAAAATCCATTTTAGCCAATTAAATAATTATTATTATCTTTTATTAACTACCCCTAAATATTGGGTTATTACATATTCCCCCTTAAACTCCACTCCTATACTCATACTATCCAAGAGTACTACTATGTAATATTGTCGGATAATACGAAGAATGAGAGAATATGTGGTACACGCGTGAATATTCCCTTAGGCTAACACTGGTACGTATTTAAACATTGAATAAATAACTCACTTATATATACATAGTATCGACACAAAGTAATAAACAGGTGTGCCTTCAGGATAGAATAGTAAACAATATGCAGTCAATAACAGAGATTATAAAGTCGGAATTGCAACGATAATATGATATATACAAAGTATATTTAATATAAATCACATGAATACATAGTCAAGAGACAATACAGTACAATATGATAGCTGTTACAAGAAATGCTATTCTCCTCTATGCCTAAAACACAAGTTGGTCTCACTGTCCCTATGCCTGAAATGTCTCTCAAGCATTGCGTAAATAACACACGGGTTAGACTATGTCCAAATCATAGGATCAATATACATATGTAACTTAGTAAAAGTAGAGTATAATATAATGATAACACCATCAAAATAACTCTAGGCAACATCCACATAGTTAGTGTGTATGTGTGTATCAGTATATGCATGATATGTAATTATAAACAATCCGTAAAGTGTCCTATAATAATCAAATATCACAAAATCATGCTTAAAAATGTCATCACTCATATAAAAGCTTATCAAATCAGAAATCACAGAATCAATGTCAAATGGGTGAATCGTCCATATCTAGAAATCATCATCAAAGTCCAATAGTCATCATTAATGAGATATCATGGAGTATAGTTTGGCTAGCTCAGAATAATGCCTATATCTATCTCTCAATCTCGAGTAATAGAATATCAACATCAATGCAAACAGCGACCATCTATCAAAGATATCATATACAATAAATGGTATGAAAATCCATTATACTTTGGACATCAATCACATCATAGGTATAGTCTCATCTTCTTAAATTAAAATAAATAGTGATGGGAATTGACTGTACGAAAGACACAAGGTCGCAAGTAGAGTCAAATCATAATTTATGGGTTATACCACCTAAATCTGTACTTACCGAGGTATGTATAATATGAACTTATCTACCATTCAGCGTAGAACTAGTAGGGAGACTGACAACTACTCCGATTGCTCTAGGAGCCCAGGGCTACACCCCCTAAATCTACTGCTACAATCTTCAGTTACCTACATAGTACCATGATTGTATCCACCTAATGTGCTGATTAATACGAGGTCACGACTTGAATCATGCTCCTATGGTAACAAATTGTTGGCCTAGGTTACAAAAAGGGGCTAAGGCTACACCACCCTAAAGGCAACTCTACCTTTCTCTAAAATCCCATAACGCGCATCTGAAATATAGTAAATGTGTCATAGATCTGTGGCATAACGCCATGATCAGGCCACCAAGGTGGACAATGACCAATCTGGTTCCCGCTAACTCCTAATCATATCTCGGAAGTACTTCATGATAGATAAGTAGATAATATCTATAAATATATCCATACATATGGGTAAACCCCGATAACTCAACATCCATGAGTTTGCTCTACCCCGAGCTTATAAACTTGCTCTACCCCAAGCATATAATCTTGCTCTACCCCAAGAATCATCTCACATAAATATAAACCAATATCCCAGTTTCCATCACTTGATTATCATCTACTTACAAGGAATAACTGAATAAGTATCACATCGACATCTCATATCACTGTGTGATATTCAAAGATTTATTCACTTTTCATAAACTACACCCAACTTTGCAATATTTTATATAACGAGTACAAAAATAATTGGAGAAATTTTTCGGATGCCTTATCCCAAACGATATTATAACTCCATTTATTCATATTTCTCATTATACAGTATTGAAATACCATGAAATCATATAAAAGATGTTATCACCGTATCATATCAAAACATTAATCAAATCAATATCAACGGTGAATCATTCATAATATCTAATTCAGTATAAAAGAAAAGAGGGATCGGAAAAGTATAATTAAATAAATTAAAAAATATATATATATCTATATATAGAATAATTAATTAATATTTAATATAAATTATTCACCGTATACAATCTTGATATAACAAAATAAGAACCTCCTTTCATGTGCATATAACAACTAGCTTTGATACCATAAGGGCATGATCCGGGATCATGACCAGAAGTCCTCGTGTTGACAAGCACATTAGGTGGATATTATCAAGATTACTAGGGAGACCTTAGGAGTGGATTCGAGGGGTAGCCCAAGGCTCCTGGAGCTGGCTGCTAGTTGTCAGTCTCCCTTCTAGTTCTACACTAAGTGGTAGATGAGTGCATATTGTCTGTACCCTGACCTAAGTATAGATGTGGGTGGTGTAACCCATTCATTATGAGATGACTCTACTATAGGCCTTGTATCATTGGTATAGTCGATTCTCGTCACCACTAGATCCGAGTTATATATTTTAGATAGATATGTATCTTTGACATGATTGTTTGATTTATATTACACTTGATTATATAGTATATTTGGACTATTGACCTTTACATTTCCATTGACTATACTTGAGTTATATTCACATATCTTATCTTTAATACATCATTATAAACATAGTTTGACTCATGTGTTATTTGTAATACTCGGGTCAGTCCATGACATTTTATGTTCAGTGAAAAGATGACCAGATTGTGGAAGTTGAGAAAAGATGGTGGTTAGGGTATTGATGTATAATGTCATTGTATATTATTGAGATGTATTTTTGATCTAGATATTCGATGTTAGGTTGATAATTTATAGTGGATGTATATATTAGATTTATGTATGTTTGTCTATTATATATTATTGCTGCGTTTATTGACTCCATGTTCTCTCTGCTATTATTTATATGTAGTTTATTGTTCTGTCATGGAGGCATACGTGTTTATTGCTTTATACTGAGACCGTGTACGTTTATGGTAAGATTCAGATGATGTGAGATATGCACCGGTGTTAGTCCAAGGGAATATTCACAGATGTATGCCATATCACCTCATTCTCTATATTACTCAATAGTATTACTTAGTAATACCCTTGGGTAATATGGGTATTGATATGTGGATGTTTCATTTGCTATCAAAGTAGGTTCAAAACGTTGCATCTTATACGTGGGACAAGAGTCATTGTCATTGTTTAGTCTTAATGTCCCTGTCCCGTTGGATGTGCTTGGTAGTTACCCTATAATAAAGGGATAATTGGAGTATATAGTGATTTTAAGGCGATCGTTTGGGGATGTATTTGTTATTTTCCTTATGTATATAATATTTACATTTTTGATATTTTGTGTATAAAGATATAAAATGATTGACTTTTAGTTGCTTGGTATAAATTATTATATTTTGACTTGATATAGGTTAGAGTATGTGGTGGGAACTAGGGAATAGTTTCCCATTGAATGCATAATTATTATTTCCTATGAATATTTAATTTGTTGTATATATAATTATTAAAGTAGTAGAATTTTTTTGGTATAGTATAATGCTTATTGAAATGTTTATTTTTTTGATGTATATCTAGAGAATGTATGAAAATGCTTTGAGGTTGATGAGTATTTGTTATATAAAATATTTTTGATTTATATGTATATAGCTTGTTAGAAAATGTTATAGAAAATTTTGAAGTGAATCTGTGTTAATTTGTCTATGGAGTGTGTTAAGAATTCTGATCGATGTGGATGCACAAATATTCAAAGGGATTCCTAAACACTAGAAGGAGACATTTAGTCACAATGTTTAGGAAGGATACAAAAGTTTTGAGAAAATTAAGGTATTTTGAAAAGATTGAATACTTTAAATAGTATTTTAAGGAAAGTTAGTAATTTTAGTAAAGTGATGCATGAGAAAAAAATTAAAATGATTTCGAAAATAAGAGTTTGTACCTATTATTTTGATAGCAAAGTGTGTTGTAAAAGACATTTTATAAGTTGAGCATATTTTAAGCGATGTATGCAACCATTGGATATTAGTGGATAACTGAGGTCGTTGGCAAGGTAATATTGATTATGCGGTCGATATTGTGACCAATTGATATTAGTAAATCACTAAAACGAACAGGGAGGCAACGTCATTATATTTTTTACGTCTTGAAAGTTTGGGAATATAAGTATGTATATCTGATGAATTTTTGACATAATTATAAATATTTAAATGTTACAAAGTTTTTGTATTTTGGTTTGAAAGAATATGCATGTATGTGTATATGTGTGTATATATATATAATTTAATTTATAGATTTACCACTTTGAAATGTAGAATGGTGTTAATTTATAGATGAATGTAAATATATCTTGGTAATTTAGTTTCAAATTATTAATAAAAGTTAATTGAAAGAAATATAGTAAAAAATTTAAATGAATTGTGAATTTTGAAGAATGTTTTCTTAAAAGTAAAATTAGAATTGTGTTCCAAAAATTAGGTTGCTTAAATACTTTAATTATGAGATTTTGGAAATGCATTTCATTTAAAAATCTTTTAGTATAAAATATTTTGGAGAAAAAGGAAGGTTTCTTTTTGGTTATGTGTATTACTTATTTTTAAAGGATAGAATTTCCTTGCCCTTTTTTTTGGAATTTAACAACGAATGGATTTATATAGTTTTTCTTTTAAATGGGAAAAGAAAATTTTAGTATTGGAATATTTTGAGAAGTTATTTTATTAATTGGAAGTATATCTAGTAACAATGATGTATTAATAAATAGTTTTACAAGTAATGAATTTTTGAGTTTTGGTAAATTTAATTATTGAAAATGGAAATTTTGAGAAGTGTTTATATATAATATTGATGAGAGTTTTAAAGATTAATATTTGAAAAGAATTTTGTTTATAATAAGATGTTTTGAATTAAGAAATATATTGAAAGGTATTTATATTAAATGTTGAAATGAAATTTTAGTGAAACTTTTGTTGATAAGTTCATGGCTTTTGCGAAAAATAATTTGAAGTTTTCGATAGAAATTTGAATGTTGAATAGTATTTGAATTGCGTATAAGATGAAAATCTTAAAAAAGAATGGAAAATGAACTTATTAAACTAGAGCATTTTGTAATTATGAAAAGTAATTTTTAATTTTGGTGAATATGTTTTGAAGTAAATTAATTTTTCAAACTATTGTAAATTGTTATTCTTTGAGAAATGGTATTCGAATTAAACATTTAATATTTTAAAGATAGAATTGAGTCTTTCAATAAGGCACCATGTAAGGTCTAATCATTAATTTTGTTTTTCTCTATTTATATACTTATCGGGTCAATGCAAATCACCATACGTGCTAACCTATAATAGTGAAGATGGAGAAATATGAATTGGCTTTTATAATTGATTTTTTTATATTTAAGCATAAATTAATGATGTAGAAAGTTAGAATTTATCTAGCTAAGTTATAGGTTTTCCCTGGAAATGAATCATGAGGATGCAATTTTTCTAAGGGAGAGAGTCTGTAATAGCCCATTGCCAAGAAGCAATTAATTAATGATTAAATAATAATATATTAATGTATTAAATGGAATTAGAATTAATTAATATGAATTTTGGAATGGTTTGGTAACTAGATCAGAAATATACTATTATAAGAATAGGATATGAAAAGGAAAATGATTAATACCCTATTTAATAATTTTGAAAATATGAAAACAAAATTTAATTATTTAGAATGTAATGTTAAATTAAATTTTATAAGCTTGAGATTTATTTTGATAAAAGAAATTATTTATTAATGAAATTTGGAAATTTATTAGTGAATGAATTTAAATAAATTGATTAACTAAGAAAATAATTTTTTGTAAAAAATAGTAATTAAAAATATGGTTGGTAGGAAATAAAACGTTGTATTATTTGATTTCTAGTTGTGTTTGAATATTTTGTTTCATGAAGTAAAGAAAGAAGAAGAAAAATAAAGGAAAGAAAATGAAGAAGAAAATGAAACGAAGCCTAACTCTCATAAGTCGTAGAACCAAACCCTTAAACCGTGTTTCTTGATCTTTTCCCCATATTTAGACTTTCTAACTCGATATGCTTTTTCCCATGTATAAATACAACATCAATGTTTACATTTTATTACTTTAGAAAATCACCATAACCCCAAAACCCTACCACCTTGAAATTCAAATTAAAATCAAAATAAATTGTATAAATTCCTACAATCAAAACCGTATCCTTTTGATAATCTCTACACCACATAGCGAGCTCGAGATGTTGGTTTTTTTCATCATTTTGAAGATGATGCAATTTACAGCAAGGGAGAAAAGAGGACCGGGAAGAAGCTATTGTGTACTTGCGTTTCTCCCGTCAAAAATGAGTAGTTTAACTCACCAATATGTCTATACACATATGTATTGGATGTCTGGAATGTTGAAATACCTGTGTATCTTATTTGAACCCATTTACTAAAGCATTGTATTTATAGGTTAATTCTAGTGCTAGTTAATATATTAATTTATTATCATTTAATTATGCATTAATTGCTTCTTGTCAATGGGTCAATACATACCAGTATACAGAAACACACAATCAATTAGAAGGTCTAATACATAATTACATACACCAGATAGATACTACGTATTTCCCATGGATGGCAAGAAAGAGGAATGCATTTTAGATGACGATACTCCTCTCTTATTCGAATAAGTACTATAGAGTAAAGACTCGGCACTATGGTTTATAGCTACATTTTTTTATCTTTTATTAATCACCCCTAAATACAGGGTTGTTATAGCTTTCCACCAAATCCTTAGAACTGGATTCATAGAGGACTCCAACAAGCACCTTGGCAAAGGTCGAGGCTTTAGAAACTAGTGTAACATTCCCAAAATTTTAGCCAAATTTAATTTGACAATTAATTTAATTTTGGAATTAAATTGAGAATTTATTTGTGAATTAATTAGAAAATTTCCTAAATAAATAAAAAATTTAGATTATAAATAGAATTTTGGTTTGAAATTTAAAGATAAGTATTTTTGTGACGCCCCACCTCTATACCCATGCTAGCCAAGAACACTACGGAGTAATGCCGTCAACTAGCACGGAGAATAAGGCCGTTGAGGAGCGACCATCCGTGTAATTGCTTTGCTCGAGCACCGATATGTCAAATAGTATATAACATGCATTTCATCTCAAGAGGAAATCCGACAAACCGACGCAAACTCAAAGCTACTACATAGTGGCTATATATAATCTTCGAAAACAAATATAGAAATAAACATAACACAAATCAGTCACAGGCAATTCATATCACAAAGGCGGAAATAGATATGAACATTACACATAAAAGTGTATATCAGAGTACTGGTCAAAAAGATCCACAATAATACAAAGGAATAGCAACACGTGCTATACAAAAGAATACAACTATGAGTCCATATCTCAAGTGTATACAATAAAATAAACTACTAATCTAAGTAGTTAGCCAAAAGATCATATGATAACCCCAGAAGAGAAGTCAAGCAGAAGCACCTGTAACATCTCGATCTGACCCGAGTATTATTTAATAAGAAAATAATAAACGGATCAGTCTAGCTATAAATATCAGAAGAAATGATATAGAATAACAGATATGACTAAACGTATAATAATCACAATGCCAAGCTGTGATAAATAAGTAATTGAAAAATCAATAAGAGATTAATCAATATCGCAAAGATCTTCTCAAAGATAAAAAGGAATGTCATACTCCTAATTTCATTCACCAAGCCACAATAAATGACATATATATCAATGCCAATTGTAAAAGTTGGTGAAACATAAATTCCAGAATTCAACACACGAAATCCAGAAATCACAAGAAAAGGATGGCCAAGACATTGATGTAGTGTAAACGGTACATCCAACGAATTACAAAGCAAAGACATTGATGTAGTGCAAACGGTACATCCAATGTATCAAAAGCAAAGACATTGATGTAATGCAAACGGTACATCCAATGTATCAAAAGCATATCATTGATGTAGTGCAAACGGTACATCCAATGAATCAAAAGCAAAGACATTGATGTAGTGCAAATGGTACATCCAATGTATCAAAAGCATATCATTGATGTAGTGTAAACGGTACATCCAATGAATCAAAAGCAAAGACATTGATGTAGTGCAAACGATACATCCAACGTATGAAAAGCATATCATTGATGTAGTGCAAACGGTACATCCAATGTATCAAAAGCAAAGACGTTGATGTAGTGCAAACGGTACATCCAATGTATCAAAAGCAAAGACATTGATGTAGTGCAAACGATACATCCAATGTATCAAAGGAAAAGGCATTGATGTAGTGCAAACGGTACATCCAATGTATCAAAAGCAAAGACATCGCACAATGCTAGTCTAAAACACAAAATGATCGTAATGGTCAAAGAGAAGTGTCGATTATAGTAGGCTAGTAAACATATGAGCTTAGCTTCATGTCCCATAATCACTAGCTTAACTTAAATATTTACGAACAAATTGTATATCTCCACTAGAAAATTGTCACAAGAGATTCAATCGAACAAGTCCAAGAATTAACCGACGAAGTAAACGCAAGCGTTTCATACCACTTGTTTTACTAAGCCGTTTAGTTAGATTTCTCATACGAGTGAGGTAAAGGTTTGTATATCCTAATAGATTGGAAATCGGTTTGAGAAAACGAGCTTTGTTATAAAATAGTGTTGAAATCATTTGAAGAAAGAGTTTTGATATTTACTACTAGTATAGAAAACCTTTATATTTTTAAAGTGACAAATCACAAAGAAGATTATAGGAACAATCAATCACTAAAATTCACATTCGACGACGTGAATAGAATCCAAAGAAATCGATACCGAATCCATCGAAATGGATATTACAAGAATTCCCGAAGAAAATAAGTCATCAAAGTCGATAATAAATGATAACAACAAAAGGAAAACAACACGAATCGATTAAAGTTGGAAATTCAGACAACTAGGCAAAAAGGCATAGTTGGCAGATAGGAGCAGGTCGGTCGACCGGACTCCCTGAGTCGGTTGACCGAACCAGGGCTTGGAAGTGCTCGGGCACCAGGTCGGTCGACCGGCCCAGGGGCTCGGTCGGCCGAAGCCTGTAACCAGCACTTCCTAAACAGAGGCAGGAAGTGCCTGGACTACAGGTCGGTCGGCCGGCCCAGGGGCTCGGTCGGCCGAACCTGTATACTTGCACTTCCTACCCTATTTCAAAAGAGGTGCAAATCCCGACCAAATTGCAATCGCACGAGCAACGGCGCTAAGGGTTTATGCCAATCGACTACCCGGCCTTATAAGCTCTTCGATGCATCACAAAATCATGATCAAAGATCAAAGCTATGATTTTTAAGGAATTGAACCCAAAACACCAAAAATTAGAATATTAACCAAATCAATCCAAACCAAAAGCAAATGCACATGAATAAGTGTTAGGAATTCATACCAAACAATCGAAGATAAATATAAGCATAGATGTGAGATAAAAATCTCACCTTTGAACCCAAAAACAATGAATGAGAAGCTTGAAAACAAGGGAAGATCAACCACACTTCAATCTCAACACTAGAAGCTTGAATCTAAGCTTAAAAGAAGAACATTTCCTAAGTTAGGTTTAGGAAATTTCTGAAATCAAAGAGAGAATGAGTTGGAGAAGATGAAGAGAAAGCTTACCAATGGGTTCTCTTGAGTTTGGAGCTAGAAATTGATTTGCAAATGGAAACTAGGGTTTTGGATTTCTATTTCCCATTCTCTTCCACCATTTTTGCTTGAGCTTGAGTGTTAGGAATATGAAATGAAGTAATGAAGAGTTGGAGTAAGTTGGGACTGAGTTAGTAAGTGGCTAATGGGTTCAGCCCAAACCAAAGCCCTAAGTGAAAAAGGTCAAAATTCTACTATCTCCAAACATATCGAAGTTTATACTCAAAAAGGTTGCAAACGTCATTTTGAACTCAATGGAAGGTGTCCCGAGTCCTAATTCGACCGTTTGCTAAAAGTAGCTTTTCGGACCAAAATCCGACGAACGATAAAATATTTAAATAAAATATTTAAATATAAAATCGATAAATATGCGGGTTGTTACAATTTTATAAATAAAAATTGGATTTGAGAATAAATATATTGGAAATAAATGGGATTTGAAATTTAATAAGAATTTGTTTCTAATTTTATTTAAAATTTGCATTATAATTTAAGAACGATATATTGAACTAAATTAAGTTTGAATGTCAAAAGTGATTGAAATAAATTTTATTTGTGCAAATGTAAAAATATTAAAAAACATAAACAATTTAAAATAAAAAGGCATATGTTGAAATATGAAAATATATTTGCATAAGGGGTTAAAATAAAATTTACAAAAATATTTGAATCAAGTATATAAACATAAAATGATTTTAGTGACATTTGTAAATTAAAGAGGTTATGTAATTACAAATGTAATAAAATGGGACAAGTGGTAAAGGAATTATTTTCTTTTGAATTTAATGTGAAAACATGTAAGAGAAAAAATAGCCAGGCTGTTCTATTCTTCTCAAAAATTTCTCATGCTTAAACAAAATTTCAAAATCCTCTTAAAAAAATCTAAATTCTAAATCAAATCTTCTTCAATCTTAAACATGCAAAATAAATTCTAAGAGCAAAAACAGAAATCAAAGTCTGGACGTTTAAAACCAGAGCAAAGATGCAAATCATTTAAAGCCCGAAAAACAAATTTGGTAAACAAAAGAAACATAGAAAAACTAGAAATTCAAACTGCAATCAGGAAACTCAAAATCAAGCAAGTTTCAGAAAAAATCAAAGAAAAGTTAAAGCAATTCATCATCAAGTAGAACAGCCCAGGAAAATCAAAAGCAGGATTTTCAAAACACAGAAAAAATCAACTGTCAAGCCTCTGTTTCCAAATTCAATGTGAGTAAACTCTCTTTAAAACCCAATCTTTCATCTTGATCAATGCTCTATGATGATGGATGAGATGGATGATGTTGTAACTATGTTTGTATGTATATATATATGTGTACATATATGTATGGATTTGATAATGCATGTCTGGTTTAAAGGCAATATTTTCCTCTATTGATTACAGGCTTCCAAACCTGTCTTCAAAATAAAAGAAAAAATTAAAATGCTCCTTCTATGATCATTTTTAGCCAGTAATGTAAAAAACGAAACATGTTTAAAATAAACATAACCTAATTTTAAAAAATATATTTTCAATACAATATGGAATGGTTTTTGTCTGAATGAAGAAACACAATGAACTTCAAATTTTATCCAATTTTCGATTTGCATGAATTCAAATTTAGATTACATAATCTAAATACAAAGTAAGGATTTTTAAAACAAAAACTAGAGTTTTTAGTTGCGAATTGGGGTTGCATTTATTGGTTGAACGGAAAATGGGTTATTGCGAATTTCTGGTGATCAACACGATGTTGAACCTCGGGATCGTGTCAGTAGGTGCTGGGACTATGGTCGATCTAGAGAAAAATGCGAAATGAATTTAAAATTCATTGTGGAAGGCAATTTGGATCGATCTAGGGTTTAAGCACGACGTTTTGTTGGTTGAATTCGCAAGCCATGATAGTCGTCGTCACCGCGTTTCAGTCAATCGCACCAGGGGGAATGGGTTTGTGGATGATCGAAGCAACATCGGCTATAATGGCATGGATTCTGATGGCTTGTCACGGCAGAGCGAAGTGGATTAAGGTGATCGTGTGGATTACAAAAAGTAATATTGGTTTCGAAATTTTTCTCCATTTCGATTTAATAGCAATCTCGCGTTTTTGGTTGTACGAACCATTTTTGGAGATCATTATGGATGATCAGAAGGCTTCAACGTTGATCGGAGATAGTTGTGGCGATTGCGCACGTATACGTGCATTTTCTCGTATCTGGGTTTCGAAGATTTTAGGGAAGAAGGAGGTAAACTCGAAGCCAAGCACGTGGAACTGGTCGATTTTCTCGAAGCAGATGGGGTCATGGATTAGCCAGGGGCCTAGCTCGAGTAGAACAGGGATTTGCTTAGGTTTTTGTTGTGGTTCAGGAAAGCAGTTTAAAATTTTAAAGAAAAATCAGTCTATTTCAATTAAATTTTGTTTAAATCGATTTCCTTTTCGATTAGATGTTACCTAAGTTTTAAAATTAGTTAAGAAGGTTTTAAATTAAATTGTTTTAATTAATTAAGTATTAAAATGGTTTAAAGATATACATAAACTTCTATTTTGAAATTTTATTAAAACTTAATAATATAAAGGATTAGTTAATGAATGTTTTAATGGTTAATTAACTTTTAAAGTTTAAGTTAAATTTATTTATTAGAGGAAATTAATTAACTGTAGTTAATTAATTAATTGTAGTTAATTACTTAATAAAAGTAATTAAGATAAATTAATTAATAATTTAAGTTTAATAAATCAAGTAATTAATGAATAATTAATTAAAAATAATTACTTAATTGAAAAAAATTAAGAATGGAAAATTAATGATAATTTTTTTATTAATCAAATGTTTAAAGGTTAATTAATTTAAAGAATAATTATTTAATGAGGTTAATTAATTAAGGTAATTAATTTGAGAATAATTAATTAATTAAAGGTTAATTAATTAATGAAAGTAATTAAGGGATGATTATTAATTAATTAAATTTTGTAATTAATTAAGGATAACTAATCAAAGGATTAATTATTAATTAAAGGTTAATTAATTTAAAGAATAATTAATTAATGAGGTTAATTAATTAAGGTAATTAATTTGAGAATAATTAATTAATGGTTAATTAGTTAATGAAAGTAATTAAGGGATGATTATTAATTGATGATTATGTAACATTCCTGAAAATTTACCAAGTTTAATTTAGCAATTAAATTAATTTTTAAAAATAAATTGTGAATTAATTAGAGATTTCTAGAATAAATAAATAATTTTGATTATAAATAGAATTTTAGCTTGAAATTTTAGCATTAGTATCTTACAAAGAAATATTGGGAATAAATAGAAATTTGATTTAAAATATAAGAATAAGTATTTTTTTTTAACAAATATTGAATTTCCAAATAAAATGTATTAAAAATAAAATAGGAATTAAAAGCTTGAGATTAATAACAAGATAACGACAGTTTGTTTTCTAAATTTTAAATTATATTAGTATTTGGAAGATGTAATAAATTTCAAAAGATTTATGATTTAATTATCCTATATAAATAAATGCAACTATTTGTTAATATGAAATCAAAAATTTTAAATCCTTCTTTTCTTTTTAAAAGTTGTACAAAAAATAAATAATTAAAAAAATGTATGAATGTAAATTGTACAAATATGTAAGTGTATAAACATGTTGAACAAAAATTAAATGTAGAAAATTAATTTGGATAAAATTTTGTTTGTATAAATATAAATAGAGAAAAAAATACATTTATTTATAGAATGAACATTATATAAAAATCTATTTAAAAAAAATCTTTGTCTTAGTAAAATTACAAATGTAAACAAACATAAAGGAGATAGAGTAAAGAAGTGAACGTTACATCGGAATTTCATAATCATGATGATTTTTACAAATGACATTCACTATATTTAATTGAACAAAAAAATGAAATTTAAAATTTTAGAAACTTTTCAGTTCTCCATATTAAATTATTAAGTATTTCAGCAAATTTGAACAAAACAGTAAAGAGGAGATTTGCGTATCACCAACTCCAACACCCAAAGGAAAAGAAAAATCTCGCCACTTCATTTATCAGCTCATAAACAACCCCTGCTCAATTCATTTCAAAAACAAAGTAAATCAAAGCCATTTTTGACCTGAAACCAAAGTTACAAATCAAAGAAAGCAGTTAAATCAAAGCATGCAAGTTCAAAAACAAATTCACATGAATGCAATGGATCAAGCAAAACAGATTTGAAAAAAAAAAAACAGGAAAAGAAATCAGAAAAAAAACTAAAACATTTCTCTTGGACTCAAAGATGAAGAAAAAAAAAATCTGAAATCTACCTCAACATCAAACTATAGATTTACTTTCAGGCAAACTCTATACTCTATAGTTTAGTAAATTTGTAATTTTGAAATCAAGTTGTAACACAAATTCAAACTGCAGATTTTAAAAAGAAAATACAGTGCTTCAGTTTGGATAGGAAAACAGTGCAGATTCTATCAAATAAATATAAGGCAAGTGACTTTCTTTAAAGATTTGAATTTAAAATGGTTAATTAATAGCAAAGCAGAGATTTAAACAATCATATTAAATAGTTGCAGAAAAGAAAAATCAAAGTTTAAAGAAAAAAAATTGTACAGACTCAAATTTCTTCTGTGTTCCCTGCTCTTTGTTCTCTGCCTTATCCAAGATCCAGGTGAGCAAATTTTTCCACTCTGTTATATGTTGTTGTTTATGACAAAATCATCCAAGTCTTCATTAATGAATTTGTGTGGTAGGATGGTTGATGCATGCCTGTGTATATGTAGATATCCACCTCTGTTACATTTTACAGTTCCGAAAACATCAACTGTGAGCAAAACCTTTAACTTGTTATATCTCTTGAATGTTGATTGTGTGCCTGAAGGTGTGATGTAACTATGCTTGAATGATTGAATGTATAATTCTATTTATGTATAAATGCATATTAGAAACCAGATACGATGTATAGGTATGTATATACCTGTATTTGAGTTTACAAGTTAAAACAAAAATAAAAAAATCCCTTAGATCATTCATTTGTAGACTATGATCTTTAAATAAACATATTCGAATTAATAAGACCAAAGATTTAAAAATACTTTTAAGGATAATTTGGAGATAATTTTTAATCTAAAACAAGAATATACAGTGAAATGTAAAAATATGATGAATTTGAATTTCATAACTTCTTGATTCGTTTACATTATTTGGTTCTACTTCAGAAATCATGAATTTTAATAATAAGATCAGAATTTTTAAGTCGTTACCCAAAGAGAAATCGCAATTTGAACGAATTCGCCACTTTTGTCAAAATTTGGCGATCGGCATGAAGTTAGTGGTCGATATTAATGGTGAGGAAGGCTGGAAGGTTGGGAAATGCGGGAAAAATAATATAAAAAAATTATCCACCAAAGAAGCCGATTGATGAGGTTATAGGGTTTAAGGCATAATTTTATTTGATGTTATTCTCGAAGTCTTTGCGCCAGCAAGAGATCATCGGACTAGTTGGGACCAGTGGGTCGTTGCCGAAGCTCTGGTCATGGTGGCAGAGATGCAGGTGACTGGGATCACCGGCAGAGGGTAAATTTGTTGATCAAGGTTGGCTTTGGTTCGTTCAATCTGGTCGTTTTTGTTCTCGAGTTGGGTTCGGGTTCCTGAGTGATTAGATTAGTTCGTGATGCCATTGATGATTCAGGGATGGCCGCATCGATGATTGGAGGCACTCCGACCAAGTGTACACGTGCACCATAGAGAGAAGGTATCAGTAATTTACTGTAAGAAGAAGAAGAAGAAAAAAAACCCGAAGTGTGGATCGTGAAAATTAGGTGATGGCTTGAAGTTTTCCTCGTGCTAGCTCAGGAAAGATTTGGTTGGCTCGTGGTTGATGGTTTAGGCCTGAGTCCATTTTGCTGTTCCAGGTTTAAAGGTTTTAAAAAAAATGCACAGGTTTTTAGTTTAAATAGCACAGAATCCAGATTTTAATAAGCAAAGGAAATCAAGATTAAAAGTAAAGAAAAGGTTTAACAAGTTTTTAAGCTTTATATAAACCAGATTTTAAATTTAAAATAAATCTAGTTTAAATATGTCTCTTACATAAATTTCTTTTATACATTATAAATGTTTCCTTTAACATTTGATTAAGAAGTTATGTAATTTGATTAATTTAAAATTTTGTTAAGTTAAATTGGCAGGTTATTTTAAATCTCAAAACAAAATTAAAATTTATCAATTGAATAATATATATAATGTTTTAAATTGCTGCTTGATTTTAAAGCCTTATGTTAATTTATGGGATGAATTAATTTAAGAAATAAACTTGAGAATAATTAATTAATTTAAGGTTAATCAATTAATAAAATTGATTAGGGATAATCATTCATTGAAATTAATTAAGAGTGAATAATTAATGGTTAAAGATGATAAAGTGATTAAGGATAATCTCTTATTGTAATTTATTTAAAGAATAATTAATCAATGTGATTAATTAATTAAGGGAATTAATTTGGAGATAAATTAATTTATTTAAGATTGGTTAATGAAAGTGATTGGGATAATCATTTGTTGTAATTAATTAAGAATAATTATAATTTATTAGGATAATTAATTAATTAATTAATAATTAAAGACTAATTATTTAATGATTAAAGGTTAATTGGTTTATTAATTAAGGTTAATTAATTTATTATTAATGGTTAATTAATAAATGATTAAAGAATAGTTAATCAAAATGATTTGTAATAAAATTATATTAATTAACCAGGATTAGTAATTCATAAGTAGTTAATTTTATTTGAATTAATCAGACAATTATCTGATCTTACTTATGGGTGTTTGGATTCTATTGGATGATTGAATTGTTTGATACCCTGATATGTTCTGTTTTAATTTGAGTTGTGTTTGATGTAATTTATTATCGGTGATATATACCTGTGATCTGCGGATAAAAGATAAGCGTTATGTTTTGCACCGCTTATCAAATATAAGCGTTATAGTTTATGCCACTTATTAAATATATTGCTGTATTTAAATCTGTGCTGATTGATGATGTGGCACTTTTATTGTGAAAAACCTCTGGACCACACTTATACACACACAAATATGGATTACACGTGGAAATGGGTTAAGTCACAGATTTTGAAATAGTTTTAAAGATTGAATTTTTGAATCCAAAATAGTTTTGGAATTAGAATTGAAGCTTTTGGAAATGAATTTCAAAAATAAAAGTTATTTTGAATAACTTGATTGATTTTTGAAATCAAAATAATTTGATTTAAATTTGAATTCAATATTTGAAATTGAATTCTATGATTTGGAAACTATGGTTTAAAAGGTTATTCAACTTATAAGTGGGTTCATATGGGTTTGAAACCATTTTAAAAGTGTTGTTTTGGGAATTTAAATTTAACCCAAGTTTTAACTTGTGTTAATGAAATCGGATTTTTCCGAAACGAAAATTATTTTTTTCAAATAATAAAAGCTTTCACATAAGAAATGAACTTCCAATTGGTGTTAAAAGGATTTCAAGCCTAAAATGGAAATAGTTTTCCAAGTTATGAATAAATCTTTCGAAGCGGTTTTGAAAGCTATACGTTAAATCTTTAATTTAAGGATTTAATGAGTTAATCCAATTGAAATGGAATTTTTTTTGAAAATCTATGAATGGATCTTTGTGAAACTAGGTGAACTTTGTGAAACGAATCTTTTTGTTAAAGATTTGAAATGGTAATTTGTTTAACCATTTGAAAGAAAAGCTTTCAATTTATAAGTTGTGACTTAACTGAAATCCCATATCCATATGTTTTTAAATATTGCGCTCACTATTCGGTTTATCCAGGGGAGGACCTTGTGTCGTATAACCTATTCCGAACAGTCATACGACGTTATGGATTGCATTTGAAGACTAGTGTTGAAGACCGGGTGTCTTCGAGAACGTTAGGATAACCTATTGATTGTCTTTGCACCGAGTAGCTACGGTATAGAGATTCCCTAAGTGATGGGAAGTCCGATCGGGATTGTGGATACCCGGATTTGCAAGGGCTTCTTCGGAAGTGCCTTCGGTTCTGTTCGAACCTGGAACAGACTTGTATGGTTGTATGTCTGACACTACACTTTGAGATATTAAACCGATCTCTATCAAATACATTTGTGCTTGGTGGCGGAGAATTTATTCTCTTAGCACCCTTCTCTGAGATGTACGAGCTCAGAGGTTATGTAGTTGATATTTATCAGTGATATACTCCCAATTTGGTAGTGTGGCATGCTGAGTGCTGTTGTGTATCATTTGTTGATTAAAGCATGGCTTTTGTATAAAGCGTAGCTTTGTGGACGAGACTGCATCAGGACCTCACACCCCGAAAATGGTCGAAACAGGAAAGACGTGGCAAGGTTATGAGGGTCACGCCCTTTAGGGTGTGTCATTCCCTTCTGGAAAAGGGTGGTATCATGGTATGGATCCTAGATATTTCACTCATGTGGTCATCGCAGATTTATTACTTTGTGATTGCTTTGTGGGTGTTGGATTAGAGATACCTCAGATAAAGGTCCCAAAGGACCGGGGGATGGCATGCTCGAGTAGTAGTTACCTAGTTACAGAGGTAAACCGACCTTGTGTTGGCAGAGATCCGGTTAGGTTCTCGGGACGTCCCGCCAGAGGCGTACCCATGGACAGTAGGAAGTTCCTTAGCCTGACCATTTGTTGGAAATCCAATCAAAACAATACGCGCCTTGCACGGTTTTAGTTGTATAACCTGCCATGGAATGTGGCGGTAACCTGCTATTGAACATGGTAGCTATAGTAATGCGAAATGCCTTTGCTGTCTAGGATTTATATAATACTTTCGAAATGGTTTTCTACACTATGCACTAGTAATAATATCAAAGAATTTTCTCGTATCAAGCATATTTGACTGTCATAAGGAGAAATCTCCTTCAATTCTGCGTTTGCATTATGTGTGTGGCGGGAGGCCTTATGGTAGTTTCATTTTCCAAAAAGCATTGTGGATTTCAAATTTAAATTCTTTTGTTTAAAGACCAAATGTTAATGTTTGCTCACACTAGTCTCAGGACTGACCTGGAGTTTATTGTTCCTTTCCTAAACTCTGTGTGCCTACAATTTTCCCATACGGACAGTCTAGAGTTGGGTTTTACAAATAGTCAGGTTTAGTAGATTATCGGGAGCTAGTTCAGTCATTGGTTCAGGACTGCACTTGCTTATCTTTGTGCATCGTTATTGGGGGTTCGAGCTATTTCTGGATTGGTGCCTTGGAGATGGAGATTACCGATATTGGAGTTCTTTCTTGAAGACCATCTTGGAGATATTGTTCCGCGGTTGATGTTATCTTTTCTTTCCACTGCTATTGTCTTGTATCATATCTCTGATGTATATTGATATCTATTGTATCATCTGTTGTATCTTTTTGTATCAGACATTGTATCAATGTTGTATATTGATATATGCTATTCATTTCTTCCGCTGTGTTGTACTTAATGTGTTATAAGCTCCGGCACCATTCGAATTTCACCGGTTGAATCTGCGACATTCAGGTACAAGTGGAGTACGGATGTCGATTTTCGAACGCTGGAATTTGGATTGTGACAGATTAATTAATTAAATTTTTGTAATTAATTAAGGATAATTAATCAAAGGATTAATTATTAATTAAAGGTTAATTAATAATTAAAGGATAATTACTAATAATGGTTTGTAATTAATTAATTATTAATTAACCATGATTAGAAATTTATTCATAGGTAATGATCTGGTTTAAAATTAATCAGATGACTTGATGATTATACTTATGAATGTATGGATGGTATGAAATGCCGTGAATCTTATGATACCCTTTATACGCAATGTTCTGTGATATGTTTATGTTGTGGAATGTAATTTATTATCTGTAATGCATTTATGTTATCTATCTGTAATTCTGTGTATATAGATAAGCGTTATAGGTTCGTACCGCTTATCGATATTGTTGTGATCGTATCTGTAATGATTGATGATGTTGCACTATCGGGTTAAACTCCTGGACTACACTATACACACACAAATATCGCTTGCACGTGGCAATTGGTTAAGTCACAGATTTTCGAAATAGTTTTAAAATTGAATTTTTGAATCTAAATGGTTTTGGAAATGGATTGGGTTTAAAGTGAAAAGCTTTTGAAAAGGAATTTCAAAGATAAAAGTTATTTTTGAATAGCTTGATTTAGTTTTGAAATCGATTTAAACTTGAATTCAAAGTTTGAAATTGAATTCTATGTTGAGAATTTATGACTTAAAAAGGTTATACAAGTTTATATAGGTTTTGAACCATTTTTAAAGTGTTGTTTTGGAAATTTGAATTTAACCCAAAGATTTTAACTTGTATAAATGAAATCAGATTTTTTCGAAATGGAAACTGTTTGTTTTCAATAATAAAAGCTTTCATATAAGGAAATAATTTCCAATTTGTGTAAATGGGATTTCAAGTTTGAAATGAAAAGGGTTTTCCAAGTTATGAATGTATCCTTGGAAACAGGTTTTGAAAGCTATAAGTTAAATCTTTGATTTAAAGGTTGAATGAGTTAATCCAATTGAAGTGGAAAATTGTTTTTAAATCTGTGAATGAATCTTTGTGAAACTGGGTGAACTTTGTGAAATGAATCTTTTTATTTAAAAGATTTGAAATGGTAATTGGTTTATACCATTTGAAAGGAAAATTTTGGACTTTAAAGTTGTGACTTAACTGAAATCCCAATATCCATATGTTTTTAAATATTGTGCTCATTATTCGGTTTAGCCGGGAGAGGACCTTGTGTCATATAACCCATTCTGAATAATGATACGATGTTATGGATAGCATTTGAAGACCGGTGGTGAAGACCGAATATTTACGAGAATGATAGAATAATCTATCGAATGACACTGCACTGAGTAGCTACGGTATAGAGATCTCCATATGTGATGGAGAGTCCAATCGGGATTGTAAATACCCGTATTGCAAGGGCTTCTTCAGAAGTGCCTTCGGTTCTGTTCGAACCCGGAACAGACTTGTATGGATGTGTGTCTGACACTACACTTTGAGATGTAAAATTGGTTTCTATCAAATACATTTATGTTTGGTGGCGGAGATTTATTCTCTTAGCTTAACACCCTTCTCTGAGACGTGCGAGCTCAGAGGTTATGTAGTTGATGATTACTAGTGATACATTACCAATTTGATAATGTGGCATACGAAGTGCTGCATATCATTTGTTGATCAAAGCATGGATTTGTGAAAAAGCATAGCTTTGTGGACGAGACTGCATCAGGACCTCACTCCTCGAAATGGTCGAAACAGGAAAGATGCGGCAAGGTTGCAGGGGGCGCCTTCCTAGGGTATGTCCATTCCTTATGGAAAAGGGTGGTATCATGGTATGGAGCCCAGAAACTTAACTCATGTAGACACTGTATATTTATTACTATGTGATGTTGCTTTGTGGTTGAGGATCCTCAGATAAAGGTCGCAAATGACCGGGGGTGGCATATCTTTAGGTATTACTCCCGGGTAGGGAGAAAACCGGCCCTGTGTTGGCAGAGAGCTGGGTAAGTTCTCGAGGCGTCCCTCCAGAGGCATACTCCTGTGGCAATGGGAAGTTCCTTGGCCTGACCATTTTTTCGAAATCCAATCAAACAATACGAGCCCTTTACAATTGCAATTGTGTAACATGCCACCTCAGGTGGTAGCAATAGCTGGCATAATATAATGGTACCTTTGCTGGTTAAGGTTAATATTATACTTTCAAAATGTTATCCACTATGTACTAATAATAATATCAAAAGGATTTTGCGTAGTAAGCATGTTTGACTATCATAGGGAGAAATCTCCCCCAAGTGTGCGATTGCATGGTGTGTGTGTTGTTTCCTTTTGTGAAAAACTTATGCTTTTAATTAGCATATGAAAACGTCTCGAGTCAAACCCGAGTCGAACACTCCAAAAACTCGAGCTAGCCTCGGGTCAAACACCAACAAAACTGCTTCGAGACCACCTTTTCCCTGGCACGAACCAAAACCCTAGCAAACACCTTCTTCCCAAACTCCCTCTCTTCTACCAGATACATCATACGCGCGTGCATGATGCACGGCAAACCAAGCGACGCCGACCCTTCCTCCGGCCTTCTCCAAGTTGCCGACGACCACGACGAGCTTCACGACCAACCAAAACCATAAAAATGTCGCCTAATCGAAATCAAGCACCAAAGCCCAAAACTGGAAACCAGACTCGAACGAAAACCCCCCAACGCTGACAAACCCATCACCGTTAGACCCTGCCGCCTTCACCATCGAATCACCTCGACCCCGAGCATCCATTCACCCTAACGCGATCATCCCCGATGATCTAGTGATGATGCGACGGTCGCAAAAACAAAGGCCTACAAAATTAACGAAGACACCCTACTCCATCAAAATCCAATCACCTCGGCCCATAAGAAAAATCACCATCATTTTTCCTATGCTCGCCATCATTCGCACCACCTTCAGACCAAAAACTGATCAACTCCGCCATGTCGTTCATCGGCGATCGCCCAAAACTCCAAATTCGAATAACCCCTAAATTCCCATGAATCACCAAACTAAAAATCATGATATGTGTATTAAAAATCATGATTTTTAACCACTAACTCATTCATGAGATCCAAAACAGAAATTAAGTTTGTTGATTTTTAAAATGCATCAGTATTTTACTGTATTTTCTATTTTAAAAATTATTTGTAAATTCAAAATTCCAGAAACTATTTTTAAAAATACCATCATATATTAATTCACAACTTTCATTCAAATATTAAGATCTAATATGGTCTAGTTTAGAAGATATTGAATTTTTTCTTAAGAAAAACTACTTCAGTAAATAAAACAGAGTAGATAAATTTATACAGGCACGTGTATTCTCTGACAATCTCACAAGTCTAACATGCATACATAACAATATTCATGTAAACAAATATTCATTATCATAGCAAAATTCATCACATGCATAAAAGTTCAACTACAGATATTATTAAAACTTTTTTTAAAAGAGTTTACTCACCATTTTTTAAGCAAAGAACAGATTTAATCTTAAATCTGGAATTCTGTTTTGATCTTTGCTTGATCTTGTATTTGCTGAAGCTTTGAAAATAATTGATGTTGAAACTTGCTGAGTTGATGCTTTGAAACTGAAGTGCTGGAATTTGATTTCCTGTTCACTTTGATTTCCAGGTTTTTCTCAACTTCTTTCTCCTATTCTTATTTTTTTTTTAATTTTGAAAAGATGAGAAGAAAATGATTTGAGGTAGAAAAGAATTTTTTTCTTCTGAAATCTGATTTTCTCCAAAAACACTAATTAGTAAAAATTTAGTTTCTAATGAAAAATTTCTTTGCCACTTGTAAATTCAAATCACCCTTAGCTTACACATGTTTAAATCTATTGTTGTTATTTTACAAATGTCAAAAGCTAGCTTAAATTATTCACAAGTGTTAACTTTCTTTTTTATTAATTCATTTAAGTCATACATGTATTTATAAAGTATATTTATATGTATAAGAAATGTTGGTCTTCTTATAATCTTTTGAATTTTTAATAAATATATAAATGTGATATTTTGTAAACATTTGTTTTATAAGTAGCTTATGTTTTTAAATCAAATAAATGTACTATATGTTTCCCTATAAATTGTGAAATATGAATTTGTATTTATATTTATGTAAAATGTGAATTTGATAATTTATTTATTTCTTTCTTATGTTTACAAACTATTTTAGTTTAAGAGATATTTAAAAAGAAAGTTTATTTATAACTTTACATATATATTTATAACCATTTTAAATTTAAGCACTTTTAAAAGAAAACAAAATAAAACTTTGATTAAATCTTATTTAAACTATCACATTTAAAAATAAATAATTATCTTATACTTTGAAAATAATTGAATAATCTTAAATTAGCTTTTGAAAAATATTAAATTTAAAACAAAGCTTCAAATCACAATATATTCATACATACATACATATATATATATATATTATCAATAGATTATATTAAATTTCAAAACAACTTCAAATTATAGCATATACATACATATATATTACAATTTGAAAATTCATTTTTTTTATTTAAAAGAAAATATTTTCTATTTACAATATATATACCAATATATATATACACATTATAAATAGAATAAAATTTTATTAACTTTGAAAGATAAATCTTATCAATTTTAAATTGTTAAAAAAAAGATTTTGATCAATATTGCCCGATTAGATATTTATTAACTTTTAAAAGATTAAATTTATCAATTTAAACTAAATTATAATGGAAAATTATCAAATCAATTTAATTATTAATACAGATTTTTAAATTGATATTGCCTAAAATTCAGGGTCGTCACATTCCTCCCCACTTAAAAGAATTTTGTCCTCGAAATTTAAAAGCAAATATAATTTAATAACCCAGCAAAGATTTTAATTTCAAACAGCAAAGCATACTTATAATCCAGTTACTAATAGCCATAGCAATCAATCAAGCAAACAAACCTAACTAATTATAAATCAGGATAGATCTTCTAATACTATCTAGAGTTTCCCAAGTATAAATCACTGGAAGACTCGCTATACCAAAAGCTCAACCAACTACACCACCAAAATCCAGAGCTCCTCTCCTCTAGATCCACTAATCTGAACAGAACATCAGGCTATACTCAAGTCTAGCTCAACTTCCAAAGCAATAGCAAACTGAACTGCTTCCTTCCTCGCACAGCTGCTGCCTCGCTTCTGCTGCACAACTTTGATCTTTAAATAGATGATAATACTATTGATGAACACGAGTACTAACTTATCCAATATATCTGGAATACCTTGTTCATCAAATTCATAAAATCTTAGTGACCCATCTGACTCGGTCACACATCCTTATAGCAGAATCCAACTCAAAAACTAGACCTGACCAATCCAAATTCCAAAAATTCCTGAGCTGCTTCACCCACCATCCTACTACCAGGCTAACCACCAGTATAGCTTCTGGAACCAAATCAATATGGAACTCAACTCCAGATGCAGACAAACTTCTGATTACTTTAGTAGCTCCTACTTCCACATGAGAACTCTCAGTCTCAAACAAAAGATTGCCCAAGATTAATTCCCAAACTAATCGCAAATCATTTTTTTGATCCTACCTTGTTCGGATTCCAAAGAAACTGTCCTCTCTTTACCAACTAGAACAGCCTTAAGCTTCTCCAAACACGGTTAACTCTTCAAGAAAACCTTCACCATTTGCCCGGACTGCTGATAGAAGAATCACAAAGATTCCTGAACCATCGGAGAAATGAACCACACTGCTACTTCCAAACTCTACCTCGATGATACTGCGAGCCAAAAGATCTTCTTGTCGGCTCACAAACACCTCCGAGCTGAAACTGCTACCACAGATAATTAAAGACTTCTAATCCAAAGGCTCCTCGAACCCCAAAACTATCAACAAACTACACAAAAGACCTTCGAGATGGCAGACAACCTCTCAAGAAATTCGGGCTCCAAACCAAGCATCAACATCTCGCTCTCCTTAAGGGATGACAATGAGACCATGCCGAAGCGAAGTAACTTATAGACCTTAGTCTCATATTCCAAAACAGCCAACCTCCTTGCTAAAGATCCAGATAACTTCTACACAGACGAGTCTTCCCTGCGGCAGGTAAAGACTGCTCCTCAACCTCTTCTAAAACTGCTTCAATAGAAAACATCTTCGGAAATACCCATGGATACTGCATCTCACCACGCAGCTATCAAGATACCATCACTTACTTCTGCACTTCCGACAGATCCAAACATACACTACAAAGATGGGCTCAGAATCTTTAAAAAAAATTCCTTCAGAGATCAGAGAAATCCTTACTCCAAGCTGCAAAGCTCTCTCTCGAGAAAGTATTAGGTCTACACTCTCAACAAATGCACCTCCAACCATAACATATAAGCCTCTTCCATTAAAGGTAGTCGTGTTACACACACCACTACTCCATCTACCTCTAAACTTATGTTGGAAAACCCGAACAGGTAACCCAGCAAATTAGGTATATATATATATATATATATATATATATATACAAGTACGCTCTCTCAAGAGAAATCCTTACTCAACAAAAAAATTCCTTCAGAGATCAGAGAAATCCTTACTCCAAGCTGCAAAGCTCTCTCGAGAAAGTATTAGGTCTAAAGTCTCAACAAATGCACCTCCAACCATAACATATAAGCCTCTTCCATTAGTGGTAGTCGTGTTACACACACACACCACTAGTCCATCTACCTCTAAATTTATGTTGGAAAACCCGAACAGGTAACCCAACAAATCAGGTATATATATATATATATATATATATATATATATATATATATATATATATATATATATATAATACAAGTACTCTCTCTCAAGAAGACACCACTCTAGAGCCTAGGTATTCGCTCAACCTAATGCTCTGATACCAACTGTCACGACCCGTCTTTCTATCACCAGAAAAACGCATCATGATTTAAGAAAGAAAGGGATAGAAGAAGAAAAGATAAGAAAGAAGAAACTCAACAACATCAAATACTCACAACGGAACGAATGAAATATAATATATTACATAAAATATTACACAGTATCAGAGTACATCAGAGTTACACAACCTATATAACACATATTAGACAGTTATAAACATATGTCTATCATACAACTCGAGATATCACAAGATACAGACACAACATAAACATAGCGGAACCATTATATATCTACAGGCTGAAGCCTCCTGCTCCAAATCTCCTCCATAATTCGTCAAAGCTAACCTAAATCCCTTGACTACTCATATATAATATGAGTACCCAAGAGTTTAATAAAATAGAAAATAAACACTTGGGTCGGAAAGGGGTCTGGTGTGAGTAAACGGTTTAAAATTGCTTAACTTTAGAAAATCCTTTGAAAAGAAAAGGTATCACGTAAGAATTCCCACACATAAACATGGAAAAGTTTTTACCTTACGCTAACCAAAACATTTGATAGGAAATCCAGTGATATTATAATAGTGTCTAGGGTTTTCAAGTAAATAAGAAATAGCCGAAATTTTTACATAATTAAATTCCAGCTACTAGCCAAAAAAATGGGTAATACAATCAAAACCGTAGGGTCTCGTAGGAAGAATGGCTTTCCATCAATGGCAGGGCTACTGGGGTACCGCCCATCACAGTATGGGGCCTAGATCATTGTACCGAGGATTACTCTCAATCCCCTACAACACAAGGCCGGAACCATCCCTTACTGGACAGTCCTGAACAATACCACCCCGTGGTTGGCGTGACCAACCACACACTAAGCCAAAATAGAAAAGGACTTCTAGACAGGGGTAAATCTCGTCCTACTTGGGCATGACCCACTTAACCTTGCTGCACCTCCCCCGTTTTAGCCATTCCCGGTTGATGAGGCTTAAGGCTGCGAATACCTTTATAGAACACATCTATCTTAGAATGCTCATGTCCACCTGACGTTGTTCTGAAAGCATTCAATCCATACAATTTCGTTTCAGGTTCGAACGAAACCGAAGGCACTATTTCGTTGCACTCATTTTGGAATCACCCTCAGAGTCAACGACCATAGCCCTTGCATTCTGAATCTCCATCTCGAACCTAAAAGTACTATCCCCATCAAACTCATCTCGGAATCACCCTCAGAGTTATAATGACAAATAGTTCTTACACTTTGAGTCTTCACTTGAACTCCACTTGGATTCACAACCTAACGTTTAAATTGGATCGATGTGGCTTTCGGATATCCAAATATGGAAACCCAATCCCGGTCTCACCGAAATCCAAACGCCATTTTAATGTCCAAGTTGTTCAAGGGTTTAAACATTTTAAACTTATATTCAGAATAATATAACAGATAGATGAATCACATTATCACAATAGATAATTCATATCAACCAATTATCTCACAAAGCAGCACATATCACATATCAGAGATATCACACCCAAATCATCCGATATCAATCATCCAATATCAATCAATCATCCATAAGCAGGTTTGATTAACTCTTAATCAATTTAATTAACCTTTAGTTAAATTAATTACTATCCTTTAATCACTTGGATTATCCTAATCCTGCTTCATTAATTTATTAATCATCTCTTAATGATCTTCCTTAATTAATCTCCCTTGATTAATTATACTTTAATTACATTCAAGTAATTAGCCTTTAATTAATTATACAAATTAATTATTCTAAACCATATATAGTAATTAACCTTTAATTACTATCATTAATTACAATAATTAATGATCCTTCATTTGCTTACAATAATTGATTAACTATGATTAATTGCATTAATCCTCAATTATTTACAATTAATTAGTCATATTTTAATTAATCACTTTCATTAATCAACATTGATTAATTTCATTAATTATATTGACTAATGATCCTTATTAATTAATTAACCCTTTAATAATTAATTTGCAATTAACCATCTCATTAATTAGTCTTAATTAATCATAAACAATAATTAACAAACTTGTAATTACTTATCTTAATTAATTAACTTCTGAATTAATTATATTAATCCCTTTGATTAATTACTCTAATTAATTAATCTTCAATTACTTCATTAAGTAATCATTAATTAATTACATTAATTAATAATCCTTAATTAATAACTTCATTGATTAATCACATTTTTAATTAATTACACTTAGTAATTAATCTTAAATTAATCACATCCATTAATTTATTAATCAAATTAATTAATTAACTAAATTAATTATGTAATTAACCCTTAATTACTTTCATTAAGTAATTATCTTCTAATTACTTCCATTAGTTAATTACTCTCTTAATTTATTACCTTAACAAGTAACTAATCACATAATTAACTAACCTTAATTCTTTAATTAATTAATCACTCTTTAATTAATTAACTTCAAATCAATTAATTTAATTAATCATTAAATTAATAACATCAAGTGATTAACCCTTAATCACTTCACTCAATTACTTCCATAAGCAATTTCCCACTGATTACTTCCTTAAGTAATTTCTCTTCTTAATTACATTAAGTAATTATCCTTCATTAAATAATTACACTTAATTGATTCTCAATCAAGTGATTATTTAAAATTAAACAAACAATTAACTAATCATTTAAAATTAATTAAATAATTAGTTAACTTCTTATATCTAAAAATCCGTAATTAATTAAGAAAATCATTTATCTTAATTAAACTTTTACTTATTAACAAATCATATTCATTAAGTATTCTTAAGTTCATAACAAAAATAAATTAACCTTATTTATATTCACAAATTAATTATTGAATTAATCAAATCTTAATAACTAAAGACAAACTTTTTTTATTGGTTTACAAAATTATAACAATAACCTTATTTGAAAATAAAGCATTTAGAAATCAATTTGAAATTTAAAACAATTTAATCATCTAATTTAAACTTTAAAAACTTTGAAACTTTTCAAATCATTTAATTTAGATTGTACAAATATTTATCTCTGGAAACTTAATTATCATATCTTTAAAACTTATCCATTTCAATATAATTTGAAAACTTAGTTTTTAAAATATTACTTGAAATTTACTTGAAAACTTTGATCTATATTTTAAATTGAAACACCCCTTTTTGAATTAAAATTCAAAATTTAATTAAGTTATTCAAAAGAAAACATCTTAAACATTTTAAATTTGAAAATAAATTCAATTAATACTTTTAATAGTTTGATTAACATTTTTTTCTTTTTTTTCCAAAAGAACAAGTTTTAACTTTGTAAATTTATTTCCTTTTGTAAAAAACTTAAGTTTTTGATTAGCATATGAAGACATCACAGTTCAAACCCGAGTCGAACACTCCAAAAACTCGAGCTAGCCTCGGGTCAAACACCAACAAAACTGCTTCGAGGCCACCCTTTCCCTGGCACGAACCAAAATCCGAGCAGACACCTTCTTCCCAAACTCCCTCTCTTCTACCAGATACATCATACACGCGTGCATGATGCACGGTGAACCAAGCGACGCCGACCCTTCCTCCGGCCTTCTCCAAGTCACCGACGACACGACGAGCTTCACGACCAACCAAAACCATAAAAACGTCGCCTAATTGAAATCGAGCACCAAAGCCCAAAACTGGAAACAAGACTCGAACGAAAACCTCCCAACGCTGACAAACTCATCACCGTTAGACCATACCGCCCTCACCATCGAATCACCTCGACCCCGAGCATCCATTCACCCTAACGCGATCTTCCCCGATGATCCAGTGATGATGCGACGGTCGCAAAAACAAAGGCCTGCAAAATTAACGACGAAACCCTACTCCATCAAAATCCAATCACCTCGGCCCATAAGAAAAATCACCATCATTTTTCCTATACTCGCCATCATTCGCACCACCTTCAGACCAAAATTTAATCAACTCCGCCATGCCGTTCATCGGCAATCGCCTAAACTCCAAATTCGAATAACCCCTAAATTCCCATGAATCACCAAACTAAAAATCATGATATGTATATTAAAAATCATTATTTTTAACCACTAACTCATTCATGAGATCCAAAACAGAAATTAAGTTTGTTGATTTTTAACATGCATCAGTATTTTACTGTATTTTCTATTTTAAAAATTATTTGTAAATTCTAATTTCCAAAAATATTTTTAAAACTACCAACATACATTAATTCAAAACTTTCATTCAAATATCAAGATCTAATATGGTCTAGTTTAGAAGATTTTGAATTTTTTCTTAAGAAAACAACTTCAGTAAATAAAACAGAGTAGATAAATTTATACAGGCACTTGTATTCTCTGACAATCTCACACTTCTAACATGCATACATAACAATATTCATGTGAATAAATATTCATTATCATAGCAAAATTCATCACATGCATAAAAGTTCAACTACAGATATTATTAAAACTGTTTTTAAAAGAGTTTACTCGCCATTTTTTTTAAGTAGAGAACAGATTAAATCTTAAATCTGGAATTCTGTTTTGATCTTTGCTTGATCTTGTATTAGCTGAAGCTTTGAAAATAATTGATGTTGAAACTTGCTGAGTTGATGCTTTGAAACTGAAGTACTGGAATTTGATTTCCTGTTCACTTTGATTTCCAGGTTTTTCCCAACTTCTTTCTCCTATTCTTATTTTGTTTTTAATTTTGAAAAGATGAGAAGAAAATGATTTGAGGTAGAAAAGAATTTTTTCTGAAATATGATTTTCTCCCAAAGCACTAATTAGTAAAAATTTAGTTTCTAATGAAAAATTTCTTTGCCACTTGTAAATTCAAATCACCCTTAGCTTACACATGTTTAAATCTATTGTTATTATTTTACAAATGTCAAAAGCTAGCTTAAATTATTCACAAGTGTTAACTTTCTTTTTTTATTAATTCATTTAAGTCATACATGTATTTATAAAGTATATTTATGTGTATAAGAAATATTTGTCTTCTTATAAGCTTTTGAATTTTTAATAAATATATAAGTGTGATATTTTGTAAACATTTATTTTATAAATAGCTTATGTTTTTAAATTAAATAAATGTACTATATGTTTCTCTATAAATTGTGAAATATGAATTTGTATTTATATTTATGTAAAATATGAATTTAGTAATTTATTTATTTATTTCTTATGTTTACAAACTATTCTAGTTTAAGAGATATTTAAAAAGAAAGTTTATTTATAACTTTATATATATATATAACCATTTTAAATTTAAGCACTTTTGAAAGAAAACAAAATAAATCTTTGATTAAATTTTATTTAAACTATCACATTTAAAAATAAATAATTATCTTGTACTTTGAAAATAATTGAATTAATCTTAAATTAGCTTTGAAAAATATTAAATTTAAAACAAAGCTTCAAATCACAATATATTCATACATACATACATATATATATATATATATATATATATTATCAATAGATTATATTAAATTTCAAAACAACTTCAAATTATAGCATATACATATATATATATATATATATATATTACAATTTGAAAATTCATTTCTTTATTTAAAAGAAAAGATTTTCTATTTACAATATATATACCAATATATATATACATTATAAATAGAATAAAAATTTATTAACTTTGAAAGATAAATCTTATCAATTTTAAATTGCTAAAAAAAGATATTGATCAATATTGCCAGATTAGATATTTATTAAGTTTTAAAAGATTAAATTTACCAATTTAAACTAAAATTATAAAGGAAAATTATCAAATCAATTTAATTATTAATACAGATTATTAAATCGATATTGCCTAAAATTTCGGGTCGTCACATCTCCGCTCTTATACATTTTTCTATTTATTTCTAAAAGAACCAAAGTGGAGTTTACCAGAAACTAGCGAATGTTGGTTTGAAGAGACCAAGATTGGATACGTATGAATCATTTGAAAACCACTTCAAACTTGCTTAAGCATCGTATTGAAATGTCTTGAAGATGATGGAATCGAAGATGGAGCTTTTTGAAGTGCAAGGGATACTTGCTATTAATCTTGAGGGTGATTTCGACATGGATGTAGTAGAAGTGGTGGCTTTAGTTTGTTCTTATCCTGAAAAACTTGTATGGACGAATGTTAGCTTTGCGTTAGTGCCTGGAAGGCAATATTAGTATTCCAAGTGCGAATTGCTAAGAGAGGAAAAAGGTAATCGTGACCTCACAAGCCCCACAACCTAGTAATTACAAAAATATGGGATATATATGCAGCAGACCTATGTGTTTCGCTATCATTAGGAGAAGCCATTACTCGATCTAGAATCAATATTTATAGATTTGGTATGTGCACAAGAGTGGGTTCATGGCTGGTGGATATTAGTTTGGAGCCTTGGTCCTAGGGATGATGTAATCCGGCCTATCATGTTAAAGGGGCAGTCGGATATGTGTTGGCTGGGGGTCCATGTGTGGCCCTCGGCACATTTTACTAGAGGTGTACTATGGCGAGCGGTACCCCTGTAGCCTAGTTATTGATGCAAATCCAATCTCCAATACATGATGCTATGGATTTATTTGTATACCTATCATGTTGGAATTCAATTAATATAACAACTTAGGCTAAGAGTAATATCTATTTTATCTTGGACATTATTATAATATCACTGGATTTACTATAGAAATGTTTTGGCTATCATAAGGCAAAAACTCATCCGTATTTATATGCGGCGTGGTTTTACGAGATACCTTTATTTCAAAAAGTTATATAACATTAAGTACTGCATTTGATCATGTCTCTCATGCTGGATTTACCCGATAGATCTGGGCTTGTTTTCCTATAATATTCGGGTCAGCCTAAGTATATTTTCCAGATTTAGCTAGATGCTTTGGAGCTTCTGAGATGAGTTGGATCCTCCGAGTCGTATTTCCATATTTCTTTATTTTTGCTGCATTATTATTATTAATCTGTATTTATCAGTAAGTTGTAAGAACGTATTATTACAACTTTCTAGGTCTGATTGTACTTTGATTGATGTATGCATATTAAAGTTCAGTTTTTCTTTGTAAAGACCATTTGTATATTATATGTTATTTGTCACATGTTTTGAGATTCTATTTTGTCTTTTCTTTCTTTCACCCCAATGATTTTTCGTTCTAGCTCTTGGATGTTCGACACATGAATACCGTGGATGTATTAGTGTCGACTTCGAGGGATCGAAAAGGCGGGTTGTTACACATCTTGTATAATCAATTCCTATGTTATAGTCTTTAGATTGTACCCAATACGTACATAAAACTGATTCAATTTTCAGTTCACAAAACTTATGTTTGTAACATAAATTAGTCAGTCATTATTGGCCGGTCCCAAACTCCTTCGGCGTGATCTGCACAAGATCCCGCACGAGCGAATTTTACATATAGCCTCTCGATACACAACATGTCAACTTCTTGACCTAAAATACGTAGGGGTTTCTCATTAACTCATATCTTATCTAATTTCATAAACTATCCTATAAATGAAATTTGATTTAGCATATATATTCACTCTTAAGTACATATCCTTATAGAAAGAAATTAACTCAACTTCACTTATCATTAACCATTCTTTGTCCAACAAAATCCAATTACTCCTTATTAATACATCTTTATGTATCATAGGGAGGAATAACTTTGCGATTGAATCTTATTCGTTTTAGTACTCTTTGAACTTTTTCCAATATACTCTCACCTATTCATTAAACTAAATTGTTTATTTCCTTTGCATGTTATATTTTTCTACTTTGATTTTAAATTCTACAAACTTATCAAAGATATGCCGCTTGTGTGTCAAATACACATGTACATGTTCGTGATAATCGTCACTAAGTTTAATGAAGTAAGTGATCTACTTTGGTATTAATAGAACTCAGATTGAATAAATCTATGAATCAATCTGAAGAGTTCATCAAGTCTTTCATCCTTTCCACTGAATGGGTACTTTTCCCTTAATTTCTTGGGATACAATTCACCAGTGTCATGTAATTCATAATCATATGACTAAAGAATTATTTCTCAAATATATGGCTTAGTCTATCATTCCATAAACTTGTTGCAATTTTAGATATTTCTTTATTTTCTATAACTATTGCAACACTTTTGTTATGGAAAGAAACACCGTAGATTATCTTATAATGAATTCATAATATTCATCAAAAAAGAATTATATCTATTTACAATCAATATTGAAATCTACTATTATTTCATAAATAACATTTGGTGTGTATATACAAAGACAATCTTTTGTAATATAAAGCATTCACTAATAAGTGTCATATGATATGGTCTACTATTTCCGCCATTACGATAAAGTTTATAAAAATACATGGCTCCATCAACCACTTATTATGGGCTATTTATTTAACCCACTGTAATTAGTTTGTAGTCGAGGCTTTTAGACCAGATATCTTAAACTCATGGAAATATCTTTTATGGAAAATAATTTCTATAATAACCACATTTGGAATGGAAACTACATTTCTCATCCCATACTGAGCATCTTACTAAATTTTATATGATTCTCTCATCTGATGTCTCTTTACGAAGTAGAGGTGATACACTTTCGTCATCCTAATTGTACCTATTTTACATCCACTCTCAAACATTTGATTTTTTTTCAACTAGTCGAATCGTTCAAAAGGTAACTATACTACGAAACTACATCAAATTCTTTACAAAAGTGCATTGAATACTCTTAACATTTTAAGAATACCGAACAGGTTGCACTTAAGTATACCGATCTAAACTAACATTTCACTGATTGAATTCCTAGGTTGGTTTTTAATCCTCGGTCTTTTATTTCTTTTTCCATACAAAATCTCTCATCATATTCAATCATATTAAATACATGATTTTGCACTATTGTTTACTTGCACATCTCAAGTGAACCAATTTCACTGAGATTTCATATATTACAAAAAAGATCACTCACCATACAACCATTTTATGCGATATAAAATGGATTAAATATCCATATTATTGTATCGCTTTAGAGTTCAAAAGTCACATGAGAAAATACACAGTTTCAAGCAAATACATAGTAATATGACCAAGTTACGAATGCATTCAATAGTTGTATAATTTTTTACACTTGCATGGGTCTAAAGATGGCAACATGCTAAAATTTTAGTAAGTATATTCTACATTTATTTTTCAACCTTAATTTAGTTCATTAGTATATTCTTTACAAATATTCTTATCACATTAAACGTTTCTAACATACTTGCAAATACACACACACATAGAGTTTTAGCCCAAAAAAAGAAAAAAATTTGAACCAAAATATTATAAAATTAAAATTGCATACATCAAATCAAATAAGATATCAACAATCTCCATATTTTAGGAGTAACTTTGAATTAAAATATAAACATTTAAATCATTAAATTATATAATATATTTATAACATAAATTATATGTAATTTTAAAACATGGATTCATAACCTAAAACAATGTTTTATACATATATAAACTTTGATTTTAATTTACCAAGTCAAAACTTATCAAATCATTTAACAAGCTATTTAAATCATATTATAATTTTAAATAATGGTGAGGCAATGATATGTGCATATAAATTGAGAAAAGTATATTATATCTAAAAAACAAATTAAATTTAGAATGTACCATTCAGATCTAGTCAATAAGTGACATTTTTATTTGGAAATTTCTTCTTATTTCTTTGAATAGGTATCTAATCTTTACAGGAGATGGAGGAACCTTATAGCTTTTATGTTTATTTAAAGCTTTGATTTGCTTCAGATTTGATATATTTCAGAAAATAGAGAAGTAATTTTCAGGTATGAAAGAGATAATGGATGTAGCCATAGATGAGGGAAGGCGATAACACTAAATGAGAGAAATTAAATGGACAGAGTTTGTTTTAAGGAAAGAATAAAAAGTTTTTTATTTTTTCTTTAAAGAATTCTCCTTTTAATTCCTAGTTGGTTTTCAGTCAATCCAATCCAATTCTCCCTCTATCCTTCGCATTATCGGCCATAAATTTCGCCTTGCACGGACAAATTTTTCAAAAAGCCCATTAAATACTTAATTGTATTTAAAGCTTATGTAAAGACAAGGTGGTATTGCGAAACAGCACATAACTTTTATATATACATCCAAATAATTACTAACAACATCAAAAACTCAAACAAATTTTATATATACATCCAAATAATTACTAACAACATTAAAAGGTCAAACAAATTAATCCTTCCTAAAAATTAATTAGTTTATGAAACTTACAAAAAATTATAAACTAACCAAATCATATGACTTTTAAGAGAATTCAAAAATGCAATTGTGCGAATAGAGCTGTAATTCAATCGGGGGTTAATATCGAAGATTCAAGTATTAACGTTTACACATCACCTTAGCTAGTGGTGTGAATTCATCACTTATAGATCTTTCCGGTAAAATACAATTTCATATCTTCTTGGAATGGTACCTTCTAGTAATGATAATATACACACATTCTCTTCGTCAAACTATACCAGTTTAGTATATATTGAGATCGGTGTTGGTCAAAATTTAAATATATCCACATTCAACTTGGTTAGTCCAAAAACAAAGTCCTTGGTTCAAGAATATAACATTTATTATTAACCATGATGCTTTACCCATTTTGACTTTGAGCTAACTATAGTTAACCGAGATACTAACCTCAATCAAGGATGAAATCCCTATTGAATAATGCTTTACTTTCAATGCTTAAATTTAATCTCAAACATGGTAGCTTGATGGATCATTAAATCAACTATAATCACAGTGGAATATTCACACCGATGTTTCACGGTATTCCTAAGTCAAGGGAACTATGTAACATCATCACACTTAGATTTCTTCTTTGACCTAGTTGTTATCAAGCAATAATAAACTTTTGGATGGCTCATTCCGTATTTATCATATAACTACAAATATGTAACCCCTTAGTGCCCCAGTAGCCATGAGTAATACACCACCCAACATTTGAAGAGTGTTATGCACTCTGTTCTCGATGGGTGAATCTATATCCTTTTCTCGAAGCACCTTGACTAGTAATATTTAGAAAATGTCATTTGTTATGTGATTAATTACTTACAATCGTAACTATTTGCAACTAAAACCATATGATGTTTTATTTAAGGATTTTCTTATTATATACCATAAATTAATTACTTAATTAATTATACCATAATATAACAAAGTATATAAAGGAAAACAAATACTATTACTATGAAAAAGATTGCATATAGAGTTATATATATATATAAATACACACACGTAATTGCTTGTAAGGCATACGAATAACTCCTTCAAAAGTCGCATGTCACTTTTTAGCAAGGCGTCACTTTTCATCACATGTATAACTAGTTGCTTCAGACTTCCCCTTCTTGGAAGATCCACCCTTCTAATTTCCTTGTGGTTAAAGAACTTTCTCTTCTTGCCTTGAAACCAAAGTGTTTTTCCTCCTCTACAAACGCCTTTTTTTAGTCGTTGAAAGATAGTACTCATTCATTATAGCAATGTCCATAATGACAATAAATGGATCTTTATGGTGCATCATATTCACTGTAGAAATCTTGAGCCTCAAACCCTAAATTAACTTAAAGATTGTCTCATAACCTCATTAAACTTGATCACATACTCCAGAACTGTTATGTTTCCTTATTCTAGATCCCTAAATTTCCTGAATAGAGTGTCTTTCCCTACTTCAGAAATAAATCATTCCTTAAACCTTCCCTTAAAATCAACCCAAGTGATTTCATCATCCGGTACGTCCATAGTTGTCGTATTCCACCAACGTGAAGGGATCCTTTGAGTTTCCTAGAAGTCAACCTTCATGTATGCTTATCATTCAATCCTAGATCATTGAAAATTCTTTCATAGTGGATAAGTCAATACTCCATTTCAATGTTGTTCTCTATTCCCATAAATGGATTCCACCTTTATTTGTATAATCACTACTTTGCACGAAAAAATTATTGGAAGCGGGCACTTTGGGTATAATGGCTCCTGCATCTTCACTTACGTTAGCTCCAACATTCACACCAGTCAACCCAGTCGCTACTCCAGCTTGTCATATCCACAAAGAACTAATAAATTATTTCAATACCAACCGGTACTGCCCCAGCACCCACATTTGCATTAGTATTGGTAGCTCGATTAGCATTTCCTCTAACATTCGGTCGAACATGTCCAATTGTTGTTGTGCTTCCTCCTTCCAAGTTAATTCTTCCACTTTGAGTATCGATGACTACTTTCTCATAATTTATGCATTATGAGTCTTCATCAGATTCATAAAAAAGGACTAAAGATAGAGGGGAGAGATATATGTAGGTATTCGTACTTGTATATGTGTGTGTCTATATATATATATATATATATATATATATATATATATATATATGATATCAAGTATGTTACTATAGCATTAACCCCTCCCCATCTTTTATATTTTCCTAATATTTGGATTATGTTTTCAAAAAATTTATTAATTTTTCCATAACTTTTACTATGATACCATGTTATACCATCCCCCATTTCAAAACCTAAAAATACATATTGATGACGATATAATCATCAAATCATCATTAGTATTATTTTCCAATGAAAAAATAAGATTCGTTATTGTATCATTAACATCAAAGAGAATATGAAATAAAATTTTCACAAAAACATTTTATTCATTCATTGCATTTATTTTATTACATAACCATCGATCAAACGTTTAGACAAATATAATAATTACATATCAAATAATTAATAAAGATATATGATGATGCCCTCTTTGAATGTTAAAGTCATAACTAATAAGTGTTATAAATCTCCATCATTAACAAATAAGCACCTATGTTACAATGTGGAAATTAAAAAAACAATAATATCAGCTTGCCTCCTAGATATCATCGATGATATTGTGTTCAAACCATACTCTCGATCTACTAAATGAATACCCAAGAGTTTAGTGACAAATCCAAAACTTTGGGTCAGACAAAAAGTCTATTGTAAATGATATTAGTCATCTAAAATCAATTAGATACATAATGAAACCACACCGCTAAGTGGAATAGTTTTCTCCTTAATAATATCAAATAATGTTAAATCAGACATCTAAAGCGATAGAATGTGAGAGGCTTGATGCAATATACTCACCTCGACCACCTACAACCTCAATGGTTAGAGCATAAAAAACATCAAGTTTTATTAGATGGGTTAAATATGGATATGTCTGTTTATTCACTAGGTTCAAAGCATCATACTCTCTATAAGTTTACCCACATTCCATTTCCACTTAAATACACTTCCTATTTAAAATGTGATCAGGTTCTAAGATTACCTTACATTGTATCTATGTAAATAAGTCGATATAGTTTTTTCCAAGTCAACTATAGTCCTATCAGTTTTCACAAACCAACTAAAATCTTGTAACACTAACTCAAACGTCAACCAAGTAAAACCATAATTATTGTTCCCATAAGGATACCAAGATATACGCATGAAAAAAGAAAATTACAACGAGCATTCTCACTCGAACTATCGGATGTGTACCATAAATTTTATGCTCGACATTGGAAAAGCCCTAGGCATTTGGATTTTTGACTTTGATAACCAAGGTCCTTAATCAGTTAAAATGTAAGGCCCTACCCCTAAACTAGTCCCACAGTACTTAACCTAGTTTTCTAAACGTCGAACAAGTCATTATATCTGATCAACTTTATCATCATAACATATTTTGATCTTCCAAAATCTCTAGATGCAATTCTATTCATACAGGAGTTATACCCAATGATACCCACAAACTGAATAACCCTAAATAGTCACCAATCCCTATTCCGTAGTTCAATATATGGTAACTTTACATAAGTGGGAAACAATAAGATATAGATAATAAACATACTTGATTAATATGTGCAACTAAACATATTAATATTATAAGATACGTCCATCATGTTAATATGTTCTGTTATAATCATTGGTGTATATGTCCCATAAAAGCATAAAGTAAACCACTCGTAAACCCAATTACTAATAGCTTTTCTTTACTTCATATTATTTATTCTTTTATACATTATCACTTTAAATTTCTTCCTTTTGTAAAATTTTGAAATCCCGCTTTAATGTTATTAACACCATACTTCAATGCCATTGAAAACATACTATGAAAGCTACTAAAGTATAGATAAGTGCTATCGAAAACACATCCAATTAGCTAAATAAAGTATAAACAAGCGCTACCGGAATCATATGTTAACACATGCTTCTTATATTATAACCATATGCTAATGGAGCTTAAGCATCGAGTAAGCGAAAACATGCTATATTTTGTTAGTAGTTACATGACTAACAAAATATGGTTATTAAAATATAAAACATGTTTACTTGCTAAAGAAAGTGTAAGTATCAGAAGAATAACTAATGAAAGCACATTTTAGTTATTAATAGAAGTACAACTATCGGATGTCTAGCTAACGAAAGTATCACATTGCTTGTTAGTGAAAGTATAACTATTGGGAGTATAACTAATGAAAGTATGGATTAGCTTGTTAACAAAACTATAGACTTCGAAAGAAGAGCTAATGAAAGTGTGTCTTAGCTTATAACCGATAGCTTAGCTAATGAAAATATGGCTTAGGTTGTTAATGAAAGCATAACTATTAAAAGTATATCTAACTAGGCATAGCCCACGAAAAAAAGTTCAACATGTGTATGTTAAATAAGATATGACCGTATTATCCAAAATATAGTGGTAAACTAGTAATCAACTTTAAAACTGTTGTTATTAGTAAAATTTTCAGTCTTTGAACAGATTCGAATAATTGAACCAGGTTAAGGAAATGATATAAAAAATGGGGAACATCATAAAACAAAAAAGTAGAAAGTCACAAAGAATATAAAAAAATTGATAAGATACCATAACTTGACAATCGCAACTTGGCATCTAGGACTCGGGCCCAAGTTATGCCTTATGTCGAGTCACGGACCATAATGGTGAACTGACATGACATGACCTAAAAAGAGGCAAAGGGAAAGTGCAAGTCTACCATGCACAATTGAAAATGGGAGACCAAGGGAAGGCAAAAGGGTAAACACAAAGATTAACTCGGCCTTCCATAGGTTGGGCCTAAGTTGGATGGTGATACATGAATAAGAATTTCTTAAGGATAGAAGGCCAAAAAGAGAAAGCCAAGAAATGGCTAAGGCAATTCTACTCGGTAATGATTTGAACCCCGTCAACTTGGGATCGAGTTGTAAAAAAGAAGTAGGTTTTATCCACGATCTTCTAGTTATGATTTCGGTGCGAGGTGGAGAACGGAAGTGTATTTTTAGGTGATTTCAATGGTGGCTTTCATCTACAATTAGTGGAGGAGGGGCATGTAAATGGGATCTTTTTTTTCTCTACTTTGAATCTATACGAATTGAGTGATTCAATTCTAAATTGGATATTATTCACAACCGAGTTGCGAATACAAGTTGTGAAATGTACATAGCAGGAGCAAAGTACAATATATAGAAAACAATTAAGTGGACATAGGCGAGAATTTTTACTAAACCAATGTAAAAAAATTGTGTTTTTCTCTCACTTAGTCTCTCTTCTTTGATATTTCATATATACTGCTTGATTGGGTGTTTGTGCCAATCCAAATATTTTGGTGCTTCCACTACGAATAACTCAGATTTATGAACTTGAATCTTGATTTAAAGAATATGAAGAGGCCTAATGTCATTGGAAGAAGTCGACAGGGATATGGGGCACCCAGGACGTGCCCTTGAATTTAGATCTAACAAACTACATGACTAGAAAAGAGATGGAGAGAATGATGGCGAAGATGCAAGATAAGATATTGGCTCGACATGAAGAGATGATGAATGGGTTCTTTAGAAAAATAGACTAAAGGACAGCCAAAGTAGATGGAGATCAAAATCAAAGGTCGGAAAGTGAAATGGATTCGCTGGGAGATAGAGTAAGACAAGCCAGGATAGGCCTAGGGGCACCACAACTTGATACCAATTTGAGATAACTCGGTGCTGAGTTTAGACAACTCGTTGCTAAATCAATGGTCTAAAGGGGCATGGTTGATTCAAATTTGGGAAGAGATGGAGAACATCCGAGAAATGATGTTGAGCCATCGAGCAAAGTTAAAATGCATATGTACAACCACAACAATTAAGGCCAGAAGCTCCATGTAGGAACGGGTGGCAGAGCGAAGATTTGGGTCAATTACATGCAGAACCCTAAGGACTACCGTTTAATGGTAATGACAGGATTGCCGATATGATAAGACAAGTAGTGAGAGTTGGACTTCTAGATCATAGTTTGGAGGATGTAAATAGAAACCCATTTACCAAAAACATCCGATACGCTAGGAACAAACCTGATTTTAAGCTACCAAAGCTGGAGATTTATAATGGAAGGATAGATCCAACCGTTCACTTGATGAGATATATCCACACATGAGAGTGTTTAGCTTCTTGTAGGAGGTAAGTGGATGGTGTTTCCCATTGTGCTTGATGGATTGGATGACGATGTGTTCCAATAGCTAGAGAATGAGTTCATTCGCATGTGGATCGAATTGGTAGATAAGTTCATGAAATAATTCGGAGATCATATACGGCGATCAAAGAATGTATTGATGCTTTTGGATTTGAAACTAAGGGTCAGCGAACCTTATTGAGTTACTTAACCAAATTCAATGCAGCAACCACTACTGCAAAGAAACCAAACCTGTCGATAGTTCAGATGGTGTTGGTTTCCGGAGTTTCCAACAAAACCGATTTGAAGATTGCCTAGGAGAGAGATCCATCGGTGGGTCTTGAAGATTTTTATTACCAAGCGAAGATATATTTATGCTAAGAGGACACAAAAACTATGATTGCTGAAGTAAATGATGGAGGACTATCCAGTTCAGGATATATGAAGGATAAAGAAAAGAGAAAAGCTGATGATGGCTTCAAAGGACCAAAGAAAAAGAAGTAGTACTCGAAGTTTTCTACTTATACCAAATTAAATGAAACACCGGGGGGATTTACTTGGACACCAGGGGCGGATTCATTACAAAAAGCCCACTAAGTAAGAGCCTGTGGATTGAGAGAAAAGATCTAGAAAGTTTTGCCCATTTCATTACTTGGATATGCATGAAACGAATGAAAGCAGACACTTATGTTACTTAATAGAGGAGTAGGTTTGGAGTAACTGCTTGCAAAAATATGTCAAAAATCATATTACCATAGCACAAACCATTGCGGTTCCATAGGAGCGACCACCATCTATGATGGATATACCTAGATGCGATCATGGAACTGGGTTGAGAAAATTATCCCATGATTGGGATAGAGTGGAGATAGGTTTGATTTCCACACTTTTCTTGTTTTGAATAAGAGATGTGGGATTACTGCCAGGTTACTTACTCATGCATGAGATAATGAATGGTCTCATAGGTATGCTTTCGATGAAGGTTTGCAGTCAATCCTTGACTAGGTCTAATTATTGAATTTTTACTTGGTGCACTTGAATTTAAATTTTGATATTTGGATTGGAATATCATTTGAATGTGAAAATTGACAATGATATTGCTATGGATACCAATGGAGTTTGGTTGTTCCTTAAAGCGGATATATAGAAGGAAAGTGTTAACCCACCTTTTGCCAAGGCAGTACAGAGGCGGATTCAACCCAATATGCTTCACAATTATCAAGGTTAGCTTAGAGCGTTGATTGTGAGGTCCAGAAATCAAATGCAGGCAATGATATGAAGTGCAGATCAACCGAGACCAAGAGATAGACTCTCTAGAGTATTCTAAGTACTAATTAGTACCTTCCCAAGGTAGGGGATTGGTGCCTACCCCTTTCCCTAGGGGATCTATGCATATCCTCAGTTTTTGTCCCAAACTAGGTAAGACCGGTATAAAGTGACAAGGAATGCCCCATGAAGATATATGTTAAATCTCAATTCATTTGGAGTTTGTATGCTCAGGTTATGGGCAAATTACTTCACCTAAAAATGGGACCGGTATAAAAGGGATCGGTATATTTCAGCCAAGCAAGTACAACTCAATGGGAAAAATCAATATCTCAAAACGCATAAGTCTAATGCGTATGAAATTTTGTGAGCAAGATATGAGAACCTTAGGGAGCTTACCCTAGGGATCGCACCTCGAAAGGATGAAGAAAAAGGGATTGACCCACTTCCCTCTTAGGGATCGGCTAAACCTAACTTTATAGCAAAGATCTATTAATATCTCGACATGTACACATCCATTTGACATGAAACTTAAATCACAAGCTAACTACAGCATGTTGAACACCCCATAGGGGTTTCACATCATTTTGAGCAAGTTGGAGGGATCGGCCCCTATCCCACCATAGGGATCGACTGTAATCATGCTTAGCACCATATTGCAACAAAGATCAATCAATAACTCGAGTTCTACAAATCCAATTGGCATGAAACTTAGAGGCTATATATAATATAACATAGAGAAGCTCCGCCATAGATTGCATGTCATTTGGAGGAGTTTGGAGGGATCGTCCCCTATCGTTCCCAAGGGATCAGCTAAAATTAGAATATGTGCGACACCACTTCACAAAAAATGCGATATCTCACATATCATAAGTCGAAATGGCAAGAAATTTAGGGGGCAAGTAGCTAACATCATGGAGAACCTCTCAGAGGGATAGCAACCTATTTGGACATTAAATAAGGATCGGTACCGATCCCTATTGTGGGCCCCAATGGGCTTGAAAAAATTGTACATCCTCGTCATGGCCTGGAGGTTCTTCTTTCGAAATTTCAGCTTGATCCGTGCATGTCTTCCCCTATAAATACAGTAGGCATAGCATTAAAAAATGGGGAATCTTTCTACTTCTCTTTATCTTCAAGCTAGGCTAAGCTCTGCCAATTTTGTTCTTGGATTTCAGATCGTAGTTGTGAACAAACCACAGTATAATAAAAAGGATTATTCTGGAGTGGATGTATGCTGAAATTAGCCGAACCACTATAAAACTTATCTCTTTTTACTTGCTTCCATTTTTAATTTGTTTGTTCTTCATATTATATTCTCTACATTAGATACTATTTGAGATCTGTGATTGGATTTTGGTGCTTTCACATAACTGGGTGTTGGTGGCCAATTTTAATGCTAACTTTTGGTGCTTTCATTGAGAGGGACTTGCACCCACAGATTTGGAAGCTTGGATCTTAAATTTGGAAGGTTGGATGCTTGGATCTAGGAAATAATTGCTTGGCAATCAATTAGGAAAGTGCTACCGGAAAGGAGTCGCTATGGAGGGAATCAAGAGGCTTCCTCGAGAGCTAGATCTAATCAAGCATCTATCTACATCACCAGGGATGAAATGGAAACGATGATGGATGTTATGCAGGAGAAATAATGAAAAGATAGAAGGACATGATGTAGAATTTACTCTGACAGATTGGACAAGCTGGAGTACAGAATCAAGGGAATAGAGCAGCATGAGCTAATGACAACTTAGATTAAGGAGTTGAAGAAGTAGGAATTGCTGAAAATCAGAACCACGAACATGGAAATGGATCCAGTGGACAAAGGAATGGAATAGAGCAGCCTGGGGTAGTCCCATGCCATCTTAGAGGGATCGGCACCGATCCCCAAAAGCTAGAGGGCATGTTCCCAGGTCTGGTTGATTGCGATGCTAGAGGACCTACAATCAGCCCTTAGAGCTTGGTGTCAATTAGAATTTGGATGCTCGTTTGGAGGAATATTATCTAGAATTCCCTTGTAGGCTCGGGGAGCAGCTTGGACATGATGATAGGATACTACCACTGGAAGACAATGACAAGTTTGCAAAGATTGTAAGGCAAGCTATACGTAGAGGAATGGTAAACAGGGTTTGGAGGATGTAAAGAGAAGTTCATTGGCTCCTAATAACAAGAATGCTAGGAATCCACCAGAAATCAAACTACTAACACTGGAAGTTTATGACGGAAAGTCGGGTCTGACTATGCATATGATAAGGTATATATGGCACATGGAAGAGCTAGGGGCATCAAAAGAAATCCTGACACGATGCTTCTGTAACATCCTGGTATTTTCAACCATTCACATCCACACATGTCGGACTTGAATGCTCAAAATATCAGATTATTAATTTATATTTGGCAAAACTCAACATATACAGTAAATAAAATAGTTACAGAATCACAGACACGGAGTAATATAACAATAAGCAGCGGAAACAAAAGAATAGTAGTTCATAAAGGTACTATATATAATAGAGTTAAATAAGATGCAACAGAAGTATCAAATACATTAGTCAAATACAAGATCAGAATGCATCACTGGAATGAACTAAATAACTGCAAACTGAATAGACAGATGGATCTCTAAGCAAAGCTCCAACTCCAAGGCGAGTCTCAAAAGCTGTATCACTCAGTCTGACCCGAGTGTAAAGCAAAACAAAAAACAGTCAAGTCAGGATTAACATTCTTATATCAATAAATCTAACTCAGGTGAAATATCAACCGAAATACAAGTAAGTCAAAGGATGTTTGGGATAACCATCCTCTAAGGATCCGTTAAACTATCTACTATGTAGTAATATACGCTATTATAATAATGTCTATAGTAAAGTAAACTATTAAAATAGCGTTAAGGCTTTACATTTTCCACCTTAACATATTTTATATATTCCCATAGACTATACGGTACCATAATCTCCTCCGTATCAGACGTCGTCAGTGGGTACTCCATAGATATGGTATAAAACAAATCGTAGTGGTCTCACTAAGGTAGGTGACACGGCACAATTAGGCAATGCCAGGGTAGATATACCAATTACACTTTCGGGCTGGCGGTAACACATTGCAGCCACTTCCGCCCACCTCAAGCCACACTCCCAAATTAAAGGTGGGCACCAAATCAGTCACTAAGTAATAGAATAGCATATGAAGAAGTGTGTCCGATCGGAGGAGCTACCTCCCTCGGCCCGTCAATTGCTCATGTTTTAGTCACCTTATGCCAACTCACGGGAGTCAGGTCCACGTATATACCTCATAGGACGTCGTCACCATCCTACTTCATTCTGGAATCAACACAGCATATACGTTTGTTAAAGTGGTTTACGGAGTTGGCAGAGAATATGACAACTTCTGATCCTGGTATCTTTAACAACCAAACGTTATTATAACACCGCGGTCCTTCCAAAATAGTTTATACTTCAAAACCAAAATATCGTTTCTATTTCAAAAACCATATTAATACGATATCATTTCCATTTCAAATATACTCACTTCCTAAATCAAAGTTATAACACTTCCGAATCAAAATAATTAAAATTATAACACTTTGGAAATCACAACATTTTGAAATCAAGCACTTTGGGAATCATAACGCTTTGAGATCATAGCACTTTGGAAATCATAACACTTTGAAATCATAGCATTTCCTTTGAACCGTTTAGATATTGATAATAATATATATAATAAAATAGTTTATAAAATAAAATGGTTTATATAAGATAGTTATAAGTTAAAATAGTTTATATTAAAAATAGTTTATATTAAAAATGATTTATACCAAAATAGTTTATATCGTGAAAAAAATAAAATAGTTTTAAATAAAATATTTAAAATACTTTATTAAATAAAATAGCTTCCTCAAATTTCACAATTAGATTCAAATCAACTTGAATTCCAAAAATTCAAATTCAATTCATCAATTTCAATTCAATTCAGTTGCTAAATAAACCATTTCAAATTATACCAATTTCAAATACAGATTTGAACCACAAAATAAACTATTTCAATTTCAATATATCTCAAAGCTTTAAATTTTCAACAACTTCAAAACTAAAATTGATAATTTCATATACATATCAAATTCACTTTAATATTATTTTGCTTTGAAATATTCACTTAATCCAATATCATTTAAATAAAATCTCAAATTACAATAAAATATTTCCTTCAATTTATTTAAAACTTGAAATATTCATTAAATTACCTTTATAAAGATCAAGTTATAAAATCATATCTTTTAAAATCCCAAATTTAATAAATATCAAATCGATTTAATTAAATAAAATTCATAATTAAATACCATTTCAAATAAATTTCAAATCTATCTTCCCAACTTTAAAAATTATTATAAACTTTATATTTGAAAATAAAATTTTAAATAAATACTTAACATAATATATATAAATTAAATCAAACTTTATTAAATTAAATCTTATTAATAAATCTATTTTATATTAAGACTTATTTATATATATATATATTAAAATAGTAAAATTGGAAGTAAATTCTTAAACACAAAATTTCAAAACTAACTTATAATTTGAAATTTTCAAAACATATAATTATAAAAATCAAGAATTTAACTATATATAAAATAACATTTATATATAATATTAAAAAGTCAATATTTATATAAACTATATATATCACTTTTAAAACTTTGAAAATCATTTCAATACATTTATATATAGACCACAGTGTTTGTATATATTTTTTCTATCCTATGGTCAAGTGATACGAATATTTATCATTTCAATCCATATTTTAAATATATACGGGTATATATCATTTCAACTTGCAATCCCAAATCCAATTCAATGAAAATCGCTTGGGTTTATCATTTCAACCCATAACGATTTTCTCTATTCTATATATCGTTCGGGTATATATCATTTCAAACCATAGTCAATTCTATACTACAAGGAACTTGCAGAGTGATAACAGATATGATAGCAAATAACAAGCATATATCACCAATATAAATAACAGATAATGGTGTCAGATTTCAAAGGTGAACAGATATAGGTAATAGCATATATATAGCAATGTAAATAACTAACAGCAGCATATTTCAATTGTCGTTTCAATTGAAACCAAATTTAACAAATATAAGAACGTTAATCATGAGTGATTGCTCACCTTTCGAGTCTAGACAGATTTGACAAAGAAATAAGCAACAAATTACAAGAGCGACTTCTAAAATAAAGCTAGATTGGCATGAATCGACGAGCAAAGCTGATAAATAGGAATTGTCGAAACCAAATCAGAACTAGATCGATGAAGATAATTGATATAAGTAATATATATAATCATATTCTAATTTCATATATATATATATATATATATATATATATAAGTTTCAAAAATCATTGTTTCAAATTAAACACATATGTTAAAACCAAACATACATACATGATATATTTTTGGAATAGGCCTATATATATTCGGCCATCTCATAACTTATATAAAAACTATACATCTAAATATATATATATATATATGTGTGTGTGTGTGTGTGTGTGTGTACGTATGTATGTATAAACACTGTACAACTCAATACAAACTTACTTTATTGTATATATAATTGTATATATTATATATAAATAAAAATGTCAATCCATCCTTGTATACAAACACATATGTATTTATAGTTCAACAAATCATGCTGAAAAGCGAATATATAGTATAGGTACAATTATATACATAAATAATAGTGTCGTAAAACTTTTATATATATTAACCAATATATAAACTGATAGATATGTATACTTGTTTCCAACTTGAATAAACAATATATAGAAGACACATACAACAAAATCAAAACTTAACAATTATTGAATATATAATATATAAAATGAGATAACAATTTAACATACAATATTAGTTTATTTTATAACTAACATATTTTACCACTTATGTACAAGCTTACACATATAAATATATGTATAATAAACATAAAACTGTCACTATATTATACGTATATAAAGCTGTAATATTGTATACTTAAATCAGAATTTTAAAGCTATTCCAAAATCTGTTTGCTTACATACATAAATAACATATGTAAATCTTATAAATATCTTACATCGCTTATATATACATTATATACATAGACTACAGACCACATGACATAGGTATAGAATATTGTAACAAATATGTAGTAGAAACAGCTTTATATATAGAGACTATGGATTATGTATAATAGCTAGCATTTAAAGTAAACTGTCTTGGCTTTATGGTTCAAAAATCAATAGACTAAAATTTATAATAGAATATACCTTAACAATATGAAATTAAATATAATATATATAGAACATGCATTCCATACTTTAAAAGAGGGAGGCCGAATATTGGAAGGTGAAGGGACATGGCTGCTTTGGTGGGATGGTGTAGAGGCCGGAGGTGTTGTCGAAGTGGAGAACTTGCGGAGCATGCATGGATTCGGCTGCAAATGCTAAGGTCAGGTTTGGTGGATAAGAGCAAGCTCGGTCTTGGGTGGGGCTGCACCTTCGGCTGGGTGTGATGGGGTTCGACACAAAAGGAGGAGGCTGGGTCATGCGCTCCGGCGGTGGAGGGCAGTATGGTGGCGAACCGCAGTGGGAAGACGGATGATGGTCACAGACCGAGGAAGGCAGGTGGAGGAGATAGCATAGGAAGAGGGACGAGAAAGATAATGGGTTGTGGGAAGGAAAAAATGAACGGGAAAGAAAAGGAGCAGGAGGCAAGTTTATAAGTAAAAGAAACAAATTGGCAAAGCTATAAAAAAAATTTCTAAAGTGCCTTCTTGAAATGAACAAGCTATATTGGAAACCGGTAGAATATTGAAAGTCAGGCACGCGAATTCAGGTAGTAATAAAGCAAATGATCATTGGTTTGTACGGTTGAAAATAAAAAGGCACAAAGAAACCAAAATGTTAGAATTGGGTACTTATACGATTAATGGTTTTATCGATTTCATCGAGTATCGAACTTTGAAACACACAAATGAATATACTATGGAGATCAGCAAAACGAGATGATCAAAATGGTATACAAATATCAGCGATACGATTATCCGTTCAAAAGTCGATATCGGTACCGAAAATGCATTAAATCTATTGAAACAAAGATAAATGAAACAAGAGAGGTCCAAATTTGAAGAAATGAAAGATGACATCTCACTCAGAAGATGATTTACAAATTTATTATGTAAAAATATTCAGGTTTGAAAAATATTTTATTATCATCAATTATTAACTGATTTGAATTTAAATAGAATCATACAATAAAATAAACTTCCATATTTTCAGATGAAAATTTACCATTTTCTATGTTTAAATATACGTATTCCAAATATTAAATTTTTATTTCCAAATTCAGTCATTCAAAATTTCACAAAATTCTAGTTGATTATGTTATAAAACAATTAAAATTTACGGGTCGTTACACTCAACCCACTCAAAACTTTGTCCCTGAAAAGGAAGAAGGCAGGAGAATAGAAACAATCAAAAAGAAAAAAGATTGAAATATAAGGTAAAATAATTAATTCAAAATCAAATAAATCTCATTTTAAAATAATTAATATTCAATAATTGATTTTAAATTCAAGGTATTTCATTAATTTGGTTTAATTTCAATTTATTAATTCCTTCAAAACAAAATTTATTTTATCTATCTTATTTATTATTCAATTAACTCATTATTCTATTTATCTTTAACATTTTTATAATTTAAAATTAAGTGTATAACAATTATTATAACCACTCAAATTTATTTATAAAATCTTTTAACATCATTTTATAGTGTAATTTATTGAATTACATATTCAACTTCTAAATGATTTAGGTAAGTTATATTGGAATTTAATTGAATATTATACAAGTAAAATTTCTAATTCAATTATTTCAAATTTAAATATTTATTCAAAATTTTGGTTTCATTTTATAATTGAAATCACCCTTTACCAAAAAATTTAGAATTAAATTTTCGATTAACTTCAAACAATTTAGAGATAAATACACACACACACACATATATATCAAAATAATCATATAGTAATATATGTATTATAAATCAATCCATACTTTAGAAATTTAAATCAATTTAATTTCCAAAACAAAACTATAGCAAAGCTACAAAATGGTCTCTGCACTCTGAAACTCGAAAATAAATGTCGATGATGCTGCAGTCATCACCGAAATTATTTTCCAACGACAAAAGGGAAGAGCACTGATTTAAACTCCTAAAATTCTTCGCACACAATTTCTATTCGAAGATACTTTTAAATAGTATGCATTTTAAAAGTTTAAAACCAAAGTTTGAAATTGCCGTAAATTAAATTCTCAAATTATCAATTTAAGTTCATTTACATTTCCAAATCAATTTACAAACCTGGTTTTACAATTTCACTTAACTATTAAATTCTAGAAATTATATTATATATAATATAATCATACAAAAGTATTCAATTTACCAAATTTGAAAACAATATTTTGCCAGTTTGATCTGTCCAAGTGTTTTGGAATTTCTATCGATAGCGTTGATCAGATGAATCGATCGAAAACCGAAATCAATATTAACAACTCAAACAACACAGCATATAGAATATTTCAATATTAATTACAAATACACTCCTTAACTCGATGACACAAGAATTGACTTCAAAGCAATGATGGAGATTCAAATACAAAGGGACCCTAATCAAAAGAATTTTAACTAGAAGATAAGCTCGAAATGAAGATAAGACGATTATATAGCAGAATAGGAAGATGGATAGACTTATACAAATCACGGGCAACCTTACTCTAGTCAACCATGACTTCCAAAATAATATTGATGCAGCATTCTGAGGCAAACCGACATTCGATCGCCTGGAATAGAATTCGGGTATAGCAAGAGAGCAGCATCTAAACCGAGGATATAAGAATCTTGATGAATCAATGCCTGTCGTCAAGGAGTTCCACCGCTTCACAAATCATACAGTGGAGCTATGGGATGCTTCAGAATCAAGAAAACCCGACTAGGGAGAGACAAGAATGGATTTTAGAACCGAGTGGAACATTCCAAAATTCAAAGGAAACCGAATCAAAGAGAAAGGAATTCAAGCTCGAACGAAGTTGATTCCGTGATTAAATTTACCCTATAAGTTGAGTTTGCCTAAAACCTCATTCTAATACCACATGTAACATCCTGGTATTTTCAACCATTTGCATTCACACATGTCGGACTTGAACTTCTCAAAATATCAGATTGTTAATTTATATTTGGCTAAACTCGGCATATACAGTAAATAAAATAATCACAGGATCACAGACACAGAGTAATATAAAAATAAGCAGTGGATACAAAAGAATAGTAGTTCATGAAGCTATTATATATAATAGAGTTAAATAAGATACAACAGAAGTATCAAATACAATAGTCAAATACAAGATCAGAATGCATCACTGGAGTTAACTGAATAACTGCAAGCTGAATAGATAAATGGATCTCCAAGAGAAGCTCCAACTCCAAAGGTGAGTCTCTAAAGCTATATCACTCAGTCTGACCCGAGCATAAAGCAAAACACAAAACACTCGAGTCAAAATTAACATTCTTATATCAATAAATCTAACTCAAGTGAAATATCAACTGAAATACAAGTAAATCAAAGGATGTTTGGGATAACCATCCTCTATGGATCTGTTAAACTATCTACTATGTAGTAATATACACTATTATAATAATATCTATAGTAAAGTAAACTTTAAAAACAGCGTTAAGGCTTTACGTTTTCCACCTTAACACATTTTATGTATTCCCATATTCTATACGGTACCGTAATCTCCCCTGTGCTGGGTGTCGATAGAGGGCAATCCATTGGTATAGTACAAAAAAAACTTGTAGTGGTCTCCCTAAGGTAGGTGACAAGTCACAACTAGGCAATGCTAGGGTAAATATACCAATTACACTTCCAGGCTGGTGGTAACGCATAGCATCCACTACCGTCCACCTCGAGCCATACTCCAAAATCAAAGGTGTGCACCAAATCAATCACAAAGTAATAGAATGGCATACGAAGTAGTGTGACCGATCGGAGGATCTACCTCTCTTGTCCCGTCAATTGCTCCTGTTTTAGCCACCTTATGTCAACTCACGGGAGTCGGTCCACGTATACACCTCATAGGACGTTGCCACCATCCAACTTCATTCTGGAATCTCCACCGTGTACCCAGTTGTTAAAGTGGATTTCGGAGTTGGCAGAGAGTATGACAACTTCTGATCCCAGTCTCTTTAACACTCAAACATTATTATAACACCACAGTCCTTTCGAAATAGTTTATACTTCAAAACCAAAATATCATTTCCTTTTCAAAAACCATATTAATACGATTTCATTTCCATTTTAAATATATTCACTTCCAAAATCAAAGTTATAACACTTCCAAAATCAAAACACTTAAAATTATAACACTTTGTAAATCACAACGTTTTGAAATCATAGCACTTTGGGAATCATAACACTTTGAAATCATAGCACTTTGGAAATCATAATACTTTGAAATCATAACATTTCCATTAAACCGTTTAGATATTGATAATAGTGTATATAATAAAATAGTTTATAAAACAAAATAGTTTATATAAAATAGTTATAAGTTAAAATATTTTATATTAAAATAATTAGTATATTAGAATAATTTATATTAAAAATAGTTTATATTAAAAATAGTCTATATTAAAAATGATTTATACCAAAATAGTTTATATAGTAAAGAAAATATAAGTAGTTTTAAATTAAATCTTTAAAATACTTTATAAAATAAAATAGCTTCCTCAAATTTCATAATTCGATTTAAATCAACTTGAATTCCAAAAATTCAAATTCAATTCAAACTCAATTAATCAATTTCAATTCAATTTAGTTTCTAAATAAACCATTTCAAATTATATCAATTTCAAATACAGATTTGAACCACAAAATAAACTATTTCAATTTCAATATATTTCAAAGCTTTAAATATTCAACAATTTCAAAACCAAATTTGATAATTTCATATACATAAATCAAATTCACTTTAATATTATTTTTCTTTGAAATATCCACTTAATAAATCCAATATCATTTAAATAAAATCTCAAATCGCAATAAAATATTTCCTTTAATTCATTTAAAACTTGAAATATTCATTAAATCACCTTAACAAAAATCAAGTTATAAAATCATATCTTTTAAAATCGAATTCAATAAATTTCAAATCGATTTAATTAAATAAAATTCTTAATTAAATACCATTTCAAATAAATTTCAAATCTATCTTCCCAACTTTAAAAATTATTATAAACTCTATATTCGAAATAAAATTTTGAATAAATACTTAACATAATATATATATATCTCATTAATAAATCTATTTTATATTAAGACTTACATATATATATTTTAAAATAGTAAAATTAGAAGTAAATTCTTAAAATTAAAATTTCAAACTAATTTATAATTTGAGATTTTCAAAACATATAATTCTAAAAATCAAGAATTTAACTATATATAAAATAACATTTATATATAATATTTAAAAATCAATATTTATATAAACTATATATATTTCTTTTAAAACTTTGAAAATTATTTCAATATATATAGACTACAGTGTCTGTATATAATTTTTTATCCTATGGTCAAGTGATACAGATAATTATCAATTCAATCTGCAATTTAAATATATGCGTGTATATATCATTTCAACCCGCAATCCCAAATCCAATTCATTGAAAATTTCTTGGATTTATCATTTCAACCCAAAACGATTTTCTCCTATTATAGAGTTCGTTCAGGTATGTATCATTTCAACCCATAGTGAATTCTATACTAATAGGGAACTTGCAGAGTGATAACAGATATGATAATAAGTAACAGGCATATATCATCAATATAAATAATAGATAATGGTGTCAGATGTCACAGGTGAACAGATATAGGTAATAGCATATATATAACATTGTAAATAACTAACAAATGCATATTTCAATTGTTGTTTAAATTGAAATCTGAGACGACACGACTTTCTCGGAAAATCGCATCATCTTGAAGAAAGAAAGGGATAGAAAAGAGAAAAGAAAGAGAAGAAAGAAGGAACAACATCAGAATCTCAACAGCGAAACGAAAAAATTATATTAATAGCATAAATATTACATAGTTTACAACCACTATCAGAGTTACACAGATTATACATCACATACTAGACAGTTATAAACATCTGTCTAGTTATACAACTCAATACAATACAAGGAACTACTCAGAGAAACCAACACAGCAGAACACTATATATCTACACGTTGAAGCCTCCTGCTCCATTTCTCCTCCACAGTTTGACAAAGCTAACCTGAATCCCTCGGCTACTCGTAAAAATTTGAGTACCCAAGAGTTTAAGAAAACAGAAGATAAACTCCTGGTCAGACATGGGTCTGGTGTGAGTAACAGGTTATGGTTGCTTAACTTTTTAAAAACCTTTTGAAAAGAAAGGTATCACGTAAGACTTCCCACACATAAACATAGAAAAGTTTTTACCTTACGCTAACCAAAACATTTGATAAGAAATCCAGTGATATTATAATAGGTCTAGGGTTTTCAAATAAATATGAAATAGCCGAAATTGTTACATTTATTAAATTCCAGCTACTAGCCACAAAAGTGGGTAATACAATCAAAACCGATGGCACTTATTGGATTTTGGATTCCATACAATGGCAGGGCTACTTGGGTACCGCCCGTCACAGTACGTGGCCTAGATCAACGTACCGATGAGCCACCCTAACTCCCCTGCAACACAAAGCCGGAACCATCCCTTACTGGACAGTCCCTAACAAGACAACCTCGACAGTTGGAGCTCACAACTGCCCACACAGCCAAAATAAAAGGGACCTCTAGACAGGGGAAAATATCGTCCTACTTGGGCATGACCCACTTAGCCTTGCTGCACCTCCCCCATTTTGGCCATTCCCAGTTGATGAGGCTTGAGGCTACGATTACCTTTTGATGCAGCTCAAGCTATAAGAGAAGAGTTAAGTCGTCCACGACTTAACAGGAAAGATATAGGTCGATCCCGACCTAATGAATCACGTGATAACAAGTCACGAGTTAACAACACCTTAAGTCGTATGGAGGAAGCCTCGGATTTAAGTCGGCCACGAGTTAACAACGAGTTACAGAAACCAGAGCATGTTTTAGGTCGGCCCCGACCTAAGGAGTCGCGTAAAGGGAAGCTACGAGTTCATGTAGTAACTTTAAGCCGTGTGAAGAAGGCTACGTTTGAGTCGTTCAGGGAATATAAGTCATTTACGACCTAAGGAAGGGGTTTTGGGTCCTCTGCGACTTAACAGGGCTAGTGAAAAGGGGCTGCGGGTTAACATATACTTAAGTCGTCCGTGTTCTTTGAGTCGTCTGTGTTCCTTAAGACGTCCACGACCTACCGACCTATGATGAGTCGCGAAGAGTTAAGCGCTTGGAAGTTGAGTTGCTGAGGGCTTGAGTCGAGACATTTTTGAGTCGTCCTGTCTTAAGTCGCTATGTTTAAGTCGTATGTCATGATACTTTGCTGTAACATGTTGTATGTAATACGTTGTGTAGTTGAGTCGTTTATTTCTTATATCGTATATCGTGTTTTGTTGTAATATGAGTGAGGAATTGTTACTAAGTCGTTACCGACTCAAGCTGAGTCGTAAGTGGTGAGTTTTCTTTTATAAGCCGTGTACGACCTATGTTAGGTCGGTGAAGTTGAGTCATGAGAATTGTGGCCTATAAATAGGCATGTGTGATGACATTTGAAGTTGTTGATTTTTGAATAAAATTTCTTGTTGATTGCTGTGTGCTTTCATCTTAAATTGGTAGTTGAGTGTAATTTCCTATCTCCACTTTCGGTTATTCGAGTGCGCTCGAATCAACGATTGTTGAAGCCGATTCGCGGAATCAAGTGCGCTTGATCAACGCTTGAAGAATTGAAGATCTTCTTTCACGGTATCGTGCGCGATCAACGTGTTAGAGATAGCTAGAATTCGGTATCTTCGTATCAACAAATTTGGGCATTTTGGTATTCATCAATCCACCGATTGCTACACTTTCATCGTTATATCGATTTTCTGTTAATCCGCTGCGTCACCTTTATAGAACACATCACTTAAAATACTCATCGTCCACCTGACGATGTTCTAAAAGCATTCAATCCATACAAGTTCGTTCCGGGTTCGAATGAAACCGAAGGCATTATCTCGTTAAACTCATTTTGGAATCACCCTCAGAGTTAACGACGATAACCCTTGCACTCTGAATCTTCGTCTTCACTTGAGATTCACGACCTACCGTTAATTTGGATCGATGTGGTTTTTGGATATCCAAATCTAGAAACCCGATCCCCGTCTCATTGAAATCCAAAACGTGTCTTTTAAGGCCAAGTTATTTTAAAGTTTAAAACAACTTAATTCAATTATCTATATACACACAGATAGGTAACTCACAAATCACAATAGATAATCAGCATTATCATAATAAAAAGATGATCCACATTATCATTATAAACAGATAATCCATACTATCATCAAAATAGATAATCCATATAATCATCACAATGCAACGAAAGCATTCATATCATACCACATTACTTATCTCGTTTTTGAGATCACAAACCTTTCAAGGCAATCAATATCGTCCATTCATATATAAGCAAAGATTTACCTCATCATACTATAATTAATTTAAATGAATTAAATTAATTACCTCCATCTCTAATTAATTTAAAGTGAATTAAATTAATTACTTTATCTTTAATTAATTTAATAAATTAAATTAATTACTTCATCATTATAAATCTTGCTTATCTAACCATAAATTAAGTCAATTAATTAAGCATTCAAATTAATCACCTTAATTAAACCGCCTTGATTAATTATCCTTACATTCGTAATTTATCCTTTGATTAATTTCAAAAATTAATTAATTAATTATCCTTAACCAAAAACAGTAATTAAACTTTAATTACTTCATTAATTAATTAACTATAATTAATTACATTAATCCTTAATTAATTACATTAATTAATTACTTTTAATCACTTAACATTGATTAATTAATCTTAATTAATTAATCCTTAATTACATCATTAATTGTATTAATAAATGATCCCTAATTACATTTTAATTTAATTTCTTTATTTAAATTAATTACAATAAGTAATTAACCATAATTATTAATCACTCCAGATTAATCACATCCAGTAATTAACTAACCTTAATTACTTCATTAAATAAATAAATTATTCCTAATTAATTATCTTAATTAATCCCTCGGTTAATTACACAAAGTAATTTAATCCAAATTACTTCCATTCTTAAATCATCTTCAATTAATTACATCCTGTAATTACCAATTAATTAATTCAATAAGTAATTCCAATCCATTAATCAAATCATTAAGTGTTTAAAATTAATTAAACTTAATTAATTAATTCAAACTAATCCCATTAAACTCAATTAATAACATTAAGTAATTAATTCATTCATTACTTCCATTAAGTGATTACACTTAAACAATTCACAAATGATTATCATTAAATTAATTAATCTAATTAATTATTAAAATTAATCACATTAATTAATTATTAAATAATCCAAGTTAATGACCTTCATTAACCATTCTTTAATTACTTTCATTAAGTAATTAACTTAGATTAACCATTATTAATTACAAATTAATTTATCTTTAATTATCCATTAATTAATCTCTAATTATTTATTTAATTCAGTGTTAACTGTAACTTAATTAATCTTTTAATTACTTGATTAATTAACCTTGATTATAACTTAATTGCTTAATTAATAAATTTTAATAATTAATTAATAATCTTTAATTATCTAATTAATGATCTTAATTACAAATTGATTAACCGTTAATCAATTATTTATTAATCCTTAATCATTAATTAATTAAATTAACTAATTATTCCATAATTACCTCATTAATTCAATTAATTTCAAATCATTAAATCTTAATTAAATTTTAAGATAAAAACATTTCTTAATTATGATTAAATTGTCATTAACAAATTTATTTGAAAACAAATTTACTTTTAAACTTACTTTAAAATTTCATTTCAAATATGAGATTTGAATAAATAGCATTTAACTTAAACAAAGTTTAAATAATTTAAAAACCCTTTTAAATTACATAGTAAAGAAATGCTTATCTTATACAAGAAATTTATAAGAGTTTAAACTAAATTCATTATTAAATTCAATAATTTAAATATACAGTTTAACATACAAATTTGTTCAAATCTTTCAAATTTCCATTTTAAATTTACGATTTAAAAATGAATACAAATTGACTTTAAACAAAGCTTAAAGACAATTCAAAACCTTTAATTCACATGTTAAAGAAATATTCATTTCATAAAGAAGATTAAAAGAAATTTAAAATCAAATTTATGTTAAAGTTCAAACCATAGTTAAAAATACACTTTAATATTCAATTTGTTTAAAACATTTTAAATTTAAAAACATCTTTTTATTACATAATTGGAATGCATACTAAATTTTGATTCCAGATTAATCTTTAGTTTAAAAAACCTATTTTACAATTTAAAACTTCATTTTTAAAATACAAACTACTTAACCCTTTTTAAAGTAGTTAAATCGATTCAAATTTAAAAACTTTACCTTATTTGAAAACTGAGATTTAACTAAACTTGAATTCTAAATTTCAAACTTGGATTTAAAACTAGCTTTAAACTTTTCTTTACATTTATAAACTTTAAGTTTAAATTTTTTTAAACAAACAGTACAGGTTTTGTTAAAACTTGTAACATTCTTTAAACCCGAGACCATCCCCACTTTGCTTCGAGTATACAACCCAACTTCCCTGAGCATACTACCCCACAACTTCGAGTCAAAACAAAGATTTACTCGAGTACAAAACTCTGGCCAACCCAACATCACCAGACCCCAGTGCACCGTGCACATGCACGATGCCTCCGGTCATCTCCGATCATCGGCGATGATCTTCCCACATCCACAATCACTCAAACACCCTACTCAATCATCAGATTATCCTCAACCCAAATCGAAATTGAATTCGAGTTTCAAACTAAACCTGGAACAACAGAACTACTCGAACCCAAAACCTGGCAACGCTTCGCATCCGTTCCTCCGACCACCGTAGTTGTTGAAACTTCGGCCAAGCCATCGCCTACTTCCAAACTCCCAACACCCCAAAGCTTGAAGCACTCGATCCTCTGAAGAACCCGTAGTGATCGAATTCCCTAAGCCTAGTCAAAACTATGGTTCCAAAGGAAATTTCACTACCGCAACTTCTCTAATGAATTTTATCACCATCAACAATTTTTCTTAGCATCTACTAACACTCCTCTACCATCTGGAAGAACCCTGTCTCCTCCAGTTACATAGATCACCAGGAAACACCAATATTCCCATTCAAGTTCATCTCTTAACTGCACCTTCAACCCAAACCTAAAAACTATGATTCTTGTTTTAAAAATCATATTTTTGATTATGCATTCCGTTTATGATACTGAATTTGTAAATTACAATGTTTGAGTTTTACTATTTTTTATATGCACAGTTATTTTGGTTTTATAGAGACAACAAGCTAAATTTTTGTCTACTTAAAATTTTAAACATTAACCTAAGATAAATCAAACAACTTTGATTTATAAATTACATCCTATCAGAAACTAATTAAAAGATAAGGATTTTAAATAAAAATTTGTGCCTAGAAAACAAAACAGAAGAAGGCAATTATAAACAACATGCACACAAATACATTTTCACATCAGACATTTAATTATAAACACATGCAATACTTATTCATTTCATCATACAAGCATGCAACCAAATTTTAAATTTTAAATTTTAAAAGTTACTCACTTGAATTTGAAGAAGACGGGGCTTCCATTTGAAACGCTTTTGATACTTTGAACTCCTTTAAAAACTGACATGCTTCTATAAAAGCTTGTTTTAAAAACTTGCAGACAACTCCAAAGATTTCCAGATTCAACTTGTTCTGAATTTAAAACTTGGATTGCAGACTTCCTTTTGATACCCAAGTTGAAAGAATGAATGCAGGCAGGCCTGTTTTAAAACTGCAGTTGCCCTGGGTTTTGAGGATGTGCAGATTTGCTTTTTGTTTGAAAATGGCAGGCTACAGATTTGATATGAGGAGTTTGTTTTTCATGAGAACAGGTTTTGCATTTGAAATGAATTATAGGGAAATGAATTGCATTTTTAAACTGAGTAATTGTTTACAGGAATTTGATCTTTGATATGAGGAGTTTTGGTTTGCATTTGTAAACTGATTTTGAAAATGGTATAATTTATTCTTGATTTGATTATAGGGAAGTGATTTTCAGGTTTGAGAAATAAACACGTTGAAGTTTTCTTTGATTAGAAAATGAGAAAAAGAAATAAGAGTGAAAAATGTATTCTTATATAGGCTAATTTTATGATTTTATAAAATAAAATAAAAACAAATTTAAAGAGGCCACTTGTGAATTATTTCAACATTTGTCACATTGGAATGTTTATCTTTTAACATTTGTTATATGAAGCTTAGGAAAACAACACTTGTTTTAATAAAGTAGTTAGTATCTAATTTAAATGTTAATATAATAGGTTATGCCTAATTGATTAGTTAATTAGTATTTTAAATGTATATAAATTTTTAAAAGAAATAAAAGCAAATTATGCTTATAAATAAAAGCTTATGCATATAAAAATCAAAACAATTAAAAATCAATACTTTGGATTCTAAAACTTTATATTCAAATTCAAATAAAATTCTAAAATCTAATATTTAAAAATCAAGTTATATATACAAATTAAATTTGAAATAACAAATGTTATTTTTATTCAAAATCCAATTTGTAAAAACAATACATTATTAATATTGTTTTTAGAAATAACTCATTATCAAATTAAAATAATTATAAAAGAAATTATTTCTTTATTAATAAATTACTTATTTTATTAAGCTATATTTTTAAAAAGAAAACAAAACAAATCTTTTTATTAATTCATTTCAATTTAAAACTTAAGCCAAAATCATTTTAAACATTTAAACATCTATCTTAACAATTTAAAATCATATACTTATTTATTTAATAGCTTTGAAAAACTTAATATTTAAATTAAATCAACATTTCCAAATTATTAATATATATATATATATATTAGAATTTGAAATCAAGATTCATTTATTAAATTTAAACCAAGATTATTTATTTAATAACTTTGAAAAGCTTTATATTAAATAAAAGAAAATTTTCAAATTACTAAAAATATTAGAACTAGAGAATATGCTTTATTTATTAAATTTAAAACAAATCTAATCTATTTACAATACAAACCATATATTTATATTATAAATAGAAACTAATTTATTAGCTTTAAAAGATAAAATCTACCAGTTAAATCTTTATTAAAGAAGATTTTTAAATCAATTCAAATTATTATTAACAAAAATTATCTAATCAATTTAATTTTAATACACATTATTAAATTGATATTGTCAAAAATTCCGGGATATTACAATCCTTCCCCCTTAAAAGAATTTTGTCCCCGAAATTTAATACAATGGTAATTTAATAATCTCATTAAAGATTTAATTTTTAAACACAAGCATATATCAAACATATGCTAACAATCATAGCAACCAATTCATTCAATCAAACAAATCTAACTATCCAGTCAAAATTCTGGATAGAATTTCCTCGAGTTTCCCTAAGTATAAATACTGGGATACTCGCTCTACGGTATCCAAACAATCGAAACTACTAAGCTACAGAGCTCATATTCATCTATATCTATAACACTAGACAAGATATCAGACTATAGACAAGTCTGACTCAACAACCAAAACTCCCGAACTGCTGGTTCCAAAACTAGAGATAAATCATACACGTACTCCCTCATAGAAACGTGAAACTCATCGAATCCCAGTTATCTGAACTGGCAATTCAATCCTGAAGACCAAACACTTATACACAGAAAAGATCCAAAACACTTCAGTGCTAGCTTCCCAGCCTTACCCAGTCTTATAGCTCCCTTTTCGATTAGAGAAAACTTATCCAAAATCAAATCTCCAACTCCGGAATCCAAAATTCCTCCGTCTCTTATCCACAAAAGTGTCCGAACGATCCTGGGCTGCCTACATCCTTACTGATTAGCTCAATCTTCGTTGATGCCTCTAGAAACAAACAAAATCAATCGACTCAACAAAATGATCTCCTCAAAATCAACCAAGATCCAGGAATACAAACTCTATTCCTTAAACATCAGAAGACAAAACTCACTTCTCCTGTCTGGAAAAGAAAAGCAGATGCACTTCTAAACTGCTTCCGCTGCACAACTCTGATCCGAAGTAGATGAAAATGCGATGAGGAACACGAGCACAAACTGGACAACACATCCCAAAAATATGGTTCATCAGATCCATATGAAAACTCAGAAGCTCCAACAAAACCTGAGTTGTTTCATCAAACTCTATCTCTAGGAAGCATCCTTCTATTAAGCTGAACCACCGCTACCACTCCGAGAATCCTAGCCGATAAGAAAACTCAATCTCCGGATGCGGACAAACCTATGACTTCCCTGAAGACATTCGAAAAAACTCTGACAACCCAAGAGAACACTCAACTATCGCAAGTCACTTTTGCGATCAATCCAGACCAAATCCAAGGAAAACTGTTCTCCCTTTACCAAACAGAACAGCCTACACTTAACTAGCCGTTCCATCGAAGAAAAGGATCCAATCTACTATTTCTGAACTCCTCCTCTAGAAAACTACTAAGCCAGAAGACTCCCTACCGACATACAGAACACTCCAAGCTGCACTGCCAATACAGATGCCAAAGACTTCCTAATCCAAAGCTCTTCGAGAAACTCGGACCTCAAACCAAACAGAAACACCATGCTGAACACAACCACATCACCGATGCAGACCTACTTCCTTAAACTTGTTCCAAAGAAACATCTTCGGAAACAATCCATATTCACTACATCTCATCGCGCAGCTACTATTTCCTGAGGTATCAAAATACCATACTCACTTCTGTCTAACCGACAGACCCAAACTCTACTCATTCTAACTTTAAATATAGACTTCGAACCGTAACAGGTTTCCTTCAAAGATCGATGAAATCCGTACACCACTGCAAAACTCACTCGAGACGGTATTAGGTCTACAGTCTCGACAAATAAACTTCCAACCTCAAACATTCAAACTCCAACCAATGATAGTCATGATACACACCACTACCACATCTACCTTTATAACTTATATTGGACAACTTGAACAGGAAACCCAACAAATAGGTAGAAATAAATAAATATACTTAAATATTTAAAATTACAAATACGCTCTCTCAAGATAGACGTCACTCCAGAGCCTAGGCATTCGCTAAACCTAGCGCTCTGGTACCAAATGAGACGACCCAACTTTCTCACCATAGAAAATCGCATCATCTTGAAGAAAGAAAGGGATAGAAAAGAGAAAAGAAAGAGAAGAAAGAAGGAACAACATCAGAATCTCAACATCGGAACGAATAAATTATATTAATAACATAAATATTACATAGTTTACAATCATTATCAGAGTTACATAGATTATACATCACATACTAGACAGTTATAAACATCTTTCTAGCTATACAACTTGATATAATACAAGGAACTACTCAGAGAAGCCAACACAGCGGAACACTATATATCTACACGCTAAAGCCTCCTGCTCCGTTGCTCCTCCACAATTCGTCAAAGCTAAACTTAATCCCTTTGCTACTCGTAAAAATTTGAGTACCCAAGAGTTTAAGAAAACAGAAGATAAACTCCGGGTCTGACATGAGTCTGGTGTAAGCAACAGGTATGGTTGCTTAACTTTTTAAAAACCTTTTGAAAAGAAAGGTATCACGTAAGACTTCCCACACATAAACAAGGAAAAGTTTTTACCTTACACTAAACAAAACATTTGATAGGAAATCCAGTGATATTATAATAGGTCTAGGGTTTTCAAGTAAATATGAAATAGCCGAAATTGTTACATTTATTAAATTCCATCTACTAGCCAAAAAAGTAGGTAATACAATCAAAACTGATGGCACTTATTGGATCTTGGATTCCATACAATGGCAGGGCTATTGGGGTACCGCCCGTCACAGTACGTGACCTAGATCAACATACCGAGGAGCCACCTTAACTCCCCTGCAACACAAGGCCGGAACCATCCCTTACTGGATAGTCCCGAACAAGACAACCTCGACAGTTGGAGCTCACAACTGCCCACACAGCCGAAATAAAAGGGACCTCTAGACAAGGGAAAATCTCATCCTACTTGGGCATGACCCACTTAGCCTTGCTGCACCTCCCCTGTTTTAGCCATTCCCAGTTGTTGAGGCTTAAGGCTACGATTACCTTTATATAACATATCACTTAGAATGCTCATCGTCCACCTGATGATGTTCTGAAGGAATTCAATCCATACAAGTTTGTTCCAGGTTCGAACGAAGCCGAAGGCATTATGTCGTTACACTCATTTTGGAATCACCCTCAGAGTTAACGACGATAACCCTTGCACTCTGAATCTTCGTCTTCACTTGAGCTTCACGACCTACCGTTAATTTGGGTCGATGTGATTTTCAGATACCAAATCTGGAAACCCGATCCAGGTATCATTGAAATCCAAAACTTGTCTTTTAAGGCCAAGTTGTTTTAAAGTTTAAAACAATTTAATTCAATTATCTATACACACACATATAGATAACTCACAAATCACAATAGATAATCAACAATATCATAATAAACAAATGATCCACATTATCATTATAAACAGATAATCCATACTACCATCAAAATAGATAATCCATATTATCATCACAATGCAACCAAAGCATTCATATCATACCGCATTACTTATCTCATTTCTGAGATCACAAACCATTCAAGGCATTCAATATCGTCCATTCATATATATGCAAAGATTTACTCATCATACTATAATTAATTTAAAATGAATTAAATTAATTACCTCCATCTCTAATTAATTTAAAGTGAATTAAATTAATTACTTCATCTTTAATTAATTTAAAATAAATTAGATTAATTACTTCATCATCATAAATCTTGCTTATCTAACCATAAATTAAGTCAATTAATTAAGCATTCAAATTAATCACCTTAATTAAACCCCCTTGATTAATTATCCTTACATTCGTAATTTATCCTTTAATTAATTTCACAAATTAATTAATTAATTATCCTTAACCAAAAACAGTAATTAATCTTTAATTACTTCATTAATTAATTAACTATAATTAATTACATTAATCCTTAATTAATTACATTAATTAATTACTTTTAATCACTTAACATTGATTAATTAATCTTAATTAATTAATCCTTAATTACATCATCAATTGTATTAATAAATGATCCCTAATTACATTTTAATTTAATTTCTTTATTTAAATTAATTACAATAAGTAATTAACCATAATTATTAATCACTCTAGATTAATCACATCCAGTAATTAACTAACCTTAATTACTTCATTAAATAAATTAATTATTCCTAATTAATTATCTTAATTAATCCCTTGATTAATTACACAAAGTAATTTAATCCAAATTACTTCCATTCTTTAATCATCTTTAATTAATTACATCCTGTAATTACCAATTAATTACTTCACTAAGTAATTTCAATCCATTAATCAAATCATTCGGTGTTTAAAATTAGTTAAACTTAATTAATTAATTCAAACTAATCCCATTAAACTCAATTAATAACATTAAGTAATTAATTCATTCATTACATCCATTAAGTGATTACACTTAAACAATTCACAAATGATTATCATTAAATTAATTAATCTAATTAATTATTAAAATTGATCACATTAATTAATCATTAAATAATCCTAGTTAATAACCTTCATTAACCATTCTTTGATTACTTTCATTAAGTAATTAACTTAGATTAATCATTATTAATTACAAATTAATTTATCTTTAATTATCCATTAATTAAGCTCTAATTATTTAATTAATTAAGTGTTAACTGTAACTTAATTAATCTTTTAGTTACTTGATAAATTAACCTTGATTATAACTTAATTGCTTAATTAATAAATCTTTAATCATTAATTAATAATCTCTAAGTATCTAATTAATGACCTTAATTACCAATTGATTAACCCTTAATCAATTATTTACTAATCCCTAATCATTAATTAATTAAATTAACTAATTATTCCATAATTACCTCATTAATTCAGTTAATTTCAAATCATTAAATCTTAATTAAATTTTAAGATAAAAAAATTTCTTAATTATGATTAAATTGTCATTAACAAATTTATTTGATAACAAATTTACTTTTGAACTTACTTTAAAATTTCATTTCAAATATGAGATTTAAATGAATACCATTTAACTTAAACAAAGTTTAAATAATTTAAAAACCCTTTTAAATTACATAGTAAAGAAATGCTTATCTTATACAAGAAATTTATAAGAGTTTAAACTAGATTAATTATTAAATTCAATAATTTAAATATATACTTTAACATACAAATTTGTTCAAATCTTTCAAATTTCCATTTTAAATTTACGATTTAAAAATGAATACAAATTGACTTTAAACAAAGCTTAAAGACAATTCAAAACCTTTAATTCACATGTTAAAGAATATTCATTTCATAAAGAAGATTAAAAGAAATTTAAAACCAAATTTATGTTTAAATCAAACCATAGTTAAAAATACACTTTAATATTCAATTTGTTTAAAACATTTAAATTTAAAAAATTCTTTTTATTACAAAATTAGAATGCGTATTAAATTTTGATTCCAGATTAATCTTTAGTTTTGAAAACCTATTTACAATTTAAAACTTCATTTTTAAAATACAAACTACTTAACCCTTTTTAAAGTAGTTAAATCAATTCAATTTAAAAACTTTACCTTATTTGAAAACTGAGATTTAACTAAACTTGAATTATAAATTTCAAACTTGGATTTAAAACAAGGTTTAAACTTTTCTTTACATTTATAAACTTCGGGTTTAAATTCTTTTAAACAAACGGTACAGGTTTTGTTAAAACCTGTAACATTCCTTAAACCCGAGCCCATCCCCACTTTGCTTCGAGTATACAACCCAACCTCCCCGAGCATACTACCCCACAACTTCGAGTCAAAACAGAGATTTACTCGAGTACAAAACTATGGCCAACCCAACATCACCAGACCCCAGTGCACCGTGCACATGCACGATGCCTCCGGTCATCTCTGATCATCGGTGATGATCTTCCCACATCCACAATTACTCAAACACCCTACTCAATCATCAGATTATCCTCAACCCATCTCGAAATTGAATTCGAGTTTCAAACTAAACCTGGAACAATAGAACTACTCGAACCCAAAACCTGGCAAAGCTTCGCATCCGTTTCACCGACCACCGTAGTTGCTGAAACTCCGGCCAAGCCATCGCCAACTTCCAAACTCCCATCACCCCAAAGCTTGAAGCACTCGGTCCTCTGAAGAACCCGTAGTGACCGAATTCCCTAAGCCTAGTCAAAACTAGGGTTTCAAAGGAAATTTCACTACCACAACTTCTCTGATGAATTTTATCACCATCAACAATTTTTCTTAGCATCTACTAACACTGCTCTACCATCTAGAAGAACCATGTCCCCTCCGGTTACATAGGTCACCAGGAAACACGAATATTCCCATTCCAGCTCATCTCTTAACTGCACCTTCAACCCAAACCTAAAAACTATGATTCTTGTTTTTATAAATCATATTTTTGATCATGTATTCCGTTTATGATACTGAATTTTTAAATTACAATGTTTGAGTTTTTTTTTTATATGCATAGTTATTTTGGTTTTACAGAGACAACAAGCTAAATTTTTGTCTACTTAAAATTTTAAACATTAACCTAAGATAAATCAAACAACTTTGATTTATAATTTACATCCTATCAGAAACTAATTAAAAGATAAGGATTTTAAATAAAAATTTATGCCTAGAAAACAAAAAAAACAAGGCAATTATAAACAACATGCACACAAATACATTTTCACATCAGACATTTAATTATAAACACATGCAATACTTATTCATTTCAGCATACAAGCATGCAACCAATTTTTAAATTTTAAATTTTAAATGTTACTCACTTGAATTTGAAGAAGACACAGCTTCCATTTGAAATGCTTTTGATACTTTGAACTCCTTTAAAAACTGACATGCTTCTATAAAAGCTTGTTTTAAAAACTTGCAGACAACTCCAAAGATTTCCAGATTCAACTTGTTTTGAATTTAAAACTTGGATTGCAGACTTCCTTTTGATACCCAAGTTGAAAGAATGAATGCATGCAGGCCTGTTTTAAAACTGCAGTTGCCCTGGGTTTTGAGGATGTGCAGATTTGCTTTTTTTTTTTTGAAAATGGCAGGCTACAGATTTGATATAAGGAGTTTGTTTTTCATGAGAACAGTTTTTGCATTTGAAATGAATTATAGGGAAATGAATTGCATTTTTAAACTGAGGACTTGTTTATAGGGATTTGATCTTTGATATGAGGAGTTTTGATTTGCATTTGTAAACTGATTTTGAAAATGGTATAAGTTATTCTCAGATTTGTTTACAGGGAAGTGATTTTCAGGTTTGAGAAATAAACAGGTTGAAGTTTTCTTTGATTAGAAAATGAGAAAAAGAAAAAGAGAGAAAAATGTATTCTTATATAGGCTAATTTCCTGATTTTATAAAATAAAAAATAAAAAATTTAAAGAGGCCACTTGTAAATTATTTCAACATTTGTCACATTGGAATGTTTATCTTTCAACCATTTGTTATATGTAGCTTAGGAAAACAACACTTGTCTTAATAAAGTAGTTAGTATTTAATTTAAATGTTCATATAATAGCTTATGCCTAATTGATTAGTTAATTAGTATTTTAAATGTATATAAATTTTTAAAAGAAATAAAAACAAATTATGCTTATAAATAAAAGCTTATGCATATAAAAATCAAAATAATTAAAAATCTATACTTTGGATTCTAAAACTTTATATTCAAATCAAATTCTAAAATCTAATATTTAAAAATCAAGTTATATATACGAATTAAATTTGAAATAACAAATGCTATTATTATTCAAAATCCAATTTATAAAAACAATACATTATTAATATTGTTTTTAGAAATAACTCATTGTCAAATTAAAATAATTATAAAAGAAATTATTTCTTTGTTAATAAATTACTTATTTTATTAATCTATATTTTTAAAAAGAAAACAAAACAAATTTTTTTTAATTCATTTAAATTTAAAACTTAAGCCAAAATCATTTTAAACATTTAAACATCTATCTTAACAATTTAAAATCATATACTTATTTATTTAATAGCTTTGAAAAACTTAATATTTAAATTAAATCAACATTTCCAAATTATTAATATATATATTAGAATTTTAAATCAAGATTCATTTATTAAATTTAAACCAAGATTATTTATTTTATAACTTTGAGAAGCTTTATATTAAATAAAAACAAATTTTCAAATTACTAAAAATATTAGAACTAGAGAATATACTTTATTTATTAAATTTAAAACAAAGCTAATCTATTTAAAATATAAACCATATATTTATATTATAAATAGAAACCAATTTATTAGCTTTAAAGGATAAAATCTACCAGGTAAACATTTATTAAAGAAGATTTTTAAATCAATTCAAATTATTATTAACAAAAATTATCAAATCAATTTAATTTTAATACACAATATTAAATTGATATTGTCAAAAATTCCGGGATATTACAAAACCAAATTTAATAAATATAATAATGTTAATCGTGAATTATTGCTCACCTTTCGAGGCTGGATAGATTTTTTGTAGAAATGAGCTACGAATTACAAGCACGACTTCCAAAATAAAGCTAGGTTGGCACGAATCGTCGAGCAAAGCTGATAAATAGGAATTGTCGAAATCAAATCAGAACTAGATCGATGAATATAATTGATATAAGTAAATATATATAACTATAGTTAAAATCATATTCTAATTTCAAACACAAAAATATGTTAATATTTTTCAAAAATCAATGTTTCAAATTAAACACATATATTAAAACCAAACATATATACATAATATATTTTTGAAACAATGCCTATATATATTCAGCCATCTCATAACTTATATAAAAACTATACATATAAATCTATATATATATATAGACATATATATATGTATGAACACTGTACAACTCAATACAAACTTACTTTACTTAATGTAGGACTGTATATATTATATATAAGTAAAAATGTCAATCCATCCTTGTATACAAACACACACACACACATATATATATATATATATATATATACTTCAAAAGATCATACTTAAAAGCGAATATATGGTATATGTACAATTATATACATAAGTAGTTGTAAAAATTTCATATATATTAACAAATATATAAATTGATAGATATGTATACTTGTTTCCAACTTGAATAAACTATATGTAGAACATGCATACAACAAAATCAAAACTTTACAATTATTAAATATATAATAAATAAACTGAGATAACAATTTAACATACAATCTTAGTTTATTTTATAACTTACAGATTTTACCACTTATATACAAGCTTAAACATATAAAAGTATGTATACATAAACATAGAACAGTCACTATATTATACGTATATAAAGCTGTAATATTGTTACTTAAAACGGTATTTTTAAAGCTATTCCAAAATCTATATGCTTACATACATTAACATATATAACTGACATATGTAAATCTTATAAATATCTTACATCACTTATATATACATTATATAAATATAGACTACATACCACATGACATAGGTATAGAATACAGTAAAAAATGTGTAGTAGAAACAGCTTTATATATATAGAGAATATGGATTATGTATAACAGCTAACATATAAAGTAAAATGTCATAGCTTTATGCTTCAAAAACTCAATATACTAAAATTTATATAGAATGTACCTTAATAATATAAAATAAAATATAATACATATAGAACATGCATACCATACTTTGAAAGAGGGAGGCCGAATATTGGAAGGTGAAGGAACAAGGCTGCTAGGGTGGGATGGCGTAGAGGCCGGAGGTGCTACCGAAGTGGAGAACTTACGGAGCATGCATGGATTCGGCTGCAAATGCTTAGGTCGGGTTTGGTGGATAGGAGCAGGCTCGGTCTTGGGTGGGGCTGCACCTTCGGCTGGGTGTGATGGGGATTAACACAAAAGGAGGAGGCTAGGTCGCGCGCTTCGGTGGAGGAGGGCAGTACGGTGGCGATCCGCAATGGGAAGATGAGCGGTGGTCGCAGACCGAGGAAGGTGGGTGGAGGGGATAGCATGGGAAGAGGGACGTGCAAGCTAATGGATTGTGGGAAGAAAATAATGAAGGGGAAAGAAAAGGAGCGGGTGGAGGCAAGTTTATAAGTAAAAGAAATAAATAGGCAAAGCTACAAAAAAAATTAAAGTGCCAGCTAGAAATGAACAAGCTATGTTGGAAACTGGTAGAATATTGAAAGTCACGCATGCGAATTCAGGTAGTAATAAAGCAAAAGACTGTTGGGCTTGTGCGGCTGAAAATAAAAAGGCACAAAGAATCCAAAAATTTAGAATTTCGTACCGGTACAATTAATCGTTTTATTGATTTCATCAAGTACCGAACTTCAAAACAAACAAACGAATATACTGTGGAGATCAGCATGATGAGGCGATCAAAACGGTATACAAATATCGTCGATACGATTATCCATTCAAAAGTCGATATCAGTACAGAAATACTACAAATCTATCTAAAATAAGATAAACGAAGCAAGAGAGGCCCAAATTTGAAGAAATGAAAGATGATGTCTCACTCAGAAGATGACTTACAAATTTATTTTGTAGAAATATTCAAGTTTGGAAAATATTTTATTATCATCAATTATTAACTGATTTGAATTTAAATAGAATCACACAATAAAATAAACATCCATATTTTTAGATGAAAATTTACCATTTGCTATGTTTAAATATATGTATTCCAAATATTAAATTTCTATTTCCAAATTCAATTATTTAAAATTTCATAAAATTCCAGTTGATTACATTGTAAAACAATTAAAATTTACGGGTCATTACGGCTTCCGTATGGACTTAACGAATGTAGATGTGCTTTAGTTCATACAGTTGGAAATTGGTTCTATTAACACATGGACGGAATTGTTTAAAAGAGTTTTGAAGAAGTTTCAGGTTCACATTACGAGACCCAAGAATGTGATGACATTAATATCAGTAAAGCCATGAGCATGAGAATTACGCAAGAATTTCTTAACCAGGTTCAATGTGACAGTTGTTTCTATGGATCGACTAGATCCATCGATGGTTTTGATGGCGACAGTGTCTGGAGTTGTAGATAATTCAAATTTTAAGATATCATTAATATGGGATCTACCGATGAATCTCAAGGAATTCTACCATGAAGCAGAAAGGTTTCTACGAAAACAAGATGGGAAATTCGATAGAGAGGCAACGGAAGTTAATATGATATGGAGTGGAGAACCGCCAAGTGAATGCTCACGAAAGGACAAGGGTAAACAGAACATGGATAATAGCATCGATGGATCGAAGCGGCAGAGGGGAGAACCCAAATTCTTTTCTTACTTGGAATTGAATGAAACCCTAGAACGGATATATCTGGATACTCGAGGATGCCTTTCGTATTGAAGGCCGACAATAAAGGAACCCTTCGAACGGGAAAGGACATCAGGAAAGCGCTGCCTATTCCATGAGCTGGATGGGCACAATACAAATGAATGGAGTCATTTGAAGAATATCTTCGAGGAGCACGTGAGGAATGGTCAGTAACAAAAATACATAAGGACTCGGGTTGCGGCGGTAGAACAGGAGCAGCCACCGTCCACCTCGAATGAAAATGGCACTAGATCAAGGCATCATCATCAACTTGTCATCAATTAATCGGGATGGCATCGAATGAGTAACAAACTCCGTAGTAGGATGACTATGTCACTTATACATGTACGGGATCGAGAACGGTCCCTAGGCATGCTGTGAGATGATGATAAACCGTAGTGCTAGGGTTTGTGAAATTTTTTTCTCTTCTTGTTTGCTTCGAACACTTTTTTCTAGTTTTACTTGGTTTATTGGTTGTACAGACTCTTATTTTATGTTTTGGCAAATAGACTTAGGAACGCTTAAATTTGAATCAAAGTAATATATAACATAGGTCGCGATTGTGGTCGTATCCAAAGAGATGTGATAACAATTACAAGGTACGAGTCTTTTTATGGGCGTACACGATGAAACAGACTCATGTATCATGGATTAAGTTATTAACTGGGTACCGAAACCGAAGAATAAAACCCAACAGGTTGTCAGGTATGACTATTCTTAAGGAAAGGTAGGTCAATTCGCTCGAAGGCAATGGATTGATCTACTCGGGTCGTCCAGTATGGATTGTACTCGGCAAGGATCCGTAGAGATGAATGTCATCGGGTATGGACTATGCCTTGCAAGTGTTGGAACCTTGATTTTGATCAATGACAAAGGAGCTTTGCAATTAACAACAATATTCATGAATCTTCGTATGGCGACTATAAAGGAAATTTTCGAAGGATAATCCCCAGTTAGTTTTGTGTTAATCTAGATATATACAATGTACAATCTATCCTCAAGTAACACAAACACGAACACATCGACAAAAGGTTTCATGTTTTACAAAAAATGATAGTCCAAGAAAACCTACTGTCGACTGAACTATGCACCTCAGTCGACTGAGTCTGTGTACATACACAAATATCACTTATGATATTCAGTCGACTGAACTTCTTGTCAGTCGACTGAATACTGCAACTATCATTTTTTTTAATGGTGAAGAGACACTTCCCTTCATCGAAGAGGAGTATCTCTTCCCCTAGGAGTTGCAAACGATTCTTTGAACCATTACTCTTCACCAAGAGTTGCAACTCATCAACATATATATATAAAAAACAGATTCAAGATCATTTAACTAACTGATTTTACAATTTCTATCTCTCTTGAATCAAAAACTATCTTTGCTCTTGAATTCATATTCAAACTACTTGTTTAAAACAACAATCGATCTTCCATATCTTCAAATACACACAATACATACACTTGAGGAGAAGATTGTAGGAAGGGTGTACTTCAAACGACTTATCAGTATAATTCAAAGCATACATTCAGTCAGAACTACTCTCAACTATTTGAAGTCCTGTTGTAGTATCCTCAGGTGGGAAGAACCTGTTGTAGTATCCTCAGGTGAATATTCCTGTTCGGTTGTCTAGGCGGTGTAATACCTGTTCCTCCGGGTTAAGAGAGAGTTTCGATTAAATCCAGAAGGAGTCTGGGACTGGACGTAGGACGGTGCCCCGAACTAGTATAAAAATATTTGGTGTTATTTTCTTTACTGTTATTTACTATTATCACTATTCCGCACAAGTAATTAGTTTAGTTAATATTCCATATTACTCGACCTTTAGTCACTTTCATTTGGTATCAGAGCAAGGACATCCTATAACCATAACACCTTTATTCGATACTGAATAATATGGAAAACCACAACAACATTAGTTTTACCGAAGGTCAATTCACTGCACGGCCACCACTATTCAACGGTTTGAACTATAGTTATTGGTCTACTAGAATGAGAATATTTATGCAATCAAATAGTTATGAAATCTGGAATATCACTCAAACAAAACATCACATACCTACTACTCCATTTGCAGAATGGTCCAACACACAAAAACTAGATGCCACCGCAAATGCGAAAGCCATGAACATGTTATTTTGTGCTTTAGAAAAAATGAGTTTAATAGAGTTAGCATGTGCATTACTGCTTATGAAATTTGGTGAACACTAAAAGTAACTCATGAAGGTACAAACAAAGATAAGCAAAGTAAGATTTCAATGCATAAAAGTCGGTTTCAAAGCTTTAGAGTGAAACAAGATGAGTCCGTAAATGATATGTACTCTAGATTCCAAGACATATATCACTCACTATTGGCACTAGGAGAAAAGTATACAGATTTTGATATTGTGTCAAAACTTCTCAATTCACCCACGGATGACTAGGAGAGAAAAGTTCGAGCTATAGAAGAAGCTAACGATATCTCTACCATAAAATCAAAGGAGTTGATCGGTAATCTAATGTCTTAAGAAGTTAATCTACAGGCTAAAAAAGTGCAGGCACAAGATAAGAAAACAATAGCGTTCAAAGCTGAAAAGGAAGAATCAGATTCTGATGGTGGAGAAATCGATATGGAAATTATCACAAAGAATTTTAGAAAGTTTTTAAAATATAACAAGAACAATCGATTTGGACAAAACAAAAACGGAAATAACAATAGCAACAAACCATCATCATCAAATATAGAATGCTATGAATGTCATAAAAAAGGCCATATGAAGAAAGATTGTCTCGATTAAAAGAAAGACAAACACAAGAACAAGAAGGACATATAAAAAAAGAAGCAAGCTTTTCCAATAACATGGGATGACTCGGAATCATCTTCCTCATCAGATAGCGACAGCGATAGTGACAATGAACAAGCAAATGTTTGCTTTATAGCTACAAAAAATGAAGTAAATGATTTCTTTTTTGATGATTTGATAAAAGTGAATACAGTTTTATTAGAACAAAAGAAAAATATTAAAAGAAAATATAAAGAAGTTTATGAAAAAGTAGAAAGAACAAAACTTGAAGTAGAAATGTTAAAAGATGAAAAGAAAAGTTTAGAAGATGAACTCGAAGCTACTCAAGAATCCTGTTCAAATGCTACTTCTCAAATTACTATGATAACTCAGGAATTAGAAACTCAAAAAGAGAAGAATGATATTTTACTAATTTAAAATCATGATTTAAAAACTAATATTAACATATTAAAACTAGATATCTCTAGTTTAAAAACACAGTTAGAAGGAATTACCAAAAATGTTTCGAATTTTAATAAAGGAAGAGAAAATCTTTCTAAAATTATTGAAAAATCTCAAACTGTGTCAAGTAGACAAGGATTAGGATATAAAGATTTTTCAAAAAATTTACCAAAAAAACAGATTCAAATAATATTGTTTTTAAGAAAAGTAACCCAATGATTACCAAGAATAAATCAAATCTTTCGAAAAATATTAAAATTTGGGTTCCTAAAACCAATAACTCTTTGATTAGGAAGAAATATATAAATTCGTTTATAGAAAATATTCATAAAAATGAGAATTACATTTATAAAGGGAATGTTGAACCCTCTTGGGTTTGGTTTCCTAAGATCTAACTCTTAGGACCCTAATAAAAGATGGGTACCAATGTTATTTACATATTTTTTGTAGGTACCATCTAAGAAAAGAGGAAAATGGATTTTAGACAGTGGTTGCTCAAAACACATGACAGAAAATAAAGATATGTTGACTAACATTATATACTCGGATGAAAGTTCTGCCACTTTGGAGATAACTCCAAAGGATACATCATCGGCAAAGGCGATGTGAGCAACAACGGTATATCTGATTTACCTTTTATAACAAATGTTCTATTACTTAAAAATTTAAAACATAACCTACTAAATATCAGTCAACTTTGTGACAAAGGCTTTAATATCTCATTTTCTAAAAATAAATGTAGTATTTTTTTAACAATAAAATCCTTATTTTCGAAGGAAAAAGAGATAGAAATATCTATATTTTAAATATGAAAATAGTTCACGATACTAATATGTGTTTAATGGCCAATGAAAATGATCCTTGGCTATGGCACAAACGATTTTGTCACATTAATTTTAAAGCAATAAGAAAATTATCGCAAAATGATCTAGTAAAAGGTTTACCTAAAATGAATTTCAAAGTAAACAACATTTGTGAAGCATGTCAACTAGGAAAGTTATCGAAATCATCTTTCAAATCTAAGAAAAGTATATCTACAATACAACCACTCGAATTACTGCACTAGGATCTTTTTGAACCAACGCAAGTACAATCGGTAAATCATAATAAATATGTATTTGTAATTGTTGATGATTTTTCAAGATTTACATGGACGTTATTTTAAAAAATAAAAGTTATACATTAAAAATTTTAAAATATTTGTTAAAAGAATTCAAAATCTTAAAAATTTAAAAGTTAGAAATATTAGAAGTTGTAGAAAGGAAAAATAAAACTCTACAAGAATGTGCTAGAACATTATTAAATGGAAGTACCTTACCAAAACATTTCTGGGTTGAAGCTGAAGCAACTGCTTGTTATGTTTTGAATCGTGTTTCCATTCGACCACTAACTAAACAAACTCCATACGAACTTCTAAATGAAAGAAAACCAAACATATCATAATTTAAAGTATTCGGTTCAAAATGTTTTATATCAAACACAAAAGATCAGCTAGGAAAATTCGATCCAAAATTCAATGAATTTTCAGATCGAAGCAAAGCTTATAGAATTTTTAATAAACGAACAAAAATAATCGAAGAAACACTTCATGCCTCTTTCGATGAAAATTTCAAAATTAATAACATATTAGATGATGACGAAATTATTCCTAAGTCAATCACAAATACTTTTTTTGAAAATAATTCAGATCAAACTATAAATAATGCTGAAAATACTGTTAAATAACGAATTAAGATCTCCTCCTAGAACTCTTAAAGACCGTCCTATAGAAAACGTTATTGGAGAAATAAATTCAAATGTTAGGACTAGAAGTCAACTTAACCAAATGGGCCACGTAGCATTCATTTCTAATATCGAACCTAAAAATGTTAAAGAAGATTTTACTGATAACTATTGGATTATAGTTATGCAAGAAGAACTAAACCAATTCAAACGAAACAAAGTTTGGGACTTAGTTCCTAGACCAAGTGATTAAATAGTCATTGGTACAAAATAGGTTTTTGAAAACGCAACATACGAACAAGGAAATATTACTAGGAAGAAAGCTAGATTAGTCGCCCAAGGATATAATCAAGAAGAAGGTGTTGAGTACGAAGAAACGTTTGCTCCAGTAGCCCGACTTGAAGCAATACAAATTTTACCAGCCTTTGCTTGTTTTCATAATATTAAACTATATCAAATTGATGTTAAAAGCGCATTTCTAAACGGTTTAATAAAAGAAAATATTTTTGTTGAACAACCTCCTCTATTCGTACATGAAAAATTATCAGACCATGTTTATAAACTTAGGAAAGCTTTATATGGATTGAAATAAGCACTGCGTGCTTGGTATGAAAGACTCAAAAGCTATCTTATAGAATCTGGTTTCGAAGTTGGGAAGGCTGATTAAACTTTATTTATAAAGTAAACTAAAAAGGATATTCTAGTAATTCAAATATACGTCGATGGTATCATTTTCGGATCTACTAATAATAAATTATGTCGGGAATTTTCAAATATAATGACTAAAGAATTTGAAATGTCACATATGGGTGAATTATCTTACCTTTTGGGATTGCAAATTAAACAATTAGATAATGGAATTTTCATTAATCAAGAAAAATATTGTGGTAATCTAATTAAACGTTTCGATATTGAAAACACTTCTACCAAACTAACTCCTATGAGTACAACAATACATCTCGATCGAGATGAGGACGACAAAAGTGTTGATCAAAAAGTATATCGAAGCATGATTGGATCATTATTATATTTAACAGGTAGTAGACCCGACATTATGATGAGCGTTTGCTTATGTGCACGTTTTCAAGTGAATCCGAAGGAATTACATCTACGACCAATAAAACATATATTACGATATCTAAATAAAACCCAAAGATTTCGAACTATTTTATCCGGAAGAATGTCCTTTCGAATTAGTGTCATGTAGTGATGCTGACTTTGGAGGATGTCGGGCGGATAGAAAAAGTACAGGTGGAATGTGTCATTTCATTGGTCGTTCCTTAGTATCTTGGTTTAGTAAGAAACAAAACTGTGTATCACTATCAACCTGCGAAGCAAAATATATTTCTGCTACACTAACATGTGCTCAGGTTATACATATGCAACAAACCCTACAAGATTTTAGAATAAATTTATCCAAATCCACTATTTTTGTGATAGCACTAGTGTTATAAATTTATCAAAAAATCCAGTCAATCATTCACGAACAAAACATATTGACATCCGTCACCATTTCCTTCGTGATAAAATTGAAAAAGATTTTGTAAAATTGGAATTCGTTGCATCTGAAAAACAATTAGCCGATATATTTACAAAACCATTAAATGAAAATAGTTTTGTAAAATTAAGAAGAGAGTTAGGAATTATATCACAAAAAGCTTTGTAAAAATAAAAAATTTATGCTTCTACTATGACTTGAACTCTGATCTCTAATATGGGAGTATAGTGCATTAACCAATTGGCTACATTTGTTTCTTGTTCAAGCACTATACTACCTAAAATATTGGCTACCGTATATTTTTTTTTACAAATACAAACAAAACAATATTTTATTTAAAATGAATTTTGATATAAAATAGAAATATTTTTAACTAAAATAAGTATTTTTATAATATATGTAACCAGTAATTGAAATGTCTGGTTATAACGCATTGAAATTCTTTGACCATTCATTTTGATTTGTTTTTACTAAACTTCTTCAAACTTATGAATATATATATATATTCAAACTCTAAGTGTATTTTAAAACAAAACTATACTTTCAATCATGTCATCACATGAAAGCTATCATAGCTCCGACTATTCATCCATTGAATTTTCCACTCCGAGCTCCGGATCATCATACCTCCTAACTCAAACACCTAAAATTGAAAAAGCTCCAATGTTTCATTCCGATCATCGCACTGGATTCACTCCATTTCCAAAAAGAGCACGACGAAATCTTGTCTATGGAGCTCCATCTACGAAGGACAAAATAGACGATATTCATCATTTCCAGCACGAAACTTAACATCGCAGAGGTAAATGTATTATGAACAACACAATCAACTAGAAAACTTTATTTATTGGAGAAAATAACACTGAAATTCTATGGATCGTCTCCAGTTAAAAATCAAACACTGGTGCATTCACCAGAACGCCCTCATGTGTCTCCAAACTCATGGGAACGCGGACAACCAAGTAGATCACCAGCTCAACAAAACTACTGGTCACCATTAAAACCATGTATCGTAGAAACTAAAATCGAGCCAAGGAAAAACGATGGCTCCAATCCAAATTATTTGAATTTTTTGGTTTATTATGTTGTAACATCTTTTATCACCTTTGATTAAATCAAAATTATAATTTCTTTTCAAAAAAATTTAGTCCACGGTTAACATAAACTTCCGTCAACTGCCTAGAGCATTCAGTCGACTGAATAGGATCCAAAATGAACTACTTTCTCACTGTAATGAAGCGGTCGACTGAATCAATAATTCAGACGACTGAGTCTGTGAATAACGAGCCTGTATATCAAACGGCTGCTCTTCTTCCTTTTATCACCACTTCATTTTTTTATCATAAATGAAAATTCTCCAAAACCCTAGAACCACAAAATTAAAATTCCCCAAATCACTCAAATACAATGGCGCCTTAAAGACAAAGAGTACCTTCCTCCTCCGTTGGTCCTAGTGAAGCCCAAATTAAAAATTGGCTTTACAATGACAAAGCAATCCAACGATTCAACAAGATGAAGAATTCTAGGATTGTGGAAGATTCGTACTTTAAATTTGCTGACTTTGCCTCTTATGCAATCCAAGATTTATATAGGAGAAACGGTTTAGAAAGCCTTTTGGATTACAATACAAATAATTAAATAATCAACCACCTTCTCATTAAATTGTTTCTTGCAAATCTAAACTTGGATCGTCATGAAATTCGTAATCCCGATGATTGTGTTTGGTCTCTAGTTTGCGGGGTAAAGATGTATTTCCCAATATCTAGAATTGGACATATTCTAGGCTGTCCATCCAAAGGATAGGATCTTAACGACATAAATGTCGATATGTATGAACGTGATGAAACGAGCCATTTGTTTCTTACTGATGATATGACGGAAATGAAAGCTATGGCACTCCGACCAAAGGCTAGAATCATGCACTGGGCATTAACACATTCAATAAACTCCCGTACCGGTAGCTACGAAAAAGTATATAAAAGGGATTTTCAATCTTTATATGCTATATGGGGGGAAACTGTTAATTGGGCTAAACTAATTCTTGATGAACTCCAATGCTTCAACAATGGAAGAATGAAGACTATTCTCTACGGAGCATATATCATGAGGATTATTTCTCATTTCCAAGTTGCATTCCCAGATTCCGACTACACCAAAGTTGGCTCACTTAACTCAAAGATCCTAAGTCTCATGGGTTTGCCACAAACATTTCCAAGCCACACCATTATTACTTTCGATCATTGGCTTGAAAATAAGGAAATGGGTCGTCCTCAACCATCCACTCAAACTCCATCAAGACAAACACGTCCTCCTACAAATCACAATCTTTTGGGCCATCATCATTTAGGACTGAAGAAATTGAGCCTAATTTACAAACTCGACAAGCTCTTTCTGCTATTATTCGTAATCAAAAACATCTAGACAACAAGCTTGACCGAATTAAAGGATTTCTTAATGACATATGGAATGTAGTATCATGCAGTCCATCTTCCACTAGCACTTCAACTCGTGTCCCAATGGATCCCGGAAAAAGACCACAACCTCACTTCACTTGGTCTTCATCTGACCATGAAGAACAAGGAAATAATAGTGAAAACAATAATGATTCTGAAGATACAGGAAATGATGACGATGATGAAGAAACCGATGATGGTAGTAATGCTTAGTAAATTGTTTCCCTTCTCTACTTTCTAGACTACTATGCTTATATTTTTGGGGTCTGTTTGATACACATTATTCATGCCATTGTGAATGGTATTTTTGTTATCTTTGTGAATGGTAAGTACTTATGGATATTACTTTTTGATGCTATGACTACGTATTAGTTATTATCATTGATACCATTGTATTGTTCATACTCATGTTACAATAGATATCTATATTTGCTCCTATTTTCATCCTGTGACTATTATATTCTATTCACTCTTTTTTTCGATGACAAAGGGGAGAATATATTGTGCTCTAACTATTTTTTGCAGGAATTTGAAAATAAAATTATCTGATAGCAAATACTCAGGGGGATAAACAAAACAATTAGAGAACAATCTTTCTGAATATTCACTCATATCTGAAAAGGAGTTGTCATCATCAAAAAGGGGGAGATTGTTAGAACCTTGATTTTGATCAATGACAAAGGAGCTTTGCAATCAACAACGATATTCATGAATCTTCGTATAGCGACAATAAAGGAAATCTCCGAAGGATAATCTCTAGTTAGTTCTGTGTTAATCTACATATATACAATGTACAATCTATCCTCGAGTAACACAAACATGAACACATCGACAAAAAGTTTCATGTTTTACAAAAAGATGACAGTCCAAGAAAACCTACAATTCAGTCGACTGAACTATGCACCTCAGTCGACTGAGTTTGTGTACATACACGAATATCACTTATGATATTCAATTGACTGAACTTCTTAGCCAGTCGACTGAATACTGCAACTCTCATTTTTTTTAATGGTGAACTTCCCTTCGTCGAAGAGGAGTATCTCTTCCCTGAAGAGTTGCAAACGATTCTTTGAACCATTACTCTTCACCAAGAGTTGCAACTCATCAACATATATATATAAACAACAGATTGAAGATCATTTAACTAACTGATTTTACAATTTCTATCTCTCTTAAATCAAAAACTATCTTTGCTCTTGAATTCATACTCAAACTACTTGTTTAAAACAGCAACCGATTTCTTCCATATCTTCACATACACACAATACATACACTTGAGGAGAAGATTATAGGAAGGGTGTACTTTAAATGACTTATCAGTACAATTCAAAGTGTACATTCAGTCAGAACTGCTCTCAACTATTTGAAGTCCTATTTTAGTATCCTTAGGCGGGAAAATCCTGTTGTAGTATCCTCAGGTGAAAAGTCATGTTCCATTGTCCAGGCGGTGTAATACCTATTCCTCCGGGTTAAGAGAGGGTTTCGATTAAATCTGGAAGGAGTCTGGGACTGGACGTAGGATGGTGCTCCCAACTAGTATAAAAATATCTGTTGATATTTTCTTTACTACTGTTTACTATAATCACTATTCTGCACAAGTAATTAGTTTAGTTAATATTCTATATTACTCGATCTTTAGTCACTTTCAAAAGGGGTAGGTCGCTTTGGTCAAATGTGATGGATCGGCCTACTTAGGTTATCATGTATGGATTATGCTCCTCAAGGATCTAGAGAGATCAAGATTTGTTTTAGGTTAACAACCTAGAGAGGTCATGGATTTGGCTTTGGATGGATGCGGATTCAGATAAAACGATCCAAAGGGACCGTGGATTTGGATTGCATTATGAATTGGAAAATACGGTTATTAATGGATTATAGATTTTAGATATTGGATTTATGGCAATTCAAAACACACCTTCCTATCGCAAGGCATGTTTCAGCGGGCAAAGTGTTAACCCACCTTTTGCCAAGGCCGTATCAAGGCAGATTTAACCCAACACGCTTCACGATTATCAAGGCCCGTAGTCAGAGCGATGATTGTAAGTCTAGAAATCAAGTGTAGAAATGATATGAAGCGATGATCAACCGAGACCAAGAGATAGACTCTCCAGAATATTTTAAGTACTAATTAGTACCTTCAGCAAGCAAGGGATCGGTGCATATCCCATTCCCTAGGGGATCGGTACATATCCTCAATTTTTATCCCAAGTTGGGTGGGACTGGTATAAAGTGACAAGGAAGGCTTCATAAGGCTACATTTATAATCTTAAGTCATTTAGAGTTTTTATGCTCAAGTTATGAGCAAATTACTTTACCTAAAAAAGTGATCGGTGTAAAAGGGATCGTATATAAAGGGATCGGTATAAAAGGGATCGGCGTGTTTCAGCCAAGAAACTACAACACATTGGAAAACAAACAATATATCAAAATCCATAAGTCCAATGAATATGAAATTTTGTGAGCAAGACGCGGAGACACTAAGGAGCCTACCATAAGGATCGCACCTCAAAAGGATGATGAAAGAGAGATTGACCCTCTTCCCTCTTAGGTATCGGTTAACCCCAACTTTATAGCAAAGATGAATCAATACTCAATATCTACACATCCAATTAACAAGAAACTTGGAGCACAAGCTAACTACAACATGTGAAACACCCCATAGTGATCGCACATCATTTGGAGCAAAATGGAAGGATCGACCCATATCCCTCTGAAGGGATCGACTATAATCGGCCTTAGCACCATATTGCAACATAATCGATCAATAACTCGATTTCTACAATCCAATTGGCATGAAACTTGGTGGCTATACATAATATAATATGCATAAGCTCCCTTAGGGATTGCTTGTCATTTGGAGGAGTATCTGCCCTTATACCTCCAAAGGATCGGTTGAAATCAGAATATATACGACACCACTTCACGAAAAATGCAATATCTCAAAAACTTTAAGTCGGAATGACACGAAATTTAGCGAGCAAGTGGCTAACACATTGGGAGTCCCCTAGAGGAATCGCACCCCATTTGGACATCAAGATAGAGATCGATACTGATCCCTATTATGGGCCCCAATGGGCCTGAAAATTCTTGTGTAGCCTCGTCATGGCCTTGAGGTTCTTCTGCCAAAATTTCAGTTTGATCCGTGCACGTCTTCCCCTATAAATACAGCAGCCATGGCGCCAGCAAAAGAGGCTTCTTTCTACTTCTCTTTTTCTTCAACCTAGGCTAAGCTCTGTGTAACGTCCTCTATCTGGAGGCCCAAAGCTAAGCGCTATAAATGCTGTGGTCATCCATAGTATTAACTTTCGTTAGCCATATGTGATAATGTTAATGGTATCCAAAATATCAAAAAGACCGGAATACGAAACAAAATCACATATTTACAAAAAAAAACTTTTCCGATTACATTTCACAAAACATGTTTCGTATCTAGATTACATAATCCTAATCTTTTCTAGGCTTAGATAAAATATAATTATTACATAAATACGCTAAGACCGATATATGAAGATTCCCTCTTGGTTGACCAGAGTACTATATAGTCGTGCCTGACTTAATAAAACACAGCGGAATCAAAAAAAATAAAACAATAAATCCTAAATAGATATCCGTAAACCATCAGCTCGTCTCCGAAAGCTTTATTCACCAACCTACTAAAAACCTATATACCTCAACCCTCAGTCCGCTCAAATCAATTTTGAGCACCCGAGAGTTTAAGGGAAAAAATATAAACTTCGAGTCAGACATAAAGCCTGGTGTGAATAATATTATACAACTCGGTTGTTTATTATTAAGTGAGACCACGCCGCTTAGTAGAATGGGTTTCTCCGCACTAATATCCTTTAAAACATATCCTTTGTGAATCGTAATCCCGCAACCAAAACTGGTTAAAATCGAAACGCATTATCATGTATACATACATATTTGGTAACAAATGAACAATCTGTTCGAACACTATAGTTTTGTCTGGATGATTAATAACCTTTGGCTAACTCGAGACTACCAGAAAATATAAATAAAATAATCCAACACCTCTTAGATACTCCTCTTCTGGACAATCTATCCCTAACTTATATGTTAGGCACTCTCCTCCTGGACGGTCTATCCCTAACTTATCTTCTCCTAGGGTCACCTGATCCCAATGGTTTTACAAGCTCACCAATGACCTACCTTTGTACAAATATATATTCCCTTCTATGTGTAATCATAAGTTTAGTCTTACTTGTGACAAATCCCTACACACTAGAATTATGGACTAAATTAGCTAGGGCTAATAGCTAATGTGTAGGGCACGACCCTATACCAGTCTCATCTGGTATATAAATATCTGAGTCATTTTACTCAGGGTAATCTTCCCTTAAATTTTCCTAGAAATCCTTTTCTTCTCAAATTGATTTAAAACCTTTAAATCAAACTTAAACAAGAAAAATATATATTCTATGCTTTACTCAAAATCACCTTGCATGTTATATATACTTTACTTAAATCTTAGTTGATGAAAACATTTAAACCTTTGAAAGTGCCCGTTTCAATCCCATTGAAATTATCCCTTTTGAAACCAAGTAAACCACTTTCTTTCACTTAGGTCAAAAAGCCAAAACATTCCTTTTAAAACAATTCATATAAACCTTTCGAAACCATTGAAAAACCTTCCCTTCGAAAGCTATAAAATCTTATAAATTCTATCTTTAAAATAATTAACATTGCCTTTCGAAAACATTTGAAAAACCTTTCCTTTCAGACCGTTCAAAACCATTGGAGAACCACCCCTTAAAAACCTTTCTTTAAAACCTTTATAAATAGCAAACCTTTCGAAAGCATTTGAGTGTAATTTAAAACATGTGGAAACATCTTTCGAAAACATTTAAAATTAACCCCTTTGAAATTTTGGGTTCTATCTTCAACAGAGTAAAAGGGTCATAAAACGTTTAAGTTGAAAGCATTCCTTTCAAAAGCATTTCTAGGTAAAGAAGTGATTGTGTCGAAACCAAGCCTTTCGAAAGCATTAGAGAAGCGGCTAAGTTTTAAAAACAAAGTATACCTTCTGAAACCATTAGCTTCGAAAGGTAGAAAAGTGGCAGCTAGGGATTCGACCCTATTTGAAAGTAATTACTTAAAACGAAAGGCGCAATCGATTCGAAACCTTTCCTTTAAAACATTCGACTCAGCCGAAAGCCAGCCAAGTCGAAAGCGTACCCTTAAAAAGTAAAGCAGACGCATTTTTTATTTGAAGTAAAGTAGTGCTTCGACCCCTTCGGAATCTCTGGTTTCGACATAATACCTTCCGCCTATTTCCAATTCACTATGCACCAAGTCCTTGATGTCGTGCGCATTGGTTTCGATGGTGGTGGCGGTGGCGGAGCTACTAAGTCAGAATCCTTGGTGCCAAAAGTGGTGAAACATGCTAAAAGCATGTAAAACCTGATTTTTAACCTTAAAAAAAATTCTTTTCAACTAAACTACCTTGTTTGTCAAAATACTATTGGCTGCTAATTTTCTTTTCTAAAAGTGCTTCCAATATTTCAGAAATAAACAATTTAATTTATTTATATAATACCCCTTCTCGTGCTGTAAATATATAAAACATTTAAATCTCATACCTTAAATAATTTTATATATTTGTTAAAACACTTAGGAAAATTCTACAAAAATTCAAGAAAATCATTTTTAATATGTTTTCTAACTTATAATAATTTCAAACCCAAAACATAATTAATTTAGCAGTAAATTGTTTTAAACCCAAATAATCATATTCTTCACCAGAAAATTTATATTAAATTCACATAAATTCAGAAAATTATGAAAATTGAAACTCATCTCTAAAATATCATTTATGACATAAATCTAAAATGTAAGGCATTTGAATGTCATTAAATAGGGTATTCACATTAAACATATCATAAGACCTATATGAATAAGTATAAATCATCAACAAGTATATATAAACATTTTATCATTCAAAAACATGGCATAACCTTGCAAAATAAATCGGGTTTGACCTTAAAATCAAAATGCATTAGGAAACATGATATGTAGTCATTATTCACCTTAGCTTTGAGCTTAAGGATTTGAGATTTGATCTTGATTGAGTTGCTTAAGCTTTTTGTCTAGAAATCTTCTCTTTGCTTCTCTTAATGGTGGCCGGCCTCTAGATTGTATTTTTGTTTAGTGAATATAGAATGAATGTGAAATGAATTCCTAAGGGTTTAGGGTATAAGAATTTTCTTCTTCCTATTTTACTCCTTCTCTGTTTCATTTTATCTCATCTTTAGTTCATTTTTTACATGGCACAGCTACCCCTTAATTTAATCACGAATCTCAATTCCCTAATCATCATTATTTTATTTTATGTAGCTAATTAAATATCCTAAATGGTGTTACTAAAAATATGGGGTGTTACAATCTCCTCTCCTTAAAGAATTTCGTCCCCGAAATTACGATAAGGTACACAACACATAAATCTAAAATGTAAAGCATACCATCAAACAAACCAGGATAAGCGTCTCTAATCCTGCTCTCCGTCTTCCAAGTACATTCTCTCTCATCGTCGCTCCACTGGACTTTCACTAATCTGATTGTCTTGTTCCTTAGCCTCTTCTCATCTCACGCAACTATCTGAATTGGCTTTCTAACTATAGTCAGGTCTGGTTCTACTTCCAAGTCATCTAACACAGTCGGTGCTATAGTAGACTCCAGATCTCTAACACACTTCCTGAGAGGAAAAACATGAAAAACATCATGCACTCCTACCAAATTATTCAATAATTCTAATCTATATGAGAGTTTCCTGATCCTCTCTATAGTACGTAAAGTTCCAACGAATCGCGGTGCCAACTTTCCTGATTTCCCAAATCTAATCACATCCTTAATCGGTGACACTTTAAGGAAAAAATGATCTCTAAGGGAGAACTCTAAGTCTTTTCGTCTTCTATCTGCACAACTCTTCTACCTAGACTGAGCTTCCTTCATCCTACCTTGAATCAACTCAATCTTTTTTGTAGCTTCTCTAACCAAATTTGGACCAAGAACCAACCTATCCCTGGTCTTTATCCAACATACACGTGATTTGCATGGCCTTCCATACAAAGCTTCAAACGGTGCCATCGCTATACTAGTCTGATAACTGTTGTTATACGAATATGTGTAGATGTTCTGCCCATGATCTCCCAAAATCTAACACATAAGCTCTTAACAAATCCTCCAAGACTTTGTTAACACTTTCAGTTTTCCTATCGGTCTATGGATGGTAAGCGGTACTCATCATGAGCTTGGTTCCTAAAATATCCTATAGACTCTTCCAGAACTCGCTAGTGAACCGGGAATCTCTTCACTTACTATATTACGAAGAATTCCATGCAGTCTAACTACATTCTTCATAAATAACTTAGCCAAAACATGTGTTGTTCTAGTTGACTTAACTGGAATGAAATGGGCATTGTTTGTCAATATGTCCACTATGACCTATATACTTTCATTTCCTCTGTTTGACCTTGGCAACCCGTCTATGAAATCCATAGAAATAGAATCCCACTTCCAAATTGGAATATCCAATGGCTGTAACAACCCACTTAGCTTCTGATGTTTTATCATCACTTCTTTCACAACCACCCATTCTGGTCAGACTAAAATCCTTCAAGTCATTGCTCTCCATTAACTTCTTGATCCTTTCAACTAATACTGGATTCTCCTCCTATTTAGAAGCGATCCTTTCAATCATATCTGGTCGAAATTTGAAACAAGATAACACAACAGTTTCTTCACTAGGCCCAACTTCAGATCTCCATAGCAATTTTCAAGTCGACAACACTTCCAAATCTTTCCACTCCGCTATCATTGCCAACATTACATTTCGATGCTTTCTCCTAAGCGTATCTGCAACCTTATTACCATTCCTTGGTGTGTATTCAATTCTAAAATCATAAGCAGCCATAAACTCTAACCATCCCTATTGTCCCATGTTCAACTCCTTCTGAGAGAAAAAAAATACTTCAACGGCCTAAGATCTGTATATAACTCAATCCTCTCTTTCTAAAGGTAGTATCTCCACATCTTTAATGCAAAAATCACTGCAGCTAACTCCAAATCATGCGTAGGATATCTAACCTCATGCGGTCAAAGCTGTCAAGAAGCATATATAATCGTTTTACCTCTCTGCATTAACACATCTCCTAACCCTGTTCCACATGCATTTGTATACACTACCAAATCCTGATTCTCTTTCGAAACTACAAACGTAGGTGCATGGGTCAATAATTGTTTCAAGCTCCGGAGTGCTTCCTCACACTATCGATCCAAATAAACTTCACATCCTTTGATGTTTGCTTGGTCATCGGTGCTGCTATCTGCAAAAAATCGTTAATGAACCTACTGTAATAACCAGCTAATCCTACAAAACGCTTTATATCAGTCACTATCTCAGGTCTTTTTGAATTATTCACCGCTTCAATCTTATTTGGATCTACAGACAACCCTTTTTCTGAGACTACATGACCAAGATACTTCACTTCCTTCTTCCAGTAATTAAACTTCGAAAACTTCGCCTTCAGTCGATGCTTCCTCAACGTCTCAAGCATCACTCTAAGATAAACTTCATACTCCCTTTCATCCTTATAGCATATCAGAATATTAGCTATGAACACCAATAAAAACCTTTCTAAAAACTGTTGGAAAATTCGGTTCATTAAATCCATAAAGAATGTCGGTGCATTAGTTAGTCCGAACGACATTACTAACCATTCGTATGTTCCATATCTAGTTCTAAACGTCGTCAAAGGAACACTATCCTCCACTACTCTAAACTAATGGAAACCTGTTGCCAAATTGAACTGAGAAAATACCTTGGCTCCACTAAACTAATCGAAAAAATCTTCAATTCTAAGCAACGGATATCGATTCTTTATCATCTTCTCATTCAACTTACAATAGTTGGTACATAACCTCAATGATCCGTTCGGCTTCTTAGCAAATATTACGGCTTCTCCCCATGATGAACTGTGTCCCATGATGAACTGCTCGGTTATGTAACAACCTCAACGATCCGTCCGGCTTTCTCATCACTATAGGTGTCATCCTACTTGGCGGTCTACTCATCGGTTCTTTTCGGGCACCAAATCTATCTGAAACTCAATGGCTCGTTTTGACGGCAATCCTACAACAGGTTTAAAAATATCCATGAATTCTATAACCACGAAAACTCGATTCAACTCATCTTCTACTTCCACAATGGCCAAAATAGCATCTACCTCACAACTAGGGCTTTCTATGGTATATACAATCCGATAGGTACAGTCAGGGTGTCTAAGTGATATTTTCCTACCATGGCAAAATATCCTAGCATCATACAAACTAACCAATCCATACCCAAAATAATCTTGAACCCTACAAAGTCAAATACATGCAAACTACAAACAAAGGTATGACCTAACAAATCAAACTCTAGGTGATCACACTTCATCCTAAGTGTCGCATACACGCCTATCGGATTTACAACTCTTAAGGAAGTAACTAAGTATGTGGGTTCTGGGTTAAGCTTATCTACCAAATAATGAGATATAAAAGAATGAGATGCAATGATATCAAACAAAACATTAACAGACGTACCATGAGTCTGAAGCGTACTTCCCAACATTGTTTTCCCTTTCTCCTGCATTGTTGGTCCTGATGTAGCAGGCTCCAATGCAAATACTTTGCCCCTTCCATCCTTAGCAGGCTCTTTGCATTGATTCTTATAATGACCAATCTCATTGTAGTTGAAGCATCTAATATTCTTCTTTCCGATCACTTCCTTCACCTTTCCAGTACAACACTCATTAGAGAAATGCCCCTTCTTGTCGCACTTGAAGCAAAGAACCTCAGACTTCCCCTTCTTTGCTGCTCTACCTTTCTAAGCACTCTTCTTGTGAAAGAACATCCTTTTCTGACTCTGCCCTACCTGGACCTCCTTTTCCTTATTCCTCTCCAGAGAAGCAAGCATCTCCTCGTGTCTTAAAGCCATTTCCACTACAACATCACAAGGATCCTTAATATGAGGTAAGGCAGCCCTTGCCAACTCAGGCTTCAGCCCCCTGATGAACTTCTCATTGCTCTTCATCACAGTATCTACAGCGGCATATCCATACCTAGCCAACTCCTCAAACCTTCTAGAATATTACAACACATACATCTCCCCCGCTTTAACTCAGCAAACTTTTTGAGCAAACCTGATTGTGTCACCATAGACATGAAACTCTCGTGGAACCTCCTTCTAAACTCTGCCCATGTTATCATCACTTTATCCACTCCAGCCGTCATACGGTTCCACCAAAATAAAGCTGCACCGAGAAGCTGTCTTGAAGCAAGCCTCCTCTTCTGCTCATCATTGAGCCCCAAGTCAGCAAAGATCCTCTCACGATGCAACAACCACTTCTCCACCTCAATAGCATCTTCAGTTCTAATAAATGGCTTCCCTCTAAGCCTAACATAGTCTCTGCTCAAGATAGCACAATTGTTGACCAGCGGAGCTTCCTGAACTCCTACTCTAGCATTTCCTCCAACCACTCCAGCAGCAATTCCTGCTTGCATCACGTTCACAAAAAAATTAATACATGGATCCCATATCCACTTGTGGGACTCCAGAGCTTGTGCCTGACCTTGATTCCTTCTAGCATTCGGTCTGGCATTTCCATTTACGGTGGTGCTTCCTCCAAAATTCACTCTTCCACTTCTAGCATCCATGTTTGCATTTAAGCGTCGTGAGATACAGAAGAAAAGCCTTAGAGATATAGCGTATACTTATATGTAACAAATACAAGTATGTTAATATAGCATTATCCCATAACTGTTTACTCTAATTCCTTAGGATTATGTTTTCAAAAATTATTTTAGTTTAAAATTTTTCATATATGCTCTAATACAAAGTTGTAACATCCCCTATCTGGAGGCTCGAAGCTAAGCACTACAAATGTTGTTGTCATCCACAGTATTAACTTTCGGTGACCATATACGGTAATGTTAATGGTATCCATAATATCAGAAGCACATGAATATGAAATAAAATCATAGATTTCATAAAAACAACTTTTCTGTTTATATTTCAAAAAACATGTTTCATATCTGGATTATATATTCCCAATAAAAATTTATGTGTTCTATTCTCTCTTTTAACCTCTTTTCTTTGATTATTTACATATATTTATTGATTGGTTGTTTGTGTCATTTTTGGTCCAAACAACTGTCTTATTGTAAGAAAGAAAATACTTTTGACCACCTTTTGCCATATGTCAAATTCTCATTTGTCAATCCCTTCATTTAATGATCTCTTATCAAAAAATATCTCTTATTTAAATAAATAAACTAAATAATTTGTTGTTTGAACAATTAATCACCATAATTTATCCATTTTCCCTTCTCTAACTAATTCATATTAATTAAAAATTACATGGTAACAATACTAAAAAGTTCTCGAAATCCAAATCTTCATTTTCTACCAAATATAAAGATTTCAGAGAAAAATAGTTATATTTCTTATTTTGAATAACTATATTTTCTAACTTAGAATAATTGTATAATATTCATATTGATTTGGTAAATTTAGATATTAATAACTCATCTATAATTAATGTTCTAAGCATTATATAAAAATTTCAAATTACTTAGTGGTTGTTAATTATGGTTCTAAATTCAAAAACCTATCTTTTAGCTTCAAAAGTTTGCGTACAATTTCATAGAAGAAATGCGATAACCATATATGCCAAACCCATGTCTATATCAACTCAAAACATCACATTCTCATTCATAACAAAAGGTAAAAAGAAGAAAATACTATGGATGGTAATACTATTCATGTTAGTTTGCTTCAGAATGGACGGATGCGCCCTAAACTTATTCTTTAAGATTTTAAATCCTCATCTTTAATGAATGTTAGAGTTTAAAGAGAGGAATTCCCTTAGACTTTAGCAAAGTAGTTTCATTAGTTGATGTTGGTGCTGCCTCAATAACATAAGCTCGGCCTATGCTACCTTCAGAGTTATGGGCATGCGCCTTGCCTATAGTGGCTATTATGTCCACAATTATAATACTTAAGCTTCGGTTTTGCCCGTAACAACTAGGAATTTTGGACATTTATAATTGGAATATTTAATCGATTTTAGTTATTTAAAGAGTTAATTTTTAACTTTAATTTCAAATATAACTATTTATTTGATAATTAAATTTTTGAACTTAATAATTGGAAATTGGGTAAATATGAAATCTAGAGTTTTAAGCTTGTTAAAAATAATTTAAAGGCTTATAAAATTTATATTAATAATACTGAAGATAATAGAAATTTTAAAATTGAATTTGAAAGTGTTTTGTTCAGTTTTAAAAATATATCATTTGAATTGACATTTAAAAATAACCTTCTGAAGCGCACTCTCAAAACTCTACGAAACTAGTTCCATTGGATCTGTAATGGTGTATTATTATCGGATTTCAAATTTCATAGTGGTTGGAGTTATCATTTGATCATACGAAAACTAATCGCACTGAAATTTATATCAAAAATTCAATATAATAATTGGGTCCAAAAAGCTACATTCTCCATACAATTGAATTAAGACTCGGAACCTTTTCCATTGCGTTCGAAATATGGGTATAACATTATAAACGCCTAACGGCACTGCTTAATAGGAGGTCGAGAATTTAAATTACGGATTCAAGACGATTTAAAATATATATATATATATGATTGACTTGACAAATTCTTTTACATCAACCGTTACTTATCCTTCAACTCAAAACTGTACACCCACTCTTACACGCAAAGTATCTTCATCACGCATGGTATCTTCCCTCCCTCCTCTTTGTTTTAAAAACCCGGCCAACATTTCAAAATGTGTGTAAAAGGAAATCTAACACAGTAAAACAAAATCAAAAGGCAATGTCCGATCTCTTAAAAAAAAATCAAATCGCACTTAATCAAAATCAACTCCTAGATTCATGGTTCGACCGAAGCTTCAGTTGGCATTTGAATCAGATGGCACGGTGTCTCAGAGGTTGAGCTCGACCCGGGGTTCAACGGCAACTTCACCTAGGGTTGGGGATTTTTGGAGTCTCGATCATCGTTAGGGCGAGCAAATTTTGGAATGGAGTCTTTTGGGTGGGGCGCATGTGTGGCAATTGATCTGGGGGGGTGCGATCGAACTTAGGGGGTCGTGACGTGGTCGTACATCCTATGAGGGTAGCAAGTCACGATTGGCTCTAGATAATCGGACTGCACGTTTTGAGCACGAAGGGACGCGGTTCATTGAGAGAAAGGGATTGGCGAGGTCGGTTGAGGGGTTTGATAGTGGGGCTCCGTATTGGCCATTTCCGTGCTCGGTTGTGAGTTTGTGCGTGTAGGGAAAGTAGAAAGGGAGGGAGAAGAAGAAGTATGCTGGGTCCTCGTATTAGCGAGCGGGGTAAAGAAGGGTTTTAGTTGAGTTGTTCTTCCTGTTTGTTAGTCGTTTGGATTCATAGCGGCGGAATGTGAAATGGAGTCAAATTGGATCGACCAGCACATTCGAAATTCAAAGGTGAGTTAATCTCACTCAAAATGAAATTTCTACAATAAATTTTAAGTAGTTAAATTTTAATTATTGGTTGATTTATTAAAATTGACAATTGTTAACGGTTGGATGTGTCATTATATATAGTAATATATATATATATATATATATATATATATATATATATATATATATATATATTGGAGTGGTTGATATTCCTACATGTATATAGCGGATGAGACCCTATGCGCCCCGCATAGTAGCAGATGACCCTATATACCAAGATATCCCCCTCGAAGTGAGATTGATATTTTATATTGTGCTAACGTCTGTGGATGCAGGAAAACAGGTTGGAGGGATCCGACTGGAATCCTCAAAAGTGATGAAATTATTCCATATTTAGTGATGCAATTTATTTAAATAATCTGTCATAGACTATATAGGAAATTGGAATTATTGAATGCTGGATATATTTTCACATTTCAAAATACCAAAAATATGAATATGGAATTTTTAAAGGAAATAAAAAGAAGAATTCTAAGTCAAGGTATTTTAGTAAAAATGGATAAATTAAAAAGTAAGGAATTTGGGAAAATAAATAGTTTGATTATAAAATTCTATTTAGTAAATTTCGAAATATGGAAAAATAGAGAATTTTGGGTAAGTGTGAACAAAAGAGTTTAAAAAAAGCACTTAAGTGATATTGTTTAAGTATAAAAGAATGCATTTTTAAATTTAAGATTTAAATAGTTGGGAAAGATAAAAGGGGGATTTTGAAAATAAAATATAAAATTGATGTTCCAGAATTAAATAAGATATTAAATAATAAGAAGGAAGTGAATAAGAAATTAGTGGGTTTCGGAATAAATTTGGGTTAACTAAGAAACTAAATTTAGAAATGGGGTTAACTTGAAAATTGATGAAAAATCAGTTAAGGGTTATGAAACAATGATAAAAAGGAAAATGAGATTTTGAAATTATAAACGAGGTTTATGATATAAAGTGATCTAAATTACCAGTGGGTAATTTGAAATTATAAATTCACGGTAGGAATTTATAAGGAGATGGATAAATTGTTTTAAAAATAATAGTTGTTTTATTCTTAAAAATGTGAAAAGGGAACTTACGGAATTGGATGTAAATTAAGTTGGATATAAATCGAGAAGGATTTATAAATGATTAGACTGATTATATTGAAGTTGAAAAATGAATTTTTCAGCAAAGTTAATTTATTTTAAAAAGGAAAGGTTTAAAGTATTATCTCAAAAATGTTAAAGTATTTAAAGAATGTTTTAGAAAATTTATTATTTAATTGTTTAAAATTTGTTAAAGTATTTATTAATTAAGCTAGTTATAGTAGTAAATTATTATTAAAGGTTTAGGCAGCATTTTTATTTTAAAAGATGATTATTAAATATTTATATTTTATAAAAAAAAATTTTAAAAGTAGTTTTTGTCTAAAATTTGACTTGGAGAATTATTATAGAAATTTCATAAATATTATTTTGAAATTACTAAATAGAGTTTTCGGGAGGTATTGGTACACTCGTGTGGCGTAATCGGAGGCAGTGAGTGCCTGTAGTTTAGACTTGGATTTCTCTAGGATAGAGACGTAACCATTGAACCGTGATCCATAGTTTGATACTACAGTGGTGCTTTCCATATTATTTGAAAGGGTTTTTAAATATTTTTAAGGAAAGATGATTTGTTAATATGTTGAATTCGATAAGATAAGTGTACATTTTGGGTAAGGAGATTTAATTGATTTAAAATCTAAATTAAACGAGATTAGATGTTTTAAGTGGAAAAGGAATATTTGGTTGAATTGATTGTTTATTTGATAGTTAAATAATCGACTATCAAATCTGGACCCAAATATAACTTCAGAAATATCTAGAAGAAGTATAGGAATTATATGGTATGGTTGCCGTTCGAGGTGCTATAATGTATGTTTAAACTTGTTTCGTTCTTCTAGGATGTTTTAAGGGAATCCATCCGCTAACGGATAGGAGGTGATCTTCGATCTTATTTCATATGATTATTTTCTAAAGTACTAGGGTTGAGTTTATCGAGAAATATCGAATGTTGTTTCGAAGAGACCGGGATCATATCCGTGATTTGAAATCCACTTCGATCCAACAAGTACGTTTTCAAAATGAAGACAGAAACTTGGAGTCAAAGATGGAGCAGTGAAGTGCAAGGGCTAGTCGCTACTAACCCTAAGGGTGATTCCAAATATGGATATACTAGGAATAGTGTCTTCGATTTCATTCGGACTAGGTATAGACTTGTATGGATGAATGCTATCAATACATTGTCATTGCAGGACAATGAGAATTCTAAGTGAATATGTATAAAAGGGTAACGCTTAGCGTTGAGCCTCATCAACCGGGAATGACTGAAAATCAGGGGAGATGCAGCAAGGCTAAGTGGGTCACACCCAAGTAGGGTAAGGTTACCCCTATCTAGAGTCCCTTTTATTGGACTTTGTGGCGGTTGCTGATCCCAAGCGCGGGGTAATCTTATTCGAGCTATCCAGTTTAAGGGGTAGTCCAGTCTTGTGTAGCAGGGGATCGTGGAGTGATCCTCGGTACGCTGTTCTAAACGTGTACTGTGACAGGTGGTATCCCAATGCCTAGTCATTCAATTGGAATCCTTTTTCCGATATATGCCTTCACGGTTTTGATTGTAGAGCCTAGTATTGCTGGAATTTAATTAATGTAACAATTTCAGCTATTTGAATAAGTATTTGTACTTAGACACTATTGTAATATGTTAGGATCTTGATATGAAATGTTTTGGTTATCATAAGGTAAAAACCTATCGTGTTTATTTGTGGCATAGTCTTATGGGACACCATTGATTTTCAAAGGATTTTGAACTTTAATAATTAACTTAAGTGTATTTTCACACGCTGGTTTTCCAGACTGAGCCGGGTGTTATTTTATTATAATGCTCGGGTCAGACCGAGTATTACAGATACATGATAGGATGCTATGGAGCTCAGGAGTTAAGCTAGATGGCGAAGGCGTATCACATGTACTTGACTTTTATTCTGTTGTGTATAGTATGTTGTATATTCATCTTTTGTGAGGATAAGTAATTATAACTGTCCGGTACTGTGTTATTGATTTGTGTTGTACTCTGATGATGTAATGTATAAAAACAGTAATAGTTCTTTTTATATAAAGATCAATCGTTATCTATTATATATTGTTCTGCTGCGATTGTGAGATTCTGTGTTGTTATTTCCTCTTCTTCTTCTACCACTTCCTTTTTCCCTAATGATTTGGTATTTTCGGCACTCGATTATTCAGCATGTAATACAATGGACGTATTGATGTCGATTTTCGAAGGTTGAAAATCCAGGTTGTGACATTTTGGTATCAGAGTAGAAGGTTAAGTGAGAACCTTGGCTATGGTGGGAATTACTCATTAGAGATAGAGTCAGTAGCACCCTAGAATGAGTTTGAGTATATTGATAGATATGAGCGCATATTTGGTAGTGAACGTAAAATTGTTTTATATTGTGTTGATTGGTTTGTTGAATGGCTTATGGATTCTGGTCAACACGAGTAATTAATGTTAGGTATAGGGATCTCTAAACACTTGAATAGAGCAACTCGACATAGTGTCGTTTTAAATGGGGTAAATGAAATAATTTTACCCAAATTATATTTATATATATATATATGAGGGATAATTTTTGGTAATTATTATAGTGTAAATGGTGTGCTTGGTTGTTAGGAAATGATAATATTAAATTATTATCATTATTGTTGTGGAAATTGAATAAGAAATTAATGTTTAAACCAAAAGTAAGAAATAATTCATATAACAAAAATGGGGTTGTAAATATAAATTTAAAAATGTGATTTATAATTTGAAATGAAATTGCAGAAAAATATTTAAAATTTAGATTTAAAAGGATTTAAGCAGTGGAAATTTGGAAATTAAAATCCCGTTAGTTTGTAAATGTGTTTTTCGAAGTTGGGAAATAATTATGATATTATTTGGGGAATATTTTTGAATCAAAAATATAAAAAATGTTTTAAAATAATAAAAGCATTGAAATCACTTCGGTCATTGGAAATAATTTCCATGATGACTGCAGCATCATCAATGTTCATTTTCGAGTTTCCAATGAAGGAATCGCTACCTTAATGATTTGAATTGTAGTTTGTTTAGAAAACTGGTTTGATTTGAAATTCAAAGAATAATTTGATATACCAAAGGATTTTGGATATAGTTGATTTCAAAAGTGATTTTGAAATATTGAGTAATTGTTTAAACTCTGGAATCTTATTTAAATGTTTTATAGGAGATAAATGAGTTTAAAAACTTATAAGAATTTGAAATTATTAGAATAAAAATTAAATTGAGAAGAGTTAAGAGAAGAGTAAGTGTGGTAATAAAATAAATTGGTAAAGAAGACTAATTAAATAAAGTAAACTGAAGGAAAATGGCGGGTAGAATGTTAGTAAGTTTGAACTTATAAAACTTGAAAATTTAACTAAAAAGGAAATTAACTTGAACTAAGTTAAATAAGAGGGATTTGGAAATTTAGCCCAAGTTGGACTAAATGAAACAAAGGATTGAAAATAAAATTAGTAAGTAAACTAATTGATTTAAATTGGTAAGCAAATGAATTGGAATTGAATAGTGGAATGAGTTCTGACTTGGGTCATGTTGAATAAAATAAAAGTTTGGAAATAAATATAAGGAGTTGTATAATATATTTATAACGGACATAAAAAGGTTAATGGCGATTTCTTAAGTAAATTTGTATTAGAAATATACTAAGTTAATATTTGAACGAAGATTTAATAAAAGTTCAGTAAAAGGATAATTGAGAATAATTGAACGGAAATGTAAGAAAAAGTAAATAGAATGAAATTGATATAAATAATAATCAATTGGAAATTAATACTTAAGTTGTATGTATATTATTTCATTCGCATAACGATTTGATCCAAATTCGAGCATAGAATTTCGAGATAGTTATATCGATCCGAGTAGGGATTTTTCACTCGATTTTTGACGGTGAACTCTAGGTATAGATTTTTGATTGATTCTGGAGTTCTCTATCATAGTATATGGCTATGCAAGGAAGATGATGTTTTTTGATCAAGGAACCAGATCTGAGTCTGCACTAGAAAGTTGTGTGAATGATACTAGTTCGGAAGTGAAATTGTGTGATCGAGTGAGCGATCAGACTTAATATTGCGTGCGGACGATATATATACATCGTACGACATAAGTAAAGCAAATATTGAAAATTTTAAAAGAGAAAAGTGAAATAATTTTAAAGAGTTAGAAAAAAATTTGGAAAAATTTTGATAATGTAAAATTTGGTTTTAAAATTATGATTGGAATTATTGGGGGAATAATATCAATTGTGATCTTGGATGAGTTTGGGAAGTTAGTAATAGCGATAGTATGTCTTTAATAAAAATATTGTTTTTGGAAAGTAGTTTGAAAACTGTGCGGGTTTGAAAATTTGTTATTGGGCTTTGAACCATTTTCTTACCTAGCAATTTTGAGGACGAAATTCTTATAAGGGAGAAGGAATGTAGCGACCCGGAATTTTGAACATTTTAAATTGGAATATTTAATCGATTTTAAATATTTAAAGAGTTAAATTTTAACTTGAATTTCAAATATAATTATTTATTTGATAATTAAATTATTGAATTTAACCATTCGAAATTGGGTAAAAAAGAAAACTACAGTTTTAAGCTTGTTAAAAATAATTTAAAGGCTTATGAAATTTATATTAATAATACTGAAGATAATAGAACTTTTAAATTGAATTTGAAAGTGATTTGTTCAGTTTTAAAACATATATCATTTGAATTGATATTTGAAAATAACCTTTCGAGGCACAGTCTCGGAATTCAACGAAATCTGTTCCATTGGATCAACAATAGTGTGTTATTATCGAATTTCAAATTTTATAGTGTTTGGATTTATCATTTGATCGTATGAAAACTAAACGCACTAAAATTTATATCGAGAATTCAATATAATAATTGGGTCCAAAAAAGCATCTTCTCTATATGATCGAATTAGGATTCGAAAGCTTTTCTATTGCATTCGGAATAGGGGTATAGCATTATAAATGCCTAGCTGCACCACTTGACAGGAGGTCGAGATTTTAAATTGCATATTCGACACGATTTAATATATATATATATATATATATATATAATATGGTTGACTTGACAAATTCTTTTACATCACCTGTTTCTTTTCCTTCAACTCAAAACTGTACACCCACTCTTACACGCAAAGCATCATCTCGTAAGGTATCTTCCCTCCCTCCTCTTTGTTTTAAAAACCCGGCTAACATTTCAGAAAAAAATGTATGTAAAAGGAAATCGAGCACAGTAAAACAAAATCAAAAGGCAATGGTCGATCTCTTAAAGAAAAAAAATCAAATCATGCTTAATCAAATTCGTTCCTCAAAAATCAAAATCAACTCTCATGTTTCGACCGAAGCTTGAGTTGGCATTTGAATCGAATGGCGCGGCATCTGGATGATTAAGCTCGACCCAGGTTTACGCGGTTGCTTCATGTAGGGTCGGGGATTTGGGGAGTCTCGATTATAGTCAAGGAGAGCGAAGTTTGGAATGGCATCATTTTGGTAGGGCGCTTGTGTGGCTGTTGATCTGGAGGAGTGTGATCAAACTTAGGGGGTTGCGATGTGGTCGTACGTCTTGGGAAGGTAGCGAGTCGCGATTGGCTCTAGATAATCGGGCTGCATGTTTTGGGTATGCAGGGATGCGGTTCATCGAGAGAAAGGGATTGGCGAGGTCGGTTGGGGGGTTTGATGAATAGGGCTCCGTGTCAACCATTTTCGTGCTCGGTTGTGAGTTTGTGTGTGCACTGGCAAGTAGAAGGGGAGGGAGAAGAAGAAGTGCGAAGTCAAATGAGTCCTCGTGTTAGCGAGCCGGGTAAAGAAGGGTTTTAGTTGATTTGTTCTTCCTGTTTGTTAGCCATTTGGATTCATTGTGGCGGAATGTGCAATGGAGTCAAATTGGATCGACCGGCACATTCGAAAATCGAAGTTAAATTAATCACACTCAAAATGGAATTTCTGCAATAAATTTTAAGCAGTTAAATTTTAATTATTGGTTGATTTATTAAAATTGACAATAATTAAAAGTTGGATGTGTCATTATATATAGTAATATATATTGGAGTAGTTGATATTCCCGCATATATATAGCAGATAAGACCATATGCGCCCTGCATAGTTGCGGATGACCTTATATATCGTGATATCCCCATCGAAGTGGGATTGACATTTTATATTGTACTAACATCTATGGATGGAAGGAAACAGGTTGGAGGGATCCAACTGGATTCCTCAGAAGTGTTAAAATTATTCCATATTTAGTGTTGTGGTTTGTTTTAATAATCTATGATGGATTATATGGAAAATTGGAATTATTGAATGCTGGATATATTTTAGCATTTTAAAATATTAAAAATACGAATATGGAATTTTTAAAGGAAATAAAAAGAAGAATTCAAAGTGAAGGTATTTTAGTAAAAATGGATAAATTAAAAAGTAAGGAATTTGGAGAAAAATAGCTTGATTTTGAAAATTCTATTTAATAAATTTCGAGATATGGAACAAAAGAGAATTTTGGGTAAGTGTGAACTAAAGAGTTTTAAAAAAAAGCACTTAAGCGATATTGTTTATGTATATAAGAATGTATTTTTAAATTTAAGATTTAAATAGTTAGGAAAGATAAAAGGGGTTTTTGAAAATAAAATATATAATTTATGTTCCAGATTTAAATAAGATTTTAGATCATAAGAAGGTAGTGGATCTGAAATTAGTGGGTTTCGGAATAAATTTTGATTAACTAAGAAAATAAATTTAAAAATGGGGTTTAACTTGAAAATCGATGAAAAATGGGTTAAAATTTGTGAAATAATGATGAAATGAAAAATGAGATTTTGAAATTATAAACGAGATTTATGATATAAAGTGAAGTAAATTATCAGTGGGTAATTTAAAACTATAAATTCATGGTAGGAATTTATAAGGAGATGGATAAATCGTTTTAAAAATAATAGTAGTTTTATTTTTGAAAATGTGAAAAGGGAATTTATGGAATTAGACGTAAATTAAGCTGGAAATAAATCGAGAAGGATTTATAAATGATTAGACCGGCTATATAGAAGTTGAAAAATGTGTTTTTCTGGAAAGTTAAGTTATCTTAAAAAGGAAAGGTTTAAAGTATTATTCAAAAAATGTTAAAGTATTTAAAGAACGTTTTAGAAAATTTATTATTTAATTATTTTAAAATTTGTTAAAGTATTTACTAATTAAGCTAGTTATAATGGTTAATTATTATTAAAGGTTTGAGCAGCATTTTTATTTTAATAGACAATTATTAAATATAAAATATTTTTTTAAAAAAAGTAGTTTTTGTCAAAAGTTTTACTTGGAGAATTATTATAGAAATTTCATAAATTCTATTTTGAAATTATTAAATAGAGTTTTTGGGAGGTATTGGTATACTCACGTGGCGTAATCGGAGGCAGTGAGTGCCTGCAGCTAAGACTTGGATTTCTTTGCGATAGAGACGTAACTATTGAACTGTGATCCATGGTTTGGTACCACAGTGGTACTTTCCATATTGTTTAAAAGGGTTTTTTAATGTTTTGAATGAAAGATAATTTGTTAATATGCTGAATTCGATAAGACAAGTGTACATTTTTGGGTAAGGAGATTTAATTTATTTAAAATCTAAATTAAATGAGATTAGATATTTTCAGCGGAAATGGAATGTTTGATTGAATTGATTGTTTATTTGATAGTTAAATAACCGACTATCAAATCTGGACCCAAATATGACTTTGTAAATATCTAGAAGAAATACGGGAATTATATGGTACAGTTTCTGTTTGAGGTGCTATATTGTACGTATAAACTCGTTTCGTTCTTCTAGGATGTTTTAAAGGAATCCGTCGGTTAACGGTTAGGAGGTGATCTTCGATCTTATTTCATCTGTTTATTTCCTAAAGAAACGGGGTTGAGTTTATCGGAAAATATCGAACATTGTTTCGAAGAGACAGGGATCGGATTTCTGATCCGAAAACCCCTTCGATCCAACCTGTACGTTTTCGGAATAAAGATAAGAACTTGGAGTCGAACATGGAGCAGTGTGTTGAATCACAAGTTTTGATTCAAGACAAAAAGCTTGAAAAATCAGTGATGAGACTATACGATCAAGCGATAAAAAGAGAATGAGATATGCTGTTAAACTACAAAGGAGACGAGACTTCAAATCTAAGTATAATATGTTTATTCATTGAAGTTCTTTTTAGTCTTAGATATAGTTTGAAATTGTTAAAATCTATCCTCAAGTAGTCTACTCAAAATCAAAGTTTCTTTAAAATTCAAATTTAAAAATAATAATAAGAAAACTGTGCATTGACAGCCAGGTCAGTCTACTGACCGAAAAGTACCAGTCGGCTGACCATGCTCTATACACAGATATGCACTTTTTTTTTTACTGTTTTTGAATTTTCAGTAGACTGATCATTTCCCCAGTCGACTGACCGACTCTAACAGTCATTTTTACTGAAGAGACACTTCTATCTATGAAGAGTTACGATTCATGTTGAAGAGATATGGCTGCATCTTTTGATTGAAACTCTTCATGAATAATTGTAACTATTTATTCACTATATAAATACGTTAGAATCACTTCTCAAATTACCAATTTATACTTTGATTTCTTGCTATATTCTCTACTATCTATCTCTGCATTCTACAACCAATCACAATCTATATATTGCTTGAATCTTTGAATTAATTAACATATTCTTTGATTCCAAGCAATATCATCCTTTCTAATCTTCATACACACAATATATACTTGAAGAAGAATATAGAAAGGGTGTACTATAAAAGATGAATTAGTGTTATCAAGAGCACAAAGTATCAAACAATTTTATTGAAATTGTAGAAGTCCTGTTAGTTTGTATGAGGCGGAAAAGTCCTCTTCGGCTATTGAGGCGGAAAAATCATGTTTGGTTATCCAGGTGTTGTTTACCTATTCCTCCAGGTTAAGTGAGGGGTTGTTAAGTGAAATTCCAAAGCTGGGACTGGACATAGAATGGGAAGTTCAAACTAGTATAAACTCCTGGTGTGCTTATTCTTATTTACTTTATTATTATTATCTGTTTTCGCATTTAGATTATCATACATTCCATATTACACGATCCTAAGTGATAAATAGCCACACACTAGTCGCTTTAATTTGGTAGCGGAGCAAGGACATCCTATAACCGTAACACTGTTATTTGATAAAAAATTTGTAATATGGATAGTAACACCAATTCTAGCAGTAACATCAACTCTAGTTTCACCGAAGGTCAGTCAACTGCTCGACCGCCACTATTTAATGGACTTAATTATAATTATTGGTCAAATAGAATGAGAATATATATGCAAGCTAATGGTTTTGAGACCTGAAATATTACCCAAAAGGAATATACCATGCCAACAGAAGATTTTTCAACTTGGAGTACTGCATAAAAAACTGATGCTACTTCAAATGCTAAAGCTATGAATATGTTATTCTATGCATTAGAAAAAAATGAGTTTAATAGAGTCGGTATATGTACAACTGCTTATGAGATATGGAGAACTCTAAAAGTAACTCATGAAGGAACTAACAAAGTCAAACAAAGCAAAATCTCTATGTTGAAAAATCAGTTCCAAAATTTCAAAATGAAACCAAACGAAACTATAAATGACATGTATTCTAGATTTCAAGATATATATCACTCACTGTTGGCATTAGGTGAAAAATTTTCAAACTTTTATATAATATCAAAAATTCTAAACTCTTTAACGGATGAATGGGAAAGAAAGGTCTTACCTATTGAACAAGAAAATGATCTATCCACTACGAAACCAGAAGAGTTAATAGGAAATCTAATGTCATATAAAGTAAATTTGCAGGCAAAGAAAATTCAAGCATAGGATAAGAAGAATCTAGCATTTCAAGCAGAAAAAGATGATTCGGATTCAAATGAAGAGGATATGACACTTATTGCTAAAAAAATTAAAAAGTTTTTGAAATTCAAAAATAATAACAAGTTCATGAGTTGCAAAAATAACTCTACCAACAAGAATAATAGCAATAAACCATCATCCTCTGTCATGGAATGTTATAAATGTCATAAAAAGGGTCATATGAAGAAAGATTGTCCAGAGAAAAAGAAAAAAAATTCAAGAAGGACAAATTCAAGAAGAAAGCATTTTTAGTAACATGGGATGATTCGGATTCTTCTTCATCATCAGAAAGTGGCAGTGACAGTGACACAGAGCAAGCAAATGTATGCCTCATGGCTACAAGTGATGATGTAAGTGAATTAAGTTTTGAAGACTTAGTGGAAATTAATTCAAAACTAGTAGACTTTGTAAAACAAAATAAATAGTTACAAGGAAAACTAAATAGATCTGAATTAGAAATTATTATGCTAAGAGATGAAAAGAAAATTCTAGAAGAAGAACTTGAAATATCTCAAGAATCTAATTCTAATTTGACATCTCAACTTTCTATGAAAACTCAAGAATTAGAAATTCAAAAAAATAAAAATAATGTTTTATCAGTAGAAATTAATGATTTAAAGTTTAACATTAAAATATTAGAGTTAGAAAATTCTAGTCTCAAAACTAAGTTAGGAGATATTAATAAAAATATTTCTAACTTCAACAAAGGATGTGAAATTTTTTCTACAATAATAGAAAATTCCCAGTCTAATTCAATAAAATGGGAGTAGGATATAAAAAAATTAAAAATCCAAAGAAACCTAGAAAATTTAAAAATAAGTTTAAAAATAAAATTAAGAAAGATATTAAGAAAATAGTTTCAAAAGATCTTAAAACTATTAAGATATGGATTCCTAAAGCAAATAACAATTAATTAGGAATAGACATATCAAAACATTAGTAGAAACTGTTCATAAAAATAAGAATCATATTATAAAGGGAATTCTGAACCCGCTTGGGTTTAGTTTCCTAAAACCTAACTCTTAGGACCCTAAAAAGAAAAGTGGGTACCAACTTAATCTTTATTTTTTGCAGATACCACTCAAAAAGAGAGGAAAATGGATTTTAGACAGCGGCTGCTCGAAACACATGACTGGTAATAAGGACATGTTAACTAACATTGTCTACTCAAATGGAGGATCGGTCACTTTTGGATAATTCAAATGGATATATCATCGAAAAAGGTGATGTGAGCAATAACGGTATCTCTAACTTAACCTCTCATTTTTGATGTTTTATTAGTTAAAAACTTAAAACATAATTTATTAAGCATAAGTCAATTATGTGATAAAGGTTTTAATATATCTTTTTTCTAGAAAATAAATGCAATATTTCTGATAAAAATCAAAATTTAATTTTTGAAGGTATACGAGATAGAAATATTTATATTTTAAATATGAATATAAATCATAACACAAACATATGTTTAGTGGCTATAGAAAATGATTCTTGGCTCTGGCACAAAAGATTTTGTCACATAAATATTGATACTATTAATAAAATAGCTAAAAATAAACTTGTGAAAGGACTACCTGATATGAAATTCAAAATTAATAATATTTGTGATGCATATCAGTTAGGAAAATTAACAAAGTCTTCTTTTAAATCTAAGAAAATCATATCTACAACACAACCACTTGATCTACTACATATGGATCTCTTTGGTCCTACTCAATTTCAATCTATTATTTACAATAGATATGTGTTTGTCATTGTAGATGAATTTTCAAGATATACATGGGCTATTTTCATGAAACATAAAAGCGATACTTTTGAGAATTTTAAACTTTTGTAAAAAGAATTCAAAATATAAAGAATTTAAAAGTTAAAAATATTAGAAGTGATCATGGAGGTGAATTTGAAAATGAAGCTTTTGAACAGTTTTGTAACAAGAAAGGAATTAATCATAACTTTTCTTTTCCTAGAACACCACAACAAAATAGAGTTGTAGAAAGAAAAAACAAAACATTACAAGAATGTGCAAGAACTTTATTAAATGGAAGCACTCTACCTATGCATTTCTGGGTAGAAGCTGTTGCAACTGCATGTTATGTTTTGAATCGTGTTTCTATTCGATCGTTAAAAAAACACACCCCGTATGAACTTTTGAATGGCAGAAAACCTAATATATCATATTTCAAAGTATTTGGCTCAAAATGTTTTATACTTAACACTATAGATCAGCTTGGAAAATTTGATCCAAAATCCGATGAAGGAATATTCATAGGATATTCGAAAAGAAGCAAATCTTATCGATTGTTTAATATAAGAACTAAAGTAGTCGAAGAAACTCTTCATGTTTCATTTGATGAAAATGTCAAAATTTCTTCTAATATTACAAACTTGGAAAATAATTCCAATAAAATTCTAACAAACGATTCAGAAGATGATGATATTATTTTTCAAAATAATAACACTAATAATATTAGAGAAGATGAAAACATTATTCGTAATGAAAATTTTGTAAGATCTCCTCCATAAATTCTTAGAGATCACCCTATTCAAAATATAATTGGAGAAGTAAATTCAAATGTAAGAACAAGAAATCAATTAAATCAAATGGGCCATATAGCTTTTCTCTCTAATATAGAACCTAAAAATATTAAGGAAGCCTCCACTAATGACTATTGGATTTTAGCTATATGCAAGAAGAGCTAAACCAATTTAAAAGAAACGAAGTTTGGAAATTAGTTCTTAGACCAAGTGATCTATCCATCATTGGTACAAAATGGATTTCAAAAACAAAGCTGATGAACTAGGTAATATAACTAGAGATAAAGTAGATTAGTAGCATAAGGATATAATCAAGAAGAGGGAATAGACTATGAAGAAACGTTTGCTCTTGTCGCGAAATTAGAAGCTATATGTATTCTATTGGCTTTTGCATGTTTTTATAGCTTTGAATTATATCAAATGGATGTTAAAAGTTGTAACGATCCATAAATTTTCGATAATTAAATTTGTTAACTTAATGAATCTTGTTATTTAATATGGGAAGAAATAGAAAGTTGTAATGCAATAATGTAATAAATACTAAAATGAAATGTAACAATGGTAATTAAAGCTAATTATTGATAGATTGAATGAAATTACAATAAATGAAATAGTGTAAATGTTATACTAGGCTTTAAATTGAATATAAGAATACAAACACAAATACTAAATTAATTAATGAATTAATATATAATGAAAGGTAATTGTATAAAATCAATGTTCTGTAAGTAATTATAATATTGATTTGGAAATGATAAACTTATAAGAATGTGATTGAGAGTTAATGGCAACAATTATTATAAGTTACATATATATTTAATCCATTAAATTGAATTAGAATTAATCATAACAGATGTAATTAAATATTATGTTAAGGTAAATTAAGTAAATATTTGAAAATAATATTAATCATATTCATATTATGATAATTAGTTGATTAAAAGAATGGGAATAAAGATTTATTGTTTTTTTTTGGAATTTAAATTATAGTAATTGGATTAATCGCAATTAAATGAAATTTAATTTTTAAAATAAATTACGTAAATAGAAATTAAGATAAAACTGGGAAATATTAATGTACCCAGATATAAACCAATATTAGTTATATCCTTATTGTAATAAATGACTTGAATAACAAGGTTTAAGAACTTAATAAATGGATTTTGGAATTTTAAGTTATAATTTCTGAACTTAATGAAATTGAAAAAAATACCACTGAGACTGATGAGTTAATCAACTTTAAATTTACATCGAAATTTGTTTAAGTTATTGTAAATGATTAAGAAATCTAAAATGATAGAAATCGTGATTTATTAACTTTGAATTGAAAAATTAATTTAATTAATTTAATATTAATTTATTTAAATAATTGAAATAATATCCATTTTTGGCCACAGACTCGGATTTTGACGAAACCAGTTTGATCAGATCCATAATGGTGAATTATTGTAGGATCTCAAGTTTCGTCACGATCGAACATGTTGTTTGATCGTATGGACTACATACACCTAGAAATAAATTTAATTGAAATCAATTGAAATCAATTTGAAATAACTTGATTTTAGCATTATTTCTTCATACCATGGAATTTCGACCTGAAACCTGTTCCGTTGCGTTTAAAATATTTAAAAAAACATCTATTTTGATATATGGTTTGACCCATTTCGTTCCGGAGTCGAAATGGGCTTTTCGGGCCGCGTATCGTTCAACTTTCATACCGATTCGATCAATTTGTTCCTATTTCTAGTCTGCCTATATATGTGTCATTAAAAACCCTAGTCATTTCTTATTCCTTTAGTTCTGTACGTACAATTCCATTTTCTCCTCCTCATTCCAATGGTAGACAAAACCTAGTTCCCAATTGCAATTTCAAATCAAAATCAAATCAAAAATTGAAACTCCTCTATACATATCGAATTATATGTCGTTTTGAAGATCTCAACAAGCGCAACTCAGATTCGTAATTCATTTTCCAATTCGAATCACGGTTGTTCAGAAATTGATGGTTTCTTTGCGGCCGTTCATTGACCGTCGATCAACTTTGCCTGATCGACAAAACGAAGTTGTTGGGTTGTGGAGATTCGCGAGTGGAGTTCAACGATGCAATTTATTGGGTGGTTCAACAGTTGGATTTAGGCAAAAAATTCAATTACGGTTGCAAAAGTGGCGGCAGTAGCTATGGATTTTGGGGATCGGAGGCAACACGCGATGTCGTCGTGAGGGTCGGAGGTCTGAAGGAGTTCGTCATTTCGCTTGAGGACGCATGCAGGCCTAGTCGATCATCACGAACGGCGGCTTCGAACTAGGGTGCGATGGTACTGTTGGGTTTAGGGTTCCTGTAGCGTGTCGTCTAGGAGAAGATCGTGTGTAACGTGGCCGGGCATAACAAGTAGTTTTTTTTTTGTTTTTTATTTTTATTTAAATTCTTATTTCAAATGTTCTAATACGCATAACTTTAGTATTCGATGTCCGATTTACACGCAGTTTCTTTTGTTAGGATCTTTTACAAATTCCTGACATTTTGGCATGGGTTTAGATGAATTCTGAGACCATTCAAATTTTAGGCTTAATTTGAGTTTAAATTCGGTTTAAATTCAAAGGTGAGTGTTTTACCCACTCATAACTTCTAGAAAAATTTATGTTTGTTAAATTTAATTCATGATGTGATTAGGAATTTATTTATGATTGTTTGGTATATTTTTAATCATCATCTCAGTTAAATTGAATTTATTTGAATTAAATTGTTATCAAATTTATTATTGCATATAAACTGCCAGTTAAATACCTATTATTTATTATCAGTTTCTATATTGATATTTACGGACTGTTTTGGATGATGATTTTGACGGATGTTGATTGTTGATATTGGTCGAATGAATGTTTAGTTTATATCGTTATAAACTGCAAGTTCGCTGTGGATTATTATTAACTGGGGATCGCTGTTTGAAATGATATACAACCGTAAAATATTAAATTGCGGATTGAAGTGATAAATATCCGTATCACTTGACCATAGGATAGAAAATTATATACAGACACCGTGGTCTATATATAAAAATAATTTGAAACGATTTCTATGGTTTTGTAAAGAAATATATGGTTTTATATAAATATCGGTCTTAGATATTATATGAATTTTATTTTATTCTTGATTTTAAGCTATGTATAAATTTGTTCTAATATGGAATAAGTTTGATAATAAAGTTTGATTTTATTGAAGATAATATGGTTAAGTATCTAAATTATATTTTTATATAAAGATTATAATGATTTAAATAAATTAAGGTTGGAAGATAAATTTGAAATTTATTTGAAATTGAATTTATTTAAGAATTAAACTCAAATAAGTTTAATTTGAACTTTTTTAAATTTAAAATTTTTAAGGAAATGATTTTTATAACATGATTTTGATTAAGATGATTTAAAATGAATATTTTAAGTCCAAATTAATTGAAGGAACATTTAGTGATTTGGAATTTGGGGTTTATTTAAAAGATATTGGATTTGTTAAGTAAATATTTCAAAACTGAATAATAAAGAAGTTAAATTAAGGTATATATGAAGTTATCAAATTTAGTTTTGAAATGGTGGAATATTTAAAGCATTGAAATATATGGAAATTGAATTGGTTTATTTAGAGGTTCAAATCTGCATTTGAAATCGATATAAATTGAAATGGTCTATTGAAAACTGAATTGCGTTGAAATTTATGAATTAAGATTTGATATAAATTGAATTTTTGGATTCAAGTTGATTCGAATCAATTCGTGAAGTTGACGAAATTTGTGATAACCTAGATTTTTAACATATGATAATTGGATAATTAACTGTTTTAATAAATTGAACAGGTAAAATTCAGATAATGAAAGATATCTGGAAAAATATTTGTTTGACAATATCTTAATTTAATTAGTTTAAATTGGCAAAATTGTTATTTAAAACAAAAATAATAATGTGTTGTTTATATATATATATAGGTATAAATAGATTTTAAATAGACTTATTATTTTCAAATTTAATAAGTGTTGTTTAAATTTATATGTGTGTGTGTGTGTGTGTGTATATATATATATATATATATATTTAAGTTGTTTTTAAGTTGGATTTTAAATTAAAATTTGAATTTGAATTTAAAGGATAAATATCTTAAAAATAATTTGGATATAAAATGTATGGATAAGATTTGTTTTATGATATTTTCTTAAAATAAGTTATTTATATACATTAAGAAAGTATTTATTAATAGGAAAATAAATATAAATGTTTTTATTAACGTTCTAAAATAATTTAAAATTGCATAAGGACAAGTGTTAATTTATGAAATCTCCCTAATAACATGTTTAAGAAGATAAACATTTACTAATGACAAATGTTGGGTGAAATAACAAGTGTCACTCATTTATTTATTTTTCTTTTATTTTTAATAATAAATCCTAATTAAGTTTATATTAACATTGTAAGAACCCGATATTTTCAGCCATTCGCAGCACGTATCGGACTTGAATTGCTCAAAATACCGCATTGTAAATAAATTTGGAGCAAATGAAATACAAATCATAGAATCACAGACACAAAACAAACAGAATACCTCGTAGCGGAATATAAAATACATAGTAGTTCATGAAGCTTCTACGGCAGAGTCTCAAACCAAATACATAATACAGTCTGAAAACAACATAATAGAAATCCCAAATACATAGAAGTTCACTAATACATGAGATAAACTAGAACAGCTGAAACAGAAAGTAGATATAAATGTAGATAGGCAGAAACTCCAGCAAAGACTAGCTCCAGAAAGAGAATCCAAAGTTGTGAATACTTAGGCTGACCCGAGCGTAAAGTAAAACACAAAACACTCGAGTCAGGACAATATGTACTTATATAATGTAAACCAACTCAAGTGAACTGTAGTAGAAATGCACCATAACTTAAAGGATGCTTGGAATCGCCCATCCTTTAAGGATCAGTTAAACTATAAATTAAATACATCCCGTGGTTAGAATTTCAAAATGGTATTTTATACTTCGAAATCAAATATCATTTCAAAAATTCAATATCATTCAAAAAAATCCATTCCGAAATATCAAAATATCGTATCTTCCAAACCACATTCATCTATTTAAAATACCATTTCAACACACATTTCAAATAGTTTATATTTCAAAACAAATTACTTCATTTTAAATCATAAAATGAAGTTATTATATTTAATTATTAAATTATTAAATTTTCAAAATTTTAATCTTTCAAAATTCATTCATTCACTTAATTTATTAAAACAAATAAAATTTCAACTTTCGCAGCATTTAGAAAATGCTATAAAAAGTTACATTCAAAACAGTTCAATTTAACAAAACACAGCATTTAAAAATGCAATAATAGGGTTACATTAGTTTCAAATAAACTAAGTTAAATTCAATAATTATAGCACTTACAAAATGCTATAATAGCCTTTAATTAAATTTTGCCATTTGGTTCATTATTATCAACTACAATATTTACAAATGTTGTAATATCATTTACATTAGAAATAATAGCATTTCAAAAATGCAGTTAATTAACTTCAAATATTCAATATAATTTCACAAATAGTTATATTTAAATCATTTTTAACTTATCAAATCACATATTTCACTTTTAAAACAGTCATTCGAATACCCTTATATTCATGATTTTATAAAGTTAAATTTCCATTCAAAAATCAAGATTTAATAATAATTCACTTTTTAAATTCCAACATTAAATTTAAATTCATTAAATTAAATTTAACTGAACACTAAAGTTTAAATTTTCAAATATAACTTAATTTCATTTTTATTTACTTAACTTAAAATTCACTTTTAAGCCAAATTCAAAAATTTCCAATTTTAGTTATATTTCAAAATTTCAACTTATATATTCATTCATTTCACATTTTAACTTTATTCAAAATCATTAATATAATATAAAAAATCATTTAAATTCACTTTAATCCAAATTATCATGAATTTATCACATTTCATATTTAATTTAAATTCCAATTATCACCAAATTAAAATTTCCCAAAATAACTTACATTTCAAATTTCTAACTTTACCATTAATTTATTTCACTTATAAATTTTCAAAAAATCAATAATGCTTTACGAAAATCATTAAGTTTAAATCATAATATTATAATATTTAAATTTTAAAATATTTTAAAAATTTTAGAAAAACATATTTTAACAACGGGTCTGTATTTCATTTTCTAGCCTAGGTAAAGTGATACGAGTAATATATCATTTCAACCCGTAATTTACAAAGAAAACCCGGGTTTGATCGTTTCTAACCCGCAATCCCAAGTAAATGAAAATAATTGAAAATCATTCAGGCCTATCATTTCATCCCATAACGATTTTCTCCTATTCTAAAGTCCGTTCGGGTATGTATCATTTCAACCTATAGTGATTCTAATCTAAAGAGAACTTGCAGTGTGATAAACTGATAAAAATAACAGAACAGCATAATATAATAGTAACAAATGTTTAAGCATGGGTGAACATCATATAATCATAATATAGCAGTTGTAACATGATAATGCATTTTACAGATTCAAAATGGGTCAATTTACTAGTTATATATGTACATATTGTCTGGTGAGAATAACTCACTTGTTTAAGCTGGAGATGCCAAACAACTACACCCAACAGAGATCCATAAAATCATGAGAGCACGATAATGATTTTAGTGTGAGAGAGACAAGACTAAATGCTTGAATACATGAGACAAAACAATTCAAATATACATTAATAAACACTACACATACTTTTAAACAACATATAAATTCAAGCACAAAACAAATCCCAACCAATTGCACTTGCCTTCATCCGGCATAGGCTCAGCCATGGCTGGAAAATACACGACTAAAGCTTGCTCTAAGGTCTGGTTGTAGACCTATAGGGGTCGGCCTATCCTAGAGAAAGTGGTGTAAAGGTTTGTGAGGCAAGAGGCTAATGTTCAAAGGCAAAAGCAAGGGTTTCTATGCAAATTTGGGCTCGGCCAAGGCTATGGAGGGCACAGCCACTTCAGGTATGGTCAGGTGAGGGTGTGCAAAGGTGTGTTAGGTCGAGATCAGGCCAGTGGTGGTTTGTCGGCCTAGGTGGTTGATAGAGGTGGTGCTAGACCTAAGTGCTCGGCTTGTACATATGTAGGTAATGTTGCTTCATTTTAAGGTGGTTCTTCATCACATAGGGGCTCGGCTATGGCATGGGAAGGGGCTGGAGGTGATGTTGGTCAGAGGGGATGGTGGTGGAGGCGGCCAAGATGGTGGAGGAGAGAGGAGCCGAGCCATATAGGGATAAAGACAAGTGCAAAATTAATATGAAAACAAGAGGAAACATGAAAAAGGAAAAGAGTTGTTACTAAAAAATTTCAAGCAATGGAGGCCGACTATTTTTTGAGTTGAGAAAGATTTGTGGACGTGAATGAAAGGAAAAATAATCAGCTGAAAGAAATGTGGAAGTCGGCCAAAGCAATTGAATACAAGAGGTTGGAAAATGAAGAGACGGGAAAACAAAGGGTCTTAAGCAACTAAAGAGACGTAAACTTTTCAAATTTCCTTTTATTTATTTAGTAATCTATAAATACATATAAAACTAAAAAAATAAAGATAACAACTCAGAAATGAAAATAAATATATAAAGTAAGTAATTAAATTTTAAAATAGAATTTAAATTAAGAAAATGGCGTAAAATTGCAAACTAGGCGCTAACAATTAGAAATAAATTCAATAAGCTTTGGAAAAATTTAAACATCACTTTAAGAATATTTAAATGAAAAATTATATATAAAATAACATATATATACAAATTAGAGTAAGATATAACAAATAAAAAATTATTTATAAGTTAAATAAACAATATTGTTAAATAAATCAATTTACACCCAACATTGTAAAAAGTATAACTTTCACAATATAAATTGGATTTCAACGAAACGAAAAGTAGTATTCTTAAAATTTAATCTATCTTCATAATAAAAGATAAAATTAAAAAATTCAAATATTTAAATTTTAAATTTAAAAGTCAAAGTTTGACCAAATTGTACAAAATCCACTTTTCTGGAAATATCCTATTTATTCAGGTTTGCAATTATAATTCACACAAAAATCAAAATATACTTTAAAATAACAGAAATTAATCATTTTAATAAATATAATAAAGTTTTCAAATAAAATAATCAAAACAAACAATTAAAATAAATCACAAAATTTAGGGTTGTTACACTCTCCCCCACTCAAATCTTTTCGTCCTCAAAAAGACGAACAAGGAAAAATAAGGAAAAACAAATAGTACCTAAAAAAAATTCCGGATTCGAAGCACGAATGCTCTCCTCCGTCTCCCAGGTACATTCTCGATCATCAGTACCCATCGTACTTTGATCAGACTAACAGATTTCCTTCTTAGTTGCTTCGTACCTCTGTCGACAACACGAAGCGACTTCCTCTCGACAGTCAGATTTAGGCTAAATATCCAAACTATTAAGAGCATAAGTCTTGAACAAAAAGAGATAGGTCAAGAAGATATTAGAGGAGATGTGAGACGTGGAATACATCATGCAGTCCAGAAAGTTTCTGAGGCAAATCCCGACGATAAGCCAAAGAACCAACTCTTTCCACAATGCAGAAAGGATATTCGAAGAGGAAAAAGGTAGAAATAGCTAGAAGGGAGAATAATTTGAAAGACAAGGATGAATCATATTTTAAAACCATATACATTTCAAAAATTTATAACATTTTAAACATTTTATAATATAATAACTAGTCATTTGAGTCAAATTTAATAGTTCGAAATAAACAATATTTAAAACAATTTAAATCATGATTAAAATATCCTTTATATAATAATTTACCAAAATACTTTTATAACTTGACGTCTTAACAAGTTTATTTTTGTTCCTGTAGACTCTGACTATGCGTTGATCAGGCGCAAAGATAGAATTCTTCAGATACTTAAAAGACTTGTTTCAACACCCCATGAAAATAAAGGAAATCTCTTTTACAAAAAACAGATATGGAACGTACAATCCAAATAAATCAACCAAACCAAAACAGTTGTCTAACCATGGATCGCAGATACACAATGGTTACGTCTGGATCCCCCAGAAAACAATCTGTATCCTAAGCTTTCTTAGCCCTGCGAGTTACGCCATGATGACTAGTAGAGTGCAGGATACACAATGGTTATGCCTGCATCCACCAGGAAACAATCCGTACCCCTAGGCCATCTCAGCCAGCCAGTTTCGCTACTAATACGACCTATATAGATTGCAGGATATACAATGGTTACGCCTGGATCCCCCAGGAAACAATCCGTACCCCTAGGCCAGCTCAGTCAGGCAGTTGCGCTATGCAGTCACGCTCGTAAGACCATGGAGATCGCCATGGAATTCGATGGACATTCGAGTATCATATCCGATAAACCCAAATCAGAGAGAGAATAATATCGATAGAATAAATCTACAGTGTGGCCACAAAGTGGATATCAAGCAGAAGGCACTTTCCATATCTTTACTTCGAAAATATGTATCATATAGTACCTTTCAAAATCACTTTCAAATATCATACTTATATAAAGTCCATCATATATAAGATTCCATTTCAAATCGAATATTTTTCAAATCCATAGTATATCAGATCATACTTACTTCGATTATATAAGATTTCAATTTACAAATTGAGTACCTTTTCAATTCAACATTTTCAAATCAACTTCATACTTATACAAATCAATTTTATATAAGTTCGATAACTCCCAAATCAAGTATTTAGTAAATTAAGGTTCTCAATTTTAATTCGTTTCAATATCAATTCAGTTTCAAAAATGATTTATGATTTCACCGAATCCTCTCTTCCAAATTACATATACTCAGTTTCAAAATTTCTTAAAACCATAGATTTAGAAAATAATCCAAATTTCCAAATCAACAAAATTTAGTTCAAACAAATTCATTTCCATTTCAAACATATATTCACTTTCAAAAATCATTATACATTCAGAGTTACAAATCTTTCGAAACCAAAATACATGAAATCATTACACTTTGAAAATCATAACATTTCGAAATCATACGTTTGAAATCATAAAACATTCCTTCAATTCTTTACATTTCACAAATTTATTCAATTTAAATCCAAATCTAAAATTTCCAATTTTAATTCAATTCAAACCATCAGTTTCAATTCAATTTAGTTTTTCAACAACACCATTTCAAATATTATCAAATTCAAATAAAGATTTGATCCAGAAAATAAACTATTCAATCATTAATATATTTCAAAGCTTAAATATATCATATTCCAAAACTAAATTTTATGATTTCATATATCTCAAATTTTACTTCATTATTACCTAGTTTTTGAAATATTCATTTCATAAATCCATCATTTTCAAAATAAACTCAAATTACAAGTAAACCAAATATCCTTCATAATTTCTTAGCTTTGAAAGGCTAACCTTGATTTGGAAGTGCTCGAACCTTCAAATAGTCGAAGAAATCATATTTTCAAATCCAAGAGTGGGAAATCACTAACAAATCAGTAAATCAATTCCAACAGATAAGGTTATACCAAAACAAATCTAAATCTCGAGGACTTAACACCGACCTACTTTGAATCATTTCAAATATATACATACATACATATATCTTTCGAATATCAACCCATACTTCAAAATCTGAAATCAAAATTGGTTTCACAAAATCACTCGTATAGCAAAGCTGCTAGAGTGGCCCCTCCCCCACTCAGAAACTTGGAAATCAATGTCGATGATGCATGCAGTCATCACCGAAATTAATTTCCAGCGACATAAGTGGGTTTTGGACTTTTATTTTCTTGAAACTTCTTTGAAATCATTGGAATTCGTTCGAATAAATTTTAAACGTTTCTTATTCAGAAAAATATCTTTAAATCATATTATTATTATATATTTTCCAAAATCTTAAAACCGATTTCAAAACACCGGAGTTCGATTCCTCGAAATTCAACATTCAAAACTTTTCGGTTATAAATCATTTTATAAGTCAAATTCTTATAAATTTTCAAAATTTCAAATCCATTCAAAATTTCAAATATCCATTCCAAAAGATATAAAATCTTTATCGAAGACATTTTACTTTTATTTACAAAATAAGGTCATCCTTATCAAAATAATAATTTCGATGTATGCACAAATTCCAAAATACAACCAAACACAAATTCCCAAAGAATGATTCAAGGATAGATTTCAAACAAACAGAGATTCAAATTTAGTGGAATCTAATCAAATAGAATTCTGGTTCTAAGATAAGTTCGAACAAAGATGCGATAATTTTATTACAAAATAGAAGATGGATACGCCTATATAAATCGTGGGCGACCTTAGCTAGTCAACCGATACTTCAGCATTATAATCAATGCGGAAATCTAAGGAAATCGACATTCGATCGCCAGAGATAAAACCCAACTAGAGCATGAAATAGATAGCATCGGCATCCGAGGATATAGAAATCTCCGAAGAATCAATGCCAAATATAAGGGAGTTTCACCCCTTTACAAATTGTTCATAGATTTGCGGAATCACTGATATTTATAGAGGTCATTCCAAAGTGGAATTATGGAATGCTCAAAATCAAAGGGATAAAATAGGAAAGACGAGACTGAATTTTCAGAACAAGTGGGAGCATTCCAAAGTTCAACGAATCCTAGTCGATAAGAATCCTAACCAAGAGATTTCTAACAAGATGGATACCGAAGGGATGAAGTTTAGAAAATCTTGATTCCAAAATAAGAAAAAAAAATTATACCAAATTAATCTTTGAAAATACTTTAAAAATCATTTGGAAATCATTTATACTTTGAAAATACGTTCTCTCACAAAGAAAGGATTCTGAGATTGATTTCATTCATTCTAGGGTATTTCTACCCTATCTCTAATGAGTTTTTGCTCCGCAGGATAAGGTTTGCCTAAAACCAAAGCTATGATACCAAAATATAACAACCCGATATTTTTAGCCATTCGCAGCCGCACGTATCGGACTTGAATTTCTCAAAATACCGCATTTTAAATAAATTTAGAGGAAATGAAATACAAATCATAGACTCACAGACACAGAACAAACAGAATACCTCGCAGCGGAATATAAAATACACAGTAGTTCATGAAGCTACTACGGCAGAGTCTCAAACCAAATACATAATACAGTCTGAAAACAGCATAATAGAAATCCCAAATACATAGAAGTTCACTAATACATGAGATAAACTAGAACAGCTGAAACAGAAAGTAGAATAAATGTAGATAGCCAGAAACTCCAGCAAAGACAAGCTCCAGAAAGAGAATCCAAAGATGTGAATACTCAGGCTGACCCGAGCATAAAGTAAAACACAAAACACTCGAGTCAAGACAATATATACTTATATAATGTAAACCAACTCAAGTGAACTGTAGTAGAAATGCACCATAACTTAAAGGATGCTTGGGATCGCCCATCCTTTAAGGATCAGTTAAACTATAAATTAAATACGTCCCATGGTTAGAATTTCAAAATGGTATTTTATACTTCGAAATCAAGTATCATTTCAAAAATTCAATATCATTCAAAAAAATCCATTTCAAAATATCAAAATATCTTATCTTCCAAACCACATTCATTTATTTAAAATACCATTTCAACACACATTTCAAATAGTTTATATTTCAAAACAACTTACTTCATTTCAAATCCTAAAATGAAGTTATTATATTTAATAATTAAATTATTAAATTTCCAAATTTTAATCTTTCAAAGTTCATTTATTCCCTTAATTTATTAAAACAAATGAAATTTCAACTTTCGCAGCATTTAAAAAATGCTACAGAAAGTTACATTCAAAACAGTTCAATTTAACAAAAGACAGCATTTAAAAATGTTGTAATAGGGTTACATTAGTTTCAAATAAACTTAGTTAAATTCAACAATTATAGCACTAACAAAATGCTATAATAGCCTTTAATTAAATTTAGCCATTTGGTTCATTATTATCAACTACAGCATTTACAAATGTTGTAATATCATTTACATTAGAAATAATAGCATTTCAAAAATGCAGTTAATTAACTTCAAATATTCAATATAATTTCACAAACAATTATATTTTTATTTAAATCATTTTTAAATTATCAAATCATATATTTCACCTTTAAAACAATCATTCGAATACCCTTATATTCATGATTTTATGAAGTTAAATTTCCATTCAAAAATCAAGATTTAATAATAATTCACTTATGAAATTCCAACATTAAATTTAAATTCATTAAATTAAATTTAACTTAACACTTAAGTTTAAATTTCTAAATGTAACTTAATTTCATTTTTATTTACTTAATTTAAAAATCACTTTTAAGCCAAATTCACAAATTTCCAATTTTAGTTATATTTCAAAATTTCAACTTAAATATTCATCCATTTCACATTATAACTTTAATCAAAATCATTAATATAATATAAAAATCATTTTAATTCAATTTAATCCAAATTATTATGAATTTATCACATTTCATATTTAATTTAAATTCCAATTATCACCAAATTAAAATTTCCCAAAATAACTTACATTTCAAATTTTCTAACTTTACAATTAATTTATTTCACTTATAAATTTTCATAAAATCAATAATGCTTTACAAAAATCATTTTTTATTAAGTTTAAATCAAAATATTATAATATTTACATTTCTAAAATATTTTAAAATTTTTAGAAAAACATATTTTTACAACGGGTCTGTATTTCGTTTTCTAGCCTAGGTAAAGTGATACGGGTAATATATCATTTCAACCCGTAATTTACAAAGAAAACCCGGGTTTGATCGTTTCGACCCCGCAATCCCAAGTAAATGAAAATAATTGAAAATCATTCAGGCCTATCAGTTCAGCCCATAACAATTTTCTCCTATTCTAAAGTCCGTTCGGGTATGTATCATTTCAACTCATAGTGATTCTAATCTAAAGGGAACTTGCAGTGTGATAAACTGATAAAAATAACAGAACAACATAATATAACAGTAACAGATGTTATAACAGGTGTTTAAGCATGGGTGAACATCATATAATCATAATATAGCAGGTGTAACATGATAATGCATTTTACAGATTCAAAAGGGGTCAATTACTAGTTATATATGTACATATTGTCTGGTGAGAATAACTCACTTGTTTAAGCTAGAGATGGCAAACAACTACACCCAACAGAGATCCATAAAAGCACAAGAGCACGATAATGATTTGAGTGTGAGAGAGACAAGACTAAATGCCTTGAATACATGAGACAAAATAATTCAAATATATATTAATAAACACTACACATACTTTTAAACAACTTATAAATTCAAGCACAAAACAAATCCAAACCAATTGCACTTGCCTTCATCCAACATAGGCTCAGCAATGGCTGGAAAATACACGACTAAAGCTTTCTCTAAGGTCTGGTTGTGGACCTATAGGTGTCGGCCTATCCTAGAGAAAGTGGTGTAAAGGTTTGTGAGGCAAGAGGCTAATGTTCAAAGGCAAAAGAAAGGGTTTCTATGCAACTTTGGACTCGGCCAAGGCTATGGAGAGCACGACCACTTCAGGTATGATCAGGTGAGGGTGTGTAGAGGTGTGTTAGGTCAAGATCAGGCTAGTGGTGGTGGTGGTTGGTCAGCCTAGTTGGTTGAGAGAAGTGGCGCTAGACCTAAGTGCTCGGCTTGTACATATGTAGGTGATGTTGCTTCATTTTAAGGTGGTTCTTCATCACATAGGGGCTCGACTATGTCATGGGAAGGGGCTGGAGGTGATGTTGGTCAGAATGGATGGTGGTGGAGGCGGCCAAGATGGTGGAGGAGAGAGGAGCCGAGCTATATAGGGATGAAGACAAGTGCAAAATTAATATGAAAACAAGAGAAAACATGAAAAAGGAAAAGAGTTTTTACCAAAAAATTTCAAGCAATGGAGGCCGGCTATTTTTTTGAGTTGAGAAAGATTTGTGTACGTGAATGAAAGGAAAAATAATCAGCTGAAAGAAATGTGGAAGTCGGCCAAAGCAATTGAATACAAGAGGTTGGAAAATCAAGAGACGGGAAAACAAAGGGTCTTAAGCAACTAAAGAGACATAAACTTTTCAAATTTCCTATTATTTATTTAGTAATCTATAAATACATACAAAAATAAAAAAAATAAAGATTACAACTAAGAAACGAAAATAAATATATAAAGTAAATAATTAAATTTTAATTAAATAGAATTTAAATTAAGAAAATGGCTTAAAATTGCAAACTATGCATTAAAAATTAGAAATAAATTCAACAAGCTTTGAAAAAATTTAAACGTCACTTTAAAAATATTTAAATGACAAAATATATATAACATGACATATATATATACAAATTAGAGTAAGATATAACAGATTAAAAATATTATTTATAAGTTAAATAAACAATATTGTTAAATAAATCAATTTACACCCAATAGTGTAAAAAGTATAACTTTCACAATATTACTTGGATTTCAACGAAACGAAATTAGTATTCTTAAATTTAATCTATCTTCGTAATAAAAGATAAATTTAAAAAATTCAAATATATAAATTTTAAATTTAAAAGTCAAAGTTTGACCAAATTGACCAAAATCCACTTTTCTGGAAATATCCTATTTATTCAGGTTTGCAATTATAATTCACAAAAAAATCAAAATATAATTTAAAATAACAAAAATTATTCATTTTAATAAATATAATAAAGTTTTCAAATAAAATAAGCAAAATAAACAATTAAAATAAATCATAAAATTCAGGGTTGTTACAAATATAGATTTCATCTCTTCACTCCTTTTTCCTTCCTTCAACATACAAATCAAAGGAAAATTCAAAACAAACTTGTAATCAAACCTTTCTCAAACTTGAGAAAATCAATAGAAGGCTGTTAATAATTTTAAAACCAGAAATTCAAAAAAAAATAACAGCAAACTAAAACCTGAAATCACCAAAACAAAGCAAGCTTCAACCTATAATCAGTAGCCTGGAAAAAAGTTCGAACCACAAACAAATTTAAGATTGAATTTAAATTCATTTCAAATCAGGAGGCAGGTCAGATCGGCATCAAATTCAGATTCTAGATCAGTAAACAAATACCAGGCTATTCTCTGTTCTAACTGTATAAAGATGAGTAGCTTTTCCTTTAAAACCCTTAATTGGTTAAAATACCTGATGCATGTAAGGTTTGAATTTCAATTGGAGAAAATGTTTGTATGAATATATCTATATATATATATCAAGCTTGTATGTATAAAATATACAAAAATTTGAGTGTGCATGACTGGTATCAGGCAATATGCCTCTACTATTGATGTCAGGTTCCAAATTTTATTCAAAATCCTATAACTATCACTCTAATTCGTTTTAGGGTCTGATCTCTAAATTGAATTTGATTATAAGATTATAACATCAATTGTAAAAATAGTTTCAAGTTTTTTATGAAGTAACCATTTCAAAAATACAAGTTACGGTAGAATTCAAATATAAGTAAAATTCGATGATGTTAGATTGTTGATTGAATTTCATAATCAAGTTCGTTTTAAGAAATAGTGATTTTAGAAAATGGTTTCGCAATTTTTAAGTCTTTATTTGGGAAGAATTTTGGAGTTGATCAATAATTGAAATTTCGTCGAACTCCAGCGATCACGTTCAAGATTGGCCTTGGGTTTGTGGTCAGAAGGAATTCGTGAGTGGTCGGTCTTGGAAAAAATAGCCTTTGGATTTAATGATCGCCATGGAGTCAAGGCGGTGATCAAATTGGGTTTTAGGTGCTCGATGGGTTGATGTTGAGTTCGGGGTGTTCACGTCGCCTTGGTCGAACTATAGGTGATCGGTGGTGGGGGAAATGGAAGGGGAGTTAAGGTGAAGGTCAGGGTTCGATATCGAAGTTACTGATGGTCGGAGTAGATGGTCGTTGCCAAATCTTTGGGTCAGGATTGTTTTCAGGTTTGATCAGTGTGCTCGTTTTTCGAATTCCGGCTGATTGCGTCGTTCTGGAAGGTTGGAAGCATTGGAGAATGGATCGTCGACGTGAAGATGGCCTGAGCGATGATCGAAAGGGATGGGGTTGCTGTGCACGTGCACGGTGGCATTTGCGTGCATTAGATTATTTGGAGTTTGGGGAAGAAGTGTGCGACCGAGAGTTTCGTGTTTTTTTCACGAGTTCGACTCGAAGGCGACGAAGTAAGGTTGCGTTATTTTGGTTGCTTCGAGTCCGCACGAGGGTTGTCTCGAGTTTGTCTCGAAAATATGTAGATTTCTCAAAATATTTTATTTCCAGCATTTTAACTCGTTCAGGTTTTAAACTTAAATGTTTTCAAATTTTTATAAAGCAAAGCTAAATTTTAAATAAGGTTATAACCGGTTTGTAAAACATATAAAATGTTTGAGCTAGAAAATAATATTTAAACAAAATTTAGGTTTTTAAAATATAGATTTTAAAGGTTAAATTTTGTTTAAAATAGTTTAGGTTTATATAGATATTATATTAGAATAATTAGGTGAATTAGTTCCTAAATATTTCAAAATTAAAAGGGGTATTTGTTGAAATTTAATTAAGATTTAAGTAAAAGGTTTTTACTTTAAAACAAAGGATAATGATTTCAAAATAAATCAATTTCAAGTTTATAATTTAATTTATTTTAAATGGAAATTAAGAGTTTAATGTAATAAATGATTTATCTTAATTTGATCATGTTTTATTAACTAAAGTAATTAACATATAAGAATTTTGGGTAATTAAATTAAGATAAATTAATTTGTGAAATTAATTAAGTGTAGTATATTACTTTATTAAGGATTGATTAATCAAGGTTAATCAATTAAGAAATAATTAAGCTATAAGTAATTAAGAGGTTAATTACTTAATGTAAGGGAAAATTATTAAAAGAAATTACTTAATAAAGTAATTAAAGTAATTAATTACTCAGTGTAATTAATTAAGTTATTGTGGTTAATTTTAGTTAATTAATTAAGTTTAATTAATTAAAGAGAATTACTTAATGATGGGATTAAGTATAACTACTTAATGTAATTAATGGAGTATAATTACTTAGCGAAGTAATTAATGAATAATTAATGGATGTAATTTATAAAAAGGGGAATTACTTGATGGAAGGTAATTAAAGGATAATTACTTTGTGGAAGAAATTAAGTGATAATTACTCTGTGTAATTAAAGGATTAATTAATACAATTAATCAAGGAGTTGATTTAATTGATGAAGTAAATAAGGAAAGTTAATTATTGATTGTGATTAATCAAGGTTGATTAATGAATGTAATTAAGTTAAAGGTTAATTATTAAATGAAATTTAAGAATAATTAACTAATGAAAGTAATTAGAGGATCATTAATTAATGTAATTAATGAAAGTGATCAATCTTGCTTATGAATGATTGAATGATGACAAGTACCTTGGATTGGTTGATATCTTGATAGGAATTGCTTTGTGATATGATATGTTTGGGTGGACAGTGATAACGTGATTATCTATCAATTATGAGTTGCTGTGCAAAAGTGTTATCCAACAATTAAAGTATTTAATTGAATAACTTGGGTTAAGATGGCATTGGACTCGAAGAGACTGGAGTCGGGCATTAGTAAATATCTGAAACCACTTCGATTCTTTATAGATTAATATGAATAAGTTGAAATGGAATGATTTAAGTGAATTGGACAATTTAATCTAAGTTTTTGGTACTTAGAAATGGATGTAGGATGTAAGTGATGTCTATAACGACTTGTGAATTTGTAATTTGATACAAGTTACCCGGGTTTATATAAGTTGTATGCTTTTGTGTTCCTTGTTAGATAGGTTTACTCATGCTGGTTTTCAGCCTGACCTGGGTGTTACTTTGATGTAATCCTCGGGTCAGACCGAGTATTACAGATTCTCAGGTAAGGACGTTCTGGAGCTCAAGAGCCGAGTTGGATGACAGGGACGTATAGAGAGCATTTCGGTGTAATATTGTAGTTGTTTGGGACAGGTTGATTGTATCTGTCCAGTGTGTTATGTAAATATTGTAATTCTGATGTATTAAAATGTAATTGACTGATTTAGCTTCTTTTAAAGAACATTATTTGATATTATATTTTATCCGCTGCGAAATATGAGATTCTGAGCTTGGTTTTCTGTTTCTTCTTCTTCTATCTCTTTCTTCTTTCCTAACTATCTAGAATTTTCGAGATCGAAATTTTTGGGTCGTTACATTTGGTATCAGAGCGAGGTTAAGCGAGAACCTTGGCTCTGGTGGGATTACTCATTAAGGATAGGGTCAATAGTACCCTAAAATGAGTTGAGTGAGTGTGTGTGTATGAGAGCGTACTTGTTATTTTCTTATATAAAGATTTTAAATGATTTTATATAAGATTAATATATAAAGAAATATTTCTTCCTAATAAATATTAAGGTAATTGGTTGTTAAATTATTGGAATTAAATTAAGTGGTAATAGAAATACAACCAAATTTAAATTTTAATAAAGACAAGTTTGAAATGGATTCAAACTAAAATTAAAATCTTGAATTTGGAGAAGAATTATCAGAATAAGATAATAATGAATTGACTTCCACTTGTGATAACCTTAGTTATTATCCTAAAGTGATGAAATGTTTTAGGGAAGTAAAACATTTAGAGAAGTATGACTTATAAATTGGAACTGAAGATGATCTAAATTGTGAAGTCTTAAATCTGGGTCCAGAATTTGAAAATTGTTTCAAAGTAATAAAGAAATGCTATTTAATATATTTGAATGAAAGGGTCCTATTTCAAACAAGATTTTTTTTGAAAATTCAAAGAAATTTGTTTTGAATTAAATATCAAAGGTGGTCTAAAATTTAAGGATAACGTGGTGTGTAAAGGAAATATTATTATTCAAACTATTTTGAATATAATCTTATTTTAGAATAAGAAGTTGTTTGTAAACATTAAAAGAATTTGTTTTGAATTGAAACCAAGGGTGGTTTAAATTTTAAAATTTGGCTTGGTGGGCCAAGAAGTAAATATGTGTGGAATATACATAATATCAAAGATGGTTTGAAATAAACTCTAAATGTTGAGTTTTAAATTTGGAATGAGATGTGAAAACCCAAAGTGATATAAGCTTTGAACTTATAGGTGGGAAAGAATTTTTAAATTTGAAGCGGGAATTCAAATTTGAGTAGGGTTGATTGGATTAAGTAAATTGAATTTAACTTTGGGAAAGTTAAATAATTTTAGAACGAACAACCTGAATTGGAAACTTCAAGATGAAATTGGGATTTAACTTGGGAAGTTAAATGGTTAATTTGAATTGGGAGTTTGTGCGATCTCAAAATGGGTTTGAGATCTGGAAATTGGAAATGGATGGATGTTTTAAGTAATTTGAATAATACCATCCAGTTGTTATTAATAATCTTTAAGCTGTAATTGGGTTTGTTTAAATGAATGAAGAAAGGCGTATGGTAATATATCCATTATTAAGATAAAATGGAATCATTTTAGACTTAAGATTTAGTTATTAAAAAAAAGGATTTGAATTATTATTTGAACTTTGAAATATATTAAAATGGAATTAGGATTCAGAATTAAATGGTTTAAAGATATAAGTTGATTTGATTTAAAAGATTAAATCAACAGTTAAAATTTTAACTCCAATTTATATAATTCGGGATGGTTTAAATTTGAAATTTGAATTGAATTAGTTCAAATTGAATTTGATTTGAATTAATTGGAATTGTGATTGAAAATTGATAAGTTTAAAAATTCAAATGGAAAATTTAAATTGGATTAATTTGAAATGAAATTGAAGTTGAATGAGTTCAAATTCAAATGGGATTCGGATTAATTTTAACTAGAATTGAAATGATTTGAAATTGAAGCTGGTTCAATTTGAAATTAATCCAAATTGATTTGACTAATTTGGAATTGTGATTAAAGTTGAATAGGTTTAAAATTCAAATGGAATTTGATTTGAATTTGGAAAGAAATTGAGGTTAATTCAACTTGAATTAGGAATAAATCAATTTCAATGGAAATTGAAGATTATTTAAATTGGAATTGAATCAATTGAAAAGAGAATGGAAATTTAAATTGTATTATGGAGAATGGAGATTGGGAATTGAACAGTTTGGCTCGGGGCTATTTTCAATATAACTCGTTTTAATACAAAGCTATTTTCCAAGCTATTTATATATACAACCTTTCTTTTAAAACCCCAAACTATTTTATACTTATTTTATAATTATTTTTGAAACTATTTTACATTTGTTTTATAAACAAATTACTATTTTTCAACTTTTTTATAACTATTGCTATTTACAACTATATTACAATTATTTAACTATTTTACAATTACTTAACTATTTTACAACTATTTTGCAACTAATAATTATTATTTTCCACTACTTATCTATTTTTCAAACTATTTTCTAAACTCAAGCTAGTCAGAGTACAAACTGTTTATAATTAAAGTAATAATCCATTTTGGATTGAAAGAAATGGTGGATAAGTGAATAGAATTAAAGGAAATGTGAATATAAAAGGAGATTTATTTGGCTAATAAACAATAAAGATAAATACGTAGGATGTACGTATATTATTCTATTCGCATAGTGATTTGATCAGGATTCGAGCAAAGAATTTCGAGATAGTTTATCGACCGGAGTTGGGATTTTTCACTTGATTTTCGACGGAAAACCTGGATATGGATTGTTGATTGGTTCTGGATATTCTCTATCATAGTTATGACTATGCAAGGAGAATAACGGTTTCTGATCAAGAAACTAGATCTGAGTCCGCACTAGGAAGTCAGGTGGATGATACTAGTTCGGAAGTGAAATTGTGTCATCGAGTGAGCGATCAGATACTGCGTACGGATGATATGTGTACATCGTACGGATTGAAATGAAATTGATATTGGAAGTTTGTGGATAAGAACAGTAAAGTGGTTTTTGAAGTGAAAAATATATTTTGTGAAATGTATGATGAAGTAAAGTAGAAATTAGATATTTCTATGGTAGAAATTTACTTTATGGAAATGAATGATATGGTAAGAGGTTTTGTAAAGAGCAATTCAATTTGAATATTTGATCTGGCATAAACAAAGTTATGTATCTTTGTTATATATATGAAAAAACCCCTTGTTGAATCTATAGCCAGAAGAAAAGGGTTTTGAAAATATTTGAAGTAAAAAAAAGGTTTATACAAGTTTGAAATGATCCAAAGATTTTTTTTTCAAGGTTATATATATATATATAAAGGATCTTTTGAGAATGATTTTGGAGGACAGTTTTTTGGAATATTTGGGTTTTGGAAAGGCTTTTGATTTTTGGAAAAAAATCAATTTTGGAGATTTGGAAAGCCTAATTTGAGAATTATCGATTTTGGGATAATCGATTTGAGAAAGGAAATTTTTAGGTTTCATACTAGGTGTGTGATTTGGAAGATACTATATGTGTATAGTATAAAGTGTTTTGAAAATGGCTCTAGAGAAAAAGACGCTCCCATGAAATGAACTTCTCAGGAGTACCATAGGTTGGTACTGCCTTGAGCCTCAAAAGGGGAGGTTCTAAAGTTGATCCTGTGAAGAGTCCGGACAAAACTAGTTCCTGAGGATTTTGTGTAGAGTGTAGCGAAAGTCGAGGGCGCTGATGCCTACAAAGGCATTTGGGTTATGCTGCGACGACAGTGTAACTCGATGTCACTGCGATCTACTACAGACCATAGCGTAAGTCGTGTGTGCCGGTGAGAGCCAACGGTCTGCGTTTGATTTTATATCGGTACACTGCGACGTATGGTAACATAGCGAAAGTTGTGTGTGCCACTGAGAGCCAACAGTCTGCGTTTGATTTTATATCGGTAGACTGAGACCTATGGTAACATAGTGAAAGCCGTGTGTGCCGCTGAGAGCCAACAGTCTGCGTTTGATTTTACATCGGTAGACTGCGACCTATGTGGGAGTGGAGAAGTTTCATTTTTGGCAGCGAAAATCGAGGGCGTTGATGCCTACAGTTACATGGACTTTTGCTGCGATGGCAACGTAACCCTGGAATGTAACTGCGATCTGTTGTGGGTTCCACGGCGTAATCGAGGGGCGCGGAGTACCTACAGTTACATGGACTTTTGCTACGACGGCAACATAACCCAGGATGTAACTGCGACCGTGGATGGGAGTGATGATTCCAGAGCATTCTCACCAAAGAAGTCTCCACGATTTCAAAAATGTTTTCTATATTTTCAGTAAAATTATTTTCCAAGTATTTTCACTTGGCGTTGGAAACGGGTATGCTAAGTACTTATAGATTTTCAGTCTTACGCCTGATCAACGTATGAAAGAATTTCTATGAGAACAAGGATGGACTGATTGAGGCATTGAGTTATAAAAGTATCTTTATAAAACAATTCTATAATATTTTAAATTGTTTAAAAATTTATCAAAGAATAATTTTTTTGATAATAATCATTATAATAAATTCTGGCTTCGTTCCTTTTCAAGGACGAAAAGATTCTAAGGGGGGAGGAGTGTGATAATCAAGATTTTTAACATCTTATAATTGGATAATTAACTATTTTAATAAATTGAACAGGTAAAATTCTGCTAATAAAAGATATCTGGATAAATATTTGTTTGGCAGTATCTTAATTTAATTAATTTAAATTGGCAAAATTGTTATTTCAAACAAAAATAATAATGTGTTGTTTATATATATAGGTATAAATAGATTTTAAATAGACTTATTATTTTCAAATTTAATAAGTGTTATTTAAATGTATATGTGTATATATGTATTTAAGTTGTTTTTAAGTTGGATTTTTAAATTAAAATTTGAATTTGAATTTAAAGGATAAATATCTTAAAAATAATTTGGATATAAAATGTATGGATAATATATTTATTAGATTAAGATTTGTTTTATGATATTTTCTTAAAAGAATTTATTTATATACATTAAGAAAGTTTTTATTAATAGGAAAGTAAATATAAAAGTTTTTATTAACATTTTAAAATAATTTAAAATTGCATAAGGAATAATGTTAATTTATGATATCACCCTAATAACATGGTAAGAAGATAAACATTTGCTAATGACAAATGTTGAAATAATAAGTGTCACCCATTTTTGTTTCTTTTATTTTTAATAATAAATCCTAATTAAGTTTATATTATCATAGATTTCATCTCTTCACTCCTTTTTCCTACCTTCATCATACAAATCAGAGGAAAACTCAAAACAAACTTGTAATCAAACCTTTCTCAAACCTGAGAAAATCAATAGAAGGATGTTAACAATTTTAAAACCAGAAATTCTAAAAAGAATAACAGCAAACCAAAACCTAAAATCACCAAAACAAAGCAAGCTTCAACCTATAATCAAATAGCCTGGAAAAATGTTCAAACCAGAAACAAATTTAAGATCGAATTTAAATTCATTTCAAATCAAGAGGTAGATCAGATCAGCATCAAGTTCAGATTCCAGATTAGTAAACAAATACCAGGCTATTCTCTGCTCTAACTGTACAAAGGTGAGTAGCTTTTCCTTTAAAACCCTTAATTGGTTAAAATACCTGATGCATGTAAGGTTTGAAGTTCAACTGGGGAAAATGTTTGTATGAATATATATATATATATATATATATATATATATATATATATATATCATGCTTGTATGTATAAAATATATAAAAATTTGAGTGTGCATGACTTGTATCAGGCTATATGCCTCTGCTATTGATGTCAGGTTCCAAATCTTGTTCAAAATCCTATAACTATCACTCTAATTCGTTTTAGGGTCTGATCTCTAAATGGAATTTGATTATAAGATTATAACATCAATTGTAAAAATAGTTTCAAGAATTTTTGTGAAGTAACCATTTCAAAAATGACAAGTTACAGTAGAATTCAAATATAAGTAAAAAATCGATGATGTTAGATTGTTGATTGAATTTCATAATCAAGTTCATTTTAAGAAATAGTGAATTTAGAAAATGGTTTCGCAATTTTTAAGTCTTTATTTGGGAAGAATTTCGGAGTTGATCAATAATTGAAATTTCGTCGAACTCCGGCGATCACGTTGAAGATTGGCCTCGGGTTTGGGGTCAGAAGTAGTTCTTGAGTGGTCGGTCTTGGCAAAAATAGCCTCTGGATTTATTGTTCGCCGTGGAGTCGAGGTGGCGATCAAATAGGGTTTTAGGAGATCGATGTGTTGATGTTGAGTTCGGGGTGTTTACGTCACCTTGGTCGAACTATAGGTGATCGGTGGTGAGGGAAATGGAAGGGGGAGTCAAGGTGAAGGTCAGGGTTCGATATCGAAGTTACTGATGGTCGAAGTAGATGGTCGTTGCCAAATCTTTAGGTCAGGATTGGTTTTAGGTTTGATCAATGTGCTCATTTTTCGAATTTCGGCTGATTACGTCGTTCTAGAAGGTTGGAAGCATCGGAGAATGGATCGTCGACGTGAAGATGGCCTGAGCGATGATCGGAAGGGATGGGGTTGCTGTGCACGTGCACGATGGCATTTGCGTGCATCAGATTTTTTGGAGTTTGGGGAAGAAGTGCGCGATTGAGAGTTTCGTGTTTTTTTCACGAGTTCGACTCGAAGGCGACGAAGTAAGGTTGCGTTGGTTTGGTTGCTTCGAGTCCGCATGAGGGTTGTCTTGAGTTTGTGTTGGAAATATGTAAATTTCTTAGAATATTTTGTTTCCAGCATTTTAACACGTTCAGGTTTTAAACTTAAATGTTTTTAAAAATAAAATAAAGCAAAGCTAAATTTTAAATAAGGTTATAACCAGTTTGTAAAACATATAAAATGTTTGAGGTAGAAAATAATATTTAAACAAAATTTAAGATTTTAAAATATAGATTTTAAAGGTTAAATTTTGTCTAAAATAGTTTAGGTTTATATAAATATTATATTAGAATAATTTGGTGAATTAGTTGCTAAATATTTCAAAATTAAAAGGGGTATTTGTTGAAATTTAATTAGGATTTAAGTAAAAGGTATTTTACTTTAAAATAAAGGATAATGATTTTAAAATAATCAAATTCAAGTTTATAATTTAATTTATTTTAAATGGAAATTAAGAGTTTAATGTAATAAATGATTTATCTTAATTTGATCATGTTTTATTAACTAAAATAATTAACATATAAGAAATTTGGGTAATTAAATTAAGATAATTAATTTGTGAAATTAATTAAGTGTAATATATTACTTAATTAAGGATCGATTAATCAAGGTTAATCAACTAAGAAATAATTAAACTATAAGTAATTAAGAGGTTAATTACTTAATGTAAAGAAAAATTATTAAAAGAAATTACTTATTAAAGTAATTGATTAGGTGTAATTAGATAAGTTAATGTGGTTAATTTTATTAATTAATTAAATTTAATTAATTAAAAAGAATTACTTAATGATGGTATTAAGTATAACTACTTAATGTAATTAATGGAGTATAATTACTTAGGGAAGTAATTAATGAATATTTACTGGATGTAATTAATAAAAAAGGGAATTACTTGATGGAAGGTAATTAAAGGATAATTACTCTATGGAAGAAATTAAGTGATAATTACTCGGTGTAATTAAAGGATTCGTTAATATAATTAATCAAGGGGTTGATTTAATTGAGGAAGTAAATAAGGAAAGTTAATTATTGATTGTGATTAATCAAGGTTGATTAATGAATGTAATTAAGTTAAAGGTTAATTATTAAATGAAATTTAAGAATAATTAACTAATGAAAGTAATTAGAGGATTATTAATTAACGTAATTAATGAAAGTGATCAATCTTGCTTATGAATGATTGAATGATGACAAGTGCCTTGGATTGGTTGATATCTCTGATAGGAATTGCTTTGTGATATGATATGTTTGGGTGGACAGTGATAATGTGATTATCTATCAATTATGAATTGCTGTGCAAAAATGTTATCCAATAATTAAAGTTGAATTGTATTTAACTGAATAACTTGGGTTAAGATGGCATTGGACTCGAAGAGACCAGAGTCGGGTATTAGTAAATATCTGAAACCACTTCGATTCTTTATAGATTGATATGAATAAGTTGAAATGGAATGATTTAAGTGAATTGGACCATCTATAAGTTTTTGGTACTTAGAAATTTATGTAGGATGTACGTGATGTCTATAACGACTGGTGAAGTTGTAGTTGGATACAAGTTACCCTGGTTTATATAAGTTGTATGTTTTTATGTTCCTTGTTAGATGGGTTTACCCACGCTGGTTTCCAGCCTGACCCGGGTGTTACTTTTTGATGTAATGCTCGGGTCAGACTGAGTATTACAGATTTTCAAGTAAGGACGTTCTGGAGCTCAAGAGGCAAGCTGGATGACAGGGACGTATGGAGAGCATTTCGCTGTAATATTGTAGTTGTTTGGGACAGGTTGATTGTATTTATCCAGTGTGTTATGTAAATATTGTAACTCTGATGTATTAAATTGTAATTGACTGATTTAGCTTCTTTTAAAGAATATTATTTGATATTAGATATTATATTTTATCTGCTGCGAAATGTGAGATTCTGAGCATGGTTTTCTGTTTCTTCTTCTTGTATCTCTTTCTTCTTTCCTAACTATCTGGAATTTTCGGGATCGAAATTTTCGGGTCGTTACAGAATTATTTTATTTTATAAAGTAATTTTAAATTTAAACTATTTTATTATATATACTATTTGAACATCTAAACTATTTAAATGGTGAAAGTTATGGTTTCAAAGCTATGAATTTCAAAGTACTATGTTTTGAAAATGTTATATTTTCAAGTATTTGGTTTCGAAAGTGTTATAACCTTGCAAATGCTATGATTCTGTAAATGGATATATTTGAAACAGAAATGACATCGTATTTGGTTTTGAAATGGAAATAATATCGTATTGATATGGTTTTGAAACGGCGATGATATTTTGGTTTTGAAGTATAAACTTTTTTTTTTGAAATGACCGCGGTGTAATAATAACGTTTGGTTGTTAAAGATACCGAGATCGAAAGTTGTCATACTCTTTGCCAACTCTGAAAACCACTTTAACAACTGTGTACGCAGTGGAGATTCTAGAATGAAGTAGGATGGTGGCGACATCCTGTTGAGGTATATACGTGGACCCACTCCCATAAGTTGGCATAAGGTGGCTAAAAGAGGAGCCATTCTCGGGACAATGAGGTACCTCCTTTGATCGGAGACACTCCTTCGATACTATATTCTGACTTTTTGATTGATTTGGTGGCCACTTTTGATTTTGATTTGGGGGTGTGGCTCGAGGTGGGCGGTAGCTACGGCTATGTGTTACCACCAGCTCGGATGCGTAATTGGTATATCTACCCTAGCACTGCCTAGTTGTACCGTGTCACCTACCCTAGCGTGCCTTATACGAGTTTGATTTGTGTCATACCTATGGAGTATTTTTGGTAGCCTCCCAATCCGGATCTACGACGGTATTATATAGACTATTGGCACTATAAAATATGTTAAGGGGGATATTGGGTAACTCCTTAACGCTATTTTTAAATATATTATACTTTACTGTAGACATTATTATTATAACGTATATTACTACATTGTAGATAGTTTAACGGATCCTTAGGAGATGTGAATCCCAAACATCTCTTAAGTTACTGCACTCACGTTAGACACTGGATAGGAGATGTCAAACTCCGTAAAAATGTCTGACGCCGTTCCACTCATATTTCACCGTTGATTTAACTTACATAAGATCTTTTAGTTCTGACTCGAATGTTTTGTCTTTTCAATTCGCTCGGGTAAGCCTGAGCATTTCAGATTTGAAGACCCTATTGCTGGAGGATGAAGACGAAGATTGTATTATTATTATTTATTATATTTCACTACATCATGTATTACGTTGCATTATTTATTGTTCTCTGGTACGTGTAACTCTGATCTGTGTTGTATACGTATAATCAAATGTTTTTGTAAAATAGCTTCATGAACTGTTAGTTGATTATTATATTTTGTCATTCCGCTGTGAGATTCTGTTTGTTTTTTTCTTTCTCTGCTTTTCTTATTCACCCCAATAATAATCCGCCCTTCTGTATGGTTTGAGTCGGCATGTGTGTCTGCCTAAAACATACAAAAAGGCGGGATGTTACAGTTGGTATCAGAGCTTTGGTTTAGCAAAAACCTTAGCTTTGTGGGGTCTGACTCTTTATTAATAGGGTAGTAATACCCTATGATGAGTCGTTGAGAGTATATATAAGAGAGAGCGTATTTGTTAGTGTTATAAAAAGATTTCGACATTGCGTTAACTTGTTCCATTTTTTATTTATAAATTCTAGTTGGTGCATGGGACTCTATGACATCGATAGGGATTTCTAAACACTTAATAGGACGAACCGACACAATATTTGTTTTGAAATATAGGTAAGTGAAATAATTTTGCCTATTATATCTTTGTATATATAATAAATTTTATAAAAGATATATTTGATTGTAATATATTGGTCGTTAGGTAGTGAAATTTTTAAATATTGGTTGGAAATAAGATCTAAAATAAAACAAATGAAAATTAAAAATTTAGAACTTAAGTTTCGGGGTTTTGAAAATTTCTTTCGAATGATTTTGGAATATAATAATAATATTATTAGAAGTATTTTCTGATACAAATATTTCAATATGATTTGGAAGAATTGTTTCGAAGAAATTTTGGAAAGAAATAAGTTTTGTACTCCCATCTCTATCGTTGGAAAATAATTTCGGTGATGAGTGCAGGCATCATCGACATTCATTTTCGAGTTTCGAAGTGAGAAGGCCACTGTAGTAATTGCACTGCATATTTATTGTGATAAAAAAAATATTTCAAATTTCTTTAAATTTAATTGGATATATAAGTTGTAAATATATACATTTATCTATTATTTTTAAAATGATTTAAATGGAACCCGACATTTAGTTTTAAATTTCTGTAAATTAGAGATTTCAGTTATTTCAATGGAATAAAATTTTGACTATTTAAAAATTGGAACTCTAAAATGAAAATGAGAAATTAAATGCTAAGGTTATAAATGAAGCATGTGAGAAATTTGAAACTGGTAACCTGTAAAATAAATAGAATATGAAAAACATAAGAAATGTTAATTATTGAACATTAAATTAATTAAAAGAAATAAGATAAACTTGTGAAACTTTTCAATTCCATTCTTAAAGCATATATATAACTTACCCAATATTAAAAGTTGTAATTGTTTAATAAGAAAATGTAATGGAAATTTTATAAGTAAAATTAAAGTAATGAAAGTGTTCGATGAGTTACTTTTATGAATAAGAACCTTGACATTATGGTAGTTATAAACTTGAGTTATAATTTAAATGCTACTAATTTAATGTAATATAAATGTAAGTAATATAAATATATGATAATAAAATTAAGTAAATAGTTGAAGCTGTTTATAAATGAAATAAGTAGAAAAGATGAATAATGTAAATTGATAATTATAAACTTAAGTTAATAAATTGATATGCTATGTAATTGAATTGAACATGAATACTATAAATAAATAAATAAATGAATGAAGAAATGAAATCGGCATTATATGGATAAATGGAAATAAATTGCAAGTAATAAACGAAAATAAATAGAAATAAGTAATGAATGAACGATGGTGAGTTTATTTAGAAAGAAACCTGTATAGTACTTTAAGAATTTATTTACATACGATTAAGTAATTATACATAAGTAACATATGTAATGAAAGTGAATGAATGAAATTTCCATTGTATAATGAAACTAAAGTAAGGTAAATGATATGACATGAAATTAATAAGAATAAGTTTAAATAGTGTTTGGCTTTGGTTGTTTGTTTTGGCTTATGGAAGTGTTTGGGGGAAGATACTTCTGTTTGCTCAGGATGTATGAATAATCTATTGAGTTTTATCTAAGACTATTGAGTGAATGATATACTTCGTAGTTATTTGTCATTCTATGTGATTAAAAGTGGCTAAGCCCGAACATACTATTTTTTTGGTTGATATGGATTGATAATTGATTTTACTGATTTTATATGATGGTTGTATGATGTGTTGCAAGTGATTGTTGTTTTATATTGATTTGTTTGTTAGTGGTTTTAACAACTTTAAATATTTCATTTTATATAATTATTAACTCTTTTGGGATTATATAAGTGAAATACAGGTTATGTAAGCAATCGCTACAGCTTTTGGTTTTGTAAAATAAGCGTTAATTGCACGACAAATATGTATGTTCTTGGATTATGGTTTTGTAGCGTTATTATGGTGTTTTTCCCATTGTTGGGATATATTATTTGAGATATTGTGATATATATATTGTTATATTTGATATTATATTTCTCCCGAGCCTCTCCGTACAAAGGAGAATCTGCCGAAACTTTTCGAAAATTTTGGGCTTAGCAAATTTTATGAAAGTGTTTTCCAAACTTTTGTTAATTTGAAAATAAAAGATATAATGGTTTATAAATACTATATATTTTACTTAAATTATTTTATTTTTTAAATTAATTGTTTATATATTTAATATTTTGAATAAGATATATGGATTCCTTAATTCCTTCTTTTCCCTTCTTTTCCTTTTCGGGGAAGGGAAGTTTTGTGTGGGGGAGAGTGTAACGACCCGTAAATTTTCGATCATTAAATTTGTTAATTTAATGAATTTTGTTATTTAGTATGGGAAGAAATAGAAAGTTGTAATGCAGTAATGTAATAAATACTAAAATAAAATGTAACAATGGTAATTAAAGCTAATTATTGATAGATTGAATGAAATTACGATAAATGAAATAGTGTAATGTTATACTAGGCTATAAATTAAATATAGGAATACAAATGTGAACATTAAATTAATTAATGAATTAATATATAATGAATGGTAATTGAATAAAATCAATGTTCTGTAAATAATTATAATATTGGTTTGGAAATGATAAACTTATAAGAATGTGATTGAGAGTTAATGGCAACAATTATTATAAGTTACATATATATTTAATCTGTTAAATAGAATTGGAATTAATCGCAACAGGTGTAATTAAATATTATTTTAAGGTAAATTAAGTTAATATTTGAAAACAATATTAATCCTATTCATATTATGATAATTAGTTGAATTCAAAGAATGGGAATAAAGATCTATCATTTTTTTGGAATTTAAATTATAATAACTGGATTAATTGCAATTAAATGAAATTTAATATTTTAAAAAATTACGTAAATAGAAATTATGATGAAATTGGGAAATATTAATGTACTTAGATATAAATCAATATTAGTTATATCCTTATTGTAATAAAAGACTTGAATAACAAGATTTAAGAACTTAATAAATGGATTTTGGAATTTTAATTTATAGTTTCTGAATTTAATGAAATTGAAAAAAATACCACTGAGATTGATGAGTTAATCAACTTTAAATTTACATCTAAATTTGTTTAAGTTATTGTAAATGATTAAGAAAACTAAAATGATAGAAATGGTGATTTATTAACTTTGAATTGAAAATTTGATTTAATTATTTTAATATTAATTTATTTAATTAATTGAAATAATATCCATTTTGGCCACTGACTCGGATTTCAACGAAACCAGTTTCATACGATCCGTAATGGTGAATTATGTAGGATCTCAAGTTTCGTAACGATCGGACTTGCCGTTTGATCGTACGGACTATAAACGCCCAGAAATCAATTTGATTGAAATCAATTGAAATCAATTTGAAATAACTTGATTTTAGGATAACTTCTTCATATGATGGAATTTGGACTTGAAACTTGTTTTATTGCATTTAAAATAATTAAAAAACATCTATTTTGATATATGGTTTGACCCATTTCGTTCCAGAGTCGAAACGGGCTTTTCGGGCCACATATCGTTCATCTTTAAAACCGATTCGATCCATTTGTTCCTACTTCTAATATGCCTATGTATATGTCGTTATAAACCCTAGTCATTTCTTATTCCTTCAGTTCTGTGCGTACAATTCCATTTGCTCCTCCTTATTCCAATGGTAGACAAAACCTAGTTCCCAATTGCAATTTCAAATCAAAATCAAATCAAAAATTCAAACTCCTCTATACACATCAAATTATATGTCATTTTGAAGCTCTCGACATGCGCATCTCAGATCTGTAATTCATTTTCCAATTCGAATCACCAGTTGTTCAGAAATTGATGGTTTCTTCGCGACCATTCGTTGAACGTCGATCAAATTTGCCCGATCGACAAATCGAAGTTGCTAGGTTGTGGAGATTCGCGAGAGGAGTTCAACGATGCAATTTATTACGTGGTTCAGTTTTTGGATTTAGTTAGAAAATTCAATTAGGGTTTGTAAAAGTGGCGGCGGTAGCTATGGATTTTGGGGATCGAAAGCAACACGCGACTTCGTCGCGAGGGTCGGAGGTCTGAGAGTGTTCGTCTTTACGCCTGGGAACACGCGCAGGCCTGGCCGATCATCGCTAGCAGCGGCTTCGAACTGGGACGTGATGGTGCTATTGGGTTTAGGGTTCCTGTAGCATGTCGTTTAGGAGATGATCGCGTGTAACAACCCGCATATTTATCGATTTTATATTTAAATATTTTATTTAAATATTTTGTCGTTAATCGGATATTGGTCTGAAAAGCTACTTTTTGCAAACGGTCAAATTAGGGCTCAAGACCACTTCCATTGAGTTCGAAACGCCATTTACAATTTTTTTTAAGTATAAACATTGATAGGTTTGGAGTTAGTGGAATTCAACTTACTTTTCCCGCTTTGGACTTTGGGTTAGTTTAGCCATTATAACTCAAACCCACTTCTCTCCTTCTCCCCACTCTTCATAAATTTCCTAACAACCAAGCTTTAGCATTAATGGTGAGTGGAAGGGGAAATTAATATTCCAAGCTCAAATTCTCTTGCAAATCCAACATTCAATTCCAAATTCAAGAAGAAGATATTGGATTCAAGCTTGTGATTACTTCTCCATTGCTTTCAAAGCTTTTCTTCATCAATTTGGTGTAAAGGTGAGATTTTTATCTCACACTCTTGCTTATAACTATCTTGGACTATTGGGAATGGTTCCGTATCACTTTAACATGCACATTTGCATTTGGTTTGGATTGGATTGGCGAAAAACTCCACTTTTTAGTGTTTTTGGTGAATTTCCAGCCTTAGGTCGTTCTGGATCCTTAGGTCGCTCGGGTTCGTGGCTTGCGCGCGTGGAAAAGTCGCCTAGACATTAGGTCGTAGGTCGCTCACGAGTTAAGCCTTAAGCCGAAGGTTGTTCGCGAGTTAAGCCTTAGGTCGTTTGGCCTTTATAACGTTAGGTCGCTCGCGTGTTAAAACTTTAGGTCGCGCTGGCCTTAAGTCGTAGGTCGTCTCCGACCTAATATTGCCTCTGCTATTTCACTAGGTCGTAGGTCGTGAGTCTCCTAGGTCGTAGGTCGCTCGGTCCTACTTCTGTCCCTAAGTCGCGTAACCCCATCACCTTTAGGTCGTTAGGCCTTTATGTCGTTAGGTTGTTACACCTATAACTCGTTAAGTCGCGAATACCTTTAGGTCGTGAATCCCATTAGGTCGCAAACCTCTTTAGGTCGCCCGTCCCTTAAGCAGTTAGGTCGTTCGACCTGTGATGCCTTAGGTCGTTTGACCCGTGTTACGTTAGGTCGCGTAACCCCTTAGGTCGCTTGACCTTGTTTCCTGTCAGGTCGCGTGACCTTGTTTTTGTTAGGTCGTGAACCTTGTTAGGTCGCTCATCCTTAGCTCGCGTATCTTCTTAGGTCGCGCACCCCCTTAGGTCGTTAGACCTCATTTTTGTTTTAGGTCGTAGGCCGCTTGTCTTCACTAGGTCGTACCGTTTTGGACGGGGCACTGCCCCGCACCCCGCCAGGGGTGCTGCCCCCTAGACCCCCGCGACCTGACCGGGCAGGTCGAACCCCGTAGTAGGGGCGTTGCCCCCGCACCCCCACCTTGCGGGGTTTCTACCCCCCGGACCCCCCTCCGTAGGGGATCTTATCTGAAAAACATTCAACAGAACTTGTTGAGCTGATTTCCTTGGATTTTTATCACATCTTCGAATGTGATCTTTGTGATTGATTGTTTCTACAATCGCTTCTGTGATTTGTCACTTTAAAATATAAAGGTTTCAAAACTAGTAGTAAATATCAAAACTCTTTCAATAAAAGGATTTCAACTCTATTTTTAATAACAAAGCTCTTTTCTTAACCCGTTTTCCAATCTATTAGTATATACAAACCTTTACCTCACTTGGATGAGAAATCTAATTAAACGGCTTAGTAAAACAAGTGGTATGAAACGCTTGCGTTTGCTTCGTCGGTTAATTCTTGGACTTGTTCGATTGAACCTCTAGTGACAATTTTATTAGTGAAGATTTACAGTTTGTTCGTAAATATTTAAGTTAAGCTAGTGGTTATGGGGCATGAAACTAAACTTTTATATTTACTAACTTAGTGTAATTGACACTTCTCGTTGATCATGACGATCATTTTATGATTTAGACTAGCAATTATGCGATGTCTCTTTGTTTGCAAGGTTAGACTAGACCTCATTGGTGTGATTCCGACTCACACATATCTCTTTGTCCGCAAGGTTAGTCTAGACACCATTTGTGTGATTCCACTCACACATACCTTTTTGTTGCGAGGTTAGGCTAGACACCATTTGTGTGATTCCACTCACACATACCTTTTTGCTTTTTGGTTAGCCTAGACCTCATCTGGGTGATTCCGACTCACCCATATGGGGTAGCTCCCCATGGTCTTCGGACCGTCATGTGGTAGGCCTCTTTCCCTTTTTCTGTGATTTCTGGATTTTTGTGTTGATTTTTGGAATTTATGTCATTGACTTGTTATGAGTACAAGTTTAGGGTATGATGCCCTTTTTGGATCTTTGAGAAGATTCTTGTGATATCGATTTATCTCTTATTGATTGATCTTCTGTTGATCATCATTTGCATACTTATAGTAGTATGTCAGTATGGATATTTTATGTTTATGCCATATATTTTATTTTATACCATGTCATCTAATATTTATAGCTAGACTGATCCGTTTATTATTTTCTTAAATAATACTCGGGTCAGACCGAGATGTTACAGGTGCTTCTGCTTGACTTCTTCCCGGGATTTGCTACTCTGACTTTTGGCTAACTATTTAGATTAGCAGTTTTTGTTGTATACACTTGAGACATAGACTCATGGTTGTATTCTTTTGTATAGCACGTGTTGCTATTCTTTTGGATTATTGTGGATCTTTTTGACCACTACTCTGATGAATGCTTTCATGTGTTAGTTATATATTCATATCTTCTTTCGCCTCTGTGATATGGATGTCTGTGACTGATTTGTGGTATGATTATTTCTATGTTTGTTTTCGAAGATTATTTATAGCCACCTTGTGATAAGCAATCACATGGAGGGTCGCTCCTCAATAGCCTTATTCTCCGTGCTAGTTGATGGCACTACACCGTAGTGTTCTTGGCTAGCGTGGGTGTAGAGGTGGGGCATCACATCGCGTGTGATGTGGCCGAGCATAATAGGTAGTTGTTTTTTATTTAAATTCCTATTTCAAATGTTCTAATACGCATAACTTTAGCACACGATGTCCGATTTATGCACAATATGTTTTGTTAGGATCGTTTTCAAATTCCTGACATTTTGGCGTGGGTTTGGACGAATTCTGAGATTATTCAAATATTAGGGTTAATTTGAATTTAAATTCGATTTAAATTCAAACATGAGAGTTTTAACCCACTCACAACTTCGAAAATTTCTTATGTTTGTTAAATTTAATTCATGATGTGATTAGGAATTTATTTATGATTGTTTGGTATATTTTTAATCACCATCTCAGTTAAATTGAATTTATTTGAATTAAATTGTTATTAAATTTATTATTGCATATAAACTGCCAGTTAAATATCTGTTATTTATTATCAGTGTCTATATTAATATTTACGAACTGTTTTGGATGATGATTTTGATGGATGTTGATTGTTGATATTGGTTGAATGGATGTTTAGTTTATATCTTTATAAACTGCAAGTTCGTTATGGATTATTATTAATTCGTGATTGCGGTTTGAAATGATATACAACCGTAAAATATTAAATTGCTGATTGAAATTATAAATATCTGTATCATTTGAACATAGGATAGAAAATTATATACAGACACCGTGGTCTATATATAAAAATAATTTGAAATGATTTCTATGGTTTTGTAAAGAAATATATGGTTTTATATAAATATTGATCTTAGATATTATATAATTGTTATTTCATTCTTGATTTTAAACTATGTATAAATTTGCTTTAATATAGAATAAGTTGATAATAAGGTTTGATTTTATTGAAGATAATATGGTTAAGTATCTAAATTATATTTTTATATAGTGTGGTAATCTGGATTTTGAGATATCTGTTAACTGATAATTAACTAGGTTAATTAATAGGAATACTGATTTATAGATTGAACAAATAAATTTGATAATAAATATTTAACTTTGGATAAATATTTATTTGATAATCTCCTAATATAATTATTTAAAATTGGCAAATTATTCTTTTAAACAAATAATAATGTGTTGTTATATGTATATATATACATATGAGTAGATTTTAAATGGAATTGGACTGGAAATTCAAGAATAAATATACATAATTACAATTAGTATGATTAAGATTTTAAAATCATTTTCTTTTCAAAATTATATATTTATAAATACAAGAAAATGTATGAATATAAATATAAAAAATAAATTGATTAAAAAAAGAAATGTATTTATCTAAAATGGAAAAATATAATAAAAGACATGGATAAATAAAAAGCTTTAACAAGATTTAAGAAAAGGTTTAATACAATTTTTTTATATTAACATAAGATAAAATTTAATTTGTATATATATACACAACATTTAAAACATGATAAATGAAATTAATAAATACATAATACAAATATAAAAATCATATAAAAATATTAATATACATACAAAATACAAGTGTAAGTTATTTATATACTAAATTACAAATGTGAGTTAAAGAATACATGCACATTACATGTGTAGTTTGTACATGCCTTGGAAATTACAAGTGGCATATCTCATCTTCCTAGTATACTTGAAAATGTAAATAAATAAATAATAAAGATTTGAACCAGGTTTCAAAAAAACTTCTAAACCCTTTTTTCATCTTCAAAACTAAAACTAGAGATGAAAGAGAAACTAAAAAAAAGGAACCTGGTAACTTGAACCAGGAAGAGAAATAAAAAAACTAAATTCTGATCAAAGCAAGCTAATCTAACATCTTAAAAACGAGATTCCAGGTCAGATTCAAATTCAACAATCAAGCACAGTCCAGTTCAGATTGTCATCAAGTCCAAATTCCAGATCAAAAGTTTTCAAAACTAATACAGGCTTTCTCTATTTAAAATATTAAAGGTGAGTAAAACTAAACTATTTAAAACAATGAATCTGTGATATAGCTAGATGTTTGTAATATAGTAGTGATAAGTGCTTGCATGAATGTGAATATTTTTGAATGTATGTATTTATATATATAAATAGGCATGCATGACTGGGAACAGGGAAGAGAAGCTTCTGTTCATAATTTACAGGTTTTAAACCTGATCAAAAATATAAAACATCCCACCTAAATGATTTAGACTTTGAACTCCGAATGAAAAGTATTTGTATGTATATAACTTCATTTTTAAAAATAGATTCAAGAGAAAATATTAGGTAAATACATTGAAAATGGAAATTACAGTGAGAAATCAAAGATAAGACGAAAATCCATGTCCATAATTTTGAATTTGGATTTCTTAATCATATTTGTATAAGAAAATGTTGATTTTTGATAATCGTTCCATAAATTTTAAATTTGCATTTGTGGAGTATTTCTGATTTGAACGGTTTTTGAATTCTTGTCAAATTCAAACGATCGTGATGCTCTGGGGTGTCGGGGTTAAGGCTGGAGATTGTTCGTTGATCGGTGATCATGGGAAAATTGTTGAGTGGGATTCTAGGTCGCCGGGGTGATCGGGCTAAGGCGGACATGGGTTTAAGCATGGGTTTAGGTCATGGTTGATTTAGAGGCCAAGGCGGCGTCGACATTGCATCTGGTTGGATCGGATATGGGGGAAATGGAGCGTAAGGCTCTGGCGAGGGTGTGGGTTCAATGGCGAGCTCTCTGGTGACCGGACTTCGGTGATACAAGGTGGGTTTGGTGACTGGGTTGTTCCACATAGTGCTCATCGTCCTCGTTTTAGATTCTGGTGTTCAACATGGTTTCTGGGTGGTCGTTTGGGTCAAGGTGGTCGGCGAAGACTTGTTGGTGGCAACGGTGTTGGTCGGAGATGGTTGGAGTTTGTGTGCACTTGCACAGTTTGTCTTTGTATCGGTTGATGCTAGGTTAGTTACAGAGATCGAGGGAGATGATGTTTGGCTCGGGGACATGCACGGGAAGTTGGGTATTTTGCTCGAGTATTTGTTCAGGTGGATTTGTGGTAGCTTGGGTTTGTTTTTAAAAATAACAGGTTTGGGATTTGGGAAATAAATGTTATCTGGTTTAAGCAAGATGACCAAAGATTTGACACATAGGAATAAACCAAGTTTCAAGGAAAAGTAAATTCTAAAACAAGTTTTCAAAATTTTAAATGTATTAAAATTGTTTGTTCAAAATAATTATATAATAGGTAAATTTCTAAATGTTTTCAAATGTGATTTTAATAATGTAATTAAATCAAGGATTAATTATTTAAGGATGGTTAATTAGATAATGTAATCAGTTAAGGGAGTAATTAATCAATTTATTTAAAGGTTAATTAATTTATGTAATCAATTTTAAGGATTGATTTGTTAATGTGATTAATTAATCTAGGTAATTAATTAAAAGATGATTAATTTATTAAAGGTTAATTACTTAATGTAATTAATTAATGATAACTATTTAATGAAAGTAATTAAAGAATAACTTCTTAGTGTCATTAATTAAGGTGGATAATTAATGGTAAATTACTAAAGGTGATTTATTAAAGGATAATTACTTAATGTAAGTAATTAGAGGTTTATTAAGTAATTAAAGATTATAAGTAATAATTAAAGGTAACTTAATTGTAGTATAATTAATTAATGTTAATAATTTAAGGTTAATTAGTTAACTTTATTAATAATTAAGTGATGATAGATGGTTTGTAATTAATGATGGATAAGCAGAATTTAGAAGCAAATTAATTAATTAGAAAGGGTATAATTAATTTATCTTGCACATAGATGATTAAGATATATTAAATGACTTAGATTATTTGATATCTCTGATATGTGAATTGTGATGCTTTGTGATATGATATGTTTGGATTTAACTGAGAAAATAAGGATTGTCTATCTGGGATGAATTGCTATGTAAATATGTAATTCTGGATAAATGGAATTGTTTAAAACTTAAACAACTTTGTTTTTAAGATGATGTTGGATTCGAAGAAGCCGGGGTCGGATATCAGCAAATACCCGAAACCACTTCGATTAGTAATCTACAGTGATTCTTTATAGTTTTGATTTAAAATCTTATGGGTCGGTATGAAATAATTTAGTGAACCTGGTCATTCAATCCGAGTAACAATGCTTAGTTATGATTTGTGAAATATGTATTGGATTATAAAAAGTTAAGAACTTGTAGTGAAGTACGAGTTTCCCCGAGTTTTAAATAAGTTTATGCATCAGTGTTTCTTGTTAGATGGGTTTACTCACGCTGGTTTCTAGCCTGACCCGGGTATTACTTTGATGTAATGCTCGGGTCAGACCGAGTATTACAGATTTTCAGGTTAGGACGTTCTGGAGCTCAGGCGGCGAGCTGGATGGCAGGAATGTAAGGAGTTTACCGCTGTGTAATTGAGTTTGATTTGATTGTAGTCTGGGACAAGTTGATACAACTGTCTAGTCTATTTGTAAATGGTTGTAACTCTGATAAATTGTATATAACTCTGATGTACGTTATAAAATTAACAATTACAGCTTTCTTTGTATAAATGCTATTATTTGATATTATATTTTGATCCGCTGCGTATTGTGAGATTCTGTGTTTAGCTTTTTGTTCTTCTTCTACCTCTTTCTTCTTTTCTTTAACAATCTAAAATTTTCGGCATTCCATTTCTCAGCACTTCTATAGTGAATGTATTAGTGTTGAATTTTCGAGGTCGAAATTTTTGGTCGTTACATTTTAATATCACAGCAGGAGGTTAAATGAGAACCTTGGCTCTGGTTGGTTAACTGATTAAGGATAGGGTCAACGGTACCCTAAAATGAGTTGAGTGTATGTGTGTATATATATGTATGTATGTATGTATGTATGAGAGCGTATCTGTGATTTTCTTATATAAAGATTTAAAATCGAATTTAAAATTAGTCTTTATATAAGTTTATATTTTGATATATAAAGCAGTAGTTTTTCTAATATATTAAGGTAATTGGTTGTGGTATTATTTGAATTAAAAATAATAATAAGAATTAAGTGGAAATAGAAATACAACCAAATAAGAATTGAATAATATAAACTATACAATAAGTAAGCTAGAAATAGATCAAACCTGAAATTAAAATCCTGAATTTGTAGAAGTGTTTTCAGAATAAGATAATAATGAATTGGTATCCAGATATGATAATCTTTGTTATTATCATAAATGATTGTTGTGTTTAATAATGGAATATTTGTTAATGATTAAGCAAATGAAATGTTTTAGGGAAGTAAATATTTAGGTGAGTATGACTTATAAATTGGAATTAATGATAATTCAAATTTTGAAGTTTTAAATCTAGGTCCAGAGATTTGAAATTGTTTCAAAGTGATAAAAAGAAGTAATAAATAGTATTATTTACGATGTATTTGAATGAAAGGGTCCAGTTTCAAACAAGAGTTGTTTGATAATTTTGAAGAAATTTGTTTTGAATTAAAACCAAAAGTGCTTTAAAATTTAAACTGTATCTTGGTGTGCAAAGGAAACAAATATGTATATATGTGGGATATACATAATATTAAAAATGATTTGAAATAAACCCTAAGGTTGAGTTTTAAATTTTTCCTTGGAATGTGATATGAAAACCCAAAGTGATAAGTTTTTGAACTTATAAGTGGGAAGATTATTAATATGAAGTTTAAAATTTGAAATGGGAATTCAAATTGGGTAAAGTTGACTGGATTAAATTGAATTGAATTTAACTTAAGGGAAGTTAAAAGTTTAGAACAAACAACCTGAATTGGAAATTTCAAGATGAAATTGAGATTTAACTTGGGAAGTTAAATGGTTGATTTGAATTGGGAGTATGTGTGATCTCAAAATGGGTTTGAGATTTGGAAATTGGAAATGGATGCTATGGATGAATGTTTTAAAATAATTTGGATGTTATCATCTTGTCATTATAAATAATCTTTAAACCGTGAATTGGATTGGTTTAAAATGAATTAAAAAGTGAATTGAAATCATCTATATATCCATTAGTAAAATTAATCAAAAAGGAAACCTTATTTTGAAACTATTTAAAAGGCTTGATTCTTGAAATGAAATTGTAACTATAGAATGGGATCACTTTGAACTTAAAATTCAAATGTTAGAAATGAGCTTGCTGAAAATGTCTTAAGAATCGGTTTCAAAACTGGAAGATAAAATTGGGTAATAAATCGGATTCTGAAGATTAAATCATTTAATAAGTTTTGAACTCTTATTTGAATTTTGAAATAAGCTAAGAAAGGTAATTTAAATGAAATTTTGAAATTTGGACTCGGGATCAAATGGTTTAAAGATTTAAGTATTAAATCAACATTTTGAAAATTTAACTCGAATTTATATAATTCAAGATGGTTTAAATTGAGATTGAAATTGAATTTGGTTCAAGTTGAATTTGATTTGAATTAATTAGAATTGTAATTGAAGATGGATAAGCGTAAAATTCAAATGCGAAATTTGAATTGAATTAATTTGAAGTGAAATTGAAGTTGAATAAGTTTAAATTTCAAATGGAAATTGATTTGAACTTGGGAAGGGAATTGAAATTTAGTTAAATTGAATTGAAATTGAATCAATTTAATGAGATTTGAAATTGAAAGTTAATTGGAAATGGAGATTGGGAAATTGAACAGTTTGACTCTGAAACTATTTTCAAATAGATTGTTTTAATATGAACTATTTTAAATCTATTTTTCCTAGCTATTTACTATACAACTTTTTTTTAAAAAACCCAAAAAATATCTTATACTTATTTTACAACTACTTTTGGAGCTATTTAACTATTTACAACAATTTTACAACTGTTTTATAAACTAATTACTATTTTATAACTATTTTGCAATTATCTAATTTTTTATAACTATTTGACTATTTTACAACTATTTTATAATTACTTAACTATTCTACTGCTATTTTACAACTAATAAATATTTTACAACTACATATCTATTTTAAAAAAATTCAAGCTATTTTCTTAATACAAGTTGGCAGAGTGCAAACTGTCTTTAATTGAGTACCAATTGAGATAAGAATTGAAGTGTTAACCCAAATGGAAATTGGGAGCAATTGTGGATGAGTGAATGGAATCAAAATGAAGGTGAGGAGAAAAGAGAATTGCTTTAGCTAATGATCAATGAAGATAAATACGTAGGATGTACGTAATTATTCTATTCATATATTGATTTGATCTAGATTCGAGCATAGAATTTCGAGATAGTATATTGATCCGAGTTGAGATTTTTCACTCGATTTTCGATGGCGAACCCTAGATATGGATTTTTGATTGGTTTTGGAAATTCTCTATCATAGTTATTACTATGCAAGGAGAATGACAGTTTCTGATCAAGAAACCAGATCTGAGTCCGCACTAGAAAGTCGGATGGGCGATACTAGTTCAGAAGTGAAATTGTGTGATTGAGTGTGCGTTCAGATTTGAAAAGACGTATGGATGATATGTGTACATCATACGTGCTTGAATGAAATTGATATTGAAATTTTGAAAGAAATAAGAAATGATTTTTGAAAAGAAAAGTATGTTTTGAGAAATATATGTGAATAAAGGTGGAAAATTAATATCTTTTGGAATTCACTTTATGACAGTAAGTAGTATGGTGAATAATTATAAGTGGAATCGAACTTGAATATTGGTTTTGGTATAAATAAATTATATATATATATATATATATATATATATATATATATATATATGTTTGTTATGATAAATTTCCCTTTGTTGAATCTGGAACCAAAAAAAGGTTTTTTGAAAATATTTGAAGTACAAAAGGAGAATCTATATAAGTGATCAAAAGATTATTTTTAATTTGGAAAGGATAAGTTGTATATATATATATTTATATATATATATATATAAAAGGTTTTATGAGAATGATTTTGGAAAAAAGGATTTGGAACCTATGGATTTGGAAAAGGCTTTTGATTTTTGGAAAAAAAATCAACTTTTGAGAATTTGGCAAGCCAAGTTTGGAACTATCGATTTGAGATATCGATTTGTGCAAAGAAGATTTTGATGTAAATCATAAAGGGTATGATTTGAAAGATACTATAAGTGTATAGTATGTAGTGTCTTGAGATTGGCTCTGGAGAAAAAGGTGGTCCCATTGAAATGAACTTCATAGGAGATCCACGGGGTGGTTCTGCCTTTAGCCCTAAGGTGGAGGCTCTAAATTGAATCCTAGGAGGAAGTCCAGACAAATTGAAGTTCCTTAGGATTTTTTGTTATGAGTAGCGAAAGTCGATGGCGCTGATGCCTACAGAGACATTTGGGTTATGTTGTGACGACATTGTAACTCGATGTCACTACGATATACTATAGACCATGGCGGAAGTTGTGTGTGCTGTGAGAGCCAACAGTCTACATTTGATTTTTCCATGATGGCCACGTAACATTGGTAGACTATGATTTATGGAGACATAGCGAAGGTCGAGAGGCCGTGAGAGCCTAAGGCTACATTAGGACTTGACTGATGTAGTCTGGGACCTATGTAGGAGTGGTGTAGTTTCATTTGGCAGCGAAAATCGAGGGCGCTGATGCCTACAGTTACATGGACCTTTTTCATGATGGAAACGTACCCTGGGATGTAACTGCGATTTGTGGCGGGTTCCTTGGCATAATCGAGGGGGGTGGAGTGCCAACAGTTATCTATGGATTTCGCCGTGATGGCAATGTAACCATCGGGTTAACTGCGACCATGAAGGGGGTGATGATTTCCAAAGCATTCTCACAAATTCCTCTATTTTCAAAAACTTTTTCTATATTTTCACTAAAATAATTTCCAATTATTTTTACTGACTGTTGAAAATGGGTCTGCTAAGTACTTATAGATTTTCAGTCCTACGCCTGATCAACGTATGACCGAATTTCTATGAGAACAAGGATGGATGGTTGAGACATCGAGTTATAAAAAGTTTTTTTAAGCTATTTTGATAGTATTATGTAGATTTTAAAGTATTTTTAAGTTTTGAATAAAAAGGAGTTTATGGTTAAAAATGTTTAAAGGAAAATTTTAAATTCTGTTTTCGTTCCTTTTTTAGGACAAAAAGATTTAAAGGGGGGAGGAATGTGATAATCCGGATTTTGGGATATCTGTCAATTAACTAGGTTAATTAATAGGAATACTGATTTATAGATTGAATAACTAAATTTGATAATAAACATTTATCTCTGGATAAATATTTATTTGATAATCTCCTAATATAATTATTTAAAATTGGTAAATTATTCTTTTAAACAAAAATAATGTGTTGTTATATGTATATATATATATATACATATGAGTAGATTTTAAATGGAATTGGATTGGAAATTCAAGAATAAGTATACATAATTACTATTAGTATGAGTAAGAAAATGCATGAATATAAATATAAAACATAAATGGATTAAGAAAAGAAATGTATTTATCTAAAATGGAAAAATAAAATTAAAGACAAGGATAAATAAAAAGCTTTAACAAGATTTAGGAAAAATTTTAATACATTTTTTTAAATTAACATAAGATAAAATTTAATTTGTACATATACAACATTTATAACATGATACATGAAATTAATAAATACATAATACAAATAATAAAATCATATAAAAACATTAATATACATACAAAATACAAGTGTAAGTTATTTATATACTAAATTACAAATGTGAATTAAAGAATACATGCATATTACATGTGTAGTTTTACATGCCTTGGAAATTACAAGTGGCATATCTCATCTTCCTATTAAACTTGAAAATGTAAATAAATAAATAATAAATATTTAAACTAGGTTTCAAAAAAAAATTCTAAACCCTTCTCTCATCTTCAAAACTAAAACCTGAGATGAAAGAAAAACTATAAAAAAAGAGGAACCTGGTAACTTAAACTAGGAAGAGAAATCAAAATAAAACTAAGTTCTGATCAAAGCAAGCTAATCTAACATCTTAAAAATGAGATTCTACATCAGATTAAAATTCAACAATCAAGCACAGTCCAGATCAGATCGTCATCAAGTCCAAATTCCAGATCAAAAGTTTACAAAACTAATACAGGCTTTCTCTATTTCAAGTATTAAAGGTGAGTAAAACTAACCTATTTAAAAATTGAACCTGTGATATAACTGGATGTTTGTAATATAGTAGTGGTAAGTGCTTGCATGAATGTGAATATATTTTTATGTGTGTGTATATATATATAGGTGTGCATGACTGGGAACAGGGAGAGAAGCTTCTGTTCATAATTTACAGGTTTTAAACCTGATCAAAAATATAAAACATCCCACTTAAACGATTTAGACTTTGATCTCTGAATAAAAAGTATTTATATGTGTATAAATTCATTTTTAAAAATAGATTCAAGAGAAATATTGGGTAAATATTTTGAAAATGGAAAATGCAGTGAGAAATCAAAGATAAGACAAAAATCAATGTCCATAATTTTGAATTTGGATTTCTTAATCAGATTTGTATTGGAAAATGATGATTTTTGATAATCATTCCATAAATTTTAAATTTGCATTTGTGGAGTATTTCCGAGTTGAACGGTTTTTGAATTCTCATCAAATTCAGACGATCGCGATGCTCTGGGGTGTCGGGGTTAAGGCTAGGGATTTTTTTGTTGATCGGTGACCATGGGAAAATTGTTCTAAGGGATTCTAGATCACCGGGGTGATCGGGCTAAGGCGAACTTGGGTTTAAGCATGGGTTTGGGTTGTGGTTGATTTAAAGGCCAAGGCGGCATCGACATTGCATCGGGTTGGATCGGATATGGGGGAATGGAGCATGAGGCTCTGGCAAGGGTGTGGGTTCAATGGCGAGCTCTCTGGCGATTGGAGTTTGGTGATACAAGGTGGGTTTGGTGACTAGATTTTTCCATGTAGTGCTCGTCGACCTCATTTTAGATTCTAGTGTTCGACGTTGTTTCTGGATGGTCACTTGGGTCGAGGTGGTCGGCAAAGACTTGTTGGTGGCAACGGTATTGGTCGAAGATGGTCGGAGTTTGTGTTCACGTGCACAGTTTGTCTTCGTATCGGTTGATGCTAGGTTAGTTACAGATATCGGGGGAGATGATGTTTGGCTTGGGGACGTGCGTGGGGAGTTGGGTATTTTTGTCGAGTATTTGTTCGGGTGGTTTTGTGGTAGCTCGGGTATGTTTTTAAAGATAACAGGTTTGGGATTTGGGAAATAAATGTTATCTGGTTTAAGCAAGATGACCAAAGATTTAACACATAGGAATAAACCAAGTTTCAAGGCAAATTAAATTCTAAAACAAATTTTCAAAATTTTAAATGTTTTAAAATTGTTTGTTCAAAATAATTATGTAATAGGTAAATTTCTATATGTTTTCAAAGGTGATTCTAATAATGTAATTAAATCAAGGATTAATTATTTAAGGATGGTTAATTAGCTAATGTGATCAGTTAAGGGAGTAATTAATCAATTTATTTAAATGTTAATTAATTTGTGTAATCAATTTTAAGGATTGATTTGTTAATGCGATTAATTAGTCTAGGTAATTAATTAAAAGATGATTAATTTATTAAAGGTTAATTACTTAATATAATTAATTGATGATAATTACTTAATGAAAGTAATTAAAGAATAACTTCTTAATATCATTAATTAAGGTGGATAATTTATGGTAAATTACTAAAGGTGATTTATTAAAGGATAATTACTTAATGTAAGTAATTAAAGGTTAATTAAGTGACTAAATATTAATTACTTAATAATTAAAGGTAAATTAATTGTAGTATAATTAATTAATGTTAATAATTTAAGGTTGATTAGTTAGCTTTATTAATTAATTAAGTGATGATAGATGGTTTGTAATTAATGATGGGTAAGCGGAGTTTAGAAGCAATTAAATTAATTAGAAAGGGTACAATTAATTTATATTGCTTATAGATGTGACAACCCGATATTTTCAGCCATTCGCATCCACACATGCCGGACTTGAATTGCTAAAAATACTGCATTGTAAATAAATTTGAAGCAAATGAAATACAATCACAGAATCACAGACACGGATATATTAGAATAACTCGCAGCGGAAATTAAAATACCATAGTAGTTCATGAAGCTACTATAACAAACTCTCAAAACAAAATACATAATATTAGTCTGAAACATATACAATAGAAATCTCAAATACATAGAAGTTTATAAACACCATAGCTGAAATAGAACAACTGAAACTGAAAGGGAATAGATAACTAGACAAGCAGAATCTCCAGCGATTCCTAGCTCCAGAAAAGAAATCCAAAGCTAAGCTGTAAACACTCAGGCTGACCCGAGCGTAAAGTAAAACACAAAACACTCGAGTCAGGACATATATACTTATATAATGTAAATTAACTCAAGTGAACTGTAGTAGTAATGCACTATAACTTAAAGGATGCTTGGGATCGCCCATCCTCTAAGGATCAGTTAAACCATAAATTAAATATGTCCCGTGGTTAAAATTTCAAAATGGTATTTTATGCTTCTAAATCAAATATCGTTTAAAAATTCAATATCATTTCAAATTCATTTAAAATATTAAAATATCATATTCTTTCAAAACCTCATTCATTTTTATTTAATTTAAATACCATTTCAAATCACATTTCAGAATGGTTTATATTTCAAATCAAAATACTCCATTTAAACCAATTAAATATCCCAATTAAACCAATTAAATATTCCATTTAAATCATTTACAAATGAAGTTATTATATTTAATAATCAAATATTCAATTCTCAAAATTTTACCATTTTCAGAATTCATTTATCCACTTCAATTTATTAAAATAATGAAATTTCAACTTTCGCAACATTTAGAAAATGCTACGGTAAATTTACATTTGAAAACAACAGGAAATTATTGTCAAGGACAAAATTTCACAGCTTTTTAGCCTCAAGGACAGACCTTCAATATTTTATCCTGAAGGACAACTTTCTATAGGTATCGGTTTTTAGTTATCGGTAGCAGTTTTTAGGTATCGGTTTGTAGTTATCGGTTTTTAGCTCGGTAGCAGTTTTGTTGTCCTTATGAATAATTTTGGAAAATGTTTGTCCTTATGAATAATTTTTAGAAGAATGTTTGTCCTTGTGGTAAAAATATTGAGGTCGTGTCCTTGAGACAAAAAATATACAAATTTTTGTCCTTTAAATTAATTCCCCCTTGAAAACAATTCATTTTAACAAAGATAGCATTTACAAAAATGCTGTAATAGGTTTTAGTTTCAAATAAAAGATTTAGTTCAATTCTGCAACTACAGCACTTACGAAGTGCTATAGTAGCCCCTAGTTCATTTTTTCCTTATAGTTCATTGTATCAACTACAGCATTTACAAATGATGTAATATCATTTACTTAAGAAATGATAGCATTTTAGAAATGCTATTAATTAAAATTCAGGGTTTTCAATACAGTTTCATAAACAATTATATTTTAATTTAAATCATTTTTAACTTATAAAAATCATAATTTCGCACTCTAAAACAATTATTTAAATACTCTTATATTCATGATTTTATAAAGTCAAATTTCCATTCAAAAGTCAATATTTAATAATAATTCATATATATTCAAACATTAAATTTCAATTCTTTATAATTAAATTTTAACTTAACACTTAAGTTTAAATCTTCAAATAACTTATTTTCATTTTATTTACTTACCTTAAAATTCACTTTTAAACTAAATTCACAAATTTCCAATTTAAGTTATATTTCAAAATTCAACTTAAATATTCATTTATTTCACATTTTAACTTTATTCAAAAATCATTAATATATTATAAAATCATTTTTAATTCATTTTAATTCAAAATATCATAAATTTATCATACTTCATGTTTAATTTAAATTCATTTATCACCAAATTATAATTTCCAAAATAACTTACATTTCAGATTTTCTAACTTTACCATTAATTTATTTCATTTATAAATTTTTAGAAAATAAATAATACTACACAAATCATTTTTAATTAAGTTTAAATCAAAATATTATAATATTTACATTTATAAAATATTTTAAAAATTTTAGAAAAACATATTTTAACCACGGGTCTGTATATCATTTTCTAGCCTAGGTAAAGTGAATAGGGATAATATATCATTTCAATCCATAATTTACAAAGAAAACCCGGGTTTTATCATTTCAAACCCACAGTCCTAAGTAAAATGAAATAATTGAAAATTGTTCAGGCCTATCATTTCAGTCCATAACGGTTTTCCCCTATTCTAAAGTCCGTTCGGGTATGTATCATTTCAACCCATAGTGATTCTAATCTAAAGGGAACTTGCAGTGTGATAAACTGATATAAATAACAGAATTGAATTATATAACAGTAACAGATGATATAACAGGTAAATGAGCATGGGTGAACATCATATGATTATAACATAGCAGGTGTAACATGGTGATGCATTTTACAGATTCAAATGTGATCGGTTTACTAGTCATATAAGTATAAAACTGTCTGGTGAGAATTACTCACTTATATAAGCTCGAGATGACAACCAAAATACACAAACTGAGATCCACAAAGGCGATAGAATGACAATGATTCGAGTGTGGAAGAGCAAAAGCTAATAGCCTTGTTACATAACAAACAAAACAAAGTACAATACGAAAATTTCAAACCAAACTATCATAACCAAAGCTAGGAATATAAGGACAATACATAGCTAAACTTTTGCACTTGCATTCAACCATATATGCTTCAGCTATGGACTGGAAAGGCACTGTAATAGGATGGTTTTGGATCAGGTTAAATCAGGTTATGGTCATGTAGGGGTCGGCCAAAGCAATTACAAAGGAGATGAAGACATATGTGCTTGAATTCACAAAATAAGGCAACTACAAGTGGTTTCAAGGCACAAATGCTTCGGCCAAGCACGGATTTGGGAACGGCCAGATCTAGGAAGGTCCACTACAGATGTGGCAAGGTCTGAAGCTCAGGTTTGTGGTGGTGGTGGTGGTGGATGGTCGGCCAAAACAGGATGATGGAGTAGTGGCAACAAGGTAGCTCCGCTATGGTGTTTTAAATGGAGTTTTTGTTCATTTTTAGGTGGATCTTCAACATAGGATGACTCGGGTCAGGAATGGCAGTGGAGAGGAGGGTATGGTGGCTGGAATAGGTGGTGGTGGAGGCGGCAATGTGGCTAGAGAGGCAGGCCGAACATAAAGTAGATGAAGGCAAGTGCAAAAATCACAACAAAACAATGAAAAAGTGAAAAAGAAAAAGAGATTTTACCAACTTTTGTATAGGATGAGGCCGAATTTTTGTTTTAGGTTTTGAGATGAGAATTCCTGTGAGAAATGTAGTGGAGGTCGGCTGAAGCATGGGAGTAATGGCAGCAAAATGAAGAGGTGTTGGTTGAAATGAAAAGGCAAGAATACAAAAAGCCTAAGTATATAAAAGATCACAAAACTCTTCATATTTCTATAATTCTTTTTGAAATTTTTAAATAAATGTAAAATATGTATAAATACAGATAAAAACACGAAAATATAGTAAGTAAACAAAAATAAATAAATAAATATTAATTAAATATAATTAAATTAAGAAAATGGCAGAAATTGTAAACTAGGCTTAAAAATTTGAAAATAAATGCAATAAACTTTGAAAAAATTATAACATTACTTTAAAATATTTTAAAGTAAAAATATATACCAAACATGTCATATACACATATTAGAACATTATTTGACAAATAAAAATATGATTTATATAAATTAAAATAAACAATATTGTTAAATAAATTAATGTACACACAATATTGTAAAATGCATAACTTTCACAATATAAATCAGATTTCAGCGAAACGAAAAGTAGCATTCTCAAAATTTCATAATAAAATATAAAATCCAAAAATTCAAATATTTAAATTTTAAATTTAAAAGTCAAAGTTTGAACAGATTGACCAAAAATCCACTTTTCTAAAAAATATTCTATTTATTCAAGTTTGAAATTATAATTCACACAAAATCAAAATATACTTTTAAAATAACAAAAATTATTCATTTTAATAAATATAATAAATTTTTTAAATCAGGAGTTTCAATTTAAATAGTTAAAATCAACAATTAAAATAATCACAAAATACTGGGTTGTTACAATAGATGATTAAGATATATTAAATGATTTAGATTATTTGATATCTCCGATATGTGAATTGTGGTGCTTTATGATACGATATGTTTGGATTTAACTGGAAAAACAAGGATTGTCTATATGGGATGAATTGCTATGTAAATATGTAAGATGATATTGGATTCGAAGAGACCAGGGTTGGGTATTGGCAAATACCCAAAACGACTTCGATTAGTAATCTACTATGATTCTTCATAGTTTTGATTTAAAATCTTATGGGCCGGAATGAAATAATTTAGTGAACCTGGTCATTCAATTCGAGTAACAATGCTTAGTTATGATTTGTGAAATATGTATTGGATTATAACAAGTTAAGAACTTGTAGTGAAGTACGATTTACCCGGGTTTTAAATAAGTTTATGCATTAGTATTTTATGTTAGATGGGTTTACTTACGCTGGTTTCCAGCCTGACCCGGGTGTTACTTTAATGTAATGCTCGGGTCAGACCGAGTATTATAGATTTTCAGGTTAGGACGTTCTGGAGCTCAGGAGGCAAGTTGGATGGCAGGAATGTAAGGAGTTTACCGCTGTGTAATTGAGTTTGATTTGATTGTAGTCTGGGACATGTTGATACAACTGTCTAGTCTAATTGTAAATGGTTGTAACTCTGATAAATTGTATATAACTCTGATGTATGGTTATAAAATTGACAATTACAGCTTTCTTTGTATAAGTGCTATAATTTGTATTATATTTTGATTCGCTACGAAATGTAAGATTCTGTGTTTTGATTTTTGTTCTTGTTCTACTTCTTTCTTCTTTTCTTTAAAAATTTGAAATTTCCGACGTTCGATTTCTCGACACTTCTACAGTGAACGTATTAGTGTCTAATTTTCGAGGTCGAAATTTTGGGTCATTACATATAGAGTTTATAATGATTTAAATAAATTAAGGTTGGAAGATAAATTTAAAATTTATTTTAAACTTAATTTATTTAAGAATTAAACTCAAATAAGTTTGATTTCAAATTTATTAAATTTGAAATTTTTAAAGATATGATTTTTATAACTTGATTTATTTAAGATGATTTAAAATGAATATTTCAAGTCTAAATTAATTAAAGGAATATTTGGTGATTTGGAATCTGGGGTTTATTTAAAAAATATGGATTTGTTAAGTAAATATTTCAAAACTGAATAATAATGAAGTTAAATTAAGGTATATATGAAGTTATCAAATTTAGTTTTGAAATGGTGGAATATTTAAAGCATTGAAGTATATAGAAATTGAAATGGTTTATTTGGAAGTTCAAATCTGTATTTGAATTCGATATAAATCGAAATGGTTTATAGAAAACTGAATTGAGTTGAAATTTATGAATTGAGATTTGATATAAATTGAATTTTTGGATTCAAGTTGATTCAAAACAATTTGTGAAGTTGAGGAAATTATTTTATTTTATAAAGTAATTTTAAATTTAAATTATTTTATTACATATACTGTTTGAATATCTAAACTATTTAAGTGGTGAAAGTTATGGTTTCGAAGCTATGAATTTCAAAGTATTATGTTTTGGAAATGTTATATTTTCAAATGTTTGGTTTCGAAAGTGTTTTGACCTTGAAAATGCTATGATTCTGAAAATGGATATATTTGAACCGGAAATGACATCTTATTTGGTTTTGAAATGGAAATGATATTGTATTGATATGGTTTTGAAATGACAACGATATTTTGGTTTTGAAGTATAAACTATTTTTTTTGAAATGACCGTGGTGTAATAAAAACGTTTGGTTGTTAAAGAGACTGGGATCGAAAGTTTTCATACTCTCTGCCAACTCTGAAAACCTCTTTAACAACTATGTACACGGTAGAGATTGCAGAATGAAGTAGGATGGTGGAGACATCCTGTTGAGGTATGTACATGGACTCAACTCCCGTGAGTTAGCACAAGGTGGCTAAAACAGGAGCGATTCTCGGGCCAATGAGGTAGCTCCTCTGATCGGACACACTCCTTCGATGCTATATTCTGACTTTTTGATTGATTTGGTGGTCACTTTTGATTTTGATTTCGGGGTGTGGCTCGAGGTGGACGATAGCTGCGGCTATGCGTTACCACCAGCCCGGATGCGTAATTAGTATATCAACCTTGGCATTGCCTAGTTGTGCCGTGTCACCTACCCTAGCGCGCCTTGTACGAGATTGATACCTATGGAGTATTTGTGGTAGCCTCCCAATCTGGAGGTACGACGGTACTGTATAGACTATTGGCACTATAAAATGTGTTAAAGGGGATATTGGGTAACTCCTTAACGCTATTTTTAAATATATTATACTTTACTGTAGTCATTATTATTATAGCGTATACTGCTACATAGTAGATAGTTTAACGGTTCCTTAGGAGATATAAATCCCAAACATCTCTTAAGTTACTACACTCACGTTAGACAATGGACAGGAGATGTCAAACCCCATAAACATCTACGACACTGTTCCACTCATATTTTACTGTTGATTTAAATTACATAAGATCATTTAATTCTGACTCAAGTGTTTTGTCTTTTCAATTCGCTCGGGTCTGCTTGAGCATTTCAGGATTTGAAGACCCTATTGCTGGAGGACGAGGACGAAGATTTTATTATTATTATTTATTATATTTCACTGCATCATGTATTCCGCTTTATTATTTATTATTCTCTGGTATGTGTAACGCTGATCAGTGTCGTATAAGTGTAATCAAATGTTTTTGTAAAACAGCTTCATGAACTGTTAGTTGATTATTATATTTTGTCATTCCGCTGCGAGATTCTGTTTGTTTTTTCTTTCTCTGCTTTTTCTTATTCACCCCAATAACAATCCACCCATCTGTATGGTTTGAGTCAGCATGTGTGTCTGCCTAAAACGTACAAAAAGGCGAGATGTTACAGTTGGTATCAAAGCTTTGGTTTAGGAAGAACCATAGCTTGTGGGGTCTGACTCTTTATTAATAGGGTAGTAATACTCTATGATGAGTTGCTGAGAGCATATATATGAGAGAGCGTATTTGTTAGTGTTATAAAAAGATTTTGATATTGTGTTAATTTGTTCCCTTTTTTATTTGTAAATTCTGGTTGGTGCATGGGACTCTATGACGTCGTTAAGGATATTTAAACACTTAATAGGAGAAAACGACACAATATTTGTTTTAAAATATAGGTAAATAAAATAATTTTGCCTATTATATTTTTGTATATATAATAAATTTTATAAATGATATATCTGATCGTAATATATTGGTCGTTAGGTAGTGAAATTTTTAAATATTGGCTGGAAATAAGATCTAAAATAAAATAAATGAAAATTGAATATTCAGAACTTAAGTTTCAGGGTTTTGAAAATTTCTTTCGAATGATTTTGGAATATAATAATAATAATATTATTAGAAGTATTTTCTGATATAAATATTTTAATATGATTTGGAAGAATTGTTTCGAAGAAATTTTGGAAAGAAATAATTTTTGTACTCTGCTCTCTCGTTGGAAAATAATTTCGGTGATGAGTGCACGCATCATCGACATTTATTATCGAGTTTCGAAGTAGGAAGGCCATTGTAGTAATTGTACTGCAGATTTATTGTGATAAACAAATATAAATTTCAAATTGCTTTAAATATAATTGGATATATAAGTTGTAAATATATATATATTTATCTATTATTTTTAAAATGATTTAAATGGAACCCGACATTTAATTTTTAAATTTCTGTAAATTAGAGATTTCGGTTATTTTAATGGAATAAAATTTTAACTATTTAATAATTGGAACTCTAAAATGAAAATGAGAAATTGATTGCTAAGGTTATAAACGAAGCATATGAGAAATTTGAAATTGGTAACCTGTAAATAAATAGAATATGAAAAAAATAAGAAATGTTAATTATTGAACATTAAATTAATTAAAAGAAATAAGATAAACTTGTGAAACTTTTCAGTTACATTCTTAAAGCATATATATAACTTACCCAATATTAAAAGTTGTAATTGTTTAATAAGAAAATGTAATGGAAATTTTACAAGTAAAACTTAAGGTAAGAAAGTGTTCGATGAATTACTTTTATGAATAAGAACCTTGACATTGTGGTTGTTATAAACTTGAGTTATAATTTAAATGCTACTAATTTAATGTAATAGAAATGTAAGTAATATAAATATATGATAATAAACTTAAGTTAATGGTTGAAGCTATTTATAAATGAAATAAGTAGAAAAGATAAATACAGTAAATAGATAATTATAAACTTAAGTTAATAAATTGATATGACATGTTATTGAATTGAACATGAATACTATAAATAAATAAATGAAATGAAATCGACTTTATATGGATAAATGGAAACGAATTGCAAGTAATAAATGAAAATAAATAGAAATAAGTACTGAATGAATGAAGGTAAGTTTATTTATAAAGAAACCTGTATAGTACTTTAAGAATTTATTTGCATACGATTAAGTAATTATACATAAGTAACATATGCAATGAAATAAATGAAAGTGAACGAATGAAATAGCCATTGTATAAATGAAACTAAAGTAAGGTAAACGATATGAAATGGAATTGATAGGAATAAATTTAAATAGTGCTTGGCTTTGATTGTTTGTTTTTAGCTTATGGAAGTGTTTGGGAGACAATACTTTTGATTGCTAGGATGTATGAATAATCTATTGAGTTTTATCTAAGACTGTTGAGTAAATGATATACATCGTAGTTATTTGTCATTCTATGTGATTAAAAGTGGCTAAGCCCGAAAAAACTATTTGTTTTGGCTTGTATGGATGGATAATTAATTTTATTGATTTTATATGATGGTTGTATGGTGTGTTGCATGTGATTGTTGTTTTATATTGATTTGTTTGTTAGTGGTTGAAACAATTTTAAGTATTTCATTTTATATAATTACTAACTCTATTGGGATTATATAAGTGAAATACAGGTCATGGAATCAATCGCTACAACTTTTGGTTTCGTAAAATAAGCATTAATTGCACGACAAATAGGTACGTTCTCGGATTACGGTTTTATAGCGTTATTATGCTGTTTTTCCATTGTTGGGATATATTATTTTAAGATAATAGTTCTCCCGAGCCTCTCCTTACAAAGGAGACTCTGCCGAAAATTTTCAAAAATTTTGGACATAGAAAATTTTATGAAAGTGTTTTCCTAACTTTTGTTAATTTAAAAATAAAAGATTTAATTGTTTATAAATACTATATATTTTATTTAAATTATTTTATTATTTAATTCATTTATTTAATATTTTGAATAAGATATATGAATTCCTTAATTCCTTCTTTTCCGTTCTTTTCCTTTTCGGAGGCGAAAAATTTTGAGTGGGGAAGAGTGTAACGACCCGTAAATTTTCGATAGTTAAATTTGTTAATTTAATGAATCTTATTATTTAATATGGGTATAAATACAAAGTTGTAGTGCAATAATGTAATAACTACTAAAATGAAATGTAACAATGGTAGTCAGAGCTAATTATTGATAGATTGAATGAAATTACAATAAATGAAATAGTGTAAATGTTCTGTAAGTAATTGTAATTTTGGTTTGGAAATGATAAACTTATAAGAATGTGACTGAGATTTAATGGCAACAATTATTATAAGTTACATATATATATTTAATCCGTTAAATTGAATTGGAATTAATCGCAATAAATGTAATTAAATATTATTTTAAGGTAAATTAAGTTCATATTTGAAAACAATATTAATCCTATTCATATTATAATAATTAGTTGAATTAAAAGATTGGGAATAAACATTTATCATTTTTTTTTTGGAATTTAAATTATAGTAATTGGATTAATCAATTAAATGAAATTTAATATTTTAAAAAATTACGTAAATAGAAATTAAGGTCAAATTGGGAAATATTAATGGATCCAAATATAAACCAACATTAGTAATATCCTTATTGTTATAAAAGACTTGAATAACAAGGTTTAAGAACTTAATAAATGGATTTTGGAATTTTAATTTATAATTTCTGAATTTAATGAAATTGAAAAAAATACCACTGAGATTGATGAGTTAATCAACTTTAAATTTACATCTAAATTTGTTTAAGTTATTGTAAATGATTAAGAAATCTAAAATGATAGAAATTGTTGTTTTGTAACTTTGAATTGAAAATTTGATTCAATTAATTTAATATTAATTTATTTAATTAATTGAAATAATATCCATTTTGGCCACTGAATCGGATTTTGATGAAACCAGTTCCATCGGATGTGATGAAATATTATAGGATCTTAAGTTTCGTAAAGATCGGAGTTGTCGTTTGATCGTATGGACTAGAAACGCCTAAAAATCAATTTAATTGAAATCAATTGAAATCAATTTGAAATAACTTGATTTTAGCATAACTTCTTCATACGATGGAATTTGGACTTGAAACATGTTCCATTGCATTTAAAATATTTAAAAAACATCTATTTTGATATATGGTTTGACCCATTTCGTTTCGGAGTCGAAACGGGCTTTTCGAGCCGCCTATCGTTCAACTTTCAAATCGAGTCAATCCATTTGTTCCTATTTCTAATCTGCCTATATATATGTCATTATAAACCCTAGTCATTACTTATTCCTTCAGTTCCATACGTACAATTCCATTTGCTCCACCTCATTCCAATGGTAGACAAAACCTAGTCCCAATTGCAATTCCAAATCAAAATCAAATCAAAAATTCAAATTCCTCCATACATATCGAATTATATGTCATTTTAAAGCTCTCGACGAGCGCATCTCAGATCTATAATTTATTTTCCAATTCGAATCACTGGTTGTTCAGAAATTGATGGTTTCTTCGCGGTCATTCATTGATCATCGATCAACTTTGTTATCCCGCTTTTTGGCAAAGCCGTGATACCAAAAGATCGGTCAAAAACAAAAAACAGTTCGTCTCAAAGATTGGTTGTACTTCACTTCGCTATGGATATCGATGAATTTTGTCCGAGCCCGGATCAGGCTACAACTGATAGGACATAGCAGGCAAAGTCATGGGAGCCAGCATTCGAAATTTCAAGTCAATCTGAGTTCGTATGCTCAAGATATGATGGATTCAGTTTGAGAGAGATAGCCCTTGTTCGGTTCGAATCCATAGGATACCCCATAGTTCGAATCCATGGCCAAAAGTCATGCTCGCATCCATCGGTTCGACTCCATCCACTTCGAACCCATCATGCTTGGAAGTCCTTCGAACCCATCAGGTGGCCAAGCTTCGTACCCATCCACATGTCTTAACTCGACTCCATATAGTTCGCATCCATCAACACCTCGCTCCATTCAAACCCACCAAGTTCGAACCCATCAAGAGTTGGTCGCTTCGAACCGATCCTGTTCGTATCGATCGAGTTCGAACCCATTGGGGTACCTTACTTCGAATCAATCGGTCTCGTGCCTATGCACTGCTTCGCATCCATCCTCTTCGCATCCATCAGATTCGAATCCATGAACAATCACTCGTTCGTATCCACCGAGTCAACTAGCTTGGATGATGTGTCATTCAACGATGCAAAGGAGGCGGAGATCATGGATGCGAAGCGGTCAACTCGGAGAAAAAATAGGATCGATGCGAGGAGTGCGCGCCGCGTCACCAAAGAACCACGTGACCGATCGAGTCGAAGGCAATGGATTCGAACCAATGGATTCGAACCAAGCAGCCTCACGAAAAACCACAACTTGAATCGATGATATCTCCTAAACCATTGATCCAAATGCAACGAAATTTTCACAGTAGCTTCCATACAAGGTAAAGATTGTTCCTGCCAAGTTTCAGCTCGATTGGATCATTTTTTGATGGATTCGAAATCACTTTGAATTGATCTCAGATCGAGATGAAACTTGGTGGGGTCGGTCGTGTGGGCCCACTCACGTGCCGGAAAAAGTCTCCCGAAGTTTGAGCGAGATCTGGGCCTCCTACGCCTATAAATAGCACCCTGAAGCCTTCAGAAAAGGGGATCTTTGGCCATTGAACGTCCAGACTCTACGGGATTCAATTCTACTCTTCATTATCGTTGTTGTATTCAGATTTAAAAGCAATCATCAACTGTAATCCGATGTAATCGATTAATGTCATCAAGTGAATCAATAAAGACATAAGCTTCAGAGTGGACGTAGGCAAGATCGCCGAACCACTATAAATCCTGTGTTTGTGATTGTTATTTGTGAATTATTGTGATTGTTATTGCTTAGATCTGAGTTCTGTGTTAATCATTGCTGATCTGTGTTGGTAAACGGGTGCTTTCACGATATTGGGTGTTTGTGGTCAATTTTGGCGCAAATATTTTGGTGCTTTCACTGAGAATTGGACTCAGGAGAAGTTGAATTTGAAGACTTAGGAATTCAGATCTAAGAACTATGACGAGACAAACGAGTAAGAAACAAAGGCCAGAGAGAAGTGAACATCAAGGAAGTCAAGAGGCTTCCTCGGGAGAGAATCAAGCGTCGATCTTCATCACTAGGGACGAGATGGAGACAATGATGAAGAAGCAAGAGGAGTTGATCCAGAGTTTATTTCAACAAATAGGACAACTTGGAGCACAGAACAGAGAAGCCAATGGAGTTCAGAACGGAGCAGGACCATCCGGCATAGCACCTGGATTAGGAGGCACACACTTAGAGCATGTAGATCCAATCCCGGAGGGAGAGAGAAGAGTATCTGCGCAACCTGGAGACAGCAGAGGAATGAACGCTCAGTCAAGGGGGCAGATTCCAGAATTCCCTCATGAACTCGGGGGCAGGTTGAAAGCAATGAACAAGGATTGCATCTTGGAGACGAAGATAAATTGGCACAAATGGTTAGGCGAGCCATGAGAGGCGGATTAACAAACAAAGATCTTGAAGACGTAAACAGGAGTCCCTTTTCTCCTGCAATTAGGATGGCTAGGAACCCACCAGAGTTTAAGTTGCCATCAATAGAGATGTATGATGGGAGGACGGATCCCGCGGTCCATTTGACGAGGTACATGAGGCGTATGGAGGTGCTGGGGGCATCACAAGAGGTTATGGCCCAGTGCTTTCCATTATATCTGACAGATATCGCAACATTATGGTTTAGGCAACTAGAGAACGGCTCCATAAGAACATGGGCAGACTTGACTGAAAGATTCATAATACAATTTAGGGTTCACATTGCAAGATCCAAGAACGTAATGAGTTTAGCAATTTTGAAGCAGAAGGCTGGAGAGACTTTAAGGAGTTTTCTGACGCGATTCAATGCGGTAGCAGCATCGGTGGATCGGCCAGATCCATCCATGGTTATGATGGCAGCCGTTTTTGGAATAGCTGATGGCACGGATTTCAAAAATTCATTGACGAAAGATCCACCTATGGATCTAGGAGAATTCTATCATGAGGCGGAAAAGTTCTTGCGATTGGAAGACGCGAGTGCAGAAAGAGAAGAAGGAGATGAGCTCAATGTTTACACGGTCAAAGATGGAAATCCTCCTGAGAAAGGTACAGAAACTAGCAAGGGGAAGCGAAAGGATGAGAGCGGCTATAACAGGTCGATGCGACCATGAAAGGAACCAAGATTTACCACATACTCAGAGCTGAACGAGAATTTAGAGCGAATCTATCAGGATACCAAAGAACAGGTCCCGTATCGCAGACCAATGCGAAGGGACCCAACTTCCGACGAAAGGAAATCAGATAAGTATTGCATATTTCATGAACTGAATGGTCATAACACTAATGATTGCAGGCATCTGAAGGACGAGGTGGAAGGGCATATCAGGAACGGTATGCTCCTTCAGTATGTGAGGAAACGGACTCCAGTAGTGGAGCCAAAGCGCCCACCGTCTACCTCAACTAGAGGTGGCCCTGAGTCGGGACAATGTCTGATTATCCATTGATGGACTGAAATAACGATGAACAAGTTGTAAACCTCTCACTAATACGGTTAAATCATTTACACATGTGAGCGATCGTGCACGATCCATAGGCATGCTCTGAATGACTACCAACCGCATCATAGTGAGAGTTTACACTTTGACATCCCTGCTTTGCTTTTTGCTTTGATTTTGATTTGAACATTTAGATTCTGTTTGTATAGACAATTCTGTTGTGAGATTCGTATAACCATTGCTTTGACATTTGCAATTCCATGAAAGAGTTTATTTTCACGCCCGTTGGATCGCGAACGGTCCACGAGCACCTTCTGTATGGCGATGAACCGCCAGAGTCTTTGATTCAGAAACTCCCCCGAACATGAACTCCGGCATCGATAATACTAAGTCCCCCCGGACACACATAATTCGCCTCGAACGACAAACGATCGCGAACAATCACAATTCGCCTCGAACGGCATTCGACCGCGAACGGTCACGATTCACTTATATGGCAGCTGATCGCGAACGATCACAATCCGCCTCGAACGGCACCGACCGCGAACGGTCATGATTCACTCAGTATGAAATCCGACCTCGAACGGTCACCATTCGACTTGAACGACACTTGATCGCGAACGATCACCATTTGCCGCAAACGGCATCAACCGCGAACGGTCCTATTCCATCCTTTGCCGTGAACGGCGCAGACCGCGAACGGTCCCAATTCACCTCAAGTGGCATACGATCCCGAACGATCGTCATTTGAGGACATATGAAACTATCAAGTTCTTTGCAGGTCGTTGATAGGATATGAACATCCAACTCAAGGCATTACAAAACACACCTTCCTACCGCAAGGCATGTTTTGGGGGGCAAATGTTATCCCGCTTTTTTGGCAAAGCAGTGATACCAAAAGATCGGTCAAAAACAAAAGACAGTTCGTCTCAAAGATTGGTTGTACTTCACTTCGCTATGGATATCGATGAATTTTGTCCGAGCCCGGATCAGGCTACAACTGATAGGACACAGCAAGCGAAGTCATGGGAGCCAGCATTCGAAATTTCAAGTCAATCCGAGTTCGTATGCTCAAGATATGATGGATTCAGTTTGAGAGAGATAGCCCTTGTTCGGGTTCGAATCCATAGGATACCCCATAGTTCGAATCCATGGCCAGAAGTCATGCTCGCATCCATCGGTTCGACTCCATCCACTTCGAACCCATCATGCTTGGAAGTCCTTCGAACCCTTCACGTGGCCAAGCTTCGTACCCATCCACATGTCTCAACTCGACTCCATATAGTTCGCATCCATCAACACCTTGCTCCATTCAAACCCACCAGGTTCGAACCCATCAAGAGTTGGTCACTTCGAACCGATCCTGTTCGTATCGATCGAGTTCGAACCCATTGGGGTACCTTACTTCGAATCGATCGGTCTCGTGCCTATGCACTGCTTCGCATCCATCCTCTTCGCATCCATCAGATTTGAATCCATGAACAATCACTCGTTCGTATCCACCGAGTCAACTAGCTTGGATGACGTGTCATTCAACGATGCAAACAAGGCAGAGATCATGGATGCGAAGCGGTCAACTCGGAGAAAAAATAGGATCGATGTGAGGAGTGCGCGCCGCGTCATCAAAGAACCACGTGACCGATCGAGTCGAAGGCAATGGATTCGAACCAATGGATTCGAACCAAGCAGCCTCACGAAAAACCACAACTTGAATCGATCATATCTCCTAAACCACTGATCCAAATGCAACGAAATTTTCACAGTAGCTTCCATACAAGGTAAAGATTGTTCCTGCCAAGTTTCAGCTCGATTGGATCATTTTTTGATGGATTTGAAATCACTTCAAATCGATCTCAGATCGAGATGAAACTTGGTGGGGTCAGTCGCGTGGGCCCACTCACGTGCCGGAAAAGGTCTCCCGAAGTTTGAGCGAGATCTGGGCCCCCTACGCCTATAAATAGCACCTTGAAGCCTTCAGAAAAGGGGATCTTTGGCCATTGAACGTCCAGACTCTGCGGGATTCAATTCTACTCTTCATTATTGCTGTTGTATTCAGATTTAAAAGCAATCATCAACTGTAATCCGCTGTAATCGATTAATATCATCAAGTGAATCAATAAAGACATAAGCTTCAGAGTGGACGTAGGCAAGATCGCTGAACCACTATAAATCCTGTGTTTGTGATTGTTATTTGTGAATTATTGTGATTGTTATTGCTTAGATCTGAGTTCTGTGTTAATCATTGCTGATCTGTGTTGGTAAACGGGTGCTTTCACGATATTGGGTGTTTGTGGTCAATTTTGGCGCAAACAAACTTTGCCTGCGACAAATCGAAGTTGCTGGGTTATGAAGATTCACGAGAGGAGTTCGACGATGCAATTTATTGGGTGGTTCAACAGTTGGATTTAGGCAGAAAATTCAATTAGGGTTTGTAAAAGTGGCGGCAGTAGCTATGGATTTTGGGGATCGGAGGCAACACGCGACATCGTCGCGAGGGTCGAAGGTCTGAGGGAGTTTGTCGTTTCGCCTGGGGACGTGTGCAGGCCTGGCCAATCATCACGAGCTGTGGCTTCAAACTGGGATGCAATGGTACTGTTGGGTTTAGGATTCCTGTAGCGTGTCGTCCGGGAGAAGATCGCGTGTGACGTGGCCGAGCATAATAGGTAGTTTTTTTTAATTTAAATTCCTATTTCAAATGTACTAATACGCATAACTTTAGCATACAATGTCCAATTTACACGTAGTTTCTTTTGTTAGGATCGTTTTCAAATTCCTGACATTTTGGCACAAGTTTGGATGAATTCTGAGACTGTTCAAATTTTGGGCTTAATTTGAATTTAAATTCGATTCAAATTCAAAGGTAAGTGTTTTAACCCACTCACAACTTTTAAAATTTCTTATGTTTGTTAAATTTAATTCATCATATGATTAGGAATTTATTTACGATTGTTTGGTATATTTTTAATCATCATCTCAATTAAATTGAATTTATTTGGATTAAATTGTTATAAAATCTATTATTGCATATAAACTGCCTGTTAGATGCCTGTTGTTTATTATCAGTTCCTATATTGATATATGGACTATTTTGGATGATGATTTTGATGGATGTTGATTATTGATATTGGTTGAATGGATGTTTAGTTTATATCGTTATAAAATGCATGTTCATTATGGATAATTATTCATTTGTGTGACGACCAGGCTTTCAACGACCAGAAAGTCGCATCATCTTTAAGAAAGAAAGGGATAGAAAAGAGAAAAGAAAGAAGAGAAAGAAGAAACAACATCAGAATCTCAACAGTGGAACGAATAAATTATATTAATAACATAAGTATTACATAGTATACAACATCTACCAGAGTTACACAGCATATACATCACATACTAGACAGTTATAAACACATGCCTAGTATTTACAACTCAATACAATACAAAGAAACCACTCAGAGATACCAACACAGCGAAACACTATATATAACTATAACGCAGAAGCCTCCTGCTCCATTGCTCCTCCATAATTCGTCAAAGCTAACCTGAATCCCTTGGCTACTCGTAAAAATTTGAGTACCCAAGAGTTTAAGAAAAACAGAAATAAACTCTGGGTCAGACATGGGTCTGGTGTGAGTAACAGGTTAAGGTTGCTTAACTTTTGAAAAACCTTTGAAAAGAAAGGTATCACGTAAGACTTCCCACACATAAACATGGAAAAGTTTTTACCTTACGCTAACCAAAACATTTGATAGGAAATCCAATGATATTATAATAGGTCTAGGCTTTTCAAGTAAATAGAAAATAGCCGAAATTGTTACATTTATTAAATTCCAGCTACTAGCCACAAAAGTGGGTAATACAATCAAAACCATTGGCACTTATTGGATATTGGATTCCATACAATGGCAGGGCTACCGAGGTACCGCCCGTCATAGTACGGGGCCTAAATCACCGTACCGAGGATTACTCCCAATCCCCTGCAACACAAAGCCGGAACCATTCCTTACTGAACAGTTCTGAACAAGACTACCCCACAGTTGTGATCAGCAACCGCACCACACAACCGAAATAAAGGGACATCTAGACGGGTAAATCTCGTCCTACTTAGGCATGACCCACTTATCCTTGCTGCACCTCCCATGTTTTAGCCATTCCCGGTTGATGAGGCTTGAGGCTACGATTACCTTTATAGAACACATCACTTAGAATGCTCATCGTCCACCTGACGATGTTCTAAAAACATTCAATCCATACAAGTTCGTTCCGGTTCGAACGAAACCGAAGGCATTATCTCATTACACTCATTTTGGAATCACCCTTAGAGTTAACGACGATAACCCTTGCACTCTGAATCTTCGTCTTCACTTCAGATTCATGATCTATCGTTAATTTGGATCGATGTGGTGTTTGGTTATCCAAATCTGGAAACCCGATGCCGGTCTCATCGAATCCAAAACGTATCTTTTAAGGCCAAGTTGTTTAAGAGTTTAAAACAATTTCAATTCATTATCTATATACACACAGATAGATAATTCACAACATCACAATAAATAATCAACAATATCATCATAAACAGATAATCTGTATCATCATTATAAACAGATAATCCATATTATCATCCCAATGCAACCAAAGCATCCATATCACACAGCATTACTCATCTCATAGCTGAGATTACAAACCATTCAAGGCAACCAATATCATCCATTCATACTTAAGCAATGATTTAATGATCACACCATCTATAATTAATTTAAAGTGAATTAAATTAATTACTTTATCTCTAATTAATTTAAAATGAATTAAATTAGTTACTTCATCTCTAATTAATTTAAAATAAATTAAATTAATTACTTCATCATTATAATCCTACTTAACTTAACCATTAATTAATTACAAATCAATTAATCAATCACCATCTCATTATTCATTTCAATTAATCATTCCTGATTAACAATTTTCTAATTACAATAAGTAATTAGCCTTTAAATTAATTACACAAGTTAATTATACTTAACCCTTTACAATAATTAACTTTTAATTACTTAATCAATTAATTAACTAAAATTAATTACATTATTCCTTTATTAACTAATTACTTCATTTATTAATTATTCCTTAATTAATCAATTCTAAATTTACATCATTAATTTTATTAATTAATGATTTCTAAATTACATTTTTAATTAATCTCTCTATTTAAATTAATTACATTAAGTAGTTAATCTTTAATTAAACCATACATATTAATCTCCCTTGATTAATAACATCCAGTAATTAACTACCCTTAATTACTTCATTAAATAAATTACTCCTTAACTTATTCTCTAATTAATCCCTTGATTAATCTCATTCAGTAATTAACTACCCTTAATAACTTCATTTCATAAATTAATTTCCCTTAATTAATTATCTCAATTAATCCCTTGATTAATTACAAAGTAATTTAATCCAAATCACTTCCATTATTAAAACATCTTTAATTACATCCAGTAATTATCAATTAATTACTTCCCTAAGTAATTACAATTCCATTAATTATCTTAAGTAATTATTTATCAAATCATTAAGTGTTTAAATTAATTAAACTTAATTAATTAACTTAAACTAATCACATTAACTCAATTAGTTACATTAAGTAATTAATTCATTAATTACTTCTATTAAGTAATTAAACTTTAACAATTTCACAAATGAGTATTATTAATTAATTAATCTAATTAATTATTAAAATTAATCACATTAATTAATTGTTAAATAATCTTAAGTTAATGACCTTCATTAACAATTCTTTAATTTCTTCCTTAAGAAATTAACTTAGATTAATCATTATAAATTAGTTAATATTTAATTACCAATTAAAAATCTCTAATTATTTAATTAATTAAGTGTTAACTGCAACTTAATTAATCCTTAATTACTTATTAATTAATCTTTAATCATTAATTAAAATCAAATTAATAATCCTTAATTATAAATTTATTAACCCTAATTAATTAATCTTAAGTCTTAATTAATCAATTTAAAAACTCTTAATTACTTAATTAATCATCCATATCATTAAATAATTAATTATCCATTTTAATTAACTTAATAATTTAATGAATTACAAATCATTAACTTCTAATTTAATTTAAGAAAAACATTTCTTACTTAATCAAAGTATTTAAAAACAATTTGTTTTCAAATTTACTTTAAATTTCATTTTAAACTTCATTTTAAATTTAAGATTTTAAAATGAATACAAATTTATCTAAACAAAGTTTAAAAACAATTCAAAACCTTTTTATCTCACAAGTTAAAGAAATATCCACTTTATAAAGAAGTTTTAAAAGAATTTAAAACCCAATTCATTTTTAAATTCAAATCAATTTAAAAATACACTTCAACTAACAAAATTGTTTAAATCATTTTAAATTTAAAATTTTCCATTTATTTCAAACTGGAATACATATTAAATTTGATTCCAGATTACTTAGATTCAAAACTTACTTACATTTTAAACTTCATTTTAAATTTCAAATCATTTAACCATTTTTTTGTAAATTAGTTAAACAATTTAAATTTAAAACTTTATTTTATTTTAAAGACTGAAATTCAAACCCAAATTCCAGATTTTACAACTTATATTTAAACTTATTTAAAATTTCTATTTTACAATTTAAACTTTCAGTTTAAATTCAAAACCAAATATACTTTTACACTTAAAAGTTGTTAAAACCAAATTTAAATTTCAAAATTTAAATCATTTTAAAATAGGATTCAAACTACTTGAATTCAGACTCAAACTTAGGTTTAAAACTTAATTTAAAGTTTTGATTTACAAATTTAAACTTTATTTTTAAAATTTAAAAACAGAACAGGTTTAGTTGATAAAAACCTATAACCAAAATTTAACCCGAGCCACACACTAATTTGCTTCGAGCAAAACCCCACAGCGCTTCGAGTCAAACACTCAAATCACCCGAGAATCACTCGAGTACGCTACACCTGCTTCAATCCCAAACTCCATCAATTAACATCATCAGAACAAAGTGCACCGTGCACATGCACGGTGACTTTGATCGCCTTCGATCAACATCTACTATCATCTCACAACGGCAAGCAACTCCTCATCTTACCTCGATCATTAGATCGCTCAAAATCAACTCGAATTTGAATTCGAGTTCAAAAACCAAAACCTGAAACAAGCAGTAACTACTTCATCCAAAACCTGTCAACGCCTCGCCTTTGAAGCTCCAACCACCGTTGCCTCTGAAACTCCAATGAAGTCCTCGTCAACCCACCAACTTCCATTTCCCAAAATATTGTTGAACTCGATCAACTACAAATGCTGAGGTGATCTATTCTTCCTAACCAGTAAAACTAGGGTTCCAAACTTCAAATCACTACCACCACCTCCAAAATGAAATGCTCCATAATAAGGTAATTTTCCTCTCATCCCTGATCACTCCTCCACCTCCAGGAGCAAACTCAACACCTCCAATCATTTGTGGCAACAAAGATGCCACAAAATACAAAATACGGTCAATATAGAACTGCTCTCTGATTTTAACACTAAAAATTGTAATCTTGCTTTTAAAAATCATGATTTTGTATGATGATTTGATTTATAACCCTGAAACATCGAATCAATGTATTTGAATTTTCACTTATTTTCAAACTTGCTTGGTTATTTTAAATTTCCAGAGACAATTCACTATTATTTAACTTAAGTAAAACTTTAATCTAAAGTTTGTGATGGAACAAACAAGTATGCTTTGAATCTTAAGTTTTAACAGAGTCAAAATCAGGAGGTTTTGAATTTAAATTAAACCAAGAAACTAAAAACTGGAAGCAGAGAGGACTTACAGATATCACAAGCATGTATGCAACATACATAAGAAATTCAACGATATACATACACAAACATATTTATTTCAAACAACTAGCATGCAACCAAATCACTCAATTGTTTAAGCTTTTAAAGAAATGTTACTCACCTGAAAACAGCAGACAGAGCACCATTGTTTGATTTGAAAACAGCTTTTGTTTTTATTTTAAAATTTGAGTTGCTATGATGCTTTGAAACTTTAAGCTTGAATGTTGCTCTAAAATGATTTTGATCCTTGATTTACAAACTTACATGCATGCTTCAGCTTATAAGAAAATGCAGGCTTTTGTTTGGAAATGTGCAGGTTAGCTTCAGATTGTTGCATGTGCTTCCAGATTGAATAAAATGCAGACTTGCATGCTTGAAAATGTTACAGGGATTTTTTGCTATGCATTTTTGAAGATGAGTTACAGGAGTTTGATTTCAATTTGAAAATGGTTCCAAGGATTTCAGATGGATTTCTGGGTTTGAGGAGTTATTTACAGATTGATGAAAAGCTCTTGCAAACTTGGTTACGGAGATTTGCTTTAAACTTGAAAGTATATTACAGGGAAGTGATTTACAGGGTTTACATTTTGATTTGAAAATGAACTATGGGTTTTGAAAATGATTACTGATTTTGGAAAGTTTGAAGAGTTGTTCTCAGATTTGCTTTGGCTTTAAGATTTTGGGAAGAAAAAGAAATGAGGGAAGTAGATATGTTTATATATAGGCTGAAATGTTTATAAATAAAAATAAAAGAAAAATTTTATTTAATTTTGACACTTGTCCTATATAACAACATTTGTCATTTTAGTATGCTTATAAATTCACACATGTCTTTTAAGGTTAATTAGTTATAATTAAATGTTAATTAGTATTTAGTTAATATGTTAACCTAGGTTATGCTTAATTAATTTGTTATATGTAATTAAAGTTTAGTATAAGAATATGCTTAAGTAATTAGTATATAAAGATATATATATATATATATATAAATTTAAAAGGAATAAACAACTATTTATACAAATAAAAGTTATATAAATATTATAAAATCCAAGACAATTTAAAATATTTATACTTCATATATTAATTTGTATTTTAAATTTATATATACTATTTAAATCATATTTATCAAGCTATATTTAAAAAGAAATGAAACAAAACGTATTGTTAATTTTATTTAAATTTAAACTTACGCTAAAATCAATTTAAACAATTTAAACTTAACAAACTAAACCATATAATTATTTATTAAATAACTTTAAAAAGCTTAATATTAAATAAATCAAATTTCCAAATTATCAAAATGTATATTAGAATTTAAAAACTATATTTTATTTGTTTATTAAACTTCAAATCAAAACTTATCTATTTACAATATAAATAAATATATATATATATGTACATTATAAATAGAAAGCATTTTACTAGCTTTTAAAAGATAAAATTCACCAATTAAATATCTATTTAATTGGATTATTAAATCAAGTAAATTTTATTAACAAAATTTATCAAATCAATTTAACTTTTAAATATAGATTATTAAATTTATTGCCAAAAATTCCGGGATATCACAATTTGGGATTGCGGTTAGAAATGATTACAACCGTAAAATATTAAATTGCGGATTGAAATGATAAATATCTGTATCACTTAACCATAGGATAGAAAATTATATACAAACACCTTGGTCTATATATAAAAATAATTTGAAATGATTTCTATGGTTTTATAAAGAAATATATGGTTTTATATAAATATTGATCTTAGATTTTATCTAAATGATATTTTATTCTTGATTTTAAGCAATGTATAAATTTGTTTTAATACAGAATAAGTTGATAATAAAGTTTGATTTTATTGAAGACAATATGGTTAAGTATCTAAATTATATTTTTATATAGAGTTTATAATGATTTAAATAAATTTAGGTTGGAAGATAAATTTGAAATTTATTTGAAATTGAATTTATTTAAGAATTATGGTATTATATATGTTGATGGTATTATATATGGTTTAACTAATGAAAAATTATATCAGGAATTTTCAACTATCATGACAAATGAAATTGAAATGTCATATATGGAAGAACTATCATATTTTCTTGAACTACAAATCAAACAATTGCAAAATCGCATTTTTATTAATCAAGAAAAGTATGGTAATAATCTAATTAAACATTTCAGTATGGAAAACACTTCTGCCAAGCCAACTCCTATGAGTAAACTATACATCTCGACAGAGATGAAGATGGTAAGAGTGTCGACCAGAAACTATATCGTCGCATGATTGGATCATTACTTTACTTAACTACTAGTCGACCTAATATTATGGTGAGTGTTTGTTTATATGCTCGATTTTGAGCAAATCCTAAAGAATCGCATATGCGAGCAATAAAACGTATAATTCATTATCTTAGCAAGACCAACGATTTAGGACAATTTTATCCAAAAGAATGTCCTTTTGAATTAGTATCCTATAATGACGTTGATTTTGGAGGAAGCCGGACAGATAGAAAAAGTACAAGTGGAACTTGTCATTTCATCGGACGATCCTTAGTATCTTGGTTTAGCAAGAAACAAAACTGCGTTTCACTATCGAGATGTGAAGCAGAATATATATCTACAGCTTTAGCATATGGTCAAGTAATCTACATGCAACAAACACTCAAGATTTTGATCTAAAATTAAATAAATCTATAATATATTGTGATAACATCAGTGCAATAAATTTATCTAAAAATCTTATCAATCAATCACGAACTAAACATATTGACATCCGTCATCATATTCTTCACGATAATATTGAGAAGGATATAGTAAATTTAGAATTTATAAATTTTGAAAATCAGTTAGCTAATATTTTCATTAAACCACTCAATGAAAATTGTTTCATAAAGCTGAGAAGAGAACTAGGTAATAATTTCTTTAAAAGAATTATAATATTTAAATTTCTATAATAAATTAAAAATTAAAAAAAAATGCTGCTGCTAGGACTCAACACCTCTAGCTTGGAAATTCTATGTCCCTACCATTTCACTATTTGTTGTTTCACAACTGATTTTATAATACATTTTCTTTACTTATTTTCGCTCTTCTCATGGATAATTCTCAATCATAAAAAATTTCTAATTATTTTCCTCCTCTAATTATCTTCTGGTCATCCTTTAATCCATCTATCTATTACTATTTTTTTCTTATATATACTTGAAATATATCTGTTTATCTCTCCATCTCATTTGCTTTAATCATATATTATTTCCTTCTTACAACAATGTCCTCCCAAAAAAACTCTCCTCATGCCTCTGCATATTCCTCTATTGACATCTTCACACCTTCATCCGCATCTTCTAGTTTACCTACACCTACTCCATGTCATGAACTGGCCAGGCCATCCAATTATCATACTGGTTATACTCCAGAAAAAAGAAGGCATGTCGTTTCTTATTCTTTGGTTCTCCATTAACAAATAAAAGATTGATGATTTACATCATTATAAAAGGGACTCAATAGCAATTCAACGTGAAATGTACCATGAACAAAAGATAAATTCAAAACGACTTTGCTTTCTGGAGCAACTTGGCTGAATTTACGGCTCGTCTTTATCCAATGTTCATCAACCCACAATGTCTTCTTATCATCAGTCACCTCAACCGCCTCCTATGTCTCCAAATTTATGGGAATGTGGAAATCACTGGTCTCCTTTATAGCCATATAAAGAAAAGACTAAAGTTGAACCATAAAATTGCAAGACTCCACATTCCTCCACCTCTTCTTCCTCTAATTAAGCTTTATTTTTTATTATTTCAATTTATTTTGTATGCTTCATTGACTAATATATTGAATATATTTTAATTTTTTGTTAACGCATTTAAAAAGACTGATAATGCTGAAAAACAGCATTCGGTCGATTGAACGAATTGGGTCATTCGACTGAATCTGGAAACAGAAAGTTTCAGGAAATAACTTCAATCAACTGACCTAATTCGACCAGTCGACTGAATAGGCTGCCTGGGTACATTTATCACTGTTTCACCTACCTTTTTACCCTTTTAACCTACCTTCTCTTTTTTACACTTCACTTTTACTTTCCCTCATCAGAATTTCAAAACCCTAGTTCTCAAAAATTTCAAATATCTTTACTCAATTTACTTTTAAATGGCTCCAAGACAACCTAAACGATCTAGAAAAGCCTTATCTTCTTCCTCTGAACCTATTGATACCCAAATAGCTCAATGGCTTTACGATTCCACTGCTATCCAAAGATGGAACAAAATGAAGGAAGCTCGTTTCCTAGAAGGATCTTTTGTTGTCTTTCCAGCTTTGCTGCATATAGAGTTCAAAAGCTTGCAAGAAGAAATCGTCTAGAATCTCTTCTTGACCATAATCAAAATAATCTCAAAGTTAATCATACAATGTTAAAACTCTTTAATGCAAATTTTAATTTGGGTATTCAAAATCCAAGAAATCATGACAATTGTGTATGGAGTTTAGTTTGTGGTCAACAAGTATTGTTGTCATTAGATAGAATTGGACACATTCTTCAAACGCCAACAAACGGTATTCCGATAGAAGATTTAAATATTCCTATAGTCGAACGAGATGAAGTAAGTCATAGGTTTTTGGAAGATGACAAGACTAAATTGAAATCTATCGCTTTACGCCCTATAGCTCGAATTATGCATCGAGCCTTAGTGCGTACAATTCTTCCTCATACTGGTTCTTATGAGCTTGTATATCTGAAGAATTATAGGGATTTATATGCTATTTGGGGAGATGTTCAAATCAATTGGCCTAAGCTTATTCTTGATGAATTTTTATGTTCAACCAAAGTCGAATGAACATCATCTATTATGGCGAGTATATTATGCGGCTACTTATGAACCTACAAGTTTATATTCAAAAATCGAAAACCTAGACTACTAAAACTTTAAATAGCCACACAATAGTCTAATGAAATTGCCTCCTAGACCACTCACTATCATGTCTTTTCAAGATTGGCAATCAAGACTTCGTCAACAAGCTACTACCCCACAACAACAAAGAGATGACATTCGTACCACAACCCCATCCCAAAGTACTCAAGAATCCATTGATCTAATTGCTCGTAATCAAGTCATTTTGGATTCTCACATCAAAAATCTTGAAAAAAAGTTCGACAAGAAGTTCGACAAGATAAAAAGCTTTTTAGAGATTTTATGGGATGCAATCTCTTGTTCTTCCTCCACAACTATGTACACTTCACATCGTGATCCGGACAAACGTCCAGCACCTTGTTTCATCTGGTCTACATCCGAAGAACATACAAGTTCTGACACTAGTGGAAATGGGGGTGGCTAACAATTTGCGGAAAGTTCTTCAAGAGGCAAAGGACCAATGCAAGCGGAAGAAGAAACAGAGTTTGTCTCTGATGAGTGATATTGACATTTCTAGGTGGTAGTAAGTTATTTTTTTTAAATTCACAAACATTCTACTACTGTTTATTTTCTATGAGCTTGTATAAGTAGCTCGAAACAATTCAAAATGATATTTTTTTTGTGATTGTTATGCTATTAGTTCACAATTATGAAATTATAGTTTATTTCGTTTTTTCGATGACAAAAGGAGAGAAATTTTGTATAACTAACCAATTTTTGCAGGATTAGTTTTATCATCGAATATTCAATGGGAGATATATATGTATAACTTTTGTTATATATTTCTTAAAATATAATATCATTTAAAATAGGTTGTCATCAATAAAAAAGGGGGAGTATGTTGAATCATAAGTTTTGATTCATGACAAAAAGATTAAACAATCAGTAATGAGACTATACGATCAAGCGACAAAAAGAGAATGAGATATGCTGTTAAACTATAAAGGAGACGAGACTTCAAATCAAAGTATAGTATGTTTATTCATTGAAGTATTTTTAGTCTTAGATATAGTTTGAAAAATTTTAAATCTATCCTCAAGTAGTTTACTCAAAATTAAAGTTGCTTTAAAATTCAAATTTTTAAAAATAATAATAAGTAAATTGTGCACTAACAGCCAGGTCAGTCGACTGATCGAAAATAGCCAGTCGACTGACCATGCTCAGTACACAGATATGCACTTTTTTTTACTGTCTTTGAATTTTCAATAAACTGATCATTTTTCCCCAGTCGACTGACTGACTCTAACAGTCATTTTTACTGAAGAGACACTTTTATTTACAAAGAGTTACGATTCAAGTTGAAGAGATATGGCTGCATCTTTTGATTGAAACTCTTAATTATTAGTTGTAACTATTTGTTTACTATATAAAAACGTTAGAATCACTTCTCAAATTACCAATTTTTACTTTGATTTCTTGCTATATTCTCTACTATCTATCTCTTCATTCTACAAGCAATCACAATCTATATATTGCTTGAATCTTTGAATTAATTAACATATTCTTCGATTTCTAGCAATATCTTCATTTCTAATCTTCACACACAATATATACTTGAGGAAAAGATTATAGGAAGGGTGTACTATAAAAGACAAATCAGTGTTATCAAGAACACAAAGTGTTAAACAATTTTATTGAAATTGTAGAAGTCCTATTAGTTTGTATCAGGGGAAAAAGTCCTCTTTGACTGTTGAGGCGGAAAAATCCTGTTTGGTTGTTCAGGTGTTGTTTACCTATTCCTCCGGGTTAAGTGAGGGGTTACTGAGTGAAATTCCAGAGGGAAGTCTAGGACTGGACGTAGAACGGGAAGTTCGAACCAGTATAAAAACTCCTGATGTGCTTATTCTTATTTACTTTACTATTATTATTTGTTTCCACATTTAGATTATCATACATTCCATATTACACGATCCTAAGCTACTAACTAGCCACATAGTAGTCACTTTCACAGTGAAGTGCAAGGGCTAATCCTACTAATCTAGAGGGTGATTCCAAAAATGTATGTTGTAGGAATAGTGCCTTCGATTCCGTTCGGACCGGGAACAGATTTCTATGGATGAATGCTATCAGTACATTGTCATTGTAGGACAATGAGCATTCTAAGTGAATATTTCTAAAAAGGTAACGCTTAGCCTTGAGCGTCATCGATAGGAAATGACTGAAAATCAGGGGAGATGCAGCAAGGCTAAGTGGGTAGCACCCAAGTAAGGTAAGGTTACCCCTATCCAGAGTCCTTTTTATTGCTGTGTGGCGGTTGCTGATCCCAAGCGTGGGATAATCTTATTCAGGCTATCCATTTTGAGGGGTAGCCCAATCTTGTGTAGCGGAAGATGATGGAGTGGTCCTCGGTACGCTGTTCTAAACGTGTACTGTGACAGGTGTTACCCAGGTGCCTAGTCATTAGTTGGAATCCATTCTCCAATACGTGCCTTTACGGTTTTGATTGTAGAGTCTAGTATTGCTGGAATTTAATTAATGTAACAATTTCAGCTATTTGAATTAGTATTTGTACTTAGACACTAATATAACATCAGAGGATTTTGATATGAAATGCTTTTATTGTCGTAAGGTAAAAACCCGTCGTATTTATTTGTGGTATGGTCTTATGAGATACCTTTGATTTTCAAAGGATTCTGAACTTTAATAATTAATTTGAGTGTTTCTCATGCTGGTGTAACGGACCGGAATTTCCGATCCCGAAAATCCCAGATAGTTAGGAAAAAGAAGAAAGAGATAGTAGAACAGAAACATCAATATCTCACATTCGCAGCGGATAAAAATATAATATAAAATAATAACAGTTTACCAAACAATTCTGTATCTGTCAAATATGTTTATAATACATCAGAGTTACACATATATACAGACACTGGATATACACGATCATCATGTCTCAGATATACAATAATATAATACAGCGGAGACACTCCATACATTCTCACCATCCAGCTCGCCTCCTGAGCTCCAGAACGTCCTTACCTGAAAATTTGTAATACTCGGTCTGACCCGAGCATTACATCAAAGTAACACTCGGGTCAGGTCGGAAATCAGCGTGAGTAAACCCATCTAACATGGAATACAAAGCATACAACTTATATAAAACCCGAGGTAACTCGTATCAATTTACAAATTCACAATTTGTTATAGACATCACTTATTTCACACATCAATTTTCTAAGTATCAAATTTAGATTAAATAGTCCAATTTACTTAAATCATTTCATTTCGTCACATATCAATCTATAAAAATTCGAAGTGGTTTCGGGTATTTTCTAATACCCGGCCCCGGTCTCTTCAAGTCTCATTCAAGGCATCCAATACCATTCAATCATCCATAAGCAAACTTGATCACTTTCAAATTAATTTAATTAATTCTAATTGAATTACTAACCTCAATCACTTAGATTCCTTCATTTAACATTAATTAATTTCAAATCAATTAATTAATCATCCCTTAATTATCCATCTTAATTAATCACCCTGGATTAATTATCCTTCAATTACATTCAAGTAATTATCGTTAATTAATTACACAAATTAATTATTCTTAACCAAAAACAGTAATTAATCTTTAATTACTTCACAAATTAATTAACTATAATTAATTACATTAATCCTCAATTACTTATATTAATTAATTTCTCATAAATCACTTATTATTGATTAATTAATCTTAATTAATCAACCTTTAATTACATCACTAAGTATATAAATTAATGATTTCTAATTACATTTCAATTTATCCTAATCTAAATTAATTACATTAAGTAATTAATCATTAATTAAACCACAAATATTGATCACTCTTGATTAATTTCAACCAGTAATTAACTATCTATTTATTTACTTTATTAAATAAATTAATTACTCATTTTAAAATAGAAGTTTAAAGGAATTTAAAACCAAATTCATTTTTGAATTCAAATCAATTAAAAATGCACTTTAACATTCAAGTTGTTAAAACAATTTAAATTTAAAAACTTTATTTGTTTAAAAACTAAAATTCACTAACTTGAGTGCCAAATTTAATTTTGATTTAAAACTTGTTTTAAATCTCTACTTTACCATTTAACTTCAGTTTTACTTCTTTTCAATTCATTCTTATTTTGATAACTCAGTGTATCGGAATATATTCAAGCAAACCATAGCATTCAATATTCAAATTATCAACATAATTCATCACAGAATATCAAATATTCATAACTAGAATATTAAACAATCTATATAATTTTGAGGAATCCAGTTGGATCCCTCCAACCTGTTTCCCTGCATCCACAGATGTTGGCACAATACCAATTCCACTTCAAGGTGGAATATCACGGTATATAGGATTAATATAATATCATTCGCTATTATGCGGCGCATAGGGTCTCATCCGCTATATAATGTGGGAAATCAATCACCCAATATATACTATATACTACTACATATAATATAGCACATCAAATCAATTCAATCATTCAACCAATTATTTAAATTTGACCGTTGAAATTTAAATAGGAATCCAGAAGAGTGAGATTAACTCACCTTTCATTATTTTGTTTTCAGTCCACTCCAAACTTGACTTGGCTTCCCGATTATAGACCTTACATAAATATTATACTTTTATTAATTATTCAAACTAATTGAACAATTAAAAAAATCCATTTGAAATTACATATATCTTTGTAAAATAGTTTCTATAGAATTCAAAATCTATATCCGTATATTCGTATAAAATAATTTATATTGCCCTCCTAAATTCTATTTCTATTTCTAAATCTTATATATGTATACATATATATATATATTATTCTGATTTTTGTGAATATACAAAAATCTATATCCATATATTTTTCCAAAAACCTTAACTATATACCCAACTAAATTAAATAGGCATGCCTGTATAAATATTTATATTTATAACTTCCTATTGTATATGTTTGGCTGTATATGTACATTAATAATAATATTTAAACTGGGAAAAATCCATTTGTATTATCTCTTACCGTCACTTTAAAAAACTAGTTTTATCTATATTTTCCTTCTGTTGTGTATAAATTTATATATATGGGTACAGAATTAAACTAAAATAGGTTTATAACTTACTGTAATTATGCTTATCTCGATCTCGACCATAGACCGACCCGCCCTGCTCGATCGCCAGAACCACCCGAGTCATTAGCAAGCCCTCCTCCATTACTCGAGTGCGACAAAGTATCGCGAACCATGCCCTAACTTCCAGATACTCCACTCAACAAGCCGCACCGTCTCGAGCCAGAATAAGACACCCAACACCACTGCGCCGCCCTCTTCGCTAGAGCCTCCTCTTCGATCAAACGATCGATTTGATTTCGATATGAGATACAAGAAGGCTCGATCTAACAGAAGGAAACAATCGAGGCAGCGATTCGAACATGAGTACGATACTTCATGAATCAACATGGAGGAAGGAAACTCGATTCGAATCAAAGGAGGAACGAAGTCGTTTCAGAGGCTCGACATTGATTAAGTTGAAACCTGGGTGTCGCCATTTATTATTATTTTTCTTTGTTCGATTGTTTTTTCATTTAAAAGAATATAAGGATGGACACGGATTTAAATTGAGGGGAGTGGCGTATATGAGAAGGTTTGACTATTGATTATATATTATAATATTAAAAATATCTCGTATATGGCTACATAAAATCCCAAACCCTATCGAGGTATGCCGCCAGGCATTTATAATGTTATACCCCTATTCCGAGCGCAATGGAAAATGTTTCGAGTCCTAATTCGATCATTTGGAGAAGATAGCTTTTTGAACCCAGTTATTATATTGAAATTTCGATTTAATTTCAGCGCGTTTACTAACCATAAGACCACACGATCACTCCAAATACTACGAAAATTAAAATCCGATAATAATACAATATTATGGATCCAATGGAACTAGTTTCGTCGAATTCTGAGACTGTGTCTCGGAAGGCTATTTTTAAATATCGATTTAAACGATAAAATTTCAAAATTGAACAAAACACTTCCAAATTCAATTTTAACACTTTTACTATCTTCAGTTTATCAATATAAATTTTACAAATCCTTAAATTATTTTTAACATGCTTAAAACTCCAGATTCAACATTTGACCCAATTTCCAGTAATTAATTCCAATAATTTGATTGCTAAGTAATAATAATATATGAATTCAAGTTAAAAATTAACTTTTAAATATTTAAAATCAATTAAATATTCCAATTTAAATAGTTCAAAATTCTGGGTCGTCGCATTCCTCCCCCTTAAAAGAATTTTGTCTCCGAAATTGCTAGTTAGGTAGAATGGTCCAATACTCGTTTACTTTTCCCCCCCAAAACCAACAGTTCAACATCCTACCAACTATCTTTTTATAAAAGACCCATTATAATTCTTACTAACTTCCCAAACTCTCCCACAGTTTTCAAACAATACCTTTTTGCTCAATCGTTCAAATTTCAATTTAAAACCAAATTTAGAATTATCAAAATTTTCTCAAAATCTTTTTAACTCTCTAAATCATCGAAAAATTTCGCCAGCGTCTCCTTTGTGCAGCTAGCTCGGTACAACTACAAAATGCCTCTATTGGCTCGCAAATTCCAAAAGAAAACAAAAAGCCAAGTGGCTAGATCAAAAACCCAATCATATAGAAATTTAAACACATACATTTTTGTAGAACAATTCAAATTTATCTTCTGAAATCAAAACCAATTTTCCTTTCCCTTTTTAATACCTGCATATATTACTTAGCAATAATATCCAATCATAGCTTTTAAAATCATTTTATACATTTCCTTACATAAATTTTCAAATTAGTTTTCCCATTTCCATATGAATTAATTTATCTTCAACTCTGAATATTAAATTTTATCTTCCATTTATAACAGATTCATATCATTATTTTAAATTAGTTTCATCCATAAATTTATTTCAATTTGAAATTTGAAATCGTTTTGTCGCTAACAAAAATTTTCCAAAAATTTTCAGAAATTTTCTAACTCCCAAAATTTTCGAAATTTTTTGGCATAGTCTCCTTTGTACAGAGGAGCTTTTGCAATTTGACAAGAGATATAAATATATATACATCGACCCACACGGTCAGAAAAATAAAAACAGTTCATATTTCCTATTTTTATTGCGTAGGCATACCTTTATTTAGCATTTTTAAGCAAGCGACTTATTATTTAGCCATTAGCGTGACCACATCCAGCCAAACGGCTTCCCGGTACCTGTACTTACTCAATTCAAACATGTAAGTGCCAAAATCATGTAACTTAACAACATTTTACATATTTAATTGGTAAATATACAAGTTTCTATAAGAAATGTAGGTTAAACAATATTTATAAGCAACTTATAGGGTTCTGACATTAATTTTAATTGTTTACAACCAATTCGTATACAACTTTATTCAATTTATTTATTTTAATCCAAACAAGCTCATATTCAATTCAATCTTAAAATCAATTTATCTAATCTCTCAACTCATAGAATTTTAATTACCTTCGTTTACGTCAAACGACAATTCATTCTATGCAATTTTGATGATATAAATGTGAATAAATAATTACTTAAGTTTTGTAACCAATTTAAATTGATTCTAACTCAATTTATATTTAATTCCTTCCATTTTAATTTTAATTCACCTTCTCAATTTATCAAAATAATATCCAAGCACATACTTAACTCATTTACACTCGAATTGGATTTTATTTGTAACTCAAATCATTTCTATTATAATCCAATTCCATTTTATTTTTACAACATCTCCACTTATTTTAATTCATTATCAATCCAAGTCGAATTCTATTTATAATTCGAATTTATTTCCAAACTCCATTATTAACTTACAATCCATTTTATTTAACCGACTTAAATTTTATTAACATACTCTATCAAATAATTTATTTAGCTAATTACTTTACTTCCAACTTTTATATCAATATTTGATTTTTATTACAAAAATTATTTCGTTAAATTTTCTCGAGTTCAATTTTTTTTTAATTCCAGTTTGGGATTTTCTTTCATTTTCCAAAAATTCCACACTTTTATTTTAAAATTTTAGAAATAGTTTTAAATTCACTTAATACTATTAAAATAGCTTTTTATAAAAATACTTCTTATAACTCGATGTCTCAACCAGTCCATCCTTGTTCTCATAGAAATTCGGGCATACGTTGATCAGGCGTAGGACTAAAAATCTATAAGTACTTGGTAAACCCGTTTTCAACATCCAGTGAAATACTTGGAAAATAATTTTATTGAAAATATCGAAAACAGTTTTTGAAAATAGAGGAAATATCTTTGGTGAGAATGCTCTGGAAATCATCACCCCCATCCATGGTCGCAGTTACATCCTGGGCTACGTTGCCATCGCAGCAAAAGTTCATGTAACTGTAGGCACTCCGCGCCCCTCGATTACGCCATGGAACCCACGACAGATCGCAGTTACATTACAGGGTTACGTTTCCATCACAGCAAAAGTCCATGTAACTGTAGGCACTTCGCGCCCCTCGATTACGGCATGGAACCCACGACAGATCGCAGTTACATTCCAGGGTTACGTTGCCATCGCAGCAAAAGTCCATGTAACTGTAGGCATCAACGCCCTCGATTTTCGCTGTCAAACATGAAACTTCTCCGCTACCACATAGGTCGTAGTCTACCGATGTAAAATTAAACGCAGATTGTTGGCTCTCAGCGGCACACACGACTTTCACTATGTTACCATAGGTCGCAGGCTACCGATATAAAATCAAACGCAGACTGTTGGCTCTCAGAAGCACACACGACTTTCGCTATGGTCTACAGTAGATCGCAGTGACATCGAGTTACACTGTCGTCACGACATAACCCAAATGCCTCTGTAGGCATCAGCGCCCTCGATTTCTGCTACACACTACTCATAATCCTCAAGAACTAGTTTTGTCCGAACTCCTCACAGGATCAACTTTAGAACCCCCCTTAGGGTTCAAGGCAGTACCACCCTGTGGCACTCCTGAGAAGTTCATTTCAAGGGAGCGCTTTTTTCCCCAGAGCCATTGTCAAAACACTTTATACTATACACATATAGTATCTTCCAAATCATACACCTGGTATGAATCTCATATAAATCTCCTTTTCTCAAAATCGATTATCCCAAAATCGATAATTCTCAAACTAGGCTTTCAAAATTTAATATTGATTTTACCCAAAAATCAAAAGCCTTTCCAAATCCAAAGGTTTCCAAAAAATTTTTCCAAAATCCTCATAAGATCCTTTATATATATATATATATATATATATATATATGTAAGTTTTTAAAAACTTTGGATCATTTCAAACTTGTATAAAACTTCTTTTATACTTCAAACATTTTCAAAATCCTTTTTATTCCGGAAATAGATTCAACAAGGGGAGATTTATCTTATATAACAAAGATATATAACTTTGTTTATTCAAAATCAAATATTCAAATTTGATTACGTCTCTTTTTTATAAAGTTGTTTCCATCTTACGTATCATCATAAAAATATCCAATTTTCACTTTTATCCATTGCATATTTCACAAAATATACTTTCATTTCAAAAAGAAATCATTTCACATTTCTTATTCACAAATTTTCAGTATCAATTTCATTCAAATCCATACGATGTACACTTATCATCCGTATGCTATACTAATGTGATCGCTCAATCGATCACACAATTTCACTTCGGAACTAGTATCGTCCACCTGATTTCCTAGTGCGGACTCAGATCTGGTTTCTTGATCAGAAACCGTCATTCTCCTTGCATAGCCTAACTATGATAGAGAATATTCAGAACCAATCAACAATCCATATCCAGGTTCGCCGTCGGAAATCGAGTAAAAAATCCCAACTCGGATCGATATAACTATCTCGAAATTCTGTGCTCGAATCTGGATCAAATCACTATGCGAATAGAATAATATACGTACATCCTATGTAATTATCTTCATTGATTATCAACTAAATCAATTTCTCTTTCTATTCACATTTCCTTTAATTTTTATCCACATAATCACAATTGTTTCAATTCCATTGAATTATCACTTTAATCCTTATCCCAAATGGATATTCAATCATAAATAGTTTGAACTCTGTCCAGCTTAAATTCAGAAAATAGCTTGAAAAGTTTAAAATAGATAAGTCATTGAAAAATAATTATTAGTTTGTAACATAGCTATAAAATAGTTAAGTAATTGTAAAGTAGTTGGAAAATAATCAAATAGTTATAGAAATTTTAGATATTGCAAAATAGTTGTAAAATAGTAATTAATTTGTAAAATAGTTGAAAATTAGTTAAATAGTTCCAAAAATAATTGTAAAATAAATATAAAATAATTTGGCTTAAAGAAAGGTTGTATATATTAAATAGCTTGGAAAAATAAGTTTATATTAAAACAATTTATATTGAAAATAGTCCAGACTCAAAACTGTTCGCTTCTCGATCAACTCAATTTAAATTTCCCCTTCCATTTAAATTGACCCAATTCCAATTTGAATAGCTTCAGTTTCCATTGAAATTGATTTAACCCCAATTCAAGTTGAATCAATCTTGATTTCTTTCCCAATTCAAATCAAATTCCATTTGATTTTAAACCTATTTAACTCTAATTATAATTTCAAATTATTCCAATCAATTTGGACTAATATCAATTGGACCCACTTCAATTTCAAATCATTTCAATTCAACCCAATTCAAATTTCCCATTTGAATTTTTTTTTGTAAACTTCACATTAATAATCTTTATAAGTTCAAAAACTTATCACCTTGGGTGTCACATCTCATTTCAAATTTTAAACTCAACATTTAGAGTTTTTTTTCAAATTATCTTTGATATTATATATATCCCTTATATATACAAGGTTATTTCTCTTCCACACCAAGTTACACCTTAAAATTTTAAACCACTTTTGGTTTTAAATTGAAAACAAATTCCTATAAATTTTCATGCAATTCTTGTTTGAATCAAGCTCTTTTATTCAAATAATACTATTTATATTATTATTATTTTCAAACACTTGGAACAAATTTCCCTAAATTTTCTGGACTTAGATTTAATACCTCACCATTAAAACCCCTTTTCAATTTCAATTCATAAGTCATACTTACCTAAATGTTTACTTCCTTAAAACATTTCATTTTTCTTACTCATTAATACACATTTTATTATTAAACACAACAATCAAGGAAACTAACTCATTATTATCTTATTTTGAAAACTCTTTTCCAAATTCAAGATTTTAATTTCAATTTGAATCTCTTTCAAACTTATCTTTATTAAATTTCAATTTGGTTTTACTTCTGTTACCACTTAATTTAATCCCAATAATTTGACAACCAATTACCTTAATATTTTTTAGAAAGAAATATTGCTTTATATATCAAAATATATTCTTATATAAAATCATTTAAAATCTTAATATAAGCAAATAACAAGTACGCTCTCTCTCTCTCTCTCTCTCTCTCTCTCTCTCTCACACACACACACACACACACACACCCAACTCATTCTAGGGTACCATGACCCTATCCTTAATGAGTAATCCCACCAGAGCCAAGGTTCTTGCTTAACCTTTCAGCTCTGATACCAACTGTAACGACCCGAAATTTTCGATCTCAAAAATTCCATATAGTTAGGAAAAAGAAGAAAGAAATAGAAGAACAGAAACATCAACATCTCACATTCGCATCGGATAAAAATATAATATCAAATAATAACAGTTTACAAAAGAATTCTGTATCTATCAAATACATTTATAATCCATCAGAGTTACACATATATACAGACACTGGATATACACAATCATCATGTCTCAGATATACAACAATATAATACAGCGAAGACACTTCATACGTTCTTGCTATCCATCTTGCTTCTTGAGCTCCAGAACGTCCTTACCTCAAAATCTGTAATACTTGGTCTGACCCGAGCATTACATCAAAGTAACACCCGGGTCAGGCTGGAAACCAGTGTGAGTAAATCCATCTAACATGGAATACAAAGCATACAACTTATATAAAACCCGGGGTAACTCGTATCAATTTACAAATTCACAATTTGTTATAGACATCACTTATTCCACACATCAATTTTCTAAGTATTAAATTTAGATTAAATAGTCCAATTCACTTAAATCATTTCATTCCGGCTTATTGATTTCACATATCAATCTATAAAAATTCGAAGTGGTTTCGGGTATTTTCTAATACCCGACCCCGGTCTCTTCGAGTCTCATTCAAGGCATCCAATACCATTTAATCATCCATAAGTAAACTTGATCACTTCCAAATTAATTTAATTAATTCTAATTGAATTACTAACCTCGGTCACTTAGATTCATTCATTTAACATTAATTAATTTCAAATCAATTAATTAATCATCCCTTAATTATCCATCTTAATTAATCACCATGGATTAATTATCCTTCAATTACATTCAAGTAATTATCGTTAATTAATTACACAAATTAATTATTCTTAACCAAAAACAGTAATTAATCTTTAATTACTTCACAAATTAATTAACTATAATTAATTACATTAATCCTCAATTACTTATATTAATTAATTTCTCATAAATCACTTATTATTGATTAATTAATCTTAATTAATCAACCTTTAATTACATCATTAATTATATAAATTAATGATTTCTAATTACATTTCAGTTTATCCTAATCGAAATTAATTACATTAAGTAATTAATCATTAATTAAACCACAAATATTGATCACTCTTAATTAATTTCAACCAGTAATTAACTACCTATTTATTTACTTCATTAAATAAATAAATTACTCATTTTAAAATAGAAGTTTAAAGGAATTTAAAACCAAATTAATTTTTAAATTCAAATCAATTTAAAAATGCACTTTAACATTCAAGTTGTTAAAACAATATAAATTTAAAAACTTTATTTGTTTAAAAACTGAAATTCATTAACTTGAATCCCAGATTTAATTTTGATTTAAAACTTGTTTTAAATCTCTACTTTACCATTTAACTTCAGTTTTTAAAAATCACTGTACTTCTTTCCAATTCATTCTTATTTTGATAACTCGGTGTACTGGAATATATTCAATCAAACCATAGCATTCAATATTCCAATTATCAACGTACTTCATCACAGAATATCAAATATTCATAACATAAACAATCTAGATAATTTTGAGGAATCCAGTTGGATCCCTCCAACCTGTTTCCCTGCATCCATAGATTTAGCACGATACCAATTCCACTTCAAGGTGGAATATCGCGGTATATGGGATAAATATAATATCATCCACTATTATGAGGCGCATAGGGTCTCATCCGCTATATAATGCGGGAAATCGATCATCCAATATATACTATATACTACTATATATAATATAGCACATCAAATCAATTCAATCATTCAACCAATTATTTAAATTTGACCATTTAAATTTAAATAGAAATCCAGAAGAGTGAGATTAACTCACCTTTCATTATTTTGTTTGCGGTCTACTCCAAACTCGACTTGGCTTCCCGATTATAGACCTTGCATAAATATTATACTTTTATTAATTATTCGAACTAATTGAACAATTAAAAAAATTCCATTTGAAAATACATATATCTTTGTAAAATAGTTTCTATAGACTTCAAAATCTATATCCATATATTCCTATAAAAATAATTTATATTGCCCTCCTAAATTCTATTTCTATTTCTAAATCTTATATATGTATACATATATATATATTATTCTGATTTCTGTGCATATATAAAATGCTACATCCATATATTTTTCCAAAAACCTTAACTATATACCCAACTAAATTAAATAGGCCTGCCTGTATAAATATTTATATTTATAACTTCCTACTGTATATGTTTGGCTGTATATATACATTAATAATAATATTTAAACTGGGAAAAATCCATTTGTTTTATCTCTTACCATCACTTTAAAAAACTAGTTCTATCTATATTTTCCTTCTGTTGTGTATATATTTATATATATGGGTACAGAATTAAACTAAACAGGTTTATAACTTACTGTAATTATGCTTTTCTCGATCTCGACCATAGACCGACCCGCCCTGCTCGATCGCCAGAACCACCCGAGTCATTAGCAAGCCCTCCTCCATTACTCGAGTGCGACAAAGTATCGCGAACCATGCCCTAACTTCTAGATACTCCACTCGACAAGCCGCACCGTCTCGAGCCAGAATAAGACACCCAACACCACTGTGCCGCCCTCTTCGCTAGAGCCTCCTCTTCGATCAAACGATCGATTTGATTTCGATCTGAGATACAAGAAGACTCGATCGAATAGATGGAAACAATCGAGGCAGCAATTCGAACGTGAGTATGAAACTTCGCGAATCAACATGGAGGAAGGAAACTCGATTCGAATCGGAGGAGGAACGAAGTCGTTTCAGAGGCTCGACATTGATTAAGTTGAAACCTGGGTGTCGGCATTTATTATTTTTTCTTCTTCGTTCGATTTTTTTTTCATCTAAAAGAATTTAAGGATGGATATGGATTTAAGTTGAAGGGAGTTGCGTATATGAGAAGGTTTGACTATTGATTATATATTATAATATTAAAAATATCTCGTATATGGCAACATAAAATCCCAAACCCCTATCGAGGTATGCCGCCAGGTGTTTATAATGTTATATCCCTATTCCAAATGCAATGGAAAATGTTTCGAGTCCTAATTCAATCGTATGGAGAAGATAGCTTTTTGAACCCGGTTATTATATTGAAATTTCGATTTAATTTCAACGCATTTACTAACCGTAAGACCACATAATCACTCCAAATACTACGAAAATTGGAACCTGATAATAATACAATATTACGGATCCAATGGAACTAGTTTCGTCGAATTCCGAGAATCTGTCTCGGAAGGCTATTTTTAAATATCGATTTAAACGATAAAATTTTAAAACTGAACAAAACACTTCCAAATTCAATTTTAACACTTTTACTATCTTTAGTACTATCGATATAAATTTTACAAATCCTTAAATTATTTTAACAGGCTTAAAACTTCAGATTCAACATTTGACCCAATTTCCAGTAATTAATTCCAATAATTTAATTGCTAAATAATAATAATATTTGAATTCAAGTTAAAAATTAACTTTTAAATATTTAAAATCAATTAAATATTCCAATTTAAATTATTCAAAATTCTGGGTCGTCATAACTAGTTTTCCAATCTGACCCGGATATTATTTTTATTATAATGCTCGGGTCAGACCAAGTATTACAGATACATGATATGGTGCTATGGAGCTCAGGAGACGAGCTAGATGGCAATGGCGCATCACACGTATTTGACTTTTATTCCACTATGTATAGTATGTTGTATATTCATCTTTTGTGAGGACAAGTTATTACAACTATCCAGTACTTTGATATTGATTTGTGTTGTATTCTAATGATATAATGTATAAAAACAATAATAGTTCTTTTTGTATAAAGGTCAATTGTTATTAATTATATATTGTTCCGCTGCGATTGTGAGATTCTGTATTTTTATTTCCTTTTCTTCTTATACCACTTCCTTCTTTTTTCCTCACGACCTAGTATTTCCGGCATTCGATTGTTCGTCATGTAATACAGTGGACGTATTAATGTCGATTTTCAGAGGTTGAAAATCTAGGTTGTGACATTGTCTCAGTAGTTTCACACTCTCAAGATTAATGCCCTTTCTTACCATAAGTAAAACAAGTAATATTGGCTTTACTAACTACTTCCCTATGTTCCCTCCTTTTAACCTTACCCTGTAATGGTTTTTGGTCTTTCTTTTCAAATTGAAATTTCCTTTTTCGATAAAAGTTGGGTTAGTTTCCAATGTTGATTCTTCCTTCACAGCCCTGGGTCTTAAGTCCTTAAACCTCAAAGGCACATCCATCAAGTCGTCAAAAATGCCCCTAACATGATTGGTCATCTCTCTGCAAGTCTAGCCCCATACATACTATAAATATTGGTTCTTCTTGAACATGTATCTGTTATTCCAATTCCAAATTGCAATATAGCATGATCTTATTCTCATACTGTAAAATAGTCATACTATGTTGTTGTAGATCAAAATTATAGAAAAAAGTAGCTCTCTTCTTTTTGAATGAATTTAGTTTCAAACCATTCTTTGAATTATGTCCAAGTAATGTTTACCATAAGAATAATGACTTTAGTAGAGTTCCGCCAATCCATGGCTCCACCTTGAAGTAGCCTAGAAGCTAACCGACACTTCGGGGTGTCATTAAGTTCTAAGCCATAAAATATCCTCTCACTTACTCTAACCCAAGCCTAAACCTCAATAACACTTTCGGTTCCTTTGGATGGATTTCCTTCCAAGCTTGTAAAGTCTCTACTCAATGCAAAAAAGTTCACGGGAGATTGTACTCCTGCATTTCCTCCCACCACACTGGCTGCAATTGAGGCGTTCCTATAAAACCGTGCACTGCCATCTATAGTAGTGCAACTCGATGCATCACTCATGTTCTTCTTTGAGTATTCATCTTTACTACCTAAATATAGTAAATCTTGTTTGTGATACTTTTAAGACAAAATTATAAAAAAAAGAATTATTGCAAAGGAAATATATATAATAAGTACAAATATGTGCTCTCATATATATAATATACACTCAAATCATTCTATGGCATTGCTTACCCTATCCTAAATGATCCCTCCCCAAACTAGGCTCAGGTTTTTGCTAAACCAAAGCTCTTATGCCATATGTAACAACCCTCCATTCTAATACCCAAGATTAACACCTAACGCCATCCACTAGTACTCGTTTGTTGACACTTATGCGTCTGAATACAACACCATTGGAGTAAAAGCAAAACAATAAAACTTTGAATAACAAAACTATGTTCATGTTGTATCGATGAAACATAATATAACATAGTCAAAAAGATGGTATATATGGCCACTCCCAAATTAGAGTTCTCCGAGTTACAATATCAACTGCACAAGTACTACCCGCAACTATGGATAGGTATAACAACTCATCCTAACGATGCTGATATATAAACATCAACTAATGCATCAAAAATAAATAAATAATAAATATATCTAAAGCCTTCTACTTATCCCTAGTCAATTCTAGAATGTCAAGGCAAATCCTGTACTCTCGGCCTATTCATATAAGTACCCAAGAGTTTAAGGAAAAAGGTAAAATTACGAGTAAGACATAAGTATGGTGTGAGAAACGTTAGTAATATCTTTATACATATCATATTACATTATGAGACAATGCCGCTAAAGCATGTAATATTTTTTCTCCTCATAATTACCAAACCACTTAGTGTTAAGTAAATAATTTCAAACAAAATTATTGCATTTTATAATATAAATATATATATAATAGATTTCTAACATTCACATACATATCATAATTCATTTTAAGTTATAGAACTTGATATGTTTCTACGTTTTGTAATATATATACTTATAATTCCAACATCAAAAGGATGTATTGTCCCCTAATCATAAGTAAAAATATATCTTTAGACTGGATACATTAAGAGCTGTAGAATCATATATCTCTGGACTAGATATACCGAGTACATCTCTAGATTAGACATATCCAAATGGTAGTGGTCCATGTAATTGATTATATCTCTTTTCATTTCCTCCTTAATCATTTTTGATTTTCTTTCCATTACATTCATCTAAGTCAAAGTCTGCTCTTGAACCCTCGAATTAATCATGAGCATTCAGCATCTCCAATATGATCTCCTTCAATGCACTACCTTATGGGTCTTAAGGAAATCATCATTCTACTTAACTCGTCATTAGTTTCAAAATGTGTTGGACAGGTCGTACTTCAATACACTAGTCTAATTTTGATCATTTTGAAACTATCATTTGATGCATTTTAGTTAACTTAATTCTGGTTCTTTAGTAATGAAGCAAGCCAATGTACATGGTGAATCCTCACCGAGTGATTTCCAAACACATCGCCCATAAAGTGAAAGACTTTTCATACAAATGGTAAAGTCAAATTCAACTATTGAAAGCCAACAAATAATAATTCAAAGTCGCACTTTGAAAATTATTATCTTAGACATGTTTTCATAAGTTAAGAGGATTGTGTCTAATACAAGAAATGCAACAAAATCAAGCAAATGTTACTGCTAGAATTTATATTTAATTAGCCTAACCACCCCTAACTTATATGGATCTAATGTATTTTTGTTTAACCATAATATGTTCGTTCCCTTTTTAAAACATAATAAACCAACCCTTAGTGATTTCTGAGAATTTGCATAATGCCAAAAAATTATCTTCTTTAAAAATTTAAATAGAAAAAAAGGCCAAAAGTGTTATAACTCCTCTTAAAATCTATGTTATTTAACTTTTCAAACCATTTACATAAATAATTCATTTTCCTATATAACACACTTCATCTTTATCTAAGAGTATATACATAACATTTCAAGTAAGTTAACTTTATTTAAATTTTTTACTTTTTAAAGAGAAAAATGTTGCAGAAATGCTATAAACCATATTTAACTTCATGTTAGTCAACTTCTCAAAACCATGGCATATATAACATATCTCCTCATGAACTATACTCTATTATTACCTAAGAGTATACACACAAAACATCAAGTTAAATTTACTTCATTTAAATCATTTTAACTTATGAACTTTTGTTAAAAACTTCCCTTTTAAACGCATTATTTTCAAACTCATTCTTCTTGTTAAAAATATCATTTTAACTATATATATTGTCCATGTTCAAGTGTACAATACTACCATATATGCTAACGTATAATTATGGTCATTTTAACAAGTATAATAATAAGGGTATAAGTGACCAACTCACTTTTAAAATGTCATATTGTTATAAACAAGGTAAGATACCGTGTGCACATACAAGTTTATTTCAATTCATCTATATAATAATATAATCTGCATATCATATAGTATACACATATAACAAGTAATATATGGTGTGGTTAAATGAACGAACTCACTTGTAATCAAACTAGCTCCTTAAGATCACTCCTTCCTACTCATTGCGCTAAAGTTCAAGTCAAACCACCTCCTTTCTTAGTTAAACATGTCCATACCTTTTATCCCCACTTTCTATCTAGTTTTTGCCATCTAAAACAGTATTTAGCACTTTGATAATGAAGTATAAGGACTATATATGAGTTTGGGTTGATTTGGAAATGTTTAAGCTTGATTTCATTTTTGGTTTAAGAGTGTTTTGAAGACATAAGAAATATGGACTAGTTTGATTATGGAATTTGTGAGTGAAAGTTAAAGTATACATGTGCGTGTATAGAACGAAAAAAGACATAAAGGTTAATCCCTAGGGGTACTGCAGTTGGTTAGGATATGCGGCGCTCACAAGCAAGGTTGATGGATCAATCCTTGCTAACTGCTTATGCTTGTGTGAATTTAACCAAGTTCCAGAAAAAGACATAAAGGTTAAAAGAGTCCTTAATCTCTTATTGTCTTTTTCCCTTATTACCTCATTTTCATCACTTTTTATCTATTTCCATCACCAAAGTCTTCTCTATTTATCTTCACTAAAACAATACATTCAAATTCCGAACCACTTTCATATTCATCTTAAACAAATGAACAAGTTAGTATTGCACACTAATCACATATGTGTGTTCATTAACAATTAACACATTTTTCTATGCTTAGACTTAATTATCGATAACACATTTTTAGATCATATTATTGACAATAATCTTGTTTACTTAAGTATGTAAAAATACTTCGAAATTGGATTTGTTAACGTTGATCATATTTAATTACGTATGTAATAAGTGCTACGAAATCATGATCGTTATAGTAATTGAATACATTAAAACACTATAAAGTATCTTCTGGTTAAGTGAAGTATCACTCTTGTTATAAAAAAATAACACTATAAAGTATATTCTAACAAGTTGGATTTCTCATAGGTCTTTTTGGATTGATTTTGAGCAATGGTGTGGAAATGGAAAGATCTCCGAAAAGTGCTCCGATCTTCGGTTAACTCAAACCTACTGAGACGTTGCTAGTGTTTTGTAATATCCTTCGATGGTTGATTTCTTCTTGTTCGAAAATTATATATTTGGAAACTAGAATTACATACGCCACTTTACCAAACGGTTTGATGCAAATATATTAAATAAAAGTCAATTATAAATGAATTTAACAAGGTGACAGACTCAATAGAGTCCGTCTCATTGAAACTCAATTACAGTCTATCTCAAAGAGTCATCTAAAAATGGTAAATATTGCTATATTTTGGACCATATTTTCATGGTGCGTTCAACGCTTAGTAATACATCTTCTTAAGAAATTTCATATGATTTGGACAAGATTTGGGCAACAATTTTTTTTTAATTCATCGGATGTTCGTTGTCACTGTCTTTAAAGTAAAGTTTCAACTAGAACAAATACTTATTTGTCTTTCTACGTATAAAGTTTATCTTTCTATTTTATGTTAACTACTAAACTATTACAAAATCTACCATAACACCGATTATTTTGATATATCAAAAGTTTGGTTAATTTGGCTAAACTAATAACCAAATCCCTTAAATTATTTTAGAAATTGAATATGAATCAAATAAATTTAGTAATTGAACATAATTGATTGCAATACACCTGTTTGGTTGGACAAGTCTCTTTTAATCAAATATTGTATATCCTTATAAACAACCAAGAGCATTCACAATAAGAAGTGAGTCGGTGAAAAACTCATCCCAATGAGAGGTGGATTGCTGGCTGCAAAGCAACCCACTAATGCAACATTGGAATTTTCTATGTTTACATGGTCAGCTTAACAAAATCCATATGTATTCTTTTTAGCCATACATTTGACGTATTGTGTGGTTGAAAAATGTCTGTAATATCTTTTTTTTCCAGTTCTTTTGTATAGGTTGTTGTCGCTAGGGAGGATTGTTATAATTTAGTTGGTGTGAGTGAATATATAATGTAAATTGTATTGGAAAAAAATTCTTTTGGATGGTTTTTCAATTCTCATTAATAGTTTGACATTAGTCTTTCATCATAGTCAATATTCACGAGGATTTGTATTTCACTTTACATCTCATACATCCAAATCTTCATTTGCTCGTCAAACTATTCAAAAATTATTGTTTTTATACAATATCAATTGTAGGAAACATTATAAGTCACGGTTATGCACAAAATTGAGATTACAATCGTAGTTTTGAAAACAAAAAATGCATATGTTCCCCACACCTGCTTACTCACTTCTTTTAGGACTTCACTCGCTATATTGTCTGAAAGCGGCTCACTGTCTTACTTTTACTTATCAATGTAGTTATGTAAAATATGCTTGTATTAAATATCATAAGATCACTTATGGGGGGTCTCCTTTGTATTTATTTTTATATATTCTTATAAACACTCATCAATGATCTTTTAGGGTCATATGTTAATAAAAACGAGTGCTCTCCTCTTTAGAGAATCACTCTTTCATAAGAAAAATCGCATATGTTCCACATCATTTATAAAGAGCAAATTACGCACAAATTTGAAATATAAATAAAAATTGTCTCCTTTATCGAAAACAGATGTATGACGTACATCTCTTTTTAAAGAAACTGCAAACAATGTGTACTTTTTAAAATCGACAAGTAAAATATGGAAACAAAATTATATAATAAATACAACTGAAGGATGACTCTAATACAATAATTTTTTTACAAAATAAACGAGTTTTGGACATCTTTGTAGGAAATTCAACCTTTTTACATTTCTTCAGGCTATATACGCAAACTATAAGTATTAAACTAGAATATAACTAAAAATTCATGCCTTGCACTTACAACAAACGTAAACCAAAAGAAGAAAATCATATTTTTAAAAAATGCATATATTATGCATTTTATCGAAATATACAATTTATTCAATTGTAAATTATCTACGTAAACTTTGTTTATAATTAAAACTTGCATAATCTATGTACAAAATATGTAAAATGCAGAAAGTCATATGTCATGCATTTTCTCCAATCAAAAGTGCAGAATATATGTTGCAAACTATATGGTAAAGATATAAAAATGCAAAAAAAACAAAAAAAAAATCAACTTTTGGATGATGTATGTTTTATGCATTTGGAAGAACTAAGAAAAATGACAAACTTTGAAAAAAAATTAAGATGACGAAAATCGAGTTTTAGAGTAAATATTATTTATAATTAACAGTATATTCATGTTTTACACTATACAAACTGCTAGTTATAACTAACAATATATTCCTTTTTATACTATACAAAATACTAGTTAAACTAACATTATTTTTATTTTTATACTATACAAAATGCTAGCTATAACCAACATTGACACTTAGTCATGAACAAACAAATTCTAAAAATTATCTTTAGAAATTTTCGACGTAATTATAATGTAAAAGTGTTTTGCACACCCACCCTAATATGCTTATACACACACAGAGAGGCTCATGCAAAACATAAATTTTTACCACTAAAAATACAAAAATAAATTATAATGGAAATGCACTTATTTATGCAGAGTCAATGCCATCTATAATGGATATTGTTACCGACACTTCAATTTTATTTAAATATGAAGGGGCCAAATTAAGTCAACGTTCCATTTTTAATAAAATTGATATAAAGGGTACAAAGCTTTTAATTAAAGTTAGCATCTTTTCCTCTTTTGTCCTTGGTTAAAACTTAAAAACTCCACGGTAAAAGATAAATATACAAAGTAACTCTTTCACCCTTCCTGCTTTTATACAAGAAAACAAAAAAAGAGGAGAACAAAAACTTCTAAGAAGAAACTAAATTAAAACAAATTTTAATCTAAAAAATTGTATGAAATTCGATGACTGTATGTCGGACTAAAACTAGAAAACTGACAATAGACCGTCGAAATAAAAAAAATGTTAAACGGTAAAGGACGTAGAATTAAATTATTCATTTTTGTCGTCCCGATTCAAACTTTATTTCAAACATCTATTGATTTTCCTGGTCCACAAACATATTAACCCTGCTTAAAAAACTCTAGAAATTTACAAAAAAAGAAAGAAAGAAAAAACCTGATTGTTGAACAAAAGTTAGGTTTCGAATGTTTTCTTAACATGATTTACGACTACTTTATTAGTAACCCTAAACAATGATCTTCTCATATCCACGGAAGAAAAAAAACCGACCATGCTCTAGCTCCACCTCCACCTTGAAAATTAGAGTGGTTTGTTTTTGGTTGGGAATGCTCTAGGTAAAATTCCTATCTAGGTCGCATCAAACTTTGAACTTAAATTGATGGATAGATCAAATAACAATAACCTACTTGATAAATGACAGCGAGTGTAGTGTATGATATGTGTAGACTGTAGAGGAAAAATAATAAAACATTGAAAAAGGAGGATGAATAGAGAAAGCTACAGTGGAACAATGGCCGTTGGTTCATCAAATCTACGGTTCAGCCGTTCACTGTAGACCCCTACCTCGGCGGAGATCGAACCGTACTTTCTTTTTCCTTTAAATTTCTCGACAACTATTTTGATTTGACACTCTTTCTTGTATTTTATTTTCTTACACATAGTAAATTCACAAGAGCTAGTACATTTCGTACTTTTAAGCCCATTCTTGGTTAAGCACCGTGAACTGTTGGTATAATTTTTTAGCATGTTTTGCTTTCTTGGCTTTTCCTTTGTTTAGAATATTTATTGTTTTCTTTAGCCAAACATCTTTGCAAAGATTCAGGTTGATTGATTGTTTTATATCCTACGCCTCATAAGCTGTTTTAGTTTACTGTTTGACACAAGTTGTTTGATACATTGCTTGTGTCATGCCTTAATAATGTGAATATTGTGAATGCAGTATACTAACATAAATAGTGGTAAATACCGATAGTTAATACCGCCAGTATAATTAGTTGATTTACCTTTTCTTATACATACATAAAATTATATGTTTTCTGCCTTTCCCCACTAACATCTTCCACTTAATAGTTTTTTCAATTTTTACATTATGCCAGCTACAATTATTTCGTGACACTGCCCCCTTCATATTAAGGCCAATTCCATTTTCACTCAGACTGTCTCTTTCCACATTATGTTGTTTTTAGAAAATTTTATTTCATTTTTTAGCACATTTTACCCTTCAGAAAATAAAAGGTAAATGTGAAATCCAGTGCACGAGGCTCCCTTACGACAGTAGGCTCTGACAAGGTCGATAATGTTTTCTCACATTGCGAGGAGACTGTTTCCGAATTCGAACACGACCTTCCAGATCACCACTTGGGTAACTTAACCGTTGCGTCAAGACTTCAAACATGAAGAAAATAAAAAAAAAACATAACAAACACCCTCATCCAAAAGCGGTATGGGTGACAACAACATTCTCACCCATGGTCGGGGTGGATGACAAACAACAGTCTAGCCGTTCTCTAGCGTGAGTAATGACACTCATGCTTACAGTGGACGTGGACAAGGGTGTTGTTTTCTTCAAAATAGCCCAAATTGACTAAACTCATAAATCAAATATTGATTACCACAAAAAATCAGCTCATACAACTTCATTTTAAATAATATTAAGTTAACAATAATCTACTTAAATTCGAACCAAACTCGATTTAAACACAATGAAAAATGACAATTTAGTAAAAAAAAAAAAGTTAGAGGTTTTTCTTGATTTTGAACTTGGGATGCTAAAACTCGAATTTAGGGACATTGGAACTCGGATATGGGATGATGTATTGAAGATTTTTGTTTAGGAATTATGGACGAAGGTTAATGGAAAAAAGAATGAAGCTTTGAGAAGAAGGATAAAATAGTAATCTGGTGGGGTGTGTAAAGTGAAATATGTGGTTTGTGAAATTGAATAAAATTTTGAGGTGTGGAAGGAGATAAGTGGAGTGCAAATAGAATTGGTTTCAGATTAATACAATTATAATACTCAAATTGTAATCATCAATAGATTAACAAAAGCTTGTCTCATGAATTCTCACATTTTCACCTTGAGCATTTGACAAATTAAGATGAATGCAGTACAAAAGATGTACATAATGAATGGTCCTTGCAAAGATGAAGTAACGACTTAGAGAGCTGCAGCTACCAAGATCTTTTATTAGGATTAGTACAACCGCATGCACAAAGATGGAAACTGACCGTTCGATTAAATAATTTCGGAAAATAACATTTTAGTTTTGTTTTTCCATTAATTTAGTTAAAATTTAAATAATAATATATTGAAAAAAAATTAAAATTGAAAAGGTTCAAGGAGAGATTTGTGAAGAGAAGAAAGTAAATAACATTTGAGAGAGTTAAGAAGACATGTTAATAGGTATTTTTTTTGTTTTTTCTTCATACCACTTGGTTTTGCAAGAATACAATAATCAAACATGCCCAACGGTAGGTTTGGTTACTACTATTCTTAGTCTAAAAGCACACGAGCTCACTCTATGTACGCATCTAATCGTATCTTCACTTCAATGTCGAAACACCCAAAATATAGCAACCATGTCCCTAACTTCTTGCTTAGGTCAAAACCCTTAAACAGTAAAATTTTCAGTAAGTTACCTATATAGCATAAAAAATATGCTAGACACAATTTTTATGTGTACACTGTGCAGTGAATGAGATTGTCTATCACAATCACTCATTGTACCGTTTCCTCTAACTACTCTCACCTCAAACCCCTTTAAATCCACCTTTTTTTGCTTCTTCTCCTCTCACATCACTTCATAATTTGGTAGTAATTCTAGTAGTAGAGATATACTGCATCATGTTGACAAACAAAGAAATAAACCCCCAACCTCAGAACTTGTTCAACTTTTTGCTTCCAACACCTCCTACAATGAACAATGAGAGGAGAGGAAGAAGACGGGTTATGGAACCGGGTCGGTTTCTTGGAGTACGAAGGAGGCCCTGGGGCCGATATGCTGCTGAAATTCGAGACCCGACTACGAAAGAAAGACACTGGCTTGGCACTTTTGATACTGCACAAGAAGCTGCTTTGGCCTATGATAGAGCTGCTCTTTCCATGAAAGGCTCTCAAGCTAGGACCAACTTCATTTACACTACTCCTACTACAAATCCTTCTTTTCTCAACCCTCAAAACAATGTTAGTGAAAATGTTACACCTGTAATGACCGAAACTAGCCCTATCATGATTGATGTTGGGAGTGAGTTTATGTTTGATAGTGATAGGAGAAGTGGTGACCTGAGTAGTATTGTGCCTGAAAATCTGCTTAAGTCGAGTAGTAGTGCTAGTTCTGAAGTTATGAATGAGGTGGTGGAAGATAATTTGAATTTTAATGGTTCTCCGAGTTGTGATGTTCGTGAAAACGTGGGTTTGGAGGAAATGTTTGGTGGGTATTGGGTCGATCAGGATCCATGGTGGGAGATGAGCAATGCATGGGATGTCGATTGTGTGATGAAAGGTCAACAATCGATGATCGGTGATGATAATGTTGATGTTACCACTGATGTTTTTGGATTGGACTACTACTCGATTTAGGTTTAAATTATGGTTGCACAATTTTAGGTTTGTGCACATTTGGATCTTATTTAGAACTTTAATGACTGATGTACTAATCTACTACTTCAAAATTAATGTTTAGCTTGGAATTGCTAATGCTGGTTTTGATTTTGAATCCAACTGAACTGTAGGGATCTGTGTTATTATTCAATTTTTACTATTATACCATAACCATTGACTAGAATTCAAATGGTTAAAATGATATAAACAAAGTTAATTGTTAGCTGATAAAAATTACATACAATAGAGTGAAAAATATTATAATAGTTATATTATGCATATTATTTAATTTTTGTTTGTTGGGGGATATTCATGCGGCGGAATAATAAACAGGAGTTGGTGAATTTTGTGAAACTATACCAGAACTGATTTGATAAACTGCCCATGTGTACAGTATTTAATCTCAAAAAACATAAAGAGTTTTGTTTATGAAATATATGAGTTCTCCTCTGGTTGGCACACAAGCACAAGGAAGTACAATATACATGTTCTATTTGTTGATATTTGCATACATATTTTGTCTGGTCAAGTCTGGTTTTTCGTGTATAACTTTCTTTAAGAATAGATCAAATCAGGTAAAATGTTGTGAATTCAGACTACTTATTTATTGTTTATGACTATGGTCCAGGACAAAAGATGTTACTATGGTTTACATACCAAAGACTTGTTATATCTCTGAACATATGATGGATTTAGATAAAAGTACGTGTATTAAATTTATAATACATGATATTTTTGTTACTGTTATTTTCTTCCTTCGGCCTAACCTTTGTTATTAACCGAAAATCTTTAACTATAACTATTTGTGTAAGCATGATGCAATACACTGGGCTTGCTTAATTTCTGATTTTGATGATAATAGAATTATAATGCGACTTGAGTAAAAAATAAAAAATGAGGATTGATATACACTGTTAACTACAGGGTCTATCCTGGGACAAATACATTCCTTAAATGATTTGATGTAACAAATTGACCTTTAATTTATATATCGTTGTGTTTAATAAAAATGCGTATTGGGCTGAATTTAGTACTAAAAGGGACTTTCTGGAGATGATTAATACTGAACCAGAGAGAATATTGTTATGTTTTGGTTAATTGATGAAATAATTAGTTTTTATTTAATCTGCGTCAAGGAAAAGGTTGTGGTTTGAACTGATCAAATCATACTGGTGATCATGGAGATGGCACATATTATAGGATTTCATGTGTACACACTAACATTTTTTTGTCAATGCAAATATTCATCAAGTATCTACTGAATATCGTCTATCATTAATTATTTGTTGAACATTGAAAGATGGGCGATTGATGATATTTTATTAGAATCTTGTGTTCTGAATGCTGGTAGCACAGTGTGGTCCATCATCATTCATCAAAGGCTAAACAACCCTTCAAAATTTTCCACCAAATTCTTAGCTTATTTTTCCATGTCATCCCTCTGATGTACGCAAAGCATTTAGAAAACCTTTATATTCTTTTGTTGTACACAAGTGCAGATTACTGTAAACTTAATCATCTAAGAGCAGTGAATCCTTGAAGAATGCAGCAGAGATATACACATTCAGATTGTTACAACAAACTCAAATGATTTTTGTGTGTGTGTGTGTGTGTGTTTTTTCTTTTCTTCCTGTCATATGATCAAGCTCTTGTGTTTTTAATGGAAGTGTTAAAGCATCTGCATGTCTAAGTATACAGGATATGCACAATTACCGTATAGTTTATATGCATGTCACTTGCTGCAAGTGTTTGTAAATTGTAGCATAAGCTTCAGCCCAGAGAACCAGGTTGAATAATGGTTAGACATAATGCTGACTCTATGAATCTGTGTTATAACTTAATTTTTTCTGTTATCGGCAATCATTTCTTGAAACTCAAACGGTTAGACGGCCAAAAATAAATGTTGTTTACAGGAGATTAAATTACATATAAAAAAAGGTAAAAATAACTAAATTATGTAAAGTACGTAACACATCCATACTTGTAAGTTCTCTATGTATACAGTATTTAATGTCAAAAAAACAAAAAGAGATTTTCTATCAAACATAGGAGTTGTTCTCGTGTTGCCACGCAGGCATTATGAAGTACAATAAATATTGTTCCACTTGTTGGTATTTGCATACATGTTTTGTTAGATCAAGTCTGATTTTTCAGGTAAAATTTTCCTTAAGAATAAATAAAGCGTGGTAAAATGTTGTGTATTCTGACTGAGCCTGACCATACTATGTGAATAAGTTGGTGATATATATATATATATATATATATATATATATATATATATATATTTTATGTCTATAATCCAGGTTAACATATGATTACAATAGCTGCGTTACTTGTATTGAACTCGATTGCAGCGAAACATACGATGGGTTTAGAAAAACAAACGCTGTTAATAGTTGTTTGATTGCGTTACATTATACTGGGTTTATTAAGTTGCGATACAGAAACATTGTGCTTGTTTTATTTTTATCCATTTTTGATAACGATAGAATGGTAACGAGGGAGGAGGATCGAGTTAGAAAATAAAGCAGATGGGATTGAAATACACTGTTGACTACAGGGTCTATCCTGGGACAAATATATTCCTCTAACCATCTGATATAACAATTAGACCTTTATATTTCTTTGTATTTTATTAACATATTGTGCTGAAATATATTCTTCTATGTTTTTGTAATATATTGCGCTCAAATTTTAGTACTAAATATGAATATGCTGAAGCAGAACAGAGAGAATATTATCATGTTTTGTTTCATTGGTTATGTATTTTGTTATGTTTTGTCCATGTCAAATAAAAGGTAAATAGTGGTTTGATCCGATCAACTCGTACTGGTAATCATGGAGATGTCACATGTTATGGGATTTCATGTGTGCACATTATATATATATATATATATATATATATATATATATATATATATATATATATATATATATTCTATGCAAATTTTCAGTGGTTGTTTATTAAATATTAATGCATGTCACTGCAGGTGCGTTCCTAGACATTACAAAGAAGATTACAAAAGGAGAACATAAAGAAGAGTGTTGAAAGAAAGAAGATGCGTTCTATGCTGCAAAAAGAGGATTTTAAAAGGGTATTTTTATTGTTTTATTACAAATGATTAATTTTGATATTGTTTTATTTTGTTTTCATTGTTTTGTAATTAAGTAGTTAAATAATATAATTAAAAAAGACAATTTTCATTAATCACTAGAAATTGGAATAAAAATCTACTAGAAACTAGAAATATAACGGAAGAAAACGATAATAAAACTAGAAATTAAAATATCGAAATACATTTAAATAAAAATAGAAATCGAGTTCGTGGGAAGAGTGATGGGTAGATAGTTGGGCAAACCATCAAATATTGCTGATATTTGACAGCGTGTTGCGAACGTTCTCTCTTGAACCGTAGTCATTTTCGAGCATCTTCGTCTTCAGAAGAATTGAATATTTCTCTATACTCTTGAACCTTGAGTAGTGACATTGCTGTAGAAAGTTGAATTTTTTCGAACTACTTCACACAAACAGCTAGATCCTTAAATGCTGTGACGGGCAAGTAGATTGTACACTTGTATTAGAGGATGGGATATGATTAGAGCAAGGGTTATCTGAGTCAGTGCAATATTTCTTCAAATCTCTTTGATATATCATATCAATAATATCGTTTATCTTCTCATCAACCTTCGGTCGCTTTCTTCTACTACAAATTAGGAGGAAGAAGATGAACCTCCCGACGGATGGAGGCGTTGGTGTAGCATATCGTGACCGTTGTGTGTTGAGGTCTTGAAATGGAGTATAAAATCCATCGTATCCTATGTTGTAACGAATAGAATATTAGTGGCTTGTTCCTTAGGAGGAGAAAGCACCATCTCGTATTGAGTCTTAGCTTGGTCTTGCTCTTCTGTGTCACCATGTGTGAAGACACTCTCTCCCATTGCAACAATCCATTGGAATATCTGTCGTAGAGACTCCATATGGGCTATTGGTTCTTTCATATATTTCAAAATTGAGGTGCCGAACTCCTTAAAAAAAGGAAAGAGCAAAAAACTTAAGTATTAACTTGTAAATTAAAAACAAAAATGCGATAGAGAATTACCTTGACACGGTCGATCCACTACTGCTCACTTCCGCTTACCATTCCTCTTGATCTCATCCTGCGTCCATTTTGTTGCACAAACTTTGTCGTATCGACCATTGTTTCTTTAATCTCCCGTATTGTAGTGAACTTTCTTGTTTGTTACCGGTACTTTATTCGAAATAATAGCTGAAACCTCATTTAGTACTGCTGCAATTCTCTTAGGTATGTTTTTTGTTTCCAACTGCTTGATATGCATCAATGGAGCAACACATGAATTTCATCGTTGCTCTTACGAACCAATTTTAGACTTCGGCGTGAGTTTTTTTGTAACATCCCTACCTCTATACCTATAGTATCTAAGAGTATTACTAAGCAATACTGTCAGATAATACAGAGAATGAGATGATATGTGGCACATATGTAAATATTTTCTTGGACTAACACTGATACATATATCATATCATATAAAACTCACTATAAATGTACACGGTCCCAGTACAAAGAAATAAACACGTTTGCCTCTATGACAGAATAATATACAATACATAATAAATATCAGAGAGAACACAGCGTTGACAAACACATCGATAATATACATAATAGAAAAATATACATAGGTCTATTATATACATCAAATATCTACTATCTCCGAAAAATCCAATACCCGAGTACAATATACATCTCAATAGTATATAAAATGACATCATATAATGATAAACTAACTTCCATCTATGCCTAACATCCACAAACTGGTCATCTTGTCTCTGAACCAGAAATGTCTCGGATTTATCCAACTATTACATAAATAACACACTGGTCAGACTATGTCTATAATGATAGATGTCAATAAAACACAATAATAAACTGCATGGTATAATGGTGATGATATAATCAGTATCATAATTTCCCTGATTAGCATCCAACCAAAACCATGAAGAAAGGTGCCATCGCCTATATAAATTAAGTCAGTAAGAAATTATGAAAACCAAATCAAATGGGTGAATCATCCAAATATTAAATCATCATCCATATTTAATAAATCATCATGTAAAATACAGCTAACTCGATAATGCCCAGAATAAATATAAATAGACATTCCCAGATCTATCAACATAAATGGCGCCTCTCCACCTATAAAATATAAAAGGCATAACCTGCCTACTAGAATGAAAGTGGCGTAACTCACCTATGATAATATAATGGCGAACCTACACCAAAGAAGGTGATGAGAATTGACTGTACGATAAACACATGGTTCCAAGTAAAGGCATATCTCAACCTATGGGTTATCTAACAAATATTCATACTTAGGTGAGGTGTATAAGTAGAATATGTCCATCTACCACCCATTAGAGCCAGAAGAGGGACTGATAGCCGTTTGTTCGCTCCAAGAGCCCAGGGTTACCCACCTGGATCCGCTACTATAGCCATATGTTACCTTTACAGTAATCGTGACACATATCCCTCAATGTGCTCATCAATAAGAGAACTTCTAGTCGCGACTCGTATCCTACCCTTATGATAACAGACTACTGGCCTAGGTGACACAAAGAGCTAAGGTTCACTGCCCTAATACTCACCAAAATCCCATGACGCACATCAAATATAATACCCAATAAAGATGCCACAGACCAAGGGCGTGACTTCACGATTAGGCCACCAGGGTGGATACCGACCATTTGGTTCACTCTATACACATAGTCAGATGTACAATATGGTAGACAAACACATAGTATCTACATAAAAAGGTATCCCACCTAACTCAAATCCACAAGCTTGCTCAATCCTAGAGCATCATCTTACGTAAGTATTATCCAGTATCACTAATTCCATCACTTGAGTGACATCTACTTACAATGAATAACCGAATAAATATCACAATGGTGTCACATACCGCCACGTGAAACTCAATCGTTTATTCACAACTCATAAATTACACTCGGTCTCGAAAATACTCTATATAACAAGTCTAAAGAATAACGGCAGAAATATTACCAAGAGTCCCATACCAGACGGTGTTACTACTCCATTTATTCAAATTCCTTGTCACATACAATTAAAATATCCAAAGCAGAAATATCTCAAAGTGGTAATATCATTAAATCATGTAGAACGATGTAATCACCATATCACAATATAACACTGCTCAAATCAATATCAACGATTATTCATTCATATGTCCAAAATCAATTAGAAGAGAAAATAATAAATATGAAGTAAATTTTTTTAATAAAATGTTTATATTAAGTAAGAGTAAATAACTCTAATTCAATACACTATATTTATTTACATAAATTCAACCAAAATCGTTAACAAACATCATATGACCATTTGATACTTTAATAAGAATTTACTAAATATTTATAATAATTCATTAATATAACATTAATAAAAAAATCATCAATTATAAAAAAACTCAAATTATATATATATCACTAAGTATAGAATATAAGTATGAAGTAATATATTATATTTATATTTTACTATATTTTATTTTATTTTAGTTATATATATAAATATATATACATACATATGTATACACATACATACATATATATATATTGATGTTTGACCAGTCCCAGCCATTGGTCGACCACTCGTGGCCGACCAATTGATGGTTTGGAGGTCGACCGGTCGAGCACCTTGTGTCACATTTTTCTATGCCTGTATTCATCGATTAAGGCCATCTTCTTCTCCTACTCGACCATTTCTTTTTACCATTAAGTGTTTACAACTTTACACTACCCGAACTATGATTCATACATGACCTAACAATCAAACTCAAAGTGACAGAAAGAAGAAGCTATGCTATAGTAAGGGGTTTATATATGTGCACAAATACATCTCCTCGTGAATATAAACGTAGTAGTGAGTGAGATTACCCACATTGATTATGAAGAACACGATTATTATGTTAATTTCTCCTTGCTCTTCTCTTGCTTTACTTCTTCCTTTTATGGTAAGCTTCCCCTTTTCAATGTGATGATTAAATCTTGGATTCAACTTGCTAATTTGTGCAACGATGTGTCAAGAAGCTTTGAATTGAATTTTGGGAATTTATAGAATTAACTTTGATTTCAAAGTGATGAGTTTGGTTGGATTCCTTTTTCTGCAAAACAGGAAAATAGTTCGTTTAGGATTTATTTATAGATGATGGTGAAATCTCTCGAGAAAGAAGTGTCTAGAGATGGAAAAATCATGAAACAGTGATTTGGGTTTGGGATTAATAAATATTAGGCTTCGTTTATTAACTAATTCATTTTCTTTCTTTTTTCATTCCATGAAACAATTTATATATATTCAAGTCTAAATATAAAACAATTTATACAACACTAAATATCGTATTAACAAATCATATTATTAGCTATGTTGTAAAAATCATTTTCTATATTTTTATTTACTTAATTTAATTATTTAATTTAAATTCATTTACTAGTTAAATTCAATTTTCTTTAATAAAATGCTTCCTACCATCAAAATAAATTTAAAACTTATAAAATTCAATTTAACATTTTATTTCAAATAATTAATTTATATTACTATATTCTCAAAGTATCCAATTTAATTACCATATCACTATTCCTTGCACATTTAACTAGGTATTTTTATGAAATATTTCTCATCAAATTTCTAAATCATTCCTATGATTCCATATTTATATTCCTAAAACATTTAATTAATTAATCTTTATTATTAATTTATTGCTTTTCGACAATGGGTTGTTACATTTTCGGTCTAGTTTCGACAATTCTTTAGCAAAAAAACTCAAAAAATATGTGGGAATCAAATAGAATTGAGATAGAGAAGAATAAAAAAAATACCTCAAAATGTGACTGCTTTTTTATTTTAGAGGTTAGATTTTCAGATTTTCATGGCTTAGTCATGGCGAAGAGAGAAAAGAAGAATAAGGGGTAATATATAGGGTGTTTAGTTTTTACCATTAATCAAAAGATAACTGTTGGCTCCATATGTGTCTGATGGCAATGGTTATAAATGGCTCGAATCCAATAGTTCACTAGAATGATGAATATGTGTGGATCCTATGTCTGATGCATTAGATTGTTGGATGCATCTGACGCGACGCCAACAGTTACCAAGTATTTTTTTATGCGAATGCTACCTAGCTGTCAGTTGAATATTTAATCATGGACGACTGACATGCTAAAATTGCATATTGCAGAAATCCTTTTGCACCCCTAATGTGCCTGATTGTTTAAAGATTTATGCTAGCAGCAGTTGCATAATTTTTTAGTCCTATAATTTAAAATTTATATCTCCATGAGTATATACTTACAAAGTAGTTAATTTATTAATTGTTACTAATCGTAGATTCGCCCCCAATAAATAAATCAATACATTTGGCTCGAGCTCTATCGTATGCTATTCCTATTTACTATTCTAATCCAGACTAGGAAGCGTTTCCTTCCATTCTCCACACCCTTTGCCCCTTCTTAGGTTAAAAGGAAATGTACTTTGCTTTTCGTGGGACTCTAACCGTAGATCTATTTGGAAATTTAGGAAGAAAAAGGGAAATGACTCGCCTCTGCCATAATAGCGAGGTGCCGGTATATTAATTTGGATCAATTATGCTGCCATCTCGTAGTCCGTAACAGGAGGCTTCACTGGACTCAATCATCCGTTATACGACTGAAACTCTTTCTATTGCTTGCTTTACTACACAGCCCCAGTTATCGAGTATCATGCTTTCTTGACTATTTGGCATGCGTATTATATGATAAAGTAGCATACGTTTTAAAATTAGAAGTACACAGTTTATTGGCATGTAGTGCATATGGCACAATGTAAATAATCTGCATTAAATCTTTGATGCAGCGAGTCATATCAAAGATTTTTCTTCCATTAGCGATTGTGAGCAAGTTTTCTTATCGAGCGAGTGGATTTCACAGTCCACTTGTTCAAATTGCCCACCCGATTCTTCGCACTTTTCTCCATTTTGTCACTTCTATAATTTATTTACTTTTCCCATCTAATTTATTTAAATAGTTCAAAAATACTTAACGTATGTGGAGATTATATTGCACTTAATTAGCAAATAGCCTAGATTCTTGACCAATACAGATGATGTAACAAAAATAAAAATTTATATTGTTGCAACAAACTCAAATGAATTTTGTGTTAAAAAAATAGGATTATCTCTATCTCAATGGAATCCTATATAAGATTGACTATTGTTACCGCCAATGTTAATTCTGAAGGTATGTGGCATAACAATGTTACCGTAATCCTGCATCAACAAGCAACGTTGAAAGTATGAATGAAACCAATGCCGGAAGCATACAGTGTCGCCCCTCATCAATAAAGAAGAATAAGCAATGTCGCGGATCATCAATGGATCCAGCAATACCGAATGTCATCAATGGCGCAAACCACTTATAAAGTTGAATGAGTAATATCATGCCGAAGAAATAAGAAATAACATCGCATGTTAGTAAGAAAATGACAACATTGGAAAGCTCTATAACCATATACTATGACCCATATGCTTTCATTTCCTCTATTTGACCTTGGCAACCCGTCTATAAAATCCATGGATATCGAATCTCATTTCCAAACTGGAATCTCTAAAGGCTGAAGCAACCCACTGGACTTTTGATGTTCGGCTTTCACTTATTGACAATTTGCACACTACCTAACCCATAAGCCAACATCCCTCTTCATACCTTCCCAAAAGAAGCTTCTCTTCATACCTTGATACATATTGGATCGATGACATTCTCTAGGAACTTCTTTTCTCATGTCCTCAACATTCAAAACACACAATCGTCCCTTCTTCCACAACCATCCTCTCTGGTCAAGAATAAAATCTTTCAGATCATCGATCTCAGTTCTAACCTCAAGCCTTCTAATCTTCTCTACTAATAAGGGATCCTCCTTCTTCTTAGAAGCTATCTTTTCGATCAATACTGGTCGAACTTCCAAACAGGACAACATCACGGTACTTTGGCAAGAACTAGCAGTCAATCTTAACTGCACACTACAAATAGTCAAGCTTTCAAATCCTTCCATTCTGCCAACATAGCTAACACTACATTTCGGTGTCGTCTGCTAAGAGCATCCACTACTTTATTTCCATTCTCAGGAGTATACTCTATACCAAAATCATAAGCAGCCAAAAACTCCAACCACGTCTGCCGTCTCATATTCAACTCATTCTAAGAGAATAAGTACCTTAAAGACATATGACATGTGTATAGCTCAAACCTCTCCCCTAAGAGATAATGCCTTCTAATATTCAGTGCGAAGATTACTGCAGCCAACTCCAAATCATGAGTAGGATACCTTACTTCACGTGGTCTAAGCTGTCGTGAAGCGTAGGCAATCACTTTACTCTTCTACATCAACACAGGTCTCAATCCAGTTTCACATGCATCAATATACACCACCAACCCTTGGTTTCCATCTGGAACTACTAACATAAGTGCATTGGTCAACAAATGCTTTAACTTAGGATTGCTTTCTCATAATTGTCAGACTAGAAAAACTTCACCTCCTTTCTAGTTAGCTTAGTAAAGGTGTTGCTATCCGCGAGAAATTCTTGGTGAAACTTCGGTAATAGCCAGCAAGTCCAAGAAAACTTCTAATCTCAGTCACCATCTCTAGTCTATTCCAATTATTAACAGCTTCAATCTTATCTGCATCGATTGACAATCCCTTCTTTGAAACCACATGACTAAGAAACTAAACCTCTTTCTTCCAAAAATGACATTTGGAAAACATCACCTTCAGCTGATGCTGCCTCAGCGTCTCAAGCACAACTCTAAGATGAGCTTTATGTTCCCTTTCATTCTTAGAGTATACCAAAATGTCATCTATAAAAACCAACATGAATCTATCCAAGTATTCTCGGAAAAGTTGGTTCATCAAATCCATAAAGAAAGCAGGTGCATTCGTTAACCCAAATGACATTACTAACCACTCATACGAACCATACTTAGTTCGAAATGCCGTCAAAAGAATACTATCATATGCCACTCTTAACTGATGGAAACATGTAATTAAATCCAACCGGGAAAACACTCTGGCTCCATTCAACTGACTAAATAGATCATCAATTCTTGGCAAATGATACTTATTCTTAATCGTCCTCTCGTTCAACTTATGATAGTCGATACACATCCTCAATGACCCATTTGGTTTCTTCATGAATACTACGGCCGCTCTCCAAGGTGAATTGCTTGTTCTAATAAAATTCCTTCCTTCTAGATCCACTAGCTACACCTTCAATTTCTTCATCTCGGATGGTGTCATTCTGTTGGGTGGTCTACTCACAGGTTCAACTCCTGGCACAAGCTCTATCTGAACTCAACAGCTCATTTCGGTAGTAGTTCTATGATCGGCTCAAAGACATCTGCAAACTCTCTTGCTGCTTGAACCTGACTTAGCTCTTCTTCCACCTCCATTGCACTTAACAAAGTTCAACTACTCCGGCCAGAATTCTCCGCCAAGAATATGATTCAGTTATGTCTATATGGGTGTCTTAGTGATATTTCCCCATACTGAAAAAATATCCTAGCCTCACACTTACTCAACCAATCCATACCCAAAATGATTTTGAAATCTACAAAATCGAAAACATACAGACTTGTTACAAACTTATGACCTAATAAATCAAGTTCAAACTGGTCATATCTCATCTCCACGGTTGCATACTGCTCAATAATATTCGCAACCTTTAAGGCAGTAACAAGGTATGTGGGTTTTAAGCATAACCTATCAACCAAACACCGGGATATAAATGAATGTGATGCACTGGTATCAAATAGTATCCTAACTGGTATACTTTGAATCAAAAAAGTATCTTCCATCGCAGTCTTTCTTTTTTCAGCTGCAGTTGGCCTAGTAGATGATGCTCCAATAGCAAAAATGTGACGACCTAGAATTTTGAACAATTGAAATTGAAATATTTAATTGAATTTAAATACTTGGAAGTTGGTTTAACTTGAATTTCAAAAATATCCGGTGATTTGCAATTTAATTTTTAATTTAATAATAGGGAATTGGGTAAAATATGAAATCTGAAATTCTAAGCTTGTTAAAAATAATTTGAAGCTATGAAAAATCTATATTGATAATACTGAAAATAATAGAAGCTTCAGAATTGAATTTGAAAATGATTTGTTCAGTTTCGAAATTTATCGTTTAAATCGATAATTAAAAATAGCCTTTCAAGACGCAGTCTCAAAATTCGACAGCACCAGTTCCATTGGATCCATAATATTTTATTATTATTGGATTTTAATTTTCATAGCATTCGGAGTTGTTGTGTGGTCGTACGGTGTGACGCCCCACCTCTATACCCACGCTAGCCAAAAACACTACGAAGTAATGCTGTCAACTAGCACGGAGAATAAGGCTGTTGAGGAGCGACCATCCGTGTAATTGCTTTATGCGAGCATCGATATGTCAGATAGTATAACATGCAATTCTTTTTAAGTGGAAATCCGACATGCCGACACAAACTCAAAGATATCACACGGTGGCTATAATATCTTCAGAAACAAATATAGAAATAAACATAACATAAATCAGTCACAGATAATTCATATCACAAAGGCGGAAGTAGATACGAATATTACACTAGGAAGTGTACATCAAAGTAGTGGTCTAAAAAGATCCACAATATCACAAAAGAATAGTTACATGAACTACACAAAAGAATAAGTATACATTATGGAGTCTATATCTCGTATGTATACACCAAAATAAACTACTAATCTAAGTAGTAAGCCAAAAGTCAGAGAAATCAATCCCAAGAGAGAAGTCAAGCAGAAGCACCTGTAACATCTCGGTCTGACCCGAGTATTATTTAATAAGAAAATAATAAATGGATCAGTCTAACTATAGATATCAGATGAAACGATATAGAATAAGAGATATGACTAAACACATAATAATCACAATTCCAAGCTGTGATATATGTAAGTAATTGAAAATCAACGAGAGATTAATCAATATCACCAAATCTACACAAGAATCAAAGAAATGCCATACTCCTTATTTCGTTCATCAAACCACAAATATTAACGATTATATCAATGTCAATCACAAAAGTCAATGACACACAAATTCACCAATGCACAAATATTGACAATAATATCAATGTCAAACACACAAGTCAATGACACACAAATTCACCAATGCACAAATATTGACAATAATATCAATGTCAATCACAAAAGTCAATGACACACAAATTCCAGAATTCAATACGCGAAATCCAGAAATCACAAAAGTCAATGACGCACAAATTCACCAATGCACAAATATTGATAATACTTATCAATGGAAATCACGAAAATTGGTGAAACACAAATTCTAGAAATCATCTCAAGAAATCCAGAAATCACAAAGGGGGGGAGGCCTATCACAAACGGGAGCATAAAGCCCACCAACACGTGTATCACAAACGGAACGCTAATTCCATGGTTGCTAACCATCACAAATTGAGCCGAAGCTCCACAAACGGCCCGAAGACCATGGGTTGCTACCCCACCAAATTGAGTCGAAACTCCACAAAACGAGGTTTAGTCTCCCTCGCAGACAAAGAGACATAGCACATTGCTAGTCTAAATCACAAAGATGATCGTCACGATCAACGAGAAGTGTCGATTACAGTAAGCTAGTAAATATATGAGCTTAGCATCATGTCCCATAACCACTAGCTTAACTTAAATATTTACGAACAAATTGTAGATCTCCACTAGAAAATTGTCACAAGAGTTTCAATCGAACAAGTCCAAGAATTAACCAACAAAGTGAACACAAGCGTTTCATACCACTTGTTTTACTAAGTCGTTTAATTATATTTCTCATACGAGTGAGGTAAATGTTTGTATATACTAATAGATTGGAAAACGGTTTTATAAACGAATTTGGTATTAAAATAGTATTGAAATCGTTTGAGGAAAGAGTTTTGATATTTACTACTAGTATAGAAAACCTTTATATTTTTAAAGTGACAAATCACGAAGAAGATTGTAAGAACAATCAATCACTAAAATTCACATACGAAGACGTGAATAAAATCCAAAGAAATCGATAAAGGATCCATCGAAATGGATATTCAAAAATCCCTAAAAAGAGTCATCAAAGTCATAATAGATGATAACAACAACTAGGAAACAACTCGAATCGATCAAAGTTGGAAATTCACGCGACTAGGCGAAAATAGGCAAAATGCATCAGGTCGGTCGGCCGGCTACAGAGCTCGGTCGACCGAACCCTGTTTTGAAAACTTCTCGGGCATCAAGTCGGTCGACCGAACCAGGGGGTCGGTCGGCCGAACCAGAAACAGAGAAGTGCAACTGCACTTTTACTAGCAGGTCGGTCGACCGGACCATGGGGGTCGGTCGGCCGAACCTGATGCTCTGCAAATTGATGCCCATAAATTGATATGCAACCTCCACCAATTCGCAACCGAACGAGCACGGACGCTAGGGAATTATGCCTAACGGCTACCCGGCCCTATTGGCTCCTCGATGCATCACCAAAAACACATTTGAACCTCAAAGCTATGATTTTTAAGGATTTGGCTTTCAAACACTAAAATTGGAATATTCTCAAAAGCAATCCAAATCAAAAGCAATTGCACAAGAATAAGTGTTAGGAATTTATACCTAACAATCGAAGATAATTCATAGACTTAGATGTGAGATTAAAAATCTCACTTTTTTACAAAATCAAACAAGAAGAAGCTTGAAAGCAAATGGAGAATCAACCTCTCTTCAACACAACCCAAATGAGCTTGAATCTATGCTCAAAACAAGATCATTCCCAAAATTAGGTTTAGGAATTTCTGAAATTGGTAAGAGAATAAGTTGGAGAAGAAGAAGAGAATGTTTACCAATGGGTTCTCTTGAATTTGGAGCTAGGAATTTGAAGTTGCAAAAGGAACTAGGGTTTTGGAGTTTTAATTTCCAATCTCTCCCACCATTAATACTTTAAAAACTGAAAAGAGAAGAGAATGAGGGTGAATGGGGAAGAGTGGCTCAGATTTGAGCATAAGTTAAACATAGGGCTGAGCCCAAACCCAAACCCAAAGTGAAAAGTAGCAAAAATAAACTTTCTCCAAATATATCGAAGCTTATACTCAAAAAGGTCGCAAACGGCATTTTAAACTCAATGGGAGTGGTCCCGAGTCCTAATTCGACCGTATGCAAAAAGTAGCTTTTCGGACTAAAATCCGACTAACGATAAAATATTTAAATAAAATATTTAAATATAAAATCAATAAATATGCGGGTTGTTACAGACTCCCCTCCTTAAAGAAATTGCGTCCTCGCAATAATTAAGAAGAGAACATAAAGTAACAACCATAAAAGCATATTCAACACAAAAGAAATTTGAAATAAAAGGTTCACCTTAAAGAGCACGGGAAAGCAAGTCCGGATGTGATCGCTCGATGAATTCCCTAGACTCCCAAGAACAATCCTTAGGATTTGAAGACCACTGAACTTTAACAAGCGGAACATCTTTATTTCGAAGTCGTTTGACTTCCGAAGCAATGATATGAATAGGATGTTGCTCATAAGTTAAATTAGGCGAAACTTCAATCTCTTCCACGACACCGGGCTCAAGAATAGAATCGGAATCTCGAAGACATTTCCGAAGTTGAGAAACGTGAAACACGTCATGGATAGCAGAAAATTGAGCCGGTAATAAAAGGCGATAAGCCATGGAACCAATACGTTTGGTGATAGGAAATGGCCCAATATATCGAGGCGCTAGTTTTCCCGATCGACTGAATCGCACAACACCCTTCATAGGCGAAACACGAACAAACACGAGATCTCCCTCAGAAAATTCTAATTTCCTTCTCCGGTTATCGGCATATGATTTTTGTCTACTCTGGGCTTCTTTCATCCTATGACGAATAAGGTCAATCTTTTTTATGGAATCACGAATAAAATCTGGACCTAAAACCAGCTTCTCACCGGTCTCAAGCCAAAAAGAAGGAGATCGGCATGGCCTTCCGTAGAGTGCCTCGAAAGGTGCCATACCAATACTAGATTGGAAGCTATTATTATAGGAAAATTCAACAAGTGAAATGTGATCTTCCCAATTTCCACCAAAATCAAGAACACAAGCACGAAGAAGATCTTCAAGAGTTTGATTCACTCGCTCGGTTTGTCCATCGGACTGAGGATGATAAGCGGTGCTAAAATTAAGCTTCGTTCCCAAAGCTTTTTGAAGACTCTTCCAAAATCCACTAGTAAACAATGGATCGCGATCACTAACAATAGAAGTAGGAACACCATGTAATTTAGCAATCTCTTTAACAAAGAGTTTGGCCAAAAGAGGAACGGTTCGGTTAGACCGAACGGGAATAAAATGGGCGGATTTAGTAAGTCTATCAACGATCACCCACAAGCTATCATGACCCGAACGAGAACGGGGAAGTCCATCTATAAAATCCATGGAAATTTGGTCCCACTTCCAAATTGGAATTTCTAAAGGTTGCAATAACCCACCGGGCCTTTGATGTTCGGCCTTAACGAGTTGGCAAGTCATGCAACGCTTAACGAAGTTAGCGATGTCAAGTTTCATCCCCTCCCAATAATAAAGTCGCTTCATATCTGTGTACATTTTACTACTTCCGGGATGAATGGTAAATTTAGAACGATGAGAATCTTCTAAAATATCTTTACGAAGATCACTAATATTTGGTACGATAAGTCTACCAAATCTCCGAATGCCGCCACGAGAATCGATATCAAAGTCTTTCAAACCTTCAATATCAATTTTATCCCTAATATTTTGGCCAAGAAGAGCCATTTCGGGATCTAGCCTTTGAGCTTCAAGAATGCCGTCTAAAAGAGAAGGATGAGCCTTAAGGTTACATAAAACAAATGACGAACATAAATCGGTAACACGGTCTTGAATTTCACAAGTGGATAAAATCTCGAGATCGTTCCATTCGGATACCATCATAGAAACAACCGCTTGTTGCTTTCGACTAAGTGCATCGGCAACACGATTTCCCTTTCCGGGAGTATAAAGGATATCAAGATCATATGGTGCAAGAAATTCGAGCCAACGCTGTTGACGCAAATTAAGTTCCTTTTGAGAGAATAAATACTTCAAGGACTTATGATCGGTATAAAGAACAAATTTCTCTCCTAAAAGATAATGACGCCAAATACGAAGGGCGAAAACAATAGCCACGAGCTCTAAGTCATGAGTGGCATATCTAGTCTCAGCAGGCTTCAATTGCCTAGAAGCATAAGCAATAACACGTTCTCTTTGCATAAGAACGGCACCCAAACCAACGCGACTAGCATCGGTATAAACAACGAAATCTTGATTCCCCTCGGGAATAACAAGAATAGGAGCATCAGAAAGGAGTTCTTTTAATTTCTGAAAAGAAGCTTCACATTTGTCCGACCAAATGTATTTAACACCTTTCTTAGTCAAGCTAGTGAGAGGCACGACAATTTTAGAAAAGTCTTTGATAAAACGACGGTAATAGCCCGCCAATCCGAGAAAACTACGAATCTCTGTCACACTCTCCGGTCTCTTCCAATCTTGAATCGCTTCAATCTTTGAAGGATCCACGGAAATTCCGGATTCGGAAATAATGTGACCAAGGAACTTTACCCGAGATTGCCAAAAATGGCATTTAGAAAATTTCGCCTTTAATTGATTACTCCTAAGAGTTTCCAACACAATCCGAAGATGTTTTTCATGCTCCTCCTCGGTTTTAGAATACACAAGAATATCATCGATAAAGATAAGAACAAACCGGTCGAGGAAGTCTTTGAAAACTCTATTCATAAGGTCAACGAAATACGCCGGAGCATTCGTCAAACCAAATGGCATGACAAGCCATTCATAAGATCCATAACGAGTAAGGAACGAGGTCAATGGAATACTATCCTCTGCAATACGAAGCTGATGAAATCCAGTAGCTAAGTCTAATTGTGAAAAGACCTTAGCACCACTAAGCTGATCGAATAGATCATCAATCCGAGGTAAAGGATATCTATTTTTGATAGTAAGATCATTAAGCTTGCGGTAGTCAACGCAAAGCCTAAGTGTACCATCGGATTTCTTCACAAAAATAGCCGAAGCTCCCCAAGGCGAGGAACTAGAGCGAATAAATTGCTTCGTCTCCAATTCGGATAATTGTTTACGCATCTCCTCGTTTTCTTTATTGGACATACGATACGGAGGATGAGTGATAGGTTGAGCTCCAGGAAAAAGATTAATTATGAACTCAATTGCTCGCTTAGGCGGTAATCCTAAAACGGGTTCGAATATGTGGGAAAATTCACGAACGACATGAATAAGAGAAATAATATCACCCTCATCATCATCATCGTCATCACGAGGATTTAAAGATGCGACCAAGCTGGAAATTGAATCTTGAAGATTAATAGAAATCCGCTTAACAGATTGAGGATGTCGAAGATGAATAGTCCGCTCAGGACATAGGATATGAGCTTCATAACGGTTAAGCCAATCCATTCCCAAAATCATTCCAAAGCCTAAATAACGCATGACATGCAAATCGGATCGGAAAGAAAAATCACACAAAATAATCTCGACATCTTTACACAATAAACTGATTGTTGCGGATCCACCAACCGGATTCACAATTCTCAAAGAAGTCATTAAACACAAAACATCCAAAGAAAAAGCATCAACAAGTTCTTTTGATATAAAAGAATGGGACGCACCCGTATCAAAAAGAACTCGAATAGGATGATCACGAAATAAAATAATTCCATCAAGGATAGAATGAGGCATACCTTGACCACGAGATGTGTTGCCAGGGGCTTGAGCAACATTTAACTTTCCCTCCTTCTTGCCCTGAAGCTTGGGGCATGAAGATATAACATGACCGGGAACTTTGCAGTAGCGACAAGAGAGAGACTTTGGGCACTTGTTCGCATAATGGTCCTTCGAACCACAATTATAGCATTCCCCACGGCCAAAGGAAGAAGTCTTTGCCACGGAGGTTGCTTGCTTCCCTTTCTTATTGGGATAAGGTCCTTTGAATTTACTGGGCCTCTTCTTGCTATTGATGTTTGGTTTGGAACTCACCACTTCAACATCATTCTCCTTATCCGCCTCTTCAAGACGAAGAGCGATATCAATGAGTTGGTCGAAAGAAACTTCTAATTTTAGAAGTAATGGCTTCTTGAGATTTTTGTTCAAGCCATAGACGAACCTCCGGTTCTTCTTTAAAGGGGTGTTGATGTATTCAACCCCATATTTGGAAAGCGACTCGAAGGAGGCGACATAATCAGTCACGGAGGACTCACCTTGAACAAGGTCTATAAATCGTCGAGCCAATGTCACTTTCTCAGCTTCCGGTATGAATTTCAACTCGAAGCGTTCCCGGAATTGCTCCCAGGTGAGATCCGCTTCATTAATCTCAGAAATAAGAAGCTCGTACCAGTCCAATGCTCTTTCTCGGAGCATACTAGAGGCCACCTGAACTCGGTGAAGGTCAATAAGATTCATGCGAGAAAAGATTCGATCGCATGACCTTAGCCAAGCCTGTACTTCAATAATAGTTTCGGAACCTTTGAATGGCTCCCCACCCAAATTAGTGTAATCGCTGCACAAGCGTGCAAAACCCGACTTTGGATGAGTAGGTTTCGGGTTAGCTCCAGCTGCTTGAGCATTCGTCACTAAATCAAGAAGCTGTTGAGCAGTCATAAAAACTCCGTCCTGGGGTAGGGTACTAGATGGTACGGCTCTGGGGCGGCCTGGTCTAGACATTTCTCTTCCTTAGAAAGAAAGAATAAAAAGAAAAAGGTTATTCACCAAATTGGATATCAAGCAATCTTGATAGACAAAACAAGGAATCATAAAAGAAAATAGGATAGGACGGTACGTAGACCCGAATAAAATCCTAAAGCACGACTCCTAAGATGGACTTAGGACGATGATCCTTGTTATAATATTCCATATTGTTCCGAAGTTTGGCTCCGATACCAAGCTGTGACGCCCCACCTCTATACCCATGCTAGCCAAGAACACTACGAAGTAATGCTGTCAACTAGCATGGAGAATAAGGCTGTTGAGGAGCGACCATCCGTGTAATTGCTTTGTGCGAGCATCGATATGTCAGATAGTATAACATGCAATTCTTTTTAAGTGGAAATCCGACATGCCGAGACAAACTCAAAGATATCACACGGTGGCTATAATATCTTCGGAAACAAATATAGAAATAAACATAACATAAATCAGTCACAGACAATTCATATCACAAAGGCGGAAATAGATATGAATATTACACTAGGAAGTGTACATCAGAGTAGTGGTCTAAAAAGATCCACAATATCACAAAAGAATAGTTATATGAACTACACAAAAGAATAAGTATACATTATGGAGTCTATATCTCGAATGTATACACCAAAATAAACTACTAATCTAAGTAGTAAGCCAAAAGTAAGAGAAATCAATCCCAAGAGAGAAGTCAAGCAGAAGCACCTATAACATCTCGGTCTGACCCGAGTATTATTTAATAAGAAAATAATAAACGGATCAGTCTAACTATAGATATCAGATGAAACGATATAGAATAAGAGATATGACTAAACACATAATAATCACAATTCCAAGCTGTGATATATGTAAGTAATTGAAAATCAACGAGAGATTAATCAATATCACCAAATCTACACAAGAATCAAAGAAATGCCATACTCCTTATTTCGTTCATCAAACCACAAATATTGACGATTATATCAATGTCAATCACAAAAGTCAATGACACGCAAATTCACCAATGCACAAATATTGACAATAATATCAATGTCAATCACACAAGTCAATGATACACAAATTCACCAATGCACAAATATTGACAATAATATCAATGTCAATCACAAAAGTCAATGACACACAAATTCCAGAATTCAATACGCGAAATCCAGAAATCACAAAAGTCAATGACGTACAAATTCACCAATGCACAAATATTGATAAAACTTATCAATGGAAATCACGAAAATTGGTGAAACACAAATTCTAGAAATCATCTCAAGAAATCCAGAAATCACAAAGGGGGGAGGCCTATCACAAACGGGAGCATAAAGCCCACCAACACGTGTATCACAAACGGAATGCTAATTCCATGGTTGCTAACCATCACAAATTGAGCCGAAGCTCCACAAACGGCCCGAAGACCATGGGTTGCTACCCCACCAAATTGAGTCGAAACTCCACAAAACGGGGTTTAGTCTCCCTCGCAGACAAAGAGACATCGCACATTGCTAGTCTAAATCACAAAGATGATCGTCACGATCAACGAGAAGTGTCGATTACAGTAAGCTAGTAAATATATGAGCTTAGCATCATGTCCCATAACCACTAGCTTAACTTAAATATTTACGAACAAATTATAGATCTCCACTAGAAAATTGTCACAAGAGTTTCAATCGAACAAGTCCAAGAATTAACCAACAAAGTGAACGCAAGCGTTTCATACCACTTGTTTTACTAAGTCGTTTATTTAGATTTCTCATACGAGTGAGGTAAAGGTTTGTATATACTAATAGATTGAAAAACAGTTTTATAAACGAATTTGGTATTAAAATAGTATTGAAATCGTTTGAGGAAAGAGTTTTGATGTTTACTACCAGTATAGAAAACCTTTATATTTTTAAAGTGACAAATCACGAAGAAGATTGTAAGAACAATCAATCACTAAAATTCACATACGAAGACGTGAATAAAATCCAAAGAAATCGATAAAGGATCCATCGAAATGGATATTCAAAAATCCCTAAAAAGAGTCATCAAAGTCGTAATAGATGATAACAACAACTAGGAAACAACTCGAATCGATCAAAGTTGGAAATTCACGCGACTAGGCGAAAATAGGCAAAATGCATCAGGTCGGTCGGCCGGCTACAGAGCTCGGTCGATCGAACCAGGGGGGTCGGTCGGCCGAACCAGAAACAGAGAAGTGCAACTGCACTTTTACTAGCAGGTCGGTCGACCGGACCAGGGGGGTCGGTCGGCCGAACCTGATGCTCTGCAAATTGATGCCCATAAATTGATATGCAACCTCCACCAATTCGCAACCGAACGAGCACGGACGCTAGGGAATTATGCCTAACGGCTACCCGGCCCTATTGGCTCCTCGATGCATCACCAAAAACACATTTGAACCTCAAAGCTATGATTTTTAAGGATTTGGCTTTCAAACACTAAAATTGGAATATTCTCAAAAGCAATCCAAATCAAAAGCAATTGCACAAGAATAAGTGTTAGGAATTTATACCTAACAATCGAAGATAATTCATAGACTTAGATGTGAGATTAAAAATCTCACCTTTTTACAAAATCAAACAAGAAGAAGCTTGAAAGAAAATGGAGAATCAACCTCTCTTCAACACAACCCAAATGAGCTTGAATCTATGCTCAAAACAAGATCATTCCCAAAATTAGGTTTAGGAATTTCTGAAATTGGTAAGAGAATAAGTTGGAGAAGAAGAAGAGAATGCTTACCAATGGGTTCTCTTGAATATGGAGCTAGGAATTTGAAGTTACAAAAGGAACTAGGGTTTTGGAGTTTTAATTTCCAATCTCTCCCACCATTAATACTTTAAAAACTGAAAAGAGAAGAGAATGAGGGTGAATGGGGAAGAGTGGCTCAGATCTGAGCATAAGTTAAACATAGGGCTGAGCCCGAGCCCAAACCCAAACCCAAAGTGAAAAGTAGCAAAAATCAACTTTCTCCAAACATATCGAAGCTTATACTCAAAAAGGTCGCAAACGGCATTTTAAACTCAATGGGAGTGGTCCCGAGTCCTAATTCGACCGTATGCAAAAAGTAGCTTTTCGGACTAAAATCCGACTAACGATAAAATATTTAAATAAAATATTTAAATATAAAATCGATAAATATGCGGGTTGTTACATACGGATTGCAAACGCGCTAAAATTTATATTGGAATTTAATTTAATAACTGGTTCAAAAAGCTAACTTCTCCGTACGATCGAATTTGGATTCGGAACCTTTTCCATTGCGTTCGGAATAGGGGTTAAATATTATAAACTGCCTGGCGGCACGTCTCGATTGGAGATCGAGATTTTGAGTTACGGAAATCGAGATGATTTGATTTAAATTTCGAATTCAAATTTGAATAGTATGGTTCCATTAAAATATTATGTTGGGTCCCTGAACAACCACGTATTGCAACTTTTACCATGTGTTTCTCCACCTTTATGAATCACGTACAAGTGTTCACTTTCGTTAATAAAAAATATAATAAAAAAACGAAAACATTTTCTTCTTTCGTTTAAAAATCAACAGCAGTTTCAAAGGAAAAAAATGGCCTAACATATCACTTTGTAATCGAATCCACTCCTTAAAAAAATCATGGCCGATGCAAATTCAAATTTCCTCCTCTCATTTAAAAATGGCCGAAGATAATACCCAAATCTTAATCGAATTCGAAGCAGCCGAGAAGAAATCGTGCTCGTCTCCTTCAATAAATGGCCGAGCTCGTTCGCGTAGAGGGCATCGATGTCGAATCGCGATGTAGGCTAGGGCATCGGGCTGGCGTCGCAACAACTAGGGACGATCGAAGCTCGACTTCATTGGAAGGCGGCGGAATGTCAGAGAGGATGGCGACGAAGCTAGGGCTGGTATTTAGGAGGAGCAAGTCGACGTGGAGATGTCAGTGGGAATTCGAGCGATCTGAAGATGGCCGGTGTGAGGCAGGGCAGAACTAGCCGGAGCAAGAGATAGCTTGCTGTTCGATTTGGGGTTATTCTCGAGTTTGAGAACCGCGAGGTATTCGAATTCTTTTTATTTTCGATTCAATTTGATTTGAAATATATATATATATATACGTATTTGGAAAAAAAATTATATGTAAAGTTAAAACAGTTTATCTTTTTCAATTTGAAGATTTATAAATATACGCATTTCTATTTTGTCTAATATATATATATATTAGAAAAATTTTAAGCTAAAAATAAAACAGTAGGTAAATACACACACACACACACACAGTATAGATGAAAATGTAAAGTTAGATTACTAAAACATATATAGTTTATTTTGAAGATAAAATAAATATACATACTCATCTTTACTAGCTTATTTTAAAATAATGTATATTAGTAATTAACCTATTTAATTTACCTATTTAATTATTTTAGTTACTAAAAGTTTTTTTAAAAAAGGAATAATTTGAAATTAAATTTTTAGTTAAATAAATTTATTAAAAGAAATTGGTTTAAAGTAAAATCATTGGATAATTAAAATTATGAAACGAAAATTGATTATTCGACTGTTTCGAATATTAATGAACTGTATAAAATTGTCTATACAAGGTCTAATACTGTGAAAAAGACAAGTCTGATTGGAAATGGATTGCAAAATAAAGGAGCAAAGGTGAGATCTTCTCACTTAATCAGATTTTTCTGATTTAATTTTAAATAGTTAGGTTTAAAATTGTTGATTGTGTTTATTGTGTGCTTGGATGATAAATAATTATCAGTTATATTGAATTAGACCTTATGCGCCGCATAATAGCGGATGATATTATATTGAACCCATATACCGCGATATTCCACCTCGAAGTGGAATTAGTATTATATATGTATTTGGAGTGATTAATTTCCCACATTATATAGCGGATGAGACCTTATGCGCTGCATAATAGCGGATGATATTTTATAAATCCCATATACCGCGATATTCTACCTTAAAGTGGAATTGATATTTAATTGTTGTGCTAACGTCTGTGGATGTAGGGAAAACAGGTTGAAGGGATCCAACTGGATCCTCAAATAATTGAATTTGTTTCAATATTGTGTGTTGATTTATAATCTATGTGTGATTATATTCTGATTGAAATCATTGAAGGCTATAGTTTAGCCGAAACATATTTTTGGTATCGTAGGATACCAGAAATAAATAAAATTGGATTTTCAAATTTAAGTAGAAAATCTATAATGAAATCCTATTGAATAAATTCCAAAATATGGGAAAAAGTTTAATAAATGGATTTCAAGTAATATTATTCAAAAGGTAAAGAATTTATTTTAAAATACGGATTTTAAATAACTTGGAAGAGGTAAAGGAATTTATTTATAAAAAAAATCGAAAATTGATTTGGTGTGAAAAGAATAAATCTTTGGGAAATCAATATGAAAATTGATTTGGTGTTTGAATGAAAATCGATTTGGTATTGAAATAAATTTAGAAATCAATTTGAAATTTGATTTGGTGTTTAAAATAAAATTTGAAATCAATTTGGAAATTGATTTGGTATTTGTAAATGATATTTTGAAATCGATTTAAAAATCATATATCAGTGGATATTTAGGAATTTGAATTCACAATGGGAATTTAAAAAGGAAAGGGAAATTTGTTTTAAAAATAAATATTGTTTTATTTTTAAAAGTGTGGAAAGGAATTTATGGATTTGGAACGTAAATTTAAAATAAATCCAGAAAGATATTTTAATTGATTTGAATGAACCATTTTTAGAAAGGAAGGTGTACTTCCCCTGGAAAGCTGAGTATATTTTTAAAATAGCTTTTGAAATAAAATTAAAAGTTCTAGATTTGATTTTAAAAGAATATTGTTGAAGAATTTTTTTTTTTTGAAATTGTTTTAAATCTTTAAAGTAAAGATTTATTTAATTAGGTATAGAAGGGATTATTTTAAAGATTAAATTGATATTTGATTTAGAAAATAGTTATTTAAATACTTATACTTTATCTACTAATTTTATTTTAAAATTAGTTTAGACTTGAAGTCTTATATTTGTGATAATTAGTATAATATTTTTATAACTAATATTTAAGTAAAGGTAGTTTTATTTTAAATGTCTCCCAAAATATTTTGGATAAGTGATTTAAATTATTTTAAAGTATTTGAACTCAGCAAATTTTCAGTGGAATTAAATAAATATTTGGAAATTTATTCCACGTGAGGAAGGTGATTTGAAATTTGTTTTCAAAGGATTGAAGTGTGAAAAGCGATTTGAAATTTGTTTTCAAAAGATTGAAAGGTGAAAAGTGATTTGAAATTTGTTTTCTAATGGTTGAAGTGTTAAAATTATATCTTGCGAAGATATTTTGAAAATAATAATTGGGGGTAAATTATTGAAATCTGGTGATTGTTGTAAATGTTGATTGATAGTTAAATAACTGACTATCAATATTGGCCTTTTAATGGCATTTGAATTTCGATGGGAACGGGGATCGGATTCCAATTGGATATTCGAAAACCACATCGAACCTTTGTGATTGTGATGGATCTTTTATTTAAAAGATCAAAAGTGGAAATTGTTGTGATTTGTTTGAAATCTGAATGTAACACTTATTTTTAAAATAAGCGCTCGTTATTCGGATTAGCCGGGAGAGGACTTTGTGTCATAAAACCCATTCCGAGTAATGATACGATGAAATGGGATTGCATTTGAAGATGGTATTGAAGACAGGGTATTTTTCGAAAACGAAAGGATTACCTGTCGATTGTCCCACACCGAGTTGCTCCGGTATAGAGATTTGATAACCCTTTGTAATGGGGATTCTGAACGTGAATAATCCGGATTTGCAAGGGCTTCGTTGAAGTACCTTCAGTTCCGTTCGATCCCAGAACGGCTTGTATGTGTAACAACCCTGTATTTTGTGATTATTTTTAATTGTATATTTTAATTATTTTAATTGAATTTTGATTTAACTTTATTTTATTTAGTTAATTTAGATAATTTTGTTATTTCAAATATAAACTTTGATTTTGATGAGAATTAGAATTTCAAATATGATTAAATAGAATATTTTACAAAAAAATGTGCTTTGGTCAATATGGTCAACTTTGACTTTTAACTTAAAAATTTAAAAGTTTGAAAATTTTAATTTTATCTTTTATTATGAAAGCAAATAAAATTTTAAGATCACTACTTTTCGTTTCGTTGAAATCTGATTTATTATGTGAAAGTTATGTCTTTTTAACTATTGTGTGAAATTTGCTGTATTTAACAAAATTGTTTATTTTAAATTATATAAATAATATTTTATTTGGTCATGTAATGTTCTAATTTATATTTATATGGGTAAAATAACATGTTATGTATATATTTTGGTTTTCAAACATTTTAAAAGTGTAATTGACATTTTCCGATGTCAGTTGTATTTTGTTTATAATTTTTAATTTCTAGTTTTAATTTATTAAAGAAATTCTTTATTTATTTCTATTTTCTCAAGATATTATTTTATTCTCATTTACACTTTATTTTGTTCCTCATTTATTTATTTATTTGACGTCTTATTTGTTTTAAAATGATAGAGAAATTTTATAAGGCTAGTGATATTTTAGTAGTATTTTTCATGCCCTGTTTCAATTTTTAAACAATTTCTTTAGTTCTTTTTCTATTTTTCTCCAATTTAATTCTTTAGAAATGATAAATAAATTATTTTTATTTAAAATTTTTACTTCATAATATTTTTAAAATGAAGTTGATAATTTTCCAAAGTGAATGGTGATTTATTTGTAATTTTTGAACCATGTTTTGAATTTTAAGCAATTTCCTTAATTATTTTTATATTTTCTTTAAATTTAATTATTTATTTTCATACTATTTCACTTGGTTTAGGTTTTTAAAAGTATTATCTGAAATTATTTTGGTTCATTTGTTTTAAAGGAAATGGAAATTTGAAGAGGCAAAGACTCTTCCTTTTCTTTTGACTTTTCACTTTCTAGACTTTTCAAATTTTATAACTCCTCATTAATTTCTAGTTTGGCCATGCAAATTTTTTTCTTAGCCATGTATCTCATTTACTTTTCACGAAAATAATTTCCACTTCTCATTCGTTCACGGCTAGGAGAAAAAAAAAAAGGATAATGGCTCCTTATTTCTCTTCTTTTTCTTCTTATTTTTCCATATTTTGCCTTGTTTTCACATGATGTTTGCTCGGCCTCCTCACTATTGCCATGGCCACCACCTCCTACATCTCCTCCTTGTTACCATCACCACCTAACCCTCTTGTCTGGACCATGGCTGAGACTCCTATGATGAGAAAATCCACTAAAATGCAACCTAAAGCCTTGAAAACATGTTATTTGACCACTACTTGTTCACCACTTCCATTTCCACCACCACCATCACCTTAGGCCGCCGCCGCCACCTCTGACCTGATCACCACACACCCCTCCTGCTCTGACCAGACCTGAACATGTCAAGGCCGAGCCCAACTACCCATGGCCGAGCCAATACATTAACCAAAACCTCCACTATTTGGCTTGCCTCTTCATATTCATGTGATTGTAACTCCTCTACATGCCATGCCTTGTAGCCGTGCACCCCTAGGTCCATACCTGAACCAAATCATGTCCAAACCTGAGCCAAAGCATGTCCAAACCAGAACCAAAACATCCCCTAAGCCGTGCTATCAAGTGTAGAAAGCAAGGCAAAAAATTGTGCATTCGTATTGCTTTTCAATTCAAAGTTATTCAATTTCAATGTTGTGTTGAATTATAATTTTATTCTATTTTGTTTCGGGTTGTAACACAAGCTCTTTAGCATTGGATTCGCTCTCCACTCAAAATCCGTAGCCTTGTCATTGTGCTTTTGATTCCATTGTGCCATTTGTATTGCAATCTCCAGCTATAAAGGTGAGTAAAGCTCACACGACATTTATACTTATGCAGTTGTGAAACAACAACAACTGAATGTGTAGAATTTTATATGATGCTATAACTGCCAATGATTATTTATATATGATGTTAAACCTGTTAATTTACATGTCATCCCGTCTGTTACTGTTATATGTTTTTAACTGTTCATTTATATCTGTTTATCACACTGCAAGTTCCCCGTAGAATAGAATCACTATGGGTTGAAATGATACATACCCGAACAGACTTTAGAATAGGAAAAAATCGTTATGAGCTGAAATGATAGGCCTGGACGATTTTTATTTATTTTATTTTAACTTGGGATTGCGGGTTTGAAATGATAGAACCCGGATTTTTCTTTTAAACTGCGGATTGAAATGATATATATCCGTATCACTTGACCTAGGTTAGAAAACTATATACAGGCCCATGGTTATATTTTATAAAGTATTTTGAATATATTAAATATTTTTAAAAGTGAAAAGTTATGAAATTTGATTTAAATTGGATTTTTAATGTTTATATAAAGAAATTTTGGATTTTTCTAGAAGTAAAAAAATGTAATTCAAATGAATGGTAAAAAGTGAATTTTTGAAATATAACTTAAATTTAGAAATTTGGACTTTGGCTTTTAAAATGACATTTAAGTTATATAAATAAAATTATAAGTGGTTTAAATGTAAATTTATGATAATTTGATTTAAGTAGAATTTTAAAGTGCTTTAAATAAAGGATTTATGATTTTGTATAAATGGGAAATGTTAAACAAATAAATGGTTAAGTTGAATTATGGAAATATAACTTAAAGTCTGAAAATTTGGGTTTTGGTTTAAAAAGGGGATTTTAAGTTATATAAATAAAATGGAAATTTAATTATATTTGGAAAATGGTAAATATGATGATTTGATTAAATTTGAGTTTAAATGAATTAATAAAGTATTATTGATTTTTCTATGTATTAAAATGGTTAAATGAATAAATGCTTAAAAATGTAATTTTAAAATGGACTTGACCTGGAAATGTGAATTTGGTTTTAGTTAAGAGTTTAAGTTAATTTAATAAATTAGAAATTTAGTTTAATTTGTGAAATGATAATTTGAAAATGTAAATGTTAATAAAGTGTTAAATGTAAGAATAGGAAAGTTTACACTTGAATTTATTAAGTGGATTTGTGAAATTTGATTTAATTATAAAATGTTTCTTTATAAAAATCATTAATTAAAAGGGTATTTTAATTAACATCTTTGAATGTTAAAATATGATTTTTATAATGTTTAAATGGTTTGAATTGAAATGTTTTCAAGTATAACTTACAACAGGTTTTTCTGAATGCTGTGAAAGGCTGAAATTTCAATGTTTATGGTTTTAACTTAGTAAATGAACTCAGAATGTTTTAAAACTTTGGAAATTGAATACTTGATTTGAAAGTATATACACTTAAATTTTAAATGGTTAAATGAATTATTTTGATTAAAATATAAGCTATTTAAAAGGTGATTTAGAATGAAAATAAATGAATGATATCTTTGAATTTAAAAGGTTTTAAAGTTGAATATTTGGATTTGAACTTATATGATGATTTGAAATTGAAGCTTTTTAAAGATCTGATATTTTGATATATATTAAAAATGTTTTGAAATGAAGTTTTGAAAGATATGATATTTTGCTATTAAAATGATTTGGAAATGAAGTTCTGAAGAATATGATATTTTAATGTATTAAAATGTTTTGAAAGGATATAATAATTTAATATATTGAAATTGTTGGAAATGACTTGATATTTATTTTGATAAATATTTGAATTTGAAAGATATGGTATATTGATACATTGAAATGGTTTGGAAATGATTAAATATTTATTTTGATAAAGATTTGGATTGAAATGATATCTATATTTTAAGTATGAAATATTATTTTAAAGTTATAACCATGGGTTATAATAACGATTGGTTAGCAAAGAGACCAGGATCAGATATGGGCATACTCTCTGTCGATACTGAAAACCACTTTGACTAATCGTGTACGCGGTGGAGATTCTAAAATGAAGTAGGATGGTGGCGACGTTCTTATGGTATGTTACGTGGACCCAACTCCCGTGTGTTGGCATAAGGTGGCTAAAACAGGAGTGGTCTAGGGCCAGTTGAGGTCGTACCTCGTAGCGGACGCATTTCTTCGATACCATACTATTACTTGTGATTGTTTGGGCGCCCCTCCGATTTTGTGGGAATGTGTTCCGCGGTGGGCGTATGTGGCTGCTACGTTACCACCAACCCGAGTGTCGTAATTGGTATATCTACCCTGGCATTGCCTTGTGTGTCATGTCACCTACCATATCAAGCCTTTACTACGAGTTTCTATTTATGTCGTACCTATGCAGTATCTTCTCGTAGTCTCCCGATCAGGAGATATGCAGGTATTGTATAGACTATTGGCATTATTTGTGTTAAGGTGGAAAATGTAAAGCCTTAACGCTATTTAAAAGTATGTTTATTTTACTGTTAGACATTATTATAATAGCGCAATATACTATGTAGTAAATAGTTTAACGGATCCTTAGAGGATGGGCAGTCCCAAGCATCCTTTGAGTTACTTGTACTTTTACTACAGTTCACTTGAGTTGGTTTACATTGTATAAGTATGTATGTCCTGACTCGAGTGTTTGTATTTTTATTTACGCTTGGGTCAACCCGAGTATTCACAGATTTGAATTTCCTCTTTCTGGAGATTGGAATCGCTGGAGATTATCTGTTTGTCTAGTTTTATCTGTTTCACTTCCAGTTATCCTGTTGATCCCAGTGTTGTATTCATTTTGTACTTGGTTATCATACTTAGACTTCTGTTGTACTTTATTTCTTCTGTTTTATCTTGTTTAACTCTGATATATTTATATAGTAGCTTCATGAACTACTATTTCTTTTACTTCCGCTGCACTATTATTACTCTGTGTCTGTGATCTGTGATTATTATTTACTGTATATTCTGAGATTTGCCAAATTTTATTTACAACGCGGTATTTTGAGCAATTCAAGTCCGACATGTGCGGATGCGAATGGTTGAAAAAACCTGGTTGTTACATTTGGTATCAGAGCTTTGGCTTTGAGGAAAAATTTAGAATGTTTGGTAAATTTAGTTACAGAATCACTTTCATCCAAACTTGAATCTCTTCCTCTTTGATTCAAATTTCATTTGAATTTTGGAACGTTCCCTGCGGTTCCAAAAATTCATTCGTGTCCCTCACTATTCATCTGCTTTTGATTCTAGAGTATCCCATAACTCCACTTTGAATGAGCTTTATAGTGAATTGGCGGTCCCGCCAATCTCAAAAATTCATTTGTAAAGGGGGAAACTCCTTTACAATTAGCATCGATTCACCAGAGATTTATATCTATCCTTAGTTTAGATGCTAATATATTTTATTATTCCAAACTCTATCTCTTAAGATCGAATGTAGATTTACGCCAGAAAAAAATCCACATTGATCTTATTCTTTAAATCACGGTTGACCGTGTTAAGGTTGCCCGCGATTTACTTAAGCTTACCCATCTCCCTACTCTGTTATTTAATCATCTTGTGTTTTGTTTCCAATCTATTATTCCAAACATTTTGAATTGTACTTGTAAATCTATATTTTGTTTTATATACTGTGTTGTTTGGGTTGTTGATGTTGATTTGGGTTTCCGATCGATTCGTCTGATCAACGCTATCGATAGGATTTCTAAAACACTTTGACTGAACAAACTACCACAATATTATTTTTAGATTTTGGTTAATCAAATAAATTTTGATATATAAGTAAATTTATGGAACTTAATAAATTGATTTAAATTGATTATTTGAAATGATAATACTTGATTTATCATTTATAGTTCTATAAATGAATTTATAAATAGTTGTTTATAAATTGATTTGGGAACTGAAATGAATTTAAAACAAGAAATTTGTGAATTTAATTTCCGATGGTTTCAAACCTTGTGTTTAAGTTTTAAAGTATATTATTTAAAGTATTTTCGAATAAGAATATTTTTCCAAAGAATTTTAAAGTTTGGAAAAATCAGTGCTCTTCTCTTTGTCGCTGGGAAATAGTTCCGGTGATGACTGCAGCATCATCGACATTCATTTTTGAGTTTCGAAGTGAAGAGACCGTTTGTAGTCCTGCTACAGCTTTGTTTGGGAAATCAAATTGATTTGAATTTCTAAAATATGACTTGATTTATAATATATATAGATATATGATTTAAATTTGATTTGATAAATTATGTACATACATTTATTTATCTCTAAATGGTTTGAAGAAATCGGAAATTTAATTCTTAAATTTTATTTTAAGGAATAATTTAAATTATAAAAAGAAAATCAAAATTTTGGATGAATATTCAAGCATGAAATGATTTACTTGGAAAGTTTATCTATATAATACAATTGCATTCAAATATAACTTACCTTAATTTCAGAAGTTAACAATGTAATTGGATAATATACAATATAAAAAGATTTTATAAATAAAATTTGAGTGGTTAAAATAAATGTTATACACTTAAATTTTAGTTGTAAAATGATTAACATAGGTAAATAGAATAAGAGGTAAATTGAATAATTTACAATATAAAATGATGTTAAAGGAACTAAGAATAAGTTAAAACAGTTATAATAAGTGTAAACATACTTAACATAGGAAAAAAAATATTGAGAGGAGTAAATTTAATTTTTTATTAGGAATAAGGGAGAATTATATTTATTAAGTACATTTTGAGTATAATAAATGATTTTTCTTCAAATCCATGATTTTAGAAAGTGTTAATTTAAGAAAATTGGATGATAAGATATTGAAATTAGAGATAGTTAAGGTTTGTTTAACTAGTGTAAAATTAATTATCAATTTTTAAGTTGAAATTTCCATGGTTTCTAACTTATTATCTTATTTTGTTTTTCAAACTATCTTTTGTTGTTCTTATTTTTCCTTATCTTGATACAGACTGTTATAGGCATCTTTCTATAATCTTTCTGTTTAGAAATCTTTCTATAATCTTTGATAATCTTTGGTAATCATTTTGAATCCATTTTTTTCATGCTTGTGTTCTAGATTCTGAAGGATCTTGGAAAGATCATCTCCACTTTGTTAAACTTACCTATAACAACAGTTATCAAGTATAATCTCAATCTTCTTATCACCTTGTCTTAATCTTATTTCATTTCTATGTTTTCTGTGCTATCCCGTACCTCCTTCCTTTTCGGGGACGAAAAGTTTTGAATGGGGGAGAGTGTAACAACCCTGTATTTTTTGATTATCTTTAATTGTACATTTTAATTATTTTAATTGAATTTTGATTTAACTTTATTTTGTTTATTTAATTTAGATAATTTTGTTATTTCAAATATAAACTTTGATTTTGATGAGAATTATAATTCCAAATATGATTAAATAGAATATTTTACAAAAAAAAAATGTACTTTGGTCAATATGGTCAACTTTGACTTTTAAATTAAAATTTTAAAAGTTTGAAAATTTGAATTTCATCTTTTATTATGAAAGAAAATAAAATTTTAAGATCACTACTTTTCGTTTCGTTGAAATCTGATTTATTATGTGAAAGTTATGCCTTTTTAACTATTGTGTGAAATTTGCTGTATTTAACAAAATTGTTTATTTTAAATTATATAAATAATATTTTATTTGGTCATGTAATGTTCTAATTTATATTTATATGGGTAAAATAACATATTATGTATATATTTTGGTTTTCAAACATTTTAAAAGTGTAATTGACATTTTCCGATGTCAGTTGTATTTTGTTTATAATTTTTAATTTCTAGTTTTAATTTATTAAAGAAATTCTTTATTTATTTCTATTTAATCAAGATATTATTTTATTATCATTTCCACTTTATTTTGTTCCTCATTTATTTATTTATTTGACTTCTTATTTGTTTTAAAATGGTAGAGAATTTTTATAAGGCTAGTGATATTTTATTTGTAATTTTCATGCCCTGTTTTCAATTTTTAAACAATTTCTTTAGTTCTTTTTTTAGATTTCTTCAATTTAATTCTTTAGAAATGATAAATAAATTATCTTTATTTCAAATTTTTACTTCATAATATTTTTAAGATGAAGTTGATAATTTTCCAAAGTCAATGGTGATTTATTTGTAATTTTTGAACCTTGTTTTGAATTTTAAGCAATTTCCTTAATTCTTTTTATATTTTTTTTAAATTTAATTATTTATTTTCATACTATTTCACTTGGTTTCGGTTTTTAAAATTATTTTCTGAAATTATTTTGGGTCATTTGTTTTAAAGGAAATGGAAATTTGAAGAGGCAAAGACTCTTCCTTTTCTTTTGACTTTTCACTTTCTAGACTTTTCAAATTTTAAAACTCCTCATTAATTTCTAGTTTGGCCATGCAAATTTTTTTCTTAGCCGTGTATCTCATTTAATTTTCACGAAAAAAATTTCCACTTCTCATTCATTCACGGCTAGGAGAAAAAAAATGGGTAATGGCTCCTTATTTCTCTTATTTTTCTTCTTATTTTTCCATATTTTTGCCTTGTTTTCACATGATGTTTGCTCGGCCTTCTCACTATTTTCATGGCCACCACCTCCTACATCTCCTCCTTGTTACCATCTCCACCTACCCCTCTGGTCTTGACCATGGCTGAGACCCCTATGATGAGAAAATCCACCAAAATGCAACCAAAGCCTTGAAAACATGTTATTTGACCACTACTTGTTCACCACTTCCATTTCCACCACCACCATCACCTTAGGCCGCCACCACCACCTCTGACCTGACCACCACACACCCCTCCTACTCTGACCAGACCTGAACATGACAAGGCCGAGCCCAACTACCCATGGCCAAGCCAATACATTGACTAAAATCTCCACTATTTGGCTTGCCTCTTCATATTCATGTGATTGTAACTCCTCTACATGTCATGCCTTGTAGCCATGCACCCCTAGGTCCATACCTAAGCCAAATCATGTCCAAATCTGAGCCAAAGCATGTCCAAACCTGAACCAAAACATCCCCTAAGCCGTGCTAGCAAGTGTAGAAAGCAAGGCAAAAAGTTGTGCATTCGTATTGCTTTTCAATTCAAAGTTATTCAATTTCAATGTTGTGTTGAATTATAATTTTATTCTATTTTGTTTTGGGTTGTAACACAAGCTCTTTAGCATTGGATTCCCTCTCCACTCAATATCCGTAGCATTGTCATTGTGCTTTTGATTCCATTGTGTCATTTGTATTGCAATCTCCAGCTATAAAGGTTAGTAAAGCTCACACGACATTTGTACTTATGCAGTTGTGAAACAACAACAACTGAATGTGTAGAATTATATATGATGCTATAACTGCCAGTGATTATTTATATATGATGTTAAACCTGTTAATTTACATATCATCCCATCTGTTACTGTTATATGTTTTTAACTGTTCATTTATATCTGTTTATCACACTGCAAGTTCCCTGTAGAATAGAATCACTATGTGTTGAAATGATACATACCCGAACGGACTTTAGAATGGAGAAAAATCGTTATGGGCTGAAATGATAGGCCTGAATGGTTTTTATTTATTTTATTTTAACTTGGGATTACGGGTTTGAAATGATAGAACCCATATTTTTCTTTTAAACTGCGGATTGAAATGATATTTATCCTATCACTTGACCTATGTTAGAAAACTATATACAGGCCCGTGGTTATATTTTATAAAGTATTTTGAATATAATAAATATTTTTAAAAGTGAAAAATTATGAAATTTGATTTGAATTGGATTTTTAATGTTTATATAAAGAAATTTTGGATTTTTCTAGAAGTAAAAAATGCAATTCAAATAAATGGTAAAAAGTGAATTTTTGAAATATAACTTAAATTTAGAAATTTGGATTTTGGCTTTTAAAATGACATTTAAGTTATATAAATAAAATTTTAAGTGGTTTAAATGCAAATTTATGATAATTTGATTTAAATAGATTTTTAAAGTGCTTTAAATAAAGGATTTATGATTTTGTATAAGTGAGAAATGTTAAACAAATAAATGGTTAAGTTGAATTATTGAAATATAACTTAAAGTCTGAAAATTTGGGTTTTGGTTTAAAAAGATGACTTTAAGTTATATAAATAAAATGGAAATTTAATTATATTTGGAAAATGGTAAATATGATGATTTGATTAAATTTGAGTTTAAATGAATTAATAAAGTATTATTGATTTTTCTATGTATTAAAATGGTTAAATGAATGAATGCTTAAAAGTGTAATTTTCAAATGGACTTGACCTGGAAATGTGAATTTGGTTTTAATTAAGGTTTTAAGTTAATTTAATAAATTGGAAATTTAGTTTAATTTGTGAAATGATAATTTGAAAATGTAAATGTTAATAAAGTGTTTAATGTAAGAATAGGAAAGTTTACGTTTGAATTTATTAAGTGGATTTGTGAAATTTGATTTAATTATAAAATGTTGCTTTATAAAAATCATTAATTAAAAGAGTATTTTAATGAACTTCTCTTAATGTTAAAATATGATTTTTATAATGTTTAAATGGTTTAAATTGAAATGTTTTCACGTATAACTTACAGTAGGTTTTTCTGAATGCTGTGAAAGGGTGAAATTTCAATGTTTATGGTTTTAACTTAGTAAATGAACTCAGAATGGTTTAAAACTTTAGAAATTGAATACTCGATTTGAAAGTATATAAACTTAAATTTTAAATGGTTAAATGAATTATTTTTATTAAAATATAAGCTATTTAAAAGGTGATTTAGAATGAAAATAAATGAATGATATCTTTGAATTTAAAAGGTTTTAAAGTTGAATATTTGGATTTGAACTTATAAGATGATTTGAAATTGAAGCTTTTTAAAGATCCGATATTTTGATATATATTAAAAATGTTTTGAAATGAAGTTTTGAAAGATATGATATTTTGATATTAAAATGATTTGGAAATGAAGTTCTGAAGAATATGATATTTTAATGTATTAAAATGATTTGAAAGGAAGTTTTGAAAGGATATAATAATTTAATATATTGAAATGGTTGGAAATGACTTGATATTTATTTTGATAAATATTTGAATTTGAAAGATATGGTATGTTGATATATTGAAATGGTTTGGAAATGATTAAATATTATTTTGATAAAGATTTGGATTGAAATGATATCTATATTTTAAGTATAAAATATTATTTTAAAGTTATAACCATGGGTTATAACAACGATTGGTTGGCAAAGAGACTGGGATCGGATATGGGCATACTCTCTGTCGATACCGAAAACCACTTCGACTAACCGTTTACGCGGTGGAGATTCCAAAATGAAGTAGGATGGTGGCGACGTTCTTATGGCATGTTACGTGGACCCAACTCCCGTGAGTTGGCATAAGGTGGCTTAAACAGGAGCGGTATCGAGCCAGTTGAGGTCGCACCTCGTAGCGGACGCATTTCTTCGATACCATACTATTACTTGTGATTGTTTGGACGCCCCTCCGATTTTGTGGGAATGTGTTCCGCGGTGGGCGTATGTGGCTGCTGCGTTGCCACCAGCCCGAGTGTCGTAATTGGTATATCTACCCTGGCATTGCCTTGTGTGCCGTGTCATCTACCATATCGAGCCTTTACTGCGAGTTTCTATTTGTGTTGTACCTATGCAGTATCTTCTCGTAGTCTCCCGATCAGGAGATATGCAGGTATTGTATAGACTATTGGCATTATTTGTGTTAAGGTGGAAAATGTAAAGCCTTAACGCTATTTAAAAGTATGTTTATTTTACTGTTAGACATTATTATAATAGCGCAATATACTATGTAGTAAATAGTTTAACGGATCCTTAGAGGATGGGCAGTCCCAAGCATCCTTTGAGTTACTTGTACTTTTACTACAGTTCACTTGAGTTGGTTTACATTGTATAAGTATGTATGTCCTGACTCGGGTGTTTGTATTTTTATTTACGCTCGGGTCAGTCCGAGTATTCACTGATTTGGATTTCCTCTTTCTGGAGATTGGAATAGCTGGAGATTATCTGCTTGTCTAGTTTTATCTGTTTCACTTCCAGTTATCCTGTTGATCCCAGTGTTGTATTCATTTTGTACTTGGTTATCATACTTAGACTTCTGTTGTACTATTTCTTCTGTTTTATCTTATTTAACCCTGATATATTTATATAGTAGCTTCATGAACTACTATTTCTTTTATTTCCGCTGTACTATTATTACTATGTGTCTGTGATCTGTGATTATTATTTACCGTATATTTTGAGATTTGTCAAATTTTATTTACAACGCGGTATTTTGAGCAATTCAAGTCCGACATGTGCGGATGCGAATGGTTGAAAATACCTGGTTGTTACAGTATGGATGTGTGTCTAACGTTACACATTGAGATGTAAAGCTGGTTTCTATCATGTACATTTCTGTTTGTGGCGGAGAATTTATTCTCTTCGCTTAACACCCTTCTCCGAGACGTACGAGCTCAGAGGTTATGTAGCTAATGGTTACTAGTGATACATTCCCAATTTGGTAATGTGGCATACGAAGTGCTGATGATCATTTGTTGATCGAAGCATGACTTTTGTATAAAGCATAGCTTTGTGGACGCGACTTCATCGAACATCACAACCCGAAAATGGTCGAAACATGAATGTTGCAGCAAGACAATTTGGGGGTAGCGCCCTCAAGGTATGTCCATTTCCTTATCATTGTATGGAGCCCAGATACTTAACTTTTGTGGTTACTGCAAATTTATTACTTTATGGTTGTTGCTTTGTGGTTGAGGATCCTCGGATAAAGGTCGGTAACAATCGAGGATGGCATACTTGTGGTAGTTACTCATGTTATAATTGTATTACAACGTGGGGTGACTCGGCCTTGTGTTGGCAGAGATCCAGTTAGGTTCTTGGGAACGTCCCTCTAGTGGCGTTCCATTTCGGTATAGGAAGTTCTTTTGCCTGACCATTGTTGGAAATCCAAAGAAACAATACGCGCCCTGTACGGTTTCAGTTGTATAACATGCCATGGAATGTGGCGGTAACCTGCTATTGAACATGGTAGCTATAGTAGGCATACAATAATGGTTGTATGCTGGCTAAGATTAATATTATACTTTCGAAAGGTTTTCTGCACTATGCACGGATAATAATATCAAAAGGATTTTGCATATCAAGCATATTTAACTATCATAAGGAGAAATCTCCTCCAATTCTATGTTTGCATTGTGTGTGTGGTGGGAGGCCTTATGGTAGTTTCATTTTCCAAAAGCATAGTGGATTCCTTTTTATTTTCTTTGTTAAAATAACTGTTTTTAAGATCTCACACCAGTCTCATGACTGACCTTGCTTAATACAACGTGATAGGGGTTCTCGCTTCACGTTTGGTGGCGAACGGAGATTCTTACCCTTACATGTCCCCGGGGAGGGGTTGGTTGACCGGGTAGGTGAAGAAGTTGAAAGGCTGGCCGTAAAAGCAAGGGAAGGGTACCATTGTATGCCACGGCGGGGCTGGGATGGTTGAAAAGCCTACCAGTCGAGAGTGGCCGCTGTCGATGGTTGAAAAGCCTAGACCGTTACAATTTTGGTATCCGATCATTTGGTTATGCGATAATCTAGGCTCTATTGGGTGTTACTAATTAGAGATAGAGTCAGTAGTACTCTAGAATGAGTTTGAGTGTAATAATAGATATGAGCGCGTATTTGTTAGTGAATATAAAATTGTTTTATATTGTGTTGACTTATCGGTTAATTGTTTATAGATTCTGGTCGGTGCAGTTTGGCCAACTGTGTTGATAGGGGTTTCTAAACTCTTAAACAAGATAAACTGACATAGTATTGTTTTAAAATCGGGTAAACGAAATAATTTTACCCAAACTATTTTGTATAGAAAAGGAATAATTTTCCATAAATTATTAAAGTATATGGTTGCTTGGATGTTAGAAAGGGATAATGTTAAATTATTATCATTGAGATTGAATAAGAAGTTGGAATCATAGCTAAAAGCTAAGAAAATAAAATCCATATACAAATAGGAATTGTAAATGCAAATGTGATTTATAAATTTGAAATGGAATTCCAGAGGAATGTTTGGAAATGTTTTTGGAAAGATTTGAAATTTGGAAAAATCTGGAAATTAAATCCCTTTTGATTTGGAAATGAATTTTCAAAGGTTTGGAAAAACGTTTTTGGAAGAATGAAAGCTCTAAACTCTTTTCGGTCGCTGGAAAATAATTCAGATGATGATCGCGACATCATCTGTGTTCATTTTCGAGTTTCCAGGAGAGGAATTGCTGCCAAATTGTTTTTAAATAGAAGTTGTTTGTAAAATTTGGGTTTGGTTTTGAATATTCTAAAGGTAATTTGAATTGATTTCAAAAATGATTTTGAAATGTTGGAAAGGCTCTGGAATCAAATAAAAATAGTTATGGAATAAAAAGTTTATTAAGGTGGAAAATAAAATTGTGAATGAATAATGAATTTACAATTGCAAGTAAATGAAAGCGAAATTGAATGTTGAAATTCATTTCAAATTTGTAAATAAATAGAATTGGAATTGGAATTGAATTTGATTTGCGATAAACAAAGCAAAGTATTGAAATAAAATTAGCGAGTGAAGCTAATTGAAGGAATGACAAATTTGATATGGTTTGAAATGAATTGAATTCAATATTTATAAATAAAAGATAAATTAAGTTCATATGGAATTTGAAATCCAGTTTAAATATAAGTGGTTGTAAACCAAAATGGTGAATTGAAATTGAATTGTGTTTGGGAATGAACAAAAGAATAAAACTGAAACTGAAACTGAATATTGAAAACCAATTTGAATTGCGTATAATAAAAAGAAATTGTAAAATTTGTTGGAAGTGAACTAAAGCTAATAAAGGTGGAAATATAAAAAAATGGTTTGAGATAAAATGAATTAGAATTTGTAATGAATTAGTAAATGTGTAACGACCCACCTTTTTGGACGGTTTAAATCGACAATAAACTACACATGTGTAATTCAAACGTTTCAAAAGGGACGATTGTTAATGGGGTAAATAAGAAAATAAAAGAAAAGGAGGAAAAATAAACACAGAATCTCACAGCGGAAAGATGAAATATAATACAAAAAATATATACATAAATAGTTCATGAAACTATCAGAATTTACACCTTTTTTCAGGCAGAATAAACAATTGCTATAATAATAGTAGATACGGTCGTCGACTCTGTCTTCGTCTTCAGAAATAAGTGTCTTCGCTAAACTGAAATAGTCGGCTGACCCGAGCGTAAAGTAAAACAAAAACAATCGAGTCAGGACTAACATTCTTCGGTAAGTAGGTAAACTCAAGTGAAACGTACAGATAACTCAATAAGTGAAATACTTAGGTTTAAATAAACATCATCTTTCACACTATAAATCGGTTCAGTTCAAATACCGACTTTATGTTCATTTCCAATCGATTTATTATTAAATCTAACTTCAGATTTCAATTCTTCTCTTAAAGCTATTAAGTTATAAATCAAACAAGTTTAAATCCAATAAAAAATTGATAAAATTTCAATTTCATAATTTTAAGTTCAAACAATTCAAACTTACAATATTCCAATTTTATTTCTAAATCAATTTATTTGAACCCAAAGTTGTTTTATATCGGGTATACATCATTTCAATCCAAAGTGATTTTGTTAAAGAGAACTTGAAGTGTGAGAACAATAATAACATACATAACATAACATGTCACTGATCAACATGCGTGCATAATTAACAACTTAATATATACACATGCATAGCTAACATATCACATGTGTCACATATCTTAAACAACATAAGTGAATATTTCAAATTCTGACATGTCATACACTAACATAACATATAAACATATAACACGACATATATACAAGGAACTTGCAAGGTGAAATAACATGGCATCTCATTTTTCCCAAACATAACACATTATTTACACATAGCATATGTGACATATTATTAACATTGTATGCATAACATATGATTTTATTAACTAACTCATTGTTTTAGCAAGCATATGGGGCGTATTTCAATACAAGGCATATAAAAAATTTCTAACATAACACATTTTTTTTACATCTCATATGTGACATATTTAACATACATATGTGGAAATCAACATAATATACTATTTGTGACATATAAAACAACATGTGCATGTGAATGTTATAACACAAGTTCAAGGGAACATAACAACATATATCACATATTCATATCTAAAGCAAACATTTCAATCAATGTTATTTACCTAACAATAAAAATGTTAATCGTGAGTGATTGCTCACCTTTTGAGGTTAGAGAGTTTTTGACAACACAAATTGATAAATTCTAGATGAAATCCAAACATGACAAGCAAACCAATCCTATCCATGGCAACAATCCAATAGCAAAGTAAATCTCGACAACGCAAGTCGAACAAACTGAGTTTTTTTAGAGAGATGAAGCAAGAGAGGAGTGATGCAGTTTGGCGTTTGAAGAGAGAAGGGATGGAGTTTGAAGTTTGGGAATTTGTGCATTTGTGGATTTAGGAATTTTGAAGCTTCTGTATTTATGAGGAAGAAGGAGAAAGAGTGAGCAGAAAGCTTCAGATAGAGTAATGAGAAACAATCTGTACGTACTTTGGTTTTGTTCTCTAGTGGAAAACCAAAAGAGGCATGTATTTAATAAAAGAAAGCAATAAAACCAAAATGTGGAAATAGTGGCAAGTGTATTGAATAATACGAAAATGAAGGGACCACTTAGGATTTAATTAATTGCATGTTCCACACAATTAAATATAATAGCACCAAATATACTTTTTATATATCCGTTTTAAACAAAATTAACATATAATAAATAAATTTGAATACAACAACCAATGTAACGTTACACAAAATAAAAGATGATCTGAAACTCAAATTCAAGTTATATGAAATATTAATAAAATAGTATATACATATATATACACACAAATTTAATAAGAAAGTATATAAAATAAAACATTTATTGGCTCATATTACCAAATTCCTAGGGGAAGGATTGGAAAAACACTAAATTAGGCACTCGTGCGTATTTTTTTTGTTTAAAGCATGAAGAAGGTATAAATGTTGGAAGAAAGAGATAAAATAATGAGAATGAGAAGAAATAAATTTGGAGCAGCAGCATAGTTTTTGAAAGGAGGAGGTAACAAAAGAATATAAAAATACAGTAAGCTTTTCAAAGAAACGGTGTGGTTATGTGTTTAATAAATATAAACATGAACATGCTAGCATGAATGATGCATGTGCATTAAATATGAATTGTTTATAGATGAATTAGTGCAGGCAGAAGTTATGAAAAAGAATGAATACTAAAAGTTGTAACATGCAATAATAAATGCTTAGATGCAAATACAAGAGGTATATAAGAATTAGGCCTAATAAAAGTAGGTGGGAGAATGTATATCTAATAATAAGAATGGAAAATGAATATACAGAGGATAAATGAAAGTTTTATGAAATAAAGAGAGGGTTTTTTTTTTGAATATTTGAAATGTGAAAGTGAACAAGGCAAAAAAACATGAATGAGATAGCAGTTAGAAAAAAAGCAATAGAATATGAAATGTGCATGAATATGAATTCGTGATGAACATCACCTTTCATACTTCAAAATGAATATAATGCCACATTAACCCAATATGGAAATATATTTCAATTCAATTAATTTCGTTAATCCCAAATCAACTCAAATTTACGCCTATTTAAAAGTTTATTAACATACAATATTAAAAAAATTTAAACACATCAACCAAGGTAACGGGGACCACCGCTACAAAAAATAAAAGATGAACCATGATTCCAAATTTAAATCAAAGTCGGCTTTTTTCTCAGTGCACAATCATGAACATAAAATATTTAATTTATTCTAAATTTTACGATTAGCATTATACCTCTATACTATCAAAGACTACTATTTAACGACCGTAAAATATTGCTTCAATATTCAGTTTTTCTCTTTTATAAAATTACGCTTACTTTAAAAATAATAACATTCATTTTGTTTTCATTAAAACATCCTCAATAATGTATGTTTCTTTCGTTAAATCCATTAATTACAATTAATGTATTTCTTTTTTTTGCCTTTTTAATATTGAAAGATTCCAAACCGACATAATTGTAATTAATTTCAAAATAACACTTTAAAGCGGATCCTAACAAACTTACATTTCTTTCAATAAAAAAATTAATTTCAGTTAAATTCTCTTTCCCTTTTATTCAAAGATTTCAAGTTAAATTAAAGGCAATAAATTTCAACATTAGAATTTAATACGGAACATAATTAATGGATAGATATTTAAAACAATTGAAAACTTTTACAGTAACTTAAATACATTTATAGAATTGTTGTTTACACATAAGATAATTAAACAATTGGATTCTTTTTACAGTAACTTAAATACATTTATAGAATTGTTGTTTACATATAAGAGTTACAAAATAACTTGCTTAAATAATATCAACGACATACAAACAACAAAATTTATATTTATATTTTATTATTATTGATAATTTCACCAAACTTCAATAGTTTAAATTCGATTAAATTTAGTAGAGTTTTTAACTAAATATAATTTCAATTAATTCAACTTTATCTTCTCAATTCTTGAATCGTTTAACTAATTAAGTCTTATTAAATTAAAATTTATACTTCTTTCCTTTTATGTAAATTCCAATTATACTAAATTTTATTAACAAATTAATTTCAACAGGTTGATATGTAAGATGAGCGAAAATCAAGACTAAAATTTAAATAAGTTTGAATACATAATTATACATTTATTGTTTACAAATAGATTAGAAGTTAATTTAAAATTAAAACCCAATTCTAGTTAATTATAAATTGATTTCATGCTTTACATAATATTAAATCTATCCAATTAAACTTTTATTAAACCATACGTTTGAAATCACATGAAATAGTTGTCACCTTATTAAATCAAAATCAGATGTTATAATTCAAAGTAAATTTTATTAAAATCATAAATTTTTAATTTCTTACTGTGTTAAATTCTAAAATTTGAATTTTCTTCTTTTCGAAAAATACGGGTTGTTACAAAACGAAACTAATTTAAAATAGTGATATGAATCAGTTGTGAATGAAAAAAATAGTTGATAAAAAAATTCAATATTCAGAAGATAAGTTGAATGCAAATAAAATTGAAAGTGTGAATTGAATTCAAATGAAATTGATAATGCAAGATTGAATGAAAATGGATATATAACTTCAAAAGTGAATTAAAAATGGTATAAGAAGTAAATATTCAAACTTTTGTAATGGAATGTGCAAAATGATTTTTGAATGTAGAAAACGGATATGATTGACAAATAGCATACTGGTATTATAAAGGAAAATGGAATTGAGATTTTGATTTCGAAGATAAATTTTGAATTTCTCGAAAAAGGTATGTAATTTAAATTTCTGTATGAAATTTGGTGATTTTCTTGTCTAGCCGCTTGGCTTTTCATTTTTTGAAATCTAGGGCCAGTGGTGCCATTTTGTAGTCGTACCGAGCTAGCTGCGCAAAGGAGACGCTGGCGAAATTTTTCGAAAATTTAGGGAGTTGGAAAATTTTGAGAAAATTTTGAAAATTTAAATTTCAATTTAAATTTGAATTGTGAAGTAGATAAAGTTGTTTGGAAACTATGTTTTAGATTCGGAAAGTTAGTTGAAATAATGATCTTTAATAAAAAAATTTGTAATAGCAAATTGATAAAACCGGTAGGTTTTGGGAAAAATAGTAACAAGTTAAGGATTATTCTTCTTAGCTAGTAATTTCGAGACGAAATTCTTTTAAGGTGGAAGAATGTGACGACCCAGAATTTTGAACAATTGAAATTGGAATATTTAATTGAATTTAAATATTTGGAAGTTGGTTTAACTTGAATTTCAAAAATATTCGGTGATTTGGAATTTAATATTTTAATTTAATAATATGGAATTGGGTAAAATATGAAATCTGAAATTCTGAGCTTGTTAAAAATAATTTGAAGCTTTGAAAAATCTATATTGATAATACTGAAAATAATAGAAGCTTCAGAATTGAATTTGAAAATGATTTGTTCAGTTTTTAAATTTATCGTTTAAATCGATAATTAAAAATAGCCTTCCGAGACGCAGTCTCGGAATTCGACAGAACCACTTCAATTGGATTCGTAATATTGTATTATTATTGGATCTCAATTTCCGAAGCATTCGGAGTGGTTGTGTGGTCGTACGGATTGCAAACGCGCTAAAATTTATAATGGAATTTAATTTAATAACTAGTTCAAAAAGCTATCTTCTCCGTACGATCGAATTTGGATTCGGAACCTTTTCCATTGCGTTCGGAATATGGGTTAAACATTATAAACGCCTGGCGGCATGCTTCGATTGGAGATCGAGATTTTGAGTTACGGAATCGAGATGATTTTAATTTAAATTTAAATCAAATTTAAATAGAATGGTTGCATTAAAATATTGTGTTAGGTCCCTGAATAAACACGTATTGCAATTTTTACCACGTGTTTCTCCACCTTTATGAATGACGTACAAGTATTCACTTTCGTTAATAAAAAAATAAAACAAACGAAAACATTTTCTTCTTTTGTTCAAAAATCAACAGTAGTTTCAAAGGGAAAAAAATGGCCAAACATATCACTTTGTAATCGAATCCGCTCCTTAAAAAAATCATGGCCGATGCAAATTCAAATTTCCTCCTCTCATTTAAAAATGGCCGAAGATAATACCCAGATCTAAATCGAATTCGAAGCAGTAGAGAAGAAATCGTGCTCGTCTCCTTCAATAAATGGCCGAGCTCGTTCGCATGGAGGGCATCGATGTCGAATCGCGATGTAGGCTAGGGCATCAGGGTGGCGTCGCAACAGCTAGGGATGGTCTGAGCTCGAGTTCGTTGATAGGCGGCGGCATGTCAGAGAGGATGGCGACGAAGCTAGGGCTTGTATTTGGGAGGAGCAAGTCGACGTGGAGATGTCAGTGGGAATTCGAGCAATCTAAAGATGGTCGGCTTGAGGCAGGGCAGAGCTAGTCGGAGCAAGAGATAGCTCGCTATTCGATTTGGGGTTATTCTCGAGTTTGAGAACCGCGAGGTATTCGAATTCTTTTTATTTTCGATTCAATTTGATTTGAAAAATATATATATACAGATTTGGAAAAAAAAATTATATGTAAAGTTTAAACAGTTTATCTTTTTCAATTTAAAGATTTATAAATATATGCAGTAAAGTGAAACCATTTCTGTTTTATCTAATATATATATATATATATATATATATATGAGAAAAATTTAAAACTAAAAATAAAATAGTAGGTAAATATGTATATACAGCATAGATGAACATGTAAAGTTAGATTTTTAAAACCTATATAGTTTATTTTGAAGATAAAATAAATATACATACTCATCTTTACTAACTTATTTTAAAATAATATATATTAGAAATTAAACTGTTTAATTTACCTATTTAATTATTTTAATTACTAAAAGGTTTTTTTAAAAGGAAAATTTGTTAAAAATATTAAATCAGTAGTTTGGACTTAAATTTTTAGTTAAATAAATTTATTAAAAAAATGGGTTTAAAATAAAATCATTGGATAATTAAAATTACCAAACGAAAATTGATTAATCGATTGTTTCGAATATTAATGAACTGTATAAAATCGTCTATACAAGGTTTAATACTATGAAGAAGGCAAGTCGAATTGGAAATGGATTGCAAAATAAAGGAGCAAAGGTGAGATCTTCTCACTCAATCAGCTTTTTCTGATTTAATTTTAAATAGTTAGATTTAAAATTATTGATTGTGTTGATTGTCTGCTAGGATGATAAATAATTATCAGTTATATTGAATTAGACCTTATGCGCCGCATAATAGCGGATGATATTATATTAAACCCAGATACCGCGATATTCCACCACGAAGTGGAATTGGTATTGTATATGTATTTGGAGTGATTGATTTCCCGCATTATATAGCGGATTAGACCCTATGCGCCGCATAATAGCGGATGATATTTTAAAAATCTCATATACCGCGATATTCCACTTTGAAGTGGAATTGGTATTTAATTGTTGTGCTAACGTCTGTGGATGCAGGGAAAACAAGTGGATGGGATCCAACTAGATTCCTCAAATAATTGAATTTGTTTCAATATTGTGTGTTGATTTATAATCTGTGTGTGGTTATATTGTGATTGAAATCGTTGAAGCCTATAGTTTAGTCGAAATATATTTTTGGTATCGTAGGATACCAGAAATACATAAAATTGGATTTTTAAATTTAAGTAGAAAATCTATAGTGAAATCCTATTGAATAAAATTCCAAAATATGGAAAAACGTTTAATAAATGGATTTTAAGTAATATTATTCAAAAGGTAAAGAATTTATTTTAAAATATGGATTTTAAATAATTTGGAAGAGATAAAGGAATTAATTTAAAAAAAAATTAATTCTAAAATTGATTTGGTGTTAAAAGAATAAATCTTTGGGAAATCAATATGAAAATTGATTTGGTGTTTGAATGAAAATCGATTTGGTGTTGAAATAAATTTAGAAATCAATTTGGAATTTGATTTGGTGTTTAGAATAAAATGTGAAATCAATTTGGAAATTGATTTGGTTTTTGTAAATGACTTTTTGAAATCAATTTAAAAATCATATATCAGTGGATATTTGGGAATTTGAATTCACAATGGGAATTTAAAAAGGAAAGGGAAATTTGTTTTAAAAATAAATATTGTTTTATTTTTAAAAGTGTGGAAAGGAATTTACGGATTTGGAACGTAAGTTTAAAATAAATCCAGAAAGATTTATTAATTGATTTGAATGAACCATTTTTAGAAAGGAAGGTGTACTTCCCTTGGAAAGCCGAGTATATTTTTAAATCTTTAAAGTAAAGATTTATTTAATTAAGTATATAAGGGATTATTTTAAATATTAAATTGATATTTGATTTAGAAAATAGTTATTTAAATACTTATATTCTATCTACTAATTTTATTTTAAAATTAGTTTGGACTTGAAGTCTTGTATTTGTGATAATTAGTATAATATTTCACAACTAATATTTAAGTAAAAGTAGTTTTATTTTAAATGTCTCCCAGAATATTTTGGATAAGTGATTTAAATTATTTTAAAGTATTTGAACTCGGCAAATTTTCAGTGGAATTAAATAAATATTTAGAAATTTATTCCACGTGAGGAAGGTGATTTGAAATTTGTTTTCAAAGGATTGAAGTGTGAAAAGCGATTTGAAATTTGTTTTCAAAAGATTGAAAGGTGAAAAGTGATTTGAAATTTGTTTTCTAATGGTTGAAGTGTTAAAATTATATCTTGCGAAGATATTTTGAAAATAATAATTGGGGGAAAATTATTGAAATCTGATGATTGTTGTGAATGTTGATTGATAGTTAGATAATCGACTATCAATATTGGCCTTTTAATGGCATTTTAATTTCGATGCGACTGAGGGTCAGATTCCAATTGGATATTCGAAAACCACATCGAACCTTTATGATTGTGATGGATCTTTTATTTAAAAGATCAAAAGTGGAAATTGTTGTGATCTTTTTGAAATCTGAATGTAAGACTTATTCTTAAAATAAGCGCTCGTTATTCGGATTAGCCGGGAGAGGAATTATGTCCTAAAACCCATTCCGAATAATGATATTACGAAATGGGATTGCATTTGAAGATGGTGTTGAAGACTGGGTATTTTCGGAAATGAAAGGATTACCTGTCGAATGTCCCTACACCGAGTTGCTCGGTATAGAGATTTGATCACAATTTGTGATGGGGATTTCGGACATGATTAGTGAATATCCGGATTTGCAAGGGCTTCTTTGAAGTGCCTTCGTTCCGTACGATCCCGAAACAGACTTGTATGGATGTGTGTCTGACGTTACACTTTGAGATGTAAAGTTGGTTTCTATGAAATAAATTTCTGTTGGTGGCGGAGAATTTATTCTCTTAGCTTAACACCTTCTCTAAGATGTACGAGCTCAGAGGTTATGTAGTTGATGGTTACTAGTGATACATTCCCAATTTGGTAATGTGGCATACGAAGTGCTGATGATCATTTGTTGATCGAAGCATGGCTTTGTGAAAAGCGTAGCTTTGTGGACGAGACTTCGTCGAACCTCACAACCCAGAAATGGTCGAAACAGGAATGTTGCAGCATGACATTGGGGGTAGCGCCCTCAGGGTATGTCCATTTCCTTCTGGAAAAGGGTGGTATCATGGTATGGAGCCCAGATACTTAACTTATGTGGCTACTGCAAATTTATTGCTTTATGGTTGTTGCTTTGTGGTTGAGGATCCTCGGATAAAGGTCGGTAACGACCGGGGATGGCATACTTGTGGTAGTTACTCATGTTATATCTGTATTACAGCATGGGGTAACTCGGCCTTGTATTGGCAGAGATCCGGTTAGGTTCGTGGGGACGTCCCTCCAAAGGCGTTCCATTTCGGTGTAGGAAGTTCCTTTGTCAGACCATTGTTGGAAATCCAAAGAAACAATACGCACCATGTACGGTTTTAGTTGTATAACCTGCCATGGAATGTGGTGGTAACCTGCTATTAAACATGATAGCTATAGTAGGCATACAATAATGGTTGTATGCTGGCTAAGATTAATATTATACTTTCGAAAGGTTTTCTGCACTATGCGTTGATAATAATATCAAAAAGATTTTGCGTATCAAGCATATTTGACTATCATAAGGAGAAATCTCCCCCAATTCTGCCTTTGCATTGCGTGTGTGGCGGGAGGCCTTATGGTAGTCTCATTTTTCAAAAGCATAACGGATTCCTTTTTATTTTCTTTGTGAAAATAACTATTTTTAAGATCTCACACCAGTCACATGACTGAACTGGAGTTTATTATTCCCTTTCTAAACTCTGGTTGCCCATAATTTTCCACATGGGCAGCCTAGAGTCAGGTTATCAGTTATTCGGGAGCGAAGTCAAGAAGTTGCTATGGAAATCTGGAGGCAAGCTAGGTGGCGAGACGTATCACTTATACTATGTAGTGTCCGCTGCGTTGGGATTGCTGCAGGTTCAATTTTAATATGGATTAGTTGTTGTAAATGCCTTGTGTTAGATGGTGTTGTTGTAAACTCTATTAATGTGATGTATGTAAGACTGATATAGTTCCTTGTTTTATAGATTATTCATTTATCTATTATATTTGTTCCGCTGCGAAATGTGAGATTTTGTTATTGTTTTCTGTTTCTTCTTCTATTTTCTTCTTCTTAAATCATAACGGTTTGGTTTTCCGGCATTCGACTGTGCGGCATTGGATACAGTGGACGTATCGATGTCAACTTTCGGGCGTCGAAAAAATTGGGTCGTTACAAAAAAAACCTTTTTCTTGTCCACCCTAACCGGTTCTGGACACTGTTCTTATAATGCCCCACTTGGTCACAGTTGAAGAACTTCACATTCTTCTTATCTGCAGCCTTCTTCCCCTTTCCTGACTAGCACTCATTTGTATAATGATCCCTTTTGTCACACTTAAAGCAAACTAAATCAGCCTTTTCCTTCTTGGCATCATCTCCCTTCTGAGCTCCCTTCTTCTTGAAGAGCATTCTCTTCTTTCCCTGAGAATTCTGGATCTCAAATGGCTTCTATCTAGCACAAACAACAAGCATCTCCTCATGGCAGATTTCCATCTCCAAAACCATATTACAAGGATCATGGATATGTGTCAGGGTCGCCCTAGCAAGCTCTGGTCTCAATCCCTAAATGAACCCCTCATTTCTCCTGATGTCAGTGTCTATTGTAGCATGTCCACATCAGAGCATCTCATCAAACTTAGTAGCATACTTGATTGTTTACATCTCTCCTTGCACCAAGTCCATAAACTTTCTCAGTAATGTTGACTTAGCAACTTCAGATAAAAACCTATGTTCAATTCTCTATCTAAAATCTATCCAAGGCAACTCCTCTTCTAGAACCCCGGTAGTAACACTAATCCACCGATGAAGTGCTACCCCTTGCAACTGCCTAGAGGCCAACCTCCTCTTTTGTGCATTATCCAAACCCAAATTAGCAAAGAATCTCTCGCAATGTAACGGCCAATCCTCAACTTCTATGGCATCCTCCGTTCCCATAAACGGTTTCCTACCAAGTCTGGTGTAATCTCTGCTCAGCTTAGCATAATTATTCCCAACTAGAGCCACAAGATTAACTCCTCCAACATTTCCAATTCCTCTAGCAGTAGCTTCTGCTTGCATCATATTGACGAAGAACTGATGCATCACTCTCATATCTTCTAGTGGTTTTCTGGAATCCACATTAGCATCAACATTTTGGTTAGCATTAACCTGCTGTAATATCCTGTATCTGAAGGCCAAAAGCTAAGCGCTATGGATGCTACAGTCATCCACAGTATTAACTTCTACTAACAAAATACGGCAATGTTAATGGAATCCATAATATCAGAAGTACTTAAATATGCACATAATCATAGATTTCCAAAAATTATAATTTTCAGTGATTACATTTCAAATAATATCATGTCCAAGTTGCAAAAATCCTTAGACGAATCCGAGGCATTGATCAAATATAATTTACAACGATACGTCAAAAGCGGCATATGAAGATGCCCCCTTGGATGATCAAAGTAATATAGACATATCTGCCTTAATGCATAGCGAAAACAATTTTAAAATAGAATCCCTAAATTAGCTATTCGTCAGCCACCTACTCGTCTTCGGATGCTTTATTCGTCAAAATTTGCTGAAACCTAAAAACCTAAACCCTTAGCCTACTCAAAACAAATTTCGAGCACTTGAGAGTTTAAGAGGAAACAAAAACTTTGAGTCAGATATAAAGCCTAGTATGAATAATTTTTGTTACATCTCAGTTTACTGATATGTAGTGAGACCATGCCGCATAGCGGAACGGGTTTCCCCTCACTAATATCCCTTTTCTAAACATATATTTTTCAAATCTTTTCCCACAACCAAACTGATTAATTAACTGACTATAATAATAATATAGCAATATCCTTTATGCTAAAATAGAAAATAAAATAGACCATCTTTCTAAAATCTAAACTATTTGTTCTTTACAGGACTATCTGTCCTAAATTATGAGCTAACTTCTCTATTCTGGACTATCTATCCTGAAACTGATTATACCAAAATAGCGATATCATTTATGCTAGATAATGGGCTATCTTCCCAAACAGGTAAAGAGGGTGGGCTAACTGTCCTTAAAAAGTAGCAAGGTCTGTTATGCTAATAAATGAACCATCTGTTCATATTAGAGCCGACTGCTCTTTTCTGGACTAACTGTCCTCTGAAACAATTGTCCTCTAGGCTGACTGCCCTCAAAATGGACTGACTGTCCGAATATAAATGAGCTAACTGCCCGATTTTTATTTTGGGTTAACTACCCTTCAAAATATCCGGGCTAACTGCCCTTCAAATTTTCCTCGAAAACCTTTTCAAAATGATTTAGTCAGTCGAATCATATATATACAAGAAAAACATATCTTTAGCTTTACTCTATGCTATTTTTGCCATGTTACATATACTTTACTCAAAATAATGTTGATGGTGTCAATAAGGATTATCTATCTTTTTAACGTAAGTTAAAGTCTTTTATAACTTAAAACACTTAGGTTATCTGCCTAGTCATTCCATTCGAAACCTTTGGTTGAAACCTTTAAACAACCTTTCGGAAACATTGAAGGTAACTCCTTTAAAACCATTAATAAAACCCTTCGAAAGCATTGAAGGTAACTCCTTCATATCCTTTAATAAGCCTTTCGAAATCATTGAAGATAACTCCTTCAAACCTTTTAAAATGCCGTCCTTTTGCAAGCTTTAAAACATATGACATTCGCCTTCTAAATCCTCTAAATCTTAGCATTTTGAAAACATTACAACCCTAACTTTCGACCTTGTCGAAAGGTTTCTTTTTGACCTAGTCAAAAGATTTCATCTTTCGACTTTGTCGAAAGCCTAGGGTACCTCCCCTACAAAAGCAATTGTAAATCTTTCGAAAGCAATGAAACTCTAAACCTTTCGAAGACGTTGGTTCAATACAAAACAAGTGGAAAACTTTCAAAACCATTCAAAGTTAACTACTTTGAAACCTTTAAAACGTTTCGACTTAAAACATTTGGATTATGCCTTCATGTGGAACAAAAAGATTAGAAAAACATTGCAGTAGAAAGTAACTGCTTCAAAACCTTTAAAAAACCTTTCGAAAACAATGAAGTGTTGGCATTGGAACCAACCCTTGGAAATCAATGGAGAGAGGTGGAAAGTTTTAGAAAACAAAAGATAACATTTGACTCCATTTGTTTCGAAAGGTTTGGAAGTGACAACTAAGCTTTCAATCTTGTTGAAAGCTATACCTTTCAACTTTGTCGAAAGGTTTCAATTAAAACAAGAAAGCAAACCAATTGAAACCCTTTTCTTTTAAACCATTTGATAATGTCAAAAGCTAGTAGGCGTATTTTCTTTTAACCCAAAACAAAACTTAATCTCCTTCGATAGCTCTAACCTTTCATCCCTAAACCTTTTGAATTCATCCAATTCACTACGTACCAGTTTCCTGATACCCCATGCATTGGTATTTGACCTTTGCTTTAGAGATTAAGGCGCTTGAGATTTGATTGAGTTTGATTTGAATTTGCTTATGCTTAAGCTTTTCTTTAGTTTCCTCTTGTTCTTTCCTTGTTAATGGTGGTCGGCCTTGCTTTTAAATTTTAAAAATGAGAATGAACATTTATTAAGATACACAGCCTAAGGAAGGTTATATAGGAATGGCCTCTTTCCCGTAATACCCCTCCTCTAATTCATTTTAAACCATTTTTAATTCATTAGTTTAAAAAGCACGGCTATCTTAAATAAATCAAATCTCAATCCCCTAATCAACACATTATTTTATTTAGTTTATCTAACTAAATCTCCAAAATAATGTTACCAAAAATCTGGGGTGTTACCTGTCCGGGTTCCACGTGGTGGGTCGAGCATTTTCATTGGTTGTGTTGCTTCCTCCACCGAGATATCCTCTTCCGTTTCCTGCTTCCATATCTTCTTTATCGTAAAATAGCATACGATCCTTAGTAAGATACGGAAGAACAGTCTAAGAGAGAGGGGAATACGTACTTATATACATACATACATACATACATACATACACACACACACACACACACACATATATATCAAATACAAGTCGTTACTATAGCGTTAACCCAAGCCTCGATCTTAATTTCAAATTCATTGGATTATATTTGAAAATCTTTTAGGCTTAAATTTCTTTTAAGTTGCATAAACCTATGCTCTGATACCAGCTTGTAACATCCCCCATTTGTAGGCTTGAAACTAACGGCTACAGATGTTGCAGTCATCCATAATTATTAATCCTCGGCGACCAAATACGGTAATGTTAGATATATTGATACATAGAAACATATGAATGTGGAAATTTTTTAAAACATCAAACAAGTTCCACATTCTATTTCAAAACATTTCAAATTTATTACATAATCCTAATACGTGAACCATGTTCAGAGAAAATATATTTATTATAACATACGCCAAGAGCGATATATGATGATTTCCCCCTTGGATGATTAGAGTATATATAGGAAAATTTACAACTTTGCATTTACAACAACAACACGGCATAATCAAAATAAAAGAGAACCCTAGATAGCTATCATGCCTCCTGCACATCTTCGGAAGCTTATTCGTCTAAAGAGGTACCTGAAAAACTCAACTCTCAAACTACTCAAAATCAATTGAGTACTCGAAATTTTAAGGGGAAGACATAAACTTCGAATCAGACATAAAGCTTGGTATGAATAATACTCTAGCATCTCAAACCATTTACATATCTGGTGAGACCACGCCGCTTAGCGGAACGGGTTTCCCTTCGCTAATATCCTAAAAACTTTATAAACCATATACTGTGCTTCTGCATCCATAATGGTTAAAACATCTCAAAATGATATGATGATATTCAAAACCAGCAAATCAATTCTGGATTTCCCATCCCCATTCATTCTGACTAATTGTCTCATTTACAGTTTCCAGGGTCACTATTAACCTATTAGTTTTCATGGGCTTAATAATAACCTATATAATATTTATGGACTTCCTGTCATGTTTCACACTTTTCATGGGATCACTAAGAAACTATTGGTCCCTGCTAATATCTTTACTTTTCATGGGTTCTCCCTAAAACTATTGGTAACTCCAATATCTTTCCTCTTATCCTAGTTTACATGGGTTGACTAAGAACCTATTGACATCTGTTAATATCTTAATCCGGATATAGTTTTCATGGGCTAACTATAAACCATTGGCCACTACCAATATCAAATCATAGTTTTCATGGGCTAACTGTGATCTATCTTCCTGACATCTTCCTTTATACATAGTTTTAATAGGCTTACTATAAACCTATTGGCCCCTGCCAATATCTTTTCCTATACACAGTTTTCATGGGCTTACTATGAACCTATGTGCCCTTGCTAATATCTTCTTTTAATATTTTAGCATCCTATACTTTGGTCTTCCTGACCTCTTAGATGCAATTCTACTCATTCAAGAGTTAATTTAATTTATATTCACTACTGGATCAACCTAATTGGTTATTCCGCTCTTTCCCAAATTACAGTAATGGATCCATTCAATGTGAATATATTCATATACATATATGAAGAAGCAAACATAATAATACCAACCCCTGTGGTTTAATATCCTTGAAATTATTTTATATAAAACTTGGTCAATCCCTCAATCCATTAATCAAGGAAAACTTCTTCAAAACTCCATTTCAACACACTTTATTTATGCTATGTTTTTATTTTAAAATGAGATTGGGTTATTGATTTTGAAAACTAAGGCTTTCGAAATTTTAAGACATCACTTTCGAAACCTCTAGATAACCTCCTTCGAAAGCATGTAAAACTTCTTTTCAAAACATTGCATATAAGCCTTTTGAAGCTCTTTAAATCATCTCTTTCGAAAAAAATGTACCTTTCGAAAGTATCAAAACATTACTTAACAATCCTCAGAAACATAGCTTCGAAACCAATGAAAGTACCTCTTCAAAACCATTGGGTTTACTCAAAACATGTTTTGGGTCAAAGTGAGTATCTACGAAAGTATGTCTTTTGAAACCTTTTATCTTTACACAAGTGTTTGGGGAAAACTTGATGGCGTTCGAACCATTCATTCGAAAGCCTTTGAAGGATAGCATCAAAACCCCCTTTCACAGCCATTGCCTTCGAAACCCTTGACCCATTTCGAAAGCATTTAGGATGTGGCTTAGCATAAAGAACAAAGACAACCCTTCGGAAGCATTGATGGCTTCAATACACTCGTAAGGCAAAAGAACCGCGGTTGGGTTTCGACAAGGTCGGAACCACTACTTTCGAAAGCATCATTTTATAAATAAAGGAACCTATTCGAAAGCCTATACTTTTAAAACATAAAATGGCAACCCCTGTGAAAGCTACTTAGAAAACTCATTTCGAATGAATATGTTTCTGCTCCTTTGAAAGCTTTAGTAAAACAAAGGCGCACTAACATTTAAAAGCAAAGCAAAGGTATCGACCCATCGAAAGCAATGCTTTCGACACCTTGCCTTCCGCTTTTCTCCAATCCACTCCATGCCATTATCATTGATACCAAATGTATTGGCCGCCTAGGTTGGTTTCGACTTGGTCAAATCGAAAGCATTGGAGTCAAAAGGCACTTTTGAAAGAGGCGGAACCCACTTTTCTGGGTAAATTTGATTTAATGCCAATTGAAGCAAACACTTTCTAACTAACCTGCCCACGTGTAAATATATGATTGGTTGCCTCAAATTTTCAAATTCTTTACCATAATAACTTCCGCTTAATTTTAGATCTAAATCAAGGTTATTTGGCAAATAAGCCCTTCCATTAAGCAAAACCAATAATGCAAATAAGACCTTCTAAAATAATTTAATTTTCATAGCAAATCACTTAGGAAAAATCCCCAAAATCACAGAAATTCACTTTTAACATGTTATCTAACATATCTAAATTTCAGACCCAAATTCTCATTATAATTCCTGAGATATATTTCTAAACCCAATTAACCATATTTCCTTTGAAAATTCATAATAATCTTTCCATAGCTTGAAAAATTATCAAAATTAAAACCCAACTTCAAAATCATGTTTTACACAACATATAATTTTTCTATGGCATTAAAACATCAATTTCAATCGGTTTTTCCCTATAACCACATAAACCCCCTTTTAACAATTTTGTTTAAATCAAACAAACTATAATTCAAGCATACCATCATCCAAAACATCATAAAAAAATTTAATATTAAATCCAAAAACATATGATCATAAAAATATAGATATGATATAGATTATTATTTACCCTGATTAGGATAAGGAGATTGGGTTGAGATTAAGATTTATTCCCCTTCTTTAATTCCTTAGCTTGATTTGAATTTCTCTTCCTTAATAATGGCCGGCTCCTCTTTTATGTTTGTGTTTGTATTTTGTTTTTGCAAAATGAAGTGAATGGGAAATGAAACTATAAGGAACAAGAGAGAATATATAAGGGTAATGGGTTATGTGCGGCTTTTCCCAATATATCCTTATGTAAATTAATTTGCTTACAAACCATTCTTAAGCCCATTTAGTTTATTAAGAATGGACTTCTTATCATTTATTCAAATCTCAGTCCCCTTAAAACTCTAGTTATTACATTATTCTATTTAATTTATCTAATTAAATCTCCTAAATAATATTAATAAAAATTAGGGGTGTTACAGTTTACAAGGGACATCCAATCCTTCTTACAACCACATTCCTCTTTCCTTCATTTTTTGGGTTGACAAAGAAATTCATTAACAACTATATGCGACATACATCAAATAAATCAAACAATCAATTCTAATTTAGCAATCCACGATCAAACATAGATAAAATTAAAATAAAAAAAATTAAAAGATACAGAGACTTATAGTGTTTTCACTATCAACGTGTAGTGTACATCCACTTTGAATAAGAGATATCTTTTAACAATTTCAAAGAAAATTACAAGAGAGTGATACACCTAATTTGATAGAGGTTTAGTATAAGAATAGAGAAAAAAAAACTATAACTTGAAAGAATATATCTTTATGTTTCTTTAAATATGGAGATTGAGACATAGGCATGAATATATTAATTCATGTTAAAAACCAGTGTCATATTTGAAGGAACCTGGTCCGTTCCGCGGTGGGTGCAATGACTAAATTTCAAAAAAATCCCTAAATAGATCTTATCGATCTTGAAATCTAAATCTAATGTTGGATCCAATCTAATCGTTTAATAAAATTATATATTATTCAAATGTATTGCCTTATTTTGTTAATCCAGTTAGTTAAATATATTTAATGTGGATATACAATAATGAGAAGGGGTGGCAGCCAAGGATGAAGTAAGAAAAGGGAAAGAAAAAATTAATTAGAAATAAATGAGGAATTAATGTTTTATGGAGGAATGGAAACCTTTCCTATTTTCCTTTAAAAGTTTCCTATTTAATTCCAATTAATTCTCAGTTAAGTCTAGCCCTTCTATCTGTAATACTCCTAATGTTAAATAACATTATTCAAGAGATATAATTAGATAAATTAAATAGAATAATATAGGAGTTAGAGTGATAAGGGAATTGAGATTTTAAAACTATTTAGGGTCATGCCTCAACTACTTGGATTTATAAAAATTGTTTATAAGTTAAATCTCTAAGAGAATAATGCAAGTGTAATATGAGAATAGCCGTATACCATAACCTTATAACGCCTAAACCATTGCCTTATTCTCATTCATGTTTTTTAAAGAAACAAAAAAACATAAACAAAGGACAAAAAAGGCCGACAATCACTGTAGGAGAAGAAGAGCTTAAAAACAATTAGAAGCTAAGATTTAAGCTAGGAAGATTAAAGCAAGAACAAATCTCAAGTACCTTATCCAAACAAGGTGAATAACTACCGGATTCATCTCATATAAATCATTTTGAAATTTAATTTCGGTTGTAAGGTTTAAAACCATTTGGATGGATGAATGATGACATGCTTTGATTATATGCCATGCTTTGATTTAAACAAGGATTTTTATGCAATGAAATAATTCAATTTTAAAGTAAAATCGTGTAAATTGATTTAGAATGCCACGATGTTTGAATATGTTTTGTATAACATTATTTTAAAGATGGATTTAGATTTTCATAATATTCTAAGTTATGGTTAATTTATTATGAATTTTGAATGGAAGAAATAGATAATTTGGGTTTATTTATTTAAGGCAAATAAGTAATATTTTTGGATCAGAAATTTATATATGTTAGAAAACATATTAAAAGTGAATATTTGTTATTTTTGGGGATTTTTCCTAAACGTTTTAATATGGTTATTAAATAATTTAAGTTGGAGGACTCAAATGTTTAAATTTTTTGTTGAAGGGAATGGCTTAGTTATTAAAATGATTTCAATTATTAATTATTGAATTCGGCAGCCTTCATAGAAAAGGATTTTGACATAGAATTGGCAACCAATCATATTTTGACAAACTGGATAAGTTAGGTAAAAAGGATTTTCTTTGAAAGGCAATAAAACTAGTTCTGTTTCGATTTACAACTTCACCACTTCCACTTGCTAGCTTTCGTCACCATACTTCTGCTATGAACCCAGTCGAAACCTATACACATGGTATCAAGCTATCAAGCCATTGATACGTAGTGGATTGGAGGAAGGCGGAAGGGATTGTGTCAAAGGCATGCTTTCAAAGGGGTTGAAGCTTTCGAATCATCACCTTTGTTTTCAGAAAAGAGCTTTTGACAAAGTTGCAGCTTACTTTGTTTTTAAAGAAGCTTTCGAATGAGTTGCCACATTTTGAACCTGTTTGATACCTAGCTGCCACCTTCATACCTTTCGAATTGGTTAAAGTCCATTATAGCCTTATAACAATGAGTTCGAAAGGAATGCTTTTGTTTTGTTAATATTTAAGCCGCCTTCCTAATGCTTTCGAAAGGGTCCTTGTAGCCGTTTTTATCAATGGTTTCGAAAGGTTGATTTCGAAGCTATCCTTTTCCCTAATTTTTTTTATTTGAAGTTTAGTGCTTTCAAAAAGGTTACTTCCACTTTTGTTCTCTTTGACCCAAAAGTTATATTTAATGTTAAACCCAGTGACCTCGAAAGAGATACTATCAAATGGTTTCAAAGCTATGCTTATATAAATTCTACTTGGACTATGTGCCTTTGAAAGATAAGCTTTAAGTGTTTTGAAAGATATGTCTTTAATGGTTTCGAAAGATAAGCTTTAAGTGTTTTGAAAGGCATGTTTTTAATTGTTCTGAAAGGAAGATTTTAACGCTTTCGAAAGATATGTTGGATGGTCTCGAAGGAGAATATTTAAGGTTTTAAGTAATGTTACAAAGGATATAGTCTAAAGCCTTAGTTTTTTAATAAGAAACCCAATCTCATTTTTAAAGGTAATCCTATGGCAATATGAAATATTTTTGAAATGGCATTTAACTTTGTAGTGTTTGAAGAAGCTTTCCTTGCTAGAGATAGTGGGTTAAGGGTATTAATCATGTTTGATTAATTAGAAAAATGATTATAGGAAATTAAATCATGGATGTTTGTATTGTTATGTTTTGATCAGATCATGTATGCTTCTATAAACATATTCACTTCATAATTAACCCATAACTATATTTTGGGGTGTTAAGGGCAGAATAACCATCTAGGTTGACCCAGTAGTGAATATACCTTAAGTTAACTCATGTGTGAATAGAATTGCATCCAGGAGGTCAGACGGATCAGAATATAGGATGCCCAAAGACTGATCAAAGGATTATCGGTTTAGATAGGTTTTTAGTGAGCTTATGAAAACTATGTATGGAAATAGTTATTGGCGGGAGCCAATATGTTCTTAGTGATCCCTATGAAAACTATATCTCGAATAATTTATTGGAAGAGATCAATAGGTTCATGTCAGCCCATGAAAACTAGACATGAGAGATGTTATTGTAGAATCAAACAGGTTTCTGGTAATCCCACAAAAACTATGATTGGAGAAATTTTTTGGTAGATACCAATTGGTTTATAGTGATCCCATGAAAACTATGATTTGATGGTAGTATTGTTAGAAACCAACAGGTTCATAGTGACCCCATGAAAACTATGAAAGTGGATAGGAATTCTATAATGAATTAACAAGTTATTGGTCAGCTCGTGAAAACTAATAGGTTAATTATGACCCTATAAACTATAACTTGAGACATATAGTCAAGTAAATGAGGATGGGAATCTAGAGCATATTGCATATCATCATGATACATTTTACTATCTTATTTCTTAACCATTGTGGATGCAGGTGCACAATATATGGTTATTATAAGTTGAGTTAAGATACTAGTGAGGCGAAAACCCGTTCCATTAAGTGGCATGGTCTTAGTAGATATCCATATGGTTCGAGTATTATTCTTATTGGACTATTTGTTTTACTTGAAATTTATGTTTAACTCTCGGCTGCGCAATTAATTTTGAGTAGTTTGAAAGTTATAGTTTTCAGGTTCTCCTTTAGACAAATAGACTTCTAGAGTCATGTAGGAGGCAAGCTAGCTATTGGAGTTATTTTTGTTTAATTCCGTCCTGTTTTGGATGTAATGGAAAAGTTGTTTAATGTCTATATTTAGACTCTGATCAACAAAAGGAGCATCTTCTTATGTCGCTCTTGGCGTATTCGTAATAATTATATTTTTCTGAACATGGTTTACAAATTGAGATTATGTAATGAAATTGAAATATGATTTGGAGTGGAATGAGAAATTTATTTTATGATTTTAATTTTTTTTCATATCTCTGTGTTTCTATTATATCAATGTATCTAACATTACCGCATTTGGTCACCGAGAATTAATAACTGTGGATGACTACAGCATCCATAATTGTTAGTTTTGGGCCTCCAAACGGGGGATGTTACAAGTTGGTATCAGAGCATAGGTTTATGTAAATTTAAAATAAATTTGAACCTAGAAGAGTTTAAAACATAATCCAATGAATCGGAAAATGAGACCGGGGTTTGGCTTAACGCTATAATAACGTACTTGCATTTGATATACACGCACACGTATGTATTCTCTTCTCTCTTAGACTGTTCTTTTATATCTTACTAAGGCTCGTATGCTGATTTATAAGAAAAGATGATATGGTGGCAGGAAATGGAAGAGGAAATCCAGGCGGAGGAAGCACCACAACTAATAGAAATGCTTACTTTTTTTTCGAAAGAGTTGTTGCTTACTTTGTTTTTAAAGAAGCTTTCTAACGAGTTGCCGCATTTTGAACCTATTCGATACCTAGTTGCCGCCTTCATAACTTTTGAATTGGTTAAAGGCCATTATAATGATATGCCAATGAGTTTGAAAGAAAAGCTTTCATTTTATTAATATTGAAGTCGCCTTCCCAATGCTTTCAAAAGGGTCCTTGTAGCCACTTTTATCAATGGTTTCAAAAGGTTTGTTTTGAAGCTATCCTTTTCCCCAATTATTTTATTTGAAGATCAATGCGTTCAAAAAGGTTGCTTTTACTTTTGTTCTCTTTGACGTAGAAGTTATATTTAATGTTAAACCCAATGATTTCGAAAGAATACTATTAAATGGTTTGGAAGCTATGCTTCCATAAATTTACTTAAACTAAGTGCCTACGAATGATAAGTTTTAAGTATTTTGAAAGGTATATCTCTAATGGTTTCAAAAGAAAAGCTTTAAATGTTTCGAAAGGTATAACTTTAATGGTTTTGAAAGATAATTTTTAAGTGTTTCAAAAGGTGTGTTTTTAATAATTCCAAAAGGAAGGTTGTAATGCTTTCGAAAGATATATTGGATGGTCTCGAAGGAGAACATCTAAGGTTTTAAGTAATGATACAAGGGATATAGTCAAAAGCCTTAGTTTTTAAATAAGAAACCCAATTTCATTTTTAAAGGTAAACTCATGGCAATATGAGAGAGTTTTTAAATGGCATTTAACTTTGGAGTTTCTGAAGAAGTTTTCCTTGCTAAAGATAGTGGGTTAAGGGTATTAACCATGTTTCATTAGAAAAATGATGACAAGGAACTTAGATTATGGATGTTTATATTGTTATGTTTTGATCAGATCATGTATGCTTCTATAAACATATTCACTTCATAATATACCCATAATTGCATTTTGAGGTGTTAAGGGCAGAATAACCACCTAGATTGACCCAGTAGAGAATATATATTGAGTTAACTCCTGTGTGAGTAGAATTGTATCCAAGAGGTCGGATAAACCAGAATATAAGATGCCCAAAGACTGATCAAAGGATTATCGGCTTAAATAGGTTCTTAGTGAGCCCATGAAAACTGTATGGAAATAGTTGTTAGCAGAGGACAATAAGTTCTTAGTGATCCCATGAAAACTATTTGCGGAATAAGTTATTGAAAGAGATCAATAGGTTTATAGTCAGCCCATGAAAACTATGACACAAGAGATGTTATTAGAGAATACAATATGTTCCTAGTATTCCAATGAAAACTATGATTGGAGATAGTTGTTGGTAGATACCAATAGGTTCATAGTGGTCCCATGAAAACTTTGATTTGATGATAGTATTAGTAGAAACCAACAGGTTCATACCGACCCCATGAATACTTTAAAAGCGGATAGAAATTCCATAAAGAATTATAGGTTATTAGTCAACCATGAAAATTAATAGATTAACAGTGACCCTCGAACTATAACTTGACATGGATAATCAAGAAAATGAGGATGGAAATCCAGAGCATATTGCATATCATCATGATACATTTTACTATGTTGTGTCTTAACCACTATGGATGTAGGTGCACAGTATATGGTCATTATAAGTTAGGGAAACTCGTTCTGCTAAGCGGCATGGTTTCACTTGGTATCTATATGGTTCAAGATGCTAGGTTATTATTTACACCATACTTTGTGTCTAACTCAAAGTTTATGTTTTTCCCTTATAATCTTGGGTGCTCAATTGATTTTGAGTAATTTGAGAGTTAAGGTTTTTAGGTTCTCCTTTAGATGAATAAGCTTCCGTAGACGTGTCAAGGAAAGTTTGCTATTAGAAGTTCTTTCTATTTGATTCCACAGTGTTTTGGATGAAATGGAAAAGTTGTTTAATTGCCAATATTTAGACCCTGATCAACCAAGAGGGTATCTTCATATGTCGCTCTTGACATATTTTATAATAATTATATTTCTATAAACGTGGTTTATGAATTGGGATTATGTAATGAAATAGAAATATGATTTAAAGTGAATGAGAAATTATTTTGTTACTTTAAAATTTTTCATATCCATGTGTTTCTATTATATCAATGTATCTAACATTACCGCATTTGGTCATAGAGAATTAACAACTATGGATGACCGCAACATCCATAGCAGTTTGTTTCGAGCCTCCAAATGGAGATATTACATTATCCCCAACGTTTTTATCTTAATTAATATTTCTACATTAGTATGGTATGATATAAGGTATGATATGTGAGTTAGAATGAACATATTTAATATATCCATATATAAATGATATGGCGTGCATCTAAAATATATAGCATAAGTGATGTGGACATGGTTAAACATATGCTTGTGTAGATATTGGGATTTATATCTAACATGTACATACTTAGCATTTATACGCATGCTAATTGTCATGTCTAAAATATTTGATCTAAAATATAAATATATATATATATATATATATTATATTCTTTTCAAATTTATGCTGAGATAATAAGTATATTTTTATATAATTACAGTCGACTAGATTTTTAGCGAACGTCGAAAGTATGTTTAAGAGGACGTCTTAGCAAAGATGGTAAGTAACACCTTAGTTAAAAGTGAAAAATGAAGCAATACTAGTATGCTGAAAAATAAAGAGACAAGAGTTTAGAATGGTTCGACAGAAGGTGATCAACGTCCGTTATAATGGGTTTCTTATTATTCCACTTCGATTACCTTAGCCTAGATTACAAGGTAAAATAACTGAAAATACAAAGATACTTGAAGGCTTGATGTTTTTCTACCCTTGTGAAGTAACAATGCGCGATATATTTATAACAACTAATGTTTGGATGGTGGAGATTATGCCCTAAAATAGGCTGGAAGGGCACCTGACCATTGATCTGGCTGAATGATTGGATGGTAGACGACTGGCTAAATAAAATGAATGTGCAGCTAAGATGAATCTCAAAAAGAGAACTATTCCAATGAATGACCTACTTACCTCACATTTAATGCATTTGTAGTGTGGCGGTATGCTATAGGAAATGGAACATGCTTCTTGTCTGGATTATGCACACCTGATTGTACCTTCTATCGCTTTACAACCATATGCCTATGTGGTATTGGGATGAGTCAGTTTCTTAACTGTTAGGACCATGAAGAGGATAGGGAATGATGAGTTGCATTGGATGAGGGCATCCGAGCTGGGCAAGGGATAACGAGATGATCTGCAAATCATCGGCGGTCATGTTGAAATTGGATCAAATGACAATCCACGCTGAAGTCGACCTTGAGCTATGTCGGTTGGCAAATAGTCGGGAGAGATGCTTAAGCAAGTGGACAGTTGATGTCATGTTAAAAGAAGACCGGCATGGGAGGGACATTTATAAGAAAGATGGGTCGAAGGGGACCATGATGATTTATGCTAATGCCTCACTTTAATTGGTGAGCTGGCTACTGGAATGCCTTGGCTGGCTTAATGTGCAACTGAGTAAAGGGGATAATGTTGGCCTAGCCAGGATTTGGGTTGAAATTAGGTGTAGAAGTCCAGTCGGGTTGTCCTTAGCCTTTATTGGTTTGTAGGTTGATCTGGACTATAGCCGGCATGGGTCGGAGCGGGCCAAGACAAGAGACCTTGATAAGTTTATCTTCTAACTTACGAGAAAATTGAGTAAAATTTTGACCTCAAAGTTTGCACCCATGTGCGAGAGAGGGCTTGTTAAATAATAAATATTTTATCGATTGACGGCTCTGCTATGCATTTAATGCACTTCCATATGGCATTACGCCATTGGCCACAGTGGTTGCCCTTCTCGAGATGTGGTAGAAAGGTGTCACTTCGTCCACGTGCATGGTAGGGCATAACACTTGATTACATTTTAATGGTCGAGATCCTTTTTTGCCAGTTTGAGCATAACGGCTACAATTGAAGGGAGAGGTATATAAATACCTCCATTTTTTCCACTTTGAACTCGCAGAGCATTTTCTATATAATTTATTCAGAAAACTTAAACCTTGCACAGTTTTCTACTAGTAGAAATGGCTAATTTCGTTCTCTTCTTCCTCTTCAAATGCTCTTGAACGCCCTTGTTTTTTCGAACTTGTTTGGAGTTAAAAGAAATGAGGAAATTTTATTGGGTGTCGAACTGTTTTTGTTGTTTGCAGTTAAGACCTTTGTTTGAAACTTTTCTTCTCGAGATGGATCTTGCCATGCTGCTTGGCTTGGGCTCGTGCTTTCTGGCCATCTTTCCAATGGTGATTGTTCACTGGTCTTAAGAAAATGATCCAACTAATGATTCAGTTGTTGTTGGTGGGCCTCCTTGCCAAAATTCCCAAACCAAGGTTGGCATGGGAGGCCAACTGCCTTATTGGAAAGCATAGTAGTTGTCGCCTCTACCTCCGATATCATGGCTAAAGTCTTGGTCTACTTTTGGACAGTGTTTAGAAGCTTTTCAAGACTTCTTATGAAATTCGATGTGGAACGCTTCGAAGATGGCCGCACACCCCTACTAACGCAACAAAATACCGATCTATTAGTGTCGATGATGCTCATCTACATATATGAAGCTAGATCTTCTAAGGGGCACCAAGGAGCGAGCCTTTCCACCTTCTTCTCTTTTTCTTCTTTTCAACTAGCTAGCGATAAATGGTCTTTGTAAGCTTAGTAGGGCAGGCGTTGTGCCCCCGCGCTCTTTGTATAAGTGTAGTTCCTGGCTCGAACCGTAGTGCATAGCTAGTTCAAGCACTTTGTATAAGTGTTATGTAAATGGTAAGATGGATGGCAAGTATCACCATTTATAAGTACTTAGCTGTAACAACCCGGTATTTCGTACAGATTATTTATCGTCTTTGGACGGTTTCTTTTCCTAGCAAATTGTTGGTTAGAAATTTTTCTTAACCAGTTGAAACTCTTTTGAAAAATCTGTTAAAGGCTGACGGGCTTTAAAATAAATTCTCGGCCAACATTTTCAAATGTTTGAAGCCGTGAAAAGTTTGCAAAGAAAATGTACACGTCCCCTTTAACTCAATGCCGACCCATTGTTCAAGAAACTCGACCCGCCCCTTTACCATTTTTCTTTTATTTCGTTCGTAACCCTAAAACCCTCAAAAGAAAATAAATGGCGGCATCTCGTCTTCGTTCGTCTGAAGCTTGGGAGCGTTCAAAATTTATGATGCTGGCTTCTTCAATTCGACGTGCTCGTGCTCGATTGGGCTTCGGTTGATAGCTTCAATTCGTCGACAAGGTGAGTGATCCCCTTCACTCACATCTAATTCCTATCTCGTGTTTATTAGTGTTCGAATTCGATGATTTTCGTTCGTATTTAATTGTTGAATATGTCACTTGATTATTTCGGCCTCCGGACTTTGTTGAACTTTGATTTCTTGACTAAAACTACCCGTGGTACCTAGCTCGATTTGCTTCAATGTGTTATGTATCCTGCTGCATACATGTTTGATTGCTACTGAGTTGTATTTTTGATGCAGTCTCCCTACACTTGGTTTTACTTTGAGCTACAGTTTGTAATCTCCTCTGTTTTGATTTCTTTTTGCACTGCACCAATTATGTCGACTTGAACATCTCGTTGATATGTGCATTAACCCTGTGTATTATTCATGTATATTGGATTTATGTGCATTGATGAGTTCGACCCTTTTTAATGTTGCATTTGTTCGAATATGCATTTGCACTTTTGCAGTTTCTTTTACCAAACCCTATGATACATGTGTGTTCATCCATGTAAATGCAATTCTTGGTCATGTTATGTTGTCTGCTGTCTTCATGTACATGTATACACTTGTTGTATATTTGAGCATTTGGGATGCATCGAGCTCGTGGGGTCTTCATTTATGTGCAGTTGCATTTATATTACCTCTAACATTTTGACATACAGACTTCATTTCGTTGTGTGTTGTGGTGCCATGTTTTTGGTGCTCCCACCTTCATTTTTGATGACCTCATGTACTTCCTACCTCTACACACACCTGTGCCATTTTTCTGCATACATCTGCACATCATTCCATGTTTGCATTGTCGCATTGCCTTACTGAACTTGATTCAGTAGTATGCTTCATTTTGCATCACTGTATGTAACTCTCTGAAGTGCCTGCATTGTCATGATGTATACTCTCTGTATACATACTTGAGGCTTGTTCCATGCATCACTGTATATCCATACTATTGGCATTCATATGTTTACAAGTACATTTCATATACTTGTAGCAATTCATGCAAAATTCAGTTGCCTTCTTCTGGTTCATTTCATTTTGGAACCATTGCTTTGTGACCCTTTTCACTAGTGTTTTTCACTGTTGCATTGTTTGGGTGTTTGTTGTACATATGAAATTGATTCATATGTATGCTAGGCAATGTTTACAGTGCATTGCCTTATTTTTGTGCTTTCTTCTTTAGCCTGCACCTGTACATTGCGTGCTCTTATGCAGTACTTGATGTCGCTTGAAATTAACTTCAAGTTCAGTGCATCCCCTCTCCAAGTATTACATTGAACTTGGTGGCCTTTGTTACACTGCTTCATGTCATACTTGTTGATGTCTTTGAGTCTGATGTGCTTTGCAGTGCATTGACTTATACACTTCTAGTTAGGGTGTGCTTGTCTTTGAATTGCTAAACTATGGCATACACGTTGCTATCCCCTTGCGGCTGATTCATTTGTGCAGTCTTTGTTCTATGTCGGTCGATTTATTTTAGTATCGGCCATTTCATTTGAATACAGCTGTGTTGAATCCAGCTAGTAGCTTGGATTTGATCTTGTGTCGATTCCTATTTCATCACTGTGGTGGCAAGGCAGTGCACGCAAGCGTGAACTGCAGCCACACGGTACTGCTTTTATTGTTATTTCTTTTGCTTTGATTTATGGATCTATTTCGTATTCCATATGTTGTAGTGGTGAGGCAGTACACGCGTGCGTATACTGCAGCCCTACTCGTGTTGACCTTTTAATTGATGTTCCAATTGATTTGAATTGGTTCGCGTTATATTTACCGTTATCCGATTTCTTATTTAAGAATCAGATAGGTAAATTTATTTCTGTGACTGTCGTCTATTCATTATTTAATTATTATTGCTTCTATGCACTAATAACTGAGTTTGAGTTAGACCGACCCGGGTATTATTTTCTTTTGAATGTAATACTCGGGTCAGACCCGAGTTATTTCAGGTTGTAGATATTCTGCTTCGGGATGCTGCTTGAGCTATAAAGTCCTTTCATATCTTTTGGAGTTGTCGTCGTCATTTTTAGTAGTCAGTGTAATTGTATTGGAAGATGTGTATTCATGTATATTATATACATTAATGTACTTGTATATGTAACTTCCTGAGTCGACTGTTGTAGTTGTATCACATGTACCATGTCAAATGTATTGTAACTGACATCAGTTATTATATATATATATATATGAGACTTTCTGTTTCATCTGTGTTCCGCATTTATATTATCTGTGTTATTATTTTATATTTTTGTCCTAGACTATTATAGCCACTGTGTAGTAGCTTTGAGTTTGCATCGGCATGTCGGATTTCCTCCTGAAATGAAATGCACGTTTTTACTATCTGGCATATCGGTGCTCGCACAAAGCAATTACACGGATGGTCGCTCCTCAACAGCCTTATTCTTCGTGCTAGTTGACAGCACTACACCGTAGTGTTCTTGGCTAGCGTGGGTATAGAGGTGGGGCGTCACAGCTTGGTATCAGAGCTTGGGGTTTAGGACGAATATAAAACATAACTTAGATGGAACATGTGTTACAACTATTTATCGATGTTTTGTCTCACATCTTTGCCTAAGATCATCTTTGATTTGTTAGGTATGAATTCTTAACTCTTATTCATAAGCATTGCTGCTATTCTCTGTTGCACTTGCTCATTCGAGTATGCACTGCTAAGTATCCTTGTGTATATGCTATACCAAGTTGCATATTGCTGCAACTCGTACGCACTTCGATTTGAGCTCGCATTGTTTATCCGACAAATTGCATTTCAATTGTCGACTCTGTCTGTTTATCCATGGTTTGTTGGCTTTCATGTGCCTCTCTCTGATAGTTTTAAAATTCTTTGGTATAAAAGAAATTGTCTTGGTCCTTGCCTTGTCGATATCGACATTGACTTGACTTTTACTTTTGTTAAAGTCATTCATGCATTTATGCTCGTTTTGCTTCGTTTTTTCAATTGTTGATCGATTCTTCTTTTCCGATTAGTTGTTATCACCTTTGTCGACTTTGATAACTTCTATTTCAGGAATTTTTGGGTATTCCTACTCTGATGGATTGGAATCGAATTCTTCGGATTTTATTCACGTCTTGGAATGTGAATCTTAGTGAATTGATTTGGTTTTCGAATTTAATCGATTCTTGATTATTTCCCGATTTGTTGCTATCATTTATTAGCAACTTTGATGACCTTTTCTTCGGGATCTTTGTGAACATACCTTTCGATGAATTCGGTATCGATTTCTTTGGATTCTATTCACGTCTTCGTATGTGAAATTCTTGTGATTGATTGTTTCTACAATCATTTTTGTGATTTGTCACTTTAAAAATATAAAGGTTTCAATACTAGTAGTAAATATCAAAACTCTTTTATCAAAATGTTTTCAACTCTATTTTCAATATCAAACTCTTTTTCTAAACCGTTTTTCAATCTACTAGTATATACAAGCCTTTACCTCACTCGGATGAGAAATCTAATTAAACGGCTTAGTAAAACAAGTGGTATGAAATGCTTGCGTTTGCTTCGTCGGTTAATTCTTGGACTTATTCGATTGAACCTCTTGTGACAATTTTATTAGTGAAGATTTACAGTTTGTTCGTAAATATTTAAGTTAAGCAAGTGGTTATGGGACATGAAGCTAAACTTTTATATTCACTAACTTAGTGTAATTAACATTTCTCGTTGATCATGACGATCATTCTTATGATTTAGACTAGCAATTGTGCGATGTCTCCTTTCGGTTAGGCTAGACACCACTTGTGTGATTCCATTCACACATACCTTTTTGGTTAGCCTAGTCACCACTTGTGTGATTCCATTCACACATATCTTTTTGCTTTTTGGTTAGGCTAGACACCACCTGTGTGATTCCATTCACACATACCTTTTCGGTTAGCCTAGACACCACTTGTGTGATTCCACTCACACATATTTTTCTTTTGTTTGCGAGGTTAGACTAGACACCACTTGTGTGATTCCACTCACACATACCTTTTTGATTTTTGGTTAGTCTAGACCTCAATCTGTGTGATTCCGACTCACACATGTAGGGTAGCGCCCCACGGTCTTCGGGCCATTCGTGTGCCAAAATTAATGGCTTGCAACCATGAGATAGCGTCTCGCTTTGCGTTGCACGTGTTGATGATTTTTCATGCTCGCGTGTAGGTGAGATTCCGTGCTCCCGTTCTCGCTTTGCGTTGCACGTGTTGATGATTTTCATGCTCGCGTGTAGGTGAGATTCCGTGCTTCCGTTCTCGCTTTGCGTTGCACGTGTTGATGATTTTCATGCTCGTGTGAAGGTGAGATTCCGTGCTCCCGTTCTCGCTTTGCGTTGCACGTGTTGATGATTTTCATGCTCGCGTGTAGGTGAGATTCCATGCTCCCGTTCTCGCTTTGCGTTGCACGTGTTGATGATTTTCATGCTCGCGTGTAGGTGAGATTCCATGCTCCCGTTCTCGCTTTGCGTTGCACGTGTTGATGATTTTCATGCTCGCGTGTAGGTGAGATTCCGTGCTCCCGTTCTCGCTTTGCGTTGCCCGTGTTGATGATTTTTCATGCTCGCGTGTAGGTGAGTTTTCATACTCCCATTTGAGTTTTCATACTCCCATTTGAGTTTTCATACTCCCGTTCGAGTTTTCATACTCGCGTTCGAGTTTTCATATTCCGGTTCGAGTTTTCATACTCGCGTTCGAGTTTTCATACTCCGGTTCGAGTTTTCATACTTGCGTGCGAGTTTTCATACTCCGGTTCGAGTTTTCATACTCGCGTTCGAGTTTTCATACTCCCGTTCGAGTTTTCATACTCTCATCTTGTGATTTCTGGATTTCTTGTGTAGATTTCTAGAATTTGTGCTTCACCAATTTTCGTGATTTCTATTGATAAGTTTTATCAATTTTTGTGCATTGGTGAACTCGTGTGTTATTGACTTGTTATGAATACAAGTTTAGGGTATGATACCCCTTTCTATCTTTGAGAAGATTCTTGTGACACTTTTGATGAATGAAAATCCACTTATCGAAGTTGCTACTGATATCGCTGTTTTAATCACGTGTTTTAAAAATTGTTTCAAAATAAAAAAATCGTTTTCAAAATTTTTATAGTTTACGTTTTCTAAAGAATGAGGAAGCGATTTAAACGTTTCAGCAAAATCGAGGACTATGACCCCTTTCTTTTACTGATTCGTTTAATTCCGGACTTGTCCGTTTGAGGTTGAAAATTTATGAATTCCTTTTATGAAATTAAAAGAATATTTTGTGATTGTGTTGCCCATTGAGTGCTTTAAGAATTCTGGTCGATGCGCTTGATCAACGTTATCGATAGGAATCTCCTAGACGCTTTGATGAGACAATCAGACACAGTAAATTGAATTTTAAAATGTAAATTTGCCTGAAAAGATAATTACATAAAGTAAATTGTAAATTTCGAAAGTTTTAGCTTTTCGGGAAAGAATATTATTTAAAACAACTCTTTTCCGACACTTCTATTCTTGTGATTCCCGAGGGTACCAAGACTTTATCGTTAGTACCAATGCTAATCGTGTTGGTTTGCATACCATTCTCTTGCAAAAGAGAACGTGCTGTCTCTTGTGTTTCTAAATCATTAATGCCTATTGAGACTAGATATGCTACTCATGATCTAGTGCTCTTGGCTATTAATTTCGTACTTCAAAATTTGGCATCATTATTTTTGGGTGAGAAATTTGTTCTCTACCCTGATCTTGAATCTTGGGAATATTTATTTTCTCTTAAGGAACTTAATTTTCGTCAACCACGTTGACTCAAGTTCCCTATATCTTATGATCTTGTTATTCTTTACACTCCCGGAAGGGAAAATCTTGTTACCGATGCACTTGTCGTAGGCAACAAGTGGTTGTTTCTTTGGTGATGTCCGTATGGAATCATCTTTTTACCAAGTTCATCAGACGTTTCGATGTACTTCGTTTTATTGAGCTTCGTCTCACTCCTTTTATGGACTTACGTCTGATGTTCTTTTATGTTGATCGGTTCATTGGACGTATCGTTTTTGTACTACGACGGCGTTCCGAATTAATGAAGCTTTGATTCATCTGGTGTATCGTTATTGTACTACGCTGTTGTTCCAAATTATTCGTGTCTCACCTATGAAAGGTGTTGTGCGTTTCAGTCGGTCGGGAAAGTTAGTGCCACGATATACTGGGCCATTTCCTATCACTGAACGTATTGGTTTCTTGGCTTATCGCCTCTTATTACCGGCTCAATCTTTTGTTATTTATGACGTTTTCACACGTCTTCCTTCTACAGAAATGCCTTAGGGGTTCCGATTTTTATTCTTGAGCCCGGTGTTGTTGAAGAAATTGAAGTTTCACCAGATTTGACTTTGAGCAAACACGTTTAGGCTTGCTCCTTCATGCTCTTTATGGTGAACTTCCTATTTCGAATTTCTTCATCTTGAGTTGATATGCTCTTATGGTTGTTACCTTTTTTCCATTCATTCCTTATGATTGCGAGGATGCAATTTCTTTAAGGAGGGGAGTCTGTAACAACCTGGTATTTCGTACCGATTATTTATCGTCTTTGGACGGTTTCTTTTCCTAGCAAATTGCTGGTTGGAAATTTTTCTTAACCAGTTGAAACTCTTTTGAAAAATCTATTAAAGGCTGACGGGCTTTAAAATAAATTCTCGGCCAACATTTTCAAATGTTTGAAGCCGTGAAAAGTTTGCAAAGAAAATGTACACGTCCCCTTTATCTCAATGCCGACCCATTCTTCAAGAAACTCGACCCGCCCCTTTACCATTTTTCTTTTATTTCATTCGTAACCCTAAAACCCTCAAAAGAAAATAAATGGCGGCATCTCATCTTCGTTCATCTGAAGCTTGGGTGCGTTCAAAATTTATGATACTGGCTTCTTCAATTCGACGTGCTCGTGCTCGATTGGGCTTCGGTTGATAGCTTCAATTCGTCGACAAGGTGAGTGATCCCCTTCACTCACATCTAATTCCTATCTCGTGTTTATTAGTGTTCGAATTCGATGATTTTCGTTCGTATTTGATTATTGAATCTATCACTTGATTATTTCGGCCTCTGGACTTTGTTGAACTTCGATTTCTTGACTAAAACTACCCGTGGTACCTAGCTCGATTTGCTTCAATGTGTTATGTATCCTGCTGCATACATGTTTGATTGCTATTGAGTTGTATTTTTGATGCAGTCTCCCTACACTTGGTTTTACTTTGAGCTACAGTTTGTAATCTCCTCTGTTTTGATTTCTTTTTGCACTGCACCAATTATGTCGACTTGAACATCTCGTTGATATGTGCATTAACCCTGTGTATTATTCATGTATATTGGATTTATGTGCATTGATGAGTTCGACCCTTTTTAATGTTGCATTTGTTCGAATATGCATTTGCACTTTTGCAGTTTCTTTTACCAAACCCTATGATACATGTGTGTTCATCCATGTAAATGCAATCCTTGGTCATGTTATGTTGTCTGCTGTCTTCATGTACATGTATACACTTGTTGTATATTTGAGCATTTGGGATGCATCGAACTCGTGGGGTCTTCATTTATGTGCAGTTGCATTTATATTACCTCTGACATTTTGACACACAGACTTCATTTCGTTGTGTGTTGTGGTGCCATGTTTTTGGTGCTCCCACCTTCATTTTTGATGACCTCATGTACTTCCTACCTCTACACACACCTGTGCCATTTTTCTGCATACATCTGCACATCATTCCATGTTTGCATTGTCGCATTGCCTTACTGAACTTGATTCAGTAGTATGCTTCATTTTGCATCACTGTATGTAACTCTCTGAAGTGCCTGCATTGTCATGATGTATACTCTCTGTATACATACTTGAGGCTTGTTCCATGCATCACTGTATATCCATACTATTGGCATTCATATGTTTACAAGTACATTTCATACACTTGTAGCAATTCATGCAAAATTCAGTTGCCTTCTTCTGGTTCATTTCATTTTGGAACCATTGCTTTGTGACCCTTTTCACTAGTGTTTTTCACTGTTGCATTGTTTGGGTGTTTGTTGTACATATGAAATTGATTCATATGTATGCTAGGCAATGTTTACAGTGCATTGCCTTATTTTTGTGCTTTCTTCTTTAGCCTGTACCTATACATTGCGTGCTCTTATGCAGTACTTGATGTCGCTTGAAATTAACTTCAAGTTCAGTGCATCCCCTCTCCAAGTATTACATTGAACTTGGTGGCCTTTGTTACACTGCTTCATGTCATACTTGTTGATGTCTTTGAGTCTGATGTGCTTTGCAGTGCATTGACTTATACACTTCTAGTTAGGGTGTGCTTGTCTTTGAATTGCTAAACTATGGCATACACGTTGCTATCCCCTTGCGACTGATTCATTTGTGCAGTCTTTGTTCTATGTCGGTCGATTTATTTTAGTATCGGCCATTTCATTTGAATACAACTGTGTTGAATCCAGCTAGTAGCTTGGATTTGATCTTGTGTCGATTCCTATTTCATCACTGTGGTGGCAAGGCAGTGCACGCAAGCGTGAACTGCAGCCACACGGTACTGCTTTTATTGTTATTTCTTTTGCTTTGATTTATGGATCTATTTCGTATTCCATATGTTGTAGTGGTGAGGCAGTACACGCGTGCGTATACTGCAGCCCTACTCGTGTTGACCTTTTAATTGATGTTCCAATTGATTTGAATTGGTTCGCGTTATATTTACCGTTATCCGATTTCTTATTTAAGAATCGGATAGGTAAATTTATTTCTGTGACTGTCGTCTGTTCATTATTTAATTATTATTGCTTCTATGCACTAATAACTGAGTTTGAGTTAGACCGACCCGGGTATTATTTTCTTTTGAATGTAATACTCGGGTCAGACCCGAGTTATTTCAGGTTGTAGATATTCTGCTTCGGGATGCTGCTTGAGCTATGAAGTCCTTTCATATCTTTTGGAGTTGTCGTCGTCATTTTTAGTAGTCAGTGTAATTGTATTGGAAGATGTGTATTCATGTATATTATATACATTAATGTACTTGTATATGTAACTTCCTGAGTCGACTGTTGTAGTTGTATCACATGTACCATGTCAAATGTATTGTAACTGACATCAGTTATTATATATATATATATGAGACTTTCTGTTTCATCTGTGTTCCGCATTTATATTTCTGTGTTATTATTTTATATTTTTGTCCTAAACTATTATAGCCACTGTGTAGTAGCTTTGAGTTTGCATCGACATGTCGGATTTCCTCCTGAAATGAAATGCACATTTTTACTATCTGGCATATCGGTGCTCGCACAAAGCAATTACACGGATGGTCGCTCCTCAACAGCCTTATTCTCCGTGCTAGTTGACAGCACTACACCGTAGTGTTCTTGGCTAGCGTGGGTATAGAGGTGGGGCGTCACATTAGCAAATAGGGAAACTTATTATTAGAAGTAAGAACTTACCTATGATGCTGGGCAGATCTTATAAGTGTGCTAGATAAGGACGCTGGTTGTTAATCTCGGATATCTTCAAATGTGTTGGTAGGTGCTCGGCCACCTCCGAACATTGTTAATGGCGAAGACAAGCAAGGGAGCTGTTTGATGGTCCGGGAGGGGGGAGGGGCAGATCCAGACAATATGTAATGACTCACATTTTTAACCATTTTAAATTATTACATTTTAATGTGATTATTGGATAAAAATGGTTAGAAATAAAAATCTAATGATTTATTTTTGTAGTTTATTGGATATAATAAATTTTTGAAAAAAAACAACTGTGAAGATTTTGGCGATATCAAATATTGAAATGAATTCTATGTATTGAATCTGTTTGTTATCAATAACGGGAATTGAATAATAATATTGGATTATTTAGATGGAAATGAAATATTTTTTGACAACTAAAATTCATTTGAAATCAATGGTTATTAATGTAATTTGATGAATAATTAAAATTGTTTAAATTTAATATTCGAATTATTTAAATAACTGAACTTTGTATTTAATATGAAAGCAAATGATGTCGGAAGTTGATTTAAATTTTATGTAAACTATAAGGAAGATTGATAAACTCAAAAATTGAATTTGAAGTGACTAAATTAATTTTAGGAAATTATTTATTTTAATTAACGAGTGAAAATAGCCATTTTTGCTACTGTCTCAGATTTTGACGAAACCAGATTCATCGGATCCGTAATTGTGAGTTATTAGTGGATTTCAAGTTTCTTAGCAATCAGACTTATCGTTTGATCGTGCAAGCTCGAAACGCGTAGAAACCAATTAAAGGAATTTAAATGAATATAATTCGACATTAGAAGCTAACTTCTATATGTAATGGAATTGAGGTTTGAAACTAGTTTCATTGATTTTAAAATATTAAAAACCTATATTTCGATATATTGGATGATCCATTTTCATTTCGGGAATAAAACGGGCTTTTTGGGTCGTTCTTATCATTTCCATCCAAATCGATATGTCCATCCATTCTTATCCATCTCTGTCTTTGCAATTGGATTTTTCCTCTAACCCTAGCTATCAATTTCTGTACACTTGTATTCTCATCTACTCCTTCCTTCCTTCCCTATGTCAAACGTATCAAAACCCTAAATTCCCAATTCCAAATTCAACTCCAAAATTCAAACTGCTCAAGCCCTATCGAATTATATACTACCGTAAAGCCCTTGATGAACGTAATCAAGATCTGAGATTCATTTTTCGGTTGGGGGTGTGCTGTGACCAGAAATCGTTGAAGAAGTTTCGGCCGTTCGTAAGAAGGCTTGGGATTTAACAATGGATTGTTGACTATTCGACGATCGAAGGATACTGGCGCGTTGAGGAAGCTGAGATGAGTCAATCAATGGGATTCGTTTGTGTCGAAGGTGTCGGAGTTCGCCAAAAATGGCCTTGGAAGTTCGGCGGAGGTGGTGCCACATGGCATGATCTGAGGCAGCGGCTACTTGGGCGAGGGAGGGGACTGACATGACGGAGGCGATGGTGTGGTCAGATCAGAGTGTAGGTGGCCATGGTCGTGTGCGGCAGGAAGTGAAGGCAGCGGTTGTGTGCGATGGGTTTTGTATCATGATGTTAGGTTTAAGTGGTGAGGTAAATTACAATTGTGCCCTTAGTTGTTTTTAATTTAAATTTTAAGTTTGAAAACTTCTAATATCAATAACTTTTGCATATGAATCCAAATTTTGCGCGGTTTCTTCCATTGGGATCGTATCGAAATTTTGGACGATATGAAACTGGGTTGGCTGCATTTAGAGATTGTTGGAATATGGGCCTTCTTTTGGATTTTAATTCGACTAAAATCAAAGGTGAGTGTTCAAACTCCTTACGAAATACTAAAATATTTTGATGTTCGTTAAATTGAAATCATGAAGTGATTTAAATTTATTGATTATTGTCTGATGGATTAAAATTGACATTTAAATTGAAATTGGGATTTAATTTTCTAGTTAAACATCCGAGAATTTATAGCTAGTAATAGGTTATGATATGTGAATGTTTTAGATATTGATTGTGATGGATGCCTTATGATTGATATGTTAGATGTGTCGATATTTGTTTATGCCGATCTATTCCTATTATTCACCCTAGATATTTTATGCTGATTTATTTCTATTGTTCACCCTGGATGTTACGGGCATCAAATAAATCTGAAATTAAATAAATTAAGAAATAGATTGAAATGATATATACCTATGACACCACTTTTGGATTGAAATGATATATATCCATCTTTGAAATTAAAATTAAAATTAACTGAACACTTGGCCATAGGATAGAAAATTACGTATGGACAGCGTTGGTCGATTTTAAAGTATTTTCTAAAATTGTAAAGTATGTTTTGATTTAATAAATTTGATTTTAAAATTTTATCTAAAATTTATATTTTAGTTAATGTAAGTTTTAAAAAATTTACATTTTAAGATTTTAACTTATAATTTTGTTTTGTTTTAAAAAATAATTTAAATAATGTAACATAATAAAAACATTTAAAATTTTAATTTAATAAAATATTTAATATAGTTTTTAAAGATTTACTTAAAATTTTAATTTAAGATAATAAATATAGACTTTTATAATAACTTTAATAGATGAATGATTTTTGTAAAAGATTTTATAATTTTGAGAAAGGTTTTATAAGGGACTTATAAAAGTTTTTGTAAGAGATTTTATAATGGATTTGATAAAAGATTTTTCTAAAGGATTTCATAATGGTTTTATAAATGAGTTATAAAGGTTTTAAAGGATTTTCTAAAAGAACTTGTATTAGGAGATTTGGAAGCGTTTTAAAGGAAATTGCGTAGAAGTTTATGAAAAGGGGAAGAGTTGTAAACTGTTTTGGAATTTATAAATAGCTTTATAAATGGTTCTAAAGCATATAAATAGTTTATAAATGATTTAAGACAGATATATAAATTATTTTCGAAATTGATTGAAAGAAAATCTTCCTTGTTATTTATGAATATATTTATACTTTTGGAATAAGTATATGGATATCTTGATATGAAGGTATAAACTATTTTCTGGATTTATTATTAAAAATATTTTATAAAATGACCATGGTGTGAAATAAGCTTTTGGTTGTTAAAGAGACCGGTGTCGGATATTGTCATACTCTCTGCCAATTCCGATACTACTTTAACAACTGTGTACATGGTTGAGAACCCAGAATAAAGCAGGATGGTTTGGCGAACGCTACTGGTATGAGGTAAGAATGCAGCCGTGATCTTCGGGTCAGCTTGATATGACTAAAATAGAAGCCATAACAAGGCCAAGTGAGGCCACTCCTCCTATCAGACATGCTTCTTCGATACCATATCTGTTACTTTGTGATTGATTCGTGGCCACCCTTGATTTGATTGCGGGACTATTGTTTTAAGGTGGACGGTAGCGGTGGCTATGTGTTACCACTAGCCTGGTTTCGCAAAATGGTATAATCCTACCCAAGGCATTGCCTCGCGTGCCTTATCATATGCCTTATCATGCCCAGTACAATTTTGGTTTGTGTCGTACCTATGGAGTGCTTCCTGATAGCCTACCATTTTACGGTGGAGTTTACTGTACTGTATAGACTACGATGCTTATATAAAATGTGTTAAGGGGGATATGGGTAACGCCTTAATGCTACTTTTATATTACACTTTACTAATAGAAACTACATATATAGCATATAGTATGGCATATAGCATATAGGCCGATTAACGAATATTTAAGACGTGGAAAAATAACATAACATCTCTTAAGTTATTATACTCACGTTATACACTGGATAGGAGATGAAAATCACATAACATCTCTGATGCCATTACACTCATTTTCCACGTAGTATTGATGCGACTTACATGAGAATATTTTAGTTCTAACCCGAGTGTTTTGTCTTTTCATTATGCTCAGGTCAGTCTTAGCTTTTCAGCGTAATGAAGACCATTTTATTTTGGAGGATGAAGATGAAGATTGGTGTGCTACTTATTTTATATATTTCACTACATCATGTTGTTCCACTACATTATCCTATTATACATGTTGTATGTATAAGTTTGATTATATCGTAAAAGTGTAATCAAATGTTATTTGTAAAAAGGCTTCATGAACTGTTTATTTGATTATTATATTTTGTCATTCCGTTGTGAGATTCTGTGTTTTGTTTTTATTCCTTTCTCTTATTTTCTATATACCCCATTGGTAATCCTCCCTTTTGAATGGTTTGAGGTCGACATGAGCGGTTTATTGTCGATTTAAACCGTTCAGAAAGGTAGGTCGTCACAGATGGCATCAGAGCTTTGGTTTAGCGATAACCTTAGCTTTGTGGGGTTTGGCTCATTAGAGATAGGGTAGTAATCCCCTAAAATGAGTCTGTTTGAGTGTATATATATGAGAACATTTTTGTTAGTGTTATAAAATGTTTTATATTGTGTTTACTTATCCGTTAAGTTGTTTATAAATTCTGGTCAGTGTATGGGATGACATGTTATTGATAGGGGTTTTTAAACACTTAAATGAGGCAAGTCGACATAATATTGTTTTAGAATCGGGTAAATGAAATAATTTTACCTAAATTATATTTTAGGTATATATATAATGATTATTAATGAATAATGTTTGTTACGAGATGATAATATTTAGTTATCATCAATTTTTGGTTGAATTGAATTAAAAACGAATATTTTGTGAACTCTATTTCACGAAACGTTCGATAATTAAGTTGGATTGAAATTTAATTATAACAAGAACTGTTTACAATAACAAATTTATCAATTAATGAAATGTTTGATAATAAGGTAATGGAATTGTATAAATATATTTTAAATATAGTTTATAAATAGAAAGGACTTAAAAGCTGAATTTTTTGAATTTAAATCCTTTTACTTTCAAAATTTGTTTTTAATGCCTGAAAAGATTAATAATAATATTATTTGAAAGTGTTTTGACTAGAAGTATATTTTGAAAAGATTTTTGAAAGGAATAAAACATTTAACTTGCTCTAGTTATTAGGAAATAATGTTGGAGATGACTGTAGTATCGCTAGTATTCATTTTCAAGTTTCTGATTGAGAATTGCTACCAAAAGGAATTTATTTTTGATTAAAACAAGTTTTGATTGTGACAAAATATTCTAGGTATGATTTTGATGAATATATGAAAATAGTTTTGGACTTATAATTGAAAATAGCATAGGTAAAAATAAGTTATAACTTATAGATTTGAACAAGAAAGTAAAAATTTAAATTTTAAAACTGTTGAATATTTTTGTTTAGTAAACAAAAGAAAATTTGAATTAGAGGTATAAAATAATTAACATAAAAATATTAAATAAATTCAGTTAGTAAAATGGAGAAAATAAAATGAATTTTAACTTAAGAAAGTTTAAATGAAAGTAAATTGTATTTGAAATAAATTAGATAAATAATGAAATGAAATTTAAGTGAATAAATTTGTGTAACTTATAGATTTGACAAAAATATTAAGCTAAAACAAATTTTAATTTTTTTAATGTGAATGATAAGAAAGGAAAATTTTAACTTCAATAATGTTGAGTAAACCGAGAAATGGATTAAATGAAATAAAATTTAATTTAATAAAGATTAGATGAATTGAATTGGATTTGAATATAACTAAATAAATAGTAAAGTGAACTAATTCCACTTAAGCTATAAGTGAATTAATAAAATGAATATTAACTTGAATTATAAGATGAAATGCAATTTTAATTATGAAAGAAATTGAATAAAAATGAATGAGCGTAAGTAAAATTTATATGATTAATTGAATTTGATTAAAATTGGAAGTAAATAAATTAAATGCAAATAGAATGAGTTTCAATAAAATTGAACGGTAACTGATTGAACATGAAATAAGTTAATGGAATAAATTATAAATTGAAGTTAACTTAAGAGAAGTTAAATGAATTGATTGTGATAAAAAGAATATTTTTAATATGAATTGAGTTATAAAATAAAATTTACTTAAGTAAAATTATTAATATGAACTTGAATGAATGAAATAAATTAATGAAGTGAACCAATGGATTAATATGAACTTAAGCTATTAAATAATAATAAAAATATGTAGCATTTTATAAAATGTTTATAATAAATATAAATGATATTATGAAATGATTTATAAATGATATTAGTATTAAAGAGAATTTACTAAGTGATAGTGAAATAAAATTTAACTTAATCAAGGTTATATAGAATAATTTTATAAATGATTCATAAATGAATTTATATGAAATATGTCAAGAAAAAGTGAAACAATTGGAATTTAATAAATTGAATTGGATAAATTGAATGTGAATGGATTATATGTGAATAAATTAAAGTAAATCGGTTGAATGTTAATAAAAAATTGGGTGTAATAAGAATGAAGAGCATAGATTTAAAATTTACATTGGAAATGTAAATTTTGATAATTTGGATTAACTAGATGAATATTAATAATTTTTGAATGGTTTCTTTTGTTTCAAATCATTATTATTAACTGTTTGATTGCATATGATTGTCGTATGTTGTGTATTTGTGCTTGTTCCTATGATTTGGATTCAACATTCATGTTATATGATTCCATAAGACTCATATATGTCGCTAAATCCTTTATAAGTAACTAATATTCTAATTTGAGTTAAGATAGGTACATATGAAAACCATTTGGACATATATGCGGATTATATTTGGCTTTTGCTTGCTTTGTACGAGCGAACTCGTTCGTATTAATAATAATGTACGTATCTCTGATTACATACCGCACTTTTATATTTTTCCATTCGGGATGCCTCATCATTGAGATGAGATGTATATTTGATATATATTTGGGTTATATATTGCATTGTAAGATTTGTCCTATCAAGCTGCGCAAAGGAGACTCGAGACTCTGTCGAAATTTTTCGTAAATCCGGGTGTTAGAAATTTTTTGAGATTTTAAAATACTTTATAACTTGTTTTATAAGTAAGTTGTAATTTCCATAGGCCTATCGGAGTGGTGTAGCGGAATTGTAGTAAAAGTTTTCTAATAGATTTTATGTTTTATAAGTTGATTATTTTTAGAAATATATCAAATGTTAAATTCCGCACTTAACCCCTTTCGAGGACTAAAAGTTTTGAGTGGGGGAGAGTGTAACGACCCATATTTTTAACTATTTTAAATTATTAAATTTAATGTGATTATTGGATAAAAATGGTTAGAAATAAAAATTTGATGATTTATTTTTCTAGTTTATTGGATATAATAAATTTTTGAAAATAAACAATTCCGAAGATTTTGGCGATCTCAAATATTGAAATGAATTCTATGTATTGAATGCGTTTATTATCAATAACGTGAATTGAATGATAAATATAGGATTATTTAAATGGAAATGAAATATTTGTTGATAACTAAAATTCATTTGAAATTAATGGTTGTTAATGTAGTTTGTTGAATAATTAAAATTGTTTAAATTTAATATTGCAATTATTTAAATAATTGATTTGTGGATTTAATAATAATGGAAATGATGTCGGAAGTTGATTTAAATTTTATTTAAACAACAATGATGATTGTTACACTTAAAAATTGAATTTAAAGTGATTAAATTAATTTTTGGAAATTTCTTATTTTAATTAACGAGTGAAAATAGCCATTTTGGCCACTGTCTCCAATTTCAACGAAATCAGTTTCATCGGATCTGTAATAGTGTGTTATTAGAGTATTTCAAGTTTCGTAGCGATCGGACTTATTGTTTGATCGTATGGGCTAGAAAAACGTAGATATCAATTAAAAGAATTTAAATTAAAATAATTCGATTTTAAAAGCTAACTTCTATATATAATGGAATCAGGGTTTGAAACTAGTTTCACTGAGTTTAAAAATATTGAAAACCTATATTTTGATATATTGGATGCCATTTTCATTTCGGGAACGAAACAGGCTTTTTAGGTCGTCATTATTATTTCGATCCAAATCGATCTATCGATCCGTTCTTATCCATCTCTGTCTATATAAATAGATTTTTTCTCAAACCCTAGCTGTCAATTTATGTACGTACATTTATTCTCGTCTGCTCCTTGCTTTCTTCCCAATATCAAACATATCAAAACCCTAAATTCCCAATTCCAAATTCAACTCCAAAATTCAAACTCCTCAAACACTATCGAATTATATACTACCGGAAAGCTCACAAATAACGTAATCTAGATCTGAGATTTTTTTTTCGATTTGGGGTGTGCCGTGACCATAAATCGTTGAAAAAGTTTCGGTCGTTCGTATTAGGGCTTGGGATTTAACAGTGGTCGTTGACTATACGACGATCGGAGGATACTAGCGCATAGAGGAGACTGAGGCGAGTTGATCCATGGGGTTCGTGTGTGTCGAAGGTGTCAGAGCTTGCTAGAAATGGCCTTAGAAGTTGGCCGTGGTCGTGTGCGGTAGGAGGTGAAGGCGGGGCTGGGCGTATGCAATGGGTTCTGTATCGCGATGTTAGGGTTGAGTGGTGAGGTAAATTACAATAGTGCCCCTAATTGTTTTTAATTTAAATTTTAAGTTTTCATTTCTAATATCAATAACTTTTGCATACGAACTCGGATTTGGGCACGATTTCTTCCTTTGGGATCGTACCGAAATTTTGGACGATATGATACTAGTTTAGCTGCATTTGAAGACTGTTGGAATTTGGGCGTTCTTTTGGATTTTAATTCGACTAAAATCAAAGGTGAATGTTCAAACCACTCACGAAATATTAAAATGTTTTAATGTTCATTAAATTGAAATGACGAAGTGATTTAAATTTATTGATTCTTGTTTGATGGTTTAAAATTGACATTTAAATTGAAATTGGGTTTAATTTACTAGTTAAACACTCGAGAATTTATAACTAGTAATCAGTTATGACATAGGATTGTTTTGGATGTTGATTGTGATGGATTCCTTATGATTGATATGTTAGATGTGTGGATGTTTGTTTATGCTGACCTATTCTTGTTATTTACCTTAGATGTTTTATGCTAATTTATTCCTATTATTCAACTAGGATGTTACACGCATCAAATAAATCTGAAATTAAATAAATTAAGAAATAGGTTCAAATGATATATACCTATGACATTTAACTTGGATTGAAACGATATATATCCATCTCTTAAATTAAAATTAAAATTAACTGATCACTTAACCATAAGATATAAAATTATATACGGACATTGTTGGTCGATTTTAAATTATTTTCTAAAATTGTAAAGTATGTTTTGATTTAATAAATTTGATTCTATAATTTAATTTAAATTTTTAATTTATAATTTATATTTTAGTTAATATAAGTTTTCAAAATTCTAAATTTTAAGATTTTAACTTATAATTTTATTTATTTTTAAATTATATAATTTAAATAATGTATAATAAAAAACACTTTAAAATTTAGTTTAATAAAATATTTAATATAGTTTTAAAATATTTACTTAAAATTTTAATTTAAGATAATAAATGTAGACTTTTATAATAACTTTAATAGATAAAAGATTTTTGTAAAGGATTTTAGAACTTTGAAAAAGGTTTTATAAGGGATTTATAAAAGTTATTGTATGAGATTTTATAATGGATTTTATAAAAGACTTTTATAAAGGATTTTCTAATGGTTTTATAAAGGAGTTTATAAAGGTTTTAAAGGATTTTATAAAAGATTTTATAAAAGAACTTATATAAAGAGAATTAGAAGCATTTTAAAAGAAATTGCGTAGAAGTTTATGAAATGGGGAAGAGTTGTATAATGTTTTGGAATTTTAATAACTTTATAAATGGGTCTAAAGCATATAAATTGTTTATAAATGGTTTAAGAGAGATGTATAAATTATTTTCGAAATTGATTGAAAGAAAATCTTCCTCGACATTTATGAATATATTTATACATTTAGAATAAGTATATGGACATCTTGACATGAAGGTATAAACTGTTTCCAGATTTATTATTAAAAATGTTCTATAAAATGACCATGGTGTGAAATAAGCATATGGTTGTTAAAGAGACCGGGCTAGGATATTGTCATACTCTCTACCAATTCCAAAACCACTTTAACAACTGTGTGTATGGTGGAGAATCCAGAACGAAGCAGGTTGGTTTGGCGAACGCTATTGGAATGAGGTAAGAACGCAGCCCTGACCTTCGTGTCAGCTTGATATGACTAAAATAGGAACCATAACCAGGCCAAGTGAAGTCGGTCCTCCTATCAGACATGCTTCTTTGATACCATATCTATTACTTTGTGACTAATTGGTGGCCACTCTTGATTTAATTACGGGAGTGTTGTTTAGAGGTGGCCGGTAGCTGCGGCTATATGTAACCACCAGCTTGGTTGCGCAAAACGGTAGAATCTTACTCTGGGCATTGCCTCGCATGCCTTGTCATATGCCTTATCGAGCCCATTACGATTTTGGATTGTGTCGTACCTATGGAGTGCTCTTTGGTAACCCACCAGTTTACGGTGGAGTTTACAGTACTGTATAGACTATGATGCTTATATAAAATGTGTTAAGGGGGATATGGGTAACGCCTTAACACTATTTTCAATATTATACTTTACTGATAGACACTACATATATAGCGTATGCTACTACATATAGATAGTTTGACGGACCCTTAAGAGATGAAAAAATCCGGTAACATCTCTTAAGTTATTGTACTCATGTTATACACTGGATCGGAGACGAAAATCCTGTAACATCTCTGATGCCATTACACTCATTTTCCACATGGTATTGGTCTGACTTGCATGAGAATATTTTAGTTCTGACCTAAGTGTTTTTTCTTTTCATTATGCTCGGGTCAGTTTGAGCTTTTCAGTGTATTGAAGACCATTTTATTTTGGAGGATGAAGACGAAGATTGGAATACTACTTATTATATATATTCCACTACATCATGTTGTTCCACTGCGTTATCCTATTGTACCTACTGTATGTATAACTCCGATTGTAATGTAAAAGTGTAATCAAATATTATTTATAAAACAGCTTCATGAACTGTTTATTTAATTCTTATATTTTGTCATTCCATTGTGAGATTCTGTGTTTTTTTTCATTCCCTTCTCTTATTTTCTATATGCTCCATTGACAATCGTCTATATGAATGGTTTGAGTTCGACACGAGTAGTTTATTGTTTACTTAAACTATCCAAAAAGGTAGGTCGTCACACAAAACCTTGAGCATTGAGCTGCTCAAGAACCCTTCAAGGGGGACGTGCGACATGTGGCTATGATGTTATGCTTGTTGTTTTCCCCTGGATTTAGCCATAAATTCGAGCATTCTAGTGGGAGCGAGCATTCCTGGGCGGAGATTGATGCACATCCCCTCACCTTCCTTAGGGGAGACCCTGCTTACACTGGCATAGTCAATGCAATTTGATGAAAGACAGAGGGCAAAGGAACTTAGCATTCAAAGGTTGGTGCGATCGGTATGCAGAATATATATGCAACCTCCAAAACTTTGTTGGTAGCAGCAGTAATATGAGGGAGTGGGCACGCACTACGGTAGCACATAACATGAAGCCAAATGGAGATTGTAGCCCAACTTCTTAAGGGAATCTTGCTTAGCTATTAGTTCTACTGCAGAGATGTTGACACCCATCATTGGTTACAGCATGAGGCTTTTAACCATAAGATCAAAGGATGACCCTCCTTCTAGCTTCGAATTGTTGACTAGATTTTTAGCCAACCTCGAAAGCAAGTTTAAGAAGATATATTAGCAAAGATTAGTAGCTAATATCTCGGTTAAAAATGAAAAATGAGGTGGTACTAGCATGCTAAAAAGTAAAGAGACAGGACTTTAGAGTAGTACGACCAAAGGTGATATACTTCCACTATGAAGAATTCATTATTAATTCACTTCGATTATAGCGGTCTAGACTACAAGGTAAAATTACTGAAAATACAAAGATACTTAAATGCCTAATATTTTTCCACCCTTGTGAAGTTTCATGATATATTTATAGAAGCTGAAGCTAATGCTTGGATGAGGAGATTATGATGCAAAACGTGTAGCAAGCTTGCTTGGCTATTGATCTGGCTGAGCAGACTTGATGGGAGACAACTGGCTAAATGAAAGGAATATGCAGTTAAGGTGAATGTCAACATGAGAACTATACCAGATGCATGCCTCGTCTTACCTTGCACTTTATGCATTTTTACTATAATGGTATGCTATGGGAAATGAAACATGCTTCTTATTAGGAGGTTGTACACCTATTTGTACCTTTTGTCGCTTTACTCTTGTGTGCCTAGATGGAAAGATAGTTTGAGTTGGCTTACTGGCCGCTGGGACGATGAAAAGGATAAGGAATCATGATAGCTAAGGGCAGAGGGCATGTGAGATGGGTGAGGGATGACAAGATGATATACAAACCGCAGGTAACAATGCTGAAACTAAATCAAATTACGGGTTATGATGACGTCGACCTTGATCTGTGCTGATCAGCAACTAGCTAGGAGTGATGCTTAAGATGGAGCACAGACTTAGTGTTGTGTTTAAAGAAGGCCGGTATGAGAGGGCCAATCATAAGTGAGATGGGTCGAAGTAGACCATGATGAGCTACATTAGTGCCTTGCTTTGATTGGTGAGCTAGCCGTAGGATTGCTCGGCTGGCTTCATGTGCAATTGAGTAGAGGGATCGATCCTGGCCTAACCTAGTTTTGGGTCGACATCAGATGTAGAATCCCAATAGGCCTAACCCTAGCATTGGCTAACTTGTAGGCTAACCTGGACCAGAGTCGGCATATGCCAGACCGGGGCTGGCCAAGAGACCTTGGTCAGTCTATCTTTCAAGCATACGAAAAAATTAAGTAACAATTTCTATATACAATTTGACTATAATACAATTTTCAAATTCAAACCTAAGACCAAAATATCTAACTTTTGACTTGGTAAACATATATTCAAATGCTAGGTCAAGATCTAAGGTATTAATTCAAAATTATAAAATATCTTAAATTTGACTAATATTATTATTATTATACCATACATACCATAATTATAAAACGTAATACATAGTCAAAATGATTTTATAATTCCAACCATATATATTTTATATTTCAACTCAAAAGTTCATAATTTAATTATATTATTATAAAATATGGACATGTATTTTAAATAATATTTTAGTCCAAAATATTAATTTTTTAATTTGAATTTCCAAAAAGGATTTAGATCTCATAAACATATATGCTAATTTAAAATATGGTATTGATTTACAACAAAACATCAATTTATCTCATGACTTAATTTGATTAAAAATTAGTAAAAATTATTTAAAATAATATAAAATAAGATTTATGTTTATAAAATCGTTGTAGATATACATACCATACTGAATTAAAACTGAAATTTAACTAACTAATTAAATTATTACAGTGAATTATAGTTATAGTAACGACAATAACATATATATAAATGGCAATAAACATGAATTTAAATAAATAGATGCTAAAGTAGATTGTACCATATAGATGTGGCCTGTTAGTGATACCTTGATTTGAAAATTCTTCTTAAATTCCTAGAACCACCATCAAAACCTTGCTAGAATCATATTAGCCACTTTTTATTTTATTTGATTTTAATTTTTGGTAAATAGTAAAAAAATTCTACAATTACAGAGAAAGGGGAGGTGGTCTATGAGAAGAAAGAAGAAAATAAAGAAAGGAAAAATTAAAAACGAGAGAAAATCGAGGCATCTTGTTTTAATGGGGAGACTGAAACCTTTCCTATTCTCTTTATTAAAACCTCCCATTTGATCTTCAATCAAATCTCATCCATATCACTTCCCCTCTCTCTAATATGGAAAGCCACAATATTTCACCACAGGGATAATTATTTTCAAAAACCTATTAAGAAAATAACTATATTTAGAACTCATTTATATATATACCGACATCGTATATCGATAGGTGTATATATAACTTTCATATATACATCTAAATAATTATCGACAACACCCAAAATATCAAATAAATTAATATTTGATATTTCTTAAATATTAATTTATTTATAACATTTATAAACTAGTTAAATTGTGTAGTTTTTTTAAGAATTTACAAATATGGTTATGAGACTCAGATGTATGAATTTAGTCAGCGATAAATATTGAATAAATCAAATAATAACGTTTACATGTCACATTCGCTAGCGGTGTGATAGTTTGACTAAATTCATCGCTTATAGATTTTTTCCGTAAAATCTAATTTTACATTTTTTAAGCGGTACCTTTTATTAACTATAATTTGCACATATTCTATTCATCAAAACTATATTACTTTAGAATATATCGACTTTGATATTAGTAAAAATTCTAATATTATTCACATTTAACTCGATTTGTCCAAAATCAAAGTCCTTGGTTCAATAATCACATTTATATTTAATAATACTACTCTGGTAAGAGATTTTGGCTTTGAGTTGACTATAGTTGACGATGTTACTAATATCATACAACTAAGAAGACAAGTCACCCGACAAGAGTTCCAGATGCTACTTCAAGAGTTGACCCAGAGTCGACAACTTACTGAACAGCTGCGCGCCAATGCAGAGTTGACTAATCAGCTAAACCGCCAAAATCGTTGGAGTTCCAGGAGTGATCAGGCCTCCTACTCATCCACCGAAAGTTCAGCCTCATCTGACTACCATCACAGATCTACACGCCCACGATTGAACGTAAGCTACACCCAAGCCACGGCATCAACCTACTCTGAATGTTGGACAACCAAGAGTTGGCCCATCCACCAGCTACCAGACTGGACCTTCCTCCCGGGGAAGTATTGTTCCTCACTATATCGTAGACATCCACGCTACTACCACTGCTGTTGAACCAACGGTTGATGCTCGGAATCAACCAGATCTGAACCATCGGCGGGATGGACGTACTCCTGAACCCTATGTCCCCGAAGACTTAGAACCAAGGAGGCGAGACATGGACCGTCGACCGCGGTCGATCTAGCCTCACATTGTGGAACCCAACCATACCTTGGCTCAGCGTGCACAGAATGTCTAGATGCCGGATATACCGACGATGATTCGTCAGATGATCCGTGAAAGTCAGGGCCTCACAAACGACGACTGAGGAATCTCCTGGAGTCATACTCCTTTCACTAATGACATACTATATATTGAACCACCTCGGCAATTAAGAATGTCAACTCTACCAGTCTATCAAGGAAGTTCAGATCCAAACCAACACATTCTAAAGTATGAGTGGTTGATGAATGCTGCATGGGCTGACGATGCAGTTAAATGTTGAAGCTTCTCGATCTCACTGGGGGCATAGCTACTATATGGTTCACTCGTTCACCACCCCGGTCTATTTCTTATTTTGATCAACTGGCAACCAATTTCGTTAAGTAGTTTCGGATGCATGTCCCAAGGCCAAAGTATATTAATACTCTGTCTGGTGCCACTCAAGCTCCTGGAGAGACACTTAGACGCTATTTAGAGAGACTTCATGCTGCATGTGCAGAGATAAGTAATCCCATTGACAACTCTATCTTGATGGCATTAACTAAGGGGATTGATCTTGATTTCGACTTCGGAAATTGGTTGGCTGGTAATCCTCCTGTGTCATTGGACCGTTTTTATTCCAAAGCCATCCAATTCTTGAGAAGGTAGGATGCGAAACGGTTTAGGAAGAAGGATGATGAGGGGCCTAGTGGTGGAGGAATTCAAAGTAATGTTGCAGTCAAGCAGTCTGGGGAGAGTTTCGAAAAAATTCAGTTAAACATTCAAAACAAGCAAGATCAGCAGAGGGATAATGGAATGAAAACAAAAAACGAGATCAAAACCGTGGTCCATGACGTTGAGCTCCATGTTTGATAATTACACCTCTCTGAATACGTCGCTAGAGAATGTACATCTACAAACCTGAAATACTATCAGTGCAAGAAGCATGCTTCTAAGCCATCATCGGAGAGAAAGATCCAAATATGGAAATTTTGCAGGTTTCATGAGAGTTATGGCCACAATACAAAGAGTGTCGTCATTTACAAGATCTCATTGAGAAGTTAATTAAAGAGAGGAAGTTGGAACAGTTAGTGCAGGCACCATAATCCAGGGGTGCGGGCCCATCGAATCAAAATAATGTACCCAGTCAGGCAAGATAGGGGGAGCCCGCTCGTATCGGCGGGAGGTTGGTGATAAATACAATAAGTTGTGGTCCTCATCCAGCAAACTGAAGCTAGAGGGAAATAGAGTCATATGCCAGCTCTATTAGGCATGCGGACTTTGAATGTTGTAGTAGTTATGATGATGGGGCTCCAGCCAAGCAACGTAAGACGATGACTGACGACATCATGTTCCAAACCAGAGACGCTGATAAGGTTGAAGCCCCTACTATCGATCCACTGGTCATATCAGCTCAGGTAGTACCTGCTTGGATGAAGACGATTTTGGTTGACAGTGGAAGCTCAGTGAATATTTTGTTTAAACAACCATATGATCAAATGAAAATGGAAGCTAAAGACTTGAAGCCTTATCATTCTCGCATTCACGGCTTTAATGGGAGTGCTACTATATCCACTGGAGTGGTGGAACTACCAGTGGAGTTGGGAGTTGGAGATGTCGGAGAGCCCGGATACTGCAGTTTGTTGTGTTGGACATAGACTCCCCTTACGATGCTTTCATGGGCCTACCGGCCCTTGCTGAATTCAGGGCAGTCATTGCCCCATGGTGTTTGACTCTAAAATTCCCCACCGATCGTGGGGTTGGAGTCGTTTAGGGAGGTCAGGCTGTTGGACGAGCCTGTTATGTTGTTGAGCTGCGCGGGGTGAGCGAAAGGAGAAAGGGAAGGGCGTAGAGGAATCTCTCTGCGTCCGTTTTGCTGATAATTGACAATTGGTTCCTTAGCAAAGGCTCGGGCATCCCAACAAATTCCAGAGGGATCTTGACCCAAGAGACACTGAAAGTGAAGATGAAACTAAATACAGTCAAGCTTCCCCAGCCGAACTGACAATTGACATCCCGATCGATGATGACGACGATTCAAAGGTGGTAAAGATTGGATCTCAGTTAAGCCAACAGACACAGAAGGAATTGGTTGAATTTCTCCGGGCAAACCTCGACGTATTCTCCTGGATGCACTTTGACATGTATGGGATCTCGTCGGACATTGCGAGCCACACTTTGAATATTGACCCACGATATATCCTGGTCAAACAGAAAAGGTATGGTATGGATCCAGAGAGATCTGCCGCCCTTATAGAAGAGATCGATAAGTTGAAATCTAATGGGTTAATCCGAGATGCCTTATACCCGGAATGGATATACAATCCCATACTTGTGTGAATGCCAAATGGGAAGTGGGGAACGTGTGTTGATTACTTAGACCTGAACAAAGCATGCCCAAAAGACAGTTTTCCACTTCCCCGAATTGATCAACTCGTAGATTCAACGGCGAAGCACGAACTAATATCTTTTATGGATGCTTATTCCAGTTACAACCAGATAAACATGCACTTACCCGACCAAGTACATACCAGCTTCATAACTGATCTGGGACTCTACTGTTACAAAGTCATTCCCTTCGGACTCAAGAACGCTAAGGAAACACACCAACGATTAGTCAATCAGATGTTCGCTAACCAGATCGGAAAGACCATGAAAGTATATGTAGATGACATGCTGGTAAAATCACGATTCTCCACTGATCATATTAAGGACTTGGAATTGATGTTAACCATCCTTCGAGAATGCAGGATGAAGCTCAACCCATTGAAGTGTCACTTTGGGGTCGCATCCGGAAAATTCCTTGGGTATATCATCAACGCTCGAAGAATTGAAGCAAATCCCGAAAAGGTCTAGGCGATCATAAATCTTGAGACTCCATGAACCATAAAGCAAGTCCAGAGCCTTAACGGGAAAGTTGCAGCACTGAGCTAGTTCATATCAAATTCCACCGACAAATGCATTCCTTTCTTTGATTTGATTCGAAAAGTGAAACAGAATTTTGAATGGACCACGAAATGCGAGGGCGCATTCCGAGCATTAATTCAATATCTCTCTACACTGTCGATTTTTTCAAAACCTATCGATCACGAGCAATTGCACCTTTACTTGGCGTTATTAGAAAACACGATCAGTGCTGCCTTAGCTTGGGAGGAAAACTGAGTGAAGAAACCGGTCTACTATATTAGTAAATGACTAACTGAAGCTGAGAGAAATTATCCGAAGCTAGAGAAGTTGGCTTATTGTCTCGTTATTGCCTCAAGGAAGCTCCATCCATATTTCTAGGCTCATCTTGTCATTCTTTACACCGATCAGCCATTATGACAGGTCCTTATGTAGCCTGAGATGTCTGATAGGTTACTCAAATGGAACATTGAACTGAGCCTGTTTGATATTACTTACACTCCGAGCCGAGCTATTCAAGGACAAGTCCTAGCGGATTTTATAGCCGAATTTATCATCCCAGAGGACATACCCAAAACCAGCAAATCTCCCGAGTATATCTGGAAGCAGCATACTGATGGTGCATCAAACGACCGGTGCTCGGGTGCTGGATTTGTACTTGAAACCCCCAAAGGTCGATCCATATGTTATGCTCTAAAGTTTGATTTCCATGTGACCAATAATGTAGCTGAATATGAAGCCTTGCTTGCCGGATTGAAACTCGCTCGAGATTTGAGAATTATTGCTGTGGAAATTTGTTGTGATTCACAATTAGTTGTATGTCAAGTTCGGGGTGAATATCAGGCAAAGGATCGAAGGCTGGTTGCTTACCTAGCTCGAGTCTAGGAGATACTTAATCAGTTTAATTATTATTCCATCTTCTACATACCCCGTGATCGTAATCAAAAGGCTGATTCATTGACGAAAATAGCAAGTATGGGCGAAGCACAGCAAATGGGACTTGTTCCTGTAGAAACGTTATCTTCCCCAAGCATTGATCAAATGGAGACTAACTGGATATTTGAAATCACTCCCGATAAGGAGTCGTGGATGACTCCGTTTTGAAATTACGTCGAGCATGGGATGCTACCTGAGCGCAGGAGTGAGAAGAGACAGATTCTTTGTAAAGATGCATGGTTCACTATTCAGAATGGAGTCATGTATAGAAGAGGGTACTCCGTTCCTCTACTCCGGTGTATCACCCGTGATGAAATTAAGCGAGTGTTATGTGATGTTCACGAAGGAGAATGTGGCGATCACACCGGAGGGTAAGCTCTCGCTAAGAAAGTACTCCGATACGCTTATTGGTCGACTGTAAACCGCGATGCAGCAGATGACGCCAGGAAATATGATAAATGTCAAAAACATGCTCGAATTCCTAGAGCCCCACCTATCGAGATGACCCAAATGGTCAGTCCATAGCCGTTTGCATTATAGGGCATCGATATCATTGGCTCTCTACCTCTGGCCAAAGGTGGTTTGAAGTACGCCATCGTCGCAGTTGATTACTTTACCAAATGGGCCGAAGCTGAACCTCTTGCTACAATCACGACGAAGATGGTGATCAACTTTGTAGTCTGCAACATTATATGCTAATTTGGTCTCCCACATACCATCATCACTGATAACGGAACTCAGTTTGATAGCGTTGAATTCAAGGATTTCTGCCAACAATTCCACATTCAAAAGAAATTCTATGCAGTTGCACACCCTCAAGCGAATGGCCAGGTTGAAGCGGTTAATAAGGTTATCGAATCTATCCTGAAGAAATAACTAGAAAAGGCCGGGGGCAAGTGGGTTGATGAACTTCCTATGGCTTTATGGGCTTACCGGACAACCCACAAGTCCGCGACCGGACACACTCCATTCTCTCTATCCTAAGGTTCAGAGGCCGTTATTCCAGTCGAGATGGAAGTACCTTCTCATGTGACTTATTATGATCCAAAGACAAATGCCATACTGCTTGCTGAATCCTTGGATTTGTTGGATGAGATGCGCGAAGAGGCTGATTTGAGGGCAGCCGCATACCGAAGTCGAGTCGCGCGATTATATAATGCCAAGGTCCGACCCCAAACCATTGAACTTGGCGATCTCATCCTCAAAGGAATTTATCTGGTTCCTTTGCATATGAAACCAATGTGGGAAGGACCGTATGTGATTGAACGAAAGCTCGAAGATGGCACATTCAAGTTATTGACCGTTGACAGTCTTACTTTGCCGAGAGCCTGGAACAGCGAGAGTCTCCGTCGCTACTACACATACAAGGCCTTATTTATTTTAGTCTATTTTTCATCTGCAATTTGTTTCTGCATTTCAAGATTTGAATTTTTAATAAGGCAACTGACTTTTCCATATTTCTCATTTCAGCAATAAAATGCCATCTCTTCGGGCCAGAGCTTTGATTTATTGAATGTGACATACAACCATCACGATGCACGAAGAGCTAAGCTCCATCATACGGTGGAATTTATTCAAATAGGGAGTGACTGTGATACGACCAGACACTCACTAAGTGAAACCCGAGCTCGGGGGCAAGCCATCACATTGAAGATAAAGAAGGACTGACACATGACATTCCTTTAACTGACTCTAGTCTCCCAGAGTGCGAGCTAGATCATAAACTTATAAGTGCAGGTTCGAAGAGGGTGGACCCGTCCACCTAACGACTTCAGCCATATCCTAACCAAGTTCGAGGAGGATGGATCCATCCATCTAACGACCTCGCTTGTTAAATCGAGGTGGATGTGAATCGACCATCCACGATCTTGATAAATCCATCACTCCAGAAGTGCGAACGAAATCCTAAAAGCATAAACAGATGTGATTGACTATCCGTTGGCTGACTCCAAATTCCTAGAGTGTGAATTGAAGTATAAATATCAACTCTAAGTTCCCAGAGTGCGAACAGGAGTGTAAACACCAACTCCGAATTCCCAGAGTGTGAGTCGGAGTATAAACATCGACTCCAAATTCCCAGAGTGTGAGTTAGAGTATAAACATCAACCAACTTTAAGTTCTCGGAGTGCGACCTGGAGTACAAACATCGACTATCTCCGGATTCCCAGAGTGCGAACCAGTGAATCGACCGCAAATAACTCTGAATCCCTAGAGTGTGGTCAGAGTATAAATGTAACTGGGATGTGAATGACCACTCGCAAACTAACTTAAGTCCCCAAAGAGTGGACATATATTTAAAGCTTAAACAGGCGTGATCGACCGTCGACATACAAATGTAGATCCTCGGAGTGCAGATGTGATCATTGATAAGTGAGCGAGTGTGGTTCAACCGCTCAACTCTCACTCGTTTTAGCATTGATTTAACGATGTTAAGCTCGACGAAATGAAGGAGAAATGCATCGTTGGCCGATATTTACAACTTGTCCCCGAAATTGGAGGAAGAACTTAAGTGTCAACCGTTGACTAAAACAGAGCAACATCGAAGTTCAACTTTATCCCTGGTCATGACTCGTGTTTGTGATTTCCAGACTTAACAAATAAAAACAAACTCGACTCAAAGGTTAGAACTCCGCAAGTGCACTGGACTAGGATTCAAATACTGGAACACTTAAGAAAATAAACAATAATAGGGTTAAAGCCAGAAAAGAGTTTCATTTTAACTATCCGTGGAAGAAATTCATGTACAAGTTATTTCAAAAATTCCTACTAGTAGGGGACGAACCCACATCTATACATGGCGTACAAAAGCTAAAAGAAAATTCCTATCTATCTACTAAAAAATGTGCTGAATAGGCCTATCTACTCTTTCTTCTTCCTCGGCTTCTTCTTCGACATGGACCCGCTGGAGCTGCTAGTGATTTTCCGCTTTAAGCTCTAGCCTTTGAGCTAGGTTTATGTGTTTCGGTACATTAGCGTTATAAGTGATGAGGAGATCTTTGATATCAGCCTCTAGCCTGGACTCCGCCGTCTAGATCATCTCCTCGACCTCGGTCTCCACCACACAGACTTTAGCCACTACCGCGTCTCATTTACCCCGGAGCATTACCGCTTTCTCACATGCCCCCTGGGCTGTGCAATTTGCATCATCCCTTTCCTTGGTAATTTTAGAGAATTTGGCTTTAAGCCCATTGAGTTCTTTGAGAGCCGCATCCCGCTCGGTAGTAATGGTGGTGTTCCAATGGCCCATCTCCTCCACCAGGGCATAGTGTGTCTGCCTCATCCTCTCCATGGCCAAGTTAGCCTCATCGGCCTTTTGACTGGCCTCTATTTTTGAATTTCGGGAGGATTCGGCTTCAGTGTTGAGCATTTGGATAATGCGATCCATTTGAGCGAGCTCGACTTCCAACCTTTCAATGGTAGTTGCCCGCTAAAAGGCCAGCCTCGATGCTTTCTCTGCGGCTTTCGTCCACTCCTTATAGTGAGAATAGATGTCGTGAACATAATCTTGCATTGTGTTCTCTGCCTCTGCTGGGATTCTCTTTAAGTGCGGAGGAAGATGTAGTTATCGAAGAAGATGTTAGGGGAATCCTTCATCAATTGTGCAATTTTAATAGCCCCTTCCCCGGTGGGTTCAGTAATGCCTATTCAACGGCAACAGAAGTTTGGATCTCATGTCTACAGCGGTGAGGATCAGACCTCTAACCATGGGAACGCGGTTTATGACGTGGAGGCTCCGAAGGATGTGTAACATGAGCAGAAGGTTGTGTAGGGATTCGAGGAGATGGAGAGCGCAGTCGAGATCGGTACCACTGCTCTAGATTCCTATCCCTATTCCCATCTGTATCATAGTATTCCTGACTAGAATAACCGCAGTCGTGGTTTCTATCATCTTGCCTTCTACGAGGCTCATAGTATGAACTCGTTGACTGGCGTGATGAACGGAGGCTTCCAAGCATAGAATCTCGCCTAGTCATTGTGCCTGCGAAGTAAAAGAAGAATAGAGTTAGTTATCTCCTAAAGTAAATAACTTATGGTCGGGAATCATGTAGTGCCGTGAAGTGTATATGTATATGCAACCCCCCGACCAACTAGAAATGTCGGCCGCGTTAATAGAAAGAGACTCGCTTAAGTCTAAAGCATGCTGAAATTCCTCCAATCCGACATCATGTTGAAGTGACTCGTAATCCAGAATTCGAATATCGACAATCCCTTCAAAAAGGTATTCCACCTACGAGGGAGGAGCCTCCGAAATTCTAATACAAGGAACAAGCAAAGACACGACCATAAATTTCCATCTCAAGGATTTAGGGCGTATGAAAGCAGTTGCCTTGCCTTGTCTCTTTCTTTCGGAAATCTGAAGGGCGTTAGAAGGCCCAACTGCATGTTCTTCATCGGTGGGTATTCTTTCTGAATCAATCCCTTCAGTTATAACAAATCCAGGTACCTTACGCTTCACTCGTTTCTTCGAGACAGCCTTTAGTGTTCCCTCTAGCCTTATACTTTGGTTAAGCTCAATTAACCCAACGATTATCAAATTCCTGTCTGTTAGAACTGAATCGATATACCTCATTTCACTTGGAACTTCTTAGAGAACCTGCACTATCTCTTTAAAATGCGCACCTTCGGGTCGTGGAATTACAGCTTTAAAGAAAAGGAGATATTAGTTTGACGTCGATTACGATCACTTTGTTAACTACTTAAAAAGACTGCGGTACTTACATCTGAATAGCCTCGGCTGGCGAATCCTTGGGGGCAGCGAACATAAAACCATTTTGTTTTAAAGTAGCTCAACTTGGTCCAGGACCACGTTACCACTTGAAAATTCCTAACCGCTTCCAGAAACGTAAAATAAGGGCTATCTCCCAGGCTTTTGACATTGAATAAGTATCTAATTTCGAGCGGAGTCGGTGGTCGGAAGAGATGCTCCATAAATACAATGAATAGGCTATTCAACAGAGCATATCCATTGGGGTGTAGTTGAGGTGGAGCGATTCCAAAGAAAGAAAACACTTCCCTAATGTATTGGTTAAAAGGAGGAAGTGTTCCAGCTGCGCATGCATTGCGATTGAAAGCAGTAAATCCCTCCGGTGAATAATGCGGCCTATTATTTGGTCCTAGCAGTAGCACATCATCCAATGACAAGCCATGCCTTAAGCATATCTGTCCCAACATGTCTTCGGAAATGTTGGACGGTACAGAATCTGGTGGATTGCTGATAAAAGTAGTGCCTGGTACCTCATCCGGAGCTGGATCTATAACTTCGGCCGCAATGGTCGGTATCTTGATTGTTAGGGAAAGTGAACACTGAATTTCCTACGGTTGTGAGATTGTGGACTCCATAACTAACTAACTTATGAAAAATCATCATTAGACGATAATAAGCATGTGTATTCCTTAGTGTGAAGTGCGTGAATGTGTTGTGCAGGGCAGTGCTACAAGATACTTGAGAAATTCAACGGAATTTAAGAGATGTTCAGACGATGAGACTTCAGAATTCGATCGGAGTGACCATCATCGCCGACCATCACAACCGTACCATTCATATTTTAGAAACCGATTTGAGATAAAGTTTATCAAAATTTTGTAAAGTTACAGTTCCGTCGATGAGATTTGAGAGACAATCAAATATGTAGTTTAGTGGTTAAGTCGAATTATGAAAGGCAAAACCTCGTCGGAGTCCATTGTCCGAATTTGCATGAAGTTCGTATTATGTCAAAGCCAAAAACTCAGATCATTCATTGAAAAGGCCTAAACTTCGTATCGGTCTCAAGATATTCGATTCGCATCAATCATATTTTTAAATTGGTATCGGTTCAAAACCCTGGTTTCATATCAATCAAATCTTATTAACTTCGTATCGATCAAAACTCAGAGGCATCATATCGATCGGTTCGTTAGTCACTGTAATTCGTGTTGATAACAAGTTCTTGACTTTGTATTGATTGTCGAAGGCTTATGCTCTTCGTATTGATTCTAGAATCTGCGATTTCATATCTGTCGTCTCAAATCGACAGGAAACGGCACCCAACACCTCATATCGATACGAGTTTGATGTCGGTGACTCCAACATGCCCATAGGTGGCCTTTCTTTTTCCTCGATCGACGCGAACACCATTAACCCTTCCTTAACCTCACCTTGACCCAACTTCGGCATTACCGACACCGAAACTGGCGACGACCATGGGTAAAGAGGCGCTCAAACTCAAGCCTCATCATTTTGGGATAGTATTACTTTATCAATTACCTAGTTGAAGCAGTAAGTTCGAGAGATCGATGGATTGTTCGATTCGAAGGCAGTTTACTTTTCTTTTCTATTCTGGTCGATATGAAGGCAAGGCAGAAAGTGAATAAGTAGAAATTTTTCTAAGTATAGAATCGCGTATTTATATGGGTGCAAAACCGAGAATAAGAAACAATTCGCTTCCCAGTTGTCCCAACCGGTAAAAGTAGGTTTCCCCTCAAAGCTATACGTAGGGGTTATTCATATCCATCTGTTCGAAACTTATCAATACGAAGTTGCGACAAAGACTTCTCTGGATCACTGGATCCTAACGATATGAAATGCACGTTTCGTATCCACAACTTCCAAGCCTGTAGAATTTTGAGTCTACCTGATATGCATAGATACGAATAGAACCTAGAAAACAGCTACTCTATTCACATCCCTCTTAAGTCCATCGGTATGAAATACTAAATTTTTATCCATCAGTGCAAATAACATCGATGCGAGAACAATCTCTCAACCTTTTACATCGATCCAGGAGAGGATCGATACAAAGGGACATTCCGAAACAACCGTCAAACGTTGTTGCAACCCGAATTTCACATTGATTCAGGAGAGGATCGATATAGAATTCGATAGGAAAAACTAACGACTTGTGAACGTGCGAACGTAACGAGAGTCAGGTTAACATATATGCATGTATGTCGGACTAATTTTCAATTTTCAAAATTCACAAGTCGAATGCCCACCTGATGAACAAATTACAACAAACAGCTAATCAGTTTCATACAACAATCAGTTACAATGGCACACAGTACAACAGTTGGCAATCTGTAGTTCATAATTTATGCCTTTATGGATCAATCAAAAATTACAATTTTCAACAAAAAATGACAATCATTCAACAAGTAGGACAGAACCATTCAGAATGAAAGATGTGACTATTCAAAGACGTCATATTCTCACAAGACGTACTTTGGGGGACAAATGTTATCTCGCCTTTTTGGCAAGGCCGAGATATTAAGGAATTGGCTGAAAGCAAAGACCACTCATCCTGAACGTCGAGTAAGCATAGGTTCACTATGGATATCTATAAAAAAATTCCGAGTCCGGATCAAGCTATAATTGATATGACATAACCAGCAAAGTTATTATTTGCACCAAAATTGATCACAAACCTCAAATGTCATGAAAGCACCAGTGTATGAACACAAATCAGTAGTAAATAATCACTGATCACAGATCCAGGCAATGTAGAGAATAAAAATGAAGAATAACAAACTTAAAACGGAAAGAAATAGACAGAGACACAAGGTTTATAGTGGTTCGGCTATCTTCGACCTACATCCACTTCAAATGATAATCTTTTGTCGACTTTCTTTGCTGGTTACAGCGGATTAAAGCAATAATTTTCAAGTACAACAATGAAGCTTGGATACTATAGTGACTTCGGCAGAGTCTGGACGTTGCAGAATCAGAAGTCCCTTTTCTTAAGGCTTTGGGATGCTATTTATAGGTGTAGGCTACAAATATCTCGCCCAGATCTTGGAAGACCTCTTCTGGCATGTGAGTGGGCTCATGCGATCGATCCCAAGCCATTTCGACTCGATCCGTGATCGATATGAACGAATTTCGTATCGATCAAGATTTAATCCAATCGAGCCAAAACTTGGCATGAACATTCCTCAGGTCGTACGTAAGCTCCTATGAAAATTTCATAGCATTTGGACTTGTGAATCTTGAGATATGATCCATACAAATTGGAGTTTTGTTGGTTTGCATCGATCAATCCGCATCGGTACTCTTTCGGATCGATGCTTAACTCGTACATGTTGGTGACGTGGCACTATCTTCAAGTCGTGATTCATTTTCCATGCCGCATTGAACGCCTCTTCCTTCGAATCATGCTTTCTTCTCGTTCGTATCCAAGCTTTGTGCCGTTTGGCTCTGCATCCATTCATCCGCATCTACCTATTTGTGTCGACTCCCTGTTATCGGCGATGCCTTGTTTGTATCCACGCTTCTTCCTATCGATCAATCTTATTCCTTTGTATCCTTCAGATGCTCTCCTGTTCGTATACATATTTTTTCGTATCGATCGACACAAACAACATCAATTCGAAATACACTGCTACGCTCCATCCCGATCGATACGAAACCATTGAGTCGAACAAATCATCAAGCGCCTATCTGTTCAACCCAAGCTCATATTCATCAAGTCGAAGTCCGCTTAGCCTTTCTCGTTGATCGATATGAATGTCTTGTTCGTATCCATGTTGATGGATACGAATAACTCGTTCGTATCCTTGTCGGACAGAGATGAGTACGCATCGATTCGAATGAGATCTCCTTATGCACATATCCATCAGTTTATCAAGCAAATGAACTCCTTTTGACTTGAAATTTGAAACATAGCCTTTTCTAGCCTTGCTTTTCTTTTTCTATCGATTTCACTCTAATCGGAGTTTGGTCAAATTTGGTCGATATCCATCATAAGTTTATTTCTACTCGATCTCCAATCCTGATATCCATCCTTTCCAGCTAGTTTGTTGATATTTCGGTCTTGAACAAAAGGTGGGGTAACTTTTCCCCCCAATACATGTCTTGTGGTAAGGAGGTGTGTTTTGAAAAGTTCCGATTCCGATATCCGAAGTCTATATTCCATCCATAGCTATACCATCCAATTCATAATCCTCCATTACCAAGCCATCCCATCCGAGTGCCATATTCTTGATTGCTTCGAGTCGATGTCCGATTCCAAATCCAATAACCAAATCCTTAGCCAATTCCATATCCATCTGAACCCGACAACCGAGTCCTAATCCATCCTTATCCTAACTGAATCCAGGACCTCTCCAGGTCGATATCCAAGTTCTTAGCTGTCCATAGCCAATATCTGAGTTCATAACCTCTTCGGGTTCTTGTCAAGCGCAATCCACACCCGACGACCTATACTAAGAAATGCCTTGGTTTCCGTGGTCCAGTGTCCCCAAACGCTGAGTAATGCCATGGCTTAAGTCCTAAGTTGAATCATGGTCGCTTCGGACCCTTGGTGAGTATAGTCCATACTCGGCAACGTGAAATAGTAATCGATAATATATGGCCTAACCGAATCCTAGTCTCTTCGGACCCTTGTTGAGCATAGTCCATACTCGACGACCTGAATAAGTCGATTCGCCATGCTCGAACGAAGCGACTTACCCCTTGCCGGGCATAATCCATGCTCGATGACCATTTACCAAAAGCCTGATAAAGAATCAATTCAAAATCCAATCCAAAATCTAGATCAAATTAAAAAACCAAAAATCCGCATCAGAAATCCAAACCAATATCCAAACATGAAAAAAATCATCCAAACAAAAGTCCAGACCAGAAAATAAACAAAATCAGGAGTTCAAACCGAACTCCAAAAAACAAACCAGAAAAAGCGAGTGTCCAAACCAAAGAAAAAACAAATTTCAAAAACCATAGCTTTGCAGTTTATCGTCATCTCAGAGCATGCCTAGGGACCGTCCCCGTACATGAGTAAGTGACTTGGCCGTTTGCCTAGAGTTTGGTACTTATTCCATATCATCCTTGTCAGTTGATAACCAATCGACCATCATTCCTGGGCCTCGCGCCATCGTTGTTTGAGGTAGATGGTGGTTGCTCCTATTCCACCATGCCATTCCAAGCTTCGACATATTGTCGCAACTGACCATTCCTTACATGCTCCTCAATTATATCCTTTAGATGCCTACAGCTGTTGGTATCATGTCTGTCCAAATTGTGAAAGAGACAGTGCCTTCCCGAGGCCCTTTCACGTTTCGAGGGTTCTCTCCTAGTTGGCGTTCAGTAGGGAAGGCGATCCCGAATCTCCATGAATATCTGTTCTAACATCTCATTCAATCCATTGTAAGTGGAAAAATTTTGCTCTCTCCACCGCTTCCTAGCTTTTCCTGATTCGTCATCTAGCTTCCTTTTTCCTTTTTCCCTATCTTTGTCCAAGCTTCCACTGGACGGCCCTCCATCCTCAGCCGCATTCACTTCCTTTAACTTCATATCTTAACATGCATCCTCCTGCCGAAGGAATCTCTCATCTTCGTGAAAGAATTCCTCGAGATCCATTGGTGGGTTTCGTATCAATGACACTTTGAAATTTGAATTCGCTCTGACCCCTGACACTGTTGCCATTAAAACCATCGATGGATCCGGCCGATCCACCAAAGCAACCGCTGCATTGAACCGAGTTAAGAAAGCTCTAAGCAATTCTTCTATTCTTTTCTTTACCAACATTACTGTCATTACGTTCTTTGGCCTTTTGATATGACCCCAAAACTACTTCAGAAACCTTTCCACTAATTTTTTCAATGTCTTGATAGATCCCTCTTCCAACTGTCTAAACCACATAGCAGCTATATCTGTCAAGTACAGAGGGAAACATCAGGCCATCACTTCCTTCGATGCTCCCAACACTTCCATATGTCTTGTGTATCTCATTAAGTGAACGGTAGGATCAGCTTGCCATTGTACACCTCCAGAGTAGGTAGCTTGAAATCTGGTGGGTTCCGGGCCATTCTGATTTTAAGGGTAAGCGGACTCCTGTTTACTCCTTCTAGTTCTCTGTTTTCCAAACCTCCGCTCATAGTTCGTCTGATAATCTCAGCCAATCCAGCATTGTCCATCAAGGGTTTCCCCCGAGTCCCCGAGGAAATTTCGGTACGTACTCTTCATCATGCGCTTCTGTATTCCTGCCAGCATCTTGTTGTGTGGTATCACCTAGAGTTCCTCCAGGGATCGGTCCGTCATTGCCAGATGGTGTTCCCCTGAGCCTGGATCCATCCTGATTAATAGTCGTGTGTTGACTAGGGGCTACACCCTGGTGAGCTGCTCCATCTGATTGCCTATTGAGTCCTTCTGTTCCAATTCCATGGATCTGAACTCCAGCAACTCTAGCTGTCCCTACCTGTCCAAACAGTCTGAGAAGGTTTTGCATCATCTCCTCTTGTCTTTTTATAATCTCTTCATGCATAGCTCCCATCTCGTCTTTGGTGATGAAGGCTGAAGTCTGATTAGCTCCTGAAGATGCTTCATAGCTTCCTTCATGCCGACTTCTCTCTGCTTGTTGATTGCTTTATCATGGTTGCTTTTAGATCTGATCCTTTAGCCTTTCAAATCTGAACTCCAAACTGGTATAGCGGATGCTAGTCCTTCTCAGTGAAAATACCAAAGTGTTTGTGCCAAAATTGATCACAAACCCCAAATGTCATGAAAGCACCCGTATATGAACACAAATCAGTAGCATATAATCACAGATCACAGATCTAGGTAATGTAGAGAATAAAATGAAGAATAACAAACTTAAAATGGAAAGGAATAGATAGAGACACAAGGTTTTAAGTGGTTTGGCTATCTTCGGCCTACATCCACTTCAAATGATAAATTTTTATTGACTTTCTTCGCTGGTTACAGCGGATTACAACAATAATTTTCAAGTACAACAGTGAAGCTTGGATACAATAAAGATTTCGGCAGAGTCTCGACGTCGCAGAATCAAAAGTCCCTTTTCTGAAGGCTTTGGGATGCTATTTCAAGGTGTAGGCTACAAATATCTTGCCCAGATCTCGAAAGACCTCTTATGGCATGTGAGTGGGCACATGCGATCGATCCCAAGCAATTTCGACTCGATCCACGATCGATACGAACGAATTCCGTATCGATCAAGATTTGATCCAATCGAGCCGAAACTTGGCATGAACATTCCTCAGGTCATACGTAAGCTCCTATGAAAATTTCATAGCATTTGGACTTGTGAATCTTGAGATATGGTCGATACTAATTGGAGTTCTATTGGTTCGCATTGAATAATCCGCATCGATACTCGTTCGTATCGATGCCGTACACGTGCATGTTGGTGACATGGCTCTATCTTCAAGGTTTGATCCATTTTCCATGTCGCGTTGAACGCCTCTTCCTTCGAATCATGCTTGCTTCTCATTCGTATCCAAGCTTTGTACTGTTTGGCTCTGCATCCATTCATCTGCATTCACCTGTTCGTGTCGACTCCCTGTTATCGGCGCTGCCTTGTTTGTATCCACGCTTCTTCATATCGATCTAAATTTATACCTTCATATCCTTCGGTCGCTTTCCTGTTCGTATCCATGTTTCCTCGTATCAACTGGCATGAACAGCATTGATTCGAAGTACACTGCTACGCTCCTTCTCGATCGATATGGAACCAACGAGTCGAACAAATCATCATGCGCCTATCCATTCAACCTAAGCTCATATTCACCAAGTCGAAGTCCACTTAGCCTTTCTCCCTGATTGATACGAACGTCTTGTTCGTATCCATGTTGATGGATATGAATAAATCATTCGTATCCATGTCAGACCGATATGAATTTGCATCGATTCGAATGAGATCTCCTTATGCACGTATCCATCAATTTCTCGAGCAAATAAACTCCATTTGACTTGAAATTTGAAACATGGCCTTTTCTAGCCTTGCTCTTCATTTCTATCGATTTCACCTTAATCGGAGTTTGGTAAAATTTAGTCGATATCCATCATAACCTTATTTCCACTCGATCTCCAATCCTGATATCCATCCTTTCCAGCCAATTTGTTGATATTCTGGCCTTGACCAAAAGGTGGGATAACAGCTATGAAAGCCAACGTTCCGAATTTCAGGTCAATTCGAGTTCGTATGCTCAAGATATGATCGGTGCAATCCAAGGAAATCATCTTAATCGCATCCATCATAGCGCTTCATTTCATATCCATTAGTTGAAGAGCCTTGTTCGAATCTATCTGGAACACGCGGCTTCGTATCGATCAGGGGAACTGCACTCTTCGTATGCATCCACCTAGTGGCCTTGTTCGCATCGATCAAGTTCCAACAGTTCGTATCCATCGAATGGTCCTCATCTTGTATCCATCAGATGACCACCATCCTACATCCCTGAGAAGGCATCGTACTTCGTATCCACTGTCTGTAACATCCATGTCCATTTCATATCGATTAAGTTTTGCACTCACTTCGTACCGATCGACCATATATCGATACGAAACCAACACCCCTCCTCCATATGAAGTGGCATGAAAAAATTCAATGCGAAGTCAGATACATTCGACAGATACGAACAGCATAATATTATCGATACGAACAAGGCTGCGGTGCATCGAGGCGAACAAGATCACACACTCGATTCGAACAAAGTAGTGCGACTGACCGATACAAACAGCATGATCACGATCGCTATGAACAAGGCGAGAACCTTGGGGTGACTCGGTTAACTCGTCATCGAAAGAGGAGTGATCCACAAATTAGGCGCCACGTCAACTCGACGGCATGTGCTCAACATCGAGCTGAAGTGATTGATACAAACAAGTATTGATTCGAAGAAAGCAACATACGAGGAGCGCAATCTTGCATCGATCATAACTTACAATACATAAGCCCAAATGCTATGAAATTTTCACAGGAGCTTACGTACAACCCGAAGAATGTTAATGCCAAATTTCGACTCAATTGGATCAAATCTTGATTGATACGAAATTCTTTCGTATCGATCACGGATCGAGTCGAAGTCGCATGGGATCGATTGTGTGGGTCCACCCACATGCCAGAAGAGGTCTCCCAAGATCTGGACGAGATATTTGCATCCTACGCCTATAAATAGCACCCGAGAACCTATAAAAAAGGACCTTTTTGGCTCTTTGACATCCAGACTCTGCCGAAACCATTTTTATACTTTAAGGCTAATGTAGTACAACTCGAATTTCATCACTGTAATCTGCTATAATCAGTTTTAATCATCAAGTGAATATCAATCAAATCATCAACTTCATAGTGGACGTAGGCCATACGCCGAACTACTCTAGATCATTGTGTTTCTGCGTGTTTTCATTATTTGTTTTTGATGTGTTTGTTAGATAATCCTCTTTTTACATTTCTATTCTTCATTTTTATCTCTTCAAATACTTCCAAAGAGTGTTGTGCCTAATTTTGATACAAACAGTTATCAGTATACCTTATAGGCAATTATGTAATTTGTTATATATATCTAACATATAATCAATCTTATTCATTAAGTTATATATTATATTATGATATAACGAAATAAGTAATTAATTTAAGTTATATTAATAATAAATCCTTAAATAAAATTTCATGTGGTTATAGCTGCAAATGGTTACGATCGTGAGTAATTAATCGCAAAAAGATAAAATTTTGTTTTAAACATCTTTGGTCCAAATGGTTCGAGAAAGGGTATCGATACATCTATTAAGACCAGAGTGCATAACACACTCCAAATATTAGGAAATGTATTACTTATGACTAATGGGGGCATTAAGGTGTTACGTACTCTTAGTTATTGAATAACTATGAAATGACTTATCCAACAATTTCTTATTAGTTAATAACAACTAGGAAGAATGGGAAATCTCACAATGGCGTTGTTACACGGTTCCCTCAACTTGAGAAGAGCTTAAAAGTGATACTTCACTTTGATTGTAGTTAAATCATGACATATTGATCCATCGAGTGACTATAGTTAGGTTTAAGTTAAGGCGTTGGAGTGAAACACTATTCCATAATGAATTCGCCTCCTTTGTAGTAAGAGGTTAGTATTACAGTCAACTCGAAGTCAAAATCTTTGGTCAGAGCAATATTATTAATATTAGATGTTATTATTGAACTAAGGTCTTCGTTTTTTGGGCAAATCATGCAGAATGTGGATAATGTTGGAATTTTGAGCAATACCAAATTCTGTATATTGTAATGTGCTATATTTTGACGAAGAGAATCCATGTAAACCATGCTACTGAAGTTTACCTCTTAAGAAAATGTAAAATTAGATTTTACCAAAAGATCTATAAGTGATTAATTTATCCAAACTGTCGCACCACTAGTTAAGGTATCCTGCAAATGTTAGTATTTGAATCATCAATATAAATCGCCAACTAAATCGACACTACTAAGTCTCACTGTTGCATTTGTGAATTCTTCGAAAAACCACATGATTTGATTAATTTATCAAATGTTATGAACTAATTAAATTAATTTTTAATAAATGTTAAACATTAATTCATTTGATGTTTTGGGTATTTTTAGTAATTATTTGGATGTATAATATATATGTGTATCAATATACGATATCAATATATATATATTTAAACATGTTTTAAATATAGACAATTACTTCAACGGACTTTGGATTTATTTTCCATTAAAGAGGCAAGTGCTTGCTATAAAAGGTAAAAATTAGTATAAACATTAGTTTAGTTTTAATAGTGAATCAATAAGGGAAGGTCTTAAGAAGAAGAATGAGAAAAGTTTTCATTCTCTCCATAAAAATAAATCTTTTATGTTAATTTCATTTAAATATTTTCTCTTTCTTCCTATTCTCCATAATGGCTGACCACACCACATTCATTCATTCCTCATGGCCAAATTTTATCCAATCATTGCAACATTGAGTGGCGATTCAATCAATCTTGGAGTAATTCTCAAATCGAGGTGTCATGACGGGCTAGATTTGATTAAGTACTAATATTATTTCATTTTTGATACTCTACATGCCGACCCTTGAGGCATGTAGATGTATGTAACATAATTTTATTGTTAATATATTAGATTTGAGTAAAATTATTTTATGATGCAAAAAGGTATGAATCTGCCATATGGTATTAATATGTATGTATTGACTCTTCCATATGATATGATGCACAAATTCGAAAGGATTCGAAGTACATTATTAAAATGTGATTTGATAGTGTACCTAAAGGAATATGATTCCTCGACCGAAAATGTGTCTTCAAGAGAAAAACTAATACAGTTGAGATATAGTGAGCAATATTTATAAGAATAAAATCAAAATTTTCAATTGTTGAAATTAACGTAACAAATTTATCATTCAGTGTGCTCAAAATGGTTAAAATTTTATTCTTAAAATTATCACTTGGTATGAGTTTGTGTTTTGGTACCTATATGTTGAAATGGAAAATTTTAAATAATGATTTAGAATAGACTATTTGCACATAACAGCCAAAGTGTCTCAAAGTCGGTGGGAGCGAAAATCGAGTTTGTGGGTTTTTCGTACATGATCCATGAAATGATACCAAAGTATCATTCTATAAGCATCAAAATTGAATAAGTATTTTGATAAAATTATTGAATAGTTTGATTTTCAGTCACAATGCGAAGGAAGAGTGTATCCATAAGAAAGAATATTAAATGGTATATAGGTATTTCTAAAATTAAAAGTAAACAATATACTGCTGATTGTTAACAATGTACTTATGTTAAAATTGGTCATAAACTGGTTGTTTAATATTCGTTATTGGATTTGTAAATTATATCTTTTACAATAAGTATAAAGGATGTTGAGAATGTCCCCAGCGATATGCGAAGACACCATATTAGAATGTATAAAATGGAACATGCAAGATGAATTCTTTATGTAATAACAATAGGAATTATCATACATGTTGTACTGTCTATAATATCGTATCTTGCTTATGTATTTAATGCATGAACAAAATATCAAATCCAAACTAAGATCACTAAATGATAGTTTAGAGTGTTCTCGAGCATTTACAAAATACTAAAGAATTGTCTACATAAACAACAAACTCCTTATAAAGGGGTTTTCAAATTGAACATCATAAGTGCTATCGAGTATAATATGTCAACACTAATTTCATGGTAAAACTTTAATTAAGAAGCTTTAGGTTGGAATTGTTCCAAACTGTAACGAATCGACAATCATCCACACATTTCAAGGTTGAATTGCTCAAAACAACAGACTATTAATTTATATTTGGCAAAATTGAGCATATACAGTAAATAAATAAATCATAGACATAGAGTAATACAATAATAAGTAGTGGAATAAATAAATAGTAGTTCATGAAGCTACTAGAGAACATTAGAGTCTGAAATAAAATACAATAGAAATCCTAAATACATAGAAGTCATTAATATAAAAGCTACTGCATAGTCTGAACATAAACAACTGGAAATAACTGAAAGCTGATCAGATAGAGATGGATCTCCAAGCAAAGCTCCAAGCTCTAAAGGTGAGTCTCAAATGCTGTGACACTTAGTTGAACCTGGGCATAAAGCAAAATAGAAAACACTCGAGTTAGGATTAACATTCTTATACCAATAAATCAACTTAAAAGTGAAATGTCAAGTGAAATACAAGGTAACTCAAAGGATGTTTAGGATTCACATACTCTAAGGATCCGTTAAACTATCTACATACATAGTACAATACGCTACATAGAAATGTCTATAGTAAAGTAAACTATTAAAATAGCATTAAGGCGCTACTCATATCCCCCTTAACACGTTTTATATATTTATATAGTCTATACAGATACTCTAAGCTCCACCAAACCGGTGGTTTGCACAGGGAGCACTCCATAGGTATGGCACAAATCAAACTTGTAGAGGACGCGATAAGGCATGTGACAAGGCACGCGAGGCAATGCCAAGGTAGGATTCTACCATTTGCACTCCTAGACTGGTGGTAACGCATAGCAGCTACTACCGTCCACATTAAGACATACTCCCATATCAAAGGTGCATCCAATCAAATCACAAAGTAATAGAATGGTATAGAAGAAGCATGCTCGATCAGAGATGCGACCTCACTTGGCCCATTAAAGCTCATGTTTCAGCCACATCAAGCTGACTCGCGGGAGTCAAGGCTGCGTTAATACCTCATACGAAATCATCGCCAAACCATCCTACATCGTTTTGGATTCTCCACCACGTACACAGTTGTTAAAGTGGTTTCCGGTATTGGAAGAGAGTATGACAATATCCAATCTCGATCTCTTTAACAACCAAACGCTAATTTCACACCGTGGTCATTTTTAGTTCAAACGGTTCATAATTCATATCAAAATATCATATTCATTTCAAAATTCACTTGCAAAATCATACTCACTTTCGAAATCATATCACTTTAAATCGTATCCATAAAAAAGTTTACATCGTCATATCAAAATATTCGTATTTATGTCCATTAAATCTAAATCATAACAGTTGCAACTTAAACATTTTAAATATTAGAAATAGCTTATATATATAGTTATAAATAAGAAATATTTCATATTTAAAAATAGGTAAGAGATTAAAATAGTTTGTATATTAAAAATAGTTTATATATTAAAGAGTTTATATCGAAAATAGTTTCAAATTAGAATTGCTTCTTCCAATTGAACAAATCAATTCAAATTCTCATTAAACCATTTTAATTTATATCAATTTCAAATCCAAGTTTGAATTACAAATCTAAACCACTTCCAATTCAATGTATTTCAAAGTTTACATATTCAAATATTTCATTAAAACTAAGTTTGATAAATTTCTTTTTATATTTCAAAAAATCAACTATAATTTTATTTAAATTTGAAAACATTCACCTAATCATTTGTTAATAGCAACAAAAAGTCTCAAATTACAAATTTTAAATAAAATCAGTAATTAGATATCTAACTTCAATTTTATTTAATTCTAAAATATTCACCTAATCACTTTTAATAAAATTTAAATAAAATCTCAAATTAAGAATTTAAATCAGAAATAAATATTCAATTTCAATTTTATTTAAATTTGAAAATATTCATTTAACCGCCTTTCTAGTTATCAAGTTATAAAATCATATCTTTCAAACTCTCAAAATTAATAAGTTTCGAATCAAATTCTTATTTAAATACAATTCTTAAACAAATAAAATTTCAAGTTCATTTTAACTTATCTTTCCAACCTTTATTTACTTAAGTTATTACAAAAATCTATTTAAAATATTAACATAAATTTTAAATAAGTATTTGAAACATATTATATATATTAATTAAATTAAATCCTTATTAAATTTTATTATATTAATTATTGTTAATTAAATTTTTATTTTACAAAATATATTATATATAATTTTATTTTACATATTTAAAATCATAAGCAAAATCTAAAATTAATATTTTTCACAACCTAACTTATAAATTTAAAATTTCAAAATATATAATTTAAAATCTAAATTTAACACATATATTAAAATAAATCTTTATAGTACATTTAAAAATAAATATATTTTTTTGCAGAGTAAGCGGGGTTGAAATCTGGGCCCCTACCAGCTTTATTAAAAGAAGAAAAGAAAATACAACATGAAGAAAAGAAAAACAATCTGACCCCAAAACAAAAGGAACTACGGAGTCCATGGTTCAATTTGATGGTCTAAAAATTCATGCTTGCTAACTCTCATTCCACCTAAAATTTCATGCTTGAGAGCGACCCAAAGTACTAACACACTCCTGCATTTACCTTCAAACACCCTGCTATTCCTTTCACGCCACACAATTTTCATCAGTTTTTTAAGAATGAAGAAAAAATAGATTTTCCTCACTTTGTTCCACTTAGTTGCATTCCAAATCAGCGACCACTGCTGGGTGAAGTCGACAGGCGCACCAACAATGCCAAACTTGTTCAACATATCACACCAAAGCTGAAGAACAGTAGGACATTCAAAGTCAAAATAAATATTTATTAAAAACCCGTATATTTCTCTTTCTTAAAATTTTGGAAAATCATTTAAAGTGGACCAACGCTGTTCGTATATAGTTTTCTATCATATAGTCAAGTGATACAGATATTTACCATTTCAATCCGTAGTAATTTAATATTTATGGGTATATTTCATTTTAACCCGTAATCCCAAAATTTCAAAATCAATAAAATCGCTTGGGTTTATCATTTCAACCCATAACGATTTTTCCCTAATCTAGAATATCATTGGGTATGTATCATTTCAGCCCATATGGAATTCCTAATTAACAGGGAGCTTGCAGAGTGAGAACAATAGAATAAAATTACATAATGTATCCATGATGAGCATATCATAATTAACAAATTTAATAACAATATATTTACACACACACACACACACAAACAACATGTTATGGTGTCATATGTCAATTAATCCAGATTAACAAATTAAAAATAATAATGTATCATATTCAACAATTAAATAACTAAAATTCATATTTAACAACATATTTCAATCGTCATTTCATATGAATTGAATTTACTAAATATAAGAATGTTAATCATGAGTGATTTCTCACCTTTTTAGGCTAGAGAAATTAGACGACTCGACAAGCTACGAATTGAATCATGAACTAGACAATCGACTAATCCAAATGACAAATCCCAAAGCAGAGCATGGTGGACTCGAGATCGATGAAACAACATACATATAATTTTATAAGAAATATATATATATATATATATTATATTTTAAAATCAAAATTAATTTTGAAAACGCATATTTAATATAAAATCTATATATATATATATATACTCTGGGTGTTGTTCGTTGCTGGTGGATGCTCGGTTCAGGCGGAAACTGGAAGGTAACTGGAAGTGGCACGGATGGAAGGTGGCAAGGCTGGAGATAGGAGGTAGGCGGTCGCGAGGAAAGGTCAAAAGGTCTAGAGAGTAAGGAACGATCTGGGCGATGGCTATGAGGCAGGGAGGTCTATTGCAGGTGCTCGGAGCAGTTGTGAGGGGCTTGTGAGTGTGGAGGTAGGTGATGAGTATTGTGGGTGATGCGGTGAGATCAGGGGCTACCGAATAGACGATGGTGAGGGCGGATGGTTCGAGATGGGTTTGCTGGCATGTACATCGATGATTGGAGATGGTGATTGGAACGTGTGGTAGCTAAAGGACGTGGCTGTTAAGGTAGGGCAAGGTTATTGCTGGTAGGATAGAAAGGCGGCTGCTGTGTCGTGAGGAGGTGATCAAAGTGACGAAGTCGGTTGCATAGAAGTTGTTCGGTGAGTTTCGGCACTAGAGAAGGGAACAAGGTGAGATCTAGATCGGAAAAAATGAAGGAGGGAGGTGAACAAAGTAAGGAGATGGCAGGTATATGAAATTTATAATAGCTTATATATTATTTTTATTTTTATTTTCAAATAGAACGAACATAAATAAAGGGAGACAGAAGGGGAACCGGCCAAAATAAATATCAGAACCAGGGGAATAGAGAAAGTCAAATGTTTATTTCTAGAAATATTTATGGCTAGTGGCCATTTGTTTCTCATGGTGGGTAACTTAATGGCTATACGGAAACCAAATAGGCTCAAACGGGTACCGATACGGCGAACCGTTACTCCGATTTCACCGTGTGCCGGACGTCGAAATGCAGGAATGAATATACTATGGAGATTGGCACAATGAGACGAATGGAATGGTACAAAGATTTGATAGACACGACCATCCTATCAATACTCAATTTCGCTGCCGAAAATGCTGCAAAAACTATGAAAATAAGATAAACGGGACGGCAGCAGTCCAAATTTGGCGAAACGAATTATGACATCTCACTCAGACAATGGTAAACAAAAAATATTAAGATTTCTGAAGTATTTTATTTTCATCAAATTTTAACTGATATTAAATTTTAAATTGAAATTTTCACAACTAAACAAACTTCCATATTTTCAAATGAAAACCTACCACTTGCTATGTTTAAATAGACGCATATCAAATATCTAATTTCCATTACAAAATTTATTGTTTACTTTCTATGAAAAAATTCAGTTAATTACGTTATAAAAATCGTTAAAATTTTCGGGTCGTTATACTCTTCCCCACTCAAAAATTTTCATCCCCAAAAAGGAATGAGATAGGAGAATAGAAGCAACAAGAAGGAAAGATAGATTCGACATACAAAATACAAAAATTAATTCAAAACCATATAAATTTCGCTAATTTTAAGATTGATTAATATTCAATCAAATTTGGTTTCAATCCATTTTTACTAAATCAATCAATATTCATTATATTCACATTTGGTTGTTTCAATTCAATGTTTTTCATTCAATTGATTTGTTTTCAATTTATTAACATTTGTTATAAAAATTTCTTTCAGAACAAATTTTATTTTATTTAACTCATTTATTAAATCCATTTGACTCTAGTTAAGTTAATTTCACCTCAAAAATTCAATTTCATTATTCTTTGTAATTTACCCTTGTATCACAAACAGTTTACAAAATATAATTTATTTATTACTTCTTAAGTTTCTTAAGTTTATATTTATTTACTTAAATAACATTCTTTTTTTATTATTCATTTTATTTCACTTAACATTTCTGATAATCATATATTAAGTGTATTGACATTTATTATGACCATTAAATTTTTATTTATTGGTTCCCTTATCAAAACTTCATTTGGACATCTTATTACTTACATTTATATTGTATATTGTTCAATTATAAATTCTCATTACATTATAACCCTATTTCCATGTAAGTTTTATTAATGTTTTTGAGTGTAATTGGGCACTATACAAATTTACCTTTTATTTACTACATTTCTATTAAGCAAAAATTTAGTTTGAACATTTTATTACTTAATTCTCTCTTATATAACCTTTAATTACATACTCACATTAACATTTTAACTTTTTGAATATTTCAGTTAAGTTATATATGTTTTAGAATGCAATTGAGTATTATACAGATAAATTTTATCCTAGTTCAACTGTTTCAAGTTGTTTCAATTTCATTTTTCATTTTAGACACTCCAATTGTTCAAAAAAAATTGCTTCATTTCAATAATTGAAAACCACTACTTAACATAAAACTTAAGAGTTAAATTTTTGGTTTCACTTCAAACAATTTTGAAATAAATATATACATACATATACATTTTATACATCAATCATACTCAAGAAATTCAAATCAAATCCATTTTCCGAAACAAAAGTGTAGCAAAGCTACTGGGTGGTCTCCCCACTTTGAGACTGGAAAATGAATGTCGATGTTGCTGCAGTCATTATCGAAATTATTTTCCAGTGGCATAAGAGGAGAGTATAGACTTCTTTTCAAAAAAATTGGAAACAATTTGCATTCAAAAATACTTTCAAATAATATATAGCTCAAAACTTTAAAGAAAACAAAATTTAAAATCACCGAAAATTTAATTCTCAAATCCTTAAGTTAAATTCATTTCATTACATATCAATTTCATAAACCATGCTTTTAAAATTTCATTTCTTATATATATCATACAATAATAGTTATTGGTTTAGGAATGCTGATAAAACAATAAATGATAATCTAGTATTATCATTTCTAATAACCAATTCATTTAAATTTCTAATTCCAGAAAATTATAATTTTATATATAAATAAAATCATGCACATTTATTTCATCTACCATTTTCCAAAACAATATTGTGTCAGTTTGCTTTGTTCAAGTATTTTGGAATTCCTATCGATAGCGTTAGCCAGATAAATCGATCAAAACCCAAAATTCAAACTCAACAACTCAAACAACACAATATAAAACATTTTATATTAAATATAAATACGCTCTGATATAGGATGATCGAAGAATGGATTTTAGAACATAGATAAAGATTCAAATTTAGAGGTACCCTAATCAAAGAGGATTCTAACTAAGAAGATACGCTCGAAAGGAAGATAAGTTAATCGAATTACAAAAGAGGAAGATGGATAGACTTGTATTAATCGTGGCGACCTTAACCGGGTCAACCGAGACTTAGAAAATATGAGAATAACATCAACGAAAACCAGGACACTAGTGGAAAACATCACTGAAATGTGATTTATGAGATCGATGAAGGAGGCAGGAGCATTGGTTAATCTATAAGGCATGACTAACCATTCATAGAAACCATTCATCCGAGAGGAATAACAATAGGTTGAGCTCCAGGAGTAGGATCGATGAGGAATTCAAGTTCCCGCTTGAGAGGGAGAGAAGCGACTTCACCAAAACATCAGGATAATCCCTGACTATGGAGATGGAGTCAAGATTACTAGACTGAAAATCAAGTGAAAAGATAAAACGGCCTACATAATTCTGAGGCATTCGACATTCGATCACGAAAGAATTTACCTTGGTTGTCTACTAAAGAAACGGTTCGGGCTTTGCAAGAATTAACAGCATCATCACCATGGACATAGAAATCTCCAATGAATTGATGTAACGACCCAGAATTTATATTAATTAAAAATTGTATATTTATTTAATTTTAAATATTTATAAGTGAAATTTATAAGTCGAATAAATTTTATTTCGAATAATTGGATTTAATTGAATAATTAAATCGATAATTTAATATGTTAAATTATGGAAATAATTGAAAATTTAGTTAAATATGATTGAAAATGATTTGTAAAATTTTATTATATCATATTGAAGTTAGAATGATGTTTTAGAACTTTTAAAATCAAATTAAAAGTTAATTTGTGAAAATTGAATATTTTAATATTTAATCGACTAGTGAAATTAGCCATTTTTCGAACAGTCTCAGAATTGGACGAAACTAGTTCCATTGGATCCGTAATAGTTTGTTATTATCGGATTTCAATTTTCATAGCAATTGGAGTTATCGTTTGATCGTGGCAGCTCGAAACGCATCGAAATTGTTTTAATATTAATGTGGCGAGTTAAAATAGTCATTTTTCAAACAGTCTCGGATTTCGACGAAACTAGTTTCATCGGATCCATAATGTGATATTATTATAAGGTTTCAAATTTCGTGTCAATCGGATTTACCGTTTGTCCGATGCAAGCTAAAACGCCTAGAAAATCGATTAATCGGTTTGATTTTAAATTTAACGTTTATTGCCATAACTCACACAGATGACCAAATTAGCTCCCGAAACACGTTCCATTGTGTTCGGAACACGGGGTAAACCTTAGGAACGCCAGCCGGCACGCTTCGTTTGGAGTTCGGAAAATCCGGGATGAATAGTTTTCGTCGTTTTTTCTATATAAGCCCCTCTACTCTTAATTTTGCAAACCAAAAGAAAACCCTAGGGTTTAAAACCCTAGCCGCCTCCAATGAAACCGAAGGCCAGAATTTAACGATCTTCCTCCCTCAAATTCGTCAAATCCGTTCATCAATTCAAAAAACTTTCAACTAGAAGATCGTAGAGCTTCGTGAGACCTTTCGATCCATACGGTCGTGATGGTCTTTAATGCATTGTGATGGTCGAATTTTTGTCTAGAAGTCGTCGAGTTCACGTACGTTTTCCACCACCATGGAGCGGCCGAGCTTCAAGACGTCTGGGCCGAAGGTAGAGCGTGCGACGAGCTTGCAAATGGTAGTAGTTGATCGTGCTCTAGTGGCTTGGTGGTGGAGCGGCAATTAGGGTTGGAGGCGGCTAAAATGGGTTTCTTCATGTTGAACGCGTACTGGATATAACACGCGTGTGAGAAGAAGGTGGGTGCGGCTGTGATTGCGTAAATCCCTATACTAGTGATTTTGGGTTGTCGTAACGATGTTTTACGCGACATTCGTTTTGGCCCAAATAAATGTGTTTAAGTAAACATTTTTCCTTAAAGAATGAAATATATACTTAATTTCGATATTAAGTATATTGAATATTTTCTAAGTATTGAAAATAAATGGATTTGTGAATTACTTATTAATAAATAAGTACGGAAATGTTTTTCCAATGTGAAATGAAACGTTTTGAGAATTTATCTTTTTGAAGACAAATTGAAAATGAATATTAGAAATCGATTTGGGAATCATATATTCATAAATATTTTGGAATTGTAAATTCACTATGGAATTTATAAATGAAAATGGGAATTTGTTTAAAAATAAACGTTGATTTATTTTTGAAGTGTGGGAATTAATTTACGGATTTGGAACGTAAATATAAAGTAAATCGTTAAGGATTTATTTAATTGGTTTAAATGAACCATGTTGGATTGAAAGTATTACGCATAAGGAAATTGATTGAAATTTGTTTTCAAAAGTGGTAAAGGTAAAAAGTGATTTGAAAATTAGTTTTCAAATGTTGAAGTGTGGGAAATATATATATCTTGTAAAGATATTTTGGAAAATAAATAATTTGAAAAATTATTTGGAATCTAGTGACGTTGAGCATGCCTATTGATAGTTAAATAATCCGACTATTAATATTTACCATTAAATAGGTATTTGTTGTGATTGTTTGAATTTGAATGCCACACTTATTTTTGAATAAGCGCTCACTATTCGGGTTAGCCGGGAAAGGACCTTGGGGACGTATAACCCATTCTGAATATGTGTACGTCGTAATGAATTGCATTTGATGACCGGTGTTGAAGACCGGATATTTTTGAAAACGGAAGGATTACCGTTGAGTTACTCTGCATCGGCTGATCTGTGATATAGAGGTTTTATCACCCTTAGTGACGGGAAGTCCGGACGTGATTAGAAATTATCCAGAATGCAAGGACTTCTTTGTAAGTGCCTTCGGTTCTGTTCTATCCCGGAACAGACTTGTATGGATTGTATGTCTGACATTACAAATTGAGATATAAAGCTGATTTCTTTCAAATATATTTCTGTTGGTGGCGGAGAATTTATTCTCTTAGCTTAACACCCTTCTCTGAGACGTACGAGCTCAGAGGTTATGTAGTTGAAGGTTATTAGTAATATACTCCCAATTTGGTAGTGTGGCATGCTGAGTGTTGCTGTGAAATGATCATTGTTTGATCATTTGTGATATGATCATTTGTTTGATCATTTATCTTTGTGATCATTTTTTTGATCATTTGTTGACCCAAAGCACAACTTTTGTATAAAGTGTGGCTTTGTGGACGAGACTTCGTCGGACCTCACACCCCGGAAATGGTCAAAACAGGAAGGATGTAGCAAGGTTATTAGGGGGTAGCACCCCTTTAGTGTATGTCATTCCTTCTGGACAGAGGTGGTATCATGGTATGGAGCCCAGATACTTAACTTATGTTGTTGCTGCAAATTTATTGCTTTATGGTTGTTGGAAATCGAGGATCCTCGGATAGATCGGTTACGATTGGGGGATGACATATTCGTGTCAGTAGTTACCCAGCTAGGGGTAACCCGGCCTTGTGTTGGCAGAGATCCGGTTTGGTTCTCGGGACGTCATTCCATAGGTGTTTCCATGTGGCAATGGGAAGTTCCTTGGCCTGACCATTTGTTGGAAATCCAATTCCCAATACGAAACCCTGTACGGTTTTAGTTGTAAAACCTGCCATTTACTTATGGTGGTCACCACTATTTAGATGGTAGCTATAGTAGACATAATTCGAAATGTCTATGCTGGCTAAGATTAATATTCTACTTTTGAAATGTTTTCCTCACTATGTACTAGTAATAATATCCAATGTTTCTTTTTAATGCGTATCAAGCATCTTTGACTATCATAAGGAGAAATCTCCTCCGATTCTGCGTTTGCATTGTATGTGTGTGCGGGAGGCCTTATGGTAGTCTCATTTTTAAAAGCATTGCGAATTGACTTTAAAAATATTCCTCTATTTTGATTTTAAAGAAAAATAAACTGTTTTAGTTCTCACACCAGTCACATGATTGACTCGGAGTTTATTGTTTTCCTTCCTAAACTCTGGGTACCCACCAATTTCCACACGGGCAGTTTAGAGTTTGGTTATCAGGTTATTCTGGATTTAGGAGTGCTATGGAGCTCAGGAGGCGAGCTACATATCGAGACGTACCACTTGTATATGATATTATCTATGTATTATCCCGCCGTGTATTCTGTATGAGGACAAGTTTATATAACTGTCCATTGATGTATTGACTCTGTTGTCTATTGTTGTTGTAAACTCTGATAATGATGTAATGTATAAAATGTATAGTTCTTTGTTTTAATGATATTCAGATATTTATTATATGTTGTTCCGCTGCGAATTGTGAGATTCTGATATTCTGTTGTTTCTTTTCTGTTCTTCTTCTATCCTTTTCTCTCTTCTTCTACCTCTTTCTTCTTCTTTAACCCTAACATTTCGGTTTTTCGACAACGAAAAATCGCAAACGTTACATTTGGTATCAGAGCTTATGGTTAAGCGACAACCATGGCTCTGTTGGGTATTACTCATTAGAGATAGAGTCAGCAGTACTCTAGAATGAGTTTGAGTGTAATAATAGATATGAGTGCGTATTTGTTAGTGAATATAAATTGTTTTATATTGTGATAATTGGTTTGTTGAGTGGTATATGGATTTTGGTCAACACGAGTAATTAACGTTGTTGATAGGGATCTCTAAACACTTGAATAGAACAATTCGACACAGTATTGTTTTAATTGGGTAAATGAAATAATTTTACCTTGATTATATTTTAAATATAAAGGAAATAATTTTTCAGGATTATTAAAGTGTGTATGAATTGATTGTTTGGTTGTTGAATAAGTTAAATAAAAACAACAGCTGTAAAAGAATGAATTGTATAAGCAATTGAATTATAAGTATGGAGTTAATTAAAATAATTTACACTTGTGAAATAATCTTATATATAAGAAGTGAAATTATATAAGTAAAAGGTTTATAAAATGTGATTTATAATCTGAAAATAAAATTCCAGAGAAGTGTTTTGAAAGGATTTGATATTTTGAAAAATTGTTTTAGAGAAATTAAAGCTCTAAACTCTTTTCGGTCACTGGAAAATAATTCCGGTGATGATCGCGACATCATTGGTGTTCATTTTCGGGTTTCCAAAAGAGGGATTGCTGCCAAATTATTTTAAATAAAAGTTGTTTGGATTTGGTTTTGGAAATTCAAAAGGTAATTTGAATTGATTTCAAAAATGGTTTTGAAAGGTTGAAAAGACTCTGGAATCCTATTTAAAATATTTATGGGAATGATAAATGAGTTGATAACTTATACAATTTGAGTTTTAATAGAATAAATTTAACTTAAAGGATGGAGTTAAATTAAAGGAAGTATAAGTAAATCAATAAAATCCAAGTTGAAATAAATTTGAGTTGTCATCAAAGACATGTGATTTGAAATTTAACAAAAGGAAAGTTAAATAAATTGATTTGGATTTGATAATATGTTTGAAATGGAATATAACTTAAGTGATGTTGAATAAAGTTAATTTTGGGTATCGAAATAAATTAATAAGTGAATTAATGAAGTGAAGTCATTAAGAAATTGAACTTGAGTTATATGAATGAAATTCAACTTTATATTGTTAAAGGAATTAACAATTGAATTGATGAAGGGATGAAATATTAATCAATTGAATGTAAATAATGGATATGAAATAATGGATGTAAGTGTAAATTCATTAAAAGCTAATGTTATTGGAAGTTGAATAAATTGAATGGAAGTCAATTTAATATGATCCAATTGGAATTAAAAGTGTTGAACCAAATTGAATGTAAGTGAATAAATTTGGTTGTATTGAATAAACATTGATTGTTATTTGATTTTTAATTGATTATATATAAATTCATTAAGTGTTAATGAAATTGAATTAGCGAAATTAGAAGCTAAAGTAATTGAATCCAACTTGGAAGTAAATAAATTTGAATAGAATTGAACGTGAATTGGATTTAAATTAGTGAATGCAAATTAATTAAAATTGAATATGAATGAATGTTAGTAAAATCCAATGTAAATGAATCAAATGTGATTTAAATTGAAAACCAATTCATTGAATATTAATGAGAATATGAATGAATATTTATTTGGTTATGGATGATAGTTGGTTGGTGGTTGCATTTGTTACTTTTGTTGCATTTGCTATGTTGGCACATGTAGTTCTTATGTTGCTATATGTTGTATATTGATACTATTTTCATATATGCATCTTTCTCATGTTGTTGTTGAGTGTTTAGTAGGTGCGGATTGCGTTTGCTTCGCATTTGGAGCTCGCTTTCGCGCTATATTAGCCGTATATGCTCGCTAATAAAATATATAAGGTACATATCTCGGATTAAATATCGTACTTTTACACGTTTTCCCTGCGGGATGCCTCATCACTTGATGAGACGTATATTTGTGATATATACACTGTCATTTTTTTTGGATCGAGCCGCGCAAAGGAGACTATGGCGAATTTTTTCGAAAATTTAAGGCGTTAGAAAAATTTTGAGAAAATTTGGGAAATTTGTGAAAACTATAATTTTGGTTTTGGAATTGGAAATTAAACGATATAGTTTGGTTTTGAAAAGATAACTAAGTTTGGATTTGAAAACTTAGTAAAGATTTTGTATGAAGTTTAACTATGAATTTTGAGAAAGTTAAACACTTAAGAGATTTGTAAAATTCTAAATTGAATGGTTGGTTTTGGAAAGTTAATGGATTCTGTAAATTTTTCTTACTTGGTAATTTCAAGGATGAAATTCTTTTAAGGGGGGAAGTCTGTAACGACCCAGAATTTATATTAATTAAAAATAGTATATTTAATTAATTTTAAATATTTATAAGTGAAATTTATAAGTCGAATAAATTTTATTTCGAATATTTGGATTTAATTGAATAATTAAATCGATAATTTAATATGTTAAATTATGGAAATAATTGAAAATTTAGTTAAATATGATTGAAAATGATTTGTAAAATTTTATTATATCATATTGAAGTTAGAATGATGTTTTAGAACTTTTAAAATCAAATTAAAAGTTAATTTGTGAAAATTGAATATTTTAATATTTAATCGACTAGTGAAATTAGCCATTTTTCGAACAGTCTCAGAATTGGACGAAACTAGTTCCATTAGATCTGTAATAGTTTGTTATTATTGGATTTCAATTTTCGTAGCAATTGGAGTTATCGTTTGATCGTGGCAGCTCGAAACGCATCGAAATTGTTTTAATATTAATTTGGCGAGTTAAAATAGTCATTTTTCAAACAGTCTCGGATTTTGACGAAACCAGTTTCATCGGATCCATAATGTGATATTATTATAAGGTTTCAAATTTCGTGTCAATCGGATTTACCGTTTGTCCGGTGCAAGCTAAAACGCCTAGAAAATCGTTTAATCGGTTTGATTTTAAATTTAACGTTTATTGTCATAACTCACACAGATGACCGAATTAGCTCCCGAAACACGTTCCATTGTGCTCGGAACGTGGGGTAAACCTTAGGAACGCCAACCGGCACGCTTCGTTTGCAGTTCGGAAAATCCGGGATGAATAGTGTTCGTCGTTTTTTCTATATAAGCCCCTCTACTCTTCATTTTGCAAACCAAAAGAAAACCCTAGGGTTTAAAACCCTAGCCGCCTCCAATGAAACCAAAGGCCAGAATTTAACGATCTTCCTCCCTCAAATTCGTCAAATCCGTTCATCAATTCAAGAAACTTTCAACTAGAAGATCGTAGAGCTTCGTGAGACCTTTCGATCTATACGGTCGTGATGGTCTTTAATGCGTTGTGATGGTCGAATTTTTGTCTAGAAGTCGTCGAGTTCACGTACGTTTTCCACCACCATGGAGCGGCCGAGCTTCAAGACGTCTGGGCCAAAGGTAGAGCATGCGACGAGCTTGCAAATGGTAGTAGTTGATCGTGCTGTAGTGGCTTGGTGGTGGAGCGGCAATTAGGGTTAGAGGCGGCTAAAATGGGTTTCTTCATGTTGAACGCGTACTGGAGATAACACGCATGTGAGAAGAAGGTGGGTGCGGCTGTGATTGCGTGATAATGGATGGACGGCTATGATTTGTTGAAGGGTATAAAAAAAATTTATGTTGTAATTATATAGTTATAAAATTCGTGAATCTTTGAAAATTCATATCTTTTTCATACGAGGTCAAAAACGCGCGAAACCAGTTGCGTTGGGTTCGTATGGACGAGCACTACGCTATGGAACTGGATTGGAGTCGTTTGGAGTTAGCGAAAATTTCGGGTAAAATTAAACGCGTGTTTAATTTTACCCGAAATAAAAGCTGAAAACGAAATTGAAATCAAGGTGAGAACTTCTCACTCAATCGAATCGGTTTCGAATTATATTTTAAATAGTTAGATTTAAAATTGTTGATTGCATGTTTGAATGATGATTGTTATCTATTGATTGTTAAAATAGACATTATGCGCCGTTAGTAAGCAGAGGTTATTTATTAAAAACATATACCGCGAATATTTCACAGTATAGTGAAATTGGTATTATTATTGTACTTGGAGTTGATTTTCCCGCATTATATAGCGGATGAGACCCTATTGCGCTGTCTATTAAGCGGATAATATTTTATAATTCCTATATACCACGATAATTCCGTACTGGAACGGAATTGGTATTGTGCTAACATCTTTGGATGCAGGGAAACAGGTTGGAGGGATCCAGCTGGATTCCTCAACTGTATTGATTTATTTACAGATATTGTGATATTTGTTGATTATCATATTGATATATGATGTTTGGATGTCGTGATTGACTATTTGGTGATGTTGCATCATCGGATCCATTTTTGAAGTTTTAAAAGAATGGTTTTGATTTTTTATTTTAAAAAAGAATTTTTAAAGTGATTTTTGAAAGTATATGTTTTATTTAAAATTTTGAATTGATTTATTTTAAATAAATTAACGTTACAAGTTGAATGTTATAAAAGTTATGATTTTTGTAAAATATAACCAAATTAAGATTTTTGAAATAAACAGTGACTAATTTATAAAATGGTTTAATTGGGAATTTTGAATTATTATAAACGGTTTATATAAAAGATTTATAAAATTGATATTTATAAATTAAAAATACTGGAATTATAAAACGAGTTTTTATAAGTAATAAAGTGAAATAAAAATGGATTTCATAAGTGAATTGAGATTTATAAATTTATGAAATATGAATATATAAAATGGATAGATTTTGTAAAATATAAGATTTATAAGTAATCAACTTATAAATCGGATTTTGGCATTTAAAATGAGATATAAAAAGGATTTTTATAAATAGAAGTTTATAAAAATATAAATGGAGTTTATAAACGTTGTTTATAAATCCGAAATCAATTGAATTTGATAAGTTGGATATAGGAATATATGAAAGGAATTATATTCATGATTTTGGACAGTGAATATATTATTAAATGAAATGGATATGTTTTTGGGGAAGGAACGTTATGAAATGAAGTTAATGATTTTAAAGACGTTTTAAAATGCATTAAGTATCGAATACATAGATTTCAACATTCATTGTTGAAATAGACGTTTTCGAGAAATAGAAGGAAATGTTGGACTATAACACTGTCGTTATAGTAAATGGTTTTCGAAAGGAAAGGTTTTATATAGTATTGGGATTTATATATCTATCTAAATTTTGAATCCCTATACTAGTGATTTTGGGTTGTCGTAACGATGTTTTACGCGACATTCGTTTTGGTCCAAATAAATATGTTTAAGTGAATGTTTTTCCTTAAAGAATGAAATATATACTTAATTTCGATATTAAGTATATTGAATATTTTCTAAGTATTGAAAATAAATGGATTTGTGAATTACTTATTAATAAATAAGTACGGAAATGTTTTTCCAATGTGAAATGAAACGTTTTGAGAATTTATCTTTTTGAAGACAAATTGAAAATGAATATTAGAAATCGATTTCGGAATCATATATTCATAAATATTTGGGAATTGTAAATTCACTATGAAATTAATAAATGAAAAGGGGAATTTGTTTAAAAATAAACGTTGATTTATTTTTGAAGTGTGGGAATTAATTTACGGATTTGGAACGTAAATATAAAGTAAATCGTTAAGGATTTATTTAATTGGTTTAAATGAACCATGTTGGATTGAAAGTATTTCGCACAAGGAAATTGATTGAATTTTGTTTTCAAAAGAGGTAAAGGTGAAAAGTGATTTGAAAATTAGTTTTCAAATGTTGAAGTGTGGGAAATATATATATCTTGTAAAGATATTTTGGAAAATAAATAATTTGAAAAATTATTTGGAATCTGGTGATGTTGAGCATGCCTATTGATAGTTAAATAATCCGACTATCAATATTTACCTTTAAATAGGTATTTGTTGTGATTGTTTGAATTTGAATGCCATACTTATTTTTGAATAAGCGCTCACTATTCGGGTTAGCCGGGAAAGGACCTTGGGGTCGTATAACCCATTCCGAATATGTGATACGTCGTAATGGATTGCATTTGATGACCGGTGTTGAAGACCGGATATTTTTGAAAACGGAAGGATTACCGTTGAGTTACTCTGCATCGGCTGATCTCTGATATAGAGGTTTTATCACCCTTAGTGATGGGAAGTCCGGACGTGATTAGAAATTATCCGGAATGCAAGGACTTCTTTGTAAGTGCCTTCGGTTCTGTTCGATCCTGGAACAGACTTGTATGGATTGTATGTCTGAAATTACAAATTGAGATATAAAGCCGATTTCTTTCAAATATATTTCTGTTGGTGGCGGAGAATTTATTCTCTTAGCTTAACACCCTTCTCTGAGACGTACGAGCTCAGAGGTTATGTAGTTGAAGGTTATTAGTGATATACTCCCAATTTGGTAGTGTGGCATGCTGAGTGTTGCTGTGAAATGATCATTGTTTGATCATTTGTGATATGATCATTTGTTTGATCATTTATCTTTGTGATCATTTCTTTGATCATTTGTTGACCCAAAGCACAGCTTTTGTATAAAGTGTGGCTTTGTGGACGAGACTTCATCGGACCTCACACCCCGAAAATGGTCAAAACAAGAAGGATGCAGCAAGGTTATTAGGGGGTAGAGCCCCTTTAGTGTATGTCATTCCTCCTGGATAGAGGTGGTATCATGGTATGGAGCCCAGATACTTAACCTATGTTGTTGCTGCAAATTTATTGCTTTGTGGTTGTTGGAAATCGAGGATGCTCGGATAGATCGGTTACGATCGGGGGATGACATATTCGTGTCAGTAGTTACCCAGTTAGGGGTAACCCGGCCTTGTGTTGGCAGAGATCCGGTTTGGTTCTTGGGACGTCATTCCAGAGGCGTTTCCATGTGGTAATGGGAAGTTCCTTGGCCTGACCATTTGTTGGAAATCCAATTCCCAATACGAAACCATGTACGGTTTTAGTTGTAGAACCTGCCATTTACTTATGGTGGTCACTACTGTTTAGATGGTAGCTATAGTAGGCATAGTTCGAAATGTCTATGCTGGCTAAGATTAATATTCTACTTTTGAAATGTTTTCCTCACTATGCACTAGTAATAATATCCAATGTTTCTTTTTAATGCGTATCAAGCATCTTTGACTATCATAAGGAGAAATCTCCTTCGATTCTACGTTTGCATTGTGTGTATGCGGGAGGCCTTATGGTAGTCTCATTTTTAAAAGCATTGCGAATTGACTTTAAAAATATTCCTCTATTTTGATTTTAAAGAAAAATAAATTGTTTTAGTTCTCACACCAGTCACATGACTGACTCGGAGTTTATTGTTTTCCTTCCTAAACTCTGGGTGCCCACCAATTTCCACACGGGCAGTCTAGAGTTTGGTTATCAGGTTATTCTAGATTTAGGAGTGCTATGGAGCTCAGAAGGCGAGCTACATATCGAGACGCACCACTTGTATATGATATTATCTATGTATTATTCCGCTGTGTATTATGTATGAGGACAAGTTTATATAACTGTCCATTGATGTATTGACTCTGTTGTCTATTGTTGTTGTAAACTCTGATAATGATGTAATGTATAAAATGTATAGTTCTTTGTTTTAATGATATTCAGATATTTATTATATGTTGTTCCGCTACGAATTGTGAGATTCTGATATTCTGTTGTTTTTTTCTGTTCTTCTTCTATCCTTTTCTCTCTTCTTCTACCTCTTTCTTCTTCTTTAACCCTAACATTTCGGTTTTACGGCAACGAAAAATCGCAAACGTTACAATTGATGCCTGTTGTAAAGGAGTATTACCCCTTTACAAATCATACTAAGGTTGGTGGAATAGTCGATGGGATTAATAACAGATAAGGACGAAGTTACCTAGTGAAGTTGCAAGATGAGCTCAAATTTATTACAGAGATCAACAGAAATGGAGCTATGGGATGCTCCGGTATCAAGAGGAACATGAACAGGAAAAGACAAGAATGGATTTCAGTGTTGGAACTAGACTAGCCTGCAGCGGAAGTTATGGGTCAATCTCAAAAAATTTACCCTACTGGATCTTTTATGAGGTCTGTGAAGTCTAACTGAATTAGAGCATTTCTAAATTTCATTTAAATAAAATCATTTATTTTATTTAAATTCAAATATATTAAGCTATGAAATTAATTTTATTTGATATAGTTTTATACATATATATATCATATACATATATGTGTGAGTGCATGTGTAACATAATCATATGTGAAAGGTATAATATGCTCATATTTAGATGTTGGGATTTACATCGCAACAGACACATTAGCTCATTTTGTATGTCATGTATGTTGTCTAAAAACGTATATGTGTTACAAAATACACACACATGTATGTATAAATATATTATATATAATATATGAACATAAAACATTTATATATAGGTGTGTGTATATATATAGAAGAGAGAGAACATTTATTAAAAATTATTTATAATTCAAAGTTAACTTATTTTTGCAAATGTAATAATTTTAGGATTCTAATTTTTCTCTATAATGAATAAAATAATGTTTTCATCCATAAATAATTAACATAAAATAATTTACTGATTAAAATTCAAATTTTACAATTTTAGAAAATCTAGGATTACAAAATAGAGCTTAGAAAAAGTATGAAGATTTTTCAAAGTTGAAATATTATTTTTAAAAACAAATACATTGATTTCGGCAATAATTATTTCATATAAAATAATATATTATTAAAATTCAAACTTTAAAATTTTAGAAATTCTAGGATCATGAATGAGAGGTCATAAAAAATATGAAGAATTTTTAAATTAAACGATTATTTTTAATAAAAACATAAATAGTTTCTCCAAAATAATATTAATTATTGAAAATAAAAAACTTTACTGAAAAAATCCTAAATTTTTCCCATACTTTTCTGGAATGATACAGAATTTTAAAAAATATATAAAATTGAATTTTTGATGTAATAATTATTTTATTTATAATAAACAATTCAAAATTCAACAAATGTTAATTTAAAAATATGAATATATGTATGATAGTTAATTTTAAAATTTTAAAATTCATATTATATATAAATAAGTATACTAAAATTTTTAAATCACATATATATCTTATATATGCATATATGTTATTATGAGAGAGAAATATACACTAATATATATATATATATATATGAATTTATTAATAAATATATATAAAACAATTATTAATGACAAAAATTGATTTTGTACAATAAAAACATTTGTCTATACATAAATCAAATAGTAAAATAAATAAATTATGCACATAACCAAACCGATTTGTGACAACTGCATCTACATACATAATCGCACCTAACTAAACATATAATAGCAATATATTTAATAGATATGAAATTGCTCATTGTAGGATCATCGTAAATAATTTAATTACTGTAATATGAAGTAAAATTACCAATTTAATGATGCCTTTGAATCCACATTAAAGCAATGACTTTCCTTCCTTTTACTGTTCTTGATTCGTCAGATTGCAAGTCCAGAAACCTCTAATTATCGAATAGTGTTATTTTAATTTGAAATATATTTTAGAATTTTGGAGTGGATTGAGAGCTATGTTTTAACCAGCAATGTAGAAGGTAACGGCTTCCAAAAAAAGGTTCTTTTTTATTTTTATTTTTAGAGATACGTACATACATATATGTGTGTGTATATATGTGTGTGTGTGTGTGTGTATATATGTGTGTGTGTGTGTGTGTGTGTGTATAGTTGTATTAGAGAGAAACGAGAAAAACCTTTTTACTCATTCTCACTTGATGTCAACCCATTATCTCCAAGCCAATTTCCTACGTTTTAGCCACCCTTAGATCTTCCCAAAACCGAAATTTTGCAGCCCTAATGATAGGCCTTAAACCCATCTAAGCCCAAGCCAATATACTGTGCAATTAAATATAATTTAATCGCTTGTTGATATTGCATATCGATCGATATAATTATAACTATTTTAAATATATATAACATTATTTATTTCTCAAATCATATTCAAATTTTATAATTAATATTTCATAAATATTAGTTAATTTAATTAGTTTATAATAATCATAAACTAATTAAATCGTTCGGTCTTAAGGGAATTCATTATTTCGGTTGCATAACTCTTGGTTTAAATTTGGTCAACGATTAACATCGAACTATTCTAATGTTAACGTTTACACATCACTTAGTAGGTGGTGTGACATTAGGGCCAAATTTATTGCTTATTCATTTTCGGTAAAATCCAATTTTAGTTTAATAAGCGTTACCTGGTTATGACATTTGTTTACACCAATTCTCTTCAACAAAACTATATCATTTTGGACTTATGGAATTTGGTAATGGAAAAAATTCCAACCTCATCCACATTCAACTTTGTAGTCCAAATATAAAGTCCTAGGCTCAATGATAACAATTATTATTAACCGTAATGTTTTGTCCAAAGACTTTGACTTTGAGTTGACTTCAGTTGACTGTAATACTAACCGTATATAACTGAGGAGACGGATCCTCTCTTGACTAGTGCTTCACTTCCAACACTTGACCCAACTATAGTCACTCGATGGACGCCATGCCATGATTTGGCTATAATCAAAGTAGAGTTTTCATATTGAAGATCCACGGTATTCTCAAGTTGAGAGAACTGTGTGTATCAGTCACGTCGATATTTTCTGTTTAATCTTAGTTATATTAATGAATAGAAAACTATAGAGTCGGTCGTTCCATAGTTATCCAATAACTTTTAGTACGTAATACCTAGATTCCCCCAACAGTCTTGAGTAATACACTGCCTAACATTTTGAGAGCGTTACGTAGTCCAGTCTCAACGGATACGTCGATATCCAATCTCGATGCATCTTGACTAGGAGCATTTAAAATGGTATATTTGTTTCGTTGTGATAAATTACTCACGGTTACAACATTTTATAACCACTGTCACAAAATATATCATTTATGGATTTTTTATTAAATATACTTTTAATTAAGTTAATTAATTAATATAATCACATTATATCAAGTATATAATAGGAATAAAGTATCCTTTATTTCGAACAAGAATGGTCAACAAGTTAGATATATGTAACAAATTGCATAATTGCCCCTAGGGCATACCCCTAACTCTATCAATCTCCTACTTGCACTTGGGTTCAATTATGGAATCTAATTCAAACTTCTCCAATCTGTTTTCTCAAAATCAATTAGGTCAATTCTTTAGTGAATGGGTATGTTATTATGTTTTAATTATCTACATTGTCGATTAACTCTCTCTGACGCTGATAAATTGCCTTTATCGTGTGGAACGATTCGAAGTATGTCTTGGACTCCTAGTGAGCTTTAAGTTCTATCATGACCAATTTCATGACATTGTTATCTTATAACAATATTATTGGATTCTCAACGTTTGGAATCACATTTGGCCCAATTATAAATTCATGCGTTTATATCTATATACATTGGTCTATTGTAGTGCTATTCAAGTTAATGTTCTCAACATTTCATTGAATCGACCATAATCACTTTTATTTTGAAACATTTTCAAATTAAAGATTTTAACTTGAATTTTATAATCGACATGTTATACTCAATATCACTTATAAAAGTTTGTGTCCAAACGTTCCGCCATAACAAGTTTGTTGTTTCTATAAGCAATTCACTAGTATTTCATAAATACGCGAGAACACCATAAACAACCACTTAGTTATATCAATTTGGATTTTATATTTTCTCCATTTATCAAATACATAAACAAAACACAATATCATACACAACATAACCTGTATGATAATTCCTATCGGTAATGCATAAGGAATCCGACTTACATGTTCCCCTTTTAATAGGTTGCTCTTGTATATCGTTTTGGGACAATCCATATATCTTTTATACTCACCATAAAAGACATCATTTATAATCCAAAATTGATTATTAAAAAGACCAAAGTTGATTTTTAATACAAGAATATTGTTAAAATCAACAACATGTTGTTTACTTATAGTTTAGAAATATTAATGTACCTTTTAACGTTCTTTCTTATGAACATACTCTTCCTCTGCACTTTGATTGAAAATCAAACTATTTAATATTTCTATCAAAATACTTATTCAGTCTTGATGCTTATAAAATGATACATTCGTATCATTTCTTAGATCATATTCAAAGACTTACAAACCCAATATCTCTCACACTGACTTTGAAGCATTTTTGGTTAATATGCGTAAACGGCTTAGTATAAATCATTATTTAGAACTTTTTATTTCAATACATAAGTACCAAACACTAAGTCTTATCAAGCGAAAATTTTATGATTAAATCTGAATTAACTTGAGCATGTTGAATACCGAATATATTATGCTAATTTCAACAATTGAATTTGCGATATTATTCTTATCAACATTTCTCATTTAATTCCAACCACGTTAGTCTTTCCAATAATGACACAATCTCGGTTGATGTATCACATCACTTTGGTTACGACCACCAAAGTCATATTTTAATGGCGTACTTGAAATTCTTTCAGATTTGCGTATCATGCCATATAAAGTCAACAATCTTAATGGTTTAATTGAACAATTGAGGGTAATGTGTACTTTTGACATTAATAAGAAATTCATAGTTTCTCTTCGACGTATGAGAATACTTATTAGACATTCTAATGCTATTTGTTCATTTAGGTAAGTTAATTTCACTTCATCTCATATAATCAGTTCTATCTATGGATTAGATTCTGTAGGATCGATTTCACCCTAGAGAGGGGGGTGAATAGGGTGATAAAAATTAATCGCGGAAGCTTTATCAAATAATTTAAATTCAGATCACAGAATAACAGCACAGATATAGCAGAATATAAATAACAGAACAGAACAACACGGAATTTACCCAGCTTCGGCAAAACCCTGCCTACGTGCTGCCCCCAAGGTTTCTACTAGAAATTAGATAGTCCCTCGCTTACACACGTAAACTCGCTATACCCGCTATTGACTAATCTAACTCTACGCTCAAAACCCTGACCACAACTCAACCACCGAGTTGCGAATTCCCAAACTACACACCGTAGTTTGCCCCTAGTCACACGACTAGAAAATTAAAAAACGGTTTAAAAGAAAAATACAATTTAAAAACAATTTAAAACACAATAACCCTTATTTAAATTTAAACCCTTAAAATAAAAAGTAAGCCCAAATTAATACAGGCCGGCCCCTTATTCATTTCTTCAACCCGTTCCTTTTGTTTTGTGAAAGTATGGCCGATCCTCTTTGTTCCTCTTTGCGAATTAGGGCTTCTGGTAATTTGCTTTTGCTCCTTGCAATTTAAACTAGGGTTGTGCAAAATTGAAGCGCCGCTCGATCTCGTTCGATAGTAGGCTTCGATGCTTTTGATTTGCTTACGGCTTCTTCAATTTTGGATCGAATTCGTTCTGCTTTTTGGGTATGTATTTTCCTCCTTTTGCTTTGCTGGTTGATTCTTGAACTCGATGCTTTATGCCGATGATGATTTTGGATATTTATAGGAGTTCGATCTCCTTTATTTTCGTTCGTATAATCATGTTTGAATTTGTCATTTTCGTTTCTCTGCCGCTTGATTATGCTTGAACGATTGATGATTAATCTGACTAATTCAATTTCGTATAAATTGATATTTCTTGGCACTCACGGTTTCGATTTGTGACTTGGTCATATGCTTGGCTATCACGGTGTAATATACTCGGCTTGAATTTGACTTTAATTTGTGACTTCTGTATACTACGGCTCTGACCATTTCAACTTTGATTTCGACACAGCTTTGATTTGTGAATTCATGTGTTTGCTTCGGCCTTGTGAATTCATTGTACTTAGTTGTGATGTTACACTTGTCTTCATATGCCCTTGACTTTGTTATACCTGCTGTGCATTGCATTTTGAGTTGTAGTCTTCTGTCTTCATGTAGCTTGGTACATTCCTGTAGCTCCATCTATGTCGTAGCCTGTACTTGTAGTTGCACTTCGAGTTGGATATGTTGGCACTGGAACTAACTTGTATCTTGGTTCTGAACATTGCTGTGTCCATATGGTATTCAGTACTGTGGCATTGCTGCATATTGATGCCTCTGTTTGCATTTGGTGTTTTGGTTTGAACTTGCAGTTAAGAATATTTTCATCTGGTCTCATCACTGTGTTGCATTCTTTGATGGTTCATTTGTACTGCTTCATCAGTTCATATTGAACTGTTTCCTGTCATGTTCACTTGCACACTCGAGTTTGTAATCTCTGATTCATGTTGGTACTGGCTGTTGTAGTCCTGTCCACTCATGTACATGCTTCACTGCAGCCTTCTTTGCATTGTTCATTTTATTGTCTTTATTGTGGCATACTTTGATTCTTTTGAAACTCGAGTTGCACACTACTGTCTTGGTTTTGGGGCTGCTGGTTACATATGCATTCTGGTTCATTTTCGAGTCTAGTTGATGTTGCTGAAATCTGTAGCATCTTGGTCAACTTGATGCTGTAGCTTGCTGTGTTGATCTTCCTTGCTACCTGGTCGACACTTGCACTGATATTCATTTGAGTTGGGCATCATGTATTTGTTGCAGTCCATGTTGTTGCTTGAGTCTCTGTTGCCTTGCTTCTGACCATGTTGCACATGCCTTGTTAAGGCTGCTGCTCGTATGCTCTAACATTGTCATTTGTTTCTAAGACTTGAATGCGACTATGCATTGTTGTAGATGATTGTGTTTCATGTGTTGTTTTGCTGTACATTCCTGGTTTTGGTCTTGTTTCATGTTTGAGGCTGTGCTTGCATTGACATGTACTTGTTGCTGTCTTCATTTAGTTTGTTGTCACTGGTTCATTGGGCTGCATACATGTTGTAAGTGATACTTTGGACCTTTTGCCTTCAGTTGCTTGTCGAATTTGCATGTATCTGTATCACTTTGGTATACTGCAGCTTGTATTCTGCCTTGAGTTGAATCCCGTGTGTTATTTGGGTTTGACCTTGTGCTGAATTGTTAACAGTGCTTTTGTTTGATTTGTGCACACGAGTTGGCGGGGCAGTGCACACGTGTACAAATGTATGTGTGTGTACTGCAGCCACTTATGTATACCTGTCCCTGTAATATCTATGTGCACGACTTTGTGGCATATACAGTAATACACTGTGTATGTCACAAGTTGTTCGTGTATGATGAATTCAAATTTAAATGATGACGAACAACCCAAATAACTGAGGCAAATCATATTTTCAAAAATTCATCTTTTATTTTATATTGCAAAAATATTTTATTTTCAATTTTACTGCGTTAGTTTATATTTTTGCAGATTGCCCAGATGCTGGATTCAAACTGGAATGCAGTTCAAGATAAATATGAGTGTGAGTGATATGTAGTGAGGTTATTAATGTAAACTGAAATTGTGATGTAATCAAAAATGTATATGTATAGTGAGAGCTTGAATTTGTACTATCAAAATTGTAATAAATATTTGTTTGAATAAAATATTCGTTTGAATTCAAATTCGTGTTATTTATTTTATTCTGCAAATATTTATTTAATTCTATGAAAAATAAAATAGTACATTAACAAATACATTTAAACGAATGTATATATGTTTATTATCATCAAACAAAAATCATATAAGCGCATATTCAACAGATTCAACTCCATTAAAGTACCATTTTTTTAAAGAAATTCCTTCACAACGAAGTTGATATATATTGAAACAACAATTGTTTATTAGTGTAAATAGAACAAGGATTCATAAACGCTTTATGAACCTTTTTATTTATAAAACTGATATTGGTTTACAAAAATTATATTCATAACATAAATATGTCATTTGACGGCAGACCTTTCCAAAAACTTTTTGTAGATTCATACAAGATCCCTTATGGACAATTATCATGTGCAATCTTTCGACTCGCATAACCTGCCAACTTCTTGGCCTAGGATTTGTTGCGATTTCTTACAAACCTTATCTTGTATGATTTTGTAAACTATTTTTTAGACGAAATGGTATCAACCTTGTGTACAAATCTTAAGTATATGTGTAACGACCCAGAATTTCTAGTCGTTAGATTTTGAACATTTAATTCATTTTAAATGTTAAGTGTGGGTTTAGAATTGATTTTGAAATAAGGATTTTGTTAAATCAATAGAATTTAGTTGTAATTTTCAATATGGAAATTTAATTGAAATTTGAATAATAATAATTTATATTGGAATTGGGATAAGTGGTAATTTTGGATGTAAATAGATATAAAAATAGATTCTAAAATTTATTTTAAGTCTATTTGGATTTGAATTATAATATTAGACTGTTGGATGGAATTAAAAGTCGATAGGTTGAATTTGGAATTTTATATTAATTTAAATATGGAATTTAATAATATAATAATGCAAATAACTAGATTTTGGTTCGAAATGAATCAGAATGATTTCTATTGTGAATATAAATTCTATACGATTTAAAATAGAGTTAATAAAATTTTAAAAGTGAAATTTTACGTGATTTCGACGATTTTGAAAATCGCTCGAATTTATCGACGAGTTAAAATAGCTTTCCGGGGCACAGTCTCGAAATTCGACGAAACCAGTTCCATTGGATCCGTAATAGTTAATTATTATCGGATTTTGATTTTCGTAGCAATCAGATTGTCGTTTGACCGTGGCAGCTCAAAACGTATAGAAATTATTTTAGTCGATTTAATTTAAAATTGATGGTTTATTCCCGTAACTCACGTATATGATCGAATTAACCTCTGAAACACGTTCCATTGTGTTTAAAAGGCGGGTAAAACCTTATAATCGCCTGTCGGTACACGCTGTTTGGAGATCGTTTGAGAAAGAGAATTTAATAATAAAATAATCAGATTACGTGTATATATTTACACGTATAAGGTCGAAACCCTCGTTCTTTTCCTAAGCCGTCGTTCTCCTCTTCTCCAATTTCCGATCGATCCTAGCAGTATTATCTGAAGTGTTCAACATGAAAGACGTAGAGCTTTGCAAGCTCTACATGTTGATCGGTGGTGATCGTGTATTAGGCTGTGTGGGTGGAGATTTGAAGCAGCGTTCGTCACGTGTTCGAGCTCGTTTTCACGACGAAGGAGGCGACCAAGTTCAACATGCCTCTGGCCACGGGTGGAGCAAGCCTAGGCTCACGTTTTGGCAGTGCCTGATCGAGGTCCGGTCGTTGAATTGAGGGCGGTGGCAATCGATTTATGCTTCATGCGTCGGGTTCGATTTTGCCTGAGTGTTGCGTGAAGAGGAACTCAAGAGCGGCCAAGATCTGCTATTGCAGATGTACGAATCTGATTTTCTTATGGTTAAAATCAAATAAAAGAATTTGTAATTAATTTATATAAATCTTATTCAACGTTATAAATCCATATCTTATGCGTACGTTGTCAGATTTCGACGAAATTGGCGACGCCGGAATCGCAGCAACACGATCTACGCTTTAGTACTGATTTGGAGACTATCGGAGCTAGCAAAATTTTTAGGTTAAATTAATCACGGTCGGATTAATTTGGAAATTTAAACGCTCGACGAAACTCAAGGTGAGTTATTCTCACTCACATCTGGATACCGGTTAATTTAAATAGCTAATATTTAAATGTTTGATTAGTTGTTTAGCTGAATATGATAATTATTATCAAATTGAATTGATATTTATTTGTTGTGCTAATATCTGTGGATGCAGGGAAACAGGTTAGAGGGATCCAAGTGGATTCCTCACAATAGAAAATTTTATTTGTATTCTGATATATATCCCATTGATATTCTGTGATAAATTGTTTTACATCCTATTATGTTATGCTCTATTTATATACTGTGATAGATAAATTGAAAATTAAATTGTGATTGTGCTATGATTAGGTGAATACAACATGGGAATTTTAAATATAAATAAGATGAATTGGGTTTAAAGGAAATAAAAGAAATTCTTAAGTAAAGAATTTAAAAGGAATTAAATTCAAGAAATTGGTTGGTAAATTTGAAGTGTTTGAAATTGTGAATCTAAAGGGAAATGTGGATTGTTTAAAATAATAGCGAGATTTATTTTTTAAAGGATGAGAAGTGTGCTTTCTCCTGGAAACTTTATTATGTTTTTAAGAAAAGCTTTCAAAATATAAATTTGCGGTTTAAATATATTTAGAATATTTTAGAAAGAAATATTATTTTAAATTGTTTAAATTGTAAGTAAATATTTATTTAAGTAATTATGGTAATTAATTATTTTAAAAAGGTAAAGTAGTAGTAAGTTCTCAAAAGCAAATTATAATACAAATATTTAATTTAATAACTTTATTTTAAAGGTTGAACTGGCTTAAATTACTTAGAAAACCTCTATAGATTTCCTTAAGTATTATTTTCAATGAAGGAATTTCTAGAAGTTTTATTTTAAATATTTTAAACATATGTTTTAAAAGTGATTTCCAGGAAATCGCAATGTGTTTAAAAAAAGAAGTTTATTTTTAAAATATGGAAAGGAATTCATGGAATGAATGTAAAATTGAATTGGGGTAAATCGTGTAGGATTTATTAAAAGAATTCTTTGGGTTACCCTAAAATGGAAGTGTATTTCCCTGAATAGCCAAGTACATTTTTAAAGTAGATTTTTGAAAGGTTAGAAGTTTCGAAGTTATATTAAAGAATGGTTTCAAGAAAATCATTTAAGTGGTAAGAATTTTAAAAGTGAACATCTATCGAATTAGTTATAGAAGTAATTATTTTAATGGTAAGTAGTATTATGTTTAAAAGAATATTATTAACATTTATACATTATAAAATGGTTTTATTTTAAAGATAATCAATTAAAATATTATTTGAAACTTGTATAGGATTTCATAGCTTTATTTAAAATTAGTATGACTTGACTTTATTTTAAAGAAAATAGTTTATATTTTATAAAGCAGTTTTATTCGAAATATTTATAAAAGTATATATATATATATATATATATATTCTAATTTAAGTATGTAAGTAGTGTTATTATAAATGTTTTAATGTATTTTCAAGAATAAAGTATTTAAATTATTTTAAACCTTAAATATTGGTATTTGGATGTTTTCAAGGGAAGTAACAATTTGAAGGATTTATTCCATGAGAAGAGTGGGGTTTGAAAACTGTTTCAAAAGGGGTTTGAAAATGAAAATATACCTTGCAAAGATATTTTGAGGAAAATAAATAATGTGGGAATTATTTGTTATGTGATGGATGCTTATGGATGTTAATTGATAGTTAAATCACCGACTATCAATGTTGGACAAATGCGTTGATCGTTTCGAAGAGACCGGGATCAAGATTTATTTCTCGAAAACCACTTTGATCTGGTTTGTACGTTTTCGTAGGAAAACAAGTTCGGAGTCGAAGATGGACCAATGAAGTGCAAGGGCTAGTCGCTACTAATCATGAGGATATTTCCAAATGGATGTAGTAGGAGTAGTGCCTTTGGTTCCGTTCGAACCCGGGACGGACTTGTATGGACGAATGCTTTCGGAACATCGTCAGGTGGGCAATGGGAAGTCTAAATGAACGTTCTAAAAGGTAACGCATAGCCTCAAGCCTCATCAACCAGGAATGACTGAAAATCAGGGGTTATGCAGCAAGGCTAGATGGGTAACACCCATTTCAGGGTGAGGTCATCCCTGTCTAGATGTCCATTTCTATTCGGCTTAGTGGTGCGGTTGCTGATCCTAACCGTGGGGTGATCTTACTTGGGATTATCTAGTAAGGGGTAGTCCCGACCTTGTGTTGCAGGGGATCGGGCGTGGTCCTCGGTACACTGATCTAGACCAGGTAATATGACAGGTGGTACCATAGTTCCTAGTCATTAGTTGGAAATCCATTCTCCCTATGCGCCTTTAACGAGTTTTGTTTGTATTACCCACTCTGTGGCTAGTAGCTGGAATTTAATAGATGTAACAATTTCGGCTATTTTATAAGTATTTGTACATAGACCCTATTATAATATCAGAGGATTTTTATAAAAAGTGTTTTAGCTATCGTAAGGTAAAAACCCGACATGTTTATTGTGGCGTGGTCTTACGAGATGCTTTTGTTTTCAAAAGGATTTTTGAAACTTTAATAATCAATTGGGTGAATTTTTATCAGCTGGTATTCCAGACTGACTCGGGTGTTATTTTATTATAATGCTCGGGTCAGACCGAGTATTATATGTTCAGGACAGGATGCTATGGAGCAGGAGAGGAGGTGGAGTCCGAGACGTATTATCCGTACTTGTATGTATATATATATATATATATATATATATATCCACTGCTGTGATTGTTTGGAATTGTCTGACTGGTTAATGTTGTTTGTTTGAGATACTCTGATAATATATTGTATAAAACAGATATATTTTTCACTTGTGTAAAGAGCTGATATTATATATTATATTTTGTTCCGCTGCGATTGTGAGATTCTGATATTGTTTAGTTCCTTCTTTCTTCTACCTTCTTTCTTTTTCCTCAACAATCTGTCTTTTCCGGCACTTGATCGTCGGCATATCATACTGTGGGGTATTTTGTGTCGATTTTCGAGGGTCAAGAAGGGAGGGTCGTCACACTTGGTATCAGAGCTTAGGTTGGGGACAACCTAGGCTTTGGTGGAGAAATTACTCATTAAACAGAGTCAGTGGTACTCTATAATGAGTTGAGTATAATAATAGATATGAGAGCGTACTTGTTAGTGAATATAAAAATTGTTTTCATACTGTGTTGACTTATCGGTTGAGTGTTTATGAATTTTGGCCGGTACGGGAAGTACAACCGTATCGATAGGGGTTTCTAAACTCTTAAACAAGATAAACTGATAGTATTGTTTATAAAGTGGGTAAATGAAATAATTTTACCCAAAATTATGTTTTTGATATAAAAGAAATAATTTTCGAAAATTATTATATATTTGATTGTTTGGATGTGGATATCTTAATCAAATAAGAATCTAAAATTTGATCTAAAATTTGAAATGGTTATAACCAAATAAAATTCTGTAAGTATAAATTATACAAAAAGAAGAATAACTAAATTTGAATTTAACCAGAATATAAATCCCGATAATTTTGAAAAGGATTTTAAATGTATTGAAAACAAAATTTAGAAATTTAAAATCTTGGGATTGTTTGAAATGTTTTCCAAAGTGTTTGAAGGCAATGATGGAATATTATTTTGGAAAGTATTTTTGAATGAGAATTGTTTTGGAATGAATTTGGGAAAGTAAAGAAGCACTGAACTCACTTCAGTCACTGGAAAATAATCCTAATGATGATGGCCACATCATTAGAATTCATTTTTGAGTTTCTAAAGTGATGGATTGCTATCATGTTGAGTGATTATGATATTTGTTGGAATTGTTTGAGCAAGTGATTTTAGAAATTTCAAAAAGAGGAAATTTGTTTTGGTATAAACAAGTTATTTGGAATCCGGTGATTTGATTTGATATACCAAGTAGGTATGTGTTGATTATTATTTCAAAATGGTTTTGAAATAAAACCGGGTAATTGAATTCTGGAAAATTCTATTTAAATAATGTGAAGGTTAAAATGAATCAACTAATGAACTTATTAAGTGAAGTTGATATTAATAAGAAGGAAATGAGATTATTAATCTTTGAATTAAAATTTAACTTGAGTAAATGGAAGTGAATAAAATATATTGAAGTGAATAGAAAATTTGAACTTAACTTGGGATAAGTTAAATAAATTGGACTTAGAATAAAATTAATTTGGGTTAAATTGAAATGTAAAATGACTTTGTAATTGTGGATCATTATGTAATAAATTGTACTCATAAGCTATTAAGTGCTATACCTATAATCTGAAATTGTGGATTTAAAATTACAAAGGATTAAGGTGAAAGAAAATTTGTATCTTTAAGAATTCAGTGATATATATATATATATATATAATTTGGAATTGTGATTATAAGATGAAAATAACTCAAATGAGCAATATAAGCTTTTAAGTAAATAAGTTGGTGAACTTAAGAATAGAAAATCAGATTGTAAGCCCAAGTAAAATGGAATTATAATCACAAGTGGGAAATAGTTGAATGGTATGTTGAATTCAAACCTAAACTCAAATGAAATGTGAATTGAAATAAGATGAAGAAAATATAAAAGATAAAGGGTGAATGGACCTAAGTTATAAATAAGGTTTGAACTTGTATATGGAGAATTGAAATTGGATTGAATTGGATTTAACTTCGATTAAATGGAGTTGAGTTGAATTTGGATTGAATTAAAATCAAAATTCAGTTGTGTTACAAATAATTTTGAATAGAATTAAACTCTTATTTAAAATAGTAAAAGAAATGGAATGAATTCAAGTTGGCTAAATAAAACTTAGTTGACTTGAATTAAATTTGGAAAAGAATTAAATTGAAAGGAAATTTACTTTAGATTAAGTAAGAATGATATTGTATTAATAAAATTTAAACTCAACTAAATCCAAAGGAATTGTATGAGAATGAATTTAGCGTAAGCTGAATTAAATAAAAAGAATCTTGAAGATGAATTTAGTGTAAACTAAATTAAATGGAATTTGTATTGGCATAGATAAAAAAATTGGTAGCTTGTTAAAAAAAAATTTGAAAAGTAAAATAAAACCCAGTTCTGGTATGGAATTTAGTTTTGATAATAAAAAGATAAGAGTGTGAATGAATAATGGAATTAGATTATAATAGTGATGGTTTGAGTTATAAAATAAATGTAAAATGGATCGAATAAGTAAACAAATTGAGTTAAAAATTGTAAAAGAATTGGAATTTGATTGGATAAAAATCAAATTAAAATAAAATAAAATTAATATAAGAAGAAATGGAAATATTGTGAAATTGAAAGAACTTAAGAAAATTGGAAAATGATTGTGGTCGAGCTTTATATGTGGTCTTGAATGAAATTTGTTTAGATAATAAAAAATTTAATGCAAGTGAAAGGATTTTAATTTATTATTGTGATAAGATAAGAATGTATGAGTTGTATATAACCCAGAATTGAATGATATTAATATAAACCTATATGGATAATGAATTGGAAATGTAAGATTAGAGATTTAATTCAATAATTGTGATAAAGCAAGAATGTATGGGGTGTGAATAATTCAGAATGGAAAGAAATTAATATAGTTTGAGTTAGAATTAATTTAAAATGGTTATAAGCTTAAGAGATGGTTATTTTCTTGAATGACATGAAAATTTGCATAAGAATTGGTCGTTTTGTTGTATTCGGAATTGAGTTGGTTTAAAGAAGCAAATGAAATTAGTTTTTGAATCAATTGGAATGGATTGGAATTTTATTAAGTGGTTTTGTATATGAATGAAAATGGATCATAAGGAAATGCAAATACGTCAAATTGAAAGTAAAAATTTGGGTGTGGATCAATTTGGAATTGAATTGAAGTAAATTGATGCAAGTAATACACATGTAATCATATTGAGGTGAATACGGAATGAGAATAGTAAACTCGAATGTAAATCATTCAAGTGAAATAAAATGAAGATTGGATTTGTTAGGTAAATTGAATAGTGTTGAACCTTGTGATTTCTTATAAAATATGATTAGGATGTAGAATTATGGAAATTGGTTGTTTGGATTTTGAAATTGATGTGTTGGTTAAGATTAATGAATGGAAGGTTATTAAAATTCTTATATTATTGAAAACTGATGTGTTTGTTTAAGTAAGTACAGGTACGGGAGGCAGTAGATAGAGTTGGAGCGCGTATAAGCAATATAAATTAGCCGCATGCTTTTAAAATGCTAATAAAAGGTACGCCTATACAATAAAAATAGGAAATATGAACTGTTTTTGGTTTTTCCGACCGTGTGGGTCGATGTGTATATATTTATATCTATTGTGATATTGCAAAAGCTCCTCCGTACAAGGAGGACTCTGCCAAAAAAATTCAGAAATTTTGGGAGTTAGAAAAATTTTTGAAATTTTTTTGAAACATTTCCTTAACGACAAATTGATTTCAAATAAAAATTAAAATAAAAGGATTATGGAATAGAAGTCGAAACTAGCAGTTTCGATTTGAAACTAATGAATTTAGGCAAAATGAAATTGAGATTTTCACTAAGTTGGTTTTGCTATTGAGTTTGGAGCATTCTTTCTACCTTAGCAAATTTCGGGGACGAAATTTTTATAAAGAGGGAGGAATGTAACGACCCAGAATTTCTAGTCGTTAGATTTTGAACATTTAATTCATTTTAAATGTTAAGTGTGGGTTTTGAATTGATTTTGAAATAAGGATTTTTTTTTTAAATCAATAGAATTTAGTTGTAATTTTCAATATGGAAATTCAATTGAAATTTGAATAATAATAATTTATATTTGAATTGGGATAAGTGGTGATTTTGGATGTAAATAGATATAAAAATAGATTCTAAAATTTATTTTAAGTCTATTTGGATTTGAATTATAATATTGGACTGTTAGATGGAATTCAAAGTCGATGGGTGGAATTTGGAATTTTATATTAATTTAAATATGGAATTTAATAATATAATAATGCAAATAAATATATTTTGGTTCGAAATGAAACAGAATGATTTCTATTTTGAATATAAATTCTATACGATTTAAAATAGAGTTAATAAAATTTTAAAAGTGAAATTTTACGTGATTTCGACGATTTTGAAAATCGCTTGAATTTATCGACGAGTTAAAATAGCTTTCCGGGGCATAGTCTCGGAAATCGACGAAACCAGTTCCATTGGATCCGTAATAGTTAATTATTATCGGATTTCAATTTTCGTAGCAATCGAAGTTGTCGTTTGACCGTGGCAGCTCAAAACGCATAGAAATTATTTTAGTTGATTTAATTTAAAATTGATTGTTTATTCCCGTAACTCACGTATATGATCGAATTTACCTCTGAAACACGTTCCATTGTGTTCGTAAGGCGAGTAAAACCTTATAATCGCCTGTAGACACGCGTTGTTTGGAGATCGTTTGAGAAAGTGAATTTAATAATAAAATAATCGGGTTACGTGCATATATATACACATATAAGGTCGAAACCCTCGTTCTTTTCCTAGCCGCCATCTTCATTCTTATTAATGGCCGTGAATTTGTCCTCCTCTTCTCTAATTTTCGATCGATCCAAGCAGTATTATCTGAAGTGTTCAACACGGAAGACATAGAGCTTTGCAAGCTCTACATGTTGATCGGTGGTGATCGTCTATTTGGCTGTGTAGGTGGAGATTAGGGGCAGCGTTCGTCATGCGTTCGAGCTCATTTTCACGAGAAGGAGGCGACCGAGTTCAACATTCCTCTAGCCGTGGGTGGAGCAAGCCTGGGCGCACGTTTTGGCAGTGCCTGATCGAGGTCTGGTCGTTGAATTGAGGGTGGCGGCGATCGATTTATGCTTCGTGCGTTGGGTTCAATTTTTGCCTGAGTGTTGCATGAAGAGGAACTCAAGAGCAGCCAAGATCTGTTATTGCAGATGTACGAACCTGATTTTCTTATAGTTAAAATCAAATAAAAGAATTTGTAATTAATTTATATAAATCTTATTCAACATTATAAATCCATATCTTATGCGTACGTTGTCAGATTTCGACGAAACTGGCGACGCCGGAATCGCAGCAACATGATCTACGCTGCAGTACTGATTTGGAGACTATCGGAGCTAGTGAAATTTTTAGGTTAAATCGATCACGGTCGATTTAATTCGAAAATTTAAACGCTCGACGAAACTCAAGGTGAGTTATTCTCACTCATACCTGGATACCAGTTAATTTAAATAGCTAATATTTAAATATTTGATTAGTTGTTTAGCTGAATATGATAATTATTATCAAATTGAATCGATATTTATTTGTTGTGCTAATATCTGTGGACGCAGGGAAATAGGTTGGAGGGATCCAACTGGATTCCTCATAAATTGAAAATTTTATTTATATTCTGATATATATCTCATTGATATTCTGTGATAAATTGTTTTAGATCCTGTTATGCTATGCTCTATTTATATACTGTGATAGATAAATCGAAAATTAAATTGTGAATGTGCTATGATTGGGTGAATACAACCTGGGAATTTTAAATATAAATAAGATGAATTGGGTTTAAAGGAAATAAAAGAAATTCTTATGTAAAGAATTTAAAAGGAATTAAATTCAAGAAATTTGTTGGTAAATTTGAAGTGTTTGAAATTGTGAATCTAAAGGGAAATGTGGATTGTTTAAAATAATAGCGAGATTTATTTTTTAAAGGATGGGAAGTGTGCTTTCTCCTGGAAACTTTAGTATGTTTTTAAGAAAAAGCTTTCAAAATATAAATTTGCAGTTTAAATATGTTTAGAACATTTTAGAAAGAATATCATTTTAAATTGTTTAAAGTGTAAGTAAATATTTATTTAAGTAATTATGGTAATTAATTATTTTAAAAAATTAAAGTAGAATTAAGTTCTAAAAAGAAAATTATAATATAAATATTTAATTTAATAACTTTATTTTAAAGGTTAAACTAGCTTAAATTACTTAGAAAACCTCTATAGATTTCCTTAAGTATTATTTTCAATGAAGGAATTTCTAGAAGTTTTAGTTAAATATTTTAAACATATGTTTTAAAAGTGATTTCCAGAAAATAGCAATGTGTTTAAAAAAAGAAGTTTATTTTTAAAATATGGAAAGGAATTCACGGAATGAATGTAAAATTGAATTGGGGTAAATCATGTAGGATTTATTAAAAGAATTCTTTGGGTTGCCCAAAAATGGAAGTGTATTTCCCTGAATATCCAAGTACGTTTTTAAAGTAGATTTTTGAAAGGTTAGGAGTTTCGAAGTTATATTAAAGAATGGTTTCAAGAAAATCATTTAAGTGGTAAGAATTTTAAAAGTGAACATCTATCGAATTAGTTATAGAAGTAATTATTTTAATGGTAAGTAGTATTAAGTTTAAAAGAATATTATTAACATTTATACGTTATAAAATGGTTTTATTTTAAAGATAATCAATTAAAACATTATTTGTAACTTGTATAGGATTTCATAGCTTTATTTAAAATTAGTATGACTTGACTTTATTTTGAAGAAAATAGTTTACATTTTATAAACAGTTTTATTCGAAATATTTATAAATGTATATATACATATATATATATATTCTAATTTAGGTATATAAGTAGTGTTATTATAAATGTTTTAATGTATTTTCAAGAATAAAGTATTTAAATTATTTTAAACCTTAAATATTGGTACTTGGATGTTTTCAAGGGAAGTAACAATTTGAGGGATTTATTCCATGAGAAGAGTGAGGTTTGAAAACTGTTTCAAAAGGGGTTTGAAAACGAAAATATATCTTGCAAAGATATTTTGAGGAAAATAAATAATGTGGGAATTATTTATTGTGTGATGGATGCTTATGGATGTTAATTGATAGTTAAATCACCGACTATCAATATTGGACAAATGCGCTGATCGTTTCGAAGAGACCGGAATCGAGATTTATTTCTCGAAAACCACTTCGATCCGGTTTATACGTTTTCGTGGGGAAAACGTGTTTAGATTCGAAGATGGAGCAGTGAAGTGCAAGGGCTAGTCGCTACTAATCATGAGGATCTTTCCAAATGGATGTAGTAGGACTAGTGCCTTTGGTTCCGTTCGAACCCGGGACGGACTTGTATGGACGAATGCTTTCAGAACATCGTCAGGTGGGCGATGGGCATTCTAAGTGAAACGTTCTAAAAGGTAACGCTTAGCCTCAAGCCTCATCAACCGGGAATGAGTGAAAATCAGGGATTATGCAGCAAGGCTAGGTGGGTAGCACCCATTTCAGGGTGAGGTCATCCCTGTCTAGATGTCCCATTTTATTCGGCTTAGTGGTGCGGTTGCTGATCCCAACCGTGGGGTGATCTTACTCGGGATTATCCAGTAAGGGGTAGTCCCGGCCTTATGTTGCAGGGGATCGGGCGTGGTTCTCGGTACACTGATCTAGACCAGGTACTGTGACAGGTGCTACCCCAGTGCCTAGTCATTAGTTGGAAATCCATCCTTCCTACGCACCTTTTACGAGTTTTGTTTGTATTACCCACTCTATGGCTAGTAGCTGGAATTTAATAGATGTAACAATTTCAGCTATTTTATAAGTATTTGTACGTAGACCCTATTATAATATCAGAGGATTTTTATAAAAAGTGTTTTAGCAATCGTAAGATAAAAACCCGACATGTTTATTTGTGGCGTGGTCTTACGAGATGCTTTTGTTTTCAAAAGGATTTTTGAAACTTTAATAATCAATTGGGTGAATTTTTATCAGCTGGTATTCCAGACTGACTCGGGTGTTATTTCATTATAATGCTCGGGTCAGACCGAGTATTATATGTTCAGGACAGGATGCTATGGAGCAGGAGAGGAGGTGGAGTCCGAGACGTATTATCCGTACTTTTGTGTGTGTATATATATATATATATCCGCTGCTGTGATTGTTTAGAATTGTCTGACTGGTTAATGTTGTTTGTTTGATATACTCTGATGATATATTGTATAAAACAGATATATTTTTCACTTGTGTAAAGAGCTGATATTATATATTATATTTTGTTCCGCTGCGATTGTGAGATTCTGATATTGTTTAGTTCCTTCTTTCTTCTACCTTCTTTCTTTTTCCTCAACAATCTATCTTTTTCGACACTTGATCATCGGCATATCATACCATGGGGTACTTTGTGTCGATTTTCGAGGGTCAAGAAGGGCGGGTCGTCACAACATGACCTTATAGAAAGAAACTGACTCAACATCACTCACAATTAATCATAAATTGTCCAACAATGTCTGATTACTCCTTATCCATGCATCATTATGTATCACATGGAGGAGTGACTTTTGAGATTGAATCTATATTCATTTTTAGGTACATTTGAAACTCTTTCAAATATACTCACCTATTCGATCAAATCAAATCATTTTATTCTATTGCATGTTATTTTATTTACTCTTCTTTTATATTCTATGATTTTATCAAAGACTTACTACATGTGTATCTAATACACATGTTCATGTTGGTAATAAATCATCGATGAATATAACAAAGTATGTGGAACCCTATGGTATTATAGACTTGCGATTGCATAAATCAATATGTATTAATCCAAAGAGTTCATCAACTCTTATGATGATCCCACTGAATGGGTGCATGGCTTAGTCTATAGTTCATAATCATATAGTAAAATTATTTCTCAAAACTACGGCTTAGTCTATAGTTCCAAAACACTGTAAATAATATTAAACACATATGTATTTTTGTTGCATCACTTTTACTATGAAAATAAATTCCATCATATAATTCTATTTCATAACGAATATTCATAATACTCATATTGAAATATAGTTATATATATTTTTCAATCATACCAAAAATAAACATTATTTCACAAATAATGTTTGGTACATTTTACGAAAACAATTTTCATAATTTGATGCAATCATTAGGTGCTATATAGCATGCTCCCACTATTTCCGCAATTACTATAATAGCGTACTAAATTTAAAGGTCCACCATTCACTTAATATTGTTTACTTATTTTATATGCTGCAACTAGTTTACAGTGGAGAGTTCTTTGATCAAATATCTTGAACTCAAAGAAATAAATGTCATAGAAAACAATTTTCTATATGACAATATATTTCGGAACAAAAATCGTATTTCATATTACAATATCAAGTATTATTTATTATTACAATTTTTGTTTCCAGTGTTTCTCTATGAAGAAGAAGTGACTATTCATTCTCTTCATTCCAACTTTACCTTAAATTATATTTGTTCTTATACATTCGTTTTTCTTTCAAATAGTCAAACTATTCAAAAGAAAACCTTACTACAATATCATAACAAACTTTTACAAAAGCATATTCGATTATTCTTACATTTAAGATATCAAATATGTTGCACTTTATGTAAACCGATCAAGATGACATTTCAACGATCGAGTTCTTAGATGTATCTAGTAGTTTATGGTCTTGTGTTATATTAACATAATATGATCCTTTTGAAATTATTCAAGTTAAATATATGATCTTAAAATACTGTTTGTTGGCTTACTTCGAACGAACTAACTTCATTGAAATATTATACCACACAAACTTTGACTGTTCATCATATAACATATAAGTGACCAACTTACGAATGTATTAAGTAGTTGAAATTAGGTATTTGCATGGGTATATAAACATTATATAACATTTAGAATTATTAGTAAGCATATATTATATTTCTATCTGTCAACTTTCAATTCAGTTTGTTTATATATGTTAATTGACAAACATTTTATCAATTATATTAAATGCACAAATTTATCATTATAGATAATTATAACATCATATAGCATATGTTCTTACAATATTAGAAAGTTAAATGTTACCATGTCATTTCTCTAATAAGGCTCCCACAAGTCTTTTTATGTTTCTCCAAACCCTAAGATGAAACATAGAAGTCCTTCAACTTCACTAGTGGGTGTTAGGACTTATTTGTTTTGGTATTCTGACCTTGAGTTTTTTCAACAAATCATAGGCCCACAACGATGGATAACTCCTTATCAGTTGTATCACATACAACTCCTAACCCATTTCCCTTGTTCTAATCTTATTTCGACCTTGAGTTTGCTCAACAAATCGAAAGAGATTATTCACTCATACCTACCATATCGTGATGGCCTAAGTATGGTATATTTACCTTGAGTTCGCGGTCAACAAATACACATAATTATCTTGCCTCGTTTGTTCAATATATTAATAATACTACGCATAACATCCCTAGCTTGAGTTTGCTCAACAACTAAGGAGTATGTAAAAAATTATTAATATACATAAATATGGTAGAGGACAACATTATATTGATGATTCACAATCTTTAATATATGTATATATTGAGTGATATTGACTTATAGAATAATATATTTCTTATGAAATACTAAGCGATTCAATTTTTGACGCATCAGAAATCAAGGTATATGTACATTTATATATATATATATATATATATAAATATATATATATATATATATATATATTTCTCAAGTCTATTTCGGTTTCTTTAATGTTCCACATTTAGTTTATACACATATCATATAAGTTTTATTGTTATATAACTTTTATATTTCATATTACTTATATGATAGTCTTACGTATAATATATCATTAATTAAATCTTATCTAATTATTTTTAATCAATTAACTCTTTAATTAATTTTAAGTTAGTATTCCAGTATAACTTTTATATTGGACATATCTACTATAACATTTATAGTGTATACTATAACCATTATAGTGTAACACACATATACCATATATATGTGTATTTTATTTAATTAATTAACCTTTAATTAATTTATTCAATTAAACAATTTTTATTAAAATTTATTAATTTCAAAATTTATCTTGTATACTTATGTTATCTTAAACATTTTAAAACAACATAACATATATCAACATATATAGTACATGCGTGTATACATTAATTAATTAATTAACATATTTAATTAATTTATTTTATTAATATTATTAATAAATTTGAAATTTGAAATTATCATATAAATATTTTCATACATTTTGAAAACTTATGTAGTATTATAATTTTTATAATAAACATGTTTTATTTTAAATTTAACTATTAAATTTAAAATCTTTAACATTAATTTTCGAAATGATTTTTAAAATTATCCCAAGGCAAAATTAAGTTGGGCCTTTTCTATTAGAAGCAACCTTTAGGCTCACTTCACCTCTCGGGCCAGGTCGGTAACCATGTAGGACATGGTACTTGATTACCCAATTCCAATCCTAGACATTACCTTTCTAGAAACCATACTATGTGGGAAAGCTTAATTAGTTAGCCCTAATATGATTAAATTAGACTGCATAAGCAATTGGACTCTAATACCATTGTTGGAACTGGACTAGCCCGCAGCGGAAGTTATGAGTGAATTTCAAAATCTTTACCCTATTGGATCTTTTATTGGGCCTATGTAGTCTAACTAAATTAGAGTATTTCTAAATTTCATTTAAATAAAATCATTTATTTTATTTAAATTCAAAATATTAAGATATGAAATCAATTTTATTTGGTCTAGTTTATACATAAATGTATCATATACATATATGTGTGGATGCATGTTAAACATAATAATCCGTGAATGGTTTAATATGCCCATATGTAGATGTTGGGATTTACATCGCAACAGAAATATTAGCTCGTTTTGTATGTCATATATGTTCTCCAAATATGTGAATGTATATGTGTTACAAAATACACACACATGCATGTAGATAATATATTATATATAATACATGAACTTAAAACATTTTTATATAGATAAAAACATATATATAGAAATAGAGAGAAAATTACTAAAAATCAATTATAATTCAAAATTAACTTATTTTTGCAAACATAATAATTTTAGTATTTTAGTTTGTATATATTACGAATAAAATAATGTTTTCATCCATAAATAATTAACATAAAATAATCTATTTATAAAAATTCTAATTTTAAAATTTTCAAAAGTCTAGGTACATAAAATAGAGCTTAGAAAAAATCTGGAGATTTTTCAAAGCTGAAATATTATTTTTAAAAATAAATACGTTTATTTTAGCAATAATTATTTAATATAAAAAAATATTATTAAAAGTTTAAATTTTAAAATTTCAAAAATTCTAGGATCATAATGAAAGGTTACAAAAAATTTTGAAGAATTTTTAAATTAAATTGTTATTTTCATTAAATCATAAATATTTTTCCAAAATAATAAACTTTATTCAAAAAATCCTAAATTTTTTCTGTATGTTAATGGAATGATATAATATTTTTTAAATACAAAATTGAATTTTTAATGTGATAATTAATTTATATATAATAAACAATTAAACATTCAATAAATGTTAATTTAAAAAAAGGAATATATGTATGATACTTAATTTTCGAATTTGTAAATTCATTTTATATATAAATAAGTGCACTAAAATTTTTAAATCATATATATATATATATATATATCTTTTCTATGCATATATGCTATTATGAGAGAGAAATATACATTAACATATATATGTGTGTGTGTGTGTGTGTGAATTTATTAATAAATATTTATATAACAATTTTAATGATAAAAACTGATTTTTTACAGTAAACAACATTTGTCTATACATAAATCAAAGAGTATAATAAACAAATTATGCACATAACTAAACTGATTTGTGACAACTACATTTACTTGCAAAATCTCACCTAACTAAACATATAGTAGCAATATATTTAAACAGATATGAAATTGTTCATTATAGGATCATAAATATAATTCAATTACTGTAGTATGAATTAAAATTACCAATTTAATGTTGCCTTTGAATCGGCGTTGAAGCAATGACTCCCCTTTATTTTACTGTTCTTGATTTGTCAGAATGCAAGTTTGGAATCATCGACCTCTAACTATCGAATAGTGTTATTTTAATTTTAAATATATTTTAGAATTTTGGAGTGGATTGAGAGCTATGTTTTAACCAACAATGTAGAAGGTAACGGCAGCTAAAAAAAAGTTATGTTTTACTTTTATTTTTAGAGATACATACAAACATACACACACACACGCATACATACATACATATATAGGGTTGTATGAAGAGAAACGAGGAAAACCTTTTTACCCATTCTCACTAGATCTCAACCCATTATCTCCAAGCCAATTCCCTATGTTTTAGCCACCCCTATACCTTCCCAAAACCAAAGTTTTGCAGCCCTAATGATGGGCCTTGAACCGATCTAAGCCCTAGCCAAAATACTATGCAATTAAATATAATTTAGTCGCTTGTTGATATTGTAAATCAATCGATATATTTATAATTGTTATAAATATACATAACATTATTTATTTCTCGAATCATATTCAAATTTTATAATTACTATCTCATAAATATTAATTAATTTAATTAATTTGTAACAATTATAATCTAATTAAATTGTTCGGTCTTAAGGAAATTCATCATTTCGGTTGTGTAACTCTTGGACGTAAATTTGGTCAGCGATTAACATCGAACTATTTTAATGTTAACATTCACATGTCACATGGCTGGTGGTGTGACATTATGTCCAAACTTATCGCTTACTCATTTTCGGTAAAATCCAATTTAAGTTTAATAAGCATTATCCGCTTGTGATATTTGTTTACTCCAATTCTCTTCGTCAAAACTATATCACTTTGGACTTATGGAATTTGGTAATGGTCACAATTCCAACCTTATCCACATTCAACTTTATATTCTAAATACAAAGTCCTTGGCTCAATAATAACAATTATTATTAAAATGCTCTGGCCAAAGACTTTAACTTTGAGTTGACTTGAGTTGACGGTGATACTAAACACATATAACCAAGGAGGTGAATTCTTTCTTGAATAGTGCTTCACTTCCAATACAACCACTCGACCCAACTATAGTCACTCAACGGACGCCATGTCATGATTTGGCTATAATCGAAGTGGAGTTTTCATATTAAAATACACAGTATTCTCAAGTCAAGAGAACTATGTAAATCAGTCACATCGATATTTTCTACTTGACCTTAGTTATATTAACCAACAGAAAACTATGGTGTGAGTCGTTCCATAGTTATCCAATAACTAGTAGTACGTAACCCCTAGGTGCCTCCAGCATTCATGAGTAATACACTGTCCAACATTTGAAGATCGTTACGTAGTCCAGTATCAACGGATACATCGATATCCAGTCTCAATGCATCTTGAATAGGAACATTTAAAATGGTATTTGTTTCGTTGTGATAAATTACTCACGGTTACAACATTTTGTAACTACTATCACAAAATATACCATTTATGGATTTTTCTATTGAATATACTTTTAATTAAGTTAATTGATTAATATAATCACATTATATCAAGTATATAATAGGAAGAAAATACCTTTTCTTTCGAACAAGATTAGTCAACAAGTTAGATATATGTAACAAATTACATAATTGCCCTAGGGCATACCCTAACTCTATCATTCAGAACGAAGGTACGTTCCAAAATTCAAATGAAAATCCAAATCCAGGAGAATTCGAATGAAGAATTCTAATGAATATGATTCTGTAACTAATTCTACTCATTCTGGGGTATTACCACCCTGTCTATAATGAGTTTTTTTCCATATGCTACGTTTTGCCTAAACCTGGCTGTGATACCAACTGTAACAACCATCTACTTAGAACCATTCAAATCGACAGTCATCCATGCATGTCAAGATTGAATTGCTCAAAACAATATACTGTTAATTTATATTTGGCAAAACTTAGCATATACAGTAAACAAATTAATCACAGGATCACAGACACAGAGTAATACAACAATAAATAGCGGAATAAACAAACAGCGGTTCATGAAGCCACTATAGAACATCAGAGTCTGAAATAAAATACAACAGAAATCCTAAATACATAGAAGCCACTGATGTAAAATCTACTGACTAGTTGGAACATAAACAACGACAAATAAATGAAAGCCGATCAGATAGAGATGGATCTTCAAGCAAAGCTCCAAAGGTAAGTCTCAAATGCTATGACACTCAGCCTAACCCTAGCATAAAGCAAAACACAATACACTCAAATCAGGATTAGCATTCTTATACCAGTAAATCAACTCAAGTGAAATGTCGAGTGGTATACAAAGTAACTGTTAATCGACGGAAATTCTATGGAATTAGAAAACCGTCAAGAAATTTCAAAATTAAAATAACCGCAAGTGCACGGCATACACTTGTAGTATGGCAAATATGGGTTGATCCGTAAGAAATTGTTAGAGTTTAAAAAATCTATTCAATCAAATTAGACAAAATGGAGGAGAAATTGTTAACTAGAAATAAAATAAGGCTAAAAATAGAATTAAAATGTGATTTAAAAAACTATTGAACTAGAGAAGGGATAAATCCACCCTCATATTTTGTAAATCAAAAATATGATCTCTAGCTTTGAAATTAAGTGAAATAATTATTGTATTTATCATAAGTATGCTTTATTTATGTTATTAATTAACATAACTTAAACCATCAAACTATAATACAACAATTATACCACTTATAATTCTCATGAAAATGAAGCCAAAGAAAAAGCTATTTTAAGTGATCTATTTACTATTGTAACTAGTAATATAGATCATCAAATTTCATTTTTACTTTCATTTCAAAATCAAAAATTAATTAGCAAATGATGATGTAAATTGTGTTTATGTTGAATAAGAATAGCTCATTTTCATAATCAATGTAAGCTATCAAACCCACTTGTATAAACTTACATCAAAATTTACTTCATGAAGCACAAATCAAATGAGATCATAAACCAAAGAAATGTTGAAATTACATAATATTTGAGAGCTTCATTACCCCTAAATTGAAGGGGTTTAGCTACTCATTTTTGGCATTGAAGCAACACAAGTAAATTTCAACATTAAAAAAAGGAGAAAATAGAAAATAAACAAAGAAAGCAAAAGAGATTAGCTACTAACTACTTGCATAATAATATAAACTACACTACTTGCATAAAAGTAAATCTAAGCTATGAACATAAAGAGAAAGAGAGCATAGAAATAAACATTAACAATAAAACATAGAAAAGCATGTAGAAAAGAGAGAAGAAAGAGGCTTGAAAGCCATTTTTATTTCATTCAACATAGAGCTTACAACTTACTTTCTTAATTTCCTAACAAATATGAAAGAGTTGATGATATATTCATGTACATAAGAGAGTTATTTATACATGCATAAAACTCTAATTCCATTTTTGAGAGGCTTCCCAAAATACCCTTAAGAAAGTGTGGAGGCCAAGTAATTATTAGCTTCTACTAATCATCAATTAAGTGTATATGAAGCCATTAATTGCATAAGCATGTGCATTAGTCTCTAATTTGTTCATTAAGGTAGGTGGGTAGGTGGGGTCTCCACGTTCTTCACTTTGAATTATTTCCCTTTTCTTTCCTTTGCATTCATTTGTGCATGCATCTTCATATAAGCCTCTTCCTTATGCATCCAAATTCCTATAAAAACCATCAAAAAATGTCCAAGTAAAAATTCTCAAATTTGCACATGCATAAAATGACCATTTTGTCCCTGATTGAAGATGAAAATATGATGGTTTGAAAATAATTGAATTTTGGTTTTGACATGTACAAATGTCCAAATATGATGTTTATTTAAATAAAAAGAGATAAAATATGGATGTAAATATGTGCACATTTACGTGCACATCAAATACCCCTATATTTATATTTTTATTCATCCTCGAATAAGGGAAAACTAAGATAACTTCGTTTTCATAGGGAGCACGATTGCATTGAGCGTATGTAATAAGCCGTTAAACCTCTAGGTGTCCCTTGTAGGATGAGTGTTGTCTCGTGAGGATTTTCAGCGGATACTACCCACAAAATCCAAATGCAGGATGAAAATATTTATAAAATGCAAGATTTATTTACAAAGAGATGAATATGAGTTTTTGAAAATATTTACAAATGACGAATTTATTTTTAAATTGACACGAATAAGTTAAATACAAGTTTTAGTCATTGTCTTGAAAATTTAAGTCATTTACTCGTCAAAATTTCCAATAAAAATCAAGTTACTCATAACAGATAGACCATAGTTTAGCTAGTTGTTTAGGTTGATAACACAATGTAATGATCCTTAGTTGATTATCAAAATTTATTAAAGTGCTATTTTCATTTCTTTTCAATAAAAAGTTAAATCAAACAAGTTAAAATAGTGCTAGGATTTCAATTGCTTACTCTCTCATTATTTGCAAGAAAAATTATACATTTATCTCAAGTAAATTAAGGCCATATATACCACCGATGCACTGCCTTTCGAGCTTATGTGAGGGGAGTACAGTGCATGGCGAGTGCACACACTTTCGTGCATACACCTATCGACCGTAGGTGGTTTTTATTAAGACTATTCTTTTTTACATATGTTCCATACATGCATAACCGTGAGGAATTTTAAATGAGTATGAAAGCACATAATCAAATATTTTAAGTAATTCACCCATGCATAACTGTGAGAACTTTTAAATGAGAGTGAACACTTGGATGTTATTATATTTTTATTTTTTTTCAAGAGGGAGAGAGTTTTGCAAATCATCTTAGCACCATTTAACTTATAAGACAAAAATGTTATATCTTTTAGTTTAAATTTACCACTTTTTAAACAAAGATTTTCAATTAGAACATATTTCATAATTAACATAGATGAACCTTCCTATATACTAGTTAAACCATTGTTATTTGTAATCAAACTTCATTTTTATTTTTGTTAAGAGAAATTAATTTTCAAAAATTTCAATTTATTAACCAAAACTATACTTATCCCATAGTGTTTCTTCAAAAATAAATCAAAATGGTAAAAATAAAATGTATTTGAGATTTAGGAGTTTTGAGTTTATTTTAGAGTAAGAAAATGAAAATTCAAAAATTCCATGAAAAACTAAAAAAATGAAAATGAGACTCCCCCCCCCACTTAATTTTGATTGTGTCCCCACAGCCAATGCATGATATAATGAGTGTAACGGGGAAAAATATGTACATATTGACAAAAGAGGGTTAACATGCTTATTAGACGTAGCTTGGCTCATGAAGGATCATGAGATCCTCCTCTTGGTTATTTGGCAATTCCAAGAAAGGTTTCAAACGATGACCGTTGACTTTGAAAATTGATCCATCCCTGGGGTTTTCTATTTCTACGGCACCGTGTGGAAAAACAATTCGTACCATGAATGGTTCGGTCCATCTTGATTTAAGTTTCCCCGAAAATATATGAAGTCTTAAGTCGTATAAAAAGAACTTTCTGGTTAGGCAATTTCCTTAAGATTGACTTATCATGAAAAACTTTGGTTCTTTCTTTGTAAATTTACTCATTTTCATATGCATCATTCCTAAGTTATTCTAGTTCGTTGAGTTATAGTTTTCGGTTTTTGCCAGCTTTTTCAAGATCAAAGTTTAAGTTCTTTATTTCCCACAACGCTTTGTGTTCAATTTCAACTAGTAAATGGCAAGCTTTACTGTAAACTAAACCAAATGGGGACAAACCAAGGTTAGTTTTAAAAGCAGTAGGGTATGCCCAAAGCGCGTCGGTCAATTTCTGAGGCCAATCTTTTCGATATTTATTGATAGTGTTCTCCAAGATTTTTTATTTGACGATTCGAAACTTCAACTTTCCCACAAGTCTAGGGTGATACGGAGTGGATAACTTGTAGGTTATCGAGTATTTTTTCAATAAAGATTTAAAAGACCGGTTACAAAAATGGGTTCCGTTATCACTGATTATTGTGCAAGGTGTGCCGAACCTCGAAAAGATGTTTTCTTTGAGAAATTTCACAACAAAGCTATGGTCATTGGTCTTTCATGGAACGGCTTCGACCCATTTTGAGACGTAATCAACAGTGAGAAGGATATACAAGTTTTCAAAAGAATTAGGAAAAGATCTCATAAAGTCGATACCCCAAACATCAAAGATTTCGATGGTAAGAATGGGGTTTAGAGGCATCATATCTTGTCGAGAAATTCATCCAAGCATTAGACATCGATCGCAAGTTTTACAAAATTCATATGAGTCTTTGAAGAGAGAAGGCCAATAGAAACCACACTGAAGCACCTTTTCCGCAGTTTTTCGAGGACCGAAATGTCCACCGAACGCTTGATCGTAGCAAAATGAAAGAACACTCCTTATCTCATTATCCAGAATGCAACGTCGGATGATTTGGCGGGACAATAATTGAACAAGTATGGATCGTCCCAATAGAAATATTTCACTTAGGACATGAATTTGCATTTGTCCTGTTTGGACCAAGATGAGGGAGTTTCTTTAGTGACTAAGTAGTTCACACTCCTTGTTCAACGAGGAAGTTTTCATTGATCGGCATAGGAGATTGTGACGCCCCACCTCTATACCCACGCAAGCCAAGGACACTACGGGGTAATGTCGTCAACTAACACGGAGAACAAGGCTGGTTAGGAGCGACCATCTATAGTCTTGCTCTAGCTATCTATTGAATACATCGACCATAGTCATACCAAGCAGATCGACATATCCAATGAATACTTAAAACAAAACCATAGGTGGTTGGAGGATCTATCAGAACAGAATATAACAACTCACATGTAATATACATCACAGAACGGTAGATCATTATACACACATATACAGATACATAGCAAAGTATACAGACTGATACATGTCAAGTGGTATAGCAAACCACAATATACAGACGAATCCAAAAGAATACATATCAGAGTTACAATAAAAAGGACTACACAAAAGCTATAACAAAAAGGAGCTAGTGAAGTAGTCCATGCGGAAGCAAAATAGGGTAAGTCCAGAAGCACCTAACCTGAAACATCTCGGTCTGACCCGAGTATAAATACACGGGTCAGTCTAGCTAAACAAATTAGCTAGATAAACTGAACAACAATAACTTGCAAGGTCATAAAGTATAACAAATATCTCTAAAAGAGATACAACAATCATCTAACAAAAGATGAATCAAAACAAGACAAGCCTCATATCATCGGCAACACAATAAACAAAGGGTATGAATATCCCAAAACAAGCCAAAAAGGCAATAACAAATACCAATGAAGGTAACACAAGTTCCACAAGGTAATCGCTATATATCGTGCGGCTCAAAAAGACCAACACCGAAGGGCGATACCTAGGGAATATACATATAATGAAACATCAGAAAATTGCACGTGCTCAGTACTGTATAAACAAGGATCCATTAGCCCGAAGGCTACAAACCCGAAGGTGCAAACCCGAAGGCAACACACCCAAAGGCAACAAACCTGAAGGTGCAAACCCGAAGGCAACACACCCGAAGACAACAAACCTGAAGGTGCAAACCCGAAGGCAACACACCCGAAGGCAACAAACTTGAAGGTGCAAACCCGAATGCAACACACCCGAAGGCAAAAAACCTGAAGGTGCAAACCCGAAGGCAACACACTCGAAGGCAACAAACCGTAGTGGTGAAGGCCCGAAGGCCCAGTACTGGACACCACTAACTGGCGGAATGTGTCACAACTCTCGAAAAGGAACCCGAAAAGTGGTAACGTGAGTCCCATAACCATCCGTTCGCACTAAACGGTATACTATCCGTTAGTCAATTTCACACTCAAAGCAGTACAAAGTTTACCTCATCTCATCGGTAAACCAGACCAAAAGGCCAAAACGATCAATTGAATAGGGCGAGGATTAATCGGAAAGATAAACGCGCGGATTCATGGTCCGTGTTTTACTTAACCATTTAATCTCCTTTCCTTTCCACTCGAAGTGCAAAATTGTATGTGCGCGTTTTAAATAGAATTTATAAATTAGAGAACGAGCTTTTAATATGATTTTAAGAGATCATTTATAAAAACCCATGTAGGAAATCAAAAAGGAATCATCAAAGTCAAATATGCAATAAACAACTAATTGGAATCAACATGAATCGATAAAAGTTTGAATCACAAACAAATAGGCATACTAGGCCAAAACAAGTAGGTCAGTCGACTGGCCTTCTGCAGTCAGTCGACTGAACCATAACCCGAGAGTTTTCAGACTCTGCAGTCAGTCGATTGACTGCAGTGGGCCAGTCGACTGGCTGTAGCTGGAATGGTTTTCCAGCCTATCAAATGGAGGAGCAAACTCACCCCATTTGCAACCGGTCGAGCAATGGACTTAAGGGCCTTTTGCCAATCGATAACCCAACACCATTGACACTCCAATTCACCATCAAAAACATGTTCAACATCAAAGTTATGATTTTCAAAGATTTGACTCCAAAATACCAAGAATTGGAATATTCACCAATTCAATCCAAATCAAGAGCAAATGCACATGAATAAGTGTTAGGAATTCATACCTAACAATCAAAGATAGTTTGGACATAGATGTGAGATAAAAATCTCACCTTTTAACACAAAAACAAGGATAGAGAGGCTCAGACGCAAAGAAAAGACCAACCACTCTCCACTTCAACTCTACAAGCTTCAATCTAAGTTCAAAACAAGTATTTCCTAAGTTAGGTTTAGGAAACTTCAGAAATTGAAGGAGAAAAGAGTTGGAGAAGATGAAGAGGAGGCTTACCAATAGCTTCTCTTTGATTTTGGAGCAAGAATTCAAGTTTGCAAGAAGAAACTAGGGCTTGGAATTTCTAATTCCTCTTCCTTTCCCCCATTTTCAGTTTTAGCTTGAGTTTAGAAGTGAAAATGAGTGAATGGAAGGAGAGGGGACTGAGTTAGGTTATTTACTTAGCTAGTGGGCTGAACCCAAACCCAAAACCCAATTAGAAAAAGTAGAAAAATTCAACTTACTCCAAACATATCAAAGCTTATACTCAAAAATATCGCAAAAGCCATTTCAAACTCAACGGAAGTGGTTTCGAGTCCTAATTCGGCCGTTTGCAAAAAGTAACATTTCAGACCTAAATCCGATTAACGACGCTATATTTAAATAAAACATTTAAATATATAATTGTTAAATATGCGGGTTGTTACAAAGATGGTGCATTTGAAAGACGAGATAAGTGATCGGCATGACATTTTCGGATCATTTTTTGTCTTTGATTGTAAGGTCAAATTCTTGTAGTAAAAGGATCCAATGAATCGGATGGGATTTAGCATCCTTTTTAGCAAAGAGAAATCAAAGTGCAGAGTGATCCATGTACACAGTAATGTGTGAACCTATCAATAAGGTGTGACACCCCACCCCGAGACCCACCTTAGTAAAGAGAATTAACGAGTAATTCCGTCTACTAAAGCGGAGAATGGGGCTGATTAAGGGCGACCATCTATAACTTTGTCTTAAACATCTACTGAATACGTCGATAAATGCAATATAATTTTTCTTTTCTATCTCAATGGATCGACATACACAGTAAATGCTTAATCCAAAACTATAGGTGGTTGACGGATCTTTTAGAACAAAATACAATAACTAAATGTAAAGTACATCAACGGAATAGTAATCGACATCATATATATACATATACACTGATACATGTTTGGTACAATACAATATGAATACAATAAAGGTGGTACTCGACCACACCATATACATCAAATCAAATGTAAAAACATCAGAGTATGCGAAAGAAATAAACTACTCAAGCGAAAGAAGAAATGATATCCAACACCAACTTCAAGCTAAGACCAATAGATGATACCTGAAACAACTCGGTCTGACCTGAGTATAAATACACGTGTCATTCTAGCTACACAAATCAGTCAATATCGATAATATGAAGCAGAATTGATATAATGATACTTCTTATCGAATGAGGAGAAGGATTAGATAACTCATAGCTCAATACTTAAGTAACAAATGCTACCTAAGTGACTAAATACCTCGAAAGAGGTAGCTCAAACTCAATACTCAGATAAAACATAAGTGCCTCATATCATTAGCGATACCCATAATGAACTCAAATCAAGTCATATAAAACTCAAGAAAAACTCAAATGGTTCGAGGAACCATTACTCCAACAAGGAGAAAACTCATCTCAAACACAAATAGAAGTCATGAAAGCAACACAAGACAACTCCATAAGAATGTGAGATCTCAAACTCATAAGTAAGCCAAGGCGGCTAAATCTCACACATACATCTCAATCATAAAAACTCATGGAACTCGATACGAATTCAAACTCATAAAATCTCAAACTCAATAAAGAATTCGATGCATGCTCAAAACTCAGAAAATTTTAACATTAATGCGCCAAAAACGGCGAATTCAAAACTCAGAAAACCCGAATTGGCCATATCCTTGAATATAATGCCAAAGCAATGCTGCACGTGCTAAACTCAGATGACCGAAGCATAGACAAGGTCGCTAACACCTTCCAAAGCAGTTCGTCCTCATGACAAGGTTGCTGAAACCTTTCCAAAGCAGTTCGTCCTCATGACAAGGTCGCTGACACCTTTCCAAGCCATTTTGTCATCCCTAACAAGGTCGCTATCACCTCCAAAGCAGTTCTTCCTCATGACAAGGTCGCTGACACCTCTCAAAGCAGTTCTGCTAGGTAAACATCGTGAATGTGTCATAAACTCACGGATAAGAACCCAAAAAGTATTAACGTGTGTCACATACTACACGTTCGCACTTAGCGGTTTACTAGCCGCTAGTCAATGCCACACTAGGAACACCTTAAAACTCAGAAAATCATATCTTGCCTCGTCTCATTGGCAAGTGATAAAAAGACACCATACTCATCTCATCTCATCTATAAGAATTAAATAGCATCGTAACTTGTCTCATCTCCTCGATAAGTGAAAACATTGTGATGGCTCCTCATAACCCATAAACCTCAAAATATGAAATCATTTACTCAATACTTGCCTTATATCATTGGCAAGTAAATAAAATATCATGATGGTTCTCATCGAACATACTCCTACATAGGAGATCTCAAACCATAATACTTGCCAAAACTAACCGAAATAGTAAACGCACATGTCCCATACCACGTGTTTTACTAAATCGTTTAATTCTCTTTCTCATACGTTCGAATAGTGTAAAAGTGTATGTTTTATATATAAAAATAGTTTACTAGAGAAAACAAGCTTCTAAAACTTTTTCCCGAAAAGATTAATAAAACCAATATTTGAAATTCCTTTATTATAGGAAATAAATAGATTTTATATAGAAAATTGATTTTAAAATACTACATAATAATAAATTTAAATTTCCATTTGTTTCAAAATTCACTTCAAAAATGGTTTAGTAAAAACCATGCTCGAAAACAATGAAAAATAAGGAAGATAACTCAAAACCGATAACTTGAGTTCAATACAAATTCAATTCAAATTTAACCCAAAATCAATTCAAATTCTATTTAAATTTGAATTTCAAATTCTTCAAGTATAGCTAGCATATTGATAGGCATCATAGCTCTCAAAAAATCTCAAAACAACATCAAAATCGAATAAGAATTAGAGCAAAAATTAGCAAATATAATTCCCGGGTCAATAATTGTTATTGCTGTCGTTTTTCTCTCGGGACAGCAACAAACAAATACAGTTTAGACCAAGCAAACATCAAAATTTTAGAAAATACAAAATATAAAACTTTTAGTACAAAGTTTACGCTTTTCGGAATATCTAAGGTTATTGAATTTGAATAAGAAATGAAAACGTTATGGTAAAAATAGTTCAGGGGTTTGAATTGCATTACCCCTGTCATTTTGGTCTCGGGATAGCAGCAATCAAACACATTTTTGACGAAACTAATCTCAAAATTTAAGAAAACACAAAACATTAAGCTTGTATTACATGATTTATGATTTCCAAAACATCCAAAATTATTAAATTTGGTTAAGAACCGAGAGAGTTATGGCCAAAACAATTTCCTGGTCTGTGATTGTTGCTGCTGTCGATTTGCTCTTGGGACAGCAACAAACAAGCATAATTTTAATCAAGAAAACCTCAAAATTACAGAAAACTTAAAACAACAAACTTGTAGGGCTTTGTCTAAGATTTCCAAAACATATTAAATCATTAAATTTGGTTAAAAAATGAAAGATTTATGGCCAAAACAATTTTCAGGCCTGTGATTGTTGTTGTTGTCCTTGTTGCTGTCGATTTGCTCTCGGGATAGCAAAAAACAAGCACGATTTTGATCAAGCAAACTTTGAAATTACAAAAAACTTAAACCATGAAACTTGTAGGTCTTTTCCTAAGCTTTCCAGAACATATTAAATCATTAAATTTGGTTACGAAATGAAATATTTATGGCCAAAACAATTTTCAGGCCTGTGATTGTTGTTGCTGTCGATTTGCTCTCGGGACAGCAACAAACAAGCACGATTTTGATCAAGCAAACTTCAAAATTACAGAAAACTTAAAACATAAAATTTGTAGGTCTTTGTCTATGCTTTCCAGAACATATAAAATCATTAAATTTGGTTAAGAACCGTGAGAGATATGGCAATTCAAAGTGACAACTAGAATAAGATATAAACAGAGACATATGAATAGAGAAAACTACATATACAGTAAACGATTTAGCCAAATTTCTCACAGGAAATTCATTTTCAGCCAGCAACTTGTGAGTTTTAAACTGACCTTATGATTTTGCAGCAAATTCGGAAGCAAGTTAATGACTTTTGGGGGAGAAATGATCCTCAGTAACCTGTGGAAGCTAGAAAAGACACATGTAGGAGGAAACAAAATATTACAGACAATTCATAACTCAAGTTCTAAGATTTTTATGAAAAATCTCATGTATTGAATGGAGATTACCTTTTTATTCTTGATTTAGATTATTTCTCTTTGAAATTTGCGGCAAATTGAGTGGGCATTTGATTTAGTTTAAGAAAGCCATTATTTTCTCCTTTTGTTTTTACTGTAAGAATGTTTCAGGAAGAAGGAGATGCAAATTACGTACAGCTCTTTTCTCACCAGAAGGATCTAGAGAACGGGCTTTGGATCCCATCCAAACCCTCTAAGCCCAAATAAAACACTTAGAAAAGAAAAGAAAAAAATAAAGCTATGTACATATTTTTCTCATTATATCACAAAATACACAGATTTTCTCATTTTTAAGTCAAATAAAATGCATACATCTCATTGTATTGAATTAAAATAGTCATTGTAACAAAATAAATTTTATTTTGAAAATAAAAAGTTATTATTATTATTATTTATAAATAAAACCATATTTTTGACAATATTTTACAATATACACAATTTAGTGTAAAAACATCATTTTAAAAGCATAATTTGTTCAAAATTCATTCTCTTTGTCAAACAAATAGCAATAAATCATTCTAACACTTTTAAACCATCAAAATAATATTTTCAAACAATTTTCATCTTTTATTTTAATAAAAGATATGTTTTCTTCATAGTTCTCTTTTTATATTCAATAAAAGGCTAATATTGGCAATAATTACCAATATTATCACATTAGCTCAAATAAAATACAGTAATTGATTATTTTCACTCTAAATATTAAAAATAAAGTTTTAAAACTTTATTTCCATCATTTTGGATTTATTTCAACAATTAAAATTTGAAATACATCACTTGGTAAATATATTAACTCAAATTTACCTAAATTCCAATATTTCCATTTTATTTAAACAAAATACTTATCCACTCAGTATTTAATCCCTTATTAATTTCCAGATAAACAAAATAAAGTTTCAAACTTTATTTTTCTCATTTTATCCACGGAATTCACTATTTATTCCAAATAAACAATCTAAAATTTCCAATTATATTTTAATTTACAATATTAAATTATAACTTCCGTTATAATTTAATATATGCAGGTAATCCCCAACACAGGGTTGTTACATAAGGTCGAAAATTTTCAAGTGCAAAAAAGACAGCTAGAACTCCTTTTCGTTGTTGTGTAGTTGAGTTGAGTGTCGATCAAAGTTATGCTCGCGTAGTAAATGCATGAAAGATTTTGTTGATGCGTTGCCCTAAGACTACACCAACGGCGAAGTTCGAAGCATTGCACATTATTTCGAAAGGAAGTCCCAATTGGGTGCGTAAATGATTGGAGCAGAATTGAGTTCATTCTTAAGACGTTCAAAAGAAGAGATACAATCAGAGTTAAAACCGAAAGGAACGACTTTTTCGAGAAGAGTCGTCAAAAGACGAGCAATTTTGCTGAAGGCTTTCACAAAGCGTCAGTAAAAGCCCGCGTTGTTAGTCCATGAGATGAGGGTTTTGATGAAGACAACCTTAGAACAGATTATAAAATATAAATATTAACATTATAAGTTTAGTTATATATGTATATGCAGGATTTAACCACGCAGGTACTAAGAATGAAGACTGTACAGTATAGAGATTCAAGATATCAAGATAAAATATCAAGATAGAAGACTCATGAGTATCGAGACTATCAAGAGTTCAAGATTTCAAGGATAGGTATTTTTTATTATTAGGAATTTTTGTTAAAACTCGCAGAAAAGCACTGGCATCTTAAAATCTAATTTATTCGTGGAATGGAATCCACTTCGAGCCCGTTAAAGTGATGGAACCCTAAGTAGGATGGAACCTACGAAAATCTAGTGGGACATTGTTTTGTATCCACTAATTTTAATTCAAATGATTTTACAAAATTATCTTGTTTTCAAAATGATTTCAAAACTTTCCTTTTAAAAGATTCAAAACCCTCGATCCTGATTTTAAATAATTTTAGCCTCAAAAACATCTTTATTTTTAAAGACAAATTACTCCTGATTTTAAACTATCTTTTTTAATAATATATTTAACTTTTAAATATTTATACTTAGATTTAAATATAAAATTATGGTTAAATTCTATATATATTATTCTTTATATTTACTTATGAATTTCAACTATAGTCAAGTATATTTATAAAGTTTAAATTAGTTTTTATATAAGATAAAGGTTATTTTCAAAGAAATTCAAAACATCATAAAAAACTTTGGGATGTCAACATGCCTATGGGTACTATGTCGACATGGTGACAGTTTGATTCAAAAATTCAAATTTCAAAAGAAGTGTCTATTCGCCATAACTCTTCATGAATGGTCATGGCTGTTGTTCTTCTATAAATAGGGGTCAGTTTCAACGAATTTTTAATCACTTTTTTATGGTTTTCACTCCTCTTCTTCTTCCTCTTTTCTTAATAAATATTCTTATCATTACTCTACCGAAATCAACATTGAATCATACTCGATTACTTCTAGTTTGATTCTCTATCACTATCTCTACAAGATTCTTAATGCTATTCAGAGTTATAGACTTCTTTGTAATCTATTAAGTAAGAAAAGGTGTGATTGTAGCCTTGAAAATCAATCAAAAGGGAAAAGGTGTGATTGTAGCCTTGAAAATCAATCAAAAGGGAAAAGGTGTGATTGTAGCCTTCGTAAATCAATTGGGTAAACTTGTGGCCCGGAAATCAAGTATCTCTACCCAGAGGATCGAAATTCTGGAGGGTGTACCTCGTAACCTTGAAACCGAGGGTGTAATTATATGATTGCTTTTGAAAGGAAATTCGTACTTGTGTTGCGGGACTGGATGTAGGGTAACTCTGAACCAGTATAAAATCCGGTGTGTTCTTTCCTTTACTTCTTTTATTTTATTTCTGCATCCGTGATTGTTTCTATGATCATATCTGTGTCTGTATATTGCATACTTTTGTGTCTAAATTAACATAAATTAAAAAGATTTAGTAATTCTTTATTAACACTATTCACCCCCCCCCCTCTAATGGTAATCTTAGCCTTAAGATCCGTAATCCGCATTTCTCACAATTGGTATCAGAGCGAGGTTCTCAAAGTTTCATAATCTGATTTTTGAAAAGTTTTTAAAATGGCTATATTCGTTAATACTAATTTAGAAGTATTCAAATCATCATTGTTTCATAAGTCTATGTATAATCAATATTCAAATTCAAGTTATCTACCAAAATTGTTTGATGTGCAAGAATCATGCTTTATGGGTGTTGAGGAATCAAACCACAACGGATAAATTATGCAGATCAGAAAGAACAAATGGATACTTGATAGTGGATGTTCTAGACACATGACTGGCAATCCAGATATACTGAATGATATAATATACAAAGATGGAGGATTGGTTAACTTTGGAGACAATTTAAAAGGATATGTGATTGGTGTCGGCAAAGTCCGTAATTCTAAAACTCCTACTATTACTAATGTTTTGCTAGTTAAGAATCTAAAACATAATCTGCTAAGTATAAGTCAACTATGTGATAAAGGTTAAAAAAATTAAATTTGAAAAAGATAAATGTCACATTGAAGATAATAATTCAACCATTATATTTGAGGGAGTCAGGAAAAAGAATATATATATTCTTAGTATGAAAGTTTCAAATGATAACCTATGTCTGTTAGCAAATACAAGTAACCCTTGGATTTAGCACAAGAGATTTGGGCATTTGAATTTCAAACTCCTATCTAGACTGTCAAAACATGATCTAGTAAGAAGTCTCCCTAAAATGGATTTTAAAGTAGATAGTTTATGTGATGCTTGTCAATTAGGAAAACTTAGAAAAAATTCTTTTAAGTTAAAAGATATGATTTCAACTTCAAAACCTCTTGAATTACTTCATCTTGATTTATTTGGTCCATCTCAAATTCTGTTAATAAATCATAGTAAATATGTCTTTGTAATTGTAAATGATTATTCTAGATTTACATGGACAATATTTTTGAAACATAAAAGCGATACTTGTGAATGTTTTAAGACATTCTCAAAAAGAATTCAAAATCAGTTTTCTCTAAAAATTATAACTATTCGAAGTGATCACGGTGGTGAATTTGAAAATGAAAGGTTTGAGGAATTCTGCAATAAAAAGGGAATAACTCACAATTTTTCATTTCTGAGAACTCCACAACAAAACGGAGTAGTAGAACGTAAAAATAGGAAAATTCAAGAGTGTGCGTGAGCTATGCTTACAGATAGTAATTTACCCAAAAAAATTTGGCCAGAAGCAGTTGCTACCGCCTGTTATATTTTGAATAGAACTTTAATTAGACCTCTAACTGATAAGACATCTTATGAACTTCTTTATTCAAAGAAACCTAAGGTATCTTATTTCAGAATTTTTGGAAGTAAACGCTTTATTTTAAATACAAAAGATAATTTAGATAAATTTGATCCTAAATCTGACAAAGGTATCTTTATCGGATATTCTAATAGAAGTAAAGCGTACAGAGTGTTTAATTTAAAAACTAATACCATTGAAGAAACAATGCATGTTTCATTTGATGAAAATTTCAAAAAATTTGAAGATACAAATGATGAAGAGGATTTAATCACTCAAAATCAAGAACCTATTGAAACTAATAATGAAATTAATCATCCTAATAAAAGGACAAAACTTTTAAAAGATCATCCTATAGAAAATATACTGGGAGATATGCAATCTGTTGTTAAAACTAGAAATCAACTAAGTCAAATGAGTAATGTAGCTTTTATATCAACTATTGAACCCAAAAATCCAATAGAAGCATCAACTGATGATTCATGGATTTTGGCTATGCAAGAAGAATTAAATCACTTTGCTAGAAATGACGTTTGGGAACTTGTTCCTAGACCAGAAAATAAAACTATAATTGGAACTAAATAGGTTTATAGAAATAAAATGAATGAACAAGGAGAGGTAGTTAGAAATAAAGCTCGATTAGTCGCTCAAGGTTATTGTCAAGAAGAAGGAATATATTGTGATGAAACCTTTTCTCCCGTAGCAAGATTAGAAGCCATTAGGATTCTACTTGCTTTCGCAAATCATAATAATTTCAAATTATTTCAAATGGATGTTAAAACTGCCTTTTTAAATGGATTTGTAAAAGAAGAAGTATATGTCGAACAACCACCACTTTTTGAAAATGATAATTTACCAAATCATGTTTACAAACTTAAAAAAGCACTAATGGTCTAAAACAAGCTCCTAGAGCCTGGTATGATAGACTAAGATCTTATTTATTGCAATCTAATTTTGAAATTGGTAAAGTAGATAATACTCTTTTTATTAAAAGAAATAAAAAAGATATTCAACTAGTACAAGTTTACGTAGGTAATATCATTTTTGGTTCAACTAATTTTGAAATGAATAAAGAATTTTCTGAAATAATGAAAAAAGAATTTGAGATGAGTCATATGGGTGAATTAAATTTCTTTTTAGGATTACAAATAAAACAATTAGATAATGGTATCTTTATTAGTCAAGAAAAATATGCTAAAGACATAAGTGGTAAATTTGGTTTGACCACTGCGAGTGGAAAACCCACTCCCATGGCAACCAATGAGTACCTTAGTAAAGAAGATCTCTCAAAAGATGTAGATCAAAAATTATATAGAGGAATGATTTGCTCACTACTCTATATTACTGCCAGTAGACCAGATATCATGCATAGTGTTTGTCTCTGTGCCAGATATCAATCTCAACCTAAAGAGACTCACTTAAAAGCCGTAAAACGAATCATAAGATATGTTAAACACACGTCTAATTATGGTTTATTCAACCCTAAAAATGATTCTTTTGACTTAATATCTTACTGTGATGCTGACTATGCTGGTTGTAAATCAAACCGAAAAAGTACAAGTTGGACTTGTCATTTTTTGGGGCATTCTCTGATTTCTTGGCTTAGTAAAAAGCAAAACATAGTTTCTTTATCAACAAATGAAGCAGAATATATTTCTGCTGCTTTGACTTGTTCTCAAGTAATATATATGCAACAACCTAAAAAGATTTTGGTTTAAAATTTTCAAATTCACCAATTTATTGTGATAATACGAGTGTGATAAATTTATCCACAAATACTACTCAACATGCTCTAACTAAACATATTGATATCAGACATCATTTTCTCAGAGATAATATAAGCAAGGAAGTAGTTACTCTCGATTATATCAATTCTGAAAATCAAATTTCTGATATCTTAACAAAACGTTAAATGAATCGACATTTACTAAATTAAGAAGAGAATTAGGTATTTGTTCTATAACTGAAATATAAAATATAAATAACAAGTATAATTAACAATTGGTATCAAAATAAATCAAAGAGTTAAATTTTGTAAAGACCATGTCCACGTCCCCTAGGTATACATGTCGACATATAACGTTTTTGATTTTTTAAAAATTTTCCCACCAAAATTCAGAAATTTAGTTATATATTCTTCTCAATTTTGACTTTTCATTCATTCTCTCTGTTTTCTCTTCATTCTCTCTTCTAAAATAAATAAAATCATGGCTTCATCCTCAATATCAGACATAAAATCAACTTTCTCATTTCCCTCTCCTACTTCTGGTCCATTCCAATGCACTACTCTCGCTCGTGTGACTAAAATGGAGGAATCTATGAAGGTTGTTCTTCATATGTTGACTGAAATTCAAGTAACTCAACTTCGTATGGCAAAGGAACAGGAAAGGCAAGGCAAGATTCTTAGGAATTTGCAAAAAATCCTAATGGACAACCAGGCCAACCCTATCTTGATTGATGAAGACTCTTCACTCAATCAAGAACAAGAGGCCAGCGACGAAGAAGAAGAAGAACCCATGGAAGAAGCACACAAGGAGGATGATGACCAAGTCGTGTGTGTTGGAGAAGTGTGTTTCGACAAAAATGGGAATCTTGTCGAACAACGTGGAAATTTCTGTTTTCACTATCCAAACTGTTCGATTCATAGATCTCCTATGTTCAGAAACACGCATTAGTTTCTTCTTTTTCCTTCCGTTGTTGTTTTTGTTTTTATGTTTTCAAACGCAAATGTAAATATAACCATATACGTAATAAATAACTCGTGTCCTTATATGTGTTTTTATTATAAGTATTATTGTGAATTCTTAGTTAGGATAGTTAAGAGTTTAGGACTATGTTTTAGTATTAGACTTAAGTGTTGATTATTTATGATAACACTATCATTATAATCACATGTCATAGAATAATAGTTTTAGGGGGAGTTATATAGTTTGGAGTTATCTCGTTTAGTTAGACTTTTTGTTGACGACGAAGGGGGAGAAATATAAAACATGATAGTTAGGTATAGATTAAGGGGGAGTTGTTAGTTTTAGGGGGAGTTATTAGGATAGAAATAATATTTTATAAACAAAGGTTGTCATCATCAAAAAGGGGGAGATTGTTAGTCCGTGAGATGATGGTTTTGATGACAACAACCTTAGAATAGATTATAAAATATAAATACTAACATTATAAGTTTAGATATATATGTATATGCTGGATTTAACCGTGCAGGTACTAAGAACGAAGACTGTACAGTATAGGGATTCAAGATATCAAGATAAAATATCAAGATAGAAGACTCATGAGTATCGAGACTATCAAGAGTTCAATATTTCAAGGATAAGTATTTTTTATTATTAGGAATTTTTGTTAAAACTCGTAGAAAATCACTGGCATCTTAAAATCTAATTTATTCGTGGAATGGAATCCACTTTGAGCCCGTTAAAGGGACGGAACCCTAAGTAGAATGGAACCTACGAAAATCTAGTGGGACATTGTTTTGTATCCACTAATTTTAATTCAAATGATTTTACAAAATTATCTTGTTTTCAAAACTTTCCTTTTAAAAGATTCAAAACCCACGATTCTGATTTTAAATAATTTTAGCCTCAAAAACATCATTATTTTTAAAGTCAAATTACTCCGATTTTAAACTATCTTTTTTAATAATATATTTAACTTTTAAATATTTATACTTAGATTTGAATATAAAATTATGGTTAAATTCTATATATATTATTCTTTATATTTACTTATGAATTTCAACTATAGTCAAATATATTTATAAAGTTTAAATTAGTTTTTATATAAGATAAAGGTTATTTTCAAAGAAATTCAAAACATCATAAAAAGCTTTGGGATGTCAACATGCCTATGGGTACTATGTCGACATGGTGACAGTTTGATTCAAAAATTCAAATTTCAAAAGAAGTGTCTATTCACCATAACTCTTCATGAATGGTCATGGCTGTTGTTCTTCTATAAATAGGGATCAGTCTCAACGAATTTTTAATCGCTTTTTTCTAGTTTTCACTCCTCTTCTTCTTCCTCTTTTCTTAATACATATTCTTATCATTACTCTGCCGAAATCAGCATTGAATCATACTCGATTACTTCTAGTTTGATTCTCTATCACTATCTCTACAAGATTCTCAGTGCTATTCAGAGTTATAGACTTCTTTGTAATCTATTAAGCGAGAAAAGGTGTGATTGTAGCCTTGGAAATCAGTCAAAAGGGAAAAGGTGTGATTGTAGCCTTGGTAAATCAATTGGGTAAACTTGTGGCCCGGAAATCAAGTATCTCTACCCAAAGGATCGAAATTCTGAAGGGTGTACCTCGTAGCCTTGAAACCGAGGGTGTAATTGTACGATTGCTTTTGAAAGGAAATCCGTACTTGTGTTGCGGGACTGGATGTAGGGTAACTCCAAACCAGTATAAAATTCGGATTCTTTCCTTTGCTGCTTTTATTTTATTTCTGCATCTATGATTGTTTCTGTGATCATATCTGCGTCTGTATATTGCATACTTTTGTGTCTAAATTAACATAAATTAAAAAGATTTAGTAATTCTTTATTAACACTATTCACCCTCCCCCCTATAGTGTTAATCTTAGCCTTAAGATCCGTAATCCGCATTTCTCACAAGCGTGTCCTAGAAATGATCGAATTCCTTAACAGATTTTGGAATGGGTAGATTTGCAATTACGTCGATTTTCGCTTTATGTAACGACCCGGAATTTTCGATCCTAAAATTTCTAAATAGTTAGGAAAAGAAGAAAGAGAAAGAAGAAGAAAACATAAACAAGTCACAGGAACCTCACATTCGCAATGGATCAAAATATAATACTACATAAATAACAGTTTTTACAAAGAAGAACTGTATCAGTACACTTATATTTTTATACATCAGAGTTACAACCATTACACAACACTGGACAGTATAAAACAACATGACTTAGATATACGACAATATATCACAGCGGAAACACTCATACGTTCCTGCCATCCAACATATCATATCACAAAGCAATTCATATCAGAGATATCAACTAATTCAAAGCACTCATCATCATTCAATCATTAATAAGCAAGACTGATCACTTCCATTAATTATATTAATTAATGATCCTCTAATTACTTCCATTAATTAATTATTCTTAAATTTCATTTAGTAATTAACCTTTAACTTAATTACATTCATTAATCAACCTTGATTAATCACATCAGATATTAACTTTCCTAAATTACTCTATCAATTAAACCAACTCCTTGATTAATTATATTAATTAATCCCTTAATTACACCGAGTAATTATCGCTTAATTCCTTCCACCAAGTAATTATCTTTTAATTACTTCCTATCAAGTAATTTCCTTTTAATTAATTACATCCAGTAATTATCCACCCATTACTTCACTAAGGAATTACACCTCATTAATTACCTTAGGTAATTATACTTAATCTTTAATTAATTATATTTATTAATCACCCTTGATTAATCTTATTCTGTAATTAATTACTCTTAATTAATTACATCACTTAATTAACTTCCCATAACTTTTGTTAGTCAATTCTTAAATTAATTACACTAAGTAATTAATTATTAATTACTTCTACTAAGTAATTATTCTTCATATTAATTACACCGGGTAATTAACCCAAAACTACTTCAATCTTCAATTAATTACACCCTGTAATTACCATTACTAATTACTTCACTAAGTATTTACACTTTATAAACCACATTAAGTAATTATACTCTCAAACTCATTCTAGAGTACTACGGACTCTATTTGAGTAATTTCCACCAGAGCCAAGGTTCTCGCTTAACCTTCTGGCTCTGATACCTAATGTAACGGTTCGTTTTTTGAAGCCCGAAAAATCGAACCATTAGGGTTTAAAAAAGAAGAAGGTAGAAGAAGAGGTAGAAACAATATCAGAATCTTACACAAATGTAACGACCCGATTTTTCGACGCCCGAAAAATCGAACCATTAGGGTTTAAAGAAGAAGAAGGTAGAAGAAGAAGGTAGAAGAAGAAATAGAAACAATATCAGAATCTTACCATCGCAGCGGAATAAAATACAATAGATATTAACAGATCTTTACACAAAAGAAAAATATATCTGTTTTATACATATATCATCAGAATACAGCATCAGAGTTCAATACAATCGACAACACACTCAGGACGGTTATAATATCACATCCTTCCAAATCTGAATACACAGCGAAATTTAACAAATACATCGGATACGTCTCGCCATCCAGCTCGTCTCCTGAGCTCCACAGTAGTCCATTCAGAATCTGTACTCTATAAAACTCGGTTTGACCCGAGTATTATAGTTAAATAAAACCCGAGTCAATCTGGAAAACTAGCGTGAGAAATCACACTCAAATTGATTATTAAAGTTTTCAAAATCCTTTGTAAAGCAAGAGCATCTCGTAAGACCACGCCACAAATAAACATGTCGGGTTTTTACCTTACGATAGCTAAAACATTTCTTATCAAAATTCTCTGATATTATAATAGGTTCTATATACAAATACTTATTCAAATAGTTGAAATTGTTACATTCATTAAATTCCAACATACTAGCCACAAAGTGGGTTCTACAAACAAAAATCGTAAAGGCACGTAGGGAGAATGGATTTCCAACTAACGACTAGGCACTAGGGTACCACCTGTCACAGTACGTGGCCTAGATCACCGCATCAAGGATTACTCATAATCCCCTGCAACACAAGACCGGGACTATCCCTTACTGGATAATCCCGAGTAAGATCACCCCACAGTTGGATCGGCAACCGCCCTACACAGCCGAAATAAAAGGGACATCTAGACAGGGATGATCTTACCCTAATGGGTGCTACCCACTTAGCCTTGCTGCATAACCCCTAATTTTTAGTGATTCCAAGTTGATGAGGCTAGAGGCTGAGCGTTACCTTTTCAGAACACATCTCTTATAATGCTCATCGTCCTCCTGACGATGTACTGAAAGCATTCATCCATACAAGTCCGTCCCGGGTTCGAACGGAACCGAAGGCACTACTCTTACTACATCCATTTTGGAATCACTTTATTCAAAAATATATGCTTTAGAAATAATTACACTAAAGCTACTTTATAAAATATAAAACTAATTTTATAAAAATAAAGGTTAAGCCAAACTAAATTTTAAAATAAGAATTTCGAAATTCTATACAAGTTTTAAATAAAACTTTACCCAAATTATTTTTCTATTTTTAAAATAAGATTACTTTATAAAATATTAATAATTATCTTTTAAAAAGATAATACCAACTAACCTTTAAATAATTACTACTAAAATAAATTTGAAACGTATTTACTTTAAATTTAAAAAAAATTGATAATAATAAATTTTCTAAAACATTTCCTTAAAACAAATTTTTAAAGCCATTAGCTTATACATAAAAATCTCCTTTAAAATACAATTGGCTTTCCAGGGAAATACATTTTCCATTACCATACACTATAAAAATAAACCACTATTTATTTTTAGAACAATTTACCCATTTCTTTATAAATTCCCACCGTGAATTTATATTTTCAAATATCCACTGATATCTTGTTTCGCTTAATAAACCTAGTTTATAAATCCATAGTCGCATCTTTCTTCCAAAACACAGTTTCAAACTCTAAATCAATTTCCAAAGTTGATTTCCAAAATTGACTTCATTTTAAAAATAAATTCCTTACTAACACAATTTATTTCAAAAAAAAACATTAACTTCAGATTTTATTTCTTAATTGTTATTTAAAAATCTTATTTATCTGAAATTACCAATTTCATACTTTCCAAATCTCTTCTTTTATCATTCTAAACAAATTTTAAACCTTGAATTTAAAATAAATTCTTTATTCCCTTAAATAATATCACTTAAGTTTAAAATTCATTTATTCCCATTTATCCATATATCTTCTTCTCCATACCGGAACTATTTATTTGAACTTAAAATCAACTTTTATTTTTTTCCCAATTCATTCTTTAATTATTCCAATTCTCCAAAATTATTTTTCTTAAAAATTCTCTCCTTTTATTTCCTCTTATAAGTCAAATCTTTATATTTTGATAACTCAATACCAAAATTATTCAATCCATTCATAGCATCCAATATTCCAATTCCAAATATAATCAATAACCTATCACGGATTATCAACTAAAACATAGACTATAAAAATAAATTACACTGCTTTGAGAAATCCAGTTGGATCCCTTCAACCTATTTTCCTGCATCCACGGATGTTAGCACAATATAAAATAGCAATTCCACTTCGAGGTGGAATATCGCGGTACATGGGATTAAATAATATCACCCGCTATTATGCGGCGCATAGGGTCCCATCCGCTATATAATGCAGGAAATCAATCACTCCAAATACATATATAATACCAATTCCACTTCAAGGTGGAATATCGCGGTATATGGGTTTAATATAATATCATCCGCTATTATGCGGCACATACGGTCTAATCCAATTTAACTAATAATAATTTATCATTCAAGCACACAATCAACAAATATAAATTTAACTATTAAATTTAAATAAAACCTAGATGAGTGAGATTAATTCACCTTTGTTTTTCACTTGCAATTCGATCTATCCCGATTGGTCCCCTCAGACCTTGTATAACAATTTACTATTTATTAACATTTGAATAAATCAAACAGTTAATCGCTATTTATTTACTTAATTTTTAAACTAATAGTTTACTTTCAAACTAACATTTTCCAATTGAAACAACCCATGTATATATATACACACACTCATTAAATAATTTATAAATCTAAAAATCTAATTTATACAACTTTAAATCTTTAAACTGTTGTACATATATATTTCTCTCCAAATCAAAACCATAAATATATCTTTATAAAAATAGATTATAGAGTTCAAAAATGAATTTTTGATACTTTGAAATTTCTATTTATTTTCCAAAATCTAGCCACACACACACACACAAATATATATATATATATATATATATATATTTAAACTAAAACAGAAAGGAAGAGTTTTTTCTATTAACCCTTGCTTTTTTATTACATTTTCTTTTTCCATTGAAATTATAAATTAATTAACCATCTAATAAAATTATAAATTAAAAAGATGAAGAAGATATACCTACGGCCTGCCACCAATGTCGCCTCGAATGCACAGCCCAGCCGAAGACAATGGAATGTAATTGAATCCAGTAAATAAAGGTAAAAATTTATTTTATTGGAAGTAAATTTATGGAAGAACAAATTTATTTAAATTTGTAGGTAAATGAACTAGAATTAAAGCTGAATAATGGAATCAAATTAGATTGTGTTGAGAAAAGTGAATTGTAAAGGAGCTAAAAGATGTAAAAGTTTAGAAATAAACTTTTTATTGAAATTTGTGGAATTAGACTCAACTTGAAAGGGTCAAATAAAGGTAAGTGTGACTAGAGAATAAAGTTAGAAAGATAAGACAATGAAAGAAGGTTGGTAAATGGAATGGAAATAAATTGTGGATAGACAAATGAATTTGCATTTGTAAGAAAATAGAATTGAAAACTGAATATTGGGAATTAATTTAAACTATGTGTAATGGAAGTTAGTCAAGTTTTGACTAAATAAAATAAAGGACTGAAGTAAAGTTAGTGAGTAAATGTATTGATTCAAGATAGTAAGCAGATGAATTGGAATTGTATATTGGATAATATTTAATTTCAGATGTGTAAAATAAAATGAAGTTATGAAATTGATTCGAAGTGAACTAAAATTATAAAGCTTGGGAATAATAAATAGTTTGAGATTTAAAACAAATTAGTAAGTGGAACTAATTTAAATAATGATATGAACCAATTGTGAATGGAAGACAGTTGATAAAATTCAATATTCAGAGTTTCAAAATGAATTGAATTCAAGTGGAATTGGAAATGAAAATCTGGAATTAAAATTTGGAAATAGTATTGAGATTTGAGATAAATTAGTAAATTGAACCAAATTGAATCTATTTGGAATTAGGATCAAAGTTGATTAAATATAGATAACAAGTGATAAAGTGAAGTTGTGATCTGTAGTAGACTAAAAATAATTTAAAGTTGGAAATAAATCCATTGGGATTTAAGTAAATTAGTAATGAGACTAATTAAATAATTAATTAATTGAATATGAATTGAGATAAAAGTAAATAGAATTGAATATTTAAAATGAAAGTTAAATTGAATTCATAAGGAAATTGGAGATTCAATTTGAATAGAAGTAGATATAAACTAAAGTGTTGAGATAAAAATAAATATTTAAAGTGTATAAAATATTTATATTGAACTTAAGAAACGAATGGTGAAATTCTTAAGTAAGTTTGGTATTGGAAATATACTAAGTAATTTTTGAATAGAGATTAAATAAAGTTATGAAATGGAATAATTGTGGTTAAATGAATAGAAATCAAAATAATGTGAATAAAGAGAATTGATTTAGTTAATAATCAATGGATATAGATACGTAAGATGTACGTATATTATGTTATTCGCATAGCAATTTGATCCAGATTCGAGCATAGAATTTCGAGGTAGTTATACCGATCCGAGCTGGGATTTTTCACTAGATTTTCGACGTCGAACTCTGGATATGGATTTTTGATTGATTCTGGAAATTCCCTATCATAGTTTGTGGCTATGCAAGGAGAATAACGATTTCTGATCAAGAAACCAGATCTGAGTCTGCACTAGGAAGTCGGGTGGACGATACTAGTTCCGAAGTGAAATTGTGTGATCAAGCGAGCGATCGAATTTGGTATTGCATACGAATGATATATGCGCATCGTACGGGTTTAAATGAATATTGAAACTTTGGTAAAGAAATGTATGAAATGATTTTGAATCACGTAATTAGACATTATTGCTGAATAGATACATAGGTGCGTTAAAGCAAAAGGGAATTGGGATTTTTGATTTTTGAAGATAAATTGAATTGCTCAACAAAAGGTACGCATTTAAATATCTGTATGAAATTTGTTGATTTTCTGGTCTTTCCACTTGGCATTTGCGTTTTCTTTTGAAATCCAGGGGCCCGTAGAGGCATTTTGTAGTTGTACCGAGCTAGCCGCGCAAAGGAGATGCTGGCGAAAATTTTCAAAAATTCAGGGAGTTAGAAAAATTTTGAGAAAATTTTGATAATTTAAATTGGGTTTTAAATTTAAATTTAAATGGTTGGGTAAGAAATATTGGTTGGAACTAATGGAAGAAGTTTAGAAAGTTAGTGAGGTTAATGATGTCTTTATTAAAAAGATGGTTTTGGGTATTGATAAAACTGTTTGATTTTGAGTGGTTGTTGAAAACCAGTTGTTTGGGAAGATAAAGAACAGGATTGTGGACCATTCTTCTTAACTAGTAATTTCGAGGACGAAATTCTTTTAAGGGAGGAAGAATGTGAGGATCCGGGATTTCTGGAAGTTTGAAATTGAATATTTAATTTATTTTAAATATTTAAAAGTTAGTTTCTAACTTGAATTTCAAATATCGCTATTTATTGGGTAGTTTAAATATTGAATTTAATAATTGGAAATGGAGAAAATTGTTGAATCTGGAATTACATGCATGTTAAAAATAACTTAAAGGCTTAGAAAATTTATATTGATCATGCTGAAGATAATAGAACCTTTAGAATTGAATTCAAAGTGATTTGTTCAGTTATAAAAAAGATATAGTTTGAATTGACATTTAAAAATAGCGTTCTGTGGCATAGTTTCGGAATTCGACGAAACCAGTTCCATTGGATCTGTATAGTGTTGTTTTATTGTCGGATTTCAATTTTCGTGATGTTTGGAGTGATCGTTTGGGCGAACGGTAGATAAACGCCCTGAGATTTATATCGAAATCTAATATATATATAACTGGGTCCAAAAAAGCTATCTTCTCCATACGATCGAATTTGGACTCGAAACCTTTTCCAGTGCGTTCGAGATAGGGGTATAACCCTATGAATGTCTAGCGGCACGCATCGATAGGGGGTCGAGACTTGGAGCCGCGGTACCGAGACGATTTAAATTTAAATATAATATTTTTTTTACAAGGCAAATTATATTAACATTCCTCTCTTCTAACATTTGTACTTCTTTTAAAACACTTGTCTTGAAATTTTTAACACGTGTTTGATGATCTTACACGCGTTAGGAATCAAATATATCGACAATCTTGTTTTTCTTTTTCTTTTTTGAAAAAAAATTGTACAAAACAAAACTTGGCCGAGGAAAAAAAATTAAATGGTATCTTCATTTAAAACAGAATTCATAATTCAATTTACTTTCGCTACTCCTAGATCTAATCGAGCAGTAGTCGATTCTTCCTAAATCAATGGCCAAGCTCGATGATAGGCCGATCGCGAAAGAGGGCAGTTTCGAGGGCTTGGCGCAAGCATTTGTGGTCGCGAGTTCGATGGGAAGCGACAGTGATGTCGAGCGGCACACGAAGCTAGAGTTCGCACATTGGAAGCTCGTGCACGCTGATCGAGGTCATGTGGAATAGGGCGACGGCTGCTTTGGCGTAAGCTATGGTTTAGGAGATTTTGAGTGGGAGCGTCGATTCAAAGGGCAGTGGGTTGTTCGAGCTCGCGATGGGGTTGCGAACGAGGTGAGGAGCTCTGGCATGTCTTCGGTTGGGCCGTGCGTTCAAGGCGACATTGGTGGCAGGCCGTAGGTATATCTTTTTTTTTTGGCAAGGCCAGTCGGTTTTATAGTGGACCGTCCACTTTTTATTACGAAAGTAATAAAAATTGAAGTACAGGAGCAAGGTATATGCACCTTAACTACTAAAAAAAGGAAAATACAGCACAGGTACGTGACAGCAATGTCACAGTAACTATAAATAACATAAAAAAACTAGCACTCCTCCGAGGAGGTAGAGTCACCATCAACCCCAGTCACCATAACAGAGCACAAAGGGACAAATCCTGAACGACCAGCAAAAGGGCGGAACCGGATAGCAAGACAAGGGTCATAATCCACATCATCAGAAGAGTAGATAAAAGATCTATCACAGGAAGGATCAGCAAGCATGTCAGCGTTAGCACTCGCGTCCAGACCGTCCATATCAAGAACTAGAGAATCACCAGACAGCTTGTATCGAAGGCATCTAAGGTCCAGTTGATTATCAGAGACGAAATGGAAGAAGGATTCATTACCCGGGTTATACCTCATATCATAAATGGGATCAATCCAACACCCTTCGGCCTCATCCCAAGCAACAGGAGGCAGCAGCGAGGCAAGATCTGGAGCAACAATAGGGATGACAGGCGCAACACTAGGAACCTCAGAAGGAGGTGAAACAGGTGAAACAAAAGGCAAAGACGGAATAATAAGATCTGGCAACGTAGCCACCGGAGTTGGAGAGGCAGGGTTAGTAACCTTGGGGACCCAGATACAACGACGTAGACGCGGCAAAGGGATCTTCGGAGAAGCCACGGAGGCTACAGCATGATCGCAATCAATAGTCAGATGGCCAAATGAGTGACAGGAGTTACAAATATCCGGAACCCAGCCATAGCGAACTCTGACTTCCACAACATGGCCAACAGTAAGCTGAACAGGAATAGAAGAAGGGAGAGGCTTCGAGGGGGATATCTCAATGAGAGCCTTCGCATACATCATCTTATCACGCGCCACTGTATTAGAGTCAAAACATTTCAGCTTACCAACATTACATGCTAACCAATTCAAACCAATAAGAGGCTGTAGTGCAGAGGGAATCTGAGAGAAATAAACCCAAACTGGGATAGAGAATACTTGTTCTCGAGCACACGCCACGGTAGGAGACCCAGGGGTAACAATAAAGGGCCTTCCATCAACAAAAGAAGGCTCCGCGTCCAAAACAAGCCGACGTTCCTCAGGAGAGGAAAACTTTAAGTAATACATCGAATCGATCAGTTTCACTTGCAAATTACCACGAAGCTTCCAAGCCCTCCGAAGGACCGAAATCGCATTAGCAAGTCGGTGATTTGGCTCCAGAAAAAAACCAACCAAAAAGTTAGACCAAAATTCCTCACCGGCTTGCATAACACAAGGGGGAGGAATCATCACTCCATTTTCCTCTACCAATTCGAACTCAATCGGGATGTAGGCACCCGCATTACGGGGTAAGGTCGTGAATAGAGAAGACCGCAATTTGGAGGCAGTCTTCGCAGCATCAGTTTCACGGTTCTCATCATCTCTTGGGGCAATGCTGGCAGAAGATATAGTATCATCAGTGCATAAAACAGCGTCAATAGGAACAGATTTCACTGGGGAATTAATACAAACGCCTGTTGCGCACTGTCCACAATAAGGGAAGCCAGCTGTTTCACTCCCCTGGACACGCGCAGTCACACCAACTAACACAGTAGCATCATTCTCATCAATCAAAGAAACATTTCCCATATCACAGCTCAGAGAAGCTGACTTGCATACAACGTGTTCACACGCAACAGAACGGGGCAGAGATTGAGGTAAAAACTCACCAGCATCGGGACGAACGACTGTTGAATGCAGTGGAGGAAACTCTGCAGACGAAAGAAGGGAAGGGGGACACACAGTCATCGGCTTCAAGAGCTTGAAAACTCGTCCAGACCTTGTTGATGAGGGAGAGAGGGGGATGGAACTGAGAAGGGGCTGAGAGGGTTCGGGCATAGGAGATGAAGCGGGGAGAAGGATTTAGAGTTGCGGCAGAAAAGTTGCGATGGTAGAGAAAGGTCTGGACGCCAATTCTAGGTCACGAAACCTGGTCGCCATTAAACTAGGTCACGATAGAGATTTCTTAGTTTTGCCGTAGGTATATCTTCTTCTCCTTTTTAGTTTATAATTTTAGTAGATGGTTAATTAATTTATAATTCGCGTGGAAAAAGAAAATATAATAAATAAACAAGGTTTATTACAAAAAACTCTTTCTTTCTGTTTTAGTTTAAAAAATATATATGTGTGCGTGTGGCTAGATTTTGGAAAATAAATAGAAATTTCAAAGTATCAAAAATTCATTTTAGAACTCTATAATCTATTTTTATAAAGGTATATTTGTTGTTTTGATTTGGAGAGAAATGTATATGTATAACAGACATTTTTAAAGGTTTAAAGTTGTATAAATTAGATTTTTAGATTTATAAATTATTTAATGAGTATATATATATATACATGGGTTGTTTCAATAGGAAAATGTTAGTTTAAAAGCAAACTATTAGTTTAAAAATTAAGTAAATAAATAGTGATTAACTGTTTGATTTATTCAAATGTTAATAAATCGTAAATTGTTATACAAGGTCCAAATCATGAGGGAACTAATCGGGATAGATTGGATTGCAAATGAAAAACAAATGTGAGTTAATCTCACTCATCTGGGTTTTAATTTAAATTTAATAGTTAAATTTAAATTTGTTGATTGTGTGCTTGGATGATAAAATTATTATCAGTTAAATTGGATTAGACCCTATGCGCCGCATAATAGAGGATGATATTATATTAAACCCATATACAGCGATATTCCACCTTGAAGTGGAATTGGTATTAAATATGTATTTGGAGTGATTGATTTCCCGCATTATATAGCGGATGAGACCCTATACGCCGCATAATAGCGGGTGATATTATTTAATCCCATATACCACGATATTCCACCTCGAAGTGGGATTGGTATTTTATATTGTGCTAACATCTGTGGATGCGGGGAAACAGGTTGGAATTATCCAACTGGATTCCTCAAAGTAGTGTAATTTATTTTTATAGTCTATGTTTTATTTGACAATCTGTGATAGGCTATTGATTATATTTGGAATTAGAATATTGGATGATATGAATGGATTGAATAATTTTGGTATTGAGGTTATCAAAATATAAAGATTTGATTTTTGAGAGGAAGTAAAAGGAGAGAATTTTTAAGAAAAATAATTTTAGAGAATTGGGATAATTAAAGAATGAATTGGGAAAAAAATAAAAGTTGATTTTAAATTCAAATAAATAATTTTGGTATGGAAAAGGAGATATATAGATAAATGGGAATAAATGAATTTTAAACTTAAGTGATATTATTTAAAGTAATAAGAATTTATTTTAAATTCAAGGTTTAAAATTTGTTTAGAAAGATAAAAGAAGAGATTTGGAAAGTATGTAATTGGTAATTTTAGATAAATAATATTTTTAAATAATAATTAAGAAATAAAATCAGAAGTTAATGGTTTTTTTGAAATAAATTGTGTAAGTAAGGGATTTATTTTTAAAATGAAGTAATTTTGGAAATCAATTTTGGAAATTGATTTAGTGTTTGAAACGGTGTTTTGGAAGAAAGATGAGGCTATGGATTTATAAACTGGGTTTATTAAGTGAAACAAGATATCAGTGGATATTTGAAAATATAAATTCACGGTGGGAATTTATAAAGAAATGGGTAAATTGTTTTAAAAATAAACAGTGGTTTATTTTTAAAGGGTATGGGAATGGAAAAGGTATTTCCCTGGAAAGCCAAGTGTATTTTAAAGGAGACTTTTATGTATAAGCTAAAGGCTTTAAAAATTTATTTGAAGGAAATGTTTTAGAAAATTTATTATTATTAAAAAAAAAAAAATTTAAAGTAAATATTTTTCAAATTTATTTTAGTAGTAACTATTTAAAGGTTGATTGGTATTATATTTTTAAATGATAGTTATTAATATTTTATAAAGTAATCTTATTTTAAAAAAAATAGTTTGGGTAAAGTTTTATTTAAAACTTGTATAGAATTTTGAAATTCTTATTTTAAAATTTAGTTCGGCTTGACCTTTATTTTTTATAAAATTAGTTTTATATTTTATAAAGTAGCTCTATTGTAATTATTTTTAAAGCATATATTTTTGAATAAAGTGTTTTTAAGTAGTTTAGTTTAATGTTTTAAAGCATATTTTATAATATAATAAAGTGTTTTAAACTATATTAAGATCTAAAGTATTTTGTACTTGGTGATTTCAGTGGGAATCGAAAATATTTGGGAAATTTATCCCGTGAGAGAAAGATGGTTTGAAACTATTTTCAAAGGGTTGAAAAGTGAAAAAATATCTTGCGAAGATATTTTGAGGATTATAAATAATTTGGGAGAAATTATTATGGCTTGATGATTGTTTGTGAATGTTGTTTGATAGTTAAATAACTGACTATCAGTATTGGCCAAAAATGTTGATTGTTTCGAAGAGACCGGGATCGGGATTAATTTTTCGAAAACCACTTCGATCCAGTTTGAAAGTTATCGTGAAGAAGACAAGAGCTGGGAGTCGAAGATGGAGCAGTGAAGTGCAAGGGCTAGTCGCTACTAATCCAGAGGGTGATTCCAAAATGGATGTAGTAGGAGCAGTGCTTTCGGTTCCGTTCGAACCCGAGACGGAATTGTATGGATGAATGCTTTCAGTACATCGTCAGGAGGACGATGAGCATTCTAAGAGATGTGTTCTAAAAAGGTAACGCTTAGCCTCGAGCCTCATCAACCGGGAATGATCGAAAATCAGGGGTTATGCAGCAAGGCTAAGTCGGTAGCACACATTAGGGTAAGGTCATCCCTGCCTAGATGTCCCTTTTATTTCGACTGTGTGGTGCAGTTGCTGATCCCAACCGTGGGGTGATCTTACTCGAGATTATCCAGTAAGGGGTAGTCCCGGTCTTGTGTTGCAGGGGATTGGGAGTAATCCTATGTACGGTGATCTAGGCCACGTATTGTAACAGGTGGTACCCCAGTTCCTAGTCATTAGTTGGAAATCCATTCTCCCTACGTGCCTTTACGATTTTTGTTTGTAGAACCCACTTTGTGGCTAGTATGATGGAATTTAATGAATGTAACAATTTAGGCTATTTGAATAAGTATTTTATATAGACCCTATTATAATATCAGAGGATTTTGATAAGAAATGTTTTAGCCATCGTAAGGTAAAAACCCAATATGTTTATTTGTCGCGTGGTCTTACGAGATGCTTTTGTTTTTCAAAGGATTTTGAGAACTTTAGTAATCAATTTGAGTGTGATTGCTCACACTGGTTTTCCAGACTGGCTCGGGTATTATATAACTATAATGCTCGGGTCAGACCGAGTATTATAGAGTACAGATTCCGGATGGACTGCTGTGGAGCTCATGAGACGAGCTGGATGGCGAGACATATCCGACGTATTTGTTAAATTCCGTTGTGTATTCAGATTTGGAAGGATGGGATATTATAACCATCCTGAATGTATTGTTGATTGTATTGAACTCTGATGTTGTATTCTGATGATATATGTATAAAACAGATATAGTTTTCTTTTATGTAAAGATCTGTTATTATCTATTATATTTTATTCCGCTGCGATGGTAAGATTCTGAAATTGTTTCTATTTCTTCTTCTGCCTTCTTCTTCTTTAAACCATAACAGTTCGATTTTTCAGGCGTCGAAAAATTGGGCCGTTACACTTTATCTACCTCAATGCCTTTATTTGAGATGACATGTCTAAGGACTATGCCTTGTTTGACCATAAAGTGGCATTTTTTCTAATTCAAAGTCAAATATTTTTCTTTACATCGATTTAGGACCAACTTGAGATGATGTAAACATTGGAAAAAAGAATCGCCAAAGATTGAGAAATCGTCCATCAAAACTTCTAGAAACCGTAAAATCATATCGGAAAAGATTCCAACCATGCATCGTTGGAAAGTTGCTGGAGCGTTGCAAAGTCCGAATGGCATACGTCGATAAGCGAGGGTACCGAATGGACACGGGAACATCATTTTCTCTTGATCTTCGGGAGCAATTGGAATTTGGTTATAGCTTGAATAACCATCAAGGAAGCTGTAAAATTCGTTGTCGGCTAAACATTTGAGCATTTGGTCGATGAAAGGAAGGGGGAAGTGATCCTTACGTGTTGTGGCATTTAGTTTTCGATAGTCAATGCAAACTTGCGAACGCATTTGAGTATGAGTTGGAATAAGTTCGTTTGAATCGTTCTTGACAACGGTTAGCCCAAACTTTTTCGGAACAACGTGAATTGGGCTAACCCATGAACTATCAGAGATTGGATAAATGATTCCGTTGTCGAGAAGTTTAAGAATTTCGTCATGCACCGCATCTTTCATTTTTGGATCAAGCCTTCGCTGCGCGTCACGAACAGGCTTTGCATCATCAATTAAATGGATGCGATGATGATCAAGAGTGGGGCTAGTCCCCCTTATATCGGAAATCGACCATCCAATTGCCTCTCTGTTTTTCGGAAAAAAAAAGAGTAACGAGGTTTCTTGATCAAGAGAGAGAGTTGCGAAAATTATGACGGTTAATGTTTCGTCTTCACCTAAGTATGCGTATTTAAGGTGATCGGGAAGTGATTTGAGGTCCAACTTCGGGAGTTTATCGATCAAAGATTTGGGTTGCGATTCGGACTCAACTTGAAGCGATTCAAAGGGAAGAGTGTACTCAATTTCCTTGGGAATTTCATGAAACAATTTTCCATACTTAGCCTTGCGTTCATCATTAAGATCAAGTGTTTCGTTTTCAAAGTTTTCATGACTGTCACTAACTTCCAACGTTTGGTCATAAGGTTCATTTGATTGGCTTTCAAGATTGAAAATGTTAAGATCCAAAGTCATGTTTACAAAAGAGATTTTCATCGATCCGTTAGACAATTGATTAAGCTATTTGAAGTGGCTAAGAATGGTCGACCTAAATTCAATGGAATTTGACTCACGGGATTTGTCACGGGATGTGTTTCGAGAACGATAAAGCCAACGGGGAATATGAATTGCCTTACTCGAATGAGAACGTCCTCGATTTCTCCCATGGGCTTCTTAATCGAGCGATCGGCAAATTGAAGCATAACTTTTGTGGGTTTGAGCTCACCTAAGCCTAATTGTTCGTAAACGAAGTATGGAATCAAGTTGACATGATCTTCTTATCTCCAATTGTACATGAAATCGTAGGGCAGCCAGGATCTTTGTATCTAACGGGCATGGATTGGCACAAGACTTCACTCAAACTAGCAACTAAGAAGACCTTTTGGGCACTTGAGTATGTCCCTTTTGGGTGCATAAGTCCTTAAAAAATTTCGCTTAAGTGGGGACTAATTGAACGATGTCAAGAAGCGGAATGTTGACTTTGACTTGTTTAAAAATTTCTAACATCTTTTCCATTTGGTCCGAGTGTTTCTTTGGTCAAAGACGATGTGGAAATGGAACATGATACACAGTAGGTGGGTCTACCCAAGTAGAAGGAGAATTTTGATTGGCATTCGATTCAACGTTTGGCTCTACGTTCTGTTCAGTTTCGTTCGTTGTTTTAGAGGTGTCGAGAGAGGTTTTCGGTAAATCGTTTGGATTAACGAATTGATTATCGATCTGTTTACTGGAACGTAAAGTTTTGATAGCATTCAATTGGATGACATTGCTATCTTGAACAACATGGACTTGATTTGAATTTGTGTATTGATTTCTGGGATTTGGAAGTGGCTGGCTTAGGAATGTTCCACGTTCGTGTTCACTTACAGAAGTGGCTAATTGACTCATTTGCATTTCGATTTTTGCAATCGATTGGTTTGTGTTTTGCATATATGAAGTCGATAAATTTTGCAAATTGTTGTTTGATTGAAGGCTTTGAGTAGTTGCTTTAGCCAACGTTTAAATAGTTTTCTCAAGTGAAGTTAAACGTTTATCGTCTTGGGGAGGATGAGTAGAATTTGATTGTTGCGGTTGATTATGAGACGGACCCGTAAAGTTTGGTTGAAAATTGTTGGGCTGAAAGGGAGGAGTCGAAGCATTATTCGGGAATGCTTGAAAACTGGGACGAATAGTATTCGTGTTGGTATTGTTTTGGTTCCACGCAAAATTCGGATGATTTCTCCAACCAGGGTTGTACGTTGGAGAAAACGGGTCATTTTTGGCTTTATTGAAAACATTGATTTGTTCGACAGAATTGGGAAACTGATCGGCTATATGAATAGGATCATTACATTTATAACACATCAGTTGGGAAACTTGGTTCATTTGATTTGATGAGAAAACGTTATCAAATATTTTAATCATTGTGTCGATCATAGCTTCCAAAGCAAATGAAGATCCTATCGAGTTTGCACTTGATTGTGAGTAAATTGACTTTTCGTTCGAACGTTCTCATTGGGACGACTTTTAAGCGGGGTTTTCAAGAAATTACCAAGCATTGTCGTGATGTTAGGCAAGAAAATTGCCTTGGCACATTGATTCGAACACGGTTCATGAGTTATTTTGGAGCCCATCGTATAAGATTTGGCAAATAATCCATTTTTCAAAGTTATGGTGTGGATATTTTATAAAAAGCTCTTTGAATATTTCAAAATATTTTTCAAGTGGTTCTCCCTTGAATTAACGAAAATTTACAATTTTCTTTCGAATTCTACTTGTTTTTCCAAAGGGTAGAACTTTTTTAAGAAAGCTTTTACGAATTCTTTCCACGTTTTAATTAAGTTCGATGGTAAGCTATACAACCATTTTTCAGCGTAATCCGTAAGAGCGAATGGGATTAATCGAAGTTTGATTCCGTCATCAGAAAGTTGTTGGAGTTTAATGGTTGCGCAAAGTTGTTCGAATTTAGTCAAGAAAATGTATGGATCATCGTGCTCGAAATTGCCAAATTTCGGAAGTATGGCAATATTGTTCGAGTGAATTTCGAAATGGTTACCCGTAGGGGCGGGTAACATGATGCAAGATGGAATAGAAACTCTATCAGGAAAGATCATATCCATAAGAGTTAGAGGGGCGTTTTCGTTTGCCATTACGGAAGGATTCTTTGTTCGAGTTAAACGGTTAATCGTTGATCGCGAGCCCAACGATCGGTTGTTGTGTCATGAGTCCAAATACTTATGCACAAGTGAAAGTCGAGAAGAGAACGGAGTTAGAATCGTGTTTAGAGAATGAAAGAAGATTTGGATACTTATTTTTTTTTGAATTTTCTCTTTTTTTTACAAGGAAGAAAACTATTTACCAAGTGAGATTTATTTTCAAAAGAAAAGTTTGATTTTTGTTTTGTTGTTGGTTTTTCAAATTTTTTATATGTTTTTTTTTGAATTTTCAAATATTTACCAAAAGGATTTTTATTATTTTTTAGAAAAAGGAAATTGATTTTTGTTTTTGTTCTTGAATTTTAAAAAAAAATCTTTTTGAAAATATTTTATATTTTTTTGATTGAAAATTTTCAAAGGAAAAGAAAAAAAAGGATTTTTAAAATTATAAACTAAGTTAAGTAAAATTTACACTTTTTTTTGGATTTTGGATTTTTTTTGTTTTTTAAATATGCATAAACTAATGCAACTAAATGAATGCAAAGTGCTTAATTACAATTTTTTGTCCTTAGTAATTCCTAACCCAAAATTATATAATCACCCTTTGCCTTAAATTATCAAAAATATTTCTCAGCCAGGTAACAGGTAGGGATTATCGGTGCACCACAAATCACTATAGCAATGCAGCCGAAGGTTGAAGTACCTTCAGAGGAATAACCACTATAATATTTACGAATCACCGTAATATTTATAAATGGTTATTACTCTTATGTGAATTGGGGTATTGCCCTTAGAAAATAAAAATAAGATGAAATGAATGTAAAACAAAAATTAAACGTGAATTTACAATGCAACTAAAATGAAGTTTGTTTTTGTTGTTTTTTTTTGGATTTTGAAATTCTTTTTATATATATTCCATTGCAAGCAACTAACAATGCAATTCAAATAAAAACAAGAGATAAGGGCACGATACCATAGCGTGTAGATTATTAGCAATTTATTTTTAGCAGCGATTTTTTTTTTAGCAAGCAAAGAAGGCAGAGCATTTATTTTTGACAAGCAGTTCTTCTTTTTAATCTACTTTGGCAACCTGAAAAGGAGAAAATGAAGATATATTCAATAATTTTTATTATATCATTTTCTTTCGTTTTTTTCGTATGTTTATCAAAGATGATAAAACAAAATAAGTGAAAAACAAAACAATTGAAAATAAAATAAATGAACACCAAAACAAGTGAAAACAAATGACAAATGAAAATTAAACAAAGTTGATCTTGGTTTTTTTTTTTAGACTAAAACAAATGGGAATAACAACAATTTGAAAACAAGTGAAAGTAGGTATGTTCAATGGCTTTTTTTTAACAAACTAAAACTACAAGTTGAAACAACCAAAAATCACTCATGCATAATAACCCGGCCCAACCCCATATCTTTTTTTGATTTTTTCGTTCGAAACAAAGACATAATGTGATTCAGTTAAAATCCAATTTTAAAACCAAATTTGACTTTCACAAGATGATTTTTAGGGGATTAATGGGTCTGCAGTTTTCGAAGTGGGATGAGAGGTCTGGGACTGCCGCGATGATTGTCAGTTACGAACTGCATCTCGCATTCGTGGTGATTGGGGTTTGGCGATTCCAGGTGCAGATTGGCGTGCCGATTGGGCGAGGTTGGAGAATTGAGTCGAAGGCAGTGGCAATTTTGGCTTGCTGTGAGATGGAGGAGCTGATGAAGGTCGACTGTTGAGGTGTAGCAGGGGGTTGCGGAGGGTTCGAAGGGGTTTGAAGTTAGATTTGCTGCAGGCGATTGGGAGAGGTGGTGGTTCGATAGTTGGGGATAGCAGGTGCGGGTTTGTGGCAGTAAGTGGCGAATTGGCAGTAGTGAGGAGATGTCGTAGTGTGGAATGTTTGGTCAGTAAGTGGTTTCTGGTGATTGTTGCTCTCGTGGGTCGCGACTGCAGTGAAGATGATGGAGATGAGGTGATGGTTGCAAGGTTGATGTAGATGCTAGCAGAGGTATGTAGCAGGCGTATGTCTGGTAATTGGGCACTGTGTATTATTGGTGATACGAGGCCGCTGTTTGGATTGCACAGTTCTGAGGTGGATGATGATGGGTTGTTTTTGGTTGAAGTAGCAGTTTTGACAAGATGGCAGTGGGTAAGTAAGCGGCAAGGGGGATCGTATGTCAGAGGCGTGACTGGATTTCTTTAGGTGGCTCGGCAATTGCAGAGTTCGATTGGCGGGAGGTTTGTAAAGTGAAGGAATTGCAGCCAGGAGTGTTGAAGAAGGTGATGTTGTGGAGCAATTTCTGGTGATGGGATTGTTCGGTACAGTGAATTTGATGTGGCATGGTGGTAGAAGATGGAAGCGTCTATTTGCTTGAAGCAGTGAGGTTGAAGAAAGTTTGTAGCCGCAGGTTGCACTGATTGAAGAGATAGTAGCAGTAGTAAGGGGCAGATGGGTTTGAAGTGGTTGGAAGTGTTTCATCGATTGGGTGAAGCAGTTGAGCTGTGCACTGTGGTGGTGAAGTTGCTGTGAAGTATGTACAACAGTATGGTGATTTTGATTGGGTGTTTGAGGAGGTCAACAGGGATGGTGACTGATGCAGAACTGTTGTAGAGGATGGCTCTGATGAGTACTGCTCTGTGTTGGCAGCGTTTCTGTAGATGGTTTTCGTGAAGGTGTTTGAAAGGGTTGTTTGGATTGTGGATGTGGTTGGGTTGTTTGGGCGGTGAAAAAGGTATATACATACACACAAACATACGTACACATACATACACACACGTACATATACATACATATACATGTGTGTGTGGGGTTTGTGGTGGTGGGGGGGAGGGGGGGGGGGGGTATTGGACAGTGGGTGGTTACACTGATATGCACAATTGCAGGCAGAGAGAGAGGCAGAGAGCAAAGATGTTGTATTGAAATGAAAATTTGTAAACGGGATGTAAACAAAATTGAACATGAATGTAATGTAAATCAAAACAAAAGTTGTCAATGAGAATGAAAACAATTTTTTTTCTTTTCTTTTCTAGTTGTATATGCTTTTTTTTAATAGTAGAAATAGAATTGCAAATGCAAATTGAAAAACTACAAACACACAAACAAATGCAAGCACAAATCAAACACATAAAACAAACTCCTTTTTTATTAAATGCAAACAAACACAAAATAAAAACACATAAAAATCAAAAGAAAAATAATTCGAACAATAGAAAATAAAAATTAAAACAACTCCGTGACAACGGTGTCAAAAACTTGTTAATCGACAGAAATTATATGGAATTAGAAAACCGTCAAAAAAATTAAAATTAAAATAACCGCAAGCGTACGACGTACACTTGTAGTACGTCGCAAATACGGGTCGATCCGCAGGGAATTGTTAGAGTTTAAAAAATCTATTCAATCAAATTAGGCCAAATGGAGGAGCAATTGTTAACTAGAAATAAAATGAGGCTAAAACTAGAATTAAAATGTGATTTTAAAAAACAATTGAACTAGAGAACAATTTAGGGATAAATCCACTCTCGTATTTTTGTAAATCAACAAAAAATATTTTACGATCTCTAGCTTTGATATTAACTGAAATAATTATTGTATTTATCATAACTATGGTTTGTTTATGTTATTAATTAACATAACTCAAACTATCAAACTATAATACAATAATTATACCACTTATAATTCTCATGAGAATGAAGCCAAAGCAAAAGCTATTTTAAGTATGATCTATTTACTATTGTAACTAGTAATATAGATCATCAAATTTCATTTTACTTTCATTTCAAAATCAAAAATTAATTAGCAAATGATGATGTAAATTGTGTTTATGTGGAATAAGAATAGCTCATTTGCATAAGCAATATAAGCTATCAAACCCACTTGCATAAATTTACATCAAAATTTACTTCATGAAGCACAATTCAAATGAAATCATAAACCATAGAAATATTGAAATTAGATAATATTTGAGAGCTTCATTACCCCTAAATTGAAGGGGTTTAGCTACTCATTTGTGGCATTGAAGCAACACAAGTAAATTTCAACATTAAAAAAAGAAGAAAATAAGCAAAGAAAGCAAAAGAGATTAGCTACTAACTACTTGCATAAAAATATAAACTATACTACTTGCATGAATGTAAATCTAAGCTGTGAACATAAAGAGAAAGAGAGCATAGAAATAAACATTAACAATAAAACAAAGAAAAGCATGCAGAAAAGAGAGTAGAAAGTGGCATGGAAGACATTTTTATTTCATTCAACATAGAGCTTACAACTTACTTTCTTAATTTCCTAACAAATATGAAAGAGTAGATGATATGTTCATGTACATAAGAGAGTTATTTATACATGCATAAAACCCTAATTCCATTTATAGGGGGTTTCCCATAACACACTTGAGAAAATGTGGAGGCCAGGTAATTATTAGCTTCTACTAATCATCAAGTAAGTGTACATGAAGCCATTAATTCCATAAGCATGTGCATTAGCCTCTAATTTGTTCATTAAGGTAGGTGGATAGGTGGAGTCCTCAATGTTCTTTACTTTGAATTATTTTCCTCTTATTTCATTTGCATTCATTTGTGCATGCATGTATCTTCATATAAGCTTCTTCCTTATGCATCCAAATTCCTATAAAACTATCAAAAAATGTCCAAGTAAAAATTCTCAAATTTGACATGCACAAAAATGACCATTTTGCCCCTGAATGAAGATGAAAATATGATGGTTTGAAAATAATTGAATTTTGGTTTTAACATGTACAAATGCCCAAATATGATGTTTATTTAAATAAAAAGAGATAAAATATGGATGTAAATATGTGCACATTTACGTGTACATCAGTAACTCAAAAGATGTTTGGAATTCTCATCTTCTAAGGATTCATTAAACTATCTACACACGTAGTACAATACGCTACATAGATAATTTCTATAGTAAAGTAAACTAATAAAATAGCGTTATGGCGTTACCCATATCCCCCTTAACACATTTTATATATTCTCGTAGTCTATACAGATACTATAAGCTCCACTAAACCGGTTGTTTACTCAAGGAGCACTCCATAGGTACGATACAAATCAAACTCGTAGAGGACGCGATAAGGCATGTGACAAGGCACGCGAGGCAATGCCCTGGTAGGATTCTACCATTTGCATTCCTAGACCAGTGGTAACGTATAGCAGTTACTACCACTGACTTCGAGACACTCTCCCAAATCAAAGGTGCACCTAATCAAATCACAAAGTAATAGAATGGTATATAAGAAGCATGCTCGATCGGAGGTGCGACTCACTTGGCTCGTTATAGCTCCTGCTTTAGCCACATCAAGCTGACTCGCGGGAGTCAGGGCTACGTTAATACCTCATACAAAACCATCGCCAAACCATCCTACTTCATTATGGATTCTCCACCACATAGACGGTTGTTAAAGTGGTTTTCGATATTGGCAGAGAGTATGACAATATCTGATCCCGATCTCTTTAACAACCAAAGGCTTATTTCACACCGTAGTCATTTTTATTTCAAACAGTTCATAATTCATATCAAAATACCATATTCATTTCAAAATCATATCACTTCCAAAATCATATTCACTTTCGAAATCATATCCCTTTAAATTATATCCATAAAATAGTTTAAATCATCATTTTAAAATATTCGCATTTATAACCATTAAATCTAAATCATAACAGTTCCAACTTAAACATTTTAAATATTAAAAATAGTTTTTTTATATATTTAAATAGTTGTAAATTAGAAATAGTTTATATTTAAAAATAGGTTATAGACTAAAATAGTTTATATATTAAAAATAGTTTATATATTAAAGAGTTATATTGAAAATTGTTTCAAACTAGAATTGTTTCTTCAATTTCACAAATCAATTCAAATTCTCATTAAAACATTTTTATCTATCTTGATTTCAAATCCAGGTTTGAATTACAAATCTAAACCGCATCCAACTCAATAGATTTCAAAGTTTACGTATTCAAACATTTCATAATAACTAACTTTGATAAATTTCATTTTATATTTCAAAAATTCAACTATAGTTTTATTTAAGTTTGAAAATATTCACTTAATCCTTTTTTTAATAACATTCAAATAAAATCTCAAACTAATTTTTTTAAACAAAATCAGTAAATAGATATCTAACTTTAATTATATCTAATTCTAAAAAATATTCACATAATCACTTTTAATAATATTTAAATAAAATCTCAAATTACATATTTAAATCAAAACTAGATATTCAATTTCAATTTTATTTAAATTTGAAAATACTCATTTAATCACCTTTAATCAAAGTCTAGTTATCAAGTTATAAAATCATATCTTTCAAAATCTCAAAATTAATAAGTTTCAAATCAAATTCTTACGTAAATACAATTCTTAAACAAATAAAATTTCATGTGCATTTTAAATTATCTTTCCAATCTTTATTCACTTAAGTTATTACAAAAATCTATTTAAAATATTGATATAAACTGTAAATAAGTATTAAATACATATTATATATATTGGTTAAATTAATTCCTTATTAAATTTTATTATATTAGTTATTCTTAAATTAAATTTTTATTTTACAAAATATAATGTATAAAATTATATTTAATATACAGGAAATTATTGTCAAGGACAAAATTTCACAGCTTTTTAGCCTCAAGGACAGACCTTCAATATTTTATCCTGAAGGACAACTTTCTGTAGGTGTCAGTTTTTAGTTATCGGTAACAGTTTTTCGGTATCAGTTTGTAGTTATCGGTAGCAGTTTTTAGGTATCAGTTTTTAGCTCGGTATCAGTTTTGTTGTCCTTATGAATAATTTTGGAAAATGTTTGTCCTTGTGAATAAATTTTAGAAGAATGTTTGTCCTTGTGGCAAAAATATTGAGGTCGTGTCCTTGAGGCAAAAAATACAGAGATTTTTGTCCTTTAAATTAATTCCCCCTTTAATATATTTAAAATTATAAGTAAAATCTAAAATTGATATTTTTTCAAAACTTAACTTATAAATTTAAGTTTTCCAAATGTATAAATTAAAAATCTAAAATTTTCACATATATTAAAATAAATCTTTATATTATATTTAGAAATCAATATTTATTAAAAACCCATATATTTCTCTTTCTTAAAATTATGGAAAATCATTTAAAGTAGACCAACGGTGTCCGTATATAGTTCTCTATCCTAGAGTCAAGTGATACAGGTATTTATCATTTCAATCTGCAATAATTTAATATTTATAGGTATATATTATTTTAACCCGTGATCCCAAAATTTCAAAATCAATAAAATCGCTTGGGTCTATCATATCAACCCATAATGATTTTTCCCCAATCTAGAATATCGTTCGAGTATATGTATCATTTCAACCCATAGGGAATTCCTAACTAACATGGAACTTGCAGAGTGAGAACAATAGAATAAAATTACATAACATATCTATGATGAGCATATCATAATTAACAAATTTAAAAACAATATTTATATACACACACACAACATGTTTGTCATATGTCAGTTAACCCAGCTTAACAAATTAAAAATAATAACATATGATATTCAACAATTAAATAACTAAAAATTCAAATTTAACAACATATTTCAATCGTCATATCATGTGAATTGAATTACTAAATATAAGAATGTTAATCGTGAGTGATTGCTCACCTTTCAAGACTAGAGAAATTAGACAACTCGACAAGCTATGAATTGAATCACGAACTAGACAATCGAGGCAAGGTGGACTCGAGATCGATGAAACAATAGATATATAATTTTATATGAAATATATATATATATATATATTATATTTTAAAATCAATATTCAATTTGAAAGCACTTATTTAAAATAAAATCTATATATACTTTAAAATCAATATTACTATAAACATATATACATATATACTTTAAAATCAATATTTTTATAAACATATATACATATATACTTAAAATCAATATTTAATTAAAATACATATAAAGTCAAATCTTTATATATATATATATATATATATATATTCCAAAATCGTTTTTTCTTAAAACACATTAAATAAAAATAAAAATATCTATATAAATTTAAAATCAAGATATATATATATATATATATATTATACATCTATATACATTTTTAAAATCAATATATCCATCTATACATTATATTTTCAAAACAATACTTATAAAACAATATTTATAAAACAATAAAGAGAAGGATAATGCTGCTACGCATGGTTGCTCGGGGCGTTGTTCGTCATTGGTGAATGCTCGGTTCAGGTGAAAGCTAGAAGGTAAGTTGAAGCAATATGGATGGAAGGTGGCAAGGCTGGAGATAGAAGGTAGGCGGTCATGGGGAAAGGTCAAAAGGTCTGGAGGGTAGGGAATGATCTGGGCGATGGTTATGAGTCGGGATGTCTCTTGTAGGTGTGCTCGAAGCAGTTGTGAGGGAGGTCATGAGTGTGGAGGTAGATGATGGATATTGTGGGTGATGCGGCGAGGTCAGGGGCTATGGAGTAGATGATGGTGAGGGCGGATAGTACGAGACGGGTTTTCTGGAATGTACATCAGTGGTTGGAGATGGTGATTGGCACGTGTGGTAGGCAGAGAACGTAGCTATTATGGTGGGGCAAGGCTGTTGCAGGTAGGATAAAGAGGCAGTTGTTGTGTCGTGGGGAGGTTGATCAAAGTGATAAAGCCGGTTGCATGGAGGTTTCTTGGTGAGTTTCGACACTAGAGAAGGGAACAGGGTGAGATCTGGATTGGCAAAAATGAAGGAGGGAGGTGCACAAAATAAGGATATAGTGGGTATACGAAATACATAATAGCTTACATTTTATTTTTATTTTTATTTTAAAGTAGAATGAACAAAATCAAAGAGAGATAGAAGGGGAACGAGCCAAAATAAATATTAGAACTAAGGGAATAGAGAAAGTCAAATGTTGATTTCTAGAAATATTTATGTCTAGTGGTCATTTGTTTCCCACGATGGGTAAATGAATGGCCCTATGGAAACCAAAAAGGCTCAAACGGGGACCGATACGACTAACTATTATGTCGATTTCGCCGTGTACCAGACGCCGAAATACATGAATGAATATATTACGAAGATCACCACGATGAGACAAACAGAATTATACATAGATACTAAAGACACGACCAGCCTATCAAAACTCGATATTCGCTGTTGAAAATGCTGCTAAAACTCCGAAAATAAGATAAACGAGGCTAAAGCAGTACAAATTCGGAGAAAAGAATTATAGCGTCTCACTTAGAAAATGGTAAACAAAAAATATTCAGATTTCAAAAATATTTTATTTTCATCAAATTTTAACCGATATTAAATTTTAAATTGAAATTTTCATAACCAAACAAACTTTCAAAGTTTCAAATGAAAATCTACTACTTGTTATGTTTAAATAGACACATACTAAATATGTAATTTCCATTACAAAATTTTATTGTTTGCTTTCCATGAAAAATTCAGTTAATTACGTTATAAAAATCGTTAAAATTTCCGGGTCGCTACACAAACAATAACTAGTAGCTAATTCAACCAAAGGCTATTACAATATAAGAAGTATAAATAATGCATAAATTTATAACTGAGATAAGGGTGATTCCAAATGCTGAGACTCTCAAGACATTGTTATATAATATTTATGCCATGATACAGTTCGTATTATATAATATTTATGTCACGATACAGTTTGTAAAGGAACTTAGAGCTCACTAGAAGTCAAGTGACAAAACTCCCAATAGTTTCATATGATAAAGGCAGTTTTATCAACATCAAAGAGATTTGATTGAAAGAGTAAATAATTAATACAACATAGCATTTCCATTCAAAAAGGGGCTTACCTGATAATTTTTTAGATAATCAATCGATGAAGTTGGAACATTATTCAAGAGAGAATTCGTCTCCTCGGTTATATGTGGTTAGTATCACAGGGACGATATAAATCAACTCAAAGTCAAAGTCTCCGGCTAGAGGAGTACAGTTAACAGTGATTGTTATTATTAAACCAAGGATTTTGTGTTTCCACTTACAATGTTGAATATAGACGATGTTGGAATTTTGACCAAAACCAAATTTCATAAGTCCTAATGTGATATAGTTTTGACGAAGAGAATTGGTGTAAATAATCACCACTGCTAGGTACCGCTTATAATAAGTAAAATTAGACTTTTACCAAAAATATATATAAGTGATAAATTCATCCACAATATCACATCAGTAACTAAGGTGACATGCAAACGTCAATATTTGAATTGTTTGATATTAATCATTAGCTGAATTTACACCTTTCAATCTCACAATCGTAATGACGAATTCTTTAAAAAACCACATGATTTAATCGATTTATAAAATGTTATATACTAATTTAATTAATTATTATTTATGAAATATTAATTATTATTTAATTTAATTGATTTTTAGGAGTTGTTTATAATTATTTGAATGCATTTATGAAAGTTATATTGCACGCATTGATATACAATATCGAAATAATTTTAAACGAGTCTAAATAAAAGATATTGCATGAAAGCCAACAGGGTTGGCGCAGTTGGTTGATGGTCCGGACTGCGTGATCGAAGGTCACGAGTTCGAGCCCCGAAACTGACAACCCTGTAACAAGTACCCGAAGTATGTGTTTGGCAGGCACATACTTCCCTAGAGTTTACAAGCGAAGCTTGGTTCTCTAGGTAATTCAAAAAAAAGATATTGCATGAAGGAATTTATGGAAATTTTATTCATTTGATGGCATGAAATTTCAATCAAAAAAGAAAGGAGTGCATAGAAAGAGAGATAATTAAGGGAATTGATTATGGAAAGTTTTAATTAAAGAATGGAAAAGGTTTCATACTTTCAGTTAAAACAAATTCACTAATTCATTTCCTATAGACATTCATTCCTTTTTATTCTTTTTTCTTTTATCTTTTTCGAAACTTCCATGGCAGAAAACGAAATAAAGATTTATAAAAAAAAATTCAACTCCAAATCAAATGTAAACATCAAAATTAATGAAATTTAAGAGTTTCATCCATCTCTTACAAGAATTGAGTGTGAATCTTGGAGATCTGAGGAGATACTTCATTTAAGATGTTATTTTTTGCAACATCCATAGGTAATTATCTAATTTAATTTATTTAGGTTACTTATGTGTCTGAGTCTCACATGATTCATGTTTTCTTTTATGGTTCATCTTGTAATATGTTGTTCAAACCCATTTTATCTCTATCTCCGTTGAAAGTATGTTAATTAAGTTGATTTAGTTCAGATCTAATTTTGCTTTTTATCTCATCTCAAAATATGTTCACTATTGTTAATATGATTTGTTCTCCTTTTTTTCCTTTTAATTTTTTGACTTCTTTTTTGTTATTTGGATTTTATATGTTCCTATCACGAATTTACATATGCCTAGCTTGTCCAATTCCTTTTCTATTACATTGAAAGTTTGTAAATAAAATTAAAAAAAAAACTAATTTTGACTGAGATCTATTTTGTAATATTTATATACATATGCCTGAATAGACTATTCTCGTTAATTAACTAACTTTCACCTTGAAAATTAATTCCTTTTGTTAAATGGCTGATATTTTAAGTATGAATGTTTTTATCATTGTTTGAAAAAAATATTTCCTTTTGATGTAGAATTCATAAATGGACTTTTGTCTGAATTCTAAATTCTTCATTTCTTTTCAATTTAAAAGTTTCATGTATTCCCTTTCCAAAATTAAAGCTTAACTTAAACGTTAAATGTTAAATTCTAATATATATATATATATATATATATATATATATCCATACATGCACGAACAGATATATATGTGTGTGTGTGTGTGTGTGTGTGTTTATGTATGCATTTATTTATGTTCAATTCTCAAATGTTTATATATAAATATTTTTATCAAATCTAAAACATTAATTGCAACATACACACACACATACATATACATATACATACATACACACATATACATACACACACACACACTCACATATATGTATATATATATATATATGGTAACATACATGTATTGCTCTATTTTTAAATCACATGATGGGCCTTGTGCAGTAAAGTAATATTTAATTTCAAACATTTCTTAATTAAAACTAAACTCATTATTGGTAATTTTAGATTTCATATTCTATAAGTTTGTCTAATATGTTTTTAAGGTGTATGTGTATAAGTATATTCGTACACTACTCCACTTTCATTATGTATAAATATTTTTAAATCAAAATTTTGGACAACGAAAGCATATGTAAAGGGGAAATGAGTCTGTTAGATCGTAAATCCTAGCACCTACATATGTTTCCATTAACTATGTACACTTCTTGCTTAATGCATTTACATGGTATTCACTTAGTACTTCTGGACATGTTCACATTTATGTTATGTGCAAATTAATTGTTTATTAATGATATTTAATACATCATTCATTCAAGTAAAGAGAGAAGTGAAAAGTTTCTCACTCCAAACAATGCAAAATCTACCCTCAATTAATTTCATTAATTCTAGATAGAGAAACGAATGTTTTCCTTCTCTATATGAATAAGTAATGTTACACACATGGGCATATTGATACATTCATACATTAAATTAAATTAAATTCAAACAATATTTTAAAATAATTAAATAAAATAAAGGATTTTATTTAAAACACCTTGTAGATTGAATGTAAAATCTCTTTAGATTTCATAGGTCTAAAAGATCCAAATAGAGTTTTTTTTCAAATCTATCTATTTCACTCACTTCCGACCGACCTGGTTCTAACACGCATACATATACATACATACATACATATATCCTTAGATGATTTTATATAAATAATAAAAATATGGAATATAAATAAATTATATCAATTGTAAATCTAAATGTGAATTGAAATTAAAAAAAAATTGATTTGACATTAAAGAGTCGTTAAGAAAGAGTTGCGGTTTTAAATTGGCATTTAAAGGATGATTAATAGGAGTGGTCTATCTAAATAACCTTTTTTGTATATTTTACATCAAGTTAATTTCATAATAACATGGCTATATATGTGTGTGCGTGTGTGCATGTTTTCATGCATGCACGTGTTTGTTACTACATAAAAACATACAAACATATAAACATATATATATATATAAACTACATATATGGTACTATCAATATGTGTATACAAATCATATACATATATTATAGTATATTCAAACGATACTTACACATTTATATTCCTGATATGCATGTGAATTTCTCATATGTATTTGCAAGTATAATATATATTTACATACAATAGATATAAATCACAATATCCGTATGTGCGCATGTATTTATAGTTGTCCACATGTTCATTCATTATTGTGATATCATGTTAGTGTAAGAATATATATATATATAATATAATCGGAATAAATTTAATTAATATGATTAATTACATAAAAATGCACTATTTTAAAATAAAATATGATTTTATTTTAATAAAACAGTTTGGATCTAATGCTAGTTAGTAGACTACGTAGGTCTATTAATATCCAAATATTTTTTTTTGAAACCTAACCATTTTTCTCTACGTATCGGATTGGGTCTCGCCATCTCTAAAATCTCTTTCTTGCCTTTTGACTTGACTATCCCTATTCTCGTATTACTTGACTTTCTTAATAAATCAATATTTATTTTGTTAACGCTTTTATAACCACATAATCTAAATAAATCATCAAAATTAAGTTGTGGTGCCTGTTGTTGCTTGTAGTTGACTTTGTAGTAGTAGTGTAGCATGAGTGTCATTCTTTGTTGTTTGGTATGTATAGACTAGATCTTCGTCTTTTGTTGGCCATGATTCTAAGATGGTGTGTGATCTATAGACCACCAGGCTTTGCTACCACTGATAACATAGGGGCGTTCTGATACCACTGATAAGTGAGGATGATTGGATCTTATATGGTCAAATGTATATATTCAGATAATGTGACAGTAAATGTGTTAGACTAAGTAAAGTAATCATATTGTCGATTTATACAGATTCAAACATATCGTCCTACATCCGGTCATAGAACTCTCTTTGGAATTTTCACTAAAAAAAACCCACTTCACCCGAGGAATGAGTTCTACAACCGCTAGAACATCATGTACTGGACTTCACACAACTGCTTAAGACACCACATAGGACTCCATAAATTTTTAGTAATATACTAACTTATCTTTGAGTAGACTTATTTGTCAATACTGAAGTACAACTCTCCTATAACCAACACAAATGAATCTAAGTGGAGGTGTAGATGCTTAAGATATCATTCGATTGGAACCTTGAGGTAGTGAATTGAATAATCATTGGTCATATATATGTTATCACAAATATTATGTGGAAATGAATGATTAGAGATCAAATGGTCAATTGACGACAACACAATAACTACACACAAAAAGAGAGAGAGAGAGAGAGAGAGAGAGAGAGAGAGAGAGAGAGATGGGTTTAACTCAGAGCTTGTGCACTGGGGAGAGTTTATATAGATGTTGTGGAATGGCTATGACACTTTAGAAAGGTTAGAAAATGAAGAAGAATGATCGTCAAAACAAAGAGATGCGGCATAAAAGTGAAGAGGGTGCGCAACAACTCGAAAATTAATGTCCAATCGATCAACCTCTCCCTAAAATGGTTAACCAGTTATCCCTAGCCCATTGACTAGTTATAGGGGAAGGGGTCGGTAGATTATGGTCTTCTCGTCCCTTATTTTATGCTTGATTCATTGTTTTTCGTACTCTTTAAGATTTGAAAAAATCCAAAAAAGATTATGTTAAATATTAAAACATATTTCAGAGGATGTGGTAAAGGTTGAAGTGAGTTAGATATCATTTCTACGATTTTAAGAAATCTACACTCTAAAAGACCCAATATAAAACATACACTTCTTGTCTCTATGATCATTCTACAAGTATATCTTCAATATATGTGTGCCTCAATGGAATTGTTAAGTCCACTACAAGGCTTGGAAAAACTCGTCCATGCAATTAATTTTACATGTGCTTCATTTTTATTGATTTCTTCACTGTTGCCTTGTTTTTTTATGCATTATTCTTTGTCGAATGATGCTGCTTCTTGGACTCTCTTCAGACCTTCAAAGTATTAGATCGATTTTAGTATTTGCTTGCTTTCTTCGTTTTTCAACATGAATCTGCAAAGTATTAGTGAAAAGTCTTCAATGTCATTATTTGGTGTCAGTTGCATCCTGTGTATGCATAAATTTGCGTTCATGTCGATTCATTATGTGTTATTTTTCTCTAGTCATATTTGTGAGTTATGATCTTTGTCTTATTGCATTCTGAGATGTAGTTATTATCTCGGGTCATGTTAATGAGTAATTGTGTTTGTCACTATGTATTTTGCGATGCAACTTGTATGTAAGTATGCATTGTAACATGTAAGTTATAGTAGTTGGGATTTATCTACCTCACACCTAGTTTACTTATTATAAAAAAGTGGACGGGTTACTCTAAAATTCAGCATTCCTTGACAAAAATAAAATACTTCAATATCTCGATAAACACGTTTGTAGCATTATTACATGGTTATGAATAAAACATTAAAATTGTGTTTCTAACAATTATTAGAAGATCTAAATCAATTAATGAAATATATTAGTGTTATATGTATATATATATATATATTATTTTTGAGCCAATATAATAATTATGATATATATATATATATTATTTTCGTAGTTGAAATTTTTAAGATTGTTTTTAGAATAACATCCCCCACTTGAGACTCGAAGATGAACGCCGATGATGTTGTAGTCATCACCTAAATTATCTTTCGACAATGAAAGTGAGCTCAGTTTATTAATTAAACACAGATAAAGTAAACAGGGCAGCTAAATATTTTTCACTTCATCAAAAGTCACTTTAGCATTCTTTACATATTCTTCTACCACAATTAAACCCAAAGATATACCCATGCAAGGGTCAAATACAATAGAAAATAACATAGTAAAGTGTGGGTCAACATATGATGATGCGGCCTACACTCTTCCGTACAGCGGAAACAAAAATATTTATTAGCTATACGCCTCTTGTTCTGCCTTCAATCTTTGTACCGCGACCTTTATTATGTGCATGTCAATCCGTAAACTCTGCCTACTTAAATGAGCACCGGTTTATGGGGAAAACAATAATAATAATACGGATCAGACATAAAGTTTGGTGTGAATAATACCTATCTAAAACAATATTATAGTAAGACCAAACCGTACTGCACAGGTTGGGTTTCTCCTTCACTATTCTACCATCATGAGTGGGACATTAAAAATGCTGACACAATTGGTTCTTATCTATGTCTACATCGTACGCTTCTTTATTCGGTCCCTATTTACTACTGCACCCCTGGCACAGTCCCCATTCATCTCCCAATTTAGTTCATCCTTTTAATTTATTACTGTACTTACTAATACGCACCCTACACAGTACCCACTTGGTTCCCACCTTTGATTATTATTCAATCTACCATTAAACTGCACACAGTCCCCATATGGTTCCTACCATAGATTATTATTTAATCTACCATTATACTGCGCACAATCCCCACTTGGTTCCCACCTTAGATTATTATTAACCTAGCATCATATTATGCCCCACGCATCTTCTTACTTCTTCTTTAACTGTTTGGTACTACGTCCCATGCAAGTCTTACTTATTATCCTTTTTCTACTTAATACTACGCCCTGCGCATATCTTATTGTTTTTCCTAAAGTATTTAGAACTATGCCCCGTGCAATTTTACTTATTATTATTATTTCCTTTGAAGTGTTTAATATTTTGCCCTACGCGATTCTAAATTATTTAATACTGCTCTTCCCGCAGTTAAATTTCTTTCTTCACCTTCCCCAGGTGTGCATTCGTGAATGCCTCTCCTTTCCTTCCCAAGGTGTGCATCCACTTTAAACATTTGTTTAACTTTTGGAACTAGCCCGCGGTCCTTAGAATTTGATTGCATCTCCTCAACTTACCAAGATGTGCATTTTAGTGAATGTCTCCACCCGACGTCAATAGCCCTTCCATCTTTGTTTCTAGCGTAGGATCTCTTCCCATTACTAACCTGGCCTCTTCCCGAGTCTCACCTACTTATCTTTTATTAGGTTTCATTTACTACTTTTCTTAGCGTAGTACTATCCTACCCCAACACCGAGTGCTTCCCGCTTTTCTTATTACGTGTTCCTTCCCAATTATGGTGCACCGTGACCCTTCGTGCTATGCGCAGTTCTTAATTATAATGTTGGGCTGCCACCTAATCGCAGTTTCAAACAAACTATAACATCCCTAATAATGTCTTTACACATGTCGTTCTCTTATTCGTCTCCATTTACTTTCTGTCAGTGTCCTTTTTCTTTCTTTTTAGCAAATGATTTGGTTCTGCTTTCCCTTCAACACCTATTAATATAATTTTCGCTGATATTTTTTATTTTCATATGCCCCCATGGTTCCACCTTGCCCCAGCCCAGTTCTTAGCCCATTTTGGTTTATTTTCCTTACAGAAAATTCTAATAAATTCCTAGAAAATTCAAGAACACTTGTTCTAACATATTTAACCTTTATTTGGACTTTTAAGGGTATTTTCTTTATATATTTTCTAGTTGTGCACCTTCAATAAACCATATCAAATCATATAAGCTTAAGAAATTTCTCAAACTAAAACCATATCTAAATCTTGATTAGAACATCATATAAAATTTTCACTATATTTTGAAATTCTTAAAGTAGGGAAAACACATCTAAACATCCCATATTTACCTATTATTTCCCAGATCATTCATTAAGCTTTTATATTTATTAATAGAAACCTATACGAACCCTATCATACTTAAGCATACAAATCTAAACAGAGACCATATGTTAGGGATCGATATAGAAAGGTTACGTATTACTCACCTAGATATTTAAGATGTCTAGCTTTAGTATTCTTAATCCCCTGTAGCTAGTTTTTTCCTTATCTTATTTACATTTTCCCTCTTTAAGCTGCCACAATTAAAGATCTTCTCTAGCTTTTATTTTATTTTAGGTAGGATGAAATGAATGAATAGAAAGTGCAGTATTTATTTCCACACCAATTTGGGCTTGGGCCCTCATACTCCCTTTATATTAGTCATTTCCCTTTACTTCTCTTATTTAGCCCGCCTTAGCCTTTTAATTAATTTTTCTGATGAATTATAAATTTAGGATTTTTACAGTCTCCCATCCTTAAACGAATTTCACCCCCGAAATTCAATTAAGGTTCAGTAAATATTTGTCCTCTATTCCATGCTTACCCCAGGCATATCCATGAATTCCTAATTCATGCATATCGAATGTGCTAGTGCTACCCACTAATACGGTAAACATCCAATTCATACATACATATGTATGGTCTATAGCAGTATAACTTAATATATAGCTCATGCACTATTCTAAAACAAATAACTCTAGATATGTCTTCTTAACCTTATCATATATTTCCCACATGCAGTCCTCCCGATCTGTGATCCACTGGATACACACTAGCTTCATTACCTTGTTCAAAAGCTACTTCTCATCCCGATCCACTATTCGAACTGGTATGCACATATATAACATTTTTTTTATGACCAGATCTTCTATACGCTCTGTTTAACAACCACATTCGAAACTCTAACGCATTTCCATAAATATGATACATTAAACACATTATGAATCCCTACAAAAACACAAGGCAGATCCACCTTATAAGCCACCTTTCCAATCCTATCTATGATCAGAAACAGACCTACATATTTGGGTGCAATCCAGCTTTCCCGAAGTGCATTACACTCCTCATCGAAGAAACCTTCACGAACACTTGATCGCATACTGTAGACTCTAGTTCCTTCCTGTATTGGCATAACTCTTCTTCTTAGACTACGCTACCCACATTCAAGCTTGGATCAGTTCCACCTGCTCGGTAGTATCCTTCACCACATCTAGTCCCAACAAAATCGTATCCCCTGCCTCCAATCAACATGCAGGACACTTACATGGCCTTCCATACAACACCTCGAATGGAGTCATCCTAATACTGCTTTGGTAGCTGCTGTTATATAAGAACTCTACGAGATGTATGTAATCCTTTCAAGATCCACCAAAGTCTAAAATGCATGCTTTCGGCAAGCCTTTTAGGACCCTGTTGATCCTCTCAATCTGCCCATCTGTTTATGGATGGTACATAGTGCCCATGCTCACTTATATACCCGACACCTTCTGCAAACTTTGTCAAAATGCACTAGTGAACAGTGAAACTCCATCCCCGCTAATAGTAATAGGCACCCCATGTAGTCTCACTATCACCTTTACATACATTTCTGCTAATTACAGTGCAGTCCTATTAGCCTTCACTAGAATGAAAAGGATATGGTTAGTCTATCAACTGTGACTCATATGTCTTCATTCCATGCCTTTGTTCTCAACAACCCATCTATGAAGGCCATAAATACTGAATCCTATTTCCATATGGAACCTCTAAAGGCTACAAGAGATTACTTGGCTTCTAATGTTCTGCCTTCACATGCTGGCATGTAAGACACCTTCTCACACACTCTCCAACGTATTTATTCATCCCTTTCCAAAAGAAACTCCTCTTCATATTTTGGTACATCTTTGTACCTCTAGGGTGTATGGTAAACTTTAAACGAGAACATTTGTCCAATACTTCCTTCCGTAATTCTTCAGTACTCGAAACTTACAACCTACCATTCTCTCACAATCTGCCTTCTTTATCGACATTAAATCCCTTCAGCTCTACTACTATGACTCCCGAGTCCAAATTCCTTACTATATCTGCATAGAAATCATCCCCTTTTTGTTGTTTGGATATCCTTTCTACCAACGCAAGCCTAACTTCTAAGCATGATAGCATTCTAGATGCACTGCTCAAACCTGCACTAGATCGAAACTGCACATCACACGCAAACAATATTTCTAAAACGGCCCATTCCTTCATCCTAGCCAAAACATAACTTCGATGTTTACGGCTTAAGCATCAACTATTTTGTTGCCTTTTCCTAGGGTATACTCTATCTTAAAATCATATGATGCTATAGACTCTAACCAAGTCTACTACCTCATGTTTAGCTCCTTTTGAAAGAACAAAAATCTTAAGGACTTGTGGTTAATATACAACTCAAACATCTCCCCTAAGAGATAATGTCTTAAATCTTCAACGCGAAGACAACTGCTGCCAACTCCAAATCATAAGTTAGATATCGAATTTCATAGGTTCGCAATTGCCTAGATGCATAAGCAGTTACTTTACCCTTCTGCATCAATACTGCAACTAAGCCCAAACCGAACGGACTAGTGTATACAGTCGTGCCATTATTCCCTTTAGGTATTACCATATAGGTGCATTTTTCAATCTATTCTTCAGTTCCTGGAACGCTTATCATGCTCCTACGTCCAAACAAAATACTAACCCTTCCTGGTTAGCTTCATCATCGGCGCAGCTATACGGGAGGAATCCTTAATGAATCTCTGGTAATAGCCGGTTAATCCTAAGAAACTTTGCACTTCAATCACAGTCTTAGGTCTCTTCGACCCATTTACTGCATCAATCTTTGTAGGATCTATTACTAACCCTTCTTTCGAAATCACATGGCCTAGGAATTTCATTTCCCTCCTCCAAAAATGACATTTAGAGAACTTCGTTTTCAACTAATGTTGTCCCAACTTCTCTAACACAAGCCTTAAGTGAACTGCATGTTCATCCTCATCTTTAGAGTACACAAGGATGTCGCCTATGAACACCAACTTACATCTATCCGCTTATCTTGAAAGATCATATTCATCAAGTCTACAAAGAATGTGGACGCACTGGTTAAGCCAAATGGCATAACCAACCACTCATATGAAGCATACCTTGTTCTAAATGCAGTCAAGGAAATTCTTTCCTCTGCAATTCTCAGCTGATGGAATCTTGAAGCCAAGTCCAACTGTGAAAAAACATTAGCTCCACTTAATTGATCAAAATGTTCATCAATTCTCGACAAAGGATACTTATTCTTTATTGTCCTTTCATTCAGCTTTCGATAGTTTATACATACTCTCGATGACCTATCAGACTTCCTCACAAGCACTGCTGCACCCTATGGTGAACTATATGGCCTCATGAAGCTATTTCCTTCTAACTCTGCCAATTTCTTCCTTAAATCCTATATCTCCCTTGGAGGCATTTTGCATGGGGGTAGACTAAACGGTTCAGTCCCTGGTAACAAATCTATTCGAAACTCCACCACTCTTGGGGGTAGTAACCGCAAAACTAGTTCAAACACATCTTAGAATTTCTTTACTACATATACTACTCCAAGGTCTTCTTCTTTATAATCTAAAGAAAATAAAATGCCATTGCACCTTGCTTTACATTCTTCCAAGACCAGATACACTCTATCTCTACGGTCCAGATAACTCAGAATGATTATCCTTTCAGAGCAGTGCATTCTTGTGCTATGCTACTCCAACCAGTCCATCCGTAGAATAACTCTAAAGCTTATGAAGTCAAACACATAGGGATCATAAGAAAACTTACATCCTTCTGACTAAATATCTAGGTTAGTGCATTTCAGTCCGAGAATGGCATACCTTACCAAATTTGCTACACGTATGGAAATGACTAAATTGGTAACCCTTATCCTAAGTCTATCAACCAACTCTTTAACTATAAACGAGTATGTAGCTCCAGTATCAAATAGTACTTTAACTGAAATATTAGAAATCAAAGCCATACATTCCAAAATTTTCCCCTTGCCCCTTTCCTAGGAAAATGATCCTTCCCTTGGTCCCTCCAGACCTACACTTTAAGCTTTGGACAGTCCTTCAAATGTCCTACTTTGTCACACTCTAAGCACTTCATATTTTAAGATTTTTTGGGCATAGGGCACCTCGAAGCATCATGCCTTTTTGGTCCACAATTAAAGTATACAACCTTTGTGTTAGCAACTACATCCCCTTCCTCTTCCATGCTCCTTTCTTGCCTTTCGTGTATGAGGGTGAACTTCTTCTCCTGCTCTTCTTTAGGTCTCTCATCTACCCTTCTTTACTCCCAGTGCATCCCATCATACCTTCTAACCATGTTAATTACAAACTCAAAAGTAGATGCCAGATGAGCCATTACCTTATATCAAGACCTTGCTTCAAGCCCCTGATAAACTTTTCATTCTTCTTCATCGAGGTATTGATGATTTTCCTACCATACTTAGCCAAAGAATTAAACTTATGGGTGTACCCTTCCACTGTATAGTCACTCTGCTTCGGATCAATAAACTCTTTTAGCAGCAAACTTGTGACGAACCGAGATTTTCAACCCTCGAAAATCGACATCAATACGTCCACTATATAGGATGCCGAACAATCGAATGCCGGAAACACCAGTTCATTAGGGGTGAAGAAGAAAAGGTAGAAGAAAAAACAGGAAACAACATCACAGAATCTCATAATCACAGCGGAAAAAAATATAATATATAATAACAGATTCTAAATACAAGAACTGCATTGTTAATATACATACCATTATCAGAGTATAGTAGACAACAACCAATCCGGACGGTTTAATAACTTGTCCTCGTTTACATAACATACACATCGGGAATATAGATCAAATAAGGGGATACGTCTTTGTCATCCATCTCGTCTCCTGAGCTCCATAGCATCCTATCCTAAATCTATAATACTCGGTCTGACCCAAGCATCCTAAATCTTAGAATTTCAGTTTAAAAATCTTACTAACTAAATTATAAATCTTAAATCCAACATTCAAAACCATTTAAATATTCAAAATCAAATGTCGAAAAATCCAGGCAGTTACAACACTCTGTTGAGATTCTGATTTAAACTGTGCCTAAAACCTCTCTTTAAAATGTTGTCAAGTGATCTCCCCCTTTATGGTTTCAACAAATACTGTCTCCCACTAGTCCAGTGCATATTCTTTCAAATTTCTTAATGCCAACTTTCTCTTCTGTACATCATTCAATCCTAAGTCTCTAAATATGTGCTCACAACTTCATAGCCAATTTAGTACTTCTACTACAAGCTTCATCCCTGTAAATGCCTTCCCTTCCAGATTTCTATAATCTTTACTCATTTTTAGGAAGTCCTCTCTCACCACCGTAGGTCTTGGTTGAACTGCATCCAGTGCAGCTTCACTCATCATCTGAGCCGTGAACTGTCTAAATAGGACATTTACAGCCATGCTTGCCTCTTTTGCTAGCTGTGCAGCTTCCTCCCCTACTATCCTTGAAATTTTTTCCTCATTTCCATAATTCGTCTGCATAATTTCTACCTCCCTTCTTACGCTTTCTCCTCCTACATAACTCGCCCACTTCTTAAATTGATTTTTTGTTTTCTGTTAAGAAATTCTTCAAAAGCAACGAAAAGATAAGGAGTGAAACAACTTTCGAAGGATATATATCTTTCTATATATCAATATAGAAAAATACAAGTATGTTATATATATATAGTTATATATATATAGTAGCGCATCCCCTTCCCAAAGTGTTCAGTTCGTCCTAAGCACTGCTCTAATCTTTCTTAGCTCTATTTTACTTAATTATCCCTAGCCTATGATTTGATACCAAACTATAAAAATCCTTACTTGAGACTCAAAGATGAACGCTAATGATGATGTAATCATCATCGAAATTATCTTCCATTGACGAAAGTGAGTTCATTTTATTAATTAAACACGGATAAAGTAGATAGAGCAGTTAAATATTTTTCACTACATCAAATGTTGCTTTACATTCTTTGCATTCTTCTGTCATAATTAAATCCAAAGAGGTGCCCACGTCGTGGTCAAATATAATAAAAAATAACATATTAAAGAGTCGGGTCAACAAACGATGATGCAGCCAACACTCCTTAGTACAAAGGAAACAAAAATCTTTATTAGCTATAAGCTTCCTGCTCCATCTTCGATCTTCATACTGTAGCCCTTATTTCATACTTGTCTAATCCTATAAACTCGGCCATTCAAATGAGCCCTATGAGTTTATAGGGAATACACTAATAAAAACAGGGGTCAAACATAAAGTCTGGTGTAAATAATACTTACCCAATACAATCATATAGTGAGACCAAAAAGTACTGCATAGGTTGGGTTTCACCCTCACTATTCAATCATCAAGAGTGGAACAATTAAAATACCGATGCAATTGGTCCTTATCTACGTTTACATCTTACACTTCACAAAGCGGTCCTCTTTTACTGCTGCACCCTCGACGTAGTCCCCACTCAATTCTCAATTTAGTTCATCTATTTTATTTATTACAATACTACAACTGCGCATCCTGCACGGTCTCCACTTGGTTCCTACCTTAGAATATTATTTAATCTACTGTCATACTGCATGCCACATATCTTCTTACTTCTTCTTTAACTGTTTGGTATTGTGCCCCGTGTAAGTCTTACTTATTCTTCTTTAGCTACTTAATACTACGCTTCATGCATGTCTTATTGTTCTCCTTAAAATATTTAGAACTGTTCCCCATGCAATTTTCACTTAATATTATTATTATTATTTCCTTTGAAGTGTCTAATATTGCATCCTACGTTGTTCTTATTTATTTAATATTACACTCTGCACAGTTAAATGCCTTTCTTCACCTTCTCCAGGTGTGCATTCGTGAATATCTCTTATCACCTTTCCAAGATGTGTATCAAATTTAAACATTTGTTTAACTTATGGAACTTCCCGACAGTCCTTGAAAGTTGAATGTATCTCCCCACCTTTCTAAGGCGTGTATTCGAGTGAGCATCCCCATCCGACGTCAGTAGCCCTTCCAACCTTTTTTCTAGCGTAGGATCCCTTACCATTATTGACTTGGCCACTCACCGAGTCTCACTTACTTATATTTTGTTAGATTTTGTTTACTACTTTTTATAGTGCAGTACCACCCTACCCCAACACTGGGTGCTTCTCGCTTTTCTTATTATGTGTTCCCTTTCCAATTATAGCGCAGCAAGAATCCTTCATGTTATGTGCAGTTCTTACTAATAATGTGTAATGACCTGTAAATTTTGATAATTAAATTTGTTAGCGTAATAGGTTATTGGTAATTAAATATTGAAAGAAATAGAAATTGAATTGAAACCAATTGCAATAAATGTAAATAAAATATCATGTTAATGTTAATTAAGGTAATATTTAGAGATAATGATAATTTTATTCATAATAGGACAATTTGTTGAATTAAAGGAATGGAAATAAAGATTTATTAATTTAAAACTTAATAAATGGATAAATCGTAATTAAATGAAATTAAATATTTAAATTTTACGTTAATGGAGATTTAGATGAATTTGAGAATATTGATGTAATAAATCATGAACCAATGTTTGTTGCATCCTAATTGTGATAAAAGACGTGAATAACAAGTTTAAAATTTTAATAAATGGATTTTGGAAATTTTAATTTATAATTTCAGAATTTAATGAAATTGAAATTTAACACTGCAATTGATGGATTAATCAACTTTAAATTGACATCTAAATTTGTTTAAATTACTGTAACTGTTTAAGGAATCAAAAATGATAAGATTTGTTAATTATGGGATTGAAATTGAAAACTTGATTTAATTAATTAATTATTAATTTATTTAACTAATGTAAAAATAGCCATTTTGGCCACTGACTCGGATTTCGATGAAACCAGTTTCATCGGATCCGTAACAGTGGATTATTGTAGGATTTCAAGTTTCGTAATGATCGTATTTGTTGTTTGATCGTACAGACTCGAAACGTCCAGAAATCAATGAAATTGAAATTAATTGAAATCAATTTGAAATAACTTGATTTTAGCATAACTTCTTCATACGATGGAATTTGGATTTGAACCCTTTTCCATTGCGTTTAAAATATTTTAAAACAACTATTTTGATATATGGGTTGACCCAATTTCGTTTCGGAGTCAGAACGGGCTTTTGGGCCAATTATCGTTCAACTTTCGATCCAGATCAATCCGGTCCATTCTAATTTCAGCTTTGCATATATATACCTCGTTATAAACCCTAGCTTATTTCTTATATTCATTTTCTGTACGTATAATTTTAATTGCTCCTCTTTGTCAATGGTAGACAAACTCTAAATTTCACAGTACAGTTTCAATATCAAATTCAAATTAAATATTCAAACTCCACACATATATCAAATTTTATATGGATTCGAAGCCCTCGACGAGCGTATCTCAGATCTGCAATTCGTTTTTGGTTTCGAATCATCATTTGTCCTGAAAACGCAAATCAATTCTCGGCCGTTCACTTTGGGTTATCGGGATTAACGGTGGATCTTCAACTTGAGGTTGATCGGGGGCTAGGGTTTGGTGGAGATCGTCAAGGCATGACGATCGAAGGGATTAGTTTGGTCACCAGTAGCCGGAATTCACCAATTTTGGCCGAGAAAGGCGTGGCAACGGCGGCGGCCTATGGCCCACCACAGGTGGTCGTGCCACCTCCATAGGAGGCGTCTCGGCCAAGGTTGTCATCAGGAGATGTTAGATTACGTCATTGCTAGATGGTATGGCCGGCGTTGGCGAAAATAGGGTGGCGGCTCAGCTTTCGTTCGCGACTAGGGTTTTCGGCCTGGAGTTCATGCATAGGTGACGTGGTAGGTAACGGTTTTCCATCAAAAACTAATTTATACATTTTATATTTAAAATCGGTTAATGTTCTAACATTGGTAACTTTTGCATATGAGGTCAGGTTTTCTCCCTTGGTATCGTTTTCAAATTCCGAACATTTTGGCGCTTGTTTGGAAGGATTCTAAGACAGTTTGTATTTTGGATTTAAATTGAATTTAAATTCAAAAGGTGAGTGTTCTAACCCACTCACAACTTCTAAAATTTCTTATGTGTGTTTAATTAATTTCTGATGTGATTAGAAATTTATTTATGATTGTTTGGCATATTTTTATCGTCATTCCAGTTAAATTGAATTTATTGAATTAAATTATTATTTAATTTATTATTGCATATAAACTGCCAGTTAAATTGTTATTTAATTTATTATTGAAAATAAACTGCCAGTAAATATCTATTATTTATTATCTGTTCCATATTGTTGTTGTTGTTTGAATTGGATGATGATTGTGATAAATGTTTAATGGTTGATATTGGATGAATGGATGTTGTATTTTATATTGTTATAAACTGTAAGTTGTTATAGATTTTATTTCATTCAAGATTGCGGTTTGAAATGATATATAACCGTATTTATATTTTAATTATGGATTGAAATAATAAATATCTATATCACTTGACTATAGGATAGAAAATTATATACAGACACCGTGATCTATATATAAAAATATTTTGAAATGATTTCTATGGTCTTGTAAAGAAATATATGGGTTATATAATTATTGATTTTAGATGCTATATAAATGTTATTCTATTAGTGATTTTTAGCTATGTATAAATATTTTTTGAAACATAAAATAAGTTAAATAATAAAGTTTGATTGTTTTTATATAATATGGTTAAGTATATATTCAAATTATATTGTATATAGGGTTTATAATGACTTAAATAAAATTAAGGTTGGAAGATAAATATGAAATTGATTTGAATTAAATTATTTAAAAATTATACTCGAATAAATTTGATTTGAAATTTAGACAAAATTGATATTTTAAAGGGTATGATTTTTATAACTTGATTTTGGTTTAGAGTGATTTAAATGAATATCAAGTTGATTTAAATGAATATAAAGTTAAATAAATTAAAAGAATGTCCAGTTACTTGAAGTTGAAAAGTCTCACTTAAATGATATTGGATTATTGTGTAAACATTTAAAATCTAAATAATAGTAATTGAATTTGATATATATGGAATTATCAAAGAATTAGTTTGAAATGGTGGAATATTTAAAGCTTTGAAATATATGGAAATTGAAATGGTTCATTTGGGGGTTCAAATTTGTATTTGGAATTGATTTGTGAAATTGAAGAAGCTATTTTATTATATAAAGTCATTTAATATTTAAGTCATTTAAGTGGTTTAGTTATGTTTCAAAGTTATAAAATTCAAAGTATTATGTTTTAAAAGGTTATATTTCAAGCGTTTGGCTTCGAAATATTATAACTTTGGAACTGTTATGGTTATAGAAAAGAATATATTTGAAATAAAAATGATATCATATTGATTTGGTTTTTAAAAGGGGAAATGATATCGTATTTATATGGTTTTGAAACGGATAGTATATTTTGGTTTTAAAGTATAATTATCTTTGAAATGACCACGGTGTTATAATAACTTTTGATTGTTAAAGAGACCGGGATGGGAAGTTTTCATACTCTCTGTCAACTCCGAAAACCAATTTAATAACCGTATACGCGGTGGAGATTCCAGAATGAAGTAGGTTGGTGACGGCGTTTCCTTTGATGTATATACATGGACCTGACTCCCGTGAGTTGGCATAAGGTGGCTAAAACAGGGGCGATCGACGGGCTAAGAAGGTAACACCTTTTATCGGACACACTCCTTCGATACCATTCTATTACATTGTGATTGACTGGGGCCTTTTTGATTTTGGGGTTATGGCTCGAGATGGGCGTTAGTAGCTGCTATGCGTTACCACCGGTCTGGAAGCGTAATTGGTATATCTACCCTAGCATTGCCTAGTTGTGCGGTGTCACCTACCCTAGCGTGCCTTGTACGAGTTTGGTTTTCTCCCTAGCCCGTGTAGTATTTAGGGTAGTCTCCCGATCTGGAGATACGCTAATACTGGATGAACTACTGGGACTATTATTGTGTTAAGGGGGAGATTGGGTTACTCCTTAACGCTATTTAAAAGTAAGTTTATTTTATTATAGACATTATTATAATAGCGAAATATTATTACATAGTAAATAGTTTAACGGATCCTTAGGAGATGTGAATCCCGAGCATCTCTTAAGTTACCGCACTCACGTTTGACACTGGATAGGAGATGTCAAATCCCGTAAACATCTCTGACGCCATTACACTCATATTTATTTCTGTTGATTTAACTCACATAAGATCTTTTAGTTCTGACTCAAGTGTTTTGTCTTTTCAATTCGCTTGGGTCAGTCTGAGCATTTCAGGATTCGAAGACTTTATTTCTGGAGGATGAAGACGAAGATTGTATTTCTATTATTTATTATATTATTCCACTACATTCATACTGTTCCATTGCATTATTTATTATTCTCTGGTATGTGTAACCCTGTTATGTGTTGTATCAGTAAAATCGAATGTTTTGTAAAAAGCTTCATAATCTGTTTATTAGATTATTATATTTTGTCGTTCCACTGCAAGATTATGTTTTGTTTTTTCTTTCTCTACTTTTTCTTATTCACCCCATTAACAATCCGCTCTTTTGTATGGTTTGAGTCTAACGTGTGTGGTTTATCGTTGATTTAAAGCGTACAAAAAGGCGGGATGTTACATCTGGTATCAGAGCTTTGGTTTAGCGATAAACCTTAGCTTTGTGGGGTCTGACTCTTTATTAATAGGATAGTAACACCCTATGATGAGTCACTGAGTGTGTGTGTGTGTGTATATATGAGAGAGCGTATTTGTTAGTGTTATAAAAAGTTTGATATTGTGTTAATTTGTTCCGTTTTGTATTTATAAATTCCGGTCGGTGCATAGGACACTATGACATCGATAGGGATTTCTAAACACTTAATAGGACAGACCGACACAATATTTGTTTTGAATATAGATGAATGAAATAATTTTGCCCATTATACTTTCTATATATAAAATAAATTTTTATAGAGGTTATATTTGGTTGCAATATATTGGTTGTTAGATAATGAAATTTATAAATAATAGTTAAAATGAGATTGAAAATAAGATAAATGGAAATTGAGAATTTAGAATCTAAGTCCCGGGGTTTTTGAAAATTTCTTTTGAATGATTTTGGAATATAATAATAATATTATTTAGAAGTATTTTCTGATACAAATATTTCAATATGATTTGAAAGAATTGTTTTAAAGAAACTTTGGAAAGAAATAAGTTCTGTACTCCCCTCTCTGTCATTGGAAAATAATTTCGGTGATGAGTGCATGCATCATCGACATTCATTTTCGAGTTTCGAAGTGGGAAGGCCATTGTAGTAGTTTTACTACTGATTTATTTTGACAAACAAATGTAAATTTCAAATTGTTTTAAATATAATTGGATATATAGGTTGTAAGTATATACATTTATCTATGATTTTAAAATGATTTGAAATTTAACCTGGTATTTAGTACTTAAGTTCCGTTAATTAATAGTTTCAATTATTGCAGTGAATTGGAATGCAACTAATTAATAATTAGAACCTTTATTTAAAATAAGAGATTAAATGTCAGGTTATAAATGAAATTACAAAGAAGTTGGAATGTGTAACCTATAAGACAAAAGATAGGATTATTGAACATTAAATTAATTTAAAAGAAATGAGGTAAACTTATATAATTTTCAATTGCATTCTTTAACATATATATAACTTACCAACTATAAAAAAAGTTAAAATGATTAATGGATAATATAATGGGAAATTTTACAAGTAAAACTTGAAGAAATGAAAGTATTCAATGTATTTGCCTTTATAAATAAAATTTAATGTTATAATTGTTGTAAACTTAAGTATGACTGGAAGGCCACTAATTAAATATAATAGAAAAGTTATAAAGAATTGATAATAAACGTAAGTTAATGTTGAAGTTGTTTATAATAAAAATAAGTCTGTAAATAAATGAAATTAAGTAATAAATGAATGAAAATAAATGGAATTGAGAAATGAATGAATGTAATGCAATGAAAGAAAATTTATATGATATGGATAAATAAAAATGAAGCTATGTAAGTATAAGCGCAAATAAGTGAAATAAACACTGAATCAATGGATGGAAATGAAAAATTGTAAGAAATAAATGTAAATTTAAAAAGATAAATCATTATATGAATGAAAAGGAAATCAAACAAAAAATGTATGACACGAAATTAAAAGAATGAACTTGATTTATTGTTCGAAATTGTTATTTGTTTGGTTTATGGTTGTTTGGGTAAGAAATACTTTAAAATTGTTTGGATGTATGAATAATCTATTTAGTTTCATCTAAGATTGTTGAGTAAATGGTGCACTTAGTAATTTATTTTCCATTCCGTACAATATAAAGTTTTGGACCCGAACAACTATTTGTGTTGTTTGATATGAATAGATAATTGATTTGTGTTGATTTTATGTGATGGTTGTATGCTTTGTTGCAATTAATTGTTGTTATATTGATTTGTTTGTTGGTGGTTGAAACAACTTTAAATATTTCATTTTATATAATTGTTAACTTTTTTGGATTATATAAGTAAAATACAGGTTATGGAAGCAATTGCTACTACTTTTGGTTTCATAATTAAGCGTGTTTGCCCGACAAATAGGTACGTTCTCGAATTACAGTTTTCTAGCGTGATTTTATATTTATATTTATATATATATATATATATATATATATATATATATTCCCGTATTGGGATACATTATTTTGGAAGATATATGTTATGTATTGTTATATTTGATATTATATTTTCTTCCGAGTCTCTCCATACAAAGGAGACTCTGCCGAAATTTTTCGTAAATTTTGGACTTAGAAATTTTTTGAAAAGTGTTTCCCAAACTTTATTAATTTGAATATAAAAGGATTTAATGGTTATAAATTGGTATATTTTATTTAAATTAATTAATTTTGTAAATCTATTTGTTTATAAAGTTAATATTTTAGAATAAGATGTATTGTTTACTCAATTCTTTCTTTTCCCTCCTTTTTCCTTTTCGGGGACGAAAAGTTTTGAGTGGGGGAGAGTGTAACGACCCGTAAATTTAGATAATTAAACTTGTTAGCATAATAGGGTTTTGGTAATTAAATATTGAAAGAAATAGAAATTGAATTGAAATCAATTGCAATAAATCTAAATAAAATATCATGTTAATGTTAATTAAGGTAATATTTGGAGATAATGTTATTCATAATAGGACAATTTGTTGAATTAAAGGAAATGGAAATAAATATTTATTAATTTAAAACTTAATAAATGGATAAATCGTAATTAAATGAAAATAAATATTGAAATTTTACGTTAATGGAGATTTAGATGAAATTTGAGAATATTGATGTAATAAATCATGAACCAATGTTTGTTGCATCCTTATTATGATAAAAGACGTGAATAACAAGTTTAAAAATTTAATAAATGGATTTTGGAAATTTTAATTTATAATTTCTGGATTTAATGAAATTGAAATTTAACACTACAATTGATGGACTAATCAACTTTAAATTGACATTTAAATTTGTTTAAATTACTGTAATTGTTCAAGGAATCAAAAATGATAAGATTTGTTAATTATGGGATTGAAATTGAAATTTTGATTTAATTAATTATTTATTTATTTAATTAATGTAAAAATAGCCATTTGGGCCACTGACTCGAATTCCGATGAAACCAGTTTCATCGGATCCGTAACAGTGGATTATTGTACGATTTTAAGTTTCGTAATGATCTGACTTGTTGTTTGATTGTACGGACTCGAAATGTCCAGAAATCAATGAAATTGAAATTAATTGAAATCAATTTGAAATAACCTGATTTTAGCATAACTTCTTGATACGATGGAATTTGGACCTGAAAACTGTTCCATTGCGTTTAAAATATTTAAAACATCTATTTTGATATATGGGTTGACCCAATTTCGTTTCGGAGTCAGAATGGGTTTTTGGGCCGATCATCATTCAACTTTCGATCCAAAGCACTCCGGTCCATTCTAATTTCAGCTTTGCATATATATACCTCGTTATAAACCCTAGCCTATTTCTTATGTTCATTTTTTATACGTACAATTTCAATTGCTTCTCTTTCTCAATGGCAGACAAACTCTAAATTTCACAGTCCAATTTCAATATCAAATTCAAATCAAAAATTTTATATGGATTCAAAGCTCTCGACGAGCGCATCACAGATCTGTAATTCATTTTTATAGTTTCGAATCATCATTTGTCTTGAAATCGCAAATCAATTCTCGGCGGTTCACTCTGTGCAGTTAATGCGCTCGGTAGATTCAAACCGGTGGAGGTGCAAAAAATCATAGCGGGGATACAGCGAGGATATAGCGGGATATAGGAACGGCTCTAAAATAGCATATAAAACTCGTACTTAATTTTTTTATAAATATATAAATGGTAATTAAATGAAAAATTATCATTCAATTGAATTATAAATAATACATAAATAATTTTAAATAAAAACATGTGCAGATATACTTCAAATAAGCAAAAAACTGTTATATAACATAATTGAATTTGGTATAATATCAGAGTATTTTCATTTCTGAAGATATATTAAAAAATTAAATTAAATAAATTAGTTTCATAATTTTATAATGTATAAATGCAATTTTTCAATTCATTTTATTAAAAAAGATATAGCAAAAATAGCGGAATATAGCGGAAATAATGGGATATAGCGGAAATAGCGGGGATTAAAGCGGAAATGCTATATTTTGGGGCTATATGGAAAAATCGTAGCGATAGAAATCCACTATGAGATATAGAGGGGTTGTAGCGGGGTAATAGCGAGGCATTAACTACACATGGTTCACTTTGGGTTATCGGGTTTAACGGTGGATCTTCAACTTGAGGTTGATCGAGGGCTAGGGCTGGTGGAGATCGTCGAGGCATGTCGATCGGAGGGCTTAGTTTGGCCACTAGTAGCCGGAATACACCAATTTTGGTCGAGAAAGGCGTGGCGACGGCGGCGGCCTATGGCCCACCACAGGTGGTCGCGCCACCTCCGTAGAAGGCGCCTCGGCCAAGGTTGTCGTCAGGAGATGTTAGATCACGTCGTAGCTAGATGGTATGGCCGGCGTTGGTGAGAATAGGGTGGCGGCTCAGCTTTCGTTCGCGACTAGGGTTTTCGGTCTGGAGTTCACGCATAGGTGACGTGGTGGGTAACGGTTTGCCATCAAAAACTAATTTATATTTTTTATATTTAAAATCGTTTAATGTTCTAACATCGGTAACTTTTGCATACGAGGTTTGTTTCACGTGCGGTTTTCTCCGTTAGAATCGTTTTCAAATTCCGGACATTTTGGCGTTAGTTTGAACGGATTATGAGACTATTTGAATTTTGGATTTAAATTCAATTTAAATTCAATTTAAGTTCAAAAGATGAGTGTTTTAACTCACTCACAACTTCTAAAATTTCTTATGTGTGTTAAATTAATTTATGATGTGATTAGAAATTTATTTATGGCTGTTTGACATATTTTTACCATCATTCCAGTTAAATTGAATTTATTGAATTAAATTGTTATTTAATTTATTATTGCATATAAACTGCTAGTTAAATTGTTATTTAATTTATTATTGAATATAAACTGCCAGTAAATATCTATTATTTATTATCTGTTCCATATTGATGTTATTGTTTGAATTGGATGATGATTGTAATAAATGTTTGATGGTTGATATTTGATGAATGGATGTTGTATTCTATATTGTTATAAACTGCAAGTTGTTATATATTTCATTTCATTCGGGATTGCGGTTTGAAATGATATATAACCATATTTATATTTTAAATTATGGATTGAAATAATAAATATCTGTATCACTTGACCAAATGATAGAAAATTATATACAGACACCGTGGTCTATATATAAAAATATTTTGAAATGATTTCTATGGTTTTCTAAAGAAATATATGGGTTATATAGTTATTGATTTTAGATGTTATAAAAATGTTATTCTATTAGTGATTTTTAGTTATGTATGAATTTGTTTTGAAATATAAAATAAGTTAAATAATAAAGTTTGATCGTTTTTATATAATATGGTTAAGTATCTGTTCAAATTATATTGTATATAGGGTTTATAATGACTTAAATAAAACTAAGGTTGGAAGATAAATATGAAATTGATTTGAATTAAATTATTTAAGAATTATACTCGAATAAATTTGATTTGGAATTTAGATAAAATTGAGATTTTAAAGGGTATGATTTTTATAACGTGATTTTGGTTTAGAGTGATTTAAATGAATATCAAGTTGATTTAAATGAATATATCAAGTTAAATAAATTGAATGAATATCCAGTTACTTGAAGTTGAAAAGTCTTATTTAAATTATATTGGATTTATTGTGTCAACATTTCAAATCTAAATAATAGTAATTGAATTTGATATATATGGAATTATCAAAGAATTAGTTTGAAATGGTGGAATATTTAAAGCTTTGAAATATATGGAAATTGAAATGGTTCATTTGGGGGTTTAAATCTGTATTTGGAATTGATTTGTGAAACTGAAGAAGGTATTTTATTATATAGAGTAATTTAATATTTAAGCCATTTAACTGGTGTAGTTATGTTACAAAGTTATGAAATTCAAAGTATTATGTTTTGAAAGGTTATATCTCAAGCGTTTGGTTTCGAAATATTATAACTTTGAAAGTGTTATGGTTTTAGAAAAGGATATATTTGAAATAAAAATGATATCATATTGATTTGTTTTTTAAAAGGGGAAATGATATCGTATTTATATGGTTTTGAAATTGATAGTTATTCTGGTTTTGAAGTATAATTATTTTGAAATGACCGCGGTGTTATGATAATATTTGGTTGTTAAAGAGATCGGGATCGGAAGTTGTCATACTTTCTGCCAACTTCGAAACCCACTTTAACAACCGTATATGCGGTGGAGATTTCAGAATGAAGTAGGTTGGTGACGGCGTTTCCTTTGAGGTATATACGTGGACCCGACTCACGTGAGTTGGCATAAGGTGGCTAAAACAGGAGTGATCGACGGGCTAAGAAGGTAGCACCTTTTATCGGACACACTCCTTCGATACCATTCTATTACATTGTGATTGATTGGGGCCCTTTTGATTTTGGGGGTGTAGCTCGAGGTGGGCGGTAGTAGCTGCTACGCATTACCACCGGTCCGGAAGCGTAATTGATATATCTACCTTGGCATTGTCTAGTTGTGCCATGTCATATACCCTAGCGCGCCTTGTACGAGTTTGGTTTTCTCGCATAGCCCGTGGAGTACTTATGGTGGTCTCCCGATCTGGTGATGCGCTGATACTGGATGGACTAATGGGACTATTATTGTGTTAAGAGGGAGATTGGGTAACTCCTTAATGCTACTTAAAAGTAAGTTTATTTTACTATAGACATTATTATAATAGCGAAATATTATTACATAGTAAATAGTTTAACGGATCCTTAGGAGATGTGAATTCCGAGCATCTCTTAAGTTACTGTACTCACGTTTGACACTGGATAGGAGAGAGATGTCAAATCCCGTAAACATCTCTGACGTCGTTACACTCATATTTATTTCTGTTGATTTAACTCATGTAAGATCTTTTAGTTCTGACTCGAGTGTTTTGTCTTTTCAATTCGCTCGGATCTGTCTGAGCATTTCAGGATTCGAAGATTTTATTTCTGGAGGACGAAGACGAAGATTGTATTACTATTATTTATTATATTATTCCACCACATTCATACTGTTCCGCTACATTATTTATTATTCTCTGGTATGTGTAACTCTGATATGTGTTGTATAAGTAAAATCAAATGTTTTGTAAAGCAGCTTCATGAGCTGTTTATTTGATTATTATATTTTGTCGTTTCGCTGCCAGATTCTGTTTTGTTTTTTTTCTTTCTCTGCTTTTTCTTATTCACCTCCATAACAATCCGCTCTTTTGTATGGTTTGAGTCTGATGTGTGTGGTTTATCGTCGATTTAAAGCGTAAAAAAGGCGAGATGTTACATAATGTAGGGCTGTCGTCTAACTGCCATTATAGACAAACTCTGACTTCCCTGACAATGTCTTTTCACATGTCATTCTCTTATTCATCCCTACTTTACTTTCTGTTATTTGCTGTGTCTTTTTCTTTCTTTTCGGGAATGGTTTGGATCTGGTTTTCCTTTATTCCAACATCTATTAAAATATTTTTCCCATATAATTTTTATTTTCATTCGCCTCGTAGTTCTACCCTGCCCCAACGTAGGTTTTGGTTTATTTTCCTTATAGAAAATCCTAATAAATTCCCAGAAAATTCATGAACACTTGTTCTAACATACTTAACATTTATTTGGACTTGTAAGAGTATTTCTTTATATATTTTCTAGTTGTGCACCTTTAATAAACTATATCAAATCATATAAGCTTAAGAAATTTCTCAAACTAAAAATCCACCTCTAAACTCTTGATTAGAACGTCGCATAAAATTTTGATTATATTTCGAAATTATAAAAGTAGGAGAAATATATCTAAACATCCCATGTTTATCTATTCTTACCCAGATCATTCATTAAGCTTTTATATTTATCAATAGAAACCCGTGTAAACCCCATCATACTTAAAAAGACATACAAATCTAAACCAAGACCATATGTTAGGGATCGGTATAGAAAGGTTAAGTATTACTCACCTATATCTTTAAGATGTCTAGCTTTAGTATTCTTAATCCCCTTTAGCTTGCGTTTTCCTTATCTTCTTTTCTTTTGCCTTCTTTAAGCTGCCACCATTAAAGTTCTTCTTTAGCTTTTATTTTATTTTAGGTAGGATGAAATGAATGAAATAAAGTTGTAATGTTTATTTCCCCACTAATTTGGGCTTGGCCTCTCATACCCCATTTATATTAAGTCATTTTCCCTTTCTTCTCTTATTTAGCACGCTTCGGCCTTTTAATTTATTTATCTGACTTTTACCTATGTGAGCACGTATCTTGTTAGACATCAAAATAAATAATATTTATATTATCTTTACAATTTATAGAACCGATCATATTTATGACAATTTATTAATATTGAAATAATATTTATTTATGTGCAAAATTCATATATATTCTAAACTAAATAATAATTCAATTTCAAATTTCAAATAAAATATAAATTAAATCAAAATAAATCCATCTCCTTTGAAGTCTCAAAAAAAGTTAAATATCATTTAGCATTCAAGAAACTATTTATGATAATACAGGGTAATGATTTAGTGTATAATGAATTAAAGGAATTTTTTTGAAATCTGTCTCTTTTACCCAGTTGCTCGATGCACCTGATTCAACACTTCCACCTCCTCCAGTTCGGTCGTAGAAATATCTGCAGGCAACTTATCGGTCTCAAACATCATTTGATGAACCCAATTTCTTCATAAGATCATCTTTATATTTCATTTTCACTTCTCAAAATCAATGTCCCCGTTCTCCTTCTAGATCACTAGTTGGGAAATAGACGACACATTGGAGCCTCTTATATAGGGTGCAACTATTGGAGTCGAATTGACATTCGATGTATTCTCATCCTCTAAATCTACCATTCTATAAACACCTTTAATCTAATAGTAAATCTTATAGTTTTGATATAAGTTGTTAGGAAAAAATTGCATGTAATATCATTTTATTACAGATCTCATTGGAAGCTTGTGTAAGATTAACTATAGATGAAATAAAACAAACAAGTTAAACAATCAGATCTAATTCTACAATCCACAAGGCAAAACTAAAATAAACTAAAAGTAAATGTGCCATGCAGATTTATGGTAATTTCACCATTGATGTAATGATGTACATTCATTTTGAACAAGAAAAATCTTATTACTAATTTCATAGAAGATTATAATACACACACATATTAACGTAGGCTAAATATAAGAACAGAGATGAAGTGGAACTTGAGAGAATATATCTCTATGGCTTCATTTATAAATCGATTGATGATTAGATTTGAAGAGATTAACAATATCATATTGATTCATTGTTTATTGAGGACTAATTTCATATGGAAATGTGTGTATTTCCAAAACTTCAATTTCTTTAAATACGCAATGGCGTGGTAGCGTATTTTTATTAATCAATTGATCATGGAATTGACTAAATAGCTTCATCTTCAAAATTCATTTATCTCCATGTACATAACTAGTTGCATTTTCTTTGATGCCATTTATTTGCATTCTATTAATAAAATCGTTACTAAATTTCAATATCTTGATCATGGATCTCGTATCATATATGATCAAGCTCTTGGGTTTCTATGGAAGCATTTTCATATATATCTAAATAGATTATAAAATGCATTAGGTCTTTCATGAAATGATATTTATTTCACATGCTGCATGTGCGGTAAATTGTAACACAGGCTTTTAGCTAAGAGTTGTGAAGCAAATAGAGCAATTTTTAGACATATGTATGATTGTATGTAGATATAAAAACATGATTTGCAATCTAAGCCATTGTTATTGCATGCAAAAAAATACTATTTCCTGCATGAATGACTAAAACTGAAACCTTCTATATATTTTACAAGCCTGCAAAAGTTGTGATTCAATACACTGTATGTGTATTGAACGATATGATACACGTCTTATAACACAAGTAAAACTCTCTGTTACACAAAATCTTAGAAAACAGATGTAAACATATGATTTATATTCTGCTTCCTCTTACAAAAGATTATTACTCCAACTCTTAGCATTGGTTGCAGTTCTCTTCTCAGAAGACTCGACTCTTGCTGCCAGCAAAGCCAACTGCCCCTTCACGCTAAGATCAATAAAATGTTCATCGTCATCACCGTATCTAATCGTGAATCCTGCAATAAGCGATGGATCAACTACATTTTCAAGCTTCAAATTTCTAAATCCGGTAAGCCTCTGCATTTTGCGCGCAATCAACTCAATCTGACTGTTGTCCAGCTTCAGAGCAGAGGTAACGGATACCGATAGAACCACGCTCTGTTTCAAGTAAGCAGGGGCACTTATGTCATTCTTGTCTATTCGAACAAATTTTTCATTTTCCGCAAGATAGCATAGAAAACTTTGAGAAATTGGTTCGAATTCGCATTGTAAAGGGTAGGTGCTTGATATTACTATTGGTTTCTTCTTTGATAGTGGGATTCGAAGATTCTGATACGATGCATCTTGAGTTGGTGAAGTTTGAGCAAGCAAAGGCGGTTGTCCATTCGAGGGTTTGAACTGGTTTACGGCACTCATCTGTCAATTTCTCCATTTTTTTAGTTCATAATCATCTATGACATGGTAAGATTTTTGAACTTAGTTACTATATATGCTAGAAATACCAGTTATGTTAACTCGAGTAAGCATCATCAATTTAAGTTTACAGCCTGACTGAAGTAGCACTAATAGGTAAATTACAGGAGATGATGCAAAATATCAATACACAGGTGACAAAAAAAATCATCGTGATATGAGCTAAGAGCTGCAAAATTACAGAACACATCGTAACCAGTAGGATAAGAGGAAGAAATATGTACCTGAATATTGAGAGCTTAAAGTGGATTTACAGGAGAAAAGGGAATAAAAAAGAGATATAAAGGATAAGGTGAATGAATACAGGTGAAATTAATATATAGGAGGAAACATCGAAGATAAAATTATGGATAGAAAAATAGGTGACGATATTGAATTGCAGCCCTATGTACCCAATCTTCAATTCATTTTGTGTTCTCCACTCGCTGCAAAATATGTGGATCCCACGAAAGCGACTAAGGCAAATAAATTTAGAATCATAAATAACGGTGCAATAGTTAATCAGTGCGGAAGAAGCAAAACATTTGCTGGCTATGGGGTTCGAACCCATGCGCACTTATGTGCAGAAGATCTTAAGTCTTCCCCCTTAACCTCTCGGGCAAACCAGCTTGCGTGTCCATCATATTTGTTCATACTATCAATCTTCTCTACTAACTAATAAACCTTTACTTGGTGTCGTTTTAAAATTCCAAAAATACCCTGGTAGTAAATAGTATAAATTACTTCTGCTGCATTACATAATAACCCATAATCTACTCTAAAATACAGAGAACCATTCTCAACCTTAATGTTTAATCTATTTACAGTATATGTACTTACAGTTAGAGCGATGCTTAATAATGGCATCATACCTTGTTTATGAGATAAATAAAAGTGTTGATATTAAGAATATGCAATACATATCATTTAGAGTATAAAATAATTAAACAATAATTTTATGAACATTGTATTACACACAAAATTTTTATAGTCTACCCACATCTCAAATTTTCTTCGCTAAATGTTGAAATTGCTCTTCCTCGATCCTGTACTGTCCCTCATGCTTTTCTTTTTTCCTTTTTGAAATCTTGGAGCATCTTCTTTTTTAACCTATAAACATATATGTAAAATATAATTACATTTCTGACATATGATATATGCTTTAATGTATTATGTATAAATCAACCTTAACAAGCTTTACTGTCAAGACTTGCATCAATTACAACACCAAACAAATTTATGATTCGTCTGAATTGTCAGAATCACTTTCAAGATCATCCATCACTTCCTTTCTTTGCTTCTTCACTTTGACATGAGCCTCAAACAGTTTCTTCACCACTTCTTCGTCTCCCGGCATTTGTCTTAGCAATATTTCATAGTCTTCTACTGACGCTTCCCATCTTTCCAACTATCAAATGTGAAAATTTCATTCAAACCTCTAAATTTGCTATTATCATATGAATCTGTGTTATGTTCATGTGAATCAATACTATAACACATATTTAATCTTATTATATTAGAATTCTTATCAAAAAAGTTGTTACAAAGAAAAATCTCAGTTATATAATACTAATTAACTCATTATAGTATAGGAACTTTGATAAAATCTATAGCAACTTTGCTGAATTCTAGTTGCTTTGGCATCATTAGACGATAAATCTAGTGCCTCTTAAAAATATGGTGCATTTTTGAAGATTTAATCATTTAAACATGCTAAAATACACTAAGTTGTTACATTTATGATATAATGACTCCAAAACCGTTATTATCCAGAAACCCTAAAAATCTTATGATTTTTAAACAGAATTTTCCCAAACACAATCTGATTCTCAAATTGTGATATGAAACTCATCTAGAATTACAATTGGAAAATTTTGTTCGATTCGCGTTGAACTAAAAAATATCAAAAAAATTCTTTAAATCTACACTTCAATTTTATTAAATCTTAAACAAAAAAAGATAAAACACAAGAGAGAAAATTTTGGGTTCAAATGCATAAGATCAAGCATCGATATAGATTTTAAAGATGTAAATTATTTGTATGAAAACTAAAATCAATGGTTATATCTACTCAAATCTAATTTGATAACCAACATGGAGCAAAATTTCTCGCACACTTGCATGTAAAATCATTAGAATATGAGCCAATCAAATGTTCAACTTACAACTTGATTTAGAGTGTAGGTATTTTATCTTTTTAGGTGATGGGATGATAAATGTAACGTCCTCTAGAAATTCGATGAATTTTAGACCAGTAGTGCATATTAGTAAATTTGAACAAAATTGACTGAATTGTTAACGGCTACCAGATTCACATAGCTCAAAAGCTACCAGAGTGCTCTTAACATGGTTTTGAACTAGAGTGGGTGATCTGATTCCATGACAGGTATATGTACCCGTTAAACTTGTCCAGTAACCAAGAAAAATTTATATGGTATATAGCACTGAGTTATTTTCCTGATGATTTACAGACCTGAAAATTGCAGTCAGCTCTACGAAGTCGAGCTTTTCCATACGAAGGTCTAAACTTAAGTGCCATATCACAATCTTCAATTGCCTTTTCCCAGTTCCCAAGTTTCGACTGACAAGCAGCTCGGTTGCAAAGCAAAATAGCATTATGTGGATCATGCTTCAAACCATCTCCATAAGCAATATATGCTTCATTGAAGTTTGAAGCTTTGAAAAAATCGTTACCTTTCAAACGTGAAGACTTCACTTTCAATGCTTTTTCCGATAACAAACTTATGTCTTCATTGTTCGGGTCGAGCTCTGTCGCCATTCCAGTTGCCGCCACTGCATCGTCGAATTTTCCTGCTGCCATATCAACCTTGGTTCTTACAGAAAGCACGTATACGGTTTTTGAAACACCAAAGAAATTTTTGCATGCATTGACGTCAAATTTAGGCAAATTTGCAAGCACCGATTCAGCTTCTTCATGTCTGTCTAGATTCAGCAGCGCTTCTGCTTGGAAGGCGATTACCTTTATATTATAACAAAAATCATGTACATTGATAAATTTGATGCATTTTTCCATAAAAATAACAATAATAAGATCAGACTGATTAGTAAGTGAAACCTGAGGAGCAGAATCGGCCCCAGAAGAAACTGCACCCTGTGCTAGCTTTAACAAAGAAGACCAGTCCTGAATCTTTCTTGCTTCTTCCGCCATAGAAAGATGTGTCTGTAAACCTTGCGCTCGCGACATTTCATTATGGCCTACTTCATTTTGCGACAGCTTGTAGTGATCAATCGCCTTTTCTGCTTCCCCTAACCTACACGTGTTAATTCACCTGAAAAAGTTAATAACAAGACTAAAAATATATTAAGTGGTAAGATCTTTAGACCGTGGATCCCGGTATTAAGATCGGACGTATCTTTGGTTGTTTTTCATACCTTAAATAGAGAGTAGCGAGTCTATAGTGTGCCCTACCATAAGAAGGATCAATTTCGATAGCGGCTTTACAACCATCAACTGCTTCAGTCAACCTCCCAAGACCAAGCAATGCTGCAGCTTTATTGCTCCAATACGAAGCCTTATTCGGGTCTTTAGCAATTGCCTTTTCATATAAAGCCAAAGCTTCAATATATCTTCCTTTTTTGTACTCTTCATTACCCATTTCCTTCATTTCCTCGGCACTGCAATCTTTACTAGTTTCTGCACTCAATTCCATTGCGGTTTTAGGTAAGTAGTCTAGCACGTCGTGCATAGTATCAGAACTTTTCTTTCCTCTCACGTTTCCTAAGTTTCCAAATAGCATTATGTTGCTAGATGATGCCCTAATCAAGCTAGCGCGCTTTATTGATCTCCTTCCTTCCCTTATCATGTTTTTAAGACCGTGTCCTTGTGCATGTACTTGACCTTGTGCATGTTTCCCATTATTTGGAGGAGTACTGGTGTTAGATTTTGGGACAGCGGGTGTGAACAATGAGGCCTTATCAGATTCAGGTTGTTTTGAGATTGCAGGCTTAACGGGTTCAATTTGTCTGGTGACTGAGTTGGAGGATTGAGATCGGATGAATGGAAAGAAGAAGCAACAACCTGAAGGCAGCTCCTCCTTGTTCTTTGTACTACTCATGATTTAATATCAGATATAAGAAATCGAGACATCCATTGGTTGATTTTGCACGATGATGGACGATGTATGCGATGGATGGATGGGAGGCTATTCTTCACTCCTCCAACCTTTGCCTTGTACAATTCCAATGTTCAAGAAAGATTGATATAAACGGATATTAGACAATAACGTTATTTCAAATGAGATTGTGCAGCCATGGTGATCAAATAATTTTTTTTCTGAAAAAAAAAAAAAAAATACTTCTGTTTTGATTAGTTTCTGGTGGCATTGGGTTGATTGTGTGGTGAGAAATATATGGATCTTTAAAATAGTAGGAAGAATTGGCTGTAATTTAACTATAAATATCAATAAATAATACCAACAGAGTTCAACAGTATTTAAAATCAGCCTGAGTTGTTACAGACATTTTATCAAACATTCTGCATGCAACAATAAATAAATACCAGTGTAGAACCAGTTGAAGTTTTGGGCCTATACTGTAGGGAATGATAATAATGTAATGCAGAAAAAATGACAAAAACATTGATGGATGTTTGCATTTTTTCTGAGGAGTTGGGTAATCTACAGGATGAAAACATAATGACAACGCAGAAACGCAGCCAAATCTTCACCGTGAATCAGTGTCGGATATTGTACATTGTTTTGTACGAAGAGGAGAGTGGTTTGGGCACGATGAAGGATAAAAAGAAAGTGCATGAAGAAGAAGAGAAAGAGAATGATGTGTCAGAAGAAGAAAATGACTAAGAGCATCTCCATTTCATATATGATGCAACATGCTCTAAATTCTGCTTGTTAACAACATGTGAGAATTTAACATTCATGAATGAAATACGTTTTTCATCAAATGCAACCGTGCACACGCAAAAAATGCTTAAGCCTAATGTTCTCGTAATTAAAGAAAAAATAATTCAGTTAAAACTCAAATGAAAAAAGAAAAAGTGATGTGTCACAAAAATTTGAATGTCCAGAGCCAAACATTGAAAAACACAATATCAAATGGCTTTTCAATTACATCAACATTAACTTTGAAGACGATATTTTAATAGAAAATATTAAACAATGATGTGACATCCAAAGTATAATAAATTCACACAGGGATTGAAAATGCTCCAAAGTGGTGTTATAAGAGAGTAATTAGTGTTGTCATGTCACACATTGAACATTAACCGTTTACCTTCCCGTGCTTTGACAAATGACTCGGAAAAATTGTTTACTTTATCCTAATGCTCGATGATGAAAAAATGGAGTAAATTATTGCCACAAACGCACTTTAATCCGCGTATGCTACAAGCTAAAAAACAAATAAAATAAGAGGATACGCAATATGGCATGGATTCTTCGGAAAACATAGAAAATTAATTTTAACTAGTAAGAAATCTACTACCCATATGGGAATTTAAAAATGACAAAAATACTACACACTCAAGCACATTGTACACATATAGATCGTTAGGAAAAAAATGATATGACATTAAATATTGATTTCAAGTAACGGTACGTAGAAAACTTTGTCTATGAGTGCTTTAGTTGGGCTCCAAAATTGAAACTCAAAGTTAACTTTATTTTAAAATAATTACATTTATAAACTAGTGTGAACTTGTACTACGTCATGTTTTTTTTTTACTAAATCGTTGAATTAAAATAATTTAAACATAATTTGAATTTTTTTGCAAATTATATCAATTTATGTACATTTAACCTATTTCATGTTCGTGATCTTAATTGCACCATTTTTGTCGAAAGAACATCAAAAATATTTCAGTTTCAAACCCGCTCAAATGATTTGGTATTTCGCTAAAAAATTCCAAAATGAAGCAACTTTTAACTGTGGTTTTGACCAAGCAAAAGTCAACGAAAGTTAGAACGTCGAAACAAAGACGAAACGATTTGAAATTTGAAAGGCACACTCAAATGGATAAAGGAAATAGCTTGGAAATTTTTGGATCAGAAATATGCTAATAGCATAATTCAGTGTCGAGTTATGGTTATAGGTCGGTACCGAGTTATTATGCCACACAACCAGCCTCTCAAATTTCATACGAGTCATTACTTATCTCTTATATGCATGCCAAGTGATTTCATAAATTTCTGGATAACCTGTCCCTAGACTTGAAGAGTTAGCTCTTGTAAACCGCAGAACAAACTAAATCATGGAAGAACAATCATTAAAACAAGTCATCGGTCTACAAAAGCACAAGGGGCATCCCAAAATGAAGCAAGAAGAATGTTCCAAGAGGAAGGTATGGGTTTCCCCGTAAGGGGATAACTCAATATCGACTTATAATGATAACTCGATACCGATTTATGCTCATAACTTGTGGGCCCCTCGAATTTCTCACGCTACTCTAGACTGATGTCTGAACTTCCATGGAAGCGGGCTTCTGACCCAACATACCTGCTACCCCTATAAATATAAAGCATAGAACAACCAAAACATGATCTGATTTCTGCCATCTCTACGTGGAAACTCTACATCTTCTTCATCTTCCATCTCCACATAATAATAACCAAGGCAGCTACTTTAGGCAATTCTAGAACTTAGAATCCATATAACCCCTATACTTATGATCAAGCCTCTTGTAATCTCAAACATATACATCAAATCTATAAGCAATAAATTTATAAAGTGGATCTAGGCTCTGATCTAGCTCTTTACTTTAGATTGAATAAGATTCAGTAGTTAGATCTGGAAGGTTTGCTTGGAGAAACTAAAGATTTATTATTCTAATAGCTTCAAGGAAAGTAAAATCTATATCTGGAAGATCTGCCAGTTAGTGGTGATAAATGAAACACCTACCAAACAAAAGTAAATAATGGCAATCAGCTACTTGGACCTTCTACTCAACGAGAAGTTGTTACTAAAGAAGAGCTTAATCAGATTATCAACTATCTTAACCAAAAATTTGCTAACAGTCAAAAACCCTAGTGGATAAGATGGATGCATTGCTTACTTTGCAACCGGCGATAACTAGAAGAACTAGAAGGGAAACTTCTCCTCTAATAGAACAAGAAAATACCTCTGTTTTAGGTCTAAACCAGAGGGATGGAAAGCAAAGACAGACGGAGTAACAACCGGAGGAGCGGGGGACGCTGTAGGAAGAAGTAGGGGGTTCTCCCTGTAAGGAGACGGTATAGTGCCAATTCAAAAAAACTGGGGCCCGACCCAAAATTGAGGATGAACACTCCTCAAGAAGGTGACGTCATGGTCGTTTCAGACTCCGAAGATGACATGCAGCTTGATGGTGGATACTTGGGATCGAACACAAGTGCTAACGGACAAAATGCTAGAGCTGGAGCTCAGACAACCATGCCAGATCAACTGCATCCCAACGGAACGCTGCATGAGTGGTTTTCTCGGAGAATGGAGAACCAAGACTTCAGTTGGCAAACCAAGGTTATTTGCGAAGTCAAACGTTTAGGGTAGCCCTGATGGCTGACCGATAGATAACTGCACCAGCGAAGATTACATTGCTGACATGGCCAAATAATAGATGGAGGAAAGCAGGGGTTGGAATAAATGAAGACCAGGGTTCTGTGCCGAGCGGAACCCCTTTACCGCAAATGTTCTAAGAGAAGAATATCCCTAAAGATTCACCATGCCAACTATGCCACTGTATAATGGAACAACAGACCCTAAACAGCACTTGTTAAATACAAATGGTATATGGATGAAGTTAGAGCTAAGGATGCCATCCGTTGTAGGTGTTTCCCCATCTTCTTGGAAGAAGTCGCTTCCATATGGTTTACGAGACTCGCACTGAAGTCTATTTCCACTTTTGATGAGTTTGCAAGAAAGTTTCAGGAACAGTTTAGGCTTCACACTGGCCGACCAAAGAAGGTGATGTCCTTATCTGGGTTTTCTCAAGGGCCGAAGAATCGTTGAAAGCTTTCTTGAACCGGTTTAACATCGCAGCTACCGAGGTAAGCAATCCAAAATAAGATATGGTATTTATGGCTTTGGTTCATGCTATTCATCCAGATACAGATTTAGGTAAATGGATTAAGATGAAACAAGCAACTCCATGAAAGAATTTCATCGAAAGACAAACAATTTCTAAAGCTAGAAGAAGTAAGTACGATGAAGGTAGAACCATCGATGAGCAACCAAAGGAAGTGATTCGAAGTATTATTGTAATTAAACAGGATGGAAACAGTTTTTCAGTAGTTGATTAGATGTAAAAAAGAATGCAAAATAGAAAAGAGGAATCAGAATTTTGGTAGGCGTGATGGGAATGGAAAACGTCTAAGGAATCAGTAATGATGGGGTTTTTTGACCCTCAAAAATCGACATTAATACGTTTACTGTACAGAATGTCGGGCAATCGAGTGCCGAAAATACCAGATCATTATGGTTTAAGAAGAAAAGATAGAAGAAAAAATAGAAACAACAACAAAGAATCTCACAATTGCTGTGGAACAAAACATAATATACAATATCATATTTGTATACAAGAAAACTGTAACTATAAATATATTTACAAATTATCAGAGTACAACCATCAACATAGAAATCTGGACAGTTATAATAACTTATCCTCAAAAGTGCTGAATATACAGCCTACAATACAACGCGTAATACGTATGTACTATCCAGCTCGTCTCCTGAGCTCCAAAGCATCTAACCTGAATCTGTAATACTCGGTCTGATCCGAGCATTACAATAAAGTAACGCCCGAGTAAGGTTGGAAACCAGCGTGAGTAAACACACTTAATTTGAACTACACAGGTTATCAAACTCCTTCGAAAAACAAAGGTAACTCATAAGACCACATCACACATAAACATGACGCTTTTTTATCTTACGATAATCAAAACACTTTATATAAAAAATCCAGTGGTATTATAATGGTGTTTAATAATAAAACTTGTTAAAATAGCAAATATTGTTCAATTAATAAAATTTCAGCATATCAGACTCTATAATGAAAAGCCGTAAACATTCGCGATGGATATTGGATAGAAGTGGTTTTTGGATATTACATATATTTGATCCCGATTTCATCGAATCCAAACATTAAATTCAAAAGGCCAAATTGTTTTAAATAAACAGTTCACATTCAGACTGTCGATATTCACATATGGGGATTTATCACATATGTTTACTTCAAAATAAAATGTGTCAACATTTTATTCTAACACTTTTAATTTGTTTGGCTACTTAATGGCACAGACAAAGAACAATTGAAAGCAATATCCAAGAGAGATAAAGCAAAATTATAGATCATTAACTAATTTAACGATTAATAACTAATTTCACAAATCAGAATTTAATTAACTTAAATTAACTGAATCCATTTATATTTTTAATCCAAATTACTTATAAATTAAGGAAATTATAAAAAAGATTCTTTATTAGTTAATTAAAACTAGTGTGTGGCCCATGCTATGCACACTGGCATCGATTTTAACAGAATCGACATTGAAAGTTGTTAGAAAATATAATCTAATAAAATAAATGAATAAAATATTGTAGATGTATTTTCAGTTTATTATAATGTGTATGCGCAATTATCCTAGCGTGTCTAGTGTTGTAGATTTAGTAAGATTCGATGAATATTTGATTTCACTATCTATAATGGTAGCTAAATAATTGAAAGATTATTTAGTGCCAATAAAGAAGTAAATTGTGAACATATCCTATAACGAAAAAGACAGGAAACAATGTAATTTTTTTCTAAACATGGCCTTTTAAACTCAAGTACCTAATTTCAAAAATGACGGAATGGAAGAAAAGACGATAACTACATTACATAGCAAGGGCTTGTGTTCGACACCCTATACCTCCAAAATCCACATCTTTGTTCTCTCTTCAAATCCACCATAATTCACATTTTAAAATATCAAAAAATAAGTTTAACCAAATCTACATAAAATCGTGAAAGTTTCATCAATATTTGTGCAGTTTAGAAAATAAAAGTGCATACATACATCCACTATTATTGAAAATAAAAGCTATGTCAAACTAAATAAGCATAGGTATAAAAAAAATGCAAAACTCAAAGTAGAAATAAACACATCTTCTTTATATTAAAAAATATAAAATACAAAAAATCAGTTGTAAGAAAGTGTAGATTATATGCATTTTTAAAATAGAAGTGCGTGACATATGCCCTTTTATAAAAACCATAAACCATAAAAATAGAAATGTAGATTAAATGCAGTTGAAAAGACAACTATAATACACCATTTTGCTAAAAGACTTTATAAAAGGAAATGATGGACGTCTTTTATAGGATTTAAAACATAAAAATGTTACAATTCTTAAAGCATTAAAAAAAATCTTATCTTACGTTCACCAGTAGTAGTGAAAAGGAGGAACTCCATTTTAATAAATGGAGGAACTAACGAACCATATGTTATGAAGTGATTCTAAGCTCACGTTTTTCTATATATACCTAGGTGGAAAATTTTAATGTGCATCTGTACCATGTAATTGGCAATAGAGTATAATCCAAATCTTAAGGAGCAGACAAATAACATACTGTTCACAAAAGGAACACAGACCTTGAACAGATTTATAATCTTAATGATCTAGCATCAAGTAATATGCTTTTCTTATCAACAACCATATTATATAAATGTAATTTATTACAAAAACAAATTGGACTGCATTTTTTACAACCCATCCTACGCTTTATCGTCCAACACCCACTGCCCCTCTAACTGCAGTGTTGCATGCTCATGATATGGATGATCGATTTGGAAAAATCTACCAATCCGAAGCACAACATGATGCGCATGCACCCTCGGTTCAATTTACACGGCCTGGCAATGTTGAAGTTGTCCTTCTAATTATAAATGCTCATGCCATTTATGATTCTGCATGGTCATGTCTTTGCTCGACATGGCAATGCTTGTGCCATTGAGTAGTTCCAAACAGCTGCATTCCCTGCCCTTAACTGCTCAAGTTATAATACTTATGGTAATGTACATGCACAACCTGTGTATTTTATATCCTCTAAACTATCCCACTTATTTCAGCCTCAAGCTTCATTGCATTTTCCTCATGTCTATTTTTGTGGGTGATGCAACCTGTTAGGTCCACATGCTCAACCAGTTCTTGCTTTGCCCTCGACACTACGTGCTGATGAAGTGGATAATTTTGCACTGCCAAAAAGACATCAAATACCTACTGTAATTAATGAGAAGTGTATCATTTATTGTCAAATGTTGAGAAACATGTCAGTGGTATAATAACTCGAAATGTTTAGTAACTAAGATTATAAAATGTACGCCTTTCAAGCAAAAAAAATACAAAATTTGTGCAGATAACAGGGTCTGAATGTAGATAGCTACGATTCATAATTATTTTGTAAAAAAGAAAATGAGTATGGAATAAATGTAACATTGCATGTTAATTTTAGCAATATGGCAGAAATCAAATGTTATTGAGTTTGTATTTAACTCAGCTATAGATAAAGGATGTTGTCTCCGTACGGTGTAAATGATTAAAAGGAAAGACGTTAAATTTTGGTGGGCAGTTTCCTCTCTTTGGAATAGTAACAGAATAAAACATGTTGTGTCTTTATAATGTATACCTTTAGTTATTTGTTAATTGATTGCGTGCTTGTATGATCAATTTATATGTTGTGTCCAATAATTAGTAAAATATATGAAAATTATACTCTGAAAGAGTCGAAATGTTCCCAAGATTATGTATTCATTGCACTGGATGTAAATAGAATTTTTACTTCCTAAAACATAATATTAGTGAATCAAAACTAATACAGTCAAAATGATAGGTTATACGGTCATTGTAACTTTCATACTATGTTGAGAAAAAACCCATGAAAGCATGTTAAAGGTATAGAAAATAGAATAGAAATGAACTTAAGTTTTCACCACAGTAATCGAGTATAAAGATGAAACAGTGGATTAAAATTTTTCAGGAGAAACTATTTCAATTTGCTTGAAATAAATTGCAATAGAATTGCTAATTAAAACACATAAGGCCGATGATGCATGCATGTTGATGTTAGAATGAACATCTCATGGAAGAAGAGAAATAACATCAACCTCGGTTTTTTGCAATGACAATTTTAGTTAGAAATTGTATAACAATCAAAATTTTGTGCCTATTTAGGTGCAACAAAAGGAATGTGGTTCATTAAATGCATATGAAATGCGTGAAGAAATGAAGTGACCAACTCTCTTTGTTAGAGATTGAATGATGTCAGTAGCGAACATTCGTAATTTAAATGTATGTATTTCTATGCGTGCATAAGTAATAATAAAAAATAAAGGCAAATTTTTTATGTGGATGTACTTGCAAAGAGCTCAGTAACAACAACACGTAATGGTAACAGAGGTTGAAAAGATTAAAGCTTCTCAGGAGAAACAGTTAAACATAATGTAACAACTATACAATTAAAATGGAAATGTATTACTGTCATCTTGTAAAAAGGTAAATTGAAAACGAATAAGTGAATGAAAAGAACTTAAACGTTGATATTATGAATAGTAATCAACATACCATAGAGTGGCACAGAAATTTATAACTCCATATAATATTTTGGTTCAAACAATTCCTACGGCTTCATAGTATGAACATAAACAGAAAATACATGAATTTTAGTTCCATGCGATTATTTACATATAATGAACTTGAAATGCAGTTAAATGCCAACCTCTTCGGCGTCAAATAATCATAACTAAATAATCACAATTGAAACTATAGTACAATATACATGCAAGTTCTGTAAGTTTGATAATACAAAGGAATTATAAATACCACTGTCATTTTATCTTCAGTAATTTGTTTGTGTAATAAATTACACTAATTTAATAAGGCAGTTGATAAGAAAAACATATTACTTGATGCTAATTGTATATTTAGATGATTATACTTAGAAGGAATTTTTTGGACTATTAAAAATTTCATGTTACCCAAAAGGAACTTTTTCGATGACAGTAGCAGTGCATCACAAAAAATTCTCATTTCTCAGAGTTGGGAATAAGAATAAATTATGTGGTTAATTATAAATATACTGTTCTCTTTATAACTTCAAAGTCGTCTCCGTCCCATCTCCACGGTAATATCACAAATTCAATCTAGTAAACTGATATAAGACGTGAGGCTGCTGGGGAGATTGCATCCAGTATTGGAATCAATTTAAGATAGAAATGAATCATGAATCAATGGTTTGAACTAACCTAGCAATACCTGTTTTCAATAATTAAATTTTTATGTAACTTGGAGTATAGACCGTAGAGAAAAAACACTTAATTTTCCCTAAAGTAATCCATAAAATAGTTCAATTTTTTGTCAGATGAAAATAACGATTAATGTAAATAATAATATAGAACGAAGACCTTTTGAATTGAAGAACCAGCAACCAAGTTGTTTTCATTGGTCCAAGTCCAAGATATGTTAATAGAAATACTTAGGATGTTATAATATATTAGACATCATTATATTTTATATCAGTACACAGACCAACAATTTACAAAAAAGTAGCATTGACATAATGGATTTTCCAATACTGTCAAATAAATTTTAACTGAAATTCAATTTTGAGCATACGTTTTAAAGTGCATAAATAAGTATACAAAACCAAATAAAAAAAGTAGGAAATAGAACTCATAAATTGTGACTGACTGAAGACAAATGAGTCATACCATTAGGTGTTGTTGTTTCTGCTACCAATCTGTTGCCTTCCCTAGTTTTACAATCGTTGTTAGTAGCACACACCAATTGTACTCATACATTAAACAGAGGATAGAGGATCTGACTCCATTATGGAGTATGAAAGGTTTGCTGGGAGGAGATCGAAGCGGATTTGTTTTCAAGAAGAAGAAAGGGCTACGAAATGTGATTTGGAAAATGGAAATGTTTACAATCGTTGTAACACACACCAACTGTACTCATACAGTAAATAGAGAATAGATGATCCGACTCCATTATGGATTATGAAAGGTCTACTGGGAGAAAATCGAAGCGGATTTGTTTTGACAAAGAAGAAAGGGCCACGAAACGTGATTTGGGAAATGGAAGTGACTGCGGTTCGGGAATTCGAAACTTGAGAAACGAACAAGTTTGAGATGCCATATCTGATTGCCACGTCTTACAGTACATGTGTCATCCAAAGAAATGATTAGTTTCTGTTTTCCTATATAAGTAATAGATTAAAAAATCCATTTAATAATTAATTTATTAATTAACATAAGATTAAATCAAATAAGAATTTAATTATTTATTTACTTCAATTATTATAAATAATTAAGTTTTGAAACGTAGAAAATTTAATAACATTAATTCAGATTATAATACTAGATAATAGGATCACACTGCAAAAATCTTCATGTTGATTGGATTTCAAATGGATGAGAATATATGTTTTTGAATTAAAGGATTTTTTAAATATAAACATTTGTCAAATTTCTTTTATTTTCAAAACAATTTCCTGGCCCAACATCGGCCCATGAAGACAAAACCCAAGCCCTGTTCTTCTTCCCTTTCTTTTCCTTTTTCTTCCACCTGCTCCTCTTCTATTCCCACTGGCGTGCACCAAACCGTGCACGAAGATTTGCACGTTCACGAAGACGCCGACCTTCCATTCCCGCCTCCGACCACCCACACTTATCACCTACGACCATCACGTCACGTCCAACTACCTGGAACGCGACCAAAAACACACATTCGAAATTGTCGAACATCCACCCAACCTGGAACAACAGCCGCCCATTAAATCACCTCTCCACATCACCCCAAGTCATCGTTCACCACACAACCTTGTCGACAGCCTCGCCACCGCCTCCTCCATCGATTCTCCCACGTGCGCGCGATCCCACATTCCTCTCGACGACACCATCTTCCTCGAACCGAGACCCAACACAAAACAACCCAAAACCCTATTTTGCTCTCGTCTTGCCTATACACACTACTAAAAATCATCGTGGCATTTTCCTTGCGTGTGCCACCCCATTGAACCTCCTATATGACCAACCATTCGCCTCGAAATCAACCACGTTGCTGTATTTTGGCGAAATCCCTAATTCTGTTCAACTCTAAATTTTTCCCACTATAGAATGTTAAAAATCCTCAAACCAATCCTAAAAATCATATTTTTCAATCACGATTCTAACTATATAATTCGTTTGTTAAACTGTGATGGTTGAATTCTTGCCTTACTGACCCACCTATTGTAGTATGGGTTTTTCTTCCTCAATGCTTGTCAAAATTTGATGAAATAATTTTTAAAACAGTCTATACTCAAAATCAAGCCACTTTTGTTTTGAAACCATAGTTTAAAACCAATTGGATGTTTAGTTGTTGATTTTTGAATGGGTTGTTTACTGTTTTATATGAAAGGGATCATGGCAGAGAGTAGAAGTTCATGATTTAGAATTGTAGGTTGAGCTATCCTTGTTTAGCACACACATACACATGTTTATACACCCAACACATACATATTTCATTATCACGGATCAAAAAGCCATCAACCTACATATGAAATATTAAGTAACAAATAAGTGTTTACTCACTGATGGAAATAAATGAACAAATACTGCTCTTAATTTACTCTTTTGCTTAAGCCTTTAGTCCACTAATCTTCCTTCTTTAATTTTATGGTAGATCCTTTTTTTTTTTTTTTGGTTTTTGTGTGCGTGAATAAAAATGAATAAGGATGGCCGTGCAAATATATAGAGAGAATGGAAGTGAGATGGTGAAGTAAAGTGGCTATGTACAGGCTTCTCATTTTTATTATTTTTATTATATTTTTTTTCTTTTTGATTTGATTTTATGAGCTCATGTGATTTCATGTTTTGATTTGATTTTATAAATTGATTTGATCTTTTATGGGATTTGATTTATTTTGTGCTTGTCTAGATATTTGTCATCATGGTGTCCCCTTATATATATACACACTTCATATAAATGTATATATATTTCCTATAATTCTTTAGACTATAAGTAAATATTTTACCTACTAACATAATTTTTGACATGCTAAAGCTTGTACTTAAACACTCACATACAAATAGCTATTTAAAAGTATTTTATTTTTATATATTTTATTTTATATCAAAAGTTTCGTACACACACATATATCCTATAAATGAAATGTGGAGTTTATTTAATTATCTTCAGAAATTAGATTTTAAACTTTTAAATCAAAGCCTCTAAAAAATATATATATATACATATATTCCATATATCAGAAATTTATTTATTTTATCATATACACATTTATACATATTTTCATATACATTACTTCATATAGGCATATATACGTATATATGTATTTTTTAAACATCATAAAGCTTGTATACACTTATATATATATACATATATGGATATTTTATCTTAAATTTTTAATGGTGGAGTTTATATACATATATCTATAAAATTTATCATATCCAGAAATTTATATTTTTAAAATTAATATAATCTAGTCAATTTATAGATTCAGATATTTTAAATATCAGAAAATTTATCTATTCGACTTATAAAAATTAATATTTCAATAATCAAAATTAGTTAACTATTATTATTTTCATATCAATCTTTTTATTTAAAATCTTGTCTAAGTTCACCTAAATGAATTACTATAATAAATCATTAAATTTCATTTTTAACCATTTTAATTCAAAAACTATTTTAAATTTAATAATTTAAAATAGTTAAAATTATGGGTCATTACAAAATCAAAAGCCCAAAGATTATACACCATTGAATGATAGTTTAGAAAACATGTACCTTGTCAGTCAATGAACTGAGCAATATAACAAAGCATCCAAAAGGGAAGCATCCGAGGAGTAAAAGAGACCGGGGAAGTTTTGCCACTTCCACGAGACTCATGGACATAATGCAAATGAGTGTCGCTGGCTGAAAGTCATGATTGTGGAATTGATTAGGAACAATAAGCTCCAGCAATATGTGAAGAAAACACAAAATCCTAATCAGCCTGCTAGACAACAAATGCCGAACGCTCAGGGAAATAAGTCCGGACCTAGCGGAGATGGGCCTCGACGAACAAATTAAAGACTAGTGATAAGTAAACTGGAGGACCTCACCCCGTGCAAAAGAGTTGTGGAAAGACGGAGCGATATGCGAGTTTTTTGAAGCACGCTCCCAAGGAAAGCTGTTACGCCATCGAATACAGCTTTGGTGAAGCAACAAAAAATGATAACTAATGACACTGTATTCTGAAATTAGGATACTGAAGGTATAGAAGTGCCAACTCTTGACCCAATGGTGATAACTGTTGGAATTGGGCCAGTGATTGTGCATCGATGTGTTGGCTGACAGCGGAAGTTTGGTTAATATCCTATTTGACAAACGTTCAACCAAATGAAGATTAGCATAAAGATGTGATCGCCTGCAAGATGAAGATTCAGGGGCTTATCGGTGAACTGAAACAACCCATTGGAACAGTTGATTTACCTATGTAGCTCGAAGAAGTAGGATGAAGGGTGGTACTCATCCAAACCTTTGTGATAGTTGATGAATTCTTTGCTTACATTGGTTTCTTGAGTCAACCTGCCTTCGCCGACTTTAGAATCGCTTTGGCTCTATAGCGTCTTACCATGAAATTCCCAACAGAGGATAGGGTTGGAGTAGTAAGAAGGGACCAAAGCACTGCAATAGAATGCTATGTTGTCGAATTGCGCGAAGCCAAATGACATAAGAAAGGAAGAATGTGGAGAAATCACTCTACATTCATGAACCGCCAACATAGAAATTACAGAACTGCCACTGGCTCAAGGACCATAGGCGCTTCAATAAACTATGAACCATAAGAAGAAGAGTTCAGTGGAAGAATGACAGCACCAGTGGAGTTTACGGTGGTTGTCCCTGTTGACATGGACGATCCAACCCGGACCTTGAAGATAGGGTGGCAGCTTGGAATCAAGATAAAAAACGAATTGATAAAATTTCTTCATGCCAACTTGGATGTGTTTGCTTGGACGCATTCCAATATGTATGTAATATCGTCGGAGGTAGCATGTTACACACTTAACATCGATCCCAAATTCACACCAGTAAGGCAGAAGAGATGCATTTGGGTCTGGGCGATATGTCGTATTGAATGAGGAAGTGGATAAGTTGTTGGCCAACGTCTTCATCCACAATGTACATATCTTGAGTGGGTATCAAACCCTGTGCTCGTTCAAAAATCAGATGGTAAGTGGCAGATTTGCATCGACTACTCCGATCTAAACAAACCTTGCTCGAGGGTTAGCTTTCCACTACCTAGAATCGATCAGCTCGTCGATGGAACCGTGGGGCATGAACTACTCTTATTTATGGATGACTACTCAGGTACAATCAAATTATGATGCAAGAGCATGATTAGGAGAATGCCAGCTTCATCATAGGCTTAGGGTTGTACTGTTATTGTGTAATGTTATCCGGTCTGAAAAATGTCGGAGCTACTTCCAAAGATTGGAAAACACAATGTTCAAGGACTAGATCAAATAAACCATAGATGTGTATGTGGTTGATATGCTCGTAAAGTCTCAAATATTGGGAAATCACATGGATGATCTCTTGGAGATGTTTGAGATCCTCCGGAAGTATGGAATTAGGTTGAATCCATTGAAGTGCTCTTTCGGCGTTGCTTGTGGAAAATTTCTTGGTTTTATAGTGAATGCAAGGGGCATCGAGCCAATCCAGGGCAGATCGTAGCCTTGCGGAATGTCACTGCCCCCACAATGAAGGATTTACAAAGCTTAAAAGGAAACATCGCAATACTGAGCTGATTCATCTCTAGAGTAACCGACAAGTGCATATCGTTCTTCGATGCATTAAAGAAGGGTAAGAAGAATTTTGAATGGAATCAAGACTGCTAGACAGCTTTCGAGGAATTACTTCAACATATGGAAACATCACTGGTTCTATCCAAACCAGTCGATGAAGAAGATCTATTCATCTCCTTGAGCTGTCTTCCCATGCATTAAGTGTGACACTTGTGCGAGAGGAAGCTAGGATTCAATGACCCGCGTACTACATTAGCAAGCACTTTAATGGAGTAGAAGGAAACTGCCCGAAGCCGCAGAAGCTGGCGTACTGCTTGCTGTTAGCATCAAGGAAACATATCTAAATCAATCAAGGTGTTGATAGATCAAAACTTGAAACAAGTTCTCTACCTGATATGGAACACTGAGCAAAGCCAATATGATATAACTTATCTTTCTTGAAGGGCAATCAATCGACAGACATTGGTTGACTTCATCGCTAAATTCACAATTTAGGAAGATGAGGAGGAGGACACTACGGTTATAGCATCGCAGTGGAAGTTTTTTGTCGAAGATGCATCAAATGAATTCTGCTCAAGATCGGGAATTGTGCTTGAAAATCCCAAAGGGCGGTCGATTTGTTATGCTCTAAGGCTAGAATTTTCTGCTACTAACAACGAGGCGGAGTATGAGGCATTAGTAGTAGAATTAAAGATTGTGAAGGAACTGGGAATAAAAGCTCTGCATATCTACATCGACTCTTAGCTAGTTGTCTCTAAAGTGAAGAGAGAACATTACACGATAACTCATATTCCTAGAGAGCAGAATATGAAAATCAACCATTTAGCCAAATTGGCTAGTTTTGGAGATGCATAGTCACTGGGACTGGTTCGAGTAGAAGTATTATCTGCTCCTAGCATAGATCAAATGGATGTCGATTGGGTTCTGGAGAACATGGAAGAAGAAAAATTATGGATGACGCCGATCAAGGAAAATCTACTCAGAGGAATGCTCCCTAGGGACTGGAATGAACGAAAGAAGCTCCTTTGTAAGGCCCCATGATTTATAATGTAGAATGGATTTTTGTATCAAAGAGGGTTCTCCGCTCCTTACTTATGTGTGTAACCAAAGACGAAGCTAGAAAGATCCTTATAGAGATCCATGAAGGCAGCTACGTTGATCACACCAAGGGGCAAAGACTGGCAAAAAGGGCTCTCCACAATGGATATTTCTAGCCAATAGTAAACAAAGTGTAGCAGACTACACCAGACGGTGTGATCTGTGCCAGAGTGTAACACCTCATATTTTTCTAACCTTTTTAAGACATTTAATTAGTTAGATTAAATTAACTAATGTGAAGATTAATAAGTTGAGATTTGATTGGTTAAAGGTAGTTGTGCCATGTTAAGTGGGTTAACTAAATGAAATAACACTAGATAATGTGTTAGGAAATGAGAAGGGCATTATGCGAAATAGAAAAACCTTATACCCTAAACCCTTATAAGATGATAACTTATGTTCATTTACCTCATATCACTAAAACTAAATTGCTAAGGCCGGCCACCATTTCCCGTTCTCAAGAGAAGAAGTAAAGCTAAGATTCAAGAGAAGAGAAGAAATCGACTGTTCAACACTCAAAAATCTCATCTATAATCTCAAAAGCTTAGGTGAATGATTGCTACATCCCCGGTTCTTTAGTTTTTGAATTTATGATTAGATTCAAAATGTTTTTGCTATATTATTTCCATGTTTGATATTTAACGATATATATTTATAGGTGGTGAAATTATATATGTTTATTCATGTTTTATGATATGTTTAACATGAAAATCCTATTTAATGATATCTGAATACCTCGGAAATTTAAAAATAGGTTTGGAATAATATTTTAGAGACGGTTTTGATTTTCATAATTTTCCGATTTATTATGGATTTTATATGAATTTTCGAATGAAGTAAATTATTTATTGGGTTATAAATTATTTTCGGCTAAACTAATAATTGTTTGGGTTTGAGATTTTAATATGTTAGGCAATAAAATATATTTTCTATGATTTTTCTAGAATTTTCCTAAGTCACTTAAGGGATATATAAAATTGTCTCAAGTACTAGACTTAAATGTTTTATATATTTTAAAGGAGAAGGGGCATTTTGCAAACTAAAATGATTTATAAATTTTAGTAATAGCGGCATCACATTTCTAAAAAAAAAATTAGTGACCAATGAAGATTTGGCAAACAAAGGCAGGTTAGTTGAAAAGTTTCCTTTTTTAAGTATAAAAACAAAAAACACACTTTTTTCATTTTTTGCCCTATACGGTAGTTTACCCTCCGCTCCAGACCTTTCATCTCAGTAGAAAGGTTAGCTTTTAATAAAGTCAAAATTCAATGCATAAGGTATCAAGTAATTGGTACATAATGAATTGAATATAGCTGAAAGGTTCTAAGCCGAAAGGTTGATGGCCTAAGAGGTTGGAATATAATTGTTTTATAAGTGAAAAGCTTTCTCCTACTTTGCTTTCGAATTTGAGCTTCTGACTTGGTCACTTCCGACCAGATAACATTATTTAAAAGAAAGACTTTAAACCTTCCAATGTAGTCGATAGGTTATTGTTGCTTCCGCCATTACTTTGTTTTGAAACCTTCCGACATCGCCGAAGGGTTTCTACCACTTTTATAAAGGTTTTTGCTTTGAACTTCCGACGTAGTCGAAAGGTTTACCTATTTTTAAACTAGCCGTTTCTCCAATGCTTTTGGAAGGAAGCTTCTGACTTAGGTGGTTACCCTTGTTTTGTAAAGTACAACCAAGGCTTTTGAAAGGTTGTTTCAATAAAGACGAAAGGTTTTAAAAAGAAGGTTTCCAGATTGTTTTAAGTTGAACCCATTACGCCTTCGAAAGGTTTATGTTTAAAAGGTTTTATGCATTCTAAGGGTTTATTCATTGATCTGTGTCGAAAGGTTTATTATATGGTTTCGAAAGGTTTATGAAGGAAAGTTTTCCAAAGGTTTTTTCTAAGGCAATGATTTGAAGAGATTTTAAAGAAGGATGTCTAAAGTTTATAGCTTTCGCAAGGTTTGCTTTGAATGAGTTCGAAAGTTTGAGAAAAGATTTCGAAAGGTTCAAACATTGATTTTGAAGGAGATAATTTCAAAGTATGGAAAGAGGTTCTTTCAAATGGTTAAGTGTTTTCCACAACTAAATTTTGAGTAAAATATATATGTATTTGACATGGTAATATGATTTGAGTAAAGTATAAAGATCATATTGTTTCCTCGTTTGAAGTTTGATTTAAAGGTTTAAATCATTTTAAAAATGTTTTCAAGGAAAATAATGGGAGGGGATCCTTAAGTATAAATGACTCAGATATTAGAAAACCAGATGGGACTAGTATGGGGTCCGCTCTATACATTAGCCAGTAGCCGCAACTAATTATTGTCCAAAATTCCAATATGTTGGGCTTGGCCACGGGTAGACTAAAATTATGATTACATATAGAAAGTAATATGTGTTGTATACAAATAGGTTACTGGTGAGCCCGAAAAACTATTAGGATCAGGAAGACATGGGAGATGATTAAGTTAGGGATAGACCGTCAAGAAGTGAGATATTTAACAGATAGTTTAGGACAAACCGTCCTGATAGGAAATGTTAGGCAGATAGGTAAGGATAGATTATCCTGAATATGAATATCTAACAAGTGTTAGGTTATTTTTATTATATTTTCTGGTAGGCCTGAGTTAGCCAAAGGTTAAAAGTTATCTAAAAAAACTTTTATGTTTGAACAGATAGTTCATTATTACCTGATATTTATGTATGCTCGCATAATGTTTATTTTGTACTGTTTAACCATTGTGGATGCAGGAGCATAGTATATGGTTATATGAACGGATTCGCAAAGATATGTTTTAAAAAGAATGTTAGTGAGAGGAAACCCGTTCCGCCAAGCGGCGTGGTCTCACTTAACATAACTAAACCGAGATGTATAGTATTATTCATATCAGGATTTATGTCCGACTCAAAGTTTATTTTTTCCCTTTAAACTCTCGGGTGCTCACAATTAATTTGAGTAGGTTGAGAGGTTAACGATCTTTTCAGGTTTTAGAAAGTTGACGAATAAGCTACCGGAGGATGCAGGAGGCAACGGATAGCTACCTAGGATTTGCTGCATTTATTTATCTTTTGATGGATTTTCTACTATGTTATGATGTATTAGGTCTAATATGACAATATGACTCTGATCAACCGAGGGGGTACCTTCATATACCGCTCTCGGCATAATTATATTTAATCTGTACCTAGGAAACGATTTGGGTTATGTGACGTGAATGTGAAACAATTTATTTTGAAAATGTAATGAAGTAATTTTTGGTTTTGAAATCCGTGTTTTGTTTCATATTCAAGTGCTTTTGATATTATTGATACCATTAACATAGCCGTATTTAGTCGTCGGAAGCTAATACTATAGATGACTGCAGCATCTGTAGCGCTTAGTTTTGAGCCTTTAGATAGGGGATATTACAGCTTGGTATCAGAGCATGGTTTATGAAATACTTTTACTAAAAATGATTTTTGAAAACATTATCCATAGGAATTAGAGTTAAGATCGGGGCATGGGATAATGCTATGATAACGTTTTGTATTACGCACACACACGCTATATCTTTAGACTCCTATCTTTATTAGGTTACTTATCTGTATTTCATGAGTTTTGAATACATATATGGAGGGAAGAAGGAGCAGAGTAAATATTGAAGGAGATAGCAGCGCCACTAACGAAAATGCCCGACCAAATACAAGGAGATGTCTCGATCAGGCACAAGCTGAAAATGCTGGTGCAAGTGTTCCCCAAGTGGATATGGGGGGCAATGTATCAGTTATTTGTGAATATGGCACAAGCTAGAGTAGCAGCAGGTGTGGTTGGAGGTAATGCTACGGGAGGAGGAGCCCAAGAAGTTTCTACGGCCAATTGGTATGCCAATTTGAGTAAGGATCACATCAGGCTTGAAGGGAACCCGTTTATTGGAACCGAGGATGTGATTGAAGTGGAAAACTAGCTACTGCATCATGAAAGAATCTTTGCTGATTTAGGGCTAAATGATGCGTAGAAAAGGAGGTTGGCATAAAGGCAGCTGTAGGGAGCTGCACTATTTTGGTGGAACATCGTCACTGTCGGAGTTTATGAAGAGACTATTACTTGGAACGATGAGAAGGTTTTCGGAGAGATTTATGTCTGTAATGGCACATGCTGCATTGGTGAGGAGGTTTGTAGAACTGGAGCAAGGAGATATGACCATGTTAGAGTACACGAGGAAGTTTAAGGAATTAGCCCGATACGGGTATGCCTTGGTTGATACCGTTATCAATGTAAATGAAAAGCACATCAGCGGATTAAGGCCAGAACTGATAAGTGCAACTTTACCTCACTTGAGAGACCTCAGTGATATTGTTATTGAGATGGCATTGAGGCAAGAAGAGGTATTGGCTTGCATAAGGAAGAAAGAGAAAGAGGCTCAGACGGGACAGGCTTTGAAGAGGAAATTTTTCCAGAAAAGATCGCTCATAAAGAAGGAGCACAAAATAAAAGTAAGGCTGAAGTGATTTGCTACAACTGCAACCAGAAAGGACACTATGCCAACGTGTGTCGAGCCAGCAAGGGAAACGGAATAGAGGCCGGTGGATAGAAAAATGTCATATGCTTTAATTGCGATCAAGTGGGCCATTACAAGAACAAGTGGACAGAGACAGCAAAGGAAGGAAAGGGGAGAGTTTATACTTTATACCCACAACCGAAAAACTAGTTGCTCAAGAAAAGGGAAGAGTTGTTTGGGGGAGGCTCGCTGCAGATCCACGGTATGTCTGTTAGCGTCATATTTGCTACTGGGGCATCCTATACTTTTATTTCTCAATGTCTAGTAGATAGACTTAACCTAGAAACCTCTTACTTAGTTACTTCCTTAACGGTTGCTAATCCAATAGAAGGTTATGCAACCTTTGGGATGAGGTGTGACCATCTAGAATTTGATTTGTTAGGCCATACCTTTGATTTTTGTTTGCATATATTTGACTTTGTTGGATTTGGGATTATCTTAGGGATGGATTGGTTGGGTAGATATGATGCTAGAATATTTTGCCAAGATAGGAAAATATCACTTAATCATCCAGATTGTAGTAATCGGATAATTTATGCCATGGAGAACCCTAATTGTGAGATGAATGCTTTATTGGGTGTTATAGAAATAGAGAATGAGTTGCATCGGGTCTTTGTAATTAGAGAATTTGCCGATGTGTTTGAGCCAGTTGTCGGACTGCCACCGAAACGAGCTATTGAGTTTTGAATTGATTTGGTGCCTGGAGCCGAACCGGTGAGTAGACCGCCGAGTAGGATGACACCTACAGAGATGAAAGATTTAAAGGTGCATTTGGTAGATCTGAAAGGCAAGAGTTTTATTAGGCCGAGTAGTTCACCATGGGGAGTTGCTGCTGTATTTCCTAAGAAGCCGGACGGATCGTTAAGGCTATGTATCGATTATCGTAAGCTGAATGAGAAGACGATAAAGAATCGATATCCATTGCCGAGAATTGACGATTTGTTCGATCAGCTGAGTGGAGCAAAGGTATTCTCTCAGCTAGATTTGGCGAAGGGATTTCATCAGCTTAGAGTGGCAAAGGATAACATTCCTTTAAAGGCGTTTAGAACGAGATATGGATCGTACGAATGGTTAGTTATGCCGTTCGGACTACTAATGCGCCGACATTCTTTGTGGATCTGATGAATAGAATTTTTTGAGAGCATTTGGATAGGTTTGTGTTGGTTTTTATTGATGACATTTTGATATACTCTAAGGATGAGGAGCATGAAGTTGATATTAGATTCGTGATCAAGACGTTGAGGGAGCATCAATTGAAGGCTAAGTTCACGAAGTGTCATTTTTGGAAGAAGGAAGTGAAGTTCATTGGTCATGTCATCTCTGAAAAAGGGTTGTCTGTAGATCCAACTAAGATTAAAGCGGTGAACAATCGAAAGAGACCTGAGACGGTGACCAAGTTAGAGTTTCCTTGGATTGGATCGGTATTATCCGAGATTTATAAAAGATTTTTCATGGATAGCAGCACCGATGACTAAGCTTATGCGAAAGGATGTGAATTTCGTGTGGACTTATAAGTGTGAAGAAGCACTCTAGAGCTTAAAACATTTATTGACCCATGCACCGGTATTAGTGGTTCCAGAGGAGAATCAAGATTCAGATGCATATGGAAACTAGATTGGGAGCTGTGTTGATGCAAAGGGGTAAAGTTATTGCTTATGCTTCTAGACAACTCGGACCACATGAGGTTAGGTATCCAACACATGACTTGGAGTGAGTTGCCTTTATGTTTGCTTTAAAGGTGTGGAGGCATTATCTTTCGGGAGAATGATTTGAGCTATATACTGATCATAAGTCCTTGCAGTATTTGTTCTCTTAGAAGGAGCTGAATATGAAACATTAAAGATGGTTGGAGTTTATTGCTGCCTATGATTTTGTAATTGAACACACAACTGAAAAGGGAAACAAGGAAGCGGATGCCCTCAGTCGGAAACATCAGAATGCAGTATTGGCTATGATCACTGAGTAGAAAGACTTAGAGGCATTATCGGCTTGTAATGTGCGGTTTAGGTCCGAGGTAGGATCGAGTGCAGGAAGTACTGTATTGTCTTTTTTAGAAGTCCGACTGGTAATGATTAAGAAGATAGCTTCTAAGCATGAGGATGATCCAGTATTGGCTGAGCGGATCAGAAGGTTGAAGGAAGGAATAGAGAGGGATGACCTAAAGAATTTCAATCTTGGCCAAAATGGGTGGTTGAGAAAGAAAGAAAGGTTATGTGTTCTGAATGTAGAAAACATGAGGAAGGAGGTTTTGGATGAATTCCATCGTTCAAAGTTCACTGTCCATCCAGAAGGAACGAAAATATATCAGGGCATGAAGAGAAATTTCTTCTGGGAAGGTATGAAATGGGACATTGGATTGTGTGTTAAGCAGTGCTTGAATTGCCAACATGCAAAGGCCCAATACCAGAAGCCAGGTGGATTGTTTCAACCGTTAGAGGTTCCGTTATGGAAATAGGATTCAGTCTCTATGGATTTTATTGATGGGTTGCCGAGGTCTATTAGAGGAAACGAAACCATATGGGTCATAGTGGATAGACTAACTAAGAGTGCCCATTTTATTCCGATAAAATCAACTAGGTTGTCACTTGATTGGTGAAGTTATTTATGAAGAATGTAGTTAGAATGCATGAGATTTCTAGTAGGACTCTTTATTTACTAGTGAGTTCTAGAAAAGTCTACAAGAAGCATTAGGAACCAGCTCAACATGAGTACCGCTTACCATCCACAGACTGATGAGAAAATAGAAAGAGTGAGCAAAATCTTGGAAGATTTGTTAAGATCTTGTATATTGGATTTTGGAAGACCATGGGAAGACTATCTCCATCTAGTCGAGTTCTTATGTAACAATAGTTATCAAACTAGTGTTGGGATGGCGCCGTTTGAATCATTGTATGAAAGACCTTGCAAGTCTCCCGTATGTTGGTTGGAAACCAAGGATATATTAGTTCTTGGTCCGGATTTAGTGAAGGAAGCTACAGAGAAGATTGAGTTGATTCGAGCTAGGATAAAGGAGGCTCAATATAGGCAGAAAAGTTATGCAGATAGAAGAAAGTAGGATTTGGAATTTTCTGTTGGAGATTATGTGTTTGCTAAGGTTTCACCGATAAAAGGTGCAATTAGATTTGGGAAGTCAGGGAAGTTAGCACCTAGGTTCATTAGTTCATTTTGTGTTATTTAGAAAATCGAGAAACCCTCTTATATAGCGGAGTTACCGAGTAGTTTGGCTGGAGTCGATAATGTTTTCCATGTTTCTCATCTTAGGAAATGTGTTAGAGACCCTAATACTACTATAGCACCTACAATATTAGAAGACTTAGTAGTAGAACCAGATTTGACCATGTTAGGAAGCCGATTCAGATTGTGTCTAGACATGAGAAGAAATTGAGGAATAAGACAGTCAAGTTAGTAAAGGTTCAGTGGAGTAATGATGCTAGAGATTGTACTCGGGAAGTGGAGAGCGGGACTAGAAACTCTTACCCTAATTTATTTGATGCTATGGTTTACCTTTGATTGTTTTGTTGTGTACCTCATCGTAATTTCGAGGACGAAACTCTTTATGGTGGGGATTGTGTAACACCCTATATTTTTCTAACCTTATTTAAGACATTTAATTAGTTAGATCAAATTAAATAATGTGAAGATTAAAAGGTTGAGATTTGATTAGTTAAAGGTAGTTGTGCCATGTTAAGTGGGTTAACTAAAATGAAATAATACTAGATAATGTGTTAGGAAAGAAGAAAGGCATTATGGGAAATAGTAAAACCTTATACCCTAAACCCTTATAAGATGGTAACTCACGTTCATTCATTCTCATTTCACTAAAACTAAATTGATAAGGTCGGCCACCATTTCCCATTCTCAAGAGAAGAAGTAAAGCTAAGATTCAAAGAAAAGAAGAAATCAACTAATTCAACACTCAAAAATCTCATCTATAATCTCAAAAGCTAAGGTGAGTAATTATTACATCCCTAATTATTTTAGTTTTCAGCTTTGTGATTAGATCCAAAATATTTTTGCTATATTATTGCCATGTTTGATGTTTAAAGATATATATACTTACAGTTGGTGAAATTATATATGTATATTCGTGTTTTATCATATGTTTAATAGGAAAACCTATTTAGTGACATTCGAATGTCTTAGAAATTTAAAAATAGGTCTGAAATAATATTTTAGAGATTGGTTTTGATTTTCGTAATTTTCCTATTTATTATGGATTATATATGAATTTTTGAATGAAGAAAATTGTTTATTGGGTTATAAATTATTTTCGACTAAAATAATAAATGTTTGGGTTTGAAATTTTAATATGTTAGGAAATATATTAAAATAGATTTTCTAGGATTTTCCCAAGTCATTTGAGGGATATATAAAATTATTTAACATATGTGACTTAAATGTTTTATAGGAGAAGGGGCATTTGCAAAATAAAATGATTTATAAATTTTAGTAATAGCGGCAGCCCATTCTATAAAATATTTTATTAACCCATGAAGATTTAAAAAAACAAAAGCGGGTTAGTTGAAAATTTTCCTTTTTTAAGTTTAAAAACAAAAATCACACTTTTTCCATGTTTCACCCTATACGGCAGTTTAACCTCCGCCCCAGACCTTTCGTCTCAGTCGAAAGGTTAGCTTTCAATAAGATTAAATTTCAATTCATAAGGTATCAAGTAATTTATGCATAATGAATTGAATATAGCCGAAAGGTTGATGGCCTAAGATGTTAGAATATAATTGTTTTCTAAGTGAAAATCTTTCGCCTGCTTTGTTTTCGAATTTGAGCTTCCGATTTGGTCACTTCTGACCAGGTCAAATCATTTAAAAGAAAGACTTTAAACCTTCCGACGTAGTCGATAGGTTGTTGCTGCTTTCGCCATTACTTTGTTTTGAAACCTTCCGACATCATCGAAGGGTTTCTACCGCTTTTATAAAGTTTTTGCTTTGAACCTTCTGACCCAGTCGAAAGGTTTACGTATTTTAAACTAGCCGTTTCTCCAACGCTTTCAGAAGAATCTTCCGACTTAGATGGTTACTCTTGTTTTATAAAGTATAACCCAAGGCTTTCGTAAGGTTGTTTCAATAAACATGAAAGGCTTTAAAAAGAAGGTTTCCATATTGTTTTAAGTTGAACCCATTACGCTTCGAAAGGTTTATGTTTTAAAAGGTTTTATGCATTCGAAGAGTTATTCATTGATATTTTTTGAAAGGTTTATTAGATGGTTTCGAAAGTTTGAAGAAGGAATGTTTTCCAAAGGTTTTCATAAAGCAATGATTTAAAGAGATTTTAAAGAAGGATGTCTAAAGTTTATAGCTTTTGCAAGGTTTGCTTTGAATGAGTTTGAAAGATTTGAGAAATGATTTCGAAAGATTTAAACATTGATTTTGAAGGAGATAATTTCAAAGTATGGAAAGAGGTTCTTTCAAATGGTTAAGTGTTTTCCTCAAATAAATTTTGAGTAATATATATATATATATATATATATATATATATATATTTGACATGGTAGTATGATTCGAGTAAAGTATAAAGATCATATTCTTTTCCTTGTTTGAAGTTTGATTTAAAGGTTTAAATCATTTTGAAAATATTTTTAAGGAAAATTATGGGAGTGGATCCTTAAGTATAAATGACTCAGATATTAGAAAACCAGATAGGACTAGTATGGGGTCACGCCCTATACATTAGCTAGTAACCCCAGCTAATTGTTATCCAAAATTTCAGTGTGTAGGGCCTGATCATAGGTAGACTAATATTATGATTACACACAGAAAGGAATATATGTTGTATACATATAGGTTATTGATAAGTCCGAAAAAACCATTAGGATCGAGAAGATATAGGAGATGATTAAGTTAGGGATAGAACGTCCAAAAGTGAGATATTTAACAAATAGTTTAGGACAGACCGTTCTGATAGGAAATGTTAAATAGATAGATAAGGATAGATAATCCTAAATATGAATATCTAACAGGTATTAGGTTAATTTTGATTATATTGTCTGGTAGGCCCGAGTTAGCCAAAGGTTAAATGTTATCCAAAGAAAACTTTTGTGTTTGAAAAGATAGTTCATTATTACGTGATATCTATGTATGTTTACATAATGTTTATTTTGTAGTGTTTAACCATTGTTGATGTAGGAGCACAGTATATGGTTATATGAAAGGATTGCAAAGATATGTTTTAGAATATTTGTTAGTGAGAGGAGACCCGTTCTGCCAAGCGATGTGGTCTCACTTAACATAATTAAATCGGGATGTATAGTATTATTCATACCAGGCTTTATGTCCAACTCGAAGTTTATGTTTTCCCCTTAAAATCTCGGGCGATCAAAATTAATTAGAGTAGGTTAAGAGGTTAAGGATCTTTTCAGGTTTTAGAAAGTTGACGAATAAGCTACCGAAGGATGCAGGAGGCAACGAATAGCTACCTAGGATTTGCTGCTTTTATTTATGTTTTGATGGATTCCGCTATGTTATGATGTATTAGGTCTAATCCTATGATCAACCAAGGGGGTAACTTCATATAGCACTCTCGGTGTAATTTGTAATAATTATATTTAATTTGTGCTTGGGAAACGATTTGGGTTATGTGATGTGAATGTGAAACAATTTATTTTGGAAATGTAGTGAAGTAATTTGTAATTTTGAAATCTGTGTTTTGTTTCATATTCAAGTGCTTCAGATATTATTGATACCATTAACATAGCCATATTTAGTCATCGGAAGCTAATGCTATAGATGACTACATCATTTATAGCGCTTAGTTTTGGGCCTCTAGGTAGGGGATGTTACATAGAGTTTTGCGAAGATCCCGAGAGCCATATCTTCATACTTATGCAAATGGTCAACCCTTGGTCGTTTGTGATTTAGGGAATCGATTTAATCAGAGTACTATCAATTGGAAAAGGAGGAACCAAATATGCTATTGTTGCAGTTGATTACTTTACAAAATGGACTGAAGTGAAACCACTTGCCACGATTACTACAAAAAAGTAATTAACATTGTAACGAAGAATATTATTTGCACATTTGGAGTACCACAGAAAATAATCATAGACAATGGAACTCAATTCAAGAATGTTGAGTTCAAGGACTTCTACAAGCGTAACTATATCAAGAAGAGCTTTTTCATGGTAGCGCATATGCTGGCAAACAAACAAGTGAAGGTAAACATAGAAAAGAAGCTGACAAAAGCTAAAAGAAATTGGGTTAATGAGCTCTACTTGAACTATGGGCATGCAGAACGACACACAAATCTATGATTAGACACCCATCGTTCGCTTTGGCATATGGTTCAGAAGCTGTGATGCTAGTAGAACTAGAAATCACCTCTCACCATAGAAGGCATTTCAATCAAAGAGAGAATGAGAAGATACTACTCAAATCACTCGACCAGATTGATGAGAAGCGTAAGGAAGCTGAATTAAGTACCGCTACTCACCAGAAGAGATAAAACAATATTTCAATGCCAAGGTTTTCAACCGCACCTTCGAAGTGGAAGATCCCATCCTGAAACAAATCTTTCCAAGTACAAGAGTGCTTGGGCCAAACTAGAAAGGATCCTATGTAATTGACCAAAAACTTAGAGACAAAACATTCAAGCTAGCAACAGTCGACAGAATCATGATTCCATGTGCTTGGAACAGAAACTCGCTGCCGCTCTACTACATTTGATACCTATCTATATATTTCCTATTTTCACAAATAAGCCACCCAGGGACACTAGGGGCATTTTAAATAGGTAGAACCTGTCTTTTTTCCTTCCACTTCTTCAATAAATCTGGCTTTTTAAATCAATGGAACGCGTTCTTGTAAGAAAATCGCCAGATCGACGGGGGAAAACGGATCCAAACCTTTTGAGAACCGGCATTGCTTTGACAATGTTGGGAAGGTTCAAAATAACCGAGTCGATGTGGAAAATTGACTTAAACCGTCGGATTGATGGAGAAAATCGATCCAAGCCTTCTAAGAACTGGTGTTGCTCCGGCAATATTAGGAATGTTCAAAACCGCAGGATCGACGGGGAAATCGTTCCACGCCTTCTGAGAACTGTCATTGCTCCAGCAATGTTGGGAAGGCCCATCTCCCTGCGCACCACACAGTAAGCCTCACATCGCTTCTTAAACCAATAAAACCATGTTCTTATAAGCAATCTCCCTGTGTGTCACACAATAAGCTACGCGTTGCTTCTTGAACCAATGGAACAACATTCTTATATGAAATCTCCGTGTGTGCCACTAAGTAAGTCGCACGTCTAAGAAAATACTTCTTAATCCCCAGATAAAAAGTATGGGCTCCCAAAACTACCGAGTTAATGGGGAAAATCAACTCAAACCGTCGGATCGACAGAGAAAAATCGACACCAACTGCCTAAGAACCAATGTTACCTCAGAAACACTGGAAATCTTTTTCATTTTCTATTTATCAGTGTTATCCCAGTAATACTGAGAAACTACCAAATTTTCTAAGTACCGGCAACATTGGGAAAGTTCTCGATTACATGGTAGGTGGAAAATCAATCCCAACTTTCCATGAATCAACATCGCTCTGGCAGTGTCATGAAGATTCAAAACCACCGAAGTGACATCGAAAGGAAATCCAAGGCCTCAAGTTGTTTTTGTGCACGTTTTCGAAAATAGAAACGGATACGTGAATAGGATCTCAACACTGAACTTGGAAAAAGTCGGTCATAGTTAAGGAACTAAACGCTCAAGATCGAGTGGCAAAGCCATAAGTCCCTAGAAATGGGAACTACCATGCAACTCAGACTAAGGGCTACCGGATGTGTTGTCTAGAATACCTAATCACTTGTTGAGTGCTAAAGTTTAGCATTTGGAATAACCAACCATATGGAGTGGGGGCACATATACTAATACCAAATTTGAAAATAGCCACAAAGTTGGCTAAATCGAAATACACCACAGTTATGTATTGTTGAATGAAGTATTTTGGAAACAACGGTAGAATTAAGTAGAGTAGTATGCTGGATAATTGTAGATTACACTATTTATAAGCACAGAGTTATGGTAAATACATACATTACATCACACAAAACAGGAATATATATTATGGAAGGCAATTATATTATATACACATGCAGTGGTATACATTCTGGCATAGTACATAAATACATGAAAAGTACACAAGAGAGATTACAATAGAAATAGTAATATTTCATTACTTATATCATTTATGTACAGAACAAATAGCGGGGGCCATACCTGCACAATATTGGCCAATTTAAGACTCGGAAGAAAAGAAAAGTATATATTTGGTCGACACCAAAAACACATAAAAAACCACAAGTGCTTCGCTCCACCAACACTTGACTACAACATCACTTCTTGCCACCACGTCGAGGGATGATCTTCTTTTGCTTTTTGTCTTTCTTCTTTTTGGTGGATTTTGGCCTTCAAAATGAGTAGACCGCCCTCCGGCACCAGAATCAAGCTCTATAGATCCATCGTTGCCACATGTCCAAATTTTGGCTTGTCGGTCTTGATTGTAAATGGGAGAACTTTAGGCTTGTTGATGTCAGGTTCTATCTTTATCTTCTCTTTGCTTTCTTTTTATATCCTCTCTGCCAAGTCTTCTTATCGGCAGGGTTTGTCCCTCCTATGATCAATGCATCCTCTTCTTAAGACATAGAGACATCCTCCAGATTCTGTAACGCTCCTATCTGCTCAGAGCCGTGACCAGGTTCAGAGCTTGAAATGGGAATTGAACTTGAAATCGTGAGTCGGCAGAATAGGGATGTTAAGGCTAAATTAACACTAGAGGAGGGTGAATAGTGTTTAATGGATTATATGAATATGTTTCAAATTCTTTAAGATTCTACTTGGAATTATGTAATTAACAATTACAAAAAAAAAAATCATAGAATCAAAGTGTAGATAAAAGTAAATGCAGTAAAATTAAAAAGGAAAGAACACACTAAGATTTTATACTAGTTCAGAGTTACCCTACATCCAATCCTGCATAATTCCTTGTACGGATTTTCTTCATCTAGTAAATGCAAATTCTATCTCGATTTCATGGCTACGAGACACATCCTCTAGAATCCCGACCTTTGGGTAGAATCACTTGATTTTCGGGCTACAAGCACACCAATTAGATTTATGGGCTACTAAGTACACCTAATTGATTTTACGGGCTACAATCACACCCACAAATATAGCAGTATAATAAGATATAGTATTACAGTCTTAGATCTTCGATCTTCATTATAATTGATCCTATAACTCTTGAATAGCACTTTGGTCTTGGTTTGAGTGAGAGAGATGAGAGAAATCAGAGAGTAGATGAAGCAGAATTAAACTAGTGATTATTGAATTTGATTTTAGTTGAATTTCGGCAAAGTTTGGGTGTATTTTGATTTAGAAAATGGGGGAGTGGAAAGAGGAGAGAAGAATAAGAAAGTAGAACTTAAAAATTTGTTGGGAAGTTTGGTATATATAGGAAAACAATGGCCGTGTCCATTTGCGAAGAGATACGACGGTCATTCAAATTTGAATTTTGAAAATTATGGCCACTATGTCGACATACATAGATAAAGTATGTAGAAATATTTTAAACAAAATTGAAAACCACTTTAAAAATATTATTTTGAAAATCTATTGCCTTGTAAAATAATTTGATACTTTATAGAACCATTTAAATATAGTTTATACGTATTTTAATCAAAATATAACTTAACAAAACTTTATAAAATAATTTTGAAAGATTTAATAAGAGTATTCAATATAATGTAAATAATATATGTATATAATCAATATATTATAAATTATAAGTAAGTATCTAAAATCTAAATGTAAATATCAGAAATAAACATAAGGAAGATATAAACTAAAATACCAAAAAATATAATAGATTAAAAAATACTTATAAACTTAATATAATATCTTTGTAGATATAAAAGGTTAAGAAATTATTTTGAGAATTATTTTGAATAGATGTTTCAAAATATTATATTGAAAACCATGATATTTGAAAAATGTTTAGAACTTATTTGGAATAGAGAGAGGGAGAGATATCAAGAAAGTGGTATCAAGGTTTTAACAAAAATTCTATGACTCTATAACTTATTTGGAATATCCTGAAATACTAAACTCTTCAACACTCATGAGTCTTCAATTATCATCATCTTGAAACTACTCTTGATATCAGCATTGTAGGATCTAGATTAACCCTAGAGGGGGGGGTGAATAGGGTTATAGCAAATTTTCTCGAACTAAACGCAAAAACAAACTGCAGAGAAGTAAATATGCTGAAAAGTAAATCACACACAAAATTTACCCAGCTTCGGCAACCCCTGCCTACTGCTGCATTCCCAGATTGCTATTAGAATTAAATAGTCTCCCGCTTACAAACACTCTAACAGACTCACAAACCCTGCTACCGCCTATAGAGTTTTGCAAACTCGCAAACCCTGCTCACTGAACTAATCCTAACTAGACAATCTGACACAACCTAAAACCTAGGTGGTGATTTACCAAGATTTGATTTGAAAGATACAACCTTAAAAAGAGAATTTAAATTTAAAACAAACTTAAAACAATTTTCAAACTAAAACCCTAATTAATATATAAACTAAAGCCCTTTTATAAAAACAAGGCCGACCCAATTTATTTCTTCTGCCCGTTCCTTTGAGATAATAGCGGCTCTGTTGTATCTTCGTTCGATCTGAATTAGGGCTTCGTTCCCTTGCGAAAATTAGGGCTTTCTTGGATTCGATTCTCTCGTTTGTGTATTGCCTTACTCGATCGAGTATGTTGCTCGCTACTTCTCTGATGATCGGCTGCTTCTAGAGTTCGGCTTCAATTTTGGTATGTGGTTTTTCTTTATGCTTTTCTATTATGCTCAATTGAACTCCGATGATTCGAGTTATTGATTTAATGTTCTCTGTTGGCTGGAACTCGAATTCTAAGCGCACGTCAATGATGAACATCTGGGTTTGAATTTATATCAATTCGACACTTTCCTAATTCTTGCTTTCCTGACTTGATGCGCATGGCTTTGATTATGCAGCGTTCGATTTTTCTTGAGTCATACGGCAAAAAACTTTCCTCTTTTGATTTGTTTTGACTTTTTCAAAAATTGCAGATACATACTTGATTTTATTTTACGATATTAATAAGTTGGTCTGCATTGTTAACTTCGACTTGTTTTCTTGTCTTTGATACATTGATGTCTCGACTTCAATTACTGTCTTCATTGTATATTGGTTTGTTGAATTCACTACTGATCTCTGTTCATGTTGGCACTGGATTTTGCTGTAATCTTCACTTTAACTTCGAACTGGACTTGGTTTTTCTTCATGATGTACTTGATAAATGCACATCCCCTGTTTTACTCAAGTCTGCATTAGCGTACCTGTACTTGTAGTTGTATAACCTGGTTCTTTTGAAGTTTCAGTTTGTACATCTGTTGTTTGTATGTTGCATACATTGCTGTTGAGTTGCTTTATTATATCACTTGATATTTGTGGTATTTGCTGTTATATCACTTCGAGTTGCAAACTTCTTGCAGTCTATTTGATCACTGTAGTTGCATTCCATTTGTTTGCATATATCAGTTGCTCGGCCCTTAGTTGTTTACCATGCTGTGTCGAACTTGTACATCTCTGGTTATTCTTCACTGTTGCATAATTGATTCTGTTGCTCCAATTGTCATTGATGCATCCTTTATTGTTACTTTCTTGGTGCATTGTGCTCTGATTTTTCTGTTTGCATGCTTGCTTTTGTTGGCTGCGCACACGAGTTGGTGAGGCAGTGCACACGTGTATAAATGTACATGTGTGTATTGCAGCCACTCATGATTACCTGTCCCTGATAGGAATACAAGTGTATATATCTATGTGCACGACTTTGTGGCATGTACAGTGATACACTGTGCATATCACACTGTTCGTGTGTGATGAATTCAAATGTGAATGATGACGAACAACCCAAATAACTGAGGCACCAATAAAAACATACTTATATTTTTGCAAATTCAAATTTGTTTATTTTCAGATTTCTGCTGTAGTTGCTAATTATACAGGTACACAGGAGACGGGACAAGAACTGGAGCTGGACAATGCAAATAGATGCAGATGTGCAAACAGAGTGAAAAACTAAGTGTTGTACATTGTAGTGAGAAAAAATATGAAGATGAAATATATGAATATGAAATGTATGAACCGGTGTATGTATATAGAGAGAGCTGAAAACTTTTTACTGTATAAGTGTTAAAATATTATATTGAATAAAAATACTGATTGAATTATATAAATTCTGTGCACTAGCATTATTATTCAATACGAATATTTATTCCTATATGTATATAGTACAATCTGCAAACACATATACAAATTGATATATATTTGTTATCATCAAACAAAAATTCACATCAAACAATCTTCCCCTTTTGATGATGACAAACATATATATTAAAGATTTTGAAATTCTAATAAATGTGTTTGAGCATGAAATATTTAGCTCCCCCTATATGAATGCTCCCCCTACAACTGAGACTACTCCCTATTTAGAAGATTTAGACAATTACAGAGGAATAAAAGAACTAAAGAAAATTAACTAACAACATTTAACAAATTTGTTGAAGTATTCCAAAAAATATTTACTTCCTTATCAAAATCTTGTTCTTCTCCCCCTTTTGTCATTATCAAAAGACTGACAAAAAAAATGGAACAGTAGGAAAAAAAAACATAATATATCATAACGAGATAACAATTTCCGCATTGTAGAGAATAACTCGATGATTCGGTTTTTATATAATAAGAAGAGAGATATTTTAAAAATAATTTGACATTTAAGCACAAAAATAAGCACTTACTAACCACACATAGCCATAAGGACTTTTAAATGGGATTAGCAGTTACTTATTAGTCTAAGCATTTAGTTACCATACTCCATCCATGCATAACCATAAGGACTTTTAAATGAGAATGGAGTAATGATAAAAATAATTCACTCACACGCTCCATCCATGCATAACCATAAGGACTTTTAAATGAGAATGGATGCATGAGAGTTATATATATATATATATATATATATATATATATATATATAATAATCCACTCTTCTCATTTTACAAAACCATTTATGAATGATAGAAAGCTGGTAGAAATAGAAATGGTCCTGGAATAAGTTACCAAGTTAATTATATTATGAAATATCCAATACTGAATACCATATTCGAATCAATCTTTGAATAATATCCAAAACTGGTTTGAATCCAAGAAATTGAAGTTTAAAGTATATATCCAAGAATATTTCAGCTAAAAAATGGAATATGATTAGTCAATTTCTATAATCCCCAAATCCAAACGTAATCTGGAAAATCAGTCTTCGGGGAGGGATTTTGCGAAAATATCAGCAAGTTGAGCCTCAGTTGAAATATGTTCAATGCAAATGTCTTCCTTAGCAATGTGATCTCTAAGAAAGTGGTGTCTCACATCAATGTGTTTTGTGCGTAGGATTATTTGACAAGTCTATTGCACTTTTACAATCACGTTTTAATGGAACTTGTTTATAAACTAAGCCAAAATCAGAAAGAGTTTGCATCATCCATAGAATTTGAGCACAACAACTTCCTAAAGCAATATATTATGCTTCAGTGGTGGATAATGCAACACAATTCTGTTTTCGACTTGACCATGAAACTAATGAATGTCTTAGCATGAAACATGTTCCACTAGTGCTTTTTCTGTCAACCAATGAACCAGCATAATCAACATCAGAATAGCCAACTAAATCAAAATTTCACAAGAAGGGTACCATAATCCAAATTTTTGTGTGTGTGAAAGATATCTCAAAATTCGTTTGGTGGCTTTCAAATGAGATTCTTTAGGATTAGATTGAAAACGTGCACACAAACACACAAAAACATAATATCAGGTCTAGAAGCAGTAAGATAGTGAAGTGAACCAATTATCCCTCGATATTTCTTCTGATCAACAACAATTCCTTTCTCGTCTTTGTCCAACTTTGTTGATAGGCTCATAGGAGTTCTCAACTCCAAATTTCTTCAACGGTTCCAACACATACTTGGATTGTGAAATAAAAATACCATCACTGCTTTGCTTGATTTGGAATCCAAGAAAATATTTCAATTCTCCAACCAAGCTCATCTCGAATTTAGCCTGCATGACTTGTTCAAATTTCTCACACAAGAGTTCATTAGTAGCACCATAAATGATATCATCCACATAAATCTGAACAATCAAAAATTCACTTCCTTTATGTAATAGAAACAGTGTCGTGTCAGCACTCCCCTTTTTAAAGCCATTTTCCAAAAGATATATACAAAGGCAGTCATACCAAGCTCTAGGAGCTTGCTTAAGACCATATAATGCTTTTTCTAGTTTATACACATGATTTGGAAAATCATGATTTTCAAAACCGGGGGGTTGTTCAACAAAAACTTCTTCTTTCAAATCACCATTCAAAAAGGCCCTTTTTACATCCATTTGTTTAAGTTTGAAACACTTATAACATGCAAAACTTAGCAAAATTCTAATGGCTTCTAACCTAGCTACTGGAGCAAATGTTTCATCAAAATCTATGCCTTCTATTTGGTTATATCCTTTTGCGACCAACCTAGCTTTGTTTCTAATTACATTTCCTGATTCATCAAGCTTATTTTTGAACACCCATTTAGTTCCAACAATTGGATAGTCATTAGGCCTAGGAACTAATTTTCAAACTTTATTTCTCTCAAATTGATTAAGTTCATCTTGCATTGCTAAAAACCAACTTTCATCATTAAGAGCCATTTCAACAGAATCAGGTTCAATCTCGGAAATAAAACCATTGTGGCAACAAAACACACACAAATTTTTATCAAATGAAGAGCGAGTGCGTATACCTTCCGTAGGATCACCTATAACCAATTCAGGAGGATGATTGGATTTGAACTTCAATCTACCAGCATCAACAGTCCTACTTTCAGCTTTCTCACTAGATGTCCCTTCTTTAATGCCTTCATGATCTACCCCATCGTCAATCGTCTTTTCAGTCGTCCTTTCCAGGTCAGATTCATCGAATTTCACATTGATTGATTCAACAATTGTCTTTGTTCGTTTGTTATATATCCTGTAAGCCTTGCTCCTTGTTGAATAGCCCATGAAATTTCCCTCATCCCCCTTTGATTCAAATTTTCCAAGTTGATCACCTGTGTTAAGAATGAAACAAGGACATCCAAATACACAAAAATAAGAAATGTTAGGTTTCCTTTCATGCCACAATTCATAAGACGTTTTGTCAAGTATTGATCTAATCATTACTCTATTCATTACATAACACGAAGTATTCACTGCCTTTGCCCAAAAGGTTAGAGGTAGTTTATACTCACTCAACACGGATCTAGCCAATTCCTATAATGTACGATTTTTCCTTTCAACCACCCCATTTTGTTGAGGTGTTTGTGGAGCAGAAAATTCATGTTTTAAACCATTTTCTTCACAAAAGCTTTCAAATTCCAAATTTTCAAATTCGCCTCGATGATCACTTCTCAAAGTTTTAATTGAAACTCTTTTTCATTTTGAACAAGTTTTGCAAATTTTGAAAAATAATCAAAAGATTCAGGCTTTCTGGCTAAGAAATAAACCCATGTAAATCTAGAATAATCATCAACCAATACATAACAATAACGTTTTCCATTCAAGCTTGCAATTTCATTTGGTCCAAATAAGTCCATGTGAATTAATTCAAGGACCCTTGATGTGCTAACAATGTTTTTAGGGCGAAATGATGATCGACTAAGCTTGCCCAAGGAACATGCTTTACACATTTTATTATTTTTAAATTTCTGATGTGTCAACCCTCTGAATAATTCTTTCGTTTCAAATTTTTCTAAGAGGCTCATGCTAGCATGTCCAAATCTCCTATGCCATAAAGATGCCTCTTCGTCAGCGGCTACCAAACATCTAGAAAGATTTAGATTATCAAACGAAAGCGAGTAAACATTTCCTTTTCTTTTGCCCATAAAAACAATGTTATTGGAAGATTTATCAATGATTTTGCAAGTATCACTATCAAAGACCACATTCATACCTTTGTCACATAGTTGGCTAATAGAAATAAGATTTGGGTTTGATGAACATTTGGGTTTGAATTTATATCAATTCGACACTTTCCTAATTCTTGCTTTCCTGACTTGATGCGCACGGCTTTGATTATGCAGCGTTCGATTTTTCTTGAGTCATACGGCAAAAAACTTTCCTCTTTTGATTTGTTTTGACTTTTTCAAAAATTGCAGATACATACTTGATTTTATTTTACGATATTAATAAGTTGGTCTGCATTGTTAACTTCGACTTGTTTTCTTGTCTTTGATACATTGATGTCTCGACTTCAATTACTGTCTTCATTGTATATTGGTTTGTTGAATTCACTACCGATCTCTATTCATGTTGGCACTGGATTTTGCTGGAATCTTCACTTTAACTTCGAACTGAACTTGGTTTTGCTTCATGATGTACTTGATAAATGCACTTCCCCTGTTTTACTCAAGTCTGCATTATCGTACCTGTACTTGTAGTTGTATAACCTGGTTCTTTTGAAGTTTCAGTTTGTACATCTATTGTTTGTATGTTGCATACATTGCTATTGAGTTGCTTTATTATATCACTTGATATTTGTGGTATTTGCTGTTATATCACTTCGAGTTGCAAACTTCTTGCAGTCTATTTGATCACTGTAGTTGCATTCCATTTGTTTGCATATATCAGTTGCTCGGCCCTTAGTTGTTTACCATGCTGTGTCGAACTTGTACAACTCTGGTTATTCTTCACTGTTGCATAATTGATTTTGTTGCTTCAATTGTCATTGATGCATCCTTTATTGTTACTTTCTTGGTGCATTGTGCTCTGATTTTTCAGTTTGCATGCTTGCTTTTGTTGGCTGCGCACACGAGTTGGCGAGGCAGTGCACACGTGTATAAATGTACACGTGTGTATTGCAGCCACTCATGATTACCTGTCCCTGATAGGAATACAAGTGTATATATCTATGTGCACGACTTTGTGGCATGTACAGTGATACACTGTGCATATCACATTGTACGTGTGTGATGAATTCAAATGTGAATGATGACGAACAACCCAAATAACTGAGGCACCAATAAAAACAAATTTATATTTTTGCAAATTCAAATTTGTTTATTTTCAGATTTCTGCTGTAGTTGCTAATTATACAGGTACACAGGAGACATGGCAAGAACTGGAGCTGGACAATGCAGATAGATGCAGATGTGCAGACATAGTGAAAAACTAAGTGTTGTACATTGTAGTGAGAAAAAATATGAATATGAAATGTATGAATATGAAATGTATGAACAGGTGTATGTATATAGGGAGAGCTGAAAACTTTGTACTGTATAAGTGTTAAAATATTATATTGAATAAAAATACTGATTGAATTATATAAATTCTGTGCACTAGTATTATTATTCAATATGAATATTTATTCCTATATGTATATAGTACAATCTGCAAACAAATATACAAATTGATATATATTTGTTATCATCAAACAAAAATTCACATTGAACAAGCATCTTGAATCTACTCTTGATATTGTACAGTATTTTCAATTAACAACTGTCTAATATCCTACATATATACTATATATGTCTTGATAAAACATTAGTATCTATATTTATATAATGTCCTATAATTTTTATCATCAAAACCAAAACCTAAGGTACTAACAATTTCTCCCCTTTTGATGATGACAACTCTGTATATAAAATATAATATAACTCCCCACGGGTTACAAAACTCCCCCTTAAACTATGCCTATATTTTATATATTTCTCCCCCTTTGTTATTAAGAAAAATAACCACCTAAAATTATAACTCTAACACTAATTCTTACTCTAACTCTGATCCCCCCTAAATAAAACACTAATATATATATATAAGAATTATATATAATGATGATCAGAATGATTGTATAAAAACAATAGTGATATGTAAAATCATGAAATAATCATAATCAAACTTAATATTCATCTAATCTAACAAAGTTAATGTAACACACCATTCAAAAAAATCCACAAAAATCAAACCAATCAAATCAAATATTATTATTTATATACAATCAAACCTATTTAAACTAGGTATTTCGAGGAAATTCAAACCATCCATCAGTGCTAAAAAGTTGGATCCGCTTTATCAGTATCCCAATCTTCGTCATCTTTGTTGATAGTACACTCTAGATTGGTGGTTGGTTCTTCTTTGTTCAAGGCCGAAATCATCTACCGAATTGCGTCAAAATGCCTTTCTTGCTCCTTGATCATCTGCATTTGTCTCAATTTTACGTGCCTCTGGTTTCTTAGGATGAAAGAAAGAATGTTCTTGAAAGATTCAAGAGTTTGTTTAAGGTTTTCACAAAGTTTTTGAATAGGAGAAGCCATTAATTTTTATTGGAGTTTAAGAATGAAAAAGAGTGAAGAAAGAGATTGAAAATAATGATTTTCTAGAGTGAATATGTATCTATATATATATATATATATATGGATAAGAAGTCATTTGAAATTAATTGTTGGTTAGTGTTGTTTTTTTAATTTTCAATTTTTTTGAAAATTGGCCATTGTATGTCGACATACATGATTTGCATATGTCGATAGATGCAACATATTTTTCAAAACTACGTTACTTTACAATTTTATTATTTTGGCCTATATTATTATATTTGTACGACTTTCCTGAGATAATTGACAATGTATAACAGTAAGAAATAGAATATTAATTTATAATTACGACGAATACAAGGAATAAAAGAAAGATACATGAGATTTCAACATAAACATAAAATTAGAAAATCCAAATACAAAGATGGCTTAAACGAACAGCTAAAAAGATGTGGATGAAAATAAAGAAGAACCACCAAAGCTTGCAGATAATCTTTCCTAAGAATTTATCCATTTTATTGAAACTTGAGGTAAATCTCTTTGAGAATGATTTCTTAAGATTTATTTGGTTGTGAATGATCTTCTCTTGATCTTTGAGAAGATCTTTGTTGGATGTATTGGGTGGCATATTAATACTTTCTAAGGAAGTATCCTCCTCCTCCTCTTGTTCTTCCTCCTAGACTTCCATTTCTTCTCCTTTCTCTTCCTCCTCTTCTCTTATTTCTTCCTCCACTTCCCAAGCCAACCTATGTTCCTTTTCCACAAGCGTTTCATAAGGCTTGAAAATGGAAAAAATATGCATAAGTGAAATATTGGCCTTGTCAATTATTTTTTGAGGAATTGTTTCCCCTCCTTTAAGGTCAATGCCAAAATAATTGAAAACATAAGTAAGATACACAACATGAAATAGTGCATTTTCATATTTAGAAATATTTTTAGGAAAAAGTTCATTTTAAAACGACTTGAGACTAACTTATTTCGCATTGACCATAAGTGGCGAAAAGAGCTTTGAAAACTTTTTATGTCAGGTTATTGTAATTACCCGTTCTAGGAGTGATACTTTATTGCAAAAGATGGCTTAAAATTCTTGCTTTTGGATGCAAGTTTTTGTTTTTTAAATTCAAAATCATCATCACTTTTGAAAATGTAATGGATTACTTCACGATTTTGTAAACCAATTTGACAAGTTGAAAGGTCCATTACACTAGATTTGCAACCAAGAATGTGACTCAAAAATTTACAATTTACAACAATTTGTGTCCCCTTAACACTACTCTAAACTTCTCCTTCTCTTTCATCGTAAAACTTCTAAATTTTCATAAAACATCTTCACCAATTTTGGATAACAAATGAAAGTATTTTCAGAAGCATCGATTAAACCAAGAATTTCATTTGTAAACAAAAATTAAAAAGATCATAAGTAGGAAAATCTTCAAAAATAGCAAATCTTTTGGGAAGGACTTTTTTGAAAGATATATACTTAGTATAGGCTTGCATGGTTTCTTGACCATTAAAAGATATTCTTTTATTTTCTTAGAAAGCCTCATGGTTGCCTTAATGTCGCTTGAGGTTACCAATGAAGAGTTGTTTGAAGAGATAAGAGATTTTATGATTTTTGAATTTGAAAATTAAAGTGCAAAAGAATGGATGGGATAGAGTAAATCAATAAAGAATCAAAGCATATGTTCTTTGGTCAAAAGACATCTTTTCAAGACATAAGAGTTGGTGAAAAGGTGGAGGAAAATTCAAAATTTTGAATTGGAAATTGGAAATTGGAATTCAAAATCTGCCTAAGTATTTTTATATATGCCAGGGGTGTATGTCGACATTCATGTCGAATTTTTCAAAAATGATTTTTGTTTAACTATAACCTATTATATATATACATATATGTATGTATCTATTTATAATTATTTTATTTATGGAAAAATAAATTTAAAAAGAATTTTAAATATATTTTATATTATTATTATATTATTGAAATATATAAAATATATAATCACACAGTATTCAACCAATATTATTATTAATCCATGGGATATTCCTAACAATCAATAAAGCAACCAAAAAAATTCATTCGTGAAATTAAAAATTTTGATATATTAAAAGTGTACCTTTTTCTGATTTGTTTCACCATTTTATTTTGAATTTTTTATTGCTGTAAAGCACATGGTAGCAATTTCTGTATCTGATTCATTATCATCTGAGGATGTGTCTGAATTGTCTAATATTGCAGCATATGCTCTTCTCCGTTTTTTGGACGAATCAATGTTTAGTGTTGTGCAGCTAAAGCGCTCAACAGATTCAAAGCGGTGGAGGTGCAAAAAGTCATAGCGGGGATACAACGAGAATATAGCGGGATATAGTGGACAGCTCTATAATAGCATATAAAACTTGTACTTAATATTTTTACAAATATATAAATGGTAATTAAATGAAAAATTATCATTCAAATTGAATTATAGTTAGCACATAAATAATTTTAAATAAAAACATGTGCAAATATACTTTAAATAAACGTAAAACTGTTATATAACATAATTAAATTTAGTAGAATATTAGAGTATGTTTATTTCTGAAAATATATTAAAAATTAAATCAAATAAATTAGTTTCATAATTTTTATAATGTATAAATGCAATTTCTCATTTCATTTTATTAAAGAAGATATAGCAGAAATAGTGGAATATAGCGGGAATAACGGGATATAGCGGAAATAGCGGGGCTTAAAGCGGAAAGGCTATATTTTGAGGCTATATGGAAAAATCGTATCAGCAGAAATCCGCTATAAGATATAGCGGGGCAATAGCGGGGCATTAACTACACAGGTTTGGCGTAGCTTTCAGTTTAGCGGGATTTGAACAATCTCGTTTTAAATGGCCAGGTTCACCACAGTTATAACATTTAATGCCATTTCTGATTCCACTTCCACTTCCTAGATTTTTTGTTTGTTTTTTCTTTTGAAATTTTTCATCTTCCTATATTTTAGAATTTTTTTTGAAATTCCTTGTCATGAAAGCAATTTCTTCATCGCCATCAATGTCTGAATCCAACTTATCCATCATTGCATTAAAAGCTATAGATTTCTTCTCTATTGCTTTGCTTTCTCTCCCGGTCTTCGTTTGTGCTTCAAAAGACATTAAATTGCCAATTAACTCTGCAATTTTTAGAGTGCTAATATCAGTAGCCTCTTCGATTGCAAGAGTCTTCTGATATCATTCAAGAGTAAGTGATTTGAGAATTTTTCTAACTTGATTATTCTCGAAAAACTTTTACCTAATGCAATAAGTGAGTATACTATATCTTGGAATCTACTATACATAGCAGATTTGGACTCATTTTGAATAATTGAAACCGGTTTGTCAACGTGGAAATTTTGGTCTGTTTAACCTTACTTATGCCTTCATGTTTAACTTGCAAAGCTCTCCAAATTTCAAATGCAGTCTTACAGATAAAAACACTATTAAATTCATTTATACATAGTGAACAAAATAATATATTCATAGCCTTGGAGTTACTTTTACAATTGTTTTTTGGTCAGCAGTCCACTATGCAAAATTAGTCTCGGTTACTGTACTCAGTTTGTGTGATATTCCAAGTGTCTAAACCAGTTGACTGTATATAAATTTTCATTCTATATGACCTATATGTGTGATTACTACCATTAAAAAGTGGAGGTTTAGTAATAGATTATCCTTCGACAAATGAGTTACTAACAAGTGTATTAACAATGTTACTAATAACACTATTACTAGTTTTGGTAGCCATTTAAATTTTTTCAAAAATCAGCCGATGGATACTTCGAAAACCAATGCTTTGATACCAAATGCGAGTTAACAAAATAGGGATCTTAAGGCTAAATTAACAGTAGATGGGGGTAAATAATGTTTAATGGACCATATGAATATTTTTCAAATTCTTTAAGATTCTACTTGTAATGATGTAATCAACAATCATAGAAACAATCGTAGAGTCAAAGTGCAGATAAAAGTAAATAAAGTAAAAGCAAAAAGCAAAGAACACACACGGATTTTATACTAGTTTGAAGTTACCCTACATCCAGTTCCACACAATTTCTCGTATGAATTCTTTTCAACTAGTAAATGCAAACACAATCTCGATTTTAAGGCTACAAGACACACCCATCAAAATCCCAACCTCTGGGTAGAGTCACTTGATTTTCAAGCTACAAGCACATGCACTAGATTTACGGGCTACTAAGCACACTCGATTGATTTTATGGGATACAATCACACCCAATTGATTTTATAGGCTATAATCACACCCACGAGTATAACAATATGATTTGATAGAGTTTTAAAGACTCGGAATTTCGATCTTGATTACAATCGATCTTGTAACTCTTGAATAGTACTTTGATCTTGGTTTGAGCGAGAGAGATGAGAAAAATCATAGAGTAGATGAAGGAGAATCAAACTAGTGATGTTTGAGTTTGATTCTGGTTGGATTCGGTAGAGTTTGGGTATATTTTGGTTTAGAAAAATGACATATTGGAAAGAGCAGAGAAGAATAAGAAAGTAGATGTTAAAAATTCCTTTGAAAGTTTGGTATATATAGAGAAACAACAGTCATGTCCATGGCAAAGAGATACGATTAAAGACACTTCTATTCAAATTTGAATTTTAAAAATTACGACCACTATGTCGACATACATAGATAGAGTATGTCGACATACTCTTCAACAAATTGAAAAGCACTTTAAAAATATTATTTTGAAAATCTGTTGCTTTGTAAAATAATTTAATACTTTGTAGAGTTATTTAAATATAGTATATACACATTTTGATCAAAATATAGCTTAATAAAACTTTATAAAATAATTTTAAAAGATTTATTAAGAGTATTCAATATAATGTAAATAATATATATAAAAACAATATAGTTACTACTTTTCGTAGCACGCTTTAGCAACCTTTTGCTAAAAAAACAACGATAAAATACTGCCCATATAGGTCATCGTGAAAAGGCGAGGGAAATAAAAATTTGCCGCGCGCCTCTATTACTCAACATCTCCCTCTCTCCCACATATCCCTGTCCCTATCCCTAATCTAATTGAAAATCACTCTCCAACGCGCGTTGACCTCTCCCACTCTCCCACGTATCCTAGTCCCTATCACTAAGGCTGCGTTTGTTTTTAGAAAAAAAGGGCTTAATGCTTAACTGAATAAGTGACAAGAGCCTGTTGGATTGTTTGTTTTTAAATAAGTGCTTTCATTAAGCTCTTTTATTCACTTAATTGAATAAGTAAAATTTTAATGCTTATTGTAAGTGCCGATCACTTATTGCACTACAATTTTCAATTATACCCATATGCGACGTAACATGTAACTATTTTATAAAGTTATTTCTAATTATATCAAACAGTTAGAAAAGTTCACGTATAACATCAATTTTGTATTTAGTTCTATCCCCTTTTATGGTGAGGAAATTTTTTCTCATTTTGTTTTGATTTTAATTTTATAATATAGTTTTCAATCAGTAGAAATATACTAAAAAGCAGTGATAAAAAAAATTAACGACATCCTAGCAACGTTTGCATATAATTGAAGTTGAAATATGATAATTTACAAATTGTTTAATAAGAATGAAAAGGAAAAAAAATGAAATATGTAATACAAGTGTGAAAAAATATAAATAAATAATTTCGACAAGATGAACATTACCGATTTATATTAAGATATATGAAAACTTCAATAATTATTAAAAGTTGGATAAAATCGTTTGATGTTTTTATAATAATTTATTTCGATACGTTTAACATATATATGTATATATACACACACGTATATACATACATACATACATGTACACATACACACACATACATAAATAAATAAATCTATATATAATGCTGAAAACATTAATTAATAATCCAAACACACTACAAGCTTTAAATTTATTATAATAAAATATTTTCTTCTCGACCAAACTTTTATAAAATATATCTACGTCATCAAATTTACTATTTTCAATATGTTCTGTAGATTTGATAGCATCTATATATGTGAGCATTTATTTTTATGTAAAATATAAGGTATAAAATAAGATGATTTAGTGTGCTTTGTATGACAGTTAAATGAAAGAATAATTAATTTTATCTTTGACGGGTAATATTGTCAAAGTATTAAGTTACGTTCACAAAACAAATTTCTAAGCAAACAATATTTTAAGTATTCAGCTATCAGCATTCAGCAATTGTTATTCAGCATTCAGTGTTTAGCGCCCAGGCATTGAGCATTTTAAACAAACGATACCTAACTCTGCCGTTGATCCCCAGAATGCACCACAACTCCGCTGTCGATCTCCAGAATGCACCACCGCTCTGTCGTTTGATTAGGTGTGTTTCTTTGTTAACAATAACTATTCTCATTCATTGAACTAAACTTTATCTAGCAATAGGAGAAGATCATAATTAGGTATGTTTTCAGATGTTGATCGAGATCCAAATTGATGGCTAGTTGAAGCACCTGGTTATTAGACTTGTAAATATTCATTATATCTACCAATCTTGAGCGTAGGCACTATTTTATTAATATTTTGATATTCTTCTTCTTCTAATAATAAGGATACTGCATTTTTGAGGCTTTCTTCTTATCATCAGATGTATAGTTTTTAATCCTATTAAGCTATCACATTTTTTTGTGAGCTATAAAACATATCAGTAATACAAGCATTTATTTAAAAGATTTGGAAGTTAACTTAGATATAGAAGAACTAAAGATCATTTTAAGAAAAAGAGAAGTTAAATACTGGCTAAATTAAATTCAATTGGTGTAATACTGATCTCAGCTATGAAAACAAGGAAGAAAAAAGTAACTTTGTTTGCTTTGCAAAATCCAATTAGGGCACTTGATATATTTCACCCCATATTGTCCATCGCCTATGCATTGGTACACTTGGTATAATAAGTCTACATATAAGAAATGCATATGGATTTCACATAATGTATATAATTTTCTAGCATTTCATTTTCTTTTTTTTTCATCTGATATAGATGTATCTTCTAAGTATTTGTTGTTTTTTATTTTGTAAATGTATTTGCTCTTTATGTATGGTTTATTAGTATGTAAATATATTTCTTCTCTTTATTACAATAATTAACATTAGTACTCAAATGCTTATTATGATCTCTTTAAATCATTGTATTGAAACTTAATTTGGTATATAAAAGATTTTAGTTTGAAGAAAAATTGTAACCGTATCTTACATTTTGGTATGAAGGTTGGTTTAAAGTGATTTAGTATGGTGTATAAAAGACTTTAGTTTTAAGAAAACATAACTTGTTCCTTGCTTTTTAGCAAGAAAGTTGTTTTAAAGCATAGTTTTGTTTCAAAATATAGTAAATGAAATGAAAATATTAAGGCATTTAGCAAAATAAGTATGAACTATTGGGATATACTTAATAGCGATGAAAATTGCATTTTGAAAAATCAATTAATTAAGTATGCACTATTAAGGATTCATTCATTACTAAACCATTCACAAAATTACTTCACATATTAAAATCAACATGAAGTATTGTGATATACTTAATAGTGATGAAAATTGCATTTTGAAAAATCAATTGGCAGAGATTAAGTATGCATTAATTGGGATTCATTCATATCTGAACTGTTCAAAAAATTACTGCACATTTGGCTTTTGGACATAGACGATGGCTTGTACTGGCCTTCTGAAAATTAAAATAGATGATAAACTGAACTTCCTTATTTTTTTTTGTTTTATTCTTTTTGCTGCTCCATATTTGCATTTTGATATTGTAATACATAAACCAAGCCAAATGTATTAAACTAGGCTGTTTGATGTATTTGAACTAAGCCTGGTACCATAGCTCTTTCTTTCTCACTTTCTACAACAAGTACTTCTTTGCAGAAATGAAATATATGAGGATCCCACACACTCATTTTTTGGCTATCCCTAAGCATTAATATATTATATTTCATTACTAAAATTTATTTTTACGTACTTTATATTCATTAGGTACTTATTTAACTATCAAAAGAGAGACCATAATTTACATCTGTGGTTGTGATCGTTTACCAATGTAGTAGTGGAAGATACCAATTCCGATAATCTTCTCACAAATGAACACTTGATCAGATGTGAACTTTTGAGTAATTACAATGAATTATTAAGGGTCAATAAAGACACCAAAATTTTCATTGGTTATAGTAAAAAGAGGAGTAACTGTTATAATCATAAGACTTATGGACAAACCATAGGCGACCCTTCTTATGATTCTGATATTCATTCCATTACCCAATCCTTATCCATTAAAAGTTTTATGAGGGTTAAAATCGTTCAAGCGACTTGTGATGACCCGACATTTACAATATCTGGAACTAGTGTCAAAACAACACATTTGACTCTCAAATACCATTAGTAGATGACGTAGGTTAAATTAAAACAAAAATTATCTAACATGTAACATGTTCTCCATAAATGTGGAAAAACATTGTCGAAACAGGTATATGATCTCAAACTTCACCTGTTTAATAGATCTGGATGTGTTCTCTTAGTAAAACCCAATCTTCATCAATGACAAATTTTATCTGAAGCCCGTCTCCATACAAAATGTTAAATATTTAGTGGATTTCCCTTGGTAAAAGGTATCACAGGCACTGTTGCTTAATTATTTGGAACCTTACAGATTTATTTTTGCTTTGAATCTACACTGCCCACTTCAGGCTACATACAATCATTTAGAATACATATAGTGTTAGTGTACTGTTGTTTGTGTAGCCTGGTTCCATTAAATGCGCATGCGTCCTCCTAGCTTGCATAAGCCTTTGACATTTGAACTGCGTTGAACCAGATTTTGAATGTGTCGTCCTCCCAGTTCCTGATATTTTTGTTAATGTCGAAAGTTCATGCTGATTTTAGATCTGAAACATGTAATAATGCTATGTTTGACTGTTGGCTACAGTTACATAGTTGTAGTTTTAAATTTATTGACTACTATTCAGGTGACATCATTACTATGATTTGATGGTACCAGGCTTAGTTATGTAATCTTCTTCTTCCACCTTAATCAATTATTAACAGATAAAAACAAAAATCAATCTACCAGGCAGTTTGATGTATTTGAACTTGGTCATTGAGCAAACTGTGTTTCATATGTATTAAACTCTCCCATCAGTTGGGATGAACTATGTATAAACCAGTGCTGACATTTTTATTTGATTCTTTATTGCTTATTGATTTGAAAATGTATATGAAGTTCCATTTTGAGTATTTGCTGAATCCGTTATCATAGTTGAACTGTCATTGTATACTTATTTTTATTTTGGTATTTTAGTCATTTGACACCAAGTTTCTTTTTGTTAAAAACATTGACAGTTGCATTCGGATAGGAGCCATTTTGAAGTATTTTGTCGCAGTCTTGTTTCGATCACCAACTTCTGGTCTAACAAGAAGGGCTCTTTCTATTGGTTCAGAGGTACGAGCTTTCTTTTATTTTACCATTTTCAAAATAATAATGTGTTATAGTATAATAGTTTCTTTATGTTGAAACATGGATAATTTAGTAAAGTATTACAATTTGTTAACATATAATCGATCACAAATATTTACGCTGTCAGCGATAGTCCAGTCTGTTGGTGAAAAATAAAAATTTGTTGAAAGATGAATTTGTCAGCTGCTATAATTTATTATAATCAAGTATAGGCTAAAATTTTGTGTTTGGGGGCAATATCATCAAATTGCGATATTGGATTTATAGCAATATTTAGGAAGATGTACATGTAAATATGTATATTTTTCGAATTTTAAAACACCTTATGTATGAACTTAGCTTTTTGAGTACTTTAGAAAGTACAGAAAACCATACTGAGATCAGGCCATAGGTGTTGTAATTCCAAGAACCAACCTAGTATATTTGATGGAATTATGGACAACATTAATACGCTGACTCATCCACCATTGAGCAATTGATATGTAGTTTTGAACGAAAATTATCTTATCACTATATGTGCAATTATCCACTTTTTAATTTGTAGTTTTGTTTTACCATAGCAGAGCTTGGTTAGGCAATTTTATAGTCGTGTAAAGAGTATTCAATAAATAAGTCATGTATTTGTAGTTGTACATGTGTATTTTGGAGGTTATAGATAAACACAAACTTATGTAGATTTATGATTTTAACTTCCTTTTGTTCAACTCATGTAAAACAAATGCAATGTACAGCTTGCTAAAAGATATATGGAGATATTTGCACTTGACCCGTCAGTTCTAGCAAATTGGGTGGAATGGATTTAATTCTTGGATAAATATATTTATTGATGGATATTCATATTTATAACTAGCATATGACACTCTGCAATTCAAAGTTTAAAAGTAATAAAATGCAGGTCACTTGCATGAACAATTTCCATTGGTTGCGTAGGATAACTTTTGAAGAATATAGTTGTGGGCACATCTGCTGATTCCACCATTGTACAAAAGATAATTGTTCTGTAACACATAGGAGAATAATCGTAAATTATAGAAAGAACATAGTGTAAAAATTAAAAGGATTATTCAAAGACATCCCCTTTTAAATACCTTAACGAAGGCCTTTGCATTTATCAGTTCCTCTGTGTAGAATAAATTTATCAAAAATAACCCCTCTTTCTTATACATTTTCATATAAGCAATGTTTGATATAAAAAATTGCACATGGTTAACTGATGCCAACAACTATCAATTTTGATCGAACTGGTGACCATTGGTCCCATGGTAGCCAGCGCTGTTGAAAAAATTGTAATACTTTCACAAGGGTGTTTAATAAATTTACGGCAGTATGAACGATGAACAAATTATTTTCTCCTTTTCTTCCTTTTGTCGCTGCTCAACTGTATCATTCAGTTAATAACTATCTACATCTTGTTCTTCATTTTCCTTCACAATTTTATCTAACAGATTCAACAATTTGCTCTTCACACCATTCTTCATTTCTCTTGTTATAACATTATTTCATTAAAATCCTTCAATATTTCTTTGCTTCAGTTAATCATTAAAATCATTTAAGGATTTCTTTTCATTAATGAAGAACTGAAACTTTCCATTAGATATTCATCACTTCTCCTTGTTTGATAACCTAACAAGGTATCCCCACTCAGGTTAGATTTCACTTTATATATTTTTACTGATGGTATAGAAATAGAATATAGCAATTAGTTTTTGTAAATATGTACATCACTGCTCATTACATGTATAATAGTGTCGCGACTGTGAGGATGATATGTATGCTACCTAAAACATACATCACTAATTGATTTTGTAAGAATTTGCATGTGGTTTTAATTAATTTGAAGGAAATTCTGGTCATCACAAATTTGAATCAAGAATAAAACGAAAGTTTTATACTGTAAATGATTAATAATAGTTTTTAAGAAATAAAATTGGCGACCGCTCCTTGTCAATTTTCTTGTTTTCCCAATTCCCATTATTTGTATCAACCTTCTCTCTTCCAATTTAATAGCCGATCTCATGTTTATGTAATCAAAAATTCTCATCCTATTCCCCAATCTTACTAAATATGATTCTACAAGGGCTGTAACTCATTAGTTTTGGTTTGAGTTTCTCCTTTTTTCGACCCCATAAGATTTTAAAAAATCCTCTCAAGCTTTTGCCTTTGCAAACAACAATTATCACATGTTAGCCTTGTACCATATTTTCCTTGATCATTACAATAGCACATCTCGTCCTTCGTGGATTTCTATCATTCGACAGCAGAGATATGAATGTCAATGTCCGTAATGGAGTCTAGTTGACAATGACTTTAGATGATGATTTGGAGAATTCTGTCGACATTTTATATTTAAAAGCAAAAATTACAATAGGGGGCATTTCACCAGAAGGACAAACTTCACACTCCAATTAGTTTCTAGCACACACATTCAAAGAAATTACTTTCAAGGCCAAAATCAGCAAAATAATTACTTTCAAGGACAAAGTCGGTAGTCCATTTACTTTCAAGGACATAATTTCATAGGTTTTTAGGTCCTAGAAACTAATTATTTTACGTTTTGTCCTTGAAAATAAGTATTTTCGTTGTGTGTCCTAGAAACTAATTCCACTTGCTAAAGAGACCCTTATGGCTAATTTTCACTTAAAATGGGGCATTCATCAGAAGGACAAACTTCACACTCCAATTCGAAAAAAAAAGATTGAATGCTCAAGTTCGAAGTTCGTCGATGGTGGAGAGACGATGACGGGGGATTAGATATAGTTGAATGATTGTGTCGTAAATGAACCATTAGTGCTTGATGTGTCAAATGAAACTGGTCATTTTCATCCCCTTGCTCAATTTGCATGGATACATATAGTTTAACGCATCCGATAACATGTGGAATGCAACAATTTTCCATGTACCTGACCAACTGAATCTTGAATTCTAAATCAATTGTAATCATATATTAGAAAAATTCATCTGATAAAGCATAATAATTAAAATCAGAATTCAAACCAACTCGTTCAGAACATAACTTCACCTCATAACTTCTGAACCCCGGTAATTGCGATGATATCAAAACAGGAATTAGAAAAGCAGGATGAAATTGTTACTAGGTTGGAGCATATATATGCAATGTGAAAGAAAAATCAACAAGATTTGTATGCTACCATGCAACCTCATGCATCAATACAAACTTAACTAATATATGAAAGAAGGACAAGCATGCTCTCGATCTCCCACAATCCTCCTTTTGTTGGAAATTGACATCATTCACTTCATATATTTTAATGATATATTTAAGCACAAACAAAGTATAATTTTGTTCACTTCCTTTTGTTGTGTTGATTATTTTGACTCATTTAATTGATAGATAAATATATAAACAATATCATCCATGTTATTAACTTTACTTAAACCAATAAAACAGAGGAAATAAAATCATCTTTATACATAAATGTGAAGAAGAATAAAACACTGGCGAAAACAAGATTAAATTCCCCTTAACTATTAATTCAGCAGTACATACTTCATATTACTCCCTTCTTTAGCTAGGTATGTGTATAAAGCTAGTTATTATGTTTAGTAGTATTTTTAAAACATAAAATTTAATTTGCGGTTCTGTACATGACATTCTCGAGAATGTGAATTTTATGTATGGTTATTTATATAATTTCCAATACAACAAAGGAAAAAGTAATTGGTATGGCATGTTAATAATTACCATCAATAAATAAAGGAAAAAACAATTTGTTTTTCATTTTCATATGTATAACATCAGTTGTCTAGATTTAGTTTTAATGAGTGGTCCATAATCATTACATTAAGTGGTCCATGATCATTAACTAAAGTGGTCAATACTCATTACACATGATACTCATGGAAATTTGTAATAGGTGGCCTATATATATAATGTCTTTTTGAAAACATCATAATTAATAGTTGTTTATGTATATGATGTATGTGTGCATATATGTATATGCATGTGTATACTAACTATTTAAGTGTGTATATATCTCTGAGTATAGAGGTGTTTATAAACCTTCAATAGTTTGACTGAAAATAACATGTTATGGGAGATGCAATTAGATTCCTTGGCCCCTCTCATATTATGTTGTTGACAGTGGAGTTTTATCCTCTCGTTGAGGAATCGTATTTTGTTTGCTAGATACCACAGCGTATTTTCATTGTACACCAATATCCACTTCTTTGATTCCATAATTAAGATCATCGAATATATTAATTTGTGTAGTTGAATGCAGATGACGATGTTCCAAGCTGGAATGTTTTTAGGAGGACTAGGTGCACATGACTAATACAATGAATTGCGTCTTGATGTTGATAACATGACTTACGAGGTACTCATCATTATATAAACCATTATTTTCATGTTTTACCAAAAAGTCTAACCCAGCTATCATCAACCATATTATCAACAATTGCTTGAGCTAAGCAAAAAGATAGGGTATGTTAGCACTGGACTTGGAGAAGAAGAGATCCTGCACCATCTCAGGAAACCAAAACAAGCACATTTGGGTGCTTCACCATCACAAAAAGAATGAAAATGCGCTATATGTCAAGTGGGCTTTCCATAACCATAATTTAGATTTTCTTATACGTTGTAAAAATATGCCTAAATATATGGTTTCATGATGCATGAGGAATATGAAGCAAATGATGATATGGGGAAGCTAGAATATGGTCATAGCTACCACGCTCACTGTATCAAGCAATGCCTTCTACGTAAAAATGCTTGCTCAGTTTGTAAGACTGCAATAGCAAGAAGGTAGTGTTCCATTGCTTGTGTTCTACGAAAATTTATATTGGTGTTACTTCTTGTTTGATGTAAATAGTTCTCAAGGTATTGGTGGTTGCTTTTTACGAAAAGATATTTGTATTTTTTTTTTTTTTTTGAGAAGTTGTTTTTTGTTATCAAATCAAGAGGAAACTGGAGAAATATGATCGTACAAGTTGCAGTTCAGTATGACTCATTGGTAAATTTTCACCTATGATCTTACATGTTGCAGTGCAATATGACTCATTTATGAAATTTCACCTAACATTATAGTCACTATACTTCTTGTTATACATATAGAGATCGGCTATTTGAACACAAATTGATTACACAAATGGAAACACAAAAGATTTGAACCATCGAATCTTTTTATCTTTACATGAAAGGTGAAATTCAATGGGCAATCTAATGGTAGAGATCCTCTATGTCACCAACCGTGTCATCAAATTGTGTTCAAGTAGACTTTCTTTTATATATATATATATATATATATATATATATATATATATATATATATAATCTTACTAAAATAAGATCTTTATGTAGGAGAAAACAAATGTACTCCAACTTCAACTACATTTCAAGTTAACAAATCTAAATGACTTTCTCTACGTCAAAGAAATAATTTATCCTATTTTAGCCAATGCAAAATGTTCCTTTAATGTTTAAGCAGTTCATGATTAGAAATGAAAGTTTTTAATCGAATGCTCTGTATTCATTTATATCCAAGTCACATGTATTATAACTTTATTGGCTAATTTTCAATTTCAATTGCAATATTTCAGTAACTTAAATGATCAAGACAGTGACCATGTAGAGCAAGCAATAATACTGGAAATTGATGACAGCACATGCAAGTCGCAACATAACTAATACCTTAAGCAATAGTTGAAACTAGAAATAAAATTAGCAATAGCTTAAATAGTAGTAAAACTATCTTTCTGCTAGAAATAAAATTAGAAATAATTTGACCTGCCTCCTACTCGGAAAGTAGTAAAACGATATTTTTGCTTGAAATAAAATTACAAATAAAATTGAGCTGCTTCTACTCAAAAAAATTGTCAAGCCATTCCACTCAAGAGGCAGTCAAGATACCATTTTCTAGTAGAGGCAATCGACCAACATTTTCAAAACGGGTAAGTTTAATTAATCTTTAAATCTAAAGAGGATTCAGATCGTAAATCCTAGATTTAATAGATTCATATTTTAAGGTCTATGCACACAGAGCCGGCCACAAGGCAAGTCAAGCAAGACCAATGACTAGGGCAACATATCTCATAGGGGCAACTAAATAGTGATAGGTACAATGATGCTATAGTACAAATAATTTTAAAACAAATTGTCAATTTGATAAATAATTAAAAAACATATAAAGTTACATATTATAATGTGTTGTACTTTCTAGGCCTCATAGGAGCAACCTGTAAAGTAGTTTTGATGTCCTTTGCTACAAATAAGTCATAATAGGTTAATTTGTATTTTCGTGCCAAAAACCTACATGCTAGAAAAATGTAGCTCGGATAATATTTGACTAGGGTAATCAGAAACTGTGGGCCGACACTGTATGCACATTTTGAAATTCATTTTTATGTTTGAACTTCTACATCCAAACCAAAAACTCAATTTTCTTTCTTGTTTCATATTTATTTTGTTTAGAAACGATTCAATTGGAACACAGATTCCAGATAAACATATAAAGTACATCAATATGGTTCGAAGATTTTTCTAAATTGCAATTTAACCAAGTTTGAATCGGAATTTAATCGAATGGAGGAGGGAGAGATCTGATTTGAAATGAGATCGACTACATATTTCAATAATTGAAACATATATTTTAGTAGAAAAGAAACACTTTTTTTTAACATTTTTGCTTGATTTGCAATGATTTAAAACTGTCTGTTCTTTTATTTTGCTGTAGAAAAAGAGGCTAAGGACGCAATCAACTGATTCAATACCAGCTAACAGTATTTCTTTGTTTAGACGATGAAAAGACGATGACGCCATAAAGGGTACTCTAAATAATTTGTATGTATTCATAAGTGTTAAATCCTTTATTTATGTGAATATATAAGATTTATAATGAAAAATCATAAAAGTAAAACTTATTTAGGATTTTGATTAACATAAGCATTTGAACTTTGGATTCTATAGATAATATCCTGGTAAACAAAGAAAAGAAGCATGCTGTTGAAGAAGAAGATCAGAAGAAAAACAAAGAAGTAGATTCTAATGAGAAAGATTCTTCTAATAAAGGAATAACATGCATGAATAAGTTGAGAGAAGAGCTTTCATGCGCTCTTAGCTGTTTTATAAATTAGTTGAGTTCAATTACATCATTTACATTATTTGCAAAGGTAACTAATTATTTTTTCTTTTCTTTCTTACATTGATTATTTTGATCTTATAGATTTGTTTGAAGATAAGCTTTGAACCAAGCACTACTCCATATGAACATAGGTAATTAAACTTAATACTCTGAAGGTGTATACCTAGTAAGAATTAAGAAATCATGTTTATTCAAAAAGAATGCTTTAATATTATGACAAACTTTCTGGGGTTAAGAGAAATGTATGCTTCTAATGGATAGAATGTTACAAGTTAGAGAAAGGAATTAAATCAATTAAGAAGCAGAACCATGTATACTTGTTTTTCTTTAATGTATTCTATAATTGCATTTCAATCCCTCTCACAGCTTGGTATAGAAAGTACTGCAGAATTACAAAAGAAAAAAGAACAAATTTAATAGTGTTTATTGACTAATTGAGTTTTTGTTCATGTAGGATATGGATGTTGCCTGACATTATGCCTCAAATAAATCTTTATTGGATCAGATGATATTATGAAGATTAGTCTCCATAAGCTCGGTTGCAATATATATATATATATATATATATATATCAAGGAAAGCACCAGGTATATGAGGTAGAACTACTTCTTTAATTCCACTAAATTAATTCATTCCACTACTGCCAAATTAGACCACGTCTTTGAGATCTTATGCACATATAAAATGTCTCCCTAAAAAATACAGCCTGAATCATCTGTTAGTTATATTCTGATTAGATCACATACTTTCAAGACTCTGGTAGTAGTTAATGCAAAAAATCAGGAAATTATCCTGGTATTACAACAATAGGTACTAACTCAATAATAATAATTTTGATACATGAATGTTTGTTTTTGATAACCTGAACGTGTAAATAATTTCCTAACAGATTCCATGCAATCACAGGCATTCCAAATTATTTTCACTACCACATCATATTTGACCATAATATACACATATAGAAGGCCTGTTCAACCTAAGACACTAAATAAAAAGACCTTTCCAGGGACCATGTCTTAAATAAATAATATCCTACAATCCAAAAGGGAAGGGAACAAAACCGAAGCCTAGATGTTGAGATGAAAATGATTAGTGGATGTTTGCTATGAATGGAAGGAATAAAACATCCATGCAAAAGTAAATTTCCTTTGAATATTTATTCAAGACACGATTGATTTATGTTTGTACCAATATGAATTATATTCTATTGTTCATGGTCCTAACTATTTGCAGTAGTTTTCACAGCAAGTACAAGAAAACTGAGGGAGCTAGGCATTTCCTTAGTTTCTTTTGCACACATGTAATGATTATGTTATTGAGTAGAATTAGATAGAGATGCATTCATATTATGTGGATTGAATAGGATAGTGGTGGGAGAAGGAGTGTGTTGGTCGAGCAAAAATTGGTTTGGATGGGTGTGTTGTAGGTTGACTGTGCGAGTGGTTCGTTTGGATGGCGATTCACTGTGATGGAGGAGTATTTGATGGTAGTGTTTCAGGCAGGTTTGTGGTTTGGAGGGAGACAGTTTGCAGAGGAGTTTTGTGTTTGCAGTGTGTGGTACAACAGTTTGAGGAGAGGCTGAGAAACAGTTTGGATTTGATTCGGGTTGTGAGGTGATGCGTGGAGTTGCTGAAGTGAAGGAGATGGTTAAAGGTGTGGTTCAGGTGGCTGGGAGGAATGAAAATTTGCAGGGGAAGATTAATTATTGTAGCAGGGTGGTTTGGGTGATGAGGGAAGTAGGATGTTGTTGTAGGTCGCAAATTGTAGGTCGTTGTTTGAGGAGGGTGGTGGTCATGTTGTTGTGTTGTAATAGTGCAAATGGTTGAGATTGAGGCAGGTTCGATTGAAGAGGGATGCTTAGGAGGGGTAATAGAAAGTAAACAGAAATTTTAAGCAAAAATGTTGAGGAAAATGCAAATGGAAGAACATGGAATGTTTTTCTGAAAGAACAATGCAATTTTCTAGTGATGGTGATGGGGTTGCTGAAGTAGCCAGAGGTTGCAAAAGTGGTTCTGGTTGGTTGTGAAGGTTTTTGTGTATGATTGATATAGGTTGATTTGAGAGTGATTTCTGTTCAGTTAGGGTTGTATTTGAATGTTGAAGGTTGCAATGACAGGTCGTTGTAGTAGCAAGAAGGAGTTAAAGATTGTAGGATGATGGTTTTGGCGAAGTGATTGAAGTAGTGCGTGGATTGTAGTTGGAGCAGTCAAAGTGGACTATAGGTGGTGTAAGTTGAGTGGATGGTTGTGATAGGAAGGTTGCGATTGGGGTATTTGATGGAGTTTGATGGTTTTGGAAGGATGTAGTGTTGTGATTGATGAGGAAGGCGTTATGCTTAGGAAATGTAATGAAAATCGTAGTAAGGAGGGTGGATGAAATGTAACAGCAACTTGACCGAGAATGAACAACTTGAACATGCCAACAACAAATGAACATAGATTTTTGAAATGTAGTTGAAGGATGGTGTTGCTAGTGAAATCATTGTTATCACTGTGTGTAGGATTTGCTACTATATAAGTCATTTCACTCGTCACAATTAAATAGATACCGTTTCAAAATTTTAATATTTTACCAAATTGTTCTCTTCTATCGCTAATCTCTAATTGCATTTTTTATAAGCGTATTGGACTTTTGAAGAAGACGGATTTGGACTTTCTACGATCTATATTCTCACTTTTAGCAAGCACTTTTTGTAAGATTTTACGTCGTTAACATTTGTGCTTAAAACATATTGTAACGACCCTGGATTTTGGCCCTATTATTTTAATAAATATTTAATCTAATTAAATAAAATGTAATCTGATCAATTTAAAGTGAATAGGATTTTCGGAATAATTGCCATTTATTTGTATGGACTTGTATTCTTGAAAGGAAATTGATTTGAAAATTTGAAATAAATCTCTTAATAATATTTCTTATATAATTGAATTAAAATGCTCCATCTTATTATCATTTGGTAAACATATATATAAATGCAATATATAGAAAATAATGTTTAAAATAGAATCTAATTCTATCAGTATAAGTATTAAATATAAGTAGATCATAAGAATATAATTTAAATATTGATAGTTAAAATATAAATATAAATAAGTAAACATATGAATATAACTTAATTATTAATAGTTAAAATACAAATAGAAATAAATATAAAAATAAGTATAAATGTAAGTAAAACTTATGAATCTAATTTAAATAATTGATAGTCAAAATATAAAATACAAATGTAAATAAATAAGAACAAGAATTAAGTGTTAGTGTATGCTTGCAACATAAACTGGAAAATTTAAGAACAAAGTATAAAATAAGATAAGCACAAGTGTGTATATATATGTATATTGAAGTTCAAGCTAGAAGTAATAAGTCAAACATTTGTATATGAATCAAGCAAAATATATCTTTCTTATACAAGCCATATGCATACCTGCAAAGAGTAAATTTTATACAAATATCTATATGCACAGCAAAACATAATTATAATAGTGTAAACATATTAAGAAGCAACGCATTAAATGCCAATCTCTCAGCCTAACATTTTGTCTAGTCAAAATATTACAAATCCTTTCATTTGCAGTAAGAAAAATCTGCTCATATCAAAACAAAAATTAAGAAAACAACCTAACTAGTTAATACCTTTCCATATTACAACTGTTATCTTATATATATGTGTGACCATCTTCTATTTAGTTCCATTTCGTTCAGTAGCTCATAAGAAAAACCTGAGAAAAACAAGAAAAAAAGAAGAAGCAAACTCAAATTTTAAATTCAAACAAGAACAGTCAAGAACTCAAGACAGTTTCAACTGCAGCTTTCGTAGTACAGAAATTGTGCTCTGTTCAACAAAATCTTGCTGGTGAGTAAACAAAGATTTTTAAAGTTTAAGTTAATTAAAATAGTTCATGATTCAATTACAGTATAGTTTGTACATGCTTTATCTTTGGATATGATTCTGTGTATATATATGTCACTCTACATATTTTTCTTCTTTGTTATGGATCATGGTTGATTATTATTCAAATTTAAGTTTGTTTTCAACTGAATCATTATAAAGTTTTCATTTTTCAATCAAACAAGATGTTGAAACATCAAACAAGATTTTCGAAGCAGATTAAAACATGTTAGTGGAATATTTCTTCTGGAAACCTTGTTTACAGGTAATCAAGCAATAAATTGATAAATCCAATTGTTATAAAAAGCTATTTCAAGTTGATAACTTGAATGCTTACTGAAATTTATGATTTTTAACACAAAAATGAAGATTTTAAGATTGGTATTTCATGAGCAGTTCGTATTTGAATAAAAACTGCATTTCCACAAATTCTAGGAAATTTAATCAATTTAAAAGGTTGAGATTTAAATTGAAGCAAGTATAAACATTGGGATGTCGTGAAAATTATCAGATAACTTTTCCATTGTGTGAATTTAAGAAACCAGATCGATTTAGGGTTTATAGTTCATATGTGATATGATCAGTAAATGTGTCGAGTTCGTCATCAACACGCGATCGAGTTGCACGAGTTTTTGGAGGTTGGTGGTTTAACATGTTGTCGTCGTGTGGGCGAAAGTTTGGGTGCCGCAGGTGGCTGGAGCGGCGGTGGCGAGACGTTTTGCCGAAGAGGTTAGCTACAGTTTTTTTGAGCGTTAGACCAAATTTCGATTCGAAAACTTTGAAAATGATTCGAGTTGGGTTTTCGTGTTTGTGGGTGATTTGTGACATGCCGATGGCGTTGGGGTTCGTCGGAGCCCAGTAGCGTCGCCGTGCACGTGTACGGCATGGCTTCGGTGTCAGCGACGTTGATGGCATCTGATACGAGTCGTGCTCGAGTAAATAGGTGGGTTGCTTCAGGGTTTTAGTTCGTGTGTGTGAGTGAACCTGATGCTTAATTTATAACTTAGTTTAAAAACTTAACTTACTGAAGAAAATAAAAAAAAAGGGAGAAGAAGAAGTTGTGTACAGAGAGGACTCGGGTGAAACGGTGTATAACTCGAAGTATTACTCGAGTTTTATTAAGGGAAGTCTCGGGTTTATCCCAACTGCAGTATTGCATTATAATGGTGAAGATAGGTAACTTATTTTTCTACAAGTTTAAATACCGTAACTTAATAAAGGTTTAACTGTTTGAGTCAAAAATGTAATACAAGTCTTCATTATTTTAGTTAATACCTTAATAATGTTTTAACACTTAATTATTATCTTAATTAAGTAATTACTTTAAGTTAAGTATAAAGTTTATTAACATTTAAGTTTATAGTTAATAATAATTTGTTTTTCAAAGTTTTCAAGAAGAACTTTTAAAATGTTAATTAAGATGACATTGATTAATTATTTTGGAAAGTAATTAAGACTGATTACTCTATAATGGTATTTAGAGTTTAGATTGATTAATGATTAAGTGATTAATAAAATTGTAATTAACTACTTAAGTTAATTAATGAATGATTGATAGTTAATTAATTAAGTAATTTAATTAAGAATTAATAAATTATTAATTAAGTAATTAGCAGTTAATAAATGGGTAATTAAGTTTTATTAATTAATAATTAAGGTTATTAATTAATGATTAAGGAATAGTTAATTAAGGTTAAATAAATTGATTAGGAAGTAATTAATTAATAGTGTGAAATAAAATAATTAAGTAATTAAGATTTAATAATTGATTAAGAAATGATTAATTAAATTAAATAAGTTGAAATGGAATAGTTAATTAAATGATTAATTAAACAGGATTAAGAGATAAATTCTCAAGTAATTGGTTTAATTGAATTAATTACTATAAGAATTTAAGATGATTGCTCATGGATAATTGTGTATGTAGAATATCTAATTTTGATATTTATTTGGTGATATTCTGTGATGTTCTATGATATGCTTTGATACATCCATGACAATTGTGTATGATTTATCTGTGATAAATGTTATGTGAATTCAATTGTTTAATTAAGCTGTTTAAAATTAATTAAACAACTTGGCCTCTAAAATGGCGTTTGGATTTTGATGAGACCGGGATTTGGTTTGCTACTTTACAGCATGATAGGGGGTTCTCGCTTTGCGTTAGGTGGCGAACGGGAGACTCTTACCCCTACATGTCCCCGGGGGTAGTATAAGGCCTTTTGGGGTTGGATGCGAGTCGAGAGGCTGGCTATAAAAGAAAACCCGAGGTATCACTGTGAGCCACGGCGGGGCTGGGATGGTTGAAAAGCCTACCGGTCGAGTGAGCCGCTGTCGATGGTTGAAAAGCCTAGATCGTCACAGTTGGTATCAGAGCCCTAGGTTGAGCGAATACCTAGGCTCTCGAGTGATTTCTTTCTTGAGAGAGATAATTTGTAATTTTGATATATATATATATATATATATATATATATTTATTTATTTCTACCTATTTGTTGGGTTACCTGTTCGGGCTTTCCAATATAAGTTATAAAGGTAGATAGGGTAGTGGTGTGTGTAACACGACTACCAATGGTTGGAGTTTGAATGATTGAGGTTGGATGTGTATCTGTCGAGACTGTAGACCTATTACCGTCTCGAGTGAGCTTTCGGTGGTGTAAGGATTTCATCGATCTCTGAAGGAAATCTGTTAAGGTTCGGAGTTCATCTTTGAAGTGTAAGTTTGGATGAGCTAGAATTTGGATCTGTCGGTTGGACAGAAGCAAGTCATGATATCTTGATGTCTCAGGATGTAGTAGCTGTGTGATGAGACACAGTGATTATGGATGTCTCCGAAGATGTTTCCTTGGGGCAAGTTAAGGAAGTATGTTTGCTTCGGTGTTGTGGCTAAGTTCAGTAAGGTGTTTCTGTTTGGTTTGAGGTCCGAGTTTCTCGAAGAGCTTTGGGTAGGAAGTCTTTGGGCATCGGGGTCAGCATTGTAGCTAGCAGTGTTCTGTGTGCCGTCGAGGAGATTTCCTGGTTAGCAGTTTTCCTTGAGGTAATTTCAAAAATAGCAGAGTGGATCCATTTCTTCGATGGATTGGCTCGATAAGTATAAAGCTGTTCTGAATTGTAATGAGAGAACAGTTTCGTTGGAAACTGATTTTGGTAGGGTTACCTGAGTGTTGTGTGATAATTCTGGAATACACTTGAGTAGTCTTTTGTATGGAATTGAGACTTCTCAAGAGAAGGTTGAAGATATCAATGTGGTCCAAGATTTTTCCCTGATGTATTCGAGGAAGTTAAGTGTCTGCCTCCGCATCGAGAGATAGAGTTTCGTATTGATTTTATTTCGGGTGCAGTGTCAGTGATTCAGCCTAGTAGGAGGATGGCTCCTAGAGAGAGTGAAGAGTTAGTTAAGCAGACTCAGGATCTTTTGGAGAAGGGGTTGATTAGGCCCATTTTTTCTTGTTGGGGTTCTGCTGCAATGTTTGTCACTAAATCGGATGAACCGAGTTTTTCGGGAGGAATTGAATAAGTTTGTTCTGGTGTTCATCGACGATATTCTGGTCTTCTCTAAGTCTGAAGAAGTGCACAAGCAGCATTTGAGGATAGTGTTGGAGACACCGAGGAGGCATGTTCTGAAGGCGAAGTTCTCTAAGTGTCATTTTTGGAAATCGAAGTAAATTTTTTTTGGGGGCACATTGTTTCTGGAGAAGGTATCTCTGTAGATCCAGCGAAGGTCGAGACTATTCTGGAATGGAAGCAACCGAAGTCACCGACGGAAGTTCGTAGTTTTCTGGGATTAGCTGGCTACTACAGGAAGTTTATCAAAGACTATTCTAAGATTTCTTCGCATCTGACCAAGTTGACAAGGAAAGGAGCTAAGTTCAAATGGATACCCCAGTGTGAAGAAGTTTTCAAGAGTTGAAGACGAGAGTAACCAGTGCACCAGTGTTTCCTATTCCGGATCGGAAGAGCAAATTTGAAGTTTATACAGATGCTTGTATAGTTGGTCTGGGAGCAGTTTTGATGCAGAATGGAAGAGTGATTGCGTATGCGAGTCAGCAATTAAAGCCACATGAAAGGAATTACGCTACACATGATCTTGTATTGTTAGCCATTGTTTTTGCTTTGAAGATTTGGAGACATTATCTCTTGGGAGAGAAGTTGGAGTTATTCACGGATCACAAACCGTTGAAGTATCTTTTCTCTCAAAAGGATCTTAATATGAGGCAGCAGCGATGGGTCGAGTTTTTGGCATCATATAATTTGGATATTCTGTATACCCCGGGAAAGGCGAATGTTGTAGCTGATGCTCTTAGCAGGAATGCAGTTTTGTCTCTTTTGGAAGTCGTTCCATCTCTCCAGGACAGAATCATAAGTAAGCAAATGGAGGATAGATCTTTTGAAGAACTGATTCTTGGAATTAACGATGGTTGGTATTCTGATTTCAAGGTGGATGATCAAGGTGTTTTGAGGATTAATGGTCGTTTGTGTGTGCCTGATATAGATGGACCGAGGCAAGAAGTCTTAGCTGAGTGTCATCGCTCCAAACTAAATATTCATCCAGGAATCTCTAAAATGTAGAAAGGATATGAGAAGAATTTTATGGTGGCCGAGCGTGAAGAGGGATGTAGCTGTTTTCGTTAATAGTTGTGCTATCTGACAGCAGGTGAAAGGAGATCAACGGAAGTCAGCCGATTTATTGCAGCCTTTGGAAATCCCAAAATGGAAATGGGAGATGATTTTGATGGATTTCATCGACGGTTTTCCTAGAACCAAGAAAGGAAACGATGGAATATGGGTTATTGTAGATTGGTTAACTAAGAAGGCCTATTTTATACCGGTTAAGTAACTCGTACTACAAATTTCTCTGGCAGAGATTTTTCTTGAGGGAGATAGTCAGATTGCATGGTGTTCCTGTCAGCATAGTAAGTGATCGTGATCCTATCTTCACCAGCAAATTCTGGGAGGCTCTACAGTCAGCTTTGGAAACGAGTTTGAGATTAAGTACAGCCTATCATACTCAGACAGACGGAGAGACTAAACCGAATTCTAGAGGATATGTTGCGAGCTTATGTTTTGGATTTTGGTGGATCTTGGGAAGACCATCTTTACTTGGTAGAATTTTCCTATAATAACAGCTACCAAGCGAATATTAAGATGGCTCCTTATGAAGCTTTGTATAGAAGACCGTGTAGATCCCCATCCTGTTGGATAGAGTCGGAAGATCATCTTATGCCGGGGCCAGATTTGATTCGTGAAGCCACTGCTAAAGTTGAGCTTATCAAGGAAAAGGATGAGAGCTGCTCAAGACCGTCAATAGAAGTAAGTAGATAAGAGAAGGAGACAATGGGAATTTGAGATTGGTGATTTTGTTTTTGTCAAGTTTCCCCGATTAAAGGAGCTATTAGATTTGGAAAGACGGAAAAACTTGCCCCAAGATATATTGGACCATTTCGGGTATTGGAAAAGAGTTGGTGTTGTAGCTTATAGAGTTGAATTGCCAGAACGAATGTATAAAATTCATAATGTATTCCATGTATCCCATCTAAGGAAGTTGTTCATGATCCATCATTAGTTGTAGAACCAGTAGTGAAGGAAGATTAGGAGGTTGAGCCGAATTTGACTGTGGTCAGGAATCCAGTTCGGATTGTTGATCAAGACGAGAGGCAACTCAGGAGCAAGATAGTGAAGCTGGTCAAAGTGCAATGGAGTGAGGATCCCAGAAATTGCACCTGGAGAACTCTGGATAGTTTTAGGAAAGCTTATCTGGATTTGTGTTCGGATAGCTAGTGATGTTTGTTAGGATAGATTGTTTGGTTGTTTGCTAATGTATGAATGATATGTATGTTTGAATGGTTGATATAACAGCTTTTGAATTATCTTCGTTTTAAATTTCGGGGACGAAATTCTTTTAAGGGGGGAGGAATGTAACGACCCTAGATTTTGGCCCTATTATTTTAATAAATATTTAATCTAATTAAATAAAATGTAATTTGATCAATTTAAAGTGAATATTATTTTTGGAATAATTGCCATTTATTGTATGGATTTGTATTCTTGAAAGGAAATTGATTTGAAAATTTGAAATAAATCTCTTAATAATATTTCTTATATAATTGAATTAAAATGCTCCATATTATTATCATTTGGTAAACATATATATATAAATGCAATATATAGAAAATAATGTTTAAAATAGAATCTAATTCTATCAGTATAAGTATTAAATATAAGTAGATCATAAGAATATAATTTAAATATTGATAGTTAAAATATAAAATATAAATATAAATAAGTAAACATATGAATATAACTTAATTGTTAATAGTTAAAATACAAATAGAAATAAATATAAAAATAAGTATAAACGTAAGTAAAACTTATGAATCTAATTTAAATAATTAATAGTCAAAATATAAAATACAAATGTAAATAAATAAGAACAAGATTAAGTGTTAGTGTATGCTTGCAACATAAACTGGAAAATTTAAGAACAAAGTATAAAATAAGATAAGCACAAGTGTGTGTATATATATATGTATATTGAAGTTCAAGCTAGAAGTAATAAGTCAAACATTTGTATATGAATCAAGCAAAATATATCTTCTTATACAAGCCATATGCATACCTGCAAAGAGTAAATTTTATACAAATATCTATATGCACAGCAAAACATAATTATAATAATGTAAACATATTAAGAAGCAAGGCATTAAATGCCAATCTCTCAACCTAACATTTTGTCTAGTCAAAATATTACAAATCCTTTCATTTGCAGTAAGAAAAATCTGCCCATATCGAAACAAAAATTAAGAAAACAACCTAACTAGTTAATACCTTCCTATATTACAACTGTTATCTTATATATATATATATATATATATATATATGTGTGTGTGTGTGTGTGTGTGTGTGTGCGTGACCATCTTTTATTTAGTTACCGTTCGATCAGTAGCTCATAAGAAAAACCTAAGAAAAACAAGAAAAGAAGAAGAAGCAAACTCAAATTTTAAATTCAAACAAGAACAGTCAAGAACTCAAGACAGTTTCAACTGCAGCTTTCATAATACAGAAATTGTGCTCTGTTTAACAAAATCTTGCTGGTGAGTAAACAAAGATTTTTAAAGTTTAAGTTAATTAAAATAGTTCATGATTCATTAACAGTATGGTTTGTATATGCTTTATCTTTGGATATGATTCTGTGTATATATATGTCACTCGCCATATTTTTCTTCTCTGTTATGGATCATGGTTGATTATTATTCAAATTTAAGTTTGTTTTCCACCGAATCATTGTAAATTTTTCATTTTTCAATCAAACAAGATGTTAAAACATCAAACAAGATTTTCGAAGCAGATTAAAACATGTTAGTGGAATATTTCTTCTGGAAGCCTTGTTTACAGGTAATCAAGCAATAAATTGATAAATCCGATTGTTATAAAAAGCTAATTCAAGTTGATAACTTGAATGCCTACTGAAATTTATGATTTTTAAAACAAAAATGAAGATGTTTAGATTGGTATTTCATGAGCAGTTCGTATTTGAATAAAAACTGCATTTCCACAAATTCCAGGAAATTTAATCAATTTAAAAGGTTGAGATTTAAATTGAAACAAGTATAAACATTGGGGATGTCGTGAAAATTATCAGATAATTTTTCCATTGTGTGAATTTAAGAAACCAGAACGATTTAGGGTTTATAGTTCGTATGTGATATGATCAGTAAATGTGTCAAGTTCGTCATCAACACGCGATCGAGTTGCACGAGTTTTTGGAGGTTGGTGGTTTAACGTGTCGTCGTCATTTAGGCGAAAGTTTGGGTGCCGTAGGTGGCTGGAGCGGCGGTGGCGAGACGTTTTGCCGAAGAGGTTAGTTACAGTTTTTTTCGAGCGTTAGACCAACTTTCGATTTGAAAACTTTGAAAATAATTCGAGTTGGGTTTTCGTGTTTGTGGGTGATTTGTGACATGCCGATGGCGTTGGGGTTCGCCGGAGCCCAGTAGTGCACGTGTACGGCATGGCTTCGGTGTCAGCGACGTTGATGGCATCTGATACGAGTCGTGCTCGAGTAAATAGGTGGGTTGCTTCGGGGTTTTAGTTCGTGTGCGTGAGTGAACCTGATGCTTAATTTATAACTTAGTTTAAAACCTTAACTTACTGAAGAAAATAGAAAAAGGGGGAGAAGAAGAAGTTGTGTACATGGAGGACTCGAGTGAAACGGTGTATAACTCGAAGTATTACTCGAGTTTTATTAAGGGAAGTCTCGGGTTTATCCCAACCGCAGTATTGCATTATAATGGTGAAGATAGGTAACTTGTTTTTCTACAAGTTTAAATACTGTAACTTAATAAAGGTTTAACTGTTTGAGTCAAAAATGTAATACAAGTCTTCATTATTTTAGTTAATACCTTAATAATGTTTTAACACTTAATTATTATCTTAATTAAGTAATCACTTTAAGTTAAGTATAAAGTTTATTAACATTTAAGTTTATAGTTAATAATAATTTGATTTTCAAAGTTTTCAAGAAGAACTTTTAAAATGTTAATTAAGATGACTAATTAATATTGATTAATTATTTTGGAAAATAATAAAGACTGATTACTTTATAATGGTATTTAGAGTTTAGATTGATTAATGATTAAGTGATTAATAAAATTGTAATTAACTGCTTAAGTTAATTAATGAATGATTAATAGTTAATTAATTAAGTAATTTAATTAAGAATTAATAAATTATTAATTAAGTAATTAGCAGTTAATAAATGGGTAACTAAGTTTTATTAATTAATAATTAAGGTTATTAATTAATGATTAAGGAATAGTTAATTAAGGTTAAATAAATTGATTAGGAAGTAATTAATTAAATAGTGTGAAATAAAATAATTAAGATTTAATAATTGATTAAGAAATGATTAATTAAATTAAATAAGTTGAAATGGAATAGTTAATTAAATGATTAATTAAACATGATTAAGAGATAAAGTCTCAAGTAATTGGTTTAATTGAATTAATTACAATAAGAATTTAAGATGATTGCTCATGGATAATTGTGTACGTAGAATATCTGATTGTGATATTTATTTGGTGATATTCTATGATATACTTTGGTACATCCATGACAATTGCGTGTGATTTATCTGTGATAAATGTTATGTGAATTCAATTGTTTAATTAAACTGTTTAAAATTAATTAAACAACTTGGCCTCTAAAATGGCGTTTGGATTTCGATGAGACCGGGATCGGGTGTCATTTATGATTATCTGAAAACCACATCGATCCAAATTAAACGTTAGGTCGTGAATTCTGAAGTGAAGGTCGAGATAGTGTTTTCAGAATGGAAGGGTTATTGTCGTTAACTCCGAGGGTGATTCCAAAATGAGTGTAACGAGATAATGCCTTCGGTTTCGTTCGAACCCAGAACGAACTTGTATGGATTGAATGCTTTCAACACATCGTCAAGCGGGCAATGAGCATTCTTAGAGATATGTTCTGTAAAGGTAATCGCATCATCAAGCCTCATCAACCGGGAATGGCTAAAACATGGGATGTGCAGCAAGGTTAGGTGGGTCATGCCCAAGCAGGGCGAGATATACCCCTGTCTAGATGTCCCTTTTTATTTCGGCTGTGTGGGCGGTTGATAGCTACAACCGCGGGGTTATCTTGTTCGGGACTGTTCAGTAAGGAATGGTTCCGGCCTTGTGTTGCAGGGGAGTTAGGGTGGCTCCTCGGTACGGTGATCTAGGTCCCGTACTGTGACGGACGGTACCCCAATAGCCCTGCCATTGATGGAAATCCATTTTCCCTACGAGACCCTACGGTTTTGATTTGTATTACCTACTTTTGTGGCTAGTAGCTGGAATTTAATAGATGTAACAATTTTGGCTATTTTATATTTACTTGAAAACCCTAGACACCATTATAATATCATCAGATTTCCTATAAAATGTTTTGGTTAGCGTAAGGTAAAAACTTACCCGTATTTATGTGTGGGAAGTCTTACGTGATACCTTTATTTTCAAATGTTTTTCAAATTTAAACAATTTTAAACCGTTTATTCATATCAGACCCACGTCTGACCCGGGGTTTATATTTTGTTTTTCATAAACTCTTGGGTACTCAAATTTTTATGAGTAGCCAAGTGATAGGTTTTGGACTTTGATTTCTGGAGGAGCTTGGAGCAGGAGTTCCAGACGTATATATCTATCTATTTAGTTCCGCTGTGTAGTTGATGTATGCTGTATCTCTGATGTATGTAGCGACAGATGTATATGTGACTGTCATGTGTATGATATTATATAACTCTGATATATGTAAAACTATGTAATAGTTATGTGATGTATTATATTTTGTTCCGTTCCGCTGTGAGATTCTGATGTTGTTATTTCTTTCTTTCTATTCTTTTCTATTTCTATCCCTTTCTTTTCTTATTGATGATACGTCTTTCTGGGAGTAGAAGGGCGGGTCGTCACACATATAAAATGTTGTATATGATTAATTTTTATGGTGTATGAAATTGATGTGGCTTTGATTATGTTTAACCTTTATAACTGTTTACAATATCAGATTATATCAGTGTTTTATAAATTGAGCAGTTTGTTTTTGAATATATTATTCATGACTTTTATAGTTGTTTTAAAACTGCTACAGTAATTACAAAATGCAACAAAATTGCTGACATACCGCTGCGTTTTAAAAGAGTTGCAATACTAAAAGTAACAAACGCTGTTGGTAGACCGTGTTCTCTAAAACGTTGCTGAATATTTTTGGAACGTTTCAAAATTGCTGTATATTACTCTTTCTTCTTGAAACGTGCCGTTAGACTGCATTTCAGAAATGCTGCTGAATGAGTTTATATTATTGGATAAACGCTCATATATATTTACCGCAACATTTCGTAAGAGCATCGGTATCCTTTTTAGCAACATTTTAAAAATGCTGCAGTATTCCCTGACTTTATTGCAGCATAGGATTAGGCAGCGTTCTTCGAAACGCTGCGAATGATTGTGGCAGCATTATTGAAACACTGCGAAAGTTCTTTTTCTGTTGTAGCAGGTAAATATCTAAAATCAAAATATAAATATCAAAAATAAATATAAGGAAGATATAAAGTAAAATACCAAAAAATATAACAGATTAAGAAAATACTGAAAAACTTAATGTAATATCTTTGTAGATACAAATTGTTAAGAAATTATTTTAAGAAATATTTTGAATAAATGTTTGGAAAGATTATTTTGAAAACCAAAATATTTGAAAAATATTTAAAATCTGTTTGAAATTGAGAGAGAGGGAGAGATCAAGAAAGTGCTATCAGGGTTTTAACAAAAATTCTTTGGCTCTACAACTTATCTATGATCTATTGAAATCTTAAACTCTTCAACACTCATGAGTCTTCAATTATCATCATCATGAATCTACTCTTTATACCAGCATATTGAATCTACTCTCGATACTTTACAGTCTTCATAATCAACACATATCTAGTATCCTGCATTATATACTATATATATATATATATATCTTAATAAAACATTACTATCAATATTTTATATAATGTCCTATAGTTGTTATCATCAAAACCAAAACCTAAGGTACTAACAGAAACCTCTGTAGAGATAGTGGTGGAAGCAGTAAAGATGGTAATGGCTCCTGAGCCTTGTGTAGCTGGTGGAGGAGGCGGGAGGGACATATGACCTACATGTTGGGAAACACAGTGCATAGTTTAGAAAAAGACTTCGGAGTGAATTGAAGCTTTTGGAGCACTGGAGAAACGAGGGAAATACCCCAACCGGGAGTTTAATAGTGAACTTGAACTCCGAAGCCTCCTTTGCCAGTTTTCATTTTATTAGGTCACTCGATAACTGAGGGAAAGTACGGCTCAGGCAGAGCTTCAAAAACAGGAAGAGCGCGCGCGGTTTCAGAAATGACCCCTATAGATGTAGGAATGTTTGCTGGTAGCTCTTGAGAATTGGGAGTAGATGCCTCACTGTGAACCGAAGAACTTGAGTCGCCTGAAGTCATATCAATGGCCTTCTTTTTTCTTCTTTCAGAATTCCTCTATCCCCCATAAGGAAGTCATATCTTTAGAACTGAGATAAGTGGCCATGAGTTCCACTTTGGAGTGCATGTCCCCGGCTTGCTATGACCTAACCAATACTTCATCCTAAACATTGGCAAGAGTCTGAGGGTATTTGTCTCCTAGCCACTTCAAACTTCCTTTATTCATGATGGTGCAAGTATATAAGTGTAGCACAGTCACCTCCATCTGAGTCGTCATGTCATGATGAGCTCTTTTATGGTCCAAAAGTTTCGATCGGGTGACCAACTGATCAATCTCGACTGCCAATATGTCAGATTTGACCAGTTCCCTCTCCTTGACCAATTTTGCATTCGTCTCGTGGAGTTGAGCGAGGATTGCGGCCTGCTCGATGATAGTCTGATCCCGGGCTTGATGGCATTTTGTCCCTCAGTGATCGCTCTTTCAATTTGGATGACTCCTCATGAGCATCTTTGAGCCGATCTTTAATTACAAGGAGTGCTCTTTCTTATGCATGTGTTGTTTCCTTTAGCAACTTACGAATTAAGATCTTTCCCTTCAAGATTGCATTTCTACCAGTCTTCAACTGAGCTATTTCATTATCGCGATCCTTGAGCATCCAGCCACGATCATCCATTTCTTCCTCAAAAGAGATAATTCGTTAGTAGTTAGCTCAATTAACGTTAGAAAGAGCTCGGACTGAATGTTGCCACTCAAACCCATCTCCAGTCCTTACGGACTATCTTGATATTTCAAAGAGAATTAGCTCTATTTGTGGGCTTTATGGTTTGACCAAATTTAACCCCACGTAAGAATAAATGTGGGTAAGCAACCTAAAGTTGAGCTGGACCGTGCAAAAGTGTGTACTTCTCACCATGCTTAGAAGAAGTCGGAGTAATAACTGTAGTTATAGCCTGGGAGAATGGGATCTCCTACATTGTGGCAATTTAAACTTCGGTATGAGGAGGAGTAATGATGATGTAGTCCAGCAGTGATCGTGAAAGTCCTTATGGAGCTTGTGAGCATTACCCAGTGCATCACCTTCACCATCCCTTCTTCTCTTCTCCCTATCTCTTAGTCTCTGTCTACACAACATGCTTCGTCTTCATCTTTATCTTTTCTCTTTCATCTCTCTTCATCAATTTCGTGATGAGAGCGCCCGGCTGGATCTGCAGTCCAATCTCTGTAAGAGCTAGAATGTTAATATAGCTGGCTGAATAATTCGCGACCAATGGAACCTAAAATGAGAAAAGAATGGAGTTAATGGTAGAACTTTAGAACTTTGCTCAATGCAGAAATGTATGTCCGTGATTCTAAAGTGGAGTGTGTAGTGCCAATGACCCCTATACACTCTATCGACCATATTGGCATAGTTTCAAAGTCGAAGCCTCTCAATCTACACTTATAAAAACACCTAGAGAGAGGTTCATATTCGAACCAATCTCGCCTATCATCTCCGTAACGACCCGCATTTTTCAGATAATTAAATCTTTGAATTTAATAATATTTTGTAATTTAATATTAGAAGAAATTAAAATGTGAGATTTATTAATGAGAAAATAACTAGAATGAGATGTAATAATGTTAATTTAAGACAATTGATAACTATTTTAATGCAATCTCAATTAATTGGAATGATTGTAAAGTTAAAGTTGGGTATAAACTGTAAATGAGTAAACAAATCAAATGTTATATTTAAATGGTAAAATTGCATGTAGTTAATTGGAATTGATTAATATAGAGCGATAAATCAGTTTGTGAATTCATTTGTTTTGTTTGCTAACAATAAACATAGAAATATGTTTGAATTGGTAAGTTATAACAATGGTTAATTATAAATTCACTATTTAATTCATTGAAAATAAATTGGAAATAAATTGCAAAAATGTAGTTAAATATTTGGTTAATATGAATTAAGATGATAATTGTAGAATATTAGTGTAATACGATATAAACCAATATTAATTATATCCATAAGATGACAATTGATTGAATAATAAGATGAAAATCAAATAAATGGATTTATTTAAATTAATTAGCAATGAATTTATTTAAATTAAAATCTAAGCGTTGTAATTAGTGCAATAATTAATGTTGAATTTGACATGGGAAATTGGTTTTAAAATGACTGTTAAATTCTATGTAATTAGAAATGATAAAAATTGTTTGTTATTAAGTTTAAATTTAAAGGTGATTAATTAATTTAATAATAATTTATTTATTTAACGTGAAAATAGCCATTTTGGCCACTGTCTCGGATTTCGACAAAACAAATTTCATCGGATCCGTAACAGTGAATTATTGAAAGGTTTCAAGTTTGCACCAATCGGACTTTTCGTTTGATTGTGCGGGGTCGAAATGTGTAGAAATCAATTTGGAATAAGGTGATTTCAAAAGCTAACTTCTGTATACAATGTAATTAGGAGTTGAAACCTGTTCCATTGAGTTTAAAAATATCAAAAACATATATTTCGATATATTGGATGACATATTTTAGTTTCGGAGTCAGAACGAGCTTTTTGGGTCGCGTAATTTTTTGATCAATCCAATCAAGTCCATTCATTTCTAATTCAGATCTACCTATATATAGCCTATTATAAACCCTAGCAGTCCTTTTTATTTCTATTTGTACATTGCTGTCTATTCTATCATCTGTTTCTTCCTTCCTCTAATGGAAGAGATCCATAACCCTAAATTCAATTTCCAAATCAGTTTCAAAATCAAACTCCTCAAAACCTAACATATTATATACTATTTAGAAGCACCCGACGAGCGTAATCCATTGGTGTAATTCGTTTCTCGATTCGAATCACCATTTTTGCAGAAATCAGCGTTTTAATTTTGGCCGTCCATTTGCTAGGGTTTCGATCCAACGGTGGAACGTCGATCGTTTGACGATTAGGGAGTTACCTTGGGAAGAGGAGGTCGAGCAGGCCTCTGTGGTGATATTTGTTCATGCCAAAGATGACTGGATTCGCCTCAAATCAATGATGAACCTTGGCAGCGACGGCTATGTTTAGGGGCGCCGGAGATGGCCATTCTCTGGTCGTGGGAGCGACAAGATGTGGGGGAGCCTTTGGCAATGGTAGATCGCGTTGTAGTTTAGCGTGTGGCTACGAAAATTCATTGAAGATGGTGGCTTCAAGGATTTCGAATAATCGTGATGCTAGGTTTTTCGAATGGGAAGGGGGAGAGAGAGAGAGAACGCATGACATGGCCAGGAGTTGAGTACGTTTTTATATATATTTAAACTTCAAAATTCAGTTGTTCTAATATGTATATCTTTTCCATACGATCTCGGATTTGGGTGTGGTTGGTTTCATTATGATCTATTAGAATTTCTGACATTATGGAACTAATTTGGACGAATTTTGAGACTGTTGAAATTTAAGCATTTATTTTTGATTTCAAATCGATTTGAAATCAGAGGTGAGTGTTTTTATACCCGTCAAATGGGTCGGGTCATAAATGGGTCGAGTAGAATTTAATCCGATCCATTCAATACATAAACAAACTCAACCCATTTGACCCATTTAATAAACGGGTTGACCCGATCCATTTAATAAACGGGTTGACCCGACCTGACCCATTTAAAAAAATGCTGCATAAATAGTAAAACTGCGTAACAAAAATTAATTATACGATAAATACTTCACCATTTAACAAAAAATTGATCATTTTATAAAAAGTACATCAAAAAAAATGAAAAATACATCATATAGCGACCAATTCTACATAAAAAAACAAAAGCCTTCATCAAAAAATTGAAAACTGAACTACAACATCAAAAATGAAAAGATTCATCATGATAAACTGTTAGGTGAGAAACTCCATAGTTGAATACAAACAGTGCATCAAAATAACTAAAATAAACTGAACTAACAACTACAAAAACAACACGTCAGACATAAGTAATTAAACTATTGAAATTTATACAACATTTGAGCATAGTCTTATAGTCTTGAAGCCCTTAAGCACAACATTGTAATCCTGAAATGACACAAATAATCAGCTGTAAATCCTTCAGTATAATACTAATAAACTTGCACACATGTAGAAGTTTTTCTGACAACCATTACAGAGTATAAGAAGATGATATGTTTAAAAGGCGCATGGGCATCTGGTATCAAATTAAGGGAAAATTTAAGACATAACCTAATTGAAAAAACGGCTTGACCTAAGAGCATGCTTGGATATATGATATACCCATCTTATAATATATTTTCCATTTCAAAAGGTAGTTACACGTAATAAATAATATAAAAGAAAATATGCAATATGTTTGTGTAAAAGTATTTAGACATAAAGATCAACATGACCATAGCAGAATCAGTCAGTTAACCATTGTATACTTTATTCAGTTGAAACCCTTAGAAAATCCAATATACTCGTTAACCGAGCAGTTTATTTCTTTTGCTTTAACGATTGCATAATTGATTGGGTATATAATAAATAAAGAAATCATATTTCGTCGTAAATATCACTTAGGATGTAGTAAACTGTGTTATAACTAAGATTGATATCTAATTTTAAATAGAATATATCGGTCTACTTTTAATTTCTCACTAATTTTACTTCACTATTTTTCATTACCAAGTGTTCATTATACGTTTTCATAAAATCATCAGGTCTTCTAGTTATGATATAAACTTCTAAGTTATTTGTTCTGTTATTGACTGTTGACCATTAACCATTGACCAAAATATCCAAACAGATGGAGGATGTAGGACAATGCATTAGTCAGTTATTTGTTCTGTAGAAAACAGACACTACTTAGAAAATCTAAACCGTGTTAAAGGGATAACATGAATTCCTAAGTGATCTTTTGTATCCCTGTACATACAACACTTTCAATTTTGCATTGACCATTTCATGCTCCAGGCAGAGTCTTCAATACAATACTACTCAAGTTATGATGTCTAAATTTATCACAAACAATGGAGTAAGAAATAATTGAAATCTCTGATATTAATATGCCTAACTTTTTTTCAAACCAGTGACTAAAGCCTTACGCTGTTAAGCAAAAATTTCAAGGTAGAGCAACCATCCTGGAGAATATACAAGTACCAACAGTAATATAAACAGTACAGTTGTAGTAGTTTGGTAAAGTTGTTTGGCACCTTTTTTTATTGCATCCACAAATCCAGTTCAAACCCCAGCTCTTTGACCTTTTTTTTCTTGTCAAATAAGCATGCCTTAGTCCTTTTAAATCGGTTGAGCTAACCCAAATGGTTAGGCCATCTCTTGATTTGTTTAGAGGGTGACGGCATAAACAAAATCTAATCAACTCAAAAGAGCATTGTAATGGCACTGCCATGAGTAATTTTGGACTTCAAAATCTTTATGATATAGTGCAATACTGCCAGATAATATATCATACTGAATGTTACTCTCTGATAATTGATGCATTTATCTTAAACAATATTATTACGTAGAATCGACTTCATACGAGAAATACTATAGTTGACATTAAAAATAAAAGGAAGAATTATATATAAATAAATGCAGAATTTTTGTGATAATATTTATATTTAGGTTGAAACAGGTAATTCTCTATACTTATTTAATCAAAAGAATAGTGTATTATATTGTAGCAAATGTTTTGATGATTACCGATTGCTAAGCATCAAAATGGATGCAACTGAAATCTGAATCTTCCAATACCAGGTAGACTGAATCTACTTCTACCATCTAGAATATTATTTGTAGATCCTCAAACCTGGTAATAAGAATCATAAAACTAATTTTAGGGTTACTAATTTCACCTAAAATAGCGTAATTAGTTGAACGAAGTGAAATAGAAATATGCAACAATTGAAAAGATTAACTTAAATGCTTACATCAAATGAAGTTGAAATCAGATTAATTTAAAAGGTTGAAAAGATTAATACCTATTATCGAAAATTAGAAGAAATCGCCTATTTTTCATCTTTCGCCTTTTTGCAGATTCGAGCCAAACAAAGAATTTAGAATTAGGGTTGATGGGTAGGCGGGTTGGATTTCTTTGGGAAGTTCTTTTCGCGGGTTTCTTATGGGTCAGGTAAAAAACAGAATATACTTTTAAATGGTTAGATCCAACCCTTTTAATGTTAGGGTAATTAGGTTGGGTAAATGGGTTAGGGTATGTTTTGACAGGCCTTAGTGTTTTAACCCACCCACAACTACTAAATTGTCTTATGTTAGTTAATTTAAAATTATGACATGATTAGAGATTGATTGGTTGATGTTTGGTATATTTAGATTGTCATTCCAGTTAAATCTGTCTTTTATAGAATTTAATCACCACTTAATTTTATATTGAATTTTAAATTACCTGTTATTGATAATAAGTCAATTGTTATTTATTTGTTGATCTAAATGGTGATTATGATGGATGTTTGATTTTGATATTGGATGACTGGATGTTATATTTTTTTATTGTTATAACTCTGCAATTTCCCTATGGGTTGAAATGATACATACCTGGACTATCTATAGATTAGGGAAAATCATTATGGGTTGAAATGATAAACCCGAGCAATTTTATGGATTTTGAATGTTAATTCGAGATTGCAGGTTGAAATGATATATACCCGTATATTAAAAATATTGCGGATTGAAATGATATATGTTCGTATCATTTGATTATAGGGTAGAAAATTATAAATGAACAATGGATCGGTTAAATTTAATGATTTTAAATCCTTAAATTTCCAAATTCAGTTGAATGATATTTCGAAATAAATTGGATTTATATAAACTAGACTATTTTCGAAAATCCAAGCTCTAAATGTTGAAATTGGAATTGATATTAATAAATTGTTTAAAGGATTTAAATTGAAATTTCAGAGTTGAATTGCCAAATACAAATGAATTTTATCAAAATTGAGTTATTAAAATGTTTGAATATAACTTTGAAATCTATTTAATTGAAGTGGTTTAAATTGATAATTCAAGCATGGATTTGAAATCGGTATCGATTAAATGGTTTCAAATGAGAATCTGAATTGAAAGACCAATTTTATTTAGTTGATTTGAAAGCTGGACATGGTCCAGATGTGTTGAAATGAAAGAATGTTTAATTTGATATTGATTTCAACTTTATTATTTTTGTTAGAACCTCAATTGTTGGATTTTAATGACAACAACTATACAATTATGTCAAAGAATCTCTAAGCTAATTTGCAGGTACATGGACATCAAAAAGAGATAATCAAATACATTCAAAATGAAGATACACAATACAAAAGAATAAAAGAATGTATATGAAGATACAAGAAGAGATATATATGATAGAGACAAGACAAAGGTGACAAACAAAGTATTATTAGTCTTAGAGTGTCGTGTCTAGAGTTTACAAATGTTAAAATCTTCTCCAAATGGTATACACACATATACATTCATATTCTAAATGAAAAATCAAGTTTTCAAAAATTGCATAGAGCGGGACTCGAACCCAAGTCACTAGTTTAGAAGGCAAGTGCTCTAATCATTTGAGCTATGGTAATTTTTAGTTACAGATCAAATTCAGACGTCTGAATTCACCATTTCAGACGTCTGAATCTGGGCAAAAATAGCCTATTTCTTTTCTGTTTTGCACGTTTCAAATTTCAGAAGTCTGAAATTTAAATTTCAGAAGTCTGAAATTTAAATTTCAGACGGCTGAACTTCTTCAACGGCTATTTTTTTGAAAAGGCATTTCCATTCATGAAGAGTTGCGACCTTTAATTCAACAGCTTTTGATGATAACTCTTCATGAACAATTACAACCATTTATTACCTATATAAACACATTAGAATCAAGTTTTAAATACATCCAATTCTATTGATTATTATTCAATTATTAAAATTCTTGATTCTAACTCATTTGTGCTAAAAATATCATTCATATTCAAATTCTACTTTCCTAATCTTCACGCATTCATACATATATCATAAAGGAGAAGATTATAGGAATATTGTACTATCGAGAGACAAATTCGTGTTATTAAGAACACATTGTGTCATATACTTTCTGTATAAGTTGAAGTCCTGTTCTGCTGTTCAGGCAAGTGAAGTCCTCTTTGGCTGTTGAGGCGAAATCCTGTTCTGCTGCTCAGGTCCCTTGTTCGGCTGTTCAAGGGTTGTTGTAAACCTGTTCCTCCGGGTTAAGTGAGGATTGTTGTTAGTGAAATTCCAGAAGGAGTCTGGAACTGGACGTAGAACGGAAAGTTCGAACCAGTATAAAAATTCCTGGTGTGCTTGTTTGAGTTTTACTTATTTACATTGCTATAGTATTTTAGTTTATTTCCGCACTAGTATAGTATAATTCCATATAGCACGATCAGCACCGTATCTTTCATTTGGTATCAGAGCCTAGTTTTCTAGAGATCGTAACAACATCCTAGAATAAATGGCTACAAAGAGATCTAGTCAATTCAATAAGAAGAGGAAGAGCAATAAAGAAAAATCAAAGAAGCAAACAAACAAATGCTTCACGGCAAAAGATAATGAGGTTAGTGATCTATCTTTTGATGATATGATAGAAATAAATTCAGAACTTCTAGACACTTTAAAAAGTCTCAAAAGAAAATATAAGGAAGCTCTGGAAAATCAGAAGAAAGCAGAATTCGAAAGAGATATGCTTAAAGACGAGAAGAGAATATTAGAAGAAGAACTTGAGAAAATTCAAGATTCAGATAATTCTCAACTCGCTCTATTAAGTCAAGAAATAGAAGCTCAAAAAGAAAAGAATAATGCTCTTGCTTCTGAAAATCATGAGTTAAAAACAAAAATTAAAATTGTTGAGTTAGATAACACTAGTCTCAAAACTAAGCTTGATGATATTACTAAAAATATTTCCAATTTTAATAAAGGGAGAGAAAATTTATCCAGGATTATTGAAAATTCTCAACCTGTTTCAAATAAGAAGGGATTAGGTTATGTTAAGAATTCAAAAGCTCACAATGATAAAAGCGGTTTAGGCTATAAACAAGCTAAAAGTAAAAATAGTACTAGATATGCATTCATGTATACTAACTTTAGTGCTAGTACTAGTAATCAAAATAGTTTTAAAACCAGTTATAGTCATAATAGTACTTTGTTTAGAAATGATAGAAATTATTCTTCAAGTACTAAGCTAATGACTAATAGTATTAAGATATGGATTCCAGGTACTATGATTGATCATGATAAACAACTTTATATTAGCAACTATTATAAGAATGTAATTTGTAATGAAAATTATATTTATAAAGGTTCAACCACACCCAAATGGGTATGGTTTCCAAAGACCTAACCCCCCGGACCCTAATATAGTAAGTGGGTACCGAAAATTATTATTATTTTTTGCAGGTACTCAGAGAAACAAAAGGAAAAGGATAGATTTTGGAATTTTAAAGAATGTTCCATACGTTAAATAGAATTACAATAAAATATGGACTTCAGTAAATATGGTAAAAGTTATTTTATTTTTCCTTCATAATTAATAATGAGTTTATCTCGTTATATACAAGATATTTTATATAATTTTATATATTCCCTCATTCTTTTTGATAATGACAAAGGGGGAGAAATTTATATGCATAATTAATAGAGGGAGATATTATACTTAGGGGGAGATGTTATATTTAGGGGGAGCATTAAACATATTAATATTATTTTTTATATAGAATGAATATTTTTTTAAAAATTGTATAGTTGTCATCATCAAAAAGGGGGAGAATGTTAGAACCTCAATTGTTGGATTTTAATGACAACAACTATACAATTATGTCAAAGAATCTCTAAGCTAATTTGTAGGTACATGGACATCAAAAAGAGATAATTAAATACATTCAAAATGAAGATACACAATACAAAAGAATAAAAGAATATATATGAAGATACAAGAATAGATATATACGATAGAGACAAGACAAAGGTAACAAACAAAGTATTATTAGTCTTAGAGTGTCGTGTCTAGAGTTTACGAATGTTAAAATCTTCTCCAAATGGTATACACACATATACATTCATATTCTAAATGAAAAATCAAGTTTTCAAAAATTGCATGGAGCAGGACTCGAACCCGGGTCACTAGTTTAGAAGGCAAGTGCTCTAACCATTTGAGCTATGGTAATTTTTAGTTACAGGTCAAATTCAGACGTCTGAATTGACCATTTCAGACGTCTGAATCTGGGCAAAAATAGCCTATTTCTTTTCTGTTTTGCACGTTTCAAATTTCAGAAGTCTGAAATTTAAATTTCAGACGGCTGAACTTCTTCAACGGCTATTTTTTTGAAAATGCATTTCCATTCATGAAGAGTTGCGACCTTTAATTCAACAGCTTTTGATGATAACTCTTCATGAACAATTACAACCATTTATTACCTATATAAACACATTAGAATCAAGTTTTAAATACATCCAATTCTATTGATTATTATTCAATTATTAAAATTCTTGATTCTAACTCATTTGTGCTAAAAATATCATTCATATTCAAATTCTACTTTCCTAATCTTCACGCATTCATACATATATCATAAAGGAGAAGATTATAGGAATATTGTACTATCGAGAGAAAAATTCGTGTTATTAAGAACACATTGTGTCATATACTTTCTGTATAAGTTGAAGTCCTGTTCTGCTGTTCAGGCAAGTGAAGTCCTCTTCGGCTGTTGAGGCGAAATCCTGTTCTGCTGCTCAGGTCCCTTGTTCGGCTGTTCAAGGGTTGTTGTAAACCTGTTCCTCCGGGTTAAGTGAGGATTTTTGTTAGTGAAATTCCAGAAGGAGTCTGGAACTGGACGTAGAACGGGAAGTTCGAACCAGTATAAAAATTCCTGGTGTGCTTGTTTGATTTTTACTTATTTACATTGCTCTAGTATTTTAGTTTATTTCCGCACTAGTATAGTATAATTCCATATAGCACGATCAACACCGTATCTTTCAATTTTAATATAAACTGTTTAAATATATTATATATAAAAATTCCTATTATTAAGATTTTCAAACTATTAAATTAATTTAATATATTTTAACTATTTCAAACTATTGTTAAATCTGTTTAATCTATTTTATATCTATTTTGAATCTATTTAAACTCTTTTGAATCTATTTAAACTATTTTAAATCTATTTAATCTATTTTGAATCTATTTAAACTATTTTGAATCTGTTTAAACTATTTTAAATCTATTTAACTATCTTAAATCTATTTAAACTATTTTAATCCATTTTAAACTATTTTAAAGTATTTTAAACTATTTAATAATTTATTTTAACTATGCTAAACTATTTAAACTATTTTTATATATCTAAACTATTTTCTATATTTCAGATTGTGTAAAGTGGAAGTGTTTATATTTAAATCCTTGATTCTAAAGCTAATATGGTTAAATGATGTTATAACATAAGTTGGGATTTGAAATGATATTTGTTAGTGAAATGACATATTTGAGTAAAATATAATGATTTTGAAATGAGGATTTAATTAACCTATCTTATCGATATGATTTTGAAATTAAATATGATTTTAAAAGATATATGGTTTGAATTGAATATGATATTTTGATATCAATTATGAAAAGGTTTTGAAAATGTAAAAGAAAAATTCGGTGTGAAATAAGCGTATGGTCGTTAAATAGACCGGGATAGGATATTGTCATACTCTTTGCTAATACCGAAAACCACTTTAACAACTATGTACGTGGTGGAGATTCCAGAATGAAGTTGGATGGTTTGGCGAATGATTCTGTATGAGGTATTTACGTAGCCCAGACTCCCGTGAGTCAGCTGGATGTGGCTAAAATAGGAGCACGCCGAGCCAAGTGAGGTCGCTCCTCCCAACGGACACATTTCTTCGATACCGTATTATGACTTTGTGATTGATTTGGTGACCACCTGTAACGACCCGAAAATTTCGATCCCGAAATTTCCAGATAGTTAAGAAAAGAAGAAAAAGAAAGAAGAAAGAGATAGAAGAAGAATAGAAAAGAAACACACAATCTCACATTCACAGCGGATAAAATATAATATCACATAAATAATAATTTTACAAGAAGAACTATATCATTACACTTATATCTTTATATATCAAAGTTACATCATTACACAAATACCAGACAGTTAAAAATTAACTTGTTCCAGATAAGTACAGCGAAACTCCTCATACCTTTCTGCCATCTAGCCTGCCTCTTGAGCTCTAGAACGTCCTTACCTGAAAATCTGTAATCCTCGGTCTGACCCGAGCATTACATCAAAGTAACACCCGGGTTAGGCTGGAAACCAGCGTGAGTAAACCCCTCTAACAAGGAAAACCAAAGCACACAACTTATAGAAACCCGGGGTAACTTATCAATTTACAATTTCACAAACTGTTATAGACCTTACTTATTTCATACATCAATTTCTAAGTGCCAAACTTAGATTAAATGGTCAATTTACTTAAATTATTCCATATCAGCCTATTGATTCCACATGTCTTACTATTTGAAGTAGTTTAAGATATTTACTAATACCCGATCCCGGTCTCTTCGAATCCAATACCATTTTACCCTACGTTATTCAAGTGAAACACAATTCAATCTTCAAATACAGGGTGTCTCCTATACATAATTATTCATCATCTATAGACAATCATATTATCTCGTTTTAAATCTAATATATAGTATCACATATCCGACATATCAATCAAATCTAAGGCAAATAATATTTTCCAATCACTCATAAGCTAGATAAATTAGTTATACCACTTATAATTAATTTAAACAAATTTAATTAATTACTTCAATCACCCTTAATTCTACTTACCTAACATTAATTAATTACAAACAAGTTAACTATAACTTAATTAATCCTTTATTACTTGATTAATTAATTATTAATCATTAATTTAAAAAAACTAATCTTATTTAATTAATTATTCTTAATTATAAGTTAATTATTCTAAGAATAATTAATCTTAAACCCTTAAGATTAAACCCTTAATTACTTTAAGAAATTATTTATTTCATTAATTTATTACATAAATTAATTATTCATTTAATTACCCTAATAATTAAATGTATAACAAATCATTAACTTCTAGTTTATCTTTAACAAGTTTTAAAAATTAATTTAAAACTTTAAATAATAAATAATACTTTCCTCATAAAAGAAATTTTATAAGGGTTTAAAACAAATTCTTTTTTTAAAGTTTCGAAAAAACACTTAAATTTTACTTTATCATTCAAAATTGTTTAAACACTTAAATTTATAAAACTTGAATTTATTTAAACCAAAGATTCAAATTTAGATTTGAATCAGTTTAAATTTTGTTTAAAACTTTTCTTTACATTTCAATTTCCAATTCAATTTTCTTTAAAAACATTTTTTTAAACAATAAAACCCCTTTAAAGTATTTTAAACAAATTTGAATTTAAAAACTCATTCATTTCCATCTTAATATTTAAATTAAACTTGAATTCATAATTTAAATTAGATTTAAACATATTTTAAATCTTTGCTTAACACTTTAGAAATTCTGTTTGTATTTTGAAAACAAGACAAGTTTTCTAACCTGTACCAAACTAACTCGAGCTACAATATCTTCAGGTCTAACCTAATCTAGCTCGAACAACACCAAACCAAACTAGAGCAAAACTCAAAAAAAATAAAAAATAACTCGAGTTACTCGAGTAACACATTCATTTGAATATATATAAACTTAAGTACTGTCAGTTTACAAAAACCTGAAACCATCAATACCCCAGCCCACTCAACATCTACTCCGAGTCCAACACACCCTGACTTCGAGCCAAGCACAAATTTACCCGATACAAAACACGAGCAACCCATCTTTCCCAAATCAATTGACACCACAAGAACGCCGTGCACCTGCACCGTCACTGCCGTCACCTCCGACCTCTTGCGACCTCATGCGCAAGTCAGCAACCACCTTCCAACTAATTCCCAACCCTCAATCAAACGGCAGAAACCCTAAGTCGAAATCGAGCATTCGAGCTCAAAAAGTGGAACAAATGGTCGAACTATAATTCGCCTCAAACTCAAATCCTGATCATCAGAGAAGAACCACCTCCGGACATGAACTCCTCCATACCCCATCCATCATCCACTCAAATCTGGGAGCACTCGGTCACTCATAGATGACGAGACTATCTATTCTCTAATCAACAGCGAAAACTAGGTTTAAACGCTTTAATCCTAAATCACAACTGCCAAATTGCATTAATCCAATTTCCAGTAATTTTCCCTGTATCTTCGTTAATCACTCTATCACCAGAAACAATTCCGGCCAAATCCAACCCCCTAGATTTACAGTTCTAACCCAAATAGATTTCTGGTTAAACCAGAAATACTCAATCTTTTTTAAACTATTAATTCTAGATTTAGTTTTAAAATTCATGACTTTGATAATGTAACCTGTTGACAATCTTAAATCAAAGAATTTATATGATTAAATTCTTATTTTCAAAAGATTACTCTGTTTACTTAGTGTTTACCAGAGACAGTGAAATTTTCATTTATCTTAAATATTTAATAAAAATAAAACTTTAACTTATGATACATACCATACTTTGTGTAAATCTTAAACTATAACAAGGGTTTGAATATGAAATCATTGAATTTGATCAGGAGCAAAAACTGAATTTCTAGAACAGCAAAAATAAAATCACAGTAAGCATTGCATTCTAGCATATCTCTATACAGGAAATTTTATCCTATTCTTTCACAAATCATGACTATCTCAGACAAAATCAAGCAACTATATTAACTTAAATTAGTTTAATATAAATGTTACTCATCCTTTTTTTAAAAAAAAATACTTAAGCCTAAAGAGATTAGAGTGTGTGAAAGATTAAAATTTTAATCTATGTTTAAATTCTTGAAACTTAAAGCAGAAAAGAATATCATTCCCAGATATTCACACAGCATCAATAAACATGCTTTCGGAATCATAAAACCATCATGCAAATCACATTACAAGTTTACACTAAGTATATGAACCATAAATCTATCTGTAGGTGATTTATGTCTACAGTTTTTTTTAAGTCAGAGGCATAAATTCAGATCAGAGATGTAAACTCAATAGACACATTTAGGTTTGCATATATACAGATCATAGTAAAACCACATGCCACAAATTATTGGTTTTAAAGTTTACTCACCTATTAATTGAAGATGCAGAGAAGAATCTCAAAGATGCATTTTCACAATTTCCTGAAGCCTTATTTGCATGTTGCATTTGAAAGTTGAATCTGCTGTAGTTGATTTTACTTGTTGAAGTAGGTTTTTGAAACTGCATTTGCTTTCAATTTGACTACAGAATTATTGCATGCAGATCCATCTTCATATGCTCAGATTTGAAGTTGAACTTTCAAACTGATGTTGAAGTTGCAGATTTTAAACAGAATTTGGTTTGCAGACTTGGGTTTTGCATTTGGTTTTGCAGATTTTTAAGTTGAATTGTATTTGCATATTTCTTCTACAATCTGATCTTAGTTTTCTCCATTGAAGTTAAAGTGTTTGAATAAAAAGATTTGTTAAGTTTCTTATTAATAAATTTTAATAAAAATTGTTTTTAAGAAAAATAAAATCATTGCCACTTGTTACATAATAATAAAGAGTAATTACAAGTGTCCTCTATATGTATTAAAAGCTTAACACATATACAATTTCAATAAAAAAAAATAGATTTCTTAATTTATGAATGTTTTTAAGTCTTCTTAAACAAGTTCTTATTTATATTTAACATGTTTTTAAATGTTTATTACATTTAGACTTCAATGTTTCCGTATACAAATTATTTTTATTAATTATAAACTATGCTTAGTTCATTTATATATTTTTGAAATAAGCTATTGAAAAGTTTCGATATTAAATCCAATCAAGTTTTCCAAGTTACAATATACATATAAATATAAATTTGAAAACATTTCTTATTAATTTAAATTGAAATCAAACTCCCTATTTACAATGTATACACATATATATACATTATAAAGGGAAAAATCTTTTTAATTAGCTTAGAAAGATAAACTTTATCATTTAAATATTTTTTTTAACTTTGAAAAGAATAAAATCATTATCATAATAGATTTTGAAAAGATTTATCAAATTAAACAATTATTAGAGACAAATCATGTTAAATTAGATTATTAAATCGATATTACATATTTTAAAATAATTATTAATGGAAATTAAAAAAAAATTGCCTAAATTTCTGGGATATTACATTCCTCCCCCTTTTGAATCTTTTCGTCCTCGAAAAGGAACGAAAGCAGATTTTATCAAATATTTTAAAACCAGTTAAAATATTCTTTGATCATTTTAAAACACTTTTTAAATCTGTAATACTGTGAAAATAGTTTTATAAAAATACTTTTATAACTTGATGTTTTAACCAGTCCATCCTTGTTCTCACAGAAATTCGGTCGTACGTTGATCAGGCGTAGGACTGAAAATCTATAAGTACTTGGCAGACCCGTTTTCAACATCCAGTGAAAATACTTTGAAAATAATTTTATTGAAAATATTGAAAACATTTTTGAAAATAGAGGATATATCTTTGGTGAGGATGCTCTGGAAATCATCACCCCCATCCATGGTCACAGTTACATTCCAGGGTTACGTTGCCGTCGCATCAAAAGTCCATGTAACTGCAGGCTCTCCGCGGCCTCTCGATTACGCCATGGATCCCACACAACAGATCACAGTTACACCCAGGGTTACGTTGCCATCGCAGCAAAAGTCCACCTAGGGTTACGTTGCCATCGCAACAAAAGTCCACCCAGGGTTACGTTGCCATCGCAGCAAAAGTCCATGTAACTGCAGGCTCTCAACGGCCTCTGATTTTCGCTGTCAAAATGAAACTTCTCCACTCCTACATAGGTCGCAGTCCACCGATATAAAATCAAACGCAGACTGTTGGCTCTCAGCGGCACACACGACTTTCGCTATGTTATACCATAGGCCGCAGTCTACCGATATAAAATCAAACATAGACTGTTGGCTCTCAGCGACACACACGACTTTCGCTATGGTATACTCCACTCATAATCCTCAGGAACTAGTTTTGTCCGGACTCCTCACAGGATCAACTTTAGAACCCCCCCTTGGGGATCAAGGCAACACCACCCGATGGTACTCCCGAGAAGTTCATTTCAAGGGAGCGCCTTTTTCCCCAGAGCCATCATCAAAACATTTTATACTATACATATATAGTATCTTTAAATCATACATCTAGTATGGTCTCATACAAAGCTCCTTTACTCAAAATTGATTATTCAAAAATCGATAATTCTCAAACTAGGCTTTCCAAATTCAATATTGATTTTACCCAAAAATCAAAAGCCTTTCCGAAACCAAAGGTTCCCAAAACCTTTTTCAAAATCCTCATATGATCCTTTATATATAGAGATATATATAAAATCCTTGATAAAATCTTTGGATCATTTTAAACTTGTATAAAATCCTTTTATACTTCAAACACTTTCAAAATCCTTTTCTTCTGGCAAAGGATTCAACAGGGGAGTTTCATTTTATAAAACAAAGATATTTAACTTTGTTTATTCAAAATCAAATATTCAAATTTGATTACTCTTTACAAAACCACTTACCATATCACTTACTTCCATAAACAAAATTTCAACCATAGAAATATCCAATTTCCACTTTACTTCATCATATATTTCACAAAATATATTTTTCATTTCAAAAACCATTTCACATTTCTTATCCACAAATTCCCAGTATCAATTTTATTCAAATCCGTACGATGTACACATATCATCCGTACGCTATACCAATCTGATCGCTCACTCGATCACACAATTTCACTTCCGAACTAGTATCGTCCACCCGACTTCCTAGTGCGGGCACAGATCTGGTTTCCTGATCAGAAACCGTCATTCTCCTTGCATAGCCATAACTATGATAGAGAATATTCAGAACCAATCAACAATCCATATCCAGGTTCGCTGTCGAAAATCGAGTGAAAAATCCCAACTCGGATCGACATACTATCTCGAAATTCTGTGCTCGAATCTGGATCAAATCACTATGCGAATAGAATAACATACGTACACCCTACGTATTTATCTTTATTGGTTATTAGCCAAATCAATTCCATTCCTATTCACATTCACTTTGATTTTCATTCACTTACTCACAATTGCTTCAATCCATTTTTGGATTATTTCTTAAATTCTTAACTCGATTGGGTATTTACCCAATAACAGTTTAAACTCTGTCCAGTTTAATTTAGAAAATAACTTGAAAAGTTAAAGAAATAGATAAGTAGTTGAAAAATAATTACTAGTTTGTAAAATAGCTGTAAAATAGTTCAGCAGTTGTAAAATAATTGAAAAATAGTTAAATAGTCATAGAAATTTTAAATAATTGCAAAATTGCTATAAAATAGTAATTAGTAATTTATAATAGTAATTAGTTTATATAATAGTTAGAAAATTGTTAAACAGTTTCAAAAATAATTGTAAAACAAGTATAAGATAGTTTGGCTTTTAAAAGAAAGGTTGTTTATATAATGAATAGTTTGGAAAAATAGGTTTATATTAAAATAATTTATAAAAAAATAAAAAAAAAATAGTCTAGAGTCAAAACTGTTCACTTCCCAGTCTCCATTCTCATCTATTCAATTTAAATTTCCTCTACCATTTAAATTGACCGAATTCCAATTTAAATAACTTCAATTTCCATTGAACTTGATTTATTCCCAACTCAAGTTGAATTAATTCTCAATTCCTTTTCAAATTTAAATCAAATTCCATTTGATTTTAAACATATTCAACTTTTATTACAATCCCAAGTTATTCCAATCACTTTGGACTAATATCCATTCAATTGAAGCCACTTCAATTCCAATCCATTTCAACTCCAGTTTGAATTAATCCTAATTTCAAACTCCATTTCCAAATCAAGTTGGATTATTCTTGATTTCCTTCCAAATTCAATTCAAATTCCATTTGAATTTAAAACTATTTATCTTTAATTACAATTCCAAATTATTCAAATCAATCTGGACTAATTTCAAATTGAACCCACCATAATTTCAAATTGTTTCAAATTAATCCAATTCAAAAGTTTCATTTGAATTTTATACTCATACATCTTCAATCACCATTTCAATTAATTCCAATCAAATTCAATTTGAACTAATTCAAATTTCAAATCTGAATCATCTCGAATTATATAAATTCGAGTTAATACTTCAAATGTTGATTTAATTCTTTAAATCAATTTACCTTTTTATCCCAACAATGGATTACCATACTCCATTTCTCATTCATTGAAACAAATCCAATTCAAGATCAATTCGGACTTCAAACCCATTTTGAGATCACTCAAACTTCTTAATTCAAATCAACCATTTAACTTTCCAAGTTAAATCTTAATTTCATCTTGAAATTTCCAAATCAGGTTGATCATTTCAATTTATTTAACCTTTTCCAAGTTAAATCCAATTTACTTAATCCAGTCAACCTTACCCAGTTTGAACTTCAATTTCAAATTTTGAACTTTTCATAAATAATCTTCCAACTTATTAAGTTCAAAAACTCATCACTTGGGTATCATATCTTATTCCAAATTTAAAACTCAATATTTAGAGTTTATTTCAAACTAACTTTAATATTTAAGTATATCCACACATATCCATATTTACTTCTTGGCTCACCAAGCCAGATTTTAAAATTTAAACCACCTTTGGTTTCAATTCAAAACAAATTCCCTTTAAAATTTTCAAACAATTCTTATTTTAAGATCATATTCAAAATAGTTTGAATAATATAATTTCCTTTAACATTTTGAAACCAATTCAAATGTTTAAATTTAGAATTCAGAACTTCACAATTTAAAACCCACTTTAATTTACATCCTTTCGAATTTACAAGTTACTCTCTTCAAATGGTTACTTTCCTTAAAACATTTCATTATTAAATACAACAACCATTGATGATAATAACCAAAATTATCATATCTAAAACCATCCATTATCATCTTCTTCTGAATTTTTTTTTCCAATTCAGGACTTAAATTTTAGTTTGAATCCATTTCAAACTTATCTTTATTTAATTTCATTTTGGTTGTATTTCTAATACTTCTTAATTTAATTCAATAATTTAACAACCAATTCCCTTAATATTTATTAAAAAGAAATACCGCTTATACATCAAAATATATTCTTATATAATATCTTTTAAAATCTTTATATAAGAAAATAACAAGTACGCTCTCTCATATAAATATATACACTCAACTCATTCTAGGGTACCACTTACCCTATCCTTAATGAGTAATCCCACCAGAGCTAAGGTTCTCGCTTAACCTTCAGCTCTGATACCAAATGTAACGACCCGAAAATTTCGATCCCGAAATTTCCAGATAGTTAAGAAAAGAAGAAAAAGAAAGAAGAAAGAGATAGAAGAAGAACAGAAAAGAAACACACAATCTCACATTCGCAGCGGATAAAATATAATATCACATAAATAATAATTTTACAAGAAGAACTATAGCATTACACTTATATCTTTATATATCAAAGTTACATCATTACACAAATACCAGACAGTTAAAAATTAACTTGTTCCAGATAAGTACAGCGAAAATCCTCATACGTTTTTGCCATTTAGCCCGCCTCTTGAGCTCCAAAACGTCCTTACCTGAAAATCTGTAATACTCTGTCTGACCCGAGCATTACATCAAAGTAACACCCGGGTCAGGCTGGAAACCAGCGTGAGTAAACCCCTCTAACAAGAAAAACCAAAGCACACAACTTATAGAAACCCAGGTTAACTTATCAATTTACAATTTCACAAACTGTTATAGACCTTACTTATTTCATACATCAATTTCTAAGTGCCAAACTTAGATTAAATGGTCAATTTACTTAAATTATTCCATATCAGCCTATTGATTCCACATGTCTTACTATTTTAAGTAGTTTCAGATATTTACTAATACCCGATCCTGGTCTCTTCGAATCCAATACCATTTTACCCTACGTTATTCAAGTGAAACACAATTCAATCTTCAAACACAGGGTGTCTCCTATACATAATTATTCATCATCTATAGACAATCATATTATCTCGTTTTAAATCTAATATATAGTATCACATATCCGAGATATCAATCAAATCTAAGGCATATAATATTTTCCAATCACTCATAAGCTAGATAAATTAGTTATACCACTTATAATTAATTTAAACAAATTTAATTAATTACTTCAATCACCCTTAATTCTGCTTACCTAACATTAATTAATTACAAACAAGTTAACTATAACTTAATTAATCCTTTATTACTTGATTAATTAATTATTAATCATTAATTTTAAAAAAACTAATCTTATTTAATTAATTATTCTTAATTATAAGTTAATTATTCTAAGAATAATTAATCTTAAACCCTTAAGATTAAACCCTTAATTACTTTAAGAAATTATTTATTTCATTAATTTATTACATAAATTAATTATTCATTTAATTACCCTAGTAATTAAATGTATAACAAATCATTAACTTCTAATTTATCTTTAACAAGTTTTAAAAATTAATTTAAAACTTTAAATAATAAATAATACTTTCCTTATAAAAGAAATTTTATAAGGGTTAAAAACAAATTATTTTTTTAAAGTTTCGAAAAAAACACTTAAAATTTACTTTATCATTCAAAATTGTTTAAACACTTAAATTTATAAAACTTGAATTTATTTAAACCAAAGATTCAAATTTAGATTTGAATCAGTTTAAACTTTGTTTAAAACTTTTCTTTACATTTCAATTTCCAATTCAATTTTCTTTAAAAACATTTTTTAAACAATAAAACCCCTTTAAAGTATTTTAAACAAATTTGAATTTAAAAACTCATTCATTTCCATCTTAATATTTAAATTAAACTTGAATTCATAATTTAAATTAGATTTAAGATATTTTAAATCTTTTCTTAACACTTCAGAAATTCTGTTTGTATTTTGAAAACAAGACAAGTTTTCTAACCTGTACCAAACTAACTCGAGCTACAATATCTTCAGGTCTAACCTAATCTAGCTCGAACGACACTAAAACAAACTAGAGCAAAACTCAAAAAAAAAAAAAACCTCGAGTTACTCGAGTAACACATTCATTTGAACATATATAAACTTAAGTACTGTCAGTTTACAAAAACATGAAACCATCAATACCCCAGCCCACCCAACATCAACTCTGAGTCCAACACACCCTGACATCGAGCCAAGCACAAATTTACCCGATACAAAACACGATCAACCCATCTTTCCCAAATCAACTGACACCACAAGAACGCCGTGCACCTGCACCGTCACTGCCGTCACCTCCGACCTCTTGCGACCTCATGCGCAAGTTAGCAACCACCTTCCAACTAATTCCTAACCCTCAATCAAACGGCAGAAACCCTAAGTCGAAATCGAGCATTCGAGCTCAAAAAGTGGAACAAATGGTCGAACTATAATTCGCCTCAAACTCAAATCCTGATCATCAGAGAAGAACCACCTCCGGACATGAACTCCTCCATACCCCATCCATCATCCACTCAAATCTGGGAGCACTCGGTCACTCATAGATGACGAGACTATCTATTTCTAGTCAACAGCGGAAACTAGGTTTAAACTCTTTAATCCTAAATCACAACTGCCAAATTGCATTAATCCAATTTCCAGTAATTTTCCCTGTATCTTCGTTAATCACTCTATCACCAGAAACAATTCCGGCCAAATCCAACCCCCTAGATTTACAGTTCTAACCCAAATAGATTTCTGGTTAAACTAGAAGTACTCAATCTTTTTCAAACTATTAATTCTAGATTTAGTTTTAAAATTCATGACTTTGATAATGTAACATGTTGACAATCTTAAATCAAAGAATTTAGATGATTAAATTCTTATTTTCAAAAGATTACTCTGTTTACTTAGTGTTTACCAGAGACAGTGAAATTTTCATTTATCTTAAATATTTAATAAAAATAAAACTTTAACTTATGATACATACCATACTTTGTGTAAATCTTAAACTATAACAAGGGTTTGAATATGAAATCATTGAATTTGATCAGGAGTAAAAACTGAATTTCTAGAACAACAAAAATAAAATCACAGTAAGCATTGCATTCTAGCATATCTCTATACATGAAATTTTATCCTATTCTTTCACAAATCATGACTATCTCAGACACAATCAAGCAACTATATTAACTTAAATTAGTTTAATATAAATGTTACTCATCCTTTTTTAAAAAAAAAATACTTAAGCCTAAAGAGATTAGAGTGTGTGAAAGATTAAATTTTTAATCTATGTTTAAATTCCTGAAACTTAAAGCAGAAAAGAATATCATTCCCAGATATTCACACAGCATCAATAAACATGCTTTCGGAATCATAAAACCATCATGCAAATCACATTACAAGTTTACACTAAGTATATGAAACATAAATCTATCTGTAGGTAATTTATGTCTACAGTTTTTTTTAAGTCAGAGGCATAAACTTAGATCAGAGATGTAAACTCAATAGGCACATTTAGGTTTGCATATATACAGATCATAGTAAAACCACATGCCACAAATTATTGGTTTTAAAGTTTACTCACCTATTAATTGAAGATGCAGAGAACAATCTCAAAGATGCATTTTCACAATTTCCTGAAGCCTTATTTGCATGTTGCATTTGAAAGTTGAATCTGCTGTAGTTGATTTTACTTGTTGAAGTAGGTTTTTGAAACTGCATTTGCTTTCAATTTGACTGCAGAATTATTGCATGCAGATCCATCTTCATATGCTCAGATTTGAAGTTGAACTTTCAAATTGATGTTGAAGTTGCAGATTTTAAACAGAATTTGGTTTGCAGACTTGGGTTTTGCATTTGGTTTTGCAGATTTTTAAATTGAATTGTATTTGCATATTTCTTCTACAATCTGATCTTAGTTTTCTCCATTGAAGTTAAAGTGTTTGAATAAAAAGATTTGTTAAGTTTCTTATTAATAAATTTTAATAAAAATTGTTTTTAAGAAAAATAAAATCATTGCCACTTGTTACATAATAATAAAGAGTAATTACAAGTGTCCTCTATATGTATTAAAAGCTTAACACATATACAATTTCAATAAAAAAATAATAGATTTCTTAATTTATGAATGTTTTTAAGTCTTCTTAAACAAGTTCTTATTTATATTTAACATGTTTTTAAATGTTTATTACATTTAGCCTTCAATGTTTCCATATACAAATTATTTTTATTAATTATAAACTATGCTTAGTTCATTTATATATTTTTGAAATAAGCTATTGAAAAGTTTCGATATTAAATCCAATCAAGTTTTCCAAGTTACAATATACATATAAATATAAATTTGAAAACATTTCTTATTAATTTAAATTGAAATCAAACTCCCTATTTACAATGTATACACATATATATACATTATAAAGGGAAAAATATTTTTAATTAGCTTAGAAAGATAAACTTTATCATTTAAATATTTTTTTTAACTTTGAAAAGAATAAAATCATTATCATAATAGATTTTGAAAAGATTTATTAAATTAAACAATTATTAGAGACAAATCATGTTAAATTAGATTATTAAATCGATATTACATATTTTAAAATAATTATTAATGGAAATTAAAAAAAAAATTGCCTAAATTTCTGGGATATTACACCACCCCTCGATTTGATTATGGGAGTGTGTTCCGAGGTGGGCGGTAGTGGCTACAATGCGCTACCTGTAACGACCCAGAATTTTATTAAATTAAAATTTGGATATTTAATTAATTTTAAATATTTATAAGTGAATTTTTAAGTCAAATAAATTTTTATTTGAATTATTGGATTTAATTGAATAATTAAATCGATAATTTAATACGTTAAATTATGGAAATAATTAAAAATTGAGTTAAAAATGATTGAAAATAATTTGGAAAATTTTATTTAATCATACTGGAGTTATAGAAATATTTTAGAACTTTTAAAATCGAATTAGAAGTTAATCTGTGAAAATTGAATATTTTAATATTTTATAATCGACTGTAAAATAGTCAATTTTTGAACAGTCTCAGAATTGAACGAAACCAGTTCCATTGGATCCGTAATAGTTAGTTATTACCGGATTTCAATTTTTGTATCAATCGGAGTTATCGTTTGATCGTGGCAGCTCGAAACGCATCGATTTATTTTTAATTTAAATTTGGCGAGTCAAAATAGCCATTTTTCAAAAAGTCTCGGATTTCGACGAAACTAGTTTCATCGGATCCGTAATGTGATATTTTTGTAAGGTTTCAAATTTCAAGTCGTTTGGATTTACCGTTTGTCCGGTACAAATTAAAACGCCTAGAAATCGATTTAAATCGGTTTAATTTAAATTGAACGTTTTCAGCCATAACTCGCACATACTTCCGAATTAGCTTCCGAAACCTGTTCCATTGTGTCCGGAACGCGGGATAAACCCTAGGTACGCTGGTTACGGCGTCTAAATCGGAGTTCGGAATTTCCGGGTGAATAGTGTCGAACGGTTCCTTATAAATAGACCCTATACCCTTCATAAATTAGAAATAACAACCCTAACCCTAATTCTATATGCATAGCCGCCACTTTCTAATTCAAAGGCCAGAATTGTCCCAATTTCAACCCTTAATCTCTTCCAATCCGTGAAGTTTTGGCCAAAGTTGTTAACTACAACATTGAAGAGCATGGAGAGAGCTTTAATTCCATACGGTGATGATGGATTTTGGTGCAACGGAGGGGGAGTGATGTGTGGCCGTTCTCTACAGTTTTGGCACGCCATTCAAGGCTGCATATCAGGCCGAGCTTGCTGGGGATGGGGTCGAGTGTAGTGGAGGTGTAGAGCTTTGCGATGGCGGTGACGTGATCGAGTTTCGTTGATTTTTGAGGGAGAATAATTAAACCCTAAATCACTAAGTGGGTTCGGCCTCAAAAAAATTGGGACCTGGAGATGTGCGTGAGTGGGGAAGAAAAGGGAGGGGCCGTAGGATCTGGATCTAGTGGCTAAGATTGCTTAGGGTATAAAAGTTATAAAGTTATGTTGAAATTATGTATATAAATCGAGTACAAACTTGTAAAATTCATAACTTTTTCATACGAGGTCGAAAAAATGCAAACTCAGTTGCGTTGGAATCGTATGGACGAGCACTACGCGATGGAGTTGGTTTGGAGTCGTTTGGAGTTAGTGAGAATTTCGGGTAAAATTAAACGCGCGTTTAATTTTATTCGAAATAAAAGCTAAAACGGAATTTAAAACCAAGGTGAGAACTTCTCACTCAATCGAATAGATTTCGATTTTATTTTAAATAGTTAGATTTAAAATATTTGAATGCATGTTTGAATGATGACTGTAAATTATTGATTGTTAAAATAGACATTATTCGCCGTTAGTAAGCGGATGTTATTTAATATAAACATATACCGCGAATATTTCATAAACAGTGAAATTGGTATTATATATAATATCAATATATATATATTGGCATATGTATATATTGCAGTTGTTGATTTCCCGCATTTTTTGTTTAGCGGATGAGACCCTATTACGCCGTTATTAAGCGGATAATATTTATTAAGAACATATACCGCGATAATTTCGTACTGGAGCGAAATTGGTATTGTGCTAATGTTTTTGGATGCAGGAAACAGGTTGGAGGGATCCAACTGGATTCCTCAACAGTATTTATTTTATTTCAGATATTTTGATATTTGATGGATTATCATATCGATATATGATATCGTTGTTAGTCGTGATTGACTATTTGGTGTGTAGCATCATTGGACCCAGATTTTGGGATTTTAAAATGATTTTAAAAGTGATTTTGAAAATATACTTTATTTTTGGAATTGATCCATTATAAATAAATAAACGTTATAATTTTTAAAGTTATAAAAATTATGGTTTTTGTGAAATATAGTTAAAAAGCTGATTTTTAGAAATACGATTAAAAGTCGATTTTTGAGAAATATGAACCAATGATTTTATAAAATAGTTTAAACTGGATTCTTGAGTTTATTATTAGAAGTTTGAATATAAGATTTATAAAATTTGATTATTTTATAAATCAAGAGAACGGTGAAATTTTAAAGGAATTTAATGACGTTTAAAAGAATAATATAAATTAATTTATATTAAGAGATTTATAAATGGATATTTATAAATTGAAATATGGACGTTATAAAACGAGTTTTTATAAGTGTTTGAATGTAGTGAAAATGAATTTCCTAAATGAATGAAATTTATGAAATTTTAAACTGTAAAGTTATAAATGGGATTTTATAAACAGTAGGTTTATAAAATTTGTAAAGTTATTAAAGTAATAAGATTTGGATAAATAATTGAATCTTATAAGTTATAAGATTTATAATTATGAAGTTCAATGGAATGGTTTTGCAAACGAATAGATTATAAGTAATTAACTTATAATATGAACTTGTAGTTTATAATTGAGTTATAAACTAGAATAGGTTAATAAAGGAATTTATAAAAAGGAAGTTTTTATAAATAGATAGAAACGGAATTTATAAACGTTGTTTTATAAATCCGCAAATGACTTATTTTGATAAGTTAATTGTTATAACTTAGAGATAGAGTTATATTCACGTTTTGAACAGTGAATAATCCTTTAAGTTAAAGTGAATAGAAATGATGAAATTTGTTAAGGTAGTATATTCACGTTTTTAAATAGTGAATAATACGTTAAAGAAATTGTTTTAGATATGATGTTTTAAATAGAATTAAAACGATCTAACGATGTTTTAAATGTGTTGAGATTCGAAACCATAGATTTCAACATTTATTGTTGAAATAGACGTTTTCGAGAAATAAAAGGAAATAGTGGACTATAACACTGTTGTTATAGTAAATGATTTCCGAAAGGAAATGTTTTGTATAGTATTGGGATTTATATATCTATTTTAATTTCGAATCCCTATACTAGTGATTTTGGGTTGTTGTAACGATGTTTTACGCAACATTCGTTTTGGCCCAAATAAATATGTTTAAGTGAATGATTTCCTTAAAGAATGAAATATATACTTAATTCGATTTAAGTATATTGAATATTTTCCAAGTGTTGAAAATAAATAAAATTTGTGAATTACTTATTAATAAATAAGTAAGGAAATGTTTTCCAATATGCAGTGAATATTTAGAATTTATCTTTTTGAAGATAAATTGAAAATGAATAATTGAAATCGTATATGCATGAATATTTTGGAATATAAATTCATTATGGAATTTACAAATGAAAAGTAGAGTTTGTTTGAAAATAAATATTGATTTATTTTTGAAGTGTTGAAATTATATATCTTGTAAAGATATTTTGGAAAATAAATAATTTGGAAAATTATTTGGAATCTGGTGATGTATGCATATCAATTGATAGTTCAATAGCCGACTATCAATATTTCCCTTTGAATGGGTATTTGATGTGAATTGATTGAATTTAAATGCACACTTATTTTTAAATAAGCGCTCACTATTCGGGTTAACCGGGAAAGGACCATGGGGTCGTATAACCCACTCCGAATATGTGATACGTCGTTGTGAATTGCATTTGAAGATCAGTGTTGAAGACCGGTATTTGCGAAAGTGATAGGATGAACTATCGATTGACTCTGCACCGAGTAGCTACGGTATTGAGTTCTCCATATGTGATGGTGAATCCGATCAGGATTGTGAATATCCGGATTGCAAGGACTTCTTTGTAAGTGCCTTCGGTTTTGTTCGAGCCCGGAACAGACTTGTATGGATTGTATGCCTGACATTACAAGTTGAGATATAAAGCCGATTTCTTTCAAATATATTTCTGTTGGTGGCGGAGAATTTATTCTTTGCTTAACACCCTTCCTTGAGACGTACGAGCTCAAAGGTTATATAGTTGAAGTTATCAGCGATATATTCCCAATTTGGTAATGTGACATGCTGAGTGATGCTGAAATGATCATTGTGTTGATTATTGTGATAGGATCATTTATTTGATCGTCTATCTTAGTGATCATTGTGTTGATCATTTGTTGACCCAAAGCATGGCTTTTGTATAAAGTATGTTTTTGTGGACGTGACTTCGTCGAGCCTCACATCCCGGAAATGGTCAAAACAGGAAAGATGCGGCAAGGTTATTAGGGGTTGCTGTAGCTCCCCTTAGGGTATGTGCATTTCCTTCTGGAAAGGGGTGGTATCATGGTATGGAGCCCAGATACTTACTCATGTTGAAAACACTCTATTTATTATGGTGTGATGTTGGATATCGAGCGCTCGGTTGAAAAGGTCCTAAAGGACCGGGGAATGGCGTGCTCGTGTCAGTTGTTACCCAGTTAGGGGTAACCCGGCCTTGTGTTGGCAGAGTTCCGGTTTGGTTCTCGGGGATGTCTTTCCAGAGGCATTCTCATGTGGCAATGGGAAGTTCCTTGGCCTGACCATTTGTTGGAAATCCAAAGAAACAATACGAAACTTGTACGGTATTAGTTGTAGAACCTATCATTCACTTATGGTGTCGCAACACTGTTTGGATGGTAGCTATAGTAGGCATAGTTCGGAATGTCTATGCTGGCTAAGATTTATATCTTTATTTTCGAAATGATTTCCTACACTATGCACTAGTAATAATATCAAATGTTATTTTAAATGCGTATCAAGCATCTTTGGCTATCATAAGGAGAAATCTCCTCCGATTCTGCGTTTGCATGTGTGTGTGTGCGGGAGGCCTTATGGTAGTCTCATTTTTAAAAGCATTGCGAATTGAATTTAAAAATATTCCTCTATTTGATTTTTAAAGATAAATAAACTGTTTTGAGTTCTCACACCAGTCACATGACTGACTCGGAGTTTATTGTTTTCCTTCCTAAACTCTGGGTGCCCACCAATTTCCACACGGGCAGTTAAGAGTTAGGTTTATCAGGATATTCTGGATATTCTGGAGTTGCTGGAGGCAAGCTGGATGGCATGGCGTATTACTAGTTTATATAGTATTTCTTTTTCCGCTGCATTGTAGTCGTATGTTGTTGTACACTCTGATGATATGATGTAATGAAATGAAATGTAATGTAATAACTGATATAGTTCTTTGTTTAAAGATTATTCATTTATTATTATATGTTGTTCCGCTGCGAATTGTGAGATTCTGATGTGATTCTGTTGTTCTGTTTTCTTTCTGTTTTCTTCCATTTTAAAATATTCTACCTTCTTTTCTCTCTTCTCTCTTTTTTTCTATCTTCCTCTCCCTTTATTTTCTGTTATCTTCTTCTACTTCTCTCTTTTTCTTTTCTTAAAATTTTTTTTAAAACCCATAACTTCTCGGTTTTTGGCCTTCGATATTCGGCAGTCGATAAAGTGAGTGTCGATGTCGGATTTCCGAAGAACGAAAATCCGTGGCGTTACATTTGGTATCAGAGCTCTGATGGTTAAGCGACAACCATGGTTCTGTTGGGTATAATTCATTAGAGATAGAGTCAGTAGTACTCTAGAATGAGTTTGAGAGTAATAATAGCTATGAGAGCGTATTTGTTAGTGAATATGAAATTGTTTTATATTGTGATGATTGGTTTATTGAGTGGCATATGAACCTTCCTCAGCACGGTATGTACAACTTTGCCGAAGGGGTTTCTAAACACTTGAATAGAACAATTCGGCACAATATTGTTTTTAAATTGGGTAAATGAAATAATTTTACCTTGATTATATTTTATATATGAAAGAAATAATTTTTCAGAATTATTAAATGTATATAAATTGATTGTTAGATTGTTTGGATAATCTAAATAAAAGAATAATTGTATAAGCAAATGAATTATAAGAATAGAATTATAATTAAAGTGATTTACAATTGTGAAATAAACTTATATACATAAGAAGTGAAACTATATGAATATATTTATGAATATGAGTTTTAAATAAAAATGAATTTAAAGTTAAATGAAATATAACTTAAGTGTTGTTGAATGGAATTGATTTTGGTATCGAAGTAAATAATCAAGTGGATTAAATGAATGTGAACTTAAGTTATGTGAATGAAATTCAACTTTAGAATTGAATTGAATTGAATGAATGGATTGAATGTTAATCAATTGAATGTAATTAAAATTGATATGAAATAATGAATGAAAGTAGAAATTCATTGAAATCAAATGTTATTAGAAGTTGAATAAATTGAATGAGAATGAATATAAGCAAAGGAATTTGGTTGTAACTAATATACATTGGTTGTTATATGGTTGTTAGTTGATTGTTTATAATTCATTAAGATTTAATGAAATTGAAAGCTATGTAATTGAATTCAAATGGAAAGTAAATAAATTTGAATAAAATTGAAGGTGAATTGGATTTAAATTAGTGAATGTTAACAAATTGAAACTAATTAGAATTGAGAATGAATGTTAGTAAATCCAATGTAAACAAATCAAATGTGATTTAAAGTGAAAACCAATTCATTGTATATGAATGAAAATATGAATGAATATATTGGTTATGAATTTGTTGAATGGTAATTGGATGATGGTTGAATATATATTGCTATTGTTGCATTTGCTATGTGATATATATAGTTGATATGTTACTACATGTTGTATATTGAGATTATTTGCATATGTGCATATTCTCATGTTGTTTGTTGAGTTTAGTAGGTGCGGATCGCGTTTGCTTCGCATTTGGAGTTCGCTTTAGCGCTATATTAGCCGTATATGCTCGCTAATAAAATATAAGGTACATATCTCGGATTAAATACAGTACTTTTATACTTTTTTCCCTTCGGGATGCCTCATTACTTGATGAGATGTATATTTGTGATATATATACTGTCATTTTTTTTTCGGATCGAGCCGCGCAAAGGAGACATGGCGAATTTTTCCGGAAATTTAAGGCGTTAGAAAAATTTTGAGAAAATTGGGAAAATTTTGAAAACTTTAACTTTGTTTTGGAATTGAAAGTTAAACAATAGTAATTGTTTTTGAAAAGATAACTAAGTATGATTTTGAAAGCTTAGTAAAGTATTATAAGAAGTTTAATTATGAATTTTGGAAAATTAATAGATTTTGTAACCTTTCTTACTTATAATTTCGGGGACGAAATTCTTTTAAGGGGGAAAGATTGTAACGACCCAGAATTTTATTAAATTAAAATTTGGATATTTAATTAATTTTAAATATTTATAAGTGAATTTTTAAGTCAAATAAATTTTTATTTGAATTATTGGATTTAATTGAATAATTAAATCGATAATTTAATACGTTAAATTATGGAAATAATTAAAAATTGAGTTAAAAATGATTGAAAATAATTTGGAAAATTTTATTTAATCATACTGGAGTTATAGAAATATTTTAGAACTTTTAAAATCGAATTAGAAGTTAATCTGTGAAAATTGAATATTTTAATATTTTATAATCGACTGTAAAATAGTCAATTTTTGAACAGTCTCGGAATTGAACGAAACCAGTTCCATTGGATCCGTAATAGTTAGTTATTACCGGATTTCAATTTTTGTATCAATCGGAGTTATCGTTTGATCGTGGCAGCTCGAAACGCATCGATTTATTTTTAATTTAAATTTGGCGAGTCAAAATAGCCATTTTTCAAAAAGTCTCGGATTTCGACGAAACTAGTTTCATCGGATCCGTAATGTGATATTTTTGTAAGGTTTCAAATTTCAAGTCGTTTGGATTTACCGTTTGTCCGGTACAAATTAAAACGCCTAGAAATCGATTTAAATCGGTTTAATTTAAATTGAACGTTTTCAGCCATAACTCGCACATACTTCCGAATTAGCTTCCGAAACCTGTTCCATTGTGTCCGGAACGCGGGATAAACCCTAGGTACGCTGGTTACGGCGTCTAAATCGGAGTTCGGAATTTCCGGGTGAATAGTGTCGAACGGTTCCTTATAAATAGACCCTATACCCTTCATAAATTAGAAATAACAACCCTAACCCTAATTCTATATGCATAGCCGCCACTTTCTAATTCAAAGGCCAGAATTGTCCCAATTTCAACCCTTAATCTCTTCCAATCCGTGAAGTTTTGGCCAAAGTTGTTAACTACAACATTGAAGAGCATGGAGAGAGCTTTAATTCCATACGGTGATGATGGATTTTGGTGCAACGGAGGGGGAGTGATGTGTGGCCGTTCTCTACAGTTTTGGCACGCCATTCAAGGCTGCATATCAGGCCGAGCTTGCTGGGGATGGGGTCGAGTGTAGTGGAGGTGTAGAGCTTTGCGATGGCGGTGACGTGATCGAGTTTCGTTGATTTTTGAGGGAGAATAATTAAACCCTAAATCACTAAGTGGGTTCGGCCTCAAAAAAATTGGGACCTGGAGATGTGCGTGAGTGGGGAAGAAAAGGGAGGGGCCGTAGGATCTGGATCTAGTGGCTAAGATTGCTTAGGTTATAAAAGTTATAAAGTTATGTTGAAATTATGTATATAAATCGAGTACAAACTTGTAAAATTCATAACTTTTTCATACGAGGTCGAAAAAATGCAAACTCAGTTGCGTTGGAATCGTATGGACGAGCACTACGCGATGGAGTTGGTTTGGAGTCGTTTGGAGTTAGTGAGAATTTCGGGTAAAATTAAACGCGCGTTTAATTTTATTCGAAATAAAAGCTAAAACGGAATTTAAAACCAAGGTGAGAACTTCTCACTCAATCGAATAGATTTCGATTTTATTTTAAATAGTTAGATTTAAAATATTTGAATGCATGTTTGAATGATGACTGTAAATTATTGATTGTTAAAATAGACATTATTCGCCGTTAGTAAGCGGATGTTATTTAATATAAACATATACCGCGAATATTTCATAAACAGTGAAATTGGTATTATATATAATATCAATATATATATATTGGCATATGTATATATTGCAGTTGTTGATTTCCCGCATTTTTTGTTTAGCGGATGAGACCCTATTACGCCGTTATTAAGCGGATAATATTTATTAAGAACATATACCGCGATAATTTCGTACTGGAGCGAAATTGGTATTGTGCTAATGTTTTTGGATGCAGGAAACAGGTTGGAGGGATCCAACTGGATTCCTCAACAGTATTTATTTTATTTCAGATATTTTGATATTTGATGGATTATCATATCGATATATGATATCGTTGTTAGTCGTGATTGACTATTTGGTGTGTAGCATCATTGGACCCAGATTTTGGGATTTTAAAATGATTTTAAAAGTGATTTTGAAAATATACTTTATTTTTGGAATTGATCCATTATAAATAAATAAACGTTATAATTTTTAAAGTTATAAAAATTATGGTTTTTGTGAAATATAGTTAAAAAGCTGATTTTTAGAAATACGATTAAAAGTCGATTTTTGAGAAATATGAACCAATGATTTTATAAAATAGTTTAAACTGGATTCTTGAGTTTATTATTAGAAGTTTGAATATAAGATTTATAAAATTTGATTATTTTATAAATCAAGAGAACGGTGAAATTTTAAAGGAATTTAATGACGTTTAAAAGAATAATATAAATTAATTTATATTAAGAGATTTATAAATGGATATTTATAAATTGAAATATGGACGTTATAAAACGAGTTTTTATAAGTGTTTGAATGTAGTGAAAATGAATTTCCTAAATGAATGAAATTTATGAAATTTTAAACTGTAAAGTTATAAATGGGATTTTATAAACAGTAGGTTTATAAAATTTGTAAAGTTATTAAAGTAATAAGATTTGGATAAATAATTGAATCTTATAAGTTATAAGATTTATAATTATGAAGTTCAATGGAATGGTTTTGCAAACGAATAGATTATAAGTAATTAACTTATAATATGAACTTGTAGTTTATAATTGAGTTATAAACTAGAATAGGTTAATAAAGGAATTTATAAAAAGGAAGTTTTTATAAATAGATAGAAACGGAATTTATAAACGTTGTTTTATAAATCCGCAAATGACTTATTTTGATAAGTTAATTGTTATAACTTAGAGATAGAGTTATATTCACGTTTTGAACAGTGAATAATCCTTTAAGTTAAAGTGAATAGAAATGATGAAATTTGTTAAGGTAGTATATTCACGTTTTTAAATAGTGAATAATACGTTAAAGAAATTGTTTTAGATATGATGTTTTAAATAGAATTAAAACGATCTAACGATGTTTTAAATGTGTTGAGATTCGAAACCATAGATTTCAACATTTATTGTTGAAATAGACGTTTTCGAGAAATAAAAGGAAATAGTGGACTATAACACTGTTGTTATAGTAAATGATTTCCGAAAGGAAATGTTTTGTATAGTATTGGGATTTATATATCTATTTTAATTTCGAATCCCTATACTAGTGATTTTGGGTTGTTGTAACGATGTTTTACGCAACATTCGTTTTGGCCCAAATAAATATGTTTAAGTGAATGATTTCCTTAAAGAATGAAATATATACTTAATTCGATTTAAGTATATTGAATATTTTCCAAGTGTTGAAAATAAATAAAATTTGTGAATTACTTATTAATAAATAAGTAAGGAAATGTTTTCCAATATGCAGTGAATATTTAGAATTTATCTTTTTGAAGATAAATTGAAAATGAATAATTGAAATCGTATATGCATGAATATTTTGGAATATAAATTCATTATGGAATTTACAAATGAAAAGTAGAGTTTGTTTGAAAATAAATATTGATTTATTTTTGAAGTGTTGAAATTATATATCTTGTAAAGATATTTTGGAAAATAAATAATTTGGAAAATTATTTGGAATCTGGTGATGTATGCATATCAATTGATAGTTCAATAGCCGACTATCAATATTTCCCTTTGAATGGGTATTTGATGTGAATTGATTGAATTTAAATGCACACTTATTTTTAAATAAGCGCTCACTATTCGGGTTAACCGGGAAAGGACCATGGGGTCGTATAACCCACTCCGAATATGTGATACGTCGTTGTGAATTGCATTTGAAGATCGGTGTTGAAGACCGGTATTTGCGAAAGTGATAGGATGAACTATCGATTGACTCTGCACCGAGTAGCTACGGTATTGAGTTCTCCATATGTGATGGTGAATCCGATCAGGATTGTGAATATCCGGATTGCAAGGACTTCTTTGTAAGTGCCTTCGGTTTTGTTCGAGCCCGGAACAGACTTGTATGGATTGTATGCCTGACATTACAAGTTGAGATATAAAGCCGATTTCTTTCAAATATATTTCTGTTGGTGGCGGAGAATTTATTCTTTGCTTAACACCCTTCCTTGAGACGTACGAGCTCAAAGGTTATATAGTTGAAGTTATCAGCGATATATTCCCAATTTGGTAATGTGACATGCTGAGTGATGCTGAAATGATCATTGTGTTGATTATTGTGATAGGATCATTTATTTGATCGTCTATCTTAGTGATCATTGTGTTGATCATTTGTTGACCCAAAGCATGGCTTTTGTATAAAGTATGTTTTTGTGGACGTGACTTCGTCGAGCCTCACATCCCGGAAATGGTCAAAACAGGAAAGATGCGGCAAGGTTATTAGGGGTTGCTGTAGCTCCCCTTAGGGTATGTGCATTTCCTTCTGGAAAGGGGTGGTATCATGGTATGGAGCCCAGATACTTACTCATGTTGAAAACACTCTATTTATTATGGTGTGATGTTGGATATCGAGCGCTCGGTTGAAAAGGTCCTAAAGGACCGGGGAATGGCGTGCTCGTGTCAGTTGTTACCCAGTTAGGGGTAACCCGGCCTTGTGTTGGCAGAGTTCCGGTTTGGTTCTCGGGGATGTCTTTCCAGAGGCATTCTCATGTGGCAATGGGAAGTTCCTTGGCCTGACCATTTGTTGGAAATCCAAAGAAACAATACGAAACTTGTACGGTATTAGTTGTAGAACCTATCATTCACTTATGGTGTCGCAACACTGTTTGGATGGTAGCTATAGTAGGCATAGTTCGGAATGTCTATGCTGGCTAAGATTTATATCTTTATTTTCGAAATGATTTCCTACACTATGCACTAGTAATAATATCAAATGTTATTTTAAATGCGTATCAAGCATCTTTGGCTATCATAAGGAGAAATCTCCTCCGATTCTGCGTTTGCATGTGTGTGTGTGCGGGAGGCCTTATGGTAGTCTCATTTTTAAAAGCATTGCGAATTGAATTTAAAAATATTCCTCTATTTGATTTTTAAAGATAAATAAACTGTTTTGAGTTCTCACACCAGTCACATGACTGACTCGGAGTTTATTGTTTTCCTTCCTAAACTCTGGGTGCCCACCAATTTCCACACGGGCAGTTAAGAGTTAGATTTATCAGGATATTCTGGATATTCTGGAGTTGCTGGAGGCAAGCTGGATGGCATGGCGTATTACTAGTTTATATAGTATTTCTTTTTCCGCTGCATTGTAGTCGTATGTTGTTGTACACTCTGATGATATGATGTAATGAAATGAAATGTAATGTAATAACTGATATAGTTCTTTGTTTAAAGATTATTCATTTATTATTATATGTTGTTCCGCTGCGAATTGTGAGATTCTGATGTGATTCTGTTGTTCTGTTTTCTTTCTGTTTTCTTCCATTTTAAAATATTCTACCTTCTTTTCTCTCTTCTCTCTTTTTTTCTATCTTCCTCTCCCTTTATTTTCTGTTATCTTCTTCTACTTCTCTCTTTTTCTTTTCTTAAAATTTTTTTTAAAACCCATAACTTCTCGGTTTTTGGCCTTCGATATTCGGCAGTCGATAAAGTGAGTGTCGATGTCGGATTTCCGAAGAACGAAAATCCGTGGCGTTACACTACCACTAGTCCGGATCCGCAAAATGGTAGTATCCTACCCTGGGCAATGCCTCGCGTGCTTTGTCACATGCCTTATCGCGCCTTCTACGAGTTTGTTTTGTACCGTACTTATTGAGTTCCCTTTGAATAAACCACCGGTTTGGTGGAGCTTACGATACTGTATAGACTACGTGAACATATAAAATGTGTTAAAGGGGATATGGGTAACGCCTTAATGCTATTTTAACACTTTATTTTATTGTAAATACTATTATAGTAGCGTATTGTACTATGTATGTAGATAGTTTAACAGATTCTTAGGAGATGGAATCCCGAACATCTCTTAAGTTATTGCACTCACGTTAGACAATGGATAGGGGATGTCAAAACCCATAAACATTACTGACATCGTTACACTCATATTTATTTACTGCTGATTTAACTTCCATAAGATCTTTAGTTCTGACTCGAGTGGTTTTTCTTTTCAATTCACTCGGGTCAGTCCGAGCTTTTCAGTGTATCGAAAACTACTTTTCTATAAGACGAAGACAGAAATTTGTATACTATTGTTATTTATTATATTATTTCCACTGCATTACTTCGTTCCACTGCATTTTTTTCTGTTGTATGTACTATGATATCGTATTGTAAAAGGGTAATCAAATGTTATTTGTAAAACAGCTTCACGAACTATTTATTTGATTTTTAATTTTGTCATTCCGCTGTGAGATTCTTTGTTTTGTTTTTCTTTCTTTCTCTATTTTTTTTCTTATTCGCCCCAAACAATCCTCCTTTTTGAATGGATCGAATCCGACGTGTGTGGTTTATCGTCGATTTAAACCATCCAAAAAAGGCAGGTCGTTATATTTGGTATCAAAGCTTTGGTTTAGTGATAACCTTAGCTTTGTGGGGTCTGACTCATTAGAAATAGGGTAGTAATACCCTAGAATGAGTCATTGAGGGTATATATATGAAAGAGCGTACTTTTTAGTGTTATAAAAGTGTTTTTATATTGTGTTGAATTAATATGTTTAGTATTTATAAATTCTGGTCAGTACATAGGATGTTATGGCATCGATAGGGATTTCTAAACGCTTAACAGAGTAGACCGACACAATACTGTTTTGAAATACGGGTAAATAAAATAATTTTACCTAACATTATATTTTGTATATAAAAGAATAATTTCATAAATGATATAGTTGGTTGTGATATATTTGTTTACTAGGAAGTGAAATTTTTAATATTGGTTGCAAATGAGATTATAAATAAAATGAATATAAATTGAAATTCGAAAACCTAAGTTTCAAGACTTTGAAACTGTTTTTAAGGATTTGGAGTATAATATTAGTATTATTTGGAAGTATTTTTGGATAGAAGTACTTTCAAATTGATTTGAAAGAAATGTTTCAAAAGAAATTTTAAAAAGGAAATAAGTTATGTACTCCCCTCTCTATCGCTGGAAAATAATTTCGGTGAGGAGTGCACGCATCATCGACGTTTATTTTCGAGTTTCAAAGTGAAAAGACCGCTACAGTAGTTTTACTGCACATTTGTTTTGATAAACAAATCTAAATTTTAATTTCTGAAAATGATTGAGATATAAAGGATATGCCTATATATATTGTATAAAATTGAATTGAATGTTACCCGGAGTTTAGTTCTTTAAACTTTCTGATAATTAGTAGCATTCAATTATTTTAATGAAATGAGATCTTGACTATAATAATAATTGGAAACTTCTAAAATGAAAAATAAGAAATTGGAAGCTAAGTGATTAATTAAATATACAAGAAATTTAAAATTTATAACTTGTAGATATAAGAAAAATAAGAAGATGTAACGGTTGAACGTTTTGTCAACTGTAAATCAAAGGATATGAAAAATAAGAAATTGTAACCGTTGAATATTTTGTTAACTAAATGAACAAAACAAACTTGTGTAACATTCAATTACATTTTAAAGGAAATATATATATATATATATATATATATATATATATATATAACTTGCCAAAATATTAAAAGTTGAAATGTTAAACAGAAATATGTAACAGAATATTATACAAGTAAAACTTGAATAATGAAAGTGTTCAGTAGAATTATCTCTATAAATAAGAATTTGGATGTTATAAAATGTTATAAACTTAAATTAATAACTTGAAGTTGCTAGTAATTAAATTTAATAGAAAAGTGAATATTATAAGTAATGATTATAAACTTAGGTAAATGCTTGAAGTCATTTATAATTAAATTGACTAGTAAAGGTGAATATTATATTAATTGGATGACTATAACTTCAAAAAATGATGAAATGATTAGAAATAGATCTAATATTCAACAATGCTATATATAAAGGAAATGAATGGGAAGAAAAAGAAAAGTTGGAATTCTCAATATAATTTGATTCAAAAATGAATATTGATGCTAAAAAGGAAATCAAAGTAAATGACAAATGTGAATTAAACTGAAATAAAATGTATGCAATACTCTAATAATGAATCAATTGTTTATTTTAAATAATTGAATGAAAATAACTTATGTAAGTAAATATTTAATGGAAATTGCATTATATAGGTGAATGAGAAATAAATTTTCGTAAGTAATGAATGTAAATTAATGAAAATAAGCATTGTATGAATGAATGAAATTGAAGAACAGTAAATAATATGAAAGGAAATTTATAAGAATAAACATAAATAGTATTTGAAATTATTGTTTCTTTTGGCATATATGATAGTTTGGAAAGGATACTTCTAATTGTATAAAGATGTATAAATAATCTGTTAAGTTTTATCTAAGACTGTTGAGTGTATGGTATACTTAGTAGTTTAATTATCATTTTATACGATTAAAAGTTTTCGAACCTGAACAAACTATTTATTTGGTTGCTATAGATGGATAGTTGATTACTTTGATTTCATGTGATGATTATATGTTTTGTTTGTAAGGGGATATTGTTATGTTGTGGGTTTGTTTGCTATTGATTGAAACAACATTGAATATTGCTCTTTACATAATTATTAACTTCTTTGGATTATATAAGAGAAATGTAGGTTTATGGAAGCAATGACTACTGCTTTTGGTTTCATAAATAAGCATTGTTTGCCCGACAAATAAGTACATTCTCAGATTACGGTTTTATAGCAATATTATATTATTTTCCCATGGTTTGGGATATTTTATTTTGAAATATGACATATATTGTTATTACTGATATTATTATTTCTCCCGGAACTGTCCATACAAAGGAGACTGTCGAAATTTTCCGTGAATTTTGGACTTAGAAACTTTTTGTGAAAGTGGAATTTTTTTTTTCAAACTTTTATTGAACTTGAATGTAAAAGGACTTAATTGTTCTATAAATTGATATATTGTATTTAAATTATTTAATTATGCAAATTAATTGTTTATAAATTGAATACTTTGAATAAGATATATTAATTCCTTCTTTTCCCTTTTTTTCCTTTTCGAGGACGAAATTTTTGAGTGGGAGAGAGTGTAACGACCGACATTTTTAGATAATTAAATCTTTGAATTGAATAAGATTTTGTAATTTAATATTGGAAGAAATTAAAATGTGACATTAATTAATGAAAAAATAACTAGAATGAGATGCAGTAATGTTAATTTAAGGCAATTGATAACTATTCTAATGCAATCTCAATTAATTGGAATGATTGTAAAGTTAAAGTTGGGTATAAACTGTAAATGAGTAAATAAATCAAATGCTGTGTTTAAATGGTAAAATTGCATGTAGTTAATTGGAATTGATTAATATAGAGCAATAAATCAGTGTGTGAATTCATTTGTTTTGTTTGCTAACAATAAACATAGAATGTGTTTGAATTGGTAAGGTATAACGATAGTTAATTATAAATTCACTATTTAATTCATTGAAAATCAACTGGAAATAAATTGCAATAAATGTAATTAAATATTGCGTTAATACGAATTTAGATGATAATTGTAGAATATTAGTGTAATAAGATATAAACCTATGTTGATTATATCCATAAGATGAAATTAATTGAATAATAAGATGAAAATCAAATAAATGGATTTATTGGAATTTAAATTAATAATCAATGAATTTATTTAAATTGAAATCTGAATGATAAATTAGTGCAATAATTAATGCTGAATTTGACATGGGAAATCGGTTTTAAAATGATTGTTAAATTCTATGTAATTAGAAATGATAAAAATTATTGGTTATTAAATTTAAATTTAAAGGTGATTATTTAATTTAATAATAATTTTTTTATTTGACGTGAAATTAGCCATTTTGGCCATAGTCTCGGATTTCGACGAAATCAGTTTCATCGGATTCATAACAGTGAATTATTGTAGGGTTTCAAGTTTCATAGCGATCAGACTTGTCGTTTGATCGTGCGGGCTCAAAACGCGTAGATTCAATTTAGTGAAATCAATTTTGAATAAGGTGATTTTAAAAGCTAACTTCTGTATACAATGGAATTAGGACTTGAAACCTATTCCATTGATTTAATAATATCGAAAACATATATTTCGATATACTGGACGACATATTTTCGTTTCGAGTTCAGAATGAGTTTTTGGGTCGCGTAGTTGTTTCGATCAATTCAATCTGGTCCATTCATTTCTAATTCAGATCTGCCTATATATAGCCTATTATAAACCCTAATAGTCCTTTTTATTTCTATCTGTACGTAGCTGTCTATTCTATCATCTGTTTCTTCCTTCTTCTAATGGCAGGGATCCATAACCCTAAATTCAATTTCCAAATCAGTTTCAAAATAAAACTACTCAAAACCCTGACATATTATATACTGTTTTGAAGCTCTCGAGGAGTGTAATCCACCGGTGCAATTCGTTTCCTGATTCGAATCACCGTTTGTCCAGAAATCAATGATTTAGTTTCGGCCATCCAAATTGCTACGGATTTGATCCAATGATGGATCCTCCACCGTTTGAGGATCAGGGAGTTGCATTGGGAAGAGGAGGTAGAGCATGCCTCTGTGGTGATATTCATTCGTGTTAGAGATGACTGGATTCGCCTCGAATGAATGATGAACCCTGGCGGCGTTGGCTACGTTTAAGGGCACCGGAGATGGCCATTCTCTGGTCGTGGGCATAGCAGGATGTAGGGGAGCCTCTAGCAATGGCATATCTTGTTGTAGTTCAGCATAGTGGCGGCGAAAATTCATTAAATATGGCGGCTTCAAGGGGTTTTTGAACGATCATGATGCTATTTTTTTCGAACGGCAAGGGGAGAGAGAACGCGTGACGTGGCCATGAGTTGGGTATGTTTCTTTTTTTATTTAAACTTTGAAATTCAATTGTTCTAATACGTATATCTTTTCCATAAGAGCTCGAATTTGGGCGGGTTTGTTTTGTTAGGATCGTATCAGAATTTCGAACATTATAGAATTCGTTTGGACGAATTCCGAGACTGTTGAAATTTAGGCCTTTATTTTGATTTTAAATCGATTTGAAATCAAGGACGAAGTTTTTAACCCACTCACAACTACCAAATTGTCTTATTTAAGTTAATGTAAATTCATTATATGATTAGAAATTGATTGGTTGATTTTTGGTATATTTAAATTGTCATTCTAGTTAAATCTGATTTTTATTGAATTTAATCGCCATTTAATTTTATATTGAATTTTAAATTACCTATTAATACCATTATTGATAATCAGTCAATTGTTGTTATTTATTTGTTGATTTGAATGGTGATTATAATGGATGTTTGATTTTGATATTGGATGACTAGATGTTATATTTTATTGTTATAACTCTGTAAGTTCCATATGGGTTGAAATGATGAATAACCGAACGATCTGTAGATTAGGGAAAATCGTTATGGGTTGAAAACTTGAAATGTTAAACCCGAGTGATTTTATGGATTTTGAATGTTAATTCGGGATTGCAGGTTGAAATGATATATACACGTAAATTAAAATTATTGCGGATTGAAATGATATGTGTCCTTATCACTTGACCATAGGGTAGAAAATTATACACGGACACCAGATTGGTTAAATTAAACGATTTTAAATCCTTAAAATTTTGAATTCAGTTAGATGATATTTTAAAATAAATTGGATTTATATAAACTGGACTATTTTTGAAAATCCAAGTTTTAAATGTTGAGAGGGGAATCGGTTTCAATAAATTGTTTATAGGATTGAAATTGAAATTTTAGAGTTGAATTGTCAAATATAAATGAATTTTATCGAAATTGAGTTATTGAAATGTTTGAATATAACTTTGAAATTTATTTAATTTGAAGTGGTTTAAATTGATAATTCAAACGTGGATTTGAAATAGATATTGATTAAATGGTTTTAAATGAGAATCTGAATTGAAAGATCAATTTTAGTTAGTTGATTTGAAAGCTGGACATGGTCCAGATGTGTTGAAAAGAAAGAAATATTTAATTTGATATTAATTTCAACTTTGCTATTTTAATATAAACTGTTTAAATATATTATATGAAATAAATCCCGATTATTAAAGTTTTTGAACTATAAAATTAATTTAATCAGTTTTAAATATTTTAAGCTATTTTTAATCTATTTAATGTATTTTAAATCTATTTAATCTATTTTGAATCAATTTAAACTATTTTGAATCTATTTAAACTATTTTAAATCTATTTAATCTATTTTGAATCTATTTAAACTATTTTGAATCTATTTAAACTATTTTGAATCTATTTAAACTATGTTAAATCTATTTAAACTATCTTAAATCTATTTAAACTATTTTAATCCATTTTAAACTATTTAATAATTTAGTTTAACTATGCTATACTATTTATAACTATCTAAACTATTTTCTAAATTTCTGATTGTGTAAAGTAGAAGTGTTTATATTTAAATCCTTGATTCTAAAGTGAATATGGTTAAATGATGTTAAAACATAAGTTGGGATTTGAAATGATATTTTCTAGTCAAATGAAATATATGAGTAAATATGATGATTTTAAAATGAGGATTTAATTAACCTATCTTATCGATATGATTTCGAAAGTGATTGTGATTTTGAAAGTAAATATGATTTTGAAAGGGATATGTTTTGAATTGAATATGATATTTTGATATCATTTATGATAAGGTTTTGAAAATGTAAAAGAACCATCCGGTGTGAAATAAGCATTTAGTTGTTAAAGAGACCGTGATCAGATATTGTCATACACTCTGCAATACCGAAAACCACTTTAACAACTGTGTACGTGGTGGAGATTCCAGAATAAAGTAGGATGGTTTGGTGAACAATTTTGTATGAGGTATTTACGTATCCCAGACTCCCGTTAGTCAGCTTGATGTGGCTAAAGCAGGAGCCACACCGGGTGAAGTGAGGTCGCTTCTCCTATCGGACACATTTCTTCGATACCATATTATGACTTTGATTGATTTGGTGGCCACCCTTCGATTTGATTATGGGAGTGTGTTCCGAGATGGGTGGTAGTAGCTGTTATGCGTTACCACCAGTCTGGATCCGAAAAACGGTAGTATCCTACCCTGGGCATTGCCTCGCGTGCCTTATCACATTCCTTATCGCGCCTTCTACAAGTTTGTTCTGTACCGTACCTATGGAGTGCCCATTAGGTAAACCATCGGTTTGGTGGAGCTTACGGTACTGTATAGACTACGTGAATATATAAAATGTGTTAAGGAGAATATGAATAATGCCTTAACGCTATTTTAATACTTTACTTTACTGTAAACACTATTATAATAGCGTATTGTACTATATATTGTTTAACGAGTCCTTAGGAGATGGAATCCTGAACATCTCTTAAGTTATTGGATAGGGGATGTCAAACCCATAAACATCTCTGATGCCGTTACACTCATATTTATTTACTGCTGATTTAGATCTTTTAGTTCTAACTCGAGTGTTTTGTCTTTTCAATTCGCTCGGGTCAGTCTGAGCTTTTCAGTGTATCGAAGACTGCTTTTCTAAAGGACGAAGAGGGAGATTTGTACACTATTATTATTTATTATATTATTTCCACTACATTATATTGTTCTACTACACTATTATTTATTTCTATTTTATACACTCTGATTCTGTATTGTAAAATGGTAATCAACTGTTATTTGTAAAACTGCTTCATGAACTATTTATTTGATTATTATATTTTGTTATTCCGCTGTGAGATTTTATGTTTTTTTCTTTCTTTTTCTATTTTTTATTATTCACCCCTAATAATTCTCCCTTTTGAATGGTTTGGTCTGACGCGTGTCTTTTATCGTCGATTTAAACCGTCCAAAAAAGGTGGATCATTACATTCTCACCAATTGTGAAATCCCCAAATTCGCTTAAATTAATAGAGACTTATCTTTGGTGATTCACCATAGGACTCATCCCCTTCCTTTGTGGTGTGAAAGTCACAGTCCTCATCTTCATCGGAAGCCTTTTTCTCCCCTTCTACCATTATTGGTTTTTTTCCATCTCTCTTATGGATCGGCTCATATTCCTTCGGGATCGGGGACATTCTACTTGTTTCATCCCTATCCCTTGGAATATCTTCTCTAACTGACAAACTAGCCTCAATGTTGGGGATTACTCTAGGTTGTACTTCACCTGATGGATCGACTGCATCCCCCTAAGCATTCTTGTTAGAGATACGATTGGGGATAGTGGAACAAATGCTTGTCCTAGAGCTGCTTGGAGCAGGAGATTCGACATCAACAGATCTCCTTGGGTAAAGCAGCCTATATTCCCGCTAGTTGTCATCTGTCATTAGGAATTCCATAGTCCGTTGAATCTTTTCCATGGCCTTTAAATCATTGAGCATTCTCTTATTGTCATGTCTTAGTAGGACTGCAAAGAGACACACACTTAGTTAGCGACTTAGAAGCTCTGGTACGAGATGGACAAAAAAAATGATCTTACTTACAGTAAGCCATAGGCGATTGAATCCCTCCCGGCAATGCACGAAAAATCATTTGTTCTTGAAATATGAGCATTTATTATGCAATCCTTCAATGATCTTACAACCTAGCTAGGCTTTTATGATGACATTAGATGGGCAGTCCTTCCTTCTCTTGAACTTCAGGTGATATGTCAGCTAGCTGAACGTTGGAGGCCACTCGAATCTATCCATGAAAAAACATACAACAAGCTTAGCAATAAATATCCATTCAGATGAACTCGGAATGGAGCAAGTCCAATCTCTTGTAAGAAATGATTCAAAAACGAGTTGAACGGTGGGATGGAACCACCAAGACATAGATAGTTATAACAAGCCGTGATGCTCTGAGGGGGATTGTGAGCAAGCTCGTCCCTTGTCAACAAACGAACATCACCTTCAGAGATTCCATGCTGAATACAAATGGTTTGAAGTGACTTGGTCGATAAGTTCGAAGCTACCTGCTCCATTGGGTCACTTATGATTCTCAACCTTGGAGGTGGTCAAAGGATTAGTGGACCAGTTGGAATCAACTGACCTTGGGCTCATAATTTATGAGCTGGCTTGATCCGAATGGGATGGAAGGCAAAGCTGGAGCTGTAGACGATCCAACTTCTGGAGTAGAGAAATTTCCTTCGACGGGCTTAAAATAAGGAGATCGAAGAGTCATTCTGAATAGGAAAACTTGGCATTCAAAACAATTAAGTATGTTTCACTTAGAATGAAATTCCTGTGTAATCAATGCTTGGAATCCAAAGAGAGTTGATGTGTGTGGACCAATCAGATTCTAGGTGTTGACCAAGGCAAGTGTTGTGTGTTATCTATGTAAAGTGAGTCCAATGTCCTGAATGATACAAAGTGACTGTCCTGTGTAGATAGCTCGCTTGTATTAGAAAAATGATCTACATCGTATTTTGAGGTTATTTGTTGGTCACCGATTATCGGTTGAAAAATCGATAACGAATCTGTTGTCCGAAGCGATATGGAAAGCTTTCTTTTCCAGATTACTGGGAGTGTAGAAATAGAAAGGCAAAAATGATGGAATCATCAAATATGCCCAACTACAAGGCAAATCATAGTAGTGGGATCAGTTCGAAAATCACGACCTAGCCAATTTCACAAAAAGAAATAGTTGAAGCCGAAGAGTGCAATTTGTCTCCGAGATTCATGTGTATTCGATTGAGGCTAAACCCTAACCTGATCATCAGTCCAATATGCCTGAGGATCAACCATCTCCTTCTGAATTGAAATCAACCAAGCTTCCAACACCTTCACCATCCATGCCCAAGCACGACTTCACTAATACAAACCTTTAATTCGAGTAAAAAAATTAAATCAGGGCCTAGGGTTTGGACTAAGCTTGAGTTTGAGTTTAGGGAAGGGGACTTTGGTGGTAGTAGTTTTTCTCGATGATGGTGGTGAACTTAGGTGAAGGAGGAGGCAAGTGGTAGTAGCGGTGAATGAATGAGGATGGCTGGAATCAAGTCGTAGGAGCAAAGACTCAATTAGAACCAAAAGAAAACTCGGGCAAGAAGAAAGAAGAGTCAACCATGAAAATATAAGTGAAGAGGGGAATGTGGAAAATAACCTATACAGAATTTTTTTGATAAAATTGTCTAAGTTTGTTACTTGTTACCGAGTTATCATTGTTTTCCCAAATCAACTCCAGGTCATTTTAGAGAATATCGTTGTTAAACTGAATCATTACGTGGTCTTTGGAGAAAAGATTGCATTACCAATGCAAAGGAATTAAATTTTAACTGTAACAAAAATGAACGGTTAGCGGACAATCAACCAACTAAAGGTAACGTTTCGAGACAACATTAGATGAAAATGAACGGTTAGCGGACAATCAATCAATCTAAAGCACACTTTGTTTTCAATGAAGGTGTACTCTGGAGGGCAAATGATAGTTGGGTTTTTGACCAAGCAGAAGTCAATGGAAGCTAGAATGTCGAAACAAAGATGAAATGACATGAAATCTGAAGGGCACACTCAAATGGACAAGGGAAATAGCTCGGGAAAATTTGGACCAAAAATATGCTAATAGCATAATTCAATGCCTTGTTATGGCTGTAGGTCGGTACCGAGTTATTATGCTACACAACCAGCCTCTTAAATTTAGTATGAGTTATTACTTAGCTCTTACGTGCATGCCCAAGTGATTTCATAAAGTACCGGAGGACCTGTCCCTAGTATTGAAGGGATAGCTCTTGTAAACTGCAGAACAAACTAAGTTATTAAGGAACGATCATTAAAACAAGTCACCGGTCTACAAAAACATAAGGGGCATCCCAAAATGAAGAAAGAATGTTCAAAGAGGAATGTACGAGTTTCCTCTTAAAGGGATAAGAGCAATTCTAGGACTTAGAATCTATCTAACCCCTACTTTTGACTTATTCTCTATCAAACCTCTTGTAATCTCAAATAAAGTACATCAAAGCTTTAAGCACCAAAGTTGTAAAGTAGACGTATGCTACAGATTACCGAACCACTATATAATCTTATGTCTCCTTAATTTATTTCTGTTATTTTCCTTTTATTTCAACTGCTATTTACTAGGTCCAGGTCTTACAAGTTACCTATAATCTATTCTTGAGTGTTAATCCATTTTTGGCATCAACAGCAATCAAATGCAAAATCATATTCAAAGGAAGTACACAAATATCATACTTATTAACATAAAATCTAAAAAAATAAAAAATGAAATTCTATCAAAAAAATCTTGTATGAACTAATTTCTACATAAAATAAGTAAGTTAAAATAACTTGAAAATATTAGCTTATAATTTCTGCAAACTTCCTACCTTTATTTGTGTGAAGATAAAAATTAGTATAAATATAAAGAAAAAATAGAGATTTTTAATTTCAACATCGAATATAGCATTATATGTTGCATAAAAAAGGCCACAAAATATATATGAATATGCATGTTGATAAAAACATATTATTAATATAACTTAATTTAGCTCATGATAAAAATGCATATTTCACCTTGCAGCAACAACAATTCCATGTGCAATGTCTACTTTACGATGGATATACATTAGTTTTTATAGAACTAAGCACAAAACATTTTCCTTAGTAATAGCAATAATTTTATAATAATGAAGACAGTATTCTAAGATATTATAGTCATACTGGGTACAAAAAAAGTTTTGCTAAATAATATTTATTGTATACTCATATATGATTGAAGCTTTAATTGTGATTTGTTTTCTCATCAACACCATTATAAAGATGGATATTGTCATGGCGCGTCTTTCCATACCCTTTGAATCGACAATAGACCACACTTGTCCAATTCAAATTGCATGAAAAGACGGAACATGAAGGATAGAAAGAAAATAGACAGAACAGAATCTCACACGAATGGAATGATATATATTATTGAACAAATATCTTTACAGCGGAAAACTTTTAAATAGATGTATCAGAGTCTAACCTAAATTCATCTTGGACAGTTATAAACATCCATCCTTACTTGTTGACAACATCAAACTAAAACTAATAAACAGCAACGGATAATAGAAATGTCATACATAGATGTATATCTCCAGCTCTCCTCTAGAAACTTCAACCGTCTTCGACTAAACATGAAACTACTCGAATCTGACTCGAGTATTGAAAATACCCGGATCAGGCTTGAAAAACCAGCGTGAGATAAACTCAATAATAGATGGCAGTGTCATATATCAGCCTTGTAATAAAATCCTTTGAAAAGAAAGAGTATCTTATAAGACAACGCCCACACATAAACACAGGCGGGTTGTTACCTTATGATTAACTAAAATACTTTTATATCAAAACATTTGATATTATTTTTAATGACATCTCTTTGAAAACATTTGCATATAAACTTATTAATCTTATCTGAAATGGTTACCCATATAGCATTTCGAGGCTATTCATTATGCCAATACGAAAAAAATGCATGTTCTTATTGGAGAATGGATTTCCACACAAATGAACAGGTGAAGGGACAACCTTCCGATAGGTACATCTCTAGATGGATGTCCCGAGGCACAGAACATCTCCCATCTACCAACACAAGACCGGTCTACCTCTATAACTAGATAGTACCGAATATGTCATCCCCCGGTCGTTACTGACTTTTAACCAAGTGCGCTCTAATATACAAACCACATTAATTTACATCCCGAACGTGATAGCAGAAAGAATATATTTAGAAGGGGGTGATCATACCCTAATTGGGAATGATCCACTTAGCCTTGCCGCATCTAACCCTGGTTCGGTCATTTTCGGTTGATGAGGCTCGAGGCTATGATTACCTTTTCACATAACACATCTTCTTTCACTTTGAATGCCACGTTGCCATTCCACGTCCACACGACCGATTTCTACAAACATATAACTTCCTGAGCTCATATGTCTCAGGAAAGGGTGCCAAGCTAAGAGAAGGTGTCTACTCTGCCATTGACTGATATACTTTTATAATGACCACTCATTGTGATTTAGAATGCCAGGTCAGACAGTCATCCATACAAGTTCATTTTGGGACTAAACAAAACCGAAGGAACTTTCCTTGGCTATTACAAGGCGAGAAGCCCTTGTGGTTTTGAGGTTTTTCATAACAAAGAGACCACTGCTACAATAGACTGAATCGAGAGTTTATCCCCAATTAATCAACAAGTTGTTCTTCATTATTATTCGTCTCAATATCTCCATCTTCGTACATCTTCATTTTTTGAACACGTAAATTGGTTCGAAGTGCTTTTTGGATAGGAATCACCCAAATCCGATCCTGGTTCCTTTGAGGCCAATCATCGCTTTTAAAAGTTGTTAAGTTCATATGTGGATATTAATCATGAATCAATTACTTCATCTTTTATTTAAATCAAATATCTTTCATAGATATATTCTCTTCGATTTATTCCATTTTCTTTTCAAGAGTATATGGAATCATTAAGCCTCATTTATTAAATCATTTGATTTATTTAAACCTTTCTTAAATCCTAGAATAATTCCAAGTCATTTTCTCTTTTACTTAGGAAAACCTTTCCAAATCATTCATTAAATCTAAATCAAAGATTCTTTCATTCGAGTTATAAATTTTTACTTAGGGAAAATATTCCTAAATTATTTATTAAATCTTAATCAAAGATTTTCTTTCTTAACTTCAAATAATATTTTTGCAAATCGAAGATTTTCATAACAAAGCGCTACTGCAACCTTAGATAAAGTAAATTTAACCTTCAGGGACTAATGACAAGTAATCCTACATCATGAATATCTTTGTCTTCAACCATCTTTATCTTCAATACGTTTTATTTCAAAAATTAGTTTGAAGGGGTTTTCTGATAGGAATCACCCAAATCCGATCCCTGTTCTTCGGATAGGAATCAGCCTAATTCAATTCCGGTTCCTTTGTACTAATCATCGAATAAAAGATGTTAAGTGGTTAAATAACATTAAGAGAATTTGTTTCTTTTCTTTATATTGGAAAAACTTAAATATGATCTTTCAAAGCATCTGAGCTTTTCTTTCGATCTATTCCACCCCTCGCCTAAAAAGAGAAAACATAGGCCAGGTAAGTTCAGAGCACTGGTTGCTCCATTTCTAACCTTAGTTAAACACCTTGTTTTATCTTCCCAGATCTCACAGACGGGACAAATGTGCTAGTCGTTTCCGCATACTTGTTTATTAGTAAATTCAATATTCTTTACATTTTGTTTAAGTATTACAAAAAATTCCTCTTAACCATTTATTCAAACTATTATTAAAACCTATAGATCATCTTTAAATTACTTAATTATTCTTTTAAAATAATTCACAAAATATATAGAAAGGAATCATTAAGTTTAAAACTATATTCAAAAGGTTATAGAATTCGCAGCATAAAGGTGCTGCGGAAAGTGCTATATAAGATTATTTGATTTAACAACTTTTTAGTATTTGAAAATTCATATTTTCCATTCCAAATCTCTTTTAAACCATTTTAATAGATTTATCAAATGTATTTCATATTTTTAATTATTTTAAGATATCATTTATAAAGAAATCCCTTTTTGGATTCTGAACTTCAAAACCGCGATGTTTTTAGAAAATTGTTTTGGACATATTTCAAATATACAAGATGAAATCCTAGATTTCTTTCTTTATTTATTTAAAATATTTAAATGTTTATAAAACATTTCTAACTCATTTTAAAACTATTTCCAAAAGGTTTAAGCATTCCATATACACCATTTCATTTTCAAAAGGAAAGTGATTTCCTTTGTGCTTATCGACGTGTATTAACGTGACTTGGTAAAACAATTTAGCAGTCATATCAAACAATCAATACTTGATGATCAAAACATATATAAGCATCCATAGCAATCATAACACATCATCAAATATGTGTCTATATATATATATATATATATTAAATAGAGTTTCTCACCATAAACCAAAGCGATTAACTTCCTACCAACATTCAAACTAATCCACGCTTCACTAACTACTTCCTACTCCACTTAAACATTTGTAAACAACCTTCCCTTCCTTCGAAGTGCTCGGCCAAGGCTTGAGATGGAGGTGGGCCGAAAGTATAGAAAAAAGTGGTAGAGCTTTGACCTTCAATTCTCAAAATTAGACCCGAAAAATAGGTCATCTTCTCTCTTGTTTTTGACTCTCTTACTCTCAAAATTTGAAAAAATTATTAACTAAAAAGTTATGGATTTTTTTTCTAATGGATATAAAAAACATAATCACTTGATTTTGATTATTTTGGAGGAAGATATGGTCAAAAGAAAAAGAGCTTTTCTCGGATTCATAAATATAAAGCCCGAAAATGTACCCCAAAGAATTGTGTTTCAGGTATAACAAATCTCAAAATTGGAGAAAGTGATCAACATAAAAGTTTTAGGCACTGGAATTTCATATGGTTTAATTTTTTCTCTCTTAATTTGAATCAGTTATGGTCAAGTTATGATCAAAACAAAATGACCTATTCTTTTTCTTAAAAACTGGGCCAGAGAATGTATTAGAAAGAAGTGGATTTTTACATGGTTAATTTTAGAACGAGACAAAGTGGTCAACATGAAAGTTGTAGCCACTAGAAAAATACACGATTTAAAAATTAATTCTGCATTTTGGTTCCGTTTTGAAGAGGTTATGACTAAGAGAAGAAGAAGTAAAATATGGAGAAAAAAAGAGTTTGATTTGAAGAGCATGAACATTGATTTCTTTAGAATATTTTGTAAATATTTTGACATTATTTATTTATAATTTTTTATATTGCATGGAAGACATTAAATAGAAGAGGAAGAAAGTGAAGAAGCTTGAGAAAAGAAGAAGAAGAACTGTGAATGAAAGTGAAGAAGAAGGTGGGTATTTATAGAAAAAGAAAGAAGTGCTAAATTTACCAAAATAACCTCTTACCAAATTACTAAAATATCATTACTTCAACCTAAAGCAACATCAACTTTTTCAACACTTAACGTCATCCTTTCACTTCTTACTTTATGTCTTAGTCACTTAAATATTAAGTAAAGAAAAGTAATTATTTTGATTGATTTTGATTTGATGGATTTGATGTTTACTTTTCTTACTCTTGTTAATTCTTACTTACTTTACTAATGACTTCTAGAAGTTTTCTAATCATATTTAGTAAAAGTAAATATATTTAGTTACTAAAATATGTATATATATGTTAAAATATGTTAACAAAGGTGCGATAACGTTGTAGCAACCTATTTTGAACAAAACGTTGATTTCCGACAAAACGTTTCCGGTCACATTTTGACATTTTTGTTAAACTATTTATTCATGTAAGCAAAAATTCAAAATAAATTTCTTATTATCTTTAAATAATTAAAACAATCATATTTTTCTTATAAAATAATATAAAACAGTATCCAAATCTTCTTATAAAAATACGACATTGATTTATCGATATGCGAGAAAATTTGTCAAATTTATAAATCAAGTTTTATATATTTATCGAAACATTATAAATCAAATTACTATTATTATCAAATGAGTTTGATATCGATTATATATATATATATATATATATATATATTTAAAAGGAATTATTTATCCTTTAAACAAATTTCTCGAATATTTATCCTACTTTATTAGTATCCGACTTTTATCAATTTATAATGGGGGTCCAAAATTTTTATTCAATATCAAAAATAAGTTACCATTCTTATTTATCATATAAAACATGATTTTTTTAAGTTTGAAAATTCTATATTTGAATATTTAAAATAAATAAATAAATATCCCCTTTTTAAAGTGTTAAAATTATGGGTCTTTACATTCTCCCTTACTTAAAAGAATTTCGTCCTCGAAATTACCCTGAACCTAAACCCACAATATTTTACCTAAATCATTATTTCACAAACTTAAACCTACAAGATGTACCCAAATCATCTGTATAAAATATCTAATTTGATCTTCTGTTTGAATCCATAACTTTATTTTCGAACTAGTATTGATCCTTTAATCCTCTAGTGTGAACTCTGATCAAGCTTATAGATTAGATACACTTTCTTTCCTTGCATAGCTCTCAATTATGATAAAAAACTCGAGTAACTAACCACAAAACATCATCAATTCTCACCGTCAAGAAATTGAGTGATAAATTCTTTCTTAGATCAGCGTAAAATCCTCAAAGTTCCGTATTCGGATATTAGATCAAAATTTGTCTAAAGAATTGATTTACGTATAAATTATGTATTTATTCCTATTGGTTTTTCTCAGTTATACCAAATTCTCTTTATTCACGTCCTTTATTTTATTTTCACATTATTTTTATTTTTAGAATATTTGCTTAAATACTAATATTGTTTACGAATCATTTCGTAAAACTATTACTTAAGTTTATTATATCTTATGAACACAACTATATAAGTCCATCACTTTTAAAAAACTTAGGTCCATATCCTTAATTTACGGTAGAATTCATTAATAATACTTTTTCCAAGTTTTAATTATATTTTAAAGAGTCATGATTTTACTTAAGTGTATAAATTGTTCATGACTTAAATCTAGTTTTATATAATACCTTTTTACATCCTAACAGTATATATATACACACATCCTAAATTCTCAATCGGTTTTATATCCGGGTGAATTACAATTTATTGTAGGTTGCTATCTTTTCAAATTCATAACTACAAAATTTATTTCCGATTTAATGCTATCATAAATTTCTCCACTTTTAAATCCTTTTTATTTATAATCACATTTATAAATTATACTTATCCAATTTCATTTACTTAAAACATTTCACAATGGTTTATCTTTTACCACAATATTCCATAAATTCCTTAGCTTTGAGTTTGGTGTGATTCAGAAATTTTCAACTGTCCAAAATCGTCGAGAATCCTGCTTTATCTTATTAATTAATGATTCCAAATTTATCTTTGGTTTAAACACTTTTTTGAATATTACTAATCAATTTATCAATTAATGATTAACGTTCTCTTTAAATTAAGAAAATTATATAGATCGAGTAACTCCAAAATAATACCAAGGAACTGGATACTACAAATAGTATAATATATTCTATTAACAAGAAGAGTAATACTTTAGAGAAGTGCTTACCATCCGAACACATCTCCTGCCCATTTTTGTTTAATTTCGAGCCATTCGTACTAGTTATCATAAAATATCTCTTTTTATTTGAAATAATACCATTTTCAAAATCCTTTAGAGATCACTTTTGTTTATAAAACCTATCTTATAAGTTCTTTTTATAAATTTATCTTATATTAATTAACTTCACTTAAATTACCATAATTCTTTTAATTACTCAAATTTAAATTCTCACTCCTTTTACATTTACCTTTTACATATTCATTTTCTATTTGTTAAATACATTTTTATCTTATATTTTCATTTCTTAAACCAATCTTATTATCAAACACCTTATACTCAAATTGTGAAATTCTAATCACAAGATGTTCATATTTAAATTTCACTAATCTTGATTTCTAACTATATAACTTTTCAAATTATATACTTTGTAATCAAAATATAATCCTATGTAAAATTATTTCATTTACAAATTTTTCAAAAACAAAACCTTTATATATAACATTAACAAATACGCGCTCATATATAATACTCTCAACTCATTTTAAGGTGTTACTAACCCTATCTATAATGAGTTACTCATCTTAGGGTATTACTAACCCTTTCTCTGATGAGTCTTTACCCCACCAAAGCCAAGGTTCTCACTTAACCTTCAGCCCTAATACCAAATGTCATGGCCCATTTTTCTGTATCCTTTGAATCGGCAATAAACCACACTTGTCTAACTCAAATTGCACGAAGAGATGGAATATGAAGGGTAAAAAGAAAATAGTCAGAACAGAATATCACATGAACGGAATGATATTTAATATAGAACAAATATCTGTACGACGGAAAACTTTTAAATACATATATCAGAGTCTAACCTAAATTCAGCTTAGACAGTTATAAACATCTGTCCTTACAATTGCTGACAATATCAAACTAAAACTAACAAATAGCAGCGGATAGTAGAATATGCCATACGTAGATGAATATCTTCATCTCTCCTTTGGAAACTTCAAAAATATTCGACTAAACCTGAAACTACTCGGATCTGACCCCGAGAATTAAAAATACCCAGATTAGGCTTGATAAACCAGCGTGAGAAAAACTCAACAATAGACGATAGTGTCATATATCAGCCTTTTAATAAAATCCTTTGAGAAAGAGTATCTCATAAGACCACGCCCACATATATACATGGACGGGTTTTTATCTTATGATTAACTAAAACACTTTTATATCAAAACATTTGATATTATTTTTAATGACATCTCTTTGAAACATTTGCAAATAAACTTATTAATCTTAGCCAAAATGGTTACCCTTATAGCATTTCGAGGCTATTCATTACGCCAATACAAACAAAACCGCATATTCTTATAGGAGAATGGATTTCCATACTAATGACCAGGTGAGTGGACTACCTTTCGATGGATACACCTCTAGATGGATGTCCCAAGGCATAGAACATCTTCTCTCTACCAACATAAGAGCGGCCTACCTCTATAACTAGTAGTGTTGAATATGTCATCCCCCAATCATTACCGTCCTTTAACTAAGCATGCTCTAGCATACAAACCACATTAATTTACATCCCGAATGTCATGGTGGGAAGAAATATACCTACAAGGGGATGATCATACCCTAATTGGGAACCACTTAGCCTTGCCGCATCTAACCTTGTTTTTGTCATTTCCGATCGATGAGGCTTGAGGCTACGATTACCTTTTCACATAACACATCTTCTATCACTTTGAATGCCATATTTCCATTCCACATTCATACGACTAATTTCTATAAACATATAACTTCTTGTGCTCGTATATCTCAGGAAAAGGTGTTAAGCTAGGAGAATGTGTCTTCTTCGCTACCGAATGATATACTTTTATAGAGACCACTCATTGTGATTTAGAATGCAAGGTTAGACAGTCATTCATACAAGTTCGTTCTGGGACTGAACGTAACCGAAGGAACTATCGTTGGCCACTATAAACCTTGAAGCCCTTGTGGTTTTGATTTTTTTCATAACAAAGAGACTACTGCTACAATAAAGTGAATCAGGAGTTTATCTCCAATTAATCAACAAGTAGTCCTTCGTTATTATTCATCTCAATATCTCTGTGTTCATACGTCTTCATTTTTTGAACAAGTAAATTGGTTCAAAGTTGTTTTCGGATAGGAATCACCCAAATCTTCATTTAGAATGCATGATTTCCTTGCAATCTATCTAAACTAGATCAAGATGGAAATACCTAAATTTTCATAATCTATATGTCAGTATACTGAAGTAAGAGAAAAAGAAGTAAAATTTAGGTTAACATTGGAAAGAATGGACCTTAACTTGAATCGATTTCACCAACATTATCCATAAAATTGTGATAAATTAAAATAAATGTTATGCATAAAATATTATTTTTTCTTGTTCGTAGATCATTACCGCTAATCTAATATTTTGGGTTAATGGTTCATAAAGAGTAAATATGATATTTAAATAGGAAACCTAAATGAAAGGGAAGGTCAAACAACCAACATATTCATATGTATATATGTATTTGAGGTGTGTGTGTATTTGTATCTATTTTCTGTCCCAATTCCAAACCTCTTCTCAGATCTATAATTCAAATGTATGTATGTACCCTTTTAAACATATCCCTGGGATTAAAAAGGATTCAGAATTCTACTTTAGATCTAGAGATTTGGATCGCTTTTAAATGTAAGTGCGAATTTTTATAAATTCTTATAATATGAAAATTACCCTATTGGCGTTTATTAGTGTAACAACTCAGAAATTCACTGCTTTGATTTACGAATTTTTAATTAAATTTGAATATTCAATATATATGTTTTATAATGAAAATAAAACTCTTTTAAATAATAATTAATTATGGTGAAATCACTTTCAATTTTTGTTTACAAAAATAATTAGTTCGAAGGAAGATTGAAAACTTGACTGGAATTCGTTTTTCGAATTTTCAACTCTTTGTTGAATAAAAGTTATCGGAAATGTCGTGAACTCTTTAGCATAAGTACACATGTGTCAATAAGTTAGAATATGTATGTATGTATGTGTATTAGTTTATGTATATATATGTATTTGTACCTAAGTATACTAAGTTTTAAAAAATATATATGAAAAATGTCACATCATAAGGGACATTAAGTGCAAAAAGGTACACAAACATGTTTGCCTTGACATGAAAGGGAGTGTGAGGCTTTATGGGCTGAAATGGTGAGATGGAAATGAGATTATGATGTGGCATTCAAGGAGTGGAAAGTAAAGGACGAGGGGTAGTTTGGTAAATTTACATGTTCATTTCATATAAAACTAATTTTTCCATTTTCATTTTCATTTTATTTCATTTCCTATTCTCTCAAACTTCTTAAAGTTTCATGTAATCTTTAATGGCTTCCCTTTAGAATTCTAAAGAATTTAAATATGAATTTCTTATTCTTTTTAAAAATTTAAAGAAAAGTTAGTTTTAAATGTTTTCTTTATCCATTTTCCTGTCCGACCATAACTTCCTCTAGACCACTCGAAATCAAGATTTTCTTTTTTTTCAAAATATTTATGATTCTCGTGGCTACAACTTTCATTTGATTCACTTTTTCAAATTTCGAATATTTTTAAAAAGATCACACTTTTTCCAGTGGCTACAACCCAAACGAACAAGATCACACCAACTTTGCATTTATTCATAATTTGGTGATAAAATAATTCGATTGTTCGGTTGGATTATTGTATGGTTCGGATGCACATATACGTTGCTTATATATGTGAATGCATGTGGTTAAGTTAGTGTGTGCTTGAGTGTGAAGCCTAGATTTTTGTTAATGATGTAAAAGTTTGAACTTGTTCGTTTAGGTTTGTGGTATGAATAAGTTGTTTTGGACATAATTTTGTGGTTATTGTGCAAAGAAAAGTTAACAAAGTTAGCAATTAGATTTGGTTATCGATGAAGAATACTTTGTAAAGAGTACGAGTTTTTTTCTAATCAAAATCGATTTTAAAGTTTGGAACTTGGTTTAAAATTATTTAATTTGTGTTTTGAAAAGTTAGTAAGCTTTATAGCGTTAAGTTTCCAAAGAGAAAAGCTGAAATATTTGCAAGTATGACACATATAGCTATAATCACTATGGATGCAATTTTGATAAAAGTCTTTTTTTTTGAAAATTCTGTTTCATACTTTAAAATTATTTTGGAAAGGTTTTATAAACTTTATAAAATGTTTTAGAAAGTTAATTAAGTTTTAATAATTAATTATTAATTAATTAAGCTTGGGAATTAATAATTAAATAAGTATTAAAGCAGTTTCATTAATCTTAATTAAATAAAGAATAGTACCAGTTAATTATCCTTTAAAAGTAAGTTTAATTTTTAATTAATTATGAGTTAAATATATGATTTATTTTTAATTAATTATTAATCAAATATAAGGTCAATTATTTATTTATTTAATTAATCAAGTGTTTAGCTATTTTTAATGATAAATTAATTAAGGTTTTATTTTAACATAGTTGTTTATTAAAGGTTTAATTTATTATTTAAGTTTTAAATAAAATATTATTTAATTAATTAATTGAGATTAACTAATAGTTAATTATTAATAAAGGTTTTAAATTATTATTTAATAATAAATAAATGATTAATTAAGGGTTTAAATTATAAATAAATCATTTATTAAAGGTTTAATTATTTATTAATTTATAATTATAATTATAATCAAATTAAGTTCAATTTAATAAAGAATAATTATGATCTAAGAAAGTGTTTAACTTGTAATTAATCATTTTAAATGGGAGTTTTGGTTTTAAATCCTTCGTTTTGAGAATTAAATTGTTTTAAAGGTTTTCTTTTCCAAAGATGGTATTGAACACAATGGATTCAAATGTTGATACCATTAAGTAGATAAACAATTGTGAATGAGTTATGTAAATGGGTTGATTGTGTGAACATGTGTTAGCGGAATAAATCCCCGTTCTATTATAAGTTGATTGTTTGGACATCTGATATAAAAATAAATCCCTGTCCTGCTATAATGTAATTGTTTATTGTGTGAACATATGCTTAGTAGAATAAATTCCTATTTTACTCTAAGTAGTGAATTATTTGGACTTCTATCTAGCAAGACAAATCGCCATCCTTCTATTATGTTATTTGGACATGTATATGCTAGTTGAGTTGTATTGATATGTTATTCCCTGATTTGATTATGAATTGCATTTACATATATGTTGACTTATGTAAATAAATGGCTAGGTGACTTGAAAGTGAAATTGGTGTTAAATGGTAACTTAAATTACTACCTTTGGGTTCGCTAAGCCTTCTTTTGGAATTAAAAAGTATGGTTTTGAATAAGTTTCAATTATTTAATCAATTTACGGTTTAGTGTTATAAATGATTTTTCAAGTTATATTATTATTTTATAAAGGTATTTATGAATAATAACTTGTTTATAAAAATGGGTTTTACCGAGTAAAACGGTTTTATAAAGTGATTTAAAAGGATGAGTTCCAAAAGATATTTTAGAAAGGATTTTTCTTTAAGAAGATTTATAAAAAGAGTTTTTGAAATAGGGAAATGATTTATGAATGATTTCATAGATTTGCAAAGAGGTTTTATAATTTAACCTAGAGAATTTTAAAAGTGAGTTATGAATTTATTTAGAAAATGTATAAGTTATTTGAAATATGAAGTGAGCTTTTAAAAAGGAAACTTTTTATAAAGGATAAGTGGACTGATTTTTATAGGAAGTAATGTTTTAAATGGAATTTGTTTGGCCATTTAATATGGAATTTGAAAAGAAGGAAACTTTTGTAAAGTTTGGTAAGTATACTTATATGGTTGAGATAAGTATATAAATGTTTTTCCAAGTATAAAAGGGATGTAATGGGTTTGGGGATAATGTTTTGTAAAGGTCTTTTGATTGAATGTTATAAGGTGATTTTAATTAACTAAACGTTAATTAAATAAGGCTTAATGGATTCCATATGGGATTAAATCCATATTTAAATGTTTGTTTATTTGATAGTTAAATAATCGACTATCAAAATATGGACCAAAATATAACTTTGGAAATATCTAAGAGAAATACGTAAATTATATGGTACAGTTACCATCAGTAGTGCTATACTGTACGTATAAATTCGTTTCATTCTTCAAGGATAAATGATAATGAAATCCATCTACTAAATGGTCAGGTAGGGATCTCCGCTCTTATCTTTAGTTTACTTATTTCCTAAAGAATCGGGGTTGAGTTTACCGAAAACTATCCGGAGTTGTTTCGAAGAGTCCAGGATTGGATATGTTATTCGAAAATCACTTCAATCCAACTCAAGCGTTCCGACTTGAAGACTTCTTGAAGAATAGGAATCAAGGATAAATCTTTAAAGTTCAATGGCTATTTGCTATTAATCCTATGAGGAATTCCCTAAAAAGATGAAATAGAAGTAGTGCCTTCGGTTTCGTTCAATCCTAGAACGAACTTGTATGGATGAATGCTAGCATTGCATTGATGTTTAGAGGACAGTGTAGCATTCCAATTGGGAAGTGCTAAATAATGGTAAAATGTAGCCTCAAGCTTCATCAATCAGGAAATGACAAAAATTGGGCTTGCAATAGAGCCATATGGGTATCTGGGTATGGTCATCCTAAATCAAGATTGATTACTATCTACTCATGTATGCTTCACGTCCCAAAGTGGGGTGATCATATGTGGTACTATAAGTCAAGTGGTAGGCTAATCCTATGGGGCTGGGGTACAGGATGTTCTTGTCAGACCGCGGTGCATTTTATCTAGTGATGTACCATCAGAAGGTTGCCCCTTACCTTGTCATAGTATGGAATCCATTCTTCAATATGTGCCTTTATGGTTTTAGATGTACCTAACTATGTTGAAATGTGAGATGAAAGCATTTCAGCTATTTCATTTTTACTCGAACCGTTAGATATTATTATAATATCTCTGGATTTTCTATTAAGTGTTTTGGTTATCGTAAGGTAAAAACCCGTCCGTTTTTATGTGCGGCATGGTCTTACAAGATACCCTTAATCTTAAAAGTGTTTTTAAAAGAAATAATTCAGTTGTTTGAGTTTACTCACACCAGAATCATGTCTGACCCGGAGTTTTATTTTTTTCTCTAAAATCTTGGGTGCTCATATTTTTATGGGCAGCCAAGTAGTTCAGAATTTCCCCGGATACATCTTGGAAGATCTTGGAGCAGGAGTCTTCATCGATAGCAAGTTATTATCTTATTTCCGTTGTCTATTTATGTATGTATGATCCATGTATCAGTTAGGTAGGGATACACTATATTTACTATCATAAGGTAGAATCTGTATAGTATGACTTCGATATATTATTTTGGGAATGACTTTGTAAAGAATTACGTTGATTAATATATGTTATTCTGTTGTGTTGTGAGATTCTATGATTGTTTAGTTTCTTCTTATCTTCCATCTTCTTTCTTTCCCATAACGATTGGTCTTTCTAGCACTTAAATTCTCATCACGTAATGTAGTGGACACATTAATGTCAATTTTTGAGGGTCGAAAGGCTTGGTATTAGGGCGCAAGGTTAAGTGAGAACCTTAGCCCTGGTGGGGTAAACTAATTTGAAATCGGGTAATTGAGACCCTAGAATGAGTATGAGTGTATTATATAAGAGCGCATATTTGTTAATGAATATAAAATGTTTTATATTGTGTTGATTTATCTGTTGAGTGGCATAAGAACTCTAGCCGAGACGTGGGCTGCCATGGTGTCGATAGGGGTTCCTGAATGCTTGAACAAGGCAAATTGACACAGTATTGTTTTCAAATTGGATAAATGAAATAATTTTACATAGAAATATATTTTGTATATAAAGAATGATTTCAAAAATAGTATAGTATTTTAAGGTGTTGTTGTTAGGAGATAATAATATTCTATTATTATCAATTAAGATTTTTTTAGTCATGCTTGTCCAATTGAGCATTGACTATTATTAGTGTATATAGGTATCTTCCCTTTTTAAGGTTTGAGGGGGGTAAATTAAAATAAGGAAAACATTAAAACATACACCTTGTGAATTAAGTTTCGCAAATTTGACGATAAGGCATTCAATTAATAATCTGGGATTAAATTGATTTAATAAAAGATGTTTAAAAAGCTAGATTATTTGAAATAAATATTTATAAAATGTTTTATAAAAGTTGATTTATAAAATGAATTTATAGGAATGTGACTTTTAATTAAAAAGAATTTAAGTTAATAACTTAAGGACTAAAATCTTGATGCTTTTGAAAAATGATTTTTAAGGTTTTGAAAGATAATAACAGTATTATTTAAAAAAAATATGGTTAAGGAAATTATGGTAATGAAAATGTTAAGAAGTGTTTTCTCTGTGTTGGTTCAGAGGAACGAGTCTTGATTGTTTTGCAATGATATGAACAATCTTCTAAGCGATGATTGAATGTTTTCCAAGAGAATGTTGAAGTGTGCTTTGTAAAGTATTCTTTCTACAATGGTACAATCAAACAAGTTCAACCCGAACGAACCCAAATGTGGCGACCCGCCTTTTCGACCCTCGAAAAATCGACATAAATACGCTCATTGTATAACATGCCGAATGATCGAGTGCCAGAAAGATAGATTGTTGAGGGGAAAGAAAGTAGGTTAAAGAAAGAAGAAACTAAAAAAATATAGAAACTCATAGCGGACTGAATAGTATATAATATAAATAGTTCTTTACACAATCAAAAACTGTAATATACATATCTCACGTCAGAGTACACAAATCAATAATTACCAGCCCAGACAGTTATATAATTACCCGCCCTCACAATTTGCTGATAATTGAAACAAAACACTACAGCGGAATAAAATCAAATAGGTGTAATACGTCTTTGTCATCCAGCTCGTCTCCTGAGCTCCATAGCATCCTAACTTGAACATGTAATACTCGATCTGACCCGAGCATTATAATTAAATAATATCCGAGTCAGTTTGGAAAACCAGCGTGAAAAACACACTTAATTTGAATTATTAAAGTTATTAAAATCCTTTGAAAAAACAATGGTATCTCGTAAGACCACGCTACAAATAAACACGATGAATTTTTACCTTACAATAACCAAAACATATGATATCGAAATCATCTGATATTAGAATAGTGTCTAAGTAAAAATACCTAATCAAATAGCTGAAATGCTTGAATCTCACATTTCAGTATAGTTGGGCACATCTGTAACGACTCGTAAATTTTTAAAAATAAATTGGTTAATTAAATTAAATTTTTGTAACTAAATTTAGAAAGAAATAATTTTTTTATAATTTATATTGAAATAAAGGTTAAGAATGAATTGCAACAATGGTTATAAGAAAAAAAACCAATTCTTGACAATTGAAGTGAAATCAATAAAAGTAAAATAGCGTAAATTATGCATTTGGTTATGAAATGGAAGATAGGTCAATAAAAGTAAGTATTGAATGAATTAATGAAATAATACAGTGTTAATGGTAAGTAATAAACTTTTAAATGTTAGTATAAATTAAAGAAATAATTGGGAATCATATTTATGAAATAATAACTAGAATGCAAGGTAAATAATACCAATCAAGTTGATAAATTTATGAATTGAATGGAATACCAATTTATGAAAATAAATCTAAATGTTATGTTAGGCTATAAATTGAACATAAGTGAATGAAATTTTTAGTATGAAGATAAATGTCAACATTGATTTGTAAATAATAAAAGCTTATTAATGCGACTAAAGGATTAACGGTAACGAATATTGTATGTTACCTATTTTGTAGCTTGTTGATTTAAAACTGGAAATCAGTTACAAAAATTATAATCTAATACTACGTTAATGTTAACTAAGGTAATTATTAATTAAATGAATGAAATTCAAATCAATGGAAATAATGTATGTGTATACTTAGCTACAAATTGAACATATGAAAACAAAATGCAAGCATTGAATTAAATTAATGAATTTAAATTATAATAAATGGTCATTGAATAAAAATCAATGTTCTCTAAGTAATTATAATAATTGTTAGTAGATAATCAAGTATGAATGTGAGAAAATGTGGCAATAGTGCAAAACTTTAATCATTTACCCATTCATTTAATGCATTGAATTAGCTCTAAATCAAATTGCAACATTTGGTTTGTTAATAATGGCTTATAAGTGAAAATAAACGTTAATGGTAACAAGTATTGTAAGTTAACCATTTATTTAGTATATTAAATTATAATTGGTAATCAATTGCAATAAATATAAATAAATTATTACGTTAACATTAATTAAAGTAATATTTGAAAATAATGTCAATTCCATTTATAATATAACTATTTATTGATGTAAAGATTGTAAATCAAGATTTATTAATTTATTTGGATGTAAATTTTAGTGATTGGGTTTATTTCGAATAAACGAAATTAAATATCTAGACATTACATTAATGGAAATTAAGTTGAAAATTTGGGAATAATAACGTAATAAACCATGAACCAATGTTAATTTTATCTTCTTGGTGATAATGAATTGAATAACAGAATGAAAAGTCAATTTAATTGAATTATTGGAAATTAATTTATAATTTTGAATTTAATGAAATTGAGGTTAATATTGAAATTTATAAATTATTCATCTCTAAAGTGACATTTAAATTTGTTTAAATCATTGTAAATGATTGAGAAATCATAAGCCATAAAAATTGTCAATTTTCGAATTGAAATTGAAAATTTGATTTAATCAATTTATTTTTAATTTATTTAATTAATGTAAAAATAGCCATTTTGGCCACTGACTCAGATTTTGACGAAACCAGTTTCATCGGATCCGTAACGGTGAATTATTGTAGGATTTCAAGTTTCGTAGTGATCGGACTTGTCGTTTGATCGTACGGACTCAAAATGCCTTGAAATAAATGAAATTGAAATCAGTTGAAATCAATTTGAAAAATATTAATTTTAGCATAACTTCTTCATACGATGGGATTTGGACTTGAAACCTGTTCCATCGCGTTTAAAATATTTTAAAACATCTATTTTGATATATGGGTTGACCCAATTTCGTTCCGGAGTCAGAACGGGCTTTTCAGGCCATTCATCGTTCAACGCGTTTATAAATCGGGTCCATCTATTCTTTTCAACCTTGTCCATACATACCTTGTTATAAACCATAGCCTACCTCTATTTCTCATTTGTCTGTGCGTACAATTCCTCTTCACCTCCTCATTTCAATGGTAGAAAATTCCAAATCCAATTGCAATTCAAAAATAGAAGTGAAATATCAAACTCCTCAACAAAATTCAGAAAAATTATATATCGAAGCACTCGATGTACGCATCTCAGACTGCAGTTCGTTTTTGGTTTTGAATTAGCATTTGTCCGAAAATCGAAGAACCATTCACGGTCGTTCATCGTGCGTCGATGAACGTTGTCGGATCGTCGAACCATTTCTGGGTATTGTGGAGTGGACGATGGGGAGTGCATCAGTGGTGTTCGTTCTGTGTTTTGACGGTTAGATGGTGCGATTTAATTCAATTAGGGTTTAAATATAAATGGCCGCCGTGGAAATTTGGAGCCGCGATCAGCGACGAGGTGGTTCGCATGGGCAGAGGCGGCATCCTGGAGGTCGTGGCGTGGTCGCGGTGGTAGCGGGTTAGGCACGGAGGCATGCGTTCATCGAGATGGAGGAGGCGCCCTTCGTAGTTTCGCGTGCAAATTTGGGTTTAAGGTTTGATTTCTGAGAACGTGCATGCGTGGGAGACGATGACATGGCGGTAAGGGAAGGCAAGTTTGTTTTTTTTTTTAAAAAATTGAAATTCAAACACATTTATCGCTATATCTTTCACATACGAACACCAATTCACGCACGGTTTTTTTCGTTAGGATCATATTGAAATTTCGAACATTTAGGCGCCTGCTTGGACAGATTCTGAGACGGTTCAATTTTTGGGTTTAAATTGGATTTAAATTCAATTTAAATTCACAGGGTGAGTGTTTTAACCCACTCACAACTTCTAAGATTTCTTATGTTTGTTAAATTAATTTTTGATGTGAATTAAAATTATCTATGATTGTTTGACATATTTATTGATCATCTCAGTTGAATTTAATTTACTATATTAAATTTTATTTAATTTATTATTGCATATAAACTGCCATTAGATAGATTGTTTATTTTATTATTGAATAAAACTGTCAGCAATTACCTGTATTTATTATATGCTCTATATTGATGTTATTGTTTAAATTGGATGATGATTGCAATAGATGGTTGATGATTAATATTGGATGAATGGATGTTGTATTTTATATTATTTTAAACTACAAATGTACTTTATTTCATTCGGGATTGCGGTTTGAAATGATATATAACCGTATTTTTATTTTTAATTCCGGATTGAAATGATAAATATCCGTATCACTTGACCATAGGGTAGAAAATTATATACAGACACCGTGGTCTATATATAAAAATATTTTGAAATGATTTTCTATGGTTTGGAAAGAAATATACGGTTTAATAAATATTAATTTTTGATATTATATAAATATTAATTATATATATATATAGTTAAATTCTTGAATTTAAGCTATGTATAAGTTTGTTTAATAAAAATAAGTTTAATAATGGAATTTGATTGCTTGATATCATATGGTTAGGTACCTGTTTAAGATATGGTATATATAGAGTTTTTAATGACTTAAATAAAAATTAAGTTGGAAGATAAATATGAAATTTGTTTGAATTGAATTATTTAAGAATTATACTCGAAAAATTTGATTTGAAATTTAAAATAAATTGAGATTTTAAAGGGTATGATTCTTATAACTTGATTTGGTTTAGAGTGATTTAAATGACTATCAGTTGGTTTAAATGAATATATCAAATTAAATAAATTGAAAGAATATCCAGTTATGTGAAGTTACAAGTTTTACTTAAATTATATTGGATTTATTAATTATCCATTTCAAATCCAAATAATAGTAATTAAATTTGATATATATGGAATTATCAAAGAATTAGTTTTGAAATGGTGGAATATTTAAAGCTTTGAATTATATGGAAATTGAAATGGTTTAATTGGAGATTCAAATCGGTATTCTTGAATTGATTTGTGAAATTAAAGAAGCTAATTTATTATATAAAGTAATTTAATATTAAACCATTTAAGTATTGGAAGTTATGGGTTCCAAGGTATTACGATTTGAAAATGCTATGATTTTGGGAAAAGGATATATTTGAAATAAAAATAAAATTATATTGATTTGGGTTTTACAAAAAAGATATCTTATTGATTTGGTTTTAAATGAAGATGATATCATATTTATATGTTTTGAAATGAATATTATATCCCGGTTTTGAAGTATAATTATTTTGAAATGACCGCGGTGTTATAATAACGTTTGGTTGTTGAAGAGACTGGGATCGAAAGTTGTCATACTCTCTGCCAACCCCGAAAACCACTTTAACAACCGTGTATGCAGTGGAGATTCCAGAATGAAGTAGGATGGTGACGACGTTTCCTTTGAGGTAAATACGTGGACCCGACTCCCGTGAGTTGGCATAAGGTGGCTAAAACAGGAGCGATTGACGGGTTAAGAAGGTAGCCTCTTTTATCGGACACATCCCTTCGATATTACACTCTGACTTTGGATTGATTTGGTGGCCACTTTTGATTTGGGGGTGTGGCTCGAGGTGGGCGGTAGCTGCGCGCTACGCGTTACCACCGACCCGGAAGCGTAATTGGTATATCTACCCTGGCATTGTCTAGTTGTGCCATGTCACCTACACTATCGCGCCTTGTACGAGTTTGGTTTTCTCCCGTAGCCCGTGTGGTATCCTCTGGTGGCTTCCCGATCAAGAGGGACTATGATATTGAATGGACTACTGGGACTATTACGTGTTAAGGGCTATATGAGTAACCCCTTAATGCTATGAAAAAGTAAGTTTATTTTACTATTAGACATTATTATAATAGCGAAATATTACTACATAGTAAATAGTTTAGCGGATCCTTAGGAGATGTGAATCCCGAGCATCTCTTAAGTTGCTGCACACACATTCATTTCTGTTGATTTAACTCACATAAGATATTTTAGTTCTGACTCGAGTGTTTTGTCTTTTCAATTCACTCGGGTCAGTCAGAGCATTTCAGGATTCGTAGACTCTATTTCTGAAGGATGAAGACGAAGAGCGTATTACTATTATCTATTATATTATTCCACTACACTATTGTATTCCGCTGCATTATTAATATTCTCCGGTATGTGTAACACTGATGAATATGGTATAAGTATAATCAAATGTTTTGTAAAACAGCTTCATTAACTGTTTATTTAATTATTATATTTTATCATTCCGCTGCAAGATTCTATTTTATTTTTTTCCTTTCTGTAACGACCCTGGATTTTGGCCCTATTTATCTTAATAAATATTTAATCCAATTAAATAAAATGTAAACTGATCATTCTAAAATGAATAAATCCTTTGGATTGATTGCCATTTGTTTATATAAATTTGTATTTTGAAAGGGAAAGTTTGTTTTGGAAACTTAAAGTAAACCTCTTAATAATATTATATATAGAATGTATCTTATATAATGGAATTAAAATACTTTACTTTGTTTACATTTGATAAATATTATATATAGGTTATAATGTTGAAATAAAATCAAAGTCTATCAATATAAAATATAAATGTAAAATATGAGTCAAACTTATGTACATAATTTGAATAAATTATAATTGGAGATAATATGAAAATAAGTATTAAATATAAGTAAAACTTAAGAATATAATGTAAATATTGATAATCAAAATATAAAATACAAATATAAATAAGTAAGCAAGCAAATAATAAAATTATTCTTTTAATATCTTCACATGTAATCCAAACTCAAAGTATAAAATGAATAAAACAATTTATAACATTATATAAGACAAGTGTTTATACAAAAACAATAAATATTTTCATAAACAAAGCTTCACACTCAAAAGACTAAATATCTATCCGCAATGTACTTTTCATATAACAAAATCTTTGTACACAACAAAATGTCTTCCTATACAAGTCTAAGCCTACCTGCTAAAGTACATATCATACTTACAATATCTTTAAAACAGCCAACCATAATTATATGATGTAAGCTAAGTTAGGAACCAAAGGATTAATGTTATCATTTCAGCATAAAAACACCAGGAAACAAAAATTTCATTTCAATATAAAACAAAAATATGTGTTTTGTACAAAATAAACAACTATCAGCAAACCATTAAATACATGTAAACATAAATGAAAGCAAAAACATTAATTTGCACAACACTTTGTTCATGTAAGTACTACAGCCGAAATTGCAATATCATGTCATAGTGTAGGAAATTTAATACTAAAATTCTTGTCTGGTCAAACATGGAGGCTGTCCAGTTATAACCTTCACAAAGTCATTTCTATTTATATATCACCCTATGCCAATTCGCTTATAAACTGAAGAACTAAACTTAAAGAAAAACCTGAGATTAGAGAAGGAAGTAAATAGATTTACCTCGTAAATTAAAATTTATTCAAATTCAAGACAGTGAAGCTTTCAGAAATCAAACTTGCAGTTTCCCTCATCAAAATCATTTTCTGTTCAAAGTTTATTAGGTGAGTAAACTATTTTTTTCAATCTAAAATTTTTGTATATTTAACTTACAAAGAATTGTGCTTTGATGTGTGCTTAAAATAGTTTGTCTTGAGTACTTCCTGTTGTTCTGTAAAATATGTAGTTGTTCTTCAGGGGTTTGAATATCTGAACAGAGTGAAGCAAGGAAATTGCAAAACTTCTTCATGTAGGTGTTTTAAAACTTGGATACTGATACAAACTTAAGTTGTTACCAAAATCAAAGGCTTACAATATAGTTTTGAGGTTTAACAGTATTTTATCCATACTGTTTATTCAAGTATCAAGAAGAAGAGGATAAAAGTTTAAAATTTGACTTTTTAATTCGAAATTTTAATAATATAATCAGATTTCGTATACATAATTAGGATTTTTAGCATAAAATTTTTGATTTATCAGTAAAGATATCCAGAGCAGTTTTAAAAAGAAGCGTTAATGAATTTTTGTCAATTTTGGAAGAACGAGTAAATTTTAATTTCTGAAATTTAGAATGAAGCAAGGTTGAAGTTGTATTAACACTAGAAAAATGTCAAATTATTTTTCAAATGCATAAATTTTGAGTTTGTGATTAAAGTAGGGTTTAGTGCTTATCTTTTCAAGGCACTATAAAAATTTGTTTTCGGCATCGTTAGGCAACCGAGTGGATTGCGATTTCATGTGGTGTTAGGGGAAATTGGTGGTCGACGTTTTGGTGGAATTTCATCACCTCCGGTGATGGATGGTGGCCGCATGAAGGGATTTTCGGTGGTGTTTGTGGCTCGTGTTCGAGCTACAGGTCTTTTTTTTTGTTTTCATCTTGTAATTGAAATATGGGTTTCGATTTCGATGCAAGGGATGATTTGGAGTTTGGCGAAGTCGTCGTGGGTCACCGGAGGCGTAGCGGACCACCGTGCACGTGCACGGTGGTGGAGCGGTGTCTGTTGAGTGGCTATGAGTCGTCGCGAACTCGTACTCGTGATTTTTGGTGGTTGCTTCGAACGTGACTTCGGGGCGTTTTAGAGTGTAGCTTCTGCAGTTCGTAAATAACTGTTACTCTAAATAAAAAATAGGAAGAAGGTAAGAAACAGGGAAGGGAGAAGAAGGGGAATGGGAGAGAGAGAGAGACGCGGGAAGCACGGGGAATAACTCGAGAGTTTCTCGAGTAAATGAAGGTGCGGTCTCGGGTACCCTTATGGTCGAGCATAGATTTGGTTTAAGTATTTTTGTTATAATTGAACTAACCTAATAATTAGTTAGTTAGGCTAATCTTTGTTTTAAAGGTTTAATAGGGTAAGTATGTAAAGATAGGTGATTAAACAAGTAATTAGAATGTTAATAAATTTATACTTGAAATTTAAATTGATTTTGTAATTAGAAATAAATCATATGTTAAAACAATTTTAAATCGTAGCTAATTACTTAGCAGTTAATTCATAATTAATTTAAGTGGTTAATTGAAGATTATATAGTTAATAAAATTGATGATAGATGTTTAGTTTAAATAATTTGTGATATCTGAGTAACTAATTAATCTATAATAAGTAAGTTATGAATTAATGATTAATAATAAATAATTAGGAATCAACTAATTAACTGAGTAATTAAGTAATAATAAATGAATAAATAGTTGGTTAATCAAATAATTTAATTATGAAGCGATAGTTAATAAATTAAGTAGCTTGATTAAGAATTAATTGTTGATTGATTAAGTAATTAGCAGTTAATAAAGGGGTAATTAAGCTTTATTAACACATAATTAAAGTTATTCATTAATGATCAGATGATAGTTAATTATGTAATTAAAGTTAAATCACTTGACGAAGGAAGTAACTGATTAATAAATGTGAAATAAAGTAATTATGTATTAAGACTAAATAATTAATTAAGAAATCATTAATTAAACAATTTGAAAATAAATAAGTAATTAATTGTTAATTAATGATTAATTAAATACATTTAGGTGATTTACTCTCACCTAATTAAAAATGACTGCTTATGGGTTGTTATGTTGAATATCTGCTTGTGACATTTATTTGATGATATTCTATGATTCTTTGTGACATGTTATGTTATACCTATGATGCTTGTATATGTTTTATCTGTGACAAATGCTATGTTAATTCAATTGTTGAATTTAAATTATTTAAACTGTTAAGTAAATTAGAAAACTTGGCCCTTAAAATGGCGTTTGGATTCGAGACCGGGATCGGAAGAATCAAATTTGATTCTCCGAAAACCACATCGATCCAATTTAAACGTTAGGTCGTGAATTCTGAAATGAAGATCGTGATGGTGTTTTCAGAATGCAAGGGTTATCGTCGTTGACTATGAGGGTGATTCCAAAATGAGTGTGACGAGATAATGCCTTTGGTTTCGTTCAAACCCGGAACGAACTTGTATGGATTGAATGCTTTCAGCACATCGTCAGGCGGACGATGAGCATTCTAAGAAATATGTTCTATAAAGGTAATCGTAGCCTCAAGCCTCATCAACCGGGAATGGCAAAAACATGGGAGATGCAGCAAGGTTAGGTGGGTCATTCCCAAGCAGGACAAGATATTTCCCCTACCTAGATGTCCCTTTTTATTTTTGGCTGTGTGGGCGGTTGCTTGCTACAACCGCGGGGATTATCTTGTTCGGGACTGTTCAGTAAGGAATGGTTCCGGCCTTGTGTTGCAGGGGGTCGGGAGTGATCCTCGGTACGGTGATCTAGGCCCCGTACTGTGACGGACGGTACCCCAGTAGCCCTGCCATTGTTGGAAATCCATTTTCCCTACGAGACCTTACGGTTTTGATTTGTATTACCCACTTTTGTGGCTAGTAGATGGAATTTAATAGATGTAACAATTTCGGCTATTTTCTATTTACTTGAAAACTCTAGACACTATTATAATATCACTGGATTTCCTATGAAATGTTTTGGTTAGCGTAAGGTAAAAACTTACCCGTATTTATTTGTGGGAAGTCTTACGTGATACCTTTATTTTAAAATATTTTTTCATAGTTAAACAACTTTTAACCGTTTACTCATACCAGACCCATGTCTGACCCGGAGTTTATATTTTGTGTTTTTCATAAACTCTTGGGTACTCAAAATTTTATGAGCAGCCAAGTGATAGGTTACGGACTTTGATTTCTGAGGAGCTTGGAGTAGGAGATTCCAGACGTATATAGCTATATTTATGTAGTACCGCTGTGTTAGTTGATGTGTTCTGTATCTCTGATGTATATAGTGATAGATGTTTGTATATGACTGCCATATGTATTGACATTGATAACTCTGATATATGTAAAAATTATGTATTATTTATGTGATATATTATATTTTGTTCCGTTCCGCTGTGAGATTCTGATGTTGTTGTTCTTTCTTTCTCTTTCTTTTCTATTTTCTTTCCCTTTCTTTCTTAAGGATGATACGTCTTTCTGGTAGTAGAAGGGCGGGTCGTCACAGTTGGTATCAGAGCATGGGTTGGTGGTAACCTTGGCTCTGATAGGAATTACTCATAGAATAGAGTTTGTAGAACTCTAAAATGAGTTTGAGTATATTAATAGATATGAGCGCGTACTTGTTAGTGAATATAAAATTGTTTTTATATTGTGTTGATTTATCTGTTGAGTGTTTATAAATTCTGGTCGGTGCGGGAAGTACAACCGTATCGATAGGGGTTTCTAAACTCTTGAACAAGATAAACCGACATAGTATTGTTTTTAAAGTGGGTAAATGGAATAATTTTACCCAAAATTATATTTTGATATAAAAGAAATATTTTTCTAAAATATTATATATGTTTGGATGATTGGTTGTTAATAGTACAGCCAAATAAAAATTTAAAAAAAAATTGGAGTGGTTTATAACCAAATAAAATTATTTAAGAATGATTTTAAATAAAAAGGAATATAACTGAAATCTGATTAAACTAGAATTTAAGTCCCGGAAATTTGAAGGGTGTTTAAATGAATTTAAACAAAAGGATTTGGGGAATTTAAAAATCTTGGGAATGTTTGAAATGTTTTTTTCCAAAGAGTTGAAGGCCATAATGGAGTATTGTTTTGGGAAAATATTATTTAATCGAAATTTTTTGGAAAGAATTTGTAAAAGTAAGGAAGCGCTGAACTCGCTTCAGTCGCTGGAAAATAATCCTGATGGTGATGGCCACATCATCAGTATTCATTTTCGAGTTTCTAAAGTGATGGATTGCTGCCAGGATAGTTGACCATGATATTGTTTGGGCTTGTTGGATATACAAGTTGTTTTAGAGATTTTCAAAATAGAGAAACTTTGTTTAGGTGAAAACAAGTGTTTAAAATTTGAAAATTTGATTTGATATACCAAGCGGGTAAGTGTAGTTATCATTTCAAAATGGTTTTGGAAACGAAAACCGGGCAATTGAATTCTAAGAATTCTCTTTAATAATGTGAAAGGTTTGAATAAATCAACTATGGAACTTATAAAGTAAAGTTGATATGAATAAGAAGAAATTGGAAATTTTTAATCCGGGAATTAAAATTTAACTTAAGTAAATGAAAATAAGAAACATATTAGAGGTTAACCTGAGATAAGTTAAATGGAATTGAAGTTCAAAACGAACTTAATTGGATATAAACCTGGAAGGGAAAATAATTGTAATGGCAAAATGAAATGTATACCTTAAGATAGTAAGAGTTATACATATGTCATCTGAAATTGTGGTTATAAGATGAAATGACTCAAATGAGTAATATAAGTTGTTAAGTAAACAAATAAGTTTTGAGCTCATATATAGAGAAATAAATTTAAGGATTGATAAGTAGCTAAATTTAGCTGAAGTTGAGTTGAAATAATATTGTATTTAGATGAATTCAATCGAGTCATAAATAATATTGAATGAAATAAAATTCTTATGTAAATAAGTAAATGTAAACCAAAGTAAGTATTGAATTGGATTTAAATAGAAATGGTGTGAGTTGTAAACAAATCTAATTCGAGCATAAATTTAATGACTTTATTATAAACTCAATAATAAATTGTTCATTAAAATTTAAGAATGGATAAAAGAATAAACTAATCAGTAAATTGTTGGGATTTGATTAAAGGAAAATCAAATCAAAGATTTAAATGGAAGTTGGTGGAATAGAATAAACTTAAGTTGTTAGGTGAAATAGTTTGAAGGAAATAATAGCATGAGTAAATTGTGGAATGGTTGTTTAAAATATTGGTTGTTGAGTTTGATAAAATGGTTTGAAATCAAACCTGTTGAAATGAAAGAAAATGCAATGAAAGGATTGTGAATAAATTAAATGAGATGGACTCAAGTGTAAATTGAGTTGAAATCAATTTAAGATTTGTTATAAAACTTAAGTAATCATCTATTCACACTGATATTGTTGAATTGCATATAAAATGGGTTGTTTGAAGTAAATGAGATTAGATAAAATTCTATGAATTATTGGAAGCAAAATAAGATGATTTTGAATATGAGTTTGTTTTGCTCAAATAGATTTTATGTCTAAGCAAGTAAGTTGTAAATCACTTAAACTGAAGAGAATAATTTGAGGATTGGTTAAAATTAATTGTGATAAGGATTGAAACCTTACATATGTGCTTATGGAAATATGTAATGCTAACAAATGGAGAATCTATCAAAAATTTTCAAAATTTGAAAACTATATAAAAAAAAATTTAGCAACAAAACAATTTCAAATTGAAAATTTAAGGTAAATTAGTGGATGAAAGTAATAATAATAATAATAAAAAAATCAGTTATAAATGGAAGATAGACAATAAAATTCATTGTTCAGAGTTAAGATAAAATTGAATTCACATGGAATTAGAAATTCAAATTGGAAATAAGTGGAATAAGAAGATTAAGGCTAAAATGGTAGAGTAATAATATAAGAGTATATATAATGTTTATGTTACATTTAAGTAACGAGCGGTGAAATTCTTAAATAAAATTTGATATTGAGAAAATTATTCCATGTGGATAAAATCTGAATAATGTGAATAAAAGAAAATTGATATGGTTGATAATCAATGGATATAAATACATAGGATGTACGTATATTATTTTATTTGCATAACAATTTGATCCAGATTCAAGCACAGAATTTCGAGATAATTATATCGATCCGAGTTAGGATTTTTCACTCGATTTTCGACGACGAACCATGGATATGGATTTTGATTGATCCTGGAAATTCTCTATCATAGTTATGACTATGCAAGGAGAATGACAGTCTCTGATCTAGAAACCAGTTCTGAGTCCGTACTAGGAAGTCGGGTGGACGATACTAGTTCGGAAGTGAAATTTTGTGATCGAGCAAGCGATCGAATTTAATACTGCATACGAATGGTATATGTACATCGTACGGGCTTGAATGAATAAATATTGAAATTCTGTAAAGAAGTCAATAAAATTTGGAAAGAATTAATACTGTAGATTTCAGAATTAAATTGCCAAGAACAGGTGTCTAGAATTTATTGTATATTCCATATATCCCTTTAAGAAATTTTCTCATAATTCATTAGTTGTTAAACCAGTAATTCAGGAATTTGGAAGTTGAATCAAATTTAACTGTGGTCAGAAATCCAGTTTGGATTGTTGATCATCGAGAAACAAACTCTCGATAATTTTAGGGAAGGTTATCCGGATTCATAGTATTGTTTGTTAGAATAGGCTGTTTGTTTGTTTGCTATTGTATGAATGATATGTATGTTTGGATTGTTAATATAAAAGTTTTTGAATTAACTGTTATTTTAAATTTTGGGGACGAAATTCTTTTAAGGGGGGAGGAATGTAACGACCCTGGATTTTGGCCCTATTTATCTTAATAAATATTTAATCCAATTAAATAAAATGTAAACTGATCATTCTAAAATGAATAAATCCTTTGGATTGATTGCCATTTGTTTATATAAATTTGTATTTTGAAAGGGAAAGTTTGTTTTGAAAACTTAAAGTAAATCTCTTAATAATATTATATATAGAATGTATCTTATATAATGGAATTAAAATACTTTACTTTGTTTACATTTGATAATTATTATATATAGGTTATAATGTTGAAACAAAATCAAAGTCTATAAATATAAATATAAATGTAAAATATGAGTCAAACTTATGTACATAATTTGAATAAATTATAATTGGAGATAATATGAAAATAAGTATTAAATATAAGTAAAACTTAAGAATATAATGTAAATATTGATAATCAAAATATAAAATACAAATATAAATAAGTAAGCAAGCAAATAATAAAATTATTCTTTTAATATCTTCACATGTAATCCAAACTCAAAGTATAAAATGAAATAAAACAATTTATAACATTATATAAGACAAGTGTTTATACAAAAACAATAAATATTTTCATAAACAAAGCTTCACACTCAAAGACTAAATATCTATCTGCAATGTACTTTTCATATAACAAAATCTTTGTACACAACAAAATGTCTTCCTATACAAGTCTAAGCCTACCTGCTAAAGTACATATCATACTTACAATATCTTTAAAACAGCCAACCATAATTATATGATGTAAGCTAAGTTAGGAACCAAAGGATTAATTGTTATCATTTCAGCATAAAAACACCAGGAAACAAAAGTTTCATGTCAATATAAAACAAAAATATATGTTTTGTACAAAATAAACAACTATCAGCAAACCATTAAATACATGTAAACATAAATGAAAGCAAAAACATTAATTAGCACAACACTTTGTTCATGTAAGTACTACAGCCGAAATTGCAATATCATGTCATAGTGTAGGAAATTTAATACTAAAATTCTTGTCTGGTCAAACATGGAGGCTGTCCAGTTATAACCTTCACAAAGTCATTTCTATTTATATATCACCCTATGCCAATTCGCTTATAAACTGAAGAACTAAACTTAAAGACAAACCTAAGATTAGAGAAGGAAGTAAATAGATTTACCTTGTAAATTAAAATTTATTCAAATTCAGGACAGTGAAGCTTTCAAAAATCAAACTTGCAGTTTCCCTCATCAAAATCATTTTCTGTTCAAAGTTTATTAGGTGAGTAAACTATTTTTTTCAATCTAAAATTTTTGTATATTTAACTTACAAAGAATTGTGCTTTGATGTGTGCTTAAAATAGTTTGTCTTGAGTACTTCCTGTTGTTCTGTAAAATATGTAGTTGTTCTTCAGGGGTTTGAATATCTGAACAGAGTGAAGCAAGGAAATTGCAAAACTTCTTCATGTAGGTGTTTTAAAACTTGGATACTGATACAAACTTAAGTTGTTACCAAAATCAAAGGCTTACAATATAGTTTTGAGGTTTAACAGTATTTTATCCATACTGTTTATTCAAGTATCAAGAAGAAGAGGATTAAAGTTTAAAATTTGACTATTTAAATTCGAAATTTTAATAACATAATCAGATTTCATATACATAATTAGGATTTTTAACATAAAAATTTTGATTTATCAGTAAAGATATCCAGAGCAGTTTTAAAAAGAAGCTTTACTGAATTTTTGTCAATTTTGGAAGAACGAGTAAATTTTAATTTCTGAAATTTAGAATGAAGCAAGGTTGAAGTTGTATTAACACTAGTATTTTTCAAATGCATAAATTTTGAGTTTGTGATTAAAGTAGGGTTTAGTGCTTATCTTTTCAAGGCTCTGTAAAAATTTGTTTTCGGCATCGTTAGGCAACCGAGTGGATTGCGATTTCATGTGGTGTTAGGGGAATTGGTGGTCAACGTTTTGGTGGAATTTCATCACCTCCGGTGATGGATGGTGGCCGCACGAAGGGATTTTCGGTGGTGTTTGTGGCTCGTGTTCGAGCTACATGTCTTTTTTTGTTTTCATCTTGTAATTGAAGTATGAGTTTCGATTTCGATGCAAGGGATGATTTGGAGTTTGGGGAAGTCGTCGTGGGTCACCGGAGGCGTAGCGGACCACCGTGCACGTGCACGGTGGTGGAGCGGTGTCTGTTGAGTGGCTATGAGTCGTCGCGTGCTCGTACTCGTGATTTTTGGTGGTTGCTTCGAACGTGACTTCGGGGCGTTTTAGAGTGTAGCTTCTGCAGTTCGTAAATAGCTGTTACTCTAAATAAAAAATAGGAAGAAGGTAAGAAACAGGGAAGGGAGAAGAAGGGGAATGGGAGAGAGAGAGAGACGCGGGAAGCACGGGGAATAACTCGAGAGTTTCTCGAGTAAATGAAGGTGCGGTCTCGGGTACCCTTATGGTCGAGCATAGATTTGGTTTAAGTATTTTTGTTATAATTGAACTAACCTAATAATTAGTTAGTTAGGCTAATCTTTGTTTTAAAGGTTTAATAGGGTAAGTATGTAAAGATAGGTGATTAAACAAGTAATTAGAATGTTAATAAATTTATACTTGAAATTTAAATTGATTTTGTAATTAGAAATAAATCATATGTTAAAACAATTTTAAATCGTAGCTAATTACTTAGTAGTTAATTCATAATTAATTTAAGTGGTTAATTGAAGATTATATAGTAAATAAAATTGATGATAGATGTTTAGTTTAAATAATTTGTGATATTTGAGTAACTAATTAATCTATAATAAGTAAGTTATGAATTAATGATTAATAATAAATAATTAGGAATCAACTAATTAACTGAGTAATTGAGTAATAATAAATGAATAAATAGTTGGTTAATCAAATAATTTAATTATGAAGCGATAGTTAATAAATTAAGTAGCTTGATTAAGAATTAGTTGTTGATTGATTAAGTAATTAGCAGTTAATAAAGGGGTAGTTAAGCTTTATTAATACATAATTAAAGTTATTCATTAATGATCAGATGATAGTTAATTATGTAATTAAAGTTAAATCACTTGATGAAGGAAGTAGCTGATTAATAAATGTGAAATAAAGTAATTATGTATTAAGACTAAATAATTAATTAAGAAATCATTAATTAAACAATTTGAAAAGAAATAAGTAATTAATTGTTAATTAATAATTAATTAAATAGAGTTAGGTGATTTACTCTCAGGTAATTAAAAATGACTGCTTATAGGTTGTTATGTTGAATATCTGCTTGTGACATTTATTTGATGATATTCTATGATTCTTTGTGACATGTTATGTTATACCTATGATGCTTGTATATGTTTTATCTGTGACAAATGCTATGTTAATTCAATTGTTGAATTTAAATTATTTAAACTGTTAAGTAAATTAGACAGCTTGGCCCTTAAAATGACGTTTGGATTCGATGAGACCGGGATCGGAAGAATCAAATTTGATTCTCCAAAAACCACATCGATCCAATTTAAACGTTAGGTCGTGAATTTTGAAATGAAGATCGTGATGGTGTTTTCAGAATGCAAGGGTTATCGTCGTTGACTATGAGGGCGATTCCAAAATGAGTGTGACGTGATAATGCCTTCGGTTTCGTTCGAACCCGGAACGAACTTGTATGGATTGAATGCTTTCAGCACATCGTCAGGCGGACGATGAGCATTCTAAGAAATATGTTCTATAAAGGTAATCGCAGCCTCAAGCCTCATCAACCGGGAATGGCTAAAACAGGGGAGATGCAGCAAGGTTAGGTGGGTCATGCCCAAGCAGGACAAGATATTTCCCCTGTCTAGATGTCCCTTTTTATTTTCGGATGTGTGGATGGTTGCTAGCTACAACCGTGGGGATTATCTTGTTCGGGACTGCTCAGTAAGGAATGGTTCCGGCCTTGTATTGTAGGGGGTCGGGAGTGATCCTCGGTACGGTGATCTAGGCTCCGTACTGTGACGGGCGGTACCCCAGTAGCCCTGCCATTGTTGGAAATCCATTTTCCCTATGAGACCCTACGATTTTGATTTGTATTACCCACTTTTGTGGCTAGTAGCTGGAATTTAATAGATGTAACAGTTTCGGCTATTTTCTATTTACTTGAAAACCATAGACACTATTATAATATCACTGGATTTCCTATGAAATGTTTTGGTTAGCGTAAGGTAAAAACTTACCCGTATTTATTTGTGGGAAGTCTTACGTGATACCTTTATTTTCAAATGTTTTTTCAAAGTTAAACAACTTTTAACCGTTTACTCATACCAGACCCATGTCTGACCCGGAGTTTATATTTTGTGTTTTTCATAAACTCTTGGGTACTCAAATTTTTATGAGTAGCCAAGTGATAGGTTTCAGACTTTGATTTCTGGAGGAGCTTGGAGCAAGAGATTCCAGACGTATATGGCTATATTTATGTAGTACCGCTGTGTTAGTTGATGTGTTCTGTATCTCTGATGTATATAGTGATAGATGTTTGTATATGACTGCCATATGTATTGACATTGTATAACTCTGATATATGTAAAAATTATGTATTATTTATGTGATATATTATATTTTGTTCCGTTCCCGCTGTGAGATTCTGATGTTGTTGTTCTTTATTTCTCTTTCTTTTCTATTTTCTATCCCTTTCTTTCTTAAGGATGATACGTCTTTCTGGTAGTAGAAGGGCGGGTCGTCACACTTTCTCTGTTTTTCTTATTTACCCCATAACAATCCGCCCTTCTGTATGGTTTAAATCTGATGCGTGTGGTTTATCGTCGATTTAACGCGTACGAAAAGGCGGGACGTTACATCTGGTATTAGAGCTTTGGTTTAGCGATAAACCTTAGCTTTGTGGGGTCTGACTGTTTACTAATAGGGTAGTAATACCCTATGGTGGGTCGCTGAGTTTATATATATGAGAGAGCGTATTTGTTAGTGTTATAAAAAGGTTTCAATATTGTGTTAATTTGTTCCGTTTTGTATTTATAAATTCTGGTTGATGCATGGGACGCTATGACATCAATAGGGATTTCTAAACACTTAATAGGACAGATCGACACAATATTTGTTTTAAATATAGGTGAATGAAATAATTTTGCCTATTATATTTTCTATATATAAAATAATTTTTTTATAAATGATATATATTTGGTTGCAAATATTGGTTGGTAGAAATTTAAATTATAAATAATAGTTGAAATAAGATTGAAACTAAAATAAATGAAAACTGGAAATTTAGAACTTAAGTTCCGGGGTTTTGAAATTTCTTTTGAATGATTTTGAAATATAATAATAATATTATTAGAAGTATTTTCTGATATAAATATTTCAATTTAATTTGAAAGAAATGTTTTAAAAGAAATTTTGGAAAGAAATAAGTTTTGTACTCCCCTCTCTGTCGCTGGAAAATAATTTCGGTGATGAGTGCACGCATCATCGACATTCATTTTCGAGTTTCGAAGTGCGAAGGCCACTGTAGCAGTTTAACTGCAGATTTATTTCGATAAACAAATATAAATTTTAAATTGTTTTAAATATAATTAGATATATATATATATAAGTCATAAGAATAAACATTTATCGATTATTTTATAATGATTTGAAACTTAACCCCGTATTTAGTTCTTAAGTTTCCGTTAATTAATAGTTTCAATTATTGTAGTGAATTGGAATGTAGGTAATTAATAATTGAAACCTCTAAAGGAAAAAAGAGATTTAATGCTAAGTTATAAATTAAATAAAAAGAAAATTTAAATTTGTAACATATAAAACAAAGGATACTGAACATTTAATTAATTAAAAGAATTGAGAAAAACTTGTATAACTTTCAATTACATTTTGAAAGGCATATATATAACTTACCAAAAGATATAAAAAGTTGAAATGTTAATAAGAAAATGTAATATATATTATACAAGTAATAAACTTGAGATGATGAAGTAATTAATGAAATTCTTTAATAAATAAGAATTTGGTGTTGCAGTTGTTATAAACTTAAGTATAATTGAAATACTACTAATTAAATAAAATAGAAGGCATGTATTGTAAGTAAGAAATTTTAAACTTAAGTAAATAAGTTGAAGTTATTTCTAAATAAATTTATAAGAAGCAAATGTAAATTAAAAATATAAACCATTATATGAATGAAAAAGAGAAATCAAATAACAAATGTATGAAATGAAATTAATAAGAATGAAATTGATCTATTGTATGAAATTGTTGTTTGTTTAGTTATGGTTGTTTGGGCAAGGATACTCTACAAATTGTTTGGATGAATAAATAATCTATTTAGTTTCATCTAAGACTGTTGAGTAAATGGTGCACTAAGTAGTTTATTTTCCATTCTGTGCAATTTAAAGTTTGAACCTGAACAACTATTTGTTTTGTTTTATATGAATGAATGATTGATTTGTATTGAATCTATGTGATGGTTGTATGCCTTGTTGTAAGTAACTGATGTTTGTATTGATTTGGTTGCTATGGTTGAAACCACTTTAAATATTTCATTTTATATAATTGTTAACCTTTTTAGATTATATAAGTGAAATACAGGTTATGGAAGCAATTGCTACTGCATTTGGTTTCATAATATAAGCGTAAATTGCCCGACAAATAGGTACGTTCTCGGATTACGGTTTATAGCGTTATATTATTGTTCCCCGTGTTGGGAAATATTATTTTGGAAATTATATGTTGTAACAACCCGCATATTCAACGATTATATATTTAAATGTTTTATTTAAATATAGCGTCGTTAGTCGGATTTTAGGTCCGAAATGTTACTTTCTGCAAATGGCCGAATTGGGACTCGAAACCACTTCCATTGAGTTCAAAACGTCGTTTGCGATCTTTTTGAGTATAATCTTTGATATGTTTGGAGTTTGTGAAATTTTGACCCTTTTTCTATTGGGTTTTGGGTTTGGGTTCAGCCCACTAACTATCTAATTAACCCTAACTCAACCCTCTCCTCTCATTCACTTATTCCATTTCTTAAAACTTAAGCTTAAAACTGAAAATGGTGGAAGGGAAAGAGAAATAGAAATTGCAAGCCCTAAATCCATTTGCAAACTCCAAATTCTTGCTCCAAAATCAAAGAGAATCCATTGGTAAGTTCTTCTTCATCTTCTCCAACTCTTCTCCTCTTTAATTTCAGAAAATTTCCTAAACCTAAATTAGGAAATATGTGTTTTATTCTTAGATTGAAGCTTGTTGAGTTGAAGTAGTGTTTGGTTGGTCTTCTCCTTGTTATTGAGCTCCATCTTCTTGTTTTTGGGTTAAAGGTGAGTTTTGAACTCACATCTACTTCTCTTGATTTCATTGATGTTGGGTATGAATTCCTAGCACTTGTTCATATGCACTTGCTTTTAGTTTGGATTGAATTGGTGAATATCCGAATTTTTAGTGTTTGGGTTCAATTCTTTGAAATCCTAACTTTGATGTTTTGATCATGTTTTTGGTGATGAATCGAAGTGCTTATAGGGCCGGGTAGCCGCATGGCGTAAATCCCTAGCGTCCGTGCTCGTCCGATTGAAAGTTGGGAGAGTTTGCACTTCATTGGTAATAAGTAGGAAAGGCAGGAAATTGGGTTCAGTCGACTGGATCCTCTATTCAGTCGACTGAGCTGAAGCCCAAAATTTTTTTGGACAATTTTCAGTCGACTGAACAGGGATTTCAGTCGACTGACCTGCTCCTGTTTTCTTGTTTTGCCTATTTATGCTTATTTTGATTGGTTTTCCGAATGTTATCGATTCATGTTGGTTCTTAGTGGTTGTTATTGCCTCTTTGACTTTGATAACTTATTTTTGACTTCATCCACGGGTTTTTATAAAATAATCCTTCTAATCATATTAAAAGCTCGTTTCTCCAATTTATAAATTCTATTTAAACACACGCACAATTTCGCACTTCGAGCGAAGTGGAAGGGTGATTAAATGGTTGGGCAAAACACGGACCATGAATCTGTGCATTTATCTTTCCGATTAATCCCCGACCTATTCAATTGATCGTTTTGACCTTCGGGTTTGGTTTACCGATGATATGAGGTGAACTTTGTACTGCTTTGAGTGTGAAATTAACTAACGGATAGTAAACCGTTTAGTGCGAACGAGTGGTTATGGGACTCACGTTACCACTTTTCGGATTCCTTTTTGAGAGTTATGACACATTCCGCCAGTCAGTGGTGTCCAGTACTGGGCCTCCGGACCTTCACCACTACGGTTTGTTGCCTTCGGGTTTGTACCTTCGGGTTTGTGCCTTCGGGTTTGTGCCTTCGGGTTTGTTGCCCTTTAGTATCGCTTCCGATGTTGGTCGTTATGAGCCGCATGGGTGATATTGGGTTGCCCTTTAGTATCGCTTCCGATGTTGGTCGTTATGAGCCGCATGGGTGATATTGGATTTGGAGTCTTCAGGCTCATGGATCCTTGTTTATACAGTACTGAGCTCGAGCAATTTTCTGATGTTTCATTCATATGTATATTCCCTAGGTATCGCCCTTCGATGTTGGTCATTATGAGCCGCATGATGCGTAGCGTTTACCTTGTGGAACTTGTATACCTTATTGGTTTTTGTTATTGCCTTTTTGGGTTGCTTTGGGATATTCGTATCCTTTGTTTCTATATGTTGCCGATGATATGAGGCTTGTTCTATATGATTCGTCTTTCGTTAGATGATTGTGTTATCTCTTTTAGAGATATCTATTATGCTTTGTAACCTTGCAGGTTTATTGTTGTTCAGTTTATCTAACTGATTTGTTTAGCTAGACTGACCTGTGTATTTCATACTCGGGTCAGACCGAGTTGTTTCAGGTTAGGTGCTTTTGGACCTAGCCTATTTTGCTTCCGCATGGACTATTCAGCTTGTTCCTTTTTGTTATAGCTTTTAGTGTAGTCCTATTTTGTTGTAACTCTGATATGTATTCTTTTGACTCGTCTGTATATTGTGGTTTGCTATACCACTTGACATGTATTAGTTTGTATACTCTGTTATGTATCTGTATATATGTATATGAAGATCTTCTGTTCTGTGATGTATATTACATTTGAGTTGTTATATTCTGTTCTGATAGATCCTCCAACCACCTATGGTTTTGTTTTAAGTATTCATTGGATATGTCGATCTGTTTGGTATGACTATTGTCGATATATTCAATAGATAGTTTGAGCAAGGCTATAGATGGTCGCTCCTAACCAGCCTTATTCTCTGTGTTAGTTGACGGCATTACCCTGTAGTGTCCTTGGCTAGCGTGGGTATAGAGGTGGGGCGTCACTGCGTGGTATCAGAGCCGAGTTCAGAACAAAGTATGACAAACACAGAATAGAGCACATATTACAGTACATCAAAGTATACAAGTGATACAAACCTTTGAATCATCGTGTCTCTTTATTCCATCAAGGTTAGATAGAATTTGGGGAATACGTCTAGGAATGCATTTTATTCCGTAGTATTCCGTAATGAAGTATCTACCTTGTGAATAATCTTGTTCTTATCTAACTTTCAGCGTATGGCTGGAAGAGGCAGAGGACGACGTTCGGATGCTGGGCAATCCAGTGGCTCACATCCGGATGGCGTTTATATGTCTGCTGATCAGTTTTTGGAATTGCTTAGGAGCACTCAGTCTCCAGTTCCTCCTCGAGTATCTCCACCTCACAAGTCTGCCTTTGCACGTCAGTGCAGTGATTTTTCTCATCTTGGAGGAAAGCCGTTTAAGGGCTCCGAGTCCGTTCTTAAAGTCCAAGCTTGGCTTCGCACGTGCGAGCGTATTTTCTCTCGCATGGATCTTTCTGACCATGATAGAGTTCTTGTAACTTCTAGCTTATTACAAGAGCATGCTCTTGACTGGTATGAGCTTCTTGTAGCCGAAATTGATGAGTCTACTCTTTCTTGGACTCAGTTTCGGGGACGATTTGAACTCAAGTTCGTTCCTGAATCCGAAAAAGTTTTATTAACCCGTCGCTTCCTTGAGTTATGTTTGACTATAATTGAACATAAGTAAATGAAATTTGTAGTATGAAGATAAATGTCAACATTGATTTGTAGGTAATGAAAGCTTATTAATGCGACTAAAGGATTAACGGTAACGATTATTGTATGTTAACTATTTTGTAGCTTGTTGATTTAAAATTGGAAATCAGTTACAAAAATTATAATCTAATACTACATTAATGTTAACTAAGGTAATTATTAATTAATTGAATGAAATTCAAATCAATGGAAATAATGTAGATGTATACTTAGCTACAAATTGAATATATGAAAAAGTAATGTAAGCATTGAATTAAATTAATGAATTTAAATTATAATAAATGGCCATTGAATAAAAATCAATGTTCTGTAAGCAATTATAATAATTGTTAGTAGATAATCAAGTATGAATGTGAGAAAATGTGGCAATACTGCAAAACTTTAATCATTTACCCATTGATTTAATGCATTGAATTAGGTCTAAATCAAATTGCAACATTTGGTTTTTTAATAATAGCTTATAAGTGAAAATAAACGTTAATGGTAACAAGTATTGTAAGTTAACCATTTATTTAGTATATTAAATTATAATTGGTAATCAATTGCAATAAATATAAATAAATTATTACGTTAAGGTTAATTAAAGTAATATTTGAAAATAATGTCAATTCCATTTATAATATGACTATTGGTTGATGTAAAGATTGTAAATCAAGATTTATTAATTTATTTGAATGTAAATTTTAGTGATTGGTTTATTTCAAATAAAGGAAATTAAATATCTAGATATTACATTAATGGAAATTAAGTTGAAAATTTGGGAATAATAACGTAATAAACCATGAACCAATGTTAATTTTATCTTCTTGGTGATAATGAATTGAATAACAGAATGAAAAGTCAATTTAATTGAATTATTGGAAATTAATTTATAATTTTGAATTTAATGAAATTGAGGTTAATATTGAAATTTATAAATTATTCATCTCTAAAGTGACATTTAAATTTGTTTAAATCAATGTAAATGATTGAGAAATCATAAGTCATGAAATTTGTCAAATTTTGAATTGAAATTGAAAATTTGATTTAATCAATTTATTTTTAATTTATTTAATTAATGTAAAAATAACCATTTTGGCCACTGACTCGGATTTCGACGAAAGCAGTTTCATCGGATCCGTAACGGTGAATTATTATAGGATTTCAAGTTTCGTATCGATCGGACTTCACGTTTGAACGTACGGACTCGAAACACCTTGAAATAAATGAAATTGAAATCAATTTGAAAAATATTGATTTTAACATAACTTCTTCATACGATGGGATTTGTACTTGAAGCCTGTTCCATCGCGTTTAAAATATTTTAAAACATCTATTTTGATATATGGGTTGACCCAATTTTGTTTCGGAGTCAGAACGGGCTTTTCGGGCCATTCATCGTTCAGCGCGTTTATAAATCGGGTCCATCTGTTCCTTTCAACATTGTCTGTAAATACCTTGTTATAAACACTATCCTACCTCTATTTTTCATTTGTCTATGCGTACAATTCCACTTCACCTCCTCATTTCAATGGCAGAAAATTCCAAATCCAATTTGCAATTCAAAAATCAAAGTGAATTTCAAACTCCTCAAAAAAATTCAGAAAAATTATATATCGAAGCTCTCGATGTACGCATCTCAGATCTGCAGTTCGTTTTTGGTTTTGAATCAGCGTTTGTCCGAAAATCGAAGAACCATTCACGGCCGTTCATCGCGCGTCGATGAACGTTGTCGGATCGTCGAACCATTTCTGGGTATTGTAGAGTGGACGATGGGGAGTGCATCAGTGGTGTTCGTTCTGCGTTTCGACGGTTAGATGGTGCGATTTAATTCAATTAGGGTTTAAATATAAATGGCGGCTGCGGCAATTTGGAGTTGCGATCAGCGACGAGGTGGTTCGCATGGGCAGAGGCGGCCTCTTGGAGGTCGTGGCGTGGTCGCGTGGTAACGAGTTAGGCACGGAGGCGTGCGTTCATCGGGATGGAGGAGGCGCACTTCGTTGTGTCGCATGCAAATTTGGGTTTCGGTTTGATTTCTAGGAACTTGCATGCGTGGGAGACGATGACGTGGCGGCGAGGGAAGGTATGTTTGTTCTCTTTTAAAAAAAAATTGAAATTCAAACACATTTATCGCTATATCTTTCACTTACAAACACCAATTCACGCGCGGTTTTTTTGCTAGGATCATATTGAAATTCCGAACATTTTGGCGTCTGTTTGGACGGATTCTGAGACGGTTCAATTTTTGGGTTTAAATTAGATTTATATTCAATTTAAATTCAAAAGGTGAGTGTTTTAACCCACTCACAGCTTCTAAGATTTCTTATGTTTGTTAAATTAATTTTTGATGTGATTTAAAATTTATCTATGATTGTTTGGCATATTTTATTCATCATCTCAGTTGAATTTAATTTACTAGATTAAATTTTATTTAATTTATTATTGCATATAAACTACCAGTTAGATAGATTGTTTATTTTATTATTGAATAAAACTGTCTGTAATTACCTGTATTTATTATATGCTCTATATTGATGTTATTGTTTAAATTGGACGATGATTGTAATAAATGGTTGATGATTGATATTGGATGAATGAATGTTGTATTTTATATTGTTTTAAACTGCAAATTGTTATGCACTTTATTTCATTCGGGATTGCGGTTTGAAATGATATATAACCGTATTTTTATTTTTAATTCCAGATTGAAATGATAAATATCCGTATCACTTGACCATAGGGTAAAAAATTATATACAGACACCGTGGTTTATATATAAAAATATTTTGAAATGATTTTCTGTGGTTTGGAAAGAAATATACGGTTTAATAAATACTAATATTTGATATTATATAAATATTAATTATATATATAGTTCAATTCTTGAATTTAAGCTATGTATAAGTTTGTTTAATAAAAATAAGTTTAATAATGGAATTTGATTGTTTTATATCATATGGTTAGGTACCTGTTTTAGATATGGTATATGTAGAGTTTTAAATGACTTAAATAAAAATTAAGTTGGAAGATAAATATGAAATTTGCTTGAATTGAATTATTTAAGAATTATACTCGAAAAATTTGATTTGAAATTTAAAATAAATTGATATTTTAAAGGGTATTATTCTTATTACTTGATTTTGTTTAGAGTGATTTAAATGAATATAAGTTGATTTAAATGAATATATCAAGTTAAATAAATTGAAAGAATATCCAGTTATGTGAAGTTACAAGTTTTACTTAAATTATATTGGATTTATTAAGTAGACATTTCAAAATCTAAATAATACTAATTAAATTTGATATATATGGAATTATCAAAGAATTAGTTTTGAAATGGTGGAATATTTAAAGCTTTGAATTATATGGAAATTGAAATGGTTTAATTGGAGATTCAAATCGGTATTTTGGAATTGATTTGTGAAATTAAAGAAGCTAATTTATTATATAAAGTAATTTAATATTAAACCATTTAAGTATTGGAAGTTATGTTTCAAAGTTATGGGTTCCAAGGTATTAAGATTTGAAAATGCTATGATTTTGGGAAAAGGATATATTTGAAATAAAAATGAATTATATTGCTTTGGGTTTTATTAAAAATGATATCTTATTGATTTGGTTTTAAATGAAGATGATATCGTATTTATATGTTTTGAAATGAATAATATATCCCGGTTTTGAAGTATAATTATTTTGAAATGACCGCAGTGTTATAATAACGTTTGGTTGTTGAAGAGTCCGGGATCGGAAGTTGTCATACTCTCTGCCAACTCCGAAAACCACTTTAACAACCGTGTACGCAGTAGAGATTCCAGAATGAAGTAGGATGGTGGCGGCGTTTCCTTTAACGTAAATGTAACAACCCAAAATTTTTCAAGCACTTTATTTTTTTATTTATAAAACCTTGAAATTTATTATAATATAAATTTTTAATTTGATTTAATCATTTCCCAAAATTCTAAATATAAAATGAAAGTTTCTGAAATGTTTAACTTTGTTTAAAAGATAACCTTAATTGGAATTTTAATAAAAAAATGGATTATCTACTTTCTTTAAAAATTTGTAATATTTTGTTCATTTGAATAATAAAACGCTTTGTAAATGGTAGATTAATCAGAAGAATGTAAACATGTTAAGGAATAACTTTTAAGAATTCAGTATATTAATAAACTGCTAAATTTCGCATTTAAAATGGTACGTTATTTGAAGGAAAAATAACGTATAAATAGGAATACGTATTTATTTAAAAAAAGTGCTACTTTGGTATTAATTTGGGTGTATATTTTGTATGGGTCCTATGCATTTTAAAATTCATACCGCAATATATATGAATGAATAAATCAGTTAAAGAATTGCTATAGCCAAACGTTACACTTCCCATAGCATTCAATTTGTTTTAAGTTTGGTATAAAATCTTTACCAAATTTATTTTTGCCGTTCTTTATAAATCAATGCCATCTAAATATTTAGTGCTTGCCTTTTTCTTTCCCTGAACCAACGCACTCACGTACGAAATTTATTGCCACTTCTCTACTCTTAATACACGCAAGTTGTTATAAAAAAGGAAACGTTCGAAATTTTAAGATCGTGCTTCCTTACCATCTTTTATCAATTAATGCAAACAATTTATTTTCTTACCATACTTCCTCCCGCAATCAACTCTTATAGCTGAAAATTTTTCAACGTTCCTTCCACTGCGGTTTCAAAGGAAAGTGTAAATTGCTTGCCTTCTTTATTTCAATCAAAGAAATTAAATACCTGCCTGACCATGAGAATATAATTTTTTACCTATTCCTTCGCCAAAATTCACACAAGTTTTATTATCTATAAATACCATACTCGTTCTCATAAACTTCCATTATTTCCTCCTCTGATCTTCTCGTGAGGTCTTGCATGCGATCAGGTATGAGTTCAAACTTTTTCTTCTCCTTTTAATTTCTGTTTCCCCTTGCTTTAAATTAGTTTTCGCTCCACCACCCACTACTCTCCTCCACGTGATGATTAGGGATGTTTTTCAGCCATAGCCTTATTTATGAACCTGTAGACTTTCGAACTGCATAGTGCGCAAGTGGCCATATTCGTTTTTGAGGAAATGTGTGGTGAAGTAGCATATAGAGTGAGCTGTCGCCATTTGCTTTGAAACCTTGTTTTTTTTCTTTTCTCTCGCCTGCTGTACATGTTAGAGGTTGGCTGAAGCATTTTATGATCTAAAGCTTAACGTGTAAATAGTGTGCTTGTTTCCTTTGTTTACCGGGATAGGTATAATGGGTATATAGGTTTATGTACGTACGCGGGTTATGAATATATATACATATATTATTAAACAAAACAACTATATATATAGGTCACCTAGGTTAGCTGCAGTGTGAATAATAAATTTGATTTGTTAGTATGATAAAATATTGGCTGTTAGTACAATTAAAATAGTGTACTGACTCTGTTGGTATGATATGAATCACGTATAGGCTATATGTGTTACGTGCTGTGTCAATAATACATATAGGTAGGTCAAAGGAAAAAAAAGGAAAGAGGAAGACCGGACAGAGCCTTGTAGTAGCAGTTTACAAAATTTAAAGGGTTATAGCCATGCAGGGGGTAGCCATCATGAGGTTAGCCATTCTTTGCCGTGCAACTTGATAATGTTTTAGAAAAAATATATATAAATAGTTAGAGACGGGTGGTGGAGTGGTCGAGTCGAAATTTGATTTCCTTTCGTCCAGTTTATTTCGAAATTTCGTGTTAAATTTTTCTTAGTTTTGATTTTGATTAATTCGTTTCCTTTTCAAGAATTAAAACTGGTCGCCGACTCCGCAACAATTTGATCGTGCTTCTGTGCATTTTTTTTCAAGTGTTACCATCGTTTTGAATCAAATCTTCGACGGCATTCAGGTGAGTATTCCTCACCAGACAAACATACTTGTATATCTGTGAATTAATCACAAGTAAAATTGTAAATCAATTTTGTTAAATTTTATCTGCCTATGGTATAAACTTATGATGTTAAAACCCAATTATTTAATTGACACATCATTCGTTGTATTATTTATTGTTATATTTTGTAGTTATACTATTTATTATTTACTGTTTAAATCACACTGCAAGTTCTCTGTAAAAAAATAAAGATCATTATAGGCTGAAATGATAGGCCTGAACAACATATATATTTCATTTATTTATTTAGTCATTTTAACTTGGGATTGCGGGTTTGAAATGATAGAACCCGGTTTTCTTTGGAATTTACGGATTGAAATGATATAGTATCCGTATCACTTAACCTAGGCTAGAAAATATTATACAGACCCGTGGTTATATATATATGTATTTTTATTAAATGTTTAAATAATTCTTTGTTTAAAAATTGGATTTAAATGATTTTTATATGTATAATATTATACTAGTCAAATATTAGAATTCAAAGTATGGGTTTAGTTGAAATTTGGACTTGTAAAACAAGTAGAATTTAAGTTAAGAAATAATTTATGAAATTTGGTATAACTTGAATATAAAGAGGATAAAAATAAGTTAAGTTTTCTATGAATTAAATAGTTAGATTTGTAAAAGATGGAAATTGAAATTTAACTTGATTTAGAAATGGAAGGCTATTTTGGAAACAAAGGTAAGGTAAGAATTTTATTGGAAATTTGTTTATGTTGGATATGGGAATTTAACTAAATTATAAGTAAAATTTATATAAATTTTTGCACCTGATTTTATTAAGTAAAGTATAAGAGAAGTTAGATATTTATTTATAAAATATACTTTATAAAAATCGTAATTTATCGAGAAATTTAAATGACTATTTAAGAGGTGGAAATATGATTTATAAATTAAATTGGGTTAATTATTGTTGAAACCATATTGGAGTTAAAATTTTAGTTTACTCAAATGAAATAAGGTATAACCTTGGAGATATATTGGATTTTTATTTTAACTTCACCTTTTTCAATATAACATTTGATTCAAATATAACTATTTTGGAATTTATAAACCACGGGTAATAACAACGTAGGTTGTTAAAAAGACCGGGATCAGATATGGACATACTCTCTGTCGATACCGAAAACCATTTTGACAACCATGTACGCGGTGGAGATTCCAGAATGAAGTAGGATGGTGGTGACGTTTCCTTTGAGGTAAATACGTGGACCCGACTCCCGTGAGTTGGCATAAGGTGGCTAAAACAGGAGCGATTGACGGACTAATAAGGTAGCACCTTTGATCGAACGCACTTCTTCGTATGCCATTCTATTACTTTGTGATTGTTTGGTGCACACCTTTGATATGGAGTGTTGTTCGACATGGGCGGTAGCTGCGCGCTACGCGTTACCACCGGTCCGGATGCGTAATTGGTATATCTACCCTGGCATTGCCTAGTTGTGCCGTGTCACTTACCATAGCGAGCCTTGTACGAGTTTGGCTTTCTCCCGTAGCCCGTGTGTTATCCTATGGTGGCTTCCCGATCAGGAGGGACTATGATATTGGATGGACTACCGGGACTATTACGTGTTAAGGGGAATATTGGGTCACTCCTTAACGCTATTTAAAAGTAATTTTATTTTAATATAGACACTATTATAATCGCGAAAATATTACTACATAGTAAATAGTTTAACAGATCCTTAGAGGATGGGCGGTCCCAAGCATCCTTTAAGTTACTTGCTCTATATTACAGTACACTTGAATTTGTTTACACTGTATAAGTATGTATGTCCTGACTCGAGTGTTTATGTTTTATTTTACGCTCGGGTCAGCCTGAGTTGCAGTTCAATCTTCATCCCGGAGCTTGGATTTCTGTAGATCACTTTTCAAGCTGCTGGCAAACTTCCCTTCCAGTTCTTTATCTAATTTTTTTATTGTAATCAAGATTAGTGGATATTTGGATTGTTCTATTGATAATTTAAAACTATATTTGGGATTAAACTATGTAATTTTTATTTGTTTGAGACTATTTATAGTGGCTTCATGAACCACTAAGTATTTTTAAATTCCGATGCTAGTTTTCTGATATCTGTGTCTATGATTCTGTGATTTGATTTCATTTTCTCCAAATTTATTTACAATCTATTGTTTTGAACTATTCAAGCTTGACATGTTTTAATTTATTGTCGAATTTGAATGGTACAAAATAGTGGGTCGTTACAGTTGGTATCAGAGCTTTGATTTAACCATAGCCTGGGGAGAAAAACTCTTTAGAGATAGGGTAGCAATACCCTAGAATGAGGGAAGTCAAATTTTAGAATCCTTCCCTTGTGAGAGAACGTATTTTAAAGTATAGAATGATTTCAAAAGGGTTTTCAAAGAAGTATTTTGATATAAAACTTTCCTGTTTTAAAATAAAATTTTCCAACCACTTCTTTCTTTTTTCCATATTATATAATTAGGGCCTTAGTTAAATGCCTGTTCCAGTTAAACTTTATCTTATCTAAAATATCTTGACATCCATATTTTCCTCTGTCCTTAATTTCATTCTTGGTTTCTCAGGATGAATCGAGGAAATATCAGAGGTAGGGGACGAGCTGATGCCCCAGCTCCTCCACCCGCTGCCCCTATTAGATTTACTAAGCTATGCAAGGATTATTCTGAGCTTGGTGGCACTAAGTTCACGGGTTCTGAAACCATAATTGAAGCTTAACAATGGTTGAGAGATTTGGAGAGAATCTTCTCCTGTCTCGAAATCACAAATGCCCAGCAGAGGCAATTGGCGGCCTGGCAGATGAAAGGAGCTGCTTTAAATTGGTGGCTATCAGTTACTGCTCACACTAATGAGGCTGACCTCACCTGGGAGCAATTTAGGGAGGCCTTTTTGGTCAAATGGATGCCCGAAGCGGGAAAGTCTCAGCTATATCGAGACTTTATGGATTTGAAGCAGGGTGATATGTCCTTCACAGAATACAAGAGAAAATTTAATGAGCTCTCGCAGTATGGCCTGAATTTGATAGACGCCCCGCTTAAGAAGAACGAGAAATTTATCGCTGGTGCTCGCCCCGAGTTTTACGATCGACTTATTACCCACGTGCATGGGACGTTCACCGCTCTGATGGACATGGCTCTCTGGTATGAGAACCCTACCTCTAGGGCCACTCCAGTTGCCCAGTCTGCACCATCTCAGTCTTCTGGAAATTCTAAGAAAAGGAAGTCTAACTTCTACCGTCATAAGAGGAATAGGACTCCAGGACTTGGATCATCGTCTTCTTCATCCCAAAGGCAGCCTGTGGATCTATCTACCATTACTTGCTACCAATACGACCAGAAAGGACACTACGCTAATAGTTGTCCTACTTTAGGGGCTGCTATTCTGCCTCCTTCTCAGTTGGCTAGACGAGACCTCTGCCACATCTGCCTTCAGCCGGGACACTTCAAGAGAGACTGCCCTACCCAGAAGAAGGGCACGACATCAGGGATCTTTGCAGTGACTTCTGTATCCTCCCCAGCCCCACAGCCGGCACCTGCACCTGCTCCTGCTCCTAGCGATTCTCAAGGTACACTCCAGAGTACTTTTACTTTGCATTATTTTCCTGTAAGAGTTCTCTTCGATACCGGAGCTTCCCATAGCTTTATCTCGGTAGACCTCTGTAATAAATTTGAAAATCTTCTGTCTCCCGAATTTTCCTCTGTACCCTTATGTGTTTCAAACCCTATCGGTGGTCCTGCGAACCTTGATAAGGTTTGTAGAAACGTGAAACTCTTCTATGGTAATTATCGATTCACTGGTGACTTCTACGTTTTGGGGTTTGACGCTTTCGATCTACTGCTTGGAGGTGATTGGTTAGATAGCCACGATGCCCATATATCATGCAGTTCTCTAGTTGTGGCCCTCAAAGATGATTTTGGAAATTCCTTAGAGATCCAGTGTAGTTTACCCCAGGAGTTCGCTGGTAGCTTCATCTATTCTCTCGATACTTTCCCTGGTGATATCCATTCCACTCGAGTAGTCAAACTATTTCCCGACGTATTTGGTGAAGTCATCTCTCTACCTCCGAAGAGGGAAATTGATTTCCGTATCGACCTCATTCCTGGAGCATGACCTGTAGTTCTTCCACCAAGAAGAATGGCACCACGGGAGAAGATCGAATTAAGGAAGAAGATTCAAGACTTATCCTCCAAAGGTCTGATCAGACCTAGCTTCTCAGAATGGGGAGCAGCTGTAGTTTTCGTCACAAAATCTGATGGTTCCCTTCGGATGTGTGTTGATTATAGGGAGCTGAACAAGCTCACTATGAAAAACAGATATCCTATGCCCCGCATCAATGATATGTTCGATCAACTTTATGGAGCGTCTATTTTCTCTCAGCTCGATCTAGCCACGGGTTTCCACCAGCTCAGAGTTGCTGAGGAAAGCATACCCAAAACTGCTTTCCGTACCGAGAATGGTTTCTTCGAATGGCTAGTAATGCCTTTTGGATTGACTAACGCTCCTGCTTTCTTCGTGGACTTGATGAATCGTGTCTTCCGCGATGTGGTCAACAAATTTGTCCTTGTCTTTATTGATGACATCCTTGTATTCTCCAAAACGAGGGATGAGCATGAGTCGCACTTGAAGTATGTTTTAGAGACTCTCCGAAATCACCAATTAAAGGCTAAGTTTTCTAAATGTTATTTCTGGGAAGAGGAGGTCCGATTCCTCGGACATATTGTCTCTAGTGAAGGAGTTTCTGTTGATCCAGTCAAGATTGCTGCGATCAAAGATTGGAAAGAACCTAAGACTTCAACTGATATTCGCAGTTTTCTGGGCCTTGCCAGTTACTATCGGAGGTTTATTGAGAACTTCGCTCGAATTTCTGCACCGCTCACTGCTCTAACTCGGAAGAATGCTAAGTTTATTTGGAGCGATAAGTGCAAAGCAGCATTCAAAGAGTTAAAAGACAAGCTTACTTCCGGACCAGTGCTTACTGTGCCTAATGGGAATGAGAGATTAACGGTATTCACCGATGCTTGTCACGAGGGAGTGGGAGCTGTATTAATGCAAGATGGGAAGGTAATTGCATATGCTAGTCGGCAGTTGAAGACCCATGAGACTAATTATGCTGCCCACGACTTAGAATTGCTGGCTGTTGTCTTTGCCCTGAAGCTTTGGAGACATCACCTCTTGGGGGCTAAGTTTGACCTTTTCACGGATCATCAGTCTTTAAAATATATCTTCACCCAGAAGGATCTGAATCAGAGACAAGTTCGGTGGCTCGAGTTTCTTGCTTCTTATGATCTTGACATCAACTATACTCCAGGGAAAGCCAATGTGGTAGCGGACGCATTGAGTAGAAAGAAGTCCTTGTTGTGTCAGCTTATTGTTTCTTCTCCTCTTTTGGATCGTATCATGGCTAAGCAGGATGAAGATGTGATGCTTAGAGGCATGAATGAGGATGTCCAGAGCAGAGGAAGTAGTAGTTCTGATGGGAGTGGAGCTCAGATTGATGGTAGAGGGATTTTAAGGATTAATAATCGGATTTGTGTCCCGAATGTTGATGGTTTAAGGCAGGAATTACTTCGGCAACATCATCAGTCCCGACTTTCCATTCATCCGGGTGTGGCGAAGATGTATCAGGATTTGAAGAAACTCTATTGGTGGAGAGGTATGAAGCGCGATGTCTCTATCTTTGTGAGTAGGTGTGCGACTTGTCAGCAAGTCAAGGCAGATCATCAGAAGACACCGGGTTTGTTGCAGCCTCTGGAGATTCCAAATTGGAAGTAGGAGCAAGTTTCTATGGATTTCATCGATGGTTTACCGAGATCTAGGAGGGGAAATGAGAGCATATGGGTTATCGTGGATAGACTGACCAAGTCAGCTCATTTTATTCCGGTCAAGGCTACTCGTACGGCTTCGAGCTTATCTGAGATCTATATGAGGGAGATTGTTCACCTCCATGGTGTTCCCCTAAGCATAGTTTGCGATCGAGACCCTATCTTCACTAGTCAATTTTGGAAAGCTTTCCAAGAATCCTTGGGTACTCGTCTGAATCTGAGCACTGCTTACCACCCAAAGACCGATAGTCAAACAGAAAGGGTGAATCAGATTTTGAGGATCTTCTTCGTGCTTGCATTCTGGATTATGGAGGATCTTGGGAAGATCATCTCCATCTTGTGGAATTCACCTATAACAACAGTTATCAGGTATAAATTCCTATCCTCTGTTCTTATCTTATCCTCTATCTGTCTCATTCTATCTTTTTCAGGCTAGTCTTGAGATGTCCCTTTTTGCTGCTCTTTACGGGCGACCCTGTAGATCTCCATCCTACTGGATTAAATCCGGTGATCGCTTAGTCCTTGGTCCCGAAATGATTTTGGAAGCTTCGGAGAAAGTGGAGGAGATTAAGAGAAGATTAAAGATTGCTCAGGATAGACGGAAGAAGTACGCGGATCGTCGTAGAAGAGGCTTGGAGTTTTCTGTTGGTGATTTGGTTTTTCTTAAGGTTTCCCCTTTAAGAAATGTGGTTCGGTTTGGGCGTAGGGGAAAGCTTGCTCCTAGGTTCATCGGTCCATTCCGCATCTTGGAAAGGATATGATCTCTTGCTTATCGACTGGATTTACCCGAGAAATTCGCTGGAATACACAATGTGTTCCATGTATCCCACCTTCGTCGCTGTCTTCACGATCCATCTCTTATTATCCACACTACTACTCTTGAAAGTTTGGACATCGAGCCTGACCTAACTATTGAAAAGAAGCCGTTTCGTATCGTCGATCGAGGTACGAAACAGCTAAGAAGAAAATCTATCCGACTGGTCAAAGTGCAATGGAGCACTGATGAACGGGATTGCACATGGGAGACGGAGGAGAGCATTCGTGCTTCGAATCCGGAATTATTCGTTGAAGGTACTTTGCTTTATTATCTTATCTTGCTCTGTTTTTCCTTCTTTCGTTCCTTTTCGAGGACGAAAAGTTCTGAGTGGAGGAGAGTGTAACAGCCCTAGATTTTTCAAGCACTTTATTCTTTTATTTATAAAATCTTGAAATTTATTATAATATAAATTTTTAATTTGATTAAATCATTTCTCAAAATTCTAAATATGAAATGAAAGTTTCTAAAATTTTTAAATTTGTTTAAAAGATAACCTTAATTGGAATTTTAATAAAAAAATGGATTATCTACTTTCTTTAAAAATTTGTAATATTTTGTTCATTTGAATAATAAAACGCTTTGTAAATGGTAGATTAATCAGAAGAATGTAAACATGTTAAGGAATAACTTTTAAGAATTCAGTATATTAATAAACTGCTAAATTTCGCATTTAAAAGGGTACATTATTTGAAGGAAAAATAACGTATAAATAGGAATACGTATTTATTTATAAAAAAGCGCTACTTTGGTGTTAATTTGGGTGTATATTTTGCATGGGTCCTACGCATTTTAAAATTCATACCGCAGTATATATGAATGAATAAATCAGTTAAAGAATTGCTATAGCCAAACGTTACACTTCCCATAGCATTCAATTTGTTTTAAGTTTGGTATAAAATCTTTACCAAATTTATTTTTGCCGTTCTTTATAAATCAATGCCATCTAAATATTTAGTGCTTGCCTTTTTCTTTCCCTGAACCAACGCACTCACGTACGAAATTTATTGCCACTTCTCTACTCTTAATTCACGCAAGTTGTTATAAAAAAAGGGAAACGTTCGAAATTTTAAGATCGTGCTTCCTTACCATCTTTTATCAATCAATGCAAACAATTTATTTTCTTACCATACTTCCTCCTGCAATCAAGTCTTATAGCTGAAATTTTTTCAACGTTCCTTCCACTTCGGTTTCAAAGGAAAGTGTAAATTGCTTGCCTTCTTTATTTCAATCAAAGAAATTAAATACCTGCCTGACCGTGAGAATATAAATTTTTACCTATTCCTTCGCCAAAATTTACGCAAGTTTTATTATCTATAAATACCATACTCGTTCTCATAAACTTCCATTATTTCCTCCTCTGATCTTCTCGTGAGCTCTTGCATGCGATCAGGTATGAGTTCAAACCTTTTCTTCTCCTTTTATTTTCTGTTTCCCCTTGCCTTAAATTAGTTTTCGCTCCATCACCCACTACTCTCCTCCACGTGATGATTAGGGATGTTTTTCAGGCATAGCCTTATTTATGAACCTGTAGACTTTCGAACTGCATAGTGCGTAGGTGGCCATATTCGTTTTTGAGGAAATGTGTGGTGAAGTAGCATATAGAGTGAGCTGTCACCATTTGCTTTGAAACCTTGTGTTTTTTTCTTTTCTCTCGCCTGCTGTACACGTTAGAGGTTGGCTGAAGCATTTTATGATCTAAAGCTTAACGTGTAAATAGTGTGCTCGTTTCCTTTGTTTACCGGGATAGGTATAATGGGTATATAGGTTTATGTACGTACGCGGGTTGTGAATATATATACATATATTATTAAACAAAACAACTATATATATAGGTCACCTAGGTCAGCTGCAATGTGAATAATAAATTTGATTCGTTAGTATGATAAAATATTGGCTGTTAGTACAATTATAATAGTGTACTGGCTCTGTTGGTATGATATGAATCACGTATAGGCTATATGTGTTACGTGCTGTGTCAATAATACATATAGGTAGGTCAATGGAAAAAAAAGGAAAGTGGAAGACTGGACAGAGCCTTGTAGTAGCAGTTTACAAAATTTAAGGGGTTATAGCCATGCAGGGGGTAGCATTCATGAGGGTAGCCATTCTTTGCCGTGCAACTTGATGATGTTTTAGAAAAAAAATATATAAATAGTTAGAGATGGGTGGTGGAGTGGTCGAGTCGAAATTTGATTTCCTTTCGTCCAGTTTATTTCGAAATTTCGTGTTAAATTTTTCTTAGTTTTGATTTTGATTAATTCGTTTCCTTTTCAAGAATTAAATCTGGTCGCCAACTCCGCAACAATTTGATCGTGCTTCTGTGCATTTTTTTTTCAAGTGTTACCATCGTTTTTAATCGAATCTTTGACGGCATTCAGGTGAGTATTCCTCACCAGACAAACGTACTTGTATATATGTGAATTAATCGCAAGTAAAATTGCAAATCCATTTTTTTTTAAATTTTTATCTGCCTATGGTATAAACTTATGATGTTAAAACCCCATTATTTAATTGACACATCATTCGTTGTATTATTTATTGTTATATTTTGTAGTTATACTATTTATTATTTACTGTTTAAATCACACTGCAAGTTCCCTGTAAAAAATGAAGATCATTATAGGCTGAAATGATAGGCCTGAACAACATATATATTTCATTTATTTATTTAGTCATTTTAACTTGGGATTGCGGGTTTGAAATGATAGAACACGGTTTTCTTTGGAATTTACGGATTGAAATGATATAGTATCCGTATCACTTAACCTAGGCTAAAAAATATTATACAAACCCGTGGTTATATATATATATATGTATGTATTTCTATTAAATGTTTAAATAATTCTTTGTTTAAAAATTGGATTTAAATGATTTTTATATGTATAATTTTATACTAGTCAAATATTAGAATTCAAAGTATGGGTTTAGTTGAAATTTGGACTTGTAAAACAAGTAGAATTTAAGTTAAGAAATAATTTATGAAATTTGGTATAACTTGAATATAAAGCGGATAAAAATAAGTTAAGTTTTCTATGAATTAAATAGTTAGATTTGTAAAATATGGAAATTGAAATTTAACTTGATTTAGAAATGGAAGGCTATTTTGGAAACAAAGGTAAGGTAAGAAATTTATTGGAAATTTGTTTATGTTGGATATGGGAATTTAACTAAATTATAAGTAAAATTTATATAAATTTTTGCACCTGATTTTATTAAGTAAAGTATAAGAGAAGTTAGATATTTATTTATAAAATATACTTTATAAAAATCATAATTTATCGAGAAATTTAAATGACTATTTAAGAGGTGGAAATATGATTTATAAATTAAATTGGGTTAATTATTGTTGAAACCATATTGGAGTTAAAATTTTAGGTCACTCAAATGAACTAAGGTATAACCTAGGAGATATATTGGATTTTTATTTTAAGTTCACCTTTTTCAATATAACATTTGATTCAAATATAACTATTTTGGAATTTATAAACCACGGGTAATAATAACGTCGGTTGTTAAAAAGACCGGGATCAGATATGGACATACTCTCTGTCGATACCGAAAACCATTTTGACAACCATGTACGCGGTGGAGATTCCAGAATGAAGTAGGATGGTGGTGACGTTTCCTTTGAGGTAAATACGTGGACCCGACTCCCGTGAGTTGGCATAAGGTGGCTAAAACAGGAGCGATTGACGGGCTAATAAGGTAGCACCTTTGATCGGACGCACTTCTTCGTATGCCATTCTATTACTTTGTGATTGTTTGGTGCGCACCTTTGATATGGGAGTGTTATTCGAGGTGGGCGTTAGCTGTGCGCTACGCGTTACCACCGGTCCAGATGCGTAATTGGTATATCTACCCCGGCATTGCCTAGTTGTGCCGTGTCACTTACCATAGCGAGCCTTATACGAGTTTGGTTTTCTCCCGTAGCCCGTGTGGTATCCTCTGGTGGCTTCCCGATCAGGAGGGACTATGATATTGGATGGACTACCGGAACTATTACGTGTTAAGGGGAATATTGGGTCACTCCTTAACGCTATTTAAAAGTAATTTTATTTTAATATAGACACTATTATAATAGCGAAAATATTACTACATAGTAAATAGTTTAACGGATCCTTAGAGGATGGGCGGTCCCAAACATCCTTTAAGTTACTTGCTCTATATTACTGTACACTTGAATTTGTTTACACTGTATAAGTATGTATGTCCTGACTCGAGTGTTTATGTTTTATTTTACGCTCGAGTCAGCCTGAGTTGCAGTTCAATCTTCATCCCGGAGCTAGGATTTCTGTAGATCACTTTTCAAGCTGCTGGCAAACTTCCCTTCCAGTTCTTTATCTAATTTTTTATTGTAATCAAGACTAGCGGATATCTGGATTGTTCTATTGATAATTTAAAACTATATTTGGGATTAAACTATGTAATTTTTATTTGTTTGAGACTATTTATAGCGGCTTCATGAACTACTAAGTATTTTTAAATTCCGCTGCGAGTTTTCTGATATCTGTGTCTATGATTCTGTGATTTGATTTCATTTGCTCCAAATTTATTTACAATCTATTGTTTTGAACTATTCAAGCTTGACATGTTTTAATTTATTGTCTAATTTAAATGGTACAAAATAGTGGGTCGTTACAGTAAATACGTGGACTCGACTGCCGTGAGTTGGCATAAGATGGCTAAAACATGAGCGATTGACGGGTTAAGAAGGTAGCCCCTTTTATCGGACACATCCCTTCGATATTATACTCTGACTTTGGATTGATTCGGTGGCCAATTTTGATTTTTGATTTGGGGGTGTGGCTCGAGGTGGGCGTTAGCTGCGCGTTACCACCGACCCGGAAGCGTAATTGGTATATCTACCCTGGCATTGCCTAGTTGTACCGTGTCACCTACCCTATTGCGCCTTGTACGAGTTTGGTTTTCTTTCATAGCCCGTGTGGTATCCTCTGATGGCTTCCCGATCAGGAGGGACTATGATATTGGATGGACTGCTGGGACTATTACGTGTTAAGGGCTATATGGGTAACCCCTTAATGCTATGAAAAAGTAAGTTTATTTTACTATTAGACATTATTATAATAGCGAAATATTACTACATAGTAAATAGTTTAACAGATCCTTAGGAGATGTGAGTCCCGAGCATCTCTTAAGTTACTGCACTCATATTCATTTCTGTTGATTTAACTCACGTAAGATATTTTAGTTCCGACTCGAGTGTTTTGTCTTTTCAATTTGCTCGGGTCAGTCTGAGAATTTCAGGATTCGAAGGCTTTATTTCTAGAGGACGAAGATGAAGAGTGTATTACTATTATCTATTATATTATTCCATTACACTATTGTATTCCGTTGCATTATTAATATTCTCTGGTATGTGTAACTCTGAAATATATGGTATAAGTATAATCAAATGTTTTGTAAAACAACTTCATGAACTATTTATTTGATTATTATATTTTATCATTCCGCTGGAAGATTCTATTTTATTTTTTTCCTTTCTCAGTTTTTCTTATTTACCCCATAACAATCCGCCCTTCTGTATGGTTTAAATCTGACGCGTGTGGTTTATCGTCGATTTAAGGCATACGAAATGGCGGGACGTTACAACATCAAAACCATATGGTGCTTATTGGAGGATGGATTCCATATGAATGACTAGGTACTAGGGTATCACCTGTCACAGTACACGTCTAGAACCAATATGCCGAGGACCACGCCGGGATCCCCTGCTTCATACGACCAGACAATCCCAAACTTGGGAAGAACGAATATGCCATCACCCTGGGTATTGCCATCCTTTTTCAAGCTCCTTCCATGAACCGTAGTAATAATATCCGAGGGTATCTAAAAATGTGATAAACATACCATAATTGGGTACTACCCACTTAGCTTTGTTGCATCTCCCTTGCTTTTCATTCATTCTCGGTTGGTGAGGCTAGAGGCTACGATTAACTCTTAAGGAAATTTTCACTTAAAATGCTCATTGTCCTCCAATGACAATGTACTGATAGCATACATCAATACAAGTCCATTTAGGGTCAAAAAGGAACCGTAGGCTCTATTCCTACTACATCCATTTTTAAATCACCCTCAGGATTAGTAGCGATTAGCCCTTGCACTTCACTACTCTATCTTTGACTCCATGCTCTTGTTTTCACATCAAAAACGTTCTCGTTGGATCAAAGTTGTTTTTGATAACTTGTCTGATCCCGTTCTCTTCGAAACAACGTTCGATATTTTCCGCTAATCTCAAACCTGGTTCTTTAGGAAATAATCAGACGAAGTAAGATCGGAGATCACCTCCTAACTGTTAGTGGACGGATTTCCTTATCATCGTCCTAGAAGAATGAAACAAGTTTATACGTACAGTATAGCACCTCGAACGGTAATTGTATAGTATAGCACCTCGAACAAGTTTATACTTTGGTTCCAGATTTGATAGCCAGTTATTTAACTACCAAACAAGAAATCAATCAACCAAATATTTTCATTTCCACTTAAAACACCAAATTTCTTTTTAATTTTAAGTTTTACATGAATTGCATCTCTTTATCCAAAAGAATGTACTTATCTTATCTTATCGAATTCAGTATATTCAAAAATTATCCTTTTCAAAATATTGAAAACCTTTTAAAATAATATGGAATGTACCACATGTTATTAACCATGGGTTCATATCTCAATGGTAACATCTCTATCCTAGAGAAATCCAAAACTTAACTACAGGCACTCACTGCCTCCGATTACGCCATGAAAGTATACCATTACTTCTCAAAACTTTATTTAATAATTATCTCAAAAAAATGCTTATATGTTTATAAAATAAATTTCCAAGTTTAATTTAGGCAAATATACTTAGTAAAAGTTATTATACAAAGCCATATTAATATTTAATAATTATCTTTTAATACAATAATGCTGACTAATTCTTAAATAATAATAAATCTTTAACAATCATTATAAGTTAACAAATTAATAATTAAATATGCTTTAAAAAATTTAAAATAATTAAATAACTAGTTTCTGGCATATTTTTAACACTTTTAAAATTCCTAGTTAACAATCAAAAATAATCTTTTTAAAACAAAATCAATTTTTCGATAATAATATAATTCTTTTCGATTCCAATATAACCAATCCAATACTTATAAATCTCTCTCGACTTTAAAACCCTTTTATATTTAAACAAGTACCACTTAAGAATTTATTATTCAAAATCCTTTTATATACTTTATTCCAAAATCTCTATTTACAATATCCCAAATTGGTTAAGTACAAATTTCAAAACCATTATTTTATCAAATCAATTAACCCAAAATCCTATATAAATATTTTACTTAAAAAATCCCTTTAATTTTCCTTTTCCAATTCAAATATATATTATGGTATTTAAAAATACCAAAATTTAGGCTAAAACTGCCATAGCATCCAGTAAATTTAAATCACAAATAATCCATCACGGATTAGTCCAACAAAACATATATCACTATACATGAAACTAGAATTCAACATTTTGTGAAATCCAGTTGGATCTCTCCAACCTGTTTTCCTGCATCCACATATGTTAATTCAACATAAAAATACCAATTCCACTTTGAGATGGAATAACATGGTATATAAGGTCATCCGCTATTATGCGGGCGCATAGGGTCCCATTCGCTATATATATGTGGGAATCTCAATCACTCCAATATATATACCACTATATATAATATCACATTCAATTGATAAAAATATTGCAATTCAACCAATCAGTCATTAAATAATTTTAATTATTTTAAATTCATATCAGTACTCCAAAATTAAGTGAGATTAATTCACCTTGAGTTTTAAATTCGCCAACGTTCAAATTTTAAATTAAATCGAACACATTTGATTTAACCTAAAATTTTAGCTAGCTCCGATTGACTCCAAATATATTCCATCACATAGTGCTCGTCGCCACAATTCTGTCGCCGTTTGTTTCGTTCGACTCCGACATCGTGTGACAAAGAATACAAAATTTTAAAGTTTGAATATAAATTATATAAGTAATTTTTTAATATACCAAAATGAAATCTGGCCGTTTAATTTTGGGAATGAGATCAAGGTTTTACTTCTTCTTCACGTTCCAAAATGAAATCAACATCAACAACTCAAACAACACAATATATAAAACAAAACATAGATATACAAGTACAATTCAAAATATTTGGAAGAATAGATAGGAAACAAAAGACAAGATGATTAAATAACAGAGTAGGGAGGTGGATAAGCTTAAATAAATCGCGGGCAACCTTAACTGGGTCAACCGTGACTTAAATAATAAGATCAATGTGCATTTTTAGGGTAAATCTACATTCGATCTCAAGAGTTAAAGTTTGGAATAACAAAAGATATTAGCATCTAAACCAAGGATAGATATAAATCTCTGGTGAATCGATGCTAATTGTAAAGGTGTTTTCCCCCTTTTTTTCAATTCAATTTGAAATTGGCGTGACCGCCGACTCACTTGAAAGATCATTCGAAGCGGAGTTATGGAATACTCCAGAGTCAAAAGAATATGAATAGCGAGGGATACGAATGGATTTTGGAACCGTAGGGAATGTTCCAAAATTCAAAGGAATTGAGTCAAAAAGGAAGAGATTCAAACTCGAATGAAATTGGTTCTGTAAATACATTCACTCCATATGCTGAGTTTTGCCTAGAGCTACCAAAGCTCTGATGCCAACTGTAACGACCCGATATTTTCAACCATTTGCATCCATTATAAGTGTAAAGGTAGACACTTATGCCGGAATTGAATTGCTCAAAATACCGCGTTGTAAATAAGAATTTGGCAAATCTCAGAATATACAGTAAACAATAATCACAGATCACAGATACAGAGTAATAATAATGCAGTGGAATTAAAAGAGATAGTAGTTCATGAAGCTACTATATAAATGTATCAGAGTTACATAAAATACAACAGAAGAAATAAAGTACAAAGGAAGTCTCACAACACAGAAGTCTACTAATACAAGAGCTGAAAGGAACAACAGACTGCAAAAGATAAAACTTGACAAGTAGATAATCTCTAGCGATTCCAATTTCCAGAAAGTGGAAATCCAAATCTGTGAATAACTCAGGCTGACCCGAGCGTAAATAAAAATACAAACACTCGAGTCAGGACATACAAACTTATACAATGTAAACCAACTCAAGTGAACTGTAGTAAAGGTACAAGTAACTTAGAAGATGCTTGGGACCGCCCATCCTCTAAGGATCCGTTAAACTATTTACTATATAGTATATTTGCGCTATATACAGTAGTGTCTAATCAGTAAAATATAATCATATAGAAAATAGCGTTAAGGGGATGGTGAACCTTAACGCGGTCGGATCTTTAAAACCAAAATCGTAGTGGGCTCGCTATAAGGAGATGACACGGCACGCGAGGCAATGCCAGGGTGGATACACCGTTTGCACTCCCGGACCGGTGGTGACGGCAAGCCAGCAGCTTCCGCCCACCTCGAACAATACCCCCGAATCAAAGTGGCGCCACATATCGAATCACAAAAGTAATAGAATGGTTTCCGATGGAGCATGCTCGATGAAAGGGTGCGACCCTTTGTGTAGCCCAGTATAGCTTCTGTTTTAATCATTTATGCCAACTCACGGGAGTTGGGTCCACGTAATATACCTCGAGAACCTTGCCACCATCCTACTTCATTCTGGAATCTCCACCGCGTACACAGTTGTTAAAGTGGTTTTCGGTATTGGCCGGCTATAAGACAATATCCGATCCCGGTCTCTTTAACAACCAATCGTTATTATAACCCGTAGTTATAACTTTAAAAAAAAAATTTATACTTCAAAATAAAATATCATTTCAACCCAAATCTTTATCAAAATAAAGATTAAATTATTTCCAAACCATTTCAATATATCATCATACCATATCTTTCGATTCAAATATTTATCAAAATAAATATCAAGTCATTTCTAACCATTTCAATATATTAAATTATCGTATCCTTTCAAAACTTCCTTTCAAATCATTTTAATATATCAAAATATCATAACTTTTCAAAACTTCGTTCAAAATATCTTATCTTTCAGCACTTCCTTTCAAATTATTTTAATATCAAAATGTCATATCTTTCCAAAATCCATTTTAAAATCATTTTAATATATCAAAATATCATATCTTTTCAAACCACATTTCAATTATTTAATATATCAAAATATCAAAACCACATTCATTTCAAATCATTAGTCATTTTATTCAATTTAAAATACCATTTCAATTCACATTTCAAAACAGTTTATATAAAAAAAAATCATTTTTAATCATTAAAATGAAGTTATTATGTTCAATAATTAAATTATTAAATTTCCAAAACATTCAACTTTCAAAGTTCATTTATTCACTTAAGTTTATCAAAACAGTGAAAATTCACTTTTCGTGGCATTTAGAAAACGCTACGGGAAGATACATTCAAAACAGTTCAATTTAACAAAAGACAACGTTTTAAAATGTTGTAATAGGGTTTACTTAAATTTCAAATAAACTTAGTTAAATTCAAAAATTATAGCACTTACAAAAATTGCTATAATAGCTTTAATTCAATTTAGCTTTTTAGTTCATTATCATCAACTACAGCATTTACATTGTAATTAATAGCATTTCAAAAATGCAGTCAATTAACTTCAAATATTCAATATAATTTCTCAACCAATTATATTTTTTTTATTTAAAACATTTTTAACTCATAAAATCATACATTTTCACATTTATAAACATCATTTAATTTTCCTCAAGTTCATGATTTTATAAAGTTAAATTTCCATTCAAAAATCAAGATTTAATAATAATTCACTTATTAAATTGCAACGTTCAATTTTAAATTCATTGCATTAAATTTCAACTTAACACTTAAGTTCAGATTCTCAAATATAACTTAGTTTTATTTTTATTTACTTAACTAAAATTTCACTTTTAAGTCAATTTCATAAATTTTCAATTTTAGTTATATTTCAAAATTTCAACTTAAAGTATTCATTCATTTCACATTTCAACTTTATTAAAAATCATTAATATGATATAAAATCACTTTGAATTCATTTAAATTCAAATTATCATAAATTTATCATAATTTCATATTCAATTTAATTTCCAATTATAATTAAATCAAATTTTCCAAAATAACTTACGTTCAAAATTTTCTGACTTTTCATTAATTCATTTTACTTACAATTATTCAGACAATCAATAATATTTTACAAAAATCCTTTTTAATTAGATTTAAATCAAAATGTTTTAATATTTACATTTCTAAAATAATTTTAAATTTTTTAGAAAACATATATTAACTACGGGTCTGTATATAATTTTCTACACTAGGAAAAGTGATACGGGTAATATATCATTTCAACCCGTAATTTACAAAGAAAATCTGGGTTTTATCATTTCAAACCCGCATTCCCAAGTAAATGAAATAAACTGAAAATCATTCAGGCCTATCATTTCAGCCCATAACAATTTTCCCTTATTCTAAAGTCCGTTCGGGTATGTATCATTTCAACCCATAGTGATTTCTAATTTACAGGGAACTTGCAGTGTGATAAACTGATAAAATATACAGAATAACATGAAATAACAGTAACATATGATATAACGGGTGTAATAATAGGTGTGAACATCATATGATAATAATATAAGCAGTTATAACATGTTAATAAAGTTCTACATATTCGCAGGGTGTCAATTTACATTTGTATAAGTATAAACATCTGGTGAGATTTACTCACTTGTATTAGCTGGAGATGACAAACAACTACACACAACAAAGATCTTTGAAGGCATGAAAGCATGAATATGATTTGAGATTGGAGATCCAAAGATTTATAGCCTTGGATACATTCAAAAAAAACAAATATATGAAACATAAGTTTCAAAAACAAGATATACTTAACAATGTTAGAAATAGATGTATGAAACAAAACCAAAGACTTTGCACTTGCTTCCTATGCTTGTTTTCATGGCCTAGGGGATTAATAAGGTCAGGTTTGAGCATGGTTTGGATCAGGTATGGGTAGGAAAAGGCGGTTTCAAGGTGATGAAGTGGGTAGGAGTTTAAATGTAGAGAATATAAAAGGTTAAGGCATATATAAGAGTTTTGGTGAACTTTTTAGACTCGGCTAAGGCATGTTTGGGGTCACCCTTTCAGGTTTCAGATCTGGACAGTAGCTTAAGTGATGGGTGGTGGTCATATCAAAGTGGTGGTGGTGGCCTAAGGTGGTGGCCTTGGTGGTGGATGAAGGTAGTGAAGCAACTAGGCTAGGCTAACATGTTTTTAAGGAGTTTTCAAGGCTTTTGTGTGGAGTTTTGTCAAGGGGAAGGGTGCGGCCTGGTCAAGTCAGAGGAGGAGATGATGTTAAGTGGTGGATGGTGAAGAGGAGAAGGTGGTGGAGGTGATGGCCAAGGCTAGCTAGTGGTGGCCGAGTAAAACAAACAAAGAGAACAAGGCAAAAACAAGCAAAAAGGAAGGAGAAAAAGTAGAAAAATATAGAGAAGCCATTACCAATTTTTCTCTAGCCATGAAAATGAGATGAGGAAGATGTTTTCACACGAAAATGAAGAAAAAGAAGCCAGCTGAAGATAGTATAAGGAATGGTCAAAATAACTGATGTATTGATTGAAAAAGAAACGGTAAAAGAAACGGTGAAACGACTTTACGTTTCTTAGCTTTTAAAACCTTCCATACTCCCTTTTCTTTTAAATCAAATAAAATAAAATAAAATTGAGCAAGTACATCTAAAACCGAAACAAAGTGAAAAAAAATAAAGATATATAATTAAATTTAAAGAAAATATAAAAAGAATTAAGGAAATTGCTTAAAAATTGAAAACAGGGTTCAAAAATTATAATTAAAACATCGATGGCTTTGGAAAAATATCTACTTCATTTTAAAAATATTCTAAAGAAAAATTTTGAAATAAAATAATTTAGTTATCGTTTCTAAATAAAATAAATAATAAATTTTTTATTAAATAGAATTTAAATTAAGAAAATGGCTTAAAATTGCGAAGCAGACTTTAAAATTAGAAATAAATTCAATGCACTTTGGAAATTTTTTATATACTTGAAAAATATTTATAAATGAATATAAGTACACAAAATAAAAATGAATTTACAAAATAAATATATAAAATTAAATTTAAATAAAATTTTAATGAAGAAAATAGCAGAAAATAAGAAAACAGCCAAAAAAAAAGAAATTAACACGGTAAACTTTGGAAAAATTATAACATCACAAAAAAATGTTTTTAGAAAAAAAATTATATATCTAAAATGTCATATAACACATATTAGAACATTATTTGACAATTAAAAATATAATTTATAAAATTTAACATAAAGAAAATTGTTAAATAATTCAATGTACACACAATATTGAAAACAGTATAACTTTCACAAATTAAATCCGTTTTCAACGAAACAAAAAGCAATGTTCTTAAAATTTTATTTACTTTCATAATAAAAGATAAAATTTAAATTTTCAAACTTTTAAAAATTTAAATTAAATGTCAAAATTTGATTATTTTGACCAAAAATTCACTTTTTGGAAAATATTCTTTTTAGTCATGCTTTGGAATGATAATTCATATCAAAACTAAAGTTTATTATTCAAAATAAATAAAATAAGTTTTATTTAAAAAATATCAAATTTCAATTAAAATAATTAAAATATACAATTAAAAATAGTCACAAAATATAGGGTTGTTACACTCTCCCCCACTCAAAACTTTTCGTCCCCGAAAAGGAATGAGGTACGGGAAAGCACAGAAAAAAATAGAAATGAAATAAGATTAAGACAAGATGACAAAGAGATTGAAATTATACATGATGTCTATTGTTATAGGTAAGTTTTACAAGGTGGAGACGATCTTTCCAAGATTCTTCAAAATTAAGAACACAAGCACGAAAAGGTGGATTCAAAATGATTACTAAAGATCTATCAAAGATTATAGAAAGATGCCTATACCAATCTATAGCAAGATAAGGATGATAAGGACAACCAAAAGATAGTTTGGAAAACAAAATAAGGAAATAAATTTAAAAGCACGGAAATTTCAACTTAAATAGAGAATAAATCTGTACACAAGTTAAATAAATCTTAACTATCTCAAATTCCGTTATCTTATTATCCAATCATCTTAAATTAACAATTTTTAAAACCAAAAGGTTTGAAAAATAATCATTTATTATACTCATAATGTACTTAATACATTTAATTCTTCTTTATTCCTAATTAAATTAAATTTATTCCGCTCAATATATTTATCACTTATGTTAAATACACTTACACTTATTATAACTGCTTTATTTTATTCTTAGCTCTTCTAACATTATTTTATTATAAATTATTCAATTACCCTTTTATTCTATTTACCTTTGTTAATCATTTTATAACTAAAATTTAAGTGTATAACATTTATAAGTGTATAACGTTTATTATAACCACTCAAATTTTATTTATAAAATCTTTTTATATTGTATATTATCCAATTACATTGTTAAATTTTGAAAAATTAAGGTAAGTTATATTTGAATGCAATTGCATTATACAAATAAAACTTTCCAATTAAATCATTTCATCCTTGAATATTCATCCAAAATTTTGATTTTCTTTTTATAATTGAATTTAAGAATTAAATTTCCGATTTCATTAAACCATTTAGAGATAAATGAATGTATGTACATAACTTATCGAATCAAATTTTTAAATCATATATCTATATTATATATTATAAATCAAGTCATATTTTAGAAAATTCAAACCAAATTAAATTCCCAAAACAAAGCTGTAGCAAGACTACAGAACTCTTCACTTCAAAACTCGAAAATGAACTACGATGATGCTGCAGTCATCATCGTAGTTATTTTCCAGCGACAAAGAGAAGAGCACTAATTTTTTTTTTGAACTTCAAAATTCTTTGGAAACAAATTTCTATTTGAAAATACTTTAAATAATATATCCCTTTATAAAACTTTTAAACAAATGGTTTGAAACCATAGGAAATTAAATTCTCAAATTTCTTGTTCTAAATTCATTTCAGTTCCCAAATCAATTTATAAACAATTATCTATAAATTCATTTACAGAACAATAAATGATAAATTAAGTATTATCATTTCAAATAATCAATTTTAAATCAATTTATTAAGTTCCATAAATTTACTTATATATCAAAATTTTATTTCACAAACCAAATTTTAAAATAATATTGTGTCAGTTTGTTCTGTCAAAGTGTTTTAGAAATACTATCGATAGCGTTGATCAGATGAATCGATCGGAAACCCAAATCAACATCAACAACTCAAACAACACAATATATAAAACAAAACATAGATATACAGGTACAATTCAAAATGTTTGGAAGAATAGATTGGCAACAAAAGACAAGATGATTAAATAACAGAGTAGGGAGGTGGATAAGCTTAAATAAATCGCGGGCAACCTTAACTGGGTCAACCGTGACTTAAATAATAAGATCGATGTGGATTTTTAGGGTAAATCTACATTCGATCTCAAGAGTTAAAGTTTGGAATAACAAAAGATATTAGCATCTAAACCAAGGATAGATATAAATCTCTGGTGAATCGATGCTAATTGTAAAGGAGTTTTCCCCCTTTTTTTCAATTCAATTTGAAATTGGCGTGACCGCCGACTCACTTGAAAGATCATTCGAAGCGGAGTTATGGAATACTCCAGAGTCAAAAGAAGATGAATAGTGAGGGATACGAATAGATTTTGGAACCGTAGGGAATGTTCCAAAATTCAAAGGAATTGAGTCAAAAAGGAAGAAATTCAAACTCGAATGAAATTGGTTCTGTAAATACATTCACTCCATATGCTGAGTTTTGCCTAGAGCTACCAAAGCTCTGATACCAACTGTAACGACCCGATATTTTCAACCAATCGCATCCATTATAAGTGTATAGGTAGACACGTATGCCGAAATTGAATTGCTCAAAATACCGCGTTGTAAATAAGAATTTGGCAAATCTCAGAATATATAGTAAATAATAATCACAGATCACAGAAACAGAGTAATAATAATGCAGCGGAATTAAAAGAGATAGTAGTTCATGAAGCTACTATATAAATATATCAGAGTTACATAAAATACAACAGAAGAAATAAAGTACAAAGGAAGTCTCACTACATAGAAGTCTACTAATACAAGAGCTGAAAGGAACAACAGACTGCAAAAGATAAAACTTGACAAGTAGATAATCTCCAGCGATTCCAATTTCCAGAAAGTGGAAATCCAAATCTGTGAATAACTCAGGCTGACCCGAGCGTAAATAAAAACACAAACACTCGAGTCAGGACATACATACTTATACAATGTAAACCAACTCAAGTGAACTGTAGTAAAGGTACAAGTAACTTAGAAGATGCTTGGGACCGCCCATCCTCTAAGGATCCGTTAAACTATTTACTATATAGTATATTTGCGCTATATACAGTAGTGTCTAATCAGTAAAGTATAATCATATAGAAAATAGCGTTAAGGGGATGGTGAACCTTAACGCGGTCCGATCTTTAAAACCAAAATCGTAGTGGGCTCGCTATAAGGAGATGACACGGCACGCAAGGCAATGCCAGGGTGGATACACCGTTTGCACTCCCGGACCGGTGGTGACGGCAAGCCAGAAGCTTCCGCCCACCTCGAACAATACCCCCGAATCAAAGTGGCGCCACATATCGAATCACAAAAGTAATAGAATGGTTTCTGATGGAGCATGCTCGATGAAAGGGTGCGACCCTTTGTGTAGCCCGGTATAGCTCCTGTTTTAGTCATTTATGCCAACTCACGGGAGTTGGGTCCACATAATATACCTCGAGAACGTCGCCACCATCCTACTTCATTCTGGAATCTCCACCGCGTACACAGTTGTTAAAGTGGTTTTCGGTATTGGCCGGCTATAAGACAATATCCGATCTCGGTCTCTTTAACAACCAATCGTTATTATAACCCGTAGTAATAACTTTAAAAAATATATATTTTATACTTCAAAATAAAATATCATTTCAACCCAAATCTTTACCAAAATAAAGATTAAATTATTTCCAAACCATTTCAATATATCATCATACCATATCTTTCGATTCAAATATTTATCAAAATAAATATCAAGTCATTTCTAACCATTTCAATATATTAAATTATCGTATCCTTTAAAAACTTCCTTTCAAATAATTTTAATATATTAAAATATCATAACCTTTCAAAACTTCGTTCAAAATATCTTACCTTTCAGCACTTCCTTTCAAATTATTTTAATATCAAAATGTCATATCTTTCAAAACTCCATTTTCAAATCATTTTAATATATCAAAATATCATATCTTTTCAAACCACATTTCAATTATTTAATATATCAAAATATCAAAACCACATTCATTTCAAATCATTATTCATTTTATTCAATTTAAAATACCATTTCAATTCACATTTCAAAATAGTTTATATATATAAAAAACATTTTTAATCATTAAAATGAACTTATTATGTTCAATAATTAAATTATTAAATTTCCAAAACTTTCAACTTCCAAAGTTCATTTATTCACTTAAGTTTATCAAAACAGTGAAAATTCACTTTTCATGGCATTTAGAAAACGCTACGGGAAGATACATTCAAAACAGTTCAATTTAACAAAAGACAACGTTTTAAAATGTTGTAATAGGGTTTAATTAAATTTCAAATAAACTTAGTTAAATTCAAAAATTATAGCACTTACAAAAATTTCTATAATAGCTTTTAATTCAATTTAGCTTTTTAGTTCATTATCATCAACTACAGCATTTACATTGTAATTAATAGCATTTCAAAAATGCAGTCAATTAACTTCAAATATTCAATATAATTTCTCAACCAATTATATTTTTTTATTTAAAAATTTTTTAACTCATAAAATCATACATTTTCACATTTATAAACATCATTTAATTTTCCTCAAGTTCATGATTTTATAAAGTTAAATTGCCATTCAAAAATCAAGATTTAATAATAATTCACTTATTAAATTGCAACGTTCAATTTTAAATTCATTGCATTAAATTTCAACTTAACACTTAACTTCAAATTCTCAAATATAACTTAGTTTTATTTTTATTTACTTAACTAAAAGTTCACTTTTAAGTCAATTTCATGAATTTCCAATTTTAGTTATATTTCAAAATTTCAACTTAAAGTATTCATTCATTTCACATTTCAAATTTATTAAAAATCATTAATATGATATAAAATCACTTTGAATTCATTTAAATTCAAATTATCATAAATTTATCATAATTTTGTATTCAATTTAATTTCCGATTATAATTAAATCAAATTTTCCAAAATAACTTACGTTCAAAATTTTCTAACTTTTCATTAACTCATTTTACTTACAATTATTCAGAAAATCAATAATATTTTACAAAAATCCTTTTTATTTAGATTTTAATCAAAATGTTTTAATATTTACATTTCTAAAATAATTTTAAATTTTTTAGAAAACATATATTAACTACGGGTCTGTATATAATTTTCTACACTAGGAAAAGTGATACGGGTAATATATCATTTCAACCCGTAATTTACAAAGAAAATCCGGGTTTTATCATTTCAAACCCGCAGTCCCAAGTAAACGAAATAAACTGAAAATCATTCAGGTCTATCATTTCAGCCCATAACAATTTTCCCTTATTCTAAAGTCCGTTCGGGTATGTATCATTTCAACCCATAGTGATTTCTAATTTACAGGGAACTTGCAGTGTGATAAACTGACAAAATATACAGCATAGCATGAAATAACAGTAACCTATGATAAACAGGTGTGAACATCATATGATAATAATATAAGCAGTTATAACATGTTAATATAGTTCTACACATTCGCAGGGTGTCAATTTACATTTGTATAAGCATAAACATCTGGTGAGATTTACTCACTTGTATTAGCTGGAGATGACAAACAACTACACACAACAAAGATCTTCGAAGGTATGAAAGCATGCATATGATTTGAGAGTGGAGAGCCAAAGATTTATAGCCTTGGATACATTCAAAAAAAACAAATATATGAAACATAAGTTTCAAAAACAAGATATACTTAACAATGTTAGAAATAGATGTATGAAACAAAACCAAAGACTTTGCACTTGCTTCCTATGCTTGTTTGCATGGCCTAGGGGATTAATAAGGTCAGGTTTGAGCATGGTTTGGATCAGGTATGGGTAGGAAAAGGCGCGGTTACAAGGTGATGAAGTGGGTAGGAGTTTAAATGTAGAGAATATAAAAGGTTAAGGCATATATAAGAGTTTTGGTGAACTTTTTGGGCTCGGCTAAGGCATGTTTGGGCTCACCCTTTCAGTTTTCAGATCTATACAGTAGCTTAGGTGATGGGTGGTCGTCATATCAAGGTGGTGGTGGTGGCCTAAGGTGGTGGCCTTGGTGGTGGATGAAGGTAGTGAAGCAACTAGGCTAGGCTAACATGTTTTTAAGGAGTTTTCAAGGCTTTTGTGTGGAGTTTTGTCAAGGGGAAGGGTGCGGCCTGGTCAAGGCAGAGGAGGAGATGATGTTAAGTGGTGGATGGTGAAGAGGAGAAGGTGGTGGAGGTGATGGCCAAGGCTAGCTAGTGGTGGCCGAGTAAAACAAACAAAGAAAACAAAGCAAAAACAAGCAAAATGGAAGGAGAAAAAGTAGAAAAATATAGAGAAGACATTACCAATTTTTCTCTAGCCATGAAAATGAGACGTGGAAGATGTTTTCACATGAAAATGAAGAAAAATAAGCCAGCTGAAGATAGTATAAGGAATGGTCAAAATAACTGATGTATTGATTGAAAAAGAAACGGTAAAAGAAACGGTGAAACGACTTTACGTTTCTTAGCTTTTAAAACCTTCCATACTCCCTTTTCTTTTAAATCAAATAAAACAAAATAAAATTCAGCAAGTACATCTACAATCCATAACAAAGTGAAAAAAATAAAAATATATAGTTAAATTTAAAGAAAATTTAAAAAGAATTAAGGAAATTGCTTAAAAATTGAAAACAGGGTTCAAAAATTATAATTAAAACATCGTTGGCTTTGGAAAAATATCTACTTCATTTTAAAAATATTCTAAAGAAAAATTTTGAAATAAAATAATTTATTTATCATTTATAAAATAAAATAAATAATTAAATTTTAATTAAATAGTATTTAAATTAAGAAAATGGCTTAAAATTGCGAAGTAGACTTTAAAATTAGAAATAAATTCAATGCACTTTGGAAAAATTTTATATACTTGAAAAATATTTATAAATAAAGATAAGTACACAAAATAAAAATGAATTCACAAAATAAATATATAAAATTAAATTTAAATTAAATTTTAATGAAGAAAATAGCAGAAAATAAGAAAACAGCCAAAAAAAAGAAATCAACACGGTAAACTTTGGGAAAATTATAACATCACAAAAAAATGTTTTTTTTAAAAAAAAAATATATATATCTAACATGTCATATAACACATATTAGAACATTATTGACAATTAAAAATATAATTTATAAAATTTAACATAAAGAAAATTGTTAAATAATTCAATGTACACACAATATTGAAAATAGTATAACTTTCACAAATTAAATCTGTTTTCAACGAAACAAAAAGCAATGTTATTAAAATTTTATGTACTTTCATAATAAAAGATAAGATTTAGATTTTCAAATTTTAAAAATTTAATTTAAAATTCAAAGTTTGATTATTTTGACCAAAAATTCACTTTTTGGAAAATATTCTTTTTAGTCATGCTTTGGAATGATAATTCATATCAAAACTAAAGTTTATCATTCAAAATAAATAAAATAAGTTTAAAAAAAATAAAAATTCAATTAAAATATACAATTAAAAATAAGCACAAAATACAGGGTTGTTACATAACTCCTTCCCATATTTATCCAATTTCAAATATTAAATTTACTATTTACCAAATCAAATTAACCACTATATTTGAAATTTTAAACCATTTCACCAACTCAACAAATTCTCCATATTCAAAATCAATTAATATTTAAAATTCAACATTTAAAATTAAATTTAACGTTCGAAATCGAACGACCAAAATTCCATTTCGTTGCATTCCTTCCCCTTATAAGAATTCCATCCCTGAAATTGCTATGGTAGAAAAAATGCTCCCCAACCCATTAACTTTTCCAAAACCCACTTAGTTAAAATTCAATATTCACTTTTCCAAACCTTTTAGTTTTATCCAAAGCAATTAGTTTTCATTTCCAATTCAATAGCCTTGATTCTTGATACAATTCAAAAATCAACTCTCTAGTTAACAAAACTTCTAAAAAAATTAAAAAATTTCTTACAGTCCAAATTTTCGATTTTTTTTGACAGAGTCTCCTTTGTACAGAGAGCCCTTTGCAATATCACAAATATAATAAAAATAATATACATCGACCCACACGGTCGGAAAAACACAGTATATCTCAATATATAGTTCATTTTTGCTTTTAATACGTAAGCGTACCTTTATTAGCGTTATTAAGCGAGCGAGCTTATTTTTGTATGCATTTACACAACCATATCCGACAGCTCCTTGTACACGTACTTACTCAAAATAAGCACATAAGTTTCATAACCATGAAATTTTACAATATTTCATTCCTTTATTTAACGACCCAGAATTTGACCACTTTAAAATATAGTATTTAAAGTGATTTTAAATATAAAATAGGTAAGGTTATATAATTCATAAAATATTAGATTGGATTTGAAAAGAGGGCTATACACAAAAATAGTAACATTTACTTATATCGATAAAAGTGATAAAATGTTGATTTTAGAAAAGTAAGTTTCAATGGTTAAATAAATTATTTTAGTTTACTTTTATATTTTTAAATAGCATTATATAAACTTATTTTTAAATTTGGTTTACGCAAATAATTAGTTTAAATAAAACGGTCAAAATATGACCGTAAAACATTTTATCAAAAAACAACGTTTTGTCGATTAAAAGTTGTCGCAACGTCGTCGCATCTTTATTTTCTTATATAGGAACATATATTCAAATAGTGTAAGTGTTAATTAATTCAATAAACATGTTTACTTTTACTAAATAAGATTAGAAAACTTCTATAAATCATTAGTAAAAGTAAGAATTTACAAAAGTAAGAAAAAGTAAACATCAAATCACATCAAATCGGTGCCAACATAATTATGATATTCTTTACATAATTTTTAAGTGACTAAGACATAAAGTAAGGACATGAAATATGACATTAAGTCTTGAAAAAGTGTAGATTGCTTCCGGTTGAAGTAAGGTTAGTTTGGTAATTTGGTAATAGGTTATTTTGATAATTTACCACTTATTTCTTTTTCAATAAATACCCACCTCATTCTCTCATTTCATTCAAATTATCTTCTTTTTTTCTCAAGCTTCTTCACCCTCTTTCTTTTCTCTTTTATTGCTTCCAAGCCATAGAAAAAAAATAAAAAGAAATAATGTCAAAATATTCAAAAAATATTCAAAAAAAATCAATGTTCATCTTCTTCAAATCAAACTCCTTTTTTCTTTATATTTTACCTCTTCTTCTCTCAGTCATAACTTCTTCAAAACCGAATCAAAATGCAAAAGTATTTATTTCAAATCATTTACTTTTCTAATGGCTACAAATTTCAAGTTTTTCACTTTGTTTCTTTCTAAAGTTAACTATGTCAAAAATGCACTTCTTTCCAGTGCATTTTCTGGCCCAATTTTTAAGCCAGAGAATAGGTCATTTTGTTTTGATCATAACTTCATCATAACAGACAAAAACTAGGAAATTATTTTTTCCAAAACATTTGAAATTCCAGTGGCTACAACTTTTATTTTGATCACTTTTTTCAGTTTTGAGGTTTGCTTCACCTGAAACTCAATTCTTTGAAGTGCATTTTCGGGCTTCATTTTTGTCAATCCGACAATACCTCTTCTTCATCTATCGTATCTCCCTCAAAACAACTTGGATTCAAATGATTCTTTTTTTATTCAAGAGAAAATAATTTGCAACAATTTTTCAGTTAACATGTTTTTCAAATTTTGAGAGTAAGAGAGTCAAAAACAAGAGATAAAGTGACCTATTCTTCGGGTCTAATTTTGAGAATTTAAGTTCAAAGCTCCACCACTTCTTCTCTATACTTTCGGCCAACCTCCATTTCAAGCCTTAGCCAAGCATTAGGAAGGAGGAATTCAGGCTTATTTTCATTTGGTTCCGAAGCATGGTAGGAAGTATGTGTTAGATCTTAAGTTCCTTTTCTTAAAGTTTGACGGAGTGGAATCCAAAGTAAGTTATTTCTTATTTTAAGTTCATTAAAACCATTGCTAAGTTGAAAGAACTTTAATTGTAAAGTGTTGTTTGAAAACCCTTGTTGAATGCTTGTTTACTTTGCTTTCTAAAACAATGGTTGATTTCCTTGCTGAATATTATGTTTGGATAGTTAATTAAGTAATTTAAAACTTAGAGGTTAAATACTTAATGGGGTATACGGAAACGACTAGTACATGTGTTTCGTCTGTGAGATCAAAGACTTGGGCGAGGGATGAAACATGTCGAAGGGAAAGACCGGATGCTCCAAAATAAAATCAAACCGTTAAAGTGTTATAAATATTTGATAGAAAAAAGCATTCTTTATCATTTATTATTGCGTTTATTTCATTGATTGATCGTTTGAATTAGGCTCGACCAGTTTATGAGCACTGATTATTATTTATTGATTATTGACTTTGCTCGATCAGTTTATGAGCAATTAATTATCCATATGCATGGGCTGCGTAGAAAATAATTGTAGGCTAACACCTTGTGATTTATTTCACAATTTGAATATATGGTGTTTAGCTGTAATATTTGGTTCACTTCGATTTAATGAATTGTTTTGAAAATTGGTTCTCAAATGGAAATGTTATGAAATGTTTTTCCTTTATAAGAAATAGAAATGTTTGATAATGTATATTTTGAAGTTATATTATACAAAAGTGATTTATATAAGAATGGTTTTATAAAAATATTTTATAAAACGGAAAGAATTTCGAGGACTAAACCCGATGGTTTTAAGATGATTTTTGAACAGATTTGGGAAATGAAAATTATTATAGATTTGAAAGTACTTGTGAATATTAGTGTGAAATGATTTATCGCTTCGGGATATAAAATTATTTGTTATGCTACTAATAATTTGGGTAACCCGTAACTAAAAAGCGGGCATATGTTTTTGGTATAGTCCGCTCTTGGAATAGAGAGATGTACTTATTTATCGATTGTATGAAGGCTGGGACCCAGTTGCCTTATTATTGCGAGAAACCTTCCGATCTGGTTGCATATGGTTTGATATGTTTTTATTACAGTATTTGGAATTTCCAAATAAACTTTTCAAAAATGATTTGATTTAAGATCCCGAAGTAAAGTATAATTCGAATATAAAGGATATATATATTTCAAAAGTTTTGAAATAAGAATTCGAGAATAAAGACCAAAGAGATGATTTCCGTTAAGGTAATTAGATTTGAAAATCAAAATTTAAAGATTATGCCTAAGTAGGTAGGTTAGGAAATTGCATATTTGTTTGTTGCATCGTAGGCTCCATGAGTCCTATTTGCGGTAGGAGAACTACGTTGGCTTGATCATGTATCTAATTGGGTACCTAATTAGATAGGGGTATGTAGGCGGTCACATGTGGTAGTGATGCAGCCTCTAAAATATTATAACCCTTTCATGTTTATCAGTTAATGGTTGTTGTTTATCTCGTGTTATTGTATTTTTCCTACTTACTATTTTATTCCGCATTTGACATGTTTATTGAGTTAGCAGCAATGACTATTGCTGTTTCTCGTATTAGAGTTGTGCAGCGTTAGATTATTTGTATTTGGTTTGTATATAAGCACACCTAGTTGATTAAATTGATTACTCTGATAACTTGTAAAATTGAAATCTTATCCTATACAATTAGTGATGTTGAATAATTATCAAATATGGTGTATTTAGTTAGCAGTTTTCATTAGTAGTCTTAGAATGGATGGATGTTTCGGCAATTTCAACTATTCCGAAAATCTGGATCGTCACACGTGGTATTAGAGCTTAGGTTAGGTGCCTAAGTAAAATTCATCTAGGATTAGTATATCAACCTAGGAATTTTAAAAGTTAAACTAACTTAATTTGATAAATAAAATGAATAGGATAAGGCACCGTACCTTCGACTGAGGTTATGTGTGATATTAGTATTTTTTGGTGTACTTAACTTTCATTAATTGTTGTTTTTTCGTTATATTTTTTTTCGTCCTCGTAATTTCGAGGACGAAATTCTTTTAAGTAGAGAAGAATGTAACGATCTAGAATTTGATCACTTTAAAATATAGTATTTAAAGTGATTTTAAATATAAAATAGGTAAGGTTATATGATTCATATAATATTAGATTGGATTTGAAAAGAGAAGTATACACAAAAATAGTAACATTTACTTATATCGACAAAAGTGATAAAATGTTGATCTTAGAAAAGTAAGTTTCAATGGTTAAATAAATTATTTTAATTTATTTATGAACATTTATATTTTTAAATAGCATTATACAAATTTATTTTTAAATTTGGTTTACATAAATAAATAGTTTAACTAAAACGTCAAAATATGACCATAAAACATTTTGTCAAAAAACAACGTTTTGTCAATTAAAAGTTGTCGCAACGTCATCGTACCTTTATTTTCTTATATCGGAACATATATTCAAATAGTGTAAGTATTAATTAATTTACTAGACTTGTTTACTTTTACTAAATAAGATTAGAAAACTTCTAGAAGTCATTAGTAAAAGTAAGAATTTACAAAAGTAAGAAAAAGTAAACATCAAATCACATCAAATCAAAGCCAACATAACTATGATATTCTTTACTTAATTTTTAAGCGACTAAGACATAAAGTAAGGACGTGAAAGATGATGTTAAGTATTGAAAAAGTGTAGATTGCTTTAGGTTGAAGTAAGGTTAGTTTGGTAATTTGGTAAGAGGTTATTTTGGTAATTTACTTCTATCTTTTTCAATAAATACCCACCTCCTTCTCTCATTTCATTCACGTTTTCTTCTTCTTCTTTTCTCAAGCATCTTCATCCTCTTTATTTTCTCTGTAATGGCTTCCAAGCCAGAGAAAAAATTAAAAAGAAATAATGCCAAAATATTTATAAAATATTCAAAAAAAATTAATGTTCATCTTCTTCAAATCAAACTCTTTTTTTTATCAATATTTTACCTCCTCTTCTCTAAGTCATAACTTCTTCAAAACCGAACCAAAATGCAAAATTCTTTTTTCAAATCATTTACTTTTACAGTGGATACAACTTTCATGTTTTTCACTGTGACGACCCGTCCTTCTACTCCCAGAAAGACGTATCATCATTAAGAAACAAAGGGATAGAAATAGAAAAGAATACAAAGAAAAGAACAACAACATCAGAATCTCACAGCAGAATGAAACAAAATTTAATATATCACATAACTATTACATAGTTTCATACATCAGAGTTATACAATATAAATACACATGACAATCATACATACATCTGTCAACACATACATCAAAGATACAATATACATCAACTACACAGCGGAACTAGATAGATATCTACATACGTCTAGGCTTCTGCTCCAAGCTTCTCCAGAAACCAAATCCAAAACCTATCACTTGGCTACTCATAAAAATTTGAGTACCCAAGAGTTTATGAAAAACAAAATATAAACTCCGGGTCAGACATGGGTCTGGTATGAGTAAACGGTTTAAAGTTGTTTAACTTTGAAAATCATTTGAAAATAAAGGTATCACGTAAGACTCCCCACACATGAACACGGGTAAGTTTTTACCTTACGCTAACCAAAACATTTTATAGGAAATCCAGTGATATTATAATAGTGCCTAGGGTTTTCAAGTAAATAGAAAATAGCCGAAATTGTTACATCTATTGAATTCCAGCTACTAGCCACAAAAGTGGGTAATACAAATCAAAACCGTAGGGTCTCGTAGGGAAAATGGGTTTCCAACAATGGCAGGGCTACTGGGGTACCGCCCGTCACAGTACGGGGCCTAGATCACTGTACCGAGGATCACTCCCGACCCCCTACAATACAAGGCCGAAACCATTCCTTACTGAACAGTCCCGAACAAGATAACCCCACAGTTGTGGCCAACAACTACCCACACAGCCGAAATAAAGGGACATCTAGACAGGGGTATACCTCATCCTGCTTGGGCATGACCCACCTAACCTTGCTACATCTCCCCTGTTTTAGCCATTCCCAGTTGATAAGGCTTGAGGCTGCGATTACCTTTATAGAACATATCTCTTAGAATGCTCATCGTCCGCTTGACGATGTGCTGAAAGCATTCAATCCATACAAGTTCGTTCCGGGTTCGAACGAAACCGAAGGCATTATCTCATTACACTCGTTTTGGAATCACCCTCAGAGTTAACGACGATAACCCTTGCATTCAGAAACACCATCTCGATCTCTACTTGAGATGTCACGACCTATCGTTCAATTTGGATCGATGTGGTTTTCGGAATATCGAATTGATACCCGATCCAGGTCTCATCGAAATCCAAACGCCATTTTAAGGGCCAAGTTGTCTACTTAGTTTAACAGTTTAATTCAATAAATAGAATTCACAAAACAGTTATCACAAATAAATCATACACAGTCATCACAGATATATCCAGAATATATCACAACATTCACAGAATATCACCAAAACAGATATTAGAGTCAATCAAACAAGAATCATTAGTTCATATCAAACTGGTTTGATTAACTTAACTTAATTAATTACTTAAGGATAAATCATTATTATTCTGTTTAATTAATTACTAATTAATTAACCTATTAAATTTATTAATTATTACTTAATTACTCAGTTAATTAATTGATTCTTAATTATTAATCACTAACCTTAATTTATTAGTTATATAAAAGTCAATTACTTATTTATTTATCACTAATTACTTAATTAATCATTTATTATCAATTAATTTGTCATTTATTCCTTAATTAATCACTTAAGTTAACTACCATTTATTTATTAATTAACTTTAAGTAATTAATTAAATTTCTTAAGTTTACAATTGATTTAAACACAAGATCAATTTCTAATTACAAATTTAATTAAAGTTATTAATTTAATTACAAGTATAAGTTAATTTACATTTATAATTACCTTATACTTTACATTAATTAATCATCTTCTTTTACAAACCTTTCTTTAATAAATTTTTAATCAAATATTAACTTAAAACTAACCAATATTATTTACTTAATTAATTTTAAACTTTGTATAACAAAATACTTAAAGTATTTTAAGCAAAATGAACAGACCCGAGGTAAGCACCTAATTCACTCAACTAAATCTCGAGTTCGCCCTTACCTTTTCCCAAGTCTCTCTCTTTCCACCCTCTTCTTCCTTTACCTGATCCTTTTCTTCTTCTTCTTCTTCTTTCTCAAGTTTAAATTAAAAACAACACTCACGCGTACCCAACAGATCCTACTCGAAGTAATATCCCTTTCGACTCGAGTAATATCACGCGACAACCCCTCTCTCAAACCTGCAGACTCCAAACGCCACCGTGCATGTGCACGGTGGTTCGCCGCCTCTCTGGCAACCACCACACCTCCAACAAACCACGATTCGACCCCCAACAAGAAATCGAAACCCAGTATTTCGAATAAAATTCGAAATCGAAAAATCGCCTGAAGCTTGAACTATCACTCAAATACCCCACCGAAAAACCACCACGTTCTACCATCACCCATCACCGAAGGCCAAGTCACTTCGTCCACGCCATGGCCATACCTTCCTCGGCCTTCGCCCAAACCACGTGCCACTCGATCAAATCTCGGCGACGAAATCAAATTTTACAGAACATCGAAAAACATTCGAACAAAACCCCACTTTCGATTCGTCACAAACATTCTTGCATTGGAAAAATTATTTAGCATTTTTCCCATGTTAATACGTCTTCAAGCTTGTTTCAAAATAAATTTCAACAATTAAAATTTGTTGAATCAACAGATATTGATAAAAATCAATTTCGGTTCCCTTTTAAAACTGCACCTATTATTCTTACTTAAAATCATGATTTTTATGTTAAAAATCTCAACTTTATGTGTTAAATCAAGATATGGGATTAAATATTCAAACTAAAACATTCGAATTTTAGCTTATGATTCCTTCTTTACTGTAACTTGATTAAACAGTAACTATATCATTCTGTGACTTTAAAACCCTTTCCAGGTTATGATTTAAGCTTTAAACAACTCACTTAGTTAAAAATCCTAAGTTTAAAGTGTTTGCAAGAGGAAGCATTAAAGTTTTCTTACTATGTTTGCTCTGCACCCAAACATACAGAAGAACAGGGCATAAAACAGAATTTTCCAGAGCAACAAAAATCACAGAATTGTTTTGTTTGAAACTATACAGCAAGCATATCATTCCAAAGCAATACACAAGTTTAAATTTTTGAAAAAAATGATGTTTATTCCTTTAAATTTTATTGAAACAGTAAGCAAATTTGATGAAGCAACCGTAGATTTGAATCCCTAAAGAACTTCACTGCCTTGATGAACTTGTTTGAAAATACAAGATGATATTTGTTTTCTTTTTCTTTCAGGTTAGTTTCTTAAGTTTTGATTCCTCAGTTTGTAAACGAACCAAAATTATGATGTATATAAATAGAAGCATAACTTTGAACAACTGTAGGTTATACAGGTACAAGTCTCACATGTTGATTTGCTTTGTATTTAATATACTGAAATGTGAAATGATATTGTAATTCAGCTGAAAGATTTTATTTGTAAAACTAAAATGACAATATGTCGTGCTACTCTTAAATGCATGTCTTCAATTGTGTTTACAAATAATTAATGTTTCTGATATTTGTATTTTAAACAAAGATATTTGTATATGAATTTGTTATCTTTGTTGTACATATGTATGTTACAGGTTATGCTTTCTTATAAGCTTATGTAAAGTTGTTCCAAATAATTATTTAGCTTATGCATTGATTTCTTTTTCAAAGTCTTGTTTTGCCCTTTGCACTTAATATAAGTTTTATTAACATAATTTTCCTAGTTTTTATTTTTCTATTTGTAATTAAATTTTCAAACATTGATTTATAACTTATGTTTGTATTTGTATATTTTATATTTATATTTACATCTTATATTTTATATTTATATCTTATATTTACATTTTTATATTTATGTTTTGTATGTTATGTTTATAACCATTTATATTGTTTTATACTTAAATTTAATATTTATATTTAAATATTGCTAGGATTTCATATTTTAAACACTATTATTTAGATTACCTTTTATATGTATTATATTAAATATTAATAATATACAACCTTTGGTTTTTATTGAATAATACAGATTTTGTTTTTAGATAGTTTTGAAACATTCCATTTTAAATTTCAAATCAAAATTTTCTTTCCAAAGCATATATAACTGATAAACAATCAAGATTCCATCAGTTTAAAAAAATTGAAAATCTTGTATTTCATTTAAATTAGATTAAATATTATTAAAATATATTGTCAAAATTCCATGTCGTTACATTCCTCCCCCCTTAAAAGAATTTCGTCCCCGAAATTTAAAATAATAGTTAATTCAAAAGCTTTATATTAACAATCCAAACATATATATCATCCATACAATAGCAAACAATCAAACAGTCTACCCTAACAAACATCACTAGTTATCCGGGCACAAATTCGGATAAGCATTCCTAAAACTATCTAAAGTTTCCCAGGTACAATCTCTGGGGTCCTCACTCCACTGTACTTTGACGAGTTTAACTACTTTGCTCCTGAGTTGCTTCACGTCTTGATCCACAATTCGAACTAGATTTCTGACCACAGTCAAGTTGGGTTCGACTTCCAAATCTTCCTGGACTACTGGTTCTACAACCAGTGATGGATCATGAACAAATTTCCTCAGATGTGATACATGAAATACATTGTGAATCCCAGACATCCGTTCTAGCAATTCAATTCTCTAAGCTACAAATCCAATTCTTTCCAGCACTTGGAATGGTCCAATGAATCTCGAAGCAAGTTTTCCCGTCTTTCCGAATCTTATAACACCTTTGATCGGGGAAATTTTGACAAAAAATAGATCTCCAATCTCAAATTCCAATGATCTTCGCCTTTGATCTGCATATTTCTTCTGACGATCTTGAGCAGCTTCCTTCCTTTTCTTGATAATCTCAACCTTCGCAGAAGCTTCTCGAATAAGATCGGGCCCGAGCATAAGACAATCTTTCGATTCTATCCAATAAGATGGGGATCTACACGGTCTTCTATACAGAGCTTCATAGGGAGCCATCTTAATACTTGCCTGGTAACATTATTATAAGAGAATTCCACTTGATGAAGATGGTCTTCCCACGATCCACCAAAATCTAAAGCACAAGCTCGCAACATATCCTCTCGAATACGATTGAGCCTCTCTGCCTGTCCGTCTGCTTGAGGATGATAGGCTGTACTCAATCTCTAACTTGTTCCCATTGTCGATTGCAGAGCCTCCCAGAATTTGCTGGTGAAAATAGGATCACGGTCACTTACTATGCTGACTGGAACACCATGCAATCTGACTATCTCCCTTAAGAAAATTTCTGCCAAAGAAACTGCAATATGCGTTGCCTTAACCGGTATAAAATGGGCACCTTTCGTTAAACGATCCACAATAACCCATATCCCATCATTTCCTTTCTTGGTTCTAGGCAATCCATCGATGAAATCCATCGAAATCATCTCCCATTTCCAATTCGGAATTTCCAAAAGCTGCATTAATCCGGCTGACTTCTGTTGATCACCTTTAACTTGTTGGCAGATGGCACAACTATTCACGAACCTAGAAATATCTTTCTTCATATTCGGCCACCAGAAAACTCTCCTCATATCCTTATACATCTTTGAGATTCCCGGATGAATATTCAATTTGGAGCGGTGGCTCTCAAACAACACTTCCTGCCTCAGATCCCCATCATTCGGAACACAAATCCTCCCGTTAATCCTTAATGTTCCTTGACCATCAATTTCAAAACTGGGACACTCGCCCTTTCTAACTCTTTTGATGATCCTTCTCAACATCTTATCAGATGCTTGCTTGCTTGAAATCCTTTCAATAAGAGATGGAACAACTTCCAGAATAGATAGGACTGCGTTCCTGCTATGAGCATCAGCTACAGCATTCATCTTTTCTGGAGTGTACAGAATATCCAAATCATAGGATGCCAAAAATTCGACCCACCGCTGTTGTCTCAGATTAAGATCTTTTTGAGAGAAAAGATATTTCAACGGTTTGTGATCCGTGAATAATTCGAATTTCTCTCCCAAAAGATAATGTCTCCAAATCTTCAAAGAAAAAACAATGGCTAGCATTTCAAGATCGTGCGTAGCGTAGTTCTTCTCATGTGGCTTCAATTGCCGACTCGCATACGCAATCACCCTTCCATTCTGCATCAGTACTGCTCCCAATCCAACCATACAAGCATCAGTATAAACCTCAAATTTGCTCTTCCCATCCGGAATAGCAAGCACTGGTGCACTAGTTAGCCTCGTCTTCAATTCCTGAAAAGCTTCTTCACACCGGGGTGTCCACTTGAATTTTGCTCCCTTCCTTGTCAGCTTAGTCAGATGTGAAGAAATCTTGGAATAATCCTTGATAAATTTCCTGTAGTATCCAGCCAATCATAAATTTCCTGTAGTAGCCAGCCAATCCTAGAAAACTACGAACTTCCGTCGATGTCTCCGGCTGTTTCCATTCCAGAATAGTTTCAACCTTCGCTGGGTCTACAGAGATACCTTCCCCAGAAACAATGTGCCCTAAAAATTTGACTTCTGATTTCCAGAAATGGCACTTAGAAAACTTTGCCTTCAAAACATGCTTCCTCAGAGTCTCCAATACAATTCTCAAATGATGTCTGTGCTCTTCTTCAGATTTGGAGTAGACCAAGATATCATCGATGAATACCAGAACAAACTTATTCAATACATCCCTAAAGACACAGTTCATCAGGTCAACGAAGTAAGCAGGAGCGTTGGTTAACCCGAAAGGCATAACCAACCACTCTTTGAAACAATTCGGTCCCCTAAATGCAGTCAAGGGAATGCTATCCTCAGCTACCCTCAACTGATGGAAACCTGAAGCTAGATCCAGTTGAGAAAAGATAGAAGCACCATGCAACTTGTCAAAGAGATCATCGATGCAAGGAAGAGGATATTTACTACGGATAGTCACTTTGCTTAATTCTCTATAATACACACAAAACCTTAGCGATCCATCCGATTTTGTGACAAATACTGCAGTAGAGCCCTAACAAGAAAAACTGGGCCTAATCAACCCCTTCTCCAAAAGATCCCGAGTCTGCTTAATTAACTCTTCTCTCTCCCTAGGAGCCATCCTCCTACTGGGCTGAATCACCGGTGCTGCCCTTGGAATCAAATCAATACGAAACTCTATCTCTCGATGTGGTGGCAGACATTTAACTTCCTCAAATACATTAGCAAAATCTTGGTCCACATCGATATCTTCAATCTTCTCTTCAGAAGTCTCAACTCCATGTAAAAGACTACTCAAGTGAATTACAGAATTATCACAGGATACTCTAGCAATTCTATCCAAATCAGTTTCCAAAGAAACTGCTCTTTCAACACAATTCAGAACAACCTATACTTATCGAGCCAATCCATCGAAGAAATGGATCCATTCCGTCGCTCCTGAAATTGCCTCAAGAAAAACTGCTAAGCCATAAGATCTTCTAGACGGCACACAGAACACTTTGAGCTGCGCTGCTGACTCAGATGTCCAAAAATTTCCTATCCAAACTCAAATCTCAAATCAAACAAAAACACCCTACTAAACTTAGCCACAACACCAAAGCAGACAAACTTCCTTAACTTGTCCCAAAGAAATATCTTCGGAGACATCCATAGTCACTGTGTCTCATCACACAGCTACTACATCCTGAGATATCAAGATATCATGACTCGCTTTCGTCCTACCAACAGATCCAAACTCTAGCTCATCCAAACTTACACTTCAAAGATGAACTCCGAACCTTAACATGTTTCCTTCAGAGATCGATGAAATCCTTTCACCACCCAAAGTTTACTCGAGACGGTAATAGGTCTACAGTCTCGACGGATACACTTCCAACCTCAACCATCCAAATTCTAATCATTGGTAGTAGTGTTACACACCACTACACCTATCTACCTTTATAACTTATATTGGAAAACCCGAACTGGCAACCCAACAAATAGGTAGAAATATATATATATATATATATATATATATATAAATCAAAATTACAAATACGCTCTCTCAAGAAAGAAATCACTCAAGACCCTAAGTATTCTCTCAACCTAGTGATCCGATACCAACTGTGATGACCCACACTTCTACTCCCAGAAAGACGTATCATCATTAAGAAAGAAAGGGATAGAAATAGAAAAGAATAGAAAGAAAAGAACAACAACATCAGAATCTCACAGTGGAATGGAACAAAATATAATATATCACATATCTATTACATAGTTTCATACATCAGAGTTATACAATATAAATACACATGACAATCATACATACAACTGTCAACACATACATCACAGATACAATATACATCAACTACACAGCGGAACTAGATAGATATCTACATACGTTTGGGCTTCTGCTCCAAGCTTCTCCAGAAACCAAATCCAAAACCTATCACTTGGCTACTCATAAAAATCTGAGTACCCAAGAGTTTATAAAAAACAAAATATAAACTCCGGGTCAGACATGGGTCTGGTATGAGTAAACGGTGTAAAGTTGTTTAACTTTGAAAATAATTTGAAAATAAATGTATTACGTAAGACTCCCCACACATAAACACGGGTAAGTTTTTACCTTACGCTAACCAAAACATTTTATAGGAAATCCAGTGATATTATAATAGTGTCTAGGGTTTTCATGTAAATAGAAAATAGCCAAAATTGTTACATCTATTAAATTCCAGCTACTAGCCACAAAAGTGGGTAATACAAATCAAAACCGTAGGGTCTCGTAGGGAAAATGGGTTTCCAACAATGGCAGGGCTACTGGGTACCGCCCGTCACAGTACGGGGCCTAGATCACCGTACCGAGGATCACTTCCGACCCCCTACAATACAAGGCCGGAACCATTCCTTACTAAACAGTCCCGAACAAGATAACCCCATAGTTGTGGCCAACAACTGCGCTGTGACGCCCCACCTCTGTACCCACGCTAGCCAAGAACACTCCGGAGTAGTGCTGTCAACTAGCACGGAGAATAAGGCTGTTGAGGAGCGACCATCCATGTAATTGCTTATCACACGGTGGCTATAAATCATCTTCGGAAACAAACATAGAAATAATCATATCACAAATCAGTCACAGATATCCATATCACAAATGCGGAAGAAGATATGAATATATAACTAACACATGAAAGTGTACATCAGAGTAGTGGTCAGTAAGATCCACGATAATACAAAAGAATAGCAACACGTGCTATACAAAAGAATACAACTATGAGTCTATATCTCAAGTGTATACAACAAAAACTGCTAATCTAAACAGTTAGCCAAAAGTCAGAGTGATGAATCCCTGGGAAGAAGTCAAGCAGAAGCACCTGTAACATCTCGGTCTGACCCGAGTATTATTTAAGAAAATAATAAACGGGTCAGTCTAGCTATAAATATCAGATGACATGATATAACATAAAAGATATGGCATAAACATAAACATCCATAACGACATACCACTATAAGTATGTAAATAATGATCAACAGAAGATCAATCAATAAGAGATAATCAATATCACAAGAATCTTCTCAAAGATTCGGAAAGGGCATCATACCCCAAACTTGTACTCATAACAAGTCAATGACATAAATTCTAGAAATCAATGCAAGAAGTCCAGAAATCATAGAAAAGAGAAAGAGGCCTATCACATGACGGTCCGAAGACCAAGGGGAGCTACCCCACATGTGTGAATGGAATCACACAGATTAAGGTCCAGACTAACCAAAAAGCAAAAAGGTATTTGTGAGTGGAATCACACAAGTGGTGTCTAGTCTAACCTCGCAACAAGAGACATCGCACAGTTGCTAGTCTAAATCATCAGAATGATCGTCATGATCAACGAGAAGTGTCAATTACACTAAGCTAGTAAATATAGAAGTTTAGCTTCATGTCCCATAACCACTTGCTTAACTTAAATCTTTACGAACAAACTGTAAATCTTCACTAATAAAATTGTCACAAGAGGTTCAATCGAACAAGTCCAGGAATTAACCGACGAAGTGAACGCAAGCGTTCCATACCACTTGTTTTACTAAGTCGTTTAATTAGATTTCTCATCCGAGTGAGGTAAAGGTTTGTATATACTAATAGATTGGAAAAGGTTTTAAGAAAAGAGCTTTGTTATTAAAAATAGAGTTGAAATTGTTTGTTAAAAGAGTTTTGATATTTACTACTAGTATTGAAACCTTTATATTTTTTAAAATGACAAATCACAGAAGAGATTGTAGAAACAATCATCACAAAGATCACATTCAGAGATGTGAATAAAATCCAAGGAAATCAGCTCAAAAGCATCAAAGTGGAAGTTCCCCAACGACCAAACGTGGCTGAGATAACCAGAGATGGTTTGTCTCGAAGAATGGTCAACTCAGCATCTCAACAAAGCAAGTTCTGTTGAATGTTTTTCAGATAAGATCGCCTACGGAGGGGGGGTCCAGGGGGGTGGCAACCCCCCAAGGTGGGTGTAACGACCCAGAAATTTTTGATAACTTGAATTTGAATATTTAATTTATTTTTAATATTAAGAAGTGGAATTTTTAAGTCGAATAATTTATTTTTCGAATATTGGGTTTAATGGGATAATTAAATCGATGATTTAATAGTGAAATTCCAAAAATAATTAGATATTGGGTTAAATGTGATTGAAAATGATTTGGAAAATTTTGTTTTATCATATTAAAGTTATAGAGATATTTTAGAACTTGTAAAATTGAATTTGGAATTTATTTGTGAAAATTGAATATTTTAATATTTAATCATCGACTGAAAAATAGCCAATTTTTGAACAGTCTCAGAATTGAACGAAACAAGTTCCATTGGATCCGTAATAGTTAGTTATTATCGGATTTCAATTTTCGTAGCAATCGGAGTTGTCGTTTGACCGTAGCAGCTCGAAACGCATCGAATTATTTTTAATTTAAATTTGGCGAGTCAAAATAGCCATTTTTCAAAAAGTCTCGGATTTCGGCGAAACCAGTTTCATCGGATCCGTAATGTGATATTATTGTAATGTTTCAAATTTCAAGTCAATTGGATTTACCGTTTGTCCGGTACGAATTAAAACGCCTAGAAATCGATTTAAATCGGTTTAATTTAAATTGAGCGTTTGCAGCCATAACTCGCACAGATGTCCGAATTAGCTTCTGAAACCTGTTCCATTGTGTCCGGAACGCGGGGTAAACCCTAGAAACGCTGGTTACGGCGCGTAAATCGGAGTTCGGAATTCCCGGGATGAATAGTGTTTACGCTAGCTTTTTCTATAAATACACCACAACCCTCACAAATAAAAAAAAAAAATAAATATCTCTAAATTTTAAACCCTAGCCGGCCCTAACTATTGAATGGCCAGAAATGATCTTCCTCTCCCCCTTGATTTCTCCAAATCCATCAAGAATTAGCAAGAAAGTTCAACTACAAAGTTGAAGATCTCCTCGAGTACTACGTTTTCAACGGCTATGATCTAAAATGGAGTTGTATTTTGGGAGATATGGGGGGCCGTTTGTGGCCGTTCAACTTACGTGCGCACGCATATCTAGGAGGCCGAGTTGGCCATGGTGGTAGGCGTGGGTAGCTTGCGTCGTGCTCTTCGCGATGGTGGTTGTGTGATCGAGTTTCGTCGAGAAACGAGGGTGTATAATTTAACCCTAAATTGCTATATGGGTTCAAGGAGGTTACGGCTCCTTCCTGGAGATGAGAACGAAGAAGAAAGGTGATGGGGTGGACGGGCTAGATGAAGAGAAAGGGGATCCAACGGCCTGTAGTGTGGTGGGGGTAAATTATAATAAAAATGTTGTAAATTAGTTGATTTAAAATCGTGTACAAACTTGTAAAATCAATATCTTTTTCATACGAGGTCGAAAAAATGCAAACTTAGTTGCGTTGGAATCGTATGGACGAGCACTACGCGATGGAGTTGGTTTGGAGTCGTTTGGAGCTCGTTTGAATTTTGGGTAAAATTAAACGTTCGTTTAATTTTATTCGAAGCGAACGCCGAAACCGGAAATAAAATCAAGGTGAGAACTCCTCACTCAATCAAACTGTTTGGTTTAAATTTTTGAATAGTTGATATTGATTGATAATTTATTGTTGATTGATTGTGGTAGTAGATATAGTAGGATATATACTATAAATAGCAATATATATATATTGGCATATGTATATATTGGATTTGATTTCCCGCCTCGTATAGCGGATGAGACCCTATTGCGCCGCCTATTAAGCGGATATTTTATAAAATCCCATATACCGCGATATTCCACCTTGAAGTGGAATTGGTATTGTGCTAACGTCTGTGGATGCAGGGTAACAGGTTGGAGGGATCCAACTGGATTCCTCACATATTTATCTGTTTATGAATATTATGTTGATTGTTGATGTTCACATTGATATATGATGTTTATTCCCGTGATTGACCATTTGATGCGGTTGCATCATCGGATTCATTTTTAGAAAAAAGTTAAAAAATACCGATTTTGAATTTAAAAGGATTTTTAAGTAATTTTTCAAGTATATGTTTTATTAAAATTTTTGAACTTGATTCATTTTAAATAAATTAAGATTTTAAATATTAAAGTTATAAAACTATGATTTTTATGAAATATAACCAAAAGGAAAATTTTAAAATAAATATATTTATAAAATAGTTAAATTGGGATTTTTGAATAATTTTTATAAACAGTTATATAAAAGATTTTATAAATTGATATCTATAAAATTGAAATTTTTGGAATTATGAAACGGGTTCATTAAGTGTTAAAATGAAGTATAAAAAAAAAAATGGATTTCATTTAAACTATAGTTTTATAAACAGGGAAAGTCATGAAATGAATTGATGTTGAAAATAAAAGTTTATAAGTAATCAACTTATAAAATGGCTTTGGGCATTAAAAAGGGGATTTTTATAGAAATTGTTAATAAAGGAGGTTTTTATAAGTTGAAAACTATTATAAAAGGTGAGAAATCTTATCAGTAATAAGATTAACAATTTGTGAAGTTTTAAAAGGAACGACTTGGTAAATAAATAATATTTTAAGTATTTGACTTATAATACGAACCTTTGGTATAGAAATTGGGTTTATAAATTGAATTGGCTTAATAAAAGAGATTTCTAAACCGAAGTTATTAATAGAAATAGAATTTATAAACGTTGTTTATAAATTTGAAATCAATGTAATTTGATAAATTGAATTTAGAATTTGTTAAAGGAGTTATATTCACTCTTTTAAACGATGAATATATTATTAAGTCAAATGGGCATGTTTTGGGAGAAGAATGTTTTAAAGGGAATTTTAAAACGATTTAAAGATGCTTTAAAATGCATTAAGTATCGAAAACTTGAATTTCAACATTCATTGTTGAAATAGGCATTTTCGAGAAAATAAGGAAATGGTGGACTATAACACTGTTATTATAGTAAATGGTTTCCAAATGGAAATATTTTGTGTAGTATTGGAATTTATGTTTCTATTTTTATTTTGAAACCCTATTCCAGTGATTTTGGGTTGTCGTAACGATGTTTTATGTAACATTCGTATTAACCCAAATAAAAGTGAATAAAAGAACGTTTTCCTTAAAAGAATGAAATATATACTTAACTATGATTTAAGTGTATTGAATATCTTCAAATTGTTGAAAATAAATAAATTTGTGAATTACTTATTTTTAAATAAGTATGGAAATGCTTTTCCAATATGAAATGGAACGTTTTTGAGGATTCATCTTTTAAAGGTAAATTGAAAGCGAATAATTTGAAATCGAGTTAAGAATCGTATATTAGTAAATATTTGGAATTTAAATTCACTATGGAATTTATGAAGGGAAGGGAAATTTGTTAAAAATAAATATTGATTTATTTTTAAGTATGGGATATAATTTACGAATTTGAAACGTAAGTTAAATTTAAATCGGTAAAGATTTATTTGGGGGTTTGAAATTTGTTTTCAAAAGGTATATATGGTTAAGGTGATTTGAAATTAGTTTTCAAATGGTTAAAGGTGATTTGAAATTTGTTTCAAATGGTAAAGGTAAATTGAAAATTGGTTTTTCAATTGATTAAGTGTGGAAATTTTATCGTGAAGTGGTTTTGGTAAAACAAATAACTGGGGCAATTATTTGGAAATGGTGTATATATATATATATCTCTCGTAAGATATTTTTGGGGTTAAATAATTTTGGAAAATTATTTGGAATCTGATGATGTGGCGCATCTTTATTGATAGTTAAATAACCGACTATCAATATTTACCCTTGGATGGTATTGGTTGTGTTTGTTTGGAATTGAATGCTACACTTATTTTTAAAATAAGCGCTCGCTATTCGGTTTAGCCGGGAGAGGACCTTTGTGTCGTATATCCCATTCCGAATATGTGATACGTCGTTATGGATAGCATTTGAAGACCGGTGTTGAAGACCGGGTATTTGTGAAAACGATAGGATGACCCATCGATTGTCTCTGCATCGTTAGCTACGGTATGGAGATTTCCTTTGTGATGGGAAATTTTATCGGGATTGTGAATACCCGGATTTCAAGGGCTTCTTTGGAAGTGCCTTCGGTTCTGTTCGAACCCGGAACAGACTTGTATGGTTACGTGTCTGACATTATATTTTGAGAATTAGAGCCGATTTTTTTCAAATACATTTCTGTTGGTGGCGGAGAATTTATTCTCTTAGCTTAACACCCTTCTCTGAGACGTACGAGCTCAGAGGTTATGTAGTTGAAGGTTATCAGCGATATATTCCCAATCTGGTAATGTGACATGCTGAGTGCTGCTGTGTGATGATCATTGGTTGGTCACTTGTGATATGATCATTTGTTTGATCATTTATCTTTGTGATCATTGCTTTGGTCATCTGTTGACCCAAAGCATGGCTTTGTTGCACAAAGCGTAGCTTTGTGGACGAGACTTCGTCAGGACCTCACTCCCCGGAAATGGTCGAAACAGGAATATGCGGCAAGGTTATGAGGGTCGCGCCCTTTAGGGTATGTCATTTCCTTCTGGAAAAGGGTGGTATCATGGTATGGAGCCCAGATATTTACTCATGTGGATACACTATACCTATTACTGTGTGGTGTTGTTGGAATCGAGCGCTCGGATAAAGGTCCCAAAGGACCGGGGGATGACTTACTCGAGTAGTAGTTACCTAGTTACAGAGGTAACCCGGCCTTGTGTTGGCAGAGATCCGGTTAGGTTCTCGGGACGTCCCGCCAGAGGCGATCCCATGTGGCAGTAGGAAGTTCCTTAGCCTGACCATTTGTTGGAAATCCAATCAAAACAATACGAGCCTTGTACGGTTTTAGTTGTATTACCTGCCATTCACTTATGGTGACGCCCCACTGTTTGGATGGTAGCTATAGTAGGCATAGTTCGGAATGTCTATGCTGGCTAGGATTTATATTCTACTTTCGAAACTGTTTTCTACACTATGCACTAATAATAATATCAAAAATGATTTGATTTTTGCGTAGTAAGCATCTTTGACTATCATAAGGAGAAATCTCCTCCAATTCTGCGTTTGCATTGTGTGTGTGGCGGGAGGCCTTATGGTAGTTTCATTTTCTAAAAAGCATTGCGGATTTCGAAATTTAAATTCTCTTATTGCTTGTTTTAAAGATAAACTGTTTTGAGTTCTCACACCAGTCACATGACTGACCTGGAGTTTATTGTTCCTTTCCTAAACTCTGGGTGCCCACTATTTTCCACACGGGCAGTCTAGAGTTAGGTTGTCAGGTTATTCTGGATTCGGGAGTTGCTGTGCAGATGTTGGAGGCGAGCTTGGATAGCGTAGTCTATTATCTATTGTATATAGTATTCTTTTCCGCTGTTTTATTGTTGTACACTCTGATGATGTGATGTATGTATAGAATGTATAGTCCTTTTGTTTTAATGATATTCATTTATCTATTATATGTTGTTCCGCTGCGATTGTGAGATTCTGATATTATTTCCTGTTCTGTTGTTTGTTTCCGTTTCTTCTCTCTTTTCTCTCTTCTTCTACCTCTTTCTTCTTCTTAAACCCTAAAGATTCGGAAGTTCGTTCCTCTTTGGCTGGATTGTGGTGGAATGTTGCCAGCTCAAGGAAGTACGGATTTTCGGTTCTTTACATTTGGTATCAGAGCATATGGTTAAGCGAAACCATGGCTCTGTTGGGTATTACTCATTAGAGATAGAGTCAGTAGTACTCTAGAATGAGTGTGAGTGTAATAATAGATATGAGCGCGTATTTGTTAGTGAATATAAAATTGTTTTATATTGTGATGATTGGTTTATTGAGTGGCATATGAACCTTCGTCGGCACAGTCTGTACAACTAGATCGAAGGGGTTTCTAAACACTTGAATAGAACAACTCGACACGATATTGTTTTAAATTGGGTAAATGAAATAATTTTACCTTGACTATATTTTCTATATAAGAAAATAATTTTTTCAAGAATTATTGAAGTGTGTGTATAATTGATTGTTTGATTGTTTGAAATATAAATATATATAAGTTAATTAAAAGTTGTTTGAATAAGTTAAATGAAAGCAACAATTGTAAAAGAATAATAGTATAACCAATAAATTATAAGTACGAAGTTATAATTAGAATGATTTACAACTGTGAAATAATCTTATATATACATAAGAGGTGAAATTTTATAAGTAAGATTATAGATGTAATTTATAAATAAAAGGAAATTTTGAAAGAATATTTAGCATTGATTTCACTATTGTTACTGGGAAATGATAAGGATGATGACTGCAGCATCATCAATATCATTTTCGAGTTTCTATGTGATGGATTTGCTACAATAATGAATTTAAAATTGAAGCTTTGTTGTAATAAACAAATTTGACATTAAGATTCAACTTGAAGTTGATAAATATAAGTGTAATATGAGTTGGAAGTTGTATAATAAGTTGTATAACTTATAGAATGAGCAAATGTAAGTAAAACCAATTATTGAAGTGGTTAAACAATTAAGTTAAGTAAAATGAAATACGAATTTGATTGTTGATATGAATTTGACTTAAGTAAAAGTTAAATAGAATTTACTTCAGAATTGGAAACCGAATTGGATTGATAAGTGGAAACTTAAGTTTATTTGAACAAATTATGTTAAATGGAATAGAATTTGAAATGAATTAGGAGAATACTTAAGTTGAATAGTGGAAGTAAATGTAAATGAAGTTGAAGGGAATATAACTTGAGTAATGTTGAAAGAATTGATGTTGATATCAAAATAAAATGAATAAAGTGAATTAATGAAATCGTTAAATGATGTGAACTTGAGTTATATAAATGAAGTCCAATTTTATATGTAAAAAGAATTGGCAACTGAATTAAAGTATGGATTGAATGTTAATTAATCGAATGTGAATAAGTTGATATGAAATGATGTATGTAAGTGTAAATTCATTTCGAGCTAGTTGAATAATTGAATGAAAATCAGTTGAATGTTAAATCAATTGGGATTAAAACTGTTGAACCAAATTGAATGTAATGAGAGAAAAACTAATAATTTGGTTTTATTGGGTATACATTGGTTGTTATTTGCTTATTGGTTGATTGTATGTAAATTCATTAAGTGTTAATGAAATTGAATTAGCGCATTTGAAAGCTATGTAATTGAATTCAAATTGAAAGTGAAGTAAATAAATTTGAATAGAATTGAATTCGAGTTGAGTTGAAAGTGAACCAATGTGAATTTAATTAGTGAATGTAAACTAATTGGAAACGAATGAAAATGAATATGTAACTTCAATGGTAAAGCTAAAATTGAGATAAAAGGTAAGTATCGAAATTTTGTAAATAGATTTGGCAAAATAGTTTGAATGTTGGAATTGGATACTACTATTAGCAGGATATACAGGTGTATAATGGAATTGGGATTTGATTTTGAAGTAAAAAAATTGAATTGCTCGACAAAAAGGTACGTATTTCAATTTTAATATGAGATTTGATGATTTCCTTCTCTAGCCACTTGGCTTTCTCTTTTCTTTTTGATTCTGAGGGGCCGTGGTGCCATTTTGTAGTCGTACCGATCGAGCCGCGCAAAGGAGACGCTGGCGAAATTTTTCGAAAATTTCGGGTGTTAGAAAAATTTTGAGAAAATTTTGAAAGTTTGAAATTTGAATTTAAATTTAAATTTAAATTGTTAAGTAAACAATGTTGTTTGAAACCTATAATTGAAGTTAGAAAGCTAATTGAAATGATAGTAAATCTTTAATAAAAAGATTGGTGTTAGAAGGTGGATAAAACTATTAGTTTTGGAAAAATAATAGACGGTTTAGGAATCATTCTCCTTAACTTGCAATTTCGAGGACGAAATTCTTTTAAGGGGGGAAGATTGTAACGACCCAGAAATTTTTGATAACTTGAATTTGAATATTTAATTTATTTTTAATATTAAGAAGTGGAATTTTTAAGTCGAATAATTTATTTTTCGAATATTGGGTTTAATGGGATAATTAAATCGATGATTTAATAGTGAAATTCCAAAAATAATTAGATATTGGGTTAAATGTGATTGAAAATGATTTGGAAAATTTTTTTTTATCATATTAAAGTTATAGAGATATTTTAGAACTTGTAAAATTGAATTTGGAATTTATTTGTGAAAATTGAATATTTTAATATTTAATCATCGACTGAAAAATAGCCAATTTTTGAACAGTCTCAGAATTGAACGAAACAAGTTCCATTGGATCCGTAATAGTTAGTTATTATCGGATTTCAATTTTCGTAGTAATCGGAGTTGTCGTTTGACCGTAGCAGCTCGAAACGCATCGAATTATTTTTAATTTAAATTTGGCGAGTCAAAATAGCCATTTTTCAAAAAGTCTCGGATTTCGGCGAAACCAGTTTCATCGGATCCGTAATGTGATATTATTGTAATGTTTCAAATTTCAAGTCAATTGGATTTACCGTTTGTCCGGTACGAATTAAAACGCCTAGAAATCGATTTAAATCGGTTTAATTTAAATTGAGCGTTTGCAGCCATAACTCGCACAGATGTGCGAATTAGCTTCTGAAACCTGTTCCATTGTGTCCGGAACGCGGGGTAAACCCTAGAAACGCTGGTTACGGCGCGTAAATCGGAGTTCGGAATTCCCGGGATGAATAGTGTTTACGCTAGCTTTTTCTATAAATACACCACAACCCTCACAAATAAAAAAAAAAAAAATATCTCTAAATTTTAAACCCTAGCCGGCCCTAACTATTGAATGGCCAGAAATGATCTTCCTCTCCCCCTTGATTTCTCCAAATCCATCAAGAATTAGCAAGAAAGTTCAACTACAAAGTTGAAGATCTCCTCGAGTACTACGTTTTTAACGGCTATGATCTAAAATGGAGTTGTATTTTGGGAGATATGGGGGGCCGTTCGTGGCCGTTCAACTTACGTGCGCACGCATATCTAGGAGGCCGAGTTGGCCATGGTGGTAGGCGTGGGTAGCTTGCGTCGTGCTCTTCGCGATGGTGGTTGTGTGATCGAGTTTCGTCGAGAAACGAGGGTGTATAATTTAACCCTAAATTGCTATATGGGTTCAAGGAGGTTACGGCTCCTTCCTGGAGATGAGAACGAAGAAGAAAGGTGATGGGGTGGACGGGCTAGATGAAGAGAAAGGGGATCCAACGGCCTGTAGTGTGGTGGGGGTAAATTATAATAAAAATGTTGTAAATTAGTTGATTTAAAATCGTGTACAAACTTGTAAAATCAATATCTTTTTCATACGAGGTCAAAAAAATGCAAACTTAGTTGCGTTGGAATCGTATGGACGAGCACTACGCGATGGAGTTGGTTTGGAGTCGTTTGGAGCTCGTTTGAATTTTGGGTAAAATTAAACGTTCGTTTAATTTTATTCGAAGCGAACGCCGAAACCGGAAATAAAATCAAGGTGAGAACTCCTCACTCAATCAAACTGTTTGGTTTAAATTTTTGAATAGTTGATATTGATTGATAATTTATTGTTGATTGATTGTGGTAGTAGATATAGTAGGATATATACTATAAATAGCAATATATATATATTGGCATATGTATATATTGGATTTGATTTCCCGCCTCGTATAGCGGATGAGACCCTATTGCGCCGCCTATTAAGCGGATATTTTATAAAATCCCATATACCGCGATATTCCACCTTGAAGTGGAATTGGTATTGTGCTAACGTCTGTGGATGCAGGGTAACAGGTTGGAGGGATCCAACTGGATTCCTCACATATTTATCTGTTTATGAATATTATGTTGATTGTTGATGTTCACATTGATATATGATGTTTATTCCCGTGATTGACCATTTGATGCGGTTGCATCATCGGATTCATTTTTAGAAAAAAGTTAAAAAATACCGATTTTGAATTTAAAAGGATTTTTAAGTAATTTTTCAAGTATATGTTTTATTAAAATTTTTGAACTTGATTCATTTTAAATAAATTAAGATTTTAAATATTAAAGTTATAAAACTATGATTTTTATGAAATATAACCAAAAGGAAAATTTTAAAATAAATAGATTTATAAAATAGTTAAATTGGGATTTTTGAATAATTTTTATAAACAGTTATATAAAAGATTTTATAAATTGATATCTATAAAATTGAAATTTTTGGAATTATGAAACGGGTTCATTAAGTGTTAAAATGAAGTATAAAAAAAAAATGGATTTCATTTAAACTATAGTTTTATAAACAGGGAAAGTCATGAAATGAATTGATGTTGAAAATAAAAGTTTATAAGTAATCAACTTATAAAATGGCTTTGGGCATTAAAAAGGGGATTTTTATAGAAATTGTTAATAAAGGAGGTTTTTATAAGTTGAAAACTATTATAAAAGGTGAGAAATCTTATCAGTAATAAGATTAACAATTTGTGAAGTTTTAAAAGGAACGACTTGGTAAATAAATAATATTTTACGTATTTGACTTATAATACGAACCTTTGGTATAGAAATTGGGTTTATAAATTGAATTGGCTTAATAAAAGAGATTTCTAAACCGAAGTTATTAATAGAAATAGAATTTATAAACGTTGTTTATAAATTTGAAATCAATGTAATTTGATAAATTGAATTTAGAATTTGTTAAAGGAGTTATATTCACTCTTTTAAACGATGAATATATTTTTAAGTCAAATGGGCATGTTTTGGGAGAAGAATGTTTTAAAGGGAATTTTAAAACGATTTAAAGATGCTTTAAAATGCATTAAGTATCGAAAACTTGAATTTCAACATTCATTGTTGAAATAGGCGTTTTCGAGAAAATAAGGAAATGGTGGACTATAACACTGTTGTTATAGTAAATGGTTTCCAAATGGAAATATTTTGTGTAGTATTGGAATTTATGTTTCTATTTTTATTTTGAAACCCTATTCCAGTGATTTTGGGTTGTCGTAACGATGTTTTATGTAACATTCGTATTAACCCAAATAAAAGTGAATAAAAGAACGTTTTCCTTAAAAGAATGAAATATATACTTAACTATGATTTAAGTGTATTGAATATCTTCAAATTGTTGAAAATAAATAAATTTGTGAATTACTTATTTTTAAATAAGTATGGAAATGCTTTTCCAATATGAAATGGAACATTTTTGAGGATTCATCTTTTAAAGGTAAATTGAAAGCGAATAATTTGAAATCGAGTTGAGAATCGTATATTAGTAAATATTTGGAATTTAAATTCACTATGGAATTTATGAAGGGAAGGGAAATTTGTTAAAAATAAATATTGATTTATTTTTAAGTATGGGATATAATTTACGAATTTGAAACGTAAGTTAAATTTAAATCGGTAAAGATTTATTTGGGGGTTTGAAATTTGTTTTCAAAAGGTATATATGGTTAAGGTGATTTGAAATTAGTTTTCAAATGGTTAAAGGTGATTTGAAATTAGTTTCAAATGGTAAAGGTAAATTGAAAATTGGTTTTTCAATTGATTAAGTGTGGAAATTTTATCATGAAGTGGTTTTGGTAAAACAAATAACTGGGGCAATTATTTGGAAATGGTGTATATATATATATATATATCTCGTAAGATATTTTTGGGGTTAAATAATTTTGGAAAATTATTTGGAATCTGATGATGTGGCGCATCTTTATTGATAGTTAAATAACCGACTATCAATATTTACCCTTGGATGGTATTGGTTGTGTTTGTTTGGAATTGAATGCTACACTTATTTTTAAAATAAGCGCTCGCTATTCGGTTTAGCCGGGAGAGGACCTTTGTGTCGTATATCCCATTCCGAATATGTGATACGTCGTTATGGATAGCATTTGAAGACCGGTGTTGAAGACCGGGTATTTGTGAAAACGATAGGATGACCTATCGATTGTCTCTGCATCGTTAGCTACGGTATGGAGATTTCCTTTGTGATGGGAAATTTTATCGGGATTGTGAATACCCGGATTTCAAGGGCTTCTTTGGAAGTGCCTTCGGTTCTGTTCGAACCCGGAACAGACTTGTATGGTTACGTGTCTGACATTATATTTTGAGAATTAGAGCCGATTTTTTTCAAATACATTTCTGTTGGTGGCGGAGAATTTATTCTCTTAGCTTAACACCCTTCTCTGAGACGTACGAGCTCAGAGGTTATGTAGTTGAAGGTTATCAGCGATATATTCCCAATCTGGTAATGTGACATGCTGAGTGCTGCTGTGTGATGATCATTGGTTGGTCATTTGTGATATGATCATTTGTTTGATCATTTATCTTTGTGATCATTGCTTTGGTCATCTGTTGACCCAAAGCATGGCTTTGTTGCACAAAGCGTAGCTTTGTGGACGAGACTTCGTCAGGACCTCACTCCCCGGAAATGGTCGAAACAGGAATATGCGGCAAGGTTATGAGGGTCGCGCCCTTTAGGGTATGTCATTTCCTTCTGGAAAAGGGTGGTATCATGGTATGGAGCCCAGATATTTACTCATGTGGATACACTATACCTATTACTGTGTGGTGTTGTTGGAATCGAGCGCTCGGATAAAGGTCCCAAAGGACCGGGGGATGACTTACTCGAGTAGTAGTTACCTAGTTACAGAGGTAACCCGGCCTTGTGTTGGCAGAGATCCGGTTAGGTTCTCGGGACGTCCCGCCAGAGGCGATCCCATGTGGCAGTAGGAAGTTCCTTAGCCTGACCATTTGTTGGAAATCCAATCAAAACAATACGAGCCTTGTACGGTTTTAGTTGTATTACCTGCCATTCACTTATGGTGGCGCCCCACTGTTTGGATGGTAGCTATAGTAGGCATAGTTCGGAATGTCTATGCTGGCTAGGATTTATATTCTACTTTCGAAACTGTTTTCTACACTATGCACTAATAATAATATCAAAAATGATTTGATTTTTGCGTAGTAAGCATCTTTGACTATCATAAGGAGAAATCTCCTCCAATTCTGCGTTTGCATTGTGTGTGTGGCGGGAGGCCTTATGGTAGTTTCATTTTCTAAAAAGCATTGCGGATTTCGAAATTTAAATTCTCTTATTGCTTGTTTTAAAGATAAACTGTTTTGAGTTCTCACACCAGTCACATGACTGACCTGGAGTTTATTGTTCCTTTCCTAAACTCTGGTGCCCACTATTTTCCACACGGGCAGTCTAGAGTTAGGTTGTCAGGTTATTCTGGATTCGGGAGTTGCTGTGCAGATGTTGAAGGCGAGCTTGGATAGCGTAGTCTATTATCTATTGTATATAGTATTCTTTTCCGCTGTTTTATTGTTGTACACTCTGATGATGTGATGTATGTATAGAATGTATAGTCCTTTTGTTTTAATGATATTCATTTATCTATTATATGTTGTTCCGCTGCGATTGTGAGATTCTGATATTATTTCCTGTTCTGTTGTTTGTTTCTGTTTCTTCTCTCTTTTCTCTCTTCTTCTACCTCTTTCTTCTTCTTAAACCCTAAAGATTCGGAAGTTCGTTCCTCTTTGGCTGGATTGTGGTGGAATGTTGCCAGCTCAAGGAAGTACGGATTTTCGGTTCTTTACAGTGGGGGTGCGGGGGCAACGCCACCGCTTACGGGGTTCGACCTGCCCGGTCAGGTCGCGGGGGTCCAGGGGGCAGCGCCCCCGGCGGGGTGCGGGACAGCGCCCCGACCAAAACGGTACGACCTAGTGAAGATAAAATGAGGTCTAACGACCTAAGGACTCAAGGGTCTAACGACCTAACGACTCAAGGGTCATACGACCTAACGACTCAAGGGTCTAACGACCTAACGACTCAAGGGTCATACGACCTAACGACTCAAGGGTCATACGACCTAACGAGCTATGGCCAAACGACCTAACGACTCAAGGATCATACGACCTAACGACTCAAGGGTCATACGACTCAATGACTCAAGGGTCCAACGACCCAACGACTCAAGGGTCCAACGACTCAACGACTCAAGGGTCCAACGACTCAACGACTCAACGACTCAAAGGTCCAACGACTCAAAGACTCAACGACTCAAAGGTCCAACGACTCAACGACTCAACGACTCAAGGGTCCAACGACCCAACGACTCAAGGGTCCAACGACTCAAGGACTCAAGGGTCCAACGACCCAACGACTCAAGGGCCCAACGACTCAACGAGTTAAGGGTCCAGCGACCTATCGGTATAACTCGTAACCGACTTAAGGGTTGCGTGACTGAAGGGCTGCACGACTTAAGGGTTAACTCGTAAACGACTCACGACCTATGGATGAACGACTTAACTCCGAACGAGCTAAAAATGGCCAGAACGACCTAGGGTTAACTCGTGAACGACTCACGACCTATGGATGAACGACTTAACTCCGAACGACCTAAAAATGGCCAGAACGACTCAAGTGCAGAAAATTCAACAAAACGCTAAAAATTGGAGTTTTTCGCCAATCCAATCCAAACCAAATGCTAACATGCATGCTAAAATGATAGGGAATCATTCCCAACAGTCCAATATAGTTATAGGCTAGAATTGTGAGATAAAAATCTCACCTTTGCACTAAAATTTATGAAGATGAAGCTTGAAAGCAAGGAGAAGCAATCCAAAGCTTGAATCCAATATCTTCTACTTGAATTTGGAGTTGAATGTTGGAGTTGCAATTGAATTTGAGCTTGGAGTTTTAATTTCCCATTCTCTTCACCATTAATGCCAAAGCTTGAGTTAGTTAGGAAATTTATGAAGAGTGAGGAGAAGAGGGTTGGAACTTGGGCTTAATAGGCTAAACTAACCCAAAGTCCAAAGCGGGAAAAGTTAGTGAAATTTCACTAACTCCAAACCTATCGATGTTTATACTTAAAAAGTTGTAAACGACATTTCGAACTCAATGGAAGTGGTCTCGAGTCCTAATTTGACCGTTTGCAAAAAGTAGTTTTTCGGACCAAAATCCGATTAACGATTTAATATTTAAATAAAAATATTTAAATATAAACTCGATAAATATGCGGGTTGTTACAGACTCCCCTCCTTAAAGAAATTGCGTCCTCGCAATATATATATAAGGTGGAAATAAAAAGTAACAACCATAAAAGCATATTAACACAAGAGAAATTTGAAATAAGAAGTTCACCTCAAAGGGCAGGAGTAAGCAAGTCCGGATGTGTACGCTCGATGAATTCTCTGGATTGCCAAGAACAATCCTTAGGATTTGAGGACCATTGAACCTTTACAAGTGGAACATCTTTATTTCAAAGTCGTTTAACCTCAGAAGCTATAATTCGAATAGGATGCTGCTCATAAGTTAAATTCGGCGAAACTTCAATTTCTTCCACAACAGCAGGCTCAAGAATAGAATTGGAATCCCGAAGGCATTTCCGTAATTGAGAAACGTGAAAAACATCATGCATAGCAGAAAACTGAGCCGGCAATGCAAGGCGATAAGCCATGGAACCAATACGTTCAGTGATAGGAAATGGCCCAATAAATCGAGGCGCTAACTTTCCCGATCGACTAAAACGTACAACACCCTTCATAGGTGAAACACGGATAAAAACAGGATCCCCAACAGAAAATTCTAATTTCCTTCTTCGATTATCGGCATAGGATTTTTGTCTACTCTGGGCTTCTTTCATCCTATGTCGAATAAGTTCAATCTTTTCCGTGGAATCACGAATAAGGTCTGGACCTAAAACCAGCCTCTCACCGGCCTCAAGCCAACAAGAAGGAGATCGGCATGGCCTTCCATAGAGTGCCTCGAAAGGTGCCATACCAATGCTAGACTGGAAGCTATTATTATAGGAAAATTCAACAAGTGAAATATGATCTTCCCAACTTCCACCAAAATCGAGCACACATGCACGAAGAAGATCTTCAAGAGTTTGATTCACACGCTCGGTTTGTCCATCGGACTGGGGGTGATAAGCAGTGCTAAAATTAAGCTTCGTTCCTAAAGCTTTTTGAAGACTCTTCCAAAATCCACTAGTAAACAATGGATCTCGATCGCTAACAATAGAAGTTGGAACCCCATGCAATTTAACAATTTCTTTGATAAAGAGTTTGGCCAAAAGAGGAACGGTTCGGTTAGACCGAACGGGAATAAAATGGGCGGATTTAGTAAGTCTATCAACGATCACCCATAAGCTATCATGACCCGAACGAGAACGGGGAAGGCCATCTATAAAATCCATGGAAATCTGGTCCCACTTCCAAATTGGAATTTCTAAAGGTTGCAATAACCCACCAGGCCTTTGATGTTCGGCCTTGACAAGTTGGCAAGTCATGCACCACTTAACAAAGTTAGCAATATCAGATTTCATTCCCTCCCAATAATAAAGTCGCTTCATATCAGCGTACATTTTACTACTACTAGGATGAATGGTGAATTTAGAACGATGGGAATCTTCTAAAATATCTTTACGAAGATTACCAATATTTGGTACGATAATTCTACCAAATTTTCGAATGCCGCCACGAGAATCAATATCAAAGTCTTTCAAACTTTCAATGTCAATTTTATCCTTAGTATTTTGGCCAAGAAGAACCAATTCAGGATCTAGCCTTTGAGCTTCAAGAATGCGGTCTAAGAGGAAAGGATGAGCCTCAAGGCTACATAAAACAAGTGATGAGCTCAAATCGGATACGCGCTTTCGAATTTCACAAGTGGATAAAATCTCGAGATCGTTCCATTCGGATATCATCATAGAAACAACTGCTTGTTGTTTACGGCTAAGAGCATCGGCAACACGATTTCCCTTACCGGGGGTATAAAGAATATCAAGATCATAAGGTGCAAGGAACTCGAGCCAACGCCATTGACGCAAATTGAGTTCCTTTTGAGAAAATAAATATTTCAAAGACTTATGATCCGTGTAAAGAATAAATTTCTCTCCTAATAGATAATGACGCCAAATTCGAAGGGCGAAAACAATAGCCGCGAGTTCTAAATCATGTGTGGCATATCTAGTCTCGGCCGGCTTCAATTGCCTAGAGGCATAAGCAATAACAAGTTCTTTTTGCATAAGAACGGCACCCAAACCAACGTGACTAGCATCAGTATAAACAACAAAATCTTGATTCCCTTCGGGAATAACAAGAATAGGAGCATCGGAAAGGAGTTCTTTCAATTTTTGAAAAGAGGCTTCACATTTGTCCGACCAAAGGTATTTAACTCCCTTCTTAGTCAAGCCAGTAAGAGGCACGACAATCATAGAAAAGTCTTTAATGAAACGACGGTAATAACCCGCCAATCCGAGAAAACTACGAACCTTTGTCACACTCTCCGGTCTCTTCCAATCTTGAATCGCTTCAATCTTTGAAGGATCCATGGAGATTCCGGATTCGGAAATAATATGACCGAGAAACTTCACACGAGATTGCCAAAAGTGGCATTTAGAAAATTTCGCCTTTAACTGATTGCTCCTAAGAGTTTCCAATACAATCCGAAGATGCTTTTCATGCTCCTCCTCGGTTTTAGAATACACAAGGATATCATCAATGAAGATGAGAACAAACCGATCGAGGAAATCTTTGAAAACTCGATTCATGAGGTCAACGAAATAAGCTGGAGCATTCGTTAACCCAAATGGCATAACGAGCCATTCATAAGATCCATATCGAGTACGAAATGATGTCAAAGGAATGCTATCCTCAGCGATACGAAGCTGATGGAAACCGGTAGCCAAGTCCAATTGTGAAAAGATCTTAGCACCACTAAGCTGATCGAATAGATCATCAATCCGAGGTAAAGGATATTTATTTTTAATAGTAAGATCGTTAAGCTTGCGATAATCAACGCAGAGCCTAAGAGTACCATCAGATTTCTTTACGAAAATAGCCGAAGCTCCCCAAGGCGAGGAACTAGAGCGAATAAATTGCTTCGTCTCCAATTCGGATAATTGTTTGCGCATCTCTTCATTTTCCTTATTGGACATGCGATAAGGAGGACGAGTAATAGGTTGAGCTCCAGAAACAAGATTAATTCTGAACTCAATTGCTCGTTTAGGTGGTAAACCTAAAACAGGCTCGAATATGTCGGAAAATTCACGAACAACGTGAATACAAGAAATAATATCATCTTCATCATCATCATCGTTATCACGAGGATTTAAAGAATATAAAGATGCCACCAAAAAGGATTCTGAATCTTTAAGATTAACAGAAATCTGATTAACAGATAGTGGATGTCGGAGATGAATAGTCCACTCAGGACATAGGATATAGGCTTGATAATGGTTAAGCCAATCCATTCCCAAAATTATTCCAAAGCCTAAGTAACGCATGACATGCAAATCGGCTAGGAAAGAAAAATCACATAAAATAATCTCCACATCTTTACAAAGCAAACTAAGAGTTGCGGATCCACCAACAGGATTCGCAATTTTTAAAGAAGTCATCAATGCAGTAACACTTAAGGAAAAAGTGTCTACCAGTTCCTTTGATATAAAAGAATGGGATGCACCCGTATCAAAGAGAACTCTAATAGGTTGATCATGAAATAAAATAATACCATCAAGAATGGAATGAGAAATACCTTGGCCACGAGATGTGTTGCCAGGGGCTTGAGCCACATTCAACTTTCCTTCCTTCTTGCCTTTACGCTTGAGGCATTGATGTATGTAATGATCCGGGCTCTTACAATAGCGACAAGATTTGGGCCTAGAGCACTTATTCGCATAATGATCCCCAGACCCACAGTTGAAGCAACTCGCACCACTAGGAGAAGGAGACTTTGCCGCAGGGGTTGCCTGCTTACCCTTTTTGTTGGGATAAGGACCCTTGAATTTGTTTGGCCTCTTCTTGTTGTTGAAGTTTGGTTTAGCGCCTTCCACTTCAACATCACTCTCTCTATCAGCCTCTTCAAGACGAAGAGCGATATCGACGAGTTGATCAAATGCGACTTCTAGTTTCAGGAGCAGTGGCTTCTTAAGATTCTTATTTAAGCCATAAACAAACCTATGGTTCTTCTTCAATGGGGTGTTGATGTATTCAACCCCATATTTGGAAAGCGACTCGAAGGCTGCGACGTAATCAGTCACAGAGGATTGACCTTGAACAAGGTCTATAAAACGTCGAGCCAAGGTTACTTTCCCAGCTTCTGGTACAAACTTTAACTCGAAGCATCCCTGAAATTGCTCCCAGGTGAGATCCGCTTCATTAATTTCTGAAATAAGGAGTTCGTACCAGTCCAATGCTCTCTCCTGGAGCATGCTGGAAGCCACCTGAACGCGGTGGAGATCGATAAGATTCATGCGAGAAAAGATTCGATCGCATGATTTTAACCAAGCCTGGACCTCGATTATATTTTTCGAACCTTTGAAGGGCTTTCCACCCAAGTTGGTGTAATCGCTGCACAAGCGTGCAAATCCCGACTTTGGGTGAGTAGGTTCCGGGTTAGCTCCAGCTGCTTGAGCATTAGTTACTAAATCAAGAAGCTGTTGAGCAGTCATAAAAACTCCATCCGGAGGAGCAGCACCAGATGATCCAGTTCTGGGACGGCCTGGTCTAGACATTCTCTTCCTTAAAGAAAGAAAGAAGAGAAGGAAGAAGGTTATTTACCAATGAACATCAAGCAATATTGATAGATAAAACAAGGAATCATAAAGGAAATAGGATGAGTCGGTACGAAGACTCAAATTAATCCTATGGTATGACTCCTAAGATAGACCTAGGACGATGATCCTTGTTAAGTTATTCTACATTGTTCCGAAGTTTGGCTCTGATACCAAGCTGTGACGCCCCACCTCTGTACCCACGCTAGCCAAGAACACTCCGGAGTAGTGCTGTCAACTAGCACGGAGAATAAGGCTGTTGAGGAGCGACCATCCATGTAATTGCTTATCACACGGTGGCTATAAATCATCTTCGGAAACAAACATAGAAATAATCATATCACAAATCAGTCACAGATATCCATATCACAAATGCGGAAGAAGATATGAATATATAACTAACACATGAAAGTGTACATCAGAGTAGTGGTCAGTAAGATCCACGATAATACAAAAGAATAGCAACACGTGCTATACAAAAGAATACAACTATGAGTCTATATCTCAAGTGTATACAACAAAAACTGCTAATCTAAACAGTTAGCCAAAAGTCAGAGTGATGAATCCCTGGGAAGAAGTCAAGCAGAAGCACCTGTAACATCTCGGTCTGACCCGAGTATTATTTAAGAAAATAATAAACGGGTCAGTCTAGCTATAAATATCAGATGACATGATATAACATAAAAGATATGGCATAAACATAAACATCCATAACGACATACCACTATAAGTATGTAAATAATGATCAACAGAAGATCAATCAATAAGAGATAATCAATATCACAAGAATCTTCTCAAAGATTCGGAAAGGGCATCATACCCCAAACTTGTACTCATAACAAGTCAATGACATAAATTCTAGAAATCAATGCAAGAAGTCCAGAAATCATAGAAAAGAGAAAGAGGCCTATCACATGACGGTCCGAAGACCAAGGGGAGCTACCTCACATGTGTGAATGGAATCACACAGATTAAGGTCCAGACTAACCAAAAAGCAAAAAGGTATGTGTGAGTGGAATCACACAAGTGGTGTCTAGTCTAACCTCGCAACAAGAGACATCGCACAGTTGCTAGTCTAAATCATCAGAATGATCGTCATGATCAACGAGAAGTGTCAATTACACTAAGCTAGTAAATATAGAAGTTTAGCTTCATGTCCCATAACCACTTGCTTAACTTAAATTGTGACGCCCCACCTCTATACCCACGCTAGCCAAGAACACTACGGTGTAGTGCTGTTAACTAGCACGGAGAATAAGGCTGCTGAGGAGCGACCATCCGTGTAATTGCTTTGTGCGAACACCGATATGTCAGATAGTAAAAACATGCTTTTAATTTCAGAAGAGAATCCGGCATGCCGATGCAAACTCAAAGCTACCACACGGTGGCTATAATAGTCTAGGACAAATATAAACTAATAACACAGATAAATATAAATGCGGAACACAGATAAATCAGAAAATCTCATATATATATAACTGATGTCAGTTACAATACGTTTACACGGTACATGTGATACAACTACAATAGTCAACTCAGGAAGTTACATATACAAGTACATTAACGTATATAATATACATGAATACATATCTTCCTATACAATAATACAGACTACTACAAATGATGACTACTCCAAAAGATATGAAAGAACTTCATAGCTCTAGCAGCAACCCAAAGCAGAATATCTACAACCTGTAAATACTCGGTCTGACCCGAGTATTAGATTCAAAAGAAAATAATACTCGGGTCAGTCTAATTCAAACTCAGTTATTAGTGCACAGAAGCAATAATAAATAAATACTGAATAGACGACAGTAATTAAACCAAATCAGAATGCAATTCAGAATATTAAATTGAAATGAACAAACAGTTCAAACCATTGAAATATCAATAAAATATTAATTCAAGTAGGGCTGCAGTACACGCACGCGTGCACTGCCTCGCCACTACAGAATATGGAATACGCAAAAAGATCCATAAGTCAAAACAAATAGAATATCACAAAACCATACCGTGTGGCTGCAGTTCACGCTTGCGTGCACTGCCTTGCCACTATAGTGATGATGTACTCAACCGAATACCGTGTGGCTGCAGTTCACGCTTGCGTGCACTGCCTTGCCACTAAAGTGATGTCGTACCCAAAATATTAACGAACCAAAATCAATGAAGGTTCAAATATCAATTCTAAATGTCGATACTGTGTGGCTGCAGTGCACGCACGCGTACACTGCCTTGCCACAACAGCATATACAGAAACAGCAACAAGGCACAAAGACCAATGCTCAAGAATTCACAGTGCCAACAAATTTAACAAACAAGTAACAGTAGTGAAAAGCTTCGACCAAGAGAATTGAAGTGGTTGACTGTCTCAAGCAACAGCAACCAAGCAAGTTCGAACAAGGCAGAGAAATGCCAAAGTGGTCAAGAAAAGATGACAACAAACTGGGATGCAAGTGCAACAACAAGTAACAAAAAAAATGTACATGTCTGCACAGTACAAACCCTCAAGTCCAAGGCAGTACAATCAAAAATGCAACTGCAAATAACATGGGGGAGTGACAATATAAAAATGAACCAGAATGGAACAATGGCAAATACTGCCACAAAGGCTACAGCAAAACAGAGTCAACACAAATGCAAATGCACAAGTGACCATACACATATATATACATACAAGAATGTATGTATACAAATGATCAGCCATCCAAGTACAAGTGCAGTTGTATCAAAACAATTGCAACAGTTAAATAAAGAACAAAACTCAAAAATACTCAAAGACCAAAACACAGTTCACAACAGTGGCACTGCACTAAAAATTGCATATGTAATGCACAGTGCAAACTCAAGGTTGTGTGAAACTGCAAGTGATACCATAGTACACAATGAACTCAACTCAAGAAATAAGTTCTCCATGCAACCAGCTCCAAGTAGTTGTTAATGCCCAAAACAAAGTGAAACAGATGTGACAGCATGGAGCTATAGCCCAACAAAACATCAATGTATATGAACACAATTAATGGAGCAATGCAACATTCAATAGTGAAGTACAAACCAGGACTTCAAAGAAACAATAACATGTAAAACAGTAAAACAACAATACACAGGAAACTCAAGAATGGGCCAAATTCCATCGTATGTTGTTGAGCAATTAAGTGCGAATTCGAATGCATATATATACATATCAATTAATGTATATACATACATGAATACATGAGCAATGACACTGCAACGTGACCAAAGCAAAAGAACACAGTAGCAAGCTCTTCACACACGCCCTATTCTATCAAATTGACATGTATACATATCCCAAATATGTATATATGCATACATATACATGTACATAGTGTATTGACTCAAAACAGTGGATCAATCATTAACAAAAGAAATTCAAAATGAACTCAAGTCTACAGAAGTTCATGCCAAAATCAGGGAATCACATATGCAGAAACAAGTCAGCTGCAAGAATATAAACATGAAGGCAAGAACGGTAGCCTCAACACAAGTACACAAGCAACTGAAGACAACATGAAGAATTCGAGATAGTGGTGGCCACGAAATCGACATCACAGCAAAACATTCAAACAAATCAAAGTGACCAAGTTAGACATCAATGCCGATAATATCAGGTCACAAAATTAAAAGAGGAAAGACTGCCGTGCAATTCAAGTAGCAAAGAATCAAAGCCACGATAGCACACAAAAAAAAAGCGAGCACACGAACAATCAAACTAGGGCTTGAATTAGATGTGAGAAAACTCACCATGTCGACGAATTTAGGGGAAGCCGAGCACGAGAGCATCGATCGACGCAGCCACGAGCAAGCGAAGGAAGACGAACGACAAATGCAAAGGGGCCGCCATTAAATTTCTTTTGTTTAGGGTTTTATAAAAATGAAAATGAAAAAAGGGGGGATCGGGTTAAAGAAATTAGAGAGGGGAACGGGTTAAAGGGGGAAAAGGGAATGAATTTTTCACGGCATAAAATAGTTAAGTGGGCCGAGAAAACTAAAGCCCGGAAACCCCTTTTAACCATATACAAAAGAATTTTAATTCAAATTTAAAAATTCAAACGGAAATTTGGGTCAATATTAATCGTTTAACGTCGATTATAAATCGACACGAATACCGGGTTGTTACAGACTCCCCTCCTTAAAGAAATTGCGTCCTCGCAATCATAAGGAACAAACGGATAAAAAGTAACAACCATAAGAGCATATCATCACAAGATGAAGAAATTCGAAGTAGGAAGTTCACCATAAAGAGCATGATAGAGAAAGCCTGATCGTGATTGCTCGATGAATTCTCTGGATTCCAAAGTGAAATTCAAAGGATTTGAGAACCAATAAACTTTCACGAGAAAACATCTTTATTTCGAAGGTGCCGAACCCCCGAAACATTGATGTGAATAGAATGTTGCTCAACGTCAAATCTGGTGAAACTTCAATTTCTTCAATAATACCGGGCTCAAAAATAGAAATCGGAAATTCCTAAGGCATTTCCGTAATTGGAAGACGTAGAAAACGTCATGAATAGCAGAAAATTGAGCCGGTACACTGGCGTAGTACAACATAAACGCCAAAGAAATCTTTTAATTTCATAAAGGAAATTCACAAATTATCAACAAAATCTAATTATCAATAGATAATTCAGAGATCTCAAATCACAAATATTCGATTATCAAAAACGATAATCAAATCAACAAGTATTCGATTATCAAAATCGAAAATCAATCTTAAATCACAAATATTTAATTATCACAAACGACAATTAAATCTCAAATATCTAATTATCAATAGATAATTAGAAACAATAAATATCTGATTATCAAAAACGATAAATCAGAAATCACGAATCAACGATTATTTAATTATCACAATTGATAATCAAATCACAAATATCTAATTATCACAAACGATAATTAGATCTCAAATATCTGATTATCACAAGCGATAATCAGAAACAATAAATATCTGATTATCAAAATGATCATCAGAAATTACCACAACGGTAATCAAATTTCAAATTACAAATTTTTCAATTAACGAGTCCGAAATTAACCGAAATAGCAAACGCACATGACTCATAACCACGAGTTTTACTAAATCGTTTAATTCACTTCATCGTTTCCTTGAAAGTGTTAAATTGTGTATTTTAAATAAATAACATTTTACGTTCTCAAACGGACAAGTCCGGAATTAAGCAAATCAGTAAAAGAAAGGGGTCATAGTCCTCGATTTTACTGAAACGTTTAATTCGCTTCCTCATTCTTTTGAAAGCGCAAATCGTAAAAATTTTGAAAACAATTTTGATTTATATTTTGAAACAATTTTTAAAATACGTGATTAAAACAACGACATCAGAAGCAACTTCGATAAGTGGATTTTCATTCATCCAAAGAGTCACAAGAATCTTCTCAAAGATAGAAAGGGGTATCATACACTAAACTTGTATTCATAACAAGTCAATAACACACGAATTCACCAATGCACAAGAATTGATAAAACTTATCAATAGAAATCACGAAAATTGGTGAAGCACAAATTCTAGAAATCCTCACAAGAAATCCAGAAAACACAAGCTAAGAGTATGAGAACTCGAACGCGAGTATGAAAACTCGAACCGGAGTATGAAAACTCGAACGCGAGTATGAAAACTCGAACGGAGTATGAAAACTCAAACGGAGTATGAAAACTCGAAGGAGAGTATGGAAACTCAAACGGAGTATGAAAACTCGAACGGAGTATGAAAACTCGAACGGAGTATGAAAACTCGAACGGAGTATGAAAACTCGAACGGAGTATGAAAACTCGAACGGAGTATGAAAACTCGAACAGAGTATGAAAACTCGAACGGAGTATGAAAACTCAAACGGAGTATGAAAACTCGAACGGAGTATGAAAACTCAAAGGAGAGTATGGAAACTCACCAACACGCGAGCATGAAAATTCATCAACACATGTAACGCAAAGCGAGAACGGGAGCACAGAATCTCACCTACACGTGAGCATGAAAATCACCAACACGGGCAACGCAAAGCGAGAACGGGAGCACGGAATCTCACCTACCCGCGAGCATGAAAAATCATCAACACGTGCAACGCAAAGCGAGAACGGGAGCACGGAATCTCACCTACACATGAGCATGAAAATCACCAACACGTGCAATGCAAAGCGAGAACGGGAGCACGGAATCTCACCTACACGTGAGCATGAAAATCACCAACACGGGCAACGCAAAGCGAGAACGGGAGCACGGAATCTCACCTACACGCGAGCATGAAAATTCATCAACACGTGCAACGCAAAGCGAGAACGGGAGCACGGAATCTCACCTACCCGCGAGCATGAAAAATCATCAACACGTGCAACGCATAACGAGACGCTATCTCATGGTTGCAAGCCATTAATTTTGACACACGAATGGCCCGAAGACCGTGGGGCGCTACCCCACATGTGTGAGTCGAAATCACACAGATTGAGGTCCAGACTAACCAAAAATCAAAAGAGGTATGTGTGAGTGGAATCACACAAGTGGTGTCTAGTCTAACCTTACAATCAAAAGAAAAGTATGTGTGAATGAAATCACACAAGTGGTGTCTAGACAATCCTCAAAGCCCAAGAGATATGTGTGAGACGAAATCACACCAATGAGGCCTAGTCTAACCGTAAAAATGATCGTCACGATCAACGAGAAGTGTCAATTACACTAAGTCAGTAAATGTAAAAGTTTAGCATCACGTCCCATAACCACTTACTTAACTTAAATATTTACGAACAAACTGTAAATCTTCACTAATAAAATTTGTCACTAGAGGTTCAATCGAACAAGTCCAACAATTAACCGACGAAGTAAACGCAAGCGTTTCATACCACTTGTTTTACTAAGCCGTTTAATTAGATTTCTCATACGAGTGAAATAAAGATTTGTATATACTAATAGATTGGAAAACGGTTTCAAAAACGAGTTTGGTATTGAAAATAGAGTTGAAAACATTTTGATAAAAGAGTTTTGATATTTACTACTAGTATTGAAACCTTTATATTTTTAAAGTGACAAATCACAAAAATGATTGTAGAAACAATCAATCACAAGAATTCACATACGAAGACGTGAATAGAATCCAAAGAAATCGATACCGAATTCATCGAAAGGTATGTTCACAAAAATCCCGAAGAAAAGGTCATCAAAGTTGCTAATAAATGATAGCAACAAATCGGGAAATAATCAAGAATCGATTAAATTCGAAAACCAAATCAATTCACTAAGATTCACATTCGAAGACGTGAATAAAATACAAAGAATTTCGATTCCAAATCCATCAAAGTAGGAATACTCAAAATTCCTGAAATAGAAGTTATCAAAGTCGACAAAGGTGATAACAACTAACCGGAAAAGAAGAACCGATCAACAATTGGAATGCAATTTGTCTCAAAGATTGATACCCAAAACCCAATTGTATGGAAACTGCATTAAGTACACGAATCAGAGATAAGAATGCATATATATAGCAGTTCGAATAAACAATGCGAGTTCAAATCGAAGTGGGTACTAGTTACAGCAATATGCACTTGGTAGAGCATACATACACTGATACTTAGAAGTGTAAACTCAAGTGAGCAAGTGCGATAGAGAATAGCAGCAATGCTCACGAATAAGCGTTAGGAATTCATTCCTAACAATCAAAGATGATCTTAAGACAAAGATGTGAAATAAAACATCGACAAATAGTTGTAACACATGTACTATCTAAGTTATGTTTTATATTTTTTCTAAACCCCAGGCTCTGATACCAAGCTGTGACGCCCCACCTCTATACCCACGCTAGCCAAGAACACTACGGTGTAGTGCTGTCAACTAGCACGGAGAATAAGGCTGTTGAGGAGCGACCATCCGTGTAATTGCTTTGTGCGAACACCGATATGTCAGATAGTAAAAACATGCTTTTAATTTCAGAAGAGAATCCGGCATGCCGATGCAAACTCAAAGCTACCACACGGTGGCTATAATAGTCTAGGACAAATATAAACTAATAACACAGATAAATATAAATGCGGAACACAGATAAATCAGAAAATCTCATATATATATAACTGATGTCAGTTACAATACGTTTACACGGTACATGTGATACAACTACAATAGTCAACTCAGGAAGTTACATATACAAGTACATTAACGTATATAATATACATGAATACATATCTTCCTATACAATAATACAGACTACTACAAATGACGACTACTCCAAAAGATATGAAAGAACTTCATAGCTCTAGCAGCAACCCAAAGCAGAATATCTACAACCTGTAAATACTCGGTCTGACCCGAGTATTAGATTCAAAAGAAAATAATACTCGGGTCAGTCTAATTCAAACTCAGTTATTAGTGCACATAAGCAATAATAAATAAATACTGAATAGACGACAGTAATTAAACCAAATCAGAATGCAATTCAGAATATTAAATTGAAATGAACAAACAGTTCAAACCATTGAAATATCAATAAAATATTAATTCAAGTAGGGCTGCAGTACACGCACGCGTGCACTGCCTCGCCACTACAGAATATGGAATACGCAAAAAGATCCATAAGTCAAAACAAATAGAATATCACAAAACCATACCGTGTGGCTGCAGTTCATGCTTGCGTGCACTGCCTTGCCACTATAGTGATGATGTACTCAACCGAATACCGTGTGGCTGCAGTTCACGCTTGCGTGCACTGCCTTGCCACTAAAGTGATGTCGTACCCAAAATATTAACGAACCAAAATCAATGAAGGTTCAAATATCAATTCTAAATGTCGATACTGTGTGGCTGCAGTGCACGCACGCGTACACTGCCTTGCCACAACAGCATATACAGAAACAGCAACAAGGCACAAAGACCAATGCTCAAGAATTCACAGTGCCAACAAATTTAACAAACAAGTAACAGTAGTGAAAAGCTTCGACCAAGAGAATTGAAGTGGTTGACTGTCTCAAGCAACAGCAACCAAGCAAGTTCGAACAAGGCAGAGAAATGCCAAAGTGGTCAAGAAAAGATGACAACAAACTGGGATGCAAGTGCAACAACAAGTAACAAAAAAAATGTACATGTCTGCACAGTACAAACCCTCAAGTCCAAGGCAGTACAATCAAAAATGCAACTGCAAATAACATGGGGGAGTGACAATATAAAAATGAACCAGAATGGAACAATGGCAAATACTGCCACAAAGGCTACAGCAAAACAGAGTCAACACAAATGCAAATGCACAAGTGACCTTACACATATATATACATACAAGAATGTATGTATACAAATGATCAGCCATCCAAGTACAAGTGCAGTTGTATCAAAACAATTGCAACAGTTAAATAAAGAACAAAACTCAAAAATACTCAAAGACCAAAACACAGTTCACAACAGTGGCACTGCACTAAAAATTGCATATGTAATGCACAGTGCAAACTCAAGGTTGTGTGAAACTGCAAGTGATACCATAGTACACAATGAACTCAACTCAAGAAATAAGTTCTCCATGCAACCAGCTCCAAGTAGTTGTTAATGCCCAAAACAAAGTGAAACAGATGTGACAGCATGGAGCTATAGCCCAACAAAACATCAATGTATATGAACACAATTAATGGAGCAATGCAACATTCAATAGTGAAGTACAAACCAGGACTTCAAAGAAACAATAACATGTAAAACAGTAAAACAACAATACACAGGAAACTCAAGAATGGGCCAAATTCCATCGTATGTTGTTGAGCAATTAAGTGCGAATTCGAATGCATATATATACATATCAATTAATGTATATACATACATGAATACATGAGCAATGACACTGCAACGTGACCAAAGCAAAAGAACACAGTAGCAAGCTCTTCACACACGCCCTATTCTATCAAATTGACATGTATACATATCCCAAATATGTATATATACATACATATACATGTACATAGTGTATTGACTCAAAACAGTGGATCAATCATTAACAAAAGAAATTCAAAATGAACTCAAGTTTACAGAAGTTCATGCCAAAATCAGGGAATCACATATGCAGAAACAAGTCAGCTGCAAGAATATAAACATGAAGGCAAGAACGGTAGCCTCGACACAAGTACACAAGCAACTGAAGACAACATGAAGAATTCGAGATAGTGGTGGCCACGAAATCGACATCACAGCAAAACATTCAAACAAATCAAAGTGACCAAGTTAGACATCAATGCCGATAATATCAGGTCACAAAATTAAAAGAGGAAAGACTGCCGTGCAATTCAAGTAGCAAAGAATCAAAGCCACGATAGCACACAAAAAAAAAGCGAGCACACGAACAATCAAACTAGGGCTTTAATTAGATGTGAGAAAACTCACCATGTCGACGAATTTAGGGGAAGCCGAGCACGAGAGCATCGATCGACGCAGCCACGAGCAAGCGAAGGAAGACGAACGACAAATGCAAAGGGGCCGCCATTAAATTTCTTTTGTTTAGGGTTTTATAAAAATGAAAATGAAAAAAGGGGGGATCGGGTTAAAGAAATTAGAGAGGGGAACGGGTTAAAGGGGGAAAAGTTAATGAATTTTTCATGGCATAAAATAGTTAAGTGGGCCGAGAAAACTAAAGCCCGGAAACCCCTTTTAACCATATACAAAAGAATTTTAATTCAAATTTAAAAATTCAAACGGAAATTTGGGTCAATATTAATCGTTTAATGTCGATTATAAATCGACACGAATACCGGGTTGTTACATAAATCTTTACGAACAAACTGTAAATCTTCACTAATAAAATTGTCACAAGAGGTTCAATCGAACAAGTCCAGGAATTAACCGACGAAGTGAACGCAAGCGTTTCATACCACTTGTTTTACTAAGTCATTTAATTAGATTTCTCATCCGAGTGAGGTAAAGGTTTGTATATACTAATAGATTGGAAAAGGGTTTAAGAAAAGAGCTTTGTTATTAAAAATAGAGTTGAAATTGTTTGTTAAAAGAGTTTTGATATTTACTACTAGTATTGAAACCTTTATATTTTTTAAAATGACAAATCACAGAAGAGATTGTAGAAACAATCATCACAAAGATCACATTCAGAGATGTGAATAAAATCCAAGGAAATCAGCTCAAAAGCATCAAAGTGGAAGTTCCCCAACGACCAAACGTGGCCGAGATAACCAGAGATGGTTTGTCTCGAAGAATGGTCAACTCAGCATCTCAACAAAGGAAGTTCTGTTGAATGTTTTTCAGATAAGATCGCCTACGGAGGTGGCAACCCCCCAAGGTGGGGGTGCGGGGGCAACGCCACCGCTTACGGGGTTCGACCTGCCCGGTCAGGTCGCGGGGGTCCAGGGGGCAGCGCCCCCGGCGGGGTGCGGGGCAGCGCCCCGACCAAAACGGTACGACCTAGTGAAGATAAAATGAGGTCTAACGACCTAAGGACTCAAGGGTCTAACGACCTAACGACTCAAGGGTCATACGACCTAACGACTCAAGGGTCATACGACCTAACGAGCTATGGCCAAACGACCTAACGACTCAAGGATCATACGACCTAACGACTCAAGGGTCATACGACTCAATGACTCAAGGGTCCAACGACCCAACGACTCAAGGGTCCAACGACTCAACGACTCAAGGGTCCAACGACTCAACGACTCAACGACTCAAAGGTCCAACGACTCAACGACTCAACGAATCAAAGGTCCAACGACTCAACGACTCAACGACTCAAGGGTCCAACGACCCAACGACTCAAGGGTCCAACGACTCAACGAATCAAGGGTCCAACGACCCAACGACTCAAGGGCCCAACGACTCAACGAGTTAAGGGTCCAGCGACCTATCGGTATAACTCGTAACCGACTTAAGGGTTGCGTGACTGAAGGGCTGCACGACTTAAGGGTTAACTCGTAAACGACTCACGACCTATGGATGAACGACTTAACTCCGAACGAGCTAAAAATGGCCAGAACGACCTAGGGTTAACTCGTGAACGACTCACGACCTATGGATGAACGACTTAACTCCGAACGAGCTAAAAATGGCCAGAACGACCTAGGGTTAACTCGTGAACGACTAACGACCTATGGATGAACGACTTAACTCCGAACGACCTAAAAATGGCCAGAACGACTCAAGTGCAGAAAATTCAACAAAACGCTAAAAATTGGAGTTTTTCGCCAATCTAATCCAAACCAAATGCTAACATGCATGCTAAAATGATAGGGAATCATTCCCAACAGTCCAATATAGTTATAGGCTAGAATTGTGAGATAAAAATCTCACCTTTGCACTAAAATTTATGAAGATGAAGCTTGAAAGCAAGGAGAAGCAATCCAAAGCTTGAATCCAATATCTTCTACTTGAATTTGGAGTTGAATGTTGGAGTTGCAATTGAATTTGAGTTTGGAGTTTTAATTTCCCATTCTCTTCACCATTAATGCCAAAGCTTGAGTTAGTTAGGAAATTTATGAAGAGTGAGGAGAAGAGGGTTGGAACTTGGGCTTAATAGGCTAAACTAACCCAAAGTCCAAAGCGGAAAAAGTTAGTGAAATTTCACTAACTCCAAACCTATCGATGTTTATACTTAAAAAGTTGTAAACGACATTTCGAACTCAATGGAAGTGGTCTCGAGTCCTAATTTGACCGTTTGCAAAAAGTAGTTTTTCGGACCAAAATCCGATTAACGATTTAATATTTAAATAAAAATATTTAAATATAAACTCGATAAATATGCGGGTTGTTACAGGCCCACACAGCCGAAATAAAGGGACATTTAGACATGGGTATACCTCGTCCTGCTTGGGCATGGCCCACCTAACCTTGCTGCATCTCCCCTGTTTTAGCCATTCCCGGTTGATGAGGCTTGAGGCTGCGATTACATTTATAGAACATATCTCTTAGAATGCTCATCGTCCGCCTGACGATGTGCTGAAAGCATTCAATCCATACAAGTTCGTTCCGGGTTCGAATGAAACCGAAGGCATTATCTCGTTACATTCGTTTTGGAATCACCCTCAGAGTTAACAACGATAACCCTTGCATTCTGAAACACCATCTCGATCTCCACTTGAGATGTCACGACCTATCGTTTAATTTGGATCGATGTGGTTTTCGGAATATCGAATTGATACCCGATCCCGGTCTCATCGAAATCCAAACGCCATTTTAAGGGCCAAGTTGTCTACTTAGTTTAATAGTTTAATTCAATATTTAGAATTCACATAACAGTTATCACAAATAAATCATACACAGTCATCACAAATATATCCAGAATTTATCACAACATTCACAAAATATCACCAAAATAGATATCAGAGTCAATCAAACAAGAATCATCAGTTCATATCAAACTGGTTTGATTAACTTAACTTAATTAATTACTTAAGGATAAATCATTATTATTCTGGTTAATTAATTAATAATTAATTAACCTATTAAATTTATTAATTATTACTTAATTACTCAGTTAATTAATTGATTCTTAATTATTAATCACTAACCTTAATTTATTAGTTATATAAAAGTCAATTACTTATTTATTTATCACTAATTACTTAATTAATCATTTATTATCAATTAATTTATCATTTAATCCTTAATTAATCACTTAATCTAACTACATTTATTTATTAATTAAATTTAAGTAATAAATTAATTTTCTTAAGTTTAAAATTGATTTAAACACAAGATCAATTTCTAATTACAAATTTAATTAAAGTTATTAATTTAATTATAAGTATAAGTTAATTTACATTTATAATTACCTTATACTTTACATTAATTAATCATCTTCTTTTACAAACCTTTCTTTAATAAATTTTTAATCAAATATTAACTTAAAACTAACCAATATTATTTACTTAACTAATGTTAAACTTTGTACAACAAAATACTTAAAGTATTTTAAGCAAAATGAACAGACCCGACGTAAGCACCTTATTCACTCGAGTAAATCTCGAGTTCTCCCTTACCTTTTCCCGCGTCTCTCTCTTTCCACCCTCTTCTTCCTTTACCTGATCCCTTTCTTTTTTTTTTCTCAAGTTTAAATTAAAAACAGCACTCACACTTACCAACAGATCCTACTCGAAGCAATATCCCTTTCGACTCGAGTAATATCACGCGACGACCCCTCTCTCAATCCTGCAGACACCAAACGCCACTGTGCACGTGCACGGTGGTTCGCCGCCTCTCCGGCAACCCCCGACACCTCCAACAAACCACGATTCGACCCCCAACAAGAAATCGAAACCCAGTATTTCGAATAAAAGTCGAAATCGAAAAATCGCCTGAAGCTTGAACTATCACTCAAACACCCCACCGAAAAACCACCACGTTCTTCCATCACCCATCACCGGAGGCCAAGTCACTCCGTCCACGCCATGGACATACCTTCCTCAGCTTCACCCAAAACCACGTGCCACTCGATCAAATCTCGGCGACGAAATCAAATTTTTACAGAACATCGAAAAACATTCGAACAAAACCCTATTTTTGATTCGTCACAAACGTTCTTGCATTAAAAAAATTATTTAGCATTTTTCCCATGTTAATACGTCTTCAAGCTTGCTTCAAAATAAAATTCAACAATTAAAATTTGTTGAATCAACAGATATTGATAAAAATCAATTTCGGTTCCCTTTTAAAACTGCACCTATTATTCTTACTTAAAAATCATGATTTTTATGTTAAAAATCTCAACTTTATGTGTTAAATCAAGATATGGGATTAAATAATCAAATTAAAACATTCGAATTTTAGCTTATGATTCCTCCTTCACTGTAACTTGATTAAACAGTAACTATATCATTCTGTGATGCTTTAAAACCCTTTCCATGTTATGATTTAAGCTTTAAACAACTCACTTAGTTAAAAATCCTAAGTTTAAAGTGTTTGCAAGAGGAAGCATTAAAGTTTTCTTACTATGTTTTCTCTGCACCCAAACATACAGAAGAACTGGGCATAAAATAGAATTTTCCAGAGCAACAAAAATCATAGAATTGTTTTGTTTGAAACTATACAGCAATCATATCATTCTAAAGCAATACACAAGTTCAAATTTTTGAAAAAACCAGATGTTTACTCACTTTAAATTTTGTTGAAACAGAAAGCAAATTTGATGAAGCAACTGCAGATTTGAATCGCTGAAGAACTTCACTGCCTTAATGAACTTGTTTGAAAATACAAGATGATATTTGTTTTCCTTTTCTTTCAGGTTAGTTTCTTAAGTTTTGATTCCTCAGTTTGTAAACGAACCAAAATTATGATGTATATAAATAGAAGCATAACTTTGAACAGCTGTAGGTTATACAGGTACAAGTCCCACATGTTGATCTGCTTTGTATTTAATATACTGAAATGTGAAAAGATATTGTAATTCGGCTGAAAGATTTTATTTGTAAAACTGAAATGAAAATATGTTGTGCTACTCTTAAATGCATGTCTTCAATTGTGTTTATAAATAGTTAATGTTTCTGATATTTGTATTTTGAACAAAGATATTTGTATATGAATTTGTCATCTTTGTTGTAAATATGTATGTTACAGGTTGTGCTTTCTTATAAGCTTATGTAAAGTTGTTCCAAATAATTATTTAGCTTATGCATTGATTTATTTTTCAAAGATCTTGTTTTGCCCTTTGCACTTAATACAAGTTTTATTAACATAATTTTCCTAGTTTTTATATTTCTAATTGTAATTAAATTTTCAAACATTGATTTATAACTTATGTTTGTATTTGTATGTTTTATATTTATATTTACATCTTATATTTTATATTTATATCTTATATTTACATTTTTATGTTTACATTTTGTATGTTTATGTTTATAACCATTTATATTGTTCTTAAATTTAATATTTATATTTAAATATTGCTAGGATTTCATATTTTAAACATTATTATTTAGATTACCTTTTATATGTATTATATTAAATATTAATAATATACAACCTTTGGTTTTTACTGAATAATACAGATTTTGTTTTTAGATAGTTTTGAAACATTCCATTTTAAATTTTCAAATCAAAATTTTCTTTACAAAGCATATATAACTGATAAATGATCAAGATTCCATCAGTTTAAAAAAATTGAAAAGCTTGTATTTCATTTAAATTAGATTAAATATTATTAAAATATATTGTCAAAATTCCGGGTCGTTACATTCACTTTGCCTCTTTCTAAATTTAACTATGTTAAAAATGCACTTCTTTCAAGTGTATTTTCTGGCCCAGTTTTTAAGCCAGAGAATATGCCATTTTGTTTTGATCGTAACTTCATCATAGCTGACCAAAATTAAGAAATTCATTTTTACAAACATATAAAATTCCAGTGGCTACAACTTTTATTTTGATCACTTTTTTCAGTTTTGATGTTTGCTATACCTGAAACTCAATTCTTTGAAGTGTATTTTCGGGCTTCATTTTTATCAATCTGACAATATGTCTTCTTCATTCTCTCGTATCTCCCTCAAAACAACTTGGATTCAAATGATTCTTTTCTTTTAATTCAAGAGAAAAGAATTTGCAATAATTTTCCACTTAACATGTTTTTCAAATTTTGAGAGTAAGAGAGTCAAAAACAAGAGAAAAGGTGACCTATTCTTCAGGTCTAATTTTGAGAATTCAAGTTCAAAGCTCGACCACTTCTTCTCTATACTTTCGGCCAACCTCCATTTCAAGCCTTAGCCAAGAATTAGGAAGGAGGAATTCGGGCTTATTTTCATTTGGTTCCAAAGCATGGTAGGAAGTATGTGTTAGATCTTATGTAACGACCCGTAAAATTTTGTTAATTTTTAATGGTTTTATTTAGCGTATTTAATTTGATTTTTGAGAAATTTTAAATAATAATATTTTGAAATAAAATCATACATTTGGATTGCGTATAGTTAAATGTGGCAAATGATAAATTTTCATCAAAAATTAAGAAAGTATATTTTAGGGTGTGATTCTGTTCAATTTAAGTCAATAATAATTGATGTTCATAAAATAATTTATTTTGGAAAATTCAAGGCACAGCTGTTTTATTTGCCATCATTTCTTTTATTTATTTTCAAACGGTTCATTTTGCCTTTATAATGTGTCCTTCCATATTTATTCTTGCTGTCCAATCAAGCTATTAATTGCTTTGATTGTTTCTAAAATAGCGTGTAGCTGTTACTTTTTCTACCGATTCAATTTGCTTAATAATTTTTCCAATTCACAGATAGACTTTCCCATTCCTAGCCATTAATAAACTTTGAAATCATCGTCCTCGCCTTTCGTTATTCCCCGTTTTATAATAATAGTTGAAATTTATAGCCGTTTCATCATATAACTTTTACACGTTTTATACTCATTTAATTTCAGCAGCCCATTGCCTTTAATTTTTAAACCGTTCCATTTTCTTCCCAGGCAACAGCTCACATTCCATTTCGCTCATAAATCAGTTTCCACTTTTACTCACCTGCTCACCTTTTCCTCCATATATCCGTTTAATAGTTATATATAAGTTATAATACGTTTCCCTGATTCATCTCCTTTCCTTTTTTCATTGACATATTAATTCTGGGAAGTGATTAATTTAAAAAAACCATCTTCCCCTCATTTCTTTAAACTTTCAGCTAAATTTTAGCTTGTGGCCATTGCTGTACATTTCATTAAAGAGGTACGTTACCTTATTTATCTCTAGAATTTAAGGGTGAAAATTTTATTTTTCTAACCTTTCCTTTCCTACGCTCTCTGTTTCCACTTCTTTCATTATGACCGTTCATTATATATATACACTACTGTTGGAAAGTTATAAATGTATAAACTTAGATACGTTTTGTATTTATTAAAAATTTAAAGCTTACCTTTAATTGTGACCTTTTGGTTTCCTTTCTTTCAAAAAAAATTGAACCATAGCCACGGTAATAAATTTTATAAATTTTTCAACTTAATCTAAGATGACCGTTGCTACAAGAATCGTTACTTTTCTAATATATTCATTCCTACTTTCACTGACCTTTTATTTCTTCATTTTTCCACCTTCTAAAATAAATAAATAAATGGTTATTCGTTTTATTTTATTCAGTAATCAGCATGACTCTTTCCATTTACACCGCCCCATATTTGACTGTTGATTTTCATTCAGCATTCTTATTTTAAAAAATATACCGCAGAGTAACGTTGCCTTCATAATTTAAAAATTGCTTTAATAGCTCTTGAATAAATGTGTAGCTGTTACTTTGATATTTTTCCAGAATTGTGACTTTTCTCTTTCCTTCCGTTCAAATTTGAAACGTGCTACCATTTATTTGCTTTGATTATTTTCCTGAATCAACGTGAATATTTTGCCTTAAATCCTCCACTGAATCAAAGCACGTGATTGTGCTATTTCTTTGGTTACTTTTATTTAGTCGTTTCCATTTACTTCTGTTCGTATTTTCTTTCTTTTTGTTTGCTTCTTCCCGGATTTCTCTTCTTTCCCTCTCTATTGTTTCTTCCTCTTCTATATAAACTTTCCTGGCACTACAAATTTCGGCCTCTCCTTCACCTTTTCCAAATTCCGCTCCTCCACCAAACCCACTCATCCTCTTGTGCAATATCCATCGAAGACGCAGCGACCCTCCCCTGTTTCCTCTACTGTTCGCATAACCAGGCATAAGTAAGTTAAGTTTATATTTGCAAGTGTTATTTATATATATATTATATATAGTTTTATATTTAGCTATGATATGGATGATTTTATCAATACACGTCTCCTGTACGTGCTGTTGATGCATATTCTAGCATTCAAAGTTGGTACGCATATTTGTTCATATGGAGTATAGTTATGATATATTGATAGTGGTATAAAAATATAAGATGCATACATATAGTGGTTTATATTAAGTTGTTGGATTTGAATACATATATATACCAAACGTGGTTTCCAATTTTTTTGAAAAGTTTGTTTTGTTTCCAGAATTGTATGCATATTTAATATGTGTGAGTTATGTTGGATCTGCAAATGGAGTCTGCATATTTGGCAAGTAGATTTATATTCATTTTTGTTTTAACATTGAGTCCATATATGTATATTTTACAAACCATATTGTATGATTTATTTTACAAGTTTTTTAAATCCGTTATTATATATATATATATAGTTTTAAAATAAACAGGTTTATAACTTTTATTGAAGGTCAATTTACATCTTATTATTATGGAAGTTGTATAGGATTTTTGAAGTTGTTTATTTTCCTAAGTTTGTATATGACATATATTTATATAAGTTATAATAATTATAGATACATCTTTATGGCCTTGTATATATATCTATATACTTTGCATACACTTATGTATGGAGTTAGTTTTCTAATATATAAGTTTTCATTTCAGTTGGCATACATGTTTGCATAAAAGTTAAAGGTGTATATGTGTTTTAGTGTAGACCAGTTGCTTTCGCAAATTTTTTTTTATTAAAATTATATTAATTGCTATTTATATATATTGTATAAAGTTTACATTCTAACTTATACTTTCGGTCTGCACAGGTTACAGTATTATATATATATTTATAAAATAAGTTATAATATAAGTTATATAAGTAATTCGTACGTCCGCTGTCTAAAATTTTATATAAGTCTGTGTATAGGCTTTACTGTTTATGTATTGGTAGTTATATATTAGTTTATATATATAGGTAAAGTGTTTAAAATTTATAATTGTATTGTAAAGTGGATTTTGTACCATATGTATATAGTAGTTTATAAATGAGATTTGAACAGTGTAATTTGTTGAAGTTTTATATATTAATCTTATGTTAAAATATAAATCTTAATGATATTATATACATAGGTCGTATGGGGTGGTTTGGGTCTTAGATTTGTAAATAGAAATTTTGATCTATGTGTAAAAATTAAAATAGTTTGGAAAAATTATAAGGATTTTTATTTAACATATATTTTTTATTTCAAATGTTAAAACTATTGGTTTATGTATAAAAAAAAGGTAAATTATATATATATATGTGTGTGTGTGTGTGTGTGTGTGTGTGTGTGTGTGTGATTCGACTTTAAATTTTTCTTAGGGATGCAATTTTGATTTTTATTAAAATAGCAAAAATTTCTGTATATATCACACTGATTGATTCAATTCATAAATTCTTGATTATCAGCCTCATTCGTCCAATTCGTGCCAATCCTACTTTGCTTTGAAATTCGTGCTCGGATTTATAATTCAAATTTCAGTATCCGTATCAGTGTGCGTATCCATGTCATCTTCTGTATTCTCTAGCCTTGAAAGGTGAGCAATCACTCACGATTAACATTCTTTTATTTGTTAAATTTGATTAAATTGAAATGACAATTGAAATATGATGCGGTAGTTAGTTAAATTGTTATATGTAACGACCCGCTATTTTGGACTATTCGCATCCGCACACGTCGGACTTGAATAATTCAAAATACCGAATTGTTAATTTAAAATTTGGCAAAACTCAGATATACAGTAAATAAATAATCACAGAATCACAGACACGGATTAATAATCTACAGCGGAAGCAAAAGATAGTAGTTCATGAAGCTACTATATATATATATATATATATATATACATATATATATAACAGAGTTAAATAAGTTACAACAGCAGTTTTGAATACAGTAGTCAAATATAAGAATCTGAATACAACACTGGAATCAACTGAATATCTGAAAGCTGGATAGATAGTGTAACAACCCGCATATTTATCAATTGTATATTTAAATATTTTATCGTTCGTCGGATTTTGGTCCGAAAAGCTACTTTTTGCAAACAGTCGAATTAGGACTCGAGACCACTTCCATTGAGTTCGAAATGCTGTTTACAACTATTTTTAAGTATAAACATTGATATGTTTGGAGATAGTGGAATTTCACTACTTTTTCACTTGAGTCTTTGGATTGGGTTTTTAGCCTATTAGACCCAACCTTCACCCCTCCTCTTCATAACTTCATTTCTATTTACCTAAGCCTTCAAGCTTCTTCAAAAATGGTGGAGGGAATGGGAAACTAAATTTCCAAAACTCAAATTCAATTGCAATCCATCTTTCAACTCCAAATTCGAGAAGAAGAAATTGGATTCAAGCTTCTTGTGCTTAGATAGAAGAGGGATTGATTCTTGCTTGCTTCAAGCTTCATTTTTATTGATATTTGGTGCAAAGGTGAGATTTTTATCTCACAATTCTAGCTTATAACTATGTTGGACTGTTGGGAATGATTCCCTATCATTTTTACATGCATATTAGCATTTGGTTTGGATTGGATTGGCGAAAAACTCCAATTTTTAGCGTTTTGGTGAATTTTCTGCACTTAGGTCGTTCTGGCCATTTTTTTGTGTTCGGAGTTAGGTCGCTCGCGACCTAACCCTTAGGTCGCTCGCGTGTTATCGTGCTAGGTCGCACTGCCTTGAATTTTCACTTCGGAGCTAGGTCGTTCCCCTTTAGGTCGTATGACCTTAAGTTGTTCACATGGGTTAGGCCTTTAAACCATTAGGTCGCTCGAATGAGTTAGGTCGTTGAACCTTATGTCGTTTACCCTTTAGGTCGCGTGTTCCACTAGGTTGCGTGAACCCTTAGGTCGTTGGACCTTATTCCCTCTTAGGCCGACAACCAGTAGGTCGCTTGCCTTGCCTAACTCGCGAACACCGTTAGGTCGCAACCCTTTAGGTCGCTCGACCTATGCAACTATTAGGTCGCGCATCACCCTAACTCGCTCGTCCTTGCCTTCGTTAAGTCGCGTGACACGTTAGGTCGCGCATCCCTTTAACTCGCTCGACCTTGTTTAGGTCATTAGGTCGCGAACACCTCTAAGTCGCTTGACCCCTTAAACTCGTAGGTCGCTCGACCCCTTACTTCCTTAAGTCGTTCGTCTTCCTTCGGTCGCTCACCTGGTTGAGTCGCACCTTACCTTAGCTCGGCCATGTTGGGTCGCGAGTTCCCCTTAGGTCGCGTACCCCCTTAAGTCGCTCGACCACTAGGTCGTGAACACCTTTAGGTCGCTCGATCCTATCCTCCCTTAGGTCTTCACTAGGTTGTACCGTTTTGGACGGGGCGCTGCCCCCTGGACCCCCGCGACCTGACCGGGCAGGTCGAACCCCATAGTGGGGGCATTGCCCCCACACCCACACCTTGGGGGGTTGCCACCCCCCTGGACCCCCCCTCCGTAGGGGATCTTATCTGAAAAACATTCAACATAACTTGCTTTGTTGAGATGCTGAGTTGACCATTCTTCGAGACAAACTATCTTGGGCTTCTCGGTTGATTTTATGGATTTTTGAATATCTATTTCGATGAATTCTTTATCGGTCTCTTTGGATTTTATTCACGTCTTCGAATGTGAATTTTTATGATTGATTGTTTCTACAATCACTTCTATGATTTGTCACTTTAAAATATAAAGGTTTTCTATACTAGTAGTAAATATCAAAACTCTTTCTTCAAATGATTTCAACACTATTTTATAACAAAGCTCGTTTTCTCAAACCGATTTCCAATCTATTAGTATATACAAACCTTTATGTGATGCCTCACCTCTATACCCACGCTAGCCAAGGACACTACGGAGTAATGCCGTTAACTAGCACGGAGAATAAGGCTGTTGAGGAGCGACCATCCATGTAATTGCTTTGTGCGAGCACCGATATGTCAGATAGTAAAACATGCATTTTATTTCAAGAGGAAATCCGACATACCGATACAGACTCAAAGCTACTACACAGTGGCTATATAAATTCTTCGGAAACAAATATAGAAATAAGCATAACACAAATCTGTCACAGATTATTCATATCACAAAGGCGGAAGAAGATATGAATATATAACTAACACATGAAAGTGTATATCAAAGTAGTGGTCAAAAAGATCCACAATAATACAAAAGAATAGCAACACGTGCTATACAAAAGAATACAACTATGAGTCTATATCTCAAGTGTATACAACAAAATAAACTACTAATCTAAGTAGTTAACCAAAAGTTAGAGAAATCAATCCCAAGTGAGAAGTCAAGCTGAAGCACCTGTAACATCTCGGTCTGACCCGAGTATTATTTAATAAGAAAATAATAAACGGATCTGTCTAACTATAAATATCAGATGAAACGATATAGAATAAGAGATATGACTAAACACACAATAATCACAATGCCAAGCTGTGATATATATAAGTAGTTGAAAATCAACAAGAGATTAATAAATATCACCAAATCTACACAAGAATCAAAGGAAGTGTCATACTCCTTATTTCGTTCACCAAACCATAAATATTGACGATTATATCAATGTCAATCACAAAAGTCAACGACACACGAATTCACCTATGCACAAAAATTGATAAATCATATCAATAGAAATCACAAAAATAGGTGAAGAAGAAAATTCCAGAATTCGACACACGAAATCCAGAAATCACACAAAATAGGGGGGGAGGCCTATCACACGAACGGGAGCATGAAAACTCACCAACATATGTATCACACGAACGAGACGCTATCTCATGGTAGCTAGCCATTAATTTTTGACACACGAACGGCCCAAAGACCATGGGGAGCTACCCCACATATGTGAGTTGAAACTCACACAAACGGGGTTTAGTCTCCCTCGTAGACAAAGAGACATCGCACATTGCTAGTCTAAATCACAAAAATGATCGTCATGATCATCAAGAAGTGTCAATTACAGTAAGCTAGTAAATATATGAGCTTAGCTTCATGTCCCATAACCACTAGCTTAACTTAAATATTTACGAACAAATTGTAGATCTCCACTAGAAAATTGTCACAAGAGATTCAATCGAACAAGTCCAAGAATTAATCGGCGAAGTAAACGCAAGCGTTTCACACCACTTGTTTTACTAAGCCGTTTAATTAGATTTCTCATACGAGTGAGGAAAAGGTTTGTATATACTAATAGATTGGAAAACGAACGAATTTGGTATTAAAATAGAATTGAAATCGTTTGAGGAAAGAGTTTTGATATTTACTACTAGTATTGAAACCTTTATATTTTTAAAGTGACAAAACACGAAAATGATTGTAGAACAATCAACCACCAGAATTCACATTCAAAGACGTGAATAAAAATCCAAAGAAATCGATCCGAATCCATCAAAATGGGTATTCCCAAAAATTCCAAGAATAGAAGTCATTAAAGTCGTAGCAACAACAAGTGGGAAATAACACGAATCGATGGAATTTGGAAACCAAGCAAAAATATGCACAAATATGCACAATTAGGCAAACAGGTGCAGGTCAATCGACTGACTAAAAGGTCCTGCCGACTGGGCCAGAGGCATGAAAAATAATTTCCTGCAGTCAGTCGACTGACCTAAAAATTCAGTCGACTGAATGCAGGGGAAACAGAGGACCCAAGCCTCTAGTAGTTGCCTTTGGAATGCCTAGGTGCTACAGCCAGTCGACTGACTCAAAGGTCCAGTCGACTGACTGGCATCAAGGCTGCTTTCCAGCCTATAAAATGAAGATGCAATCTTCTTCAAAATGCAATCGAGCGAGCACGGTCACTAGGGGTTTATGCAAATAGACTACCCGGCCCTATAAGCTCTTCGATGCATCACCAAAACAAGTTCAAACAACAAAGCTATGTTTTTTGAAGATTTGAACTCAAAACACTAAAATTTGGAATGTTCACAAAACCTATCCAAATCAAAATCAAATACATATGAATAAGTATTAGGAATTCATACCTAACAATCAAAGATAATCATAGACCTAGATGTGAGATTAAAAATCTCACCTTTGAACCCAAACGATGGAAGAAGATGCTTGAAAGCAAAGGAGAATCAACCACTCTTCAAATGCAACTCAAGAAGCTTGATTCTAAGCTTTAAAAGAAGAACATTCCCAAAGTTAGGTTTAGGAATTTCTGAAATTGATAAGAGATTGAGTTGGAGAAGAAGAAGAGAAGCTTACCAATGGGTTCTTCTATTAGTTTGGAGCTAGAACTTGATTTGCAAAAGAAAACTAGGGTTTTTGAGTTTTAATTTCCCATCTCTCCCACCACTGTTGCTAAAGCTTGAGTATTAGGAGAAGTAAATGAAGAGGAGAGGGGTTGGGACTGAATACATAAGTGGGCTCAGCCCAAATCAAAAACCCTAAGTGAAAAAGTAACAAAAATCAACTTTCTCCAAACATATCGAAGCTTATACTCAAAAAGGTCGCAAACGGCATTTTGAACCAATGGGAGTGGTCCCAAGTCCTAATTCGACCGTATGCAAAAAGTAGCTTTTCGGACTATATTTCGAGTATAAAAAAATATATTTAAATATAACATCAACAAATATGCGGGTTGTTACAGACTCCCCTCCTTAAAGAAATTGCGTCCTCGCAATATTTAAGAAGAAGATATATAGTAACAACCATAAAAGCATATTCAACACAAAAGAAGTTTGAAATAAGAAGTTCACCTCAAAGAGCACGAGGAAGTAAGTCCGGATGTGTTCGCTCGATGAACTCTCTAGATTCCCAAGAACAATCCTTAGGATTTGAAGACCATTGAACTTTAACAAGCGGAACATCTTTATTTCGAAGTCGTTTGACTTCCGAAGCAATGATACGAATAGGATGTTGCTCATAAGTTAAATTAGGTGAAACTTCAATCTCTTCCACAATACCGGGCTCAAGAATAGAATCGGAATCTCGAAGGCATTTCCGTAATTGAGAAACGTGAAACACGTCATGAATAGCAGAAAATTGAGCCGGTAATAAAAGGCGATATGCCACGGAACCAATACGTTCGGTGATAGGAAATGGCCCAATATATCGAGGCGCTAATTTTCCCGATCGACTGAAACGTACAACACCTTTCATAGGTGACACACGAATGAACACAAGACCTCCCACAGAAAATTCTAACTTCCTTCTCCGATTATCGACATAGGATTTTTGTCTACTCTGGGTTTCTTTCATCCTATGACGAATAAGATCAATCTTTTCTGTAGAATCACGAATAAAATCTGGACCTAAAACCAGCTTCTCACCGGCCTCAAGCCAACAAGAAGGAGATCGACATGGCCTTCCATAGAGTGCCTCGAAAGGTGCCATACCAATACTAGATTGGAAGCTATTATTATAGGAAAATTCAACAAGAGAAATATGATCTTCCCAACTTCCACCAAAATCAAGAACACATGCACGAAGAAGATCTTCAAGAGTTTGATTCACACGCTCGGTTTGTCCATCGGACCGAGGATGATAAGCGGTGCTAAAATTAAGCTTTGTTCCCAAAGCTTTTTGAAGACTCTTCCAAAATCCACTAGTAAACAATGGATCACGATCACTAACAATAGAAGTAAGAACTCCATGTAATTTAACAATCTCTTTAACAAAGAGCTTGGCCAAAAGAGGAACGGTTCGGTTAGACCGAACGGGAATAAAATGGGCGGATTTAGTAAGTCTATCAACAATCACCCATAAGCTATCATGACCCGAACGAGAACGGGGAAGGCCATCTATAAAATCCATGGAAATTTGGTCCCACTTTCAAATTGGAATTTCTAAAGGTTGCAATAACCCACCGGGCCTTTGATGCTCGGCCTTAACGAGTTGGCAAGTTATGCAACGCTTAACGAAGTTAGCGATGTCAAGTTTCATTCCCTCCCAATAATAAAGCCGCTTCATATCCGCGTACATTTCACTGCTACCGGGATTAATGGTAAATTTAGAACGATGGGAATCCTCTACAATATCTTTACGAAGATCACCAATATTTGGTACGATATGTCTACCAAATTTTTGAATGCCGCCACAAGAATCGATATCAAAGTTTTTCAAACCTTCAATATCAATTTTATCCTTAACATTTTGGCCAATGAGAGCCAATTTGGAATCTAGCCTTTGAGCTTCAAGAATGCGGTCTAGAAGAGAAGGATGAGCCTCAAGGCTACATAAAACAAGAGATGAACATAAATCGGAAACACGGTCTCGAATTTCGCAAGTAGATAAAATCTCGAGAACATTCCATTCGGATATCATCATAGAAACAACCGCTTGTTGCTTTCGACTAAGTGCATCCGCAATGCGATTCCCCTTTCCGGGAGTATAAAGGATATCAAGATCATATGGTGCAAGAAATTTGAGCCAACGCTGTTGACGCAAATTAAGTTCCTTTTGAGAGAATAAATACTTCAAGGACTTATGATCGGTGTAAAGAACAAATTTCTCTCCTAAAAGATAATGACGCCAAATACGAAGGGCGAAAATAATAGCCGCGAGCTCTAAATCATGAGTGGCATATCTAGTCTCAGCAGGCTTCAATTGCCTAGAAGCATAAGCAATAACACGTTCTCTTTGCATAAGAACGGCACCCAAACCAAAGCGACTAGCATCGGTATAAACAATGAAATCTTGATTCCCCTCGGGAATAACGAGAATAGGAGCATCGGAAAGAAGTTCTTTTAATTTTTGAAAAGAAGCTTCACATTTTTCCGACCAAATGTATTTAACACCTTTCTTCGTCAAGCTAGTGAGAGGCACGGCAATCTTAGAAAAGTCTTTGATAAAACGACGGTAATAGCCCGCCAATCCGAGAAAACTACGAATCTCTGTCACACTCTCCGGTCTCTTCCAATCATGAATCGCTTCAATCTTTGAAGGATCCACGGAAATTACGGATTCGGAAATAATATGACCGAGAAACTTCACACGAGATTGCCAAAAGTGGCATTTAGAAAATTTTGCCTTTAATTGATTACTCCTAAGAGTTTCCAATACAATCCGAAGATGTTTTTCATGCTCCTCCTCGGTTTTAGAATACACAAGAATATCATCGATAAAGATGAGAACAAACCGGTCGAGGAAGTCTTTGAAAACTCTATTCATAAGGTCAACGAAATAAGCCGGAGCATTCGTTAGACCAAATGGCATATCAAGCCATTCATAAGATCCATAACGAGTATGGAACGATGTCAAAGGAATACTATCCTCTGCAATACGAAGCTGATGAAATCCAGTAGCTAAGTCTAATTGTGAAAAGACTCTAGCACCACTAAGTTGATCGAATAGATCATCAATCCGAGGTAAAGGATATTTATTTTTGATAGTAAGATCATTAAGCTTGCGGTAGTCAACGCAAAGCCTAAGTGTTCCATCAGATTTCTTCACAAAAATAGCTGAAGCTCCCCAAGGCGAGGAACTAGAGCGAATAAATTGCTTCGTCTCCAATTCGGATAATTGTTTATGCATCTCCTCGTTTTCTTTATTGGACATACGATACGGAGGACGAGTGATAGGTTGAGCTTCAGGAATAAGATTAATTCTGAACTCAATTGCTCGCTTATGTGGTAGTCCTAAAATGGGCTCGGATATGTCGGAAAATTCACGAACGACGTGAATAAGAGAAATAATATCACCCTCATCATCATCATCGTCATCATGAGGATTTAAAGAATATAAAGATGCAACCAAGCTGGAATCTGAATCTTTAAGATTAATAGAAATCTACTTAACAGATTGAGGATGTCGAAGATGAATAGTCCGCTCAGGACATAGGATATGAGCTTCATAACGGTTAAGCCAATCCATTCCCAAAATCATTCCAAAGCCTAAATAACGCATGACATACAAATCGGCTCGGAAAGAAAAATCACACAAAATAATCTCGACATCTTTACACAATAAACTGATTGTCGCAGATCCACCAACCGGATTCGCAATTCTCAAAGAAGTCATTGAACACAAAGCATCCAAAGAAAAAGTATCAACAAGTTCTTTTGACATAAAAGAATGGGACGCACCCGTATCAAAAAGAACTCGAATAGGATGATCACGAAATAAAATAATTCCATCCAGAATAGAATGAGAAATACCTTGGCCACGAGATGAGTTGCCAGGGGCTTGAGAAACATTAAGCTTTCCCTCCTTCCTATTTTGAAGTTTGGGACATACATGCATAAAATGGTCCGGGCTTTTGCAATAGCGACAAGTACGAGGCTTCGAACACTTGTTCGCAAAATGGTCTTTCGAACCACAATTATAGCATTTCCCCTGAGTAGAGGAAAAGGTCTTCTCAACAGGAGTTGCTTGCCTCCCTTTCTTATTTGGATAAGGGCCTTTGAATTTGTTTGGCCTCTTCTTGTTGTTGAAGTTTGGTTTGGAACCCACCACTTCAACATCATTCTCCCTATCCGCCTCTTCAAGACGAAGAGCGATATCAACGAGTTGGTCGAAAGAAACTTCTAATTTTAGAAGTAATGGCTTCTTGAGATTTTTGTTTAAGCCATAGACGAACCTCTGGTTCTTCTTTAAAGGGGTGTTGATGTATTCAACCCCATATTTGGAAAGCGACTCGAAGGAGGCGACGTAATCAGTCACGGAGGACTCACCTTGAACAAGGTCTATAAATCGTCGAGCCAATGTCACTTTCTCTGCTTCTGGTACAAATTTCAACTCGAAGCATTCCCGAAATTGCTCCCAGGTGAAACCCGCTTCATTAATCTCAGAAATAAGAAGCTCGTACCAGTCCAACGCTCTTTCTCGGAGCATACTAGAGGCCACCTGAACTCGGTGAAGGTCAATAAGATTCATGCGAGAAAAGATTCGATCGCATGCCCTTAGCCAAGCCTGTACTTCAATAATAGTTTCGGAACCTTTGAATGGCTCCCCACCCAAATTAGTGTAATCGCTGCACAAGCGTGAAAATCCCGACTTTGGGTGAGTAGGTTCCGGGTTAGCTCCAGCTGCTTGAGCATTCGTCATTAAATCAAGAAGCTGTTGAGCAGTCATAAAAACTCCATCCTGGGGTGGAGTGCTAGATGGTACGGCTCTGGGGCGGCCTGGTCTAGACATTTCTCTTTCTTTAGAAAGAAAGAAGAAGAAGAAAAAGGTTATTCACCAAATTCAATATCAAGCAATTCTTGATAGATAAAACAAGGAATCATAAAAGAAAATAGGATGAATCGGTACGAAGACTCGAATAAAATCCTAAAGCATGACTCCTAAGAAAGACTTAGGACGATGATCCTTGTTATAACATTCCATATTGTTCCGAAGTTTGGCTCTGATACCAAGCTGTGACGCCACACCTCTATACCCACGCTAGCCAAGGACACTACGGAGTAATGCCGTCAACTAACAAGGAGAATAAGGCTGTTGAGGAGCGACCATCCATGTAATTGCTTTGTGCGAGCACCGATATGTCAGATAGTAAAACATGCATTTTATTTCAAGAGAAAATCCGACATACCGATACAGACTCAAAGCTACTACACAGTGGCTATATAAATTCTTCGGAAACAAATATAGAAATAAGCTTAACACAATTCTGTCACAGATAATTCATATCACAAAGGCGAAAGAAGATATGAATATACAACTAACACATGAAAGTGTATATCAGAGTAGTGGTCAAAAAGATCCACAATAATACAAAAGAATAGCAACACGTGCTATACAAAAGAATACAACTATGAGTCTATATCTCAAGTGTATACAACAAAATAAACTACTAATCTAAGTAGTTAACCAAAAGTCAGAGAAATCAATCCCAAGTGAGAAGTCAAGCTGAAGCACCTGTAACATCTCGGTCTGACCCGAGTATTATTTAATAAGAAAATAATAAACGGATCAGTCTAACAATAAATATCAGATGAAACGATATAGAGTAAGAGATATGACTAAACACACAATAATCATAATGCCAAGCTGTGATATATATATATAAGTAGTTGAAAATCAACAAGAGATTAATCAATATCACCAAATCTACACAAGAATCAAAGGAAGTGTCATACTCCTTATTTCGTTCACCAAACCATAAATATTGACGATTATATCAATGTCAATCACAAAAGTCAATGACACACGAATTCACCTAAGCACAAAAATTGATAAATCATATCAATAGAAATCACAAAAATAGGTGAAGAAGAAAATTCCAGAATTCGACACACGAAATCCAGAAATCACACAAAATAGGGGGGAGGCCTATCACACGAACGGGAGCATGAAAACTCACCAACATATGTATCACACGAACGAGACGCTATCTCATGGTAGCTAGCCATTAATTTTTGACACACGAACGGCCCGAAGACCATGGGGCGCTACCCCACATATGTGAGTTGAAACTTACACAAATGGGGTTTAGTCTCCCTCGTAGACAAAGAGACATCGCACATTGCTAATCTAAATCACAAAAATGATCGTCATGATCATCAAGAAGTGTCAATTACAGTAAGCTAGTAAATATATGAGCTTAGCTTCATGTCCCATAACCACTAGCTTAACTTAAATATTTACGAACAAATTGTAGATCTCCACTAGAAAATTGTCACAAGAGATTCAATCGAACAAGTCCAAGAATTAACCGGCGAAGTAAACGCAAGCGTTGCATACCACTTGTTTTACTAAGCCGTTTAATTAGATTTCTCATACGAGTGAGGTAAAGGTTTGTATATACTAATAGATTGGAAAACGGTTTTATAAATGAATTTGGTACTAAAATAGAATTGAAATCGTTTGAGGAAAGAGTTTTGATATTGTAACAACCCGATATTTTCAGCCATTCGCATCTGCACATGTCGGACTTGAATTGCTCAAAATACCGCGTTGTAAATAAATTTGGAGCAAATGAAATACAATCACAGAATCACAGACACAGAAATATCAGAATAACTCGCAGTGGAAATAAAATACATAGTATTTCATGAAGCTACTACGGTAGAGTCTCAAACCAAATACATAATACAGTCTGAAAACAACATAATAGAAATCCCAATTACATAGAAGTTCACTAATACATGAGATAAACTAGAACAGCTGAAACAGAGAGTAGATATAAACGTAGATAAGCAGAAACTCCAGCAAAGACTAGCTCCAGAAAGAGAATCCAAAGCTGTGAATACTCAGGCTGACCCGAGCGTAAAGTAAAATACAAAACACTCGAGTCAGGATAATATATACTTATATAATGTAAACCAACTCAAGTGAACTGTAGTAGAAGTGCACAATAACTTAAAGGATGCTTGGGATCGCCCATCCTTTAAGAATCAGTTAAACTATAAATTAATTACATCCCATGGTTAAAATTTCAAATGGTATTTTATACTTCAAAATAAAATGTAATTTCAAAATTCAATATCATTCAAAATATCATATCTTCCAAACCACATTCATTTTTATTTAATTTAAATACCATTACGAAACACATTTCAAAATAGTTTATATTCCGAAACAAATTACTTCATTTTAAATCATAAAATGAAGTTATTATATTTAATAATTAAATTATTAAATTTCCAAAATTTTAGTCTTTCAAAATTCATTTATTCACTTAATTTATTAAAACAGATGAAAATTCAACTTTCGCAGCATTTAGAAATTGCTACGGAAAGTTACATTCAAAATAGTTCAATTTAACAAAAGATAGCATTTAAAAATGCTGTAATAGGGTTACATTAGTTTCAAATAAAACTTAGTTAAATTCAACAATTATAGCATTTACAAAAATGCTATAATAACCTTTAATTAAACTTAGCCATTTGGTTCATTATTATCAACTACAGCATTTACAAATGCTGTATTATCATTTACATTAGAATTAATAGCATTTCAGAAATGCAGTTAATTAACTTCAAGTATTCAATATAATTTCACAAACAATTATATTTTTATTTAAATCATTTTTAGCTTATAAAATCATATAATTTCACTTTTAAAACAGTCATTCAAATACCCTTATATTCATGATTTTATAAAGTTAAGTCTCCATTCAAAATCAAAATTTAATAATAATTCACTTATTAAATTCCAACATTAAATTTTAAATTCATTAAATTAAATTTAACTTAACATTTAAGTTTAAAATTTTCAAATATAACTTAATTTCATTTTTATTTACTTAACTTAAAATTCACTTTTAAGCCAAATTAACAAATTTCCAATTTTAGTTATATTTCCAAATTTCAACCTAAATATTCACTCATTTCACATTTTAACTTTATTAAAAAATCATAAATATATTATAAAATCATTTTAAATTCATTTAATTCGAAATATCATAAATTTATCATATTTTCATATTTAATTTAAATTCCATTTATCACCAAATTCTAATTTCCAAAATAACTTACATTTTAGATTTTCTAACTTTACCATTTATTTATTTCACTTATAAATTTTCAGAAAATCAATAATGCTTTTCAAAAATCATTTTTAATCAAATTTAAATCAAAATATTATAATATTTACATTTCTAAAAAAAATTAAATTTTTGTAAAAAAACATATTTTAACAACGGGTCTGTATTTCATTTTCTAGCCTAGGTAAAGTGATACAGGTAATATATCATTTCAACGCGTAATTTACAAAGAAAGCCCGGGTTTGATCATTTCAAACCCACAATCCCAAGTAAAAGAAAATAATTGAAAATCATTCAGGCCTATCATTTCAGCCCATAATGATTTTCTCCTATTCTAAAGTTCGTTTAGGTATGTATCATTTCAACCCATAGTGATTCTAATCTAAAGGGAACTTGCAGTGTGATAAACTGATGAAAATAATAGAATAGCATGAAATAACAGTAACATATGGTATAACAAGTGTAAATATAGGTGTGAACTTCATATGAATATAATATAGCAGTTATGACAGGATGATATGCATTTACAGATTTAGGTGATGTCAGTTTATCACTATATAAGTACATATTAGTCTGGTGAGATTTACTCACTGTTTTGAGCTGACGACACAACGACGAATTGCACAACGGGATCTACACAAGCACAAAAGCATGATACAGATACGAAATGGTGGAGCCAAGGATTAATTCCCTTGAATACAAATCAAACAAACAATACAAACAACATAAGTTTTCAACCCAAAATTTCAATAAAACATTGTTAGAAATGACTGCATAAAACGAATCCAAGGCTATTGCACTTGCTTTCAACCACCTATGGTTCAGCTACAGGACTAAAATGCATGACTAAGGGGTGAGTTTGGATCTGGTCTTGGGTCCATAGAGTCGGCCTATCACGGTTTACATGATAGTGAAGAGGTAGGTGCTTGGAATTTCAACTATATGGCATAACAAAGGTTTCAAGGCAAAATAAAGCACCAACATGCCACGGCCAAGGAAAGTGGTCACGGCCAGAGGCAAGGTGAGGTCATGTGGTGATGTGGCAGTGGTGTCAGGTCGGAATTTGGCTGGTGGTGTGATGGAAGTGGCGGCCAAGGTGGGGTTTTGTGGAGGTGGATCAAGAGGTGAGCTCGGCTAGGCTACAAGGTGAAGTGTTTGCAAATTTTGTTGGATCTACACATCAAGGGAGCATGGCTATGGCTTGGGGTTGTGCTGGAGGTGGTGGTGACTGGTTGTGGTGGAGGAGGCCACAGTGCTGGAATGGAGAGGAGCCGATCCTAGAAGTGATGAAAGCAAGTGCAATTCACATGGAAACAAGAGAAAATTATAGAAAAGAAGAAGAAATTTTACCAAACTCTTGAGATCAGAAATGGCCAAATACTTTTGAGGAAATGAGAGAAAAAATGAAGTACGTGAATGAGAAATGAGGGTGGCAGCTGAAAGAATGAAGAGATATGGCCATTTGAGTGAAAAGAAACGTTAAAATGTGAAAAGGTGGGAAAATCAAAAGCCATAGGAAACAAAAGGTCACAACCCTTTCAATTTACCTTTTATTATTTATATAAATTTATGTATCTGAAATAATAATAATATCAGATAAGATTTCGAAATTTTTAACAAATATACAAATATATATAATATATATCAATTATGTAAAGTAAAATTAAGGAAAATAGTTAAAACCGTGAACTAAACTAGCAAAATTTGAAGTTAAATGAAATAATTTTTAGAAAATTCATATAAGCTTGTAAATTATTTTTAAACATAAATAATAACATAAAATACAAATATATTCACAAAATAAATATTTAAAATTTAATTTAAATATAAAATTTTAATGTAGAAAATGGGAAAACATCCCTTAAATATAGGAAATCAACACAGTAATTTTTGAAAAAATTCTATTATTATTTTAAAAATATTTAGAGATGAATTTTCACAAATAAAATAAATTTAAAATAAAATAAAGAAATTTAAAATGAAGAAAATGGCAGAAAATTAGAAAACAGCCTTTACAAATAGGAAATAAATATAGTAAATTTTGGAAAAATTATATTATCACTTTAAAAATATTAAAAGACAAAAATATACATAAAATGACATATTAACACATATTAAAATAAAATATAACAAAGAAAATATGATTTGTATAATCTAAAATTGACAAAATTGCAAAATAAAACAAATTATACTCAAAATTGAAATGTGCATAACTTTCACAGTTTAAGTCCGTTTTCAACGAAACAAAAAGCAGTATTCAAGTTGTTAAATCTATTTCCATAATAAAAGATAAAATTTAGGATTTTAAATATTTAATTTGAAATTTAAAAGTCAAAGTTTGACCAGTTTGAACAGAAATTCATCTTTCAGTAAAATATCCAATTTATACCTGTTTGAAATTATAATTCACATAATAATCAACACTTATATTTAAAAATGTGAAATGTTTGAAATAAAACAAGTTTAAGAATAATTTCAAAATAAAATAAAGTCAAATATTAAAATATATGAAAAATCTAGGGTTGTTACACTCTCCCCCACTCAAATCTTTTCGTCCTCGAGAAGGAAGGAAGCGGAGAAACAATAAGAAAGAACAATAGGTTGGAAGACATCCTCGAAAGATGGTAGGGAAAAGGTAGCTAGGAAGGGAAGCATGTTGGAAGACAAGGGTGAACCATTATTTAAACCATTATACATTTCAATTAAAATTTCATAACATTTTAAACATTTTATAATATGATGAATAGTCATTTGATTCAAATCTGATGGTTCAAGGTAAACAATATTTAAAACATTTAAAATTTTTAGAAGGGAAAATAACTGATCAAAATATTCTTTATACAGTACTTTATCAAGATGCTTTTATCAAAATACTTTTATAACTTGATGTCTTAACAAGTTTACTTTCGTTCCTGCAGACTCTGGCTATGCGTTGATCAGGCGCAAAGCTAGAATTCTCCAAGTACTTAGTAGACTTGTTTCAACACCCAGTGAAAATAATGAAAACACTTTTAAAAACAGATATGGAAAGTACAATCCAAACAAATCAACCAAACCGAAACAGTTGTCTAACCATGGATCGCAGATACACAATGGTTACGCCTGGATCCCCCAGGAAACAATCCGTATCCGTAAGCTTTCTCAGCCCTGCGAGTTACGCCATGATGACGAGTAGAATATAGGATACAAAATGGTTACGCCTGGATCCCCCAGGAAACAATCCGTACCCCTAGGCAAGACTCAGCCAGGCACTTGCGCTACTATTCGCGACCTACACAGATTGCAGGATACACAATGGTTACGCCTGGATCCCCCAGGAAACAATCCGTACCCCTAGGAAAGACTCAGCCAGGCAGTTGCGCTATGTAGTCGCTATCATAAGACCACGGGGATCGCCATGGAATTCGATGGACACTCGAGTATCATATCCGGAAAACCCAAATCAAAGAGAGAGAATAATATCGATAGAATGAATCCACAGTGTGGCCACAAAGCGGATATCAAGCAGAAGGCACTTTCCATATCTTTACTTCGAAAATATGTATCATATAGTACCTTTCAAAATCACTTTCAAATATCATACTTATATAAAGTCCATATATATAAGATTTCATTTCAAATTAAATACTTTCCAAAATAATAGTATATCAAATCACACTTATATAAATTTCGATTATATAAGATTTCATTTTTCAAAATTGAGTACCCTTTCAAATCAACAGTTCTCAAATCAATGGTTTACTTATACAAATCATTTTTATATAAGTTCGATAGCTCCCAAATCAAGTATTAAATAAAACAGGTTCTAAATTTTAATTCATTTCAATAGTATTTCAGTTTAAAAATCATATATGATTTCACCAAATCATTTCTTTCAAGTTATACATATTCATTTTCAAAATTTCTTAAAACAATAGGTTTAGAAAATAACCCAAATTTCCAAATCAACAAAATTTAGGTCAAATAAATTCATTTCCATTTCAAACATGTATTCACTTCAAAAGTCATAATACTTTCAAAGTTATGAATCTTTCGAAACCAAAATACTTGAAATCATTTCACTTTGAAAATCATAACATTTTGAAATCATACATTTGGAATCATGAAACATCCCTTAATTCTTTACATTTCAAAAATTTATTCAATTAAACCAAAATCTAAAATTTCCAATTTTAATTCAATTCAAACCATCAGTTTCAGTTCAATTTAGTTTTCCAATGAACCATTTCAAATATTATCAAATTTCAAATATAGATTTGATTTACAAAATAAACTATTAAATCTTAAATATGTTTCAAGGCTTAAATATACCATATTTCAAAACTAAATTTTACAATTTCATATATCTTAAATTTTACTTCATTATTACTTAGTGTTGAGATATTTATTTCATAAATCCATTATTTGTAAATAAACTCAAATTACAGGTAAACCAAATATCCTTTCATACTAATATAAGCTTCAATTATTCATTTATCAAAATCAATGGTTTTCAAAATCATCTTATACTTACATAAAGTTTATCTTATATAAGGATCAAAATTTTCAAAAAAATAAATTTCGCTGCATGAAATGCCATATGGGATTGAACATCTTTGCTTACTAAAAGATTTTTAATTAAGAACAATTTTGTTTATAAAATAGTTTTTATAAAAAATAGAATAAAACTGTTTGTTTAAGAAGAATAAAAGAAAAATAGTTTTGAAAAATGGTTTTAAATTTGATAGTAGTTTTTCATAAAAGAAAATTTTCAATTAAATTACAAAGATATCCAACCAAACAACTTTCAATTTCAACGTCAAGTATATAAGGATATAAGATGTACATATGTCATCATTTCGCAACATTACATTCGATCGCTCGCTCGATCACACAAGTTCGCTTTCGAAATAGTATTGTCCATTTGACTTCCCTAATGAGGACTTCGATATGGTTTCTCGACCAGAAGTCATCAGTCTCCTTGCATAGCCATATACCATGATAGAGAATTCTAGAATCAAGCCAAAAATCCGTATCAAATATTCGCCATCAAGAATCAAATGAAAAATCCTAACACGAAATGGTGTAATTCACCTCGAACTTGTGTACTCAAACTTGGATCAGATTAATTATGCGAATAAAACAGCACACGTACAACTTATGTACCTTTTCCAACTTGTTAAATAAATAGTTTCATAAAGATGTTACTAAGTTAAAACATTTAAAACCAAATTTTTCTCAAACATTTAAGACTAATTTTTATCCAAAACATTTCAAAACTAAATTTCATATTAGTATAATTCAAAATAGTCTTATTTATTTACTTAACAAAACAGTTTCAACTTATACAAATCATATTATTTCATACTTGAAACATACAAACTACACTTATATTCTTTATCAAATAACTTATACCTTCAAATATATTAGCTTTGAAAAGTTAACCCTGATTTGGATGTGCTCGAATCTTAAAATAGTCGAAGAAATCATATTTTCAATCCAAGAGTTGGAAGTCAACAACAAATCAGTAAACCAATTTCAAAAGATAGTGTTATACCAAAACAAATCTGAATCTCGAGGACTGAACACCGGCTTACTTTAAATCATTTCAAATGTGTGTGTGTGTGTGTGTGTGTGTGTGTGTGTGTGTGTGTGTGTGTGTGTGTGTATAGCTTTCGAATATCAAACCATACTACAAAATCAAAAATCAAAATTGGTTTTACAAAATCACTCGCATAGCAAAGCTACTAGATTGGCCTCTCCCCCACTCAGAAACTCGAAAATCAATGTTGATGATGCATGCATTCATCACCGAAATTATTTTCCAGCGACATAAGTGGGTTCTGGACTTTTACTTTCTTGAAACTTCTTTAAAATCTCTTAAAAATCTTTGGAATGCATTCAAATATATTTGAAATATTTCTTATTCAGAAAATATCTTTAAATCATATTATTATTATATATTTTCCAAAATCTTCAAACCGATTTCAAAACACCAGAGTTCGATTCCTTGAAATTCAAATTCAAAACCTTTCAGTTATAAATCATTTTATATAAATTTAAATTTCTCATATATTTTCAAAATTTCAAATCCTTTCGAAATTTCAAATTTTCATTTTTGAAAGGTATATAATCCTTATCAAAAACATTTCACTTTTATATATAGAAAAATGGCCATCCTTAATAATTTCGATGTATGCACAATATCAAAATACAACCAAACAAAAATTTCCAAAGGATGATTCATGGAAGGATTTCAAACAAACAAAGATTCAAAATTAGAGGAACTCTAATCAAATAAAATTCTAGTTCGAAGATAAACTCATACGAAGATGAGATAATTTAATTACCAAATAGAGGATAGATAAGCCTATATAAATCGCGTGCGACCTTAACCGGTCAACCGAGACTTTAGGAATATAATCAATACGGAAATCTAAGGCAAATCGACCTTTGATCGCCAGAGATAGAATCCGGGTAGAGCAGGAGATAGATAGCATCGACATCCGAGGATACAGAAATCTCCAGTGAATCAAAGCCAATTGTAAAGGAGTTTCACCCATTTACAAATCATTCAACAATTTACAGAATCACCGCCCTTTAGAGAGGTCATTCCAAAGTAGAGTTACAAAATGCTCCGAACCAAAAGGAAAAATGGGGAAAACAAGACTGGATTCCAGAATAAGTCGGAGCGTTCCAAAGTTCAAAAAATCCTAATCGATAAGAATCTTAACCAAGAGATTTCTAACAAGGTGGATACCGAAGAGATGAAGTTTAGAAAATCTTGATTTCGAAATAAGAACATTTTTATACCAAAATAATCTTTGAAAATCCTTTAAAATCATTTGGAAATCATTTTATACTTCGAAAATACGTTCTCTCACAAAGAAAGGATTCTGAGATTGATTTCACTCATTCTAGGGTATTTCTACCCTATCTCTAATGAGTTTTTGCTCCGCAGGCTAAGGTTTGCCTAAAACCAAAGCTTTGATACCAACTGTAACAACCCGATATTTTCAGCCATTCGCATCCGCACATGTCGGACTTGAATTGCTCAAAATACCGCGTTGTAAATAAATTTGGAGCAAATGAAATACAATCACAGAATCACAGACATAGAAATATCAGAATAACTCGCAGCGGAAATAAAATACATAGTAGTTCATGAAGCTACTACGGCAGAGTCTCAAACCAAATACATAATACAGTCTGAAAACAACATAATAGAAATCCCAATTACATAGAAGTTCACTAATACATGAGATAAACTAGAACAGCTGAAATAGAGAGTAGATATAAATGTAGATAAGCAGAAACTCCAGCAAAGACTAGCTCCAGAAAGAGAATCCAAAGCTGTGAATACTCAGGCTGACCCGAGTGTAAAGTAAAACACAAAACACTCGAGTCAGGACAATATATACTTATATAATGTAAACCAACTCAAGTGAACTGTAGTAGAAGTACACAATAACTTAAAGGATGCTTGGGATCGCCCATCCTTTAAGAAACAGTTAAATTATAAATTAATTACATCCCATGGTTAAAATTTCAAAATGGTATTTTATACTTCAAAATAAAATGTAATTTCAAAATTCAATATCATTCAAAATATCATATCTTCCAAACCACATTCATTTTTATTTAATTTAATTACCATTACAAAACACATTTAAAAATAGTTTATATTTCGAAACAAATTACTTCATTTTAAATCATAAAATGAAGTTATTATATTTAATAATTAAATTATTAAATTTCCAAAATTTTAGTCTTTCAAAATTCATTTATTCACTTAATTTATTAAAACAGATGAAAATTCAACTTTCGCAGCATTTAGAAATTGCTATGGAAAGTTACATTCAAAATAGTTCAATTTAACAAAAGATAGCATTTAAAAATGCTGTAATAGGGTTACATTAGTTTCAAATAAAACTTAGTTAAATTCAACAATTATAGCATTTACAAAAATGCTATAATAACCTTTAATTAAACTTAGCCATTTGGTTCATCATTATCAACTACAGCATTTACAAATGCTGTATTATCATTTACATTAGAATTAATAGCATTTTAGAAATGCAGTTAATTAACTTCAAGTGTTCGATATAATTTCACAAACAATTATATTTTTATTTAAATCATTTTTAGCTTATAAAATCATATAATTTCACTTTTAAAACAGTCATTCAAATACCCTTATATTCATGATTTTATAAAGTTAAATCTCCATTCAAAAATCAAAATTTAATAATAATTCACTTATTAAATTCCAACATTAAATTTTAAATTCATTAAATTAAATTTAACTTAACATTTAAGTTTAAAATTTTCAAATATAACTTAATTTCATTTTTATTTACTTAACTTAAAATTCACTTTTAAGCCAAATTCGCAAATTTCCAATTTTAGTTATATTTCCAAATTTCAACCTAAATATTCACTCATTTCACATTTTAACTTTATTAAAAAATCATAAATATATTATAAAATCATTTTAAATTCATTTAATTCAAAATATCATAAATTTATCATATTTTCATATTTAATTTAAATTCCATTTATCACCAAATTCTAATTTCCAAAATAACTTACATTTTAGATTTTCTAACTTTATCATTTATTTATTTCACTTATAAATTTTCAGAAAATCAATAATGCTTTACAAAAATCATTTTTAATCAAATTTAAATCGAAATATTATAATATTTACATTTCTAAAAAAAATTAATTTTTTTTAGAAAAACATATTTTAACAACGGGTCTGTATTTCATTTTCTAGCCTAGGTAAAGTGATACGGGTAATATATCATTTCAACCCGTAATTTACAAAGAAAGCCCGGGTTTGATCATTTCAAACCCGCAATCCCAAGTAAAAGAAAATAATTGAAAATCATTCAGGCCTATCATTTCAGCCCATAATGATTTTCTCCTATTCTAAAGTTCGTTCGGGTATGTATCATTTCAACCCATAGTGATTCTAATCTAAAGGGAACTTGCAGTGTGATAAACTGATGAAAATAATAGAATAGCATGAAATAACAGTAACATATGGTATAACAATTGTAAATATAGGTGTGAACTTCATATGAGTATAATATAGCAGTTATAACAGGATGATATGCATTTACAGATTCAGGTGATGTCAGTTTATCACTATATAAGTACATATTAGTCTGGTGAGATTTACTCACTGTTTTGAGCTGACGACACAACGACGAATTGCACAACGGGATCGACACAAGCACAAAAGCGCGATACAGATACGAAATGGAGGAGACAAGGATTAATTCCCTTGAATACAAATCAAACAAACAATACAAACAGCATAAGTTTTCAACCCAAAATTTCAATAAAACATTGTTAGAAATGACTGCATAAAACGAATCCAAGGCTATTGCACTTGCTTTCAACCACCTATGGTTCAGCTACAGGACTAAAATATATGACTAAGGGGTGAGTTTGGATCTGGTCTTGGGTCCATAGGGTCGGCCTATCATGGTTTAGATGATAGTGAAGAGGTAGGTGCTTGGAATTTCAACTATATGGCATAACAAAGGTTTCAAGGCAAAATAAAGCACCAACATGCCACGGCCAAGGCAAGTGGTCACGGCCAGAGGCAAGATGAGGTAATGTGGTGATGTGGCAGTGGTGTCAGGTCGGAATTTGGCTGGTGGTGTGATGGAAGTGGCGGCCAAGGTGGGGTTTTGTGGAGGTGGATCCAGAGGTGAGCTCGGCTAGGCTACAAGGTGAAGTGTTTGCAAATTTTGTTGGATCTACACATCAAAGGAGCATGGCTATGGATTGGGGTTGTGCTGGAGGTGGTGGTGACTGGTTGTGGTGGTGGTGGAGGAGGCCACCGAGCTGGAATGGAGAGGAGCCGATCCTAGAAGTGATGAAAGCAAGTGCAATTCACATGGAAACAAGAGAAAATTATAGAAAAGAAGAAGAAATTTTACCAAACTCTTGAGATCAGAAATGGCCGAATACTTTTGAAGAAATGAGAGAAAAAATGAAGTACGTGAATGAGAAATGAGGGTGGCAGCTGAAAGAATGAAGAAATATGGCCATTTGAGTGAAAAGAAACGTTAAAATGTGAAAAGATGGGAAAATCAAAAGCCATAGGAAACAAAAGGTCACAAACCCTTTCAATTTACCTTTTATTATTTATATAAATTTATGTATCTGAAATAATAATAATATCAGATAAGATTTCGAAATTTTTAACAAATATACAAATATATATAATATATATCAATTATGTAAAGTAAAATTAAGGAAAATAGTTAAAACAGTGAACTAGACTAGCGAAATTTGAAGTTAAATGAAATAATTTTTAGAAAATTCATATAAGCTTGTAAAGTATTTTTAAACATAAATAATAACATAAAATACAAATATATTCACAAAATAAATATTTAAAATTTAATTTAAATATAACATTTTAATGTAGAAAATGGGAAAACATCCCTTAAAAATAGGAAATCAACACAGTAATTTTTGAAAAAGTTATATTATTATTTTAAAAATATTTAGAGATGAATTTTCACAAATAAAAAAAATTTAAAATAAAATAAAGAAATTTAAAATGAAGAAAATGGCAGAAAATTAGAAAACAGCCTTTAAAAATAGGAAATAAATACAGTAAATTTTGGAAAAATTATATTATCACTTTAAAAATATTAAAAGACAAAAATATACATAAAATAACATATTAACACATATTAAAATAAAATATAACAAAGAAAATATGATTTGTATAATCTAAAATAGACAAAATTGCAAAATAAAACAAATTATACTCAAAATTGAAATGTGCATAACTTTCACAGTTTAAGTCCGTTTTCAACGAAACAAAAAGCAGTATTCAAGTTGTTAAATCTATTTCCATAATAAAAGATAAAATTTAGGAGTTTAAATATTTAAATTTGAAATTTAAAAGTCAAAGTTTGACCAGTTTGAACAGAAATTCATCTTTCAGTAAAATATCCAATTTATACCTGTTTGAAATTATAATTCACATAATAATCAACACTTATATTTAAAAATGTGAAATGTTTGAAATAAAACAAGTTTAAAAATAATTTCAAAATAAAATAAAGTCAAATATTAAAATATATGAAAAATCTAGGGTTGTTACAGATATTTACTACTAGTATTGAAACCTTTATATTTTTAAAGTGACAAAACACGAAAATGGTTGTAGAACAATCAACCACCAGAATTCACATTCAAAGACGTGAATAAAAATCCAAAGAAATCGATCCGAATCCATCAAAATGGGTATTCCCAAAAATTCCAAGAATAGAAGTCATTAAAGTCGTAGCAACAACAAGTGGGAAATAACACGAATCGATGGAATTTGAAAACCAAGCAAAAATATGCACAAATATGCACAATTAGGCAAATAGGTGCAGGTCAGTCGACTGACTAAAAGGTCCAGTCGACTGGACCAGAGGCATGAAAAATAATTTCCTGCAGTCAGTCGACTGACCTAAAAATTCAGTCGACTGAATGCAGGGGAAACAGAGGACCCGAGCCTCTAATAGTTGCCTTTGGAATGCCTAGGTGCTACAGCCAGTCGACTGACTCAAAGGTCCAGTCGACTGACTGGCATCAAGGCTGCTTTCCAGCCTATAAAATGAAGATGCAATCTTCTTCAAAATGCAATCTAGCGAGCACGGTCACTAGGGGTTTATGCAAATCGACTACCCGGCCCTATAAGCTCTTCGATGCATCACCAAAACAAGTTCAAACAACAAAGCTATGTTTTTTGAAGATTTGAACTCAAAACATTAAAATTTGGAATGTTCACAAAACCTATCCAAATCAAAATCAAATACATATGAATAAGCATTAGGAATTCATACCTAACAATCAAAGATAATCATAGACCTAGATGTGAGATTAAAAATCTCACCTTTGAACCCAAACGATGGAAGAAGATGCTTGAAAGCAAAGGAGAATCAACCACTCTTCAAATGCAACTCAAGAAGCTTGATTCTAAGCTTTAAAAGAAGAACATTCCCAAAGTTAGGTTTAGGAATTTCTGAAATTGATAAGAGATTGAGTTGGAGAAGAAGAAGAGAAGCTTACCAATGGGTTCTTCTATTAGTTTGGAGCTAGAACTTGATTTGCAAAAGAAAACTAGGGTTTTTGAGTTTTATATTCCCATCTCTCCCACCATTGTTGCTAAAGCTTGAGTATTAGGAGAAATAGATGAGGAGGAGAGATGTTGGGACTGAATACATAAGTGGGCTCAGCCCAAATCAAAAACCCTAAGTGAAAAAGTAGCAAAATTCCACTTTCTCCAAACATATCGAAGCTTATACTCAAAAAGGTCGCAAATGGCATTTTAAACTCAATGGGAGTGGTCCCGAGTCCTAATTCGACCGTATGCAAAAAGTAGCTTTTTGGACTATATTCCGAGTATAAAAAATATATTTAAGTATAACATCAACAAATATGCGGGTTGTTACACTTTACCTCACTCGTATGAGAAATCTAATTAAACGACTTAGTAAAACAAATGGTATGAAATGCTTGCGTTTACTTCGTCGGTTAATTCTTGGACTTGTTCGATTGAATCTCTTGTGACAATTTTCTAGTGGAGATCTACAATTTGTTCGTAAATATTTAAGTTAAGCTGGTGGTTATGGGACATGAAGCTAAGCTCATATATTTACTAGCTTACTGTGATTGACACTACTTGATGATCGATGATGATCATTTTATAGTTTAGACTAGCAATGTGCGATGTCTCTTTGTCCACGTGGAGGACTGGACCTCAATTTATTGAGCTTCGTCTCATTTCTTCATGGGCTGGCGACCCATGTACTTTTAATATGTTTTGATTCACTGGATGTACCGTTTGTACTACATCGATGTCTCGGCTTTTCGATTCATTGGACGTACCGTGTGTACTACGTCGATGTTCCGAATTGATTTGTGTTTTGATTCATTGGATGTACCGTTTGTACTACATCAATGTCTTTGCTTTTGTTCATTGGATGTACCGTTTGCACTACATCAATGTCTTTGCTTTTTGATTCATTGGATGTACCGTTTGCACTACATCAATGTCTTTGCTTTTGATTCATTGGATGTACCGTTTGCACTACATCAGTGTCTTTGCTTTTTGATTAATTGGATGTACCGTTTGCACTACATCAATGTCTTTGCTTTTTGGATTCATTGGATGTACCGTTTGCACTACATCAATGTCTTTGGTTTTTGGATTCATTGGATGTACCGTTTGTACTACATCAATGTCTTTGCTTTTTGGATTCATTGGATGTATCGTTTGCACTACATCAATGTCTTGGCCAACCTTTTCTTATGATTTCTGGATTTCTATATGATGATTTCTGGAATTTATGTTTCACCATCTTTTTCAGTTGGCATTGATATGTATGTCATTTATTGTGGCTTGGTGAATTAAATAAAGAATATGATATTCTTTTTGATGCTATGAGATTCTTGGGATTTTGTATGACTTTCGTGGTTTTCTAATGTATACATGTCGTAGTATGACATTTTTGGTTATCATACGTCTTTTTATTATATCTCTTATTCTATATCATTTCATCTGATATTTATAGCTAGACTGATCCGTTTATTATTTTCTTATTAAATAATACTCGGGTCAGACTGAGATTTTACAGGTGCTTCTGCTTGACTCCTTATCGGACCATCATCTGATCTTTTGGTTAACTACTTAGCCTGTAGTTTTTGGTTGTGTACATTTGAGGGATAGACTACTTGATGTATAGATATTCTTTTGTCTAGCACTTGTATCTATTCTTTTTGGGATATTGTGGATCTTTTTGACCACTACTCTGATGTACACTTTCATGTGTTAGTTATATATTCATATCTTCTTCCGCCTTTGTGATATGGATGTCTGTGACTGATTTGTGTTATGCTTATTTCTATATTTGTTTCCGAAGATTATTTATATCCACCGTGTGATAGCTTTAAGTTTGTATCGGTATGTCAGACTTCCTCCTTAAAAGAAATACATGCTATACTATCTAACATATCGGTGCTCGCACAAAGAGGTTTCATGGATGGTCGCTCCTCCACAGCCTTATTCTCCGCGCTAGTTGACAGAATTACTCCGTGGTGTTCTTGGATAGCGTGGGTATAGAGGTGGGGGCGTCACAGCTGGATCTCCAGGCGAAACTCCAACTCCAAAGGTGAGTCTCGAATACTGGTACACTCAGTCTGACCCGAGCGTAAAGCAAAACACAAAATACTCGAGTCAGGATTAACATTCTTATATCAATAAATCTAACTCAAGTGAAATAACAATTGAAATACAAGTAACTCAAAGGATGTTGGAATAACCATCCTTCGAGGATCCGTTAAACTATCTACTATGTAGTAGTATACGCTAAATAGATAATGTCTATCAGTAACGTAAAGTATCAAAATAGTGTTAAGGCGTTACCATTATTCCCCTTAACATATTTTTATATAAGCATTATAGTCTATACAGCACTGTAAACTCCACCGTAAACTGGTGGAATATCAGAGAGTACTCCATAGGTATAACATAAAACAAATTCGTAGTGGTCGCGTATATAGGGATACAAGTATGACAAGGCACATGAGGCAATACCCAAGGCAGTGAAACTACCGTTTGCCTGATCCGGAATGGTGAAAACGCATCGCCGCAACGATCGCAACACCGCGAAACAACACTCCTGAAATTCCGAGGGTGCACCAATCAATAACAAGTAACGAGTAGTTTACGAAGAAGTGTGTTCGCTCGAGGTGGCTAACCCCATTTGTCCCGGCACGGCTCCTGTTTTAGTCATTTCCAATTTGACATAAGTGTCAATGCTATCCATTATCGTTCTCTTTCGTCAGTCATCACGTACATCATTCCAACCACTTCATTCTGGATCATACTCCGCGTATAGTTATTAAAGTGGTTTTCGGTTTAGACAGAGAGTATGTCCATAACCGATTCCGGTTTCTTTAACTTCCGTAATTATTACACCGATTGGTCGTTCATATATTTCAAAACCAAAAAAAATTCAATTTCAATTCGAATTTATAAATCGACATTTCATTTGTCTTTCTATATCAATTTCCATAATATACGTTTCAACTTCCAAATTACTATTTCAAAATCTTATAATCCAATTTCAACTTTTATTTAAATAATTCAAATATCAATTCAAGTTCGTAAATAAATTTCATTCCGAAATCATTTTAATTAATTTAATTTACATTCAAATCATTTAAATTCATTTATTGATTTCATTCAATATTCGTTACATTAATTTATCAATTCAAAACAATTAACATTAAATCTCCAATTCATTAAATCAATTACTTAAGACCATATCCATTATATCAAAACTTACAAATTTAATTAAATTAAATTCGTCAAATCAAATCTTTTAAATTACAAGTCTTACATTTGTTTCAATAAAACGCAATTATCTCTTGTTAAAGAAATTCAGTTACATTTATTTGTTTACTTAGTTACAAATCCCAAAAAATCAATTAATAAAGAACTAAATTTCACATATTCAAAAAGTTCAATTTCACTTATTAACATACTTAAATAATTTTCCAAAGCTAAATAAATAAAGAAACCTAATTTCATTTATTAACGCAGTTCACATTCACTTATTCATAAGTTCAATTTCTCTTATCAAAGAATTCAATTTTTATTCAATTATCAAATAATTCAATCTTATCCAATTATTAAATAATTTCAATCTTAATTATTAATAATTTCAAAACTTAATAATTAATGATCTCAAAACTTAATTATTAATAATTTCAAAACTTAATTATTACTAATTTCAAAGCTTAATTATTAATAATTTCAAAACTTAATTATTAATAATTTCAAAACTTAATTCAATAATAATTTCAAACTTAATTATTAAAAATTTCAAAACTTAATTATTTATAATTTCAAAACTTAATTATTAATAATTTCAAAACTTAATTATTAATCAATTAAATTTTAAACAATGTTCTTTCGTCAATTACTACGTTAATATTTATTTCAAATTTCAAATATTCACAATTTCCTTTCATTAAAATCTAAATTCAAATTTTATTTCAAACCTTATTATTTTTCAAATAAAATCTTTATTTTATTTCAAATCAAATTATTGACCAATCGGGTTTAATTTAATTTTCTATCTTAAGTCAAGTTATTTGGGTATTTATCATTTCAACCCCATTCCATTTCAATTCAAAAATCAAACATAGCAAAGGGAACTTGTAGTGTGATAACTGGGATGGTGTCAAAGTAAATAAACAAGTAATAGCAAACATCAATAACAATCCAATAAATTAATTCAAATAATCCCGAAATAATCGTATTAATTCGCATTGTTATTTGTGCGAATTAATATAATCATTTCTAAAATCTACACTATCATTTCATGTAGATTAAAGATTATTACATCACGGTTCTTCACTTGTCATCTATTTACAATTTCATACATCATCAATTTAAACAACATACATTCAGTGATTCAAGGTGTAATTAAACAAATCCTACATGTCAAATAATTTAACCTTTAGAGGGGTCATATTATACAAATGTCATTTAATCAAATTTACACATATGTCATTTCAAATTTTAACTATCCTACGTCAAATTCAATTGCGTAATATTTATCACTTTATACATTACAATTTAACATCCAATATAAACAACAAACAATCAATCAATTATCAATCAACAGGATTATCATCGTATAAATATCAGATAATCGTGTCAGATGTCAAAGGTGAACTGATACATAAATAACAGTGCAGTAAATAACAGCAACATATTTCAATTGACGTTTCAATTGAAATCAAATTTAATAAATAAAAGAATATTAATCGTGAGTGGTTGCTCACCTTTTGAGGCTAGATAGATGAACGGGAATGGAAGCGAATTGTGGATCCAAACATGAATTTCAAAACGGGATAAGATGGGCACGAATTCGACGAACAAAGCTGATAAATAGGAATAGACAAAATCAATCAAAACCATCCAAATGTAACTGAAACAGTTATACGTTATAAATATTTTATGATAAAATGGAAACACAACTATATATTATATACTAATAATAATAGTTTACAACTCTGAACATATATAAACATATACAAGCAAATAAATCAGAAAGTTTATATTTACAATATATGTATGCAGACCTATTATAATTTAAGATAAATGTTTATACAAAATCATCATAACATATCTTATTATATTACATGTACAACTCAACAACCTACATATTTTATATCTCAAAATCAAGATTTAAATAAATTAATTAAATCTTAACTCGTTAATATGTGTCAGTTCTAAAAATAAAACAACTTAGGAAAACAATATACAACTTATACTAAGTGCATACACATATATCCTGAACAACCGAAACCACCATATAATATAAAGTTATATATATATGACTTACAGTTTCTATGTATATAAACTTACATATATATATATATATATATATATACATATGTACTTAAACATAAAACTTTCATATAATACGTACAAATATACATATATACAGACTTATAAGCTATATAATAATGTTTCTAAACTTACATATCTTTATATTTTAAATCAATGTTTTAAGAAGATGTAAACTAATATATTATAAATTAGCAGGTGATAAAATTTAAATATACTAACATTATATACCCTATATATAACAATGTCTGTACATGTGTAGGCTACGAACTGACCTATCTGACTACATATATGCAACACTATATAGACCTGTAAGCCACAAAATCAATATATAAATATATATATATATATATATATAAAATATGAGAAACTAACATAATATTTGAAAGCAACAGGATCTGTACAAATTGTAGACAAGTATATATAACTAATATATTAACAGTATAAATAACTATAACTAATATATACTTTACTGAAAGATTACAACTGTCTAAATCGAAATATATAAAGATACTTTATAAATAACTATAGATAACAGAAATCTTCAAAATACAAGTCGTACACTTGTACAACTCACAGATCAAAATTTATATATATCAATGTATGTATAAACAGAACACCTTCAAAATAACATACCTTGTAATACAAATTTTCGCCATATTATAGATAACCAAAAACCAGACAACATGGAGAAGGGATGAGGTGATGATCGGCTTCGCTGCTGTGGATGAGGCCAGGAAGAGGAGGTGCGTGAGAGACTAAGGGAGGTGGATTCAGTGGAAAAGAGAAAGGGGACGAGCTATGTGGCTTGGGCGAGTAGTCGCGGGTGGCGGCGGATCTAGACAAGGTGAAGGGGAGATGCGATTGCAGGGCGTCGGAGATGTGGAGGCATGACGGGTTCACGGAGGAAGGCGGAGACGTGGGTAGGTGGAGGGCTGAAGTTCTCGGCAAAATACTGTACACCAATTTCCATTTTTCTTTTAGTGAAACAAAGTGGCAGACAAATGAACAGAGAGAAATATAAGTGGAAGAGGAATGGTGTAGGCAAAGTTAGAATAAAGGTAACGTCTGTTCAATTTAAGGGAAAGGCACAGATTATCTTTTGTTTTTTTTTGAACGAACCAAAACAAAAAAAATCCAAAGCTTAGGAAAAATAAAAGTCATAAATCAAACAGCTGGACGACTTATAAAGCTCATCAATTCATGTGGGTAACTTAAACGACAAAAGAAATAAAAGATTATAAAACTTATGGGATATGACACCATATCCTATTGTTTATATTTATTTTTGATGATATATGCCTGTTGTTATTATTATTTTCATATCTGTTATCACTCTGCAAGTTCCCTGTTAGTATAGAAATCACTATGGGTTGAAATGATACATACCTGAATGGATTTTAGAATAGCAGAATTTCATTATGGGTTGAAATGATAAACCCAAGCGATTTTCATTTGAATTAAGTTTGGGATTATGGGTTGAAATGATATCCACCCGTATATATTTAACTTACGGATTGAAATGATAAATATCTGTATCCCTTGTACATAGAATAGAAAATTTTACATCGACGCCGTAGTCTATATGAATGTTTTGAAAATAATTTCTATGGTCTTGAAAAGAAATATATAGTTTTAATGAATATTGATTTAAAGTATTATATTCAAAGGTTATTTTATATATAGATTTAATATTAAGATAATTTAATTAAGACTGATTTTATAAATATGAAATATGTTCAAGGATTTATTAAATTTGTATTTCTGAAATAGATTTGTGGAATATTTAAAGCTCCGAAATATATTAACTTCGAATTATATTGAAATTTGAATGGTTTATTTTGTGGTTCAAATCTGTATTTAAAATAGATAAAATTTGAATTAGTTTAGTCAGAAACTAAATTGAATGGAAATTGATAAATTGTGATTTAATTAAATTTGAACGGGAAGGTCGAGTTGATTTTGAAGCGATTTGTGAAGTTTGACGAAATAAAAATACTTTACTTCATAAATTGTTGGATATATATACTAATTTGGAAAAGTAGAGATATTTGAAATGAAAATGATATTTTAGTTTTGAAATATAAATAAAATTGAATTGACCACGGTGTTATAGTGTATATTTCTACCCTATAGATAGTTCCTTGGATCCTTAGAGGATGGGTATCCCAAACATCCTCTAAGTTAATTATATTTCAGTTGATATTTCACTTGAGTTGGATTTATAGATATAAGAATGTTAATCCTGACTCGAGTGTTTTGTGATTTGCTTTACGCTCGGGTCAGACTGAGTGATACAACATTTGAGACTCACCTTCGAAGTTGGAGATTTGCTTGAAGATCCAGCTATCTATCCTTTCAGTCATCCAGTCTATTGGTTCAGAGAAGTCATCTGCCCGTACTGGAGACTTCACTGCATCTGGGATTTTCTGATGTATTTTATTTCTAACTTTGTTTATATAGTAGCTTCATGAACTACTATTCATTTATTCCGCTGCGTATCATTGTACTACTCTGTATCTGTGATTCTGTGATTGATTTATTTACTGTAGATGTTAAGAATTGCCAAATTTCAATTAACAATCTGATATTTTGAGCAATTCAAGTCCGATATGTGCGGATGCGAATGGTTGAAAATATCAGGTCGTTACATCTTAAGTTCCTTGCCTTAAAGTTTGACGGAGTGGAATCCAAAGTAAGTTATTTCTTATTTTAAGTTCATTAAAACCATTGCTAAGTTGAAAGAACTTTAATTGTAAAGTGTTGTTCGAAAACCCTTGTTGAATGCTTGTTTACTTTGTTTTCTAAAACAATGGTTGATTTCCTTGCTCAACATTATGTTTGGATGGTTAATTAAGTAATTTAAAAATCAGAAGTTAAATACCTAATCGGGTATGCGGAAATGACTAGTACATGTGTTTCGTCTGTGAGATCCAAGAAGACTTGGGCGAGGGATGAAACTTGTCGAAGGGAAAGCCCGGACGCTCCAAAATAAATATCAAACCGTTAAAGTGTTATAAATATTTGATAGAATGAAGCATTGTTTATCATTGATTATTGCGTTTTCATTGATTGATTGTTTGAATTAGGCTCGACCAGTTTATGAGCACTGATTATTATTTATTGATTATTGACTTCGCTCGTTCAGTTTATGAGCAATTAATTATCCACACATATGGGCCGGGTAGAAAATAATTGTAGGCTAACACCTTGTGATTTATTTCATAATTTGACTATAAGGTGTTTAGCGGTAATATTTGGTTCACTTCAATTTAATGAATTGTTTTGAAAATTGGTTTTCAAATGGAAATGTTATGAAATTTTTTTCGTTTATAAGAAATAGAAATTTTTGATAATGAATATTTTGAAGTTGTATTATATAAAAGCGATTTATATAAGAATGGTTTTATAAAAATGTTATATAAAACGGAAAGAATTTCGAGGACTAAACCTGATGGTTTTAAATGATTTTTGAACAGATTTGGGAAATGAAAATTATTAAAGATTTGAAAGTACTTGTGAATATTAGTGTGGAATGATTTATCGCTTTGGGATATAAAATGATTTGTTATGTTACCAATGATTCGGGTAATCCGTAACTAAAAAGTGGGCACATGTTTTTGGTATAGTCCGCTCTTGGAATAGAGGGATATACTTATTTATCGATTGTATGAAGGCTGGGACCCAACTGCCTTATTATTGCGAGAAAGCTTCTGATCTGGTTGCATATAGTTTGATATGTTTTTATTACAGTATTTGGAATTTCCAAATAAACTTTTCTAAAGTGATTTGATTTAAGATCTCGAAGTAAAGTATAATTCGAATATAAATGATATATATATATATATATATGTATGTATATATATATTTCAAAAGTTTTGAAATAAGAATTCGAGAATAAAGTCTAAAGAGATAATATTCGTAAAGGTAATTAGATTTGAAAATCGAAGTTTAAAGATTAAGCCTAAGTGGGTAGTTTTGGGAATTGCATATTTGTTTGTTGCATCGTAGGCTCCATGAGTCCTATTTGCGGCAGAAGAACTACGTTGGTTTGATCCTATATCAAATTGGATACCCAATTAGATAGGATACGTAGGCAGTCGCAGGTGGTAGTGATGCAGCCCCTAAAATAATATAACCCTTTCATGTTTATCTGTTAATGGTTGTTGTTTATCTTGTGTTATTGTATTTTTCCTGCTTACTATTTTATTCCGCATTTGACATGTTCATTGAGTTAGCAGGAATGGCTATTGCTGTTTCTCTTTTTAGAGTTGTGCAACGTTAGATTTATTTGTATTTGGTTTGTATATAAGTACACCTAGTAGATTAAATTGATTACTCCGATAACTTGTAAAATTGAAATTTTATCCTTTATATTTAGCGATGTTGAATAATTATCAAATATGGTGTATTTAGTTAGTAATTGTCATTAGTAGTCTTAGAATGGAAGTATTTTTTGGCAATTTCAACTGGTCCGAAAATCTGGATCGTTACACTTTAACTAGCTAAACATATAAACTTCATAACCCGAACATGCCAATAATATATTACAAGCAATTATAAGGTACCAACAGTCATTTAATTCCTTTCCATGGATCCGTAAATCATTTTATTCAATTCGAAATGATCTACAACCAAATTTATTGCATCCAATTCATATTTACAACAAACAAACTCACATCCCTTCCAAATTTGATTTATATGTGCCTTACTTGCATAAATTAACTTTTATTCAATTTTCAAATTGATTCACAACCAATTTAATTTCATTCCATTTATATTCACTTCCATCGTATGCAAGTCCATTTTATCAACTTCAATTTTATTCCCTTTCTAAATTGACTCCAAATCAATTTTTTTATAATTTCCATTTAATTCCCATTTATGCTATTCATCAAACCTTTTTTGCTTTATGTTATATTAAACAACATTCCAATCCATGTTAATTTATTTATGAATCAGTTCATAAATAATCGCTTAAGTTAGGTTTCCATGGCAGCCAAGTTCCATTTCATTTTAAATTCATCTCATTCAATTTATTCACTTCCATTTACTTAGTATATCCAATTTATACTATATCCCACGGAAATCATTTCATATAAATCTATTTTCTAATAAAATTTATATTATACATGGTTCATGTACTTGCATCATATTAACTTTACTCCCAACTTATATTGCATCTTTTCCATTCGCCTTCATTTAATTCGCATAGTGTTATTCACTTCATTTTATAATGAACGACATTTCATTTTAAGCTAATTTATTTATAAACCATGTCATAAAACTATTCTAAGGTTTATTATAAACATTCCATATTGCTACTTAAGTTATATTCAGCTTTAAAACTTAAGTTTAGACCCTAACAATACTCCAAAATCATATTTGATTCATTTACTCCTAAATTGAATTCATTTCTTGCTATCAATTACTTAACCATTTAACCTGGTCATATTTTTCACTTTTCAGTTTAATAAGTTATACAACTTATTTATTCACAATTCCCTGAATTTTTCACTTAAGTTTATTCACATTTTATATTTATAACATATAGTTATATAATCATTTCACCATTCATAATTATATTCAATTTACTCCATTCTAATTCACTATCCATTAAAAATTCAAATTTTGAGTTTCCTTCCTTTTATCATAATATCAAACCATTTTCATTTAGGTTTTACCATTTCATTTCTCAATTCATAAGTAAAAGAACTTATTTACTTAAAATCCCATTTTACTTACTTAAGTATATTCACATCTTATAATCATAACTTTGGATTATATACATCACTTTATAGCTTAAGTATATCCATATCATTCAATAATTATCATTCAATAATCATAACTTATAGTTATATAATCATCTTACATTTCAATATTGATATTAAATTAAATCTAATTCATTTTTTTATTTAACTTTCCTTAAGTTAAGTTCTGACCCATTTTATTCACTTTAATTTATTCAAGATAGAATTCCAAGATTAAAATTCACACTTTCCTTTTTATCAATATCAACTTCAAATTATGAGTTCAATAACTAATTTTTTCCGACCTTAGAAATCATTTAAATGGAAATCCCAGAATTCAATCACCCGGTTTTATTTCAAACCATTTTGAAATCATAATATACATGTATCACTTTTGTATATCAAATCAATTTTTTGGATTTCTAAAACAATTTCCCTTTGGAATTTCTAAAACAAAACTTGTTTATCAACAAGCCCAAAGCAAATATTCATAGCCAACCACCATGATAGCAATCCATCACTTAGAAACCCAAAAATGAATACTAATGATTCGGCCATCATCACCAGGATTATTTTCCAGCGACCAAAGCGAGTTCAGTGCTTCCTTACTTTCAAAATTCATTTTAAAATAATTTCTGTTCAAAAACATCTCGAAATAGTACTCCATTATTCTTCACAAGCCACTTTGGAAAATATTTCCCAAAATTCTCAAGATTTAAAAATTCCAAACACTTCGTTCAAATTTATTTCAACCCATTTCCCAAAATTTCTGAGATTTAAAATTCAAATTTCTAGTCTAAATCCACTTCTAGTTATGACTCCTTTGTATAAATCATAGTTATAAAATTTCTGTTTGGTTATAAAAACCATTTCAATTCTTATAATCTTGTTATGATTATAATATTATCAACCAAACATCCAAACATATACACTATAATAATTTCATAAAATTATTTCATTTATAACAAAATATAGTTTGGGTAAAATTGTTCCATTCACCCACTTCAAAACAATACTGTGTTAGTTTATCTTGTTTAAGAGTTTAGAAACGCCTATCGATATGGTTGTAGTTTCTGTACCGACCAGAATTCATAAACACTCAACCGATGAGTCAACACAATATAATTTTTTTTATATCCACTGATAATTACGTGCTCATATTTATTGATATCCTCAACTCATTCTAGAGTACCACTGACCCTATCTGTAACGAGTAACCCCCACCAAAACCTAGGTATATCGCCAACCTAAACTTTGATACCAAATGTGACGACCCTCCTTTTCGACCCTCAAAAAATTGACATAAATACGCTCATTATATAACTTGCTGAACAATCGAGTGGCAGAAAGACATATTATTGAGGGGGAAGAAAGTAGATAGGAAAAAGAAGAAACTAAACAAAAATAGAATCTTACAGCGAAATGAATAACATATAATATTAATAGTTCTTTGCACAATCAAAAACTGTAATATACATATCTAACGTCAGAGTACACAACGACCCGTAAATTTTAGTAAATAAATTGGTTAATTTAATTGGATCTTTGAAATTAAATTTAGAAAGAAATAATTTTTTTATAATTTAAAATGAAATGAATGCTAAAAAGAAGTGTAGCAACGGTAATTTAAAAGTTAATTTTTGATAAATGGAGTGAAATCCCAATAAAAAAATAGTGTTAATTGTTGCACTAGAGTATAAAAATTTAAATAAGTAATTAAAGGTAAGCATTTAATTAACCAATGCAATAATATATTGATTGATAGTAACTGCTTGTAAATTTAGGCAATAATGTTAATGCAAGGTACACAATACTAATTTAAGTTAATAATAAATAAATGGAAGGAAATTCCAATTAATGAAAATAAATTTAAATGTTAGGACTTAGTTATAAATGCAAATTAAATAAATGTAAGTATTATATGAATATATGAATTAATGTCTGATTTAGGGTAATAGAATGAATTCATATGATGTAAGTAATTATAATAAATAACGAAATTGCAATAATTCTGAATTTAATGTTACGTTAATGTAAATTTGGGTAATAATTGGAATAACGTAAATTTTATTCAGTGTTATGATAATTATTCGAATAGAACATAAACTTAAGGGTAAATTTAAGGAATGGAAATAAAGTTGTATTAATGTAAAACTTAATAAATGGAAATTTGAAAGGAAAGGTCAGGTGAGATATTGGAATCTGTCATAATTCGTTATGACGTTGAAATGTAAGAAACGAATGTAATTACTTCATTAGCTAATGGAATAATAATAGTATAGTTAACAGTAATTAAATAAAAAGCAGAAGTATTTAAGAATTGTAACGGAATGGGTGAATGTAATAATGAAATAAATAGGATTGTAAATTTATTCATAGTGTAGTAATCGATATAATGGAAAGTATGAACCCAAGTAAATGAATTAATTTAGAATGTTAATCGCAAATTAGCGTGTATATTGGTAGAAACAATAAAAATGGAAATAGGGTAGTCAATACAAAGGAAAGATGAAAATTTAAGCGTACTAATGTAATAAAGGGTAAAACAAATGTCATCTTTGTTTATTGAATAATAATTGATTTGATAAAAAGGATTGAAGTTAAATCAAGTAAATTTATAATATCTGAATTGATGGAAATGGAATTTAAACACTGTAATTGGAAAATTTATGTGTGCATTAATTTATAATGAGATGTAAATGGTAAATTAATAATTTAAAATGTTGACTTACTACTAAACTAGTGTATAATGAATGGAAATGAAATAAATTAGTGTTATGGAACTAATGGTAGCATTTGTTGGAAGCAATGAACTTATAAATGAAATAAAAAAAGTTAATGGTATCAATTATTATGTGTTACATATTTTATTTAGCCTATTAGATAGAATTGGAAATCAAATTGTGCAAATTAATGAGACTAATTACTACGTTGGTTGTAATTAGATGAAATTGGAAATTTGTAACGCACTAAGATGAAAATCATGATAATTATACCATAAGATGGAGCTGATAGAATAATAAATGGAAAGTAAATTTAATTTAATCATTGGAAATTTAATTTATAATTGTTGAATTAATGAAATTGAAGAATTTATAAATTTTAAATCGACAGTTAAATTTGTTTAAATTAGTGTAAATGTTTAAGGAATTAAAAATGATAAGAAATGTCGATTATAAGATTTAAATTGAAAGTTTGATTTAATGAATTAATTAATTTTTAATTTATTTAATTAACTGGAAAAATTGCAATTTGGGCCACTGACTCGGATTTCGACGAAACTAATTTCATCGGATCCGTAACGGTGAATTATTATAGGATTTCAAGTTTCCTAGCGATCGGACTTGTCGTTTGATCATACGAACGTGAAACGCCATGAAATCAATGAAATTGAAATCAATTGAAATCAATTTGAAATAAATTAATTTTAGCATAACTCCTTCATACGATGGGATTTGGACTTGAAACCTATTCCATCGCGTTTAAAATATTTTAAAACATCTATTTTGATATACGGGTTGACCCAATTTCGTTCCGAAGTCAGAACGGGCTTTTTGGGCCACTTTGTCGTTAGCGCGTATATCTATCTCATCCATTTATTATAATTTCAACTTTGTCAATAAATACCCGGTTATAAACCCTAGCCTACTCTTATTGCTCATTTGTCTGTACGTACATTTTAACTATCTCTCATCCTCAATGGTAGACAAACATATTCTAGATCCAAGCACAAATCAAATTTCAATCCAAAGCAAAAATTTCAAACTCCTCAAAAAAATTCAGAAAAAAATATATGTCAAAGCTCTTGATGCACGCATCTCAGATCTGCAGTCCGTTTCTCGATTTGAGTTTGTGGGTGGCCAAAAACTGAAGGTTTATCCTCGGCCATCCGTTGCGTCGAAATCATTTTTGGCCTGATCGCCGAATCTTTTCTGGGTATTGTAGAGTGTCTTGTACGCTGTTTATCGGAGTTAGTGGTTTCGCATTTCAACGGCTGGATCGTCCCTTATAATTCGATCTATGGCTTGTAGATGGCCACGACCATGGTGCTCGATCGCTCCGAGAGGGTCGCACTTAGCATCCGCGCAGGCGTCCGAAGGTAGGGAGGTGGGCGGCGATTTCAGATCTGACCGGAGATCGATGTGGGTGGTGTTCGTGGACGAATTGATCGCAGCTGGACTTGGGGAGGCTGCGTTCTGTACGTGTTAGGGTTCGGCTGTGTTTTGCAAGGTGACGTGGCAACTTGGTATAACCTGTTTTATTTATTTTAATTCAATCTTGATTTTTAACTCGTTTAATCGCTATAGCTTTTACGTACGTGATCCAATTCACGTGCGGTTTCCTCCGCTAGGTTCGTATTGGCATTCCAGACACTTTGACGCTGGTTTGGACGAATTTTGAGACTGTCAAATTTTTGGGTTTAAATTGAATTTAAATTCAAAAGGTGAGTGTTTTAACCCACTCACAACTTCTACAATTTCTTATGTTTGTTAAATTAATTTATGTTGTGAGTATGAATTTATTTATGACTGTTTGTATATTTTAATCATCATCTCAGTTAATTGTGTTTATTTAAATTAAATCGTTATTTAATTTATTATTGAATATAACTGCCAGTTAATTACCTGTTATATATTATCAGTTATATATTGATATTGATTGATTGTTGTGAATGATGATTGTGATGGATGTATGATTTTATGACGGATGAGTGGATGTTTTATTTATATCATCATAATATGCAAGTTGTTATGCATTTATTTTGATTCGGGATTGCTGTTTGAAATGATATACAACCGCATTTTTATTTTTAAATTGCGGATTGAAATGATAAATATCCGTATCACTTGACCATAGGATAGAAAATTATATACCGGCACCGTGGTATATATATAAAATTATTTTTGAAATGATTTTTATGGTTTTGTAAAGAAATACATGGGCTATACAGATATTGATTTTAGATGTTATATAAATGCTATTTTATTATTGATTTAGCTATGTATAAATTTGTTTTGAATTATAAAATAAGCTAAATAATAAAGTTTGAATTTCTTTTATATAACATGGTTAAGTATCTATTTAAATTCTATTGTATATAGAGTTTATAATGACTCAAATAAAATTAAGGTTGGAAGATAAATGTGAATTTGATTTGAATTTAAGATTTAAGGATTACCCTTGGAAAAAATTGATTTGAAATATAAATAAATTGAGATTTAAAAGGTATGATTTTATAACTTGATTTTTTGTTAGAGGATTTAAATGAATATCAAATTGATTTAAATGAATATTATCAATTTAATGTAATTGAAAGAATATCCAGTTATTTGAAGTCTAAAGGTTTTACTAGAATGATATTTATTAAGTAAACATTTCAAATCTAAACAATAGTAGTTGAAATTGATATATATGGAATTATCAAAGAATAAGTTTTGAAATGGTGGAATAATCAAAGTTTTGAAATATATGGAAATTATATTGGTTTATTTGGGACTCTAAAATCCATATTGAAATTGATTTGTGAAGGTGAAGAAGCTATTTTACTGTATAAAGTAATCAATTATTTAAACCATTTAAGTGGTGTAGTATGTTTCAAAGTTATGAAATGATATCGTATTTATATGGTTTTAAAAGGGAAATTTTATTCTGGTTTTGAAGTATAATTATTTTGAAAAAACGCGGTGTTATAATAACATTTGGTTGTTGAAGAGACCGGGATCGGAAGTTGTCATACTCTCTGCCAACTCCGAAAACCACTTTAACAACCGTGTATGCGGTGGAGATTCCAGAATGAAGTAGGATGGTGGCGACGTTTTCTTTGAGGTAAGTACGTGGATCCGACTCCCGTGAGTTGGCATAAGGTGGCTAAAACAGGAGTGATTGACGGGCTAATGAGGTAGCACCTTTGATCGGACACATCCCTTCGATATTATACTTTGACTTTTGGATTCATTCGATGGCCACTTTTGATTTCTTTGATTTGGGGTGTGGCTCGAGGTGGGCGGTAGCTGCGCGCTACGCATTACCACCGGCCCAAAAGCGTAATTGGTATATCTACTCTGGCATTGCCTAGTTGTGTCGTGTCACCTACCCTATCGCGCCTTGTACGAGTTTGGTTTTCTCCCGTAGCCCATGTGGTATCCTCTGGTGGCTTCCCGATCAGGAGGGACCATGATATTGGATGGACTAATGGGACTATTACGTGTTAAGGGCTATATGGGTAACCCCTTAATGCTCTGAAAAAAGTAAGTTTATTTTACTATTAGACACTATTATAATTGCGAAATATTACTACATAGTAAATAGTTTAACGGATCCTTAGGAGATGTGAATCCCGAGCATCTCTTAAGTCACTGCACTCACGTTAGACACTGGATAGGAGATGTCAAATCCTGTAAACATCTCTGACGCCGTTTCACTCATATTTATTCCTGTTGATTTAACTTACATAAGATATTTTAGTTTTGACTCGAGTGTTTTGTCCTTTCAATTCGCTCGGGTCAGTCCGAGAGTTTCAGGATTTGAAGATTTTATTCTGGAGGACGAAAACAAAGATTTGTATTAGTATTATCTACTATATCATTCCACTACACCATTTAATTCCGCTGCGTTAATTATTATTCTCTGGTATGTGTACTTTGATATGTGTTATATAAATATAATCAAATGTTTTTGAAAAACAGCTTCATGAACTGTTATTTGATTATTATATTTTATCGTTCCGCTGCAAGATTCTATTTTTTTTGTTTTTTCTTTCTCTGTTTTTTTCTTATTTACCCCATAACAATCCGCCTTTCTGTATGGTTTAAGTCTGACGTGTGTGGTTTATCGTCGATTTAAAGCGGGCAAAAAGGCGGGGCGTTACATACCAGCTTGGACAGTTATACAACCTGCCCTCACAATTTGCTGATAATTCAAACAAAACACTACATCGGAATAAAATCAAATACGAGTAATATGTTTTCGCTATCCAGCTCGTCTCTTGAGATCCATTACATCCTAACCTAAACTTGTAATACTCAGTCTGACCCGAGCATTATAATAAAATAACACTCGCGTTTGTCTGTAAAACCAGCGTGAGAAAACACACTCAATTTGAATATTAAAGTTATTAAAATCCTTTGAAAAAACTAAGGTATCTCGTAAAACCACGCCAAAAATAAACACGATGGGTTTTTACCTTACGATAACCAAAGAATTTGATATCGTAATCATCTGATATTATAATAGTGTCTAAGTACAAATACTTATTCAAATAGCTGAAATGCTTGCATCACGCATTTCAACATAGTTGAGCACAATCAAAACCATATGACGTTTATTGAGGATGGATTCCATATGAATGACTAGGTACTGGGGTATCACCTGTCACAGTACACATCTAAAACAATGTATCGAGGACCATACCAGCATCCCCTGTGACACAAGATTGGTGTAACGACCTGTAAAATTCGGTAATTAAATTTCTTAATTTAATAAGATTTTGGTAACTTAATATTGAAGGAAATAAAAATTTAGTGAGCTATTAATGGAAATAATAACGTGGATAAGATTGGTAAGTTAATTTTTAATAACTTGAATGTAATAGTATAATGTAAGTTAATTGTAAATAACTTGGATGTAATTCCAAGTTGTGAAACAATGTAAATGTTAATTATATTCTTATTGTAATAAAAGAATGTTACCAAGATGAAGTGATTAATTTAATTTAAAATCTTAATTAATGTGTGCATTAGTTTATAATTGATTCGTAATAAGGAAAAACTCAAATGAATGGATTTATTTGGGATGGCAATTGACAATTAATGAATTTATTTAAATTAGTAAGTTATAATTGATGGAAATTAGTAAATTGGGGAATGAATTCAAAGGTTATTAACTAAGGTAGTAATACGTAATAAATTGAATAAAATCAATATTATATAAGAACTGCAACATTTGTTTGTGAATAATGGATTCATATGTGTAATTAAAAGTTATGATAACGGTTGTTTTAAATTAACCATTTATCCAGTCTATTAAATTAAAACGGGTAACCAATTGAAATAAATCTAAATTTAATGTTACGTTAATGTAAATTAGGGTAATAATTGGGAATAACGTAAATTTTATTCAGTGTTATGATGATTAGTTGATTATAACATAAACTTAAGTGTAAATTTAAGGTTATGATAACAATTATTATTAATTACCTAATTAATTGGTTAATGAATTTATTGAAATCAAGTTCATTTAAATGTCAAGCAAATGAAGGGTAACAATAGGTACTAGGTATGGAGTGATAATGGACTTAGTATAAAGATTGAAACTAATCAAATCAAAGTTATTTGGAATTTATTATAATTAATTGGAACTCAAATTTTAATAAATGAATTTAATCTAAATGAAATTTAATTTATTACGCTAATTGAAATAAAGATGGAATGTGATAATATTAATGTAAAAGATTTTGAATCCAATATTTACTTCATCCGTTGACAATAATGAATTGAATAGTAGAATGAAAAATAAATTTAATAGAATTTTTGGAAATTAAATTTATAATTTCTGAATTTAATGAAATTTAGGTTAATATTGGAATTTATAAATTAATCATCTCTAAAGTTGGCATTTAAATTTGTTAAAACCATTGTAAATGAATTGAGAAATCAAAAAGGACGAAATTTGTCAATTAAAGAATTGAAATTTGATTTAATTTGCTAATTTATTTATTTATTTAATTAATATAAAATAGCCATTTTGGCCAATGACTCGGATTTCGACGAAACCAGTTTCATCGGATCCGTAACGGTGAATTATTATCAGATTTCAAGTTTCGTAGCGATCAGGCTTGTCGTTTGATCGTACGGACTCGAAACGCCTCGAAATAAATGAAATTGAAATCAATTTGAAAAATATTGATTTTTGCATAACTTCTTTATACGATGGAATTTTGACTTGAAACCTGTTCCATTGTATTTAAAATATTTTAAAACATCTATTTTGATATACGGTTTGACCCAATTTCGTTCCGGTGTCAGAACGGGCTTTTCGGGCCATTCATCGTTCAACACGTTTATAAATCGGGTCCATCTATTCTATTTCAACTTTCTCTATAAATACCCTGTTATAAAACCCTAGCCTACCTCTAGTTCTCATTTGTTTGTGTGCACAATCCCTCTTTACCTCCTCATTTCAATGGCAGACAAACACCTAATTCCAACTGCAATTCAAAATCAAAGACAAATTTCAAACTCCACAAAATATGCCAAATTTTATATCAATTTGAATCTCTCGAAGAGCGTAACCCAGATCTGTAATTCGTTTTCCAGTTTGGATCACTGTATAGCCGGATATCGATGAACCATTTTCGCGCGTTCATCGCTCGACGATGAACTTAGCCTGATCGGAAAATCCTTTCTGGGTTTTGTAGAGAGGGCCGAGGGGATCGCATCCATGTGGGTTTGGGGGTGAGTTGACGGCTGGATTTGGCGGAAAATTCGATTTGGTTTCGAGATAACCGACGGCGGCTGCAAATTTTCACGGCCAGATTTGGTGACGTGACTTAGTCGGGACGCGAAGATGGGACCGGGAGTGGAGGCGTTCGCATGGGGCTGTCGGCGCGGCGGTGTTGGCGAAACACGGTGGCAATTGCGGCTGTTCCGGTTCATAAAAAAAATCTGGAAGAAGACGCGTGACGTGGCTTCGGTAGTATGCTCTGATTTTTTTATTTGTTTATTTTAAATTTAATTTTGAACCATTCTAATTATCATAACTTGCGCAAACGAAGTCCGATTTAGGTGCGATTCCCTCCGCTAGGTTCGTATTGGAATTTTGGACATTTTGGCTCTGGTTTGGACGAATTTGGAGACTGTTCCATTTTTGGGTTTAAATTGGATTTAAATTCAATTTAAATTCAAAAGGTGAGTGCTTTAACCCACTCACAACTTCTAAATTTCTTATGTTTGTTAAATTAAATTTTTGTTGTGATTATGCATTTATTAATGACTTTTTCGTATATTTTTAATCATCATCTCAGTTATTGTATTTATTTAAATTAAATCGTTATTTAATTTATTATTGAATATAACTGCCAGTTAAATACCTGTTATATATATATTATCAGTTATCTATTGGTATTGATTGATTGTTTTGGATGATGATTGTGATGGATGTGTGATCTGTTGATGGATGAATGGATGTTGTATTATATATTATTTTAAACTGCAAGTTGTTATGCATTTTATTTCATTCGGGATTGCGGTTTGAAATGATATATAAACGTAATTTTATTTTAAACTACAGATTGAAATGATAAATATCCGTATCACTTGGATAGAAAAGTATATACATGCACCATGGGCTATATATAAAAATATTTTGAAATGATTTTCTATGGTTTGTAAAGAAATATACGATTTTATGAGGTATGGATTTGGATATTGTATAAATGTATTTTATATATAGTTAAATTCTTGGGTTTAGGCTATGGATAAATTTTTTTTAAAGTATAAATAAGTTAAATAATTAGGTGGGATTTTATTAAAATATAATATGGTTAAATATTTACTTAAAGTGTATTTTTGTATAAAGTTTATATTGATTTTATAAATCAAGGTTGAGAAGATAGTTTTGAAATTGATTGGAGATTTTATTTAATTAAAGAATTATATTTAATAAGAATCCTTTTAGAACTTATTGAAATTGAGTTTTTAAAAGAATATGGTTTTATAACTTAATTCGGGTTTAAGGTGATTTGAGTGAATGGAATATTTCGTTATTGAAAATTTAAGTTATTTAAAGGATATTGGATTTAGCAAGCAAATATTTCAAAAATAAATAATAGAAAAAGTGAAATTGGTATATATATATATGAATTATAAAATTTAGTTTTGAAATATTAAATATTTAAGCTTTGAAATATATTGAATTTGAAATGGTTTATTTGGAGGTTCAAATCGGTATTTGGAATTTATTTGTGAAATTAAAGAAGGTATTTTATTTTATAAAGTAATTTAATATTTAAACCAATTAAGCGGTGTAGTTATGTTTCAAAGTTATGAAATTCAGAGTTTATGTTTTGAAAGGTTATATTTCAAGCGTTTGATTTCAAAATATTATAAACTTGAAAGTGTTATGGTTTTAGAAAAGGATATATTTGAAAATGATATTTTATTGATTTAGGTTTTATAAAAATAATATCATATTGATTTGGGTTTTTTAAAACGGAAATGATATCGTATTTATATGGTTTTGGAAGGGATATTTATTCTGGTTTTGAAGTATAATTATTTTCAAATGACCGCGGTGTTATAATAACGTTGGGTTGTTAAAGAGAGCGGAATCAGAAGTTGTCATACTCTCTGCCAACTCCGAAAACCACTTTAACAACCGTGTATGCGGTGGAGATTCCAAAATGAAGTAGGATGGTGGCAGCGTTTCCTTTGAGGTAAATACGTGGACCCGACTCCCATGAGTTGGCATAAGGTGGCTAAAACAGGAGTGATCAACGGGCTAATGAGGTAGCACCTTTGATCGGACACATCCCTTCGATATTATACTTTGACTTTTGGATTTATTCGGTGGCCACATTTGATTTTCTTTTTGGGGGTGTGGATCGAGGTGGGCGGTAACTGCGCGCTACGCGTTACCACCGGCCCAGAAGCGTAATTGGTATATCTACCCTGGCATTGCCTAGTTGTGCCATGTCACCTACCCTATCGCGCTTTGTACGAGTTTGGTTTTCTCCCGTAGCCCGTGTGGTATCCTCTGGTGGCTTCCCGATCAGGAGGGACTATGATATTGGATAGACTACTGGGACTATTACGTGTTAAGGGCTATATGGGTAACCCCTTAATGCTATGAGAAAAGTAAGTTTATCTTACTATTAGACACTATTATAATAGCGAAATATTACTACATAGTAAATAGTTTAACGGATCCTTAGGAGATGTGAATCCCGAGCATCTCTTAAGTTACTGCACTCACGTTAGACACTAGATAGGAGATGTTAAATCCTGTAAACATCTCTGATGCCGTTCCACTCATATTTATTCCTGTTAATTTAACTTACATAAGATATTTTATTTCTAACTCGAGTGTTTTGTCCTTTCAATTCGCTCGGGTCAGTCCGAGCGTTTCAGGATTTGAAGATTTTATTCTGGAGGACGAAGACGAAGATTTGTAGTACTATTATCTATTATATTATTCCACTACACCATTTAATTCTGCTGCATTAATTATTATTCTCTGATATGTGTACTGTGATATGTATTGTATAAGTATAATCGAATATTTTGTAAACAGCTTCATGAACTGTATATTTGATTATTATATTTTATCGTTCCACTGCATGATTCTAGTTGTTTTCTTTTCTTTCTCTACTTTTTCTTATTTACCCCATAGCAATCCGCCCTTCTATATGGTTTAAGTCTGACGTGTGTGGTTTATCGTCGATTTAAATCGTGCGAAAAGGCGGGATGTTCCAACTGGACTATCCCTAACCTGGATAGACTGAATATGTTATCATCCTGGTTGTTCCCACCCTTTTCTGAGCTCATTCCATGAATCAGATTAATAATATCTAAACGTCTCAAGAAATGTGATAAACATACCCTAATTGGGTGCTACCCACTTAGCCTTGCTGCATCTCCCCTGCATTTCAGTCATTCTTGGTTGGTGAGGCTAGAGGCTACAATTACTTTTTAAGAAAAGTTTCACTTAAAATGCAAATTGTCCTCCAATGACAATGTACTGATAGCATTATCCATACAAGTCTATTCTGGGTCCGAACGGAACCGAATGCACTATTCCTATTACATCCATTTTGGAATCACTTTTAGGATTAGTAGAGATTAGCCCTTGCACGTCACTGCTCCATCTTCAACTTCATGTGTAACGACCCGCAATTCCGTACCCCTTGAGTCAACACTATTCTACATCAATCAACTCAAGTTGAACAGAAATACGAACCATTTGGGTTAAAGAAGAAGAGGTAGAAGAAGAAAATAGAAAACAACATCAGAATCTAACCATCGCAGCGGAATAAAATATAATAGATCATAAATGATCTTTACACAAAAACAAATATATATTTGTTTCATTCATGCATCATCATCAGAGTACATCATCAGAGTTCAACAACATCAATAACATACAACTGGATACACAGCTACTCAATACAGCAGAATATATATATAACAAGTACGAAAGTATGTTTCGTCATCCAGCTCGTCTCCTGAGCTCCACAGCAACATACCCAGTATCCTATAATACTCGGTCTGACCCGAGCATTACAGTTAAATAACACCCGAGTCAGTCTGGAATACCAGCGCGATAAATCACACTCAAATTGATTATTAAAGTTTCAAAATCCTTTTAAAAACAAAAGCATCTCGTAAGATCACGCCACACATAAACATGTTGGGTTTTTACCTTACTATAGCTAAAACATTTTCTTATAAAATCCTTTGATATTATAATACAGTTTATATACAAATACTTATTTAAATAGCCGAAATTGTTACATCTATTAAATTCCAGCTACTAGCCACAGAGTGGGTAATACAAACAAAACTCGTAAAAGGCGCGTAGGGAGAATGGATTTCCAACAAATGACTAGGCACTGGGGCACCATCTGTCACGGTATGTGGCCTAGATCACATTATCGAGGATCACTCCCGACCCTCTGCAACACAAGACCGGAACCATCCCTTACAGGATAGTTCCGAGTAAGATCACCCCGCGGTTGGGATCAGCAACCGCCCACTAAGCCGAAATAAAAAGGGACATCTAGACAGGGATGACCTTACCCTGAAATGGGGGCTATCCACCTAGCCTTGCTGCATAACCCTGATTTTCAGTCATTCACGGTTGGTGAGGCTTGAGGCTAAGCGTTACCTTTTTAGTACATATCCCTTAGAATTCCCATCGTCCACCTGACGATATTCCGAAAGCATTCATCCATACAAGTCCGTCTCGGGTTAGAACGGTACTGAAGGCACTATTCCTACTACATCCATTTTGAAAATATCCTCAGGATTAGTAGCGACTAGCCCTTGCACTTCACTGCTCCATCTTCGAATCCAAACTCGTTTTGCACGAAAACGTACAAACCGGATCGAAGTGGTTTTCGAGAAATAAATCTCGATCCCGGTCTCTTCGAAACGATCAGCGCATTTGGCCAGTATTGATAGTCGGTGATTTAACTATCAATTAATATTCACAACAACCATCAAACAATAAATGATTTCCCAAATTATTTATTAATCCCAAAATATCTTCACAAGATATATTTCCACTTTTCAAACTCTTTTGAAAATAGTTTCAAACTATCTTCCTTTCTCAGAATAAATTCTAAGTATTTTCTATTTCTACTGAAATTACCAAGCACCAAACTTTAGATCTTAAAATAATTTAAAACGCTTTACTTTGAAATATACTTTAAAACAATTAAGTTAAAACTACTTCAATAATTGGGTTAAAAATACATACTATATAAATATTTGAAAATATGGTTACTTTATAGAATATAAAACTAGGTTTTCACTTTTAAAACAAAATACTAAGTAACTTTTTTATAAATAATTTCTATGATAATAGATTTGAAAAATATTAACTTTAGAATTTTGATATTTAGAAATAATAAATTCCTAAAATATGCTTTTTAAAACGAAATTAAAACTTTTTATCTTATATTTAAAATTTACTTTGAACGTGCTTGGCTATCCAGAGAAATATACTTCTCTTCACATTCTTCTTTAAATTTCCAATTTCAACACTTGAATCAATTTCCAAATTTGATTTCCAATTTTCTCCTTTTTATTCCAAATCCATTAATTTCAGATTTACATCCTTAATTATGATTTAAAATACTTTTAACTGAAAATACCAATTTTAAATTTCTCAAATTACTCTTTATCCTTTTAAATAAATTTAAAATTTAAATTTTAAAATATTTCTTTATACCTTTAAAATAATATCATTTAATTTACAATTCATTAATTTCTGTTTATTCAAAATCTTTTTTCTTTCCATACTCGAAATTATTTATTAGTATTTTAATATCACTTCTATTTCCTTTCAATTCATTCTTAATTTATTCAAATTTTCTATAATTATTTCGCTTACAAATTTACTTCTTTTATTTTCTTCCCAAAAATCCAATTTATATATTTTTGGTAGCTCATTATACCCAAGTATATTCAATCAAGCCATAGCATTCAATATTCAAATATAATTCATCATAGAATATCAAATAATCATAACAGAGAATAATAAATAATTTTAAATAAATGTTGAGGGACCCAGTTGGATCCGTCCAACCTGTTTCCCTGCATCCACAGACTTTAGCACAACATAAATACCAATTCCACTTCGAAGTGGATCGCGGTATATGGGTTTATATATAATATTCGCTATATAATGTGAGAAATCAAACATTCCAAGATATAATATATACTATATTATAGCACATCAATCAATTCAACCATTCAACCAATTATTTAAATTTAAACATTTAAATTTAAATTTAAATTCAGCTGAGTGAGATTAACTCACCTTTGATTCCTGTTTTGCAACCCACTTCCATTCCGACTTGTTTTCTTTCAGATATGGATCTTGAATAAATATTAGATGATTTTATTAATATTCAAAATAATCGAACAATTTATTTATCATTTATGAATTTAATTACCAATGATTTTATTTCAAACCAATAATTAAATTTTATACCGATTCTCTTTTTAAAAATATATATATTTTTGCAACTAAAATAATTGAATAAGTTTATTAAACAAATCTATCTTCATAATACATTATTAAGAATAAACTAGTTAGTGAAGATGTGTATATATATTTTTAAATAAATAAATTTAAATTTAAATTTTTCTTGAAACTCATGCACTTATAGAAATTCATTTACATAGATTTAAAATTTTAATTTATATAAATTCTTTTCCAACAATTAAAAATTCCTATCTATTTTTTTCAAAACCTTATCTACATTCATATTTCCTATTTTTATCCATATTTTAATCATGTATTTATATTCCCTTTTCCGCAAATAACATAAATAGAAATTTTGTTACCGTAAAACCTTATGTGTGTGTGTGTGTGTGTGTGTATATATATATATATAAATTTTCCAAAATCTTCTATATGTATATTAAATTAAAACAGAAGGCTTTTATACTATAACATATATTTTTAAACAAAGCTTATCTTTCTATACAAAGAAATTTCTTCTCTTTTTTTCTGTGTATCCAAGATTTATTCATTTAATTAAATAAATGAATGAAAAAACAAAATACCTCACTACCTTTCGCTGACATCGAAACGACGATCGAGAACAACCTCAGGCATCACTTCGACCGGCGTACACGCGATTATCTCCATCGCACCTTCCTCTTCCCACGCGGTAATCGCTACATATCATGCGGCTCATATCATGCGGCTCAAAAAGACCAACACCGAAGGGCGATACCTAGGGAATATACATATCAAATGAAACATCAGAAAATTTGCACGTGCTCAGTACTGTATAAACAAGGATCCATGAGCCCGAAGACTCCAAACCCAAATATCACTCGAGCGGCTCATAAAGACCTAACTCCGAAAGCGATACAATAGGGCAACATACCCGAAGGCACAAACCCGAAGGCAACATACCCGAAGGCAACATACCCGAAGGCAACAAACCCCGAAGGCAATAAGCCCCGAAGGCAACAAACCGTAGTGGTGAAGGTCGAAGACCCAGTACTGGACACCACTAACTGGCAGAATGTGTCACAACTCTCAAAAAAGAATCCGAAAAGTGTTAACGCGAGTCACATAACCACTCGTTCGCACTAAACGGTTTACTATCCGTCAGTCACTTTCACACTCAAAGCAGTACAAAGTTCACCTCATATCAACGGTAAACCAAACCCGAAGGTCAAAACAATTAATTGAATAGGTCGGGGATTAATCGGAAAGATAAACGCACAGATTCATGGTCCGTGTTTTGCCCAACCATTTAATCACCCTTCCACTTCGCTCGAAGTGCGAAATTGTGCGTGTGTTTTAAATAGAATTTATTAATCGGAGAAGCGAACTTTTAATACGATTTGAAGAAATCATTTATAAAAACCCGTGAAAGAATTCAAAAAGGAATCATCAAAGTCAAATATGCATAAATAACTAACTGGAATCAATATGCATCGATCAAATTTGGAAAACTAAGCGAACAAGGCCAATTGGAAAAAGACAATAGATTCAGACGTCTGAAAGAAGTGGTTCAGACGTCTGATTCTAGAAATTAATTTGTTTTCCAGAACAGAATTCAGACGTCTGAACCCAAACTTTCAGACGTCTGAAATAGGCATTATTTTGCCTATTTCCTTTCTAGTTGAAATTTAGCACTTTCAGACGTCTTAAAAATAAATTCAGACGTCTGAATCTGGGAATAAAAATCTTCCCCAGAACAATATTCAGACGTCTGAAATAGGGTTTCAGACGTCTGAAACCTGATGGTCAGGCATTTCCTGAACCTAGGCCATCTATGGCCAAACAAATCGAAAGCAATCGGATGCGTGTTGATTATGGGCTTACGTAAAACGACTACCTAACCTTAACGACAAACCCAAACACGACGAACAACATAAACATCAACCATATAAGGTTTTACATAGATTTGGCTTCAAAAATCATAATTTGGCAATTTCACCTAATCAACCCAAATCGAAACCAAATGGAAATGAACAAGTGTTAGGAATTCATACCTGACAACCAAAGGTACTAGTCATAGATGTGAGATAAAAATCTCACCTAACATCAATAATATCAAGAGAAGTAGATGTGAGTTCAAAACTCACCTTTTAATTCAAAACAAGAATAGAGAAGCTCAATAGCAAAGAAAACAACCAACCACTCTCCACTTCAACTCTACTAGCTTCAATCTAAGATCAAAACAAGTATTTTCCTAAGTTAGGTTTAGGAAATTTTCTGAAATTGAAGGAGAAAGAGTTGGAGAAGATGAAGAGGAGGCTTACCAATAGCTTCTCTTTGATTTTGGAGTAAGAATTCAAGTTTGCAAGGTAATCTAGGGCTTGGAATTCTATTTCCCTTTCCCTTCCACCATTTTTAGTTGAAGCTTAAGTTTTATAAAATAAAATGAGTGAGTGTGGAAGAGAGGGACTGAGTTAGAGTTAATTAGATAGTTAGTGGGCTGAACCCAATCCAAAACCCAATTAGAAAAAGTAGCCAAATTCAACTTACTCCAAACATATAGAAGCTTATACTTAAAAAGATCGCAAACGCCATTTTGGAACCAATGGAGGTGGTTTCGAGTCCCAATTCGGCCGTTTGCAAAAAGTAACATTTCGGATACAAAAATCCGATTAACGACACTATATTTAAATAAAACATTTAAATATAAAATCGTTAAATATGCAGGTTGTTACAAATCTCCTCTCCTTACAAAATTGCGTCCCCGCAATTCCTAAAGACGATATTTGTAACAGCTACATACATACAACATTCAAAAGAAAAGGAAATAAGCTTGAGATGAAAAGATAAACTCACCGTTGCCAAGCAAAGATAGAAAACCCGAATAAGATCGCTTGATATACTCTCTGGTTTCCCAAGTACAGTCAAAGGGGTTATGCGTTTGTGTACGACTGGGAAATTGACTCCTTGCTATATAGGACCATTTTCTATTACTGAACGTATTGGCCCTTTGGCTTATAGAGTTTCACTTCCAGCTCATTTATCTGGCATTCATGACGTGTTTCACGTCTCTCAACTTCGGAAGTGTCTTCGGGAATCGGATTCTGTTATTGATTCTCCTGATTTGCTTGAGCTTGAGATCTCATAGGACTTATCTATTATGCAGCAGCCTATTCGTGTGCTTGACACGGAGGTGCGACACCTTCGTAACAATAACAACCCGCATATTTATCGATTTTATATTTAAATATTTTATTTAAATATTTTATCGATACTCGAAATTTAGTCCTAAAAGCTACTTTTTGCATATGGTCAAATTAGGACTCGGGACCACTTCCATTGAGTTCAAAACGCCGTTTGCGATCTTTCTGAGTATAAACTTTGATATGTTTGGAGTTAGAGGAATTTTGCCACTTTTTACTTAAGGCTTTGGTTTGGGATGAGCCCAATAACCCCACTTATGTATTCAGTCTCAACCCTCCCCTCTTCATTTACTTGCTTTCTATTTTCCTAATACTCAAACTTTTATAACAATGGAGAGTGGAATGGGAAATTGAAACTCAAGCCCTAGTTTTCTTTTGCAAATCAAACTCTAGCTCCAAACTAATAGAAGAACCCACTAGTAAGCCTTCTCTTCATTTTCTCCAACCCCTTCTCTCTTGAATTTCAGAAATTCCTAAACCTAACTTTGGGAATGTTCTTCTTTTTGAGCATAGATTTAAGCTCATTTGGGTTGTGTTAAAGAGTGGTTGATTCTCCCTTTGCTTTCAAGCTTCTTCTTCATTTGTTTGGGTTCAAAAGTGAGATTTTTATCTCACATCTTTGTCTATAATTATCTTCGATTGTTAGGTATGAATTCCTAATACTTATTCTTGTGAAATTGATTTTGTTTTGGATTGATTTGGTGTATATTCCAATTTTTGGTGTTTTGAAATCAAAATCTATGGAAATCCTTTTATGGATATTTGGACATTGATATTTGAGGCGTATCGAAGAGCCGTTAAGGCTGGATTGTCGCTTGGTGTAAATCCTTAGTCGTTGTCGCTCGATCGATCGCTTTCGGTATTTGTTTGGCCTTTTTTGGTCTGGGTTCAGGTAATGCCCTGAACCCCAGTTTCAGACGTCTGAAACGTTAGATTCAGACGTCTGAATATTATACTGGGAGGATTTGTATTCTCAGATTCAGACGTATGAATCTATATTTTAGACGTCTGAATTAGCTTGTTTTGGACCAGAAAGGAAATAAGCTAAAAATTGCCTATTTCAGACGTCTGAAATATAGGGTTCAGACGTCTGAAATATACTCTGGAAAACTTTTGGTTTTCCAGATTCAGACGTCTGAATCTGCAGTCTTTTGCCTATTTGCCTATTTGCCTATTTGCATGAGAATTCCAACTTTAATCGATTTATGTTGATTCCGATTTGTTGATTATCATTTATTATGGACTTGATGACTTTTATATCGGGATTTTTGGGAATATCCATTTCGATGGATTCCGTAATCGATTTCTTTGGATTTTATTCGCGTCTTCGAATGTGAATTTTGATGATTGATTGTTTATACAATCATTTCTATGATTTGTCACTTTAAAAATATAAAGGTTTCAATACTAGTAGTAAATATCAAAAATCTTTCATCAAAACGATTTCAACTCTATTTTCAAATAACAAAGCTCTTTTCTTAAACCATTTTCCAATCTACTAGTATATACAAACCTTTACCTCACTCGGATGAGAAATCTAATTAAACGGCTTAGTAAACTAAGTGGTATGAAACGCTTGCGTTCACTTCGTCGGTTAATTCTTGGACTTGTTCGATTGAACCTCTTGTGACAATTTTCTAGTGAAGATTTACAGTTTGTTCGTAAATATTTAAGTTAAGCAAGTGGTTATGGGACATGAAGATAAACTTTTATATTTACTAGCTTAGTGTAATTGACACTTCTCATTGATCATGACGATCATTTTATGATTTAGACTAGCAATTGTGCGATGTCTCTTTGTTTGCAAGGTTAGACTAGACCTCATGAGTGTGATTCCGACTCACACATATCTCTTTGTCCGCAAGGTTAGGCTAGACACATTTGTGTGATTCCACTCACACATACCTTTTTACTTTTTGGTTAGCCTAGACACCATTTGTGTGATTCCACTCACACATACCTTTTTGTTTGCGAGGTTAGGCTAGACACCATTTGTGTGATTCCACTCACACATACCTTTTTGCTTTTTGGTTAGCCTAGACCTCATCTGGGTGATTCCGACTCACCCATATGGGGTAGCTCCCCATGGTCTTCGGACCGTCATGTGATAGGCCTCTTTCCCTTTTTATGATTTCTGGATTTCGTGTGTCGATTTTTGGAAATTTTATGCTTCACCTATTTTCGTGATTTCTATTGATAAGCTTTATCAATTTTTGTGCATTGGTGAATTCGTGTGTCATTGACTTGTTATGAATACATGTTTTGGGTATGATACCCTTTTTGGATCCTTGAGAAGATTCTTGAGATATTGATTAATCTCATGTTGATTTTCAATTACATACTTATTATAGTATGCCATTATGGTTATCATATGTTTATGCCATATCTCTTATTCTATATCATGTCATCTGATATTTATAGCTAGACTGATCCGTTTATTATTTTCTTATTAAATAATACTCGGGTCGGACCGAGATGTTATAGGTGCTTCTGCTTGACTTCTCCCTAGGGATTAATTACTCTGACTTTTGGCTAACTACATAGATTAGCAGTTTTTGTTGTATACACTTGAGAAATAGACTCATAGTTGTATTCTTTTGTATAGCACGTGTTGCTATTCTTCTGTATTATTGTGGATTTTTCTGACCACTACTCTGATGTACACTTTCATGTGTTATATATTTATATCTTTTTCCGCCTTTGTGATATGGATGTCTGTGACTGATTTGTGTTATGTTTATTTCTATATTTGTTTCCGAAGATTATTATAGCCACTGTGTAGTAGCTTTGAGTTTGTATCGCTGTGTCGGATTTCCTCTCGAAATCAAATGCATGTTATACCATCCGACATAGCGGTGCTCGCCCAAAGCCATTGCTTGGATGGTCGCTCCTCAACAGCCTTATTCTCCATGCTAGTTGACGGCATTACCCCGTAGTGTCCTTGGCTAGCGTGGGTACAGAGGTGGGGCGTCACAGCTTGGTATCAGAGCCAAACTTCGGAACAATGTAGAATAACTTAACAAGGATCATCGTCCTAAGTCCACCTTAGGAGTTATGTCTTAGGATTAATTTGAGTCGTCGTACCGATTCATCCTATATCCTTTATGATTCCTTGTTTTATCTAGCAAGATTGCTTGATATTCATTGTTTAATAATCTTCTTTTTTCTCTTCTTTCTTTCTTAAGGAAGAGAAATGGTTAGACCTGGTCGTCCCAGAGCTGGACCATCTAGTGCTCCACCTCAAGATGGAGTTTTTATGACTACCCAGCAGCTTCTTGACCTTGTCACGAATGCTCAAGCAGCTGGTTCTAATCCGGAACCTACTCACCCTAAATCTAGGTTTGCACGTTTGTGCAATGATTACATCAACCTGGGTGGGAAGCCATTTAAAGGTTCTGAAATTATCATCGAGGTCCAGGCTTGGTTGAGGACCTGTGATCGAATCTTCATTCGCATGAATCTCGTCGATCTTCACTGTGTTCAGGTGGCTTCCAGTATGCTCCAAGAGAGAGCATTGGACTGGTACGAACTTCTTATTTCTGAGATTAATGAAGCGGATCTCACCTGGGAGCAATTCTGGGAACGCTTCGAATTAAAATTCGTGCCAGAAGCAGAGAAAGTGACATTGGCTCGACGTTTCATAGACCTTGTTCAGGGTGAAGCCTCCGTGACTGATTATGTTGCATCCTTCGAGTCACTTTTCAAATATGGGGTTGAATACATCAACACCCCATTGAAGAAGAACCAAAGATTTGTCTATGGCTTAAACAAAAATCTCAAGAAGCCATTACTTCTAAAATTAGAAGTTTCCTTCGACCAACTCATTGATATCGCTCTTCGTCTTGAAGAGGCGGATAGGGAAAGTGATGTTGAAATGGTGGGTTCTAAACCAAACTTCAACAACAAAAAGAGGCCCGGTAAATTCAAAGGCCCTTATCCCAACAAAAAGGGTAAGCAAGCAACCCCTACGGCAAAGTCTCTTTCTCCTAGGGGTGCGAGATGCTTCAAGTGTGGATCTGGGGATCATTTTGCGAATAAGTGCTCTAAGCCCAAATCTTGTCGCTATTGTAAGAGCCCGGATCATTACATACATCAATGCCTCAAACGTGAAGGCAAGAAGGAGGGAAAGTTAAATGTTGCTCAAGCCCCTGGCAAAACATCTCGTGGTCGAGGTATATCTCATTCTATCCTTGATGGTATTATTATATTTCGTGATCAACCTATTCGAGTTCTCTTTGATACGGGTGCATCCCACTCTTTTATATCAAAGGAACTTGTCGATACCTTTTCTTTAAGTGTTGTTGCTTTAATGACTTCTTTAAGAATTGTGAATCCAGTTGGTGGATCCGCAACTCTTAGTTTGCTTTGTAAAGATGTGGAGATTATTTTATGCGATTTTTCCTTCCTAGCCGATTTGCATGTCATGCGTTATTTAGGCTTTGGAATGATTTTGGGAATGGATTGGCTTAACCGTTATGAAGCTCACATCCCATGTCCCGAGCGGACTATTTATCTCTGACACCCGCAATCTGTAAAGCAGATTTCTATTATTCTTAAAGATTCGGATTCTTCTTTGACTGCATCTTTATGTTCTTTAAATCCTCGTGATGACGATAATGATGATGAGGAAGATGTCATTGCTCTTATTCATGTTGTTCGTGAATTTTCCGACATATTTGAGCCCGTTTTAGGATTGCCACCTAAGAGAGCAATTGAGTTCAAAATTAATCTTATCCCTGGAGCTCAACCTATTACTCGTCCTCCTTATCGCATGTCTAATAAGGAGAACGAGGAGATGCGCAAACAATTATCCGGATTGGTGACGAAGCAATTTATTCGCTCTAGTTCCTCGCCTTGGGGAGCTTCAGCTATTTTCGTGAAGAAATCCGATGGTACACTATGACTTTGTGTTGACTACTGCAAGCTTAATGATCTTACTATCAAAAATAAATATCCTTTACCTCGGATTGATGATCTATTCGACCAACTTAGCGGTGCTAGAGTCTTTTCATAATTGGACTTGGCTACCGGTTTTCATCAGCTTCGTATCACTGAGGATAACATTCCTTTGACATCGTTCCGTACCCGTTATGGATCTTATGAATGGCTTGTTATGCCATTTGGTTTAACGAATGCTCCGGCTTATTTCGTTGACCTTATGAATCGAGTTTTCAAAGATTTTGTCGATCGATTTGTTCTCGTCTTCATTGATGATATTCTTGTGTATTCAAAAACCGAGGAGGAACATGAAAAGCATATTCGGATTGTGTTGGAAACTCTTAGGAGTAATCATTTAAAAGAAATTTTTTCTAAATGCCATTTTTGGCAATCTCGTGTGAAGTTTCTCGGTCATATTATTTTCGAATCCGGAATTACCGTGGATCCTTCAAAGATTGAAGCGATTCAAGATTGGAAAAGATCTGAGAATGTGACTGAAATCCGTAGCTTTCTCGGATTGGCGGGCTATTACCTTCGTTTTATTAAAGACTTTTCTAAAATTGCCGTGCCTCTCACTAGCTTATCAAAGAAAGGTGTTAAATACGTTTGGTCGGACAAATGTGAAGCTTCTTTCCATAAATTAAAAGAACTCCTTTCCGATGCTCCTATTCTTGTGATTCCCGATGGAAACCAAGATTTTATTGTTTATACCGATGCTAGTCGCATTGGTTTGGGTGCCGTTCTTATGCAAAAAGAACGTGTTATTGCTTATGCTTCTAGGCAATTGAAGCCGGCCGAGACTAGATATGCCACACAAGATTTAGAACTCGCGGCTATTGTTTTCGCTCTTCAGATTTGGCGTCATTATCTTTTAGGAGAGAAATTTGTTCTTTATGCCGATCATAAGTCTTTGAAGTATTTATTCTCTCAAAAGGAACTTAATTTGCGTCAACAATGTTGGCTCGAGTTCCTTGCTCCTTATGATCTTGATATTCTTTATACCCCCGGTAAGGGTAATCGTGTCACCGATGTTCTTAGCCGTAAGCAACAAGCAGTTGTTTCTATGATGATATCTGAATGGAACGATCTCGAGATCTTATCCACTTGTGAGATTCGAGACTGCGTATCCGATTTATGCTCATCATTTGTTTTATGTAGCCTTGAGGCTCATCCTTCTCTTTTAGACCGCATTCTTGAAGCTCAAAGGCTAGATCCCGACTTGGCTCTTCTTGGCCAAGATTTTAAGGATAAAATTAATATTGAAGTTTTGAAAGACTATGACATTGATTCTCGTGGAGGCATTCGAAAATTTGGTAGACTTGTCGTGCCAAATATTAGTGATCTTCGAAAAGACATCTTAGAAGATTCCCATCGTTCTAAATTTACCATTCATCCCGGTAGCATTAAAATGTACGCGGATATGAAGCGACTTTATTATTGGGAGGGAATGAAACTTGACATCGCCAACTTCGTTAAGTGTTGCATGACTTGCCAACTCGTTAAGGCCGAACATCAAAGGCCCGGTGGGTTATTTCAACCTTTAGAAATTCCAATTTGGAAGTGGGACCAAATTTCCATGGATTTTATTGATGGCCTTCCCCGTTCTCGTTCGGGTCATGATAGCTTATGGGTGATTGTTGATAGACTTACTAAATCCGCCCATTTTATTCCCGTTCGGTCTAACCGAACCATTCCTCTTTTGGCCAAACTTTTTATCAAAGCAATTGTTAAATTGCATGGAGTTCCTACTTCTATTGTTAGTGATCGCGATCCATTGTTTACTAGTGGATTCTGGAAGAGTCTTCAAAAAGCTTTAGGAATGAAGCTTAATTTTAGCACCGCTTATCACCCCTAGTCCGATGGACAAACCGAGCGTGTGAATCAAACTCTTGAAGATCTTCTTCGTGCTTGTGTGCTTGATTTCGGTGGAAGCTGGGAAGATCATATTCCTCTTGTTGAATTTTACTATAATAATAGCTTCCAATCTAGTATTGGTATGGCACCTTTCGAGGCACTCTATGGAAGGCCATGCCGATCTCCTTCTTGTTGGCTTGAGGCCGGTGAGAAGCTGGTTTTAGGTCCAGATTTTATTCGGGATTCCATAGAGAAAATTTACCTTATTTGACATAGGATGAAAGAAGCCCAGAGTGGACAAAAATCCTATGCCGATAACCGGAGAAGGAAGTTAGAATTTTCGGTGGGAGATTCTGTTTTTATTCGTGTTTCACCTATGAAAGGTGTTGTACGTTTCAGTCGATCGGGAAAATTAGCGCCTCGATATATTGGGCCATTTCCTATCACTGAACGCATTGGTTCCGTGGCTTATCGCCTTTTATTATCGGCTCAATTTTCTGCTATTCATGACGTGTTTCACGTTTCTCAATTACGGAAATGTCTTCGAGATTCTAATTCTATTCTTGAGCCCGATGTTTTGGAAGAGATTGAAGTTTCGCCTAATTTAACTTATGAGCTGCATCCTATTCGAATTATTGCTTCGGAGGTCAAACGCCTTCGAAATAAAGATGTCCCGCTTGTGAAAGTTCAATGGTCTTCAAATCCTAAGGATTGTTCTTAGGAATCTAGAGAGTTCATCGAGCGAACACATCCGGACTTACTTTCCCGCGCTCTTTAAGGTGAACTTTTAATTTCAGATTTCTTTTGTGTTGAATATGCTCTCGTGGTTGTTACTATATATATCTTATTCTTAAATATTACGAGGACGTAATTTCTTTAAGGAGGGGAGTCTGTAACAACCCGCATATTTATCGATTTTATATTTAAATATTTTATCGATACTCGAAATTTAGTCCGAAAAGCTACTTTTTGCATACGGTCGAATTAGGACTCGGGACCACTTCCATTGAATTCAAAACACCGTTTGCGATCTTTTTGAGTATAAACTTTGATATGTTTGGAGTTAGAGGAATTTTGCCACTTTTTACTTAGGGCTTTGGTTTTGGCTGAGCCCAATAACCCCACTTATGTATTCAGTCCCAACCCTCTCCTCTTCATTTACTTCCTTCCTATTTTCCTAATACTCAAGCTTTTATAACAATGGAGAGTGGAATGGGAAATTGAAACTCAAGCCCTAGTTTTCTTTTGCAAATCAAACTCTAGCTCCAAACTAATAGAAGAACCCATTGGTAAGCCTTCTCTTCATCTTCTCCAACCCCTTCTCTCTTGAATTTCAGAAATTCCTAATCCTAACTTTGGGAATGTTCTTCTTTTTGAGCATAGATTTAAGCTCGTTTGGGTTGTGTTGAAGAGTGGTTGATTCTCCCTTTGCTTTCAAGCTTCTTCTTCATCTGTTTGGGTTCAAAAGTGAGATTTTTATCTCACATCTTTGTCTATAATTATCTTCGATTGTTAGGTATGAATTCGTAACACTTATTCTTGTGCAATTGATTTTGGTTTGGATTGATTTGGTGTATATTCCAATTTTTGGTGTTTTGAAATCAAAATCTATGAAAATCCTTTTATGGATATTTGGACATTGATATTTGAGGCGTATTGAAGAGCCGTTAAGGCTGGGTTGTCGCTTGGCGTAAATCCTTAGTCGTTGTCGCTCGATCGATCGCTTCCGGTATTCGTTTGGCCATTTTTGGTCTAGGTTCAGGGAATGCCCTGAACCCCAGTTTTAGACGTCTGAAACGTTAGATTCAGACGTCTGAATATTATACTGGGAAGATTTGTATTCCCAGATTCAGACGTCTGAATCTATATTTCAGACGTCTACAAATCTTTGAATCATCGTGCCTTTCTATTCCTTCTACCATCAAAGGTTAGATAGAATTTGGGGAATACGTCTAGGAATGCATTTTCGCTGTGACACCCCACCTCTATACCCACGCTAGCCAAGGACACTACAGAATAATGCCATCAACTAACACGGAGAATAAGGCTGGTTAGGGGCGACCACCTATAGCCTTGCTCTAACTATCTACTGAATACATCGACAATAGACATACCAAGCAGGTCGACATACCCAATGAATACTTAAAACAAAACCATAGGTGGTTGGAGGATCTATCAGAACAGAATATAACAACTCAAATGTAATACACATCACAGAACAATGGATCATCATATACACATATATTGATACATAATAGAGTATACAAAATAATATATGTCAAGTGGTATAGCAAACCACAATATACAGACAAATCCAGAAGAATGAATATCAGAGTTACAACAAAATAGGACTACACAAAAAGCTTTAACAAAAAGGAACAAGCTGAATAGTCCACGCGGAAGAAAAATAGGCTAAGTCCAAAAGCACCTAACCTGAAACATTTCGGTCTGACCCGAGTATAAAATACACGGGTAAGTCTAGCTAAACAAATCAGTTAGATAAACCGAACAACAATAAACCTGCAAGGTTACAAAGTATAACAAATGTCTCTAAAGGAGATAACACAATCATCTAACAAAAGATGAATCATATGATAACAAAACAAGCCTCATATCATCGGCAACACAACAGACAAAGGATAAGAATATCCCAAAGCAAGCCAAAAGGCAATAACAAATACCAATGAAGGTAACACAAGTTCCATAAGGTAATCATTACATATCATGCGGCTCAAAAAGACCAACACCGAAGGGCGATACCTAGGGAATATACATATCAAATGAAACATCAGAAAATTTGCACGTGCTCAGTACTGTATAAACAAGGATCCATGAGCCCGAAGACTCCAAACCCAAATATCACTCGAGCGACTCATAAAGACCTAACTCCGAAAGCGATACAATAGGGCAACAAACCCGAAGGCACAAACCCGAAGGCAACATACCCGAAGGCAACATACCCGAAAGAAACAAACCCCGAAGGCAATAAGCCCCGAAGGCAACAAACCGTAGTGGTGAAGGTCGAAGACCCAGTACTGGACACCACTAACTGGCAGAATGTGTCACAACTCTCAAAAAGGAATCCGAAAAGTGTTAATGTGAGTCCCATAACCAATCATTCGCACTAAACGGTTTACTATCCGTCAGTCACTTTCACACTCAAAGCAGTACAAAGTTCACCTCATATCATCGGTAAACCAAACCCGAAGGTCAAAACGATCAATTGAATAGGTCGAGGATTAATCGGAAGGATAAACGCACAGATTCATGGTCCGTGTTTTGCCCAACCATTTAATCACCCTTCCACTTCGTTCGAAGTGCGAAATTGTGCGTGTGTTTTAAATAGAATTTATAAATTGGAGAAGCGAACTTTTAATACGATTTGAAGAAATCATTTATAAAAACCCGTGAAGGAATTCAAAAAGGAATCATCAAGGTCAAATATGCATAAACCACTAATTGCAATCAATATGCATTGATCAAATTTGGAAAACTAAGCGAACAAGGCCAATTGGAAAAAGACAATAGATTCAGACGTCTGAAAGAAGTGGTTCAGACGTCTGAATCTGGAAATTAATATGTTTTCCAGAACAGAATTCAGACGTCTGAACCCAAACTTTCAGACGTCTGAAATAGGCATTATTTTTCCTATTTCCTTTCTGGTTGAAATTTAGCACTTTCAGACGTCTTAAATATAAATTCAGACGTCTGTATCTAGGAATAAAAATCTTCCCCAGAACAATATTCAGACGTCTGAAACCTGATTGTCAGGCATTTCCTGAACCTAGGCCATCTATGGCCAAACAAATCGAAAGCAATTGGATGCGTGTTGATTATAGGCTTACGTCAAACGACTACCCAACCTTAACGACAAACCCAAACACGCCGAACAACATAAACATCAACCATATAAGGTTTTACATAGATTTGGCTTCAAAAATCATAATTTGGCAATTTCACCTAATCAACCCAAATCGAAAGCAAATGGAAATGAACAAGTGTTAGGAATTCATACCTAACAACCAAAGGTACTTATAGTCATAGATGTGAGATAAAAATCTCACCTAACATCAATAATATCAAAAGAAGTAGATGTGAGTTCAAAACTCACCTTTTAATTCAAAACAAGAATAGAGAAGCTCAATAGCAAAGAAAACAACCAACCACTCTCCACTTCAACTCTACTAGCTTCAATCTAAGATCAAAACAAGTATTTTCCTAAGTTAGGTTTAGGAAATTTTCTGAAATTGAAGGAGAAAGAGTTGGAGAAGATGAAGAGGAGGCTTACCAATAGCTTCTCTTTTATTTTGGAGCAAGAATTCAAGTTTGCAATGTAAACTAGGGCTTGGAATTTCTATTTCCCTTTCCCTTCCACCATTTTTAGTTGAAGCTTAAGTTTTATAAAATGAAATGAGTGAGTGGAGAAGAGAGGGACTGAGTTAGGGTTAATTAGATAGTTAGTGGGCTGAACCCAATCCAAACCCCAATTAGAAAAAGTAGCCAAATTCAACTTACTCCAAACATATAGAAGCTTATACTTAAAAAGATCGCAAACGCCATTTTGGAACCAATGGAGGTGGTTTCGAGTCCCAATTCGGCCGTTTGCAAAAAGTAACATTTCGGATCCAAAAATCCGACTAACGACACTATATTTAAATAAAACATTTAAATATAAATCGTTAAATATGCGGGTTGTTACAGATCTCCTCTCCTTACAAAATTGCGTCCCCACAATTCCTAGAGACGATATTTCTAACAGCTACATACATACAACATTCAAAAGAAAAGGAAATAAGCTTGACATGAAAAGACAAACTCACCGTTGCCAAGCAAAGATAGAAAACCCATATAAGATCGCTCGATATACTCTCTGGTTTCCCAAGTACAGTCAAAGGGGTTATGCGTTTCAGTACGACTGAGAAATTGACTCCTCGCTATATAGGACCATTTTCTATTACCGAACGTATTGGCCCTTTGGCTTATAGAGTTTCACTTCCAGCTCATTTATCTGGCATTCATGACGTGTTTCACGTCTCTCAACTTCGGAAGTGTCTTCGGAAATCGGATTCTGTTATTGATTCTCCTGATTTGCTTGAGCTTGAGATCTCACCGGACTTATCTATTGTGCAGCAGCCTATTCGCGTGCTTGACACGGAGGTGCGACACCTTCGGAACAATAACAACCCGCATATTTATCGATTTTATATTTAAATATTTTATTTAAATATTTTATCGATCCTCGGAATTTAGTCCGAAAAGCTACTTCTTGAATATGATCGAATTAGGACTCGGGACCACTTCCATTGAGTTCAAAACGCCGTTTGCGATCTTTTTGAGTATAAACTTTGATATGTTTGGAGTTAGAGGAATTTTGCCACTTATTACTTAGGGCTTTGGTTTGGGCTGAGCCCAATAACCCCACTTATGTATTCAGTCCCAACCCTCTCCTCTTCATTTACTTCCTTTCTATTTTCCTAATACTCAAGCTTTTATAACAATGGTGAGTGGAGTGGGAAATTGAAACTCAAGCCCTAGTTTTCTTTTGCAAATCAAACTCTAGCTCCAAACTAATAGAAGAACCCATTGGTAAGCCTTCTCTTCATCTTCTCCAACCCCTTCTCTCTTGAATTTTAGAAATTTCTAAACCTAACTTTGGGAATGTTCTTCTTTTTGAGCATAGATTTAAGCTCGTTTGGGTTGTGTTGAAGAGTGGTGATTCTCCCTTTGCTTTCAAGCTTCTTCTTCATTTGTTTGGGTTCAAAAGTGAGATTTTTATCTCACATCTTTGTCTATAATTATCTTCGATTGTTAGGTATGAATTCCTAACACTTATTCTTGTGCAATTGATTTTGGTTTGGATTGATTTGGTGTATATTCCAACTTTTGGTGTTTTGAAATCAAAAATCTATGAAAATCCTTTTATGGATATTTGGACATTGATATTTGAGGTGTAACGAAGAGCCGTTAAGGCTGGGTTGTCGCTTGGCGTAAATCCTTAGTCGTTGTCGCTCGATCGATCGCTTCCGGTATTCGTTTGGCCATTTTTGGTCTAGGTTCAAGGAATGCCCTTAACCCTAGTTTCAGACGTCTGAAACGTTAGATTCAGCCGTCTGAATATTATACTGGGAAGATTTGTATTCCCAGATTCAGATGTCTGAATCTATATTTAAGACGTCCGAATTAGTTTGTTTTGGACCAGAAAGAAAATAGGATAAAAATTGCCTATTTCAGACGTCTGAAATATAGGGTTCAGACGTTTGAAATATACTCTGAAAAACTTTTGGTTTTCCAGATTCAGACGTCTGAATCCTTGATTTCAGTCGTCTGAATCTGCAGTCTTTTGCCTATTTGCCTATTTGCATGAGAATTCCAACTTTAATCCATTTATGTTGATTCCGATTTGTTGATTATCATTTATTATGGACTTGATGACTTTTATATCGGGATTTTTGGGAATATCCATTTCGATGGATTCCGTAATCGATTTCTTCGGATTTTATTCGCGTCTTCGAATGTGAATTTTGATGATTGATTATTTCTACAATCATTTCTATGATTTGTCACTTTAAAAATATAAAGGTTTCAATACTAGTAGTAAATATCAAAACTCTTTCATCAAAAACGATTTCAACTCTATTTTCAAATAACAAAGCTCTTTTCTTAAACCGTTTTCCAATCTACTAGTATATACAAACCTTTACCTCACTCGGATGAGAAATCTAATTAAACGGCTTAGTAAAACAAGTGGTATGAAACGCTTGCGTTCACTTCGTCGGTTAATTCTTGGACTTGTTCGATTGAACCTCTTGTGACAATTTTCTAGTGAAGATTTACAGTTTGTTCGTAAATATTTAAGTTAAGCAAGTGGTTATGGGACACGAAGATAAACTTTTATATTTACTAGCTTAGTGTAATTGACACTTCTCATTGATCATGACGATCATTTTATGATTTAGACTAGCAATTGTGCGATGTCTCTTTGTTTGCAAGGTTAGACTAGACCTCATGAGTGTGATTCCGACTCACACATATCTCTTTGTACGCAAGGTTAGGCTAGACACATTTGTGTGATTCCACTCACACATACCTTTTTACTTTTTGGTTAGCCTAGAAACCATTTGTGTGATTCCACTCACACATACCTTTTTGTTTGCGAGGTTAGGCTAGACACCATTTGTGTGATTCCACTCACACATACCTTTTTGCTTTTTGGTTAGCCTAGACCTCATCTGGGTGATTCCGACTCACCCATATGGGGTAACTCCCCATGGTCTTCGGACCGTCATGTGATAGGCCTCTTTCCCTTTTTACGATTTCTGGATTTCGTGTGTCGATTTCTGTTAATTTTATGCTTCACCTATTTTCGCGATTTCTATTGATAAGCTTTATCAATTTTTGTGCATTGGTGAATTCGTGTGTCATTGACTTGTTATGAATACATGTTTTGGGTATAATACCCTTTTTGGATCTTTGAGAAGATTCTTGAGATATTGATTAATCTCATGTTGATTTTCAGTTACATACTTATTGTAGTATGCCATTATGGTTATCATATGTTTATGCCATATCTCTTATTCTATATCATGTCATCTGATATTTATAGCTAGACTGATCCGTTTATTATTTTCTTATTAAATAATACTCGGGTCGGACCGAGATGTTACAGGTGCTTCTGCTTGACTTCTCCCCGGGGATTAATTACTCTGACTTTTGGCTAACTACATAGATTAGCAGTTTTTGTTGTATACACTTGAGAAATAGACTCATAGTTGTATTCTTTTGTATAGCACGTGTTGCTATTCTTCTATATTATTGTGGATCTTTCTGACCTCTACTCTGATGTACACTTTCATGTGTTATATATTCATATCTTTTTCCGCCTTTGTGATATGGATGTCTGAAACTGATTTGTGTTATGTTTATTTCTATATTTGTTTCCGAAGATTATTATAGCCACTGTGTAGTAGCTTTGAGTTTGTATCGCTGTGTCGGATTTCCTCTCGAAATCAAATGCATGTTATACCATCCGACATAGCGGTGCTCGCCCAAAGCCATTGCATGGATGGTCGCTCTCAACAGCCTTATTCTCCACGCTAGCTGACGACATTACCCCGTAGTGTCCTTGGCTAGTGTGGGTATAGAGGTGGGGCGTCACAACGTGATGTGAATGAATGTCGGCTGATGAAGGTTGCTTACATGAGAATATAGATATAATTTTAATTGAATTTTTGATGTAAATTTTCAATGCGTTTATATATCGTACGCTCACACAACAATCCCAAAAACTACGAAAATTGAAATTCGATAACAATAAAGTATTACAGACCCAACGAAACTGGTTTCGTCGAATTCCGAGACTGTGCCCCGGAAGGCTATTTTTAAATTCAATTTAAACGATAAAATTTAAAACTGAACAAACCAGTGTTAAATTAAATTTTAAAACTTTCATGATTCTCAGCACTATCAATATAACTTTTATAAGCTTTTAAATTATTTTTAACAGGCTTAGAACTCTAGATTTAACATTTTACCCAACTTCACATTATTTAATTTAATAAATTAATCATCAAATAAATTGTGATATTTGAATTCAAGTTAATATTTAACCCTTAAATATTTAAAATTAATTTAAATATTCCAATTTTAAATGCTTAAAAATTCTGGGTCATCACATTCCTCCCCCTTTAAAAGAATTTCATCCCCGAAATTACTAGTTAAGAGGAATGGTTCAATACCCGTTTACTTTTCCCAAAACCAACCAGTTTTATCAACTTGCCATAACATATCTTTTATTGAAGACCCACTATCATTCTTACTAACTTCCCAAACCCCCCCATAGTTCAAACAATACTATTTGCTCAATCGTTCAAATTTAAATTTAAACCCAAATTTTGAATTATCAAAATTTTCTCAAAAATTTTCTAACTTCCTAAATTTTCGAAATTTTTTGCCAGCGTCTCCTTTGCGCGGCTAGCTCGGTACAACTACAAAAGGCCTCTACGGGTTCCCAAATTTCAAAAGAAAACAAAAGGCCAAGTGGCTAGATCAAAAACCCAATCCAATTTCATACAGAAATTTAAACACATACCTTTTTGTCGAGCAATTCAAATTTGTCTTCTGAAATCAAAACCCATTTTTCTTTTCCTTCATAATACCTGTATATTCCACTTAGCAATAATATCTAATCACAACATTCAAAACATGTTATCGACTTCCTTACCAAATGTCAATATCTATTCATCCGAAGATTAACTTAGAATATATTTGTAATATCAATTTCCAATTAAGAATTCACCATTTCTTTCTTAGGTTTAGTATAAGCATTTTATATGCCTCTTTATTTATTTTCACTTCACCACTTTAGTTTATATCTATTCCTATTCACATTAGTTCTTCCATTTCCATATAAATTCAATTTATCTTCAATTCAGAATATTGACTTTTATCTTTCGTTTATACTGATTCATATCACTATTTTAAATTAATTTAATTTCCTAATTTATTTCGATTTTCAATTTGGAATCGATTTGTCGTTAACTAAAATTTTTTCCAAAAATTTTCAAAAAAATTTCTAACTCCCAAAATTTTCGGAAAATTTTGGCAGAGTCTCCCTTGTACGGAGGAGCTTTTTCAATTTGACAAGAGATATAAATATATATACATCGACCCACACGGTCGAAAAAACCAAAAACAGTTCATATTTCCTATTATTATTGCGTAGGCGTACCATATTTAGCATTTGTAAGCAAGCGGCTTATTTATTTTAGCATTTTGCACGATCAAATCCATCCATACGACTTCCCTGAACCTGTACTTACTCAATTCAAACATATAAGTGCTAAATATATGCAATTTATTAACATTTCACTTACTTTCAATAGCTAACACATAAATTTCACATATAATGCATGTTATATAATTTCCATAAGCAAACATAAGGTTCCGACATTTATTACAATTGCTTACAACTAATTCTCAAACCATTCCATTCAGTTTAAGTGATTTACAACTTGCTTGCTTATATTTAATTCATTCTAAGCAAAACAAACTCTTATTCATCCCGATTGATTTCAAAATCATCCTATTTCACTTCTAATATCTCGTAGAATTTATCTAATCCCGTTTACATCAAACGATCCATTTTCTTACGCAATTTGACAATATTAATGTGAATAAATAATTACTTAAGCTTTATAACCATTTAAATTGACTCTAACTCAATTTACACCTGATTCCATCCCGTTTTAATTTATTCACAATCTTTCCATTGCATTTTCTTTCATACCCAAAAAGTTTGATTCCAAACCATTTTATTAAACTCGTCACCCAATATATTAAATAACCATCTCACCATTTACTTAGATTATTTATTTTCTTCAGACTATTCCACCAAAACTTAAGTTTATTTTATTCAACCAACTTCCATTCTAAATCCTTGATTTGATTTTTCCTTGGGTCAAATCCCAATTATTTTATTAATTTATTTGATTAGTTTATTCTTTTACACATTTTTAAATTTTAATTCACAATAACAATTCATTATTGAATTTATTAATAATAAGGTTATTCAATTTATGCTTGAATTAGATTTGTTTTCATTTCAAATCATTTTTATTTTGATCCAATTCCATACAACTTCAATTTATATTTAATTCACTTACAATTCTAAGTTGAATTTCTATCTATAAATCAAGCTTTATTTCCAAATTCTATTATCTATTCACAATTCAATTCTAAGTTAATATTTTCGAGTTCCATTTCCATATTTCATCAACTAATTTATTATCTAATTAGTTTCTCCCCCGGTTTAAATTCAATACTTGATTTTTAATCTCAGAATCTCTTCATTAAATTTCTTTAGTGCAAATTATTTCATAATTCAAGTTTCGATTTTTTTCGTTTTATTTTCCAATTCATCAAAAATATTTATTTTGGCTTTCCTATCCCATTTTTTTACAAGTCACAACTTATTATTTTACATATTTCCATTCATTCTAGGCTAGAATATATTGGTCCTTTATTTTTAACTCAAGATTTACGCTTATTTATAGCCCAAGTATATTTTATTCTATGGATTTTTAATTCTTTTATAAGTTATTCTAATTTATTTATTCCAACTTATTTCTTATCCAACTTACTTCCATTTATCCAGGTAAGAATCTATTTCCGTTCAATAACACCCATAATTCAATTGAATTTTACTCCAATTCAATTCTATTTAACTTAATCCCAGTCAAATCTTGTTACATACCATTCCTTTGAATTTTTGTTAAACAAGGACTTAATTCCATTTAATATCATTTATGACACAACTGACTTTTGATTCAATTCAATCCAAGTTTAATTCAATTTCAATTACAATTTTATTTAACTTATCCCAAGTTAAATTCAGATATATTTGCTTCACTTTCATTCACTTAAGTTAAATTTTAATTCCCGGATTAAAATTTCCAATTTCTTCTTATTAATATCAACTTTACTTTATAAGTTCAATAGTTGATCCATTTATTCATTCACAAATTCATTTTCAACCAATAAATTTTTATTTCCAAACATTAATTTTTTTTAGTCCATTTGAACTAATTCTGCACTCGTTTTTATACAATTTTAAATCAAACATCATCCAATATTCAGTTTCATTTCAGTTGCATACCATATAAATCATTCAGTTACTTACTAATTTTAAATTTCAAAATTTTGTTTTATTTAGTCCAACTTGGCTTATTTTTCCATTTCAATAATTTAACACAATTTAAACTTTTAATTCAGTATTCAGTTTTCACTTTACTTACTTACAAAGTTAAATTTTATTTCAACAAATTCCAAATTTACAAGTTATCAAACCTATTTATATGCCATAAACATTCTTAGTTAAAATTCCAAAGTTTAAACAATCTTTCAACATTTCAAAATTCCCTTTGAAATCATATATATCCAAAATTCCTTGCATTTTCAAAATCAACCAAATTTCTCCAACAAACATTAATCCAAAACATCCTGATAGCAATCCCTCTTTTGGAAACTTGAAAATGAACACCGATGATGTCGCGATCACCATCGGAATTATTTTCTAGCGACCGTAAAGAGTTCAATGCTTTTATCTCTTTTCAAACCCTTCAAATATATTAATTTCCAAATCTCTCTAGATTTCAAATCCGATTCAAAAATATTTCTCACATATATATTATTTTCCCCCAACCTTTGGGAATCATTTTCAAATTCAAAGGAACTTAAATTCCCAAATTTTCAAATTCCAAACTTTTAGATTTATATTCAAACATTACTTTGGAATTTTATTTTATTTTAATTATAATCACACTATAATTTTCATTTGTATATGAATTGGTTTCTTAGTTTTTATTTATTTATTTATGGTTTCAATCCCTTATTCAATTATGAATCACATTCACAAATCTCATTAATTTATCAACTTATTCCTTAACTTTTGGTTATTATTTTCAATTTCTTATTCAATTCTCATACAATAATGATAATAATTAAATATTATCACTTTCTACCATCCAAGCATCCATATATAATTATAACAATTTATGAAAAATTATTCCCTTTATATATAAAATAATTTTAGGTAAAATTATTTCATTTATCCTATTTAAAACAATACTGTGTCGGTTTATCTTGTTTAAGAGTTTAGAAATCCCTATCAATAATATGGCGTCCCACACATCGACCAGAATCCATAAACACTCAGCCGATAAATCAACACAATATAAAAAAAAATTTATATTCACTAACAATACGCGCTCATATCTATTAATACACTCAAACTCATTCAAGAGTACTATGGACTCAATTTTATGAGTAATTCCCACCAGAGCCAAGGTTTATCGCCAACCTAAGCTCTGATACCAAGTGTAACGACTCGCAAATCCATACCCCTTGAGTCAATACTATTCTACATCAATCAACTCAAGTTGAACAGAAATACGAACCATTTGGGTTAAAGAAGAAGAGGTAGAAGAAGAAAATAGAAAACAACATCGGAATCTAACCATCGCAGCGGAATAAAATATAATGGATCATATATGATCTTTACACAAAAACAAATATATATCTGTTTCATACATACATCATCATCAGAGTACATCATCAGTGTTCAACAACATCAATAACATACAACTGGATACACAACTACTCAATACAGTGGAATATATATAAAACAAGTACGAAAGTACGTTTCATCATCCAGCTGGTCTCCTGAGCTCCACAGCAACATACCCTGTATCCTATAATACTCGGTCTGACCCGAGCATTACAGTTAAATAACACCCGAGTCAGTCTGGAATACCAGCGTGAGAAATCACACTCAAATTGATTATTAAAGTTTCAAAATCCTTTTAAAAACAAAAGCATCTCGTAAGACTACGCCACACATAAACATGTCGGGTTTTTACCTTACGATAGCTAAAACACTTTCTTATAAAATCCTCTGATATCATAATAGGGTCAAAATACAAATACTTATTAAAATAGCCGAAATTGTTACATCTATTAAATTCCAGCTACTAGACACAGAGTGGGTAATACAAACAAAACTCGTAAAAGGCGCGTAGGGAGAATGGATTTCCAACTAATGACTTGGCACTGGGGTACCACCTGTCATGGTACGTGGCCTAGATCACAGTACCAATGATCACTCCCGATCCCCTGCATCACAAGACCGGAACCATCCCCTACTGGATTGTTCCGAGTAAGATCACCCCACGGTTGGGATCAGCAACCGCCCACTAAGCCGAAATAAAAAGGGACATCTAGACAGGGATGACCTTACCCTGAAATGGGGGCTACCCACCTAGCATTGCTGCATAACCCCTGATTTTCAGTCATTCTCGGTTGGTGAGGCTTGAGGCTAAGCGTTACCTTTTTAGTACATATCCCTTAGAATGCCCATCGTCCACTTGACGATGTTCCGAAAGCATTCATCCATACAAGTCCATCCCAGGTTCGAACGGAATCGAAGGCACTATTCCTACTACATCCATTTTGAAAATATCCTCAGGATTAGTAGCGACTAGCCCTTGCACTTCACTGCTCCATCATCGAATCCAAACTCGTTTTCCACGAATACGTACAAATCGGATCGAAATGGTTTTCGAGAAATAAATCTCGATCCCGGTCTCTTCGAAACGATCAACGCATTTAGCCAATATTGATAATCGGTGATTTAACTATCACTTAATATTCACAACAACCATCAAACAATAAATAATTTCCCAAATTATTTATTAATCCTAAAATATCTTCACAAGATATATTTTCACTTTTCAAACTCTTTTGAAAACAGTTTCAAACTATCTTCCTTTCTCAGAATAAATTCCAAGTATTTTCTATTTCCACTGAAATTACCAAGCACAAAACTTTAGATTTTAAAATAATTTAAAACGCTTTACTTTGAAATATACTTTAAAACATTTAAGTTAAAACTACTTCAATAATTGGGTTAAAAATACATACTATATAAATATTTGAAAATATGGTTACTTTATAGAATATAAAACTAGGTTTTCACTTTTAAAACAAAATACTAAGTCACTTTTTTATAAATAATTACTACGATAATAGATTTGAAAAATATTTACTTTAGAATTTTGATATTTAGAAATAATAAATTCCTAAAATATTGTTTTTAAAAAGAAATTAAAACTTTTTATCTTATATTTAAAAATTTACTTTGAACGTGCTTGGCTATCCAGAGAAATATACTTCTCTTCACATTCTTCTTTAAATTTCCAATTTCAACACTTGAATCAATTTCCAAATTTGATTTCCAATTTTCTCCTTTTTATTCCAAATCCATTAATTTCAGATTTACATCCTTAATTATGATTTAAAATACTTTTAACTGAAAATACCAATTTTAGATTTCTCAAATTACATCTTTATCCTTTTAAATAAATTTAAACTTTAAATTTTAAAATAATTCTTTATTCCTTCAAAATAATATCATTTAATTTACAATTCATTAATTCCTGTTTATTCAAAATCTTTTTTCTTTTCATACTCGAAATTATTTATTAGTATTTTAATATCACTTCCATTTCCTTTCAATTCATTCTTAATTTATTCAAATTTTCTATAATTATTTCGCTTACAAATTTACTTCTTTTATTTTCTTCCCAAAAATCCAATTTATATATTTTCGATAGCTCATTACACCCAAGTATGTTCAATCAAGCCATAGCATTCAATATTCGAATATAATTTATCATAGAATATCAAATAATCACAACAGAGAATAATAAATATTTTAAATAAATGTTGAGGGACCCAGTTGGATCCCTCCAACCTGTTTCCCTGCATCCACAGACGTTAACACAACATAAATACCAATTCCACTTCGAAGTGGAATATCGAGGTATATGGGTTTATATATAATATTCGCTATATAATGCGGGAAATCAAACATTCCAATATATAGTATATACTATAATATAGCACATCAATCAATTCAACCATTCAACCAATTATTTAAATTTAAACATTTAAATTTAAATTTAAATTCAGCTGAGTGAGATTAACTCACCTTTGATTCCTGTTTTGCAACCCACTTCCATTCTAACTTGTTTTCTTTTAGATATGGACCTTGAATAAATATTAGATGATTTTATTAATATTCAAAATAATCGAACAATTTATTTCTCATTTATGAATTTAATTACCAATGATTTTATTTCAAACCAATAATTAAATTTTATACCTATTCTCTTTATATATATATATTTGCCACTAAAATAATTGAATAAGTTTATTAAACAAATCTATCTTCATAATATATTATTAACAATAAACTAGTCAGTGAAGATGTGTATATATACTTTTAAATGGATAAGTTTACATTTATATTTTTCTTGAAACTCATGCACTTATAGAAATTCATTTACATAGATTTAAAAATTTAATTTATATAAATTCTTTTCCAACAATTAAAAATTCCTATCTATTTTTTTTAAAACCTTATCTACATTCATATTTCCTGTTTTTATCCATATTTTAATCATGTATGTATATTCCCTTTTCCGCAAATAACATAAATAGAAATTTTTTTTACTGTAAAACCTTATATGTGTGTGTATATATATATATATATATATAAATTTTCCAAAATCTTCTATATGTATATTAAATTAAAACAGAAGGCTTTTATACTATAACATATATTTTTAAACAAAGCTAATCTTTCTATACGAAGAAATTTCTTCTCTTTTTTTTCTTCTATGTATCCAACATTTATTCATTTAATTAAATAAATGAATGAAAAAAACAAAATACCCCACTACCCTTCCCTGACATCGAAACGACGATGGAGAACAACCTCGGGCATCACTTCGACTGGCGTACACGCAATTCCCTCCATCGCACCTTCCTCTTCCCACGTGAGTCAACAAGGCCCCTAACCCTAGATGAAATCGCGTCATCGCCTCTGCCCTTCTGTCAGCATCGCGTGCCCTAAAACCCCTACGAGCTCGTTGCTGTCGCGTCACCTAAATCGCCGTGTTCTCGATCCAAGTACTTGCTTTGAAACTACCATCCTACCCTCGACATCCCTCGCAATCAATCCCAGAATCGACTCGATTTAGGGTAATAGTAGAAAGAGAAGTCACAACCCTTAATTGCCGCAAGCGAATCATCGAAACCCACAAAGGAAACGCGCTCGGTATCGCCTTGAGTCGAATCAAAGTCCCGATTCTTGATTAATTCGATTTGAATGAAATAGAAAGAGGGGAGATAGATCTGGGTTTTGATTTTTAGTTTAAATGAAGATAACGAGAATCTCGTGTTTCCCTTTTTTTATTTCAATGTATACTGATTTGAAGATGAAGGCTTCGGCCCTATTTTTTATATATAATCGAACGCGTGGATTCTCGAATAAGGTTCGACTATAAAATGAAAGCATTAGCTTCTGAGGGAAGACAGAGTACGTGATGTGAACGAACGTCGGCTGATGAAGGTTGCTTACATGAGAATATACATATATAATTTTAATTGAATTTTCGATGTAAATTTTCAATGTGTTTATATATCGTACGCCCACACAACAATCCAAAAAACTACGAAAATTGAAATTCGATAATAATGAAGTATTACGGACCCATCGAAACTGGTTTCGTCGAATTCCGAGTCTGCGCCTCGGAAGGCTATTTTTAAACTCAATTTAAACGATAAAATTTTAAAACTGAACAAACCAGTGTTAAATTAAATTTTAAAACTTTTATTATTCTCAGCACTATCAATATAAATTTTATAAGCTTTTAAATTATTTTTAACAGGCTTAGAACTCCTGATTTAACATTTTACCCAACTTCACATTATTTAATTTAATAATTTAATCATCAAATAAATTGTGATATTTGAATTCAAGTTATTATTTAACCCTTAAATATTTAAAATTAATTTAAATATTCCAATTTTAAATGCTTAAAAACTCTAGGTCGTCACATCATGCTCTTGTTTTCACATCGAAAACGTACTCGTTGGATCAAAGTGGTTTTCAGATAATTTATCCGATCCCGGTCTCTTTGAAACAACGTTCAATATTTTCCGGTAAACTCAAGCCCGGTTCTTTAGGAAATAATCAGACAAAGTAAGATCTAAGCTCACCTCCTAACCATTAGTGGACTAATTTCCTTATCATCGTCTAGAAGAATGAAATGAGTTTATACGTATAGTATAGCACCTTGAACGATAACTGTACCATATAATCCCTGCGTTTTCCTCTAGATATTCCCAAAGTTATAATTTGAGTCCAAATTTGATAGTCGGTTATTTAACTATCAAACAAACAAACATTCAACCAAATATTTTCATTTCAAACGAAAACATTAAATTTCTTTTTAATTTTAAGTTTTACATGAATTACATCTCTTTATCCGAAAGCATGTACTTATCTTATCTTATCGAATTCAGTATATTCATAAACTACCCCTTTTAAAATATTGAAACCCTATTAAAATAGTATGGAAAGTACCACTGTGTTATCAACCATGGGTTCATAGCTCAATGGTTATGTCTCTATCCCAGAGAAATCCAAAACTTAACTAAAGGCATTCGCTGCCTCCGATTACGCCATGAAACTATACCATTACCTTCCAGAACTTTATTTAATAATTATCTCAAAAAATGCTTATATGTTTCAAAAATAAATTTCCAAGTATAATTTAAGCAAATATACTTAGATAAAAGTCATTGTACAAAGCCATATTAATATTTAATAATTATCTTTTAATACAACAACGCTGACTAATTCATAAATAATAATAAATATTTAACAATCATTATGAGGCAACTAATTAATTATTAAATATGCTTTAAACAATTTAAAATAATTAAATAACTAGTTTCTGGAATATTTTTAACACTTTTTAATAATTTTTAAATTATCTAGTTAACGGTTAAAAATCATATTTTTAAAACAAACTCAATTTCTAGACAAAAACATAACTCTTTTCGATTCCAATATAACCAATCCAATACTTATTAATATCTCTCGATTTTAAAACCCTTTTATATTTAAACAAGTACCACTTAAGAATTTATTTCACAATCCTTTTATATACTTTATTCCAAAATCTCTATTTACAATATCCCGAATTGGTTAAGTACAAATTTCAAAACCATTATTTTATCAAATCAATTAACCCAAAATCCTATATAAATATTTTACTTCAAAAATCCCTTTAAATTTCCTTTTCAAATTCAAACCACATATTATTGATATTTAAAAATACCAAAATCTAGGCTAAAACTGCCATAGCATCTAATCAATTTAAATCACACAATATTCTATCACAGATTATTCCAACAAAACATATATCACTATACATTAAACTAAAATTCAACATTTTGAGGAATCCAGCTGTAACCCTCCAACCTTGTAACAACCCGATATTTTCAGCCATTCGCATCCACACATGCCGGACTTGAATTGCTCAAAATACCGCATTGTAATAAAATTTGAAGCAAATGAAATACAATCACAGAATCACAGACACAGAAATATCAGAATAACTCGCAGCGGAAATTAAAACACCAAAGTAGTTCATGAAGCTACTATAACAAACTCTCAAAACATAATACAAAATATCAGTCTGAAAAACATATACAATAGAAATCTCAAATACATAGAAGTTTATAAATACCAGAGCTGAAATAGAACAACTGAAACTGAAAGGGAAAAGATAACTAGACAAGCAGAATCTCCAGCGATTCCTTGCTCCAGAATGAAATCCAAAGCTAAGCTGTAAATACTCATGCTAACCTGAGCATAAAGTAAAACACAAAACACTCGAGTCAGGACATATATACTTATATAATGTAAACCAACTCAAGTGAACTGTAGCAGTAATGCACAATATCTTAAAGGATGCTTGGGACTGCCCATCCTCTAAGGATCAGCTAAACCATAAATTAAATACATCCCGTGGTTAAAATTCAAAAATCTTATCTTATACTTCTAAATCAAATATCTATTTCAAAATTCAATATCATTTCAAATTCATTTCAAAATATCAAAATATCATATCTTTCCAAAACCATATTCATTTTTATTTAAATATACCATTTCCACACACATTTCAAAATAGTTTATATTTCAAAACAAATTAGTTCATTTTAAATCATTCAAATGAAGTTATTATATTTAATAATTAATTTATTAAATTTCCAAAATTTAAATCTTTTGTAACGACCCAGAATTTTATTTAATTAAAATTTGAATATTTAATTAATTTTAAATATTTATAAGTGAATTTTTAAGTCAAATAAATTTTAATTTGAATTATTGGATTTAATTGGATAATTAAATCGATAATTTAATATATTAAATTATGGAAATAATTGAAAATAGAGTTAAATATGATAGAAAATGATTTGTAAAATTTTATTTAATCATACTGGAGTTATAGAAATATTTTAGAACTTTTAAAATCGAATTAAAAGTTAATTTGTGAAAATTGAATATTTTAATATTTAATAATCGACTGTAAAATAGCCAATTTTTGAACAGTCTCAGAATTGAACGAAACCAGTTCCATTGGATCCCTAATAGTTAGTTATTACCGGATTTCAATTTTCGTGTCAATCGGAGTTATCGTTTGAGCGTGGCAGCTCGAAACGCATCGAATTATTTTTAATTTAAATTTGGCGAGTTAAAATAGCCATTTTTCAAAAAGTCTCGGATTTCGACGAAACCAGTTTCATCGGATCCGTAATGTGATATTATTGTAAGGTTTCAAATTTCAAGTCAATTGGATTTACCGTTTGTCCGGTACAAATTAAAACGCCTAGAAATCGATTTAAATCGGTTTAATTTAAATTGAACGTTTTCAGCCATAACTCGCACATACTTCCGAATTAGCTTCCGAAACCTGTTCCATTGTGTCCGGAATGCGGGATAAACCCTAGGTACGCTGGTTACGGCGCGTAAATCGGAGTTCGGAATTCCCGGGATGAATAGTGTTTACGCTAGCTCTTTCTATAAATAGCACCACACACAAATAAAAAAAATAAATAAAAACAAAACCCTAATCTATTGCTCAGCCGCCTACATGAATTCAATGGCCGAAATTGCCCCAAATTCCTCCCTCCAAATCTCCAAATCCGTGCAACGATTCGACGAACTTCCAACTAGAGAACCGTAGAGCACATCAAGATCTTCGGATTCAACGGTTATGATCGCGAAAGGAGCTATAGATTGTCGGCAAAATGGAGTTAAACTTCGCGAGTTCGGCCTCGAACTGCGTGCGAGGGGGAGGGCCGAGCGTGCCCAGGTTGGAGCCGAGTATAGCTTGGAGAGAGGGCTTCGTCATGGCAGAGATGTGATCGAGTATAAACGTGAGTGGAGTTTGCAAAGTTTAACCCTAATATCCTATAATGGGTTCGGCCATGTTTTGTTATCACCTGTAGCGCGTGCGTATAGGAACGTGAAGAGGGAAGGAGCAAGCTACGGCCAGGATGCAATGAAGTTGGATCTAAGGGCTGAGAGTAGGTGTGGGTGTAAAATAAATTAGTTAATGTTGAATTTAAGCTATTAAATCGTGTACGAACTTCATAAATCAATAACTTTTTCATACGAGGTCGAAAAAATGCAAACTCAGTTGCGTTGGAATCGTATGGACGAGCACTACGCGATGGAGTTGGTTTGGAGTCGTTTGGAGTTAGTGAGAATTTCGGGTAAAATTAAACGCGCGTTTAATTTTATTCGAAATAAAAGCTAAAACGGAAATTAAAACCAAGGTGAGAACTTCTCACTCAATCGAATAGATTTCGATTTTATTTTAAATAGTTAGATTTAAAATATTTGAATGCATATTTGAATGATGACTGTAAATTATTGATTGTTAAAATAGACATTATGCGCCGTTAGTAAGCGGATGTTATTTAATAAAAACATATACCGCGAATATTTCATAAACAGTGAAATTGGTATTATATATAATATCAATATATATATATTGGCATATGTATATATTGCAGTTGTTGATTTCCCGCATTTTTGTTTAGCGGATGAGACCCTATTACGCCGTTATTAAGCGGATAATATTTATTAAGAACATATACCGCGATAATTTCGTACTGGAGCGAAATTGGTATTGTGCTAATATTTTTGGATGCAGGAAACAGGTTGGAGGGATCCAACTGGATTCCTCAACAGTATTTATTTGATTTCAGATATATTAATATTTGATGGATTATCATATCGATATATGATGGATCGTTGTAGTCGTGATTGACTATTTGATGTGTAGCATCATTGGACCCAGATTTTGGGATTTTAAAATGATTTTAAAAGTGATTTTTGAAAATATACTATATTTTTGGAATTGATCCATTTTAAATAAATAAACGTTATAATTTTTAAAGTTATAAAAATTATGGTTTTTGTGAAATATAGTTAAAAAGCTGATCTTTAGAAATACGATTAAAAGTCGATTTTTGAGAAATATGAACTAATGATTTTATAAAATAATTTAGATTGGATTTTTGAATATATGATAAAAGTTTAAATATAGGATTTATAAAATTTGATTTTTTTTATAAATCGAAATATTGACATTATAAAACGAGTCTTTATAAATGTTTAAATGAAGTGAAAATGAATTTCATAAATGAATGAAATTTGTAGAATTATAAACTGGGAGGTTATGAATGAAATTTATAAATAGTAGATTTATAAATTTGGTGAAATTATGTGAATAATGGTTTTGGATAAAATGAATGAATCTTATAAGTTATAAGATTTATAATTTGGGAAGATAAAAAGAACGATTTTGTAAAATAATCGTTTTATAAGTATTTAACTTATAATATGAACTTTTAGTTTATAATGGAGATATGAAATTTAACAGGTTAATAAAAGAATTTATAAAAAAAGAAGTTTTTATAAATAAATAGAAATGGAATTTATAAACGTTGTTTTATAAATTCGCAAACGACTTATTTTGATAAGAAAAGTGTTGAAACCTATTAATGGAGTTATATTCACATTTTTGAATAGTGAATAATCCTTTGAATTAAAACGAATAAAAGGATGAGATTTGTTAATGAAGTTTATTCACATTTTTGAATAGTGAATAATACGTTAAAGAAAATGTTTTTGAATGTGATGTTTTAAACATAATTAAAACGATCTAACGATGTTTTAAAACATGTTGAGATTCGAAACCATAGATTTCAACATTTATTGTTGAAATAGACGTTTTCGAGAAATAAAAGGAAATGGTAGACTATAACACTGTTGTTATAGTAAATGATTTCCGAAAGGAAATATTTTTGAATAATATTGGGATTTATATATCTATTTTAAATTCGAATCCCTATACTAGTGATTTTGGATTGTCGTAACGATGTTTTACGCAACATTCGTTTTGGCCCAAATAAATATGTTAAGTGAATGATTTCCTTAAAGAATGAAATATACACTTAATTCGATTTAAGTATATTGAATATTTTCTAAGTGTTGAAAATAAATGATTGTGAATTACTTATTTAATAAGTATGGAAATGTTTTCCAATGTGAAGTGAATATAGAGAATTTATCTTTTTGAAGATAAATTGAAAATGAATAATTGAAATCGTATATGCATGAATATTTTGAAATATAAATTCATTACGGAATTTATATGTGAAAGTGGAACTTGTTAAAAATAAATATTGATTTATTTTTAAAGTGTTGAAATTATATATCTTGTAAAGATATTTTGGAAAATAAATAATTTGGAAAATTATTTGGAATCTGGTGATGTATGCATATCAATTGATAGTTCAATAACCGACTATCAGTATTTCCCTTTGAATGGGTATTTGATGTGAATTGATTGAATTTGAATGCACACTTATTTTTTGAATAAGCGCTCACTATTCGGGTTAACCGGGAAAGGACCATGGGGTCGTATAACCCATTCCGAATATGTGATACGTCGTTATGAATTGCATTTGAAGATCGGTGTTGAAGACCGAGTATTTGTGAAAGCGATAGGATGACCTATCGATTGTCTCTGCACTGGGTAGCTCCTGGTATAGAGATTCCTTAAGTGATGGGAAATTCGATCGGGATTGTGAATACCCGGATTTGCAAGGGCTTCGTAAGAAGTGCCTTCGGTTTTGTTCGAGCCCGGAACAGACTTGTATGGATTGTATGCCTGACATTACAATTTGAGATATAAAGCCGATTTCTTTCAAATATATTTCTGTTGGTGGCGGAGAATTTATTCTTTGCTTAACACCCTTCTTTGAGACGTACGAGCTCAAAGGTTATATAGTTGAAGTTATCAGCGATATATCCCATTTTGGTAATGTGACATGCTGAGTGATGCTGAAATGATCATTGTGTTGATTATTGTGATAGGATCATTTATTTGATCGTCTATCTTAGTGATCATTGTGTTGATCAATTGTTGACCCAAAGCACGGCTTTTTGTACAAAGTGTGTTTTTGTGGACGTGACTTCGTCGAGCCTCACATCCCGGAAATGGTCAAAACAGGAAAGATGCGGCAAGGTTATTAGGGGTTGCTGTAGCTCCCCTTAGGGTATGTGCATTTCCTTCTGGAAAGGGGTGGTATCATGGTATGGAGCCCAGATACTTACTCATGTTGAAAACACTTTATGATTGTGTGAATTGGATATCGAGCGCTCGGTTGAAAAGGTCCTAAAGGACCGGGGAATGGCGTGCTTGTGTCAGTAGTTACCCAGTTAGGGGTAACCCGGCCTTGTGTTGGCAGAGATCCGGTTTGGTTCTCGGGGATGTCCATCCAGAGGCATTCTCAGTGGCAATGGGAAGTTCCTTGGCCTGACCATTTGTTGGAAATCCAATTCCCAATACGAAACTTGTACGGTATTAGTTGTAGAACCTGCTATTCACTTATAGTGGTCACCACTGTTTGGATGGTAGCTATAGTAGGCATAGTTCGAAATGTCTATGCTGGCTAAGATTTATATTCTACTTTCGAAATATTTTTCCTACACTATGCACTAATAATAATATGAAATGTTCTTTTAAATGCGTATCAAGCATCTTTGACTATCATAAGGAGAAATCTCCTCCGATTCTGCGTTTGCATGTGTGTGTGTGCGGGAGGCCTTATGGTAGTCTCATTTTTAAAAAGCATTGCGAATTAATTTAAAAATATCCCTTTTTTTGATTTTAAAATAAATAAACTGTTTTGAGTTCTCACACCAGTCACATGACTGACTTGGAGTTTATTGTTTTCCTTCCTAAACTCTGGGTGCCCACCAATTTCCACACGGGCAGTCAAGAGTTAGGTTTATCAGGATATTCTGGATATTCTGGAGTTGCTGGAGGCAAGCTGGATGGCATGGCGTATTACTAGTTTATATAGTATTTCTTTTCCGCTGCACTGTTTGTTGTTGTATGATGTTGTACACTCTGATGATATGATGTAATGTAATGTATAAAATGTAATAACTGATATAGTTCTTTGTTTAAAGATTATTCATTTATTATTATACGTTGTTCCGCTGCGAATTGTGAGATTCTGATGTTGTTCTGTTGTTTCCTTTCTGTCCCGTCCTATTTTCTTCTGTTTTTTTTCTTTTTCCTCTATTCTCTTTTTCTTCTATTTTTAAAATTCTTCTATCTTCTATTTTCAAATTCTCTATCTTCTTCTCTCTCTATTTCCTGTCTCTTTTCTCTTCTTTCTTTTTCTTTTCTTTTTAAAACCAATAACTATTCGGTTTTTCGGCAACGAAAATCCGCAGTCGTTACATCTTTCAAAGTTCATTTATTCACTTATATTTATTAAAACAATGAAAATTCAACTTTCACTGCATTTAGAAAATGCTACGGAAAGTTACTTTTAAAACAATTCAATTTAACAAAAGACAGCATTTAAAAATGCTGTAATAGGGTTACTTTAGTTCAAATAAACCTTAGTTAATTTCAACAAATACAACACTTACAAAGTGCTATAATATCCCTTAATTCAATTTAGCCATTTAGTTCATTTCTATCAACTACAGCATTTACAAAAATGCTGTAATATCCTTTACATTTGAAATAATAACATTTCAAAAAATGCAATTAATTAAATTCCAAATATTCAATATAATTTCATAAATAATTAAATTTTTATTTAAACCATTTTAAACTTATAAAATCATATTCTCACATTTTAAAATGGTCATTTTAAATACCCTTTTAATTTATGATTTTATAAAGTGAAATTTCACAATTAAATAACAAGTTTTAATAATTCACTTAATAAATTCAATATACCCTTTTCATACCATTTTTATATGCTTATTCTTAAAATTTAATTTATCATTTTACAAGTTAAATTAAATTCCATTTTATTTATATAACTTAACTTATTCTCTTTAAATAAAATTTCCATTTTAGTAGATAAGTTATAATTCAAATTACATTTTTCTCATTCATTTATTTAACTATTTTTGATTTATAGAAAAATAAGTAACATTTTATAAAAATCATTTAAATTCAAATTTTAAATCTATTTATCATATTTTCTTACTTAATTTAAATTCCATTTATAACTGAATCCTAATTTCCAAAATAAATTATATTTCAAATTTCTAACTTTACCATTAATTTATTTCACTTATAAATTTGTAGAAAATCAATAATACTTTTAAAAAAATAATTTTTAATTTAAATTTAAATCAAAATATCATAATATTTACATTTCTAAAATAATTTAAACTTTTTAGAAAAATATATACTAACCACGGGTCTGTATATCATTTTCTATCCCAGGTAAAGTGATACGGATATTATATCATTTCAATCCGTAATTTACAAAGAAAACCCGGGTTCTATCATTTCAAACCCGCAATCCCAGGTAAATAAAAAAAATAAAAATTGTTCAGGCCTATCATTTCAACCCATAACGATTTTTCCCTATTCTAAAGTCCGTTCGGGTATGTATCATTTCAACCCATAGTGATTCTAATCTACAGGGAACTTGCAGTGTGATAAACAGATATAAATGAACAGAATAGCATAATATAGCAGTAACAGATGTTATAACAGGTAAATAAGCATGAGTGACATCATATGATCATAGCATAGCAGATATAACATAATGATAATATCTATAGATTCACAGGGTGTCAATTTACTACTTATATAAGTACGGATGGTCTGGTGAGAAATACTCACTTGTATAAGCTGGAGATGACAACCAAATATACAAACAAAGAACTTCAAAGGCACGATAACACGACAATGATTTGAGAGTGGGAGAGCCAAAACTAATTGCCTTGTTCAAATCAAACAAACAAAGTACAAACATGAATTTCAAACCAAACTATTTATAAACAATGCTAGAAATGAACATATAACACAAAGCTAACGCTTTTGCACTTGCATTCAACATCGTATGCTTCAACTATGGGTTGTAAAAGCACTGTAATGGGATGGTTTTGGATCAGGTTTAGATCAAGTTAAGGTCATATAATTCGGCTATAACAACATATGAAGTAGAAGAGGTATATGTGTTCATGAATACACAAATTCAAGGCAAATACATGGATTTCAAGGCGATCAAAGGTCTCGGCCAAACATGGATGGATAAGGTTAGGTCTGAGAAGATCAACTACAGGTGTTGCAGAGGTCCAAGGCTCAGGTTGTTGCTGGTGGTGGTGTATGGTTCGGCCAAAGCATGATTGGAGTGGTGGAGACAAGGGAAGTTCGACTATGGTGAATCAAGTGGAGTTTTTGTCAAAAATTTGGTAGATCTTCAACTTGGATGGTCTCGGCTCTGGAATGGCAGTGGAGAGGAGGGTATGGTGGCTGGAGTAGGTAGTGGTGGAGGTGGACAAGGGGCTAGAGGTGAGGAGCCGAACCTAAGTAGGTGATTGTAAGTGCAAAAATCGACAAAAATCAAGTAGAAATGAAAAAAAATGAAAGATTTTTACCAAAATTTTGTACGGGAGACAGGCCAAACTTTTTAGGGTTGAGAAGCACTTTGTTTTCACGTGAGAAGAGTGGAAAAGTCGGCTGAAACAAAGTAGTATAAGGCAGCAAATTGAATTAGTGCATTGATTGGTGAAAAGGTGGAGAATATGAAGAGGTTAAGCATATAAAAGGTCACAAACTCTTCCAATTTCCTTAATTCTTTGTTCAATTTTAAAAACATGAAAAATACATATAAATACAGATAAAAACACCAAAATATGATAAATTCACAAAAATAAATAAATAAATTTTTATTAAATATAATAAAATTAAGAAAATAGCAAAAATTGGAAACTAGGCTATAAAAATAGAAAATAAATGAAATAAACTTTGGAAAAATTCAAACATCACTTTAAAACATTTAAAAGATAAAATATATACTTAACATAACATATTTCACATATATATATATATTAGAATAAGAAATGACAAATAAAACTATTGTTTATATAAATTAAAATAAACAATATTGTTGAATAAATCAATTAATACACAATATTGTAAAAAAACATAACTTTCTCAATATAAATCAGATTTCAACGAAACAAAAAGTAGTATTCTTGAAATTAAATGTATTTTCACAATGAAAGATAAAATTCAAAAATTCAAATACTTAAATTTTAATTTTAGAAGTCAAAGTTTGACCAGATTGACCAAAAATCCACTTTTCTGGAAATATTCAATTTATTCAGGTTTGAAATTATAATTCACACAAAAATCAAAGTTTATATTTAAAATAACAAAATTTATTCATATTAATAAATAAAATAAAGTTTAAAAATCAAGAATTCAAATAAAATAATCAAAATAAACCATTAAAATAAATCATAAAAATACAGGGTTGTTACACACTCCCCCACTCAAATCTTTTCGTCCCTAATAAGAACGAACAAGGAAAAGCAAGATAGACAACAAATAGTACCTGGAAAAAAAATTCGGATTCGAAGCACGAATGCTCTCCTCCGTCTCCCAGGTACAATCTCGATCATCAGTGCCCCATCGTACCTCGATCAGACTAACAAATTCCTTTCTTAGCTGCTTCATACCTCTGCTGACAATACGAAGTGGCTTACTCTCGACAGTCAGATTAAGCTAAATATCCAAATTATCAAGAGCAGTTGGCTGAACAAAATGAGATGGGTCAAGAAGATACTAGAGGAGATGTGAGACGTGGAATACATCATGCACTCCATAAAGTTTCTCGGGGAAATCTAAACGATAAGCCAAAGAACCAACTCTTTCCACAATGCGGAAAGGACCCTCGAAGAGGAAGAAGGTAGGTATAACTAGAAGGAAAAATAGGTTGGAAGACAAGGACGAACCATATTTTAAAACCTTATACATTTCAATTTAAATTTTTATAACATTTTAAACATATTGTAATATGATGAATAGTCATTTGATTCAAATCTGATAGTTTGAAGTAAACAATATTTTAAAGCATTTTAAATTATTTAGGAAAGTAAAATAAATGATCAAAATATCCTTTATATAATACTTTATCAACATACTTTTATAACTCGATGCCTTAACAAGTTTACTTTTGTTCCAACAGTCTCTGTCCATGCGTTGATCAAGCACAAAGCTAGAATTCTCCAAGTACTTAGCAGACTTGTTTCAACACCCAGTGGAAATACTTGAAAAACCTTTTAGTAACAGATATGGAAAGTACAATCCAAACAAATCAACCAAAACAAAACATTTGTCTAACCATGGATCGCAGATACACAATGGTTACGCCTGGATCCCCTAGGAAACAATCCATATCCCTAAGCTTTCTCAGCCTTGCGAGTTACGCCATGATGAGTAGTAGAATGCATGATACACAATGGTTACGCCTGGATCCCCAGGAAACAATCCATACCCCTAGGCCGTCTCAGCCAGGCAGTTTCGCTACTAATGCGACCTACATAGATTGCAGAATACACAATGGTTACGCCTGGATCCCTCAGGAAACAATCCGTACCCCCACGCCATCTCAGCCAGGCAGTTGCACTATGCAGTCGCGCTCGTAAGTCCATGGAGATCGCCATGGAATTCGATGGACACTCGAGTATCATATCCGGAAAATCCAAACCAGAGAGAATAATATCGATAGAATGAATCCACAGTGTGGCCACAAAGCGGATATCAAGCAAAATGCACTTTTCATACCTTTACTTTGAAAATATGTATCAAATAGTACCTTTCAAAATCTCTTTCAAATATCATACTTATATAAAGTCCATTATATATAATATTTCATTTCAAATCGAATACTTCCCAAAATCAATTGTATATCAAATCACACTTATATAGACTTCGATTATATAAGATTTCAATTTACAAGTTGAGTACCTTTACAAATCAATAGTTTTCAAATCACTTCATACTTATACAAATCAATTTTATATAAGTTCGATAACTCCCAAATAAAAGTATTTAGTAAAATAAGGTTCTCAATTTCAATTCCTTTCAATATCAATTCAGTTTCAAAATATATATGATTTCGCCAAATCATTTCTTTCAAATTACATATATTCAGTTTCAAAGTTTCTTAAAATAATAGATCTAGAAAACAATCCAAATTTCCAAATCAACAAAATTATGTCAAACTAATTCATTTCCATTTCAAACATATATTCCCTTTCAAAAATCATAATACTTTCAAAGTTATAAATCTTTCGAAACCAAATACTTGAAATCATTACACTTTGAAAATCATAACCTTTCGAAATTATACATTTGAAATCATAAACATTCCTTTAATTCTTTACATTTCGCAAATTTATTCAACTAAACACAAATCTAAATTTCTAATTTTAATTCAATTCAAACCATCAGTTTCAATTCAATTTAGTTTTCCAACAAAACCATTTCAAGTATTATCAAATTTCAAATAAAGATTTGATCCATAAGATAAACTGTTCAATATTTAATATATTTCAAAGCTTAAATATACCATATTCCAAAATTAAAATTTATAATTTCATATATCTCAAATTTTACTTCATTATTACTTAGTTTTGAAATATTTGTTTCATACATCCATCATTTTTAAATAAACTCAAATTACTAGTAAACCAAATATCCTTTCATACAAATATAAACTTCAAATATTCATTTATCAAAATCAATTATCCTTTCAAATTCACATTCTTTATCAAAATAAAGATTAAATCATTTCCATACCATTTCAATCATCAAAATATCTAAAATGGTTACAAAGTTTAAAACCATCCCTTTTTTAAAACCTTTAAACTATTTATTTCTATATGAAAAATCCAATTTACCATTGGAAAGATTAATATTCTATATATACACTTTATTCAAAACATTTCAAATCTATATTTCATACTTGTATAATTCAAAATAGTCTTATTTGTTTCACTCAACAAACAGTTTCAAACTTATATAAATCATATTACTTTATACTTTAATCATACCAAACTAAACTTATATTCTTTATCAAATACCCTATACCTTTCAAAATTTCTTAGTTTTGAATAGTTAAACCATGATTTGGAAGTGCTCGAACCTTCAAAATAGTCGAAGAAATCATATTTTCAATCCAAAAGTTGGAAATCACCAACAAATCAGTAAACCAATTCCAAAAGATAGGGTTATACCAAAAAAAATCTGAAACTCGAGGACTGAACACCGGCTTACTTTATATCATTTCATATATATATATATACATATATCTTTCAAATATCAAACCATACTTCAAAATCCGAAATCAAAATTGGTTTCACAAAATCACTCGCATAGCAAAGCTACTAGAGTGGCCTCTCCCCCACTCATAAACTCGAAAATCAATATCGATGATGCATGCATTCATCACCGAAATTATTTTCCAGTGACATAAATAGGATCTGGACTTTTATTTCCTTGAAACTTCTTTGAAATCTCTTCGAAATCATTGGAATTCATTAGAATACATTTGAAAATTTTCCTATTCAAAAAATATCTTTAAATCATATTATAATTATATTTTCCAAAATCTTAAAACCGATTTCAAAACACCGGAGTTCGATTCCCCCGAAATTCAAATTCAAAACCCTTCAGTTGTAAATCATTTTTATATAAGTCAAATTCTTATAAAATTTTCAAAATTTCAAATCATTTCAAAACTTCAAATTTTCAAAGAAAGAAAAATATATAATCCATATTGAAAACATTTCACTTTTATATACAAAATAGGGTCATCCTTATCAAAATAATAATTTCGATGTATGCATAAATTCAAAATACAATCAAACAAAAATTTCCAAAGAATGATTCAAGGACGAATTTCTAACAAACAGATATTCAATTTTAGAGGAACTCTAATCAAATAGAATTCTGGTTCGAAGATAAGCTCGAACAAAGATGAGATAATTTTATTACCAAATAGAAGATGGATTAGCCTATATAAATCGCGGGCGACCTTAATTGGTCAACTAGGACTTCAGGAATATAATCAATTTGGAAATCTAAGGCAAATCGACATTCGATCGCTAGAGGTAGAATCCGGGTAGAGCAGGAGATAGATAGCATTGTAAACCGAGGATACAAAAATCTCCGGTGAATCAATGCCAATTGTAAAGGAGTTTCACCCCATTACAAATTATTCAAAAATTTGCGGAATCACCGATCTTTATAGAGGTCATTCCAAAATGGAGATACGCAATGCCCCGAAATCAAAAGGATAAAATAGGGAAGACAAAAATGGATTTCAGAACAAGTGGGAGCATTCAAAAGTTCAAGGAATCCTAATCGATAAGAATCCTAACCAAGAGATTTCTAACAAGGTGGATACAGAAGGAATGAAGTTTAGAAAATCTTGGTTTCAAAATAAGAAAATTTTTATACCAAAATAATCTTTGAAAATCTTTTAAAATCATTTGGAAATCATTTTATACTTCGAAAATACGTTCTCTCACAAGGAAATGATTCTGAGATTGATTTCACTCATTCTAGGGTATTTCTACCCTATCTCTAATGAGTTTTTGCTCCGTCGGCTAAGGTTTGCCTAAAACCAAAGCTCTGATACCAACTGTAACAACCCGATATTTTCAGCCATTCGCATCCACACATGCCGGACTTGAATTGCTCAAAATACCGCATTGTAATAAAATTTGGAGCAAATGAAATACAATCACAGAATCACAAACACAGAAATATCAGAATAACTCGCAGCGGAAATTAAAATACTAAAGTAGTTCATGAAGCTACTATAACAAACTCTCAAAACATCTCTACTACTAATAAAGAAAATTCATTAAACTAATTTACTCGGTGTCTTTTTGAAATTCCAAAAATGCCCTTGCTTTCTGTTGACGATAATACAAACAGTCCGTGTGCGAAGCACGGACCTATACTAGTAATACATAATATCAGTGTGAAAAACATATACAATAGAAATCTCAAATACATAGAAGTTTATAAATACCAGAGCTGAAATAGAACAACTAAAACTAAAAGAGAAAAGATAACTAGATAAGCAGAATCTCCAGCGATTCCTAGCTCCAGAAAAGAAATCCAAAGCTAAGCTGTAAATACTCACGTTGACCCGAGCGTAAAGTAAAACACAAAACACTCGAGTCAGGACATACATACTTATATATTGTAAACTAACTCAAGTGAACTGTAGCAGTAATGCACAATATCTTAAAGGATGCTTGGGATCGCCCATCCTCTAAGGATTCGTTAAACCATAAATTAAATACATCCCGTGGTTAAAATTCAAAAATGTTATTTTATACTTCTAAATCAAATATCAATTTCAAAATTCAATATCATTTCAGATTCATTTCAAAATATCAAAATATCATATCTTTCCAAAACCACATTCATTTTTATTCGAATATACCATTTCCACACACCTTTCAAAATAGTTTATATTTCAAAATAAATTACTTCACTTTAAATCATTAAAATGAAGTTATTATATTTAATAATTTAATTATTAAATTTACAAAATATAAATCTTTCAAAGTTCATTTATTCACTTATATTTATTAAAACAATGAAAATTCAACTTTCGCAGCATTTAGAAAATGCTACGGAAAGTTACTATTAAAACAATTCAATTTAACAAAAGACAGCATTTAAAAAAGCTGTAACAGGGTTACTTTAGTTCAAATAAACCTTAGTTAATTTCAGCAACTACAGCACTTACAAAGTGCTAATAGCCCTTAATTCAATTTAGCCATTTAGTTCATTTCTATCAACTACAACATTTACAAAAATGCTGTAATATCCTTTACATTAGAAACAATAACATTTCAAAAAATGCAATTAATTAAATTTCAAATATTCAATATAATTTCCGAAATAATTAAATTTTTATTTAAACCATTTTAAACTTATAAAATCATATTCTCACATTTTAAAATGGTCATTTTAAATACCCTTTTAATTTATGATTTTATAAAGTGAAATTTCACAATTAAATATAAAGTTTTAGTAATTCGCTTAATAAATTCAATATACCATTTTCCTAAAATTTTAATATACTTATTCTTAAAATTTAATTTACCATTTTATAAGTTAAATTAAATTCCATTTTCTTTATATAACTTAACTTCTTCTCTTTAAATAAAATTTCCATTTGACTAGTTAGGTTATAATTCAAATTACATTTTTCTCATTCATTTATTTAACAATTTTTAATTTATAGAAAAATAAGTAACATTTTATAAAAATCTTTTAAATTCAAATTTTAAATCTATTTATCATATTTTCTTACTTAATTTAAATTCCATTTATAACTAAATCCTAATTTCCAAAATAACTTATATTTCAAATTTCTAACTTTACCATTAATTTATTTCACTTATAAATTTGTAGAAAATCAATAATACTTTTAAAAAAATCATTTTTAATTTAAATTTAAATCAAAATATAATAATATTTACATTTCTAAAATACTTTAAACATTTTAGAAAAATATATACTAACCATGGGTCTGTATATCATTTTTTATCCTTGGTAAAGTGATACGGATATTATATCATTTCAATCCGTAATTTACAAAGAAAACCCGGGTTCTATCATTTCAAACCCGCAATCCCAAGTAAATAAAAATAAATAAAAATCGTTCAGGTCAATCTTTTCTGCCCATAACGATTTTTCGCTATTCTAAAGTCCGTTCGGGTATGTATCATTTCAACCCATAGTGATTCTAATCTACAAGGAACTTGTAGTGTGATAAACAGATATAAATGAACAGAATAGCATAATATAACAGTAACAGATGTTATAACAGGTAAATAAGCATGGGTGAACATCATATGATCATAGCATAGCAGATATAACATAATGATAATATCTACAGATTCACAGGGTGTCAATTTACTACTTACATAAGTATGGAAGGTCTGGTGAGAAATACTCACTTGTATAAGCTAGAGATGACAACCAAATGTACAAACAAGGAACTTTGAAGGCACGATAACACGACAATGATTTGACAGTGGGAGAGCCAAAGCTAATTGCCTTGTTCAAATCAAACAAATAAAGTACAAACATGAATTTCAAACCAAACTATTTATAAACAATGCTAGAAATAAACATATAACACAAAGCTAATACTTTTGCATTTGCATTCAACATCATATGCTTCAACTATGGGTTGTAAAAGCACTGTAATGGGATGGTTTTGGATTAAGTTAAGGTCATATAAGTCGGCTATAACAACATATGAAGTAGAAGAGGTATATGTGTGCATGAATACACAAGTTCAAGGCAAATACATGGATTTCAAGGCCATCAAAGGTCTCGGCCAAACATGGATGGATAAGGTCAGGTATGAGAAGATAACTACATGTGTTACAGAGGTCCAAGGCTCTAGTTGTGGCCGGTGGTGGTGGTGTATGGGTCGGCAAAAGCATGATTGGAGTGGTGGAGACAAGGGAAGTTCGGCTATGGTGAATCAAGTGGAGTTTTTGTCAAAAATTTGGTAGATCTTCAACTTGGATGGTCTCGGCTCTGGAATGGCAGTGAAGAGGAGGGTATGGTGGCTGGAATAGGTGGTGGTGGAGGTGGCCAAGGGGCTGGAGGTGAGGAGCCGAACCTAAGTAGGTGATTGCAAGTGCAAAAATCGACAAAAATCAAGTAAAAATGAAAAAAAAAATGAAAGATTTTTACCACAATTTTGTACAGAAGATAGGCCGAACTTTTTAGGGTTGAGAAGTACTTTGCTTTCACGTGAGAAGAGTGGAAAAGTCAACTGAAACAAAGTAGTATAAGGCAGCAAATTGAATTAGTGCAATGATTGGTGAAAAGGTGGAGAATATGATAAATACAGATAAAAACACAAAAATATGATAAATTCACAAAAATAAATAGATAAATTTTTTATTAAACATAATTAAATCAAGAAAATAGCAAAAATTGGAAAATAGGCTTTAAAAATAGAAAATAAATGAAATAAACTTTGGAAAAATTCAAACATCACTTTAAAATATTTAAAAGATAAAATATATACTTAACATAACATATTTCACATACACACACACACACACATATATGTATAAATTAGAATAAGATATGACAAATAAAACTATTATTTATATAAATTAAAATAAACAATATTGTTGAATAAATCAATTAATACACAATATTGTAAAAAGCATAACTTTATCAATATAAATCAGATTTCAACGAAACGAAAAGAAGCATTCTTGAAATTAAATTTACTTTCATAATGAAAGATAAAATTCAAAAATTCAAATACTTAAATTTCAAATTTAGAAGTCAAAGTTTGACCAGATTGACCAAAAATCCACTTTTCTGAAAATATTCAATTTATTCTGGTTTGAAATTATAATTCACACAAAAATCAAAGTTTATATTTAAAATAACAAAATTTATTCATATTAATAAATAAAATAAAGTTTTAAAATGAAGAATTCAAATAAAATAATCAAAATAAACCATTAAAATAAATCACAAAAATACAGGGTTGTTACAAACCTGTTTCCCCGCATCCATAGATGTTAATGCAACATAAAAGTACCAATTCTATTTCGATGCAGAATATCGCGGTGTATAGGGTCATCCGCTGTTATGCGGGTGCATAGGGTCTCATCCGATTCTATGATTGTTTGGCTTCTTCTTATCTTCTATCTTCTTTCTTTCCCATAACGATCGGTCTTTCTAGCACTTGAATGCTCATGATCTAATGTAGTGGACATATAGTGTCGATTTTCGAGGGTCGAAAGCTTGGTATTAGGGCACAAGTTAAGTGAGAACCTTAGCGCTGGTGGGGTGAACTCATTTGAGATCGGGTAATTGAGACCCTAAAATGAGTATGAGTGTATTATATATAAGAGCGCGTATTTGTTAATGAACATAAAATGTTTTATATCGTATTGATTTATCTGTTGAGTGGCGTAAGAACTCTGGTAGAGAGGTGGGATGCCACAGTGTCGATAGGGGTTCCTAAACACTTGAACAAGGCAAACTGACGCAGTATTGTATTCAAATTGGATAAATGAAATAATTTTACCAAGAAATATATTTTGTATATAAAGAATGACTTCAAAAACAGTATAGTATTTTAAGGTGTTGTTGTTAGGAGAAAATAATATTATATTATTATCAATTAAGATTTTGTTAGTCATGCTTGTCCAATTGAGCATTGACTATTGTTAGTGTATATAGGTAGCTTCCCTTTTAAAGATTCGGGAAGGGTAAATAGAAATAAGGAAAACATTGAAACATACAACTTGTGAATTAAGTTTCATAATTTGACTATAAGGCGTTCAATTAATAATCCAGGATTAAATTGATTTAATAAAAGATGTTTATTAAAAGCTAGAATATTTTATATAAATATTTATAAAATGTTTTATAAAAGTTGATTTATAAAATGAATTTATAGGAATGTGTCTTTTAATTAAAAAAATTTTAAGTTGTTAACTTAAGGACAAAAATCCCGATGCTTTTGAAAAATGATTTTTAAGGTTTTGAAAGATATAATTGTATTATTTAAAATAATATATGATCAAGGAGATTTTGGTAATGAAAATGTTAAGAAATGTTTTCTCTATGTTGGTTCAGAGGAATGAGCCTTGATTGTTTTGCAATGACATGAATAATCTTCTAAGCGGCGATCGATTGTTTTCCAAGGAAAATGTTGAAGCGTGCTTTGTAAATTATTCTTTCTATCATTGTACAATCAAACAAGTTCAACCCAAACGAACCCAAATGTGGCGACCCACCTTTTCGACCCTCGAAAAATCGACATAAATACACTCATTGTATAACATGCCGAATGATCGAGTGCCGAAAAGATAGATTATTGAGGGGAAAGAAAGTAGGTTGAAGAAAGAAGAAACTAAACAAAAATAGAATCTCGCAGTGGACTGAATAGTATATAATATAAATTGTTCGTTACACAATCAAAAACTGTAATATACATATCTCACGTCAGAGTACACAAATCAATAATTACCAGCCCGGAGAGTTATACAACATGCCCCCACAATTTGCTGATAATTCAAACAAAACACTGCAGCGGAATAAAATCAAATAGGAGTAATACGTCTTCGTCATCCATCTCATCTCCTGAGCTCCATAGCATCCTAACTTGAACCTGTAATACTCGGTCTGACCCGAGCATTATAATAAAATAATATCCGAGTCAGTTTGGAAAACCAGCGTGAAAAAACACACTTAATTTGAATGATTAAAGTTATTAAAATCCTTTGAAAAATCAAAGTTATCTCGTAAGACCACGCCACAAATAAACACTATGGATTTTTACCTTACGATAACCAAAACATTTGATATCAAAATCATTTGATATTATAATAATGTCTAAGTAAAAATACTTATTCAAATAGTTGAAATGTTTGCATCACACCTTTCAGCATAGTTGGGCACACCAAAACCATACGGCGCTTATTGGAGGATGAATTCCATACGAATGACTAGGTACTAGGGTATCACCTTTCGCAGTACACGTCTAGAAACAATATACCGAGGACCATGCCGGGATCCCCTACTACATAAGACCAGACTATCCCGAACTTGGATAGACCGAATATGCTATCACCCCAAGTGTTGCCACCCTTTTTCAAGCTCCTTCCATGAACCGTAGTAATAATATCTGAGTGTATCTAGAAATGTGATAAACATACCATAATTGGGTGCTAACCACTTAGCCTTATTGCATCTCCCTTGCTTTTCAGTCATTCCCGGCTAGCGAGGCTAGAGGCTACGATTAACCTTTTAAGGAAATTTTCACTTAAAATGCTCATTGTCCTCCAATGACAATGTACTAATAGCATACATCCATACAAGTCCATTCTGGGCCAAAACGGAACCGAAGGCACTATTCCTACTACATCTATTTTGAAATCACCCTCAGTATTAGTAGCGTTTAGCCCTTGCACTTCTCTACTCCATCTTCGACTCTATGCTCTTGTTTTCACATCGGAAACGTACTCATTGGATCAAAGTTGTTTTTGATAACTTGTCTGATTCCGGTCTCTTCGAAACAACGTTCGATATTTTCCGCTAAACTCAAACCTGGTTCTTTAGGAAATAATCAAACGAAGTAAGATCGAAGATCACCTCCTAACCGTTAATGGACGGATTTTCTTATCATTGTCCTAGAAGAATGAAACAAGTTTATACATACAGTATAACACCTCGAATGGTAACTATATGGTATAACACCTCGAACGAATTTATACTTTGGGTTCAGATTTGATAGTCGGTTATTAACTATCAAACGAATAATCATACAACCAATTATTTTCATTTCCACTGAAAACACTAAATTTCTTTTTAATTTTAAGTTTTACATGAATTGCATCTTTTTATCCAAAAGTATGTGCTCATCTTATCTTATCGAATTCAATATATTCAAAAACTATCATTTTCAAAATATTGAAACCCTTTTAAAATAATATGGAAAGTACCACTGTGTTATCAACCATGGGTTCATAGCTCAATGGTAACATCTCTATCCTAGAGAAATCCAAAACTTAACTACAGGCACACACTACCTCCGATTACACCATAAAAGTATACAATTACTTTCCAAAACTTTATTTAATAATTATCTCAAAAAATTCTTATAAGTTAATAAAATAATTTTCCAAATTTAGGCAAATATACTTAGATAAAAGTTATTATACAAAGCCATATTAATATTTAATAATTATCTTTTAATGCAATAATGCTGACTAATTATTAAATAATAATAAATCTTTAACAATCATTATAAGTTAACTAATTAATAATTAAATATGCATTAAACAATTTAAAATAATTAAATAACAAGTTTCTGGAATATTTTTAACACTTTTAAAATTCCTAGTTAACAGTCAAAAATCATCTTTTTAAAACAAACTCAATTTCTCGATAATAATATAACTCTTTTCGATTCCAATATAACCAATCCAATACTTATAAATCTCTCTCGACTTTAAAACCCTTCTATATTTAAACAAGTACCACTTAATAATTTATTATTCAAAATCGTTTTGTATACTTTATTCCAAAATCTCTATTTAGAATATCCCGAATTGGTTAAGTACAAATTTCAAAACCATTATTTTATCAAATCAATTAACCCAAAATCCGACATAAATATTTTACTTCAAAAATCCCTTTAAATCTCCTTTTCCAATTCAAACCATATATTATTGGTATTTAAAAATACCAAAATCTAGGCTAAAACTGCCATAGCATCCAATAAATTTAAATCACAAAATAATCCATCATAGATTAATCCAAAAAAACATATATCACTATACATGAAACTAAAATTCAACATTTTGAGGAATCCAGTTGGAACCCTCCAACCTGTTTCCCTTCATTCACAGATGTTATTACATCATATCGCGGTGTATAGGGTCATCTGCTATTATGCGGACACATAAGGTCTCATCCGCTATATATATGCGGGAATATCAGTCACTCCAATATATATATACACCACTATATGTAACATCACATTCAACTGATAAAAATGTATCAATTCAACCAATCAATCATTAATTAATTTTATATATAAAATTTATACCACCAGTCCAAAATTGAGTGAGATTAACTCACCTTGAGTTTTAAATTCGCCAAACATTCAAATTTTAAATTAAATCAAACACGTTCGATTTAACTTAAAATTTTAGCTAGCTCCGATTGACTTCAAATCTATTCCAGTGCGTAGTGCTTGTCTCCACCATTCCATCGCCGCTTGTTTCGTCCAATTCCGTTCTCGTATGACAAAGATACAAATTTTTAAAGTTTGGATATAAATTATATAAGTAATTTTTTTTGTATACCATAACGAAATCTGGCCGTTTAATTTCAGGAATGAGATTATGATCACTCCTTTTACTTCTTCGTCACGTTCATCCTCAGATAACCAACAAAACCCATCATCACGTTCAAACCCTAGCTTGCCGCTCCTCCTCTAAGCCGCTAGACGACTATCGAGCTCCACCACCGTCCGCGCCTACCCAGACTCCACCCACGACCACCATTTTAGCGAGCTTGATCATCCACTGGCAGAGATAACTGCATAGGAATGCACGACGTTCAAGGATGAATTGCTATCGATCCACCTCGTAATTCCCGACCACGACCGTTCACATCGAAGATCTTGTCGATCTCTTCGATGTTGCAGTTGAATTATTTTGATAATATTTCTTGTAGGGGAAGATAATCGAGGAGGAAGGATATGAGTTTTTGGCCATTAAAATGAACTGGAGGCCGCGTGAACAAAGGCCTAGGGTCTGCTGTTGCTAACACATATATATAGGTGTGTGTGTGTGTATATATATATATAATATTTATCATTTTAATATTATTTCCAAAATTTACATGCTTTTCCAAACAACTCCAAACAAGATGTGCTGCCTAACGTTTATGATGTTTTACCCCTATTTCGAACACAATGGAACTTGTTTTGGGGCCTAATTCGATTGTATGTGGAAGATAGCCTTTTGAATCGAATTAAAATATTAAATTTTCGATATTAAATTCAATGCATTTCTTCCCCGTGCGACTAAACGGTAACTCCGAACGTACTAAATTTGAAATCTCATAATAACACACTATTATGGATCCAATGGAACTAGTTTCATCGAATTCCAAGACTGTGCCTCACAAGGCTAATTTAATGAGTCGATTAAATCGAACGATTCTCAAAATTGACAGAATTGCTTAAATTCAAAATTTAAAAATTTACTAACTCGATTATAAATCAAATAGAATTTATATTCATATTAGAAATCTTTCTAATTTATATTAAATCAAAATTCCATTATTTACACTATTACCATATATATTAATTCCACTATTAAATTAATATATAAATTTCAAACTTTAATTTATCAACCTTTAGTCCCCTTCAAAGTACACCATCATCACCTTAATTAAAATAGAGTTTTAAATCAACTTAGAAATCATTCCTATTCACATATAACTCCAGATTCCCATATTTACCCAATTTTAAATATTAAATTTACTATTTACCAAATAAAATTAACACTATATTTGAGATTTTAAACCATTTCACTAATTCAACCAAAATCTCCATATTTAAAGTCAACTAATATTTCAAATTCAACATTTGAAATTAAATCAAACGTTCAAAATCGAACGACCAAAATTCCGGGTCGTTACACCAAACCAAGTTGGTGATAAATGTTTTGCTGGAAATATGAGAAGTAAAAATGGGATTTTGAAGTAAAAGTAATATTCCTAAGTTATCTAGTTCAAGTGGCTCAAAAATAACTTAAAATTGGGGAAGAGACGTGTTCGAATTGTGAAAACTTCTCTTGAATATTACCCTTCCTTGTAAGGGAGTGTATGATACTGTTGATAGTACCCAGTTCCTTAGTATCATTTTAGAATTACTTAGGCTCTATGTAAATTTTATAAGAACTAAAATTTTAGTAACATTTCAATTTTTTTTGAAATAAGACCTATTATTTGGATCTTGAGTTTTCTTAGGGAGATAAATGAAAAATGGAATAGTTGAAGCAGATAGGGAGATGTATTGGAGTAGTATCCAAGTTGAACCTAAGTTTAGTTTTGTGAAATGTTTTCACAAATAATTTAGTGGGAATAGAATTGGTATTAGGAGGAACCAATTAAAGAAGTGCGTAGGTTGGAAGAAGATCATCTCTCATTTTCGTATAGTTTGACCTAAGATTCGAGTACAAGGCTTTGAGGTGTTCCACACCATTCCAAATAAGGATTTATTACTCGATTTTTGACGACGAGCACTTGATGAGGATTTTTGGCATGGGGCCAGTGTTTTCTATCATAGCTATAACTATATAAGGAGAACAGAGTTTCAAATCAAGGAGCCTGATTGGAATCCGTACTAACAAATCGGGTGAGCAATAATAGTTGGGAAGTGAAGTTATGAATTCGAGTAGTGATCGAAGACTTTGTATATAAATGATCTATGTACGTCATACGAACTGATGTATAGTGTTAAGTGTTTTCTAAAATAGGTTGAGGTGTAATTTCGAGGAAAAAATTCTTTTGGGGGAGGGAGTGTAACGACCTGGAATTTCACTACTTTGATTTGCGAATATTTAATTAATTTTAAATATTGAATATATATGTTTTACAATGAAAACAAAAATCTTTTAAATAATAATTAATGACGGTGAAATCATTTCAAATTTTGTTTACAAAATAATTAGTTTGAAGGAAGATTGAAAATGTGATTGAAATTCGTTTTTCGAATATTCGACTTTTCATCGAATAAAAGTTGTCGGAAACATTGTTTACTCTTTTGCATAAGTGAATATTTGTAAATAAGTTAATATGTATGTATAAGTGTGTATTAGTGTATGTAAATATATATATATATGTATTTGTGTCTAAGTATATTAAGTTTTAAAAAAATATAAGAAAAATGCCACGTTATAAGGGACATTAAGTATAAAAAGGTACGCAAATATGTTTAAACCAGTTTTCCTTGACATGAAAGGGAGAGAGAGGCTTTGTGGGCTGAAATGCTGAGATGCAAAGGAGGTATGACATGGCATTCAAGGTGTGGAGGGTAAAGGATGAGGGGTAGTTTAGTAAATTTACATGCTTATTTCATATAAAGCTAATATTTCCCATTTTCATTTTATTTCATTTTCTATTCTCTTAAATTTCTTAAAGCTTGGTGAAACCTTTAATGGCTTCCCTTTAAAATTTTAAAGAATTTATATTCCTTTTTAAAAATGTTTTAAAAACCTAGTTTTAAACTTTTTCTTTCTCTAGTTTCCCCCCAGTTCATCGGACCATAATTTCCTCTAGACTACTCCAAATCAAGATTTTCTTTATTTCAAAATCTGTATAATTCCAGTTGCTATAAATTTCTTGGAACCAAATTTTCAAATTTTGAATATTTTTGGGTCAAAAAATAATTTTTTTCTGATGATTTTTGGACCCATATTTTCAAGCCCGAAAATAGCACCCTTCTGACTATATCTCCCTCAAATCAAAGCCAAGTTGTGTGAATCTTTAATCAAAATGATATAGAAAATAATTTCCAAAAACTTTTCTTTTGACCACCTTTTGAAATTCCGAGAGTAACATGGACAGAAATCAAGGGAAAGATGACCCATTTTCGAGTTAATTTTGTGGTTTTCAAAGCTTTTTAAGTTCTAATGTATTTCAATTTTTCAAAAGAGTTTTGCAAAGTTTTGACGAGAAAACTTGTTAATTTTTGGAATTTTTACCTTTGAATTCATTCTCTATTTGGTGATTAAATAATTTGATTGTTTGATTGGATTATTGTATGGTTTGGATGCATATATATCTTAATTATATATGTGAATGCATGTGGTTAATTTAGTGTGTGCTTGAATGTGAAGTCCATATTTTTGTTAATGATGTAAAATTATGATCTTGTTTGTTTGGGTTTGTGGTATGAATAAGTTGTTGTGGACATAATTAGATTTGGTTATCGATGAAGAATCCTCTGTGAAGAGTACGAGTTTTGGTTTGTGATCAAAATCGATTTTAAAGCTTGAAAATTGGTTTCAATTTATTTATTTTGTGTTTTGAAAAGTTAGTAAGCTTTCTAGCATTAAGTTTTCAAAGAGAAAAGCTAAAGTATTTTCAAGTATGACATATACAGCGATAGTCGCTATGATGTAGTTTCGATAAAAGTCCGTTTTTTGAAAATTCCATTTCATACTTTAAAACTATTTTGGTAACCTTTTATGAACTTGATAAAATGTTTTAAAAAGTTAATTAATTTTTTATAATTAATTATTAATTAATTAAACTTGGTAATTAATAATTAATTAAGTATTAAACAACGTTCATTAATCTTAATTAAACAAAGCTTGGTACCAATTAATTATCCTTTAAAAGTAAGATTAATTTTTATTAATTATGAGTTAAGTATATGATTTAATTTCAATCAATTATTAATCAAATATAAAGTTCACTATTTATTTATTTAATTAATCAAGTGTTTAACCATTTTTAACGATAAATTAATTAAGGTTTTAATTTAAAATAATTAATTATTAAAGGTTTAATTTATTATTTAATTTTTAATTAAAACATTAGTTAATTGATCAATTGAGATTAATTAATAGTTAATTATTAATAAAGGTTTAAATTATTAGTTAATAATTAACAAAGGATTAATTAAGGGTTTAAAATATAAGTAAATTATTTATTAAAGTTTTAATTATTTATTAATTTATAATTAAATTAAGTTCAAATTAATAAAGATTAATTATGACCTAATAAAGAGTTGAACTTGTAATTAATCATTTTAAAAGGGTGCTTTAAGTTTTAAATGCTTTGTTTCGAGTATCAAATTATTTTAAGGTACTTCTTTTTTAAAGATGGATTTAAATTTAGATGCCATTAAGTAGCAAACAATTGTGAATGAGTTATGTAAATGGTTTGATTGTGTGGACACGTGTTAACAGAAATCCGGTGAATTACTTCAGCCTTTTGATATACCGGAGTGGAAGTGGGACAATATTTCTATGGATTTTATAGATGGTTTACCCCATTCTAGGAAGGGGAATATTAGCATTTGGGTGATTGTTGATAAATTGACCAAGAGTGCCCACTTCATCCCAGTTAAGAGTAAGCGTACAGGTTCATGTTTGGCGTCCTCGTATATTCGAGAGATAGTCCAACTACACGGAGTTCCTTCTAGCGTGATTAGTTATAGAGATCCCATTTTCACTAGTGAGTTTTGAAGGAGCTTACATGAGGCGCTAGGGATGCAACTGAGATTGAGTACAGCCTATCACCCCCAAACAGATGGCCAAACAGAGAGGATCAATAGGATGCTTGAGGATTTTCTACGGATGTGCATTTTGGACTTTGGAGGAACTTGGGAGGAGAATCTTCCATTGGTTGAGTTTGCATACAATCATAGTTACCAAACAAGTATAGGAATGACACCATTTGAGGCTTTATATGGTAGACCTTTCAAGTCCTCATCATGTTGGGTAGAGTTTATGGAGAAGTTATTACTTGGACCCGATATGATTACGGAGACCTTTGAGAGGGTGGATTTGATTCGACGGAGGATGAAGACGGCTTAAGACAGACAAAAGTCGTATGCGGACAAGCGAAGGAGGGACTTAAAGTTTAAGGTTGGAGGCTTAGTTTTTATCAAAGTATCCCCGCTTAGGAAGGTGGTAAGGTTTGGGTCGAACGGAAAGTTAGCCCCTAGATTTGTTGGACCATTCCCTATCGTAGAGAGAGCTGGGAAGATAACTTACAGAGTGAAGCTACCAGATAGGCTCGCAGGAGTACACGATGTTATGCTTGTTTCGCACTTGCGAAAGTGCTTACATCACTCGACGGAGGTTGTAGAGCCTATCCTGTTAGAGAAGGTGGAGGTAGAAAGGGAAGCTTCTATTCAGCGTATCCCTACGAAGATTATTTGAAGAGACATCAAGCAACTAGTGAATAAGGAGGTTCCACTGGTGAAGGTGCAATGGGGAGATGATGTTGCAGACGCCACTTGAGAAGCAGAAGAGAAGATTCATACTTCCTATCCTCATCTTTTTTATAGTAAGTTTTAAAATTCTTTTTTTTTTCTTCTCATCTTTAGTTTTGAACAGGTTCATTCCTTTATTATTCTTTTGGAGGGTAGATCTTAGAATTTAACCTATGGATAGTAGGATTTGATGTCAACATGTTAATAGAACATGTTATGAATGATGTATGCTAGTGGCTGCAAGTGTTTTGCTAGTGTGCTATGGACGCATATAGGTACACTAGGCACTATTATTCCTTCGGGATTGGCCTAACCAGGACACGAGAGCATATGCATATGAATGTGTGCGCGTTTTTATTTCATTTCCATGGTTGCTATAAATGGATGTTTATCACATGATTGTTGAACTTGGATTATGTTTGTAGCACGCATATAGAATTACCAGTTATCATTAGGAAATTTTTGCATTTATTTGGATACATTGTACGGACATGATTGCATAAAAAGAGGTCAACTGAATCAGTGGACCGTCTAATCTTTTGTATTAATTAGGAACATTTACACTACATTAATTGCATAAGTATCATAAACTGCATTATAAATACTTAAGGACAATGGATGAATGGTTGATGATTGACTAGTTGATTGTAAATTTGGATGAAAACATTTAGTACATTCTTTATCCTTAGAAATTTCCAGGATGAAATCCCGTATGGAGAGGATAATGTAACAGCCCAAAATTTAACCCATACTAATTAATTCGTTAGTTAATTAAATAATAAAATAACTTTGTGAAATTATCAGAATTGAGCCACGGGAATTGCACCGTTGTGTCCATGGTAATTTTCTGGTCAATTTCCATATATAGAACGTCAGAAACCGAGCTAATATGACCAAGAAACAAAATAAGAAAAAAAGGAAGATATATATAGGGCATGTCGATCGGTCGGTCGACCAAGGCACAAGGCACTCGACTGTCTTTTCTTAATTATAAACAAATAAACATTCGTTCGTTCGACCGTTCTAGAGCGGATTTTGCCGACTTGATGATGTGTTTTGCATTCTTTACCTCGATTTGGCCATTTCATACTTGCATCTAATGACTCCTATCCACCCTATGACGTGGTTGCATTCCATTCAACCTTCAAAATCCAACGGTCTGCGATCCAATTCTACCCCTATAAATAGACCGCTAGACCTAACTCCTTTTCTCATTCTAGGTTTTCTCTAATTGGGTTCACCTTTCTAGGAAGGACCCTAAATGGAATAATTTTTCCAAGGAGAAAATCGTTATAAATTAAATTATTTTACAACTCAAGTGGATCTAGAAAGACCAAAGGAAAAGCTTGGGATCAGAGGTGAGTGATTGTAATTATTTTAGATTTCTTTAAGTAATTTAGAATTATAAGGTTTCCAATAGTTGTAGTATTACTACGATTTTTGGAATAACCTTTTCAGTAGTTTACTTACAGTTTTTAGAATTATTTTGAGTCTATTTCCTTTCAGCTATTCTTTTCAGTAATTTTAGTCTATTTCTACCTTTCCGTTTATTTACAGTTTATTTACAGTATTTTAGTTTATTTACTGTTATTTATACGTTATTTACATCTTCTTTCTACGCTTTGGATATCCTTCTATTTTCAGTTCTCTTTTATTCCTCTTTCTTCTTCATGTATAGATTAGAATAGGATTAACGCGAATATGGTTCAAATTGTAAGAAAACTGAAATAATGGAATAGAAGAAGTAAATTACAAAGACTGTATATAAATGGAATCAGAATGAAATTATGCTAAATTGGACTGAAATTATGCCTAATTATGACATTAATTGGACAGAATAAAAAATTGGCCTAGTTATAACCTATTATAACTTAGAATTATAACTAAAAAAGAGAGGCTTATTTTCGCACTTAGACCTTTGGTTAAGTAATAAGCATGATTATAATGTAGGTCATAATAAGAAAAAGAACAGAATAAGGCTTATTTTAAGACTTAGGATAAATTAATAAGCACAGATGGTAGAGAAAAGTGTAGAGGCTTATTAAAATAATTTATCTAAGTTGACGAGCAAAGATGGAAGTAGGACCTATACCAAATAGCATTCCTTATTAGACAAAACGGTGGTCTCACATTAGCCTAAAGTGAGATGAAGGCACACTTATGCTAAAAATGGTAGTAATTGGTCAATTAGAAGTTCAAATCATGGTGAATTTGAATAAGGGGCACAGTAAGACATTGTTTGGTTGATGGGCCAGTACCAACAACATTTCCTCTAGTTTCTATGAAAACTTGGTGGTTTCACATTAGTTTGAAGTGAGACGATGGGCACAATTATAGTGGAGCTTGAGGTAACAAGAAGACCAATAGGTGGAGCAAAAGGTAGCATAGGCATAGTGACTGTTATGTGTCCGACTTCCATTTTGTTGCTCAGTAATAGCTGTGAGTTCCATGCGCTTAGTGTGTGTGTGTCTTTCGTAGACACCATTGCCTTGTGTAAGGAGCTATTTATCGTCTGGATCCACAGTGGATGCTTTGTGCATCTTTCAAAGATACCATTGGTTGTTGTGTAGGGAGTTACCTAGTCTCTGGTCTGCAGTAAGGTCTATGGAGTAGCAGGCCGATCAAAGGGTAGAATTAGGAACTCAGCCTATCAAAGCAACTATCAAGAACAAGTGCAAAACAATCAAAGTTAACCTTTCTTATAGTAAATCACATTTATTTCCAGTTTATCTCTTTCCTATTTCCTTTGTTTTCTTTTTATATACTAGAACTGTTGTAGAGTATATTACTTTTACTTTACTTAAAGACTCTAGTAATTACTATCATTCATCAAACTTTTAGTCTGACACACTCATCTATTTCCCCCCTTTTCCTCCTTAGGCAATCAAGGGAAAGGACAATAGATTGCAGTTGCTTGGAGATTTATTAGAGGAGTTTGATACCATGCATTTCTTTTCTTTCAGCTTTTGTTCTTTCTAGTACTGGCTTATTATGAGGGATATTATGTACTCTAATTTTTAAGACTACGTGTTTATGTTTCATGATACATATTGGATTTTTAGACATGTATTTGGCATTTGGTATTTGACTTATTTATGAAGAAATTATGATTTTTTCTAATTAAGTTATTATTTAAGTTTCCACTGTTTCCAACTATTTTTGTCTTGTGAATCTTAATCTCTATTAGCTTTAGTAATACCTACAACGCACCATGCCTTTTGATGTGTCCTTTTGGGTATATTAAGGGGTGTGGGTATTTCAGAGGTCTTGAGTAGATGAAGGATCCGCCTCTCTTCTAAATGGAAGTATTAAGTAACCTAATGACATTCCAAATTAATAAATAAATAAGGATGTCTATAAAAAAGGATTTACTTCGTCGTTGAGGTCTCAAGTGGCTGAAGGGTCTGCCTCGCTACCGAAAGAAGTAACCTAATGAGATGCTATATTTATAATTAAAGAGTGAGAGTGGATATCTCGGGAGGGTTCGCTTCAGGTTTGAGGTATTAAGTCACTATAAATTCCTCCTCTTTCTTATAAAAGAAGTATTGAGTAGCCTAATGAGATTTCTAAGCAATGACACCTAAATAGCACAGTTAAGGAGCACGCTTTGGAAGTAGGTCTTAAATGACAGGGTCTACCTATTTTCTACTGGGAAGTATTAAGTGGCTTGGGCATAGTCTCATACATTGCCAAAGCCATAGTAATAATAATACCATATAGGAGCATACCTTAGGGATAGGTTCTGAATGATGTGGTCTACCTTAGTCAAGGTCTTAAATGACCAGAGCTGCCTATTTTTTAATAAAAAGGTATTAAGTGGCTTGGGTACCGTTTCTTACATGATAATTTTTTTATCGGTGATAAATTCGATAATAGTTGGAAATTAAATGTTAGAAGCTTTAAATGGTGGTTAGTGGTCTTATAGCTAGGACCCACTGACCATTGATAACATTGTTAGGAAACCATCTTAGGAATAGGTCTTAAATAATGGGGTCAACCTCAATTAAAGTTGTAAATGATAGAGTCTACCTATCTCTCTTTTAAAAGTATTATAAAAGCCCACTTCATATTTAGAAGTATTAAGTGGTAAATGGGTTTGGAAGTATTGGGTGGTTAATATATCTTCCTTAGTATTTTGTACCTTGGGAAGCGGTAAGTCCGTAATTGTTTGTGTAAGGCAAGGTTAGATTAGAATTTATAACCTAAATGGACATAACAATTAAATGAAAATCTATCAGTATAAGCTTATGTTATGGACAGTTTATATTTTTCCAACCACCAAACCGTTGTTCTAACCCCCTCCTCATTACAACCCACAGGATAGACTTTAGAGTTCTGACTGTAGAAGTAGTTGTATTTCCACTATGAAGGAATGGGCAGAGCAACTATGAGTGGGAAATGTTTTAGAGTAAGATTTTCACGTCGATTTTGAAGTACCCCATGACATGCTAGCGATGCGTAAAGTTCTACTGATGAAAAGCATGAGTCCGACATATAGCTGAATCCCGAAGACTGGATCGACTTGACAATTAAGATTCTAGCTACCTTGTGATTAATTGCAATCAGAGACACATAATTATTCCAGATGAATAGGAAAGATTCTATTTTTCACAATTGTCCAGAAGCAAGTTTTGCCTGGGTACGTTCAATGATCACTTATTTAATAGCAAACCGGATTTTTATTTGAAGAATTAATGTCAATTCCTTAGTCTAAAACCTGTGAGAGAATTTTCATGAAGTATATTTTGGAAATGCCTTAGATTTACGAAAAAGTGTTTTTAAAGGATTTCTTTTTAGAAAAGATTTATTTTGAAAATTCTGGGAAAGTTTAGAAATTTATTTTCCAAAGAAACACGTTTACCACTAGATTGGTCGTGTTAAGAAGCTTTGGTTTATAAAAGATTAATTCTTCAATCCTTAAATATTTATATGTATATATATATATATATAAATCAGTAAAGGCTTGATATTTTTTTCTAGCTGGAAAGTAGTTTTCCAATTTGGGAAATTTGTGTTTTAAAAAGGTTTTTGGAAACCTTAATTTATATATATAAGTTTGACTTTTAAAGGAAGTTTTGATATGAAATGGTTTCTATTATTTAGAAATAAGTATAAAGGAACATATATTTAGCTCAGTAATTTTTCGGTTTATAAACTCGAGGGTTTTCATATTTTCCCTCTTTAAGGTACAGACAAAATAGGAATGACAATTAATTTTATTGGGTATGTAGTTTGAATTGTTGTTGAACCCGCCAGCTATTAGAAGATATTTCCATGAAAAGTAGGCACGAAATAGCAGTAGGAATATTTTTGGCTTTTTGGAAGTTTTGTTGGTCGCAATAGTTTTGCGGAGGCAATTGCAATCTTGCCAAGGAAGGGTCTAAACGGTACAGTGGATACCGTCATGTGAAAGGCATAATTTTTCTGGATGGGTTGAGCTGAAAATGTTGTGCAGAACAATCATTAGAATATTAATTAATTTAACCATTCCTATTGAGTCCAATTTTAGGTCACGCCCAAATCTAGACTAGCGGTCGACCAGTGATCGACCATATCGGTATATAGGTTGACCTAACAACAATTGACCGCTAGGTTGATTCGGGCCCAACCCGAACCTAGAATGCGACTTTCAGTCGTGTCCAAACCTTCAGTCGTCTCACCTCTTCACTCTCTTCCTCCTCTTCAGTTTTTTTAGCCGAACCCCCTTCCTTCACTTAACTAAGGCCTCTTTCCTCCATTCCTTCATCAACCGACACCAAATCCTTGCACATTAGATCTTGCCTCACCACTACTATGGATCTAAACCCTTTTCTCCATTTTCCAACTACCTTTCACCCCATGGCATCGCCACCTACCGACGGATCTTCCTCTTGTCATCCCAACCATACTCCACAAGAAGACTCTTGGCTTGATCGGAGCTAGTGGAAGATCACCGCCTATCTCGGAATGGTGGACTTTGATTTCTATTACGAACGACTGATTTAGTTCGAAGATTTCACTACTCTCGGGCTTCAAGAGCATTTCATCATGGAAAGACTTGCACCAATCCTTAGCTTCAAGACATATAAGTGGAAATATTACCCGTGCTTCATCCGTCTTTTCGATGCACAGATGGTGCATAATTTTGATGATGGCAACAAATACATTGACTCTGAGGTGAAGGGAGCTCGGATTGAGATGTCAGATGATGATTTTTCTATGATTTTAGAGATATCTATAGTAAGCATGGATTTGGACGACATAGAGATGACTGACCCTGAGGTTTTATAATGGATCTTTTTATAAGTGTCGGTGATTGGAGGACCAAAAATTTACAAACAGTGGCCCATCTCATCGTGCTCATCATTAAGCACAATATCATTTCGAAGACAAGGAGCCTATACTAGATCTAGACCTCAGTGCGAAAGGCCACCTATGCTATAATTGGCACTGTAGCTCTCAATTGGACTCATGTCTTGATGCTCCATATGGTCGATCTGGGAGTTGGTACCCCGAGGACTCACTTTCCATATTCCACTTACTCACTCGAGTACTTAGGCATTGTGAGGTAAATTTAGAGGAGAGCCAGTAGTGACGAACATCTCTCCCACCATTGATTTGACCATCATAAGAGAATGAATATTCCTTTGTCACGTGTCGCACTACCTGTGTCGTCGCGAGAGTCACAGCTCCAACAGCAGGGGATAGCACAGACACCGAGGGATACATGTGTCCCAAGCTTGTTGCTATATGTTAGGTTTAGGTAGAGCTCCAAGAGATTAGGATCGAGCAGCAGTGCCAAGGGCATTGGTGCATAGCCGTAATGCTACGATCCACAATTGCGGCAATGGCTCGAGCTCTAACCATGGTGCAAACCTTCTCACAATTCTTAGGAGGTGTTTTTATTTAGGATTGTTGTATCTTTTTTATTTCCTGCATTTTTTTTCTTTTCTTTTTGGTCAATGGGTTGTAAAACTATTAGTTGTCTTTTATAAAAGGCATGCACAATATTATGAGTTTCTATTCATTTTCTCTGTTATTGTTTCTGGATATGTAAACCACTCATATATATATATATATATATATATATCTGTGTATATATATATATGCAAAGCAGAGAAACAATATAAATATGGGAATCTCATGAAGACACTTAACTAACAGTAAATGCAATGTAAGACTGAAAGTTTAGAATAGTTGGAAACATTAATGAAGGAGATGATAAAGTTGTTTCGATGTCGCGAGTGATTTGTCATGTTCCTTAAAAGCTAATTTTTTTTAAAATAATAGATGCGCTACATTTTCTGAAGACATAAATTATTGAGATGAAAATAATTAAAAAAAAAAATATTCAAGGAATAAAATAGTTTGAAAATAAATATCAAGAGTGAGTAAAATAATTAAGTAAGAGGATAGTTGTTTTCAATAAATAATAATGAGAAGAAAATGATTAAGTATGAATGAGTTTTACATCCTCATATCTCATATAAATATTATATATATGAGTAGCCAGAGAAATATAGAGTGATAAAATAAATTCTTTTGATAATTAAAATGCATAAAACCAGTTTAGTATTATTTATGCATAAATACATTTCTTCAAAATAAGCCTAGGGAAAAAAAATGGTTGGAGATAATAGCTAGGAATTAAATTTATAAAGAGAGATATGAATGAACAATTCAGTTTCGAGAAAATATACAATGAAGCTGAGTCACATGAGAATAATGTGTAGGTGAAACATGCAAATAGCATGTACACAGAAAAGCAGTAAAGCAACTGTTTTACCTGAAATAGAAATCAAAAAGTAAATGGCACATTTGGCCATAAACATACATACATGATTCTCCTAATTGTGTGAGGATAAAATGGGCTTTTCTCTTCACTAAACCTAAGCTAAATGTTTTAAATCAAGGACAAGTAGTAGTTTGTTCCTGAGAGAAAATAGAAAGATATTTAAATAAAAAGGGAAACAAACTTACACTGTCTTCAAGTTTAAGCATTCTCGGGGAGAAGAATGGAGGTGAGTGATTAATCACCTATGAGATTTAAGGCACTAAGACCCAAGCTAAGGGAAGCCATATTATTTTTATGAAACCTTATTATGCTTTTGTTTAATTCTTATTTTTCTGGATAAATGAATGTTGACTATGGTTGATACTTTAGTTGAGTATTTAGTTGATGTTTTGATTTGTATGATTGTTTTGATTTTTGCATTGAAAAATAACAATAAACAAATAAATACTCTGATAACAGAAATGGATTTCTGTAGCTCATAAACCAGTTTATTTTTATATGGAGATGAGCTAAGTATTCTACTAAGAAATAGGGTATTGTTGCAGAATGAAGTAGGCAATGTGAATAAGGAGATTCACGCTTATGTCTAGTTCAAAAAAAAATTGATGAGAACAAATTATGTATATGTGCTGATTTGTTCTAATCATAAGTTAAAATGTTTTTATGGCTTTTTCTTAAAAACCATACCCTATGTTCACAGTAAAATAAATATAATATCTCATATGACTCTATCAAATTTATGCAAGCAAGGGAAAATTTTGTGGAAATAAATAAATATATAAGCAGGTTTTGGAAAACATGATTAAGTAAAAGTGTCCTTAAATGAGATATGGTATTTGGCATGAATGATTGTTTGTCTGGGTGTAATTCCTGTGTGGGTTCAACAAATTTTGATTAAGTAGGGAAGAAAAGAACATAAGCATCTCAGGAATTAATAAAAATTCCTCAAAAAATAAATAAACATGGTCTCTAAATCATAAGTTAATTTAGGATTAGTGCCTTGATCTATTCATCATCGGGTGGATTATGGGTATGTGCATGACTTCCTTAAGTCCTGCAGGCCTCTGTGTAAAGGGTTAACAGAACTGAGCCCCTTTACAATGCACACATGGTGTTCAATGGCAAGGATTAAGACCAATAAAAATGAAAAATGAGATTGAGAAATTAATCTATGGGAATTTGGGGAGTTAATCCATAGGAGCATGTGCAGGTATAACTGAATGAAGTGAATGGATGAATGCTTGGGTGCATGTTTGTTAGATAAACTTACATATAAACATATATTCAGGTTTTAATATAAATTTGAATAGCATCAAACATATAAAATTTCTGCACAGTCTTAGGAATGTAAAAGTTGCTCATAATCTTTGATGTCACTCACACCAGAATTTATTTTCTAACCCTATTTGTTGCCTTTGCAATATTTAGGGTGTCTCATTTTTATTGAGGCAGTCCAAAGTACTGCTGTAGGAAAAGATGCATGAGTAGCTTGCTTGCATGGATGTTTGAAGATCTTGATGAATTTAAAATGCTTAAGAAAAGTAGCAGTATTATTGTAATAAATCATTTCGGCAAACTCTTTTATATCATATGTATTCCTCAGAATTGACGTTTACTGGGGTTTTTGAAAAGAACATGTAAAAAAAATTGAAGTGTTATATGTGCTTGTGAATTATGGGTTTAAGTGATAGATGTGCTTGTGAGTTATTGATCTATGTAATAGATTCTGAAGTAATCTGATGGCTCAAGATGAATGAGAACATGCCCTATAATCTGATATGTGGACATGTTTTCCTTGACATATTTGTGTTACTTCTGTTATAATGATCAAGTTATACTTGAATAAATATGTGCCAAAGTTTTAAATGAGTGGGCCGAACATGGTCTTGGCTAACCAGTAGGGATTAAACATGTCTTGTAATTGATATAAGCATATGTCAAGCTTGAAGACATAGCCTGTAATTCAATTTGGACATCTGATATTCTAGTAGAAGCCTGCCTTGCATTGTATAGTGAGTTGATGTGTATGCTTTGTATCTGTAGTCTCCACTGCATATTAATCACTGTCAAATTTCTTATTGCTTGGAGTTTAGCTACTTGTTTTCATTATGTGTTCAATTGGAAGTTTTGCATAGCTCTAATTGTTGGCATTGCCTGACTGAATGCATACACTAATGTCACCTCTGATCTTAAATCTTATGTATAACATATTAAGCTGGCATCCTCATTAATCATTCTCATGAGTTTGTTTCCAGTTAATAAGTACTGATTGAAACTGAAGTTGCATTCATTAGTCTTGTTAACTTGATAAATGGTATGCACTGGGTAGTTGCTATGCTCATTGCATTTGTTAACTCAGTTATGGGTTTAGTTGCCATGATCATATTGTCTTCATACATCTAGATGCCTTTCACTTAAATTAGTTGGGTTTGCATTTTGTTCATTTAAATTGTTTTTATCTGCATTATCTTTAAATCAGTCCACAACCCTATTACTTACCTGGTCATACCAAGTTCTATAACCAAGACATGTGCATTTCACTTGACATAAACATTGTTTTTGTTTGGGTTCAGAATCCCGGGCTAAACTATTATGCATGAATTATTTTATTACCCTTTATCAATCAAATACCACATGTAACAATTCCTAAATCCCAAAGATCAAATAAATGGGTTGCAAATCCATGAATTAATTAATCTGGGCTATAGAACAATCTGGGAAATAAAACAAGAAAATCAATAAGTGGTAATATTTGAATCATATTAATTAAGCTTGAGTTAAAAAAAGAGAGGCTATTTTACACAAAACCCCTCAACTATGGGAAATATTGTGTGATTAAAATTTCTTTCATATTTTAATTACTCTGATAGGCAAAGAAACATATATATCTTCGTATATATAAATGAAGTGATTTGATTTAAATACTGATATTTTTATATTGGTAGATTTTGGATCTTGGGAGAATTAATTAAAATAAGCGATCACTTGTAAAAAAAAACTCAACCAAAAATCACTAAAAATAGATTTAAGAGAAGTGGGTCACTTCAGTTGGTATCAGAGCTATGTTACCAAAATCATAGCATATATATATATATATATATATATATATATATATATATATATATATATATATATTGTAACGACCCGTAAATTTAACCGGTTTTCATAACGTATTAATTGAAATTTTGTGGGCATTTTAAACGATAAAATTTTGAAATATAAATTTGATATTTGGAATGCGTCCTGTTAAACATAGCAACCGGTAAATTTTCATCCGAAAATATGAAAGTTTATTTCGTGCGTAAATTTACTTAAATTTAATCAGTTAAAAAGCGATGAAAATAAAACTTTTTCAAAACCAAAATATTTTTACATAGAAAAATTCTAAACCATCTTCTGAGCAAGATGTCAGTTTGTCGTTTTTCCAAATTCGGACATCTTTGGCTCCGTCGATCTTATTTTTCTACGTTTTTCATGCATTTTCCGCTATTATAAAATTCGAATTTTTATAATTCAATCATAACACCGATATCCGTATACCGTTTTGATCGTCTCATCGCACTGATCTCTATGGTATATTCAATTCTGTGTTTTGATGTCTGGATTTCGGCGGAACCCGCGTAACGGATAACCGTGTCGGTACCAGTTATTTTAAACCTTTGGTCTTTCTTTTGCCCTTTCGTATATTCAACCGAAAATCAAGTAGCCTGTAGTTTTTTTTTTCAAATTCCCGAAATTCAACTTGTGACTTCACGTTTCCCTATTCCATGAAATTAGACTCTCTGGTTACTTTGGAAATAATAAAATGAAGTCATGGTCCACTATTTGCTTTGCTCATTTCCTGATACACCTCCTCAATTACGTTTCCTTCCATCTTCCCCTCATATTTTTTTTCCTTTTCTTCTTCAAGGCCGAACGCATGCATTCTTCCACTTCTCATTTCCGACCCGAGACCATTTACAACCACCTTCTTCCCCTGCGCCACACCTTGCCACCGTACCACCTTTCACGCAACTGGCATGAGCACCCGAGACCCATCACCCCTCACCCAGCAATGCCTCCATCACATCGACTTTGCCACCACCTTGGCCCTCCATGATTCCGCCTCCACCACGCCACATGGCACATGCCACCTACAGCAGTTCTCGAGCCTTCCGCTGACCGACCGAAGCCTGCAACGACCATCACTTCCGATCCGCCCTCAAATCTTCCACTCATTTACACTTCCACCTCCTTGCCCTATGACAGCACAACCATAGCCAAAACATGCAAGGCAAATCCCTTCTCTAACCATCAACAGTCGTTCGCGGCCTTCCATCGTTCTTGCTAGCATGGGTATTCTTCATACTATTTATATATTATTAGTAATTATCTGTGCCTATGTATGTGTTTAAATATTAAATTATAAACATTTTGATGAATAGGTTACTTATAATGTGTTGAATATATAAGTTGTTATATGTATAGGTATACAGGTTATAAAAGTTATATTTGTTTTACTGTTAGATTTATATGAGTATGTGTAAGTTTATACTAACATATATATTTAGTTGTATGATATATCTCATGCCTTTTATTTCTATTTTTCATGATTTTTGAAATAATAAAAATAATAATAAGCTATATATATATACACGATCAGTTTTGTATAGGTAAGAATTACTCCTTATATATAGCTTGCTGTTTTACATTTTAAGTTATCATAATTGATCTGGGAAGGAGTTTTGTACACATTTGCTGTATATGTTACGGTATAAAAGAAGTATTGTTATAGATTTAATGATGTAAGGACCGATTGCTTTATTTTTTTTATATGAGCTGTCACCTTACATATTAAATATATCTGACTTGTTTAAGGATATGTTAGTTTCTTTGAAATTTAATAGATATAATAACTGTTGTGGTTATATGTTGTACGTAGATTTTTCCATTATAAATTGTTTATATTAATTTTATAAGAAATATCGATTTTAAATTTTTTATTTATAATAATGTAAGGTTGCGTATAGATGCAGCTTTCTTCGACCACTTGCCTGGTCGTGCTATACAATATTGATTGTTAAATGTATATTATATATATAGATTTCATAAGTATGTTACTGGCGCGTTAATATAGTATATAGTTTTGGGTTGGTCCTCTTATATTTGACCATATATATCTTTACACCAGTGTTGATATATTTTACGACATATATTTCTTAAAGTTTATAATGGGAGTTGTATATATATGTTGTTTTTATGTGTGTTTTAAATTAAAACAGTAATTTGGAACTATATATATATATTTAATTTAGTATATGTGTTTAAGTAAAACTAAATTAAATATTGTTTGTTTTTTTATAGCAAATAATTCTTTCTTATATATATATATATATCAATCTGATTCTGATTCCGTTCATCAATTCCTTCTTATCAGCTTTGATCATCGAAAACGTGCTTGAATCCATAACTCAAATTCCAGTGTCCGTTTCTCTGTGCATATGTGTGTCATCTTCAGTATTCTCTAGCCTCGGAAGGTGAGTAATCACTCACGATTAATATTTTTTTATTTATTAAATTTGATTTCAACTGAAACGACAATTGAAATATGTTGTTGTTAGTTATTTACACTGCTATGTATGCTATTACCTGTATCTGTTCACCTATGACATCTGACACCATTATCTGTAAATTATTTATACAATGATAATCCAGTTTGGTTGATAAATGATTGATTGATTGTTGTTTATATTGGATGCTAAATTGTAATGAATAAGTGATAAATATTATGAAATTGAATTTGACGCAGGATAGTTAAAATTTTTAATTGACATATGTGTTGAATTTGCTTAGTTGAAATTTGTGTAATACGACCTTTAAATGTTAGATAAAAATTGATACGTAGAATTGGTTAATTACACCTTGAACCATTGAATGTATGATTGTATAGGTTGATGTAATATGAAATTGAACAATTAATGTTAAGTGTAGAATTGCATAGAATAATTAGTGTAATAATCTTTAATCTACATGAAATGATAGTGTAGATTCTAGAAATAATTATATTAATTCGCATAAATAACAATGCGAATTAATACGACTATTTCGGGATTATTTAATTGAATTAGTTATTGAATTGTTATTAATGTTTGCTATTGCTTGTTTATTTACTTTGACACCATCCCAGTTATCACACTGCAAGTTCCCTTTTATTATGCTTGATCTTGAATTGGAATTGAAATCGGGTTGAAATGATATATACCCAAATGAATTTGACCTAGGATAGAGAATTAAATAAAAATCCGATTGGTCGATAAATTGATTTAAATAAAATAAAATAATGATTTTATTCGAATAAAGAATAAGGTTTGAAATGAAGTTGGAATTTGAATTTTTGAAGGAAAATGTAAAGATTGAAATATGGAGCAAATATTAAAGTAGTAATTGATGAAAGAATGTTGTTTGAAATTTAAATGTTTAATAATAAAATTTGGAATTGTAAATAAATAATTTGGAATTAGTAATAATTGAGTTTTGAAATTATTAAGTTTGAAATCATTTAATAATTAAATTTGAAATTATAATTAAGTTTGAAATTATTAAGTTGAATTTATGATTAAGTTGAAATGATTTGATGATTTAGTTTGAATCTATAATTAAGTGGAAATGATTTAATAATTAAGTTTGAATTGATAATCAAGTTTGTAATTATTAAGTTTTGAAATTTTTAATAATTAAGATTGAAATTATTAAATAATTGAATAAGATTGAATTATTTGATAATTGAATAAAATTTGAATTCTTTGATAAGAGAAAATCAAACTTTTGATTAAGTGAATTTGATCTTCGTTAATAAATGAAACGGGGTTTCTTTATTTATGAAGTTTGGAAAAATATTTAGGTAAGTTAATAAGTGAAATCGAAACTTCTCGATTATGTGAAGTTTAGTTCTTTATTAATTGAGTTTGAAATTTGTAACGAAGTCAATAAATAAGTAAAAATTGAATTTCTAACAAGAAATAAAATGTGATTTATTGAAATGAATGTATTTATTGAAATTAACGTAAGATTTGTAATTTAAAGAATTGATTTGACAAATTTAATTTATTTCAATTTGGTGTTTTGATATAATGAAGTTGAACGTAAGTAATTGATTTAAATGAATTGGAATTTAAATAGAAGTTGTTTTGAATGACAAATTTACTTAATGAATATGGAATGAAATCGATCAATGAATTTAAATTTGTTTGAATGTTAAATAAATTAATTTAAATGATTTTCAAATGAAATTTATATACGAACTTGAATCAATATTTGAATTGTTTTAAATAAAAATCGAAATTGAATTTTAAGACTTTGAAATGGAAATTTGGAAAGTTGAACGTAATTTTTGGAAATTGATTTAGAAAGGCAAACGAAATGTTGATTTACGATTTGAAATTGAAATTGAAATTGATTTGGTTTTTGAAATTTACTAAACGACCAATCGGTGTAATAATTACGAAAGTTATTAAAGAAACCGGAATCGGTTATGGATATACTCTCTATCTAAACCGAAAACCACTTTAATAACTATACGAGGAGTGATGATCTAGAATGAAGTGGTTGGAATGATGTACGTGATGACTGAAGAAAGAGAACGATAATGGATAGCCTTGACACTTGTGTCAAATTGGAAATGACTAAAATCAGGAGCCGTGCCGGGCCAAATGGGGTTAGCCACCTCGAGCGAACACACTTCTTCGTAACTACTACTCATTACTTGAGATTGATTGGTGCACCCTCGGAATTTCAGGAGTGTTGTTTCGCGGTGTTGCGATCGCTGCGGCGATGCGTTCTCACCAGTCCGGATCAGGCGAACGGTAGTTTCACTACCTTGGGTATTGCCTCATGTGCCTTGTCATACTTGTATCCCTATATACGTGACGACTACGAATTTGTTTTGTGTTATACCTATGGAGTACTCCCTGATATCCCACTAGTTTACGGTGGAGTTTACAGTGCTGTATAGACTATAACGCTTGTATAAAAATGTGTTAAGGGGGATAATGGTAACGCCTTAACACTATTTTGATATTTATATTACTGATAGACATTATCTATTTGGCGTACACTACTACATAGTAGATAGTTTAACGGATCCTTAGAGGATGGTGATTCCAACATCCTTTGAGTTACTTGTATTTCGATTGTTATTTCACTTGAGTTGGATTTATTGATATGAGTATATTAATCCTGACTCGAGTGTTTTGTGTTTTGCTTTACGCTCGGGTCAGACTGAGTGGTTCAGCTTTCGAGACTCACCTTTGGAGTTGGAGCTTTGCTTGAAGATCCAGCCATCTATTCTGCCTTCAGTATTCGATGATTCTAGTGATGTATTTTGATTTGTATTTGATGTACCATGTTACTCTTCTGCTGTAAACTCTGATGTATCTTATATATTTATATAGTAGCTTCATGAACTACTATCTCTTTTACTTCCGCTGCATATTATTACTCTGTGTCTGTGATTCTGTGATTATTTATTTACTGTATATATGATTTTTGCCATATTTAAATTAACAATTCGGTATTTTGAATTATTCAAGTCCGACATGTGCGGATGCGAATAGTCCAAAATAGCGGGTCGTTACAGTTGGTATCAGAGCTTTGGTAGCTCTAGGCAGAACTTAGCATATATGGTAAATGTATTTACAGAATCACTCTCATTCGAGTTTCAATCTCTTCCTTTTAACTCAATTTCTTTGGATTTTTGAACGTCCCCTCGGTTTCAAAATTCATTCATGTCCCTCACTATTCGTTTTCTTTCCATTCTGGAGTATCCCATAACTCCTCTTCGAATGATCTTTATTAGAAATCGGCGGTCTCGCCAACCTTCGAATTATTTGTAAATGGGTGAAACTCCTTTATAATAGACATCAATTTACCGGAGATTTCTATATCCTCGGTTTATGATGCTATCTATCCCCTGTTATGCCTAAATTCTATCTCTTGAGATCAAATGTAGATTTGCCTCGGAATTCTGCATCGATCTTATTCTTGAAGTCTTGGTCGATCCGGCTAAGGTTGCCGTTAATTAAATAAGCTTATCCATCTCCCGATCCTGTTAATGGATTTTATTTCAAACTTATAATCGAATCAAAATTTTCTTTGATTTGATTTCCATCAAATTTGAATCTCTATACTTATTTGAAATCCATCCGTGTATCGTCAAGCGAGAAAGTGCATTTGTGAATTAATATTAAAAGTAAGAAAAATATATTTTGTTGTTTGAGTTGTTGATGTTGATTTGGGTTTTCGATCGATTCGTCTGATCAACGCTATCGATAGGATTTTCAAAACACTTTAACAGAGCAAACTGACACAATAGTATTTTTGAATTTGATAAATAAGATAATTTTGAATGATTATTTTATAGATAAGTATAAATTTTTCTAAAATTAAATTGTTAATGAATTTGTTGTTTGAAATGATAATATTTAATTTTCATTTATTATTTTATAAACCATTGACTATTGCATAATATAAATAAATGAATTTATAAAACTTGGTTATAAATTTGATTTGGAATTTGAAAGAATGTAAATCAGGAGTTTGAGAATTTGATTTCCGGTGATTTCAACTTTGATTTTAAAAGTTTTAAAGTGTATAGTATTTAAAATATTTTCAAATAAAAATCATTTCAAGGAAATTTAAATGTTTAAATCAGTGCTCTCCTATTTTGTCGCTGGAAAATAATTTCGGTGATGACGGCCGCATCATCGACATTCATTTTCGAGTTTCGAAGTGGAGAGACCATCAGTAGCTTGCTACACTCTTGTTTTGAAATGAATTTGATTTGAATTTTTAAAGTACGACATGATTTAAAATATATACATAAGTATTTGATTCAGATTTGATTTGGATATAATGTCTATATTTATTTATTTCTAAATTGTTTGATGTTAATCGGAAATTTAATTCTTAAAATTTGGGAAAAGATGATTTCAATTATAAATGAAACCAAATTTGAATTAATATTTAAACTTGAGAGAATTGAATTAGGAATTTTATTTGGATAATACTCAATTGCATTATATATATATAACTTACCTAAATTTTCAAAAGTTAACTATGTAATTGAATATTATACAGTATAAAATAAAGTTAAAGGAATTTATCAATAAAATTTGAGTAGTTATAATAAAGGTAAATATACAGAATATATGTGATAAGATATATCGAGTAGAATAAATTTAATAATAATTTGAAATTAAAAAGAATTAAATTTGTCGAATAGAGTATGATTATAATAAATTACTATTTATGATCTTTGAAATCGTTAATTTAGGAAATTTGGTAATATATAACATAAATTGTTTTATAAATAAAGTATGAGTTTGTATGATAAATGCTATTCACTTAAATTTTAAATTATAAATGTTTATGGAGATAAATAGAAAAATAAGTTAAATATATAATAGGTGTGATTAATAGAAGAAAATTTGTTTTGAAAGCTAGTAATTGAATTAAATCAACTTAAGAGGATATCTTGAATTAATCCAAATTAAATTGAATTTCATTTGAAAGGAACCTTTGTACCTAACATTAGTAAATGTGAAATCAAGTCAAATTTAATGGAAACCTTGAATTTAAAAACAATTTATTGAATATAAATTTGAAATTTATATGGTTTGGACCAATTGATTATTTTGTTTTCATTCTATTTTCTTCCGATTGTTTTTATTCTTCTACTTCCTTCCTTTTCGGGGACGAAAAGTTTTGAGTGTGGGAGAATGTAACGACCCGTAAATTTAACCGGTTTTCATAACGTATTAATTGAAATTTTGTGGGCATTTTAAACGATAAAATTTTGAAATATAAATTTGATATTTGGAATGCGTCCTGTTAAACATAGCAACCGGTAAATTTTCATCCGAAAATATGAAAGTTTATTTCGTGCGTAAATTTACTTAAATTTAATCAGTTAAAAAGCGATGAAAATAAAACTTTTTCAAAACCAAAATATTTTTACATAGAAAAATTCTAAACCATCTTCTGAGCAAGATGTCAGTTTGTCGTTTTTCCAAATTCGGACATCTTTGGCTCCGTCGATCTTATTTTTCTACGTTTTTCATGCATTTTCCGCTATTATAAAATTCGAATTTTTATAATTCAATCATAACACCGATATCCGTATACCGTTTTGATCGTCTCATCGCACTGATCTCTATGGTATATTCAATTCTGTGTTTTGATGTCTGGATTTCGGCGGAACCCGCGTAACGGATAACCGTGTCGGTACCGGTTATTTTAAACCTTTGGTCTTTCTTTTGCCCTTTCGTATATTCAACCGAAAATCAAGTAGCCTGTAGTTTTTTTTTTCAAATTCCCGAAATTCAACTTGTGACTTCACGTTTCCCTATTCCATGAAATTAGACTCTCTGGTTACTTTGGAAATAATAAAATGAAGTCATGGTCCACTATTTGCTTTGCTCATTTCCTGATACACCTCCTCAATTACGTTTCCTTCCATCTTCCCCTCATATTTTTTTCCTTTTCTTCTTCAAGGCCGAACGCATGCATTCTTCCACTTCTCATTTCCGACCCGAGACCATTTACAACCACCTTCTTCCCCTGCGCCACACCTTGCCACCGTACCACCTTTCACGCAACTGGCATGAGCACCCGAGACCCATCACCCCTCATCCAGCAATGCCTCCATCACATCGACTTTGCCACCACCTTGGCCCTCCATGATTCCGCCTCCACCATGCCACATGGCACATGCCACCTACAGCAGTTCTCGAGCCTTCCGCTGACCGACCGAAGCCTGCAACGACCATCACTTCCGATCCGCCCTCAAATCTTCCACTCATTTACACTTCCACCTCCTTGCCCTATGACAGCACAACCATAGCCAAAACATGCAAGGCAAATCCCTTCTCTAACCATCAACAGTCGTTCGCGGCCTTCCATCGTTCTTGCTAGCATGGGTATTCTTCATACTATTTATATATTATTAGTAATTATCTGTGCCTATGTATGTGTTTAAATATTAAATTATAAACATTTTGATGAATAGGTTACTTATAATGTGTTGAATATATAAGTTGTTATATGTATAGGTATACAGGTTATAAAAGTTATATTTGTTTTACTGTTAGATTTATATGAGTATGTGTAAGTTTATACTAACATATATATATTTAGTTGTATGATATATCTCATGCCTTTTATTTCTATTTTTCATGATTTTTGAAATAATAAAAATAATAATAAGCTATATATATATACACGATCAGTTTTGTATAGGTAAGAATTACTCCTTATATATAGCTTGCTGTTTTACATTTTAAGTTATCATAATTGATCTGGGAAGGAGTTTTGTACACATTTGCTGTATATGTTACGGTATAAAAGAAGTATTGTTATAGATTTAATGATGTAAGGACCGATTGCTTTATTTTTTTTATATGAGCTGTCACCTTACATATTAAATATATCTGACTTGTTTAAGGATATGTTAGTTTCTTTGAAATTTAATAGATATAATAACTGTTGTGGTTATATGTTGTACGTAGATTTTTCCATTATAAATTGTTTATATTAATTTTATAAGAAATATCGATTTTAAATTTTTTATTTATAATAATGTAAGGTTGCGTATAGATGCAGCTTTCTTCGACCACTTGCCTGGTCGTGCTATACAATATTGATTGTTAAATGTATATTATATATATAGATTTCATAAGTATGTTACTGGCGCGTTAATATAGTATATAGTTTTGGGTTGGTCCTCTTATATTTGACCATATATATCTTTACACCAGTGTTGATATATTTTACGACATATATTTCTTAAAGTTTATAATGGGAGTTGTATATATATGTTGTTTTTATGTGTGTTTTAAATTAAAACAGTAATTTGGAACTATATATATATATTTAATTTAGTATATGTGTTTAAGTAAAACTAAATTAAATATTGTTGGTTTTTTTATAGCAAATAATTCTTTCTTATATATATATATATATATCAATCTGATTCTGATTCCGTTCATCAATTCCTTCTTATCAGCTTTGATCATCGAAAACGTGCTTGAATCCATAACTCAAATTCCAGTGTCCGTTTCTCTGTGCATATGTGTGTCATCTTCAGTATTCTCTAGCCTCGGAAGGTGAGTAATCACTCACGATTAATATTTTTTTATTTATTAAATTTGATTTCAACTGAAACGACAATTGAAATATGTTGTTGTTAGTTATTTACACTGCTATGTATGCTATTACCTGTATCTGTTCACCTATGACATCTGACACCATTATCTGTAAATTATTTATACAATGATAATCCAGTTTGGTTGATAAATGATTGATTGATTGTTGTTTATATTGGATGCTAAATTGTAATGAATAAGTGATAAATATTATGAAATTGAATTTGACGCAGGATAGTTAAAATTTTTAATTGACATATGTGTTGAATTTGCTTAGTTGAAATTTGTGTAATACGACCTTTAAATGTTAGATAAAAATTGATACGTAGAATTGGTTAATTACACCTTGAACCATTGAATGTATGATTGTATAGGTTGATGTAATATGAAATTGAACAATTAATGTTAAGTGTAGAATTGCATAGAATAATTAGTGTAATAATCTTTAATCTACATGAAATGATAGTGTAGATTCTAGAAATAATTATATTAATTCGCATAAATAACAATGCGAATTAATACGACTATTTCGGGATTATTTAATTGAATTAGTTATTGAATTGTTATTAATGTTTGCTATTGCTTGTTTATTTACTTTGACACCATCCCAGTTATCACACTGCAAGTTCCCTTTTATTATGCTTGATCTTGAATTGGAATTGAAATCGGGTTGAAATGATATATACCCAAATGAATTTGACCTAGGATAGAGAATTAAATAAAAATCCGATTGGTCGATAAATTGATTTAAATAAAATAAAATAATGATTTTATTCGAATAAAGAATAAGTTTTGAAATGAAGTTGGAATTTGAATTTTTGAAGGAAAATGTAAAGATTGAAATATGGAGCAAATATTAAAGTAGTAATTAATGAAAGAATGTTGTTTGAAATTTAAATGTTTAATAATAAAATTTGGAATTGTAAATAAATAATTTGGAATTAGTAATAATTGAGTTTTGAAATTATTAAGTTTGAAATCATTTAATAATTAAATTTGAAATTATAATTAAGTTTGAAATTATTAAGTTGAATTTATGATTAAGTTGAAATGATTTGATGATTTAGTTTGAATCTATAATTAAGTGGAAATGATTTAATAATTAAGTTTGAATTGATAATCAAGTTTGTAATTATTAAGTTTTGAAATTTTTAATAATTAAGATTGAAATTATTAAATAATTGAATAAGATTGAATTATTTGATAATTGAATAAAATTTGAATTCTTTGATAAGAGAAAATCAAACTTTTGATTAAGTGAATTTGATCTTCGTTAATAAATGAAACGGGGTTTCTTTATTTATGAAGTTTGGAAAAATATTTAGGTAAGTTAATAAGTGAAATCGAAACTTCTCGATTATGTGAAGTTTAGTTCTTTATTAATTGAGTTTGAAATTTGTAACGAAGTCAATAAATAAGTAAAAATTGAATTTCTAACAAGAAATAAAATGTGATTTATTGAAATGAATGTATTTATTGAAATTAACGTAAGATTTGTAATTTAAAGAATTGATTTGACAAATTTAATTTATTTCAATTTGGTGTTTTGATATAATGAAGTTGAACGTAAGTAATTGATTTAAATGAATTGGAATTTAAATAGAAGTTGTTTTGAATGACAAATTTACTTAATGAATATGGAATGAAATCGATCAATGAATTTAAATTTGTTTGAATGTTAAATAAATTAATTTAAATGATTTTCAAATGAAATTTATATACGAACTTGAATCAATATTTGAATTGTTTTAAATAAAAATCGAAATTGAATTTTAAGACTTTGAAATGGAAATTTGGAAAGTTGAACGTAATTTTTGGAAATTGATTTAGAAAGGCAAACGAAATGTTGATTTACGATTTGAAATTGAAATTGAAATTGATTTGGTTTTTGAAATTTACTAAACGACCAATCGGTGTAATAATTACGAAAGTTATTAAAGAAACCGGAATCGGTTATGGATATACTCTCTATCTAAACCGAAAACCACTTTAATAACTATACGAGGAGTGATGATCTAGAATGAAGTGGTTGGAATGATGTACGTGATGACTGAAGAAAGAGAACGATAATGGATAGCCTTGACACTTGTGTCAAATTGGAAATGACTAAAATCAGGAGCCGTGCCGGGACAAATGGGGTTAGCCACCTCGAGCGAACACACTTCTTCGTAACTACTACTCATTACTTGAGATTGATTGGTGCACCCTCGGAATTTCAGGAGTGTTGTTTCGCGGTGTTGCGATCGCTGCGGCGATGCGTTCTCACCAGTCCGGATCAGGCGAACGGTAGTTTCACTACCTTGGGTATTGCCTCATGTGCCTTGTCATACTTGTATCCCTATATACGTGACGACTACGAATTTGTTTTGTGTTATACCTATGGAGTACTCCCTGATATCCCACTAGTTTACGGTGGAGTTTACAGTGCTGTATAGACTATAACGCTTGTATAAAAATGTGTTAAGGGGGATAATGGTAACGCCTTAACACTATTTTGATATTTATATTACTGATAGACATTATCTATTTGGCGTACACTACTACATAGTAGATAGTTTAACGGATCCTTAGAGGATGGTGATTCCAACATCCTTTGAGTTACTTGTATTTCGATTGTTATTTCACTTGAGTTGGATTTATTGATATGAGTATATTAATCCTGACTCGAGTGTTTTGTGTTTTGCTTTACGCTCGGGTCAGACTGAGTGGTTCAGCTTTCGAGACTCACCTTTGGAGTTGGAGCTTTGCTTGAAGATCCAGCCATCTATTCTGCCTTCAGTATTCGATGATTCTAGTGATGTATTTTGATTTGTATTTGATGTACCATGTTACTCTTCTGCTGTAAACTCTGATGTATCTTATATATTTATATAGTAGCTTCATGAACTACTATCTCTTTTACTTCCGCTGCATATTATTACTCTGTGTCTGTGATTCTGTGATTATTTATTTACTGTATATATGAGTTTTGCCATATTTAAATTAACAATTCGGTATTTTGAATTATTCAAGTCCGACATGTGCGGATGCGAATAGTCCAAAATAGCGGGTCGTTACATATATATATATATATATATATATATATATATATATATATATATATAAAATCTAATTCTCTTATATGGATAAAATTCTAAAAATTAGTGATAAATATAATATTCTCAGTAGGAATAAATTGCTGAAATAGTTAAATTAGAAACAAGACTAACTAGCTATGCAATTTGAATAGTGAATCATGGTAGGAAGACTACCAAGCACTGGAGCAGGACCCTCTAATACAACACCATTGGTCAATTTGCAAGATTTAGGGAGGGCATTTAGGGAAGGAGTGGTGAAGAGGGAAGAATACCCCCATGAGGAGTTAGCTAAGCTACTGAAAATATTCTCAAATTTAGGAGGCAAGGATTTTGAAGGCACTGAAGGAGTCATGGGTGTGCAAGCATGGCTGAGAACCTTAGAAAGGATATTTGCAGACATGCAAATCAATGATCAAAGGAAGAGGCAAATAGCTTCTAGAAGGCTCAAGGGAGCAGCATTAGATTGGTGGGAGGTAATCATCATAGGAAGACCAGAAAATGAGATAACATGGGATCAGTTCAAGGATATGCTTGAGGCTAGATTTGTCCCAGCAACAGCTAAGGCAACACTGCCTGAGGAGTTCATAAGGTTGAGGAAAGGACCAATGAGTGTCACTGAATACACTCAAAAATTTGAAAGCTTGTCTAAATATGGGACCATGCTCATAAGGAATGAGGAATCAAAGAATTCAAGATTCATTCAAGGACTTTATGCTGGTTTGAGTAGGGCAATGCTACCATACAAAGACAAAACATTTGATCAAGTCATAGATCTCAATCTTTCTTTTGAACAAAACGATAATGCAATGGAGAAATTCAGGAATATGAGGTCTAATAACCAAAAGAAAGGAAAAAATAGAGCACATCCTTATGACAAGAAGACTATAGACAAGAAAGTGGAAGGAGAAGCCACTGGGGAAATTAAGAAGAAAGTTACTTGCTACAACTGTGGCAAAGAAGGACACATGAGCAATAGGTGTCAAGCAGCTAAGAAGTCACCATTCAGTTGCTATAATTATGGGAAAGAAGGTCATATCAAAAGGAATTGCCCGGAATTCAAGAAGGGAGCAAAGGTAGGAGCATTGGAAGCGAAAGCAAAGGCTAGTGCATTGGGAAATTCTGGACAATTGGAAGGTATACTTCTAACTGAAAATTATCCAATCTCAGTTATATATGACACTAGGGCTACGCACTCTTTAATATCACAAGATATAGTGGATAAATTGGCCCTCACATGCAATTTAGTTGAAAAACCTTTGTTCATTCAGAGCCCCCTAGGTAGCTCCTGCCTGCTAGGATTAAGATGTCTGGGAGTAGAATTAAACATAGGTGGAAATATGTTTAAATCTGACTTGTTTGTGTTAAAATATCCTGGAATAGGAATTATTCTAGGAGTAGATTGGTTAAGTAAATTCAAAAGAATTTTGAATTTAGAAAATTTTACTATTTCTTTGAAAACAGAAAATGGTAAAAATATTATAGTCATGAGTGAAATAGCTAAAACAAATTGCCTTAGTCAAATGAGGAGCATAACTGAAAAAGAATTAGCTCTGGAGGATATAAAGGTAGTAAATGAATACCCAGATGTCTTTAGAGAGGTTGTAGGAGTTCCAGAAAATAGGCAAGTTGAATTTCAAATAAGATTAATTCCAGATCAAGTCCTATCATCAAGAAGCCTACCAGAATGGGTCTAAAGGAATTAGTGGAATTAAAACAACAATTGGAAGAATTGGAGAAGAAAGGCTTCATAAGGCCTAGTAGTTCAAACTGGGGTTCTCCAGTGGTATTTGTGAAGAAACATGATGGTACAATGAGGTTGTGTATTGATTACAGGGAATTAAATAAAGTTACCATCAAGAATAAACACCCACTCCCCAGAACTGATGACTTATTCGATCAATTAAATGGAGTAAAAATCTTTTCAAGGCTAGACTTAGCCTCTGGATTCCATCAAATGAAGGTTGAGGAGGAAAGTATTAAATACACTGCATTCAACACAAGGTATGGGCTATATGAATTTTTGGTAGTGCCTTTTGGATTGATAAATGCACCATCTTATTTTATAGATTTAATGAATAGGACATTTAGAGATTTTCTAGATAAATTTATGGTTGTCTTTATTGATGATATACTGGTGTATTCAAAATCAGACGAGGAGCATGCCAAGCACTTGCATATGGTTTTATCAAGGTTAAGAGCACATAATTTAAAGGCAAAATTTACTAAGTGTACATTTTGGCAGAATGATGTTAAATTCTTGGGGCACATTATATCTCAACAAGGGATTAGTGTAGACCCAAATAAAGTCATGGCGGTGCAATCATGGAGTAGACCCAAATCAGTGACTGAGGTGAGATCATTTTTAGGAATGGCAGGCTACTATAGAAGGTTTATAAAAGACTTTGCAAGGATAGCCATTCCACTGACCAAGCTAACCAAAAAGGAGCAACCATATGTATGGACAGAAAAGTGTGAACAAGCTTTTGAATCATTGAAGAAAGCATTGATGGAAGCTCCAGTCTTGCAAGTTCCAGAGGGTAATGAAGGATTAGTGGTTTACACAGATGCTAGTGGGTCTGGGTTACGGGCAGTGCTCATGCAACATGGAAGAGTCATAGCATATGCATCAAGGCAACTCAAGCCAAACGAAACCAGATATGCCACACATGACTTAGAACTGGCTGCCATTGTTTATGCATTGAAGCTATGGAGACACTACTTGTTAGGTACTAAATTTGAGTTGTTTACAGATCATAAATCACTTAAGTATTTGTTTTCCCAAAAAGACTTGAATATGAGACAATATAGGTGGGTAGAATTTTTAGCTGCCTATGATCTTGATATATTGTATACCCCTGGAAAAGCTAACAAAGTAGCAGATGCTTTGAGTAGACATCAAGCAAGATTGGAAAACTTAATGATGACAGAATTCAAGGATTTAATAATCCTCAGTGAAGTAGAAATAAGAGAAGAAATTGGTGTATCAGGCAATGCACACAGTGACATGATTGAATATGGAAAATTAAGCCTCGTCTCCTTAAGATCAACCCTGGTTGGCAAAATAGGAAAAATGCAGAATCAAGACATAAATTTAAAAGAAAAGAAGGACATGATACCACAAGGCATAACAGTGGAAAATTATGAAGTTGATAATAAAGGCTATTTTAGAAAGAAAGGGAAACTCTGCATACCCAATGTGGAAGAACTGAAGCAAGAGATTATGGATGAGCATCACAAGACAAAATATACTATACATCCAGGTGGTACAAAAATGTACCATGATCTTAAAAGAAATTATTGGTGGCCAGGAATGAAGGGGGCAGTGGCAAAATATGTGGCAAAATGTTTAATATGTCAACAAGTCAAGGCAGATTATCAAAGACCCTCAGGTCTACTACAACCTTTGGAAGTGCCTACCTGGAAATGGGAAAGCATTTCAATGGATTTTGTGGATGGTTTGCCAAGAACAAGAAGAGGCAATGATAGTATTTGGGTTGTAGTTGGTAGGCTCACAAAAACAGCACACTTTATTCTAGTAAATTCAAATAGAAATGCTCACAAATTAGCTCAATTATTTGTGAAGGAGATAGTGAGATTTCATGGCATCCCCAAGACTATCATCAGTGATAGAGATACCTTGTTTACTTCAAGGTTCTGGGGCAGTTTTCAAGAGGCCATGGGGACAGAACTAAGCTTAAGCACAGCTTACCACCCACAAACAGATGGGCAAACTGAGATTGTTAACAAAATTTTAGAAGATTTACTTAAAGCATGTATACTTGATTTTGGAGGCAACTGGTAAGACCACCTCTATTTAGCTGAATTTGCTTATAACAATAGTTATCAGTCCACAATAGGTATGGCTCCATTTGAGGCTTTATATGGAAAGCCTTGTCTATCTCCTGCATGCTGGATGGAGGCAGGTGAAAGAGTGTTGCTTGGACCAGAACATGTGAAAGAAACCTCTGCAAGGATTGAACTTGTAAGGCAGAGAATGAGAGCAGCACAAGAGAGACAAAAAGCCTATGCAGATAGGGGAAGGAGGCCAGTGGGATCTGAGGTGGGAAATTATGTGTTTCTCAAAGTTTCACCAATGAGAAAAATATTAAGGTTTGGCAAGGCAGGAAAATTATCACCAAGATATATAGGACCATATGAAATTATTCAAAGAGTAGGAACTTTAGCTTACAAGTTGAAATTACAAGAGGAATTTAGTAATATACATGATGTGTTTCATGTATCTCAATTAAGAAGATGGGTGCATGATAAGGAGACCATTCTGGAATCTCATACCCAAGTTGAAGTTCAAGAAAATATGGTTTATAGGAAGGAACCAGTCTGTATTGTGGCTAGAGAAGAAAATAAATTGAGAAATAAAATAATTAGATTGGTTAAAATCCAGTGGAGCTTAGATAAGAATGATTGTACATGGGAGGCTGAAGATAGGATGAAGGATACATATCCTAATCTATTTTCTGCTCGAAGGTATGCCTAAAATTATGATAAATTTAAATATTTCTTATGTGTATTTGATTGGTTTTGAATGCATGAGCTTCTGAAATTTCTGAAATGAAGTTATACTAAGTATGCAAAAAAAAATATAATAATTGTAGGACATAATTCCTTTTAGGAGGAGAGTATGTGAAGACCCAAATTATTGAGATGAAAATAATTTTAAAAAAATATATTCAAGGAATAAAATAGTTTGAAAATAAATATCAAGAGTGAGTAAAATAATTAAGTAAGAGGATAGTTGTTTTCAATAAATAATAATGAGAAGAAAATGATTAAGTATGAATGAGTTTTACATCCTCATATCTCATATAAATATTATATATATGAGTAGCCAGAGAAATATAGAGTGATAAAATAAATTCTTTTGATAATTAAAATGCATAAAACCAGTTTAGTATTATTTATGCATAAATACATTTTTTTTAAATAAGCCTAGGGAAAAACAAATGGTTGGAGATAATAGCTGGGAATTAAATTTATAAAGAGAGATATGAGTGAACAATTCAGGTTTGAGAAAATATACAATGAAGCTAAGTCACATGAGAATAATGTGTAGGTGAAACATGCAAATAGCATGTACACAGAAAAGCAGTAAAGCAACTGTTTTACCTGAAATAGAAATCAAAAAGAAAATGGCACATATGGCCACAAACATACATACATGATTCTATTAATTGTGCGAGGATAAAATGGGCTTTTCTCTTCACTAAACCTAAGGTAAATGTTTTAAATCAAGGACAAGCAGTAGTTTGTTCCTGAGAGAAAACAGAAAGATATTTAAAAAAAAGGAAACAAACTTACACTGTCTTCAAGTTTAAGCATTCTCGGGGAGAAGAAGGAAGGTGAGTGATTAATCACCTATGAGATTTAAGGCATTAAGACCCAAGCTAAGGGCAGCCATATTATTTTTATGAAACCTTATTATGCTTTTGTTTAATTCTTATTTTTCTGGATAAATGAATGTTGAATGTGGTTGATATTTTAGTTGAGTATTTAGTTGATGTTTTTATTTGTATGATTGTTTTGATTTTTGCTTTGAAAAATATAATAAACAAATAAATACTCTGATCACAGAAATGGATTTCTGTAGCTCATAAACCAGTTTATTTTTATATGGAGATGAGCTAAGTATTCTACTGAGAAATAGGGTATTGTTGCGGAATGAAATAGGCAGTGTGAATAAGGAGATTCATGCTTATGTCCAGTTCAAAAAAAATGATGAGAACAATGCAATATATTATGTATATGTGCTGATTTGTTCTAATCATAAGTTAAAATGTTTTTATGGGTTTTTCTTACAAACCATACCCTATGTTCACAGTAAAATAAAGATAATATCTCATATGACTCCATCAAATTTATGCAAGCAAGGGAAAATTTTCTGGAAATAAATAAATATATAAGCAGGTTTTGGAAAACATGATTAAGTAAAAGGGACCTTAAATGAATATGGTATTTGGCATGGATGCTTGTTTATCTGGGTGTAATTCCTAAGTGGGTTCAATAAATTTTGATTAAGTAAGGAAGAAAAGAACATAAGCATCTCAGGAATTAATAAAATTCCTCAGAAAATAAATAAGCATGGTCTCTAAATTATAAGTTAATTTAGGAGTAGTGCCTTGATCTATTCATCATCAGGTGGATGATGGGTATGTGCATAACTTGCTTAAGTCCTGTAGGCCTCTGTGTAAAGGGTTAACAGAACTGAGCCCTTTTACAATGCACACATGGTGTTCAATGGCAAGGATTAAGACCAATAAAAATGAAAAATGAGATCGAGAAGTTCAGCTATGGGAATTTAGGGAGTTAATCCATAGGGCATGTGCATGTATAACTGAATGAAGTGAGTGGATGAATGCTTGGGTGCATGTTTGTTAGATAAACTTGCATATATACATATATTCAGGTTTTAATATAAATTTGAATAGCATCAAACATATAAACTTTCTGCACAGTCTTAGGAATTTACAAGTTACTTATAATCTTTGATGTCACTCACACCAGAATTTATTTTCTGACCCTATTTGTTGCCTTTGCAATATTTGGGGTGTCTCATTTTTATTGAGGCAGTCCAAAGTACTGCTACAGGAAAAGATGCATGAGTAGCTTGCTTGCATGGATGTTTGAAGATCTTGATGAATTTAAAATGCTTTAGAAAAGTAGCAGTATTATTGTAATAAATCATTTTGACAAACTCTTTTATGTCATATGTATTCCTCAGAATTGATGTTTACTGGGGTTTTTTGAAAAGAACATGTAAAAAATACTGAAGTGTTATATGTGCTTGTGAGTTATGGGTTTAAGTGATAGATGTGCTTGTGAGTTATTGATTTAAGTAATAGATTCTGAAGTAATCTGATGGCTCAAGATGAATGAGAACATACCCTATAATCTGATATGTGGACATGTTTTCCTTGACATATTTGTTTTACTTCTATTATCATGATCAAGTTATACTTGAATAAATATGTGCCAAAGATTTAAATGAGTGGGCTGAACATGGTCTTGGCTAACCAGTAGGGCCTAAACATGTCTTGTAATTGATATAAGCACGTGTCAAGCTTGAAGACATAGCCTGTAATTCAATTTGGACATCTGATATTCTTGTAGAAGCCTGCCTTGCATTGTATTGTGAGTTGATGTGTATGCTTTGTATATGTTGTCTCCACTGCATATTAATCACTGTCAAATTGCTTATTGCTTGCAGTTTAGCTACTTGTCTTCATTATGTGTTCAATTGGAAGTTTTGCATAGCTCTAATTGTTGGCATTGCCTGACTGAATGCATACACTGATGTCACCTCTGATCTTAAATCTTATGTATAACATATTAAGTTGGCATCCTCATTAATCATTCTCATGAGTTTGTTTCCAGTTAATAAGTACTGACTGAAACTGAAGTTGCATTCATTAGTCTTGTTAACTTGATAAATGGTATGCACTGGGTAGTTGCTATGCTCATTGCATTTGTTAACTCAGTTATGGGTTTAGTTGCCATGATCATATTGTCTTCATACATCTATATGCCTTTCACTTAAATTAGTTGGGTTTGCATTTTGTTCATTTAAATTGTTTTTTATCTGCATGATCTTTAAATCAGTCCACAACCCTATTACTTACCTGGTCATACCAAGTTCTATAAACCAAGACATGTGCATTTCCTTGACATAAACATTGTTTGTGTTTGGGTTCAGAATCCCAGGCTAAACTATTATGCATGAATTATTTTATTACCCTTTATCAATCAAATACCACATGTAACAATTCCTAAATCCAAAAGATCAAATAAATGGGTTGTAAATCCATGAATTAATTAATCTGGGCTATAGAACAATCTAGGAAATAAAATAAGAAAATCAATAAGTGGTAATATATGAATCATATTAATTAAGCTTGAGTTAAAAAAAGAGGCTATGTGAGACAAAACCCCTAAACTATGGGAAATATTGTGTGATTAAAATTTCTTTGCTATTTTAATTACTCTGATACGCAAAGAAACATTTATATATCTTCATATATATAAATGAAGTGATTTGATTTAAATACTGATATTTTTATATTGGTAGATTTTGGATCTTGGGAGAATTAATTAAAAGAAGTGATCACTTGTAAAAAAAAAAATCAACCAAAAATCACTAAAAATAGATGCTAAGAGAAGTGGGTCACTTCACATTTTTATATAAACTGTCAAATTTTTGGATAAATATTAGCTGTAGAATTTTGAAATTTAGTTTATGCGCCTAGTGCATAACTGACTTCCAACTACGCTGAAAGTGTTGCTCGATTCATCAAAATTTCCTAGAAAGAAAATATTTTGAAAAATTCCTCCTTGATTTGAAAAAGTTTACTTTTGAAAAACCACAAAGAAAGAATAAAGAAATTTTTTATATTTATTTATTATAACTCTTAAATTATTTTTAGTGTTTTGTTCGAAATTTAATTTCAAGGAAAAATGTGCATCTAAATATTTTGGGATTTTATTTTCCAAATGAGATACAAATTTGAAAATGAGAAAGATTTCTATGAAATCTTTGATTTTGAAGGCCACATTTAGGCATAGGGATGGAAAATAGAGTTAGAATGTGCGAATTTAGCGGTGCATTAGGGTCAACGATGTGATAATGTAAGGATAACAAAGGAAAACCTATTTTAGCCTTGGAATTTCTATTACCATACATTGTTGATGACTTGTGTAAATCTATTTTTAGACTTAATTCTATTTTGGTACTTGAAAATAAGCCGTTTTATGCGTTCTATATATGGAAAATTTGGAGTGAATCCGGGGCAGCGAAAAAATTCCCACTATGCTATGGGATTAAGAAGATTAAAGTGTGGTAAGAATGTTAAATTCTCCATCTAAATTTCTTTTTTCGGCATAGGAGTAAAGTTTAGAAAGCGATTTTTTGACGTGTTAGATTATTGGATGATAGGAAGTGGATGAAAAATTGATTGCTTCATACCTCTATTTGTCGAAGTATGAGATTTCGGTTGAAAAGATCTTTCAAAAAGCTGCATATATGTAGAACTGCCAGTATATATGTAAGTTGTTTGCATCATATTTTCAAAAGAAATGCATTCATATAGGAGGATCCGATTTAGAATTATTCTACATACATATTTTTTGTATGATGATACAGTAATACACTATGCACTTATGCATGTTTGTTTGCAAAATTTGTTATACACTCATTGGTCGTGTAATTTAAGATAATCAGGAGCCAAAATCTTGACTTGGTCATTGGAGAAATTTTGGGGACGAAATTCTTTTTATGGGAGGAAGAATGTAACACCACATAATTCGACGTTAGTTATTTAATTAGTTAGTAATTAGGCTCCAAAAATGGAATTTATGCAAACAATGGAATTTGACCTATGAAATTTGCACCACTACGTTTTGTGGTGAAATTCTAAGTAACTTTCGTTTTTGGAGTTTTGCGATCGGAGGTCAGACGAAGAAGTTATGGACAAAGAATGAATTCGAAATGAAAATAATTAAATAAAAAATAACTAATGTTTTTATATTAATTACCAAGCCTAGAGGCTGGCCCATCATTGTGGATGGTTGATCGTTAGCGACCAACCGGTTATCGAGGGCCAGTTGACCGATCACCAAAAGGCGACCGACCGGTGGCGACCTGGCTATTCTAGTAAGCCTAGGTCGCAGCGGCCCAGATTTGATATATTTTGATCGAATGGTTCTGGTTGATTATAGCGCCTACAAATTTATGCCTAACCCTCCATTCTCTTCTCGTATTTTTATGGAGGCAGTAGCAAAGCTCTGCCATTACATGTTCTCTACTTTCTTTCAAAATTATAAAAGATAAGATATTTATATCTATATTCATACAAATTGAAAAAAGTAGAAGTTTAATAAAAAGGAGAAGAGAACCAACCATAATTGTATTTGAGGTAATATATATATATATATATATATATATATATATATATATATATACACACACGTAATATATGTATTTGTATCCGTTTTCTCTCCCAATCCCAAATCTCTTGTCAGATATATAGTTCTAATGTATGCATATACCTTTTTATACGTATCTCTTGGATTAAAAAAGATTTAGGGATGAATCAAAGGTTCTACTTCGCATCTGTAAATTTGGATTGCTTTTAAAAGGTGAGTGGGAATTTTTATAAATTGTTATAATATGAAAATTATCCCATTGGTTTTTATTTGACTTTTGTGCCTAATTAGATGATTATATTTGAGTTGTAGGTAATGAATTGAATACGATCTGAATATAATAAATATTGCCTACATATTCTTGTTTATGAATTGATTTAGAATTGTATAAAACCTGATATGGAAAGAGTCCCCAAAGTGTGAATTTAGGATATTACTTTGAATGAAATTTATTCTAGATCTAGAATATATTGTATAATAATGCTATAAATTTGGATTGTTACCCTAATCTTGTTAGAATATAAACATTTCTATACTTGGAATTTTTGGAATTCAGATCCGTTCAATATTTGTAAATTATTTTTATTTCTTTCCCTTTTATAAAGATACGTCGTTAGAAATAACAAGGAATAAATGCAAATAGAAAGAGAAAGAGATGTGTAAAATATGAACTTAATTTAGTTTACACTGTTTATTTCAATAATAAAAAGAAATATTATTCCTTGTAATTTCAAATGATGTGGTCTTTATATTTTAAAGTTAAATATTCCGTTTTGGACTAAGTTGTGGAAATTATAATGGATAATCTTTTTAGATATGATTCCAATAATTTAACATGGGAAAAGTATATTCTAGTGAAGGTGTATAACTAGAACATATTTGATAAAAGTAAATATTGTACATAATCACTATGTTTATAATAATTAAATAAAAGCTTATAACGACATTGCATGTAATATTCGCATTTAGGATAACTAACTAATGAGAAAAGAATTTAAAATGTTTTAACTTCAATAAATGATAGTAAATATGGGAGCTGCAATAATTAGGTAGGGTAAATGGATTAATTAGATTGATAAATAAAGAAGTTGAATTGATAAAAATGGAATAGATATAAAAGGTTACTAATTTGAAACTAGTAATCATACATAAATGTATTAGGAATGTCCGTTAGGATTTTATGGAAAAATTGACATTTGTGAGAATTAAACGGAGATATATGGGTAGATAAATATTTAAGGTAAATTAGTGGGTTGATTGGTTAATTGGACTTAGTATGTTAATGATTCGAGATCAGTAAATTCACTCGATGGAAGACTGCCCTTCATTTCGAGGCTACAAACTAGTCGGGTGTACTCACTAATGATGTGAGATATCACCAATCCAACGACCCATGACGACGTGAGAGATTGGCTTACTTTTTTAATTGAGAAGTATCAAATGGACCAAATTTAGAATTAGGAGCAGCGAGTGATATCTCCATAGGGGTTCACGTCTGGTTTAAGGTCTTAAGTGGTTGAAGGGTTCACCTCTCTCCTAAACGGAAGTACTAAGTAACTAATGAGATTCCAAATAAATAAATAAACAAATAAGGATGTCTCTAAAAAGGGTTTACTTCAGTGTTGAGGTCTTAAATGGCTGAAGGGTCGCCTCCCAACCAAAAGAAGTAACCTAATGAGATGCCATATTTATAATTAAAGAGTGAGAGTGGATATCTTGGAAATAGTTCGCTTTAGGTTTGGGGACTTAAGTGACTATAAGTCCTCCTCTTACGTATAAAAGAAGTATTAAGTATCCCAATAAGATTTCCAAGCAATGACAGCCAGATGGTATTGTTAAGGAGCACACTTCTGGAAGTAGGTCTTAAATGACGAGGTCTACCTATTTCCCACTGGGAAGTATTAAGTGGCTTGAGCACAGTCTCTTACATTGCTAAAGCCACAGCAATAATAGTACCATTTAGGAGCATGCCTTAGGATGGGTTTTGAATGATGGGGTCTAACTTAGTTAAGGTCTTAAATGACCAGAGTCTGCTTATTTTCTAATAAAAGGGTATTAAGTGGCTTGGGTACCATTTATTACATGACAATGATTTTATCTACGATAATTTCGGTGATAGTTGGACATTAAGTTTCACAATCCTTAAATAGTGGTTAAAGTCTTGTAGCTTGGACCCACTGACCATTGATATCATTGTTAGGAAACTACTTTGGGAATAGGTCTTAAATAACGGGGTTTACCTTAATTAAAGTCGTAAATGACGGATTCTACCTAATTCTCTTTTAAAAGTATTAAGAAGTCTGCTTCATATTTAGAAGTATTAAGTGGCAAATAGGTTTGAAAGTTTTGGGTAATAAATATGTCTTCGTTAATATTTTGTACATTGGGAAGGGGTAAGTATGCAATCGTGTGTGCAATGCAAGGTTAGATTAGAATTGCTAACCTATATGCACATAACAATGAAATGGAAACCGATCGGTATAAGTTTATGTTATGGACGGTTTATATTTTTCTAGTCACCAGACCATTATTCTTACACCCCGCCTCATTACAACCCATGGGATAGATTTAGAGGAACTGGTCACTAGAGCTGGATGTGCTTTGTTGTTGGAGAGTCTTCTTTCTCTCATGCTCGATGCTGATGTGACAATCTGCTATCCAAGGAATACCCTTAGTTCTAAGGTAGAAGTCATAGTCCGTATTCTTATCGTATCATTGTTTCCATTGTGAGTTTAGATTTCTATCAATCTCAAATAATGCTCATGCTTATTTGCATGTATCAAATCCAACGATCCGTGCTTTGATGGACTTGGGTTTTGATTTTTGTCAAAATTTAGGCCCGTTGAGGTGTGGGTTGTTATAGAACGATACTTTCATACTTTTTTTTGGATCATATCCAAACACTCACAAACCCAAATATCAATCCCACTGATTTCAAGACACTTTGGTTGGTATATACAAACAGTCTATTCTAGGTCATTATTTAAAATTTTCTATTTTAGCACATATGTACCAAACACTAAGTAATCTTTCGAGTAAATCCGAAATAACTTAATCATGTTGAATGATGAATCTATTACGTTAATCTCAACATTTGGTATTTACGAGATTATTCTTGTCAACATTTCACACTTAATTCCAACTACATTAGTCTTGCTCATAAAGACACAATCGTAGCCGATGGATTACACCGCTTTAATTATGACTACCAAAATCATATTTTGATAATTTACTTGGAATTCATTTTTGGATCTTCGCATCACACCATATTATAGGGTCGACATTATTAATGGTTTAACTAAACAATCAAGGATTGTATATTTTCGTTATTGATAAGAAGCTCATATTTTCTCTTTAATGTGTGAGAATACTTATTAGACACTTTAATGTGATATGTTTATTTAGGTAAGTTAATTTTATTTTATCTCGTCTAATCAGTTTTACCTATAGATCGTATATAATTCCATTTTACTACCAATAATTCATCAAAGAAATTCCTTTATAATGAAGTTGGTATTTCTTGAAACAACATTGTCTCTCAGTGCAATAGAATATGCATTCATTAAATTTTTATGAATTTACTTTTTATAAAACTGCTTTGGTTTTATTTTACAAAACTTATCTTCAAAACATAAATATGTCATTCAATGACAGTCTTTTCGGAAATTATTTTTGGGAGATTCATACAAGATCCCTTACAAACAATTATTACATGCAATCTTTCGACTCGCACAATCTACCAAGTCCTTGGCCTAGGATATGTTGGGGTTTATTATAAACCCTTATCTTACATGATTTTGTAAACTGCTATTTAGAATAAATAATATTAACCTTGTGTACTACTCTTAAGTACATGATCTTATAGAAAGAAACTAACTCAATTTCACTTACAACAAATAGGACATTGTCCAACAAAGTTTGACTATTCCTTATCGATACATGATTACGTATCATATGGATGAGTGATTTTTGAGATTGAATCTTTATTCTTTTTTAAATATGTCCAGAAGTCATTCCAATATACTCACTCATTCGATCAAATCGAATAATTTCGATTGCATGTTCTGTTATTTGCTTCGTTTTGTACACTATGAATCTATCTTAGACATAATACATACGTATAAAATACACACATCCATGTCAGCTATAGCAACCCATAATTTCGTACGTTTAAAGTTGACAATAAATTACATATGTCCAACACAATTTGAATGAAAAAGGGGATAATTAGGGGAAAAGAAAATAAAGGTAGAGTAGAAAGCAGAATCTTACACGATTGGAATAACATATATTATTTCAATATACAATCTTTACAGCGGAAACTTTTAATACATTTATTAGAGTTTAACATAACATTAACATGGACAGTTACTTATCTCCATCCTTACAAACGTAGAATACAATAGTACATGAGTATGATGGAAATGGATAATAATCTCTAAAATAATCTTCTAACTCCATGCTCCGAGCTCTTCCAATATGTTCCAAACTTAAACTGACTACTAAGCTGCCTGGAAAAATAGGGCACTGGGAGTTTAAAGGAAAAAGAATAAACTCCGGGTCTGTCATGTGACTGGTGTGAGAAACTGAAAATACGAGTATTTGGAAAATAATGGGCATCTCATATGACCACGCGACACATAAACACGAAACTGGTTTTTACCTTATGATAACCAAAATATTTCTACATGAAATCCACTAATTTATTTTTAATGACATTCTTTTTAAACCCTTTTAAATAAACATATTTAAATAACCGAAATTGTTATATTATTAAATTCCAGCATAATAGGTTTACAACTAATTCAGAAGGCACTTATTAGGGAATGAATTTCCGATGCATAGCAAGGTAAAGGACTACCTCCCATGCGGTACATTTCTAGAGGAATGTACCTAGGATCGATATCTTTGAAATCTCTACAAATTAAGACTGGCCTCCCCACAGTCCCATCTGGTGGTGGATAACACCGAATATGATATCACCATAGCCATTCCTGACCTACTCGAGATCTTTCATACCATACCCACATATTTATTTACATGACGTCATAGCGGGTGCAAAATAAATCTAGAAAGGTGATATCATACCCTATTGGTAGCGAACCACTTAGCCTTAAAGCAACCTTATTTCTTAATTCTCGGGTGCGAGGACCGAAGTAACTTTTACCTTTCTTAGAACATTTTCACTTCCACATTGCCAATTCCAACAACACACTGTTGACTTCAACAAAAGTACAACCTCTTAACTCATACGTCTCAAAGAAGGGTGTTAAGTATAAGAGAGTTACCTCCTACACCACCAAATAGATGTACATTTCTAGAGATTAATGCATGGTGATCTTACAAATGCAATGTCAAACATTTATCCATACAGGTTGTCCAGGAATAGGACAAATTGAAGGCACTCCCCTACCACATCCTTTAGGATTAGTAGCGACCAATCCTTACAGAAGAAGAACCCAAAATGAAGGCACCACTACTATTTGTTTATCTCAGAAGATACTCTAAAATTATCACTAAGCCGTTCTTCTGTTATGAAGATCCCCGCCTTCAACTTCATTGTCTTTAACTTGTCTTCGCTTTCGAGCTCTTAAATTGGTTCGAAGTGGTTTTCCGATAAGAATTACCCAAATCCGACCCCGGTTCCTTCAAACCAATCATCGATAAAAAGATGTTAAGTAAATAGGTGCTTATCGTTTGATTAATTATTTTCTCTTTATTAAAATATCTTATAGAGATATATATCATATAAAACCATTTCATTTCATTATATACGGGATCATTAAACCTCATTTATCAAATATTTTTTTAATTAAAACCTTATTAAATATTCAATAATTCTAAATCATTTCAACTTTACTAAGGAATATATTTCCAAATCTTTTATTTAAATCTTTACAAAGATTTCATATTTTCAAATCATAATTTTTAAAAGGTTCAAAAATATGTTATTTAAGACATCGATTGCTATAAACCCAAAATAATTAATTTATGTAAAAGGATCCATATGAATCGAAATAATTCCAAATCATTTATTTAAATCTCAAAAAAATATTTATTATTTCCAATAGATATCTTTTTAATATGTTGAAACCATTTTTCTATGATGGTAAATCCAAATTAATTAGTATTCGAGTAGAAGGGAATTATAAATTTTTTTTTACTAATTTTACTCGACATTAATTTCCATATTCAACCATTACTATCCATCGAATGATAGTGAAATCACCTTTAAATTCACATGAATAGTATGGGTTCCCTTCTCGAAATTTGATATCAAGTATAGCAAGATTATTTCTGTACGTTATAGGTTGTATAACATTTGGAAAAATTAAATCATTTATACTTGCTTCCTTTTCGATATTTCGACCTTATCTATTCGTCGCCCAAGAAAAAGGCCAGGTGAGCCAGGGCACTAGTTGCTCCTAAAAATCTCCTTAGTTTAAGCACCTTGAATCTCATAAATAGAAAAATCCAGTCTACTCATTGGCTTTATAGCCAAGAATAAATCACTTGATTATAATAGCTTTTTTTAAATCATTTATTCAAACTCTTTTAAAATAAATTATAAAACCTATAAGTTGTCTTTAAAATACATATTTATTCATTTAAAAACATTTGTACAAGATTTGGGAAAGAATACTTAAGTTTAGAGCCATATTCCAAAAGTTACTAAAAAGTGCTGCAAGAAGTGATGCGCATAGTGTTGTAATAGCTTATTTGATCAAAACGACTTTTCGATCATTTAGAATTTTTTTTATAACTCAAATATCTTTTAAAACATTTTAAAATATTTATATAATTTATTTCATATGTTTAAAAAATTAAAAATATTAATTTTAAAGAATTTATCACTTTGGTTTCTAAACTGCCAAACCGTGACTATTTTGAAAACTTAACGTGCTCATATTTCAAAATCTACTAAAAGAAATCGTGATCATTTTCATTTATCTGAAACTATAATTTTAAGAGTCCAGAAATTCTTATTACAAAGAGTTTCGACTTCGAATCCATCATATAAATGGATTTAACTTTTTATGACGCGAAATCAATAACTACCATTATGCGACGTGTTTGCTTTCGAATCAATTTTCATAATTTGTCAAAACTTCACCAAATTGAATTTTTGCATTTATAAAACATTTATAACCCATTTTAAATCATTTCAAAGGGGTTTACTAATTCTATATCACTTTTATAATTTTATTAAGAAAGTAATTTCCATGTGTAATATTGACGTGTTTAACGTGACTTGTTTACACATTAGGCAACTATATTAAAACAACAAAACTTGACGATCAAAGCATAGTAAACATCCATGGAAAACATATCACATCATTAGTGTATATATATATATATATATGGAGTTTCTCACCTTTAATGGATATTAAACTTAGGAATATTCGTTATAGCTTCGCTACGATTGAATCAAAGCTTATGGAATCAAGCCCGAGATCTTTGGAAAGCCACATCCTAAGCAAGCAAGTGGAGACAGGCTCGGCCTTAGTGGTAGAAGGTAGTGACTGTGTGTTTGGAAGGTGGAGAAGTGGTGTTTGACTTTGTTTTGGAGGTGGGTTGCTAATGTATATACATAAGTATATATTTTACTTTATTTTGGAATATTTTTCCATAGCTTTGCTAATATTTTTTCAAGGCATGGAACCCATTAAAGAAGTGCTCTTAGAGCTTTAAGTAGAAAGAGCAAGAAGAAGAGAACCATGTGTAAAATTATGAGGAGAATGGTGGGTATTTATAGAAAAATTTGGAAATAAATATCGAAATGCATAATTATATTTTTATCTCTTTCCCACACCCTTTCCACCCCTTCCAAAGCACGGCAAAACCCCCACCCTTGTGCTTCCATGTATGCGGTGATGGTGTGTAATTGAGTTGATGTTTTCATTTTAGGGTAGAAAATATCATAGATATTTAAATTTTTTACTATATGTAAATTCAAATGTAAATGGTAAGTATATTTGTATGTATATATGTTTTCATGTAACAACCCGAATTCTAGTGGGTCCGGATTTTTCGCAAAAATTCTAAAACCCAAGCCCATTGAAACACGAGTTGGGAATCTGGTATCCTGCAAATAGCCAAAGACAAATATATTAGAGCTCAACTAAATATCTCATAGCGGAATTGACTAAAATATATTAGTAAGTAAATACTCACCAATATAATAACACTTTCTAAACAAGTGTCTTAAATCTAGGAAATCTCCGCCATCTACCTAACCTATAGGATGTTATGAGGAGGGGGTCTGAACTAAAGTTCTGGAGAATGAATAAATTATATACTTCTAAGCTTAATTCTACATATATCGTTTTATTTTTATTTATTCTTATATCAGGTTCATTAGGTTACAATATTCTCGCCGTTATTCGTGAATCATGCCCATCTACTCCATAGTAGATTAAAACCTAATAACTAATATATACATATATGTAGCTATATGCCTAATGACCATATTGGTCCTAGGTACCACCCATGGTACCTTCCATATCCTCCTCGAAAAGGGCTCTATCACCTTGCTACGAGAGCGTTCCGTAACTACATCTGTAAAGGACTACTTCGTAAGGCCTACAATACAAATGCTCCATCGTCTTGCACCGTAGCATTCCATAACTACATATATAAAAGACTGCTTCGTAAGGCTAATAATAAAGATGCTTCACTACTTACTACGAAAACGAAAATCGCTCCGCACTAGTCTATGCCAATGCTCGAACATCCATAATGTACCACCCCGTGCGTACATTAAGGACTATGTAATCGTTCTGTCTACTATATGAATCCCGCCAACAAGATCTACCTTGTATGGAATTTAGTCAAGGATTTTCTATATTTGTAAAAGATTGCTTCGTTAGGCCTACAATACAGATATTCTAGTTGGTCCGTCTCTTTCTCATCATGGCTATGGCTCTACGTAGCCACCCTCAACTAACCGAAAGACTTCTAAAAAGTTAAGTGGTTGTGCCCTATCGCAAAAAATCTGATATCCAAATGCGGTGCCCTTTATCCTATTTCTTGATAGTGAAAGAATCATTAGCGTGATGGTTAATCTAGTCTTTCCCGAAATCGCTCTTAGTCTTGATGTTGGCCGATATCCGCATGCGACTATCCTTAAACTTATTTGCAAGTACTGGATATACAAATACCCTACTCCGAACATCAAGCCTTTCTGACTGCCTGTAAAGGTTTGCTTTGTTAGGTCTACAATGCAAATGTAGTCAAGTCATACTCTCTTGATGGAACACCTATAGACCTGCCTCCGGGGATGTAGCTTCGTTAGGCTACCCAGAGGGCCATCCTAGAGTATCCTCACATGCCGTTGAATTCTCGTACTTCCTTTTAGCCCAAAATAAATATGTTGGACGTGCTTCTCCTTTTCTGAAATCTGTGATGAACTACTTCATTAGGCCCTTCATCCTTTGGGCTACTCCAAACGCATCTCACTCTTTTATTAGACCCTAAGTCTAATCTTTTAATTTACGTTTAGTTTACTTTTCTTAATCTGTTGGCTACTTATTTACCTTAATTAGCATATTCTTGCACTCGTCTCACCTCTATCTATTGTGAGATTTTCATTTATTTACTAGGGAATGCTGTTGGTATGCGCCACATTCATTATCTTGCTTATTTAACTAAATATAAACCTTAAGTTGATTAAAATAACCCTCTTTATCATTCTTGCTGTATTTTCTCATTGAATTAATATAAATTATTTAAATAAGCATCTACCATTGTTATTCCTCATTAATTATTCGAAGTCTCAAAATAAGCTTTTCCGTTCTTATAACTTAACTATAACCTATGTTATAATTCTACCTGTAATTGTCACTTTCCCTTCTTTTATAGTCCGTGCATAATTCTAGCATTTCTTTTCAGTTCTAATCTGCCTTCATTTATTATGATATAGAATATTATTTTAATCTCTCATATTATATAATTCACTTATCATAATAACTATCTTCTTAAATAGTCTGCGTAGTAAATGAAGACCAAGGTTCATTATTGTTTACAGCATCAAGTTCTTATCTAATAATTTACTTGATTCATGTCATACTTTGCTTTATTATCTTCTATTTTAGGAAGTAATTCTATTTTATTTGGTTGGTTATGAAAACTATACTAAAAATCCATTTCCATATTTTAATATCAAATAAGGCTATAACCAATAATTCGTAACTGCAAGGTATTTCTTTTATTATTTTGGGCTAGTGTAAACACAGTGGTTTCTCTATTTTACACTAGTTTCCTTTTTCTTTCTTTTATTTTCACAGTCATGTTCATCATTACCTTTTAAATATTACATTATAGAAATGTATCCTATTTTCTAAACCAACCAATTAATCTTTTAGTTACTCACAAATCCAGTTATTAGATTAATTAACTTTTCCCATTTTAACGTAATTTATTACAGTAATTACATTCCTCAAACTTTTATTACTTTACATCTTATTTCCTTTATTTCAGTATTCTTAATTATTTAATCCATATTCACATTTAATCTATTCTAATCCATACGTGAAGAAAGAGGAGAAAATAGAAGAAGAATGCCGCTTGCATAGAAATCCAAAACGTAGAAACAAATGTAAATAAATACTAATACTGTAAATAAGCTGTAAATTCCTTATAGTTCAGCACTTAATTAGCAAGATTAATTATTTTTTTGGCAAGGCCAGCGGGGTTAAAAAATGGGCCCCTACCATTTTTATTAATATATCAAGAAAGAATACAAAGTAGAGAGGAACAAACCTACCAACAAGGCAAGCCAGAATAGAACTTGAAACACAAAGAGGGACAGACATATTAATAAACATTTAACAGGAAATAAAATAAAGAAAAAGAAAACCCACACTACAGCAACACAAGGAAAATGGGGAAAGCGGTATCAGGGAATAGAAGCGAGGAATGAGGTAGGAAACAAATGATTGGAAACACGAACTCCTTCTCTAATTCCTTCCATAATACAAGCTTTCAATACATTGAAATTCTTCCTTTTAGCAGTGAAAATTATTGCATTCCTCTCGTCCCAAATCATACTGATAAAGATTTTAAGCGTAAAAAGAAGTACGTACGTTGCCTCACACATCCATCTCGTCGCTTTGTAAAGTAAATTCCATTCAATCTCACTGTTGGCAGAAACAGTCCTCCGGATGATGGAGGCGTTAAGAGTGCTCCATAAGTTATAGATGAATGGACAGTTAAAATACAAATGGAGGATATCCTCATCCACGGCCTGACAGAAACTACAATTAGTATCGATGATAACACCACACTGTCTCAACTTAATCTTAGTTTTCAAGAAGTTATTGAGTGTCTTCCAAAGGAATAAGTTCTGCCTCTCCGAGTTATGTCGAAGCCATATTCTCTTATGCCAGGAGAAGGCAACCGAGTTACTCTGACATACGAGGAGATCATACATTCCAGAAATCTTATAACTGTCTTTACAAAATGTCCATGAGATACCATCGTGCTGGTATAAAGGGACATGGCAATCTCTTAATTGGTTCCAGTAGTTTCGAACATTTTGATTACTCGAATATGGAAGGACAATGTTACCTTCCATAAGAAAGTCAATGGCCAGCGCGTCAGAGTGAATACCAGTTTGAGTTTGTTCGTTATACGTAAGGTGGTGACAAAGAATGGTACCTTCCTTAACCCATGGGTCATGCCAAAAGGACACACCACCAGAGATGCCAACTTTACATTTTGCGTACGGGAGACAAGTGGATCTGAGCTTCAGTAAACTGCGCCAAGTCCAGCTACATGACTGCGGCACCGCCATCGTCCAAAAATTCTTGTTGTTGCCAAGCATGAACTTATGAGACCATTTAACCCATATATTGTCTTTATGATTAAGAATATTGTCTATAAGTTCCATCATGGCAGCACGATTCCATTGCAGTATACTCTTTATTCCCAAACCACCCCTGGCCTTGGGCAGTTCAAGTTTGGAAAAAGCACAGGATGATAACTTATTGGAATGAATCGAACCATGCCAGAAAAAATTTGACATTGCTCTCCTAACCATCTTTATCAGCTTGGTAGGCAGGATGAATGTTTTAGCCCAATATACAGTCATGGAAAAAATGATTGAGTTAATTAACGCGAGTCTCCCATCCTGGCTAAGCAACCTATTCGTCCACAAAGACATGCGAGCCGTAATCCTCTCATAAAGAGGAAAACATTGGGAGAACGCAATTTTTGAAGTTGCCAGAGGGATACCAAGGTACCTAGAACAGTGAGTACGTAACATGATAGAGGTAAAACTAGTAATTTGGTAAGTCACCTCGGTGCTCACTCCTGCAATCATCATACCACACTTCGATAAGTTAAGGGATAAGCCAGTAAGTTTGTGAAACTTGGTAAGGCTATCCATAATTGATGTAACTGTCTTCATTGAGGGCTTGAAGAAAATAACCAAGTCATCAGCAAACATAAGGGATGTTATGAGAGGATGCTTACACTTTGGGTGAACAGAAAATAGACCCTCCTGCACTTGATTTATGAGGATTTGAGTCAAGACTTCCATCACCATAATGAAAAGGTAAGGAGACATTGGGTCCCCCTGCCGAATGCCTTGTTTACTGGTGAAGTATCCCTCATTGCATTTGTTGACCATTATGGAATACCTAGCCGTGGAGATGCATGCTTCAATCCAAGCCACAAAATGAGGTGGAAAATTCATTAAACCCATGATTCTAAACAAGGAATCCCACTGCAGGGTGTCGAAAGCTTTAGAAATATCAAGTTTGAACATGGCTCTGGGAGAAATGTTAGTGGAGTTATATTCAGAAGCTCATGGGACAACAAAACATTGTCCAGAATACTCCTACCGTTAAGGAAAGCTGCTTGATTGGGGGAAATGATATTAGGCAGAACTAACTTAAGTCTATTGGCAATGATTTTGGATATGCATTTGTAGATAGTGTTGCAGCATGAAATGGGTCTAAAATCAGCAACATGGCATGCATTTTTCACTTTAGGGATGAGAGCAATGTTAGTGGCATTGACAGAACCAATCATTTTGGACTTGTTGAAGAAGTTATGAACCGCCTTTAGGAAAAGAGTGCCAACAATCTCCCAGCATGACGTAAAAAAGCAAGCATTAAAACCATCAGGACCATCTGATGAGTTAGCTTTGAGAGAGAATAAAGCTGTTTTAATGTCCTTGTCTGTAACAGCCCTAGAAAGCATATCTTTCTCATCCGGAGATATTTTGGGTAGATTAACAGTATCAAACAGGTCAAGTTGAGGCGAGAAATTATTATTGTTGCGTAATAAATTACTGAAATACTCGAGAAACATATTAGCAATAGTAGGAGGGTCGGAAATGTAATCACCATTGTCGTTAACCATGGTAGTAATTTGCTCTCTAGATTGTTTTTCTTGAAGAGAGGAATGGTAGTAAGCAGTATTCCTATCACCATCCACGAACCAGTCCATACACGACTTTTGCTTTTCCATTAGCCCTTCTTGCTTATAGGCATCAAAAAGATCAGAGGATAGTTTAGCTTCCTGTGCAGCAAGATGTTGATTAAAATGATCAGCCAGCAGAGCCTCCTGCGTGAGTTGAAGCTTGAGAGTGAGAGTGGAAGAAGCCAGTGAACCATCGCCGAAATTGCATCTCGACCAAGCTTGTAACTCTTTTTTGACAGCTTTAAGTTTGCACTGCAAAATAAACATAGGATTGCCAAAAAAGAGAGAAGTCCAAGCCTTTTTAACAATAGGGAAAAAATCAGGGTGTTGTAGCCAAGCGTCAAAAAATTTAAAATTTGTGTTCCTTTTCTTCAAAGCAGCACCAAAAGAAATAATTTGAGGGGAATGATCAGATAAGCCTGGCATAGGAAGGAGATTAGAAATGAGAGGCCAAGCATTAAGGGCATACATGTTGGCGAATGTGAAATCGATTTTAGAGAAGGTACGGGGAGAAGATCTTCTAGAATTATTCCACGAGAATGGGGCACCAACAGTTTTGATTTCAACGAGGTTTGATTGAGTAATAGTATCGTAGAGGGGTCTGGTCTCTCTACTGGACAAGGGATTGCCACCCATCCTATGAGATGACAAATAAGAGCAATTGAAATCTCCTAAAGAAATCCATGGATGTGTTTCCTGTCTGAACGATGGGAGGAGATTATGCAAACTCTGTCTAACAGAGACAGTGTTGAAGCCATATATAACAGTGACGTAGAAAGAAGTGGCAGTAGAGATATGATAGCTATGCATGTGAATAAGCTTGGGAGTAGCTAAGATAGGAGAAAGTAAAAATACAGAAGGATTGTAAAGTATAAGAATTCTTCCAAAAGGAGCTTCAGGTAGATTGTTGATCATTTTCCATGTTGGGTTAATATAGGTGGCAGCCTTGTTGGAGAGAGTAGCATTCAATTTGGATTCTAGAATGGCTAGCATACTTAGCAAATGTGTGGCAATTAACTTTTTACATTGGATAAGTTTGGTCTCAGAGTGGGCACCTCTTGTATTCCACGCACCAATGTTGTTCAACATTGATAAACTAGCTGTTGAAGTTGGAGCTTCTTTTTGTTACCCCTGGTTAGAGGGGTGTTTTTGTTATCATCGCCAGGACAGGTAGGAGCAGATGAAGACATCCTACTTGGGTTCAGATCAGAATCATCATGTTGGATAGATTTTTTTTTTTTTTTGTTAATAGTGGGACTGGACTTTGAATAGGGAAGAGGGATGTTAACGAGAGGAGAGGGCTGGATGAGAGGAGGAGGAAGAGGAGGAGGGGGAGGTGGAGGTTTCCATGCTTGGGGAGGTTGCAGATGTTCATAAGGATGTTCAGTTCCCAGTTGCATACCAGCTAAAACATTTAATGACTCATTTTGGTTGTGCATGTGCACGGCAGAAACATGCACAACGTTGGAACTGGGAGAGGTGGGATTAGTAACAGAAGGGTGGCGTTTGATTTTGGCAGTTGTATTTGGTTGAGATGGAACAACGCATGAGATAGGATCTGAAGTCGAAATAGGAAGAATTGTAGCAGGTTCAAATATTGATGGGGAAAGGGGTGCTGCATGCATGTTGGCATCTGAAGGTGAAATAGGAAGAATTGGATCAAGTTCAAGTATGATGCGGAAAGAGGTGCGTCATGCATGTTAATGCATGCAGAAATTTTAGTGGCGTGGTTTTCATAATTAAATTCAGCTTGATGTGTGGTGTTGTTATTCAAGTTACAATCAGTAGCTTGCATGAAAATCTTCTCTGAATTATTGGTTGAACCAATCATCTCGTTTGAGTCCAACTCGGCATAGTAAGAAAAAGATGGGTCCAGGTCAGGTTCTAACTCAGCCAAGTCAGATAGAGCATTAAATCCATTTCTTTCCAGCAAAAGTGAATTATCAGAATTGTTTGCAAAATTACCATCAGAGACAACCTTTCCCAACTGTGGGATAACAAAATCCCCTTCCTCCATTTCCCCACTTACTGTAACTATATTTTTTTCCATTTTTGCTATCTTCGTGAGACTTCACATTATTGGCTTTTAATGAGGAAGGATACATCCTTAGTCTACGTGCTTTATTAACAACTTGCCACTTATATTTCCTCTGTCTCGAAACAACTTCATTCCTGGGAGCAGCATACACTTTATCAAATTCAAGATTATCTTTCTTAACATTTTCGCCCATCACGACCTTGGGAAATGACTTATCACATGTTGAATCAGTATGCCCAAAAACACAACAGTTAGCACAAATGTCGGGTTTCCATTGATACTCTATATGAATGTTTTGAGTACCACCATCCAGAAGTTGAATAGGAAAAGAGTCAACAAGTGTATGAACCGGCTTAATTTCTACTAAACATTTAGCAAAAGTGAGCCGTTCCATCTTCTCCGTTGATTCATCCATGCATAGAAGCTTGCCAAGTTTGCTGGCAATCCAATTAATGCCTATGTGAGACCAAGCAAACATAGGGACATTGGAGAATTTCACCCATATTGGCACCGATGTTATTCTTTCACACGCGTTTCCCACATATGGATCCCACTGATTGATTATGAAGAGCTAATTTTTCATAACAATAGGGTCACCTTGCAGTATTTTGCTTTTATCTTCATCACACGACAGAAGAAAGAGAAATAGAAAACCATTTGATCGAACTTTGATCGAACCTTTCAATTTCCAGTATTTTTTCAAGAAGTTAATGACAAAGGAGTAGGGTAAAGGCTTATCTAGAAAGAATCCAACCACATAGTTACTCCAAACAAGAGAACCGGCATCAATAACAGCGGGAGGAGGGATCAAAATCTCGTTTTTAAACTCTGGGGTCATCTCAACAGTGATGTACTTCCCTACATTGCTTGGCTTGCTCTTGAAGAGAGAAGTCCATGTCTGTTGAGCTGGAGTTGGAAGCAGAGGAGGAAGGGAAGAAGCAGATGGCGGTAGGACTGAGAGTTTGGAAGGGACACTGATGATAGGTTCGAAGGTCAAAGGTGGAGGAGGTGGATCAGGAGCGGGACGAAAGAGAAGTGATGGTGTTGGCAGAAGAGGAGTGGGGGGGATTGCGGGAATAATGGGAGGGACAGAGGAAGAGGACAGGGAAAGGACATGGGTGAGGGATGGAGCCGCCATGAAAAGAAGGAACGTGAAAAAAAAATTAATTATTGAATAAAATTATCTAAACGTGAATTTAATGATAATATACCTTAAACTTAAAAGATATATAAATAAACCTTACAAACGATATATTTACAGATCTATAATATTTGAAAGGGGAAAGGAAGAGATTTGGATTAGAAATAGCAAATAAAACTCAGATCCTTGGTTTTACCTTTGACATAGCCTTCTAATTTGAACCAATTCCTAATTCCCTAATTAATTCTATTGTCTTTCTATTTAGATCTAAATTCATGTGAATTAGATCTAAAATTTTGTTATTTAGAAGGTGTAGAAGAGATAGAAAAATGGCAGAGCTTCTGTGGACAAGAGAAAAATAACAAGAATAAAAATAAGGCTTTGCACCTATATTTATAGTGGTTCAAATCAGTGCTAACCATTAGATATAAAACCCTAAAACCTAAAGCGTACACTCAGTCTATGGATATTAAATTAATATGTTTTCTTCTGTGTTTTTTTAATTTCAAATTGGTCCTCCAATATTCTTTTGTTTAATCATTTTCCCCTTCTCTCTCGCACTCTATGGAAACATATATTTTTAAATGTGATGTTTCTTTTAAATAACATTCCCCTATTAATCACCCAATTAATAGATTTCATATATTCCTAGAATTAATTTACCATCCAACTAATCGCTGCCGGAATGGTGATTTTTTACCAAATTAATATGCCAATCAACACCATATTAATTCGTCACATATATGCATATTAGTTTATTTTATTCCCATAATTGTTGTTTGTATATATTATCAATTGAATTTTGAATCAAAATCTTAATTATGTATGTTACCATAAGTCTCCATGTTTATTAATTGACAATTGATCACTTGCACAAATTACTCTTCCTCCATTTTATTCTCTTGCACAAACATATATGTTTCTAATCATATCAATTAGTTGCTATAATATATGTTCCCTTTCTTGTTAGTTTCGGTCAGTTAATCACCTCTACTAATTAATTGAATATTAGTTTTCCTTTTAAATTAACACCGTCAGTTAATCTTCCTTATTAATTGATTTTATATAATTTCTCACTCTAATTTGTTTGTTACACAAATGTATATGTATTCCAAATAAAATTAATTTGTTGCCCCATTTACAAATATTATAGAGCTGTGACGCCCCACCTCTATACCCATGCTAGCCAAGGACACTACGGGGTAATGTCGTCAACTAGCAAAGAGAATAAGGCTGTTGAGGAGCGACCATCTGTATAATTACTTTGTGCGAGTACCGATATGCCAGATTCAAAATACAACTTTTCATCACAAGAGGAAATCCGACATACCGATGCAAACTCAAGGCTACTACACAGTGGCTATAATATCTTCGGAAACAAATATAGAAATAAGTATAACACAAATCAGTCATAGAAGATCATATCTCAAAGGCGGAAACAGATATGAATATTACACATAAAAGTGTATATCAGAGCAGTGGTCAAACAAGATCCACTATATCACCAAAGAATAGTTACAAGAGCTACACAAAAGAATAAGTATACACCATGGAGCCTATATCTCAAATGTATACAACAAAATAAACTACTAATCTAAGTAGTTAGCCAAAAGTCAGAATAATAATTCCAGATGAGGAGTCAAGCAGAAACACCTGTAACATCCCGGTCTGACCGGAGTATTATTTAATAAGAAAATAATAAACGGATCAGTCTAACTATAAATATCAGATGAAATGATATAGAATAATAGATATGACAAAAATGTATAATAACCAAAATGCCATACTATGATAAGCATGTAACTGAAAATCAACAAGAAATTAATCAATATCACAAGAATCTTCTCAAAGATAAAAAGGATTATCATAATCTTTGTTTCATTTACCAAACCATAAATATTGAAAATTATACCAATGCCAATCACAAAAGTTAATGACACACAAATTCACCAATGCACAAATATTGATAGAACTTATCAATGAAACCACAAAAATTGGTGAAATACAAATTATAGAAATCGTCAATAGAAATCTAGAAATCACAAAAAAAGGGAGGGGAGGCCTATCACAAAACGGGAGCGTGAAAACTCACCAACACGTGTATCACAAAATGGAACGCTATTCCATGGTTGCTAACCATTAATTTTGAGCCGAAGCTCCACAAAACGGCCCAAAGACCATGGGTCGCTACCCCACCAAATTGAGCCGAAGCTCCACAGAAACGGGGTTTAGTCTCCCTCGCAGACAAAGAGACATCACACATTGCTAGTCTAAATCACAAAAATGATCATCACCGATCATCATGAAGTGTCAATTACACTAAGCTAGCAAATATATGAGCTTAGTTTCATGTCCCATAACCACTAGCTTAACTTAAATATTTACGAACAAATTGTAGATTTTCACTCGAAAATTGTCACAAGAGATTCAATCGAACAAGTCCAAAAATTAACCGACGAAGTAAACGCAAGCGTTTCATACCACTTGTTTTACTAAGTCGTTTAATTAAATTTCTCATACGAGTGAGGTAAAGGTTTGTATATACTAGTAGGTTGGAAAACGATTTTATAAACGAGTTTGATATTGAAAATATAGTTTAAATAATCTTTGATGAAGAGTTTGGATATTTACTACTAGTATAGAACCCTTTATATTTTAAAGTGACAAATCACAAAAATGATTGTAGCAATAATCAATCATCAAAATTCACATACGAAGACGTGAATCAAATCCAAAGAAACCGATACCAAGTCCACCAAGTGGATATATCCAAAAATTCCTCAAATAGAAGTTATCAAAGTCGACAAAGGTGATAACAACTAATCGAAGATGAAGAATCAATTAAATATTGGAAAACAAAGCAACTAGCACATAAACAGGCAAAACAGGAGCATGTCAGTCGACTGAATTCCTGAGTCAGTCGACGGAACACATACCTGAGAAATTTTCGGACTTCAGCTCAGTCGACTGACTTAGAGAATTCAGTCGACTGAACCTGAATTCCTGCATTTCCTACCCTATTTCAAATGAAGTGCAAACTCACTTAATTTGCAATCGGACAAGCACGGACGCTAGGGTTTACGCCAATCGGCAACCCGGTCCTATTGGCTCCTCGATGCATCACCAAAACATGAATCAAAACATCAAAGTTAGGATTTTTAAAGATTTGAACCCAAAAACACTAAAAATTGGAATATTCACCAATTCAATCCAAACCATAAGCAAATGCACATGAATAAGTGTTAAGAATTCATGCCCAACAATCAAAGATAGATATAGGCATAGATATGAGATAAAAATCTCACCTTTAAACCCAAAACAAATTAAGAAGAAGCTATAAAGCAACGACAAGGACAATCACTCTTCAATTCCAACCCAAAGAGCTTGAATCTAAGCTTAAAAGAGAAACATTTCCTAAATTAGGTTTAGGAATTTCTGAAATTGGTAAGAGAATGAGTTGGAGAAGAAGAAGATGAGGCTTACCAAAGCTTCTTCTATAAATTTGGAGCTAGAACTTGATTTACAAAAGAAAACTAGGGCTTGGAGTTTTAATTTCCCATTCCTCTCTCCATTGTTGTTAAAGCTTGAGTATTAGGAATTAGAAATGAAGTAATGAAGAGGAGAGGGGTGAAGCTTGGGTCTAATGGGCTGAAACAAAACCAAAGCCCTAAGTGAAAAAGTGGCAAAATTCCACTAACTCCAAACATATCAAAGTTTATACTCAAAAAGATCGCAAATGTCATTTTGAACTCAATGGGAGTGATCTCGAGTCCTAATTTGACGGTTTGCAAAAAGTAGCTTTTTCGGACAAAAATCCGACTAACGATGAAATATTTAAATAAAATATTTAAATACTCGATCGTAAAATATGCGGGTTGTTACAGACTTCCCTCCTTAAAGAAATTGCGTCCTCGCAATATTTAAGAAGAAAATATATAGTAACAACCATGAAAGCATATTCAACAAAAAAGAAATTTGAAATAAAAAGTTCACCTCAAAGAGCACGAGAAAGTAAGTTTGGATGTGTTCGCTCGATGAATTCTCTAGATTCCCAAGAGCAATCCTTAGGATTTGAGTACCATTGAACCTTCACAAGCGGAACATCTTTATTTCGAAGGCGTTTGACCACCGAAGCAATAATACGAATAGGATGTTGCTCATAAGTTAAATTAGGCGAAACTTCAATTTCTTCCACAACACCGGGCACAAGAATAGAATCAAATTCTCGAAGGCATTTCCGTAATTGAGAAACGTGAAACACGTCATGAATAGCAGAAAGTTGAGCCGGTAATGAGAGGCGATAAGCCATGGAACCAATGCGTTCGGTGAAGGAAAATGGACCAATATATTGAGGTGCTAACTTTCCCGATCGACTGAAACACACAACACCTTTGATAGGTGAAACGCGAACAAACACCAAATCTCCCACAGAAAATTCTAACCTCCTTCTTCGGTTATCGGCATAGGATTTTTGTCTACTCTGGACTTCCTTCATCCTATGACGAATAAGGTTAATCTTTCTTGTGGAATCACGAATAAATTCTGGACCTAAAACCAGCTTCTCACCGGCCTCAAGCCAACAAGAAGGAGAACGACATGGCCTTCCATAGAGTACCTCAAAAGGTGCCTTTCCAATACTAGATTGGAAGCTATTATTACAGGAAAACTCAACGAGAGCAATATGATCTTCCCAACTTCCACCAAAATCAAGAACACATGCACGAAGAAGATCTTCAAGAGTTTAATTCACACGCTAGGTTTGTCCATCGGACTGAGGATGATAAGCGGTGCTAAAATTAAGCTTCGTTCCTAAAGCTTTTTGAAGACTCTTCCAAAATCTACTAGTAAACAATGGATCACGATCACTAACAATAGAAGTAGGAACTCCATGTAATTTAACAATTTCTTTGATAATGAGTTTGGCCAAAAGAGGGATGGTTCGATTAGACCGAACGGGGATAAAATGGGCGGATTTAGTAAGTCTATCAACTAGCACCCATAAGCTATCATGACTCGAACGAGAACGGGGAAGGCCGTCAATAAAATCCATGGAAATTTGATCCCACTTCCGAATTGGAATGTCTAAAGGTTGCAATAACCCACCCGACCTTTGATGCTCGGCCTTAATAAGTTGGCAAGTCATGCAATGCTTAATGAAGTTAGCGATATCAAATTTCATTCCCTCCCAATAATAAAGTCGCTTCATATCCGCGTACATTTTACTACTGCCGGAATGAATGGTAAATTTAGAACAATGGAAATCTTCTAAAATGTCTCTGCGAAGATCACTAACATTTGGCACGATAAGTCTACCAAATTTTCGAATGCCGCCACGAGAATCGATATCAAAGTCTTTCAAAACTTCAATATCAAGTTTATCCCTCAATCTTTGGCCAAGAAGTGCCAATTCGGGATCTAGCCCTTGAGATTCAAGAATGCGGTCTAAAAGAGAAGGATGAGCCTCAAGGCTACATAAAACAAGAGATGAACATAAATCGGAAACACAATCTCGAATCTTACAAGTAGATAGAATCTCGAGATCATTCCATTCGGATATCATCATAGAAACAACTGCTTGTTGCTTACGACTAAGTGCATCGACAACGCGATTTCTCTTTCCGGGAGTATAAAGAATATCAAGATCATAAGCAACAAGAAATTCGAGCCAACGTTGTTGATGCAAATTAAGTTCCTTTTGGGAAAATAAATACTTCAAAGATTTATGATCGGTGTAAAGAATAAATTTTTCTCCCAAAAGATAATGACGCCAAATACGAAGGGCGAAAACAATAGCCGCGAGCTCTAAATCATGAGTGGCATATCTAGTCTCGGCTGGCTTCAATTGCCTAGAAGCATAAGCAATAACACATTCTCTTTGCATAAGAACGACATGCAAACCAACGCGACTAGCATCGGTATAAACAATAAAATCTTGATTCCCCTCGAGAATAACAAGAATAGGAGCATCAGAAAGGAGTTCTTTTAATTTCTGAAAAGATGCTTCACATTTGTCCGACCAAATGTATTTAACACCTTTCTTTGTTAAGCTAGTAAGAGGCACGACAATTTTAGAAAAGTCTTTGATAAGACGACGGTAATAACCGGCCAATCCGAGAAAACTACGAATTTCCATCACACTCTCCGGTCTCTTCCAATTTTGAATCGCTTCAATCTTTGAAGGATCTACTGATATTCCGGATTCGGAAATAATATGACCGAGAAACTTCACACGAGATTGCCAAAAATGGAATTAGAAATTTTTTTCTTTTAATTGATTACTCCAAAGAGTTTCCAACACAATCGAAGATGCTTTTCATGTTCCTCCTCGGTTTTTGAATACACAAGAATATCATCAATGAAGATGAGAGCAAATTGATCGAGGAAATCTTTGAAAACTCGATTCATAAGGTCAACGAAATAAGCCGAAACATTCGTTAAACCAAATGGCATAACAAGCCATTCATAAGATCCATAACGAGTATGGAACGATGTCAAAGGAATGTTATCCTCTGCAATACGAAGCTGATGAAAACCGGTAGCCAAGTCCAATTGTGAAAAGACTCTAGCACCACTAAGTTGGTCAAATAAATCATCAATCCGAGGTGAAGGATATTTATTCTTGATAGTAAGATCATTAAGCTTGCAGTAGTCAACGCAAAGCCTAAGTGTACCATCGGATTCTTCACAAAAATAGCTGAAGCTCCCCAAGGAGAGGAACTAGAATGAATAAATTGCTTCGTCTCCAATTTGGATAATTGTTTGCGCATCTCCTCATTTTCATTATTGGACATACGATAAGGAGGACGAGTAATAGGTTGAGCTCCAGGAATGAGATTAATTTTGAACTCAATTGCTCGCTTAGGTGGTAATCCTAAAACGGGCTCAAATATGTTGGAAAATTCACGAACAACGTGAATAAGAGAAATAATATCTTCCTCATCATCATTATCGTCATCATGAGGATTTAAAGAATATAAAGATGCAACCAAGCTGGAATCTGAATCTTTAAGGTCAATAGAAATCTGCTTAACAGATTGAGGATGTCGAAGATGAATAGTCCGCTCAGGACATAAGATTTGAGCTTCATAGCGATTAAGCCAATCCATTCCCAAAATCATTCCAAATCCTAAGTAGCACATAACATGCAAATCGGCTCAGAAAGAAAAATCACACAAAATAATCTCGACATCTTTACAAAGCAAACTAATTGTTGTGGATCCACCAACCGGATTCACAATTCTCAAAGAAGTCATTAAACACAAAACATCCAAAGAAAAAGCATCAACAAGTTCTTTTGATATAAAAGAATGGGACGCATCCGTATCAAAAAGAACTCGAATACGATGATCACGAAATAAAATAATGCCATCAAGGATAGAATGAGAAATACCTTGACCACGAGAAGTGTTACTAGGAGTTTGTGCCACATTAAGCTTTCCCTCCTTCCTACCTTGAAGTTTGGGACATGCGGATAAATAATGGTCTGGGCTTTTGCAATAGCGACAAGCGCGGGGCTTTGAACACTTATTCGCATAATGGTCCTTAGAACCACAATTGTAGCATTGCCCACTACTAGAGGTAGAAGTCTTTGCCACCGAAGTTGCTTGCTTCCCTTTCTTATTGGGATAAGGACCTTTGAACTTATTAGGTCTTTTCTTGTTGTTGAAGTTTGGTTTGGCACCCATAACTTCAACATCACTTTCTTTATCTGCCTCTTCAAGTCGAAGAGCGATATCAACAACTTGATCAGAAGAAACTTCTAATTTTAGAAGTAATGGCTTCTTGAGATTTTTGTTCAAGCCATAGACAAATCTTTGGTTCTTCTTCAATGGGGTGTTTATATATTCGACCCCGTATTTAGAAAGTGACTCGAATGATGCGACATAGTCTGCCACGGAGGATTCACCTTGAACAAGGTCTATGAAACGACGAGCCAATGTCACCTTCTCAGCTTCTGGCATAAATTTTAACTCGAATCGTTCTTGGAATTTCTCCCAAGTAAGATCCGCTTCATTTATTTCAGAAATCAGAAGCTCGTACCAGTCTAATGCTCTTTCTTGGAGCATACTAGAGGCCACCTGAACATGGTGAAGATCAATAAGATTCATGCGTGAATAGATTCGATCGCATGTTCTTAGCCAAGCCTGGACTTTAATAATGGTTTCAGAACCTTTAAATGGCTTCCCACCTAAGTTGGTATAATCGTTGCACAAGCATGCAAATCCAGACTTAGGGTGAGTAGGTTATGGATTAGAACCGGCTGCTTGAGCATTCTTTACTAGATCAAGAAGCTGCTGGGCAGACATAAAAACTCCATCCTGGGGAGTAGCACTAGATTGACCGACGCTGGGACGGCCAGGTCTAACCATTTCTCTTCCTTAAGAAAGAAGAAGGAAGAAGAAAAAGGTTATTCACAAATTGAATATCAAACATTAATGATTGTTAAAACAAGGAATCATAAAAGAAAATAGGATAGAACGGTACGAAGACACGAATTAAATCCTAAGGCACGACTCCTAAGATGGACTTAGGACGATGATCCTTGTTAAATTATTCTACATTGTTCCGAAGTTTGGCTTTGATACCAAGCTATGACGCCCCACCTCTATACCCATGCTAGCCAAGGACACTACGGGGTAATGCCGTCAACTAGCACGGAGAATAAGGCTGTTGAGGAGCGACCATCTGTATAATTACTTTGTGCGAGTACCGATATGCCAGATTCAAAATACAATTTTTCATCACAAGAGGAAATCCGACATACCGATGCAAACTCAAGGCTACTACATAGTGGCTATAATATCTTCGGAAACAAATATAGAAATAAGTATAACACAAATCAGTCACAGAAGATCATATCTCAAAGGCGGAAACAGATATGAATATTACACATAAAAGTGTATATCAGAGTAGTGGTCAAACAAGATCCACTATATCGCAAAAGAATAGTTACAAGAGCTACACAAAAGAATAAGTATACATCATGGAGTCTATATCTCAAATGTATACAACAAAATAAACTACTAATCAAAGTAGTTAGCCAAAAGTCGGTATAATAATCCCAAATGAGGAGTCAAGCAGAAACACCTGTAACATCCCGGTCTGACCCGAGTATTATTTAATTAGAAAATAATAAACGGATCAGTCTAACTATAAATATTAGATGAAATGATATAAAATATGAGATATGACAAAAACGTATAATAACCAAAATGCCATACTATGATAAGCATGTAAAATCAACAAGAGATTAATCAATATCACAAGAATCTTCTCAAAGATAAAAAGGATTATCAAACTCTTTATTTCATTTACCAAACCATAAATATTGACAATTATATCAATGCCAATCACAAAAGTTAATGACACACAAATTCACCAATGCATAAATATTGATAGAACTTATCAATGAAACCACAAAAATTGGTGAAACACAAATTCTAGAAATCGTTAATAGAAATCCAGAAATCACAAAAAAAAGGGGGAAGGCCTATCACAAAACGGGAGCATGAAAAATCACCAACACGTGTATCACAAAATGGAACTCTATTCCATGGTTGCTAACCATTAATTTTGAGCCGAAGCTCCACAAAACGGCCCAAAGACCATAGGTCGCTACCCCACCAAATTAAGCCGAAGCTCCACAGAAACGGGGTTTAGTCTCCCTCGTAGACAAAGAGACATCGCACATTGCTAGTCTAAATCACAAAAATGATCATCATCGATCATCAAGAAGTGTCAATTACACTAAGCTAGTGAATATATGAGCTTAGCTTCATGTCCCATAACCACTAGCTTAACTTAAATATTTACGAACAAATTGTAGATTTCCACTCGAAAATTGTCACAAGAGATTCAATCGAACAAGTCCAAAAATTAACCAACGAAGTAAACGCAAGCATTTCATACCACTTGTTTTACTAAGTCGTTTAATTATATTTCTCATACGAGTGAGGTAAAGGTTTGTATATACTAGTAGGTTGGAAAATGGTTTTATAAACGAGTTTGATATTGAAAATAGAGTTTAAATAATCTTTGATGAAGAGTTTGAATATTTACTACTAGTATAGAACCCTTTATATTTTTAAAGTGACAAATCACAAAAATGATGTTAGCAACAATCAATCATCAAAATTCACATACAAAGACGTGAATCAAATCCAAAGAAACCGATACCGAGTCCATCAAGTGGATATACCCAAAAATTCCTAAAATAGAAGTTATCAAAGTCGACAAAGGTGATAACAACTAATCGGAGAAGAAGAATCGATTAAAGATTGGAAAACAAAGCAACTAGCACATAAATAGGCAAAACAGGAGCAGGTCAGTCGACTGAATTCCCTGAGTCAGTCGACTGAACACATACCTGAGAAATTTTCGGGCTTCAGCTCAGTCGACTGACTAAGAGAATTCAGTCGACTGAGCCTGAATTCCTGCATTTCCTACCCTATTTCAAATGAAGTGCAAACTCACTCAATTTGCAATCGGACAAGCACGGACGCTAGGGGTTTACGCCAATCGGCAACCCGTTCCTATTGGCTCCTCGATGCATCACCAAAACATGAATCAAAACATCAAAGTTAGGATTTTCAAAGATTTGAACCCAAAAACACTAAAAATTGGAATATTCACCAATTCAATCCAAACCATAAGCAAATGCACATGAATAAGTGTTAAGAATTCATGCCCAACAATCAAAGATAGATATAGGCATAGATATGAGATAAAAATCTCACCTTTAAACCCAAAACAAATGAAGAAGAAGCTATAAAGCAATGACAAGGACAATCACTCTTCAATTCCAACCCAAAGAGCTTGAATCTAAGCTTAAAAGAGAAACATTTCCTAAATTAGGTTTAGGAATTTCTGAAATTGGTAAGAGAATGAGTTGGAGAAGAAGAAGATGAGGCTTACCAAAGCTTCTTCTATAAATTTGGAGCTAGAACTTGATTTACAAAAGAAAACTAGGGCTTGGAGTTTTAATTTCCCATTCCTCTCTCCATTGTTGTTAAAGCTTGAGTATTAGGAATTAGAAATGAAGTAATGAAGAGGAGAGGGGTGAAGCTTGGGTCTAATGGGCTGAAACAAAACCAAAGCCCTAAGTGAAAAAGTGGAAAAATTCCACTAACTCCAAACATATCAAAGTTTATACTTAAAAAGATCGCAAACGTCATTTTGAACTCAATGGGAGTGGTCTCGAGTCCTAATTTGACTGTTTGCAAAAAGTAGCTTTTTCGGACAAAAATCCGACTAACGATGAAATATTTAAATAAAATATTTAAATACTCAATCGTAAAATATGCGGGTTGTTACATCTTTGTATTAAAATTTCAAATGTATATAACTTAGTTATATTATTTGCATATATAATTGTAATTTAACGCGGGGTGTTACAGTTCATGTATACGTTATAGTGTGTATGCGTATGTTAGATATGTACTTAAGTGATATAAACAAGATTGCAACAACTTCGAACAACTTCCTTTCGCTAAACCTTTGAAAATCGAGAAGCCGATTCTCGGTCACATTTTCACTTATAAATTAATTTACATATAAATATAAACAAAATTTAAAAACTAATTTCTCATCATTTTTAACTAGTTAAAATGGTCACGTTTGATTTATAAAACCGTATAAACTAATATTAAATAATTGTTTATAAAAAGTTCCGTTATATCAATATAAGCGATATGAATTTTCTTTTATATTCAATTCAAATTTATCTCTTTAGAAATCTATTATAAATGATTTATTATCACTTCATAACTAATTAAAATGAATTATTATCATTTTAAAACATTTTTTTGAGTAATTATATTAATTATTAATATTTGTACCAAAATTGAGCACAACACTCTTCGGATGTAATTGAAGAGATTAGAATGAAGAAATTAAATGAAAAAAGAGGCTAATCTAACAATTACACAATTAAAATCAAACAGAAATAGAAAGAGACAAGAATGTATAATGGTTCGATGTAATAGTCTACGTCCACTTTGAAGTTTTGCTATTTACTGACGATAGACAACTAATTACAACAGTACAAATCACTAGCTCTCAAGTTACAATGGAGTTGCAGCAGAGTGACGGCGTTGAAGCATTAAAGTGTCCTTTTATGTAGGCGTTGAGGTGCTATTTATAGGAGTAGCTATGGAAATATGTGCCCCAAAACTTGGAATACCCCTTCTCACACGTGGGTGGGCCCACCAGATCGTTTGGGGGTTATTTCAAATCAATCCTGATCGATCCATGCGCGTTTCGTATCAATCAAGATTGGCTTCGTTTGAACTGCGATCGGTCATGGTGGTTCTTCATGTGATATGCAAGCTTTTGTGAAAGTTTTATAGCATTTGGACTTGTATTTTTTTTGAGTTATGAACGGTCCAAGGTGGAGTTTGCAGTTTGGCTGAAGGGTGCGTATCGATACATGCATATCGATCATGTTCGTATCGATGCTCCTACGGATTGATGACGTGGAGTGAAAAATATGAGGAGATCCACATTTCATGCTAAGAGGCTGCTTCTTTGGTTTAACTGTCTCCTTTGTATCCATCTAGTGCCAAGCCCTTCATATCGATGGTTGCCCGTTGCCTTCGTATCGATGCCTGGCCCTAGGCTTCATATCAGGCCAGGCATCGTATCAGTCAGATGGCTGATCGATACGAAATATGCAGAGGCGGGATAGATTTGAAATGGGAAAATGTTGAAAAGATGAACCTGAATCGACGTTGTTGTTTGATGGATACAAAGGGGGATGGATGTAGATCGATAGATGCGAAGTATGATCGATATAAAGTAGACTTGTTTCTCATGGATATTGATCGATCTATAACTTAAGTGTACAAAACTCCGAGTGACTTGAAACTTGGATTGTTGCCTTCTATAACTTTGATTGTTATACCATGCCAATTGTAGCTAGATCTAGACTCGGACCAAATTTTCTTGTATCCATAGTGGACCTGTAGATAACCGATCTTCGGGACAAATCGACTTCAATCTCTAGTCAAGTACTTGGTGTCACGACCTTGCTAAAAGGTGGGATAACATTTGCCCCCCAAAGTACGTCCAATGTGAACATGACGTGCATTGAAAAGCTGCATTTTTTTACTCTGAAAAAGTTCTATTCGATTTGTTGAACTGTTGTTGTCTTTTCGCCAAGAGATGTAACTTTTGATTAATTTCCAATAATATAAATGCTGAATTATAGACTGCCAATGATCATGCAGTATTTTGTTGTAATTGAAGGTCAAGTGCTAACAATTTGTTGTTTGCCGTTTTGGTGGCCACCGTGTAAGCATTCAATTCCTGTTAACTTTGAAAATAGAATGTTATTTGGCACACATGAAGTATGTTAGCTTGACTGGCACACATGAAGTATGTTAGCTTGACTCTTGTTCACGTTTGCACATTCATGGGTCATTGTCAAGTTCATTTATTCTTGTTTGGATTGAGTTTCGTATCGATCCTCTCCTGGATTGATATGAAATTTGAGACGTAACAACGATTGATGGTTGTTTTAATTCACTCCTTCGTATCGATCCTTTCCTGGATCGATCTAAGATGTTTGAAGGTAGATTTCATATCAATGGCTATCGATACAAAATAGATTAAGTGCGGCATTCTTGCATATCGATTGATATAGCATGTGGGTTCTTGAATTGATGGCTACGAAAGCTGTGTTTCGTATCAATGGAGTTGAATGGTAAAGACATAACCAGGCTGTGAACTTCGTATCGATGGATACGAACTAGTGATCTTCGACTCGATCTGTATCAATGGATACGAAGTGATGATTCATACGAACTAGTAATCCCTGGACTGCCTTGTGTTGATGGATACGAAGTTGGGTGTTTGTATCAATGGAGTTGATTGATTCTCTCAGTATAATAACTGGGATATGAAACGCTTTTCTCTTGTCTACAAACTCATATAAATGCATTTTGTACTTTGTATCGATAAGAAGACAAGAAAAACTGCAAAAACTTCATCTTTAAACAATTAACCCGTTAATTCTTTAATCCAATGTCTTTATACTAGGTAATTAATTGATAGATCCACATTACAATCACAAGACTCGAGTCTCAAATGCCATTTCATCCAAGGTAATGGCTCAACATCGTTGATGCCGGAATATGGTTGGAGTGAGGTCGAGGAACTAGTTAAATGGCGCCTTGGAAGCTTGGGGAAGAAGGAGAACGATCGAGTGAGGCGATGGAGTCATTGACTTCCAATTTCTTGTCTCGAACTCATATCGATACGAGACCTAGATCGATCTGGATACAGTGAAGTAGTTTGTAGATGGAGTAGTCTGCTGATCGATCAAGGATTAAGTAATTCGTATCGATGGAATAAGCATGGTGATCAATCCAAAAATATGATCTTTGGATCGATACGAAGAGCATCCATGCCTTGAGTGATCGATACGAAGCCAAGGCTTTGGGATCGATATGAAGTGCGACGACCTGTGGATCGATCGATACGAAGTCTAATCTCTCGGACCGATACAAAGACAGATTTTAGAGGAATGATCCAAGTTGAACCTTGATGGATAGGAGACCAGCTACCCTTTGCATATTTAAACATTTGCCTTCGACGAGCTTTAGTCGTGCACATGGATCTGACTGTTAAACTGCATATTTGACTATCCTTCAAAGCTCGTCGATGGAACTGTAATTTGACAAACATAACAAACTTTGACATAGATCATTCTTCGAAGTCAGGATGGCATGGTTGGGGTGGTTAGCTATGATGGTCACTCCAGTCGAATCTCAAAGTCTCATCGTTTTACCATCTTTGGTAATTATAGGAATTTAAAGTATTTTGTAGCAATGCACTACATAACAAAATCAATCACTTCACACCGAGAGGGACACGGGTTTATTGCCATCTAGTGATGATTTTTACTGAGTTTAATATATATGGATCTTGGAAGCTCCGAGCTGTAGGGAATTCAGAGTACTCCACTTCCCAGAATCGAAGTGCCAGACATCATGGCAGATGTAGTAAGTCTTGCTCCGGATGAACTGCGGGTGCAGTATTAGTTTTGAATCCGAAGGACTTAGTTCATTCCACAATTCTAAAGATATGCTAGGCAAAATTTGTCTTAGGCTTGGATTATCTCTAGATGTTCTACTACCGGGGCTAGAAGACATAGTGCACAATCCCCTGGAGAGGTATACTGCTTGGAACAAATTTATATGCGTAGCCGGAACGTTGACCCCGTTCAACCAATTTATTAGGGATGTGCTATTCTTTTTGAGGATTGCACCGTGCCAACTACATCCAAACGGATATGCACTTCTCAATAGATTATATATCATTTTCATGGAGTACCTATTCCGACCCTCAACCGTTGAGGAAATCAGATACTTATTTAACGTTAAGAGTCACGGGGATAATCCTTTGTCTACCTTCCTTGAAGCGGTTAGGAACTGCCAAGCTGTGGCAGGTGCTTGGAGTAAATTGAGTTACTTCAAGACTGAACGGTTCTTCGTTAGGTGTCCACCAGGATTTATTAGACGGTGGCTAGTTAGACATAAGTTCTCCAACTTCTTCGTCAGTTAACTGGGTAATATAAGTTGATGTTGAGTTTAATACTACGTTTCTTTTAGAGCTTCGACTCCCTAGCCCGAAGGAGCGCAACTCAAAGAGATAGTAAGGACTCTCCAATCGGTGCCAGCTGAACTTAGAGAAATCGATGAAGTTCTTACTGATGAAAACTTGATCGTCGTGGGTCTTATAGAGAGATCAAAGCCTACATTTGGCTAATAGGAGTTTCTAGGGTGGTTCCTGTAAGGGAAGGAGGAAGATGAGCTCCTAGAGTCATAATCACTAAACATGGCGATGATATGAGAGTATACAAGCCAAGGATGAGACTACAATTGCACCTTCACAGAGTCTTCAATTACTAGAATAAAAAAGAAAAGGCGGACTCCGGCCTACAAATCCAAGAGGAGTAAAACCGTCGTAGTATCTCTGCCCGCTGCAACTGCTATGGATCCGGAGATTTCTTCCCCGCAAATGGAAGGCTCATTAAGAGGATTGGTGGATATCCCTATTCCAAATGACACAACTTCGTTTCAAGATCTTGGATTAGAGGGGCTCCACTCCCCATCACAGGCAGACACAGGCTTAACCGCTTTAGATATAGGGAAGCCCACTTCTACGAGCAAGGCCACCACAATCGGTTGGTTGGGGGGTTTGCACATGCATACGTGCACTTCATGGCACCATACAATTTATAATCACATGTTTTCTAATCTCTATAGATGACTAATTCTACTTCACTTTTCATTTTACAGACATAACGGTGAGGTAGGGGTCTATGCTCAGCAATCTTCGCTCCAAACGCCATTCTTCCAGCTCTTACTCTGAATCTCATTGGCGTAAAAGTGGAAGAGATTATGATCGCGACCACCACTGCATCAAAGAGCATAAGCATTGTGATAGGGAGAAGGAAAGGTCACATCAAAGTAGGCACCGCTCCCGGTCGTAATCGCCACCTCCTAAAGGTTCTTCAAAACCATCTGGCTCAGGCAGGTAATCTTCTAAAACTACACACCAAGTAATGCCTCCTAATAATTTGAAATTCGACGATCAACGCTGTAGAACTAAAATGGAAACTCCCATCATTATAGAGCAAGCCGCTATCGAGCCCACAGGGGAGGGAGCCATCCGAATTGCTAAATTAAAGAAATATTTTCTGACTATCTATTTTGATGGCTTCCACTTTCCTTCAAACTTGAAAAGAATTCCCAACAACATAGAAAGACTGGTGCAGGACTACATGCATGATGCATACAACCAGTACAGGGAATGGGTTAAGACGGCTGAGAGAGTTTCTACGGTATCTTTCGAGCGGGCTAAGACAATTGAGAAACTGGAGGCCGACCTTGCTCAAAAGATAGAATAATAGAAGTGCTTAATAATGAAGCTTAATCTTCAAGAACTCAAAGATGGAGGTTGATAAGAGAGCTGACGAGGCTAGACGGTCCACGGAAAGCATGAAAAAAAATCACATGGACCTGGTGTAGGAGATGGACCACCACAACACTGTAATCACCCAAGAAAGGGATGAGGCGTGGAAAGAAGTCGGGGAGCTAAAGACAAAGCTAGCCGAGGCCATCTAATAAAATCACTTAGGAGGCATGTGAATAGGCGGTGGGACTTAAGAAGGAGAGGGATATGGCAAATCTAAAGGCCCAGGAGGTCGATGCCGGGATTGAGAGAGAAATCAAAATGGTAGAGGCCATGATGGAGATTGGATTTGAAGATCTTCTCGTCACATACAACGCCAATGTCTTAAGAAATCACAACTTAAACTAACTTGGTGAAGATTATCCTTTCCAGCCATATAAGGTCTGGATCGTTTGGTGAAGGACGAAAAGGTGATCCGTGATGCTGCAACTATTGATGAGTTCAAACTAGAAGCCCAAGTGCTCGTCGAAGATGAGCCTAAAGTACTCCACCGTACAATCATTTCTCTTGAGAATGAAAGACTGGCCGCTACATATCCGGAAACTAGGGAAGGATCCTGGATCGAACATCACGAAGTAAGTTCCGAAGTTCCTTTAGTGTCTAAATTTGAGACTACTTCTATCGATCCTCCACTTGTTCCAAAATATGACCATGATAGACCACATCTTTCTTCGATACTCGAGCGCGGTTCAGATAGCACGTGAGCTCAGCATGGTGCCAACTTGAGGAAGGTGTTCTGGACACTTCTCCTATTCCTCAAAATGCAGGAGCACTATCAAATGATATTACTAATATATTCTCTTATCTTCATTCAGTCTTAGATTCTACGCAGACTGATCCTCCTACAGCTCAAGAAGAACGTCACGAGCAAGAGAAGATAATGATAGATGCTACAACCATGACGGCTGCCACATCGAATGGAGAGATGAACGATAGCAGCTGCTTGCTTGATGAATAATTAATGGAAGCACTCTTCGGCCATCAAAGTGATCCAAGTATCAAAGTGCAGTCCAATGCCGATGAGGATATAGTCAAAACGGGCTCCTCGGGTCCGACCAGCAGCATTCTAATGAGCATACATATGGACCAAGCGGAGCAGATAATGGAGGAAATAAAGACCGAAATCGAGCAAGCTAAGTAGGCACATAGAGCTGGCGGGGGCATGCCAGGTCCCGGTCCGGTCTCGATAATTGTTATTTCTCTAGGTGGCATCATTATTAATACCGGTGTGCCTCCTCCCTCTAACATCAAAGTGCTACCATCCCACCAGTTCCACACACAGAGGACATTCAGATCCCTGTAAGTTTTGAGGAGGAGACTGCATTAATACCTCGGTCGGAGATACGCCCACCGAAGTAGGCCGGGGGGCAAAGGTTCAAAGAGGGAGAGGGTTCTTAGCGGTATCTCTAGTGGGTCTACGCCAAAGAAAAGCAAGAAGGACAGAAAACCAAAGGCGTAAACTTGCATTTTTGCTTCTTCTTTTTTGTAGATAGCTTGGAATAGGATTTCCTTTTTCTTTCGTAGGCCATGTACAGATGCCGGATTGGCCCCTGCTTACAGGAATTCATGGAACAGATTTTTGTGCTCGTCTTTTTCAACGAATAGTGGAAATAGAATTTATTTTCATTTTTCAGCATAACTCCGTGTTCATTTATTTAAGTATTTCAGCACTTGTATTTCCATTCAATGTTCTTGTGAGGCTTTAGTTTTTATTTCGAACTTGAGTCCAGTCGATAAATCCTGAAGTCATAGCCTCAGGTCATAATCAAATGTCGAGTCAAATCCCAACGTTGCACTGTCTCGGTCAGTGGTTGGTACCTAAGTTTTGCCCCCAATCCCGAGAAGAATTGAAGTAGATAGTTGGCAGTCATTTTACATCTTTTCTAATTTTAATTTAAATAAGTGGGAATAATGCTAAAGTGAAATGAGTTTGAGTTGTCGGATCAAACTTGCTCATCTGCTAGTTTTTGTATCCGCACTTTGGGAATTGAACTTTTATGTCGACGGTTAGTCACGCCTGCTTATCACTTAGAATCATATCCATGCTCCGAAGAATTAAGCTATTTTACGGGCGAGTAGTCACAGCTGTTTGGTATTCAGAATTATATCCACACTCTAGGGACATAACTTAATTTACGAGTGATTGGTCACACCCGTTTAATGTTCAAAATCATATCCACGCTCTGGGGACATGAGTTGATCTATGGTTGGTCAGTCATGCCCATTTGATGCTTATACTCTGGTCCGTGCTCTTGAGGCTAGAGTCAGATGATGGGTGGTCAGTCACACCCATCTAACGTTTAGGATTATATCTGCACTCTGAAGACATAATTTGTTTCACGGATTGTTGGTCACACCTATTTGGCGTTTATACTCTGGTCCGTGCTTTCGGGACCAGAGTTAGTTGATGGGTGGTCGGTCACCCCCATTTGGTGTTTATACTCCCATCAACACTCTCGGAACCAAAGTTGATTGATGGGTGGTCAGTCACACCTATTTGACGTTTATACTCCACTTCGCACTCCGAGAATCTAGAGTCGGTCGACATACGGTCAGTCACATCTGTTTAAGTATTAAGATCTCGTTCGCACTCCGGGAATAAGGAGTTGATCAAGGTTTTGGATGGTCAGATAACATCCACCTTGATTTGGCAAGTGAAGTCGGATGGACGGATCCATCCTCTTCATACTTGGAAGAATGAAGGGAAGGTCGTGGATGGACGGATACATTCTCCTCGGGCCCAGATTTTGGAGTTTTGTACTTTAGCTCGTACTATGGGAGCTGGAGTTTGTTAGAGGATTGTCGTGTTTCAATCTTTCTTGACTTTATCGTTGCTTGACCCCGAGCTCAAGGTTTCACCTAGCGGGTGATCGGTCAGATCACGTTCAATCCCTATTTGAATGAGTACCACCGTGGAATGGGACTTAGCTCTTCGTACATCATGATGGTCACACGATGCATTTCAAGAACTACATTCTGGCTTGATGAGTCTGTATTTTATTGTTAAATAAGAAAGTACGGCAAAGTCAGTTGCCTTATTACAAGTTCAAATTCAAAAAATTCATAAACAAATTTCAAAGGAAAAGCATACTAAAATGAATAAAAGCCAGTTGTGTGTAAGAGCAATGGAGACTCTCCCTGTTCCAGGCCCATGGTAAAGTGAGACAGTCAACAGTTGATAGTTTGAATGTACGGTCTCTAAGTCTCCGTCAATGATATACGGTCCTTCCTATGTCGATTTCATGTGTGAAGGGACCGGATAAATTCTCTTAAGTACGAGATTGCCAACTTCGAAGGTTCTGGGCCGGACATTAGTGTTGTATAATCGGGCGACTCGACTATGGTGTACGGCTGCCCTCAAATAAGCCTCTTCGCGCTGCTTATCCAGTAAATCTAGAGATTCTGCAAGTAGGATGGCATTCGTCTTTGGATCATAATAGATCACACCATGAGAAGATACTTCTAGTTTAACTGGAATAACATCTTCGAAGCCGTAGGAAAGTGCAACAGAGCATGGCCGGTCGTGGAATTATGGGTAGTTCGATATGCATATAGGGCCATGGGAAGTTTATCGACCCACTTGCTCCTAGCCTTCTCCAGTTGTTTTTTCAGAATGGACTTGATAACTTTGTTGACCGCTTCAACTTGTCCATTTGCTTGAGGGTGAGCTACTGCTGAGAACTTTTTTTGGATGCGGTAGCATCGACAGAAATATTTGAACTCGACATTATTGAATTGGGTCCCATTATCAGTTACGATGGTGTGTGGGAGGCAAAAGCGACAGATGATGTTGCACACAAAAAAGTTGATTACTTTCTTTGTCGTGATAGTTGAAAGGGGCTCAGCTTCCGCCCATTTAGTAAAGTAGTCAACTGCAACAATCTTCACACCAACCTTGGCTAAAGGTAATGACCCTATTATATCAATGCCCCACATGGAAAACGGCATCGACTGACCATTTGAGTGAATTTAGTAGGTGGGGCTCTCGGAATCCTGGCATGCTTTGGAGCCTATCGCACTTCTTAGCGTAATCTAACACGTCTTGATTCACGGTTGGCCAGTAATATCCATGTCTAAGTATTTTCTTCACAAGGGCTTGCCCCCCAATGTGATCCCCACACTCTCCCTCATGCACATCATGTAACACTCGCTTGATCTCATTGTTGGTGATACACCAGAGTAAAGGAACAGAATATCTGCTCCTATATAGGACCCCATTTTGGATAATAAATCACGAACCCTTTTGAAGAACCTGTCTTTTCTCACTTCTGCACTCGGGTAAAGCTCCGTGCTTAAGATAGTTTCTGAATGGAGTCATCCACGACGGCTTCTTGGGCTTTGCCTTGTGCACCCAGTCTGTCTCCATTTGGTCAACGCTCAGAGCAGTAAGTTCTCAATAGGGATGGATCCCATTTGATGTGCATCGCTAGTGCTGTCCAGTTTCACTAAAGAATCGGCTTTTTGATTTTTCTCTCGGGGTATATAGTGGATAGCATAATAGTCGAACCGATTCAGTGTTTCCTGAACCTGAGTAAGGTAAGTGGCTAATCTCTAGTCTCTGGCTTGATATTCTCCTTGAACCTGACATACAACCAATTGCAAATCGTAATAAATCTCTACAGCAATGACTCCCAAGACTCTAGCAAATCTAAGTCCAACGAGTACGGCTTCGTACTCGGCATCGTTGTTAGTTGTGTGGAAGTCAAACTTCAAAGCATAGCATATGGGTCGACATTCTAGGGTTTTGAGTACCACTCCAGTGCCTGAGCAATAGTCGTTTAATGCACCGTCATTATATAGCTTCCATGTATGCTTGGGAGATTCACCGGTTTCGGGAAAGTCCTCTGGTATGGTGAATTCAGCTATGAAGTCGGCCACAATTTGTCTTTGAATGGCTTGCCTCGATGCATAAGCAATATCAAATTGACTCAACTCGATGTTCCACTTAAGTAACCTACCAGACATCTCAGGTTGTGTTAGGGTTTGTCGTAACAGTTGTTAGTATAGACAGTGATTGGATGAGCCTGGAAATATGGACGGAGCTTCATTGAGGCTATGACGAGATAGTATGCCAGCTTTTCCACCTTCAAGTAGTTTCTTTTTGCCCCACTTAGCCTTTTACTGATACAATAGACCGGTTGTTGAATTCAATCCTCTTCTCGAATCAATGCAATACTGATTGTGTTTGCTGAAACTGCCAAATAGATATATAATCTCTCGTGATTGACCGACTTCGACAAAATAGGGGGTGTCGCCAAATGTTGAACTAGTGCCTGGAATGCGCCTTCACACTCCTCTGTCCATTCGAAATTTTGCTTTCCTTTTTTGATCAGATCGAAGAAAGGAATGCATTTTTATGTGGATCTGGAAATACATCTTCTTAAGGATGCCATCTTCCCGTTAAGTCTTTGCACCTGCTTTATGGTTCTGGGAGTTTCGAGATTCCAAATCACCTAGATTTTCTCAGGATTGGCTTTAATTCCTTTGGCATTTATGTTGAATCCATGGAACTTTCCTGATGCGACTTTGAAATGATACTTTAACGGATTGAGCTTCATTCTATACTACTTTGAAAGGAACATCACTTCGAAATCACTAACATGATTGATGGACGGTCGCGAATTCACGATCATATCGTCCACATACACCTCATGGTCTTTCCGAGCTGGTTGGTGAACATTCGGTTCACGAGCCTATGATAAGTTGCTCTAGCGTTCTTGAGTCCGAATGACATCACTTTGTAGCAATAGTAACCTAGATCAGTGACAAAGCTAATATGTTCTAGGTTGGGAAGATGCATCGGGATTTGATTATAGTCAGAGTACTCAACCATGAAAGATAAGAGCTCATGTTCGGCTGTTGAATCCATAAGTTGGTCAATTTTGGGAAGCGAGAAGCAGTCTTTGTGCTAGGCTTTGTTCAAATCTATGTAGTTCATACATGTCTGCCATTTTCCATTCGGATTCCTGATAAGCACTGGATTCGATATCCACACCAGGTATAGAGCATCACGAATAAACCCATTTGACTTGAGTTTATCTACCTCTTCCTTCAGGGCGGTAGAACTCTTTGGACCATATCATGCCTTTTTTGTTTAACTGGGACATGTTGCGGGTTAATGTTTAATGCATGGCTCACGATGTCCGGCGAGATCCCACACATGTCTAAATGAGTCTAGGCAAACACATCAAGGTTTGCCCAGAGAAAATCAACCAATTCCTGTCTCATCTGAGGGCTGAGTTGAGACCCGACCTTTACCATTTTGGGATCGTCATCTTCGTGGATCGGAGCTTCGATCGTTAACCATGCCGGGGAAGCCTGGAGGTCTTTGGTTTCCTCCTCATCATTATTGTCTCTAGGATTGAGGTCCTTAAGGAACTGGTTGTGGCACCCGAGCCTAGGCCCAGACATTGTCAATTTCCTGAAAAACGAACACAGAGAGATTCCTTTATGCCCTTTCCTGTCTCCTTCCACTGCGCATCCCGTAACTCCACAACATAGCAGGCACGCCCAACCGCCTGATCACCGTGACCACTCCGACTCAATTTTTAGTGGGGAACTTCAGAGTTAAGCACCAATGGGAAATCGCTGCCCTGAATTTCATGAGGGCCGTCCGGCCCAAAAAAGCATTACAAGGGAACGTGCGTCCAACACAACAAACTACAATATTCGGACTCTTTGACGATCTCCAATATCCAACTCAACGGGTAACTCTACCATCCCAGCTGGTATGGTTGCGCTTCCGTTAAAACCATGAATACGCGACTGACACACTTTTAAATCTTTTGCCTCCATCCTCATTTTGTCATAAGCACGCTTGGAAAGAATGCTCACAGAGCTTCCGCTGTCAACCAAGATCCCCTTCATCTAAGCAGAATCTATCTGGGTTGAGATGACCAACATATCAATAGTGTGGGCCTCGACTCTGTCAGCATCACTGTTCCTGAAAACGATGCCGTCTGTCATCGTCCTTTGTTGCTTTGCCATGGCCACGTCATTAACAATACTACAACATTCAAAGTCCATATGCCTAATCAAACTGGGATATGACTCCATTTCCTTCCAGCTCCAATCAACCGGATGAGGACCACCACTCACAATATGTATTACCAACCTCCCTCCAGTACACGTAGGTTCTTCAGGTCTAGCTTGGCCTTGACCTTGACTTGGGTTAGACGGCCCCGCACCTCCATCCTGTAGAGCCCAAACAACTTTCTAATTTCCTTTCTCTGATCAACCTCCCGACGATATCTTGTAAATGACGGCGCTCATTAGTGTTATGGCCGTAACTATCGTGGAACCTACAGAATTCCTGATCTGACTTTGTTTCTCGAATGATGGTTTTGAAGCTGGCTTCTTATAATAACCAATATTACAAGTCTGAAGGTAAACGTTTTCCAACGATGTGTTCAGGAGAGAATATCGGTCGAACATAGGAGCTCTGGGTCTCGATCCATGATGTGGGTCTCTCTTCTTCCTCTGACCTCCATTGCCCTTCTGTTAACCTTGTTTGTTTTGTATATTCAGTTGTACTTTACCAGAATTCTCACTGGACTGTTTCACAACAACATTACTATGAATGCCTTCACCACTAGACCCCACTATGGCCTGCTATCTAGATCGTCTAGCGTCTTCTCTCCTCAGAAATTAGGCAGCCTTAGCATAGAAATGATCCAACAAAGCAGGGGGTTTTCCAACCAACCAATCACCAAACTTAGAATCTATTCCAATTCCTTTAGTCAATGCCATCAGAATAGAATTATCATTCGGGTTGCTAACCTCAACACAAGCGGCATGGAAACTTTCTAGATAACGTCTAAGGGTCTCTCTTGGAGCTTGAGTAACACTGGACAAGGTGTTGACATCCTTTGGTCTAGTAGCATGAATATGGAACTTCTCGACAAACTTAGTAGCTCACTGATCAAAACATGAGATGGATATAGGTGGTAAACGAGTGAACCACATAGTTGCAATTCCTCCCAAGGAGATAGGGAAGCTCCTGCACTTAACCGCATCGTCGTCTCGAGCGGCGTTCACGAGCCATTCATATTTCAATATATGTTGGTTAGGGTCTGAATTTCCTTTGTACATCGGCAACGTCGGCATCCTAAATCGACATGGTGGCTCTGCATAGAGAATGTCATCGGTGAATGGAGTATGACTTCGAGAGATTCCACAGTCATCATTTGTGAGGCCTTGACTTTCTCTAATCATTTGGCGTATTATGATTAGAATGTCAAGCATCTAGATATTCAGGACCAAGAAAAGGTCGGGTTCCATGTTGTGGGGATGGTCCAGTCACTATCTACGATCCGTTCCTTGCCTCCTTCGGTCTCGATCTTCAGGGAAGTGAGGATCCTAAGCATGAATGTGTTGGCAATGAGCTAGATATGTTTGGTTTTGGATCTCGGCTTCTAAATTTATAGCGATAGCAGCTACGTGGTCATGAATGATATGATAAGGAAGTGCCCCTCCTCAGGAGGAGGGTCTATCTTAGGACCTTGTAGAAGGATCGATCCCAGCATATTGGAGATTCATGGCACACTGATGCCCGGATCCTTCTACATAGTTTCCATCTAGCCGACGGCGTATAGATTTGTGGTTCAAGTTAGATGAAGCCGAACATTTGGTTGAGGAATGTGAGACATGATCCCTTCTAGATCTCCTTCGCCTTTCTTCCTTCAGTTGGTTTGCAAGATCCGTGTTGGCATGGATCTGCTGAGTGAGCACTTGACTGCTCTGAGTAAGCTCTTGCATGAGGGTCTGGAACTCCTCGCTAGTCATAAGACCTTGTGGATCTATAGCTCCAACTGATGTGTGGCCTGTTGTGTTCAACTGCGTGTGATTTTGCCTATCCCTTCCCTTTGGATCTACAGTATTTGAAGTAGTCCTGGTAGTACGCACCATGGTGAATGTCGCTCTTTCCTAGATCTGGAGTAATCTGAATATAATGGAAGGAGCTATAGGAAGATATATCTGGATCTCCTCCTTATATTTTAGCAATCCCAGAACGTTAGGGGATCCACTGAATCAGAGAAAAGTAGAGTTTTCTCAGTGAAAGCACCAAAGTGTTTGTACCAAATTGAGCACAACACTCTTCGAATGTAATGAAGAGATTGGAATGAAGAAATTAAATGGAAGAAGAGGATAATCTAACAATAGTACCAATAAAATTAAACAGAAATAGAAAGAGACAAGAATTTCTAGTGGTTCGGCGTTGTAGCCTACGTCCACTTTGAAGTTTTTCTATTTATTGATGATAGACAAACGAATACAATAGTACAAATAACAAGCTCTCAAGTTGCAATGGAGTTACAGTAGAGTAACGGTGTAGAATCATCAAAAAGTCCTTTTTTTGTAGGTGTAGGGGTGATATTTATAGGAGTAGATCTGGAAATATCTGCCCCAAAACTCAGAATACCCTTCTCGCACGTGGGTGGGCCCACCAGATCTATCTGGGGTCATTTGAATTGATCCTGATTGATCCAAACGCATTTTGTATCGATCAAGATTGGCTCTATTTGAGCTGCGATCAATCATGGTGATTCTTCAGGTGATATGCAAGCTTCTGTGAAAATTTCATAGCATTTGGACTTGTAGTTTTTGAGTTATGATCGATCCAAGGTGGAATTTACAGTTTGGCTGAAGGATGCGTATTGATACATGCGTATTGATCACGTTCGTATCAATGATTCTTCGGATTGATGACGTGGAGCGACAATTATGGGAAGACCCACATTTTATGTTAAGAGGCCCCTTCCTTTGGTTTAACTGTCTCCTTCGTATCCATCTAGTGCCAAGCTCTTTGTATCGATGGTTACACGTTGCCTTCATATCGATGCCTGGCCCTAGTCTTCATATCAATCAGGTGGTTGATCGATACAAAATGTGCAGAGGTGGGATCGATAAAAAATGGAAAGTTGTTGAATAGATGAACCTAGATGGATAATGTTACTTGATGGATACGAAGGGGGATGGATGTAGATTCATGAATACGAAGTATGATTGATGCGAAGTAGACTTATTTCTCATGGATATTGATCAATCCATAACTTGAGCATATGAACTCCGATTGACCTGAAATTTGAAATGTTGCCTTATATAGTTTGATTGTCATGCCATGCTAATTATAGCTCGATTGGTACTTGGACCAAATTTGCCGGTATACATAGTGAACATGTAGATAACCTATCTTCGGGATGAATCATCTTTAGTCTCTAGTCAAGTCCTTGGTGTCACGGCCTTGCCAAAAGGTCGGATAACAATTAACTCAATAAATTTCAATTTAAATTCATAAGTTGATTGTTAAATATAATTCCCCTTTCGAAAATAATATAAATTATTGTATTTCATATTCTTGCTTAAATGAATAAATAAGCGTATAAATCTAGCTCCATCTGTGATTTCTGATAATTATAGGGCTGTTTATTAATAAAACGGTTTTCGGTTATTTTACGATATTTTTCCAAAGTATATACTTTTGGAAAAACTTATTCAAAAAAATATTACAATCATTATTTATTGTTCAAGACAACATAATCTATTTTAAAAAGCTTAAATTTAAATATTTTAGAAATAAATATAATTTATCAAAGTGATAAATTTATGGACCGTTACATTAGTGATAACTCATCGGTGATATTGGAAATTACGTGAAACCGTTTGGTATTAATAGACTTACGCTTACATACATCTATATAAATCAATCCGAAGAGTTTATCAACTCTTATGACGCTCCCACTGAATGAATGTGTAACCTTAATTGTTTGAGATATAATTAACCAATATCATAAGATTGATAATCATATAATAAAATTATTTCTCAAAACTACGGCTTAGTCTATAATTCTAGAGTAATTGTAAATAATATTGGATACTTTCGTATTTTCCAAACCACATTACAGTTTCATTTTATAATTAATATTCATAATGTTCATGCTCCCACAATTTCCACCATTACTATAACAGCGTACTAAATTTGGAGGTCCATCTTTCAGTTATATAGATTATTTATTTCGTATACTGCAACTAGTTTACACCGGAAAGTTCTTTGATCAAATATCTTGAAATCAAAGAAAAAAATTTCATAGAAAAAAATTTCTACATGAAAATACATTTTGGAATAAAAATTGTATTTCTCATTTCACTGTTAAGTGTTAAGTATTAATTATTATTATTATTACAATTCTCATTTCCATTGTTTCTTTATGAAGCAAAAGTGACTATTCACTTTCTTCATCTCAATTGTGCCTTAAATTACATTTACTCTTATACATTCATTTTCCTTTCAAATGGTCAAACCATTCAAAGGATAACCCTTACTACAACATCATAACAAACTCTTTACAAAGATGCATTTGATCATCCTTAACATTTAAGGACATCAAATATGATGCATCTTATGTTAATCGATCAAACCGACATTTCAGTGATCAAATTCTAAGTTCATTCTTGTAGTTTTGGTTTAGTGTTACATTTTACACAGTATGATCCTTTTTCTATCAATCAAATTGAATATTCGATCTGATTATTGTTTATTAGCTTATTTTCAATGAACTAACTTCATCGAAGTATCATACATTATGAACTGTGACAATACCTTATATAACACTTATATGTGACAGTATGTGTATCAAATATCCATAGTCTCATATTGCTTTAGAGTTCAAAACTCATAGAATGCAATGCATGGTCTCGACCAAATAAACATATAAGTGACCAAATTACGAATGTATTTAGTAGTTGTAAAACCAGGTGCTTGGATGGGTGTTGAAACATTAACATGCAAGAAGCATTTATTAGTAAGTATATGTTATATTTCTATTTGTCAATCTTTGATTCATGCCATTTGTATATCTTAATTGATAAACGTTTTATCAATCATATTAAATGCAGAAATTTATCATTATAAATTATTATAACATTATGTAGCATATGTTCCTTCAATATTTTTTTTTGAGTAAAACGGATGTGTAGCGTGTGACTACATAGCCGGTTAAATAGCATAAGTATATTTAAGTAGCGCGATCAACAAGCCTGATCGCTGGCCAAAATGATAGAATCTAACATAGCAGTTATACTAATTCAAACCAGGAGACAGTCCAGACTATTGACTACAAAACTGATCGATGATAGAAGCTACTATCACTGTCCATTCTGCCTGTTTCTGGGGATCGCAGAGGAGCTACCAGTTGATTCAGCTGAAGAAGATCTAGTGCGTGGCAGCCTAAGCCTGAAGGGCGCCGAGAAACTGTGACCTGTTAAGGATGAATAACAGTAAATAATGCGCCTGCATGTTCCCTCGAATAGCAATTTGGTCTTGCTGAACACATGAGCATTTCGCTCAACCCAGATGTACCAACTAAAGATAGCCACAAAAGGATCCAATCTTTTATTTGGGGGGTTATATTGCCAGAAATCGTAAAACGAAGTGATTGTAGGGATGAAACCAAGCTGGTGAGCGGAAGTTGCAGCCCAAACCCTAACTGAAAAGTCGCAATCGAAGAAGAGGTGTTGTATACTTTCAGTTGCATTAGAACAAAGAGCACAGTAGGGGTCCAAAGTGATATTAAGTCGAAATAGTCTATCTCTGGTATTGATATGGCCATGGATATGACACCATTGGAAGAGCGCAATTCGAGGTTGGAGCTTACAGTTCCAAAGTCTGGGGTAGTTGAACAAGCGACCAGGGTTGTTCAGATAAGAATAACAAGATGCGACAGAGAAGCCTGCTGCAGGGTTGAGCGCCCAAATGGTTTTATCTGGGAATGGGTAGAATTGAAGGGATTGAAGGATGGAGGTAGCATATTGGAGCTCGGAATAGGTATTGAGGTCGAAATATGAAGATGGAAGAAGATGGTCAGGGCCGAGAAGGAAAGAGTCAGAAGTAGTGATTTGGTAAGAGGCTGAGTTGGAAAAGAGGTTGGGGAGGATGTAGGAAAGTGGAAGGTGGCCAAACCATATATCTAACCAGAAGAGACATTTAGCTCCATTACCCACCTTGACTTGAAAGAGTGATTTAACTCGGGGGAGGGTGGAGAGGACGCCAGACCAGAAAGTGGAAGGCTTAGGGTTGGGAACGGAGTGAAGGACAAGATGGGGGTTAGAGTGGTAGTAAAGTGTGGTAATCCATGATTTCCAAAGGAAGGTTTCGGGGGAGAGAAATCTCCAGAGCCATTTAGTAAGAAGGGCAAGATTGAAATGGTGAAGATTAACGATTCCAAGGCCACTATTACTGGTGTGCATACAAACCGTCTGCCAGTTGACGAGTTTCTTTATTCTACCCCCATTCCAAAGGAAAAAACTTCTGATCTTGTCTATTTTTTTGATTACCCAACCAGGTAATTTGTAAAACGACATCCAATAAGAAGGGATGGCCGATAAGACTGATTTGACGAGGACAAGACGACCTACAGAGGAGAGGGAATGTGCCTTCCAAGAAAGGAGTCTATTTTCAATTTTTGATATGAGGGGGAGCCAGTCAGTTTTAAGGAGCTTGGTTGGTCTGAGGGGGATGCCGAGATATGAGATGGGGAATTGTGCTATAGTGCAATTGAGCAATCTGGAGTATGTGGCCCCGAGATGGTCAGAGTTTCCTAACATGATGATGGAACTTTTATTGAAATTGATAGATAGGCCAGATATAAGTTCAAAAGAATACAAAGCTACTTTGATGCATTGGATGTGGTTGACGTTAGGTGTTGCAAACAAGATAGTATCATCGGCGAAGTGTAGGTTGGATATGGTCAGAGTGGAATTACGGAGCTTAATGCCATCGAAGAGGTTATTAGATATAGCTAATTTGATCATACGATTGAAAACGTCATCCACGAGGACGAAGAGCAGGGGAGAAAGTGGATCTCCTTGACGCAGACCCCGAGCGGATTTGATTAGACCACCAGTAGAGCCATTTATCGAAACCGAAGAATAGCTAGTATTAAGAATACTTCGGATCCAATTGCACCATTTTGGGGTGAAGCCTCTATGCTTCATAAGGTCAAGAATGAATTGCCAGTTGACAGTGTCAAAGGCCTTGGAGAAGTCTAATTTGAGGAGAATGCCTGGCGTTGAAGTTTGATGACAGAAGTAAATAATCTCTTGAGTGGTTGCTACACAGTCCATAATGTTACGGCCAAGGATAAATGCGGATTGCTCAATTCCAATAAGAGGGGCGATGACTGATTGAAGGCGGTTGGCCAGAACTTTGGTGATTATTTTGAAAGTGGTGTTCAGAAGGCTGATGGGACGGAAGGAGGGAAGGGAATTGGCCCCAGGGATTTTGGGAATAAGGATAATATTAGCATAGTTTAGGCGAGCCACTGATGATGGGTCCTCTTGAAATTCGGCACACATCTCAATAATATCTTGTTTGACAGTTTCCTAGAAGTGTTTAAAGAAGAGGGGCTGAAACCGTCGGGACCCGGGGCCTTATCGTCGGACATGTCCTTCAATGCAGCCCAGATTTCTTCCTCCGAGAAGGGTTGATCGATTGGGATGAAGGAACTATCAGGGTCGAGAAGATTCCAGTCAAGATGTGGGATAGGGGGTGGTGTTTACCTAAGATGTTGCGGTAATAGGTTGAGAACAGATTGAGGATAACAGCTTGGTCAGTGGTGGATATATCGTTGTGAATGATTTCAGGGATAAATGTGGATCTGCGCCTACCATTAGGTAGGCTTTGAAAATAAGCTGTGTTTTTGTCGCCTTCTTCGATCCATTTCGCTTTGGAACGCTGCTTCCAACCAATCTCCTCTTGTAGAGACAATCTATCGAGCTCCGCTTCCAAATTTCTCAATCGTGCTCGATCGGATTCAGAAAGAGGATGTGATTCTTCAAGAATGTTTAGATCTAAAATTTCCTCTTGGATTGCTGAGATGCCTGAGCGAATTGAGCCCCAAACCGACTTGGCCCAGGGCCTGATAAGTTTACGAAGGGCTCTTAATTTGGTGACGGCTCTGGCTGAGGCGGAGGAGATAGGGAAAGGCTGGGACCAGATATTTTTGATGAAAGTATCAAATGAAGGTTCAAGAACCCAAAAGTGTTCGAAGCGGAAGGGTCTGGAATGAAAGTTGGATGAGCCAGAGTCAAGAAGGATTGGACAATGGTCTGAGATGGTAGAGGCTGGGCCTGAGACCATACAGAGTGGGTATAAATCCTCCCATGCAGGATTGAAAAGGAAATGGTCCAGTTTGGCCAGTGAGGGATCATATCTACGGTTGGACCAGGTGAACAGACGATTATTGATGGGTGGGTCGATCAGGAAGCATTGATTGATAAAAGAATTGAAGGATTCGGAGTCTTGAGAAAGATTGCCAGAATTTCTTTCGGTGGAGAAACGGGTGGTATTGAAGTCTCCACCGACAACCCAAAGCCCGTTGATATGAGAGGCGAAGGTAAGACAATTTAACCGTAAATCATTGCGGTACAGAGTATTAAGTGGACCATAAATATTGGAGAAGAAAACGATAGTTCCAGTTTGTAAATGACGAAGTGCTACATGTAAAGCCGAAGAGTGATAAAAAGTTTGGCAGTGGGACCATATAGATTCATTCCAGGCTATCATTATACCCCCACTAGAGCCAACTGCATTCAGATGGGCCCTCCCAGTAAGGAATGTCCCACCAACTTGTCTAAGGAGGTTGGGGTTGGGGTCTGAAATTTTAGATTCTTGCAGAAATAGAATGTCTAGGTAATGGGGAGCAATTATGAGACTGATAGAATGTCTCTTACTGGGGTCCCCCAGCCCCCTTACATTCCAAGAAATTAACTTCATTGAGATAACGACAAACACTTTGATTCAAGCGCCTGCATGGAGGTGTAGTGTTCATCACGCAAACTCACACCCATGCAACGTGCCATTTTTTTGTTTAGACTTTTATTAAGAGAGGAGAAAATAACATGTTTGAAGAAACTACCAGGATGTGATGCCGCTTTGTCCAACCTGGAGCTCCGACGGACCGTCATAGGGGTAAGGAACTGAGACCACTGCCCGGCCTCCTGCTGAGGTGTCTGACTTTGATCAACAGGTTATGGAGCATGGAAAAGAAGAGTGGGTGATTGACATTCTGTTTGAGGGGTTTCCATACGAGGATGATGGGGCGAAACTGGAATCGGATCTGGGATAGTTGGTGGGGGTGGGATAATTTGACGGCGGGGAGTTGATAGGTCAAGATCGGCATAGGGGTTCCACCTATGTTCCTGAACAGGCCAAGGGTCCCACCCTCTCGGACAGACAACCTCAATCGAATGATCATTAAATTGACCCAGGACCTGTAAGGGGTCAGGGGATAGGGGCTCGTAGTTCATCACATCAAACCGGTCATCAGAATCCAGGTTGTCAGATGCTATGTGCCATTCGAATTGTTGGAAGTCATTCTCGTAATCAATACCGAGCAGATGATTTTCCGGCCTTCTATTGGGGTCTCGTGTTCCCATTTCTCGATGGTCAGGAGGTATGCTACCTCATTCACTACAGCGACAAAGGAGGAAGAGGAGCTGATGCCACTGTAAAATTGCATTTTGATATATAGGAAGCGGTGGTCTAGATTCGCCCATTTGCAGTTATCCTGCATCAAGAATTTACCGGCTGGGCTAACTGCATCTGATATGGAATCTGTGTTGAATCGGAAGAGTTCAGGAAAACCCGAAACTCGTGGCTATGATGGCGGATCTAGAGGCGGTGTAGGGTTTTTTGGTTGTTCCCAAGGTCGAAACTGAATAACTGCACCAGCTCTTGCAATGGTTGAACGAAGAAGGATCTGGTCATGGATAGCATACGAGGGACAATAAAGGATAAAGCTATTGTTTGTCGGTAGCCATACCGGCCAGTCTCGATGATGAAAATTGGTGTTGAGAGTGTAGTGAAGGGAATCGATCGACCACACACCACTAATAATCTCGGCAGTAAGAAATAAAGGAGGTTCCATTCTGCGAAATATTTTTGGATTATTTTTTGGTTTGAAAGGATTCTCAGAGAGTTTTGGCATTATAGTGGGGAATGGTAAAGTACGTTGGGAAGCGGGAGGGGAGGAAAGAGAGTGTGTTGGGAAGCGGGAGGGTTTATGCTGAGCTAGTAATGGATTTGATTTTGGGACCCACAGACCTGAAGCATTTTTGTTTTTAGTGTGGAGAGAGAGGGAGGCGGCCGAGTTGTGATTGTTAACTCATGTGGGTTTAAAAGGCTTATCGGGACAATGCGATTGTGGGTGTCCAAAAAATCCGCATTTATAACAAATCTTGACATCCCGGCAGTTTTTCGGCACGTGTCTGAGTCCCGCACATCAAAGGCAACGGCTCTTCGATTTCAAAAAATAGCGTAGCACACACTTAGGAAGATCGGTAGGGGGAGGTGCCGCTTGGAGGGGGGTTTAGGCAGGAGTGGAGGTCTAAGCGGCGAGGCAACCACCTGGGCATAAGTTCTGATGTTGGAAGTTTCTAATCTTACAGGTTTGTTGGGATTGTTTCGGGTCGAAGGCGAAGGAGGGATGGTAGTTGCCTTAGCAGCCGTATCAACAGAAGGACTTTCGAGTATGTTGATGTACTTACTGGGAACGAAAGAGATGGGTGGTAAGGTCGGATGTATGGTCGGAGTAATGGTTGGAGAGGTGGAAGGTATGGAAGTAGGAAGAGAAGAAGAGCAGGACGCAATCAATATTAGAAAGGTTAAATGTCAATTTTCTAATAAAGTCCTACTAGTCTTTTATATTTCACTAAACCCTTAGCAAAACATAGAAGTCTTTTGACTTCACTAGTGAGTGTTAGGACTCACTCGTATGCCTTGGAATTCTAACTTGAGGAAAGCTCAACAAGTATAGGCCCACATACGATGGATTACTCCTTATCGATTGTATCATATACAACTTCTAACCTTTGATTCCCTGTCTTAATGCCGCCTTTACCTTAAGGAAAGCTCAATAAGTAAAGTGATACTATTTACTCAGACCTATCATTTCACAACGGCCTAGGTATAATGCACATACCATGAGGAAAGCTCAACAAATACATGGAGTTATCTTACCATGTCTATTCAATATATTGATAGCACTACACATAACACTCCCTGTTTGAGAAAAGCTCAACAACTAAAGAGTATGCAAGTAATATACTAAGATATAAATGATAGTGGACAACTTTATATTAAAGATTCATAATCTTCAATATATTATATCGAGAAAAAATCGACTTATGGAATACTGTATTTCATTACCCTTGTGACTCAAGTACCAGTCACATCTGAAATCACTGTATAGGTACAATATGTATGTATTTATCTCTTAAGTTGGTTTAAGGTTTATTTAATGTACCACATTTAGTTTATACCTTCATATTATATAAGTTTTATTATTATATAACTTTTATATTTTAAATTACTTATATAATAGTGTTATGTACAATATTATTATAATCAAATATTACTTAACTAATGCTTTTAATTAATTTTATATCAATTTACTATAACATTTATATTAATATTTATTGCACACTATAACCATTATACTATCACAGATATATCTTATATATATGTATATTCATTTAATTAATTAACCTTTAATATTTAACTAATTTATTTAATTATCCTTTATTCAATTTATTTAATTAATTAAATTTTAATCAATTTATTTAGTTAAATAATTTTAATTAAATAATATTAATTTAAAATTTTAATATATATATATAAATATGTACACTTATGTTATTTTAAACATTTTAAAGCAACATAACATATAACATAATATATAATACATGTATATATTTGTTAATTAATTAACTTAATATTAATTTTCAGTTATTTTGAAAATTTTCATTATATTATAACATTTATAATATATATACATATATTTAAATTAAACTTTTAAATTTAAAAAACTTATATTTTCAATTTCAAAACAATTTTGAAATTTATAATATAACGTTTATAATATATGTTATTTTAAATTTAACCTATTAAATTTAAAGTTTTATTTTAATTTCAAAACAATTTTGAAATTAGCCGAAGACCCAATTTAAATTGGGCCTTTTCCATTAGGGATTACCTTATGGACTTTGAGCCTTAATAGTTAACCCTAACATGACTAATTTAGCTAGCATAGACTATTGGGCTCCGATACCATTCTTGGAACTGGGCCAGCCTGTAGTGGAAGATATGAGTGAATTTCAAAACAATATATATATATATAATAAATATATAATAAATAATTTTAAAAATAGCCCAAGGCTTAATTTAAATTGGGCAGTTTCTATTAGGGATAACCTTTGGGCTTTGAGCTTAATAGTTAAGCCTAACATGACTAATATAATACACATACATACATATACATACATACATATATAATTAAAGGTAAATAATTTTGTGATTTATTATATATACATAAATATAATATATATATATATAATAATTTATCAATGATTTGGAAATATATAAATTTTGAAACCAGGTGGTTTAAATAACACCTGACGTCAATAACCCTTCCAACCTTATTTCTAGCGCATGATACCTTCCATATACCAAGCTGGCCTCTCCCCGAGTCCCACCTACTTATTTTTTTATTAGGTTTCGTTTACTACTTTTCTTATTGCTGTACCACTAGCCCTAATGCCGAGTGCTTTGCACTTTTCTTATTAAGTGTTCTCTTCGCTTTCTGGTGTATGACCCTTCATATTAAGTGCAGTTCATGTTTATAAAGTAAAGCCACCGCCCCAACATTGTTACAGACAAATCTTCATATCCCTGATAATGTCTTTACATACATTGTTATATTATTCGTCCTCGTTTTACTTTATGTCATTTGTAGTGTGCTTTTTTCTCTTTAGCAAATGAGCTGGATCTGATTCCCATTTTCCCCAACACCTATTAATTATTTTCCCATATAAATTTATTTTTACGCACCTACATAGTTCTCCACTTGCCCCAGCGTAGTACCTAGCCATTTTTGGTTTAATTTTCCTTATAAAATTATAATAAATTCCTATATATTTGTGAACACTTGTTCTGACACACTAAATCATTATTGGGAATTTAAGGGTGTTTTCCTTATTTATTTTCTAGTTACACACCTTCAATAAATCATATAAGATCATATAAGCGTAAGAATTTTCTCAAACTAAAAGCCCATGTCTAAAAACTTGCTTAGAACATCATATAAAATTCTTATGGTATTTCGAAATTATTAAAGTAGGGGAAACCCATCTGAACATCCCATATTTATCTATTCTTCCTTAAAACATTTATGAAACCATTTTATATCAGTTAAAAAATCTGTATGATCCCATCATACTTAAAACACATAAATCCAAACCTAGCCCATATACTATGAACCGGTATAGAAAAGTTAAGGATTACTCATCTAGATCTTTAAGATGTCTGGCTTTAGTCTTCTTAATCCCTTTTAGCATGCATTTTCTTTATATTCTTCATGATTTCCTTCCTTAAGATATCACCATTAAAGTTCTTCCCTAGCTTTTTATTTTATTTTAGGTTGGGTTAAGTAAATGAATAGAAAAGAGTAATGTTCATTATCCCATAATAATTTAGGCTTAGGCTCTCATGCCCCCTTTCTATTAATTCATTTCCATCTCATTTTCTTATTTGAGCTGCCCTGGGCATTCAGCTAATTTATTTGATTAATTTAAATTTAAGTTCATGAAAACATCCGACTCAGAGCATGCCATGAGACGACCGAGTTTTCGTAAACGTGTACGTGGTTCGAGGTTATTACCATCTTTACTATTCAAAACAGAAAGCAAAGCATGGAAACAAACCTGTCTCCTACCCATCCCAATCATGGGATTACCAATCTCGATCCAGGTCCCTAGTCGTATCTTGATGCATTCGCTGTGGACGGTGGCTGCTCTGGGTGCACCATCGCAGTTCGATTTCCTATGTATGTTGTAGCTAGTTACTCAAAACCCAATTTTCTATCAAATCATAAAGGCGACTGCACTTGTTCATTTCATGTCCATCTAGCTCATGAAACAAGCAAAAATTTCCAGACCGTTTCTTCTGATCCATTGGTAAGCTCTTAGCTGGCCTTCAATAGGGGATCTGCCCCCCAATATCTACATACATCCGCTTTGGGGTTTCGGTTAGGTTAGTGTAAGAAGAGAATTTTGACTCCCTCCTTGGTTGCTTCGGTCCTATGAAGTTATCTTAAGCTTTTTGTTTTTTTATCTTTACACTATTTTGCTCCAGACGGTCCTCCATCATCCAAAGCATAAATATCAGTGTTATTGGCATCAACGTCATCTTGATGCAGATACCTTAGCTTCATGATAAAACTCTATGAGATCCATAGATGGACCCCTTTCCAATGCAATTTTGAAGTCGGTCTTGCCTGCAATTCCACACTGTCGCCATTAGGATTATCGATAGATCTGGCTTATCGACCGCGGTGGCTGCCGTGTTAATTCTCATTAGGTAACTTCTCAAGATCTCTTTAGGCCTTTTCTTTAAACTTTAAAGCATCATCACATTATTTTGTCGAGAGATATGAATGTTTAACGGTCTTAAGAACCTATCCACTAAGCCAGTCCATGTGCTTATGGATCTATTCTCCACCTGTTAGAACCACACTCCTGTTAAATCTATCAGATATAATGGGAAGCACCGCCCCATCAACTCCTAAGAAGCACACAATACCTCCACATATCGAATGTACCTCATTAGATGAACTGTTGGATTTGTTTGCCCATTATACATTTCCAATGCTTGAAATTTGAAATTGAGAGGAATCCCCATATTCTGGATATTAGGAGTAAATGGTCCAGTTTATGTCCTCTAAATTCTGGTTTAGTGGTCCGCCTCTCACTATCCTTTTATCTACTTATCTATTCAGTTGTTTCCATCCAATGAAGGTCATCGATCAATAGCTGCATTTTACCCTTCGCTCCTTTAGAGGAACTTGGGTACATACTCCTCTGGCTACGCGTTTCCATTCTAATCCGTACCTGTTTCTAGCAGAGAAACTCTAGAACATACTACTTTGGTTTTTGTGCATTTATGTTTTGACTTGCATTTCTAGTCCTAGCATCGTCCGTTCTCGGTATCCCAGGTTCTCCTATGCCTGAACCAACATTTCCCCTGAGTGAATTTCTCTTGACGCCAATAGGATTGAGGTCGGTTCTAAGTGGTCTTGGTTCTGGGGACATTGTTCTAGTTTGCTCTGCTCCAATTGCTAGTACCCTTGCGTTAGTACCTGGTCCTTAGTTCTGAATTCCAGCAACTCCATTTGTTCCTTGTTACCCTAACCTTTGAAAAAATCCTTCCAACATTTCCTGTTGTCGGGTCATCATCCCGTCTTGCATTTCTTTCGTCGTTCTCTCCAACTCCTTTATAGTTACGTAGATGTAATGATTACAATTTGATGACACATCCTGCTTTTCCCCATTCTCTGGTTGACTCCCTCCAATCCTAGATCTGGTATTAGGCCTCTTCATCTTCTCCAAACTTCAGATCTAAGCTCTTTTCTCAGCGAAGGAACAAAAATGTTAACGCTAAAAATGGCATAACACCCTAAAAACTTGTTGAAATATCGAGATTTAGTAGAAAATAAATAAAATCAATAAGAACCCAAGATTTTTACAGTGGTTTGTGATAACCCGGATTTAGAATATCTGTTAATTGATAATTAACTGGGTTAATTAATAGAAATACCGATTTTAGCTATTAAAATACTGATTGTTAAAGTTGAAAAAAATAAATCTGATAATTAATATTCATGTTTGGGAGGAAATTTATGTGATAATCTCCTAATATAATTACTTAAAATTGACAAAATTTTCTTTTAAAAACAAATAATAATGATTGTTTGTATATATAGATATAAGAAGATTTTAAATAGAAAAATTTTTATTTTCAAATTAAATACGCGTTTATGTATATATGAGTTAATTTTAAATTGGATTTTAAACTTAAATTTGAATTTAAAATTGAAGTTCAAAGGATAGATCTCTTAAAATATTTTGGATTTAAAATATATTTTATATAATTTTGTAAAGAATATAATTTTTTTTATATCATTTTCTTTGAAAAAAAATTTATAAAAAGGGAAATTTATAAAAAAAAACATATTAAAACATTTATACACATAAGTTAACAAATGTAAACCATGAATCATAAAAAAATACAAGTGTAAAATTTTGAAATACCCTTCAACAGGGGTAAGTAATTTATGACATGCATAAAACAAGTGTCACCTAATTCTTTGTTTTCAAATTTAATAAATTCAAATATATATACATATCTACTTTCCTTTCTCTTCCTATTTTTCCTTCATTATGTTCAAACATTAGATTGGAGTAAATTACAAATCAAAATAGTTTCAGTTAAAAAAAAAGAGAAAAAAAGATCCTGATGCAACAAACTTGAGCAGATTAAAATTCAAAGCATTTTAAACTGGAACAATCTCAAACCTGGAAGAAGGCAAACATAAGGATTCAAGTTCAACTCAATTGAAGAAGACCAGATCATTTCAAATGAGCTTAAGATCAAGCAACCAATAAAGTTTTGATTAAAATCATTTTCAGATTTCAAAACCCAAGTTTCAGATTTTTAAAACCCTTTTCTGTTCAAACACAAGATTAGTGAACAAACTCAAATATATTTTATTATCTTGTTGCATGCAGGAAATTTGAAGTGAAGTAGAACAAATGTTCATATGATGGTTTAATATGAATTTTATCTATATATGAATTGAATGGTTGAGCATGTCTATTTATAGAACATTTGTTCTGTTCTTGTTGTTCAGGGTTTTAGATTTGAAAAAATAATCAAGTTCTCTTTCCCTGATCTACTTTAGGACATGATGTATTAACAAAACTTGATTGTTATACCATATTATCAATTTTAAAAATAATTTTAAGCTAAATCAGTAGCTAGATTTAACAGGGAGAAAGAAAGACAGTAAGATTCAAATTATATCGAAATTTCGACTTAAATGATTTCTGGATTCAAGTTTATAATCTAAATTATTATTGTAAATAATGATTTTTGACAATAGTTTCATGATCTTAAATGTTGTGAGTGTAGTGATTTTGTAAGTTGATCATAAATTGGGTAATCATCAATTTCTGGCGATCACGACAGTCTGTAGTCTCGGGGTCTTGACCAAAGGTGGCTCGTAGATCGATGATTGTAGGAAAAATAGTCGGAGGTGTTATCACTTGTCGTGGTGGCGTGGAAGGGTGACTGTAGGGTTTGGGAGTTTGTTGGTGTCGACGTTAAAATCAGGGCTACTACGGAGTCGTGGATGCTTCGGATTTGATCGCATGAAGGGGATTTGGTGCGTGGGCCTATGGCGAGATGATGGTCGGAGTGACGATGGTTTTGGTGGCATGATGTGGTGGCACGGGGAAGTTTTTGGGTGATGGTTCGTTCCAGTTTTGGGTTCACTTAGGCTCAATCTCGATTTTGTGTTTGACTCGAAATTCTGATGGTCGTTTTCGTGTAGTGAGGTCAGGGTCGACTCGCTGTTGATGATGAGGTTGGTCGGAGTCGCTCCAATGGGTGGTGCATGAGCACGACATCACTGATGTATCAGTGCTTGGGTTGCTGTTGATTTTGGGAAGGAAGGCGGGTTATTTCTCGAGTTAAACACGAAGTAGACGAAGGATGCCTCAGAAGATAAGTTGGCGCGAGGAATGCTCGGGGTTGGCTCGGTAATTTTCCTCGCTTAGCTATGGTATTTGTGAGTTGTGGCAATCAAGTTTTAAAAGCTTTTCAAAATGAATAAGTGAAAGTGTAACCCAAGTTTTAAAGCAAGTAATAGCAAGTTTTAAAACAAGTTTACAAGGTTTAATTATTTTTTTAAAATTGTTGTTTTAAAAGAAATTATATAATGGTGTTTTAAATGGCTTAATGTAATTAGTAAAGTATGGATTAATTAAGGAAAAATAATTAAGGGTTAATTGTTGATTTATTAATTAATTAAGTAATTAAGAGAAATTAATTAATGATTGGTTAAAGATTAATTAATTAATAATTAAGGGTTATAAATTAATTAATTATAGATTAATTAATTTGTAATTAGAGATTAATTTCTTAAATGATAATTACTTAATATAAGTAATTAGAGGAAAATTTATTAATAATTAATTAAATTAATCAATAATTAAAGGATAAATTAATTTAATAATCAAAGGTTAATTAATTGAGGATAATTAACCAATGGGATAATTACTTGATGAAAGTAATTAAAGGGAAATTACTTAATGAAAGTAATTAAGGATTAATTACTTAGTGTAATTAATTAAAAGATTGATTAATTAAGGAAATTAATTGGGGGTTAGTTAATTTATGAGTGTGAACTAAAGGATAATTAATCAATGTAAGTGATTGTAGAATATTTAATTTGAGTAATTAATTAAGAATAAATGTAATTAATAGGTGAAGGTTAATTAATTTGTGTTATGAATCAAAGGCTAAGTACTTAGTGTAATTAAAGAGGAAAATTAAGGGACGATTAAGTAATGCTTTGTATTTAATCAATGTAAAGTAAGAAGGATTAAAAGTGATTAAAGAAATTAAATTAATTTATTTAAATTAATTGGAATATAGTGACTAATTTATCTTGCTTAAGAATAATTAAATGATATTGTATGCCTTGGATTATTTGACATCTTTGATAAGTGATTTGTGATGCTATGTGATATGTTATGTTTGGGTTGAACTGTGATAATATGGTTTGTCTATTCTGTGGTGAGTGGCAATGTAAATATGTAATTCTGGATATAAATGGAATTGACTAAAACTCAAACAGCTTTATTTTAAGATGATTCGAAGAGACCGGGGTCAGGTATCAGTACATACTTGAAACCACTTCGATTTGTAATCTATAATTCTTATAGATTTGATATGTGAAATCAATAGGCTAGAATGAAACAATTTAAGTGAACTGGACCATTGAAACTAAGTAAGGATACTTGGAGATTGATATGTAAAATAGATGTTGACTATAAGAAGTTAAGAACTTGTAGTGAAGTACGAGTTACCCGTTCTTAAACAAGATTTATGTTTTAGATTTCATGTTAGATGAGTTTACTCATGCTGGTTTCCAGCTTGACCCGGGTGTTACTTTGTTGTAATGCTCGGGTCAAACCGAGTATACAGATTTTCAAGTAAGGACGTTCTGGAGCTCAGGAAGCGAGCTGGATGGCAGGAATGTATGAAGTGTATTCCACTGTGATATATTGTTAATTATCTGGGATAAGTTATTTTAATTATCTAGTAATTGTGAAATGTTGTAACTCTGATGTATTAATGTAAATTAACTGATACTATTTTTCCTTGTATAAATGTTATTTTATTTGATATTATATTTTGATTCGCTGCTAATGTGAGATTCTGTGCTTCATTTCTGTTTCTTCTTCTGTCTCTTTTCTCATTTTCCTAACTATCTAGAATTTTCAGGATCGAAAATTCTGGGTCGTTACATTTGGTATCAGAGCTGAAGGTTAAGCGAGAACCTTGGCTCTGGTGGGATTACTCATTAAGGATAGGGTCAATGGTACCCTAGAATGATTTGAGTGTGTGTGTGTGTATGAGAGCTTACTTGTTATTTTCTTACATAAAGATTTTAAATGGTTTTAAAAATGATTTTATATAAGATTATATTTTGATATATAAAGCAATAGTATTTCTAATATATAAAAGAAATTGGTTTTTGATTAAATAATAAGAATTAAGTGATACAACCAAATTGAAATTGAATGAAGATATGTTTGAAATGGATCCAAACTGAAATTAAAATTCTGAATTTGTAGAAGTGTTTTCAGAATAAGATAATAATAAATTGGCTTCCAGATATGATAATCTTGGTTATTAACATAAATGGTTGTTGTGTTTAATAATGGAATGTTTGTTAATGATAAAACAAAATGAAATGTTTTAAGGAACTAAACATTTAGGTGAGTATGACTTATAAATTGGAATTGAAGAATTTAAAATTGTGAAGTTTTAAATCTAAAACCAGGAAATTTAGAATTTGTTTCAAGGTGCTAAGAGAAATAATAAATAATATTATTTGAATGAAAGTGCTTGATTCAAACAAGTGTTGTTTGAAAATTTTAAAGAAATTTGTTTTAAATTAAAACTAAGAGTGGTTTAAAATTTAAAGTATAACTTGGTGTGCAAAGGAAATAAATATGTATATATGAGGGATATACATAATATCAAAGATGATTGAAATAAACTCTAAGTGTTGAGTTTTAAATTTTCCTTGGAATGTGATTTAAAAACCCAAGGTGATAAGGTTTTGAACTTATAAGTGGGAAGATTATTAATGGGAAGTTTAAAATTTGAAATGAAAATTCAAATTGAATAATGTTGACTGGAGTAAATTAAATTGAAATTTAACTTTGGGGAAGTTAAATAAGTTTAACAACACCCTGAATTGGAAATTTCAAGATGAAATTGAGATTTAATTTAGGAAAATTAAATGGTTGATTTGAATTAGGAGTATGTGTGATCTCAAAATGGGTTTGAGATTTGGAAATTGGAATTAGATGCTATTGACGAATGCTTTAAATAAATTTGAATGTTTACTTATCCTGGAATCATCTATTGATATTAATATTCTTTAAACTGTGAATTAGATTGGTTTAAAATGAATTAAAAAGTGAATTGAAATAGTTTATATATATCCATTATTGAAATTAAATGAAAAGGGAAATTGCTCTGAACATAAAGATTTAAATGTTAGAAATGAGCTTGCTGAAAATCTGTTAAGAATTGGTTTCAAAAATTGAATTGGGTAATAAATTGGTTTTGAAATATTAAATTGGTTAAAAAGAATTGAAATATTATTTGAACTTAGAAATAAGTTTATGAAGCAGTAAAGGTAATTTAAAATGGAAAATTTAAATTTTGGACTAAGAATTAAATTGTTTTGAGATTTAGGCTGTTGAATTAAAAGTAAAGGTTAATTTGATTTAAGGGAATTAAATCATCATTTGAAAATTTAACTCGGATTTATATAATTCAAGATGGTTTAAAGTGAGGTTGAATTTGAAATTTGTTCAAATTGAAAGTTTATTTGAATAATTTGGAATTTTGATTAAAATTGAATAGGTTAAGTTCAAATAGAATTTGATTTGAATTTGGGAAAGAAATTGAGGTTAATTCAACTTGAATTGGGATTAAATCAATTTAGTGGAATGGGAAAGTGATTTGAATGAAGATTCGGTAGTTGAACAGTTTGGCTCTGGAATATTTTTTAAAATAACCTATTTAATATATACCTATTTTTCCAAGCTACTTACTATACAATCTTTTTTTTTAAAACCAAACTATTTTATACTTATTTTACAATTATTTTTGGAACTATTTTACAACTATTTTATAAACTAATTACCATTTTTTTCAACTACTTTATAACTAATTACTATTTTACAACTATTTTATAGTTATCTAACTATTTTATAACCATTTGACTATTTTATAATTTCTTAACTATTTTTCAGCTATTTTACAACTAATAATTATTTTTCAACTACTTATCTATTTTAAAATTTTCACGCTATTTTCTAAATTCAAGATGGACAGGGTTCAAACTGTTTATAAATAAATACCAATTGAGATAAGAATTTAAGTGATAATGCAAATGGAAATTGAGGTCACTGTGAATAAGTGAATATAAATCAAAATGAACGTGAATAAAAAAGGAAAGTGATTTGGCTAATAATCGATGGGGATAGATACGTTGGATGTACGTATGTTATTCCATTCGCATAATGATTTGATCCTGATTCGAACATAGAATTTCGAGATAGTATATAGATCCGAGTTAGGATTTTTCACTCGATTCTCGACGGCGAACCTGGATATGAATTTTTGATTGGTTTTGAAAATTCTCTATCATAGTTATGACTATGCAAGGAGAATGACGGTTTCTGATCACAAAACCATATCTGAGTCCGCACTAGGAAGTCGGGTGGACAATACCTGTGACGACCCGAATTTCAGCATTCGAAAATCGAGGTCGCCACATTTGGTATCAGAGCATCACACATCAGGGACCTAACAATACAAGGCATTTAGTATAATCCAAACATCCATAATTAAGTTTAATTTGTCACCTGATTAATTTAAACCAGATTAATCAGTAATTCTCGTTGATTAACATTAATTACAATTTACGTTAATTAATTACCCTTTAATTATTTATTAATTAACCTTAATTAATAATCAACCTTTAATTATTAATTAATCAATCTTAATTAATAAATCAATAAACCTTTAATCAATAAATAAGTAATCTTAATTATTTAATTATCCTTTAATTAATTACCTTTAATCAATTAATAAATAAATAAATTAACCCTTAATTAATTACCATTTAATCAATTATCCTTAATTAACTACAATAATTAATTAGCTCTTAATTAATTACCATTTAATTAATAAATTACAATAAGTGATTACCCCTTAATCACTTAATTTATCAAATCGTTAATTAATTACTTTAAATCAAGTAATTATCTTTAAGTAAATTTATTACCCTTTTTTTTCATCGGTTGAGAAATTGATTAATTATTCTTTAATTATTAAATAATTAGCCTTTAACTATTAAATCATCCTCTAATTACTTTTCTTAAGTAATTATCTTTTAAATTAATTATTCCTCACATTAATTAATTATCATTTATTAATTAATCTTTAAGTAATTACATAATTTATTCTTTTAAATTACATTGGGTAATTGTCCTTCTAAATTACTTTCATTAAGTAATAAATCTTTTTAATCACTTAATATTTTAAAATGGTAATCCATTTATCTTGGAGTAAAGCGAGTTCTCGGGTAATTTACAAATTTGGCTCGGGTGTAACTCGAAGTTACCTCGGGTTTAACATTATCACAGTTTTTAAGTTTTTATATTAGATAAGTTTTGAAAGCTAGACAATATCTTACTTAATTATTTTATATAATGAATGTTTAATTAAGTTAAGAACAAAAATCCGGGTCATCACAATACTAGTTCGGAAGTGAAATTGTGTGATCGAGTGAGTGATCAAAATTGAAATTGTGTACGAATGGTATATGTACATCGTACGTGTTTAAATGAAATTGATATTGGAAATTTTGAAAGTAACGAAAGATGATTTTTGAAAAGAGAAGTATGATTTGAGAATATGTATATGGAATAAAATGGTAGTTGGATATTTCTATGATTAGAACTCATTTTATAGAAAAGTAATATGTTTAATAACTTATAAAAGAGTAATCAATTTTGAATATTTGATTTGGAATAAACAAAGTTATATATCTTTGTTATATAAGATAAATCTACCCTTGTTGAATCTGTTGCTAGAAAAATAGTTTTTGGAAAGATTTGAAGTGTAAAAATGGAATCTATATAAGTGATTCCAAGATTATATATATATATATATATATATAAAGGATTTTATGAGGATGATTTTGAAAAAGGTTTTGGAACCTATGGATTTTGGAAAGGCTTTTGATTTTTGGGAAAATCAAATTTTGAGAAATATGGAAAGCCTACTTTGAGAATTATCGATTTTGGGATAATTGATTTTGTGTAAAGGAGAATTTATATATGATTCATACAAAGTGTACGATTTGGAAGATACTATATATGTATACTATAAGGTGTTTTGAAATGGCTCTGGAGAAAAAGGCGCTCCCTTGAAATGAACTTCTTAGGAGTACCATAGGTTGGTACTACCTTGAGCCCCAAGGGGGAGACTCTAAAGTGGATCCTATGAGGAAGTCCGGACAAACTGAAGTTCCTAAGGATTATTGGGTAGCGAAAGTCGAGGGCGCTGATGCCTACAGAGGCATTTGGGTTACGCTGTGATGACAGTGTAATTTGATGTCGCTGCGATCTACTATGGACCATAGCGGAAATCTGTGGAGGTGAGTGTTAATGGTCTATGTTTGATTTTGCCGGGAAGGCAACTTAACATCGGTAGACTATGATCTATGGTCATGTAGAGAAGTTTCATTTTATTTGGTAGCGGAATTCGAGGGCGCTGATGCCTACAGTTATATGGGTTTTTTCTGTGATGGCAATGTAACCCCGGGTGTAATTGCGATCTGTAGCGGATTCCATGGCGTAATCGAGGGATGTGGAGTGCCTACAGTTATCCATGGATTTTGCCGGGATGGCAACGTAACCATCGGGTTAACTGCAACCATGGATGGGGTGATGATTTCCAGAACATTCTCACAAAAAAATGTTCCCTCTACTTTCAAAAATGTTTTCTATATTTTCAATAAAATTATTTTCCAAGTATTTTCACTGGGTATTGAAAATGGGTCTGCTAATTACTTATAGATTTTCAGTTCTATGCCTGATCAACGTATGACCGAATTTCTGTGAGAACAAGGATGGACTGGTTGAGACATCGAGTTATAAAAAGTATTTTTATAAAAAATTACTTTATAATATTATATAGATTTTAAAGTGTTTTAAAAATGATAAAAGAGTGATTTATCTGATTTTAAGTAGTAAATAAATTTTGGCTTCGTTCCTTTTCAAGGACGAAAAGATTCAAAGGGGGAAGGAATGTGATAACCCGGATTTTGAATATCTGTTAGTTGATAATTAACTGGTTAATTAATAAAAATACTGGTTTTAACTATTAAAATACTGATTGTTAAAGTTGAAACAAATAAATCTGATAATTAATATTCATATTTGGAAAGATATTTATTTGATAATCTCCTAATATAAATACTTAAAATTGACAAATTTTTCTTTTAAAAACAAATAATAAAGATTTTTTTATATATAGATATAAGAATATTTTAAATAGAAAAATAAATTTTTATTTTCAAATTAAATATGTGTTTATATATATATATATATATATATATATATATATATGAGTTGATTTTAAATTGGATTTTAAAATTAAATTTGAATTTGAAATTGAAATTTAAAGGATAGATCTATTAAAATATTTTGGATTCAAAATATATTTTATATAATTTTATTAATAATATAATTGGTTTTATATTATTTTCTTTTAAAAAGATTTTATAAAAAAAGGGAAATTCATAAAAAAACATTTTAAAACATTTATACACATAAGTTAACAAATGTAAACCATGAATCATAAAAAAATACAAGTGTAAAATTTTAAAATACCCTTCAACAAATGTAAGAAATTATGCCATGCATAAAACAAGTGTCACCTAATTCTTTTGTTTTCAAATTTAATAAATTCAAATATACATACATATCTACTTTCCTTTCTCTTCCTATTTTTCCTTCATTACTTCAAACATTAGATTGGAGTAAATTACAAATCAAAACAGTTTCAGTTTGAAAAAAAGTGAAAAAAAGATCCTGATGCAACAAACCTGAGCAGATTAAAATTCAAAGCACTTTAAACTGGAGCAATCTCAAACCTGGAAGCAGGCAAACATAAGGGTTCAAGTTCAACTCAATTGAAGAAGACCAGATCATTTCAAACGAGCTTAAGATCAAGCAACCAATAAAGTTTTGATCAAAATCATTTTCAGATTTCAAAACCCAAGTTCCAGATTTTTAAAACCCTCTTCTGTTCAAACACAAGGTGAGTGACCAAACTCAAATCTATTTTATAAATCTTGTTGCATGCAATAAATTTGAAGTGAAGTAGGATAAATGTTCATATGATGGTTTAATATGAATTATATATATATATATATATATATGAATTGATGGATAAGCATATCTGTTTACAGAACATTTGTTCTGTTCTTGTTGTTCAGGGTTTAAGATTTGAAAAAGAAAATCATGTTCTCTTTCCCTGATCTTCTTTAGGACATGATGTATAAACAAAACTTGATTTTTATATCATGTTATCAATTTTAAAAATAATTTTAAGCTAAATCTGTAGCAAGATTTAACAGGGAGGAAGAAGAACAATAAGATTCAAATGACATCGGAATTTTGACTTAAATGATTTCTGGATTCAATTTTGTAATCTAAACTGTTATTGAAAATAATGATTTTTGACAATAATTTCATAATTTTTAATGTTATGAGTGTGGTGATTTTGTGAGTTGATCAGAAATTAGGTAATCATCAAATTCTGGCGATCACGACAGTCTGTAGTCTCGGGGTCTTGACCAAAGGTGGCTCGTAGATCGATGGTTGTGGGAAAAATAGTCGGAGGTGTTATTATTCGTCGTGGTGGCGCAGCGGGGTGATTGTAGGGTTTGGGCATTTGGTGGTGTCGACGTTGAAATCAGGGCTATTACGGAGTCATGAATGCTTCGGGTTTGATCACATGAGGGGCATTTGGTGCATGGGCCTATGGCGAGGTAATGGTCAGAGTGATGATGGTACTGGTGGCCAGAGGTGGTGGCACGGGGAAGTTTTTGGGCGATGGTTCGTTCCAGTTATTGGTTCACTCAGGCTCTTTCTCGATTTTGTGTTTGACTCGAAGTTCTAATGGCCGTTGTCATGTAGGGAGGTCAGGGTCGACTTGCTGGCGATGATGAGGTTGATCAGAGTCGCTCCGATGGGTGGTGCATGTGCACGGCATCACTAATGTATCAGTGCTTGGGCTGCTGCTGATTTGGGAAGGAAGGCGGGTTATTTCTTGTGTTAAACCCGAAGTAGACAAAGAATGCCTCAGAAGATAAGTTGGCACGAGGAATGCTCGGGGTTGGCTCGGTAATTTTCCTCTTCTAGCTATGGTATTTGTGAGTTGTAGCGATCAAGTTTTAAAAGATTTTCAAATGAGTAAGTGAAAGTGAAATCCAAGTTCTAAAACAAGTATTAGCAAGTTTAAAACAAGTTTTCAAGGTTTTAATTTTTTTAAAATTGTTGTTTTAAAAGAAATTATATAATGATGGTTTAAATGACTTAATTTAATTAGTAAAGTATGGATTAATTAGGTAAAAATAATTAAGGGTTAATTGTTGATTTATTAATTAATTAAGTAATTAATACAAATTAATTAATGAATGGTTAAGGATTAATTAATAATTAATGGTTATAAGTTAATTAATTATAGATTAATTAATTTGTAATTAGAGATTAATTTCTTAAATGATAATTACTTAATATAAGTGATTAAAGGATAAATTTGTTAAGGATTAATTAAATTAATCAGTAATTAAAGGATAAATTAATTTAATAATCAAAGGTTAATTAAATGAGGATAATTAACCAATGGGATAATTACTTGATGAAAGTAATTAAAGAGAAATTACTTTATGGAAGTAATTAAGGATTAATTACTTAGTGTAATTAATTAAAGGATTAATTAATTAAGGAAATTAATTAGGGGTTAGTTAATTTATGAGTGTGAATTAAAGGATAATTAATCAATGTAAGTGATTATAGAATAATTAATTTGAGTAATTAATTAAGAATAAATGAAACTAATAGGTGAAGGTTAATTAATTTATGTTATGAATTAAAGGCTAATTACTTAGTGTAATTAAAGAGGAAAATTAAGGGAAGATTAATTAATGGTTTGTAACTAATCAGTGTTAAGTAAGCAGGATTAAAAGTGATTAAAGAAATTAATTTAATTTATTTAAATTAATTGGAATAGAGTGACTAATTTATCTTGCTTATGAATAATTAAATGATATTGCATGCCTCGGATTATTTGATATCTTTGATAAGTGATTTGTGATGCTATGTGATATGTTATGTTTGGGTTAAACTGTGATAATATGGTTTGTCTATTCTGTGGTGAGTGGCAATGTAAATTTGTAATTCTGGATATAAATGGAATTGATTAAAACTTAAGCAGCTTTGTTTTAAGATGATTCGAAGAGACTGGGGTCGGGTATTAGTACATACCCGAAACCACTTCGATTTGTAATCTATAATTCTTATAGATTTGATATGTGAAATAATAGGCTAGAATGAAACAATTTAAGTGAACTGGACCATTGAAACAAAGTAAGGATACTTGGAGATTGATATGTAAAATAGATGTTGACTATAAGAAGTTAAGAACTTGTAGTGAAGTACGAGTTACCCGGGTTTTAATAAGATTTATCTTTTGGATTTCATGTTAGATGAGTTTACTCACGCTGGTTTCCAGCCCGACCCAGGTGTTACTTTGTTGTATTGCTCGGGTCAGATCGAGTATTACAGATTTTCAGGTAAAGGACGTTTTGGAGCTCAGGAGGCGAGCTGGATGACAGGAACGTATGGAGTGTATTCCGCTGTGATATATTGTTATTTATCTGGGACAAGTTATTTTAAGTGTCCAGTGATTGTGAAATGTTGTAACTTTGATGTATTAATGTAAATTAACTGATACAGTTTTCCCTTGTATAACTGTTATTTTATTTGATATTATATTTTGATCCGCTGCTAATGTGAGATTCTGTGTTTCATTTCTGTTTCTTCTTCTATCTCTTTTCTTCTTTACCTAACTATCTGGAATTTTCGGGATCGAAAATTCTAGGTCGTTACAGGTTTGGCAATCTTCGACCTACATCCACTTTTTATTTTATTTATTAGAGATTCGAGGGGGATTAAAATTACAAGTACAAGGAATTGACAGGATCTTAAGCCTTGAACGACCAACAATGTCTACCTTGGTGACTATTGTAAAGAGAAATAGGAGATGATGATGAAGAAGAAGTGCCAAAAATCCTTTCTTATTTGTTATACTATCAGTATTTATGGGCGAACCTGCTCTATAGATCTAGAAGCTCACATAGATGAAGTCTAGATGCAAACCCATATGTGAAGGAGAGTGCACATATGCCCGATTACCAATATAGACCTCTCGAGGTAAGAGGTTTGATTTGGTGAAAACCCAAATTTTCCCTTTTTGATGTCTTCCAATCTCTCGCTTGTTGTATTCTAAACTCTTTATCAATGAAGTTTAAATTGCTTTCAACAGTTTCCTTAATACCGCTTGTTTTATCTTTCTTTCATTGCTTTCTTCTCATCAACCCTTAGAGTTGCTCATCTATTCTCCAAGAGAAGCAATTGTGGGTAGTAACTTGAGGTATATGAAATTTGATGGGCTAGATCTAGGAAAAATATCTTTCGACATCGAGAGGTACGTCTCGATACCGAGAGCTTTACTTAGCTGCAATTTAAATGAAGTTTCTCGAGCTTCATATTCTACCCTTCTGAATGTGTTTTCAAGTTTGTGAGAAGCTTGTCTTTGTGTTGGTCCTCTACTTTTGGTCAAAATAATTTTGTTAAAACTGGCTATTAACAATATCTTCCACCCCCAAGTAAATCTCTTGATATCCCTAAAGGTACTAAGTCATTTTGTACTTCAAATTTGAGGCGAACCCTCAGTTTATTTTCTTCTACCTATACATAAATGTATATCCCTTTCTCATGGTCCTATGGTTGAAGATGTACCACATTGTGTTAAGTATACACAACTACTGGTTGCCTCTAAATGAAGGGCAGACTTCTATTGTGTAACTCTATTGATCTTGCACCCCTACCCATACTAAACCAAACCAATCATCCTAGGTCGAAATATTAGTTCAGTCCCACTAATTCGTGCCCATCCTAATTGTAATATTAACGCTATATAATTTCCTACTATGCATATTGTATTATCTCTAAGAACTTAATTCTTATCTTACACGCCTATTACGTATATTCTTTACTTCCCTCTTACATCCCATAAATGACAATTGTCTGTAATAAAGGGTTGTTATTATTCAAATTAGATAATCACTCATGATATTTATTTATTTATTATTATTCAACCTTTTATGCTTATTTCATTTCCCCATAATTGCAATGTCAAACTCGTTAATCTATCCCATTAAATGCATTTATGTCCCCAGTTAATTCATGTAACTCCCTATTAACTGCACATTATTGCTTTATTATTTTTGGAGTTACTATCTCTTTTCCATTTACAAATTATACCTCCTAATCATATAATTTACTACACTATTAATAACTAGTCGTCCTAATTAAAACTAATACGAATATCATCGTACGTTACTATATATATTTATTAATCATATAATTTACTACACTATTAATAACTAGTCGTCCTAATTAAAACTAATACGAATATCATCGTACGTTACTATATATATTTATGTATTAGTTGGTAAGCATGATTATATGTGTCTGTATATGTATATGTATATGTATATGTATATGTATATGTATATGTGTGTGTATTCCTATTTCTAACTCACTATTCTACGCATAGGAATTTTTGAACATACTTATATGTACATTCTGTAATGAACATTTATTTCCACATTTTAATGTATTAGAGCTACCCTTAACAAAAACGATTACCTTTATATCTTTCCATAAATTACCCAAAAATGAGACCTTCGCTCTGTTTAAAATTAAAGAAATTATCTCATTCTTTTATTGAATAAACAATGCAAACTATGAAGGAGAACATCCGTACATTGCACGTCTTTTTCCCCCTTAAAAGCATTACCAAAATTCTTTAAGGGTTGAATCATGTAACATAGCACATAACCATTCTAAATTATCCAACCAATTAGTGTAGAATCAATTTTGCAGCCAATTGTATACAGTGCATGGTGTATCACAACATATATGATATGCATGCTGAATAATTCTAAATTGCGCCTCTTATATGAATGCGTTCTTTAAATTTTTTTGAAAATATGATGCAAACAACTTATATATACTGATAGTTATATATATATATATATATATATATATATATATATATATATATATATAGACACACACAAGTTTTAAAAATCAAAAATCCTTGTTTTCATACAATAATTTCTACACTTCTAGGAATACGAATATGGTTCAATCAATTTTTCATCCAATTTCTACCATCTAACACCTAACACCTAACACAAAATTTATAACATTCAAAAATTTGAAAATCCAATTTTCCTAAATTTGTACTTCTATGTTGGAAAAGAAATTCAACCAGAAAGTTTTACATTTCCACCCTTCTTTTGGATACCTATGTTGTTGTATCTTAGAACCTTCTCTTTTGCCTCCAAATCTTTTTCAAATTTTCCAAGTATAATTTGCATAATGAGGTTTTTTTTTGGATGTTAAAGCAAAATTATTCTAAATGCAAGTTTTTTGTTCACTATCAATATGGTATGGAAATAGAAATTCCAAGGCCAAAACAGCTTTTTCCCTTGTTATTCCCTATGTTTTTGTATACCGTCACCCCTATCGGATGGTAAAGTTCATATTCACTAGCATGTCAACCCTTTCTACGCTAACCATATGGCAGTAAAAAACAAAAAAAAATTCATTTTCCATCAAAAATATTTTTCCAAAATAGCTTGTTTCGAAATGGTGACACAAAAAATTTCTTATTCTAACCAACTTTCTCTTTTCAAAGACTCCCTACAACATAAATTTACCTTTTCAAAATTTAGATTTTAAATTCAAAATATTTATCATGTTTATATTCAAAAACACAATTATTATACTAAACCATTTTTCAAAAACACCTTATATAAATTTAAACAATTAAAAATGGAGTAGACAAGAAAAACTTCCATCCTGTTATTTTCCTGTTACTCATGTTATTTTGGCTTTCAACCTTAGCGGAGATTCTAATAGCATATGAGGGGAAAATCTAAAAGATACACACAATTAGTGCACATATTTATGGAAATTATCCATTTTTCCTATGCTTAGCTTTTAATTTACTAGATTACTAAACCTATTTTAATATTAATCTCCTAATGCTATTTCTATTCAAATTTTCTAATACCGCTAATATTACAATTTCTTCTACCTAAATTGCCGTCTAGTGGCTTCTCCTTACATGGCTCTTTTCCACTTTTAATGTTTCCCCCGTTGACTCATTATAGTGAATTCGCCTACTGCTTTAGTCAATGGGCTTTCCTTTAATAACATGAAAAGTCATATGTATAAATCTATTTCAGTTGCTTTTCTCTATATATTCCTTATACAAGAATGTTCCTCCTATCTTCATAATTAGAATTTTTTACCTTTCTATCCCCTTTAACCCATATCAATCGAGTACTAATTCCATTTATCCACCCCTTAAAAAGAATTTAAAATGGAACCTCTAAATTTATAGAATAAAGAAAAATCTTCGAACCAAATATATGTGCTCTTTTCCATTCATTTCGAATACGAAAAACACTTTTACCAAAAACCTTTAAATTATAAATTTTTGACCCGACCAATTTCAAACTTCACTAGGAATCTCTAAAAAGCCCTTTAAAACTACCAAAATTTCGTTATTTTTTCGAAACATTTTTTTTCTCAATGAATCCATTGAAAAACCAATTCACAACTTTTCAAGGAATTTTCTAAAATCTTTTTGTCAAGTTCTTTCACACGGGATCTGTAACAACCCTGGTTTTGGAGATTACCTGTAAATATTAAATTATAATGGTAGTTATAATTTAATATTGTGAATTAAAACAAAATTGGAGAAATTAAATTGTTTATTTGGAATAAACAATGATTTTGGAATAAAATGAGAAAATAAAGTTTGAAACTTTATTTTATTTGTTTGGGTTAATAATAAATGAAAAATAATTTTTATTAAGAGAAAATGTAATAATTTTATTAATTATTGCCAATTACTTCTTTTAATAATTTTTAAAGGAAGCAATTGATTTTTAAAGGTTGTTTAATCAAATAAAAAGGTGGAAATTGATTTAAAAATGAGTTTCAATTATAAATTTGAGTTTAGAATGGTTAGTTATATTTTTCTAAGCAAGAAAAATATTTTTGTGGAATTTTAGAAGTTAAAATAATGTTTTGTCCATTTATTTGTTAAAGTTGTGTATTTTTGTAAAATAAGGGATTTTAATAATACAAGTGTTTTAAAAATTAAAATTAATCTTTTTATATAGTATAAAATATGTTACTTCATAAGTATGTAGAATTACATACCTTGTTGTGTGAAAGTTTGAAAGAAAATGACATTTGTTTATTTAAATAGTGTAAATATGTATACATTTCTTATTAAGAGTTGATTATTTAACCAATAGATCATTCTATTTCTTTCTACTAATGGATCCAAGGCCCATTAGGACTTAACCTGGTTGAGAAAATGAGAAAACAAAGTACGTTCATTTTCTTTTTTCTTTCAACTTCTTCTTCCTCCTTCAGCCTAAAACAGAAACCAGTAAACCCACCTCCATCAAATTGAAATCCAAGCAAATTTCTTTAATAAATCCATCAAATTGCTATCTTTTTCAATCTAGAGAATAAATCTCAGGTAATCAACTCCAAAACCCTACAATTTCAGCAAAATCCTAATTTCAATAATGGGTTCTCTAATTTATTGTTGAATTCTTCTTGCATGTCTTTTTCTTCTGTTCTACAGGTTCTTAGAGGCTTTAATTTAGCAAAAAGCTTTCAACTTGCAACATAAGTCCAAGTCCTTCCATTGTATCAGCAAGGTGAGTTCCTAAAACTCACAAATGCTAGCTGAGCAAAGCTTAAATCGCTCAAAAATGTGAAATTCGCTGCTGTACAAAATTTTCTACGGTTGATTTTGCCTGTTCATAATCTAGTTTCTTTTACTAATTTGGACCCTTATAACTTTTGATTCCGCCAACGAAATGCAGTCGGACTACTTTTGTTTGGTAGCTTGCATGTTGAACTTCATTTATGCAAAGTTTGGGTAAAAAATGTTATCATTTGAGTGTTCAAAATGTTGTTGCAAAATCAACAAAACACAGGTTTTCTGCCTGTAGAAACCGTGTTTTGTTGCTGCAAACATGGTCTGAGTACGTGTTTACGATGGCATAACATTTTCGTTTCTAACTGAAATTGCGTGATTCTTTTTTTGTTTGAAAGATGGTGTCTTCTACTATAATCATACTAAATTTCAGGTCATTTATACTTAGATAGCTTATAGGAATATGCTGCTAAACATTGACCTGGACCATGTTTTTGCCCAGAATTTTACAGTGAAAACACTGTCTGGGTTCATCTTTGAGACATCATAACTTTATCCTGTTGTATCCAAATTACATGATTCTTTTTTTGTTTGAGAGATAAAGTTTTCTACTACGTGCAAACAAATTTTGAGCGCAATCATATGTCAGTTGTCCTCTGTTTCATGCTTGGAAGTTGAACCCAGAGTGGATTTTAAGCCTGGGCAAATCCTTGTTGAACAGTTACAAACATGGTCTGAGTTCATGTTTGTGACAACATAACTTTTGCATTTTCTTTTTGAATTCATTGATTCTTTTATTAACTGAAAGATGAAGTTTTCTACTTTGTGCACACTAATTTTCATATGAATCAAAGATCGATCGGCCACCTATTTATGTCTGAAAGTTGAACCCAGAGAAGATTTTAGACCTGGGTACTATTTTGGCTAAGTGTTTTTATGTCCTTTTTCCGTCCGATTTTTGACATTTACTTTTGTTTTTGTGATATTTTTGAAGTATTTGAGGGCTATGATGCCTATCAATAGGTTAGCTCAGTTTTGATGAATTCAAAATTTGAATTATTTGAATTTAATTTGAATTTAAATTTGAATTTCAATTTAAGTGGAATTTTGCTTGTTTTTGGTCATTTTCGAGCACGGTTTTCTCCAATTCTTTTTGAAATGATTTTTAAAATTTAGGCTATTTAAAAATAATTATTATATAATATTTTAAAGTATTGCAAGTATAAAACCTATTTGTTCCTTATAATAAGGGAAATTTTCAAATATGGTTTCTAAATGGTTTTCGAAATCGGTTTTAAAAGCTTACTTTCAAGGTAAATTATTTTTTTTATAAAAATTACATGTTTTTGCACTGTCGAGCGAATAAGAAGGAGAGTTAAACGTTTGGGTAAGACAGTAGTATGGGATACGTGGGTTTATCATTTCGGTTAATTCCTAACTTGTCCATTTGATCGTTTTGGCCTACAGGTCTAGTTTACCGATGATATGAGGTGAACCTTTTACTTCTTTGAGTATGAAATTTACTAGCGGTTAGTAAACCGTTTAGTGCGAACGGGTGGTATGGGACACACGTTAACACTTTTCGGGTTCCTTTCCGAGAGTTTGTGACACATTTGCCTGTTGGCGTGCCAGTACTGGACCTTCGGGTCATTTTCCATTGCGGCGTATTTGTCTTCGGACGTTTTCCATTGTGGCGTATTTGTCTTCGGACGTTTGCCATTGCGGTGTATTTGTCTTTTGACGTTTGCCTTTGGGCGAGGTACCTATTATGTGAAACACTACTCGGAAAAAATAGCACGTGCAAAACCTTTTTGAGATGATTTTTACCCTTGTGTGTCGTCATTTTGGAATCGGTCCTTTGAACCATTCGGTGGCGATTACTTTGGGATTTTTGCACTCTTAGGAGTTCTTCTGAGATTTTCATTGCCTACACTGGCGTGTTGAGATTTGCCTTTTGGTGTATATATATATTGAGATTGCCTATTGGCGCTATTTTTGAGATTTGCCTTTTGGCGTTGTATGAGATTTTTATCTCTTTGTCGACATTTGCCTTATGGCTTATATCGAGATGGCTTTTGCTTATGTTTTCTTGGAGTTGCCGACATGGCGGGTTTGGGAATTACTCTTTTAGGAGTTTACATTTTGCTATTACCTAAACCATTCTTATTGATTTATGATTGCCGATGATATGAGGCATGCCACATTTTAGCGATTCATGAGATTTTGTGTTTTATGCTTATTGAAGCACTAGTGTTTTATCACCTAGTATAACCATATATGCCATACATGTTCTGTATCCTCCATATGACTATAGTCTGCTTTCTTATGGTTTCTTCTTGTTTAAGAAGAATATCACTATGCTCTTATGCTCTATTATTCTACTATCACCTTTTACTGATTCATTTAGCTAGACTGACCCGTGTATTTTATACTCGGGTCAGACCGAGGTGTTTCAGGTTAGGAACTTTTGGACTTAGCATATTCTGCTTCTGCGTGGACTATTCTGCTAGCTCTTTTTGTTATAGCTTTTTGTGTAGTCCTTTTTTGTTTGCTACTCTGATATATATTCTTTTGACTCGTGTTTGTACTGTGGTCGTCATACCACATATGTGATGTATCATTTTGTATACTTTGTGATGTATCTGTGTATGTGTGTATCTATGGAATTATCTACTGTTTTGTGATGTGTTTTACATTTAAGTTATTGTATTTTATTCTGATAGATCCTATAGCCACCTATGGCTTTGTATTAAGTATATATTGGATATGTCGATCCATTTGAATCAGAAAAAAATGGCATTGTCGACGTATTCAATAGATATTTAAGACAAGGCTATAGATGGTCGCTCCTATCCAGCCCTATTCTCTACATTAGCAGACAGTATTACTCAGTAATGCTCTTTGTTAATGTGGGTCTCGGGGTGGGGCGTTACAGCTTGGTATCAGAGCTGAGCTCAGAACAAAATATAATAAACACAGAATAGAAACACATATTACAGTACATCCAAGTATAATACGAGTGATAACATAGTTTCCCACTATCGTATTCCTCAATCGTGCCTTTAGTCTTTTCATTTTCTTAGAATGGTTAATAAGTTTGAAAACATTATAAGAGTTTTAAATATCACTATTTTTAAAATACTAAAAATTAGACCTCGGATGGCTTAGATTTAAATTATGTGTTTTGATCCTTAGTGATTAGAGTTGCGCAACGGAAATAGCATGACTGTTTTTGCTGGGCAAATTTAATGCTTTGTTTTTAACAAATACTTGTTTGGCTGATAATTGCATGAATGTGTGTTAGCATAGTAATTGTTGAAATAATATTGAGTAGATGATATAATTGAGAGTTAGAAACCTACTCGATGCAAATGATAAGAACTTGCGGTGTCTTCAAGTTGTAGCTACCGCAATAATTATTAGAAAGATTAAATTTTGAAAATGAAATTTAATCCATAAGTGGTATTTAACCAAAGGTTAAAATGAAATAAAAATTTAATGTTTAAGAATTTCATGGATGCATTTAAAAGAAGTAAAATTAATAAAAGAATTTTTTTTAGAAAGGAAGCATCCATGTGAATGGAAAATCTTTCTAACAAGAGATATACTTAGTATATAGCTTGATTGTTTTATGAATTGATTGTATGATTGTATAATTAGAAAACGTTTTATGTTTTGAAAATAAACATTGTTATAACCAAGTTTAAGGTTCCTTAAGAAATCAAAATAGGTTTTATAATTTGTTGTGTCAATTGGCTAATATGTATTTTAAGAATTTTGGTCGATGCGTCTGATCAGCGTTATCGATAGGGATTCCTAAATGCTTATGAGGCGATGTGATACATGCTTTTGAAATGGCAATAAATAATATTTGCTAGCATGGATGTTGAATGGAAAAATATATAGATATTGCAAAGATTTTGAAAATTCTAAATTGCCATTTGAGATAAGTATTTTATATACGTACTTAAGGACTTATGGAAATAGTGTGACATAGAGGGCAATGGAGAGGCAATGTTGATCTTGGTCAACTTTGCAGTCCTTGAAATGTCATTCACTACAAATGAATTAGTTAGATGTTACCATTTTATAAACTGATAATTGGAAAATTTAAATATGGTTTCATTTAAATAAATTGTATTCATTATTGGTTATAGTAAATGTTTGTGAAATTTTACATACATGGAAAATTTAGAATGCTTAAGTAAGCTTTTGGGTAAAGTATTTTGGAAAATATTACCTTAAGCTAATTCATTTATATGGCAAATAATTTTAATTAAGGAAATTCTTTAATCGGATGAAAATATCATGTGATAGTGATTAATAAAACAAAGTATTCAAATTAGGAAAATGAATTGTTTAGAAAACCAAAATATTGATTGGAATGAGGTTTAGAAAAAAGTTTTCTTTGTAAACCATGTTGAAAGTTTGTTGTATAAATTATAGTGTAATTCTAGATGTCTTAGCATTCCGAAGAAAAAGATCATATAATAAATGTTTTAGAGAAAAAAAATTTGACCTAGAATTAAGTAGTGTGGATTTAATTATGGTTTGAAAATTTTGATAATAAAAGGGTCTTGTGTCGGAAAATTTTGATTAAAATATGCTGTTTAAATCATCGATAACTTATGATTTACAAATCAAAATGAGTCCATACTTTTTGCAAAAGAGATTAATGTAACAACCCGCATATTTATCGATTTTATATTTAAATATTTTATTTAAATATTTTATCGTTCGTCGGATTTTGGTCCGAAAAGCTACTTTTTGCAAACAGTCGAATTAGGACTCGGGACCACTCCCATTGAGTTTAAAATGCCGTTTGCGACCTTTTTGAGTTTAAGCTTCGATATGTTTGGAGATAGTTGATTTTTGCTACTTTTTCCCGCTTATGACTTTGGTTTGGACTGCACCCTTATTAGCTCGGCCCAACCCCCCTTCTCTTTATAACTTCTCCTCTTTGCTTAAACACTCAAGCTTTAACAAAAATGGTGGAAGAGATTGAAAATGGAAATTCCTAAGCCCTAGCTTGCTTTGCAAATCCAACTTCTAGCTCCAAATTCAAGTGAACCCATTGGTAAGCATCTCCTTCATCTTCCCCAACTCATTCTCTCTTTGATTTCAGAAAACTCCTAAACCTAATTTGGGAAATATTTCTCTTTTAAGCTTAGAATCAAGCTTCTTCAGTTGGGATTGAAGGTGATTGTTCTTGCCATTGCTTTCGAGCTTCTTCTTCATTGATTTGGGTTCAAAGGTAAGATTTTTATCTCACATCTTAGTCTATAATTATCTTCGATTGTTAGGTATGAATTCCTAACGTTTATTTGTGTGCAATTGATTTTGGTTTGGATTGATTTTGTGTAAATTCCAATTTTTGGTGTTTTGGTCTAATTTATGAAAATCCTATTATGGATATTTGGACATTGATATTTGAGGCATATCGAAGAGCCGTTTAGGCTGGGTTGTCGTTCGACGTAATTCCTTAGTCATCGCCATTTGCTCGTTCGATCGTTTCCGATATTCGTTTGGCCATTTTTGGCCTAGGTTCAGGGAATGCCCTGAACCCCAGATTCAGACGTCTGGAACATAATATTCAGACGTCTGAATATTGTTCTGGGAAGATTTCTATTCCCAGATTCAGACGTCTGAATATTGTTCTGGGAAGATTTCTATTCATATATTCAGACGTCTGAATATATGGTTTCAGACGTCTGAATTGGTTCATTTGGAACCAGAAAGGAAATAGGCTAAAAAGTTCCTATTTCAGACGTCTGGATCCAAGGTTTCAGACGTCTGAATTCTGTCTTTGGAAAATATTTATTTTCCATATTCAGACGTTTGAATCCTTGATTTCAGACGTCTGAATCAGCACTATTTTGCCTATTTGCCTATTTGCTTGAGAATTCCAATTTAAATCGATTCGTGATGATCCTATTTGTTGTTATCATTTATTATGACTTTGATGACTCCTTTTTAGGGATTTTTTTTTGAATATCCATTTCGATGGATTCTTTATCGGTTTCTTTGGATTTTATTCACGTCTTCGAATGTGAATTTTAGTCATTGATTGTTCCTACAATCTTCTTTGTGATTTGTCACTTTAAAAATATAAAGGTTTTCTATACTAGTAGTAAATAACAAAATTCTTTCATCAAAACGATTTCAACACTATTTTATTACAAAGCTCGTTTCTTAAACCGTTTTCCAATCTATTAGTATATACAAGCCTTTACCTCACTCGTATGAGAAATCTAATTAAACGACTTAGTAAAACAAGTGATATGAAATACTTGCGTTCACTTCATCGGTTAATTCTTGGACTTGTTCGATTGAAACTCTTGTGACAATTTTCTAGTGGAGACCTACAATATGTTCATAAATATTTAAGTTAAGCTAGTGGTTATGGGACATGAAGCTAAGCTCATATATTTACTAGCTTACTGTAATCGACACTTCTCTTTGATCATGACGATTATTTTATGTTTTAGACTAGCATTATGCAATGTATTTGTGATTTGGTTCATCGGATGTCACGCTGTACGACGTCGTTGTTCCCTTTGATTGTGTTTTGGTTCATCGGATGTCACGCTGTACGACGTCGTTGTTCCCTTTGATTGTGTTTTGGTTCATCGGATGTCACGCTGTACGACGTCGTTGTTCCCTTTGATTGTGATTTGGTTCATCGGATGTCACGCTGTACGACGTTGTTGTTCCCTTTGATTGTATTTTGGTTCATCGGATGTCACGCTGTACGACGTTGTTGTTCCCTTTGATTGTGTTTTGGTTCATCGAATGTCACGCTGTACGACGTCGTTGTTCCCTTTGATTGTGTTTTGGTTCATCGGATGTCATGCTGTACGACGTCGTTGTTACCTTTGATTGTGTTTTGGTTCATCGGATGTCACGCTGTACGACGTCGTTGTTCCCTCCGATCGTGTTTTGGTTCATCGGATGTCACGCTGTACGACGTCGTTGTTCCCTCTGATCGTGTTTTGGTTCATCGGATGTCACGCTGTACGACGTCGTTGTTCCCTTTGATTGTGCTTTGGTTCCTCGGATGTCACGCTGTACGACGTCGTTGTTCCCTTTGATTGTGTTTTGGTTCACCGGATGTCACGCTGTACGACGTCGTTGTCCCCTTTGATTGTGATTTCTGGATTTCGTGTGTTGAATTCTGGAATTTGTGTTTCACCAACTTTTACGATTGGCATGGATATGTATGTCATTTATTGTGGCTTGGTGAATGAAATTAGGAGTATGACTTTTCCTTTGATTCTTGTGTAGATTTTGTGATGTTGATTAATCTCTTGTGGATTTTCAATTACTTATATATATCACAGCTTGGCATGGTGATTATTATACGTTTAGTCATATCTCTTATTCTATATCATTTCATCTGATATTTATAGCTAGACTGATCCGTTTATTATTTTCTTATTAAATAATACTCGGGTCAGACCGAGATGTTACAGGTGCTTCTGCTTGACTTTACATCCGGGATTACCTCCTTTACTTTTGGTTAACTACTTTAGTTTAGTAGTTTTTGTTGTATACATTTGAGATACATACCCTATGATGTATATTTACTCTTTTATCTAGCACTTGTATCTATTCTTTTTGATGTGGTGGATCTTGTTTGACTACTACTCTGATGAACACTTTCATGTGTTATATTCATATCTTCTTCCGCCTTTGTGATATGAATTATCTGTGACTGATTTGTGTTATGCTTACTTCTATATTTGTTTCCGAAGATATTATAGCCACTGTGTAGTAGCTTTGAGTTTGTGTCGGCATGTCGGATTTCCACCTGAAAAGAATTGCATGTTATACTATCTGACATATCGATGCTCGCACAAAGCAATTACACGGATGGTCGCTCCTCAACAGCCTTATTCTCCGTGCTAGTCGACGGCATTACTCCGTAGTGTTCTTGGCTAGCGTGGGTATAGAGGTGGGGCGTCACAACTTGGTATCAGAGCCAAACTTCAGAACAATATGGAATATTATAACAAGGATCATCGTCCTAAGTCCATCTTAGGAGTCGTGCTTTAGGACTTTATTCGGGTCTTCGTACCGTCCTATCCTATTTTCTTTTATGATTCCTTGTTTTATCTATCAAGATTGCTTGATATTTATTTTGAGAATAACTTTTCTCCTTCTTTCTTTCTTAAAGAAGAGAAATGGTTAGACCAGGCCGTCCCAGCGCCGGTCAATCTAGTGCTACTCCCCAGGATGGAGTATTTATGTCTGCCCAGCAACTTCTTGATCTAGTAAAGAACGCTCAAGCAGCCAGACCCATTCCAGAGCCTACTCATCCTAGATCCGGTTTTGCAGGCTTGTGCAGAGACTACACCGATTTGGGTAGAAGGCCATTCAAGGGATCCGAGAGTGTTAAAGAAATTCAAGCTTGGCTTAAATCATGCGATCGCATCTTTTCTCGCATGAACCTTATTGATTTACATCGAGTCCAAGTAGCTTCTAGCATGCTCCAAGAAAGAGCATTAGATTGGTATGAGCTTTTAATTTCTGAAATCGTTGAAGCGGATCTCACTTGGGAGCAATTCCGAGAAAGGTTCGAATTGAAATTTGTGCCGGAGGCTGAAAAAGTAACTCTGGCCCGGCGTTTTATTGACCTTGTTCAAGGTGAATCTTCTGTGACAGATTATGTCGCATCTTTCGAGTCTCTTTCTAAATACGGGGTTGAGTATATTAATACCCCGATGAAGAAAAATCAAAGATTTGCCTATGGCTTGAATAAGAATCTTAAGAAGCCATTGCTTTTGGAAATTGAGGTTTCATTTGATCAGCTTATTGATATCGCTCTTCGTCTTGAAGAGGCCGATAGAGAAAGCGATATTGAAGTTGTGCGTGCCAAACAGAACTTCAACAACAACATGAAGAGGCCTATTAAATTCGAAGGCCCCAATCCCATCAAGAAAGGGAAGCAACAAACTCCAGTAGCAAAGTCTCCTATCTCTAGTCGTGGACGATGCTACAATTGTGGTTCCACGGACCACTATGCAAAGGAGTGCCCGAAAACTCTCTTTTGCCGTTATTGCAAAAGTTCGAGTCACCTTATATCTACATGTCCCATTCTTCAAAGCAGGAGAGAGGGAGAGCTGAATATTGTGCAAGCTCCTGGTAACACTTCTCGTGGTCAAGGTATTTTTCACTCAATCCTTGATGGCATTGTTTTATTTCGTGGTCTTCTTAGTTGAGTTCTTTTTGATATGGGTTCCATCTCACTATTTTATATCAAAAGAACTTGTTGATTCTTTTTCTTTAAAAATATTTTTGGGCTTGATGAGTTTTTTGAGAGTTGTGAATCCGGATGGTAGGTCCGCAACACTCAATTTGCTTTTTATTGATGTCGAAATTATTTTATGAGATTTTTCTTTCCGAGCCGATAATTTTACTTAGGCTTCGGAATTGATTTTTTGTAAGGATCGGCTTAATCATTGTGAAGCCCATATCCTATTTTTCGAGTGGACTATTCATCTTCAACATTTTCTATCTGTTAAGCAGCTTTCTAATTTTTCTTTGTGATTCCGATTTCACATTTTTGGTGGAATCATTTTATTCTTTAAGCCCTCAAGATGAGAAAAGTGTTACTTCTCTTATCTAAATAATTTGTGAAACTTTTCCTGTATTTTTGAGTTTGTCTTAGGATTATCACCTAAGAAATCTTTTGTGGTGATAAGGACTTTCTAGTTCGACCTTGCCACCGATTTTCATTTGGCTACGAGTTGCGTGAGTTAGCATTCCACTTACGCACTCCGCACTCATTATGATTCTTATGAATGACTTATTGTGTCATTCAATTTGTCCAGCTTATTTCATCCATTTTATATATCGAACTATGAATATTTCGATGAGACCATTCTTGTATTTATTGGTTTTGGATGAAAATAGCAATTTAAAAATCTTTGCAAATCTTTTTCATAAGATTTATTTATAAGTATAGTTGGATTTTGTTCTTAAACGAGCAAAGAATATTCTTAAAACTTTTAAGAGATATTTTCATCATATAGGAGATGATTTTGTGATTGTATTGCCCGTTGAGTGCTTTAAGAATTCTGGTCGACGCGCTTGATCAACGTTATCGATAGGAATTTCCTAAACGCTTTGATGAGACAATCAGACACAGTATATTGACTTGAAAATAGTAAATTTTTCTAGAAAAATTATTACATAATGATAAATGTAATTTTGAAAGTTTTAACTTTTCAGGAAAGAAGATTATTTAAAAGAAATTCTTTCTTTTCGATGCTCTTGTTCTTATGATTCCCGAGGGGGAACCAAGACTTTATCTTTTGTACTAATGCTTATCGTATTGGTTTGGATGCCATTCTATTACATAAGATAGCGTGCTATCACTTGTGCTTCTAAATCAGTAAAAGCCGATTGAGACTAGGTATGCCACTCATGATCTAGAGCTCGCGGCTATTGTTTTCGCTTTTAGAGTTTGGCATCATCATTTTTAGATGAGAAATCTGTTCTCTACCCCGATCATAAATCTTTGGAATAATTATTTTCTCATATGGAACTCCATGTTGACTCGAGTTCCTGACATCTTATGATCTTGATATTCTTTTTATTCCTGGAAGGGAAATTGTGTTGCCAATGCGCTTTATCGTAAGCAACAAGTGGTTGATTCTTTGATGTTGTCTGAATGGAATTATCTTTTTATCAAGTTCATCGGACATTTTGGTACACTTCGTTTTATTGAGCTTTATCTCATTCCTTTTATGGACTAGTGTCCGGTGTTCTTTTATGGTGTTCGGTTCATCGAATGTACTGTTATTATACTACATCGATGTTCCGTCTCATTTGGATCAATGGATGTACCATTATTATACTACATCGTTGTTCCGATTTATCGGTTCATTGGACGTACCGTTTTTGTAATACGTCGGTGTTCCAAATTATTCGAGTTTGAAGTTTCTCGGGCGTACCGTTTCTGTACTACGCCGTTGCATGGCTCAATTTTCTGCTATTCTTGACGTTTTCTGCGTTTTTTAACTATGGAAATGCTTTTAGGTTTCCTATTTTATTCTTGAGCCCGGTGTTATTGATGAAATTGAAGTTTCACCAGATTTGACTTATGAGCAACATTCCATTCGCATCATTGCTTCGGAGGTTGAGCGCCTTCGGAATAAAGATGTTCTAAGTTCAATGGTTCACAGATCCTAAGGATTGCTCTTGGGAATCCTGGGAATTCATCGAGCGATCCCGTTCAGGCTTACCCTTTCATTCTCTTTATGGTGAACTTCCTATTTCAAATTTTCTTTTGTGTAAATATGCTTTTATGGTTGTTACTTCTTATTTTCTTCTTAAGTATTGCGAGGACGCAATTTCTTTAAGGAGGGGAGTCTTTAACAAGCCGCATATTTATCAATTTTATATTTAAATATTTTATTTAAATATTTTATCGTTCGTCGGATTTTGGTCTGAAAAGCTACTTTTTGCAAACAGTCGAATTAGGACTCGGGACCACTCCCATTGAGTTTAAAATGTCGTTTGCGAACTTTTTGAGTATAAGCTTCGATATGTTTGGAGATAGTTGATTTTTGCTACTTTTTCCCGCTTATGACTTTGGTTTGGACTGCACCCTTATTAGCTCAGCCCAACCCCCATTCTCTTCATAACTTCTCCTCTTTGCTTAAACACTCAAGATTTAGCAAAAATGGTGGAAGAGATTGGAAATGGAAATTCCTAAGCCCTAGCTTGCTTTGCAAATCCAACTTCTAGCTCCAAATTCAAGTGAACCCATTGGTAAGCATCTCCTTCATCTTCCCCAACTCATTCTCTCTTTGATTTCAGAAAATTCCTAAACCTAATTTGGGAAATATTTCTCTTTTAAGCTTAGAATCAAGTTCTTGAGTTGGGATTGAAGGTGATTGTTCTTGCCATTGCTTTCGAGCTTCTTCTTCATTGATTTGGGTTCAAAGGTGAGATTTTTATCTCACATCTTAGTCTATAATTATCTTCGATTGTTAGGTATGAATTCCTAACGTTTATTCGTGTGCAATTGATTTTGGTTTGGATTGATTTTGTGTAAATTCCAATTTTTGGTGTTTTGGTCTAATTTATGAAAATCCTATTATGGATATTTGGACATTGATATTTGAGGCGTATCGAAGACCGTTTAGGCTGGGTTGTCGTTCGACGTAATTCCTTAGTCATCGCCATTTGCTCGTTCGATCGTTTCCGATATTCGTTTGGCCATTTTTGGCCTAGGTTCAGGGAATGCCCTGAACCCTAGATTCAGACGTTTGGAACGTAATATTCAGACGTATGAATATTGTTCTGGAAAGATTTCTATTCCCAGATTCAGACGTCTGAATATGGTTTCAGACGTCTGAATTGGTTCATTTGGAACCAGAAAGGAAATAGGCTAAAAAGTGCCTATTTAAGACGTCTGGATCCAAGGTTTCAGACGTCTGAATTCTGTCTTTGGAAAATATTTATTTTCCAGATTTAGACGTCTGAATCCTTGATTTCAGACGTCTGAATCAGCACTATTTTCCCTATTTGCCTATTTGCTTGAGAATTCCAATTTAAATCGATTCGTGATGATTCTATTTGTTGTTATCATTTATTATGACTTTGATGACTCCTTTTTAGGGATTTTTTTTTGAATATCCATTTCGATGGATTCTTTATCGGTTTCTTTGGATTTTATTCACGTCTTCGAATGTGAATTTTAGTGATTGATTGTTCCTACAATCTTATTTGTGATTTGTCACTTTAAAAATATAAAGGTTTTCTATACTAGTAGTAAATAATAAAATTCTTTCATCAAAACGATTTCGACACTATTTTATTACAAAGCTCGTTTCTTAAACCGTTTTCCAATCTTTTAGTATATACAAGCCTTTACCTCACTCGTATGAGAAATCTAATTAAACGACTTAGTAAAACAAGTGATATGAAACGCTTGCGTTTACTTCGTCGGTTAATTCTTGGACTTGTTCGATTGAAACTCTTGTGACAATTTTCTAGTGGAGACCTACAATTTGTTCGTAAATATTTAAATTAAGCTAGTGGTTATGGGACATGAAGCTAAGCTCATATATTTACTAGCTTACTGTAATCGACACTTCTCTTTGATCATGACGATCATTTTATGTTTTAGACTAGCATTGTGCAATGTGTTTGTGATTTGGTTCATCGGATGTCACGCTGTACGACGTCGTTGTTCCCTTTGATTGTGTTTTGGTTCATCGGATGTCACGCTGTACGACGTCGTTGTTCCCTTTGATTGTGTTTTGGTTCATCGGATGTCACGCTGTACGACTTCGTTGTTCCCTTTGATTGTGATTTGGTTCATCGGATGTCACGCTGTACGACGTCGTTGTTCCCTTTGATTGTGTTTTGGTTCATCGGGTGTCACACTGTACGACGTCGTTGTTCCCTTTGATTGTGTTTTGGTTCATCGGATGTAACGCTGTACGACGTCGTCGTTCCCTTTGATTGTGTTTTGGTTCATCGGATGTCACGCTGTATGACGTCGTTGTTCCCTTTGATTGTGTTTTGGTTCATCGGATGTCACATTGTACGACGTCGTTGTTCCCTGTAATTGTGTTTTGGTTCATCGAATGTCACGCTGTACGACGTCGTTGTTCCCTCTGATTGTGTTTTGGTTCATAGGATGTCACGCTGTACGACGTCGTTGTTCCCTTTGATTGTGTTTTGGTTCACCGGATGTCACGCTGTACGACGTTGTTGTCCCCTTTGATTGTGATTTCTGGATTTCGTGTGTTGAATTCTGGAATTTGTGTTTCACAAACTTTTACGATTGGCATGGATATGTATGTCATTTATTGTGGCTTGGTGAATGAAATTAGGAGTATGACTTTTCCTTTGATTCTTGTGTAGATTTTGTGATGTTGATTAATCTCTTGTTGACTTTCAATTACTTATATATATCACAGCTTGGCATGGTGATTATTATACGTTTAGTCATATCTCTTATTCTATATCATTTCATCTGATATTTATAGCTAGACTGATCTGTTTATTATTTTCTTATTAAATAATACTCGGGTCAGACCGAGATGTTACAGGTGCTTCTGCTTGACTTTACATCCGGGATTGCCTCCTTGACTTTTGGTTAACTACTTTAGTTTAGTAGTTTTTGTTGTATACATTTGAGATACATACCCTATGATGTATATTTACTCTTTTGTCTAGCACTTGTATCTATTCTTTTTGATGTGTTGGATCTTGTTTGACTACTACTCTGATGAACACTTTCATGTGTTATATTCATATCTTCTTCCGCCTTTGTGATATGAATTATCTGTGACTGATTTGTGTTATGCTTACTTCTATATTTGTTTCCGAAGATACTATAGCCACTATGTAGTAGCTTTGATTTTTTGTCGGCTTGTCGGATTTCCACTTGAAAAGAATTGCATGTTATACTATCTGACATATCGATGCTCGCACAAAGCAATTACACGGATGGTCGCTCCTCAACAGCCTTATTCTCCGTGCTAGTCGACGGCATTACTCCGTAGTGTTCTTGGCTAGCGTGAGTATAGAGGTGGGGCGTCACAATTAATTTCAGTAAGCTAGAAATCATCTTTGTATCATTTTTGAAAATTTTGCAGTTTGATTATTCAAAAATGAGTTTGAAAACTGATGGACATTTCTGTCCTCTTTTATAATTTCTGAGTTTAAAGTTGAAAGTAAATTGGGCATAACTTTCAAACCCTAAATCCGATTTTCAAGATTTTTATATCACTGGAAAGCATGGACTGAGTAGAATAGCTTTTATTTTATGGGTATTTTTAGATTATGAGTTTTACTATGTCAAAAGCCTGAGTCTTTGTAGCAGGCCTGAATTTGAAAATTTTGAAATTTTGAGTTGTTATCTTATTTAAACTATGATTTTAATGCTTCATATGTTTATAAGTGCACGCTAATATGTTTCAATAAATTTAGTGCAGGTGCAAGAGGATATTTGTATGATCAATTAGCAAATAGTAAGTATAAAAGTAAGCATGCTTGCATTTTAAACGCTTAAAATGAAAGATATGAATTGCTAAGTGTTTATGTGTTAAGAATTATATATATATATATATATATATATATATATATATAGTGTTTCGACCTTTTTGTTGATGTATATATATAATTCATATTTATAAAATTGTATAGGGCTCTCTATGCAATGGAGACCCCGCCGAATTTTTTGAAAAATTAAACACTTAGAAAAATTTTCAGAAAATTTAAATAGTGAATATTTAGAGCCATCGATGAATGGTCTAATAAGTGTCCTTTTTAAATCATAAAGTAAAATGGTTTTAATTTGATAAATGCAGTGAAAAAAATATATTACTTATTGTAGTATATTTATTTTTGGAATTAGAGTATTGAACAACTCTAATTTAATTTACTTTAAATTTAAAGTAAAGATGATTGAATTGAAAATTTAAGTAAGAGACTTTAAAAATTTTCAAGTATTGAAGTTTGAATTTTATGTATAAAAGAAAATGGATTTGAGTGAAAACTCTTATAAAAAAATTTTGGGAAAACTTCTTGTAATCCATTCTCATGTCTCTTGCCTTAGTGCGGTTCTTGTGATGACTTGCATTCATGTAGTCATGTGTTATGGTGGTAGTTTGAAATCCCACCTATCTTTTGTTTAAACCTCTTTTGATGATTGTGCTTATTTGTGTCACTCCTTTAAAGGAGTTTAGTACGTTTCAGTATATTCGAAAAGTTGGCTCCTAGTTATATAGGATCATCTACTATTATTGAACGCCTTGGTTCGATTGCTTTCATGCAACGTTTTCTGTTCAGTTTTGGGTATTCATAATATGTTCCAGGTAACCCAATTTCATTGTTTCTTCGAGATTTAATCTCGATTGTTAATTCACTTATGTTGCATGATCACGAGTCTCAACGACCTGTGTATGTGCCGAATTCTATTCGTGTAGTTATTTCGAATATTAAACACCTTCGAAATAAGAATGTTCTAGTTATGAAATTCTATGGTACGCTAACCCTGAGTATTGTACTTGGGAAACCATAGGATTTGCCGAGCAAACTTGTCCTAATCCTTTCATCCTCTGTTGAGGGTGAATATCTATGATCCTATCTTTTGATTTGAATCTTGTGATAAAATAGGCGTTATAGATAACTTCCATTATAGAAATTGCGTGGACGCAATTTTGTTAAGGAGCGGAGTCTGTAACAACCCTGGTTTTGGAGATTACCTGTAAATATTAAATTATAATGGTAGTTATAATTTAATATTGTGAATTAAAACAAAATTGGAGAAATTAAATTGTTTATTTGGAATAAACAATGAATTTTGGAATAAAATGAGAAAATAAAGTTTGAAACTTTATTTTATTTGTTTGGGTTAATAATAAATGAAAAATAATTTTTACTAAGAGAAAATGCAATAATTTTATTAATTATTGCCAATTACTTCTTTTAATAATTTTTAAAGGAAGCAATTGATTTTTAAAGGTTGTTTAATCAACTAAAAAGGTGGAAATTGATTTAAAAATGAGTTTCAATTATAAATTTGAGTTTAGAATGGTTAGTTATATTTTTCTAAGCAAGAAAAATATTTTTGTGGAATTTTAGAAGTTAAAAATAATGTTTTGTCCATTTATTTGTTAAAATTGTGTATTTTCGTAAAATAAGGGATTTTAATAATATAAGTGTTTTAAAAATTAATCTTTTTATATAGTATAAAATATGTTACTTCATAAGTATGTAGAATTACATACCTTGTTGTGTGAAAGTTTGAAAGAAAATGACATTTGTTTTTTTAAATAGTGTAAATATGTATACATTTCTAATTAAGAGTTGATTATTTAACCAATAGACCATTCTATTTCTTTCTACTAATGGATCAAAGGCCCATTAGGACTTAACCTGGTTGAGAAAATGAGAAAACAAAGTATGTTCATTTTCTTTTTTCTTTCAACTTCTTCTACCTCCTTCAGCCTAAAACAGAAACCAGTAAACCCACCTCCATCAAATTGAAATCCAAGCAAATTTCTTTAATAAATCCATCAAATTGCTATCTTTTTCAATCTGGAGAATAAATCTCAGGTAATCAACTCCAAAACCCTACAATTTCAGCAAAATCCTAATTCAAAAATGGGTTCTCTAATTTATTGTTGAATTCTTCTTACATGTCTTTTTCTTCTGTTCTACAGGTTCTTAGAGGCTTCAATTTAGCAAAAAGCTTCCAACTTGCAACATAATCCAAGTCCTTCCATTGTATCAGCAAGGTGAGCTCCTAAAACTCACAAATGCTAGCTGTATAAAGCTTAAATCGCTCAAAAATGTGCAATTCGCTGCTGTACAAACTTTTCTATGGTTGATTTTGCATGTTCATAATCTAGTTTCTTTTGCTACTTTGGACCCTTATAACTTTTGATTCCGGCAACGAAATTCTGTCGGACTTTTTGTGTTTGGTAGCTTGCATGTTGAGCTTCATTTCTGCAAAGTTTGCGTAAAAAATGTTGTCATTTGAGTGTTCAAACTGTTGTTGCAAAATCAGTAAAACACAGTTTTTTTGCCTGTAGAAACCGTGTTTTGTTGCTGCAAACATGGTCTGAGTCCGTGTTTACGATGGCATAACATTTTCGTTTCTAACTGAAATTGCGTGATTCTTTTTTTGTCTGAAAGATGGTGTCTTCTAATATAATAATACCAAATTTAAGGTCATTTATACTTAGATAGCTTATAGAAATATGCTGCTAAACATTGACTTGGACCATGTTTTTGCCCAGAATTTTACAGTGAAAACACTGTCTGGGTTCATCTTTGAGACATCATAACTTTCTCTGTTGTATACAAATTATATGATTCTTTTTTTGTTTGAGAGATAAAGTTTTCTACTACGTGCAAACAAATTTTGAGCCTAATCCTATGTCAGTTGTCCTCATTTTACATGCCTGGAAGTTGAACCCAGAGTGGATTTTAAGCCTGGGCACATCCTTGTTGAACTGTTACAAACATGGTCTGAGTTCATGTTTGTGACAGCATAACTTTTCCATTTTCTTTTTGAATTCATTGATTCTTTTATTGACTGAATGATAAAGTTTCTACTTTATGCACACTAATTTTCATACGAATCAAAGATCGATTGACCACCTGTTTTATGTCTGAAAGTTGAACCTAGAGAAGATTTTAGACCTAGGTACTATTTTGGCCAAGTGTTTTTATGTCCTTTTTCCGTCCGATTTTTGACATCTACTTTTGTTTTTGTGATATTTTTGAAGTATTTGAGGGCTATGATGCCTATCAATAGGTTAGTTCAGTTTTGATAAATTCAAAATTCAAAATTTGAATTATTTGAATTTAAATTTGAATTTCGGTTTAAGTGGAATTTTGCTTGTTTTTGGTCATTTTCGAGCACGGTTTTCTCCAATTCTTTTTGAAATGATTTTTAAAATTCAGGCGATTTAAAAATAATTATTATATAATATTTTAAAGTATTTTCAAGTATAAAACCTATTTGTTCCTTATAATAAGAGAAATTTTCAAATATGGTTTCTAAATGGTTTTCGAAATCGGTTTTAAAAGCTTATTTTCAAGGTAATTTTTTTTTTAAATTACACGATTTTGCACTGTCGAGCGAATGAGAAGGAGAGTTAAACGTTTGGGTAAAACACGTAGTATGGGATACGTGCGTTTATCCTTTCGGTTAATTCCTAACTTGTCCGTTTGATCGTTTCGGCCTACGGGTCTAGTTTACCGATGATATGAGGTGAACCTTTTACTGCTTTGAGTGTGAAATTTACTAGCGGTTAGTAAACCGTTTGGTGCGAACGGGTGGTATGGGACACACGTTAACACTTTTCGGGTTCCTTTCCGAGAGTTTGTGACACATTTGCCTGTTGGCGTGCTAGTACTGGACCTTCGGGTCAATTGCCATTGCGGCGTATTTGTCTTCGGACGTTTGCCATTGTGGTGTATTTTTCTTCGGACGTTTTCCATTGCGGCGTATTTGCCATTGCGGTGTATTTGTCTTTTGACGTTTGCCTTTGGGCGAGGTACCTATTATGTGAAACAGTACTCGGCAAAAATAGCATGTGCAAAACCTTTTTGAGATGATTTTTACCCTTGTGTGTTGTCATTTTGGAATCGGTCCTTTGAACCATTCGGTGGCGATTACTTTGGGATTTTTGGACTCTTGGGAGTTCTTCTGAGATTTTCATTGCCTACACTGGCGTGTTGAGATTTGCCTTTTGGCGTATATATATATATTGAGATTGCCTATTGGCGCTATTTTTGAGATTTTCCTTTTGGCGTTGTATGAGATTTTTATCTCTTTGTCGACATTTGCCTTATGGCTTATGTCGAGATGGCTTTTGCTTATGTTTTCTTGGAGTTGCCGACATGGCGGGTTTGGGAATTACTCTTTTAGGAGTTTACATTTTGCTATTACCTAAACCATTCTTATTGATTTATGATTGCCGATGATATGAGGCATGCTACATTTTAGCGATTCACGAGATTTTGTGTTTTATGCTTATTGAAGCAATAGTGTTTTATCACCTAGTATAACCATATATGCCATACATGTTCTGTATCCTCCATATGACTATAGTCTGCTTTCTTATGGTTTCTTCTTGTTTAAGAAGAATATCACTATGCTCTTATGCTCTATTATTCTACTATCACCTTTTACTGATTCATTTAGCTAGACTGACCCGTGTATTTTATACTCGGGTCAGACAGAGGTGTTTCAGGTTAGGAACTTTTGGACTTAGCATATTCTGCTTCTGCGTGGACTATTCTGCTAGCTCTTTTTGTTATAGCTTTTTGTGTAGTCCCTTTTGGTTTGCTACTCTGATATGTATATTCTTTTGACTCGTGTTTGTACTGTGGTCGTCATATGTGACGACCGCCCATGACTCCCGCACCAAAACAATGGAATAGTGCGCTGAAAGGCGTGCCAGGTAGCCATGGACGATAGTCAGGGTAAAATAAAACAGCAAACTCTATCGTACAACTCACAGCGCATGGATAAAATACAATAGAGAAATATATATAGTGAAGCTCCATAACAGAAAAAATCATCATATAAGCATCGTAAGTAGATTTATACAAACATGAATCATCCATACATCAAAGCCTCACTACAACACTCAATCAGATATAACAGCGGAACACCCAGTACATATAGTAAGAAAACTAGTATGTAAAGCCTCCTGCTCGTCTTCGTCATCATCAGCGTAGATCTCTAAGAACAGCACCTGTCACCTGCTACCTAGTCTGCCCATCCCAACATGGATGAACAGCCCAAGGTAATAAGAGGAGACATAAAACCTTGAGTCAGACAAAGTCTTAGTGAGCAGTAAATCAACTATCAAACATACCAAAAGAGTATAAGGGATAAAAGGAATAGGAACCAAACCATCCCACTCCACCTCTTTCTACAGTGATAGCCCCCAGACACACACTAAGGAAAAGCAAGCATAACATAGCAGGCAATTAAGGTAAAGCAATAGTCACTCGAGTCAAGGTCGATGTTTTCCAAGTACAAACCCCCAAGGCCTAAACCAAGATCAGATAAACACCCAGAAAACACCGCTCTTGAGACCGAATGATGATACAACCAAATGTCCAAACATCCATGACTCCGGCTATCACTGTTATCAGTGCCTTGATTTCACCGTTAGTTAAATGACCACCAGTCAAGGGCTAATGGTAACCCCGGTTCTAGACATAGCTCTGCACGTCATCGTGACCCGTGCCTAGGACTTACCTACTCTGCCCAGAGTACTCAACTACCTACCTGTAGTCTTTTGGGTGTCCCGACTACCTACCTGTAGTCGTTATGGGCGCCCCATGTACTCTTGCTTTTGAGCATGCTAGAACCTTCAACAACGATGAGATCTAAGCCTCCTAGTCATCCTCCTTGACGACAATTCTCATACTAGCTCAAGCTACCTCTCGAGCAATCCATTATCAACCAACTCGAACCATCCCTCGAGTTATCAACATGCTTGGAGTGATCCCTGCCTGGATTACGCCAAGTCTACATCACATCATACTTTGCTTTATCGCACCATAGCAAAGTCTCAACTCAACAACATGGTTTGCCTCATTTCATCATGGCAAAGTTCCATCTCAACATCATCCAATCTATACATATGAGCTTCAACATCCGCTACATATCTCTTAAGCAGCTTTCATCATTCAAGAGCCTCTTCCGTAGCTTTTGAATCGTCTTTGACCATACTTGTCCAAATCTATCAACTAGATAGCTCATTCACAACAATCAATCAAGGCAAACATTAATCCAAACAAATAAGTATTCAATCAAGATCTAATTAGGCATTCATAACTACAATGGAAATTTCATAAATAAATGAGCATTGAACTAACATACATGAATCATGGGTTTTAGCATAGATCTAGAAAATATAAAACATGGGTTTTGTTTCTATAACTTAACAAATGAACTTGCATAGGTAAACATCTTCACAAACAATGGATTTATACTTGGATTTAAGGAAAATGCACAAAATCACTATCTACAACACTCCAACAAACCACCAATCCAATATACTCCTTTGGGTCCGCGTGAGAGATAACCACCACTCACCAAATCACCCAAACACCTCAAAAACTAAACACTTCAGATCTGGACAGCGGGGATCAAGGCTTGATCCGGCAACATCTCGCTTCAATCGATGAAATCTAGCTCCAACGGATGAAGATCTTCAACTTTGGCTCTTGGATCTTCGATCTTGGATGGATGTTAGAACTAGATTGGAATGGAGAAAAGAAGATGAAGAAATGTTGTAGTCGAGTTCCCAAAATGGCAGCACTTCGTCGCTTCAAAAACCGGTGCCAAAAAGTGAGCCAAACCCCTCTATTTATAGGCTGAAACCACTATGAGTCGTCGCCCCTTAGGTCGTTGCCGACCCACCCCTTGAGTCGTCCCCGACTCATCATCATGCCGACTCAACAAAACACAGGGCCTCACGTCTAACCTGTACGCGACTCACCCCAGACACGACTCAACATCCTTAACCCGTGTACGACCTACCAATAGCCGACTCAACAATACACACACGACTCAGCTATAATGCCGACTCACGACTCAACAGAGACTCCGACCCAACAACTCACTCTTATGGCCGACCTAACCCCTAGCCGACCTAAGCCTCTACCGACTCAACGAAGCCACAACCTATCCCTAAGTCGTTCATACGACTCAGCGACTTACCATGAGTCGTTCAACGACCTAACTAGTATGCGACTCATCGCATACACGACTCAAAACACCTTACGACCTATGACTTCGACCATACGTCTCAACTTACTATCCTATAAGTCGTTTACCACTGAGTCGGCCCAAACCTTAACTCGGCAACCTTTTAGGTCGTTAGCTCCTAAATCAAACACTCCTATGACCCATTCACTCCTTGAGTCGGTCATGTTATGAGTCGGCTACTCCCATGACTCGGCCATACCTTAAGTCGGCAACTGCTATACCATTCTAACCCTTAAGTCGTTACTATCTCTTAGGTCGGTCATCACTTATCTCGGCCAACACCTTAAGCCGCTACCTCTATGAGTCGGCCACCCTATGAGTCGCCTAAATTCCTTGAGTCGGTCCCCTATGAGTCGTCTACGACTCAAAACTCAAACTCCCATGACCCGTTAACGACTCAAAGCCTTGCTTACTCAATCACGAGGTAACTTCCTAACCGACTCAGGCTAGAGATAACACAAACAACACTAACGACTTGTATATCCTACGATCTATCGACACGTAAAATACGGGTCGTTACATTCTCTCCCCCTTAGGAATTTCGCCCCCGAAATTCCAAGCAAACAACAGCAATCAAAGATATTCCGCATGCCTACCATCCATAGCAATCAACAAACCATGCATCCAATTCTAGCCTAGCATGCAGAATTCTAAGACTTAGAACAAGCTACAAATTCATGAGATGTCACGACACTTTAGGGCCATACCTCGAAGAGTCCGGGATGAGCTGCCTTCATCCTCTCTTCCTCCCCCCACGTACAGTCGTTAACATCATCACTCCATTGTACCTTGAGCAGCGTAATCGTCTTCCTCCTAAGCTGTTTCGTATCGGTTTCAACAATACGAAGCGGCTTACGAGGTCTTCTAAATACTGGATCAACCTTCAAGTCTTCACAGCTATCAGCAGAAACCACCGTAGTTGGGTCATGCACATACTTCCGTAGATAAGATACATGAAAAACATTGTGCACACCCGCCATCTTTTCTGGTAACTCCAATCTATAAGCGAGCTTTCCAATTCGCTCGATAATCGGGAATGGTCCAACAAATCTCGGAGTTAACTTTCCTTTCCTCCCGAATCTAATAGCACTCTTCAATGGAGAAATCTTCACAAAAACCATCTCACCTACGTCGAATTCCAAATCCTTACGATGATTATCGGCATAACTTTTCTGACGATCTTGGGCTGCCTTCATTCGTTGCCGAATGATCTCTATACAATCCGAAGTCTGTCGAATCATCTCTGGCCCAAGTATCAGTTTTTCTCCGGTTTCCAACCAACATGTCGGAGAGTTACACGGTCTTCCATATAATGCCTCATATGGTGCCATACCAATACTCGACTGATAACTGTTATTATATGCAAATTCCACCAAATGAAGATGATCTTCCCATGATCCTCCGAAGTCCAAAACACAAGCTCTGAGAAGATCTTCCAAAACTCGGTTAACTCTCTCAGTCTGACCATCTGTTTGAGGGTGATAAGCTGTACTCAAACACAACTCAGTTCCCAAAACTTCCTGGAAGCTCTTCCAAAATCTACTAGTGAACAATGGGTCTCGATCGCTCACTATACTCTTCGGAATACCATGGAATCGAACTATCCACTTAACATACAATTCAGCCAACTTCGATGCAGTCCTAGTTGATCGAACAGGAATGAACCTTGCACTCTTTGTCAAACGATCTACTATGACCCAAATCCCTTCATTCCCTGCCCTGGTTCTAGGTAGACCATCGATAAAATCCATCGACACTTGTTCCCACTTCCATGTAGGAACCTCTAACGGCTGAAGTAATCCACTGGGCTTCTTCTGCTCAGCTTTCACCAACTGGCAGTTCATACACTTGGAAATAAAATTTCCAACATCCTTCTTCATGCCTTCCCAGTAGTAAGTTCTCTTCATATCCCGATACATCTTATTTCCACCTGGATGAATTGTCAACTTCGAGTGATGACCTTCCCTCAGAACTTCATCTCTCAATCCATCAATGTCGGGAACAACCAATCGTCCTTGCTTCCGAAGCCAACCCTCTCGATCGACCTCGAATCTCTTATCCTTCTCTGGGTCCAATCCGGATTCCAAATCTCGGATAATCTTGACAAGCTTATCATCTCTCTTTTGGCTCTCGCCAATCCTTTCCACAAGAGTAGGTCTTATCGATAAGTTTGCCAACATCTCAGGTTCCAATTCACATCTAGGCCTGAAGTCAAATCCAGCAAATACTCGAGACTCTTCCATTCTGAAAACATGGCTCCCAAACCTGCATGTCTTCGACTTAACGCATCAGCCACTGCGTTACCTTTTCCCGGAGTATAGGCTATACCAAAATCATAAGATGCCAGAAACTCTAGCCACCGTTGCTGTCGAAGATTCAAATCCTTTTGGGAGAACAGATACTTCAACGACTTATGATCTGTAAACAACTCGAATCTAACTCCCAATAGATAATGTCTCCACATCTTCAAAGCAAACACAATCGCCGCTAACTCCAAATCATGAGTCGGATAATTCCTTTCATGCGGCTTCAGTTGTCGACTTGCATACGCAACAACTTTATCCTTCTGCATTAGCACTGCTCCAAGTCCAGTGCCACATGCATCGGTGTAAACCACCATCTCTTCATTCCCACTTGGAATAGTCAAAACAAGAGCACTTGTCAGTCGCTCTTTCAGGATTACGAAAGCTTGCTCACACTTGTCATCCCATCTGAACACTTGGTTCTTCTTCGTCAATCCTGTCAACGGTGCAGCTATCTTGGAAAAGTCTTTGATAAACCGACGATAATATCCTGCTAATCCAAGAAAACTCCTCATATCAGATGCATTCTTAGGTCTAACCCAATCCTGGATTGCTACCACCTTAGCGGGATCAACCGCTATTCCATTTCCAGAAATAACATGGCCTAAGAATCTCACTTCATTCTTCCAGAAGTGACACTTCGAAAACTTAGCCTTCAGCTGATGTTTCCGCAAGATTTCCAAAACAATTCTCAAGTGCGTCTTGTGCTCTTCCTCAGTTCTGGAGTAAACCAAAATATCATCCACGAACACAAGCACGAACTTATTCAACTGATCTCTGAACACTCTATTCATAAGATCCACAAAATATGCTGGCGCGTTAGTCAATCCAAACGGCATTACCAGCCACTCATAAAAACCGGATGGTGTCCTGAAAGCAGTCTTTGGTACACTATCCTTCGCCACTCTCAACTGGTGAAATCCCGTTGCCAAATCCATCTGGGAAAACACCTTAGCCTCGTGAAGCTGATCAAACAAGTCATCTATCCTCGGCAATGGATACTTGTTCTTCTTAGTCAACTTATTTAGCTCACGATAATCCACACACAACCTCAACGATCCATCCGCTTTGGTTGTGAACACAACTGGTGCACCCCATTCGGACACACTTCTCCGAATGAATCCTTTCTGCAAAAGGTCATCAACCTGCACCTTCAACTCTAACTGCTCCCTAGGCGCCATCCGCCTAAGAGGCATCACAACAGGTCTGGCTCCCTCAACTAGATCGATACGAAACTCGATCTCCCTATGCGGCGGTAACCCTTTGACTTCGTCAAAGACATCCTCAAATCCATTCACAATAGGCACTGATGACAGTCCATCCCGTGGAACAACCAGCGAATACATGAAGCTCATGAAGACGCCTTCCTCATGCTTACATCGTATCACAACCTTTCGCCCTTCCACATTCCCGACTGTCACCTCAAGCCTCTCACAATCAATCCTTGCCGCATACTTCTTGAGCCAGTCCATACCCAAAATAATTCCGAACCCCGCAAAGTTCAAAACAAAGCAATCACAATCAAACGAGCAATCATGACTCGACACAACCAGACCACGGCATATCATACACAAACATGACGAACCCCCAACCGGATTAGTCACAACCAATGGCCTATCAACAATATCCGGTTTCAAACCTAACCGGCCTACCAAATCATTACAAACAAAAGAATGCGACGCTCCAGTATCAAACAACACTCTAACTGGAACACCACAGATAGAAAGAGTACCTTGAACCACCACACTCTTCCCCTTCTCTTCAGCAGTAGGAGCTTTTGAAGATGACGGCACAACTCCCAAAGCAAAAGCTTGCACAATTTGCCTATCTTTCCTCGGCTCTGGGCAATCCTTCTTGATATGTCCCAGCTTATCACAGTTATAACACTTTCCCGGCACCTTGGGATTCTTACAATCTTTGTAAAGATGGCCCTTCTGTTGGCAGTTATAACAAGTCACTTCGCCTTTCGGCTTCTTCTGGCCATCCTTACCCTTCTGCTGCTGCTGCTTCCTCCTCTTATTGCCACTCTGGTGTGGTTTAGATCCTTCCCTGGTTACAGCAACAACAGAACTTTCCTTAGGAAACAAACTCTCATGCCTGAGGGCTTTCTCCACAAGCTTCTCAAATGGATCGTCCAGATGATCCACCAACTGCCTCCCAAGATAAGCATCCAAACCAGTCACAAACTTCTCATTCTTCTGATAAGGAGAATCAATATACGATCTAGCATACTTGGACAAAGCTTCGAACTCAGAAATATACTCAAGAACTGGTCTCCCACCTTGCTTGAGCTCTACAAACCTCTTGAACAAAACAGACTTCTGAGCCGTAGAGATGAACTTGGCTTCAAATCTAACTTGGAATTGCTCCCAAGTGATCTCTTCTTCTGGAGTATCGATGGTGATAGAATTCCACCAATCAGCAGCTCTTCCCTGAAGCTGTCTCGATGCAAGCTTCCTCTTAGTTGCATCCTCAATCCCTAACTCACCAAAGATTCTTCGACATGCATCAATCCATCTCTGCACCTCAATGGTCGACTCCGTCCCCAAGAAAGCTTTTCCTCCAAGAGCAGTATAATCCTTACAAAGCTTAGCAAAATCCACCGGCCTTGGAGCTTGGACTTGAACTCCCACATCCACTGATGATCCCGAGGCTGGTATCCTTCTCATGATCGAAGTCATCATCGCTTCGAACATAGTTCCATAATCAACAGCCCCTTCATCAGCACGGCCTTCCCTTGCAGCTGGTCTCCCTCTTCGACTCATCCTTAATATCTGCAATAAGAATGATTAGAACACCTTAAGAAACAACTGCATAAGGAGTTCAAATCCTTCTAAGCTACTATATTATATATAGTAATTATCCATCAAAATACAATTACGTCTCTCATACGTAGTTACGTCAGCGAGCGTTGGCTAAAATCGATTAACCAAAGCTCTGATACCAAATGTGACAACCGTCCATGACTCCCGCACCAAAACGATGGAATAGTGCGCTGAAAGGCGTGCCAGGTAGCCATGGACGATAGTCAGGGTAAAATAAAACAGCAAACTCTATCGTACAACTCACAGCGCATGGATAAAATACAATAGAGAAATATATATAGTGAAGCTCCATAACAGAAAAAATCATCATATAAGCATCGTAAGTAGATTTATACAAACATGAATCATCCATACATCAAAGCCTCACTACAACACTCAATCAGATATAACAGCGGAACACCCAGTACATATAGTAAGAAAACTAGTATGTAAAGCCTCCTGCTCGTCTTCGTCATCATCAGCGTAGATCTCTAAGAACAGCACCTGTCACCTGCTACCTAGTCTGCCCATCCCAACATGGATGAACAGCCCAAGGTAATAAGAGGAGACATAAAACCTTGAGTCAGACAAAGTCTTAGTGAGCAGTAAATCAACTATCAAACATACCAAAAGAGTATAAGGGATAAAAGGAATAGGAACCAAACCATCCCACTCCACCTCTTTCTACAGTGATAGCCCCCAGACACACACTAAGGAAAAGCAAGCATAACATAGCAGGCAATTAAGGTAAAGCAATAGTCACTCGAGTCAAGGTCGATGTTTTCCAAGTACAAACCCCCAAGGCCTAAACCAAGATCAGATAAACACCCAGAAAACACCGCTCTTGAGACCGAATGATGATACAACCAAATGTCCAAACATCCATGACTCCGGCTATCACTGTTATCAGTGCCTTGATTTCACCGTTAGTTAAATGACCACCAGTCAAGGGCTAATGGTAACCCCGGTTCTAGACATAGCTCCGCACGTCATCGTGACCCGTGCCTAGGACTTACCTACTCTGCCCAGAGTACTCAACTACCTACCTGTAGTCTTTTGGGTGTCCCGACTACCTACCTGTAGTCGTTATGGGCGCCCCATGTACTCTTGCTTTTGAGCATGCTAGAACCTTCAACAACGATGAGATCTAAGCCTCCTAGTCATCCTCCTTGACGACAATTCTCATACTAGCTCAAGCTACCTCTCGAGCAATCCATTATCAACCAACTCGAACCATCCCTCGAGTTATCAACATGCTTGGAGTGATCCCTGCCTGGATTACGCCAAGTCTACATCACATCATACTTTGCTTTATCGCACCATAGCAAAGTCTCAACTCAACAACATGGTTTGCCTCATTTCATCATGGCAAAGTTCCATCTCAACATCATCCAATCTATACATATGAGCTTCAACATCCGCTACATATCTCTTAAGCAGCTTTCATCATTCAAGAGCCTCTTCCGTAGCTTTTGAATCGTCTTTGACCATACTTGTCCAAATCTATCAACTAGATAGCTCATTCACAACAATCAATCAAGGCAAACATTAATCCAAACAAATAAGTATTCAATCAAGATCTAATTAGGCATTCATAACTACAATGGCAATTTCGTAAATAAATGAGCATTGAACTAACATACATGAATCATGGGTTTTAGCATAGATCTAGCAAATATAAAACATGGGTTTTGTTTCTATAACTTAATAAATGAACTTGCATAGGTAAACATCTTCACAAACAATGGATTTATACTTGGATTTAAGGAAAATGCACAAAATCACTATCTACAACACTCCAACAAACCACCAATCCAATATACTCCTTTGGGTCCGCGTGAGAGATAACCACCACTCACCAAATCACCCAAACACCTCAAAAACTAAACACTTCAGATCTGGACAGCGGGGATCAAGGCTTGATCCGGCAACATCTCGCTTCAATCGATGAAATCTAGCTCCAACGGATGAAGATCTTCAACTTTGGCTCTTGGATCTTCGATCTTGGATGGATGTTAGAACTAGATTGGAATGGAGAAAAGAAGATGAAGAAATGTTGTAGTCGAGTTCCCAAAATGGCAGCACTTCGTCGCTTCAAAAACCGGTGCCAAAAAGTGAGCCAAACCCCTCTATTTATAGGCTGAAACCACTATGAGTCGTCGCCCCTTAGGTCGTTGCCGACCCACCCCTTGAGTCGTCCCCGACTCATCATCATGCCGACTCAACAAAACACAGGGCCTCACGTCTAACCTGTACGCGACTCACCCCAGACACGACTCAACATCCTTAACCCGTGTACGACCTACCAATAGCCGACTCAACAATACACACACGACTCAGCTATAATGCCGACTCACGATTCAACAGAGACTCCGACCCAACAACTCACTCTTATGGCCGACCTAACCCCTAGCCGACCTAAGCCTCTACCGACTCAACGAAGCCACAACCTATCCCTAAGTCGTTCATACGACTCAGCGACTTACCATGAGTCGTTCAACGACCTAACTAGTATGCGACTCATCGCATACACGACTCAAAACACCTTACGACCTATGACTTCGACCATACGTCTCAATTTACTATCCTATAAGTCGTTTACCACTGAGTCGGCCCAAACCTTAACTCGGCAACCTTTTAGGTCGTTAGCTCCTAAATCAAACACTCCTATGACCCATTCACTCCTTGAGTCGGTCATGTTATGAGTCGGCTACTCCCATGACTCGGCCATACCTTAAGTCGGCAACTGCTATACCATTCTAACCCTTAAGTCGTTACTATCTCTTAGGTCGGTCATCACTTATCTCGGCCAACACCTTAAGCCGCTACCTCTATGAGTCGGCCACCCTATGAGTCGCCTAAATTCCTTGAGTCGGTCCCCTATGAGTCGTCTACGACTCAAAACTCAAACTCCCATGACCCGTTAACGACTCAAAGCCTTGCTTACTCAATCACGAGGTAACTTCCTAACCGACTCAGGCTAGAGATAACACAAACAACACTAACGACTTGTATATCCTACGATCTATCGACACGTAAAATACGGGTCGTTACATCATACCACATATGTGATGTATCATTTTGTATACTTTGTGATGTATCTGTGTATGTGTGTATCTATGGAATTATCTACTGTTCTATGATGTGTTTTACATTTAAGTTATTGTATTTTGTTCTGATAGATCCTATAGCCACCTATGGCTTTGTATTAAGTATTTATTGGATATGTCGATCCACTTGAATGAGGAAAAAAATGGCATTGTCGACGTATTCAATAGATATTTAAGACAAGGCTATAGATGGTCGCTCCTATCCAGCCCTATTCTCTACATTAGCAAACAGTATTACCCAGTAATGCTCTTTGTTAATGTGGGTCTCGGGGTAGGGCGTTACAGGATCAGACTTAAAAATAGACTTTAATTGTCCTTTCTCTTGGATTTTCTTCCTTTATACTCACTCTTAACTCATCTTTGTCAAAAATCCGAATATCATCCTGTGGTTGTGACGACACAACTTCTTGCAGGAATTTACTCAATCCTTTTTCACGTCTTACTTTCAGAAGCTTGCAACATATATGTTCTTATTTCCTATTTGTCTGGATGAAATATACATCTTCAATCGGCAGTCCATCGAAATACATAGGGTACTCTAGGCTCGGCAAAGGAGTCAAGTACAATCCAGCTTCAGGGATCCTTCTACTTGTCATGCTCATGCTCTTCTTGATCAACGCCTTGTGATCTACATTCCATGGGGGTAATCGGGGCAAGTATATAAATTTATCTCTATTTATCATTCCAACTCATAGTTGCCTCATCCATCTTTTCGGAATATGGTCGCAACTACATCTATAGTCGGAATTCATAAATTTTGGCGTATAATATATATAATTATTGGTAAAAATACAAATACGTTCTCTTAGTGTATCATTATTCCTATGATGACTCATCTAAGCTCTAAAACCAAATGTAACAACTCGTGACTTAACGGGCCTAAATTTTGCCTAAGTTGTAACCCAAGCCATTAGGATATGGATCCATGATGTTGGTAACCAGTAATAAACATAGGTATATCAGGGAGTTATATATATAAACTCACAATGTTCTGGTGACTAAAAATTACATACTTTACCCATAATTCTAATTTACGCTGATTGATTTCTATTCAAGTGTTATACATTATTCAAACTATTTCATGAAATTATGTCAAGGCCCGTTTTTCCGTACCCTTTGAATTGACAATAAACCACAAATGTCCAACTCAAATTCACGAAAAGACGGAACATGAAGGGTAATAAAGAAAATAGACAGAACATAATCTCTCGCGAATGGAATAATATATAATATTGGACAATATCTTTACAGCAGAATTTTTTTATAATACATATATAAGAGTCTAACCTAAATTCATCTTGGATTGTTATAAACATCTATCCTTACAATTGCTGACAAACATCAAACTAAAACAAACAAACCATAGTAGATAATAGAATATGTCCATAAGTAGATGAATATATCCAGCTCTCCTCTGGAAACTCCAACTATCTTCAACTTGGATCTGTCCCGATATTGAAAATATCTGGATCAGGCTTGATAAACTAGCATGAGAAAACTTAATAGTAAACGACAGTGTCATATATTGGCTTTTGAATAAAATTCTTTGAAAAGAAAGAGTATCTCATAAGACCACGCCCACACATAAACACAGATGAGTTTTTACCTTATGATAACTTAAAGCACTTTTATATATCAAAACATTTGATATTATTTCTAGTGACATTCCTTGAAAACATTTAGAATTAAACTTATTGGAGAATGGATTTCCATACAAATGACTAGGTGAAGGGACTACCTTTCGATGGGTACACCTCTAGATGGATGTCCCAAGGAACCATCACAAACGTCCTCTACCAACACAAGACCGGCCTACCTCTATAACTAGATAGTGTTGAATTGTCATCCACCGGTCGTTATCGAGCTTTATCCGAGGGCGCTCTAGCATACAAACCACATTAATTTACATCTCGAACGTCATAGCGAGAAGAAATATATCTAGAAGGGAATGATCATACCCTAATTGGGAATGACCCACTTAGCCTTGTTGCATCTATCCCTGTTTCGGTCATTTTCGATTGATGAGGCTCGAGGCTACGATTTCCTTTTCACATAGCACTTCTTCTTTCACTTTGAATGCCACATTTTCATTCTATATTCACATGACTGATTTCTATGAACGTATAAGGTCATATAATCATCCATGCAAGTTCATTCTGGGACGGAAGGAAACCGAAGGCACTTTCCTCGGCCATTACTAGGTGAGAAGCCCTCGTGGATTTAAGGTTTTTCATAACAATGAGACCACTACTATAATATAGTAAATCGGAAGTTTATCCCCAATTAATCTATAAGTAGTCCTTCGTTATTATTCATCTCCATATCTCTGTCTTCAAACATCTTCATTCTTCGAACAAGTAAACTGGTTCGAAGTGGTTTTCGGATAGGAATCACCCAAATCCGACCCCGGTTCCTTTGAAATCCAATTATCGATAAAAAGTGAATATGAGTATACATGATTTATTAAGTCTCTTTTCACTTTAATTCTTTTCGGATGATTTCAAAATCTCTTTCTTTTGACTTAGAATAATTCTAAGGTAATTCATTCTTTTTCTTTGGATAATATTTCAAATTTCCTCACTTAACTCTCGATCCAAATTCCTTAACTTTTATGCGGGTCAAAAATAATGTTATTTAAGTCATCGCTTATTGTGCACCCTAAAATCAATCTTAGCAAACATTGTTGAATAAACTAGATCATAGAAATCATTCATTTTGGAGATTGCTTAAATTTTGGATAATGCCAATCTTCTTTTATTTTGAAAACTTAATACGATCTTGTTTAGAGCATCCAGGCTTTCCTTTCGAACTGTTCCACCCCTGCTAAGAAAAGAAAATAGAGGCCAAGTAAGTTTAGGACACCGTTTTCTCCATCTCTAACCTTAGTTAAACACCTTGTTTTATTTTCTCAGATCTCATAAGCGGGACAAATGTACTAGTCGATTCCGCATACTCAGTTATCAACTTTATTTTGAAATTGATTATAAAGGTTCCATTATCTTTCAAACCCTTAATATTCCTTTTAAAACCATTCATAGTTTATTCCAAGAAAAATCGTTACGTTTAAATTCATAATTTAAATTTTCAAATTCAAATTTAAATTGAAGTTGCCTCGATAAATGCAATTCAAAATCTCGATCTCCAATCGAGGCGTGCCGCCAGGCGTTTATAATATTAAACCCCTATTCCGAACGCAATGGAAAAGGTTTCGAGTCTAAATTTTGATCGTATGGAGAAGAGAGTTTTCCGAACTCAGTTATTAATTTAAATTTCGATTTTAATTTTCAGCGCGTTTGCTTATCATACGACCAAACGATCACTCCAAATGCTATGAAAATTGGAATTCGATAATAAAACACTATTACAGATCCAATGGAACTAGTTTCGTCGAATTCCGAGACCGTTCCTCGGAATGCTATTTTTAAATATCGATTTAAATGATAAAATCTCAAAACTGAACGAATCATTTTCAAATCTAATTCCGAAGCTTCCATTATTTCCAGTATTATCAATATGAATTTTCTAAGCCTTTGAAATATTTTTAATCAGCTTAAAACTGAAGATTCAAATTTTTACCCAACTTCGATGAATTAAATTCAATATTTTGATTGCCAAATCCATAGTTCTATTTGAAATTCAAGCTAAACCATCATTCAAATATTTAAAATCAATTAAATTTTTTCATTTTCAATTGTCCAAAATTCAGGGTCGTCGCAGATTCCCCCTTAAAAGAATTTCGTCCCGAAATCACAAGTTAAGAAGAACGAACCTTAACCCATTCGCTATCTTTCCAAAACCAAAATGTTTTATCAACTTACCAATTTTTTTTTATTAAAGGCCATCATTTCAATTAACTTTCCAAGTTTCCCATAATTTCCAAACAACCACATTTTCTTTAACAATTCAAATTTAAATTTAAATTCATTTTTAAATTTTCAAAATTTTCTCAAAAAGTTTCTAACTTCCTAAATTTTTGAAAATTTCGCCAGCGTCTCCTTTGTACGGCTAGCTCGGTACGACTACAAAATGCCACAACGGGCCCACAGATTTCAAAAGAAAACGAAAAGCCAAGCGACTAGACAAGAAAATCATCAAATTTCATATTGGAATTTAAATACATACGTTTTCGAGAAATTCAAACTTTTATCTTCGAAGTCAAAATCCAATTCCCTTTTCATTTAAATCACCTGTATATCCTATTAGCAATAATATCCAATTACCATTTCACAAATTTCCAGTTTAATCTTTACTCAATCATAATCTTAGAATATTTCCTCAATTCAAAATTTACTTAAGAATTTTGCCATTTACTTCTTAAGTTCAATAAATATTCAATATACACCATATATTTAATTTCATTTACTTGTATTTCAATTACATTTATATCCAATTCACCACTTTGGTTTATAACTTATTTATTTAAACTGGATTTTTTTAATCCATATGAATTTAATTTACCTTTCATTTATAATTATTGAATTCAATTCATTTCAAACCATATCTAATTTTTTCATTCCTTCTATTAGTTCCAGTTACTAATTTTATTTTAATACTTCGCTTTGTTTATCACAAATCAAATTCAATTCCATAACTATTTTTATCAGATTCCAGAGTCTTTGCAACATTTCATAATCATATTTGAAAATCAATTCAAATTATCTTTTGAATTCCAAAATCCAAACCCAGTTTGCAAACAACTTCCATTTAAAATAATTCGACAGCAATTCCTCTCCTGGAAACCCGAAAATGAACATCGATGATGCTGTAGTCACCACCGAAGTTATTTTCTAGCGATCGAAATAAGTTTAGAGCTCTTATCCCTCTAAAACATTTTCCAAATATTTTTAAATTCCAAACTCCATCAAATTTCAAATTTAATTCAAAAATTATTTCCCAATCAATTTCACCATTATCTTTCCAAACATTTGAAAACCATTTTCAAACTCAAAATTTCAAACTTTTCAAACCCTTTCAATTCTTTTCGAAAACATTTCTCTGGAATTCCATTTCAAATTACAAATCACATTTACAATTTACATTCTCAAATTCTATTTGTATGTGATTTTATTTCTTAACTTTGAAGTTACGATTTCAATTTCCTATTCAATAATCAATGATAATAATTTAATATTATCACTTCTAACATCCAAGCAACCATATACTATAATAATATATAAAAATTATTTCCTTTTATGTACAAAAATAATTTGGGTAAAATTATTTCATTTACCCGATTTTTTAAAACATAACTGTGTCGGTTTATCTTGTTTAAGAATTTAGAAACCCCTATCGATATAGTTGGCCAAACTGCACCGACCTGAATCTATAAACAATCAACCGATAAGTCAACACAATATAAATAATTTTATATCCACTAACAAATAAGCACTCATATCTATTATTACACACAACTCATTCTAGAGCACTACTGACTCTATCTCTAATGAGTAATCCCCACCAGAGCCAAGTTCGTCGCTTAACCAAATGCTCTGATAACACTCTGTAACGACCCGGCTTTTCGACTTCTGAAAGTCAACATTAATACGTCCACTGTATCAACTGCCAAACCATCGAATGCCGGAAAACTGAACCATTAGGGTTTAAGAAGAAGAAGATAGAAGAAGAATAGAAACAACAACAGAATCTCACATTTCGGAGCCGAACAAATATAATAGATAAATGAATATCTTTAAACAAAATCACTATATCAGTTTACACATTACAACATCAGAGTATTATAACAACAACACACAAACAATGGCAATTATAATAACATGCCCCTATGCTTGAATACATAGCGGAATGATAATAATATACGGAAGTACGTCTCGCCATCCAGCTCAAACTCCAGATCTCCACAGCATCTCTCTTTTCGACTTCGCTCTAGAATAATGACAACCTGACTCTAGGCTGCCTGTGTGGAAAATTATGGGCATCCAGAGTTTAGAAATGGAACAATAAACTCTAGGTCAGTCATGGGACTGGTGTGAGAACTTAAAAATAGTTATTTTCACAAAGAAAATAAAAAGAAATACGTTATGCTTTTGGAAAATGAAACTGCCATAAGGCCTCCCGCCACACACACAATACAAGCGCACACTTGGAGGAGATTTCTCCTTATGACAGTCAAAAATGCTTGATACGCGAAAACCTTTTGATATTATTATTAGTGCATAGTGCAGAAAACATTTCGAAAGTATAATATTAATCTTTGCCAGCATACCACATTTCATCGTATGCCTACTATAGCTATCATGTTCAGTAGCAGGTTACCGCCACATTCCATGGCAGGTTATACAACTAAAACTGTATAAGGCGCGTATTGTTTCTTTGGATTTCCAACAAATGGTCTTGCTAAGGAACTTCCTTACCAAAATGGGTACGCCTCTGGAAGGACGGCCCCGAGAACCTAACCGGATCTCTGCTAACAAGGCCGACGTAACTCACGTTTTAACCAAGCTATAACATAGGTAACTACCACACAAGTATGCCATCCTCGGTCGTTACCGACCTTTATCTGAGGATTCTCGACCACAAAACAACAACCACAAAGTATAATAAATTTGCAGCATCAACATAGGTAAAATATCTGGGCTCCTTACCATGATATCACCTCTTATCCAGAAGGAAATGGACATACCCTAGGGGCACGACCCCTAAAAACCTTGCCGCAACATTCCTGTTTCGACCATTTCCGGGTTGTGAGGCTCGACGAAGTCTCGTCCACAAAGCTACGCTTTTCACAAAAACCATGCTTCGATCAACAAATGATCAGCAACACTTCGTATGCCACATTACCAAATCGGGAATGTATCACTAGTAACCATCAACTACATAACCTCTGAGCTCGTACGTCTCAGAGAAGGGTGTTAAGCTAAGAGAATAAATCTCCTCCATCAAACAGAAATGTATTTGATAGAAACCAGCTTTACATCTCAATGTGTAATGTCAGACATTCAAACATAAAAGTCTGTTCCGGGTTCGAACAGAACCGAAGGCACTTCACAAAGAAGCCCTTGCAAATCCGGATAATCCCTTTTCACGTCCGGACTCCCTATCACAAAGAGGTGATCAAATCTCTATACCGGGGATCAGCCGGTGCAGAGACATTCGACAGGTAATCCTTTCACTTTCGAAAATACCCGGTCTTCAACACCATCTTCAAATGCAATCACATTTTGTCATATCATTATTCCGAATGGGTTTTACGACACAAAGTCCTCTCCCGGCTAATCCGAATAACGAGCGCTTATTTTTAAAAATAAGTGTTACATTCATATTTCAAACAGATCACAACAATTTTCACTTTGATCTTTTAAACAAAAGATCCATCACAATCACAAAGGTTCGATGTGGTTTTTGAATATCCATTTGGTATCCGACCCCCGGTCGCATCGAAATTCAAACGTCATTTAAACCCCAATATTGATAGTCGGTTATTTAACTATCAATCAACATTCACAACAATTACTGGATTTCAAATAATTTCTCCCCAGTTATTTATTTTCAAAATATCTTCGCAAGATATATTTTTAACACTTCATCACTCTGAAAACAAATTTCAAATCACTTTTCACCTTTCAATCTTTTGAAAACAAATTTCAAATTGCTTTTCACACTTCAATCCTTTGAAATCAAATTTTAAATCACTTTCCTCACGTGGGATAAATTTTTGAATATTTATTTAATTCCACTGAAAATTTGCCGATTACAAATACTTTAAAATAACTCAAATCACTTATCCAAAATATACTTGGAAATACTTAGAATAAAAACTATTTCAAAACCCTTGCTTAAAAATTTGTTATGAAAATATTATACTAATATCTTATATGAAACTTCAAGTCCAAACCAATTTTAGAATAAAATTAGGAGATAAGGCATAAATATTTAAATAACCTTTTTCTAAAACAAATATTATTTAAATCTTTAAATCGTTACTTCCATAAATAATTAAATAAATCTTTACTTTAAAGATTCACAAAATAACTTAAGAACTAATTTCTCCAAAATATTCTTTTAAAACCAACTCTAGAACTTTTAATTTATACTTGAAAGCTACTTTGAAAACATTGTAACGACCCGGGATTTTCGAACCCGAAAATTCCAGATAGTTATGAAAAAGAAGAAAGAGATAGAAGAAGAAGAACCAAAATCCCAACATCTCACATTCGCAGCGGATAAAATATAATAACAAATAATAACAGTTTACAAAAGAATGCTATATCTGTCGATTACATTTAATATACATCAGAGTTTTCACATATATACAGTCACTGAATATATACAATTATCAAGTCTCACATACTCAACAATATAATACAGCGGAAATATTTTATACGCTATAGCCATACAGCTCGTCTCCTGAGCTCCAGAACGTACCTACCTGAAAATCTGTAATACTCGGTCTGACCCGAGCATTACACCAAAGTAACACCCAGGTCAGGCTGGAAACCAGCGTGAGTAAACCCAATTAACATGGAATACCAAATAAATCAACTTTTATAAACCCGGGTAACATATATCAATTCTCAAGCCACAAATTATTGTAGACAACACTTAGTCCACATTTAAATTTCTGAATACCAACGATTTAGATTTTTAAAACAGTCCAATACCTCCAAATCACTTCAATCCAGCATATAGATTTTTATATATCAATCTACAAACATTCGAAGGGGTTTCAGGTATTCTCCTATACCCGACCCCGGTCTCTTCGAATCTCATGTTATCCTATCCCAAATTATTTAAATGAAATACACAACATTTCATATCAGAGATATCAACACATTCAAAACATCCAATATCATTCAATCATCCATCACATACAAATTAATTCAATGGTTCTAATTGAATTTCTAACCACATTCATTTAGATTCCTTCATTCAATATTAGTTAATTCAAAAATCAATTAATTAGTCAACCTCCACTATTCATCTTAATTAATCAATCTTGATTTATTATTTTTCAATTACATTCAAGTAATCACCTTAAATTAACTTCACAATATTAATTAGTCTCAACTAAGATCATTGAGTAATCTTACTTACTTCATGAATTAATTAATTATATAATTACATCAATTCTTAATTACTTATACTAATTAACTTCCCATAAGTCACTTATTACTGATTATTTCATCTTAATTAATCGATCTTCAATTACATCTTTAATTACAGAAATTAATTATTTCCAATTATATTTTAATTTGTTCCAAACTAACTTTAATTCAACCACAATATTAATCAATCTCGATTACCCTCAACCCGTAATTAACTGTCTTTCATTTTACTTTATTCATAAATTAATTACTCCTTAACTATCTTAATTAATTAAGTGATTATTTATCACACCATCAAATGATTTTCTGAATTACTTATCTTAGTAAATTAATTTAACCTTAATTAATTAATTCAAACCTTAGTAACTCTTAAAACAGATACATTTCCTTATTTATGTTGAAGTTTAAAACAACTTAAAATTACCAATATTTCGAGTTAGGCAACAATTAACTCGAGAACCATCCAAACCAAAATCACCAGATCATCAATTCATAGTGCATATCAAATCAATTCAATCATTCAACCACATATTTAAATTTAACCATTTAAATTCAAATAGAAATCCAACAAAGTGAGATTTACTCACCTTTGCTTTATTTAGCAAAACCGATCCTCTCTCGACTTGTTTGCTTTCGGATGTTGGCCTTGAATAAATGTTAGATAATTTTATTAGTATCGAACAACTCGAATAGTTAATTTCCATTTTATAAATTTAATTAACCAGTAAATTATTTAAGCTAATAAGTTGGGTTCAAACCAATGATTTATTTTTAAACAAATTTCCTTTTAGTAAATATATTTTTTTAACTGAGATAAATGACATAACTTCAATAAATACGTAAATTTGTACTAAACACATATCCTGATAAAAATAATTCATATGGATTCCATTATCTCTATATAAATATATTCCTGTAAATCAATTTATAATACCTTTAAAAATTCTCATTCTTTAAATCTTATCAACAAATTATTTCCTGTTTTTAGTCATATATAAAATAAATAAAAGTAACAGTAAATACCTTACCCACACAAAACAAAAGGAACAAGCTCGGTCGGATCCTCCATCTTCTTCCCCCTTCCCTTAATGTAGCCTGCTCACGAACAACTTTCGAACAAAGAAACCCTGCACGCAAAGGAGTCCACAACTTTCCCAATCATCGTTCGCCACCGACCTCAACAACGTCCCCGCGTCACGAGATTGACTCATCCCACTGCCAATTGAAATCGTGACGTTGTCGAACAAACGTCGACCCCTCTCCTGTTGCAATGGCCAAAGCTTGGTCATATGCCACAAATCCAAAACCGCCTAAGCGCCTCGATCCCGTGAACTCAGAAATCACATTTGCGACCTTCACCCACCTCCATCAATTCCTTCCCTTCCTCTCGCCTCAAGCTGCTCAGGCCGCGACTCTTTAAGGACGTGAATAACCCTTTTTTTTGATCGGTTATAAGAATCAATTGAAAAGAAAAGAACGTGATTTGAAAATCGATTTTGAAATCTGAAGGGCGTATTCCTAAATTTTTTTTGACTGTTGTGGATTTGAATGGATGGTTACAGAACAGAAGAAGGAAAATTGGTCTATAAATGAACGAGAGTAGATGGGGAGGAACCTGAATTTCTTTCTTTTACTCTGTGAACTGCTTGATGATTAGAGAACAAAGAGAGGGACGGGATGAAATATAGGAGGGTGGAAAGCTTCTTGAGCACAACATTGTAAAAGAAAAATATCTAGCTAATTTATTTTAAATTTTTATATTATAAAACTTCCAAACGTCTTGTTAGTTACTATTTAAAATTTCGAACTCCACTTAAGGAATGCCGCTGGGCGTCTATAAGGCTTTACCCGCGTTCTGAACACGATGGAACATATTTCTGAGGCTAATTTGAACGTATATGTGAGTTACGGACTTAAACAATCGGTATTAAATTAAATTGATTAAAATGATTCTAAGCGTTTCGAGATGCCAGGGTCTAATGACAACTCTGATTGCTACGGAAATTGAAATCCAATAATAACTAACTATTACGGATCCAATGGAACTGGTTCCGTCAAATTCCGAGACTGTGCCTCGGGAGGCTATTTTTAAATTCCAATTTAAACGATATATTATTAAAACTGAACTAATTATCTTTAAATTAAATTCAAATCATTCTATTGTCTCCAGTATTATCATTATAAGTTTAATAAGCCTTCAAATTATTTAAACATGCTTAGAAATTTCAGATTCAACAATTTACCCAATTTTCAATTATTAAATTCAATATTTAAACTATATAATTCATTAATTTAATTATCAAGTAAATATTGATATCTTGAATTCAAGTTAAAATTAACTTTTAAATAATTTAAAATCGATTAATTATTCCAGTTTAATTCGTTAGAATTTCCGGGTCGTCACTTTCCTCCCCCCTTAAAAGAATTTCGTCCCCGAAATTACTAGTTAGGAAGAGTGGAACAATACCCGTTTACTTTTTAGCAAAACCCACTATTCAACATCCTATCAACTATCTTTTATTAAGATCCTATTATCACATCAACCAACTTCTCAAAACCTTTCATAGTTTCAAATCATATCCCTTTGCTCAATTATCTAAATTTCAATTTTAAATCAAATTTTGAATTATCAAAATTTTCTCAAAATTTTTCTAACTCTCTAAATTTTCGAAAAATTTTGCCAGCGTCTCCTTTGCGCGGCTAGCTCGGTACAACTACAAAAGGCCTCCATGGGCTCCCAAATTCCAAAAAGAAAACAGAAAGCCAAGTGGCTAGATCAAAAACCCAATCCAATTCATACAGATATTAAAATACATACCTTTTTGTTGGGCAATACACATTATCTTTTGGAATCAAATCTAATTTTCTTTTCCCCTTTAATACCTGCATATCTTGTTTAACAATAATATTCAATCGAAACTTTACAAATCATTTTATACATTTTCCTATATAAGTTTCATATCTATTTCAAAATTAGTTTTCCCATTCCATATGAATTCAATTTATTTTAAATTTTTCATATTGAGTTTTATCTTTCAAGTATAATCGATTCATATTAGTGTCATCTACTAGTTTACATTAGTTTTCCAATTGGAAATCGATTTGTCGTTAACCAAATTTTCCAAAAAATTTCTAACTCCCAAAATTTTTGAAAATTTTTGGCAGAGTCTCCTTTGTACGGAGGAGCTTTTGCAATTTGACAAGGGATATAAATATATATACATCGACCCACCCGGTCGGAAAAAGCAAAAACAGTTCATATTTCCTATTTGTATTGCGTAGGCGTACCTTATTTAGCATTTTAAGTATGTAGCTTATTTATTTTAGCAATTAGTGCAATCCAAATCCAGCCAAACGGCCTTCAGGTACCTGTACTTACTCAATTTAAATATGTAAGTGCCATATATAGAGAATTTATTAGCATTCCACTTACTGTCAATAGCTAAACACATGTATTACATACACAACAAGTGCCAAACGCTTCCCATAAGCGATTCATATAATTTTTAAAGCTAACACAATTGCTTTAACCAATTCATAAGCCATTTTAGTCAATTTTAATGGTTTGCAACTCAATTACTTGCATTCAATTCATTTTTTTTAAGCAAAACAAACTCGTATTCAAATTAATTGATTCAAAAATCAATTCTGTTTGCTTCCACTAATTCATAAAATTTAGTTAAATCTCGTTTACGACAAACGACTCTCATTTTACGCAAATTGATGATATCCATGTGAATAAATAATTACTAAAGTTTTATAACCAATTTAAATTAATTCTACCTCAATTTTATTTAATTCCAATCCATTTTAATTTATTCACCAACCATACAGTTAGCTCGACACATTCCATTCTTGTATACTTCTAACCATTTCCAAATTAATTCAATCCAAGTTTTTATTGAATGGGCTTTCACCCTTATTCGAAGCCAAACTTCCATAAATTTTTAAACTTAAGTTAATTTATTTTAATTTATTCCAACACCAAAATTTAGTTTACTTTTATTTGATTCTCATTTAATCAACTTCCATTAAATTTAGTTAGCCCATCCATTTAAATTTTAATTTTAAATTCACCTTCTCAATTTATCAAAATAATATCCAACCACATATTTATCTCATTTATACTTCAAATTAATATACCACCAAATTTAAGTTTACTTTTATTTGATTCTCATTTAATCACCTTCCATTAAATTTAGTTAGCCCATCCATTTAAATTTTAATTTTCTTACTTAATTCATTATCGAATTTATTTTATTAATACAAGGCATTCTCAATTTATTTGTATTCACTTGGATTTTGTTTTGTTGCAATTCAAACCATTTCTATTATAATTCACTTCTATTTCATATAACATCACTTCTCTTATATCCAATTTACTTGCAAATTTCATTAAATATTATTCAAATCACCCTTGAATTTTATTTGTAATTTAAACCATCACATTTTCAATCCAACTTTATTTTATTTTTATTTTACAACATTTCCTCTTATTTAATTCATTATCAAATCCAAGTCGAATTCTATTTACAATTTGAATTCATTTCCAAACTCCATTATTAATTTACAATCCATTTATTTACCAAAGTTAAATTTTATTAACATATTCAATCAAACAATTATTTACCCAAATAGTTTATTTCCAACTTCTAAATCAATATTCGATTTTAATGACAAAGAATCACTTCTTAAATTTCCCGAGTTTCAAATTTTATTTTATAATTCTAGTTTGGGTTTCCTTTGATTTTCCAAAATTCCAACCCTTTATTTTAAAATTTTAGAAAAACCTTTAAATTCAGATAATACAATTAAAATAGCTTTTTATAAAAATACATCTTATAACCCGATGTCTCAACCAGTCCATCCTTATTCTCACAGAAATTCAGTCATACGTTGATCAGGCGTAGGACTGAAAATCTACAAGTACTTGGTAAACTCGTTTTCAACACCTAGTGAAAATACTTTTGAAAAATAATTTTATTGAAAATATTTAAACAGTTTTTGAAATAGAGGAAATTTCTTTGGTGACAACGCTCTGAAAATCATCACCCCCATCCATGGTCATAGTTACATTCCAGGGTTATGTTGCCGTCACAGCAAAAGTCCACGTAACTGCAGGCTCTCCGCGGCCTCTCGATTACGCCATGGATCCACACAACATATCACAGTTACATCCAGGGTTACGTTGCTGTCACAGCAAAAGTCCATGTAACTGCAGGCTCTCAGCGGCCTCTGATTTCGCTATCGAAATGAAACATCTCCACTCCTACATAGGTCGCTATCTGCCGATATAAAATCAAACACAGACCGTTGGCTCTCAGCGGCACACACGACTTTCGCTATGTTATACCATAGGTCGCAGTCTACTGATATAAAATCAAACGCAGACTGTTGGCTCTCAGCGGCACACACGACTCCCACTATGGTATACACTACTCATGATCCTCAAGAACTAGTTTTGTCCGGACTCCTCACAGGATCAACTTTAGAATCCCCCCAGGCCTCAAGGCAGCACCACCCGGTGGTACTCCTGAGAAGTTCATTTCAAGGGAGCGCCTTTTTCCCCAGAGCCATCATCAAAACATTTTATACTATACACATATAGTATCTTCAAATCATACACCTAGTATGATCTCATACAAAGCTCATTTACACAAAATCGATTATCCCAAATCGATAATTCTCAAACTAGGCTTTCCAAATTCAATATTGATTTTACTCAAAAATCAAAAGCCTTTCCAAATCCAAAGGTTCCCACAACCTTTTTTTAAAATCCTCATAAGATCCTTTATATATATATTCAGATATATAATTTTTTTTTAAACTTTGGATCTTTTCAAACTTGTATAAAACTCCTTTTATACTTCAAACACCTTCAAAAATCTTTTTCTTCCGGTAATAGATTTAACAAGAAAGGATTTATCTTATATAACAAAGATATACAACCTTGTTTATTCAAAACCAAATATCCCAATTTGATTACTCTTTCCAATATCAAATTCATTCAAATTCGTACGATATACACATATCATCCGTATGCCATACCAATCTGATCGCTCACTCGATCACACAATTTCGCTTCCGAGCTAGTATCGTCCACCTGACTTTCTAGTGCGGACTCAGATCTGGTTCCTTGATCAGAAACGGTTATTCTCCTTGCATAGTCATAATTATGATAGAGAATATCCAGAACCAATCAACAATCCATATCCAGGCTCGCCGTCGAAAATCGAGTGAAAAATCCCGACTCGGATCGATAAACTATCTCAAAATTCTGTGCTCGAATCTGGATCAAATCACTATGCAAATAGAATAATATATGTACATCCTACGTATTTATTTTCATTGATTATTAGCCAAATCAATTTCATTTCCATTCACATTCACTTATATTTTCACTCACTTATTCACATTTGCCTTAATTCTCATTTGGATTATCACTTCAATTCTTATCTCAGTTGGGTACTTAAATCAATAACAGTTTGAACTCCGACCAGTTTATATTTAGAAAATAGCTTGAAAATTTAAAAATAGGTAAATAGTTGAAAAATAATTATTGGTTTGAAATATAGCTGTAAAATAGTTAGCTAATTATGAAATATTTTGAAAAATAGCTAAATAGACTCAGAAATTTTAGATATTTGCAAAATAGTTGTAAAATAGTAAATAATTTGTAACATAGTTGAAAAATAGTAATGAGTTTAGAAAGCAGTTGAAAATTGGTTAAATAGTTCCAAAAATAATTGTAAAACAAGTATAAAATATTTTGGCTTTAAGAAAGAAAGGTTGTATATGTTTAATAGCTTGAAAAAAATAAGTTTATATTAAAACAATTTATACTGAAAATGGTCCATAGTCAAAACTGCTCACTTCCCCAACAATTTAATTTAAATTTCCACTTCCATTTAAATTGACCCAATTCCAATTTAAATAATCTTCAATTTCCATTGAAATTGATTTAACCCCAATCCAAGTTGAATCAATCCTGATTTCTTTCCCAATTCAAATCAAATTCCATTTGATCTTTAAACTTGTTCAACTTTAATTATAATTTCAATTTTCAACTTCTATTTATAATCAATTACATTCACATTTTTCTTTTAACTAGGAATTATACATTTTATTTAGCCAATATATTTTTATTATCCCATAAACATTTTAATCATGATTCCAGAGTTTAAACAAATTTCCAAAATTTCAATATCACCTTAGAATCCAACTATATTCAAAATTCTTTGGCAAATTCAGTTACCCCTTTGAATTTCAAAACCAAACCCAGTAAACAATTTCCAATTTAAAACAATTTGGTAGCAATTTCTCTTCTAGAAACTCGAAAATGAACCTCGATGATGCTGCAATCATCACCGTCGTTATTTTCCAGTGACCGAAAGAGTTCAATGCTTTTATCTCTTTAAAAACATTTCCAAATATTTTTAATTTCAAATCTCTCGGATTTCAAATTCAACACAAAAATATTTTTGAAATAATGCTATTATTTCTCCCAAACCTTCGGAAACCACTCTCAAATCCAAAGGGATATTAAATTTTCCCAAAAATTCCCAATCCCTCCCATTTATATTTAAACATTACTCTGGAATTTCCATCTTACTTTCTTTCAAATATTCTATGGAATTCTATTTCAAATTATAATCTCATTTATTTATGAAGTTTATTTCAACTTATAAATTTCATTTACAATCTATATTTCAAATTCCATTTTGTTACATAAGCTTATTCTTCAACTTTGGTTATAAGTTTCATTTTGGTCATATTTTATATTACTTCTTAACTTAGTTCCAATAATTTAACAACCAATCACTTAAATATTCTTTTTTTTTTTGAAGAACGGTACAAGGCCCAAGGCCCAAAAACAAGCAAATAAAACAGGGTTACAAACCCGAATACAATCACTCAACACAGCAAAGGGTTTCCGCCGACACAAATGGAAACCCTAGAAAATTCTCAAACCACCAAAAATGGCGGAAGCTCAAAACTTCAACCATACTCTTTAGCACCGCTAGTTTCTCCTCTTTCCCAGAAAGATAAAGTGCTTCTAAAATCCTTTCTCTTCTCTACGAAGACACTGTCACGATTTATGTTGTTGAAGTCACTATTTTTGTGGGATCTAAGCTCGCGATAGCCAAGTAATGGAAAGTCATTGCAGGAATTTGGGTTTTGAGCTTTGGAAGGGCGAAAGATGTCATCTTTGTCACAGTTATTCTGATGAAGCTCCAAATTGTAAGAATTGCCTCTCGAGTTCTGCAAATAGCATTCCAAATGCTTGTTGCCCGCTTCTCTTTTCCACTGCTCAGCAAAAAGAGAGTATTTGGTTTGACTTTTTACTTTTTTCTTAGATTTGCGAAGAATGATTCTACTGTCCGATTCTATTCTAAGCCATCTTTGCTCTTTAGTAAGCTTAGCATTATTGTGAATGCGATTGTTTCTTTCTTTCCAAATGTGATAAATAGCAGTAGTTAGAAGAATAGTTGCAAAGTCTTTCTCTAACGAACTACCCCTGAAGTTACTATTGATATGCTGCACTGCCTGTTTTAGATCCATATGCCCATTGTTCTTAATTTTCAGATTTGTTTGAATGAGATTCCAAATATAATAGGAGTATCTGCATTCAAAAAATAGATGATTAATATTTTCATCTTCACTGTTGCATAAAGAACAAAGTGAATTAGAATTTTTATCCCATTTTTTTATTTTATCCCAAGTAGGCAATCTGTTATTTATAGAAAAATATGAACAAATTGCCTGTAACAACCCGCATATTTTTCGATTTTATATTTAAATATTTTATTTAAATATTTTATCGGTAGTCGGATTTTAGTCCGAAAAGCTACTTTTTGCATACGGTCGAATTAGGGCTCGGGGCCACTCCCATTGAGTTCAAAATGCCGTTTGCGACCTTTTTGAGTATAAGCTTCGATATGTTTGGAGAAAGTTGATTTCTGCTACTTTTTACTTTGGGTTTGGTTTTTGGGCTCAACCCTATGTTAACTTATGCTCAAATCTGAGCCACTCTTCCCCACTCACCCTCATTCTCTTCTCATTTCAGTTTTTAGAGTGTTAATGGTGGGAGGGATTGGAAATTAAAATTCCAAAACCCTAGTTTCTCTTGCAAATCCATCTCCTTGCTCCAAACTCAAGAAGAACCCCTTGGTAAGCATCTCCTTCTTCTTCTCCAACTCTTTCTCCATTCAATTTCAGAAATTTCCTAAACCTAATTTCGGGAATGTTCTTGTTTTTGAGCTTAGATTCAAGTTCATTTGGGTTGTGATTGAAGAAAGGTTGATTCTCCATTTGCTTTCAAGCTTCTTCTTGTTCGATTTTGTGAAAAGGTGAGATTTTTTATCTCACATCTATGACTATAATTATCTTTGGTTTTTGGGTATGAATTCCTAACAATTCTTCATGTGCATTTGCTCTTGATTTGGATTGGTTTTGTGAATATTCCAATTTTTGGGTTTTTAAGTCAAATTTGTGTAAAATCCTTTTATGGATGTTTGATCATGCTTTTGGTGATGCATCGAGGAGCATATAGGGCCGGGTTGCCGATTGGCATAAACCCTTAGAGCCAATGTCCGTCCGGTTGCAATTTGGAAGAGTTTGCTCTTCATTTGAATAAGGCTGAAAAACAGCCCAGGCATGATTCAGTCGACTGAAAATCTCTGTTCAGTCGACTGAACCTGAAACCCGAGAGTTTCCAGGCATGATTCAGTCGACTGAAAACTTCTGCACAGTCGACTGAAACTGGAAACAGAAAGTTTCCTGAACCTGGAAAATTTCCATGTACAGGGTCAGTCGACTGAAATTCTCTGTTCAGTCGACTGAACCTGCTGTTTGAGTCCAATTTGCCTTTTTGGATTGGAATTCCAATTTAAATCGATTCGTGATAATCCTATTTGTTGTTATCATCTATTATGATTTTGATGACTCTTTTTAGGGATTTTTGAATATCCATTTCGATGGATTCTTTATCGATTTCTTTGGATTTTATTCACGTCTTCGTATGTGAATTTTTGTGATTGATTGTTCTTACAATCTTCTTCGTGATTTGTCACTTTAAAAATATAAAGGTTTTCTATACTAGTAGTAAATATCAAAACTCTTTCCTCAAACGATTTCAATACTATTTTAATACCAAATTCGTTTATAAAACCGTTTTCCAATCTATTAGTATATAAAAACCTTTACCTCACTCGTATGAGAAATCTAATTAAACGGCTTAGTAAAACAAGTGGTATGAAACGCTTGCGTTTACTTTGTCGGTTAATTCTTGGACTTGTTCGATTGAACCTCTTGTGACAATTTTCTAGTGGAGATTTACAGTTTGTTCGTAAATATTTAAGTTAAGCAAGTGGTTATGGGACATGAAGCTAAACTCATATATTTACTAGCTTAGTGTAATCGACACTTCTCGCTGATCATGACGATCATCTTTGTGATTTAGACTAGCAATGTGCGATGTCTCTTTGTCTGCGAGGGAGACTAAACCTCGTTTTGTGGAGTTTCGACTCAAATTGTGATGGGGTAGCAACCCATGGTCTTCGGGCCGTTTGTGGAGCTTCGGCTCAATTTGTGATGGTTAGCGACCATGGAATTAGCGTTCCGTTTGTGATACACGTGTTGGTGAGCTTTATGCTCTCGTTTGTGATAGGCCTCCCCCCTTTTGATTTCTGGATTTCTTGTGTAGATTTCTAGAATTTGTGTTTCACCAATTTTTCATGATTTCCATTGATAAGTTTTATCAATATTTGTGCATTGGTGAATTTGTGAGTCATTGACTTTGGTGATTTCTGGATTTCTTGTGTAGTCTTCTGGAATTTGTGTGTCATTGACTTTGGTGATTTCTGGATTTCTTGTGTAGTCTTCTGGAATTTGTGCGTCTTTGACTTTGGTGATTGACATTGATATTATCGTCAATATTTGTGGTTTGATGAACGAAATAAAGAGTATGACACTTCTTTGATTCTTGTGTAGATTTGGTGACATTGATTAATCTCTTGATGATTATCAACTAAGTATATATTTATATATATATCACAGCTTGGCATTGTGATTATTATGTGTTTAGTCACATCTCTTATTCTATATCGTTTCATCTGATATTTATAGTTAGACTGATCCGTTTATTATTTTCTTATTAAATAATACTCGGGTCAGACCGAGATGTTACAGGTTCTTCTGCTTGACTTCTCATCCGGGATTAACTCCTTGACTTTTGGGTTAACTACTTAGATTAGTAGTTATTTTGCTGTATACATTTGAGATATAGACTCCTTAATGTATACTTATTCTTTTGTGTAGTTCGTGTAACTATTCTTTTGTGATATTGTGGATCTTTTTAGACCACTACTCTGATGTACACTTTCTAGTGTAATATTCATATCTTATTCCGCCTTTGTGATATGAATTGTCTGTGACTGATTTGTGTTATGCTTATTTCTATATTTGTTTTCCGAAGGATTTATATAGCCACCGTGTAGTAGCTTTGAGTTTGTGTCGGTATGTCGGATTTCGCATGTTATATTATCTGACATATCGGTGCTCGCGCAAAGAAATTACACGGATGGTCGCTCCTCAACAGCCTTATTCTCCGTGCTAGTCGACAGCATTCACCGTAATGTTCTTGTCTAGCGTGGGTATAGAGGTGTGGCGCCACAGCTTGGTATCAGAGCCAAACTTCGGAACAATACGGAATATTATAACAAGGATCATCGTCCTAAGTCTTTCTTAGGAGTCGTGCTTTAGGGTTTAATTCGAGTCTTCGTACCGATTCATCCTATTTTCCTTATGATTCCTTATTTATCTATCAAGATTGCTTGATATTCAATTTGGTGAATAACCTTTTCTTCTTCTTCTTTCTTTCTTAAGGAAGGGAAATGTCTAGAACTGGCCGCCCCAGAGCCGTGCCATCTAGCACTCCACCCCAAGATGGAGTTTTTATGACTGCTCAACAGCTTCTTGATTTGGTAACAAATGCTCAAGCAGCTGGAGCTAACCCGGAACCTACTCACCCAAAGTCGGGATTTGCACGCTTGTGTAGCGATTACACTAATTTGGGTGGGGAATCATTCAAAGGTTCCGAAACTGTTATTGAAGTACAAGCTTGGCTTAGAACATGCGATCGCATCTTTTCGCGCATGAATCTTATTGACCTTCACCGAGTTCAGGTGGCCTCTAGTATGCTCCGAGAAAGAGCATTGGATTGGTACGAACTTCTTATTTCTGAGATTAATGAAGCGGATCTCACTTGGGAGAGATTCCGAGAATGCTTCGAGTTGAAATTTGTACCGGAAGCAGAGAAAGTGACATTGGCTCGACGATTTATAGACCTTGTTCAAGGTGAGTCCTCCGTGACTGATTACGTCGCCTCCTTCGAGTCGCTTTCCAAATATGGGGTTGAATACGTCAACACCCCTCTTAAGAAGAATCAGAGATTCGTTTATGGCTTAAACAAAAGTCTCAAGAAGCCATTACTTTTAAAGTTAGAAGTTTCTTTCGACCAACTCGTTGATATCGCTCTTCGTCTTGAAGAGGCGGATAGAGAGAATGATGTTGAAGTGGTGGGTTCCAAACCAAACTTCAACAACAGAAAGAGGTCAAACAAATTTAAAGGCCCTTATCCCAATAAGAAAGGGAAGCAAGCAACCTCCGTGGCAAAGATTTCTTCCTTTGGTCGTGGGGAATGCTATAACTGTGGTTCGAAGGACCATTATGCGAACAAGTGCCCAAAGTCTCTTTCTTGTCGCTACTGCAAAGTTCGCGGTCATGTTATATCTTCATGCCCCAAGCTTCAGGGCAAGAAGGAGGGAAAGTTAAATGTTGCTCAAGCCCCTGGCAACACATCTCATGGCCAAGGTATTTCTCATTCTATTCTAGATGGAATTATTTTGTTTCGTGATCATCCTATTCGAGTTCCTTTTGATACGGGTGCGTCCCATTCTTTTATATCAAAAGAACTTGTTGATGCTTTTTCTTTGGATGTTTTGTGTTTAATGACTTCTTTGAGAATTGCGAATCCGGTTGGTGGATCCGCAACAATCAGTTTATTGTGTAAAGATGTCCAGATTATTTTGTGTGATTTATCTTTCCGAGCCGATTTGCATGTCATGCGTTACTTAGGCTTTGGAATGATTTTGGGAATGGATTGGCTTAACCGTTATGAAGCTCATATCCTATGTCCTGAGCGGACTATTCATCTTCGACATCCTCAATCTGTTAATCAGGTTTCTGTTATTCTTAAAGATTCAGATTCTTCTTTGGTTGCATCTTTATATTCTTTAAATCCTCGTGATGATGATGATGATGATGAGGGTGATATTATTTCTCTTATTCACGTCGTTTGTGAATTTTCCGACATATTCGAGCCCGTTTTAGGATTACCACCTAAACGAGCAATTGAGTTCAGAATTAATCTTACTCCGGGAGCTCAACCTATCACTCGTCCTCCTTATCGTATGTCCAATAAAGAAAACGAGGAGATGCGTAAACAATTATCTGAATTGGAAACGAAGCAATTTATTCGCTCTAGTTCCTCGCCTTGGGGAGCTTCAGCTATTTTTGTGAAGAAATCCGATGGTACACTTAGGCTTTGCGTTGACTATCGCAAGCTTAATGATCTTACTATCAAAAATAAATATCCTTTACCTCGGATTGATGATCTATTCGATCAACTTAGTGGTGCTAGAGTCTTTTCACAATTGGACTTGGCTACCGGTTTTCATCAGCTTCGTATTGCAAAGGATAGCATTCCTTTGACATCGTTCCGCACTCGGTATGGATCTTATGAATGGCTTGTTATGCCATTTGGGTTAACAAATGCCCCGGCTTATTTCGTTGACTTAATGAATCGAGTTTTTAAAGACTTTCTCGACCGGTTTGTTCTCATCTTTATCGATGATATTCTTGTTTATTCTAAAACTGAGGAGGAGCATGAAAAACATCTTCGGATTGTGTTGGAAACTCTTAGGAGTAATCAATTAAAGGCAAAATTTTCTAAATGCCATTTTTGGCAATCTCGTGTGAAGTTTCTCGGTCACATCATTTCCGAATCCGGAATTTCCGTGGATCCTTCAAAGATTGAAGCGATTCAAGATTGGAAGAGACCGGAGAATGTGATAGAGATTCGTAGTTTTCTTGGATTGGCGGGCTATTACCGTCGTTTTATTAAAAACTTTTCTAAAATTGCCGTGCCTCTCACTAGCTTGACGAAGAAAGGTGTTAAATACATTTGGTCGGACAAATGTGAAGCTTCTTTTCAGAAATTAAAAGAACTTCTTTCTGATGCTCCTATTCTTGTTATTCCCGATGGGAATCAAGATTTCGTTGTTTACACCGATGCTAGTCGCATTGGTTTGGGTGCCGTTCTTATGCAAAAGGAACGCGTTATTGCTTATGCTTCTAGGCAATTAAAGCCTGCTGAGACTAGATATGCCACTCATGATTTAGAGCTCGCGGCTATTGTTTTTGCTCTTCGGATTTGGCGTCATTATCTCTTAGGAGAGAAATTTGTTCTTTACGCAGATCATAAGTCTTTGAAATATTTATTCTCTCAAAAGGAACTTAACTTGCGTCAACAACGTTGGCTCGAATTTCTTGCACCATATGATCTTGATATTCTTTATACTCCCGGTAAGGGTAATCTTGTCGCCGATGCTCTTAGCCGTAAACAACAAGCTGTTGTTTCTACGATGATATCCGAATGGAACGATCTCGAGATTTTATCCACTTGCGAAATTCGAGACCGTGTTTCCGATTTATGCTCATCGTTTGTTTTATGTAGCCTTGTGGCTCATCCATCTCTTTTAGACCGCATTCTTGAAGCTCAAGGGCTAGATCCCAACTTGGCTCTTCTTGGCCAAAATATTAGGGATAAAATGGATATTGAAGGTTTGAAAGACTTTGATATCGATTCTCGTGGCGGCATTCGGAAATTTGGTAGACTTGTCGTGCCAAATATTGGTGATCTTCGTAAAGATATTTTAGAAGATTCACATCGTTCTAAATTTACCATTCATCCCGGTAGTAGTAAAATGTACGCGGACATGAAGCGACTTTATTATTGGGAGGGAATGAAACTTGACATCGCTAACTTCGTTAAACGTTGCATGACTTGCCAACTCGTTAAGGCCGAACATCAAAGGCCCGGAGGGTTATTGCAACCTTTAGAAATTCCAGTTTGGAAGTGGGATCAAATTTCCATGGATTTTATAGATGGCCTTCCCCGTTCTCGATCGGGTTATGATAGCTTATGGGTAATTGTTGATAGACTTACTAAATCCGCCCATTTTATTCCCGTTCGGTCTAACCGAACTGTTCCTCTTTTGGCCAAGATATTTATCAAAGAAATTGTTAAATTGCATGGTGTTCCTACTTCTATTGTTAGTGATCGTGATCCATTGTTTACTAGTGGATTTTGGAAGAGTCTTCAAAAAGCTTTGGGAACGAAGCTTAATTTTAGCACCGCTTATCATCCCCAGTCCGATGGACAAACCGAGCGTGTGAATCAAACTCTTGAAGATCTTCTTCGTGCTTGTGTTCTTGATTTTGGTGGAGGTTGGGAAGATCATATTTCGCTTGTTGAATTTTCCTATAATAATAGCTTCCAATCTAGTATTGGTATGGCACCTTTCGAGGAACTCTATGGTAGGCCATGCCGATCTCCTTCTTGTTGGCTTGAGGCCGGTGAGAAGCTGGCTTTAGGTCCAGATTTTATTCGTGATTCCACAGAAAAGATTGATCTTATTCGTCATAGGATGAAAGAAGCCCAAAGTAGACAAAAATCCTATGCCGATAACCGGAGAAGGAAGTTAGAATTTTCTGTGGAAGATCTTATGTTCATTCGTGTTTCACCTATGAAAGGTGTTGTACGTTTCAGTCGATCGGGAAAACTAGCGCCTCGATATATTGGGCCATTTCCTTTCACCGAACGTATTGGTTCCATGGCTTATCGCCTTTTATTACCGGCTCAATTTTCTGCTATGCATGACGTGTTTCACGTTTCTCAACTTCGGAAATGTCTTCGAGATTCTGATTCTATTCTTGAGCCCGGTGTTGTGGAAGAGATTGAAGTTTCGCCTAATTTAACTTATGAGCAACATCCTATTCGTATCATTGCTTCGGAAGTCAAACGACTTCGAAATAAAGATGTTCCGCTTGTTAAAGTTCAATGGTCTTCAAATCCTAAGGATTGTTCTTGGGAATCTAGAGAGTACATCGAGCGTACACATCCGGACTTTCTCGTGCTCTTTGAGGTGAACTTCTTATTTCAAACTTCTTTTGTGTTGAATATGCTTCTATGGTTGTTACTATATATCTTCTTCTTGTAATATTGCGAGGACGCAATTTCTTTAAGGAGGGGAGTCTGTAACAACCCGCATATTTGTCGATTTTATATTTAAATATTTTATTTAAATATTTTATCGGTAGTCGAATTTTAGTCCGAAAAGCTACTTTTTGCATACGGTCGAATTAGGGCTCGGGACCACTCCCATTGAGTTCAAAATGCCGTTTGCGACCTTTTTGAGTATAAGCTTCGATATGTTTGGAGAAAGTTGATTTCTGCTACTTTTTACTTTGGGTTTGGTTTTTGGGCTCAACCCTATGTTAACTTATGCTCAAATCAGAGCCACTCTTCCCCACTCACCCTCATTCTCTTCTCATTTCAGTTTTTAGAGTGTTAATGGTGGGAGAGATTGGAAATTAAAATTCCAAAACCCTAGTTTCTCTTGCAAATCCATCTCCTTGCTCCAAACTCAAGAAGAACCCCTTGGTAAGCATCTCCTTCTTCTTCTCCAACTCTTTCTCCATTCAATTTCAGAAATTTCCTAAACCTAATTTCGGGAATGTTCTTGTTTTTGAGCTTAGATTCAAGCTCATTTGGGTTGTGATTGAAGAAAGGTTGATTCTCTATTTGCTTTCAAGCTTCTTCTTGTTCGATTTTGTGAAAAGGTGAGATTTTTTATCTCACATCTATGACTATAATTATCTTTGGTTGTTGGGTATGAATTCCTAACACTTCTTCATGTGCATTTGCTCTTGATTTGGATTGGTTTTGTGAATATTCCAATTTTTGGGTTTTTAAGTCAAATTTGTGTAAAATCCTTTTATGGATGTTTGATCATGCTTTTGGTGATGCATCGAGGAGCTTATAAGGCCGGGTTGCCGATTGGCATAAACCCTTAGAGCCAATGTCCGTCCGGTTGCAATTTGGAAGAGTTTGCTCTTCATTTGAATAAGGCTGAAAAACAGCCCAGGCATTATTCAGTCGACTGAAAATCTCTGTTCAGTCGACTAAACCTGAAACCCGAGAGTTTCCAGGCATGATTCAGTCGACTGAAAACTTCTGCACAGTCGACTGAAACTGGAAACAGAAAGTTTCCTGAACCTGGAAAATTTCCATGTACAGGGTCAGTCGACTGAAATTCTCTGTTCAGTAGCCTTATTCTCCGTGCTAGTCGACAGCATTCACCGTAATGTTCTTTTCTAGCGTGGGTATAGAGGTGGGGCGTCACATTGCCATTTTGGGATTATTCACTTTGTTCCAAATGCACTGATACCAATCTACTGCAACCTGCTTATTTCTAATATACTCCCAGGTTTTATTGAAAGAAAACTTCCCTTTATAACTAGCAATCCATTCCCAGTAGTCATTTTCTGCATCTGGGTCAATAGGAATATTTCTGATAATATTACTATGAGGATTGGTAATGGGATGCAAATGGGGATGCCATCTATTATCTTTAATAATCATAGAGACATTAGCATTAGTATCACCAAAAATAACTAAATTGTCCCAACCAATTTTATTTACAAAAGAATCGTGTCGAAACCAAGGGTCAAACCAAAAATTAGTGTCTTTACCTGATTTAAAAATCCTTTGTAAAAGAGGTTTGCCAATGCTTCTACATTTTAAAATCTGTTTCCAAGCATTAGATTGGTTATCTTTATGTAAAATGTTCCAAAAATTACCTTTCTTGAGATACTTACCCTTCATCCATTTAGACCATAATGAGTCAGTACTCAAAAATCTCCAAAACATTTTTAAATGGCATGTAGTACTTAAATCATTTAGATTTCTGATACCCATCCCCCCTTCAGATTTGGGTTTGCAAATATTTTCCCAACTGATTTTATGATACCCTCCTTTCCACAGGAAATCAGCACATCTGTTTTCTAATTTTTTAATTGATGCATTTGGGATATTAAAAGTTTGGAGCCCATATAAAATAATGGCATAAATAACAGTTTTAATCAACTCCATTCTGCCAGCTATAGAAAGGAGTTTACAAGACCAAGTCTCCATTCTATCTTGAATTTTCTCAATAAGCATAGAGCAGTCCCTATCTTTAATTTGATTAACAGAAAAAGGTAAACCTAAATATTTAATAGGAAGCTCACCCTCAGAAACATGCAAAATGTTTAACATATCAATTTTATGCTTATTGCCTTTACTAAAATATGCTTTGCTTTTAAGCTCATTCATCTGCAAACCTGCATACTTATGCAACTTCATGAGAATTTGATAAATAGCATATCCATTCTGCTCATTAGCTTTTGTAAATATCATCAAATCATCTGCATATATAAGATGAGAAATAGTAGGTTGAACTCTATTAATAGGAGAAATCTGACCTTTTATCAGCTCTATCTCTGTCAGAATGGAAAAGTATTCCATTACTATAGTGAAGAGATAGGGTGATAATGGGTCACCTTGTCGAATACCCCTATTGCTGTTGAAAAAACCAACAGGTTTCCCTTGAATTAAGATAGAAAAAGTAGGGGTGCTAATACATTCATATATCAGATCACAGAATTTAGTGGGGAAACCCAAACTCAACATCATGTGGTGCATGAATTGTCTATTTACTTTATCATATGCCTTCTGTAAATCTATTTTAAGGCACATTTTTCTCCATTTTTAGTATTGAAGTTTCTAGCCATCTCATGTCCTAGCATAGAATTTTCATAAATCAACCTGCCAGGAACAAAAGCACTCTGATTTTCTGAAATCAAAAAGGGTAGAAACACCTTTAATCTATTGCTGAGAACACTTGCAATTATCTTATAAATCACATTACAACAAGATATAGGTCTATAGTCTCCTATGCAAGATGGATATTTATTTTTAGGGATTAAAGTAATAAAAGTATGATTTAAGCTTTTTAAAAGCTTACCTTTTTCAAAAAATTCATTAACAACATCAACCACCGGACCTTTCAAACTGTCCTAGTGCTTTTTATAGAATTTAGCGTTAAAACCATCTGGGCCAGGGCTTTTATTATCCCCAATATTAAAAATAATGGCTTTAACTTCAGCTTCTAATACAGGAGCAAGAAGAATTTCTTCAGCCACATTGTTCAACTTATGTTTGCAAATTATTTTTGGAAAATTATAACTTTGATTTTCAGAAAAGTAGAGGTCATTATAAAATTTCAAAGCTTCTTCAACAAAAGAGCTATAGGAGTTGGAAGACTTACCAGATCTGTCAATGATATTACCTATATTATTCATATGTCTTCTACTAGACATCTTAGCATGAAAAAATTTGGTACAGTCATCCCCCAAAGTAAGCCAATCTACTTTAGCTTTTTTCTTAGCATTGACAGAGTTAATATACATTTCTTTAAATAGATTTTGCTGATTCTCAAAAAACATTTTAACAGAATTTAATTCCTCAGGATTTTTATCAACAAGATCTTGAAGAAATTTTCCTTTTTCCTTCAGATTATTTAAAATGTTTTTATCCTGAAAGTATGTTTTATTCCAGACTTTAAGGTTATGCTTAGTGTATTTCAAAAACATACTAAGATGGAACTGTTTATTGCCTTCACAAGAGAAATTAAGGCATTCTTTAAATAAATCATTATATTTGTCATCACACATCCAACTATTTTTGAATCTAAAAGGCATATTTTTATTATCAGAATTATCTATCTCACTTATGAGCTTTATAAAAATAGGAGTATGATCACTTGCATTCTGTTCTAGGGTACTACAATCAAAATTTGGGAAAGTTATATTAAATTCATTATTAATAAGCACCCTATCAAGTTTGCAGTGAATATTTTTCACAATCCCAGATTTCCAAGTATATTTGTTTCCAAAAACACAAGCCTCTATTAATCCAGTTTCAATCATAAATTTATTAATTTTATCAAGTTTGCTTTGGGGAATATGACTACCACCTGGTTTTTCATAAGAGTGGAGAACAGTATTAAAATCCCCCATTATTATCCAAGGAGAATCAATGACCTGATTTATAGCTTTAAGTCTGCACCATAGCCCATTTATCTCACTTTCAAAATTACTACCATAAATACATGTGACTTGAATTATAAATCCACCTATATTTTTAAATCTGCTATCTATAAACTGCATATCTTTAGTAATATTATCTATAGACCAAATGTTAGAGTCCCAAACTAATAAAATTCTACCCTTACAACCACAGTCATTATTATTAATATACCTCCAATTTCTATCAAGCTTCATACCAAATTTTTCCATACTATCATTATTCATCTTATTTTCAATAAGAGCAATAATAGTGGGTTTATAAAACCTAATCATCTGAAGAATATCAGCCTGTTTAGCTGGGGAATTCATCCCCCTAACATTCCATGCAAATAACTTCATAAAAAGATAATAGAAAAATAAGGGATTAAATTGTACCTGTCACATTGGCACTCTTACCTTTCCTCTTACACTCATTGCTCTTTGTCTTTAATCTAGTTGACATTTCTGTCCATTCTGGATTGCTGGACACATATTTTTGCTTAAAATCAGATTTTTCTTTATTCTTACCTCTGTTATTTTTCTTTGGAATGTGCAGTTGAGCAATATCAAATTGCTCCGATGTTTGAGGCAGAACAACATTATTACTTTCCATATCCACTGTTTCTGGAATTTGGATTAAGGAGATATCAAATTCAGAAGATGTGCGAGGCAAGGCTGAGTCATATTTGATAATCTCCTCAGTCTCTGCAGCCTTCTCTGGAGGAGGATCGATCTCTATTGATATAAAATCATAGAGACTTATATTATGTAAAAATTTATCATTTGCTGCTTTACCAAGATTGTCTGTAATTAAACAAGATTCTGAAATTGGAGGGGTTCCAGAGTCTAAGACCATTATATTTGCCTCTCCCTCCTTTTCTGTTGTTTGACTGCTTTTCAGAATGTTCTTTTTTGATTTCTCTATATGATGAACTCCCTCTGCTGTTATCTGATTTTCTTGATCAGTGAGCAACTTTTCTTGATTGGAGATGATTCCTTTTAGGATGATCCGCTTTTCATTACTATTGGATGTATCAGTCCCACCATTTTCATTATTATCATTATTAACTGCCACTACTGAATTGCCTGTTTCTTGAAGATTATTATCTTGATGTTCTTTAATGGTTTCTTTCGGGACCCAAGCTTTTTTCAAACTACATTGCTCTTTGGCATGTCCAAAACATTTACATGCAATACATTTTGGTGGGATCCATTCGTATTCCACCTTTTGTGTTATATTTTCTCCATTATACATTGTAACTGTAATTTCATTAGGGAGTTCATCTTCTGCCGCAACTTCTACAAGAAGATGAGCAAAATTCAATCTCGTTTCAAAGTGGTTGCTGCATCCATTTTGATGGGTTTGCCAATTAAACTGGCCATGACACTGAATGCCTCTTTGTCCCATAGCCTAAGATTCATATTGGGTAACTTTACCCAAACTGGCATCGTAGATAAAAGATCTCTATCTAGTTTTAATGACTCAGACCATCTTTTCATGATGATGAGTTTGCCATTATAGAAATATGGTCCATTTTTCAAAACTGCTTCAACATCTTTCTGAATTTCAAATTTGACTATGAAAAAACCATTTTCTCTCGAAAATACTTCAAAAGGCCCAGTTGGTTTCCACACTCGTTGAATGTAAGATTTAAAGAACAAGTAGTATGGTTTGGAACTTACCACATAGACAAGAACAGAGTTGCTCCAGCATTCTCTGGTTCTTTTACAGACCGATTCTTTAATCACTCCATACTTCTTGTTATTGATCACTATTGGAGCTATTGCTTCAAGATTACATTCTTCCTCTGGTGGATCATCTGACTCGGCCGCCACTATATCCGCCCATGATTTCAGACCTTGTTCTTTGTTCAGTGAGAAGGCTACCGGCTTTTGAGATTCTTGATGATTCTTGATAGGTGTTACGTTGTTGCAGAACTGGCATTTCTTTGCCTCTTGTAAAACTGGAATTCATGGCCGGTGGCAACTCCTGTCTATTCTTGATCTCTCTTCTCCTTTGAGATCTCGATTTAACGGTTTGAAAACCTTCTTCATCAGTGTTGATACCTAACGGCTTTCTGAAATGAAAACTTTTGTCAGGTGGTCTACCCATTAGAGTTGTTGTAGAGATCTTGGATGCTGAATTTTGAGGAAAATTTGATTTCCCCATGGCTGAAATGGAAACCATAAATTTTTTTGTTTAATTGATTTCCCAGTTTGAATAATCACTTAAATATTCAATAAAAGGAAATATTACTTTATACATCAAAATATATTTTTATATAAAATCATTTAAAATCTTTATAAGCAAATAACAAGTACGCTCTCATAGATATATATATATATATATATATATATGTTCACTCAACTCATTATAGAGTACTACGGACTCTATTAAATGAGTAATTCCCACCAGAGCCAAGGTTCTCGCTTAACCTTTCTGCTCTGATACCAACTGTAACGACCCGGGATTTTCGAACCCGAAAATTCCAGATAGTTATGAAAAAGAAGAAAGAGATAGAAGAAGAAGAACCGAAATCCCAACATCTCACATTCGCAGCGGATAAAATATAATAATAAATAATAACAGTTTACAAAAGAATACTATATCTGTCGATTACATTTAATATACATCAGAGTTTTCACATATATACAGTCACTAAATATATACAATTATCATGTCTCACACACTCAACAATATAATACAGCGGAAATATTTTATACGCTATAGCCATCCAGCTCGTCTCCTGAGCTCCAGAACGTACCTACCTGAAAATCTATAATACTCGGTCTGACCCGAGCATTACACCAAAGTAACACCCGGGTCAGGCTGGAAACCAGCGAGAGTAAACCCAATTAACATGGAATACCAAAGAAATCAACTTTTATAAACCCGGGTAACATATATCAATTCTCAAGCCACAAATTATTGTAGACAACACTTAGTCCACATTTAAATTTCTGAATACCAACGATTTAGATTTTTAAAATAGTCCAATACCTCCAAATCACTTCAATCCAGCATATAGATTTTTATATATCAATCTACAAACATTCGAAGTGGTTTCGGGTATTTCTCCTATACCCGACCCCGGTCTCTTTGAATCTCATGTTATCCTATCCTAAATTATTTAAATGAAATACACAACATTTCATATCAGAGATATCAACACATTCAAAACATCCAATATCATCCAATCATCCATCACATACAAATTAATTCAATGGTTCTAATTGAATTTCTAACCACATTCATTTAGATTCCTTCATTCAATATTAGTTAATTCAAAAATCAATTAATTAGTCAACCTCCACTATTCATCTTAATTAATCAATCTTGATTAATTATTTTTCAATTACATTCAAGTAATTACCTTAAATTAACTTCACAATATTAATTAGTCTCAACTAAGATCATTGAGTAATCTTAATTACTTCACGAATTAATTAATTATATAATTACATCAATTCTTAATTAGTTATACTAATTAACTTCCCATAAGTCACTTATTACTGATTATTTCATCTTAATTAATCGATCTTCAATTACATCTTTAATTACAGAAATTAATTATTTCCAATTATATTTTAATTTGTTCCAAACTAACTTTAATTCAACCACAATATTAATCAATCTCGATTACCCTCAACCCGTAATTAACTGTCTTTCATTTTACTTCATTCATAAATTAATTACTCCTTACTTAACTATCTTAATTAATTAAGTGATTATTTATCACACCATCAAATGATTTTCTGAATTACTTATCTTAGTAAATTAATTTAACCTTAATTAATTAATTCAAACCCTTAGAAACTCTTAAAACAGATACATTTCCTTATTTATGTTGAAGTTTAAAACAACTTAAAATTACCAATATTTCGAGTTAGGCAACAATTAACTCGAGAACCATCCAAACCAAAATCACCGTATCATCAATTCACAGTGCATATCAAATCAATTCAATCATTCAACCACATATTTAAATTTAACCATTTAAATTCAAATAGAAATCCAACAAAGTGAGATTTACTCACCTTTGTTTTATTTAGCAAAACCGATCCTCTCTCGACTTGTTTGCTTTCGGATGTTGACCTTGAATAAATGTTAGATGATTTTATTAATATTCGAACAACTCGAATAGTTAATTTTCATTTTATAAATTTAATTAACCAGTAAATTATTTAAGCAAATAAGTTGGTTTCAAACCAATGATTTATTTTTAAACAAATTTCCTTTTAACAAAAAAATATATTTTTCTTAACTGAGATAAATCACATAACTTCAATAAATACGTAAATTTGTACTAAACACATATCCTGATAAAAATAATTCATATAAATTTCATAATCTCTATATAAATATATTCCTGTAAATCAATTTATAATACCTTTAAAAATTCTCATTCTCTAAATCTTATCAATAAATTATTTCCTGTTTTTAGTCATATATAAAATAAATAAAAGTAACAGTAAATACCTTACCCACACAAAACAAAAGGAACAAGCTCAGTCGGATCCTCCATCTTCTTCCCCCTTCCCTTAATGTAGCCTGCTCACGAACAACTTTCGAACAAAGAAACCCTGCACGCAAAGGAGTCCACAACTTTCCCAATCATCGTTCGCCACCGACCTCAACAACGTCCCCTCGTCACGAGATTGACTCATCCCACTGCCAATTGAAATCGTGACGTTGTCGAACAAACGTCGACCCCTCTCCTGTCGCGATGGCCAAAGCTTGGTTGTGACACCCCACCTCTATACCCACGCTAGCCAAGAACACTACTGTGAATGCTGTCAACTAGCACGGAGAATAAGGCTGTTGAGGAGCGACCATCCATCTAATTGCTTTATGCGAGCATCGATATGTTAGATAGTATAACATGTAATTCTTTTCAAGTGGAAATCCGACATGCCGACACAAACTCAAAACTACTACACAGTGGCTATAATATCTTCGGAAAAAAATATAGAAATAAACCTAACATAAATCAGTCACGGACAATTCATATCACAAAGGCGGAAATATATATGAATATTACACATAAAAGTGTATGTCAGAGTAGTGGTCAAAAGATCCACGATAATACAAAAGAATAGTAACATGTGCTATACAAAGGAATACAACTATGAGTCTATATCTCAAGTGTATACAACAAAATAAACTACTAATCTAAGTAGTTTGCCAAAAGTCAGAGTAATCAATCCCAAGAGAGAAGTCAAGCAGAAGCACCTGTAACATCTCGGTCTGACCCGAGTATTATTTAATAAGAAAATAATAAACGGATCAGTCTAGCTATAAATATCAGAAGAAATGATATAGAATAGGAGATATGACATAAACATATAATAATCACAATGCCAAGCTGTGATAAATAAGTAATTGAAAATCAACAAGAGATTAATCAATATCACAATAATCTACTCAAGATAAAAAGGAATGTCATACTCCTGATTTCATTCACCAAGCCACAATAAATGACATATATATATCCATGCCAATCGTAAAAGTTGGTGAAACAGAAATTCCAGAAATCAACACACGAAATCCAGAAATCACAATAAAAAGGATGGCCAATCCCAGAAAAATGAGCCGGAGCTCCTCCAGACAGGGTATAGTCCCCCATTGCGGACATTGAGCCGAAGCTCCTCCTGGTGAGTCGAAACTCCTCCAGACAGGGTATAGTCCCTCATTGCGGGCATTGAGCCGAAGCTCCTCCTGGTGAGCCGAAGTTCCTCATGACAGGGTATAGTCCCCCATTGCGGACATTGAGCAGAAGCTCCTCCTGGTGAGCCGAAGCTCCACAAAAAAATGAAGTATCGTCCTCGACATGGACAAAGAGACATCGCACATTGCTAGTCTAAATCACAAAGATGATCGTCATGATCAATGAGAAGTGTCGATTACACTAAGCTAGTAAATATATGAGCTTAGCTTCATGTCCCATAACCACTAGCTTAGCTTAAATATTTACGAACAAATTGTAGATCTCCACTAGAAAATTGTCACAAGAGATTCAATCGAACAAGTCCAAGAATTAACCGACGAAACAAACGCAAGCGTTTCATACCACTTGTTTTACTAAGCCGTTTAATTAGATTTCTCATACGAGTGAGGTAAAGGTTGTATATACTAATAGATTGGAAAACTGTTTTATAAACGAATTTGGTATTAAAGTAGAGTTGAAATCATTTGAAGAAAGAGTTTTGATATTTACTACTAGTATAGAAAACCTTTATATTTTTAAAGTGACAAATCACAAAGAAGATTGTAAGAACAACCAATTACAAAATTCACATTCGAAGACGTGAATAAAATCCAAAGAAATCGATACCAAATCCATAGAAATGGATATTTCCAAAAAGATCCATAAAAAGAAGTCATCAAAGTCGACAATAAGTGATAACGATTAATAGGATCGCTAAAATCGATAAACAACGGAAATTCACACAAAACAGCCTGAATAGGAAAAAATAAACATCTCCAGACGTCTGATTTGGAATCCAGACGTCTGGATTTGTTCTCTGGAAATAACCCAGAGAACACTCAGACGTCTGAAACCTCAAGTCAGACGTCTGAGACCTATCCAAAGTCTGGTTTGATGGTCCAGACGTCTGAAAATAGTCTCTGGCTTTTTTTTTATAATATGCGTGCATACATATTTACTTTCCAGGTCCAAACCAGACGTCTGGACTTGGTCACCAGACATCTGGTCACCTGGTCTAGGCAACAATTTGCCTAGGCCAAAGTGGCCAAAACGTATCGGGAGAGATCGGACGAGCAACGGCGACTAAGGATTTATGCCTAGCGACAACCCGGTCTTATAGGCTCTCCGAAACACCTCTTAAAGCATGATCAAACATCAAAGTTATGATTTTTAGAGAATTGGCTTCAAACACCAAAAATGGAAACATTCACAAAACCAATCCAAATCAAAAGCAATTGCACATGAATAAATGTTAGGGATTCATACCTAACAACAAAGATAGATATAGACATAGATGTGAGATAAAAATCTCACCTTTGAACCCAAATCTATGAAGAAGAAGCTTGAAAGCAAATGGAAATCAACCACACTTCAATCTCACACTAGAAGCTTGAATCTAAGCTTAAAAGAGAAACATTTCCTAAATTCGGTTTAGGAAATTTCTGAAATCAAAGAGAGAATGAGTTGGAGAAGAAGAAGGAGATGCTTACCAATGGGTTCTCATAGATTTTGGAGCAAGAACTTGGATTTTGCAAAGAAAGCTAGGGCTTGGAGTTTTAATTTCCACTCTCCACCTCCATTATTGCTAAAGCTTGAAGGGTTAGGAATTAGAATGAAGTAATGAAGAGGAGAGGGGTTGGGACTGAATACATAAGTGGGCTCAGCCCAAACTAAAACCCTAAGTGAAAAGTAGTAAAAATCAACTTTCTCCAAACATATCGAAGCTTATACTCAAAAAGGTCGCAAACGGCATTTGAAACTCAATGGGAGTGGTCCCGAGTCCTAATTCGACCGTATGCAAAAAGTAGCTTTTCGGACTAAAATCCGACTAACGATAAAATATTTAAATAAACTATTTAAATATAAAATCGATAAATATGCGGGTTGTTACAGATATGCCACAAATCCAAAAACGCCTAAGCGCCTCGATCCCCTGAACTCAGAAATCACATTTGCGACCTTCACCCACCTCCATCAATTCCTTCCCATCCTCTCGCCTCAAGCTGCTCAGGCCGCGACTCTTTAAGGATGCGAATAACCCTTTTTTTTGATCGGTTACAAGAATCAATTGAAAAGAAAAGAACACGATTTGAAAATCGATTTTGAAAGCTGAAGGGCGTATTCCTAAAAAAAATTTTGACTGTTGTGGATTTGAATGGATGGTTACAGAACAAAAGAAGGAAAATTGGTCTATAAATGAACGAGAGTAGATGGGGAGGAACCCGAATTTCTTTCTTTCTTTTACTCTATGAACTGCATGATGATTAGAGAACAAAGAGAGGGACGGGATGACATATAGGAGGGTGGAAAGCTTCTTAAGCACGACATTGTAAAAGAAAAATATCTAGCTAATTTATTTTAAATTTTTATATTATAAAACTTCCAAACATCTTGTTAGTTACTATTTAAAATTTCAAACTCCACTTAAGGAATGCCGCTAGGCGTCTATAAGGCTTTACCCGCGTTCTGAACACGATGGAATGTATTTCGGAGGCTAATTTGAACGTATATGTGAGTTACGGACTTAAACGATCGGTATTAAATTAAATTGATTAAAATGATTCTAAGAGTTTCGAGATGCCAGGGTCTAATGACAACTCTGATTGCTACGGAAATTGAAATCCAATAATAACTAACTATTACGGACCAATGGAACTGGTTCCGTCAAATTCCGAGACTGTGCCTCTGGAGGCTATTTTTAAATTCCAATTTAAACGATATATTATTAAAACTGAACTAATTATCTTTAAATTAAATTCAAATCATTCTATTGTCTCCAGTATTATCATTGTAATTTTAATAAGCCTTCAAATTATTTAAACGGGCTTAGAAATTACAGATTCAACAATTTACCAAATTTTCAATTATTAAATTCAATATTTAAACTATATAATTCATTGATTTAATTATCAAGTAAATATTGATATCTTGAATTCAAGTTAAAATTAACTTTTAAATAATTTAAAGTCGATTAATTATTCCAATTTAATTCGTTAAAATTTCCGGGTCGTCACAAACATACTCGGCTTTCCAGGGAAAATACGCTTTCCATTTCCATATGGTCCGTTTAAACCAATTTATAAACCCTTCTCGATTTATTTTAATTCCCGTTCCAAATCCGTAAATTCCTTTCCACACTTTTAAAAATTACTCAATGTTTATTTTTAAAACAAAATTTCCTTTCCTTTACAAATTCCCATTGTAGATTTAGATTTTCAAATAAGAACTGATATACGATTTTCAAATCGATTCCCAAATATTCACTTTCAACACCAAATCAATTTTCAAATTGATTTCCAAATTTATTTCAAATACCAAATCAATTTCCAAATTCATTTTCTAAATTCATTTCCAACACCAAATCAAATTTTCAAATTTATTTCCCAAAGATTTATTTTCAAACACCAAATCAATTTCAAATCGATTTTCCAAATTTATTTTATTTAAAAATAAATCTCTTCATTTCTTCCAAACTATTGAAAAATCCAATTTTAAATAAATTCTTCAACTATTAAACAATATTATTCAAAACCCATTTATTAGAATCTTTTCCCATATTTTGGAATTTATTCAATAAGTTTTCAAAAATAAAACTTTATCTATTTAAATTTCCTCTTTTAAATTCACCCAATTCTTTAAATGAATTTGCTTAAAGCTTCTACTTTAATTTCAAAAATCAAACTTTATTTATTTCTGGTATCCTACGATACCAAAAATATATTCGGCTGAACTATAGCCTTCAACGATTTCAATCACAGATATAGTCACACGTAGATTATAAATAAATCAATACACAACATATGAAACAAATTCAAATGTTTGAGGAATCCAGTTGGATCCCTCCAACCTGTTTTCCTACAGCCATAGATATTAGCACAACAATTAAATACCCATTCCACTTCGAGGTAGAATATCGCGGTATATGGGATATATAAAATATATCCGCTAGTATGTGGCGCACAGGGTCTCATCCGCTATATAATGTGGGAAATCAACAACTCCAAATACATATATTATACCAATTCCACTTCGAGGTGGAATATCGTGGTATATTGGTTTAAATATAATATCATCCACTATTATCGACGCATAGGGTCTATTTCAGTCCCACAAATAACAACCATCATCCAAGCAACATCCAATAATTTAAATAAACTATTTAAATTAAATCAAGTATCCAATTGAGTGAGAAGTTCACACCTTTAATAATGCATGCAATCCATTTTCCATTCCGGACTAGTTTTCTTTACGATTCTAGACCTTGCACAACAATTTATAATTTTATTAATATTCGAAATAAATTGAATAATCAATTTTTGTGTTTTGATAGTTTAATTAACTAATAGTTTTATTTAAACCAATTTTTCCTTTAATAAATTTAATTAACTAACAATTTTGATTTTAAACTAATATTTTTAATTTTTTTAAACAAGTTCTTTTTAATAAACTTATTTAACTAAAAGTTAAATTTAAAACTAAATTATTATTTGTTTAATAAAATATTTTCTTTTCTGTAAACCACAAAATCAGAAATTTACTTTACTTTAAAAAAATTCATCCTTAATCTATATATTCAAAATCCTTTTTATATAAAATTTCCTGTTTTCTTATATACATATATATATATATATATATACACAGAAATTTAAAATTTAAATCAAACAAATAAAAGTTGAACCTTACTGTAAATTTATACCTTTGCATCGAAAAGTCGGGTCGTTACATGTTTTCAGACTGATATTATGTATTTGTTGAGAGTTTGTTATAGTAGCTTCATGAACTACTATGGTATTTCAATTTCCGCTATGAGTTATTCTGGTATTTTTGTGTCTGTGATTGAATTTCATTTGCTCCAAATTTATTTGCAACGCGGTATTTTGAGCAATTCAAGTCCGGCATGTGTGGATGCGAATGGATGAAAATATCGGGTTGTTATAACACCTCAAAGTTCTGTGCTCAAATCTTAGATCAAAAATTTATATGTTGAAATAATATAGTATAACTTATATATTTATTCATATTCATTTTTACCTAATATATTTCTTCAAAAATTATATTAATTCAAGTTTATTTCACGACCATTTACTTTCTACTAAATACATTATTACTTAAGCTTACAAATACGACTTAAACTTGTATAATATACCTTTACTTCCCAAGAGTATATATACATATACCCAAACTTCAAATTGTTATTACTTCAATTGGGGGGTTTAACAAATGTGGAAATCTATTATTATCTCAAATTAATAAGTTACAAAACTTAATCCTTCGTTTTATTTATCTATGCTCTTAATTATTTACATTATTCATTTTCTAAATCGAATTTCTTAACTTTAAATCCATCAAATACCTGATAGTCAAATTGTGAAACTTAATTCACATGGTATTTGTTATTTAAACATTTTCATCCAACAATTAACCTACTACCCATATTATTCAAAACTTCTTTTTAACTTTTTTTACCTATCCACTTCCAATCTTACTTCATTTTGAAATACCAATGTTACCCTAAATGTATCACTAATTCAAAGTTTTATATTAGGATAATATTTCATATATCTCTTAGTACTAAATTTTAGTTTGATTCTAACCTAATCCAAGAGTCTAAATTCCAAATTATCTTATCTCCTTTATAAGTTATAGAACTTACCCTTTCATATTATATTTACCCAAAGTCTTAATTTAGGCTTATCTTTTTCTATCTTATTGATAAGAATTTTTCGAAGTATGCATTACTTTTTTACTTTCTCTAATTACAACTTCTAGCTTCACTATTATCATCAATTATGTTATAGTTAAATCGTGAATTTTGCTTCACAAGATATTTGTACTTAGCTTTTCAATCATTAAATTTTGATTATCATTAAACCATTATTTCATAATAACCAAATGTCTAAGGGTATATGATTAAATTTCTAAATTCCAGCTTTAAACTAATCGATTCTTATCTTTAGTTAAATCGTGTAATTATAATTACAAGATATTCATAATTTAGTTTAACTAAGCTAAATCACAAACAATCCTTAATTTCTAATCAAAAATAATAATATCACCTTTAATATTTAAAATATAAAACCAAGATAAAATTATTTCCTTTACCATCTTCGTCAAAACTAAACCATTTTTATAAAATTACCAAATACACACTCAATATATATGATACTCTCATAACTCATTCTAGGGTGTTACTAACCTATCTTTAGTAGTTACTCAACCTAGGATATTACTAATCCTATCTCTGATGACACTTACCCCTATTAGGCTTCGGTATTCGCTAAACCAAAAGCTCTGATACCAAATGTCAAGATTCATTTTTTCGTACCCTTTATATCGACAATAAACCTCAAATATTCAACTCAAATTGCATGAAAAGACAGAAAATGAAAGGTAATAAAGAAAATAGATAGAACAGAATCTCTTATGAATGGAATAATATAATATTGAATAATATCTTTACAGCAGAATACTTTTAAAATACATATATCATAGTCTAACCTAAATTCAGCTTGGATAGTTATAAACATCTGTCCTTACAATTGCTGACAAACATCAAACTAAAACAAACAAACTACAGTGGATAATAGAATATATCCATACATAGATGAATATCTCCAACTCTCCTCTGGAAACTCCAACTGTCTTCAACTAAACCTAAAACCACTCGGATCTAACCCCAGTATTGAAAATACCTGGATCAAGCTTGATAAACTAGCTTGAGAAAACTCAATAATAAATGATGGTGTCATATATCATCCTTTGAATAAAATCCTTTGAAAAGAAAGAGTATCTCATAAGACCATGCTCATACATAAACACGGACGGGTTTTTAGCTTATGATAACTTAAAAAACTTTTATATATCAAAACATTTGATACTATTTTTAGTGACATTCCTTGAAAACATTTGCAATTAAACTTATTAATTATATCGGAAATGTTACCATTATTAAATTCCAGCATTCTAGGCTCTACAAACAAAACCGTAGGTTCTTATTGGAGAATGGATTTCCATACAAATAACTAGGTGAAGGGACTAACTTATGATGGGTACACCTCTAAAAGGATGTCCCAAGGAACCATCACAAAGCTCCTATACCAACACAAGACCGACCTACCCCTATAACTAGATAGTACCAAATATGTCATCCTCTGGTCGTTATCGACCTTTAATCGAGTGCGCTCTAGCTTAAAAACCACATTAATTTACATCCCAAATGTCATAGCGGGAAGAAATGTATCTAGAAGTGAATCATACCTTAATTGGGAATGACCCACTTAGCCTTGCTGCATATATCCATGTTTCGGTCATTTCTTATTGATGAGGCTCGAGGCTATGATTACCTTTTCACATAGTACATCTTCTTTCACTTTGAACGCCACCTTGCTATTCCACATTCACACGACAGATTTCAACAAATGTATAACTTCCTAAGCTCATAAGTCTCTAGAAAGGGTGTTAAGCTAAGAAAAGGCGTCTTCTCTGCTACCGACTAATATAATTTTATAGAGATCACTCATTGTGATTTAGAATGCAAGGTCAGACAGTAATCCATACAAGTTCATTCCGGGACTGAATGAAGCCGAAGGCACTTTCCTCTGCCATTACTAGGCGAGAAGCCCTTGTCGTTTTGAGGTTTTTCATAATAAAGTGACCACCGCTACAATATAGTGAATCGAGAGCTTATCCTCAATTAATCAACAAGCAGTCCCTCGTTATTATTCGTCATAATATCTCTGTCTTCGAACCTCTTCATTCTTTGAACATGTTAACTGGTTCGAAGTGGTTTTCGGATAGTAATCACTCAAATCTGACCCCGGTTCTTTTGAAATGCAATTATCGGTAAAAAATGAATATGAGTATACATGATTTACTAAATATTTTTTGACTTTACTTCTTTTTAGATCATTTTGAAATCTCTTTCTTTTGACTTAGAGTAATTCCAAGTTAATTCATTCTTTTTCTTTGGATAATATTTCAAATTTCCTCACTTAAATCTCGATCCAAATTCCTTAACTTTTGGGCGGGTCAAAAATAATGTTATTTAAGTCATCGCTTATTGTATACCCTAAAATAAATCCTAGCAAACATTATTGAATAAATAGGATCATAGAAATCATTCAGTTTGGAGATTGCTTAAATTTGGATAATACAATCTTCTTTCATTTTGGAAACTTAATACGATATTTTTTAGAGCATCCAGAATTTCTTTCGATTTGTTCCACCTCTTGCCTAAGAAAAGAAAAAAGAGGACAAGTAAGTTTAGGGCACTGGTTGCTCCATCCCTAACCTTAGTTAAGCACCTTGTTTTATCTTTCCAAATCTCACAGGCGGGACAAATGTACTAGTCGTTTCCACATACTCAGTTATAAACCTTATTTTGGAATTGATTATATAGATTTCAAATTATCTTTCAAACACTTAGTTTCCTTTTAAAACATTCACAATTGACTCCAGAAAAAATCGTCACATTTAAATTCATATTCAAAAGGTTACAAAATTCGCAGCATAAAAGTGCTGCAGATAGTGCTATAAAAGCTTATTTGATTTAAACCACTTTTTATTATTTGAAAATTCATATTTTCCATTTTAAACCTCCTCTTTATCAAATTTATTCCATATTTTCCATAACTAAAAACGTTCATTTAAAAGGATTTCCCGTTATGGTCACATAACTGCACAAGTGCGATTTTTCTAGAAAATTCATTTGGACTTAATTCAAAATATTCTCAACGAAATTTTGATTTTCTTTCTTTATTTAGAATAGATAGATATAATACTCTAGAATTTTCTGGTCTTAAAGAATTCTGAGCTATACTCCACTCTATACACACATTTGAACTTTTCGGTGTGACACGTCTAGTTTAACTTATTTTTTAACACTTGGAATAATTTATCCAAATTAAATTTATTTACTTATAAAACCATTACAAATCATTTTAAATCAATATTTTCACTTTTTAAAGTATTTCAAATGTATTATCACTACTTTCATATTTAGTATTATTTTATTCCGATTATTTTAATATTAAATTTTAAAATCTAATTTCAATTCTAACTTCAAATTAAACCAAATTAAAACTTAGATTTCAAATCTAATTTTTGTTCTGATTTAAATTTCAAGCCTAGCCCCACTTTCAATTTTCAAAATTGATTTCAATTTCACTATTCATGTTAATTTTAATTTCAATTTAATTACCTTTTCAAATCCCGTTTCACTTCAAATTTCAAATTCTTTTTTATTTCCACTTTAATTTTAATTCCAATTAAAAAGCGACTTATTTTTTCTAAGTATATCATATCACCAAATTAGGGTCTTATATTTAATAAAGGGAATACTTAATCAAAATGAGCATCATTTCTCATTAACATAATTATGGTCCATGCACAAACTAATATGATAAATAATCATGACCATAAACACTTGCAACTATTCAAAAACACAGACATATCCAAACAGTCATAACAACATTTCAAAGGGGTGTATACTTGCATGTAATAATATGATTATTAACACAAAATCAAAGTATGATATTTTAAAGCGGTGAGAATTTTCTCACCTTTATTTCCACTCCGTCAATCTTTAAGCGAATTGGCTTGTTTACAGCTAACGAACTAGCGCGCGTTGCTCTCTTTTCTTTCTTTCTCTTCTCTTTTTTCATGGCCATGGGATTTAGACGAAGGGTACGGCCTTGGGTAGGTGGTGGCTATATGTTAGAGGAGGAGCAAGAAGAGGATTTGAAGTGGCTTGTCGCAAATTTCATCCCAAACAACACTTTGCATAATTTCATAAGTGAATCATATTTAAAGCATATACAAAGTCTCTTTTCTAATGCCAAACTCTATTATTTTTTTGCACAAATGATTCACATACAAGTTTACCATTCTCAATTCATAATTACTACCACCAATTCATATTCACTTCAATATTATGAACATATGCTTCACTATTTTCAATTTACTTCAATTTAGATTCAAATTGATTCACAATCTAATATACTTCCAATTTGATTTATTTGCATTTCTTTTCCAAATTCAAACTTCATTATATTCCACTCGAATGACCTACATCCGAGTTGCAAATGTTAGATTCACATTCACTTCAATAAGAGTAATACAAGCTTTTGATTCATTTACTTTTCTTTTTAATTAACCTGCATTTACATACAAACCCACTAAATGGATTCCAATCCATTTTCCATTATTCAAATGTCAATTTCATTTACTTACTTTAATTAATTCACTTACATTTATACTCTAATCCATTTATTAAGATTTTAGCCCATTTTATTTTCATCCAAACCAACTTTATTTTATTTCACTTGAAAGATTTACATTCAAGTTCACTATATCCCATTCATATTTATTGCAACCAATTCATTTCTATTTCAATATGATTAACATATGCCTTACTTGCATTTCTTTACTTTAACTTACATTCCCAATTTGATTTAAAATCAAATTTTATTTTAAACTTGAAACATTTGCATTTCTTTTATGATCCATTTCCATTCATATGCAAAATCACTTAATAACATGTCAATCCATTCCAATTAATTCAAAAACCAATTATTTGCTTACTTTAAACTATTTATCTTCATTTACCACAATTCGACAAATTTACGATGCAAATTTGCATGTTATTCATGGAATAACCCATTACTTAAGCTTATAATAGTTTTAAAATTAATTCCCACTTAGATTCATATTAATTTATCAAATTCTGCATGGTTCACAATCCAAGTATTCTTATTCCATTTCAATTATTAAATCAATCCTTATTCTCACTTTTCAAATTTATTAATCATTTTAAGTTTATGTTTAGTATATTATTATTATTACTATTATTATATATTTTTTTCATAGTTATATAAGTCATTCCATTCTTATTTACAACTCATATATTCTTTCTTCATCATAATAACTATCTTAAAAGTCATTTGCTTGCCTTCAAAATTTTATTGTCCAAACAAATTTATTTAAAGCTATTTTATAAGCTTAAAAGTAACCATCTCATCATTCTCTTAAAGGATTACAGTTCCATAATATCTTAATTTATTTCCATTTTAGTTGATTCTTACCAAATCAAACCATTTACAAATTTTAACCCCACTAGCTTAACCATTCAGCTTAACCACAATTATTTAATTTGCTTAAGCTTTCTTTACAATATCTCCATTATCTTCTTATAAATCAAATTTTTATTTTCATTTGATTGTCATCCAAATCAAATTCCAATTCATTAACAAACTTTAATGCACTTTGCCTATTTATTAGATCCATTTTAGACTTATTTTATTAGCAAAGAAACCACTTTAAATTAGTTCACTCATTTGAATTTATTTATAATTCAAATCATCATTATTATAATTTAATTCCATTTTTCATTCACACTTCATTATTTGTTACCACCAATTTAAATCCCATGCTACAGGTGGATTTCTATTTACTTTCCAAATTTTGATCAATTATCAAAATTCTATTCATTACAATAAACAAATTTCATTTAATTGTAATTCAATTAGTCTCTAACCTAATCCATATTAGGTTCTAATTCATTTCCTCAATTCGTACTGAACTTATTTACAATACGACCATTTTCAAATGTTCTAAACAAGAACTAGGTTCCATTTACCCTTCAATTATTAACAAGCTTCCAAAACTATACCTCCCGTACTATCTCCATTTAATTTAGCTTATACTAAGTTCACCTTCAAGCTTCTCTTTATTTAATTCAGCTTATGCTAAATTCATTCTCAAATAATCCCTTTGAATTTAGTTGAGTCAAACTTTTATTCATACAATATCCCTTCAGCAAATTAGATTTCTTTCAATTCAAGTCTTTCCAAATTTAGATTCAAGTTTTGACTAAATTTATTTAGCCATCTTGAATTCATTTCATTTTCCCTTACTATCTTAAATAAGGATTTAATTCCATTCATATTTATTCACAACACAGTTGAATCTTGTTTTTAATTAAATCCAATTCCATCTCAATTCCATTCGATTGAAGTTAAATCCAATTCAATCTAATTTTAATTCATTTAGATTTAATTCAATTTCAAATTCTCAACTTTAATTCTCCATATACAAATTCAAAACTTGTTCACTAATTTAAGTTCATTCATTTCCTTTATATCTCACTTTACCTTATTTCAATTTACATTTCATTTGAGATTAAGTTTGGACTCACCATACCATTCAACTATTTCTCAATTGTGATTATAATTTCATTCCTATTTATATAAGTTCACCAACTTATTTATTTTAAAGCTCATATTGCTCATTTGAATCCATTTACAGCATATAATCACAATTTCAAATTATATATATGTGTATCACTGAATTCTTAAGGATACAAATTTCTTTCATTTACCTTCTTACACAATATTAAATCCCCAATCTCAAATTATAAGTATACAACTTAATAACCTATGGGTACAATCCTTTTCACAGTGACCCACAATTTCAAAGCCAACTTACATTTTAATTTCACCCAAATCAATTTAATTCTAAGTCCAATTTATTTAACTTATCCAAGTTATATTCAAATTTTCTACTTACTTCAATATATGTTATACACTTCCAATTACTCAAGTTAAATTTTTAATTCCAAGATTAAAATTTTCATTTTTTTCCTTCTTATTAATATCTACTTCACTTAATAAGTTCAATAGTTAATTCATTTCAACTTTACACATTATTTAATTAGAATTTTCCCAGAATTCATTTTACCCGGTTTTTATTTCAAAACCATTTGAAATATATCATATATATACCTATTTGATATATCAATCAAATCTCCAGATTTTTTTCCAAAACAATTTGTTTATACCATAACAAATTTCCCCCTTTGGAATTTCCCCAAAACAACTAGTATACCCAACAAATCAAAACAGCACCCTACCAAGTACAAGGGAAGCAATCCATCACTTTAGAAACTCGAAAATGAATTCTAATGATGTGGCCGGCATCATCAGGATTATTTTCCAGTGACTGAAGTGAGTTCAATGCTTCTTACTTTCCCAAATTTATTTCAAAACAGTTGCCATTCAAAAATACTTCCCACATCAACATTTCATTATTGCCTTCAACCACATGGAAAAATATTACCAAGCATTTCCAACATTTTAAATTTACCACCCTTATTCTTAATGCATTTAAAAACCTTTCCAAAACTCCCGGGTTTAAATTCTGGTTTAATTTAAATTTAGTTATTCTCTTTTGTATAATTTATACTTACAGAATTTATTTGGTTATAACCATTCCAAATTTAAGATTAACTTTAGATTCTTATTTGATTTTAGACATTAACAACCAATCATCCAAATATATATATAATAATAATTTCAGAAAATTATTTCCTTTATATAAAAATATAATTTGGGCAAAATTATTTCATTTACCCACTTTTAAAAATAATACTATGTCGGTTTATCTTGTTTAAGAGTTTAGAAACCCCTATCGATACGGTTGTACTTCCCGTACCGACCAGAATTCATAAACACTCAACCGATAAGCCAACACAGTATAAAAACAATTTTATATTCACTAACAAATACGCTCTCATAGCTATTAATACGCTCAACTCATTATAGAGTACTATTGACTCTATTTAATGAGTAATTTCCCCACCAAAGCCTAGGTTGTCGCCAACCTAAGCTCTGATACCAAGTGTGACAGCCCGCAAATCCGAACCCCTTGAATCAACACTATTCTACCTCTATTAACTCAAGTGGCACAGAATTACGAACCATTAGGGTTAAAGAAGAAGAAATAGAAGAAGAAGAAACTAAACAATATCAGAATCTCACAGTCGCAGCGGAATAAAATATAATAGTAAATATAGAACTTTACACAAAATGAAAACTATCACTGTTTTATACATTATATCATCAGAGTATCACATACAACAACCAATACCAATCAGACATGCCATACAATCATAGCAGCGGATATATATAAATACGGATAATACGTCTCGGACTCCAGCTCCTCTCCTGCTCCATAGCATCCTGTCTTGTACAAAAAATACTCGGTCTGACCCGAGCGTTATAATGAAATAACACCCGAGTCAGTCTGGAATACCAGCTGATAATAATGCATCCAAATTGATTATTAAAGTTTCAAAAATCCTTTGAAAACAAAAGCATCTCGTAAGACCACGCCACAAATATACATGTCAGGTTTTTACCTTACGATAGCTAAAACACTTTTTATAGAAATCCTCTAATATTATAATAGTGTCTATTTACAAGTACTTATAAAATAGCCGAAATTGTTACATTCATTAAATTCCAGCTACTAGCCACAAAAGTGGGTAATACAAACAAAACTCGTACAAGGCTCGTAGGGAGAATGGATTTCCAACAATGACTAGGCATTGGGGTACCACCAGTCACAGTACGGGGCCTAGATCACCGTACCGAGGATTACTCCCTTCATCCCCTGCAACACAAGGCCGGAACCATTCCTTACTGAACAGTCCCGAACAAGATAAACCCCGTGGTTGGCGCGACCAACTACCCACTAAGCCGAATAAAAAAGAACATCTAGACAGGGGAAATATCTTGTCCTGCTTGGGCATGACCCACCTAACCTTTCTGCATATCCCCTGATTTTCAGTCATTCCCGGTTGATGAGGCTTGAGGCTAAGCGTTACCTTTAGAACGTTTTCACTTAGAATGCCCATCGTCCACCTGACGATGTTTCGCAAGCATTCGTCCATACAAGTCCGTCCCGGGTTCGAATGGAACCGAAGGCACTACTCCTACTACATCCATTTTGGAAATATCCTCAGGATTAGTAGCGACTAGCCCTTGCACTTCACTGCTCCATCTTCGACTCCAAACACGTTTTTCGCACGAAACGTACAAACCGGATCGAAGTGGTTTTCAAGAAATAAATCTCGATCCCGGTCTCTTCGAAACGATCATGCATTGTCCAATATTGATAGTCGGTGATTTAACTATCAATTTATGTTCATAAACATCCATAAGCATCCATCACACAATAAATAATTCCCATATTATTTATTTGCCTCAATATCTTTGCAAGATATATTTCCAAAGTTCCAATACTCATTTGAAAACAATTTCCCAAAATTCTTCCTTACAAGGTAAATACTTTACCATATATTCCCATTGGAAATAACCAAGTTCAAAACAATTTAAATTTATAACAGTTAAAATATTTTGTACTGAAATATACTTTAAAATATACAAATTTACTTCTAGTTATTTACAAAAAATATAATTTCGAAATATTTAAAGTAAAACTATTTTATAAGATATAACTTGATTTAAAATAAAGTTTTAGTTAAACTAAATTTAAAAATAGAGTTGTAAAAGGCTTAATACTAATTTCAAATAATTTAGGTCAAAACTAGCCTTTTTAAAACAATCCATTTATAAAATTAATTACTAATGTAATCGAAAATAACCACTATTGTTACCTTATTAATTAGCTTTTAAAACAATAATTTTCCAAACACTCATTTATAACAAGTTTTAAACTTAAATTCACTTTTAATAAAATCTGTTTAAAACTCAAACTTGGTGTTTCCCAGGGAAACTCAATCCTACTCAAATATCCCAAAAATCCATCTTATAAATTCTGTCAATTTATTTAGATTTAGGTTTAAGTTTAATAACATAAATTTACTTTCACATTTATCAACTGATAACGTTTCTCTTTGTTTATCATTCCAGATTTACCAAATTTCAATTTTCATTCCAAATAGATTTCAAATTTTAATTCCTTTAAATTCATTATTTAACAATATCTTTTATTTCTCTAAAATTCAATTTATCCATTTATAATTAAATTACGGTTTTATAATTTATCCATCAATATTCCAATAGGATGTGTTTCAGTTTTATTAATCACAACATATACACAGATCACAACATCAATTATAAAAATAATTACTATAATGTGAGGAATCTAGTTGGATCCCTCCAACCTGTTTTCCCTACATCCACAAATATTAGCACAACAATATATATATCAATCCTGACTGATATAAATAAACATTTCAACCAATTACACAATTATTTAAATATCAACTACTTAAATCAGCTAACATTCCAAATGTGAGTGAGATAACTCACCTTGAGTTTCGGCGAGCGTTCGAAATTTAAATTAAACCGAACGACGTTCGATTTAACCCAAATTTCTACTTCCCCAGAATGAATCCGGATCTGCACCATCTCGTAGCACTCGTCTCTGCGATTCCAACGCTTCCAGTTTCGTCAAATTTCGATAACGTATGAATACGTTACAGCATTTTAAACTTTTGATTTTTAAATTTATAAACAAATTTATTTTTAAATTAATTCTCACAAAAAAAAAATCTCGACCGTTCCAAAACAATTGAAGATCAGAGCCGCTCCCTCGTGCTTCTTCTCGTACGCGATGTCCAGATAAAAGAAACCCATCAATTGCGAATTAGGGTTCGAGATTGCATCCACCACAAATCAGGAGACGACGATCAGAACCCGGCGCCGCGACGTCCTTGCCGCTAGCCACCTTCGCCCAGAACGCGGGCCCACTCGGTCACCCTGATGCGTGGAAATTTGTGCACGTAACCCCCGCGAACGCAGCCCCAAAACTCCACCTCCGATCGATGAAAATCCATCTCTACCGTTCACTTCGAAGATCTTGACACTCTCTGCGATTTTCCAGTAGAGAGTTTTGCAAATTAAAGCTTGGATGGAGAGAAATTGGTGGGGGAAAGACGATCGTTTTCGGCCATTGGAACCTAACTGCGGCGGCTCCAATGTTTGGCTAGGGTTTAGTAACGATTAATGTGTATATATTATATTATTTTATATTATTTTATTATTATTCTTCAATTGTTTAACGACTAAGCAAACGAGCTCCAATTCTCACGTACCAACAGTCATTCCTGGAGTTTTTCCGCGTTCCGGACACAATGGAACAGGTTTCGTAAGCTAATTTGATCGTATGAGCCAGTTACGGAATTAAACGGTCAATTTAAAATTAAATCGGTTAAATCGATTTCTAAGAGTTTCGTGCTGCCACAGTCAAACGACAACTCCGATTGCTACGAAAATTGAAATCCGATAATAACTAACTATTACGGATCCAATGGAACTGGTTTCGTCGAATTCCGAGACTGTGCCCCGGAAAGCTATTTTAACTCGTCTATTAAATCGAGCAATTATCTAAATTGACGAAAACGCTTAAAATTTCACTTTTAAAATTTTAAAAACTTAATAATAAATCATATAAAATTTATAAACACAAATAAAATCATTCTGGTTCATTCCGGACCAAAATCTGATTAAGTTGCATTTTAATAATAATTAATTCATTTTTAAATTAATATAAAATCCCAAATATTAATTTATCAACTTTAAAATTCTTCTAAAATTCCCACCACGCTATTTACACTCAAACAACTCGAAAATAAATTTTTAAAACCATTTTCATCACTATTTACATCCAGATTTACTTATATTCCAATTCCGAATATTTAAATTATTATTTTCCCATTATCCAAATTCAACCCGAATTACTATAAATTAAAAATTATAGCTTATTTCATTGATTGAACCCGAATCCATTCATTTCAAAATCAATTAAGAATCCACAATTAACATTTAAAACGAATTAAATGTTCAATTCAATGGCTTAAAAATACGGGATGTTACATTCCTCCCCCCTTATAAAAATTTCGTCCTCGAAATTTGCTAAGATAGAAAATACCCTTCAACCCATTTACTTACCCAATTTGCTTAGTTAAAAGCTTATATTTACTTTCCCAAAATTCTTTAGCTTAATCCCAAACTCATTTGCTTCATTTATTCTAAAGCTTTAGTTTTAACTTATAACTTTCCAAGTTAATTACAAATTTTCAAAACTCCCAAAAAATTTCTAACTCCCAAAATTTCCGAAATTTTTTGGCAGAATCTCCCCTGCACGGAGGAGCTTTCGCGATATCGCGATACAGATAAATATATATATACATCGACCCACACGGTCGGAAACCAAAACATATCACAATATATATATCGTTTCCCAATTATATTAGTGTAGGCGTACCTTTTTAGCAAATTTTAATAGCGAGCGGCTAATATTTTAGCATATACGCGCTCCAACTCTCTCGAACGCCTCCCGTACCTGTACTTACTCAACAAACTCATTAGTTTTCAAAGATATGAACACTTTAACAACATGTCCAATATAAATGTAAGCCAAAACATATCCATTTCATCCCAAACAACACTTTGCATAATTTCATAAGTGAATCATATTTAAAGCATATACAAAGTCTCTTTTCTAATGCCAAACTCTATTATTTTTTTGCACAAATGATTCACATACAAGTTTACCATTCTCAATTCATAATTACTACCACCAATTCATATTCACTTCAATATTATGAACATATGCTTCACTATTTTCAATTTACTTCAATTTAGATTCAAATTGATTCACAATCTAATATACTTCCAATTTGATTTATTTGCATTTCTTTTCCAAATTCAAACTTCATTATATTCCACTCGAATGACCTACATCCGAGTTGCAAATGTTAGATTCACATTCACTTCAATAAGAGTAATACAAGCTTTTGATTCATTTACTTTTCTTTTTAATTAACCTGCATTTACATACAAACCCACTAAATGGATTCCAATCCATTTTCCATTATTCAAATGTCAATTTCATTTACTTCCTTTAATTCATTCACTTACATTTATACTCTAATCGATTTATTAAGATTTTAGCCCATTCTATTTTCATCCAAACCAACTTTATTTTATTTCACTTGAAAGATTTACATTCAAGTTCACTATATACCATTCATATTTATTGCAACCAATTCATTTCTATTTCAATATGATTAACATATGCCTTACTTGCATTTCTTTACTTTAACTTACATTCCCAATTTGATTTAAAATCAAATTTTATTTTAAACTTGAAACATTTGCATTTCTTTTATGATCCATTTCCATTCATATGCAAAATCACTTAATAACATGTCAATCCATTCCAATTAATTCAAAAACCAATTTTTTGCTTACTTTAAACTATTTATCTTCATTTACCACAATTCGACAAATTTACGATGCAAATTTGCATGTTATTCATGGAATAACCCATTACTTAAGCTTATAATAGTTTTAAAATTAATTCTCACTTAGATTCATATTAATTTATCAAATTCTGCATGGTTCACAATCCAAGTATTCTTATTCCATTTCAATTATTAAATCAATCCTTATTCTCACTTTTCAAATTTATTAATCATTTTAAGTTTATGTTTAGTATATTATTATTATTACTATTATTATATTTTTTTTCATAGTTATATAAGTCATTCCATTCTTATTTACAACTCATATATTCTTTCTTCATCACGATAACTATCTTAAAAGTCATTTGCTTGCCTTCAAAATTTTATTGTCCAAACAAATTTATTTAAAGCTATTTCATAAGCTTAAAAGTAACCATCTCATCATTCTCTTAAAGGATTACAGTTCCATAATATCTTAATTTATTTCCATTTTAGTTGATTCTTACCAAATCAAACCATTTACAAATTTTAACCCCACTAGCTTAACCATTCAGCTTAACCACAATTATTTAATTTGCTTAAGCTTTCTTTACAATATCTCCATTATCTTCTTATAAATCAAATTTTTATTTTCATTTGATTGTCATCCAAATCAAATTCCAATTCATTAACAAACTTTAATGCACTTTGCCTATTTATTAGATCCATTTTAGACTTATTTTATTAGCAAAGAAACCACTTTAAATTAGTTCACTCATTTGAATTTATTTACAATTCAAACCATCATTATTATAATTTAATTCCATTTTTCATTCACACTTCATTATTTGTTACCACCAATTTAAATCCCATGCTACAGTTGGATTTCTATTTACTTTCCAAATTTTGATCAATTATCAAAATTCTATTCATTACAATAAACAAATTTCATTTAATTGTAATTCAATTAGTCTCTAACCTAATCCATATTAGGTTCTAATTCATTTCCTCAATTCATACTGAACTTATTTACAATACGACCATTTTCAAATGTTCTAAACAAGAACTAGGTTCCATTTACCCTTCAATTATTAATAAGCTTCCAAAACTATACCTCCCGTACTATCTCCATTTAATTTAGCTTATACTAAGTTCACCTTCAAGCTTCTCTTTATTTAATTCAGCTTATGCTAAATTCATTCTCAAATAATCCCTTTGAATTTAGTTGAGTCAAACTTTTATTCATACAATATCCCTTCAGCAAATTAGATTTCTTTCAATTCAAGTCTTTCCAAATTTAGATTCAAGTTTTGACTAAATTTATTTAGCCATCTTGAATTCATTTCATTTTCCCTTACTATCTTAAATAAGGATTTAATTCCATTCATATTTATTCACAACACAATTGAATCTTGTTTTTAATTAAATCCAATTCCATCTCAATTCCATTCGATTGAAGTTAAATCCAATTCAATCTAATTTTAATTCATTTAGATTTAATTCAATTTCAAATTCTCAACTTTAATTCTCCATATACAAATTCAAAACTTGTTCACTAATTTAAGTTCATTCATTTCCTTTATATCTCACTTTACCTTATTTCAATTTACATTTCATTTGAGATTAAGTTTGGACTCACCATACCATTCAACTATTTCCCAATTGTGATTATAATTTCATTCTTATTTATATAAGTTCACCAACTTATTTATTTTAAAGCTCATATTGCTCATTTGAATCCATTTACAGCATATAATCACAATTTCAAATTATATATATGTGTATCACTGAATTCTTAAGGATACAAATTTCTTTCATTTACCTTCTTACACAATATTAAATCCTCAATATCAAATTATAAGTATACAACTTAATAACCTATGGGTACAATCCATTTCACAGTGACCCACAATTTCAAAGCCAACTTACATTTTAATTTCACCCAAATCAATTTAATTCTAAGTCCAATTTATTAAATTTATCCAAGTTATATTCAAATTTTCTACTTACTTCAATATATTTTATTCACTTCCAATTACTCAAGTTAAATTTTTAATTCCAAGATTATAATTTTCATTTTTTCCTTCTTATTAATATCTACTTCACTTAATAAGTTCAATAGTTAATTCATTTCAACTTTACACATTATTTAATTAGAATTTTCCCAGAATTCATTTTACCCGGTTTTTATTTCAAAACCATTTTGAAATATATCATATATATATATATATACCTATTTGATATATCAATCAAATCTCCAGATTTTTTTCCAAAACAATTTGGTTATACCATAACAAATTTCCCCCTTTTGGAATTTCCCCAAAACAACTAGTATACCCAACAAATCAAAACAGCACCCTACCAAGTACAAGGGAAGCAATCCATCACTTTAGAAACTCGAAAATGAATTCTAATGATGTGGCCAGCATCATCAGGATTATTTTCCAGCGACTGAAGTGAGTTCAATTCTTCTTACTTTCCCAAATTTATTTCAAAACAGTTGCCATTCAAAAATACTTCCCACATCAATATTTCATTATTGCCTTCAACCACATGGAAAAATATTACCAAACATTTCCAACATTTTAAATTTACCACCCTTATTCTTAATGCATTTAAAAACCTTTCCAAAACTCGCGGGTTTAAATTCTGGTTTAATTTAAATTTAGTTATTCTCTTTTGTATAATTTATACGTACAGAATTTATTTGGTTATAACCATTCCAAATTTAAGATTAACTTTAGATTCTTATTTGATTTTAGACATTAACAACCAATCATCCAAATATATATAATAATAATTTCAGAAAATTATTTCCTTCATATCAAAATATAATTTGGGCAAAATTATTTCATTTACCCACTTTTAAAAATAATACTATGTCGGTTTATCTTGTTTAAGAGTTTAGAAACCCCTATCGATATGGTTGTACTTCCCGTACCGACCAGAAGTCATGAACACTCAACCGATAAGCCAACACAGTATAAAAACAATTTTATATTCACTAACAAGTACGCTCTCATAGCTATTAATACGCTCAACTCATTATAGAGTACTATTGACTCTATTTAATGAGTAATTTCCCTACCAAAGCCTAGGTTGTCGCCAACCTAAGCTCTGATACCAAGTGTGACAGCCCGCAAATCCGAACCCCTTGAATCAACACTATTCTACCTCTATTAACTCAAGTGGCACAGAATTACGAACCAATAGGGTTAAAGAAGAAGAAATAAAAGAAGAAGAAACTAAACAATATCTGAATCTCACAATCGCAGCGGAATAAAATATAATAGTAAATATAGAACTTTACACAAAATGAAAACTATCACTGTTTTATACATTATATCATCAGAGTATCACATACAACAACCAATACCAATCAGACATACCATACAATCATAGCAGCGGATATATATAAATACGGATAATACGTCTCGGACTCCAGCTCCTCTCCTACTCCATAGCATCCTGTCCTGTACAAAAATACTCGGTCTGACCTGAGCATTATAATGAAATAACACCCGAGTCAGTCTGGAATATCAGCTGATAATAATGCATCCAAATTGATTATTAAAGTTTCAAAAATCCTTTGAAAACAAAAGCATCTCGTAAGACCACGCCACAAATAAACATGTCGGGTTTTTACCTTACGATAGCTAAAACACTTTTTATAGAAATCCTCTAATATTATAATAGTGTCTATTTACAAGTACTTATAAAATAGCCAAAATTGTTACATTCATTAAATTCCAGCTACTAGCCACAAAAGTGGGTAATACAAACAAAACTCGTACAAAACTCGTGCAATTGAAGCGTATATTTATATTTATGGTGGTGCGTTTATTCTGGTCTCCCTTTATTTTTGTTTTTAACGCTCGAAAGAATCTCAAATCATCAAGCTAGTAGCATCCGTTCCTTCCCTCGCTTTCATAAGGCCTATAATATATAAACAACTTACTTATAGATCTGAACACAACTTTGTCATCAAATTTAATGTGCCTTCCTCTCCCTATTATTTCAGTTCCAACCTTCCTAGTAAATGGCTTTAATAAATTTTGGCTAAATCATAGCTACGGACTTTTCAAATTTCTTTCATTTTATATTTATTTCCAATTCCTTCATTTGCTTCAAAATTTTTGAACGTGCCTAATCATCTTAGCATGTATATATAATGTAAGCCTACCTTTCCTTAGAAAGCTATTGCTCACAAAAGTTCCTGATTTCTTTCCTTTTATCCATTTTTATATCCTTGACTTTCAAAACTCATTTTGTGTTGTACAAACAAACAAAAATTTATTGCTTTAAGTGTATAGCTAAATCAACTATTGACCATTACAATTACTTTTATTTTTATATTCATTTCAATTTATTACTTAATAACGTTTTGATGAATCAAAGGACAGCTTTACGTTTCTTTTGCTTTTGAAAACTTTATATTTATAGTGTACGTTTCTTTTGCATTTCAAAAATTTGAAACATGCTGCCCCATTAAGCCATTAATTATTTTAATTATTTTTCTTAATCGACATATAACCGTTGCTTTTTATTATTCCTGGATTTACATCCATACTTTAATCTCTGTTGTTCCATTTATTTCATTTGAAATCTAAATTTATTTACCATTCATTTATACGCCTCTTTCTCTTCCTCTTTTTACGTTATTTCCCTGCTTGCAAGATCTGTTGCCATTCCCGTATTTATTTCTTTCCTTTTTGAAATTTAAAACGTATACGTTTTATATTTATTTATTTCTAAACCATCCATTGCCTTTCCTTTAAATCAATCCATTCTCTTCTTATTTGTTTTAATTTATTTCCTCTTTTCACCAACACTCAATCTTTATACATATTTGTTTTAATTCATTTTCTCTATTCATGTGCATTCAATCTTTATACATATTTGTTTTAATTTATTTTCTCTTTTCACCAGCATTCAATGTTTATATACATATTTGTTTCATTTTATTTCCTCTGTTCACCAGCATTTAATCTTTATATATTTGTTTTAATTTATTTCCTCTTTCTTTTTTTTTCTCCTTAAATTATAGGAATAAATTCCTAAATTTCCTCTAGCCATTACTATCTTTATTTCTTGCCACTTTAAACAAAATTTCTTTCCACTCTATCAATGTGAGGCTTCTCTTATAAATACAAATCACTCGTACATACCCTACTCCATATCAATAGATCTTCATCTCCTCTCTTGCGTGTGAAGCTTCTTCTGTAGGTAAATGGCTGCACTAATTTTTTTTTTCTTCTTATTTCTTTTCTTTTTCTTCTTCTTTTCCTCCTTTTCTTTTGTTTTCTTATTGTTTATATTGCTTTTGCTTTTCCTTTATTTTAAGCATAACATGCTTCAAGTATATATTTTACATTATAAGTATGTTTATATAGTGCAGCGCAAGTATACATTAAATATAAAGTTATAAACATTTGCATTTGTTCTATGGTTAGTTTTATATGAGTATTTATTGAAATTTGTTTAGTATGACTTTTGAATATAAATTGGGTTATTTCATACTGTTTATATATAATATAAGATGTTTAGCAGTCTGCATATACGTTACAGCATGTAAGATTTTTATAAAAAAAAAGAAAGGTGTTAATTTTATATTGTATTGTTTATAAAAAGGTGTTAATTTTATAACATATATATTGTGGGACAGTATACATTTATAAACATATTAATATACAGTAAGTTATAAAACATAAGTTTGATATATAGGTAGAGTTTGCATGGGTTTAAATTTCCTTCTGTTGTTTAAAATATAGTTGTAGAGTTATAAAATTTTGGGGAGAATATATAGTATAATATATTTTAAGTTAGTTTGTGTGTCTGTCCAGAGATGAATTATTATACAAATACAGTTTTATAAGATCTAAGATTTGTTGTTTTAAAATGTAAGTTTATACTAGTGATTATATGGGTTAAAATTTGACATTGTATTTTTAAGATGATAAAGAAAGTTTAATGTAAGTGTTAACATGTAAGAAATGCCTGAAGCCTGTTTTAATATTAAAGAAAGTACTGGAATTTAAATTGTTAAATTAAGTTGGAGCTGTGCTCTCGCCCTTCTCTTTCTTATTAATATTTTGCAAAAGGTAAATTTATATCAAGTATAAGGTGTGTAGTGTTTCAACAAATTAAGAAAAGTCGATATTGGTCTTAACAATAATAATGTGGAATGTTGACTTAAATGTTGATTTAAATATGATTATAAAAAATTTATGTTAATATTGGTTTTAAACATAGTTTTCCAGTTTTCTATTATTTGCGTTTGTTTGAAAACGTATGTATGTATATGTAATTTTAATGCGTTTCAAAACTAATATTGGTTAAGAGAGTAGTATAATAGAATAATATTTGTATTTCATTTCGGCCTACATAAAGCAGTTTCTGATATATTTTCATCGATCTCTAGTTATCAGTTGTCCATCGTATTCGTGCCAATCTTGCTTCGCTTTGAAAATTTTGTTTGGATTTGTTCGATGTCTAGATCGTGATCCAGCGTAGCTCAATTCTTTGTCCAATCTATCTAGCCTCGAAAGGTGAGCAATCACTCACGATTAACATTCTTTTATTCATTAAATTTGATTTCAATTGAAACGACAATTGAAATATGCTGCTGTAGTTATTTAAATTTGTTATTTATGCTATTATCTGTATCTGTTCACCTGCGGGATATGACACCATATCCTGTTGTTTATATTATATTGTTATTGATGATATATGCCTGTTATTTTATTGTATTATCTGTTATCACTCTGCAAGTTCCCTGTAGTTTAGAAATCACTATGGGTTGAAATGATACATACCCGAACGGACTTTAGAATAGGAGAAAATCGTTATGGGTTGAAATGATAAACCCAAGCGATTTTCATTTAATTGAATTTGGGATTACGGGTTGAAATGATATCCGCCCGTATATATTTAGTGTACGGATTGAAATGATAAATATCCGTAGCACTAGACTATATGATAGGAAATATATACAGACACCGTTGGTCCATATAAATATTCTGAAAATAATTTTTATAATTTTGGAAAAAAATATATGGTTTAAATAATATTGATTCTTAAGATATTATATAAATGGAAATTTTATATATAGATTTAGTCGTAATATTTGATTTAAATTAGATTAATTTAATATGGATAATATGGTTGAGTATTTATGTAAATCTATATTTCAAATAGATTTTCTTGTAATAAATTGAATAATTAAGATTGAGAGATAAATTTTGGTTTATTAAAAATAGTATTTAAATGAGGATTTATTTAATTAAATCAATTTGAAATTTTTGAATGGGAAATTTAAAGGTATGATTTTATAACTGGATTTTTGATTTATGTGATTTAATTAATATTTCACGTTTAAATAAATTAAAGAAAATATTGAGTAAAATGTAATTTAAGGTTACTTAAATGATATTGTATCTAATGAGGGAGTATTTCAAGACTAAACAATAATGAGGTTAAATCGAGATCTATAGGAAACTGTTAAATTGAACATTTAAATACTAAAGCTTTGAACTATATTGGAATTTAAATGGTTTATTTTGAGATTCGGATCTGTATTTGAAATCAATATAGTTGAATTTGTTATTTAGAAACTAAATTGAATTAAAATGAAAATTTAGGTTGAACTAAATTTGAATTTATTATTTAGAAAACTAAATTGAATAAAAATTTAGTTTGAAACGTTGAATACTTAAAGTCTTGAAATATATTGAAATATAAAGGGGTATTTTGTGATTACAAATCCGAATTTGAGATCGATAAAATTGAAGTGGTTATTTTTGGAATTGAGTTGAACTAAAATTGAAAATACTTTACTATATAAATTATTTAATATATGTAAATACTATTTTGGGAAATATAGAGATATTTGAAGTGAAATGATATTTGGTTTTGAAGTATAAATTAAGCTGAAATGACCACGGTGTATAGTGTATATTTCTACCTTGTAGATAGTTCCATGGACCCTTAGAGGATGGTTATCCCAAACATCCTTTAAGTTACTTGTATTTCAGTTGATATTTCATTTGAGTTGGATTTATTGATATAAGAATGTTAATCCTGACTCGAGTGTTTTGTGTTTTGCTTTACGCTCGGGTCAGACTGAGTGATACAGCATTTGAGACTCACCTTCGAAGTCGGAGCTTTGCTTGAAGATCCAGCTATCTATTCCTTCATTCATCCAGTTGATTGGTTCAGAGAAGTCATCTGTTGCATTGGAGACTTCACTGCATTTGAACCATTCGGTTGTATTTTATTTCTAACTCTGAGGTATATAATAGCTTCATAAACTACTATTCTTTATCTATTCCGCTGCATTATATTACTCTGTGATCTGTAATTGATTTATGTACTGTATATTTTAAGTTTTGCCAAATTTTAATTAACAATATGGTATTTTGAATTATTCAAGTCGGACATGTATGGTTTTATTGTCGATTTGAATGGTCCAAAATAGCGGGTCATTACAGTTGGTATCAGAGCTTTGGCTCTAGGCAAAACTTAGCATATATGGTAAATTTATTTACAGAATCACTTTCGTTCGAGTTGAATCTCTTCCTTTTTGACTCAATTTCCTTTGAGTTTTGGAATGTCCCTCGGTTTCGAAATTCATTCTTGTCTCTTCCTATTTATATTCGTTTGATTCTGGAGTATCCCATAACTCCACCGAATGTTTTGTAAAGGGGGTGAAAACACCTTTACAATTGGCATCGATTCATCGAAGATTCTTGTATCCTCGGTTTACGATGCTGCTATATCTTGATATTCCGAATTCCATCTCTGGCAATCGAATGTCGATTTGTTTTAGAATTCCGCATCGATCATATCCCTGAAGTCACGGTTGACCCGGTTAAGGTCGCCCGCGATTTATAGAAGTATATCCATCTTCTATTTTGTAATTTAATTATCTCATCTTTGATCGAGTCTATCTTCGAATCAGAATTCTATTGATTGGAGTTCCTCTAATTCAAATCTCTATCTTTGTTTTGAAATCCATTCTTAAAATTATTCTTTGAAAATCGAGTTTATTTGCATTTTTGAAATTGTTTATATATCGAAATTATTATTTTGATAATTATGATTTTATTCTATATAAAAAGTGAAAATGTTTTCGATAAGGATTATATACCTATATATAAAACGAATAAGAAATGTTATTCTATATATAAAAGTTTTGAAAGGATTGGAAATTTCAAAAATTTATAAGAAAGTGATTCATATAAAAATGATTTATAACTGAAGGGTTAAATTTGAAATTCGAGAATTGAATTCCGGTATTTTGAAATTGGTTTTAAGATTTTGGAAAATATATAAAAATAATATGATTTAAAAGTATTTTTCTGAATAAGAAATGTTTCAAATGAGTTCAAATGAATTCCAATAATTTTGAAGAAATTTCAAAGAAGTTTTCAAGAAAATAGAAATCTAGAACTCACTTATGTCGCTGGAAAAAAATTTCGGTGATGAGTGCACGCATCATCGACATTGATTTTCGAGTTTCAGAGTGGGGGAGTGGCCACTTTAATAGCTTCTCTATGCAAGTGATTTTGTAAAACCGTTTTTGATTTCAAATTCCGAAGTATAATTTGATATTTTAGAAAGATATAAGTATATATTTGAAACAATTTAAAATGAGACCGGTGTTCAGTCCTCGAGTTTCGGATTTAATAATTGGTTTATTGATTTATTGTTGATTTTCAACTGTTGAATTGAAAATTTGATTTCCCTAACTATTTTGAATGTTCGAACACTTCCAAATCGAGATTAAATTTTCAAAGCTAAGAAATTTTGAGGAGTATAAAATGGTTGATAAAGAATATAAGTTTAGTTTTGAAATGTTTTGAAAAAAAATATGGTTTTGAATAATGGTTTTCAGAAAGGTAAATTGGATATTTCAAATAGAAATAGATAGTTTAAAAGTTTTAAAGGGATACTTATAAATTTGGAAACTATTTTTAGTATAATTGATTTTGAGAAAATATTTGATTTTGAAATTTAATTGAAATTAAAACCAGTACTTATATGGTGATTTTGGAAATGAATTTGTTTGACTTGAATTATTTTAATTTGGAAACTGGGATTATTTTCTAAACCTATTATTATGGGAACTTTGAAATTGAGATATTTAATTTGGAAGAAAATTTGGTGAAATCATATATGATTTTGAAACTGATATTGAAATGATTTGAAATTTGAGAACCTTATATTATTAAGCACTTGATTTGGGAGTGGTCGAACCTATATAAAATGGATTGTATAAGTATGAAGTTGATTTGAAATCTATTGATTTGAAAGGTACTCAATTTGGAAAGAGATTTTATATAATCGAAGTCTATATAAGTATGATTTGATCTACTATTGATTTGAAAAGTATTCGATTTGGGAAAAATGAAATCCTATATATATGGACTTTATATAAGTACGATATTTGAAAGTGATTTGAAAAGTTACTATATGATATATATTTTCGAAGTAAAGATATGGAAAGTGCATTCTGCTTGATATCCGCTTTGTGGCCACATCGTGGATTCATTCTATCGATATTATTCTCTCTGATTTTTGGTTTTGCGGATGTAATACTCGAGTGTTCCCACCGTGGCGTAACCCATGGTTTTTTTCTCTCTCGTGAATGCATAGCGCAATTGCCTGGCTGAGTCTTGCCTAGGGGTACGGATTGTTTCCTGGGGGATCCAGGCGTAACCATTGTGTATCCTGCAATCTGTGTAGGTCGCGAATAGTAGCGCAAGTGCCTGGCTGAGTCTTGCCTAGGGGTATGGATTGTTTCCTGGGGGATCCAGGCGTAACCATTGTGTATCCTGCACTCTACTAGTCATCATGGCGTAACTCGCAGGGCTGAGAAAGCTTACGGATATGGATTGTTTCCTGGGGGACCCAGGCGTAACCATTGTGTATCTGCGAACCATGATCGGACAAAGGTTTTGGTTTGGTTGATTTGTTTGGATTGTACTTTCCATATCTGTTTTTAAAAGGTTTTTCAAATATTTTCACTGGGTGTTGAAACAGGTCTACTAAGTACTTGAAGAACTCTAGCTTTGCGCCTGATCAACGCATGGCCAGAGTCTGCAAGAACGAGGATTAATTTGTTAAAACATCAAGTTATAAAAGTATTTTCGAAAGAAAAATTGGTTTCGATATAAAAGTATTTTATTTATAAAGGTATTTTATTATAAAAGTATTTTCAACAAAGAAATTTTGTATTAATATTTGAAATTTAAATTCTTATGGTTTGAAATAAATTATTCGTGCCCGATCCTATTCTTTTGAATCTACCTCATCTGCTCAGCTTTATTTTTCACCTATATTCCGTTTTCGCAATCTACCTTCCTTTCCTTTTTGAATAAATCTTTTAAATATTGCTTATTTGTATACTACATTGTTTTATATAAAATTTTAGTGTTATAAATATTTTTGAAGTTATAAATTAAATAAAACATCTTTAAAGAAAATGATTATTAATTTATTGATAATATTTGAAAGGTATCTTGAGATAAATTAAAATTTTCATAAATTTTGGATTTAATATTTTCAATAGTCTTTGTAAATAGAAGTAATAATGTAAATAATTGTTTGCAAAGGAGTTTGAGAAGTATTAAATATTAAAGAAAATTTAACTTCAAATGAAGTTTTCAAATAAATATTTTAAATAAAATTTATATAGTTTTAAAATTTATTGTTTATCTTGGCTTTCAATCTATTTTTTTCTGGTTGTTTTATTCTCCAACCTCCTTCCTTTTCGGGGACGAAAAGTTTTGTGTGGGGAAGAGTGTAACGACCCGGAAAATTTTAACAATTTTTAATTGATTCTATAACGTATTTAATTGAATATTTGTGAAATCTTATAATAATTGAATTTTTAAATAAAATGTTTATATATTTAGAATACGTATATTTAAATATAGCAGATTGTAAATTTTAAAATAATTTTATGGAAGTTTATTTAATTGAGAAAACGTGCTGTCCAATTCAAGCTATTAATTGCTTTAGTTGATTTCTGAATCAGTGCGTAACGGTTTCTTTTTACTACCGTTAAAGATTTCTATTGCTTAATACCTTTCCAATTCATGTAGACTTTTCCATTCGTAACCATTAATAAATTTGAGATCATCGACCTTGCTTTTGTTATTCCTTGTAGTTTCGTGCACTGACTTTACTTTTCCCACTACCCATAATTTTCTCTATACGTTTCTTTTGCAATTGAAGCGTATATTTATATTTATGGTGGTGCGTTTATTCTGGTCTCCCTTTATTTTTGTTTTTAACGCTCGAAAGAATCTCAAATCATCAAGCTAGTAGCATCCGTTCCTTCCCTCGCTTTCATAAAGCCTATAATATATAAACAACTTGCTTATAGATCTGAACACAACTTTGTCATCAAATTTAATGTGCCTTCCTTTCCCTATTATTTTGGTTCCAACCTTCCTAGTAAATGGCTTTAATAAATTTTGGCTAAATCATAGCTACGGACTTTTCAAATTTCTTTCATTTTATATTTATTTCCAATTCCTTCATTTGCTTCAAAATTTTTGAACGTGCCTAATCATCTCAGCATGTATATATAATGTAAGCCTACCTTTCCTTAGAAAGCTATTGCTCACAAAATTTCCTGATTTCTTTCCTTTTATCCATTTTTATATCCTTGACTTTCAAAACTCATTTTGTGTTGTACAAACAAACAAAAATTTATTGCTTTAAGTGTATAGCTAAATCAACTATTGACCATTACAATTACTTTTATTTTTATATTCATTTCAATTTATTACTTAATAACATTTTGATGAATCAATGGACAGCTTTACGTTTCTTTTGCTTTTGAAAACTTTATATTTATAGTGTACGTTTCTTTTGCATTTCAAAATTTTGAAACATGCTGCCCCATTTAAGCCATTAATTATTTTAATTATTTTTCTTAATCGACATATAACCGTTGCTTTTTATTATTCCTGGATTTACATCCATACTTTAATCTCTGCTGTTCCATTTATTTCATTTGAAATCTAAATTTATTTACCATTCATTTATACGCCTCTTTCTCTTCCTCTTTTTACGTTATTTCCCTGCTTGCAAGATCTGTTGCCATTCCCGTATTTATTTATTTCCTTTTTGAAATTTAAAACGTATACGTTTTACATTTATTTATTTCTAAACCATCCATTGCCTTTCCTTTAAATCAATCCATTCTCTTCTTATTTGTTTTAATTTATTTCCTCTTTTCACCAACACTCAATCTTTATAAATATTTGTTTTAATTCATTTTCTCTATTCATGTGCATTCAATCTTTATACATATTTGTTTTAATTTATTTTCTCTTTTCACCAGCATTCAATGTTTATATACATATTTGTTTCATTTTATTTCCTCTGTTCACCAGCATTTAATCTTTATATATTTGTTTTAATTTATTTCCTCTTTCTTTTTTTTCTCCTTAAATTATAGGAATAAATCCCTAAATTTCCTCTAGCCATTACTATCTTTATTTCTTGCCACTTTAAACAAAATTTCTTTCCACTCTATCAATGTGAGGCTTCTCTTATAAATACAAATCACTCGTACATACCCTACTACATATCAATAGATCTTCATCTCCTCTCTTGCGTGTGAAGCTTCTTCTGTAGGTAAATGGATGCACTAATTTTTTTTTTCTTCTTATTTCTTTTCTTTTTCTTCTTCTTTTTCCTCCTTTTCTTTTGTTTTCTTATTGTTTATATTGCTTTTGCTTTTCCTTTATTTTAAGCATAACATGCTTCAAGTATATATTTTACATTATAAGTATGTTTATATAGTGCAGCGCAAGTATACATTAAATATAAAGTTATAAACATTTTCATTTGTTCTATGGTTAGTTTTATATGAGTATTTATTGAAATTTGTTTAGTATGACTTTTGAATATACATTGGGTTATTTCATACTGTTTATATATAATATAAGATGTTTAGCAGTCTGCATATATGTTACAGCATGTAAGATTTTTATAAAAAAAAAGAAAGGTGTTAATTTTATATTGTATTGTTTATAAAAAGGTGTTAATTTTATAATATATATATTGTGGGACAGTATACATTTATAAACATATTAATATACAGTAAGTTATAAAACATAAGTTTGATATATAGGTAGAGTTTGCATGGGTTTAAATTTCCTTCTGTTGTTTAAAATATAGTTGTAGAGTTATAAAATTTTGGGGAGAATATATAGTATAATATATTTTAAGTTAGTTTGTGTGTCTGTCCAGAGATGAATTATTATACAAATACAGTTTTATAAGATCTAAGATTTGTTGTTTTAAAATGTAAGTTTGTACTAGTGATTATATGGGTTAAAATTTGACATTGATATTTTTAAGATGATAAAGAAAGTTTAATGTAAGTGTTAACATGTAAGAAATGCCTGAAGCCTGTTTTAATGTTAAAGAAAGTACTGGAATTTAAATTGTTAAATTAAGTTGGAGCTGTGCTCTCGCCCTTCTCTTTCTTATAAATATTTTGCAAAAGGTAAATTTATATCAAGTATAAGGTGTGTAGTGTTTCAACAAATTAAGAAAAGTCGATATTGGTCTTAACAATAATAATGTGGAATGTTGACTTAAATGTTGATTTAAATATGATTATAAAAAATTTATGTTAAAATTGGTTTTAAACATAGTTTTGCAGTTTCTATTATTTGCGTTTGTTTGAAAACGTATGTATGTATATGTAATTTTAATGCGTTTCAAAACTAATATTGGTTAAGAGAGTAGTATAATAGAATAATATTTGTATTTCATTTCGGTCTACATAAAGCAGTTTCTGATCTGTTTTCATCGATCTCTATTTATCAGTTGTCCATCGTATTCGTGCCAATCTTGCTTCGCTTTGAAATTTTTGTTTGGATTTGTTCGATGTCTAGATCGTGATCCAGCGTAGCTCAATTCTTTGTCCAATCTATCTAGCCTCGAAAGGTGAGCAATCACTCACGATTAACATTCTTTTATTCATTAAATTTGATTTCAATTGAAACGACAATTGAAATATGCTGCTGTAGTTATTTAAATTTGTTATTTATGCTATTATCTGTATCTGTTCACCTGCGGGATATGACACCATATCCTGTTGTTTATATTATATTGTTATTGATGATATATGCCTGTTATTTTATTGTATTATCTGTTATCACTCTGCAAGTTCCCTGTAGTTTAGAAATCACTATGGGTTGAAATGATACATACCCGAACGGACTTTAGAATAGGAGAAAATCGTTATGGGTTGAAATGATAAACCCAAGCGATTTTCATTTAATTGAATTTGGGATTACGGGTTGAAATGATATCCGCCCGTATATATTTAGTGTACGGATTGAAATGATAAATATCCGTAGCACTAGACTATATGATAGGAAATATATACAGACACCGTTGGTCCATATAAATATTCTGAAAATAATTTTTATAATTTTGGAAAAAAATATATGGTTTAAATAATATTGATTCTTAAGATATTATATAAATGGAAATTTTATATATAGATTTAGTCGTAATATTTGATTTAAATTAGATTAATTTAATATGGATAATATGGTTGAGTATTTATGTAAATCTATATTTCAAATAGATTTTCTTGTAATAAATTGAATAATTAAGATTGAGAGATAAATTTTGGTTTATTAAAAATAGTATTTAAATAAGGATTTATTTAATTAAATCAATTTGAAATTTTTGAATGGGAAATTTAAAGGTATGATTTTATAACTGGATTTTTGATTTATGTGATTTAATGAATATTTCACGTTTAAATAAATTAAAGAAAATATTGAGTAAAATGTAATTTAAGGTTACTTAAATGATATTGTATCTAATGAGGGAGTATTTCAAGACTAAACAATAATGAGGTTAAATCGAGATCTATAGGAAACTGTTAAATTGAACATTTAAATACTAAAGCTTTGAACTATATTGGAATTTAAATGGTTTATTTTGAGATTCGGATCTGTATTTGAAATCAATATAGTTGAATTTGTTATTTAGAAACTAAATTGAATTAAAATGAAAATTTAGGTTGAACTAAATTTGAATTTGTTATTTAGAAAACTAAATTGAATAAAAATTTAGTTTGAAACGTTGAATACTTAAAGTCTTGAAATATATTGAAATATAAAGGGGTATTTTGTGATTACAAATCCGAATTTGAGATCGATAAAATTGAAGTGGTTATTTTTGGAATTGAGTTGAACTAAAATTGAAAATACTTTACTATATAAATTATTTAATATATGTAAATACTATTTTGGGAAATATAGAGATATTTGAAGTGAAATGATATTTGGTTTTGAAGTATAAATTAAGCTGAAATGACCACGGTGTATAGTGTATATTTCTACCTTGTAGATAGTTCCATGGACCCTTAGAGGATGGTTATCCCAAACATCCTTTAAGTTACTTGTATTTCAGTTGATATTTCATTTGAGTTGGATTTATTGATATAAGAATGTTAATCCTGACTCGAGTGTTTTGTGTTTTGCTTTACGCTCGGGTCAGACTGGGTGATACAGCATTTGAGACTCACCTTCGAAGTTGGAGCTTTTCTTGAAGATCCAGCTATCTATTCCTTCATTCATCCAGTTGATTGGTTCAGAGAAGTCATCTGTTGCATTGGAGACTTCACTGCATTTGAACCATTCGGTTGTATTTTATTTCTAACTCTGAGGTATATAGTAGCTTCATAAACTACTATTCTTTATCTATTCCGCTGCATTATATTACTTTGTGATCTGTGATTGATTTATTTACTGTATATTTTAAGTTTTGCCAAATTTTAATTAACAATATGGTATTTTGAATTATTCAAGTCGAACATGTATGGTTTTATTGTCGATTTGAATGGTCCAAAATAGCAGGTCATTACAGTCCCGGGTTCGAACGGTACCGAAGGCACTACTTCTACTACATCCATTTTGGAAATATCCTCAGGATTAGTAGCGACTTGCCCTTGCACTTCACTGCTCCATCTTCGACTTCGAACACGATTTTCGCATGAAACGTACAAACCGGATCGAAGTGGTTTTCGAGAAATAAATCTCGATCCCGGTCTCTTCGAAACGATCATGCATTGTCCAATATTGATAGTCGGTGATTTAACTATCAATTTATATTCATAAACATCCATAAGCATCCATCACACAATAAATAATTCCCATATTATTTAATTGCCTCAATATCTTTACAAGATAATTTCCAAAGTTCCAATACTCGTTTGAAAACAATTTCCCAAAATTCTTCCTTACAAGGTAAATCCTTTACCATATATTCCCATTGGAAATAACCAAGTTCAAAACAATTTAAATTTAAAACAGTTAAAATATTTTGTACTGAAATATACTTTAAAATATACAAATTTACTTCTAGTTATTTACTCAAAATATAATTTCGAAATATTTAAAGTAAAATTATTTCATAAGATATAACTTGATTTAAAATAAGGTTTTAGTTAAACTAAATTTAAAAATAGAGTTGTAAAAGGCTTAATACTAATTTCAAATAATTTAGGTCAAAACTAGCCTTTTTAAAACAATCCATTTATAAAATTAATTACTAATGTAATCGAAAATAACCACTATTGTTACCTTATTAATTAGCTTTTAAAACAATAATTTTCCAAACACTCATTTATAACAAGTTTTAAACTTAAATTCACTTTTAATAAAATCTGTTTAAAACTCAAACTTGGTGTTTCCCGGGGAAACTCATTCCTACTCAAATATCCCAAAAATCCTTCTTATAAATTCTGTCAATTTATTTAGATTCAGGTTTAAGTTTAATAACATAAATTTACTTTCACATTTATCAACTGATAACGTTTCTCTTTGTTTATCATTCCAGATTTACCAAATTTCAATTTTCATTCCAAATAGATTTCAAATTTTAATTCCTTTAAATTCATTATTTAACAATATCTTTTATTTCTCTAAAATTCAATTTATCCATTTATAATTAAATTACGGTTTTATAATTTATCCATCAATATTCCAATACGATTTATTTCAGCTTTATTAATCACAACATATACACAGATCACAACATCAATTATAAAAATAATTACTATAATGTGAGGAATCTAGTTGGATCCCTCCAACCAGTTTTCCCTGCATCCACAAATATTAGCACAACAATATATATATATATCAATCCTGACTGATATAAATAAACATTTCAACCAATCACAAAATTATTTAAATATCAACTACTTAAATCAGCTAACATTCCAAATGTGAGTGAGATAACTCACCTTGAGTTTCGGCGAGCGTTCGAAATTTAAATTAAACCGAACGACTTTCGATTTAACCCAAATTTCTACTTCCTCGAAATGAATCCGAATCTGCACCATCTCGTAGCACTCGTCTCTGCGATTCCAACGCTTCCTGTTTCGTCAAATTTCGATAACGTATGAATACGTTACAGCATTTTAAACTTTTGATTTTTAAATTTATAAACAAATTTATTTTTAAATTAATTCTCACAAAAAAAAATCTCGACCGTTCCAAAACAATTGAAGATCAGAGCCGCTCCCTCGTGCTTCTTCTCGTACGCGATGTCCAGATAAAAGAAACCCATCAATTGCGAACTAGGGTTCGAGATTGCATCCACCACAAATCAGGAGACGACGATCAGAACCCGGCGCCGCGACGTCCTTGCCGCTAGCCACCTTCGCCCAGAACGCGGGCCCACTCGGTCACCCTGATGCGTGGAAATTTGCGCACGTAACCCCCACGAACGCAGCCCCAAAACTCCACCTCCGATCGATGAAAATCCATCTCTACCGTTCACTTCGAAGATCTTGACACTCTCTGCGATTTTCCAGTAGAGAGTTTTGCAAATTAAAGCTTGGATGGAGAGAAATTGGTGGGGGAAAGACGATCGTTTTCGGCCATTGGAACCTAACTGCGGCGGCTCCAATGTTTGGCTAGGGTTTAGTAACGATTAATGTGTATATATTATATTATTTTATATTATTTTATTATTATTCTTCAATTGTTTAACGACTAAGCAAACGAGCTCCAATTCTCACGTACCAACAGTCATTCCTGGAGTTTTTCCGCGTTCCGGACACAATGGAACAGGTTTCGTAAGCTAATTTGATCATATGAGCGAGTTACGGAATTAAACGATCAATTTAAAATTAAATCGGTTAAATCAATTTCTAAGAGTTTCGTGCTGCCACAGTCAAACGACAACTCCGATTGCTACGAAAATTGAAATCCGATAATAACTAACTATTACGGATCCAATGGAACTAGTTTCGTCGAATTCCGAGACTGTGCCCCGGAAAGCTATTTTAACTCGTCTATTAAATCGAGCAATTATCTAAATTGACGAAAACGCTTAAAATTTCACTTTTAAAATTTTAATAACTTAATAATAAATCATATAAAATTTATAAACACAAATAAAATCATTCTGGTTCATTCCGGACCAAAATCTGATTAAGTTGCATTTTAATAATAATTAATTCATTTTTAAATTAATATAAAATCCCAAATATTAATTTATCAACTTTAAAATTCTTCTAAAATTCCCACCACGCTATTTACACTCAAATAACTCGAAAATAAATTTTTAAAACCATTTTCATCACTATTTACATCCAGATTTACTTATATTCCAATTCCGAATATTTAAATTATTATTTTCCCATTATCCAAATCCAACCCAAATTACTATAAATTAAAAATTATAGCTTATTTCATTGATTGAACCCGAATCCATTCATTTCAAAATCAATTAAGAATCCACATTAAACATTTAAAATGAATTAAATGTTCAAATTCAATGGCTTAAAAATACGGGATGTTACAATTTTTGTAAAATGATTATTAACATACTTTTAAATCTTTTAATATACTTTTATAACCTTTATTAGGTGTTTTAAATAAGATTTAACTTACCAAATAAATATTTAAACCTATTTATTTAAGCCTTTATTTATTTTTAACAAAACTTAAATTTTGTTAATTTGTTCTAAAATCTAAATTTATACTTTTTAATTATTAATTATAAGAATAAATAATTTATCTATGATTATTTATTAAATATAACATTTTATTTAAGTTTTAAATTTTTTAAATTTAAAATAAATAAAATATCTCATTTTCGAAGAAGTGAAATTATGGGTCGTTACAAAGTGACACTACAAAATACGGAGGAGATTCGTTCTTTACGTATCCTTTTCCATTTTGATATACTCTGTTAGTACCTTAGGTACTGGTTTTGATGATAACAACTATAGGACATTAAATAAAATATATATACTAATGTTTTATCAAGTTATATATAATATATAGTGTAGGATATTAGACAAGTGTTGATTAAGAGGACCGTATAGTATCAAGAGTAGGTTCAAGATGCTGATATAGAGTTTCAAGAGTTGGAGAGTGATATTAAGTAAAAAGGTAATTAAGATAAATGATTTTTATTTAATTAATTTACTTATAAGGAAATTAAGAATATTTAATTAATTGATGGTTGTAATAAGTTACGTAATTAGAGATTAATTAATTGGTAATTAAGGATTAATTAATTAATAATTAAGAATTAATAAGATTGTAATTAAGTTTTATTAATTAATAATTGAGGTTATTAATTAATAATTAAGAAGTAATTAATTAAGCAATTAAGGTTTAATTAATTGATTTAAAAGGGTAAATAAGAAGTGATTAAGTAATTAAATGGTTTGTAATTAATTAATTAAGCAGAATTAAGTGATTAATTCTTAAGTAATTAATTTAATTTAACTTAAATTAAATTAATTATAACATGGATTAATAACTCCTGTTTAAGGATGTTTGTGTGAGTAGAATATCTAGATTTGTGATATCTATTAGGTGATATTCTGTGATATTATGTGATATGCTTTGGATATATCTGTGATGATTTTTTATTATCTGTGATAAATGGTTGGTGAATTCAAAATGTTGAATTAAATTGTTTAAACTATTAAACAACTTGGCCTTTAAAAAACGTTTGGATTTCGATGAGACCGGGATCGGGTATTAATTATGATTATCCAAAAACCACATCGATCCAAGTTAAACGATAGGTCGTGGCATCTCAAGTGAAGATCGAGATGGTGTTTCAGAGTGCAAGGGTTATCGTCGTTAACTCTAAGGGTGATTCCAAAATGAGTGTAACGAGATAATGCCTTCGGTTTCTTTCAAACCCGGAATGAACTTGTATGGATTGAATGCTTTCAGAACATCGTCGGGTGGACGATGAGCATTCTAAGAGATGTATTCTATAAAGGTAATCGCAGCCTCAAGCCTCATCAACAGAAATGGCTAAAACAGGGGAGGTGCAGCAAGGTTAATTGGGAAGCACCCAAGTAGGACAAGATATACCCCTGTCTAGATGTCCCTTTTATTTCGGTTGTGTGGGCAGTTGTTGGCCACAACTGCGGGGTTATCTTGTTCGGGACTGTCCAATAAGGGATGGTTCCGGCCTTGTGTTGCAGGGGATTTAGGATGGATCCTCGGTACGTTGATCTGGGCCACGTACTGTGACGGCCGGTACCCCAGTAGCCCTGCCATTGTATGGAATCCAATCTCCAATAAGTGCCTATACGGTTTTGATTGTGCCCAACTATGTTGGAATGTGAGATGTTGTAACGACCCGGAATTTTGGTCAATAACGATTTAATAATCAGTGTTAATAATTTAATTGGTTTAATAGTTTTCTTTATAAATTTAATTTAAATTTGACTAATTTATTCTTTTAAAGGTTAATAAATATTTAATCTGTTAATAGTAATCAATATCTTTCTGACAATTTAAAATAGATAAGATTTATTTTTCAAAGCTAATCAGATTTTATTCTGTTTATAATATATACATTTGAGATATATTGTGAATAGAAGAGCTTTTGTTTTAAATTAAAGATGGAAGTTTCAAATTATATATATATGTATATGTTATAATTTGAGTTGTTTGAAATTTAATTTTAATCTATTAATAATTTGTATATGAATGGATATTGTAACTTAAAGCTTTGTTAGAAATCATATTTTTTTTAAAAGTTAATTTAGATTAATTCATTTGTTTTTAAAATATAAGATAATTGTTTATTTTTAATATGCTAGTTTATAAAAAAAGATTTAAATAAAGTTTTGTTTTATTTCTTTAAAGTGTTTAATTCTAAATGGTTAAAAATGTATATGTATATGTTTAGATTTTAAAATATATGTATAAGAATTATTTGCATTTTTTTTTAATATTAGAATATTTCTTTTAAAGGTAAACTTGTATTTATTTATAAAGTAAATTATATGTAAGTTTATATTACATTTAAATTAAATGAAAAATTAATTAAAAATATTCCAGACATATGTAACATATTAACATCACCTTAAAAACACATGTAAGATAATTAAGTGTTGTATGACAAGTGTAAGATTTATTTACATGTGTCTTATTTTAAAAACCTTACTTTCTTTAATTTTAATAAAAACATAACACTTTTCTTTGTTTGTTTTTCTTAACTAAAACCAGAAAATTTACTTTCTAAAATCTGAAATTTAAACCAAAGGCAATTCAAACCTGTAATTAAAAGCAAAATTCTTCATATCAACCTGCAAACAACAGATTTGAATGCTATTCATATCATCAATTCAACCTGCCATTGAAGAAAAGCTTCAACCTGTAACTTAAGAGGGGAGTTCAAAGTTCAACATCTGTTTCAACAGCCAGTTTAAAACAACTAAGTGAAGCATGCAAAGGAAAGTTCATAAGCGAAAGTATTTTCCAGATTTAAATTTCAATGCCTGGAAATTAACCTGTTCTGTGCACTGCATCTATAAACAGATGAGTAAATATTTTTAAAAAACAGGATTATCTTGTTTAAATTTAAATGCATTTGATGTTCTGTGGTTTGATTTGTAGGTTGTATAAGAATTTTCCAGATTTGTATTACTGAGTTTTGTCGATAAGTTCACATAAGTAGGTAAACTGTAAAATCAAACCCTCTGTTAACTATAGTTTCTCAGGCCCGAACTTAATAAAAATTTGAATCTCCCACTAAAACATCAATATTTCCCTTGATGACTGAATGAAAGTTGTATGTTGATGCTGAAGATGATTGTAACAATAGTTTCTGAAAATTTTAAATTACAAACAGTTTAAAAATGGAAAAAAACACAGTAAACCTCTAATGCATGTTAAAATCAATTAATTCAATTTATAGTTTGGATTGAATAAATGGATACGTGTTTGTAAATCATGAATTTTAATACAAGTTTCAGGAATTTTAGTTTAATGAATTAAGAGAATTTTTAGTTTGAACATTTTAGGAATTATTGTGAACTACAGATGATTTAGTAAATTATTCGATTTGATTTTTCGGGTGAAGGAAGATTGCATGTTAGGGATTTAAGGAAAATTACAATTAAAATTTTTAAATGGCAAAATATTTCGAATTGAATCAAAGTAGGGTTTTTACCTGTTTTCGGCTGTGCGTGGATTGTCGTGATTTTTGCGACATGATAAGGTGACCGGAGGCGTTCGCTTTTCAGGGGAAGGTAGTTAGGGACGTAGAGCTTCGATGGAGAGGGCCGGCAAGGTTTAACGTTGTCGCGGTGGTTGGTGGTGGAAGGATTTAGGAAGGGGGTCTGCTGCAATATTCGAGCTAGTAACCCAATTTTTGTTTCGCGTAGTCATTGCTCGAACTGGGTTGGATTCGTGTTCGCTTGAGGTTTTGGGGTTGTTAGGGATTGCCGTGGTGATCGTCGTCGGCCGAGACGAACGGTGCACGTGCACTGTGCACGACATTATATCAGGGAAGTTTGTTTTTAGGGAAGAAGGGGTCGTACCGTTGGAGCTCTCGCGATTTCTCGAACACGACTCGAAGTATTGCTCGCGTTTCGCTCGTGATCAATTCGAAGAAGATGGGTTTTGCTGTGGGAAGTTGGTTGTGACTGAGGTTTTGTTCGCGTATTTGTGGGGGTCAACTCGAAGGAAGGGTGCTGGGTTGTTTTCTGGGCAGACTCGAGTGATAGGTTATTAAGGTTGGTTAGGTTCTGAAATACTAAGTTACAGAATTTGCTTATTATTGAAATAATTGTGATCAAGCTTCAAATTTAAAACAAGTTTATAAAGTTAACAAGTGTATAAAGTTAAAACTCATTGATTTGAAATTAAGTTAATCAAATTTTAAAAATGTAAGTCAAATGTACTTTCAAAATTAAATGTTGAGGTGATTTCTATGAAAGTAATTTAACTTAATTAAAGTTTGAATTTTAATAATAAAAAAAATGTTTCGATTAAATCGAAGTTTTGTAATATCTTAAACTAAGTTTTCAAAATTATATTAAAAATGAAAGTTTAAAATTAGAAAATTTAATTATTTTAAATTGGATTTCTAAATGCCTTATTTTCAAATAAGATTATTGTTATGATTTTGAAATCCAAATAGGATAAGTTGATTAAGTTGTGAAATTTGATTAATTTCAAATGACTTATGTATAAAGATAAATGATGTTAAATTATTTTGATAAGGATTTAAGAATACTTAATAAATATGATTTATTAATGTTTTCTTAATTAATTAAGGATTTTTAAATCTAGGAAGTTAATTAATTAATTATTTAATTAATTTTAAATAATTAGTTAATTTATTTTAAAAAAATCACTTAATTATGGATTAATTAAGTGTAATTACTCAATAAAGTAATTAGTGATGAATTGTTGAATGTAATTAAGGAAGTAAATTACTTATGGAAGTAAATAATGATAATTACTCATGGAGTAATTAGTTGAAGTGATTATTGGCTAATCACTTAATGATATTAATTAAAGAATTGATTAATATAATTGTTTTAAAGATAATTAATTATAAAATAATTAATTAAAGGATTAAGGATTATTTAATAATGGAATTAATTATTTAAGAAATTAATTAAGATTTATTAATGAAGTAATTAGAGATGATTACTTGTTAAGTAATTAAGAGTTAATTACTTAATTATTTTAGTTAATTAATTAATGAATGAGTTTAACTTAAGATTAATTACTAGGTGTAATTAATTAAATTGTAATTAATTAATAAAGTAATTAATTAAGAATTTATTATTTAATCTAATTGTTTTATAATTACTTAATGAAGTAATTAAGGATTAATTAATTGAATTAATTAATCAAGGATTAAAATAATTAAATTAGAAGTTAATTAATTTAGTTAAGTAATTACAAATTGTTAATTATTAATTATGATTAATTAGTTGATTAATTATAAGTTAATTATTTAATTAATTAAAATTAATTAATAAGGATCATTAATTAATATTAATCAAGGTTGATTAATATAAGTGATTAATTAATGAATGATCATTAATTATTGTAAATAATGATTATAATTAAGGTTAATTACTGAATATGGATAGGATGATTACTTGAATGTAATTAAAGGTAATTAATCAAGGAAGATTAATTAGTGAAGATCATTAGAGACGATTGATTAATTTATTTGGAATATTAATTAATGAAGAAGGATTATAGTAATCCAATTGATTAAGAGATAATCAATTCTGATTTGGATGTTTGATTAATATGAGTTGATTGGTTAATATTGGTTAATTAATTGATACTGGATGATCAATATTTGGTGATTGCTATTGGATGATTGATTGGTTGATATTAGATGTTTGATATTGGTTTGATACTGGATGCTTTGGATATATATGTTAAGTGATATGCTGTTTATGAAGATGAATGTGGATATGAATTATCTATTGTGATAATATGATTCATCTATCTGTTTATATATCATCTTGAATATGAGTTAATCTGTTTAAACCCTTAAGTACAACTTGGACATTAAAATGGCATTTGGTTTCGGTGAGACCGGGATCGGGTTTCCATATTTGGATATCCGAAAACCACATCGATTCCAATTAAACGTTAGGTCGTGTATCCAAGTGGAGCAAGTGAAGACTCGAGGTGTAAGGGCTATTTGTCAGTATAACTCTGTGGGTGATTCCGTAATGAGTTTGACGGAATAGTGCTTATAGATTCGAGATGGCGAATCAGAGTGCAAGGGCTATGGTCGTTGACTCTGAGGGTGATTCCAATAATGAGTGCAACGAGATAGTGCCTTCGGTTTCGTTCGAACCCGGAATGAACTTGTATGGATTGAATGCTTTCAGCACATCGTCAGATGGACGATGAGCATTCTAAGATAATGTGTCCTATAAAGGTAATCGTAACCTCAAGCCTCATCAACCGGGAATGGCTAAAACAGGGGAGGTGTAGCAAGGCTTCGTGGGTAGCTCCCACTGGAGAGCAAGATTTTCCCCTGTCTAGAAGTCCCTTTTTATTCGGCTGTGTGGGCAGTTGGGTCACGGCCAACTGTGGGGTTGTCTTGTTCGTGACTGTCCAGTAAGGGATGGTCCCGGCCTTGTGTTGCAGGGGAGTGGGAGTACTCCTCGGTAGGTTGATCTAGGCCACGTACTGTGACGGGCGGTACCCCAGTAGCCCTGCCATGGATGGAAACCCATTTTCCCTACGAGACCCTACGGTTTTGATTGTATTACCCACTTTTGTGGCTAGTAGCTGGAATTTAATCATGTAACAGTTTCGGCTATTTCTTATTTACTTGAAAACCCTAGACACTATTATAATATCACTGGATTTCCTATCAAATGTTTTGGTTAGCGTAAGGTAAAAACTTTTCCATGTTTATGTGTGGGAAGTCTTACGTGATACCTTTTCTTTTCAAAGGTTTTCTAAAGTTAAGCAACTTTAACCTGTTTACTCACACCAGACTCCTGTCTGACCTGAGTGTTTATTTTCTGTTTTATTAAACTCTTGGGTACTCATATTATGTATGAGTAGTCAAGTGATTCAGGTTAGCTTGACGAATTCTGGAGGAGTTATGGAGCAAGAGGCTTCGACTTGTAGATATATATTGATTTCCGCTGTGTTTGTTTGTACCTGTATCTGTTTTTCTTGAGTTGTATAGTTAGACAAAAGTTTATAACTGTCTAATATGTGTTGTATAGTTGTGTACTCTGATGTAATGAGGTACTATGTAATATTTATGTTAATTATTATATTTTATTCGTTCCGCTGTGAGTTCTCTGATGTTGTTTGTGTTCTTCTTTCTCTTTCTTTTCTTCTTCTATCCCTTTCTTTCTTCACTAGTGATGCGATTTCCTGGAGATAGGAAGTCGGGTCGCTACATTTGGTATCAGAGCATTAGGCTGAGTGAATACCTAGGCTCTAAAGTGTGTCTTTCTTTGGGGAGCATTAGGTTGAGTGAATACCAAGGCTCTGTAGTGGTGTCTTTCTTGAGAGAGCGTACTTGTATTTTTGTATATAACTATATCTATATATTTTTGTATCTACCTAATCTGTTGGGTTATCTGTTCGGATTTTCCAACATAAATTTTTAGAGGTAGATGGAGTAGTGGTGTGTGTGTAACACGACTACCCCTAATGGAAGAGGGTCCATATGTTTGAGGTTGGAAGTATTTGTCGAGACTGTAGACCTAATACCATCTTGAGTAAGATTTGTAGTTTGGAGTAAGGATGTCTCTGATATCCGAAGGAAATCTTTTTGAAGATTCGGAGTTTATCTTTGAAGAATAAGTTTGGTTTTTGCTCGGGTGAGCGAATTTTTCTTGAGTTTGGATCTGTCGGAAGTGCAGAAGTAAGTGATGGTATCTTGGTAACTGCTTGAGGAGATGCAGTATCCATGGATATTTTCTGAAGGTGTTTTCTCTTAAAGCAGTTTTAGAAGTAGTTGAGGAGCAGTTTTACCTGTCTCAGGGAAGGTTCATCTATGTATAAGTTGTTTGGATCTTCGGCAAGGAGATTAGCTGTTTCGGAATATGAGACTAAGGTCTATGAGCTGTTTCTCTTTAGCATGGTCTCATTTGTTATTCCTTAAGGTAAGCGAGATATGGATGCTTGGTTTGGAGTCCGAGTTTCTTGAGAGGTTGTCTGCCATCTCGGGGGTCCGTTTGCGTGGTTTGTTGGTGATTTTGGGTTTTGGAGAAGCATTTGGATTTGAAGTCTTTGGTTAGCTGTGGTAGCAGTGCAATTCGAAGTGTTCGGTGTGCTGACGAGGAGATCTTTTAGCTTCGCGGTATCATCGAGGTAGAGATTGGATGCAGCAGTGTTGATTGTTTCTCCGATGGTTGGGAAACCTTTGTGGTTCTTTTTCAGCAGTCCAGGCTGAAGGTGGTGATGTTTCCTTGAAAGGTTAACCTTATTTGGAAAAGCTTTAAGCTGTTCTAAATGGGTAAAGTGAGGACAACTTTATTTGGAATCTGAACTAGGAAGGATCGCAAAAGTGACTTGCAATTAGTTAGGAATTTTTCTTGAACATTCTTTTGTTGAGACTGAGGATTCTCGTGAGAGGTAAGAGCTACTGATGTAATCAGGAGTTTGTCTGCATCTGGAGTTGAGTTCCATATTGTTTTGGTTCCAAAAGCAATTTTGGTAGTTAGCCTGATAGTTGGATGGTTCTTAGAGAAAGGAGAGTTGGTGTAGCAACTCAGATATTTTTGGAATTGGAATTGGACTGATCTAACTCCTGAATTGGATTCTGTTATAAGGTTATATGACTGAGTCTGATGTGTCACTCAGATTTTTATGGATTTGATGAAAAAAATTTCCGGATATATTGGATAAGTTTGTATTCGTGTTCATCAGCAGTACTCTTATCTATTTCTGAATCAGAGTTGTGCAGCGGAAGCAAAGTAGCTGCTGTGCAAGGAAGGGAGCGAGTTCAGTTTGCTATTGCTTAAATAGTAAAGCTTGAATTCTAGATTTCGACGGATTTTGGAAAACTTTTCCGTTGGATAGGATCCTAAAGCTTGTTTGTTTTGGTCTTGTTGTTTCTGGAATTATCAGCATAGATTGAGCTGATCAGGAAGAGTTTGGCAGTCCAGGATTATCTGTTGAGTTATACAGATATGAGATAAGGAGTTTGGAATTTGAAGTTGGAAACTTCAGTGTTTTTAGATTTCTCTGGTTAAGGGAACAGATATTGGATATGATTGGTTGGTTAGTGCTGAGGCATTTGAGGATTTCTTATCTTTGTTTTTGATAGGATAAGATTGAATTGCCAGTTTGGATAGCTGGAATTCATTTTGTAACACGTGTCTCTAAGGGAGTACGTGTATGATTCATCATTGGTTATTGAATCTGTAGTCCAGTTGGAGTTGGATGTTGAGCTGGATTTGAGAGTAATCTGATGTTCTGTTCAGATTGATTTAACCAGAGATGAGTGGTGTTCTGGATTTTGGTTGTGTAGTTGGTTTGTTAGCTTTTGTAGAGCGAGTCTCCCGGTGATTTATACTTGGGGAAAACTCGTGATAGAATTAGAAATTTATTCTGATTTGTGTCAGAATAATTAGTTAAGTTTGTTTGTTTATTTGATTACTATGATTGTTAGTAATTGGTTATTAGGAATGCTTTGCTGATTGAAATTAAAATCTTTACTAGGTTATTAAATTACCTTTGCTTTTAAATTTCGGGGACGAAATTCTTTTAAGGGGGGAGGATTGTAACGACCCGGAATTTTGGGCAATAACGATTTAATAATCTGTGTTAATAATTTAATTGGTTTAATAGTTTTCTTTATAAATTTAATTTAAATTTGACTAATTTATTCTTTTAAAGGTTAATAAATATTTAATCAGTTAATAGTAATCAATATCTTTCTGACAATTTAAAATAGATAAGATTTATTTTTCAAAGCTAATTAGATTTTATTTTTTATTCTATTTATAATATATACATTTGAGATATATTGTGAATAGAAGAGCTTTTGTTTTAAATTAAACATGGAAGTTTCAAATTATATATATGTATATGTTATAATTTGAGTTGTTTGAAATTTAATTTTAATCTATTAATAATTTGTATATGAATGGATATTGTAACTTAAAGCTTTGTTAGTAATCATATTTTTTTTTAAAAGTTAATTTAGATTAATTCATTTGTTTTTAAAATATAAGATAATTGTTTATTTTTAATATGCTAGTTTATAAAAAAAGAGATTTAAATAAAGTTTTTTTATTTCTTTAAAGTGTTTAATTTTCAATGGTTAAAAATGTATATGTATATGTTTAGATTTTAAAATATATGTATAAGAATTATTTGCATTTTTTTTAATATTAGAATATTTCTTTTAAAGGTAAACTTGTATTTATTTTTAAAGTAAACTATATGTAAGTTTATATTACATTTAAATTAAATGAAAAATTAATTAAAAATATTCAAGACATATGTAACATATTAACATCACCTTAAAAACACATGTAAGATAATTAAGTGTTGTATGACAAGTGTAAGATTTATTTACATCTGTTTTTATTTTAAAAACCTTACTTTCTTTAATTTTAATAAAAACATAACACTTTTCTTTGTTTGTTTTTCTTAACTAAAACCAGAAAATTTACTTTCTAAAATCTGAAATCTAAACCAAAGGAAATTCAAACCTGTAATTAAAAGCAAAATTCTTCATATCAACCTGCAAACAACATATTTGAATGTTATTCATATCATCAATTCAACCTGCAATTGAAGAAAAGCTTCAACCTGTAACTTAAGAGGGGAGTTCAAAGTTCAACATCTGTTTCAACAGCCAGTTTAAAACAACTAAGTGAAGCATGCAAAGGAAAGTTCATAAGCGAAAGTATTTTCCAGATTTAAATTTCAATGCCTGGAAATTAACCTGTTCTGTGCACCGCATATATAAACAGGTGAGTAAATATTTTTAAAAAACAGGATTATCTTGTTTAAATTTAAATGCATTTGATGTTCTGTGGTTTGATTTGTATGTTGTATAAGAATTTTCCAGATTTGTATTACTGAGTTTTGTTGATAAGTTCACATAAGTAGGTAAACTGTAAAATCAAACCCTCTGTTAACTATAGTTTCTCAGGCCTGAACTTAATAAAAATTTGAATCTCCCACTAAAACATCAATATTTCCCTTGATGACTGAATGAAAGTTGTATGTTGATGCTGAAGATGATTGTAACAATAGTTTCTGAAATTTTTAAATTACAAACAGTTTAAAAATGGGAAAAAACACAGTAAACCTCTAATGCATGTTAAAATCATTTAATTCAATTTATAGTTTAGATTGAATAAATGGATACGTGTTTGTAAATCATGAATTTTAATACAAGTTTCATGAATTTTAATTTAATGAATTAAGAGAATTTTTAGTTTGAACATTTTAGGAATTATTGTGAACTGCAGATGATTTAGTAAATTATTCGATTTGATTTTTCAGGTGAAGCTAGCTTGCATGTTAGGGATTTAAGGAAAATTACAATTAAAATTTTTAAATGGCAAAATATTTTGAATTGAATCAAAGTAGGGTTTTTACCTGTTTTCGGCTATGCGTGGATTGTCGTGATTTTTGCGACATGATAAGGTGACCGGAGGCGTTCGCTTTTCAGGGGAAGGTAGTTAGGGACGTAGAGCTTTGATGGAGAGGGCCGGCAAGGTTTAACGTTGTCGCGGTGGTTGGTGGTGGAAGGATTTAGGAAGGGGGTCTGCTGCAATATTCGAGCTAGTAACCCAATTTTTGTTTCACGTAGTCATTGCTCGAACTGGGTTGGATTCGTGTTCGCGTGAGGTTTTGGGGTTGTTAGGGATTGCCGTGGTGATCGTCGTCGGCCGAGACGAAAGGTGCACGTGCACTGTGCACGACATTGTATCAGGGAAGTTTGTTTTTGGGGAAGAAGGGGTCGTACCGTTGGAGCTCTCGCGATTTCTCAAACACGACTCGAAGTATTGCTCGCGTTTCGCTCGTGATCAATTCGAAGAAGATGGGTTTTGCTGGGGGAAGTTGGGTTGTGACTGAGGTTTTGTTCGCGTATTCGTGGGGGTCAACTCGAAGGAAGGGTGCTGGGTTGTTTTCTGGGCAGACTCGAGTGATAGGTTATTAAGGTTGGTTAGGTTCTGAAATACTAAGTTACAGAATTTGCTTGTTATTGAAATAATTGTGATCAAGCTTCAAATTTAAAACAAGTTTATAAAGGTAACAAGAGTATAAAGTTAAAACTCGTTGATTTGAAATTAAGTTAATCAAATTTTAAAAATGTAAGTCAAATGTACTTTCAAAATTAAATGTTGAGGTGATTTCTATGAAAGTAATTTAACTTAATTAAAGTTTGAATTTTAATAATAATAAAAAAATGTTTCGATTAAATCGAAGTTTAGTAATATCTTAAACTAAGTTTTCAAAATTATATTAAAAATGAAAGTTTAAAATTAGAAAATTTAATTGTTTTAAATTGGATTTCTAAATGCCTTATTTTCAAATAAGATTATTGTTATGGTTTTGAAATCCAAATAGGATAAGTTGATTAAGTTGTGAAATTTGATTAATTTCAAATGACTTATGTATAAAGATAAATGATGTTAAATTATTTTGATATGGATTTAAGAATACTTAGTAAATATGATTTATTAATGTTTTCTTAATTAATTAAGGATTTTTAAATCTAGGAAGTTAATTAATTAATTATTTATTTAATTAATTTTAAATAATTAGTTAATTTATTTTAAAAAAATCACTTAATTATGGATTAATTAAGTGTAATTACTTAATAAAGTAATTAATGATGAATTGTTGAATGTAATTAAGGAAGTAAATTACTTATGGAAGTAAATAATGATAATTACTCATGAGTAATTAGTTGAAGTGATTATTGGCTAATCACTTAATGATATTAATTAAAGAATTAATTAATATAATTGTTTTAAAGATAATTAATTATAAAATAATTAATTAAAGGATTAAGGATTATTTAATAATGGAATTAATTATTTAAGAAATTAATTAAGATTTATTAATGAAGTAATTAGAGATGATTACTTGTTAAGTAATTAAGAGTTAATTACTTAATTATTTTAGTTAATTAATTAATGAGGTTATTTAATTAACGAATGAGTTTAACTTAAGATTAATTACTAAGTGTAATTAATTAAATTGTAATTAATTAATAAAGTAATTAATTAAGAATTTATTATTTAATCTAATTGTTTTATAATTACTTAATGAAGTAATTAAGGATTAATTAATTGAATTAATTAATCAAGGATTAAAATAATTAAATTAGAAGTTAATTAATTTAGTTAAGTAATTACAAATTGTTAATTATTAATTATGATCAATTAGTTGATTAATTATAAGTTAATTATTTAATTAATTAAAATTAATTAATAAGGATCATTAATTAATATTAATCAAGGTTGATTAACATAAGTGATTAATTAATGAATGATCATTAATTATTGTAAATAATGATAATAATTAAGGTTAATTACTGAATATGGATAGGATAATTACTTGAATGTAATTAAAGGTAATTAATCAAGGAAGATTAATTAGTGAAGATCATTAGAGACGATTGATTAATTTATTTGGAATATTAATTAATGAAGAAGGATTATAGTAATCCAATTGATTAAGAGATAATCAATTCTGATTTGGATGTTTGATTAATATGAGTTGATTGATTAATATTGGTTAATTAATTGATACTGGATGATCAATATTTGGTGATTGCTATTGGATGATTGATTGGTTGATATTAGATGTTTGATATTGGTTTGATACTGGATGCTTTGGATATATATGTTAAGTGATATGCTGTTTATGAAGATGAATGTGGATATGAATTATCTATTGTGACAATATTATTCATCTATCTGTTTATATATCATCTTGAATATGAGTTAATCTGTTTAAACCCTTAAGTACAACTTGGACATTAAAATGGCGTTTGGTTTCGGTGAGACCGGGATCGGGTTTCCATATTTGGATATCCGAAAACCACATCGATTCCAATTAAACGTTAGGTCGTGTATCCAAGTGGAGCAAGTGAAGACTCGAGGTGTAAGGGCTATTTGTCAGTATAACTCTGTGGGTGATTCCGTAATGAGTTTGACGGAATAGTGCTTATAGATTCGAGATGGCGAATCAGAGTGCAAGGGCTATGGTCGTTGACTCTGAGGGTGATTCCAATAATGAGTGCAACGAGATAGTGCCTTCGGTTTCGTTCGAACCCGGAACGAACTTGTATGGATTGAATGCTTTCAGCACATCGTCAGGTGGACGATGAGCATTCTAAGATAATGTGTCCTATAAAAGTAATCGTAACCTCAAGCCTCATCAACCGGGAATGGCTAAAACAGGGGAGGTGTAGCAAGGCTTCGTGGGTAGCTCCCACTGGAGAGCAAGATTTTCCCCTGTCTAGAAGTCCCTTTTTATTCGGCTGTGTGGGCAGTTGGGTCACGGCCAACTGCGGGGTTGTCTTGTTCGTGACTGTCCAGTAAGGGATGGTCCCGGCCTTGTGTTGCACGGGAGTGGGAGTACTCCTCGGTAGGTTGATCTAGGCCACGTACTGTGACGGGCGGTACCCCAGTAGCCCTGCCATTGATGGAAACCCATTTTCCCTATGAGACCCTACGGTTTTGATTGTATTACCCACTTTTGTGGCTAGTAGCTGGAATTTAATCATGTAACAGTTTCGGCTATTTCTTATTTACTTGAAAACCCTAGACACTATTATAATATCACTGGATTTCCTATCAAATGTTTTGGTTAGCGTAAGGTAAAAACTTTCCATGTTTATGTGTGGGAAGTCTTACGTGATACCTTTTCTTTTCAAAGGTTTTCTAAAGTTAAGCAACTTTAACCCGTTTACTCACACCAGACCCCTGTCTGACCTGAGTGTTTATTTTCTGTTTTATTAAACTCTTGGGTACTCATATTATGTATGAGTAGTCAAGTGATTCAGGTTAGCTTGACGAATTCTGGAGGAGTTATGGAGCAAGAGGCTTCGACGTGTAGATATATATTGATTTCCACTGTGTTTGTTTGTACCTGTATCTGTTGTTCTTGAGTTGTATAGTTAGACAAAAGTTTATAACTGTCTAATATGTGTTGTATAGTTGTGTACTCTAATGTAATGAGGTACTATGTAATATTTATGTTAATTATTAATTTTATTCGTTTCGCTGTGAGTTCTCTGATGTTGTTTGTGTTCTTCTTTCTCTTTCTTTTCTTCTTCTATCCCTTTCTTTCTTCACTAGTGATGCGATTTCCTAGAGATAGGAAGTCAGGTCGCTACAGATGTAAGCATTTCAGCTATTTTCTATTTTACTTGAAAACCCTAGACACTATTATAATATCATCGGATTTTCTATAAAATGTTTTGGTTAGCGTAAGGTAAAAACTTACCCGTGTTTATGTGTGGGAAGTCTTACGTGATACCTTTGTTTCAATTGGTTTTCAAAGTTAAGCAACTTTAACCCGTTTACTCAAACCAGACCCATGTCTGACCCGGAGTTTATTCTGTTTTTCTCAAACTCTTGGGTACTCAAATTTTTATGAGTAGCCAAGTAATTAGGTCTTGGATTGTTGAAGTCTGGAGGAGCTTGGAGCAGGTGTCCAGACGTATCTATCTATTTAATCTGCTGTGTTAGTTGATGTATGTTGTATTTTGGGATGTATGTAATGGCAGATATATATGACTGTCTTGTTTGAATGATGTTGTGTAGCTCTGATGTATGGATAACTATGTAATAGTTATGTGATGTATTATATTTTGTTCCGTTTCCGCAGTGAGATTCTGATATTTGTTAGTTCTTTCTTCTATCTTTTCTATTTCTACCTATTTCTTTCTTAATGATGATACGTCTTTCTGTGGTATAAAAGGCGGGTTGTCACAGTTGGTATCAGAGCATAGGTTGAGATAATACCTAGGCTCTGGAGTGGTATCCATCTTGAGAGTGCGTATTTGTATTTTTATATAACTATGTACCTATCCAAATTTGTTGGGTTACCTGTCCAGGTTACCAACATGAGTTCTGGAAGGAGAGGCAGAGGTATGGCCAGTACCTCGACCGATAATGGACGAAGTCAGACTGCTAGTGATGCTGTGGATCCAGCACCACCTCGAGTTAGTTTTGCCGCTTTATGCAAGGTCATCACCAACCTTGGAGGGAGGCCATTTAAAGGGTCAGAGACAATAATTGAGGTTCAAGCTTGGCTGTGCTCATGTGACGGATCTTTAAGAGTATGAAGTTGTCTGATGAGCAAAAAAGGGAAATGGCTTCATGGCAATTGCAAGAAGGCGCTGCAGCCTGGTGGGATGCAGTGATAGTAAATATCTCTGAGGACGATATTTCTTGGGAAAGATTTAAGGAGTTTTTTGAGGAGCAATTCATGCCAACAGCAGGGAAAACTCGTCTGTACCGAGATTTTCTGAATTTGAAGCAGGGTAGCATGACCATATCCGAGTATGAGACTAAATTCAATGAACTATCTTGCTATGGACCGGGACTCATAGACACTCCCCTCAAAAAGAACGAAATGTTTGTGCAAGGATTAAGGCCAGAATTTCACGAGAAGATGACAACGCATTTGAAAGGGTCTTTTGTCGAGTTAATTGATATGGCTCTGAGATATGAGGATTTGATGAACAAGAAACCAGTGGCACCTGTAGAAACATCATGAGGGAATTATGCTATTCCGAACAAAAGAAAGTTCAATCCAAATTGGAAGAAGCAAGGCAAAAGAAAGCAAGGAGGAAGCAACGGATCTCGAAAATGTTATAATTGTCAACAAGTTGGGCATTTGGCTAATCAGTGTCCTCAGGGAAGATCTCAGCAGCAACATCAAAGTGGATCGGGTTCGGCTTTGGTTCAGAAATCTCTGTGCTTCAATTGCCACCAACTAGGTCATATGATCAAGGATTGCCCACTACTTCATAAAGCTCGGCAGAATAAGGTATTTGCTTTGGAGGGTGCACCATCAACTTCATCTAAAGGCAAGGGAGTATTGGAAGGTAAATTACTTTTAGATGGCAAGTATATTAAAGTTTTATTTGATTCGGGTGCTTCTTTGAGTTTTATTTCTCTGGAATCTGTAGAGAAGTTTTTTCTTACCCTAGTACCGTAGACTGTCCCATCTTTGTATCTAATCCCATAGGAGGAGTAACCAAATTAGATATGATCTGTAAGGATTTGAGGATTTCCTATCTGTCCCATAGTTTTTCTTGTGACCCTTGTGTGTTGGATTTTAAGGGGTTTAACCTTATATTGGGGATGGATTGGCTTGATAAGTATAAGGCTATCCTGAATTTTGATGAGAGAATAGTTTCGTTGGAAACCGATCCGGGTGGGATTGCTAGAGTGGTGTGTGATAATTCTGGAATTCACTTGAGTAGTCTTTTACATGGGCCTAAAACTTCTCAAGAGGAGGTTAAAGATATCGATATGGTCCAAGATTTTCCTGATGTATTCGAAGAAGTCAAGTGTTTACCTCCGCATCGAGAGATAGAGTTTCGTATTGATTTGGTTCTAGGAGCAGAACCAATGATTCAGCCTAGCAGGAGGATGGCTCCTAGGGAGAGGGAGGAGCTAATGGTGCAAACTCAGGATCTTTTGGAGAAGGGATTGATTAGGCCCAGTTTTTCTTGTTAAGGTTCTGCTGCGGTGTTTGTCACCAAGTCGGATGGGTCGCTAAGGTTCTGTGTTGACTATCGAGAGTTGAACAAAGTAACCATTCGAAATAAATATCCTCTTCCTCGTATTGATGATCTCTTTGACCAGCTGCATGGAGCTTCAGTTTTCTCTCAGTTGGATTTAGCATCGTGATTCCATCAGTTAAGGGTAGCTGAGGATATTATCCCCTTGACTGCGTTTAGGGGACCCAACTGTTTCTATGAGTGGTTGGTTATTCCTTTCGGGTTAACCAACTCCCTCTTATTTTATGGATTTGATGAATCGAGTTTTTAGAGATGTGTTGAATAAGTTTGTTCTGGTGTTCATCGATAATATCCTGGTCTACTCTAAGTCTGAAGAAGAGCACAAGCAACATTTGAAGATAGTGTTAGAGACTCTGAGAAGGCATGTTTTGAAGGCGAAATTCTCTAAGTGCCATTTTTGAAAATCAAAAGTCAAATTTTTGGGGCACATTGTTTCTGGTGAAGGCATTTCTATAGATCCAGCCAAAGTAGCTACTATTCTGGAGTGTAAGCAACCGTAGACACCGACTGTAGTCTGCAGTTTTCTAGGGTTAGCTGGCTACTACAGGAAGTTCATCATGGACTACTCTAAGATTTCTTCACATCTGACCAAGTTGACTCGGAAGGGAGCAAAGTTTAAGTGGACACCCCAGTGTGAAGAGGCTTTCCAGGAGTTGAAGATGAGGCTAACCAGTGCACCTGTGCTAACTATTTCGGATGGAAAAAGCAAGTTTGAGGTTTATACAGATGCCTGTATAGTTCGATAGGGATCGATTCTGATGTAAAATGGTAGAGTTATTGCGTATGCGAGTCAGCAATTGAAGCCTCATGAAAGGAACTACGCTACGCACGATCTTGAGTTGTTAGCCATTGTTTTTGCTTTAAAGATCTGGAGGCACTACCTTTTGGGAGAGAAGTTCGAGTTATTCATGGACCACAAACCGTTGAAGTATCTTTTCTCTCAAAAGGATCATAATCTGAGGCAGCAGCGATGGGTCGAGTTTCTAGCATCATATGACTTGGATATCCTGTATACCCCAGGGAAGGCAAATGTTGTGGCAGATGCTCTTAGTAGGAATGCAGTTCCGTCTCTTTTGGAAGTTGTTCTGTCTCTCCAGGAAAGAATCATAAGCAAGCAAATGGAGGATAGATCTTTAGAAGAACCGATTCTTGGAACCAAGGATGGTCGATATTCGGATTTCAAGGTGGACGAACAAGGTGCATTGAGGATTAATGGTCGTTTGTGTGTACCTAATATAGATGGATTGAGGGTTTTCTAGTGGCCGAGCATGAAGAGGGATGTAGCTGCTTTTGTCAATAGTTATGCTATTTGCCAGTAGGTTAAAGGAGATCAATAGAAGTCGGCAGGTTTGTTGCAGCCTTTGGAAGTTCCAGAATGGAAGTGGGAAAGGATTTCTATGGATTTCATCGACGGTTTGCCAAGAACCAAGAAGGGAAACGAAGGAATATGGGTTATAGTGGACCGGTTAACTAAGAGCGCCCATTTCATTCCAGTTAAGGAAACCTGTACTTCAGCATCGTTAGCTGAGATTTTCTTGAAGGAGATAGTTAGATTGCATGGAATTCCTGTCAGTATAGTAAGTGACCGTGATCCTATCTTCACCAGCAAATTCTGGAAGGCTTTGCAATCAGCTATGGGAACGAGTTTGAGATTGAGTACAGCCTATCATCCTCAGACAGACGGACGGACGGAGAGGCTGAACCGAATTCTAGAGGATATGTTGCGAGCTTGTTTTTGGGATTTTGGTGGATCTTGGGAAGACCATCTTCATCTAGTGGAATTCTCATATAATAACAGTACCAGGCGAGTATTAAGATGGCACCCTATGAAGCTTTATATGAAAGATCGTGTAGATCTCCATCATGTTGGATAGAGTCGAGAGATCGTCTGGTGCTTGGACCAGATTTGATCCATGAAGCTTCTGCGAAAGTTGAGCTTATCAAGAAGAGAATGAGAGCTGCTCAAGACCGTCAAAAGAAATATGCAGATAAAAGGCGAAGACAATTGGAATTTGAGATCGGAGATTTAGTCTTTGTCAAAGTTTCCCCGATCAAAGTAGCTATTAGATTTGGAAAGACGGGAAAACTTGCCCCGAGATATATTGGTCCATTCCGGGTGCTAGAAAGGATTGGTGTTGTGCCTTACAGAATTGAATTTTCAAAACGGATGTCTAGAATTCATAATGTATTTCATGTATCCCATCTAAGGAAGTTTGTTCATGATCCATCACTGGTTGTAGAACCAGTAGTCCAGGAAGATTTGAAGGTCGAGCCAAATTTGACCGTGGTCAGGAATCCAATCCAGATTGTAGATTGGGAAGAGAGGAAACTCAGGAGCAAAGTAGTGAAGCTCGTCAAAGTGCAGTGGAGCGAGGATCCCAAAGATTGTACGTGGGAAATTATAGAAAGTTTTAGGAAAGCCTATCCGAATTTGTGTCCAGATAACTAGTAATGTTTGTTAGGATAAACTGTTTGGTTGATTGTTGATGTATGGATGATATGTATGTTGAGTAACTGATATAAAAGCTTTTGAATTATCTTTTGCTTTAAATTTCGGAGACGAAATTCTTTTAAAGGGGGAGGAATGTGACGACCCAAGATATTGGTAATATTACTTTAATCCGATTAATTAAAATACAAACTTATCATTTGAAAAAATAATAAGACTTTTGGACATTTACCATTTCTATATATATATATGTGTGTGTGTGTGTGTGTGTGTGTGTATTTTGGAAGGAAACTATGATTTGAAAATTTAAAATAAAACCTTTCAAAAATATTTAAAATAAAATCTATCTTATTCCATTAAATTAAAAGCTCTACCTTATTAACATTTGATCTAAATATATACATGGATGTAATCTAGTTAATAATGCTTAAAATAAAATCAGTCTTATCAATACTAAATATAAGCAAAAAATATATCTATGTACATATAAAATCAATAGGATAAGGATGTAAACAGGAATGAGACATTTGCGTTTAATGCTATCAATTCTAGCACAAAACAAGGTCATTTCGAAATGTTATAAATCATTCATTTTCCATAAAATCTTATCTGGTCAAAGAAGAGAAAAAAAATCTCCGATCAAACACAAGAAAAAAAATTGTACCGGCAAATACCTACCTCTGTAAAACCTTTTCTCTATATATATGTACATCCTTCTAGTGCCAGTTTGTTCACAAAAAAAATAAGCAAACCATAAATAAGGAAGCATCACAATTTTACAAACTTAAATAACATTTCAACTAAGCAAGTAAGAAGATCGAAACAAACCTAGACCAGAGGCAGTTAGCAGCTTCCAGATATTGGTTCTCTGTTCAACAAATTAAGTGAGTAAACATATCATTTTAAAACTTAAATCTGTGCATCTGATTCATGAATAATATTGTGCTTTGCATGTATATTTGTAAGTAAGAGGCTCTGTATATGTATGTATGATTGTACTGTGTAGTTTTAAATGGCCTGTTCTTCTTTGTTTCTGGTTACAGAGTGAAAACAAACTAGAAAATTAAATACATCTTCATCCCCATTGTTAGGTTACAGTTAAAAAAAACAAGTTGTTTAAACATAAATCAAGATATAAAAATTTGTTTAAAACATGTTGGTGAAATATCACAACTGGAAAACTGGTTTTACAGAGCAACATGTAATTATATGTTGAATTCGAATGTTATAAATTGCTAATTCAATTACATAACTTGAATCAACATTCGAAAATAGCATTTTTTAAAACGAAAATGGTGATTTTTAGTTGAGTATACTAAGAGCAGTTTGAAGTTGATCAAAAAAGGAGTTTCGATCAATTTCTGGCGATCGGAGTTATACTGGGTGTTATGATTTTTCACGAAGCTAGTATGGCTGATGGCGAAGTTGGGAAAAATAGTGGTAAGTGTTCCAGTTCGTCATGGTGTCGAGTATGGACCGATTTAGGGTTTAACACTTGAGTTTGGACATGGTCGGAGACGAGCAGTTTTCGCCACCTCCGGTTGATCGAGCTTCTCGAAATTCAAGGGAAGTGTAGTATAGGGGATCGACGAGGTGAGGCCGGAGTCGTAGCTTTTCTGATGGATGGAATTTTCTTGGACGAGGTGGTTTTGACGAGGATGGGAGTTCAAGTTTTCAAACTGGAAGCTCGATTTTGCTGTGGGTTTGTTAGCGTCGAATCGATCTTTACTTTCGATTGTGGTGATGGTTCGTGACTCGTCGGGGGAAGCGAGGTTCGCTTGAGCGTCGACGAGGCGCTTTACATGTGTACGGCCTCGATATGGTGTAGGGAGTTTGGGTGGTAAACGGGCCGAGTAGCTACTCGAGCAGATGAAGGGTTTGCTTGGGGTTGGAACCTGAGTGCGTGAGCGTGCTTTCCTGCTATTGAAGTTTAGACTTAAGCTTAAACCAAAAAAAATATGAGAAAGAAAGAAGGACTCGGGAAAAAGTGTGAAGAAACTCGAGTTTTAACTCGAGTAAACCTGGGGATTTCTCGGGTTTGGTTTTCAAAATGCTAAGCCTAATAAAATTTAAGTTAATTCATCTTAGACAATTTAAGTATTGATGAAGAAGTTAATGTTTCACAATTTTAAGTTAAGAATTTATTGTAAGTTTTAATTAATTAAGTGAATACTTAAGAATGTTTTAAATCTTGATTAATATTCTAATTAAGTAGTTAATTTAAGATTAGTGTTTGAAATTTAATTAACATTGATGCTTTTTAAGTTAGTAATAATTTGATTTCAAAGTTATTAAGGAAGATTGTAAAATGTTAAGAAGGTAATTAAGATAAATGATTTTTATTCAATTAATTTATTTGTAAGGTAATTAAGAATGTTTAATTAATTTATTGTTGTAATGTATTAAGTAATTAGAGATTAATTAATTAGTAATTAAAGATTAATTAATTAATAATTAAGAATTAATTAGATTGTAATTAAGTTTTATAAATTAATGATTAAGGTTACTAATTAATAATTAAGGAGTAATTAATTAAGTAATTATGGTTTAATTAACTAATTTAAAAGGGTAATTAAGAAGTGATTAATTAATTATATGGTTTGTAATAAAGCAGAATTAAGTGATTAATTCTTAAGTAATTAATTTAATTTAAGTTAATTAAATTAATTATAACATGGATTAATAATTCCTGTTTAAGGATGTTTGTGTGAGTATAATATCTGGATTTGTGATATCTATTGGGTGATATTCTGTGATACTCTATGATATGCTTTGGATATATCTGTGATGATTTTGTATGAATTATCTGTGATAAATGATTGGTGAATTTAAAATGTTGAATTAAATTGTTTAAACTATTAAACAACCTGGCCTTTAAAAAACCTTTGGATTTCGATGAGACCGGGATCGGGTATCAATTATGATTATCCAAAAACCACATCGATCCAAGTTAAATGATAGGTCGTGGCATCTCAAGTGAAGATCGAGATGGTGTTTCAGAGTGCAAGGGTTATCGTCATTAACTCTGAGGGTGATACCAAAATGAGTGTAACGAGATAATGCCTTCGATTTCGTTCGAACCCGGAATGAACTTGTATGGATTGAATGCTTTCAAAACATCGTCGGGTGTACAATGAGCATTCTAAGAGATGTGTTCTACAAAGGTAATCTCAGCCTCAAGCCTCATCAACCGGAAATGGCTAAAGAAATGGACGTGCAGCAAGGTTAAGTGGGTAGCACCCAAGTAGGACGAGATATACCCCTGTCTAGATGTCCCTTTTATTTCGGTTGTGTGCGCAGTTGTTGGCCACAACTGCGGGGTTATCTTGTTCAAGACTGTCCAGTAAGGGATGGTTCCGGCCTTGTGTTGCAGGGGATTTAGGGTGGATCCTCGGTACGTTGATCTAGGCCACGTACTGTGACGGGCGGTACCCCAGTAGCCCTGCCATTGTATGGAATCCAATCTCCAATAAGTGCCTGTACGGTTCTGATTATGCCCAACTATGTTGGAATGTGAGATGTAAGCATTTTAGCTATTTTCTATTTTACTTGAAAACCCTAGACACTATTATAATATCACCGGATTTTCTATTAAATGTTTTGGTTAGCGTAAGGTAAAAACTTACCCGTGTTTATCTGTGGGAAGTCTTACGTGATACCTTTGTTTCAAATGGTTTTCAAAGTTAAGCAACTTTAACCCGTTTACTCACACCAGACCGATGTCTGACCCGGAGTTTATTTTGTTTTACTTAAACTCTTGGGTTCTAAAAATTTTATGAGTAGCCAAGTGATTAGGTCTCGGATTGTTGAAGTTTGGAGGAGCTTGGAGCAGGAGTCCAAACGTATCTATCTATTTAATCCGCTGTGTTAGTTGATGTATGTTTGTATTTTGGGATGCATGTAATGGCTGATATATATGACTGTCTTGTTTGAATGATGTTATGTAACTCTAATGTATGGATAACTATGTAATAGTTATGTGATGTATTATATTTTGTTCCGTTTCCGCAGTGAGATTCTGATATTTGTTAGTTCTTTCATCTATCTTTTCTATTTCTACCTATTTCTTTCTTAACGATGATACGTCTTTCTGTGGTATGAAAGGTGGGTCATCACAAAATAAGGTGTTTAACTAAGGTAAGGGATGGAGCAACCAGTGCCCTGAACTTACCTGACCTATGTTTTCTCTTTTTAGGCGAGGGGTGGAGTAGATCGAAAGAAAAACCGGAATTCTCTAAAAAGATCATATTTAAGTTTTTCCAAGATAAAATAAAAGAAACAGATTCTTTGAATGTTAAACAACCACTTAAGATCTTTTTATCAATGATTAGTACAAAGGAATCGAGATCGGATTTGGATGATTCATATCCGAAAAGCCTTCAAACTAATTTCCGAAATAAAATATATTGAAGACAATGATTGTTAAAGTCAAAGGTATTCATGATGCAGGATTACTTGCCATTAGTCCCTGGAGGTGAAACTTGCCATTAGTCCCTGGATGTGAAATTTATCATATTTAATATGGCAATAGTGCTCCATTATGAAAATCTTCGATTTGCAAGAATATGATTTAAAGTTAAGAAAGAAATCTTTGATTAAGATTTAATGAATGATTTGAGAATATTTTCCCTAAGTTAAAAGTTATAACTTGAATATAAGAAAATCTTTGATTAAGATTTAATGAATGATTTGGAAATATTTTCCCTAAGTTTAAAAGTTATAGCTTAAATATAAGAAAATCTTTCATTAAGATTTAATGAATGATTTGGGAATATTTTCCCTAAGTTTAAAAGTTATAGCTTGAATATAAGAAGTCTTTGATTTAGATTTAATGAATGATTTGGAAAAGTTTTCCTAAGTAAAAGAGAAAATGATTTGGAATTATTCCAATATCTAAAGAAATTTAATATACCAAAGATTTGATAAATGAAGCTTAATGATTCTATATACATTTGAAAAGAAAATGGAATAACTTAAAAAGATTATATCTAAGAAAGATATTTGACTTAAAAGATGAAGTAATTGATTGATGATTTATATCCACGTATGAACTTAACATCTTTTTAAAACGATGATTGGCTTCGAAGGAACCGAAGTCGGATTTGGATGATTCCTATCCGAAAACCACTTCGAACCAATGTATACGTCCGAAAGTGAAGACATGTTGAAGATGATGATTATTGAAGACCGTGGATCTTTATAGCATGAAGACTGCTTGTTGAACATGCTCTGGTTGGCCACTATTATAGAGTTATTTATAGAAGTGGTCTCCTCGTGATGGAGATTTTTTAGATCGCAAGGGCTTCTCACCTAGTAATGGCCGAGGAAAGTGCCTTCGGTTTCGTTCAGTCCCAGAATGAACTTGTATGGATGAAAGTCCAACATTGCATTTCTAAGACACAACGTTTGTCTTTTACAAATGTACATCAGTGGTGGCGGAGAAGGCAACTTCTCTTACTTTAAAACCCTCCTTGAGACGTATGAGCTCAAGGGTTGTATTTTTATGGGAGTCAAATAGCGATCAAAGGAATGGCAGTGTGGCATTCAAAATCGAAAATATTATGATCAAAGCGTGGTTTTGTATGAAAAGCGTGGCTTTGAAGAAATTGAGCGTAGCCTCGCGAGCCTCACACCCCGGCTATGATGGGATTCTATGTGGTCAGATGTATGCTCGCATTTTGGATAGTAGTGATTTGGGTTATCAGATGTTCTAAGCCCCAGGTACCAGATACGTCTGGGCCTCATGGCAGGGATACGCGAAGTCTGAGTCCTTGGATGTTATTCGCAGATTGTATCCACTTTTAGCCATTTGTGTTGTTGTATAACAGCATCTGAGTCATGGACGTAAGCCATGGATACAGATTGATCTTTCCACTACTTCCCTATCATGTTGGAAATCCAATCCCAATACGAGATTTATAGTTTTGATTGTATTCCTAAAATAGCCGTAATGACTTGCAAACATTTCAGCTACCCCTTCTGGTATCATATATTCCGTTCGGTATATTCTGTTGACCTAGTCCGGATATATTACCTTTGACTTAGTCAAGATATAGATACCTTATTTGAATAATTTTATTTGAAAAGTGTTTTCAAAAGAATGTCATTAAAAATAATATCAAGTGTATTTTGGTATAAAGTGTTTTGGTTATCATAAGGTAAAAACCCATCCATGCTTATGTGTGGGCGTGGTCTTATGAGACACCCTTCTTTTCAAAGGTTTTGATAATATAGCCATTTTAAAGTTCGAGTATCTCATGCTGGTTTATCAAGCCTAATCCGGGTATTTTTAATACTCGGGTCAGAACCTAGTAGGTTTAGGTTGAGTTGAAGACGGTTGGAGTTTCCAGAGGAGAGCTGGAGATCTTCGTCGTCGTATGGACATATTCTATTATCCGCTGCACTTAGTGTATTTTGGTTGATGTTTGTCAGCAATTGTAAAGACAGATGTTTATAATTGTCCAAGATGAATTTAGGTTAGACTCTGAAATTGTATTTTAAAATTTTCCGCTGTAAAGATTATTATTGAAATAATATATGTTATTCATTCGTGTGAGATACTGTCCTGTCTTTATTTTCTTTCCACCCTTAATGATCCGCTTATTTGTACAATTTGAGTTAGACATGTGTGGTTTACTATCGATTCAAAAGGTACGAAAAAACCGGGCCGTTACATTTGGTATCAGAGATGAAGGTTAAGCGAGAACCTTGGCTTTGGTTGGGTAAAGACTCAACAGAGATGGGGTTAGTAATACCCTAGGATGAGTAACTCATTAGGGATAGGGTTAGTAACACCCTAGAATGAGTTTGAGTGTATTATATATGAGCGCGTATTTGTTAATGACTAATAAATTATTCAGTGTTGATTTATCTATTGAGTGATTTATGGATTTTGATCGATGCACCTGATCACCGTTATCGATAAGGGTAACTAAATACTTAAACAAGGCGAACCGACACGCTGATTTTGAAAAAATTGGTAAATGAAATAACTTTACCTAGGATTATATTTTGAATATAAAAGTATATATTTTGAAAAGTTATACAATTAGAAATCAGGATTAGTGAAATTTAAATATGAACATCTTATGATTAGAATTTCATAGTTTGACTATAGGATGTTCATAAAGATTATCGATAAGTAAGAAATCTGATAAGGTAATTAAGATCTTTAATACTTATTCAAAATAATAAATTAGGAAATGATAATGTTAAGTTACTATCATAAATTGATCAATTGTTTGATTTAAAAATTTTAAGTACAAATACCTTGTGAATTAAGTTTCACAATTTGACTATAACGTGTTTGATAATAAGATTTGTTTGAGGAATGAACATATAAAATGAAAATGTATTTAAATGATCATGTAAAAGGAAAAATAATATAAAAGGAATGAGAATTTAAATTCGAGAAAAAGAATCAGGGTAATTTAAATGAAGTTAATTAACGTAAGATGAGTTTATAAAATGAATTTATAAGATAGGTTTTACAAAGTAATCTCTAAAGGATTTTGAAAATGTTATTATTTCAAATATAAAAGGAGATATTTTATGATAACTAATTCGATTGGCTCGAAAATAAACTAAAAATGGACAAGCGATGTGTTCGGATGGTAAGCACTTCTCTTAATTATTACTCTTCTTGTTAAGAGGATATATGATACTATTGGTAGCACCCAGTTCCTTGGATTGTTTCGGAGTTACTCGATCTATATAATTTTCTTAAGTTAAAAATAATGTAAATCATTGATTAGTAATCTTTATAAAAGTATTTTAAACTAAAGATAAATTGGGATCGCTAATTGATAAGATAAAGCGGGATTTCCGACGATTTTGGACAGTCGAAAATTTTCGAATCGTACCTGACTCGGAGCTAAGGAATTTATGAAAACTAAAAGATAATGAAATATTCCGAGTAAATGAAATTGGATAAGTATAATCTATACATGTGATTATAAACAAAAAAAGGAAATTATAACCTAGAAAATGTTTTATTAATGAATTCTAGCATTAATTAAGAATTGGATTTAAGTCTTTATAAGTGATTGATTTACATAAGTTATAAGATGTAACAAACTTAAGTAATAGTTTTACGAATGATTTATAAATAACAATAGTGTTAAAGGAAATATAATAAGTTGAAGAATCGTGGGAAGAAAAATTATAATAAAGATAAATCATCTTTTGATTGAAAAAAATGGTTTCTTTGTAATATTTTCCTTTAATAAAAATAATTGAAAATAAATAATTAAAGGGATTATATAAAGAAGCACATTTATAAAGTGTTTGAGCTTAAGATAAAGTTTTTATGAAAGTTTTGAGAGGTAACAAATACATATATGTAGATTATTTCGTCACACAAATGTTGATCTAATATTCGAGTTTGGAACTTTGAGGTGTTTACACCGATTCGAAAAATGATTTATCACTCGATTCTTGACGAAGAATATTGATTAGGGTTTATGATTGGGTACTTGAGTTTTCTATCATAGCTGAGAGCTATGCAAGGAAAGCAAAATTTTCTGAGCAAAAAGCCTGATTAAAGTCCGCACTAGAGGATCGGGGGATCGATACTAGTTTGGAAATAAAGTTGTGTGTTCGAATAGGAGATCGAATAAGATATTTCATATGCATGATCTATGTATAGTATATGGAATTAATTTTAAAGATAAATGTTTTGGGCAAACTTTTGTTTTCGGTAATTTCGAGGACGAAATTCTTTTAAGTAGGGGAGAATGTAACGACCCATAATTTCGCTACTTCGAAAATGAGAGATTTCATTTGTTTTAAATTTAAAAAGGTCTAAAACTTAAATAAACAATTTATATATAATTAGATAATAATAGAGAAATTATTTATTCTTATAGTTGATAATTTAAAAAGTATAAATTTGGATTTTAAAACAAATCAGCAAAAGTTTTGTTAAAAATAAATAAATGCTTAAATAAATTGGTTTAAATATTTATATAAAAAGATAAATCTTATTGAAAACATTTAATAAAGATAATAAAAGAATATTAAAAGATTTTAAAGTATGTTAATAATCGTTTTACAAAAATAACCAAATTTTATCGCATTTTGTCAGTTTTACATACATCGTAAAATTAAAGATTTTGATATTATTTAAATATGATTTTGAAATTTAAAAAGACATGTTTTAGTTTATTTAAAGAAGTAAAAAGTTCATTTTTAAATTTGGTTTACATAAATAAATAGTTTAACTAAAACGTCAAAATGTGACCGTAAAACATTTTGTCGAAAAACGATGTTTTGTCGATTAAAAGTTGTCGCAACGTCGTCGCAACTTTATTTTCTTATATGAAAAAATATATTCAAATAGTGTAAGTATTAATTAATTCACTAATCAAGTTTACTTTTACTAAACAAGGTTAGAAACTTCTAGAAAACAATTAAGAAAAAGTAAACACAAAAAGACAAAAATGTCATTTCAAAGCAAAAAGTAAAACATCAAATCAAACAAACATAATTATTACTTTACTTAATATCTAAGTGAAATGACATAAAGTAATGATTTGAAATGTGATGTTAAGTGTTGAAAAAAAATAAGATTACTTTAGAAGTAAGTAAGGTTATTTTGGTAATTTGGTAAAAAAATATTTTGGTAATTTACCACTTCATTTCTTTTTTTATAAATACCAACCACTTTCTCACTTTTTTTTCCACGCTTTTCATTCTTCTTCTTGTTCTTCCTTTTTCAAGCTTTTCTCTACCTCTTTAATGGCTTCTTCTTCTCTTCCAAATGCTTACTAACTTTTTCAAAACCATATCAAATCAACTCCAAACACCACCAAACTTTGCCAAAGACCTTAGAATACCATTTAAACATGGTTAAGCATCTAAGAAGTGAAGAAACAATGGAGAAAGGGGAAGAATAGGGCATGGCCGAACCTATGGAGGAAGAGGAGCAAGTTCGTGAAGTTCCGGAGCAAGAAAAAGAGAAGGAAGTGCTGCAGGGATCAAAAGGAAAGTCTAGGGAAAAGATTTGGTGAAGATAAAATGATTTAGTGAAGTGTTTTTAGTAAGAATGTTGGCAGGAAGTGAACAATTTGGTTAAATGTGAGTATTCAAATCTTAGTTTTATTTTAATAAAACTTAAGTTGATAATACACATGTTAAATTAGAAATTAATATGTTGAATATTGATTGATATTGGATGATAACTTGGTTGATTTTATGTTTGTGATATGGATGATAACTTGGTTTGATAAATGATAAGAGAAATGGTTAGTAAGTATAGTTAATTACATGAGAAGTGAATTCATATAAATGTGTGTATTGAAATTATTTAGCCCCTTAACGAATTTAAGTTGAAATGATGGAAATATTGCTTAAAATGAGTTTAAAATGATTTAGACACATTTTATAAATATTTAAATTTGTTTCTAAGAAGTTTGAAAAGAAGTTGAAAAACATGTCAAAACTATGTGCGTCGTGTAACGGTAGTTCGCGATTTCGCGCCATAAAAGTTAAATGTGTGTACAAAGTAAAATATAGCTCGGAATTCCTCAAGATAAGAATTCTCCGGTCTATTATATCCATATTTTTCCAACGAAGAAAGAAAATTAAGATTTTATTAAGTAGATTTTGAAATATGTCTAGAACAATTTTCTAAAAACATTGCGGTTTTGCAGTTCGGAATCCAAAAAGGAATTTCTTTATAAATGATATTTTTAAATGATTAAAAATATGAAATAAATTTGATAAATCTATTAAAATGGTTTAAAAGAGATTTGTAATGGAAAATATGAATTCTCAAATATTAAAAACTTGTTTAAATAAAATGAGCTTATATAACACTTTCCGCAGCACGTTTATGCTGCGAATTTTATAAACTTTTGGAATGTGAGCTTAAATGTAACGACGTTTTTCAGAATCAATTGTGAATATTTTAAAAAGGATAATTAATAATTTTGAAAGATATTTTGGAATATTTATAAGCATTTCCAAAATAAAGTTGAAAAATCTGAGTATGCAGAAACGACTAGTACATTTGTCCCGCCTGTGAGATCTAGGAAGATAAAACAAGTTGTTTAACTAAGGTTAGGGATGGAGCAACCAGTGCCCTCAACTTACCTGGCCTATGTTTTCTCTTTTTAGGAGAGGGGTGGAATAGATCGAAAGGAAAGCCTGAATGCTCTAAAAAGATCATATTTAATTTTTCCAAGATAAAAGAAAAGAAACAGATTCTTTGAATATTAAATAACCACTTAACAACTTGTTATCAATGATTAGTACAAAGGAACCGAGATCGGATTTGGGTGATTCATACCCGAAAACCTTTCAAACTAATTTCCGAAATAAAATATATTGAAGACAATGACTGTTAAAGTCAAAGGTATTCATGATGTAGGATTACTTGCTATTAGTCCCTGGAGGTGAAACTTGCCATTAGTCCCTGTAGGTGAAACTTGCCATGTTTAATGTGGCAATAGTGCTCTATTATGAAAATCTTCAATTTGCAAGAATATGATTTGAAGTTAAGAAAGAAATCTTTGATTAAGATTTAATGAATAATTTGGGAATATTTTCCCTAAGTTAAAAGTTATAACTTGAATATAAGAAAATCTTTGATTAAGATCTAATGAATGATTTGGGAATATTTTCCCTAAGTTTAAAAGTTATAGCTTGAATATAAGAAAATCTTTGATTAAGATTTGATGAATGATTTGGGAATATTTTCCCTAAGCTTAAAAGTTATAGCTTGAATATAAGAAATCTTTAATTTAGATTTGATGAATGATTTGGGAAAGTTTTCCTAAGTAATAGAGAAAATGATTTGGAATTATTCCAAGATCTAAAGAAATTTAATATGTCAAATGATTTGATAAACAAGGCTTAATGATTCCATATACATTTGAAAAGAAAATGGCAACTTAAAAAGATTATGTCTAAGAAAGGTATTTGATTTAAAAGATGAAGTAATTGATTGATGATTTATATCCACGTATGAATTTAACATCTTTTTAAAGTGATGATTGGCTTCGAAGGAACCGGAGTCGGATTTGGATGATTCCTATCCAAAAACCACTTCGAACCAATGTATATGTCTGAAAGTGAAGACTTGTTGAAGATGATGATTATTAAAGACCGTGGATCTTTATAGCTTGAAGACTGCTTGTTAAACATGCTCTGGTTGGCCACCATTATAGAGTTATTTATAGTAGTGGTCTCCTCGCGATGGAGATTTTTCGGATTGCAAGGGATTCTTGCCTAACAATGGCCGAGAAAAGTGCATTTGGTTTCGTTCAGTCCCAGAACGAACTTGTATGGACGAATGTCCGACATTGCATTTCTAAGACACAACGTCTGTCTTTTACAAATGTACATCGGTGGTGGCGGAGAAGGCAACTTCTCTTAGATTAAAACCCTCCTTGAGACGTACGAGCTCAAGGTTGGCATTTTTGTGGGAGTCAAATAGTGATCAAAGGAATGGCAGTGTAGCATTCAAAGTCAAACCTGTTATGATCAAAGCGTGGTTTTGTATGAAAAGCGTGGCTTTGAAGAAATTGAGCATAGCCTCACGAGCCTCACACCCCGGTTATGATGGGATTCTATGTGAGCAGATGTATGCTCGCATTTTGGATAGTAGTGATTTGGGTTATCAGATGTTCTGAGCCCCAGGTACCAGATACGTTTGGGTCTCATGGCAAGGATACGCGAAGTCTGAGTCCTTGGATGTTATTCGCAGATTGTATCCACTTTTAGCCATTTGTGTTGTTGTATAACGGCGTCTGAGTCATGGACGTAAGCCATGGATACAGATTGATCTTTCCACTAGTTCCCTATCATGTTGGAAATCCAATCCCAATACAAGATTTACGATTTTGATTGTATTCCCAAAATAGCTGTAATAACTTGCAAATATTTCAGCTACCCCTTCTGGTATCATATATTCTATTCGGTATATTCCATTGACCTAGTCCGGAGATATTGGTATCTTATTTGAATAAGTTTATTTGAAAAGTGTTTTCAAAAGAATGTCATTAAAAATAATATCAAGTGTATTTTGGTATAAAGTGTTTTGGTTATCATAAGGTAAAAATTCGTCCGTGTTTATGTGTGGGCGTGGTCTTATGAGATACCCTTCTTTTCAAAGATTTTGATAATATAGTCATTTTAAAGTTTGAGTATCTCACGCTGGTTTATCAAGCCTGATCCGGATATTTTTAATACTCGGGTCAGATCCGAGTAGTTTTAGGTTGAGTTGAAGACGGTTGGAGTTTCCAGAGGAGAGCTGGAGATCTTCATCATCGTATGGACATATTCTATTATCCGCAGTACTTAGTGTATTTTGTTTGATGTTTGTCAGCAATTGTAAGGATAGATGTTTATAACTGTCCAAGCTGAATTTAGGTTGGACTCTGATATTGTATTTTAAAATTTTCCGTTGTAAAGATTATTATTGAAATAATATATGTTATTCCATTCGTGTGAGATTCTGTTCTGTCTTTATTTTCTTTCTACCCTTAATGATCTGCTTATTTATTTATTTACATTATTCATATTCAATCAAATTTCTTAGCATGTCAATTAATTAACTTAAGTTTATAGTCATTTATTTACAGTATTCATCTTTTCTACTTATTTATTTAGAAATACTTCAACATATTTACTTAAGTTTATAATTACTTACTTACAATACCTACTTTCTATTATATTTAATTAGTAGTATTTCAATTATACTTAAGTCTATCACACTACAACCTCAACTTCTTATTTATTAAAGTGATTCGTTGAACACTTTCATTATTCCAAGCTTTACTTGTATAATATCCATTACATTTTCTTATTAACATTTCAACTTTTTACATCTTTTGGTAAGTTATATATATGCCTTTAAGAATGTAATTGAAAGTTATACAAGTTTTCTAATTTCTTTTAACTAATTTAATGTTCAATAATCATATCCTTTGCTTTATAGGTTACAATTTCAAATTTCCTTTAATTTCATTTATAACTTAGCATTAAATCTCTTATTTTAATTTGAGATTCCAATTATTAATTAGTTACATCCCATTTCACTATAATAATTGAAACTATTGATTATCGAAACTTAAGAATTAAATACAGGGTTAAATTTCAAATCATTTTAAAATAATAGATAAATGTATACTTACACTTATGTATATCTAATTATATTTAAAACAATTTAAAATTTATATTTGTTTATCAAAATAAATCTGTAGTAAAACTACTATAGTGGCCTTCCCACTTCCCACTTCAAAACTCGAAAATGAATGTCGATGATGCGTGCACTCATCACCGAAATTATTTTCCAACGACAGAGAGGGGAGTACAGAACTTATTTCTTTCCTAAAATTTCTTTAAAACAACTCTTCCAAATCATATTGAAATATTTTTATCAGAAAATACTTACAAATAATATTATTATATATTCCAAATCATTTGAATGAAATTTTCAAAACCCCAGGACTTAGGTTCTAAATTTTCAATCTTTCATTTATTTTATTTTCAATCTTATTTTCAACTAATACCTAAGTTTCACCACCTAACAACCAATATAATACAACAAAATATAACCTTTATAAAAAAATTATTTTATATATATAGAAAATATAATAGGCAAAATTATTTCATTCACCTATATTGAAAACAAATATTGTGTCGGTCTGTCCTATTAAGTGTTTAGGAATCCCTAGCATCAACCAGAATTTATAAATACAAAACGGAACAAATTAACACAATATTAAAACCTTGTTATAACACAAACAAATATGCTCTCTCATATATATATATACACTTAACGACTCATCATAGGGTAGTACTACCCTATTAATAAAGAGTCAAACCCCACAAAGCTAAGGTTTATCGCTAAACCAAAGCTCTGATACCAGATGTAACGTCCCGCCTTTTTGTACGTTTTAAATCGACGATAAACCACACGTGTCAGACTTAAACCATACAAAAGGGCGGATTGGTATGGGGTAAATAAGAAAAAGCAGAGAAAGAAAAGAACAAAACAGAATCTTGCAGCGGAACGATAAAATATAATAATCAAATATATAGTTCATGAAGCTGTTTTATAAAATATTCGATTATACTTATATAATACATATCATAGTTACACATACCAGAGAACAATAAATAATGCAGCAGAACAGTATGAATATGGTGAAATAATAATAAATAGTAGTGCTAAAATCTTCGTCTTCATCCTCCAGAAGTAAGGCCTTCAAATCCTGAAATGCTCAGGCTGACCCGAGCGAAGTGAAAAGACAAAACACTCGAGTCAGAACTAAAAGGTCTTATGTAAGTTAAATCAATGATAAATAATATGAGTGGAACGGCGTCAGAGATGTTTACGGGATTTGACATCTCCTATCCAGTGTCTAATGTGAGTGCAGTAACTCAAGAGATGCTCGGGATTCACATCTCTTAAGGATCCGTTAAACTATTTACTATGTAGTAATATTTCACTATTATAATAGTGTTTAATAGTAAAATAAACTTACTTTTAAATAGCGTTAAGGAGTGACCCAATATTTCCCTTAACACATAATAGTGCCAATAGTCTATACAGTAACGTAATACCTCCTGATCGGAAGGCTACCAGAGGATACTCCATAGGTACGACACAAATCAAACTCGTACAAGGCGCGCTAGGGTAGGTGACACGGCACAACTAGGCAATGCCAGAGTAGATATACCAATTACGCTTCCGGACCGGTGGTAGCGCGTAACAGCTACTACCGCCCACCTCGAGCCACACCCTCAAATCATAAATCAAAAGTGGCCACCGAATAAATCCAAAGTCAGAGTATAATATTGAAGGGATGTGTCCGATAAAAGGTGCTACCTTCTTAGCCCGTCAATCGCTCCTGTTTTAGCCACCTTATGCCAACTCACGGGAGTCGGGTCCATGTATTTATCTCAAAGGAAATGCCACCACCATCCTACTTCATTCTGGAATCTCCACTGCGTACACGGTTGTTAAAGTGGTTTTCGGAGTTGGCAGAGAGTATGACAACTTCCGATCCCGGTGTCTTCAACAACCAAACGTTATTATAACACCACGGTCATTTTAAAATAATTTATACTGCAAAACCAGATTATCATATCCATTTCGAAACCATATAAATACGATATCATTTCCATTTCAAAACCAAATCAGTATGATATCATTTTAAAAATCATAGTATCAAAGTTATAAAATTTCGAACTCGGGACTTAAAACTATAAAACTTCCAAAACGTAATACTTTGAAATTAATAACTTTGAAACATAACTTCCACCCTTACATGGATTTAAATATTAAAATATTTTATAAACAAATTAGCCTCTTAATTTCACAAATCAATTCCAAAACAACCCGAATTTCTAAATTTTAAATTTAATATATTTCAAAGCTTAAATATTCAATATTTCAAAACTAAATTTTATAATTCATATATATACAAATTTCACCTTTACTATTATTTAGTTTTGAAATATTTGCTTACTAAAACCAATATCCTTTAAATAAAACTTCAAATTTCAAAACTGAATATTCCTCAATTTATTCACTTAATCACCTTAGACCCGAATTAAGTTATAAAACCATATTCTTTTAAAATCTCAATTTCAATGAGTTCCAAATGGATTCTTATTAAATATAATTCTTAATTAGATAAAATCTCAATCAATTTCAAAAATGTCTTCTCATCCTTGATTTTTAAAAATCAATATAAACTCTATATTAAAATAAAATTTAAGTAAATACTTATCTATATTATATTTTATTAAAATCAAACTTTAATGTTAAACTTATTTTATACTTTAAACAAATTTTATTCATAGCTTAAACCAAGAATTTAACTATATATAAAAGAACATTTGTAAAATATCCAAATCAGTATCTTAAAAATCATATATTTCTTTACAAACCATAGAAATCCTTCCAAAATAATTTTATATATAGACCATGGTGTCTGTATATAGTTCTCTATCATATGGTCAACCGATACGGATATTTATCATTCAATCCGTAATTTAAAATAAAAATTACGGTTATATCATTTCAAACCACAATCCTGAGTCAAATAAAAATTTGATAACAACTTGCAGTTTATAACAATATAACTAAAACATCCATTCATCCAATATCAATCATCGAACATCATCAAAATCATTATCCAATTCAAACTTGAAATCCTACAATAATTCACCGTTATGGATCTGATAAAACTGGTTTCGTCGAAATCCGAGTCAGTAGCCAAAATGGCAATTTTTACATTAATTAAATAAATAAATAATTGATTAATTAAATCAAATTTCCAATTTCAATTCTAAAATTAACAATTCTTATCATTTTTATATTTCTTAATCATTTTCAATAATTTCAAATTTAAATGTCAATTTAGAGTTGATTAATTTATCCATTTCAGTATTAACCTCGATTTCATTACATTCAGAAGTTATAAATTAAATTCTCAATAATTTCATTGAATTTACTTTTCATTCTTTTATTCAATTCGTTACTGTCAATGGAAGAAATTAATATTGGGTGCATTAATATTCTTAAATTTCATCCAAATTTCCATTAACGTAATAATTTAATATTTAATTCCACTTATTTGCAATTAATCCAATTATGTAACGACCCGCCGCTCTGACCGCCTCTAGTCGGTAATTAAACCAACTAGAAACGTTCAAAATGACGGATTGTTAGTCAGTTTATAGAGTTTAAACAGAATCAGCCACAGAATCACAGAATAATCATAATATTATTCATAAATGAATTTTTCTTACATACATATATCAGAGTTTGTACAATGCATTAAATTTTTATACAGCGGAACAATTTATTTTCATTAAGTACAAGAAAATTTTCTGAAAACTGAAGTAAAGCTTTTAATCCCCCTCTTTCTAACTTCGCGGCCTGAAAATCTTCAAGCTGTAAAAATACTCGGTCTGACCCGAGCGTTAATTGCAAAACACAAAACACTCGAGTCAGGATTAATCTTAACTCAAGTAAATAAATTTGTAATGAACTGAATAAAATGGTAACAGAGATGACGAATCACATGAATCAATTTAAATCTATTATGAATTTTCATTATTAACAACTTAAAATTTTAAAATCTGTCAATCCCGTGTGGCTGCAGTACACACGTATACTTTGCACACATGTGCACTGCCTCGCCAACACGTGTGCAAGCACAATTCAGACAAATCACTGCAAACTCGACTCAACTCAATGCAATTCAAACTGCAAGTCCAAAACAGATGCACAATGCACTAAGCATTGAATTAGTGCACAAATGAAACAACATCAGAGACGACACAGTAGCAAACAAACATGCAGCAGCAACATGCAATGACCAAGTACAATGCAAGTAAATACAACAGTGAGCACATATGTACAAATGCTCAAACTCAGTGGCACATGAATACAAGAAGGTCAGTGACCAACCCAAGATACAAATGTGGACAGTGATACACCAAGCATACAACAAGGCATAGGAACTGAAAGGCTACAGCAAGCATGCAACAAGGTGCATGGTCAAAATGTATACCAAATGCAACAGACTCAATACAAACTACATACGTCGAGCTAAATGCAATTCAGACCAGTTAAGGGTTGAGTGACCATGTAACAAATTTTTAGCCAACAAAATCATCAATGAACAAAGACTCCAAGCCTACAAAACTGCATGTACACAGCATGCTACAACAAAGTAATTACAAGCAGATGCAACTCAACAATGAAAGTGGGCAAATGCACAAAGGCTACAGGTCTGAAATTCCAAAGCAACCACAGACCAGACCAGACTAGATAAGACCACTAGTAAATGCAATACAAGGTGAATCATGAAATGCAACCAATCCAAACCATATCAACTCAACAACAACAGGATGCACCAGGTTACAAGATGATCAAGGCAGACTAAAAATTCAAGTGCAGACCAGACCAGATTACAAACTCGAGTATGCAAGTGAACATGACAGGAAACAGTTCAATATGAACTAATGAAACAGTACACAAATGCATCAGTAAGCAACCCAGTTACACAAATCAACAGAAATGGCCAGAAATTCAATTTACAGAGAACCCCCAAATTCACATTCAAGACTTTACTAAAAATTGTTATTTTGATTTAAAAAAAAAAATCATGACTTCCGAAGATGATTCAAGTTGTATATTCCAATCAATACAAGTTAACATTGGATTTTATCAAATATCTTATATTTACTGCATTATCTATGTTCCAGTAAATTTCCAAACTAAAAATAAAAATAAAAATACTTGAACTTGTCATTTAAACATAGATGATGTTTAAGCTTAATTAACTTGTTTAGAATCAAAATTTCTAAGTGATTTGATAAGGAGTTTTGGACTTGGTTCATTTAAAATCTCTGTACATAAAAATATCAGAGAGAAACAGTTTAACTAACATGCATGTTCAACACATTCATATACAAAGATAAATCACCAACATGCAAGCATTAATTATTTCAGAAGTTTATCAAGCAACAGATTAATTATCACTTAAACTTTTTAAGTTGTAGTTTACTCACACTGTAGGAGCAGAGACAGAGAACAATTTAAGCTTGCCCAGGAACTATTATTATTCATTAATTTTCACTTTTCTAAACTAATTATTAACTCAAGTGCAAAATAATAAATGGTCTAATGGTTACCAGGCATGGGACAAACATGCAAGTTTACGTTCATAATGCAATTGTTTGCAAACAGTTTCCAAGCAAGATATTTAGTAGCATCTGTACTTATCAATTTAATAACAAAATAAATATAGCATCTGTTCTTATCAATTTTTTTTTACAAACAAATTTCACATAACATTTGTTCTTATTAGTTTAAAATTAAAAACTGGGTATAATCTTTTCTTACAGTTTAAAACAATTTATAGCATCTGTTTTTTTTTTATCAATTTAAAAACACCTATCCTTATCAATTTAAAACAAAAAAATTTGGTACATCTGTTCTTATCAGTTTGAAAAAAATTAAATTCAATAGTATTTGTCCTCATCAGTTTAAATAACAAATTAACAGAGCAATTCATAGCAAAAGAACAACCAACAACCAACATGCAGTGAGTCATCTGTTCTTATTAGTCTAGAATTCAATTTTAACCGAGCAACTGAAAACCACAAACCACCAAAACAAAGCATGCAATCAAGTACTTATTGGTTCAACAGTTTGGATTAATTTATCCGAGCAACTGATAATGCATAACCCACAATTCCTAGCATGCAACCAAGCATTCACTTCAAAACAAATCTAAAAACTTGCATGAAGATTAATCATGAGGAGAAACTAACCTTTACTCGAATTGAAATGGAGCAACGCAAACGAAGAAGAATTTGAGACGAAAGCCCTAAATTTGAATCGTAGAAGCAAAGCAATCGAACAGGAGAACGAATCAAAGCAGAAGAACCGAACTCGAACGAAATTGTCGAAGTCGAAATTGAAGCCGCCATTAATTCGCGAAGCCCTAGCTTTTTGCAAAGAAGAACGAAGACGCCATTTTTATTTCTTCGGTTTGAAATTGTTTAGGGTTCGAATGAATTGGGGGAAAGGGTGTCGTGTTTTTAAGGAGAAGAGAATGTGTGTTTACGTGGTTGAAGGCGTGTAAAGCGGCTTGGATTTAGCCGATAGGTAAGGTAATGTATACCTCTTATTTTATATTCATTTTATTTATCATTATTTTTTTTTATATCTTTTCTTTCTTATTTTAAATCCAATTTTTTTGTTTAAAATTTTTACTATGTATATTTATTTATTGATTTTATATTGATTTAAAATCTTATTCTATTTTATTTAAATAAATGAAAAATGTTATTGAAACTAACTACAAATTTATTAATTTTCTTCTAAGTCATTAGTTTGAATTTTAGATACAACTTCAATATTCAATTTCAAACTTCAAAGTTAAATTCAAATTTCTATTCAACTTTAAATAGATTAAATTCAAAAATTTAATCGTCAACTTCATAGTTTTATTGGAATTCAATTTAAAATTATCTCAAATATTTAAAATTAATTAAATATCTTCATTTTTAAATTGTTCAAAATTCAGGATCGTTACAATCTCCCCTACTTAAAAGAATTTCGTCCCGAAATTATAAGTTAGGAAAAACGATTGCTAAAATCTCACCGATATTTATATCCTACACAATTTTACCAAGTTTCAAACTCGCAAATAAATATAGAATTCATTCCATTTATTTTATCTCACTAGTTTTGTTCATCGATTTCAATAATCAAGACACAAAAGTCTTTTATCAAATTTTTGACTTACAAAACTCAGATTTTTAAACTTAAAATCTTTCATTCTAAACATTTGCATAATATATCTTATCCAAAGCTGTGTGCTTTCAAAATATTCAAAAAGATCTTCTTCCTTAGTTCATTAAGTTAGAATTATGTAATTCTAATTTCAGATTATTGATTTTCTGTTCAAAGTTTGAAAATACTTGATAACTCAAAGTTTAACAAGTCCATCGTCGTTCTCACAGACTTTAGGCATACGCTGATCAGACGCAAGACTAAAAATCTCCAAGTACTAAACATACTTGCTTCAACTCCCAGTGAAAATACTTTTTTTTTAAAAATTCTTTTAAAAATGGATATGGAAAGTCCGTTCCCCCATGGATCACAGTTTACCCGGCGGTTTCGCTACTATCTCAGTAGAATCGCTTGTAATCTCAGATTTCTCATCACTCCTGAATTTCGCCATGGTTGTCGCCTTAGATCGCGGTCCACACGGCGGTTACGCTACTATCTCAGTAGAATCGCTCGTAGCCTTAGGCATCACGCCCCTCGAATTACGCTTCGGTTTCCAGATCGCAGTTTACTCGGCGGTTGCGCCACTATCTCAGTGGAATCGCTTGTAACTGTAGGCATCACGCCCCACGAATTACGCCAGCATCAATCACATAATCCCAAAAACGATGATCCATCGTGGGGGATATCAAATCAGTCCCATTGGACATTCCACTAATGGAATTCTACGTAGCTACGATTTACAATGGACACTCCACCGAGTTCCAATCACTTTCACATATAATAAATGGAAGGTACATTTCCATATCCTCAGTTTTTAGAAAACATATGTCATATACATATAGTACTTCCTTTCACATTTCGTACATATCATATCTATGTAACCCTACAAAGGATTTTCATAATAATGACTTTCCAAACTGATAGTTTTCGATTATATTCACATATATAAGTTACGAAAACTCAATTCACATTCACAACAAATAGAGGATTCAAAATTTTCTATCACGTTTAAAATTTTCCTCCAAATCGATTTGAAAATTTAAGGTTATCTCAAACCTAATTCACATTCACAATCCAATTCATTATCGACTTCACATTCGATTTGGATTTCACGTTACATCGTCAATTCTCAACACATAATTGATGTCTATCGATATATAACCTCTAAGCTCGTACGTCTCATAGAAGGGTGTTAAGCTAAAAGAATAAATTCTCCGCCACCACAGATATATATTTAATAGAGATCAAATGCTATGTCATCAATTCACAATGTTAGACATACAATCCCAATCGACTATCCAAAATTCAAAGTTGAACTTATATTGTTTTTGGTGTCAAAGTTAAACTCAATTTAACTCAAGATTCAATCTTTGAAAAATTTCCAAGTTGAACTAATCGTTCAAATTTCTCAAAATAATATCTTTACAAGATATATAATTTTCACACTTAGCCATTTGAAACTAATTTCAAATATTCATTTCTCAATTTATCTTTAAAAGATAAAATTTCAAACTTTTCATTTCATATTGGAAAACATTTCCATACTTATTCAATAATAAGTAATTCACAAATTCTTTCATTTTCAACCCTTTGAAAATGTTCAATATACTTGAATCAAAATTAAGTATATATTTCTTTCTTTAAGGAAATCATTCTTTTAAACACATTTATTTGAGTTAAAACGAATGTTGCGTAAAACATCGTTACGACAACTCAAAATCACTAGTATAGGGATTCAGATTTAAGATAGATATATAAATCCCAATACTATAAACAACATTTCCTTCCGGAAACCATTTACTATAACAATAGTGTTATAGTCTACCATTTCCTTATTTCTCGAAATGCCTATTTCAACAATTGAATGTTGAAATCTATGTATTCGATAGTTAATGCATTTTAAAACATCTTTAAAACTATTAACTTTTCAACCTCAACTTAATTCAAAGTTTGAATCCCTCATTCTTTTCATAGTATTAGTTTTAAACCGATTTCAAACTTTTCAATATTAAGTTTTTCACTTAATTTAATTTTTTCCGCACGTTTAAATTTAAATTCATCACTGAATTTATTAAACCTATAATGGATTATCATGTTGACAACTTCAAATTTGAAATCTAAATTTCATTTGAACTTTGCATTTACTTTCTATTTCCAAAATAGTCAACTAGTTCTTTAGTAAATTATTCATCAATTTAGTTCCATTAAATTCATATTTCCACATTAACCATTTTAAGCAATAGTCTAAACTTGAAATATAAACTTTACATCAAACTCAGTTTGATTCATACAGTTAAATCAACAATTAAATTTCCTTCCATAATATCACTTCCCAAAATGCTATTTCATTAAAATATTTCCTCCGTACAAAATTTTACATAGCTTAATACTTTTAAAAAACGTACACAGAAGATTGTGGATTACAAAAGATAGCATTACAAAATATGTCGATTGGTTTAAGATTCAGAATAATTAAGGACTAACGACTTCTTGTCCCGTAGTATGCATCCTTGCCAAACTTTCATCTTTGGATGACACTATTTCATATTGTGTTAAAGGAAAATTAACACATTCAAAATCCACATGTCCTCATTCCTTACAGTTATTGCAATAATATGAGATGTTTCCATCCTTATCTATCACCTTAGCACTTTTCGCTCTAGCTGGTCGGGCTATAGCTTGCTTTCCCCATTGTCTTTCGGTGCAGTTTCTGGCTACATGTCCAGACTGACGACAATGGTAGCAGATTGTCAATTTATCGACGGGTAAATTGAGTACGCACTTTTTCTTTTTCACTTTAGGGCAATGGCTAAGAAAATGCCCTCTCTCCTGACATTTAAAACACACAATCTCCGGACGAGCGAACCGGTCATCCACATTCCTTTTCTTTCTCCTCTCTAGGCACTTAAGGGCATAATGTCCCTTTTTATGACATCGATAGCAAATAACCTCATCATATGGACCAGGTGCTTGCCTTTCAGTGAATCTCCTTTCAATTTCCGCACGAGTCGCTTCTGCTTCTCTACGAGCAATTTCTCTTTGTTCACGGCGTGCTGCTTTTTGTGCTTCGGTTTTCGCCATTATAATTAACAAGGTGTTTTCGAAGTTTCCTATCAATATTCGAAATTTTTATTAGCAGAGGTTGGATTATTCTATCTTTTTCCCTAAAACATATCTGTTTTATTCAATAATATATTCACTGTCCAAAATCGTGAATATACTTTGTCAACCAATTTCATCATTTCTACAACTTATTTTTATTTTTAAAGGATTACCCACTATCCAAAATCGTGGATATATCTCCTTTAATAAGTTATAACAATTTACTTATCAATTCAATTGGTTTCGAATTTATAAACAATCTTCATAAATCCCTTTTCTATTTATAAAACTTCAATTTATAAATCTTTTATTAATTCAATTTGATTCAATTTATATAACTCGATTATATACCAAAAGTTCATATTATAAGTTAAATACTTATAATCCATTCATTTACTAAATAATTCTTCACCACATTTGAAATCAATTTCCAAAAGAATTCAGAATCAAATTCTCAAGTTATAGTTTAATTATCCTCTTGGCTATAACTAAATTGAAATATTATTTTATTTCACAATTATTACTTGAAATATTCAAGTCATTTGATTTAAACCAATTTAAACCAATTCATTAATTCACTAGTTCACTTAACTCATATTTCATTTTTCATAGATCTCAATAATTCGATAATGAGTTTCCGAACGATCGAAACTCAAATCTAATGAGACCTCACCGAATATAAACTATCGCACACTCACATTTAGAGAGGGGAAATTTCAAAATAATTCTAACTTTCAAAATACCTTTTATTTTAAAGAAAACAATTTTATACTTCTTTAAATTTGAAAAGCACTTTCTTTATAGTGGTTCTAGTAACTATTCATATTAAACATCATAAACTGAGCTTTGAGTAAACCAAAGCTCTGATACCACTTTTGTAACGACCCGCCGCTCTGACCGCCTCTAGTCGGTAATTAAACCAACTAGAAACGTTCAAAATGACGGATTGTTAGTCAGTTTATAGAGTTTAAACAGAATCAGCCACAGAATCACAGAATAATCATAATATTATTCATAAATGAATTTTTCTTACATACATATATCAGAGTTTGTACAATGCATTAAATTTTTATACAGCGGAACAATTTATTTTCATTAAGTACAAGAAAATTTTCTGAAAACTGAAGTAAAGCTTTTAATCCCCCTCTTTCTAACTTCGCGGCCTGAAAATCTTCAAGCTGTAAAAATACTCGGTCTGACCCGAGCGTTAATTGCAAAACACAAAACACTCGAGTCAGGATTAATCTTAACTCAAGTAAATAAATTTGTAATGAACTGAATAAAATGGTAACAGAGATGACGAATCACATGAATCAATTTAAATCTATTATGAATTTTCATTATTAACAACTTAAAATTTTAAAATCTGTCAATCCCGTGTGGCTGCAGTACACACGTATACTTTGCACACATGTGCACTGCCTCGCCAACACGTGTGCAAGCACAATTCAGACAAATCACTGCAAACTCGACTCAACTCAATGCAATTCAAACTGCAAGTCCAAAACAGATGCACAATGCACTAAGCATTGAATTAGTGCACAAATGAAACAACATCAGAGACGACACAGTAGCAAACAAACATGCAGCAGCAACATGCAATGACCAAGTACAATGCAAGTAAATACAACAGTGAGCACATATGTACAAATGCTCAAACTCAGTGGCACATGAATACAAGAAGGTCAGTGACCAACCCAAGATACAAATGTGGACAGTGATACACCAAGCATACAACAAGGCATAGGAACTGAAAGGCTACAGCAAGCATGCAACAAGGTGCATGGTCAAAATGTATACCAAATGCAACAGACTCAATACAAACTACATACGTCGAGCTAAATGCAATTCAGACCAGTTAAGGGTTGAGTGACCATGTAACAAATTTTTAGCCAACAAAATCATCAATGAACAAAGACTCCAAGCCTACAAAACTGCATGTACACAGCATGCTACAACAAAGTAATTACAAGCAGATGCAACTCAACAATGAAAGTGGGCAAATGCACAAAGGCTACAGGTCTGAAATTCCAAAGCAACCACAGACCAGACCAGACTAGATAAGACCACTAGTAAATGCAATACAAGGTGAATCATGAAATGCAACCAATCCAAACCATATCAACTCAACAACAACAGGATGCACCAGGTTACAAGATGATCAAGGCAGACTAAAAATTCAAGTGCAGACCAGACCAGATTACAAACTCGAGTATGCAAGTGAACATGACAGGAAACAGTTCAATATGAACTAATGAAACAGTACACAAATGCATCAGTAAGCAACCCAGTTACACAAATCAACAGAAATGGCCAGAAATTCAATTTACAGAGAACCCCCAAATTCACATTCAAGACTTTACTAAAAATTGTTATTTTGATTTAAAAAAAAAAATCATGACTTCCGAAGATGATTCAAGTTGTATATTCCAATCAATACAAGTTAACATTGGATTTTATCAAATATCTTAGATTTACTGCATTATCTATGTTCCAGTAAATTTCCAAACTAAAAATAAAAATAAAAATACTTGAACTTGTCATTTAAACATAGATGATGTTTAAGCTTAATTAACTTGTTTAGAATCAAAATTTCTAAGTGATTTGATAAGGAGTTTTGGACTTGGTTCATTTAAAATCTCTGTACATAAAAATATCAGAGAGAAACAGTTTAACTAACATGCATGTTCAACACATTCATATACAAAGATAAATCACCAACATGCAAGCATTAATTATTTCAGAAGTTTATCAAGCAACAGATTAATTATCACTTAAACTTTTTAAGTTGTAGTTTACTCACATTGTAGGAACAGAGACAGAGAACAATTTAAGCTTGCCCAGGAACTATTATTATTCATTAATTTTCACTTTTCTAAACTAATTATTAACTCAAGTGCAAAATAATAAATGGTCTAATGGTTACCAGGCATGGGACAAACATGCAAGTTTAAGTTCATAATGCAATTGTTTGCAAACAGTTTCCAAGCAAGATATTTAGTAGCATTTGTACTTAACAATTTAATAACAAAATAAATATAGCATCTGTTCTTATCAATTTTTTTTTACAAACAAATTTCACATAACATTTGTTCTTATTAGTTTAAAATTAAAAACTGGGTATAATCTTTTCTTACAGTTTAAAACAATTTATAGCATCTGTTTTTTTTTTATCAATTTAAAAACACCTATCCTTATCAATTTAAAACAAAAAAATTTGGTACATCTGTTCTTATCAGTTTGAAAAAAAATTAAATTCAATAGTATTTGTCCTCATCAGATTAAATAACAAATTAACAGAGCAATTCATAGCAAAAGAACAACCAACAACCAACATGCAGTGAGTCATCTGTTCTTATTAGTCTAGAATTCAATTTTAACCGAGCAACTGAAAACCACAAACCACCAAAACAAAGCATGCAATCAAGTACTTATTGGTTCAACAGTTTGGATTAATTTATCCGGGCAACTGATAATGCATAACCCACAATTCCTAGCATGCAACCAAGCATTCACTTCAAAACAAATCTAAAAACTTGCATGAAGATTAATCATGAGGAGAAACTCACCTTTACTCGAATTGAAATGGAGCAACGCAAACGAAGAAGAATTTGAGACGAAAGCCCTAAATTTGAATCGCAGAAGCAAAGCAATCGAACAGGAGGATGAATCAAAGCAGAAGAACCGAACTCGAACGAAATTGTCGAAGTCGAAATTGAAGCCGCCATTAATTCGCGAAGCCCTAGCTTTTTGCAAAGAAGAACGAAGACGCCATTTTTATTTCTTCGGTTTGAAATTGTTTAGGGTTCGAATGAATTGGGGGAAAGGGTGTCGTGTTTTTAAGGAGAAGAGAACGTGTGTTTACGTGGTTGAAGGCGTGTAAAGCGGCTTGGATTTAGCTGATAGGTAAGGTAATGTATACCTCTTATTTTATATTCATTTTATTTATCATTATTTTTTTTTATATCTTTTCTTTCTTATTTTAAATCCAATTTTTTTGTTTAAAATTTTTACTATGTATATTTATTTATTGATTTTATATTGATTTAAAATCTTATTCTATTTTATTTAAATAAATGAAAAATGTTATTGAAACTAACTACAAATTTATTAATTTTCTTCTAAGTCATTAGTTTGAATTTTAGATACAACTTCAATATTCAATTTCAAACTTCAAAGTTAAATTCAAATTTCTATTCAACTTTAAATAGATTAAATTCAAAAATTTAATCGTCAACTTCATAGTTTTATTGGAATTCAATTTAAAATTATCTCAAATATTTAAAATTAATTAAATATCTTCATTTTTAAATTGTTCAAAATTCAGGATCGTTACAATTTAACTTTAAATTCCGATAAGTTAATAAATCCTACCTTCCATTCTTTTAAATTCAACTAATTATCATATTATGAATAAAATTTACGTTATTCCCAATTATTACCTTAATTTACATTAACGTACATTTAATTTAGATTTATTGCAATTGATTGCCCATTTTAATTTAATAGACTAAATAAATGGTTAACTTATAATAATTGTTACCATTAACGTTTAATTACACTTACGTTATCACTAACAGACAAGTGTTGAAATTGATTACGTACACTGTTCTCATCCTATTATCATAAATTTTACACTAATTCATCAATTAGTTCAATATCTACACTTGTTTCCTTATATTCCATTTGTAGCTAAGTATAACATCTACACTATTTCCAATTTACAAACTTTGATTTAATGGACTAAATAAATGATTACTTTATAATAATTGTTGCCACTAATTCTTAATCACATTTATATAAGTTATCATTTCCAAACAATTACTACATAACATTGATTTTATTCAATCACTATTTATTCATTATTAATTCATTGATTAATTCAATATTTACATTTGCTTTTCTTATATTAATTGATTACCAAATATTCCTATTTACAATCAATTGTAACCCAAATAGTTGTTTCAATTAATTGGGATTGCATTGAATTAATGATTTATTAGCTTACATTAACATCCTTACATTCCATTCCCGTTATTAATCCATTATTACCTAATAGATAAAATTAACATTATTGCCTTAAATTGAAATTTGATTACTAATTTCATTTAACACTCTAAATAAATAAATAACATATATTAGTTGCCACCTATTTACTTTACATTTAAAAGTTTATTACTTACCGTTAACACTGTATTTTTTCATTAATTCAATAATACACTTGTTTTCCTCATATTCCCATTATAACTAGTTCATAACCTTTAAATTATTTTATTTAATTGGAATTTCATTCAAATTCGTTAATTATTAACTTTAATTAACCTGTTATGTTTTCTCTTAGTTATTTTCACTATTATATCAAAACTTTTATTAATAACTCAAGTTTTTATATTTTCATAAATATTAAATTTCAAAAATCTTATTAAATTAACAATATGAATTATTGAAATTTTATGGGTCGTTACATAGCAGGAAACATCATAATACAGTGTTGGATATGATGGCTAAGTGGAAAGATTTAGAAGCATTAGCAGATTGCTAAGGAGATCCAAGGCAGTGTCTGGTAGTAATACAGTCGTATTGTCTTGTTTGGAACTTCGACCAATGTTGATCAAAAAGATTGTTTCTAAGTAGATAGAGGATCATATGTTAGCTGAACGGATCAGAAAGCTAAAGGAAGGAACCAAGAGTGATGACTTAAAAGATTTCAGTCTTAACCAGAATAAGTGGTTGAGAAAGAAAGGAAGATTATGTGTTTCTAGTGTAGGAAACATAAGAAATGAAGTCTTTGATGAATGACATCGTTTGAAGTTTGCTATACATCCCAGAGGTACCAAGATGTATCATGATATGAAGAGGAGTTTCTTCTTGGAAGGATTGAAGCAGGAAATTGGTTTGTGTGTAAGGCGGTGCATGAATTGCCAGCATGTAAAGGATGAACACTAGAAGCCAAGTGGTTTACTTCAGCCGTTGGATATTTCAGTTTGGAAGTGGGATTCTATTTCTATGGACTTCATAGACGGGTTTCCAAGGCCGAATATGGGAAATGAAAGTATATGGATTATAGTGGACAGACCAAGAGTGCCCAATTCATTCCAGTTAGGTCAACCAGGATGGCACCTGTTCCAGCAAGGTTGTTCATGAAGAATGTGGTTAGACTGCATGGAGTTCCTAATAGCATTGTTAGTAATAGAGATTCCTTGTTCACTAGCGAGTTTTGGAAGAGTCTACAGGAAGTTTGAGGAATCAATCTTACGATGAGTACCGCTTACCATCCGCAGACAGATGGGCAAATGGAAAGAGCTAACAAAATCTTGGAATATTTGTTAAGAACACGTATTTTGTATTTTAAGGGATCATGGGAGGACCATCTACACCTAGTCTAGTTTTCGTATAACAATAGTTATCAGACTAGTATTGGGATGGCACAGTTTGAAGCTTTGTACGGAAGGCCATGCAAATATCCTATTTTTTGGTTGGAGACCAGGGATAGGTTAATTCTTCGTCCAGATCTGGGTAGAGAGGGTGCAGAAAAGACTGAGGTCATTCAGGGTAGAATGAAGGAGGGTGAGTCTAGAAAGAAGAGTTATACAGATAAGAGATGGAAAGATTTAGAGTTCTCGGTTGGGGACCAGGTTTTCATCAAAGTATCGCCAACGAAGGGTGTGCTTAGATTTGGGAAGTTGGGGAAGTTATCTCCTAGGTTCACTGGACCTTTTCCTATTCTTGAGAGGATCGGAAAGCTCGCTTATAGACTGGAGTTACTGAGAAGTTTGGTAGGTGTCCATGATGTTTTTCATATTTCTCATCTCAAAAAATTTGTTGGAGACCCAAAGACTACTATTGCAACGATAGTGCTAGATGACTTGGTGGTGGAACTGGACCTGACCATAGTAAGGAAGCCAGTTCGCATTGTTGCAAGAGATGAGAACAGGCTTAGAATCAAGACAGATATTAGTCAAAGTCTAGTGGAGTGACAATGATAGTTACTGTACTTGGGAAGAGAAAGCAAGATTAGAGATACTTATTCTGACTTGTTTAAATGGTATGTATTACCTTCTTGTTTGTTTTGAGCCTTATTGTAATTTCGAGGACGAAATTCTTTAAGGAGGGGAGTCTATAACACCCTAGATTTTTGATAACATTATCTAGAAAATTTAATTAGAAAAACTAAATAAACTAATGTGTTGGTTAAGAGATTTAGTTAGAAAAACTAAATAAAACAATGTGTTGGTTAGGGGATTGAGATTTGATTTTAATTAATGTAGCTGTGCTTTTTTAAACAAATAAATTAAAAGAAGGGTTTAAAATGAATTATAGGAGGGTATTACGGAAAAGAGGCCATTCTATATGTCCTTGCTTAGTACATGCATCATTTTACACGTTTATTCAATTTCAAAAAATTTAAAAGCAAGGCAGCCACCATTAACAAGGAAAGAGGAAGAGGAAACAAAAGGAAAGCATATGCAAATCAAATTTATTCAAATCTCAAGCTCCTTAATCACTAAATCAAAGGTGAATAATGTTTACATCTCAAATTTTTATGGTTTCAGTTTTAAGGTTAATTCTAAATTATTTTGCAACGGTTTACCATGTTTTTGAATGATAAAATGACACACACGTATATAAGTTAATGATTTATGTATGTTTATATAGATTTTATGACATGTTTTAAGATGAAAACCCTATTAAATGAAATCCGTTAACCTTGCGAATTTTTATGATAATCTACAAAGTTATTTTAGAGATGTGTTTCAATTTTCAGATTTTTCTGAATTTTTGTGGAATTATTATGGATTTTCTAAGGAAGAAAAGGGTATTTTGGATTGTAAAAATTATTTACATGAAAAATAATTATTATTTGAATTCTAAAATTTTATATGTTAAAGAGAACATATTAATTGATTTTTTGGAATTTTTTCAAATTTTTTTAAGATGATTTAGTAGTTATAAAAATTATTTAAGGTGTGGGACTTAAATATTTTATATTATAAAGGAGAAAATGGGCTTTTCAAAATTATTTAAATTTCCATATAAGGAAAGTAGACAACATTTTGAATATAAAATTCTGGCAACCAATCAGATTTAGACAAACAAGGCAGGTTAGGTGAAAACGAACTATTTTAAAGTACAAATAAATAGTTTTTCTACTATTTCAACTCTTTCAGCAAAAGCTTCCACCTCCATTCCAAACCATCCGACAAGGTCGAAAGGTGTCAAACCTTTCAACTAAGTCACAAATCAATGCACTTGGTATCAGGCGACTGGTACATAATGAAGGAGTCGAAAGGTTAGAACTTTCGAAGGAGATGAAACTTTGTTTTGGTTTTAAAGAAAATACACCTGCTAGCTTTTGATAAAGAGCTTCGACATTGTCAAATGGTTTAAAAGAAAAAGGTTTCGATTGGTTTGATTTCTTGTTTAATTGAAACCTTTCGACAAAGTCAAAAGGTAAAGCTTTCGACAAGGTCAAAAGGTATGAAACCTTTCGACTAGGTCGACAAGTTTTTAGAGCCGCTTCCTACCTTTCGATTATTATTTTCGAAGGCTTGGTTCCAATATCCACACTTCATTATTTTCAAATGGCTTCGAAAGGTTTTAGGTTTCGAAGTAGTTGTTTTCAAATCCATTGTTTTTTCTTTCCTTTTGCTCTACTTGAAGGCATAATCCAATTGTTTTAAGTCGAAATGTTTTAAAGGTTTCAAATTAGTTAACTTTAAAAGGTTTCAAAAGATTTCCACTTGTTTTAAATTGAATCCAATGTTTTCGAAAGGTTTTGAGTTTCATTGATTTTGAAAAGTTTACAAATGATTTTATAGGAGAGGTACCCCAGGCTTTCGACAAAGTCAAAAGGTGAAATCTTTTGGCTACGTCGAAAAGAAACCTTCCGACAAGGTCGAAAGGTAGGACCTTTCAACAAGGTCAAAAGGTATAGTTTTTCAATGTTTTCTAAGGGCTAAGGTTTAAATGATTTAAAAGACGGATGTCATCTGTTTTAAAGCTTGTAAACAGAAGGCTTTTTAAAGGATTTACTTTCAATGATTTTGAAAGGTTTATTAAAGGATATGAAGGAGTTACCTTCAATGCTTTCGAAGGGTATTATTAATGGTTTTAAAGGAGTTACCTTTAATGATTTAGAAAAGTTTGTTAGAGGATATGAAGGAGTTACCTTCAATGCTTTCGAAGGGTTTTATTAATGGTTTTGAAGGAGTTACCTTCAATGTTTCTGAAAGGTTGTTCAAAGGTTTTAAACAAATGTTTTGAATGGAATAACTAGGCAGATAGCCTAAGTGTTTAAGTTATAATGGACTTCAACCTATTTTAAATGGATAGGCAATCCTTATGGAACATCATCAACATTATTTTGAGTAAAGTATGTATAACATGGAAAAGTAGCTTAGAGTAAAGCTAAAGATATATTTTCCTTCTATATATATACATGATTTGACGGACTAAATCATTTTGAAAATCTTTTCAAGGAAAATTGGCAAGGTAGTTAGCCCAGATATGTTGAAGGGCAGTTAGCCTAGATAATTTAAAGGGTAGTTAACAAAAGAAAATTCAGGCAGTCATCTCATTTTAAATTAGGACAGTTAGTCCATTTTGAGGGCAGTTAGTCCAGGGGACTATTAGTCCAGAGGACAGTTAGTCCAGAAAATAGCAATCAGCTCTAATATGAACATATAGTTCATTTATTACCATAATATATCTTCCTACTTTTTAAGGACAGCTAGTCCACCCTTTTTACCTATTTTCAATAGGTAGTCCATTATCTAGCATTAAAGATATTGCCATATTGGTATATTCAGTTTTAGGATAGATATTCCAGAAGAGAGCTGCTAGCTTAGATTTTAGACAGATAGTATATATCATTTCCTATTTTAACATAATGGATATTGCTATATTATTATAATTAGTTTATTAACTAGTTGGTTTGCAGGAAAGGATTTTCAAAATATATGTATTGAAAAGAGATATTAGTGAGGATAAACCTATTCCGCTAAGCGGCGTGGTCTCACTATTTATCAGTAAACTAAGATATAATAGAAATTATTCATACTAGGCTTTATGTCTGACTTGAAATATTTGTTCCCCCTTAAACTCTTAAGTGCTCAAAATTTGATTTGAGTAAGCTGAGTGTTTAGGTTTTAGCAGATTTTGACAAATAAAGCATCCGAAGACGAGCACGTGGCTAACGGATGCTAATTTAGGAATTCTATTTTAAATTGTTTGCGTTTTGCATTATGACAATTATGTCTACATTACTTTGATCATCCAAGGGGGCATCTTCATATGTCCCTCTTGGTGTATTGTTGTAAATTATATTTGATCAATGCCTAGGATACTTTTGGGGAATTTTGTAACTTGGATATAATATTATTTGAAATGTAATCACTGAAAATTATAGTTTTTGGAAATCAGTGATTTTTTTTCATATTCAACTGCTTCTGATATTGTGAATACCATTCATCACCAGAAGTTAATATTGTGGATGACTCCAGCATCCATAGCGCTTAGCTTTTGGTCTCAAGATACGGGATGTTATATTTGGTTAAGGACGAAGCTTGTAACACCTCACATTTTTATATAATTAAATAAACAAAAAACGATGAATAGTGAAAATAAATATTTTTATAATTGTTAGAATATGGCCTCGAAACTTATCCATTGTATTTGTGGCGATTTTCAGATCAATTTACATATATTATATGTCTTGAACGGAGTACGTATGAAAAAGTTATTGACGTTCGAAGTTTTGTATTGAGAAACAATTATACATGTAAATGTACGTAAATATTTTGTTATAAATAAATATATGTGCAAATGAAATTCCAGAAATAACATGCATTTGAATTTTAAAATAGATGCACGCCAAAAACATAATTAATTAGCATTGCCATCATAAAGGAAATCAATAGATATCAGTAACTAAAGTTAATTAATTAACATTAGCAAGCAATGTAATCAAATCAACTATTAGAGAAAATTAATTTACATTAATTAGTCATATGGAAATTTTATAAATTATAAACATTTGCAATTAATTCATAAGATATTTAAAAAAGCAGTAACAAATTTATTATGTTTGTAATGAATGTAAAGTATTAAGAGAAGTAGATGTAAGAGGAAAAAAATGTATGTGCGGAATAAATTAAATAATAACATACATATATTAATTTATAATCGATGCAATCAAATAATTAAGGAATTAATTAAAGACATTAAGTAAGCGTCAATTAATAAAAGAGAGAAACTTGCATGTCAATTAATTGGGTAATGAATTGGTGGTTTAAATACGTACAACTAATAAATGTGTGATTTAGTTACACATAGATATTAATTTGGATATCAATTAAGACGGGAAAACGTGTCAATTTATTAATTGGCAATTAGTTGAGCATTTTAAAAGGGTGTCAATTAATCAAAAAATATGCCATTGTTGCAGTAGCTAGTAATGTAAATTAATTAGCTAGAAGAAAACGCCAATTATAGGATTATTTATTTCCAAGTTAAAAAGAAAAAAAAACAAGAATTGGAATGCATACAAACATCAAATGCAGTAATTAGGTTTATGATGAAGGTAAGTTAATAAGAATAAATTAAAAATATGATTTTTATATGAATTCAATTAATATAGGTAATAATTAATGTGTTCAAGTAGGTAAGAAATTATAACGTATAATAATCAATTAATATAGGATATATATATATATATATATATATATATGATCTAATTAATTGGATAATTAATAGGAGAATCTTATTTAGAAGGAAATGTGTATTAGTAGGGTCAAATAACAAATGAATAAATGAATGACATTGGAGAATTATATGTTATAAGTCGACGAATCAATAAATGATGGGGAGGATTGTTTTTAGGGTTAATCAAATTGTTCATAGCTGTTCACTACACCTATAAATTGAACGTAACTTAACCCTAGCCCATACTACTTTCTCTAAATTAGCTGCTATCATTCACAGCAAACTTCACTTCTCTTCTCCCTCTTCCTTTCTCCTCTGTCAATAAAAAATTTCCCCAAACTAAAAGTTAAAATAAAAATAAAAAATAAGAAAGGAAATACGTACAAGCAAATCAGAGAATTTACAGCGAAAGAAAAAGGGGAAAAAGCAGAGAAAATCGTAGCAAATTTAAAGGGATAGAGATTGAAGCTAAGACGACATGTAAGTGGATTCAATTATATATCTTTTACGTTTATGATATATTATCGTTAGATTTTGTTAAATAATTTTATTCAGTACTACAATAATTAATTATGTCAATTACTTATGTGAAAATTGTAAGAAATTTACAGTTATTTACATTTATTTTAAAGTTATAATTTAGCCTAAATGCTAGCTTCTTTCTATTCCTTTTTTACACAAACGATACAGTTAAAAAAAATAGAATTCACAATTATGGATTAAAATGGAAAATATTAGATTTTAGGAAATTAGAAGTAAAATAAGTAAAGCTGGAATGAAACAAGAAAAATAAGAATTCTGCAATAAATTATGCTAAAATTGGAGTAATAAATTAGAGAAAAATCTAGTAAAATGATTTGGGAGTAAGTGATAGATTAATTCATTGGTTTAGAAAATAGGATACATTTCTATAGTTTAATAAAAAGATAACGATAGATGTAGTTGCAAAATAAAGAAAGAAAATGGGAATTAGTATGAAATAGAGAAACCACTGTATTTTACACTATCCAAAAATAATAAAAGAAATATCTTGCAGTTACGAATTATTGTTTATAGTATTATTTAGTATTAAAATATGGAAATGGATTTTTAGTACAGTTTTCATAATCAACCAAATAGAATAGGACTACTTCATAGAATAGAAGAATATAAAGCAAAGAATTAAAGGAATCAAATTAATTATTAGATAAAAATTTGTATCTGTAAACGATAATTTATTTAGATATGCATTTACCGTGCAGACAATAAAATTAAGTAAAATAGTTATTATGATAAGTAAAGTGTATAATGTAAGAGAACTAAATTCAATATCATAAAAATGAATATGGACTAGAGTAGAAAAGAGACGCTTGTAATTATGTAATATGCGGATTATAAAAGAAGATAAAAAGTGACGATTACACGTTCGGGTGTAACAGCATACATGTTCGGGTGTAATGATAGAGCGATCCAAAGAGATTGAAGTACGTGGTGTAGAAAGGTTAAATGGAGGAACTTCCCTAGAAAGGCATATAAATATGTTGCAAGCCTTATAGCCAATGTCGGGATTATGAGCCTGTTCGAACAACTATGGAAGTCTAACCACATATTCTAGAATCTCGTGCCTTTAGCAGATTATGCAAAGATTCCCGATGGTTATATTAATGTGGAGGACAAGAGTCTAGTGGATTATCAAGGAATACTACTCCACCTAAAGTTATGTCTAAAGCCATATAGCTAGGAGGATCTTTGAGTATCATTAGAGGAACAATGGTTGCAAGCTCTCTTTGGGTGTTGGATGGTCTAGCAGTAGCCGGTGAGAACGAAGTCAACATGGAGCTAAAGTTACAACAAGAGAGGTAGAATTGGAAGCTACTATAGCGGTAGTAAGTTGAGAAGAGTGATGAGTAGCTACATCTATACTGAAAAAAAAAACTCAATGGAAATAAGACTCAGGTGACTACCATTTTAAGGTGTAATCCATTTAATTTAATTTCCCACACATTTGTATTTAGTATGTCCAGCCCTAGCATGGTCGATGTACAATGTCTAATGAATTTTGAAGCATGTCGACCCATTAGACTCTACCATCAACTAGGGGATATTTATATCCTTTATATATGTATTTGTTATGCTATGTAAATGGTATAAAAAGCTCCATATGAAGTGAATGGTCACTCATGCTTACAAACGAATTCTAGACATGGAATTGTATGTTGGATGGAAACTGATAAAGTTAAGGCTATGTAACAGTCTAGATTAATCCATGCATACAGGAACTCTAGTTCTCAGTTGGTGTTTCCCCGAAGAGGTAATGAATTTTTTGAAAATTGAAGACTTTGTGTTTTTGAGGTGAAAATCAATGGTATTCGTATTTCCTTAAATTTCAACAATGGAGCTAGGAAAAATCTTCAATTCATGGCAATTTACCTATATCAATTGGAATCGATCGATGTAGAGTTTATGCAACAACTTCAAATGGTATATATTGATACGAAATTAGTTCTACGAGAGATCGGTCACCATTGGCATTCGACCTAGCTATTGCTTTTCCAAACCCCGATCAATTCTCTTCCAATCTATTTGATGCCTCCAGAAATCAATAGAAACGTAGTTAAGAGGGGGAAAGGAGGACAACGATCGTCGGAGAATGGTAGGGGAGAAGCATGCGAGAAGGAGATGGAGAGACATTCCTTTCTTTGTTTTTTGAAGAAAGAACGATGTTGATTTCTTGGTTTAAGTTTGTATACCTAGGTTGCAGAGCAGTTGGAGGCAACGAACGATGGCATGAAAATGAAGTAGTAAGTAAAATTACTAGGTACTGAAAGTACATATATGTTTATCGATCGATACCGATCTATTGATGGATAGTACCGACCCATAATATGAAGAGAATTCATGTAATATAGGGATCTATCACCTTCAACCAAGAAAATTAACAATGATGAATGGAGCACAAAGATTTATAGATATCGAATTTTATATGGATCGATGAAATCTTTATTGAAAAGGATGAACTTTCTAGACTGTAAAACTTTTGAATTTGTATTTATTGAAAAGGCGTGACTTATGGACTAACTGGAGAAGTAGTGTTTTGAAAATATGGCATTCCATGGAAATGGTCCAAGTAGCAGAAATGTTTATTCAGATCAAGATTTGGTTTCTTGTCTTTAATAAATGCACACTTTAAATTCATAGAAGTATACTTCAGAGGGCAATTGTTATCCTTGATTTTTCATAAGCAATGATTCAATGATATTGGACTTCAAAATGATAAATATTAGATGCTAGACCTAAAGACGATCAAGTACAAGATATAGCAAGAAGAAAGAATAAGAATTTTTCCTATGTCCATGGATTTGTATCGATCCATCAAATTTTCCCCACCTCATCATTCTTAGTGGAATTGATGAATAACTTAGCTTAAGAGCATCAGACAAGGGCTACTACTTGAAACATCAAAGGTATGTCAAAGAAAATAGAGGAAATGCATTATATCCATGGATTTGTACTGATCCATGGATGGATCAATATCATTCCATAGCTCTGGTCAAATTTGATTTGTTCTTCCTTCTAATATTTTGGGACATGATCTCTAACGTATTCTAATGGACTAATAATGAAGATCAAAACTCTAAGGCTAAATAATAGCCAATTACAACTACAAATGTGGGTCAACATGCAATAGAAAGTTATTCTTTCCAATTTGTTGTTTTGATGTGCTTCCATTATAATTTTTGATAGAATTTTGAGGTTTTCTTGTATTTTCTTATGGATCTAGTATGTAAAAAATAATAAAACATCTTCAAAGTGGATGCAGGCATAGCCGCGCAACTACTAATTATGTGTCTTATTTTCCCTTTCCCATTTCTTCTTACTTTTGCTTTCTTATATTGATTTCATCCATCATACCAAACTGGGAAAAACCAAATTGGTGAATCAAGGAATACAATCCACATAAAATAATAACCATAATTTACATCAATTTTTTTGGCTTTATGCAAGAATTTTGGAGGTGTTAGACCAATTTTTTGGCTAATGCCATCCCTATGTCATTTTCCGTATGATATCCCTACTCCATATATATTAAATTTAAAAGGTGAAAAAAGGATTTCCCTCTGCTTTCTCCATGCCAAAATGAAGCAAAGTTTGGTAGAATTCTACCGCATTTATCTCCATCAAACACAAATCAGAACAAAGTCTCATATAAGCCAAATTCACTATACCAAATAGGAAATACTACCAATATATATTATCATATTCAAGTTATAGCAAAAAAACTATCATAAACATGCATAATACAATTCATATCACATCCAAACCATAACAAATTCATTACAGAAGTATCATGACCACATCAAGTCAAACACAAATCATATCCCAATCATTACATCAAGTTCAAAAAAAATCTATATATAAAACATAATACCAAATACGCAAACAGAATAAGATTAGCTCATGAAGTTAGTCCATCCCATTGTCCTTGCTCCTACATCAACTCCTGTAGTAACTGCTATATAGAACACTTATCCTTCCGCAAGGAACATAAATCCTCTTATAGCTTATTCACTTTGCCCCTCGGTTCTTGATTTATAGTCCTTAGCAATCATACCTTTTACACAAGTCTTTCTCTATCATTTGAAATTCTAAACCAAGCACTGTATGTGTTGTCTCTACATATCTGCATTTAATTACAATATTGAATTAATTTGTATATGCGTATTAAAAATTAGATTGCTAAAGATCTTAATTAAGGGTTATATTTGATTGATGTTTCCATTGGAAATATTAATGGTTAAAATAACTATAGGTAGAGAAATATTTTGTATTTTGATTTATATTAAGTATAAATAAGAGAGATAAACTAGATCCTTAAATAGGTAAAAATAAAATTATATAAGGTATTTATTTGATGGTGATCTTTCATAGTGTATACTTCAGAAATTGATTTTTCCCCCTATTATTATCCCCTTGAAAGTGGCTATAAAGCAATCAAAATGTCACTATAAAAGTATAACATCTATATAAATTTAGCGCAATTGGTATATTTTTTATATAGTAATTATTATTGAGCAAATCAATATATGAAAATGACAGTAGGCACGTACAATCAGATTTAGAAAAGTAAGAGTGACAACAATAATGAAGTTCTAGCTGGTCGTCTAGGTTATAAGTTATTATTAAAGTCTGACCATACACATTCATTACTATTACATAAGAAGCTTAAATATGCAACTTCATGTTAGTTTGACTCGATTAGATACTCAGTCTTATCCAATTTAATTACTAGTCAGTATTGGTTAAATATTCAAGAACATAGTTAATTGGTAAGATCGATGATCAAACTGAACCCAAATGACATAAAATTTTATATTTAAGCTTTTATGATAGAAATAATGATTCTATGATTGAAATTTATATTAATTATAAATTTAATCAAGTAAATAATTAGTATGTATTATAAACATAAATACAGTACCAAGTATCAAAAGTAATATCTAACAACAATATTGTTAAGTATTAAATTGTTAAAAAATAACAAAAAGAAGAGGAGAAAGGTAATTAAGCATCAAATATGTATAAGAAAGACATAGAGAATTGCCTATGCATTCCTACATCATCTTTTTAATACAGACAATATAGATTTCCCTACATATTACTTATGTCAATTTACCCGTGTCTTACTAATATCATTATTAATCCCCACGGCTTTCGTACGCCTGGTTCTTTCAAATTGTAATTTTGACTTTAAATGTAATTAGAATATATAATTTTAAATTTAAATTTAATTTTTTTTGATAAGAGAATGATCCTTGATTAGAGAAGACCACTCATATTTATTTATTTTATAATCAGGAACCAAAAAATAATGACTTATTTGGTAGGTGGCCTACAATGAAAAGCATAGAAAATTAGTTCATCTGTGAGATGATATTGTGGAAACTTTTTAAATGCATGCTATATGTAACAACCATAAAAATTATTTATATAAATAAGTAAGTTAGAACTTCTAATTACAAGTAATTAGACTTGGTTGCTGCTACTTCTAGCTACGATTTATATGATGATGCGATCCGAATTGCATAATGGAAATATTATTCTGGTTGAAAAAGGACATGATTCTTGCGAATTGAATCCATGGTGAATCAAGTTAGTCGCACGGTGAGTACATGGGGATGCAAGTAAGATTAGTTGGTTGATACATGATAAATGAGAGTAGGCGAGCAAAAGTACTAGATAGAGTTAAAGACTACGCATATGGTTATAGTGGGTGTTGACATGAAAGTGTAAGCTAAAGCATTAAGGAGAGTGCATGCTTATATTAAAGTGGGTGCTGACCTTAAGTTGGCAAGAGCTAAATGTAATTGGTTATTATAGAGGCATTTTGCTGAAGTTGGATCTAGGTGAACATCATTTAATTTTGTTAAGCTAGAGCCATGGCATGCAAGAGGAGTACGACCTGAAATGCAGTTTGGTTAATGATGACCATAATTCCATATTTGATAAATAATATTACAAAGCCATGTTGAAATTGGTTCTACTTGAAGTCGAGACGTGCATGGGTGGAGTATCACTAAAAAGAGCTGAAGAGCTGCAAAATAATGGTAGGTATGATGGGTGCAAATTTATGGTCTGGTGAAACAGGCTCCAAAAGCAGACTATATGGGCAAGTGGGCAGCTTGATTATAAGATAATATTATAGAGAGTTTAGTAGTGTGCTTATCAACTGTTGATCATAGACGTGCAAGAGCAGCATTGGCTAATCGCCTATAAGGTATCCTAAGGGAAAGGGGAAGGCTATCGTACGATGAAGAACTATCCATGATATGACTGAGATGTCATTTTTCAATTTGGATGTCTTCTATTTCACCTAACCAGAATGAAATACACCATTCAATAAAGTATATTTTAGATGAAGTATTTTTATATGAACTATTACATGACATTGATTTCTTTCTAACCACAAACCTTAACATGTAATAGAACAAATAGAGTCTAAGATTTTCCTAAGCGAGGGAGAGAGGTCAAATCTGAAACTATTCATGTAATCATGGGGGGATGGAATATCAATTTTTGTACCCAAGTCCAAGATACCAAGGAGCCTATTGACTATACAAGTAGATATACCACATTCAAAGAACAAATGAGTATTGGTTTCGGTATGTTATAATAACAAAGGTTATTGTTGAAGTTGTTTATTAGCGTAGTATTTCATCTAGTAATAGTGTTTAGCTTTCCTTTTTATCCTAAAACCAGATTAGTTGACCATGTTGGTCCACTATGGTACTATGTTCATTAATGTTAATTAGATTTTAAAATTAAGTGAACGCATTCCATGTTAGGTATTGATCAAAAGTATGTCCCAATTAAAAACTTCCATTAGAAGTGTAAATATCCATTATGAGGTCTTTTTGTTGTTAGAAGCTTGGAAAGATTGGGTAAATCATGTTTTAGGGCAATCAAGATAACTCGTGGATCCTTCCAAAAGAAGTTAGGTTTTCAGAGTATGTATTGAATTTAAGGCCTAGTTAAATATATGAAAAAGATTAGACATATTTTTTTAGAAGAAGGAGAACCTATGATTATTGTGTTTATAAAGACTTTTAGAGCCATTGTAGTAATAGTTGCAAATTATTTCTTTCAATACTAATGCATTATTATCCAAAATGTTTGAATTCATTTATACAAATGGGAATATTTTGCGCTTTTACGTCAGTAATATCTAGTCCTCCTTGAGCATTCGATTCGTGCACGATATCCCAACTAATTAGGCAATTCACATTAGAGAATTCTTTGCCCTGTTTCCAGAGGAAGTTTCTTAATGTTATCAATTTTATTAATCATCAAGTTAGGGAACCGGTAGTTGGACATCTAATAAATTGGTATAGCCATAAGGACCGAGTTAACAAGGATCACCCTACCTGCTCTAGATAGGCTATTGGCTTTCCAAAAGGTTACTTTTTTGCTAACATTATCGATGACAATGTTCCAGTCTTCTTTTTTTGATTTCGTTTTCCTAATGGGTATACTTAAATAGCTAATAAGACAATTCAAAGTCATATAATTTAGAATATTGGCCGACCATCAGTGATTTTTGTAGTGTCATTGATGATTAATGCCAAGCTTTTATAAAAATTAATGTTAAGTCCAGAGAGCAATTCAAAGTTATATAAGATTAGATTAAGAGGCATGGTGTGATGAGGAAGATAGGAACATAATAAAACGACGTTATCTGCATATTGTAGCATATAGATTCCATCGAGGGTAATACCTCTCCCAATTACTGGTAGGATGCTATTATTTAAAGCAAGTTTAATAACCGTATTAAAAAGGTCGGCTGGTAAATTAAATAAGAGGAGAGTGGGAATGTCCCCTTTGCGAAGCCCCTTTTGGATTGGATTTTCTTACCTTCAATTCCATTTACTAAAATAAATGAAACACTAGATTTCAAGATGAGATTAATAAAAGAGATCCATTAATCTATGAATTTCCTTGACCTCAATGTGTCTAGTAGAAATCCCCGGTCAATTGAGTCAAAGGCCTTAGCGAAATATAAATTAATGAGGGCGTATGTGATAGTTTCCTTGTGAAAAAAGTTAATGATTTCTTGAGCGGTAACGGCATTGTCCATAATATGCCTACCATGGATGAAATTTATTTGGGATTTATCAATTAAGCTGTCCATTTTATTTTTCAGCTTAGTTGCTAGAACTTTAGAGATTATTTTAAATGAACGGTTAATTAGAGAAATTGGTCTAAAATCTATGAGTTATTTTGGTTTTCCTTTTTAGGAATAAGAATGACATTGAATCCACCCAATTAATGCACACCATTATAGAATTCATAAAAAAATGTTCATTATATCAGGTTTAATAGCATGCCAATTTTTCTGATGGAAGACCATTGAGAACCTATCGAGACCTATGGCTTTATTAGCAACCAAACTATTTATAGCCGTCCAGACTTCCTCTTTTATGAAATGAGTGTCTAATTTATATAAAGATGGGTCCATGCTAGGGTGGGCGTTTGGTCGGTTCGGTCGGTTTTGAGCTAGAAAATGTCAAACCGAATTGAAATAAAAAAAAATCAAAACCGAACCAAACTGAACCAAATTAATTTCAGTTAATTTGGTCGATAACCGATTTAACCGAACTAAGAATGCGAGTAAGAAAATTTACATATGTTATTATTCAAATGATTGATTTAGTCAATGAAAAACATATATTTATGTTTTCATAAACTATTTTGAATTGTTTATTTTAAGTTTATGAGAAAATTAACCTAGATAAGGTTTTTTTTTATTACTAAACCAATTGTTAAAAGTATTACAACTCCATGAATTTGGATAATATAATAAAAGTTCGGTTAATTCGGTTAAACCTTTAACCAAAATAAAATTATTTTACAAACCGAATTCAAATCGATATATTTTAATAATCGAATCGAAACGATCGAAATGAACCTGTCTGGTCGGTTAATTTGATTCTAACTGAATATTGCTCATCCCTAGTCCATGCTCGAATATAAGGAAATCCATCCGCTTGGATACTACAACTATACTTTTATTCCATATATGTCAATGTAATGCTGGCTAAAAAAATTATTGGGATTGGCTTATTCGGTAATCTCATTTTTATTAAATTTTATTGAATCAGTGGTATTGTATCGATGCCTAATATTAGACATGTGATGAAAGAATTTAGTGCTTTTACTCTCCCTATTGATCCATAAACCTATAAGTGTGGTTTCCATACAATTACTTCTTAATCTATTAATTTCTTCAGCTCTAATTTTAGGGTGTCTAATTTTACCTTTTCCTCACTATTCATGTTCCTATAGTCTCCTATCCTACTTAATTCTAGAGTCATTTAGAAGCTTATTTTTTTCCGTATGTATGTTTTCAAATGCATTAATATTCCAATCCTTTAGGTACGACCTTAATTCTCTAAGTTTATATACCAGGCTGTTCGTTATTTTGTTGAATCCACAATCATCCATGTAATTCCATTAGGCGATTACATGATTATAAAGTAATTTTCTTTGAACTGCATTTTTTTCAAATCCAAATTGTCTGTCTTTTGGCGGTTGATCATGAGAATTAATAAGGTTTGGGAAGTGATATGCTAAATGGTAGGCAAGGACATATAATATGGACAAGAGGGATTTATCTTCCTGCTCCTCATTGATAAGAACCTATCTAATAAGGTCATCGAGGGGTCCTCTTTACCATTGGACCAAGTGAATCGCCAACAGATGAGTTGTGACGACCCGCCTTTCTCAACCCCAGAAAGACGTTTCATCATTAAGAAAGAAAGGGATAGAAATAGAAAAGAATAGAAAGAAAGAACAAAAACATCAGAATCTCACAGCGGAATGGAACAAAATATAATACATCACATAACTATTACATAGTTATACATACATCAGAGTCATACAATATCATATAACAGGACTGTCATATACATACATGTCCATACATACATCCAAAATACAACACACACTATCTACACAGCGGAACTACATATATAGATACATACGTCAGGTCTTCTCCCCAAAAATAGCTCCTCTAGAAATCAACACTTCCAATACCTATCACTTGGCTACTCATAAAAATTTGAGTAACCAAGAGTTTATGAAAACACAAAATATAAACTCCGGGTCAGACATGGGTCTGGTATGAGTAAACAGGTTAAAATTGCTTAACTTTGAAAATCATTTGAAAATAAAGGTATCACGTAAGACTCCCCACAAATAAATACGGGTAAGTTTTTACCTTATGCTAACCAAAACATTTTATAGGAAATTCAGTGATATTATAATAGTGTCTAGGGTTTTCAAGTAAATAGAAAATAGCCGAAATTGTTACATTCATTAAATTCCAGCTACTAGCCACGAAAGTGGGTAATACAAATCAAAACCGTAGGGTCTCGTAGGGAAATTGGATTTCCAACAATGGCAGGGCTACTAGGGTACCGCCCGTCACAGTACGGGGCCTAAATCGCCGTACCGAGGATCACTCCCGACCCCCTACAACACAAGGCCGGAACCATTCCTTACTGAACAGTTCCGAACAAGATAACCCCGCAGTTGTGGCCAACAACTGCTCACACAGCCGAAATAAAAGGGACATCTAGATAGGGGAATGTCCTGTCCTGCTTGGGCATGACCCACCTAACCTTGCTGCATCTCCCCTGTTTTAGCGGTTGATGAGGCTTGAGGCTACGATTACCTTTATTGAACATTATTTTTAGAATGCTCATCATCCGCCTGACGATGTGTTGAAAGCATTCAATCCATACAAGTTCGTTCTAGGTTCGAACGAAACCGAAGGCATTATCTCGTTACACTTATTTTGGAATCACCCTAGAGTTAACGACGATAACCCTTGCATTCTGAAACACCATCTCGATTCACCATTTGATAAGTCACGACCTATCGTTTAATTTGGACCGATGTGGCTTTCGGATAATCAAAATTGATTCTTCCGATCCCGGTCTCATCGGAATCCAAACGCCATTTTAAGGGCCAAGTTGTCTATTTAACTTAACAGTTCAATTTAAATATTAAGAATTCACATAACAGATATAGCAGATAGATCATGCACAGTTATCACAGATATCCATAATATATCACAACATATCACATAAACATCATCAAACAGATATCAAAGTCAATCAAACAGAATCATCAATGCATACCAAACAGTTTGGTTTTACTTTACTTAATTTATTGCTCAAGAATACACTATTTTATTCTGTTTAATTAATTACTAATTAATTAGCTTATTAATGAATAATTAATTAATCAATTAATCATTAATTTATTAATTATCTAATCTTTAATTAATTATTTAATTAATTAACTTCTATTCATTAAATGTTACTTAATTACTCAGTTAATTAGTTGATTCTTTGTTAATTATTAACTTACCTATTGAAGATTAATTAGTTATTCAATTTGTCACAATTTATTTAAACTAATAATCTATTATCAATTTATTAACTATAATCTTCAATTAATCACTTATGTTAATTATCATTCATGGATTAACTTTTAAGTAATTAGCTAACATTTTTATGATTCAAATTGTTTTAACATATGATTTATTTCTAATTACAAAAATCAATTTAAAGTGATTAATTAAATTTCAAATATAAATTAATTAACATTCTAATTACTTTATATTAATCCAACCATCTTTACATCACCTACCATTATTAAACTTTTAAACAAAAATTAACTAAGCTACTAATTGCTTAATTACTTAGTTATAAAAATACTAAAATAAATTATGCACGATAAATTTGAAAGATACCCGAGACACACCCCTACCCTACTCGAGACAGTCTCGAGTTATCTTCGCGTCTCTCTCTCTCCCCATCTTCTTCTCCCTTCCCTGATTCTTTCCTTCTTCTTATATTTTTTTTTTTAGTTTAAGTAAAATTAAAAACTGCAGTTAACCCTCAGGCTCACGCGGCCTTTACTCGAGCCAACTGACCACTTTACTCGAGTAACCACTCGAGTATCACACGGTACGAAGTGACTCACGTCTTCACTGACACACTCACGCCACCGTGCACGTGCACGGTGGTGCGCTTGGCCTCCGGCGCCTTGCGGCAACCCCCACAAATCCCAAAACGTCCACTCTTACGAAATCGAAACCCAGATTTCCAATTACAAGTCGAAAACAAAATTCGACCTGTAGCTCGAACATGGCAACAACAACGCCCACTGTCAAATCATTCGTGCGGCCACCATACATCACCGGAGGTGATGAAACTCCACCAGAACGTCACTCACATCCCCCTCTAACTCCACCAAAAATCGCGACCCACTCGATCGACCTATGATGCCAGAATCAATATTTTACAGAGCATTGAAAATGTAGGCAGTAAACCCTATCTTCAATCCAAACTCAAACTCCTTGCATTCGAAAATTATTTTGGCATTTTTCTTGAATCAAATGGTTTACAATCTTGCTTCCTGTTAATTTACAGAAGTTAAAATTAACTTAATCTCCTAAAATTGACAAAAACCCATTTTAGTTTCATTTTAAAACTGCTCTTCATACTCTTGCTTAAAAATCCTAATTTTTATGTTAAAAATCTTAGCTTTGAGTGTTTAATCAAGATATAAATTCAAATTAACAAATTAGAATATTTGAATTTTAACATTGATTTCTTTTTCTACTGTAACTTGATGATACAGTGTTTAAGCTACACTGTCCACCTTCAAATAATCATTCCAGGCCCTAATTTTGGTTTAAACAAGTTTGTTTAACTTAAATTCTTAAATTTAAAAATCTATATGAAGAAGTATTTAATATCTTCTCTGTTTTACTTTGTTCAAAACTTGAATTACTGAAGAACAAACCATATAAGTTCCCAGTGCAAACAAAATATACACAAAGTAGTTTGTTTAAACTATATCAAGCACATATCATTAAAAAGAAAATATACAAGCTAAAATTTGAAATCAGTTTGTTTACTCACCAGAAATATTTGTTGAAGAAACTGCAGTTAAAACTATCCTGAAACCTTCTCTTGTTTTCCTGTCTTGAATTAATTTTGTTTGCAAGGCCAAAACAATGTTTCTCGGGTTTGTTTTTAAGTTAAAGTTTGTATAAATGAACTGATGATATATAGGTGTATATATATAAAGAAGCTACTGATTAGTAGGTGGTATCTAGGCAGTTCATATTTTTTTTTATTCTTTTAATTGGCTAAGATATATTCTGCAGAATGAAATGATATAGGGATTTCGGCTACATGTACTTGTTAAACAAGAAGTTATGCTAATTAATGCTTATGCCCTTAATCATGATAGCAAGTAAGTAATGTTTGTTGATACTTACTTGTGTATGGTACAAAGATATTTATTATTTTGGCCAGCATACTTTGCAAGATACAGATTTTTGTTTTTTTATTATATTTGAAGTGAAAACTTGTTTTATTATATTGTAGTGGACTCTGTTTTTCTTATGCATAAAACTGTATGCAGCACATAAAATTTACAGCAACTTGATATAACCTTGGTTAAAGTTTTTGTGGTGTATAAATTCAGATTGCAGGTTATTCTTTGTATTACTCAACTTCATAATTTGGGTAAACTTATCATTGTCATTGTTTGTATAGTTTCTAAACTCTGTTCTATTTGTAATTTAAATTTCAAACATTTATTTATAACATTCTATTGGTATACTTATATTTCTAGTTTCTACTTATATTTTATAATTATGTTCTTAGTTACATTTTATATTTCATAATTATGGTGTATACTTTTGTTTATGTTTTAACTTTATCATTTTAAAAACTAAAACTGTGCTCATATGTATTTTATCAAATAACAAAAATATAAAGTCTTTGATTTGATTTTACTGAATAAGACAGATTTTGTTTGAATGGTTTCGAAGCATTTAATTTTCAATTTTCAAATCAAAATTTTCTTTTACAAACATATATAACTATTAAATATTCAAGATCTCATCAATTTAAACATTTACAAGCTTATATTTAATTTAAATTAGATTAAATATTTATTAAATATGCTGTCAAAAATTCCGGGTCGTTACATTCCTCCCCCCTTAAAAGAATTTCGTCCTCGAAATTTAAATAACAGTTAATTCAAAAGCTTTTACATTAACAATCCAAACATACATATCATTCATACAATAGCAAACAAACAAAAAATCTATTCTAACAAACATCACTAGTTATCCGAACATAAATCCGGATAAGTATTCCTAAAACTATCGAGAGTTTCCCAGGTACAATCTCTGGGATCCTCACTCTATTGCGCCTTGATGAGTTTCACCACTTTGTTCCTGAGTTACTTCTCGTCTCGATCCACAATCTGAACTGGATTTCCGACTACAGTTAAATTTGGTTCTACCTCCAAATCTTCTTGAACTACTGGTTCTACAACCAGTGAGGGATCATGAACAAATTTCCTCAAATGTGATACATGAAATACATTGTGAATCCCAGACATCCGCTCTGGCAATTCAATCCTGTAGGCTACAGTTCCAATTCTCTCCAACACTCGAAATGGTCCAATGTATCTCGGAGCAAGTTTTCCCGTTTTTCCGAATCTTATAGCACCTTTAATTGGGGAAACTTTAACAAAAATCAAGTCTCCGATCTCAAATTCCAATGGCCTTCGTCTTCTATCCGCATATTTCTTCTGACGATCTTGAGCAGCTTTCATCCTTTTCTTGATAAGCTCCACCTTCGCAGAAGCTTCTCGAATAAGATCAGGCCCGAGCACAAGACGATCCTTCGATTCAATCCAACAAGCTGGGGATCTACACGGTCTTCCGTATAAAGCTTCATAAGGAGCCATCTTAATACTCGCTTGATAACTGTTATTATAAGAAAATTCCACAAGATGAAGATGGTCCTCCCAAGATCCTCCAAAATCTAAAACACAAGCCCGTAGCATATCCTCAAGAATACGATTCAGCCTCTCCGTCTGTCCGTCCGTTTGAGGATGATAGGCTGTACTTAATCTCAAATCTATTCCCATTGCTGATTGCAGAGCTTCCCAAAATTTGCTAGTGAAAATAGGATCACGATCACTTACTATGCTGACTGGGACACCATGCAATCGAACTATCTCCTTCAAGAAAATTTCCGCCAAAGAAACTGCAGTGCGGGTTGCTTTAACTGGTATAAAATGGGCACTCTTAGTTAAACGATCTACAATAACCCATATACCATCATTCCCTTTCCTGGTTCTAGGCAAACCATCAATAAATCCATCGAGATCATTTCCCATTTCCAATTCGGAATTTCCAAAGGTTGCAATAACCCGACAGATTTCTGTTGATCACCTTTAACTTGTTGGCAGATGGCACAGCTGTTTACAAAAGCAGCTACATCTTCCTTCATGCCCTTCCACCAAAAGACTCTCCTCATGTCCTTATACATCTTCGAGATTCCAGGATGAATATTCAGTTTGGAGCGGTGACTTTCAGACAATACTTCTTGCCTTAACTCCTTGTCATTCGGAACACAGATTCTTCCGTTGATCCTTAGTGTTCCTTGGCCATCAATTTCAAAACTAGGACACGGACCCTTCCTAACTCTTTTGATGATCCTCCTCAACATCTTATCAGATTCTTGCTTGCTTGAGATCCTTTCAATAAGAGATGGAACCACAGAAGAGAAAGAACTGCATTCCTACTTAGAGCATCAGCTACGACATTCGCTTTCCCCGGAGTGTACAGAATATCCAAATCATAGAATGCAAGAAATTCAACCCACCGCTGCTGTCTCAGATTTCAATCTTTTTGAGAGAATAGATATTTCAACGGTTTGTGATCCGTGAACAATTCGAATTTCTCTCCTAAAAGATAATGCCTCCAAATTTTCAGAGCAAAAACAATGGCTAGCAGTTCAAGATCATGCGTAGCATAGTTTTTCTCATGAGGCTTCAACTGCCGACTAGCATACGCGATAACCCTTCCGTTCTGCATCAGAACTGCTCCTAAACCAAAAATACAAGCATCGGTGTAAACTTCGAATTTGCCCTTCCCATCTGGAATAGCAAGTACTGGTGCACTAGTAAGCCTTATCTTCAATTCCTGAAAAGCTTCTTCGCACTGAGGCGTCCATTTGAATTTTGCTCCTTTTCTGGTCAGCTTAGTCAGATGCGAAGAAATCTTGGAATAATCTCTGATAAACTTCCTGTAGTAGCCAGCCAATCCTAGAAAACTGCGAACTTCCGTCGGTGTCTCTGGCTGTTTCCATTCCAGAATAGTTTTAACTTTTGCTGGGTCTACAAAAATGCCTTCACCAGAAATAATGTGTCCTAAAAATTTAACTTCCGATTTCCAGAAATGGCACTTCGAAAATTTCGCCTTCAGCACATGCTTCCTCAGAGTCTCCAATACAATCCTCAAATGTTCCCTATGCTCTTCTTCGGATTTGGAATAGACCAAGATATCATCAATGAATACCAGCACAAACTTATTCAACGCATCCCTAAAGACTCGATTCATGAGGTCAACGAAATAAGCAGGAGCGTTGGTTAATCCGAACGGCATAACCAACCACTCATAGAAACAGTTCGGTCCCCTAAATGCAGTCAAGGGAATACTGTCTTCAGCTACCCTCAACTGGTGGAAACCTGAAGCTAGATCCAATTGAGAAAAGATAGAAGCACCATGCAACTGGTCAAAAAGATCATCGATGCGAGGAAGAGGATATTTATTACAGATAGTCACTTTGTTCAATTCTCTATAATCCACACAGAACCTCAGTGATCCATCCGATTTGGTCACAAATACTGCCGCTGAACCCCAACAAGAAAAACTGGGTCTAATCAATCCCTTCTCTAAAAGATCTTGCATCTGCTTAATCAACTCTTCTCTTTCCCTAGGAGCCATTCTCCTACTGGGCTGAATCACTGGCACAGCTCCTGGAATCAAATCAATACGGAATTCTATTTCTCGATGTGGTGGCAGACACTTAACTTCTTTAAAAACATCAACAAAATCTCGAACCACATCGATATCTTCAACTCTCTCTTCAGAAGTCTCAATCCCATGCAAAAGACTGCTCAAGTGAATTCCATAATTATCACACGACACTCTGGCAATTCTACCCAGATCAGTTTCCAACAAAACTGTTCTTTCATCACAATTCCAAACGGCTTTATACTTATCCAGCCAATCCATACCCAAAATAAGATCAAATCCCTTAATTCAACACATACGGGTCACAAGAAAAACTGTGGGATAGATAAGAGATCTTCAAGTCCTTACAGATAGTGTCTAATTTGGTCACCCCTCCTATAGGATTAGATACCAAGATAGGACTGTCTACAGAACTAGGGGTAAGAGAAAACTTTTCAACATAGTCCAAAGAAATAAAACTCAAGGAAGCTCCCGAATCAAACAAAACTCTAATATTTATCCCATCTAAAAGTAAAGTACCTTCTAATACTCCTTTGCCCAACGAAGAAGAAGATGGTCCGGCTTCCAAAGCAAAAACTTTATTCTGAGGTGCTCTCTGCAGAAGTGGACAGTTCTTGATCATGTGTCCTGGCTGATGACAATTAAAGCACAATGATTTCTGAACCATAGCTGATCCTGGACCACTTTGATGCAGTTGCTGCTGCTGTTGCTGGAATCCCTTTCTAGGACACTTATTTGCCAAATGTCCTTCCTGCTGACAAATGTAGCACTTTCGGGGTCCGTTGTTATTCCCAGGTTTCTTCTTATTCGGCTTTCTCCATTTAGGATCAAATTTTCGCTTATTCGGATTAGTGAAATTCCCACCTGAAGCTGCAACTGGAGCCACCGGCTTCTTACTCATCAAACTCTCATACCTCAATGCCATATCAATCAAATCAACAAAAGATCCCTTCAGAAGCACCGTCAATTTTCCATGGAATTCAGGCCTCAACCCTTGCACAAATTTCTCATTCTTTTTCAGAGGAGTATCGATGAGTCCTGGTCCATAACAAGAGAGTTCGTTGAATCTGGTTTCATATTCCGAAATGGACATACTACCCTGCTTCAAATACAGAAAATCCTGATACAATTGGGTTCACCCTGCCGTCGGCACAAACTTTTCTTCAAACAACTCCTTGAATCTGTCCCATTAAATGTCATCCTCGGAAATATTCGCAATAGTTGAATCCCACCATGCTGCTGCACCACCTTGCAGTTGCCACGATGCCATATGCCTCTTACGCTCATCAGTCAATCTCATGCTCTTGAAAATACGCTCACAAGAGCGTAGCCAGTCTTGAACTTCAATTATTGACTCCGAACCTTTAAATGGTTGCCCTCCGAGATGTTTGAAATCCTTGCATAAGGCTGCAAAACTAACTTGAGACGGTACTGGATTCACAGCCTCACTAACATTTTGACTCCGTCCATTATCTGTTGAAGTACTGGCCCTAACTCTGCCTCTTCTTCCTGAACTCATGTCGGTCACCTGAACAGGTAACTCAACAAATTTAGATAGAAATATAATTATATGAAAATACAAATACGTACTCTCAAGATAAATATAACTTAAGAGCCTAGGTACTAGCTCTACCTAGCGCTCTGATACCAACTGTGACAACCCGCTTTTCTCAACCCCAGAAAGACGTTTCATCATTAAGAAAGAAAGGGATAGAAATAGAAAATAATAGAAAGAAAGAACAACAACATCAGAATCTCACAGCGGAAAGGAACAAAATATAATACATCACATAACTATTACATAGTTATACATACATCAGAGTCATACAATATCATATAACAGGACTGTCATATACATACATGTCCATACATACATCCAAAATACAACACACTCTATCTACATAGCGGAACTACATATATAGAAACATACGTCAGGTCTTCTCCCCAAAAATAGCTCCTCCAGAAATCAACACTTCCAATACCTATCACTTGGCTACTCATAAAAATTTGAGTACCCAAGAGTTTATGAAAACACAAAATATAAACTCCGGGTCAGACAAGGGTCTGGTATGAGTAAACAGGTTAAAATTGCTTAACTTTGAAAATCATTTGAAAATAAAGGTATCACGTAAGACTCCCCACAAATAAATACGGGTAAGTTTTTACCTTATGCTAACCAAAACATTTTATAGGAAATTCAGTGATATTATAATAATGTCTAGGATTTTCAAGTAAATAGAAAATAGCTGAAATTGTTACATTCATTAAATTCCAGCTACTAGCCACGAAAGTGGGTAATACAAATCAAAACCGTAGGGTCTCGTAGGGAAATTGGATTTCCAACAATGGCAGGGCTACTGGGGTACCGCCCGTCACAGTACGGGGCCTAGATCACCATACCGAGGATCACTCCTGACCCCCTACAACACAAGGCCGGAACCATTCCTTACTGAACAGTTCCGAACAAGATAACCCCGCAGTTGTGGCCAACAACTGCTCACACAGCCGAAATAAAAGGGACATCTAGACAGGGGAATATCTTGTCCTGCTTGGGCATGACCCACCTAACCTTGATGCATCTCCCCTGTTTTAGCCATTCCCGGTTGATAAGGCTTGAGGCTACGATTACCTTTATTGAACATTATTCTTAGAATGCTCATCATCCGTCTGACGATGTTTTGAAAGCATTCAATCCATACAAGTTCGTTCCGGGTTCGAACGAAACCGAAGGCATTATCTCGTTACACTTCGTTTGGAATCACCCTCAGAGTTAACGACGATAACCCTTGCATTCTGAAACACCAACTCGATTTACCATGTGATAAGTCATGACCTATCGTTTAATTTGGATCGATGTGGTTTTCGAAGAATCAAAATTGATTCTTTCGATCCCGGTCTAATCGGAATCCAAACGCCATTTTAAGGGCCAAGTTGTCTATTTAACTTAACAGTTCAATTTAAATATAAAGAATTCACATAACAGATATAACAGATAGATCATACACAGTTATCACAGATATCCATAATATATCACAACATATCACAGAAACATCATCAAACAGATATCAAAGTCAATCAAACAGAATCATCAATGCATACCAAACAGTTTGGTTTTACTTTACTTAATTTATTGCTCAAGAATAAACTATTTTATTCTGTTTAATTAATTACTGATTAAATAGCTTATTAATGAATAATTAATTAATTAGTTAATCATTAATTATGAATTTATTAATTATCTAATCTTTAATTAATTATTTAATTAATTAACTTCTATTCATTAAATGTTACTTAATTACTCAGTTAATTAGTTGATTCTTTGTTAATTATTAACTTACCTATTGAAGATTAATTAGTTATTCAATTTGTCACAATTTATTTAAACTAATAATCTATTATCAATTTATTAACTATAATCTTCAATTAATCACTTATGTTAATTATCATTCATGGATTAACTTTTAAGTAATTAGCTAACATTTTTATGATTCAAATTGTTTTAACATATGATTTATTTCTAATTACAAAAATCAATTTAAAGTGATTAATTAAATTTCAAATATAAATTAATTAACATTCTAATTACTTTATATTAATCCAACCATCTTTACATCACCTACCATTATTAAACTTTTAAACAAAAATTAACTAAGCTACTAATTGCTTAATTACTTAGTTATAAAAATACTAAAATAAATTATGCACGATAAATTTGAAAGATACCCGAGACACACCCCTACCCTACTCGAGACAGTCTCGAGTTATCTTCGCGTCTCTCTCTCTCCCCATCTTCTTCTCCCTTCCCTGATTCTTTCCTTCTTCTTATATTTTTTTTAGTTTAAGTAAAATTAAAAACTGCAGTTAACCCTCACGCTCACGCGGCCCTTACTCGAGCCAAATGACCACTTTACTCGAGTACCCACTCGAGTATCACATGGTACGAAGTCACTCACGTCTTCACTGACACACTCACGCCACCTGCACGTGCACGGTGGTGCGCTTGGCCTCCGACGCCTCGCGGCAACCCCCACAAATCCCAAAACGTCCACTCTTACGAAATCGAAACCCAGATTTCAAATTACAAGTCGAAAACAAAATTCGACCTGTAGCTCGAACATGGCAATAACAACGCCCACTGTCAAATCATTCGCGCGGCCACCATACATCACCGGAGGTGATGAAACTCCACCAGAACGTCACTCACATCCCCCTCTAACTCCACCAAAAATCGTGACCCACTCGATCGACCTATGATGCCGGAATCAATATTTTACAGAGCATTGAAAATGTAGGCAGTAAACCCTATCTTCAATCCAAACTCAAACTCCTTGCATTCGAAAATTATTTCGACATTTTTCTTGAATCAAAAGGTTAACAATCTTGCTTCCTGTTAATTTACAGAAGTTAAAATTAACTCAATCTCCTAAAATTGACAAAAACCCATTTTAGTTTCATTTTAAAACTGCTCTTCATACCCTTGCTTAAAAATCCTAATTTTTATGTTAAAAATCTTAGCTTTGAGTGTTTAATCAAGATATAAATTCAAATTAACAAATTAGAATATTTGAAATTTAACATTGATTTCTTTTTCTACTGTAACTTGATGATACAGTGTTTAAGCTACACTGTCCACCTTCAAATAATCATTCCAGGCCCTGATTTTGGTTTAAATAAGTTTGTTTAACTTAAATTCTTAAATTTAAAAATCTATATGAAGAAGTATTTAATGTCTTCTCTGCTTTACTTTGTTCAAAACTTGAATTACTGAAGAACAAACCATATAAGTTCTCAGTGCAAACAAAATATACTCAAAGTAGTTTGTTTAAACTATATCAAGCACATATCATTAAAAAGCAAATATACAAGCTAAAATTTGAAATCAGTTTGTTTACTCACCAAAAATATTTGTTGAAGAAACTGCAGTTAAAACTATCCTGAAACCTTCTCTTGTTTTCCTGTCTTGAATTAATTTTGTTTGCAAAGCCAAAACAATGTTTCTCAGGTTTGTTTTTAAGTTAAAGTTTGTATAAATGAACTGATGATATATAGGTGTATATATATAAAGAAGCTACTGATTAGTAGGTGGTATCTAGGCAGTTCATATTTGTTGTTTTTTTCTTTCTTTTAATTGGTTAAGATATATTCTGTAGAATGAAATGATATAGGGATTTCGGCTACATGTACTTGTTAAATAAGAAGTTATGCTAATTAATGCTTATGCCCTTAATTATGATAGCAAGTAATTAATGTTTGTTGATACTTACTTGTGTATGGTACAAAGATATTTATTATTTCGGCCAGCATACTTTGCAAGATACAGATTTTTGTTTTTTTATTATATTTAAAGTGAAAACTTGTTTTATTATATTGTAGTGGACTTTGTTTTTCTTATGCATAAATCTGTATGCAGCACATAAAATTTACAGCAACTTGATATAACCTTGGTTAAAGTTTTTGTGGTGTATAAATTCAGATTGCAGGTTATTCTTTGTATTACTCACCTTTATAATTTGGGTAAACTTATCATTGTCATTGTTTGTATAGTTTCTAAACTCTGTTCTATTTGTAATTTAAATTTCAAACATTTATTTATAACATTCTATTGGTATACTTATATTTCTAGTTTCTACTTATATTTTATAATTATGTTCTTAGTTACATTTTATATTTCATAATTATGGTGCACACTTATGTTTATGTTTTAACTTTATCATTTTAAAAACTAAAACTGTATTCATATGTATTTTATCAAATAACAAAAATATAAAGTCTTTGATTTGATTTTACTGAATAAGACAGATTTTGTTTTAATGGTTTTGAAGCATTTAATTTTCAATTTTCAAATCAAAATTTTCTTTCACAAACATATATAACCGTTAAATATGCAAGATCTCATCAATTTAAACATTGACAAACTTATATTTAATTTAAATTAGATTAAATATTTATTAAATATGCTGTCAAAAATTCCGGGTCGTTACATGAGTGGTAGCTCGATAAGGAAGTCTTGCTTAATGAAGTCATTAAATTCTTCCATGTCATTATAAACGAATTCCCTTAGGAAGCGCTCCCCAACGTTTCCGATCACGTTGAAGTCACAACCATCGATCGTGGGGCTGTAGGATAGACTCTTGAATTTCGAACATTTGGTCCATAGAGACCGCCTGCTTGTTTGGTTATTAGGCGCATATACGTTAAAGATGTTGATAATTCGATTGTCCTATGTATATAGGAGAATTATTTGTAGGGAATGACATTTTATGATGGATTGAAAAAGGTTAAATCTATTCTCTTGCCACATCATTGTAATCCTCTCAAAGTACCAACGTTAGGAATGAATGTCCAACCAGATAAAGAAATGGAAGCGTTTGGCATACATCCCTGGTAAGTTTTGAAAATATAAAAAACATCCCTCCATTTTTTTAATAAGTTTCTGGTTCCTGTTTTCAAATTCACGCATGCACAAAGACCCAAATACCCTTTACGTTTTTAATATTTCAAACGTGTATAACTTTCTGTAGATACATTGGATCAACATACCGTTTTCACCAAAAAATCAAAAACAAATATGATCTTTAAAATGAGATCCATTGTTGATACCAAAAAATCATATTTCCAGTGAAGGTGCAATTATTCCATATATTTGTGACAATTCTGCAAATTTTGAACATCTTCGATTTTTCTTCAAATTTGCAACAATTGCATATGATTGCAAACATTTCTGCAATTATTGCATATAGTTGCAAAAATGTTTGCATCTATTGCATATAATTGCAGATATTTATGCAATTATCGCATATACTTGTAGAAATGTCTGCAACAATAGCATATAATTGCAGACGTTTCTACAATTATATGGTATAATTGCAAAAATGTCTGTAGTTATTTCATATAGTTGAAGAAGTGTCTGTGACTATTGCATGTAATTGCAGACATTTCTGCAATTATATGGTATAATTGCAAACATATCTGCAATGATTGCATACAGTTGCAACTATTGCATATTATTGCAGATATTTTTACAATTATATAGTATAATTGCAAACATGTTTGCAATTATTACGTATTGTTCCAGAAATGTCTACAACTATCATGTAATTGCAGACATTTCTGCAATTATATGGTTTAATTACAGACATGTTTGCAATTATTGCATATAATTGCAGAAATGTCTGTAATTATATGCAATAGTTGCAGACATTTATGGTCTCCAGTCATACCATATAATTGCGGAAATTTGAACGATATCTTGCTCTGCCGTTGTTTTTACATATGCAGAATGTCACTCAATAGAAAGATAATAAATTTTTTGATTTAATGGTGAAAACGGTTTGTTAATCTGTCATTTTTACAAGAAGTTATTGCGTTTTAAAGATTAATAAGTAATGGGGTGCAAATTTTAATTATGGATGTGAGAATAACATCCATATATGAAGAATCAACATTGCTACAATGGATAATAGGAGTACTGTAGAGAAGAAAATTGTAGTATTCGAAATAAGGATGTAATTTATATCTTTTTTATGAGAAGGATGTTTTATGTGTTAAGTTTGATTTTAGGAATATTTCCCTTATTTTTTAATAGATCTAATAAAGTTATGATTAGAATATCCACAAGTTGCTCCTAAACAAAGCTATTTCACCTTATTATCTTTGAGAAAACCTTTTGTTTTACATCATTTTAAAGATTACTCTAAGCCTTTGATGTTCCAACTTAATATTTGCGTTTATATTCTTTTTTAGCCCTTTTGAATTTCTTGTTTTAGTATATTGTAAAACTATTATTTCCATTACAAATGAAACTTGTGTTCTTGGTATTTGAAAGACTTGACAAGATAATATAATATTTAGAACAACAGGAGTAAAGGTACTTCATAAAAGAACGCGATAGCCAGATGATGAAGATAGTGGAGCTGGAATTGAATCTAAAATTAAATGTATAGCGCTTCTACGGAAGAACTCATTTGATTTTCTTCTAGTTTATATTTAAACTTTGAGCTATTTCATCCCATCAAACAATGTGGTACCTTTACATCTCCAAGAATATTAACAGCAGAATTCTCACCTTCAGCATTAATAACCTAGATGTTCACTGTGTTAATGCTCATGTCAGCCCTTTTAAATGTTATTGCATCTAAATCAAAATCTTGAGTAACCCCAAACTTATCTACTGAACCATGTTCAGCTACATCAGGGTTGACAACATCAAAGTTAAGGCTGCATAAACCATACTATCTACTACATTAGAAAAACTATCGGATTGATCGTTTTTTGTAGCTTTATTGACCAGGATTAAGGCATTGACATCATCAGTACATGCTAAAGAATTTGTGATAACTTCAACAATAACAGTAGCCTCAACGCCTAATAATAAGGAATCATCTACATTGTTTAGAGAATTAGGAGCCACTACAGATAATGATGTAACAATCTACTACACTTCTACCACTAAAGAAAAGAAAGACAGAAATAGTGCATAATTAACTACAACTGACAATGATAAGTGGGCTAGCTTTGGCTATAGGAGAGAAGATCAAATGTTAAGATCTAATACTTAGAAATCATACTGCTTATCACTATTAATGCCAAAAGAAGGAGTGAAAGAATTGCTTGACTACTGAGTAGTCAACATTAGATTTTGAACCAGGAGCATCGACTAGTCCTTCACAAACACCCATTTTAGAGACATCAAAATTTGATTACACATCAAATCTAGCCATTATGGATTTGAAATTTTGATAGACAGTGTTGGACCTCTTCAATAGATCCATGGATAAAGGACGCAAAACTTTTTGTTGGATTTTTTTCACAAAGCTCAAGGAATTTTATACATAAATCCAACTATCCAAGCAGACATCGATAGGAGATCTGTGAAGATGAAGAGAAAGTGGACGGTCATAGGAGTTTGTGCTAAAATCGGATTGGCATCTATGGAAACTACTATGCATATGTTGTAGCGATCTAGATCTGAATATTGCACAAGAAGGTCCCTTGTGACCAAATTTTCATAGTTAAAGCATCGCACCGTCTCCCTGCAACATTTGGCTCTATATCCGCAGTCACCACAGTAGGGATAGATCCATTTGATGTTTCGTCGTTGGATCCATAAGGTGGGATCAAGTGGAAGAACTGCTGAATGAGGTTTGTGTGGTTCGAAAGAGGGCGTACCATTTTGCAAGACGCCACTATGACAACCCACACCTCCCAACATGTCAATCCAAAGCTTAGTGTGATTTTCGGACTAGCACTATGCTAAGAAATACGGATCGTTAGGGTTTAAAACTTTCACATCATAAGAGACTAATACAGGTAGATATATTCTAAGATATACTATAATTTCATATCTTATAGTGGAAGAAAATAAACACGTATATATCACAGAAAAACATAAATCACAAAAAATACCAATCCATAATCTCAAAAAAATATGTGTACATAATTCGATACAGTACGTGATAAATTTCCCTCAAAGTCTGATGCAAGAGGCAAGATGTACTGATAAGCTAAAATAATACATGGATAGTATAATAGGATAAAATAAGACTCCGAATATAAGCTCAATTCTCCAAGTATCAAGAATGGGCCAGTCGGTTGCTACACTGTCCACCAATGGTGGTTAAAAAGAAGGAAAAAGATGGTTGGACATAAAGTCTAGTGAATGAGTACAAGTTTAATATGATGATCATATGCAGTTACTTTAATACTACTCTAAATGACATGTGGTGTGATACAAGTGTCCATAGATTCCTAAGGCCTGTTACCTCAGGGTTCTTGTCTAGTACATTCCTACACTTCAAATTGCATAGGCCAATTTATTGGATCAAACTAAGGATCGAATTTCATATCTAACAATCGGTCATCGCTCCAAGAGCTACTCTATATGTAAGACACCACCCTCTTAGCTACTAACAATGAGAGACGCTGCCACTAGGCTATTGGGAACGTTCCCTCTTACTATGCCTAGAGAGAAAGAAACAGAAAAGCCGACTTATCGAAATGTCTCATCATTTTATTCGCTTCCACCTCTCGATCGTAGCTTTGGCCTCTTACTGCACGCACTGGGTCTTGCTCTCTAATCATATCACGTGCGCTAGGAATTTGTGATTATTTGGACATCACGTTATGCCGGACCCAATCCATCAAGCATACACGCTAGCTACACGCCCACTGTTGGAACCTCCTGTGAGTGCCAATCTTAAAAGTACATCGACTTGAACTGGTTACTGTCCTAAATTGGGTAAACAACATTTACCCAACACTGCCTCAAGCTAGCGTCCACTCTTAGGGAAGTAGCTTCCCTACAAGTCCTAACATTCATCTAATTCCCCTTAAATAAGCCCACAACAATTTACGCTATATATAATTTTTATTTATAATTTTTCGGCCTTTGGAGAGGTTTGGTTTGCCGGTTTTAATATGAATAGTCAATTGTTTACACCCTTTGGTTGACCGCTACCAGTCGACGGTTAAGGTTCCCAGGTCAACCATTGACGAACAATTTTTAGGGTTTCTCCCAGATTTTATTGTCGATTATTTATGCGTTTAAATTAAGTTGTTAATAATGATTTTTGAACCCTAATTACATTCCTATAAATAGTTTGTAATTGGGTTTAGGGTTTATTGATTTCAGATTTCCAATTTCAAGAGAAAAGAGCGTATGCATAATTCCAATTAATAGTAAACTAGCAATTTAAAACTAAGGTTTTAGGTTCACTTAGAATTTAACATGTTAGCATATTCAATTTAGGGTTTTTTTAATATCATAATCAATTGTAGTAGTAGTCTTTTAAACTACAATAATCAACCTATCAAATTCGTGCCCACTCATCTTTTGCCTAAGCTCTTACTAATGATTGCATGAGAATTTGGTCCCCAAATCGATATCTCCTTCTTAGATCCCCATGATCTGCCTTTAATTGCTTGCTTTAATCTCTTAGATGGAATAGATTTGATTTTTTGGAATTTTATTTATTGTAGGTTTTTATTGGAGAATTAGGGTTATTGTAAGTTTTTAATGGAGAATTAAAGTTTCATTAGTTTAGTATTTGTAGGGGTAGAATCTTAGTTTGGGCTATTAGATTAGCTTAGGAAAATATGTGGTAAAATCTGGTTCCTTCATCTCATTCTTCTTTCCTAAGCATTTAATCATGATAGTTCACCCTGTGTGTTTGAAAATCGATACATTCGATTTTACTCAAACAACAATCGATTGCCCCTGTGCGTTGGTCTACCGGTCGACCATGAACCCCTAAGGGTCGACCGGTCCTAATGTGTTTTATCTGTGAATTTCAATTTTTAAGTTTTTAATTCGTTTTAATGCACGTAACTTCCCCATACCAAGTCAGGTTACAAAGTGTTATATATGAAAACTGTCCGAAAAATCGCTACAAATGTAATGATGCAAGTTTAAAATTCAAATTAGGATGTCTATAAAAAATTTCTTTCGAGCCCTTGTTTTCCTTTAATTTAATTTACTTATTACATTTCTATAAATGTCTAGGAAGTTACATTCTTCCCCACTTAAAAGTACTTCGTCCCCGAAATCTCTAAGGGAGGAAAACACAAATCATGCACACAACAATCAATAGCTACAATCATCTACTCATCCATCATCCATGAGTAATCATTGTCGTTAGAAATATTCTGATGCAACATGTACATATATATGCAATATGAAATCCATGTGAATCGATATGAATGCAAAAGAAGGCTGTCTACTAATCCAGTCGACCTCTTGTCTTGCAAATGCTCATGCCATGCATCCAACTATATGCAATATCCTAACTAAATGTTTGCTTACAATTCTATATGTATACTTAATCATACAATTCATATGCAACATATATATGCATAACATCCACTAGCACAACAACAATCAGGGAATAACATGCAACTGCATATAAGAGAGTGTGTGTACCTAGAGGATATACTTTGTAAAAGATAAAAATGAAAATGATACATCTATATACATCCATTAGTATCCATCATTCCTAAAACGTCCAATCTACTTGTTTATAACCATTCCTAACATTCAATTATCTCTTCCTAAAGGGTATACGACTTAAGTCCTAAATATAAGTAATTTATATTTATAAGAATTAAATTTGAAATGTACTAGAAAAGATTTATGGGCGAGCGGTATGGATTTCCTCCTCGGTCTCTATTGTATTCTCTACCGGGTCCCTTCCCATCGGACTTTAACTAGTTTAATCTCCATATTATAGAGTCTGTAACACCCCTAATTTTTGATAACATTACTCAGGAGATTTAATTAGATAAACTAATTAGAATAATGTAACTAATTAGAGTGCTAAGGAGATTGAGATTTGAAAATAAAATTAAAGGCCAATATTAATTAAAATAAATAGGCTTAAGAATGGTTTATAAGTAAATCAATTTATACAACGGTAATTAGGAAATAGTTGCACTACCATAACCCTTATATATATCCACGGCTCTACTATTCATTTTCATTTTTCACCAAAACATAAACAAAAGAGAATTTATCGGCCATTGTTAAGGAAGAAACGTAAGAGAAAATTCAAATCAAGCTAAGGAATTGAAGCAAGGGGAATAAATATTAATCTCAATCCGATCTTCTTATCCTAGTCAAGGTGAATAATAATCTATATCATCACTATTTTATTTGTATGGTCAATTATTTTCAAATTTAAGATCAAATCTATTTTAGCGATAATTTGTATGATGATATGCTTGGATTATGACATGTTAGATTTGAACAAGATTGTTTAAATATGATTTTATACGGTCTTACGGGTAAAACCGATTATAATTGATTTTGAATGCTATGATAAAATTTTATGTTATGTAAAACATGATTTTGGAGTTGGGTTTTAATTTTCATAATTTTCCAAGTTATAGAGAATTTATTACGAATTTTCAAAGAAGAATAAGGTTGATTGGGTTTAGAAATTTATTTCAAAAATTATATTGAGAATTTGGGTTTGAAATTTAGATATGTTAGATAACATATTAAAAATGAGTTTATGCGATTTTTAAGGATTTTTCCTAAGTGGTTTACTATGAGAATTAAATTATTTTGAAAGGAGGACCTAAATGATTTAATTCTTTTCTTAACAGAATAGCTTATTTGTTAAATTAATCTTGGTGTAGATATGAAATTATGAGGTGGTTATTATTATAACGAATTTGAAAAGTTTAGGCAACCAACCACATGTTTACAAGTAGGCAGGTTAGTTAGAAAGTATTTGTTTTAATTGACATTAATCAGCTTTTACCAAAAAAAGCGGGTTTAGCCTTTATTAGAAGCATCTTTCGACTCGTAGCTTCCACCTTTAATCAAGAACCCCACAAAGTCGAAACCAATACAAAAGGTATCAACATGAGTATGCTGTGGATTGGAGAAAGGCGGAAGGCATGATGTTGAAATCTAGCTTCCGATGGGAGCGAAACCATTGCTTTTATTCAAATGTTAAGCGCCTGCCTTTGTTTTAGTAAAGCTTTCAAAGGAGCCAAAATATATGCTATCGAAAGGGGTTTTCTAAATAGCTTTTGAAGAAAGTTGCCATCTATCGATTTTAGGTATAAGCTTTCGAATGAGTCCCTTGTACATAAAACAATGCTTTCGAAAATGGTGGTTTCGACCTAGGCGAAGCCCTGCTGCCATTCTTTTGCCTTTCGAGTGTATTAAAGTCATCAATGATTTCGAAGGGTAGCTTTTGTTTTAAATATGTACTAGGCCAGTTCCTAAATCCTTTCGAAAGGGTTTAAGGGTTTCGAAGGCAACGGCTTCGAAAGGAGGTTTCGATTCTAACCTTTAATGTTTTAAAAATTTGAAGCATTTGAAAGGATGGTGTCAATGCCATCAAAATTTCCCCAAATAATTTTATATGAAGATTTTTGGTTTCGAAAGAGATACTTTTGTATATATTCACTTTGTCCCAAAAGTTGTTTTCAAAGCAAAACCCAATGGTTTCGAAAGAGTTACTTTCATTGGTTTCAAAGATAGGTTTCTAAGGATTATTAAGTAATGCTTTGGTACTTTCGGAAGGTGCATTTTGTTTTTGAAAGAGATGATTTAAAGGGCTTCAAAAGATGTAGATTTTGTGTTTTGAAAAGAATTTTTCTATGCCCTTGAAGGAGGTTATCCTAGGGTATCGAAAGAAATGTTTTAAGGTATCAAAAGCCTTAGTTTTTCAAAGCAAATAACCCAATCTTATTTTAAAGGAAAACCGTGGCATAAATAAAGAGTTTTTGGAACGATTTTAAGTATGGAGTTTTTGAAGGAGTTTTCTTTGATTAATAGATTAAAGGGATTAACCAAGTTATTATGTTTGCTTCTTCATATACGTATATATTCACATTGTAATGGACCCATAACTGTATTTTGGTGAAGGGCGGAATAACCGGGTAGGTTGACCAGTAATGAATATAAATTAACTCCAGAACAAGTAGAATTGCATCCAGGAGGTCAGAAAGACCCGGATTAGAATGCTAAAATGTTAATTAAAGAAGTTATTTGAAAGACAGGTTCATAGTAAACCCATGAAAACTATGATTATATTAAGTTATTAGCAGGGGCTAATAGGTTTGTAGTGAACACATGAAAACTATATCCACATTAAGTTATTGACAGTAGCCAATAGGTTCCTAGTCAACCTATGAAAACTAGGATAAGAGGGAAGTTATTGGAGTTACCAATAGGTTTAGGGAGAACCCATGAAACAATGATGTTATTGGCAGGGGCCAATAAGTTCTTAGTGATCCCATGAAAACTATGAAATTGGATAGGAAGTCCATGAACATTAAATAGGTTATCAGTCAGCCCATGAAAACTAACTAGTTAATAATGACCCAAAAACTATAAATATGACAGGTAGTCAATTAAACACGGGATGGGAAATCCAGAATGTTTAACTTATATACATATCATCATAATATTATAAATTGCTATGTTTTAACCATTGTGGATGCAGGAGCATTGTAACACCCCACACCCCTTAATATACCCAAAATGACAAATTAAAAGGCATGGTGCATTGTAGGTATAAATAAAACTAATAGAGACTAAAATTCATAAGATAAAAATAGGTAAAAACAGCGAAAATTAAGATAATAACTTCTTTAAAATGAAACTTTCATTATTGCTTCATAATAAGTCAAATACCAAATACAATATCCATATCTTAAAACCCATCATGTCTTATGAAATAAAAATTCATAATCTCAAAATCAGAGTACATAATATCCATCAAAATATGCCAGTACACAGAAGGAACTAAAGCTGAAATAAAAGAAATACATGGCAGAAAACTCCTCCAAGAAAATCACCAAGCAACCGCAAGTCTACTGTCCTCTCCCATGATTTCCTATGAGAGAAAAGGGGAAAATAGAAGAGTTGGTCAGACTAAAAGTCTGGTGAGTGATAGTAACTATTAGAATCTTTAAGCAAAGTAAAAGTAATAGAATCTACAACAGTTCTAGTATATAAAGAGGAACCAAAGGAAATAGGGAAGAAATAAACTGAAAATAAGTACGGTTAAATATTGTTCATTTTATAAGATAGGTTAACTTTAATTGCTTGCACTTATCCTTGATTTATGCTTTGATTAGGCTGAATTCCTAATCCTATAATTAGGCTGAATTTCTTACTGCGGACCGGAGACTAGGTAACTCCCTACATAGAAGGCAACCAATCCTAATTCTACCCATTGATCGGCCTGCTACTCCATAGAGCTTTCTATGGACCAGCCACTGTATGACTCCCTACACAGTAGCCAATGGCATCTACGAAAGGTGCATGGAGCAACCATTATCGACCGGATGACATATATAGCTCCCTACACATAAGGCAATGATGTCTACGAAAGACACTCATACTAAGCGCATGGAACTCATAGTTATTACTGAGCACCCGAATGGAAGTCACACGCGTAACTGCCACCATGTCATGCTACCTCTTTCTCCACCTATTGGGTCTTTTTATTACCTTAAACTCCAGCATAAGCGTCCCTTCATCTCACTTTAGGCTATTGTGAGATCACTATGTGTCCATAGAAAATAGGGGAAATGCTGTTAGTGCTGGCCTTCGTCCAAAGAATATCTAATTGCGCCCCTTATCAAAATCCCTCGTGATTTGGACTTCTAATTGACCAACTACTAGCATTCTTAGCATAAGCGTGCCCTCATCTCACTTCGGGCTAATGTGAGATCACCGTTTCATCTAATAGGGAATGCTATTTGGTACATGTTCTATTTTCATCTTTTCTTATTGACTTAGATAAATTATTCAAATAAGCCTTTACACTTTCTCTACTATCTGTGCTTATTAATTTATCCTAAGTCTTGATATAAGCCTTGTTCTATTCTATTTCTTATTATAACTTACGTTATAATCATGCTTATTACTTAAGCTAAAATTTGAAAATAAGCCTCATTCATCTTTCACTCTTTTTAGTTATAATTCTTCGTTATAACTGTTTGCACCAAAATTAGGCACAACACTCTTCGAATGTGTTTGAAGAGATAAAATGAAAAAATTAAATGTAAAAAGAGGTAGATCTAACAAACATACCAATCAATAGATAAGAAAATGCAGAAACATACGAATTTAGAGTGGTACGGCGTATGGCCTACGTCCACTATGAAATGGCCTACTTTTATCGATTTTTGCTTGTTGGTTACAATGAATTACAACAGTATAATCCAAATACAATAGTAAATTTTGGCAGAGTCTGGACGTAAAAGAGCCAAAAGTCCCATTTCTGTAGGTCCAGGGTCACTATTTATAGGCGCAGACAGCAAATATATCGCCTAGATCTTGGAAGACTTCTTCTCTCAAGCGGGCGAGCCAACGGGGTTGAGTTCAAGTGATTTCGACTCGATCTGAGAGTGATATGAATCGGGTTCGCATCGATCCATAAATGGTCCTTTGGGGATGAAATTTATCAAGTACATTATTGAGGTTGTAGGCAAGCTCCTGTGAAAATTTGGTGGCATTTGGACTAGTAGATCTCAATTTATGGTCGATGCATTTGGATTTGTTGAAGGCTGCCGAGTTCGCATCACTTCTGTTTGCATCGTTTCTGTTCGCATCACTTCCAGGCATGTGCTAACCAATGACATGGCACTATCTTTTAGGATCGATCGACTTTTCATGCCGAGTGACCGAGTCGTCCATCTTTACATGTCTCCTTTGCATCGCTCAAAGCTTTGTTTCATTCGTGTCTCTCTTATTCACATCGATTCCTTATTTCTTACTTCATATCAATGGTCAACCCTCCTTTCGTATCGATCGACCATGCTCCACTTCGCATCGATCTAGATCTATCCTCTTCGTGTCGCTCGCTTGAGTCGTTTCGTATCGATGGATCGATACGAATGGGGTAAATGTGATGGACACGGAATGGCGCTCTCTAAATCGATACGAAGCAACACATGCTCGATGGATAGATTACCTAGGATATGATGGGATGGACACGAACTTGATCGATTCGAATGGACTGCTTCTTCCTATGGATACGTATATGTTTGATTTTGATGGATGCGACGAGGCCAGCAAGATTGGATGGATATGAATGAGCTTATTGCTTGTTTTTACATCGATCATATCTTGAGCATACGAATCCTGGTTGACTTGAAATTTGGAATGTTGGCTTTCATAACTTTGCTTGTCATGTCATGTCAATTGTCACTCGGTCTGGACTTAGGTAAAATTTAACAGTGCCTATAGTGAACCTATGTATAATCGATCTCCAGAATGAACTACCCTCGGTTTCTAGTCAATTCCTTGATGTCACGGCCTTGCCAAAACGTGGGATAACATTTTCCTCCTAAAGTATGTTTTGTGTGAACATGATGTGCTTTGAAAAGCTGCAATCTCATTTTGAAAAAGTCCAATCCGATTCGCTTGATAGTTGTTGTCTCTTTTGTTAAGTGATGCAACCTTTTAGTTGACTCCAGTAGTAATGAATTGTTAACTGCTAATTGTTGTACTATGTACTGTTGTAACTAGGCATCGGATGATAGCAAACTGTTATTCATTGTTGTGAATTGTCATAAGGTGAGTACTCAATTTTTGTAAATTTTTGAAAATTGAATGTTATTTCCTCATACATGAACGTATCTTAACCTGACTCTCGTTAATGTCTACACGCTCATAAGTCGTTGTCAGTTTTCCTGCATCGAATTCCATATCGATCCTCTCCCGAATCGATGTGAAATTCAAGTTAGAGCAACGCTTTACGGTCATTTTAGTGTATCCCTTCATATCGATCCTCTTTTGGATCAATTTTAGAAGTTGGGAGATTATCTTCATATCGATGACATCGATACATGTTAATAGCTCTTTGGAATATTTCGTATCGATGGATATCAGTTTCTGTAGACTACACAGCAATGGGTACTGTTAGCACCAAAATTGGTCATTAACTCCCTTGAATAGAATTGTCTAGAGAGATTAATGAAGGAAGTAAATTAAAATAGAGAAATAACTCAATTGAGTGCAAAAAGAACAACAGAAACGATAGCATCATATTTATAATGTTTCGACGGAATTACCTCTGTCCACTTTAAATAGAATTTTTATTACTTTCCCAATCACTTGAATATAGATACAATCCACAGACAAACCACTTGAATACAAGTTTGAATCAAAAAGAGGAGAGTATCAAAAATGGCAGAGTTTCCCTGGAGTTCTCAAAAAAGGATCCCTTCAACTGTGCCACTGCCCCTCTATTTTATAGATGAAGACAGGTTGCTTTCCCTACATAGGCCCGTAACCAAGACACTTTGGCCCACGAAAAAACCGTGTTCTCTGACCCATGGATACCGACCCTTGATGGTTGAACCATACGCCATCGAGCCAATTTGGTCGAACTAGGCGTCCTATCTTGATGAGTCGAATCAAGTTGTCATATGACTCGAAAAAAATGGCATTGGAACTCGAAGCAAGAAAACACTAGGTAATTCGTCGACTCACTTTAGGATGCACTGTCCCAGGTACGCCGACACATATGTGTCAAATCCTTATGGCCGAACCACAAGCGCCAAACTAGGCCCGACCGACCTATCTTAGCCGACCCATGCAGGACCTTTATTCCTTGACCGAGCGGCATCTGCCTATCCAGCTAGACCGAGCCATGTATGACCTTCGTCTTTGACCAAGCGACATCTGCTGATCCACCTAGACCGAGCCATCTGTTCCGACCTACCTTATCCTTCATATCATGACCGAACGACATGGTCTTCCCTTCTTTGACGGAGCCATGCATACCGATTCATCCTACCGAGCCATACATACATGCTAAACCAATTGATTGCATCAAAATCTTATATCTCTTGTCTCTTCTTGGCTAGAATCTTGTCTAGTGCTAACTATAACTTCTGCAACTGTCGTTTTCTAGCCAGGCCAAGTAGCCGGGTTACATTTTCCCTCCAAAGTACATCTTATTGCATATATGATGTGCTTTGAATCAAAGAAAGTTAGGCCCTCCATAAAGAAATCCATCATGTTTCCTGAAAATTCAATATCCTTCAATTTTATCCTCCCAAAGTGTCATGTTCTTCTTTCATCATCATGATGCTTGGTCGATTACCAATAGTATAAATTCAGGATTGTAGTTCATCAGTGGCCATATGTGTCTGGTTCTATAGGTCTAGCAAGCTTCTGCCATCTAATCCAGTCTTTTCTTAATAATCCTAAGTGAAAATTCAACTTCTGTTGATTTCAAGAAGTCGAATTCTTCGAATATGCACATGTGTGTTCGGGTACACGTTCATGCCATTGGCTCTTGGATGCATTTTATATGCTCATAAGTCATCATCGATTCCATCTAGTTTAATTGCAATTCGATTGCAGTTCCTTGTTTATATTTTTTGTGAAATAAGGGTTGTAAAATAGCCACACGATGAGAGGGGACTTCAAGTTCTACATGGACGACGACCTCGGAGCTATAATTGAAGGTGAATGGAGAACGACCAGTTACGGCTTCATGGGTAGTTCTATACGCCCATAATGCTAATGGGAGTTCATCCACCAATTTACCTCTAGCATTTTCCAAACCTCTCTTTAGAATAGACTTTATGATTTTGTTCACAGCTTCAACCTGTCCATTTGCAGTTATAATGGATCATGGAAAGTCATAAGGACAGATGACGTTGCATATAGTGAAGTTGATTATTTTTTTCATCTTGGTCGTGGTTAAAAGTTCTTCATTTTCTCATTTGGTGAAGTAATCAACTATTATGTGGTATAATTCACACCACTTTTAGGATCGGCAAGAAGACGATGATGTCAATGTCCCCAAGTGGAAAACGGCTATGGACTAGCCATTTGAATAATTTCCATCGATGGGGATCCTGGATTTTTTGCAAACATCTTGCACTCATCGCATTGTCTAGCATAATCAACTGCATGTTGATTGATAGTTGACCAATAATACCCGTAGCAGAGTATTTTCTTTGTCAGGGTTTTCCTCTTGATATAATCACAACATTCTTCTTCATAGACTTCGCTCAAGACTCATTTGATATCTTCGTTGGCGATGCACCAAAGCATGGGAATGGATAAACTCTTTTCTGCATATGACTCCTTCTTTGATGATTTGGCATGAAGCTTTAAGGAGGATCTGTCGTTTTCCATTCTTCTGTTCAGTAAGAATTCTTCATTGTAAATAGTCTTTGATAGGAGTCAACCATGACCCATTTCTGGCTCTGTCTCCAAGATCCAGCCGATCTCCATCCGTCAATGCTTGGAATATTAAGTATTTCAACCGAAACAAAGTGTGTCCATTGTGCATCCTGAAAATGGCTAGCTTGGCCAATGACTTGACTCTTTTCATTTCGTTTTCTGAGGACGCATGTAATGATGTAATACGTGATGTTGGCTAGTAGCTCTTGGACCTGGCCGAGTTAAGGAGCAAGACAATGCCCCTTGGCAAGATTAACTTCCCTAACTTTGCATACTGCCAACTAGGAATCACCAAAAATATGTAAAGTTTCCACTCCAAGTTCTCTAGCAAGTTTAAGGCTGGCGGTCGAGGCTTCATATTAAGCATCGTTGTTTGTTGCAAGGAAATCGAGTTTCAGGATGTGGCGGATCGATCATTTGTCAATAGTCATTAATACGACTCCTATGCCATAACACTAATCATTGGATGCCCCATCTGCGTAAATTTTCCATCTGTTGGTTAGTTCTCCACTACTCTTTGAGGAGTCATCTGATGCAGTGAATTCAAATACGAGGTCTGCTAATTTCCATCCTTGGATAGCTCTTCGAGGGAAATAAGTGATATCGAATTGGCTTAGTTCGATATTCTATTCAAGTAGTCTTTCAGACGTCTCAGGTCGTTGTATGATGCTAGCTTTTGTAGTTTAGGGTCGATATTCAATGCATGGCTCGCGATAGTCAGTGAAATCACACACGCATGACAGAACATCATTTATTCAGAGAAATCGAACTAATTATTTTATCATCATTCCACTGAGCTATGATCCGATATTCAGCACCAGTGAAGGGTCGCCATGGTTGACTGTAACGTCGACTGTCAGCTTAGCGGGTGCAATATCAGATTCTTTGATTTCAGATGTAGCTATTTTGCGTAACATTCAATGTGAAATATGGTTTGGACAGTCAATGTTGATGGTTACTCTGGTTGAATCCTAGAGTCTTGTAATGAGTTATCAAGTCTGATAGTGTAGGGCGCTGAATGATCTGATCGATTATCTACAAATGGCCAAAGATCAGGCTTAAAAGCACATTGAAGAAAATATCTAGTAGCTGTCAGCCTCGAGTTGTGTGAAGCTGCATAGCTGGATCTTGCTTTGAGTTTGAATTTGCTTATATATTCGAGTAACGCGCTTTCCATTCAACGCATTCATGATCCTTTACCCATCCTTCGGGTTGAAGTGATAGTCAGTTGCCTACAAGATCAGGCGTCGATTTAATGATTCTATCTCTAGGCATTCTTTCGGTCGTAGCCTTGAGTAGTTGTAAACACTATATATGAGCTATCGCAGCCATTCTTTGGATGATCACGCTTCTACTCCCAGTCTCGGGTTGATAAACGTACTTCGTGGATGGTTGAGTCTTGTCCTAGCTATGTTTATCCTCCCACCCAACTCCAAAGACATAGAGTTGATCGGTAAATCGTTGGTTCACATTCATCCTGCTTCTCGATCGTGCCCCTAAGTCTAGGGCATATACCGATAAGTAGGAAGACCAGCCATGCCTACTTTAACTTTACTCTCTTTCCCATTGAATCAAGGGATCAAGTCGGTTGATGGGAGGCTGGTTCTCGCCTATCCTGGATTGTATTGTGGTCTTTCATTCCAAAGGGAATACCTCGATGTCTTGTCAGTTTCTGGGTGTAGTATTGGAAGGTCAACTACGTCCATTTTGATTCATGTTCTGTAATCAGATCTCAGGGTAAAGTTGGCTTAAGTACAATCGGGTCATGCTTATCCAGTTTCATACTCCTCCTAACGGATCAAAGGAGGGTGTTCGAGACTCAATGACCAAGTCTTTGTGGTTTACTCCCCTTTCCACAAGCTGGTGGTTATAGTTTTTCAAGGGACATTTGGGTCACATTCGTATGTGCTTGGTGCGGATCGATATTGACCCTTGATCCGAGGTATGATATAATCGGTCGCTGTAGCTTTGGATGCCGTTTCGATTGGTTCTGTATTGAGGCCTCCATGAAGTCGTTGCCTTAAGTTGTAAAGAATGCCAAGCTAGAGCTATAATGAGCTGTCATATTCGCTTTTAGTGATTTGTACTCCCGCTTCCAGTATTGATTTGGCCATGCCACAAGTCGGATGGTCGAACTCCATCCTCAATGAGTTAATACTCCTCCTATCGATTTCAATCCAAAGTCTGCGGAATAGAGAACAATCGAAGTCCACTCATCAATTTATCGATGTTTATATGCCACTCTACATTCTGGTGACTTAGAGTTATTTTTCCCACGGTCGATTCACACCTAATTTGTGCTCATGCTTCGGTCCACACTCTAGGGACTTAGAGATTTGTCGAATGGTTTATGCTCTTATCCATGTTTAGGATATAGAGATTTTTGTCAAGTCGATTATATTCTAGTCCGTGCTATAGGGACTCAAAGTACTCTAGTTCGCTTCAGAATGATTTGAGATTTTTGTCAAATTGTTTATACTCTAGAGTGCTTCAGGGTCTTAGAGATTTTTCTTAAGTCATTTATACTCAAGTCCGTGCACCGGGGACTTAGAGTGCTCTAGTCTGCTTCGGGGACTTAGAGATTTTCGCCAATTCATTTATGCTCTAGTCCGCGCTTTGGGGACTCAGAGTACTCTAGTTTGCTTTAGGGACTTAGAGGTTTTTCTCAAGTCATTTATACTCTAGTCCGCGCTCTAGGGACTCAGAGTACTCTAGTCCGCTTCAAGGACTTAGAGATTTTTCTCTAGTCATTTATACTCTAGTCCGCACACTGGGGACACAGAGTACTCTAGTTCGCTTCAGGGACTTAGAGATTATCGTCAAGTCATTTATAATGTAGTCCGCATTGTAGGGATTCAGAGTACTCTAGTCCGCTTCACGGACTTAGAGATTTTTCTTAAGTCGTTTATACTCTAGTCCACGCACTAGAGACTTAGAGTACTCTAGTCCGCTTCAGGGACTTAGAGATTTTTCTCAAGTCGTTTATACTCTAGTCCACGCTCTGGGGACTCGAAGTACTGTAGTTCGCTTCAGGGACTTAGAGATTTTCATCAAGTCATTTATATGCTAGTCTGCGCTTTGGGGACTCAAAGTACTCTAGTCCACATCAAGGACTTAGAGATTTTTCTTAAGTCAATTATACTCTAGTCCGCGCTTTAGGGACTCAGAGTACTCTAGTCTGCTTTAGGGACTTAGACAATTTTCTAAAGTCATTTATACTCTTGTCCGCGCTCTAGGGACTTAGAATACTCAAGTCCGCTTCAGAGACTTAGAGAATTTTCTCAAGTCGTTTATACTCTAGTTCGCGTTCTGGCAACTCAGAGTGCTCTAGTCCACTTTAGGGATTTAGAGATTTTCGTCAAGTCATTTATACTCTAGTCCACGCTCTAGGGACTCAGAGTACTCTAATCCGCTTCAGGGACTTAGAGATTTTCTAAAGTCGTTTATACTCCAGTCCATGCTCTAAGGACCCAGAGTACTCTAGTCTACTTCAGGGACTTAGAAATTTTTCTCAAGTCATTTATACTCTAATCCACGCTCTAGGGATTTAGAGTACTCTAGTCTGCTTTAGGGACTTAGAGATTTTCGTCAAGTCTTTTATACTCTAGTCCGTGCCCTGGGGATTCTAGGGCCTCTGGTTTGCTTTAAGGACTTAGAGATTTTTCTTAAGTTGTTTATACTCTATTCCATGCTCTGGGGACTAGGAGTACTCTAGTTTGCTTCAGGGACTTAGAGATTTTTGTTGAGAGCGGTCGTATTTCCACCTATTTGATATGTATTTCATGTACCGCATCGAGGCTAGTGTTGTCTAATGAATGGTTGAACCACATTTGATTATGCAATGGGACTTTGCCCCCAACATCAAGGATGTAACATAAAAAACGGACGGTCGACTCTCGTCTGCTTAGTGACTGTATCTCTTCCAATCAAGTCAGCGAAGGAGGTATATGATAGATGGTTGTATCACATCCATGCCGGGGTTAGATAATCAAGTCTCGCACAATTTTCTTCATATATCTTTCTAGAAAACGAGGATAATGGATTATTTGAGTAGACATAATAAGTTACATATGTTTCATGGTGGAGTCATGTACATCTATTGAGAGCGATGGTCGACGAATAGGCAGTCCATCAGAGCTACTTCATATCGGGCTTTCGAACTATCTTTTGTGTTTAGGGTAGGATTTGACGTGTAGATAATCAAATCATGTCCACTCTAGAGAGATCCCGACATCACTGAGCTTTATGAGAGAAATTTGTATTTTTTCGGACTTTGTTTTATGACTCGATTTGAGTGGATGATCGAGCCATATTCATTCCAAGCCTTGCTTAGGTCTCTAAGTCAAATTTGGAGGTCGATGAATGGACGATCGATCACGTTCGCTTTGTATTGGGCTCTGACCATGATGAGCTTTTCAATCTCTAGTCCTTGGCCCAAATCAAAGTTACATGGTTGATGATGAGAGGTTAAATCATGCTCATCTTGATGATACTCCATAGGTCCTATAAAGGTCTGCGTGGATTGGTTGGCAGCCAACTCGGAGTACCAGGTCATCTGCATCATTTTGGAAGAAGTTTAGTTCAAGTTGATTGTAATTCAAAGCACAATTGAAATTGAAAAAGAAATAATCCAAAGCAGATTGGTAAAAAATCTCATTGATAAGTGGAGCAACATCATGTGCTCGCCAACTTTTCTTCTAGCCCCTTCTAGCAGGATGTCGACTGCCAACGCTCCAATTGATAATTAGAGTTCTTTATTGATGGGCATCTGATGTTCCTAGCTCGCCATCTTACAAGGTTTGCACATACTATTGACGATTTCCTTTCCGAATCAGCTTTCGATCACACCTCTGAGGTATATGTAACCGCCAGTGTTAGGATCAATGTGCATCTTGGAATATACAACATTCCCCTGATTTTCTCTAGACTTCGGTGGACTCTCTTAAGGTTGGTTTTAAATACCACTCTGATCCGCGAGTCTCCAAGTAGAGGCTATCAATTTAATCTTTCAAATAGCATATGAGATGAATTTTGAGATCTTGTTTTGTCTACTGGAATCAGTGTCCTTAGCCAACGAGCCTGCATCGTTATTTTTCCTAGTCTACTCCACTCCTCCTCACTTTGGCACTGATTCATTTTGTAATAGAAACGATCCATGGCCGTAGGAGGCTCTACAGCTAACTAACTGCCAGAATGTATCTGGAGGTCGACTCCCCTCAAACATGATCAGTATGATATCCTTGTTAGCATTTGGAACAAACTGCTTAGAGTCAAACATTGGTTTGCTTGGAGTCACTAAATTCAAAGTGACGGGTCAGTGAAGAATGGTGCTTGGAGTCATCTTGGCATTTTCGTATAGTCATATCATTTATGTCCTCCAATCTTTGGGAGTACCATTTGAGTAGAGATTACTTGTCCGTTCCCTTGTTGACATTCAAAAGCTGCCGCTTGATCCTCTATGCCCTGTTCGGTCATAGGATGTATGGGAAGTGGATAGAATGTTCATTCATTAAGTTGAGTTTTGAATTCACTATAAGGAGGCACTAGTCGGTCGTACCCGATCTATATTTTTTTGGTATAGGGACCGGTCTGATGGTTTTTTGAGAGAGAGATCGATATAAAGTAGAGGGATCTGTATACACTGAAAGGATCGGTATACATGCGATCGATAACATTGGGTCGGTAACACTAGGTCGGTCAGTATACACTGGGTCGGTAACTCTGGGTCGGTATACACTGTGTCGGTAACATTGGGTCGGTATACACTGGGTTAGTATACTTTAAATCGGTATACACTGGGTCGGTAATACTGGGTCGGTATACTCTGGGTCGGTATACGCTAGTTTGGTAACTCTGGGTCGATATACACTAGGTCGTCAACACTGGTTCGATATACTCTGGGTCGGTATACACTGGGTCGATAACATTGGGTCGGTATACTCTGGGTCGGTATACTCTGGGTCAGCATACACTGGGTCGGTATACTCTGGGTCGGCATACACTGGGTCGGTAACACTGGGTCGGTATATTCTGGGTCCGTGCATATGGTTCTTGAAGAGATCGGCGCATACATTTTTTGGAGCGATCGGGACATATGGTTTTTAGAGCGATCGGTACATATGGTTTTTGGAGTGATAATTATACAAGCTTTTCAGAGGGATCGCATATCTTCTTTAAGTGAGATGTTGGCTATAGGAGAGATTGGCTGAATTGCCTTCAGAGAGGGGGGCCGCCTTCATGTAACTCCGGTGCAAACTTAAACATCCAATCACAAAAATTTGCGTACATCAGTGAATCCAATCCCATGGCTAATAGCTTCCTTTAGATCTATTTCAAATCTGAGTAGAACAGGAAGATTTTTGGTAAATAATTGGATCCATCACGTGAATATGAACATCCACTAGTTGGCGATGAGATCCAATCAAGCTGAGAATTCAATTCTCGGTGAAAGCACCAAAATTGGTCACTAACACCCTTGAACGGAATTGTGTAGAGAGATAAATGAAGTAAATTAAAACAGAGAAATAACTCGATGGAGTGCAAAAAGAACAACAGAAACGAGAACACCAGATTTATAGTGGTTTGGCGGAATTGTCTTCGTCCACTTTGAATAGAATTTTTATTTCTTTTCCAATCACTTGAATGTAGATACAATCCGTAAACAAACCACTTGAATACAAGTTTGAATCAAAAAGGGAAGTGTGTCTAAAATGGCATAGTTTCCCTGGAGTTCTCAAAAAAAGGGTCCCTTCAATTGTGCCACTTCCCGTCTATTTATAGACGAAGACATGATGCTTACCCTACATAGGCCCGTGACCAACACACTTCGGCCCACAGCAAAATCAATGTTCTCCGACCCATGGATACGCACCCTTAATAGTTGAACCATATGCCATCGAGCCACTCTAGCCGAACCGGGGGTCTCATGTGGATGACTCAAAGTAAGTTGCCATATTACTTGAAGAAAATGGCGTTGGAACTCAAAGCAAGGAACACCAGGTAACTCGTTGACTCACTCTAGGATGCGCTGTCCTAGGTACGCTGACCCATACATGTCAAATCCTTATGACCGAACCACAAGCGCCGAACCAGGCCCGACCGACCTATCTTGGCCGACCCATGCACGACCTTTCTTCCTTGACTGAGCAGCATCTGCCGATCCACCTAGACTGAGCCATGTATGACCTTCGTCTTTGACCGAGCGACATCTGTTGATCCACCTAGACCGAGCCATTTGTTCTGACCTACCTTATCCTTCATACCATGGCCGAACGACATGATTTTCCCTCCTTTCCAAGCCATACATACCGATCTGTACCTACCAATCCACACATACATGCCGAACCAAATCGATTGCATCAAAATCTTATATCTCTAGTCTCTTCTTGGCTGTAGATCTTATCTAATGCTAACTATAACTTCTGCAACTGTTGCTTTATAGTTGGGCCAAGTAGCAAGGTAATAGGTACGAAGTTGCCATGTCGCATCGATGGATTGCTGATGGGTCGGAATGGTCCAAATAAGTCTCCATTGTCTCATTCGTATCGATGAGAGCTGATGGACACGAATAGATGTGGTCCGATTCAATGGTAAATGGATACGAATAGGTTACTTTGTATCGGTTGGAGGGGAGACCATTCCTAACAGTCGACATAACTGGGAGACGAATCGTTTCCTTCTAGTTTTCCACCCATATAAATGCTTTTTGCACTTCGAAAAATTTCATCTATTTTCATTTTACTTCCAGCCTTTCGTATCATTTAAAGCTTGAGAGAATAAAATTCATCCTTGATTTTGAATCAAACAATATTTTAACCCCTCACATTGATACTTTAACTGGGTAATTAATTAATTCACATCAAAACGATGAGATTCGATGTCCAATACTATCCCACTCAAAGCTGGCTGCTTTCTAGAGGCGAGGACGTCGGAGGTTGGATGGAGTAGTGCCGGAGTCTGATGGAGGATGGTAATGGCATTTGTGCTGATTGGAGAAGAAGGAGCGAGGAGGGATACGAAGGAATTGGTGGAAGGTTATTCGGCCTTAATTTCATACCGATGAAGGGATAGAGAAACTTGATTTCATATCTAACCTTAATTGGGAACTTCGTATTGGTCACCTGCCTTGGATTTCGTATCGATCGTTGATTCTTGGATTTTGTATTAATCACTTCGAATCGATATGGATATGAAGCTAACATGTGAGGGATACAAACTCTGTTGTAACCCGATCGATACGAAGTCAATGTGAACTGATCGATACGAAGTCAGTGGATTTCGATTGGTACGAAGTCAATGTTTTTGATTGGTACAAAGTGAATGTTCATGATCGATACGAAATGAAGGTTCCTTGATCGATACGAATTTAACGCCATTGTGAGGAATGATCCAAGTTGGGCTTTGATGGATACGAAACTTCATGCATACTTGAACACTTTACTCCGACGAGCTTCTGCCTTGCATAATTAGACTTAATCATTTCATTACATATTTCACTGCCTTTCGAAGCTTGTCGATGGAACTGTAACTTGGACTGATCGCCAAAGTTAGGATGGCACGGCTGTGATGGTCAGCGATGATGGTCATTCCGATTGGATTTCAAAGTCTCGATTAGATTTAGCCGAACCTAGATTTCAATAATAATCTTTACAGCGGAAAATTTTAAAATACAATATCAAAGTCTAACCTAGATTTATCCTGGATAGTTATAAACTTCTGTCCTTATAAATGCTGACAATCAACAAAACAAATGTGATAGATGCAGCGGATAATAGAATACGTCTATACGACGATGAAGATGTCATCTCTCCTTTGTAGACTCTAACCATCTTCAGCTAATCCTGAAAATACTCGGATCTTACCCGAGTATTAAAAATACCCGGATCAGGCTTGATAAACCAGTGTGAGATACTTGAAATTTAAATGATTATATTATCAAAACCTTTGAAAAGAAGGCTATCTCATGAGACCACGTCCACATATAAACATGGATGGGTTTTTACCTTATGATAACCAAAACACGTTATTCCAAAGTACACTTGATATTATATTTAATGACATTCTTTTTAAAACGGTTTTCAAATAAACTTATTCAAATAAGGTGTCAATATTTGTACTAAGTCTAAGGTCATATATCCAGAATATACCGAACGGAATATATGATACCAAAGAGGGGTAGCTGAAATGTTTTCAAGTCATTACAGCTATTTTGGGAATACAATCAAAACCGTAAATCTCGTATTGGGATTGGATTTCCAATATGATAGGAAACTGGTGGAAAGATCAATCTGTATCCACGGCTTACGTCCAAGACTCGGACGCCGTTGTACAACAACACAAATGTCAAAAAGTGGATACAAACTTCGAATAACATCCAAGGACTCGGACTTTGCGCATCCCTGCCATGAGGCCCAGACATATCTGGTACCTAGGGCTCAAAACATATGATAAACCAAATCACTACTATTCGAAATGCGAGCATACATTTGACTACATAGAATCCCATCATAACCGGGTGTGAGGCTCGCAAGGCTACGCTCAGTTTCTTCAAAGCCATGCATTTCATAAAAAACAATGCTTTGATCATAACAGATTCCACTATAAATTCCACACTGCCATTCCTTTGATCACTATTTGAATCCTACAAGTATACATTGGTTCCTTCGATTATACGTTGTGTCTCAGAAAAGCAATGTCAGACATTCGTCCATACAAGTTTGTTCTGGGACTGAACGAAACCGAAGGCACTTTCCTCGGCCATAATTAGGCGAGAAGCCCTTGCAATCCAAAAAAATCCCCACAATGAGGAGACCACTGCTACAAATAAATCTATAATGGAAGCGACCCAAAGCATGTCAGCAAGCAGTCCTCATGCTATGAAGATCCTTGGTCTTCAATAATCGTCATCTTCAACATGGTTTCACTTTCGAACGTATACATTTGTTCGAAGTGGTTTTCGGACAGGAATCACCCAAATCCGACTCTGGTTCCTTGGAAACCAATTATCCATAAAATAATTAACTTCATACATGGATATCAATGATCAATCAATTAATTAATCTTTTATTTAAATCAAATATCTTTCATAGATATACTCTTTCAATATATTCCATTTTCTTTTTAAGAGTATATGCAATCATTAAGCCTTATTTATCAAATCATTTGGTTTATTTAAGCCTTTATTAAATCCTGGAATAATTCCAAATCATCTTCTCTTTTACTTAGGAAAACCGTTCCAAATCATTCATTAACTCATAATCAAAGATTTCTTATATTCAAGTTATAACTTTTAAATTAAGGAAAATATTCCCAAATCATTCATTAAAGTTTAACTAAACATTTCTTTCTTAACTACAAATCATATACTTTCAAATCGAAGATTTTCACAACAGAGTACTACTGCCACCTTAGATATGGTAAATATCACCTCCAAGGACTAATGGCAAGTAATCCTACATCATGAAGATCTTTTTCATCAATGATCATTGTCTTCAATATGTTTTATTTTCTAAAATTAGTTTGAAGGGGTTTTCGGATAGGAATTACCCAAATCAATCTCGGTTCTTCGAATAGGAATCATCCAAATTCGATCCTGGTTCCTTCGAACTAATCATCGATAAAAAGATGTTAAGTGATTAAATAACATTCTAAGAATTTGTTTCTTTTATTTTATTTTAGAAAGGCTTAAATACGATCTTTAGAGCATCTGGGCTTTCCTTTCGATCTATTCCACCCCTCGCCTAAAAAGAGAAACATGGGCCAGGTAAGTGCAGGGCACTGGTTGATCCATCCCTAACCTTTGTTAAAAACCTTTTTTATCTTTCTGGATCTCACAGACGGGACAAATGTAATAGTTGTTTCCACGTACTAAGTTTGTTATTACATTCAATATTCTTCACTTTTTGTTTAAGTGGTATAAAAAATTCGTCTTAAACATTTATTCAAAATCTTATTAAAACTTCCAAACCATCTTTACATTACTTAATTATTCCTTAAAAATCGTTCACAAAATATTTTGGAAAGAATTGTTAAGTTTAAACTCATATTCAAAAGGTTATAGAATTTGCAGCATAAAAGTGCCGCGGAAAGTGCTATATAAGCTTATTTGATTTAAACAACTTTTTAATACTTGAAAATCCATTTTTATCCATTCCAAATCTCTTTTAAAACATTTTAATAGATTTATCAAATTTATTTCATATTTTTAAAAGAAATCCTATTCTGGATTCTGAACTGCAAAACGGCGATGTTGTTAGAAAATTGTTTTGGATATATTTCAAAATCTACTTGATGAAATCTTGATTTTCTTTCTTCGTTGGAAAATTATGGATACAATAGACCAAAAAATTCACATCTCGAAGAATTTCGAGCTATATTCCACTTTGTACATTCATTTAACTTTTAAGGCACGAAATCGCGAACTACCGTTACGTGACGTGCATAGTTTTGACTTGTTTTTCGATTTCTTTTCAAACTTCTTGGATTTTAAATGTTTATGAACATTTCTAGATTATTTTAAACAATATTTTTATATTTCAAACTCATATTTCATTTTATTTTATATTATAATATTATATTATTCTAATGTCATTTCTAACCCTTTTAGATTATTTAAAATCATTGAGAGGCTAAATAATTTCCAAACACATATTTATATGGATTTAATTCTCATTTAATTAACTATGGTTAATTACTAATCATTTATCTTATCATTTATAAAACAAGTGATCAACCACATAAACAATCATATAATCAACCAATTTGCAACCAAGTTATCAAACATACATTCAACATATTTAAACTTCCAAATCATTATACTTGAAATAATTTATGATTAATTAGTAAATATGAGTACTCACCTTTAACCAAAAGATTAACTTCCTACCAACGTTCTTTTTCAAAAAACACTTCACTATTGTTTTCAAATTCAACCAACTTTGGAAAATTCGGCAGAGCTTCCACAACACCTTGAATTTGCTCCTAGCTCTCTGGAATGAAATCGGCAGCACTTCCTTCTTTTTTTTCTCTGGAGCTTCACGAGTTGCTCATTCCTTCCAAATGGTTCGGCCTCCTCCAATTACACTCCTCCCTCCATCATTTCTTCACTTCTTAGATGCTAAATCACGTTTTAACGGTATTCTAAGGTCATTGGTAAAATTTGGTTGTGTTTGGAGTTGATTTGATATGATTTTGAAAAAGTTAGTAAGGAAACTGAAGAGAAGAAGAAGCCATTAAAAAGAACTTCAAGGAGGAAGAAGAAGAAGGTAGAAATAGTGTGAAAAAAAATGAGAAGTGATTGGTATTTATAAAAAATAAATGAAGTGGTAAGTTATAAAAATATCTCTTTACCAAATTACTAAAATAACTTTACTTACTTCTTAAGCAACCATATTTTTTTCAACACTTAACATCACATTTCAAATCATTAATTTATGTCATTTTCACTTATATATTAAGTAAAGAAAGTAATAATTATTTTTCTTACTTTTTGACTTTTGTACTTTTTTTGTCTACTTATGCTTATTTTTGTTAATTGTATCCTAGAATTTTCTAAGTATGTTTAGTAAAGTAAACTTAATTAGTAAATTAATTAATACTTATACTATTTGAATATAGGTTTGTATAAAAGAAAATAAAGGTGTGAAGACGTTGCGATAACTTTTAATTGACAAAACGTTGATTTTCGACAAAATATTTTATGGTCACATTTTAACGCTTTAATTAAACTATTCATTTATGTAAACAAAATTTAAAAATGAAAATTTTACTTTTTTAAATATACTAAAACATGTCCCTTTATATTTTAAATTAACATTTAAATAATATCAAAATCTCTAATTTTACGATGTATGTAAAACTGGCAAAATGCGACAAAATTTGATTATTTTTGTAAAACGATTATTAACATACTTATAAATATTTTAATATACTTTTATTATCTTTACTTAATGTTTTCAATAAGATTTATCTCTTTTTAAAAAAATGAAATCTCTCATTGTAGAAGTAGCGAAATTACCGGTCATTGCAAGATTGACAAGGCTTCAAATCCTTTGCTTCCATCTTCATCTGGTCATAAGCTCGCTTAAACAATATGTTCACTGAACTCCCACTATACTTTAAGATCCTTTCATCTAACCAGAACCTATCTGAGCTCAAATGACAAGTGGATCAATGGTTGGGGCTTCGACTCAATCGGCATCCTGTCTCGAAATACGATGTCATCTGTCATCGTTTTCTGTTGGTTGGCCGGAGCACCGTCTTTCAAATTACTACAATATTTGAAGCTCGCATGCCTAATAGAGCTGGCATACGACTCCATTTCCTTCCAGCTTCGATCGGTTGGATGAGGACCACCACTGACAATATTAATCACTATCCTCCTGCCAGTAAGAGTGGGTTCCTCCAGTTTCGCCTGATTTGGTATTTGGTTTTGATTCGATGGGCCGGCACCTCGGCGTCCGAACAAACTGCTCCAACTTTCTCTCTCGAATCAACTTCTCAGTAATATCCTGTAAATGACGGCACTCATTCGTGTTATGGCCATAGCTATCGTGAAATCTACAAAACTTCCACGTTTGAATCTATTCTTATGACGATTGCTTCGGAGCAAGTTTTTATATTGAATAGTATTGCAGGCCTGCAAGTACACATTTTCCGTTGACGTATTTAAAGGAGTGTAATTGTCAAACATAGGAGCCCTACGTCATGGCCCACGATTATTATCTTGTTTCCTGTTTTGATTTCTACTGCATTTCTGTTGATTTTGTTTATTTTGTATGTTCAATTGCACCTTATTGGAACTCTCCCTGGTTTGTTTAACAGCGACATTGCTTTGGATTCCTTCCACATTGGTCCTTGCATCATCATTTTTCCTAGACTATTTTGCATCCTCCCTTCTCAAGAATTAGGCTGCATTGGAATAGAAATGGTCCAATGACACAGGGGGTTTTCTGGCCAACCAGCTGTCAAATTCGGAATCGGGATGGATCCCCTTAATTAGTGCCATCAGAATTGAGTTGTCATTGGGGTTACTAATCTCAGCGCATGTAGCGTGAAACCTCTCCAGATAATGTCTGAGCATCTCTCCGGGAGCGTTAGTGACACTAGACAAGGTTTTAACATCCTTCAGCCTTGTGACGTGCATGCGAAACTGTTCAACAAACTTCATTACCACTTGGTCAAAACATGAGTTAGATCGAGGTGGTAGACGAGTAAACCGTATAGTCGCTACACCCTATAGGGAGATCGTGAAACTTTGGTACTTGACTGCATCATTGGCTCATGCTTCATTCATTAACCATTCGTACATTAAGATGTGCTGGATTAGATCAGAGCTCCCTTCATAAACGGGTAGAGTTGGCATTCTGAATCGCCGAGGCAGTTCAGCATAGAGTATATCATTAGTGAAAGGGGTATGACTCCGGGAGATTCCCAAGTCATCAGTGGTGAGGCTCTGACTTTCACGGATCATCTAACGAATCATTGTCGAGATATCCGACATCTGGACATTCTAGCGTGCTGAGCCAAGGTATGGTCGGGTTCTATAGTGCAAGGATGGGCCGGTCGCGGTCGACGGTCCATATCTCGCCTCCTTGGTTCTAGGTCTTCGGGAACATAAGGCTCAGGAGTATAATCACATTGATGGTGGGTCGGCTCCGCTCGGTTTCGATTGTCAACTCCCAACTCAATAGCAGCGGTAGCAACGCGATTGTCAGTAGTATGATAAGGAACTGTACCTCATTGGGAGGAGGGTCCGGTCTAATGGCTGGTTGACGGGCCAACTCTCGGTTGCCCAATATTCCAAGTGCGTTGATGTCCAGTGGTCTATGTATTGCTTCCATCCAACCGTGGGGGCATGGACCGATGATTGTAGTCAGAAGAAGCTGAACTCTCAGTGGATGAATAGGAAGCCTGATCCCTTCTGGATCTCCTTCGTCTCTTATGATTCAGTTGATTGGTCAGTTCCGCATTAGCACGGAGTTGCAAAGTAAGCTGCTGATGGCTTTGCGTCAGCTTTTGCATTAGCAGTTGAAACTCTTCTCTGTTGATAGGGACTTGCGGATCTGAGAGTCTGACAGGATTTTTGTCGGTAGAAGGAAGTTGCACGGGGTTCTGTTTGTCCCGTCCTTCTAGATCTGCAGCTGTTGAAGTAGTCCTAGTGTTGACCATGATGGGCTCTCTCCTAGACTGGGTACAAATCTGAATAAGATGGAAGAACTTATGAACTTGAAACCTAGATCTTCTCCTTAGATTCTTGTAATCCGATATCGGTAGTAGATCCAATGAGCAAGGGAAAAACTGGGTTCTCTCAAAGAAAGCACCAAAGTGTTTATACCAAAACTGGGCACAACACTCTTCGGATGTGTTTGAAGCGATAAAATTAAGAAATTAAATGTAAAAAGAGGTAGATCTAACAAACACACCAATCAACAGATAAGAAAATGCACGGAAACACAAGAATTTAGAGTGGTTTGGCATATGGCTTACGTACACTATGAAATGGCTGACTTTTATTGCTTTTTTATTGCTAGTTACAATGAGTTACAACAGTATAATCCAAGTACAATAGTTATTTTGGCAGAGTCTGGACATAGAAGAGCCAAAAGTCCCCTTTTTGTAGGTCCAAGGTCACCATTTATAGGCTTAAGCAGCAAATATCTCACCCAGATCTCGAAAGACTTATTCCCTCACGTAGACGGGCACATAGGGTTGAGTTCAGGTGATTTCGACTCGATCCGAGAGTGATACAAATCGAGTTCGTATCAATCCATAAATGGTCCTTTGGGGATGAAGTTTGTTCGGTACATTCTTGAGGTTGTAGGCAAGCTCCTGTGAAAATTTGGTGGCATTTAGATTTGTGGATCTCGAGTTATGATCGATGTAAGTTTGGATTTGTTAAAGGCTGTCGAGTTTGCATCGCTTCTGTTCGCATCATTTCCAGGCACATGCTAACCAATGACGTGGCACTATGTTTTAGGATCAATCCAATTTTCATGCCGAGTGACCGAGTCATCCATCTTTACATGTCTCCTTTGCATCGCTCTAAGCTTTGTTTCATTCGTGTCAGTCTCATTCGCATCGGTCCCTTGTTGCTTACTTTGTATCGATGGTCAACCTCCTTTCATATCGGTCGACGATGCTTCTTCGCATCGATCCGGATCTATCCTCTTCATGTCGCTCGTTTGAGTTCGTTTTGTATCGATGGATCGATACGAATGGGGTAAATGTGATGGATACAAAATGGCGTCCGCTGAATCGATACGAAGCAATACATAATTGATAGATAAGAATACCTAGGGTACAAATGGGATGGACAAGAACTTGATCGATTCAAATGAACTGTTTCTTCCTATGGATTTGAATATGTTTGATTTTGATGGATGCGAACGAGGCCTGCGAGCATGGATGAGTATGAACGAGATTATTGCTTGATTTTTCATCGATCATATCTTGAGCATACGAATCCCGACTGACTTCAAATTTGGAATGTTAGATTTCATAGCTTTTCTTGTCATGTCATGACAATTGTAGCTCGATCCAAACTTGGGGAAAATTTACTAGTATCCATAGTGAACCTATGTATAACCGATCTCCCGGACGATCTGTCCACGATTTCCAGTCAACTCCTTGGTGTCATGGCCTTGCCAAAATGTAACGTCCCGCAAATCCGTACCCCTTGAGTCAACACTATTCTACAACAATCAACTCAAGTTGCATAGAAATACGAACCATTTGGATTGAAGAAAAAGAGGTAGAAGAAGAAAATAGAAAACAACATCAGAATCTAACAATCGCAGCAGAATAAAATATAATAGATAATAAATTATCATTACACTAAACGAATCAGATATACATGTTTATATATTACATCATCAGAGTACATCACTCAGCTCAACAACATACAAATGGATACACAGTAACTCAATCACAGCGGAATATATAAAGATATACAAATATGGGAGTACGTATTGTCATCCTGCTCGTCTTCTGAGCTCCACAGCATCACCTCCTGTATTCTATAATACTCGGTCTGACCCGAGCATTACAGTTAAATAACACCCGAGTCAGTCTGGAATACCAGCGTGAGAAAATCACACCCAATTGATTATTAAAGTTTCAAAAATCTTTTGAAAACAAAAGCATCTCGTAAGACCACGCTACAAATAAACATGTCGGGTTTTTACCTTATGATAGCTAAAACACTTTTTGTAGAAATCCTCTGATATTATAATAGGGTCTATATACAAATACTTATAAAATAGCCGAAGTTGTTACATCTATTAAATTCCAGCTACTAGCCACGGAGTGGGTAATACAAACAAAACTCGTACAAGGCTCGCAGGGAGAATGGATTTCCAACTAATGACTAAGCACTGGAGTATCACCTGTCACAGTACGGGGCCTAGATCACCGTACCAAGGAGTACGCCCGCTCCCCTGCAACACAAGGCCGGGACTGCCCCTTACTGGATAATCCCGAGTGAGATCACTCCGTGGTTGGGATCAGCAACCGCCCACTAATCCGAAATAAAAAGGGACATCTAGACTGAAATGACCTCACCCTGCTTGGGTGCTACCCACCTAGCCTTGCTGCATAACCCCTGATTTTCAGTCATTCCCATTTGATGAGGCTTGAGGCTAAGCGTTACCTTTTATAGAACATATCCCTTAGAATGCCCATCATCCACCTGACGATGTTTCGCAAGCATTCATCCATACAAGTCCGTCTCGGGTTCGAACGGAACCGAAGGCACTATTCGTACTACATCCATTTTGGAAATATTCTCAAGATTAGTAGCGACTAGCCCTTGCACTTCACTGCTCCATCTTCGAATCCAAAATCGTTTACACGAAACGTACAAACCGGATCGAAGTGGTTTTCGAGAAACAAATCTCGATCCCGGTCTCTTCGAAACGATCAACGCATTGTCCAATATTGATAGTCTGTTATTTAACTATCAATTAATATTCACAACATCCATCACACAATAAATAATTTCCCAAATTATTTATTTACTTCAAAAATATCTTCACAAGATATATGTTCACTTTTCAAACTCCTTGAAAACAATTTTCAAAACTATCCGCCTTCTCAGAATAAATTTCAAGCATTTTTATTTCTTCTGGAGTCACCAAGCACAAAACTAGATTTTTCTAAATTAATTTAAAACACTTTCTTTTTAAAAAGTATATTTTAAAACGTTCAAGTTAAAATTACCTTAATAATTTGTTAAAAATATTTATTATAAGAATATTTGAAAATAAGGTCACTTAATAAAATATAAAACTAGGTTTCTACCTTTTTAAAAACAAATACTAAGTTACTTCTTAATAATTACTTCTGAAATAGAATAAAAGAAAAAATAACTACTTTAGACTTTAAATATTATAAATAATAAATTTTTACAAAACTTACTTTCTTTAAAAAAAACAACTTAAAAACATTTAAATTGTATTCACAAATTTACTTTTAAAACATGTACTTGGCTATCCAAAAAAAATATTCCTACTTCAATCACTTAAATCAATTTCCCCAAATTGATTTCCAATTTATTTTATTTGAAATAAGTTTCTTTTTAATTACTCAATTCATTTCAAAATTCATTAGTTATGGACTTATTAATATTGTTATTATTTTTCGCTTGATGTAAAATCTTTTAAGTGAAATATATCAATTTCAGGGTTTTTTTCCAAATTCTTCTTTAATCCATTCCATAATTTAAATCTTCAAATATTAAATAATATTTTGTTCTATCAAATAATATCACTGAAGTTTCAAACTTCATTAACTTTCTGTTTATTCAAAAATTCCTTCCCATATACAGAATTTTATTAATTAGTATTTTGAAATTACTAATATTTTTATCCAATTCACTTTAATTTATATACATTCGTTATAATTATTTCTTACGAGTTCACTTCTTAATTTCCTTCAAAATCCAATTCTATATATTTGGATAAAATAGAGTACCAAAATATTCAAGCAGACGATAACATTCAATATTCTAATATAATTCATCACGGAATATCAATCAATCACAGCAGTGGATATTAAATAATTTAAATACATGTTGAGGGATCCAGTTGGATCCCTCCAACCTGTTTTCCCTGCATCCACAGACGTTAGCACAACATAATGCATCAATTCCCAAATATAGCATACAATAGCACATCAAACAATTCAACCATTCAAACAATTATTTAAATTTAATCATTTAAATTTAACTGAGCGAGATTAACTCACCTTTTCTTTTCGTTTGGCAATCCAATTCCATCTCATCTATTATCTCCCAATTTTGGACCTTGTATAAATATTTATATAATTTATTAATATACGAGCCAATCGAACAAATAAATAAAATTTCATTGGAAATTTTATTTAACCAATAATTTATCTCGACTAATAATTTGATTATAAGTTCATTTTCTTTAATATTTCCATGGACTAAAATTTGAATAGGTTAATTTAACAACTAATCGTCATAATGTTTTATCCCAAGACAACTAATAACTTTAAACATATATATGTATTTATTTCCTTTTAAAGCTACACATATATCTATACCTAGTTTTCATAAACCCTAACTTATATAAATCCTATCAACATTTAAAATTACTATTTTCTTTTGCAGCTTATCTCTATAATTAAATTTTTTTTAACACCTTAAATTAAATTAAAAATAGAGGAAGTTAGCAATACCTCGAAGCAACCCATCGCAGTGGCGATTACCCAAAGCGAACCCTAGCTCTCGACATTGAGCGAACTCACCGCGAGGTCGGCCTTGCTTGTCGCCGTCGAGCTCGAGATGGACATCGCGACATCACGTAACCTCAAGCCGGCGCCGCAAAACCCTAGACCCCAACGTCTACCTCACCAAGACCCTACGCGCCTCCCCTAGCTTCGAACGAGGTACAGAGTTCGACAACGTTTCCCCCCTTCGGTCGAACTCGAAAACCCTACCGCCTCACCTTCACGATGCCGACACCCCCATGGTTGCGACGGTTCTGATTATTTGCGAATAAAAGGAGGTCGCGATTTTTAAATGGTGAGGAAGGAAGAAAAAGGAATTCGCATGGATTAAACTGAGGGAAAGAGAGATTTTCGTTCGGCCACCATTCCTCTTTTTTTTCTATAGCCGGCTTTGATTTTGATAGAAGAAGCTTGGCTACATATGAAGAGAAGAGGCGTGTAGAGGAAGGGGGTACGAGATAACTAAATTAAACGTTGATTTCGTTCGCCATTTTATTGAACTCTGATTTTTTTTTTTTTGAATTGGTTTTGATTTAATCCCATTTAAACTGGAGAAGGAAGGAAGAACACACGAGTCGTAAAAGGAAGAGAATGGCGTATATAAGAAGCTTGACTAATTAATTTAAATTTAATTAGATTATTATCACTTAAATGTTCAACGCGTAAATATATCGTACACTCGCACACTAACTCCGATCAATACGAAATTTGAAATCCGCGAATAATTCAATATTACGGACCCAATGGAACTGGTTTCGTCAAATTCCGAGACTGTGCCTCCGAAGGCTATTTTTAAATTCAATTTAAACGATACAAAATTTTAAAACTGAACAAATCACTGTTAATTTCAATTTTACGACTTTTATTATCCTCAGTATTATCAATATAAATTTTTCAAGCCTTCAAATTATTTTAACAGACTTAAATTCTAGATTCAACAAGTTACCCAACTTCGAATTATTTATTTCAATAGTTTAAATTATCAAATAAATGGTGATATTCGAAATTCAGGTTAAAATTATTATATTGAATATTTAAAATCAATTAAATATTCCGATTTTAAATGCTCGAAAATTCCGGATCGTCACATTCCTTCCCCCTTAAAAGAATTTCGTCCCCGAAATTACTAGTTAGGAAGAATGATCTATGTCCCGTTAACTATTCCCTTAACCCAAATAGGTTTTAACAACTTACCAAACAAATCTTTTTATCAAAAGACTCGGTAACCCTCTTCCTAACCTTTCCAACTTACCCATAAGCCTCAAACAAAATTACTTACTTATCAACTCAAATTTTTAACTTAAAACCAAATTTGAATTATCAAAATTTTCTCAAAATTTCTTTAACACCCTAAATTTTCGAAAAATTTCGCCAGCGTCTCCTTTGCGCGGCTAGCTCGATACAACTACAAAATGGCTCTACGGCCTCCCAAATCCAAAAAGAAAACAAAAGGCCAAATGGTTCAATCCAAATCCCAATCAAATTTCATACCAAAATTTAAATACATACCTTTTTGTTGAGCATTTCAAATTTTATCTTCTTGAAATCAAAATCCAATTCTCTTTTCCCTTTATAATACCTGCATATCCTGCTTAACACTAATATCCAATCACAATATCACAAAACATTTTATCGACATTCTTACAAAATGTCAATATATATTCATTCCAATATTATCTTAGATTATATTTCCAATATCAATCTTTCATTTAAGAATTCACCCTTCCTTACTTAAGTTAATATAAGCATTTGATATGTTTCTTATATTTATTTATCACTTTACCACTTTAGTTTATATCCATTCCTATTCAAATTAATTCTTTCATTTCCATACGAATTCAATTTATTTTCAACTCTAAAGTTTAAATTTTATTTTTTAATTTATAACTAATTCATGTCATTATTTTAATTAGTTTCATTCACTAACTTATTTCAATTTCTAGTTTGAAATTGTTTTGTTGTTAACAAAAATTCTCCAAAAATTTTCAAACTCCCGAAATTTTCGAAAATTTTTGGCAGAGTCCCCTTTGTACGGAGGAGCTATTGCAATTTGACAAAAGAGATAAATATATATACATCAACCCACAGGGTCCGAAAAAAACAAAAACAGTTCATATTTCCTAATTTTAATTGTGTAGGCGTACCTTATTTAGCATTTTTAAGCATATAGCTTATTTATTTAGCCGTTAGCGCAACCAAATCCAGCCACACGGCTTCCAGGTACCTGTACTCACTCAATTTAAACATGTAAGTGCCAAATATGTGAAGTTTACTATATTTCACTTAGTTGCAATGGTTAAAACATATGAATTCTAAAGAAATGCACATCCAACATTTTCCGTAAGCAATTTTTTACAATATTGATAGTAATTCAACTATTTCAATTAATTTACAAACCATTTTCATTCAAATTTGAATGCTTTAAAACTCAATCGCTTACATTTAATTTATTCTTAAGCAAACTCAATTCATATTTAATTCCATTGCTTTCAAAATCAATTTATTTCACTCCTATTAATTCATAGAATTTTAATTACCTCCATTTACATCCAATGATATTTATTCTATGCAAATTTGATAAGATCTATGTGAACAAACAAATATTTATGTTTTATAACCAATTTAAATGGATTACAACTCAATTTATACTTAATTCTATTCCATTTTCAATTTATTCACAATCCATATATTCTCATTTCATTTCATTTCAGATTTGAATCCATTCACTTGCATTTCATTTTATTAACCAAACTAGTTTATTCAAAACCATTAACAACTTAGGTTCATCTTCATTACCTATTAAATTTTATTCACAGTCCACTCATTTATACTTCATTTCTTATCCACATTCATTTAAATCCTTTTTATTAACTTAAAAACGTTCCATTTCCTTATTGTCCCTAAATTTTTTCCAATTCCATAACAAATTAAATGGTTTACAATTATTTATTTAAGAATTTTCTTTCCATTAAATATTATCAGCAACTCACCGAATTTTACTTCAATTAAAACCCATTTTTACTTGATTTAAATCCAATCCACTATTATTAAACTTTGTTTAAGTTGAATTCAATTCAACTCTCCTTCATTCATTTAGCTTAAGTCAATTTCCTTCAATTTATTCAAATTTTATACTTAAGCTCATCCTCATTTTGCAAGTAAATTTTTCTCTTTTATACTCAACTTAACTCAATTGATTACAAGGCCATATCCAATTTATTTCCACATATTTGGATTTAATTTGCAATTCATACCATTATTATTTTAATCCATTTACATTTTTATTCGATACATTTCAATTATACTTAATCTGTTAACACTTCACAATAAAATCTAATTAATAACTCAAGTTCTGAATCCATTATCCATTTTCAATTTACCCCCAAAGTTCATGAACTCACAATTCATTTACATTTACTTCATCGGCAATTTAAGTCGAATTTAATTTATAACTTGAGTTCTATTTCCAATCTTCATTATTAGCTTACAATTTAGCTTCTATTTAACTACATTGAACTCCATTTACACATTTCATTATCTAATTTATTATCTAAATAGTTTTTCCCCAACTTATAATCCAGAACTTGATTTTAAACCCAAAATATCTTCATTTAATTTTTCTTAGGTTCAAATTTATTTTATAATCCAAGTTTTGATTTGATTTTTTTTTTAAACACTGGCCTTTTGATTTCAAAACATTTTGAAATCTCCAACTTCTCAATTCACATTTCTCAAAAATTAAACCAATCCTGGTTTTATTCCCAACAAATTTCCTTTGAGATTTTCAAAAACAACTAACTTTTCTGAACAAATCAATTTGGCAGCAATCCATCACTTAGAAACTCGAAAATGAACATCGATGATGCTACAGTCATCACCGAAGTTATTTTCCAGTGACTGAAGTGAATTCAATGCTAAATCTCTTCCTAAAATTTATTTAAAACAATTTTCCTTTCAGAAGTACCCTAAAACAACAATGCTACTATTTATTTTCAAAATACTTCCAAAATCTCCGGGGTTTAAAGTTTCAAATTCTGTTTTAATTCAAATCTTAACTATAATGCATCTGTACAGTTTATGCTTATACAAATTCCCAATTATTTATATTTCGATTTATAATTTACATCTATAATTCATACTTATAAATTTCATTTTATAATGAATTTATTTCCTTAACCTTTGATTATATTTTCAATTTCTAGTTAAATTTTTACCCATGATGATATTAATTTAATATTTTTCTTCCTAACATCCAAGCAACCATATATTTGCTAAAATAGTTTACAAAAACTTCCTTTATATTGAAAATATAATTTTGGGTAAAATTATTTCACTTACCCACATTTAAAACAATACCGTGTCGATTGTTCTATTCAAGTGTTTAGAAACCCCTTCAATATAGTTGTGCAGACTGTGTCGACGAAGGTTCATATGCCACTCAATAAACTAACCAACACAATATTAAAACAATTTATATTCACTAACAAATACGCACTCATATTTATTAATACGCTCAAACTCATTCTAGAGTACTACGAACTCTATTTTAAAAGAGTAATTCCCACCAGGGCCAAGGTTATCACCAACCTAAGCTCTGATACCAAGTGTAACGACCCGCAAATCCGTACCCCTTGAGTCAACACTATTCTATAACAATCAACTCAAGTTGCACAGAAATACGAACCATTTGGGTTGAAGAAAAAGAGGTAGAAGAAGAAAATAGAAAACAACATTAGAATCTAAATATCGCAGCGGAATAAAATATAATAGATAATAAATTATATTTACACAAAACAAATCAGATATACATGTTTATATATTACATCATCAGAGTACATCACTCAGCTCAACAACAACATACAAATGGATACACAGTAACTCAATCACAACGGAATATATAAAGATATACAAATATGGGAGTACGTATTGTCATCCTGCTCATCTCCTGAGCTCCACAGCATCACCTCCTGTATTCTATAATACTCGGTCTGACCCGAGCATTACAGATAAATAACACCCGAGTCAGTCTGGAATACCAGCGTGAGAAAATCACACCCAATTGATTATTAAAGTTTCAAAAATCTTTTGAAAACAAAAGCATCTCGTAAGACCACGCCACAAATAAACATGTCGGGTTTTTACATTACGATAGCTAAAACACTTTTTATAGAAATCCTTTGATATTATAATAGGGTCTATATACAAATACTTATAAAATAGCCGAAATTGTTACATCTATTAACTTCCAGCTACTAGCCACGGAGTGGGTAATACAAACAAAACTCGTTCAAGGCTCGTAGGGAGAATGGATTTCCAACTAATGATTAGGCATTGGGGTATCACCTGTCACACTACGGGGCCTAGATCATCGTACCGAGAAGTACGCCCACTCCCTTACAACACAAGGTCGGGACTACCCCTTACTGGATAATCCCGAGTGAGATCACTTCGCGGTTGGGATGAGCAACCGCCCACTAAGCCGAAATGAAAAGGGACATCTAGACTGAATTGACCTCACCCTGCTTGGGTGCTACCCACCTAGCCTTGCTGCATAACCCCTGATTTTCAGTCATTCCCATTTGATGAGGCTTGAGGCTAAGCGTTACCTTTTATATAACATATCCCTTAGAATGCCCATCGTCCACCTGACGATGTTTCGCAAGCATTCATCCATACAAGTCCGTCCCGGGTTCGAACGGAACCGAAGGCACTATTCCTACTACATCCATTTTGGAAATATTCTCAGGATTAGTAGCGACTAGCCCTTGCACTTCACTGCTCCATCTTCGAATCCAAAATTGTTTACACGAAACGTACAAACCGGATCGAAGTGGTTTTCGAGAAACAAATCTCGATCCCGGTCTCTTCGAAACGATCAACGCATTGTCCAATATTGATAGTCGGTTATTTGACTATCAATTAATATTCACAACATCCATCACACAATAAATAATTTCCCAAATTATTTATTTACTTCAAAAATATCTTCACAAGATATATATTCACTTTTCAAACTCCTTGAAAACAATTTTCAAAACTATCCGCCTTCTCAGAATAAATTTCAAGCATTTTTATTTCTTCTGGAGTCACCAAACACAAAACTAGGTTTTTCTAAATTAATTTAAAACACTTTCTTTTTAAAAAGTATATTTTAAAACGTTCAAGTTAAAATTACTTTAATAATTTGTTAAAAATATTTATTATAAGAATATTTGAAAATAAGGTCACTTAATAAAATATAAAACTAGGTTTCTACCTTTTTAAAAACAAATACTAAGTTACTTCTTAATAATTACTGCTGAAATAGAATAAAAGAAAATACCTACTTTAGACTTTAAATATTATAAATAATAAATTTTTACAAAACTTACTTTCTTTAAAAAAAACAACTTAAAAACATTTAATTTGTATTCACAAATTTACTTTTAAAACATGTACATGGCTATCCAAAAAAAATATTCCTACTTCAATCACTTAAATCAATTTCCCCAAATTGATTTCCAATTTATTTTATTTGAAATAATTTTCTTTTTAATTACTCAATTCATTTCAAAATTCATTAGTTATGGACTTATTATTATTGTTATAATTTTCCGCTTGATGTAAAATCTTTTAAGTGAAATATATCAATTTCAGGGTTTTTTTCCAAATTCTTCTTTAATCCATTCCATAATTTAAATCTTAAAATATTAAATAAATATTTTGTTCTATCAAATAATATCACTGAAGTTTCAAACTTCATTAACTTTCTGTTTATTCAAAAATTCCTTCCCATATACAGAATTTTATTAATTAGTATTTTGAAATTACTAATATTTTTATCCAATTCACTTTAATTTATATACATTCGTTATAATTATTTCTTAAGAGTTCACTTCTTAATTTCCTTCAAAATCCAATTCTATATATTTGGATAAAACAGAGTATCAAAATATTCAAGCAGACGATAACATTCAATATTCTAATATAATTCATCACGGAATATTAATCAATCACAGCAAGGATATTAAATAATTTAAATACATGTTAAGGGATCCAGTTGGATCCCTCCAACCTGTTTTCCCTGCATCCACAGACGTTAGCACAACATAATGCATCAATTCCCAAATATAGCATACAATAGCACATCAAACAATTCAACCATTCAAACAACTATTTAAATTTAATCATTTAAATTTAAATTTAACTGTGTGAGATTAACTCACCTTTTCTTTTCGTTTGGCAATCCAATTCCATCTCATCTATTATCTCCCAATTTTGGACCTTGTATAAATATTTATATAATTTATTAATATACGAGCCAATCGAACAAATAAATAAAATTTCATTGGAAATTTTATTTAACCAATAATTTATCTCGACTAATAATTTGATTATAAGTTAATTTTCTTTAATATTTCCATGGACTAAAATTTGAATAGGTTAATTTAACAACTAATCATCATAATGTTTTATCCCAAGACAACTAATAACTTTAAACATATATATGTATTTATTTCCTTTTAAAGCTACACATATATCTATACCTAGTTTTCATAAACCCTAACTTATATAAATCCTATCAACATTTAAAATTACTACTTTCTTTTCCAGCTTATCTCTATAATTAAATTTTTTTTTTAACACCTTAAATTAAATTAAAAAAAGTGGAAGTTAGCAATACCTCGAAGCAACCCATCGCGGTGGCGATTACCCAAAGTGAACCCTAGCTCTCGACATTGAGCGAACTCACCACGAGGTCGGCCTTGCTTGTCGCCGTCGAGCTCGAGATGGACATCGCGACATCACGTCACCTCAAGCCGCCGCCGCAAAACCCTAGACCCCAACGTCTACCTCACCGAGACCCCACGCACCTCCCCTAGCTTCGAACGAGGTACAGAGTTCGACGACGTTTCCCCCCTTCGGTCGAACTCGAAAACCCTACCGCCTCACCTTCACGATGCCGACACCCCTCCCCCCCGGTTGCGACGATTCTGATTGTTTGCGAATAAAAGGAGGTCGCGATTTTTAAATGGTGAGGAAGGAAGAAAAAGGAATTCGCATGGATCAAACTGAGGGAAAGAGAGATTTTCGTTCGGCCACCATTCCTCTTCTTTTTTTCTATAGCCGGCTTTGATTTTGATAGAAGAAGCTTGGCTACATATGAAGAGAAGAGGCGTGTAGAGGAAGGGCGTACGAGATAACTAAATTAAACGTTGATTTCGTTCGCCATTTTATTGAACTCCGATTTTTTTTTTGAATTGGTTTTGATTTAATCTCCTTTGAACTGGAGAAGGAAGGAAGAACGCACGAGTTATAAAAGGAAGAGAAAGGCGTATATAAGAAGCTTGACTAATTAATTTAAATTTAATTAGATTATTATCACTTAAATGTTCAACGCGTAAATATATCGTACACTCGCACACTAACTCCAATCAATACGAAATTTGAAATCCGATAATAATTCAATATTACGGACCCAATGGAACTGGTTTTGTCAAATTCCGAGACTGTGCCTCCGAAGGCTATTTTTAAATTCAATTTAAACGATATAAATTTTAAAACGGAACAAATCACTGTTAATTTCAATTTTACGACTTTTATTATCCTCGGTATTATCAATATAAATTTTTCAAGCCTTCAAATTATTTTAACAGACTTAAAATTCTAGATTCAACAAGTTACCCAACTTCGAATTATTTATTTCAATAGTTTAAATTATCAAATAAATGGTGATATTCGAAATTCAAGTTAAAATTATTATATTGAATATTTAAAATCAATTAAATATTCTGATTTTAAATGCTCGAAAATTCCGGATCATCACACAAAAGGAGGGATAACAAAAGCTAAGCCAATTAATTAGTCCTATTCTAATCATAATTAGGTATAATTTCATTCCAATTCCTTTTATATTATAGCCTTTATAATTTACATCCCATAATTATAAATAGGCCAATCTCTTTAATTCAGTTCAATTAATAACATAATTTTGCATAATTTCAGTCTTAATTCCGTTTTATTATAGTCTTTATAATTAAAATCTTATCTTTCATTATTTCAAAATTCTTATAATTTAATCCAATTTCGCGTTAATTTTATACTAATCCATATGCAAAGAAGAAGGAGAAATAAAAGAAAACTAAAAATAGAAGAAAATCCAAGGCGTCGGACGAAGATGTAAATAACACATAAATAACAGGAAATATATTAAAATACTGTAAAATAAATGGAAAAGCTATAATTAACAGAAATAACTAAAATTAACTGAAAAGAATAGCTAGAAAGAAATATACTGAATATAGTTCTAAAAACTATAAATAAAACTGCTGAAAAGGTTATTCCAAAAATATAGTGGAACTACAACTATTGGAAACCCTGTTATTTTAAATTACTTAAATAAATCTAATAAATTACAATCACTAAACTCCGGTCCTAAGCTCTTCCTTCAATCTTTCCGGATCCACTTGGAGTTGTAGAACAATTTAATTTATAATGATTTTCTCCGTTGGAAAAATTATTGCGTTTAGGGTCCTTCCTAGAAAGGTGAACCCAATTGGAGAAAACCTAAAATGTGAAAAAATGTTTAAGTCTAGGGGTCTATTTATAGGGGCAGAAGGGGATATAGGACTGTCGGATTTAGGATTGAATAGGATGCATCCACGTTATAGGTAGAGTAGGAGCCATTAGATGCAAAAATAAATGGACCGAATTGGCCAGAAGAATGCAAAATACATCGTGAATAGGCTCTGGAACGCTCGAACGAACGAATGTTCGTTCGCTTGCCAAAAGGCAAGGCAGGTCGACCGGGCTGTCGATCGCCCCTTGCTCAGGTCGACCGGCCGGTCGACCTGTGTGTATGTGTGTATCCTTTTCTACTTACTTTATTTACTTTATAACTTGGTCATATTAGCTCAGATTCTGACGTTCCATATAGTGAAATTGACCAAAAAATTACCACAAACATAGTGGTACAACTCCTATGGCTCAATTTTGATAATTTCGCAAAGTTATTTTATTATTTGATTAATTAATAATTAATTATTATGGGTTAAATTTCGGTCCCCTTCTTAAGGGATTTCGTCCCCGAAATTTCTAAGGATAAAAAAATGCACTAAAGGTTTTCATTCAATTCTACACCCAACTACTCAATCATCAACCATTCATCAATTGTCCTTAAGTTTTTCTAATGCAATTTATGATACTTAAGGAATTAGTGTGGTGTAGATGTCCCTAACTAATGCAAAAGTTTAGGCAGTCCATTGATTCAGTTGACATCCTTTTATGTAATCATGTTCGTGCCATGTATCCAAATGAATGCGAAAATTTCCTAATGATAACTAATATTTCTGTATACGTGCTACAAACATCATCCAAATGCTATAACCATGTTAAAATCATCCGTCAGCACTATGGAAAATAGAATAAAATGCGCACACATCCATATGCATATGCTCTAGTGTCCTAGTTAGTCCGAGCCCTAAAGAATAACAGTGCCTGGTGTACCTATATGCGTCCATAGCATCCACTAGCAAACACTTGCAACCACTAGCATACATCATTCTTAACATGTTCTATAAACATGTTTACATCAAATCCTACATCCATAAGTTAAATCCTAAGTTCCACCCTTCCAAAAGATAATAAACGAAAGAACCTATTCAAAACTAAAGATGAAAAGTAGGAAATTTGAAATTTTATACCAAAGAGAGATGTGGATAAGAGATACGAGTTTTCTATAATCAAAATAATCTTCTCTGAAGTCTCCTTAACCATGTCAGAACAAAGGCAATCCCTCTGTAGACTCTATCCAACACGAAGGCGACTTGTGTGTCTTCCATAAAGAGCTTCAAAAAGTGCCACTCTAATGTTAGCTTAGAGACTAGTATCATATGAATTTCACTGAAGAAAGATGCTTTACCCAAGTTCTTCCAAAATTAGGAATATCCATTCTCAACCATGTGTGTCTTATAATTTCACAAACTCCATTTTACTATCCTTCTTTAGTCTACTCACATGAATCAACATTCCTAGGTTCTTACTAGTGTCCTATACACTTTACAGAAACTTCCATTATTACTTCTAAAAGTAATTTCTGCTATCTCCTTACACCTTTTCCATTACTCCTAGGAAATGTTTTCTCTATACTCCATATTTATAAGAGTTGGCTGGGTATTTATAGTTTCATTTTAAAAATTAACGTTTTTGAATTTTTAAAACATCAAATCCCAAAACCTTTGTCTTTAAAAAGTGTTATTTTTGAGTCTCTGCTAAATTCAAAAATACTTGGTTACTTAACATTATTTCCCAACATAGAGGGGTAAATTTCAAACTCTAAGTCCAAAACTTATTCCTCGTTTTTTTAAAGACCATTATAGTTTTCTATGAAAATTTGAATTTTCAAATTCTACTTTTATTAAGTTTTTTAATTTCAAAAACTTGTTTACTTTTTCGCCAAATCATTTTCTTTTTGAATTTACTCCATCTTCATATTACACCTTACGGCCTCATACCTTAATATATTGGAACTACTTTCTCAAATGAGAAATTATTAACAATAAAATCTTCTATGAACTTTTTAAAAGAAAATTTCATGTTTATGTGAAATTACAAAGAACTTACTTTATATATTTCGAAATAGGCTATACGAAATATGGTGCTTACTATACCTTGTATATCTCTTTCACATATTCCTTATAACTTGTACAAAACATTTTTATTGGTTTCATAGAAAACTAGCATTGCTTCTTTCATCCCAATAGATTAAAGTAAGTTTAATTTATGTTCTTCCATGATAAATATTTTCTAATATCTAATTTACACATTTTCCTTTCAAAAAAACTCATCTTCAAAACCGTTTTAGTATTTTCACAACTACAAAAACATTTTCTTATACCTATTTAATTAATAGGTGTATTCACAAATCACTTTTATTTCTATTCTTAGAAATTATCTCTTTTTTTTATATACCTTTTTTGTTTGAGTTTAAAATAGATGTTGCGTAAAACACCATTACTATAACCCAAAAATACTAGTGTATGGAATAAATACCAATAAATATCATACACCTATGTAAAAATATTTCCTTTGGGAGTCGCTTACTATAACAGTAGATTTATAGTCTATGCTTCCTTTATTTTCACAAAAACATATATCACAACAACAAAAGTTGTAATCTACATGTTCGATTCTTAATACACTCTAGGCTTTTATGTTTAAAATCTTTGTTTACTTACAATGAAACCAGTGAGATATATATATATACACACACTCCATAATTCTTCAAAAAAAAATTCCAATTTTTCATTTTATAAAAATAATTCTTAAATTTCATGCCATTCTTCAAAAACCCAATATTTATTTTCTAAAAGAAAATATTAACAATGAAAATTTTTAATTCTAACTATTACATTATTTTTTCAACTTCTTAAATTTCAAATTTTTTATTTTATTGGGCTTAACATAAAGTGGAATTTGTCCTTACTAACCTAGGAGTACTCTTCTTAAACTAAAGGCTTTTACTCTTATTCTTCTTGTATACTCATATTTATTCTAAGGCATCACCGTCAAATCCACTTGTCTAAGAATTTTATCATACATATATAACCTTTGCCTACCTCTCTTTAGATCTCCATAGTCTGAATCATGAATGTAACCATTTCTTAAATCCCTACCATGTGTAGACATTCTCTATGCCCCAATAAATGCACTTCAAATGTGATACTTCAAGAATTCTGTCTTCAATTAACGAACATGAAGTGTACGAAGAACCTCCATTTGATGAATAACATGCTCTTCCATACTTCTTGGAAAACACCAAAATGTCGACAACGAATACCACCATGAACTTTATTTTAGGCCATCTCTAAAAACATGGCTCACCAAATCAACAAGATAGGCTAGGGCATTGGTTAGCCCAAAAGGCCTCCCCAACCACTCAAAGAATCCATCCGGTGTCCTAAATGTGGTCTTATCAATGCTGTCATCGGCGACCGTAAGATGATGAAATTCATTGGCTAAATCAAGCCAAGAGAATATTCCAGAGCCAACTAATTGGTCGAAAAGAACATCTATCCTTAGGAGTGGATAATGGCTCTTCTTTGTGAGCTTATTCAATTCTCTATAGTCAATGCAAAATCAAAGAGAACCACCTGCTCTGGTAGCGAAGACGACTAACGCTCCCCACTCCGATATGTTCCTTCTTATAAAATATTTCTCAAAAGCTCATGGATCTGTTTTTTCAATCCCTTCCTTTCTCTAGGCGCCATATTTCCTACGGGTAACGCTACTGGCTAGCAAAATAAATCCTGAAGTCAATATCTCTCTTAGAGGGTCTAACCTCCTCAAAGACGTCTGTAAAACATATGACGATAAGAACTAAATGCAACTCTGACGAAGATGGGTCGAGGGAATAAATGAAGCTCAACATAACTGACTCTTGTGGGTCGCAAGAAATCTCGAGAGTCCTACTGATGCATGTCTCTATTCTAATGACTCTCCTCTCACAATCTAATATAGCTCCATATGTGGATAGCCAATCCATTTCCAAAATCATCCCATACCCCGAAAATCCCAAAACATAGGCGTCATAGTCAAATTCTATGCCTAGGATAAAAAATTTCAAACCCCTATAAACTATAGATAAATGTGCCGATCCTTCTATGTGGTTTGAAACAAAAATGGGCTCTACTATTAAAGAAATGTTTAAGTGCAAACAATCTACTAGAGATGAGAGAGTGTGATGCTCCAGAATTAAAAAGAGCCTTAATGGAAAAATCATGAATAGAAATAAAATTTTCCTACCTTTATCCGGTCCGCTGTTGGATGGTGTTGCATCCAAAACCTGAATCTGTGCTGTTGGTATACCCGCACCTTGCCCCGTCTTCTGAGGAAAAATCTTACTAAAGTGACCAAGCTGTCCACGATTGAAACACCTTCCCTTCATTCCTGCTTTCTTGTGGTCTTTTGCGTAATGACCAGTCATTCCACAATGCTTTCATCTTCCACTTTTCTTAATTCGCTTCGGAGGTCCTCCCTCTTTCCTCTTGTCCTAATCCTCATCCTTCCTGTCCTTTCCCCACTACTTCATAAAGCTTGTAGGAACCTTCTCAAGCTCTCTCTTCAGCTGCCAAGATGTAGATTGAACACTCTATCGGTCCTCCAACCCAAACCGCCTAAAACTTTGCTCCAATTTCTCAAAACTAACCAGCACCACCTCAGAATACTCCATGCCAGAAAACTTTCTGCCTCCTATACTAGTGAAGTCCTTGCATAACTCAAAAAAGGGGGCTGATGAGAGTGGATTAAAGGGTTTTCCACTTACCGTTGTTGTATTGGGCACTTTCCCTTGCACCTCTGGTACTATAGCTCTACGGAACCACTCAGCCATACGCAAAGAAAAGAGAATTTAGGCTCAAAAAAAATCAAAAGAAGATTGCACTTGACTTTGAGGGGATTTTCATAAAAACTCTTTTATGCTTAAAAACCATTTCTAAGAGTTCTATTTTGAAAAATACTTTTAAAATATGTTATTTTGGAAAATACTTTACTTTCAAAATGAATTTTAGGAATCCTGTAACCTCAGGCTCTGATACTAAATGTAACACCCTACACCCCTTAATATACCCAAAAGGATTAAATGGCATAGTGCATTGTAGGTATACATAAAACTAATAGAGGCTAAAATTCACAAGACAAAAATAGGTAAAAATAGCGGAAACTAAGATAATAACTTCTTTAAAATTAAACTTTAATAATTGCTTCATAATAAGTCAAATACTAAATACAATATCCATACCTTAAAACCTATCTTGTCTTATGAAATAAAAATTCATAATCTCAAAATCAAAGTACATAATATCCCTCAAAATAAACCAGTACACAAAAAGAACTAAAGCTGAAATAAAAGAAATACATGGTAGAAACTCCTCTAAGAAAATCTCCAAGCGACCGCAAGTGTAATGTCCTCTCCCTTGATTGCCTATGGGGGGAAAGGAGAAAATAGAGGAGTGGGTCAGACTAAAACTCTAATGAGTGATAGTGACTACTAGAATCTTTAAGAAAAGCAAAAGTAATAGACTCTACAATAGTTCTAGTATATAAAAAGGAAACAAAGGAAATAGGGAAGAAATACACCAGGAATAAGTACGATTAAATATTGCTCAGTTTATAAGATAGGTTAACTTTGATTGCTTACACTTGTCCTTAATTTCTGGATTGATTAGGCTGAACTCCTAATCCTATAATTAGGCTGAATTCCTTACTGCGGACCGGAGACTAGGTAACTCCCAGCATAGATGGCAACAAAATCCTAATTCTACCCTTTGATCGACCTGCTACTCCATAGACCTTTCTACAAACCATCCGCTATATAACTCCCTACATAGCAGCTAATGGCATCTACGAAAGGTGCACAGAGAAACCACTATGGACCAGACAACATACATAGTTCCCTACACAGAAGACAATGATGTCTACCAAAAACACTCATACTAAGCGCTTGGAACTCATAATTATTACTGAGCACCCGAATGGAAGTCGCACGTGTAACTGCCACCATGCCCATGCTACCTTTTGCTCCACCTATTGGGTTTTCTTATTACCTCAAACTCCAGCATAAGCGTACCCCTCATGCCACTTCAGGCTAATGTGAGATCACCGAAAATAAGGAAAATGCTGTTGGTACTGGCCCTTCATCCAAATAATATCTAGTTGCGCTTCTTATCCGAATCCCCCATGATTTGGACTTCTAATTGAGCAATTACTACCAATCTTAGCATAAGCGTGCCGTCATCTCACTTCAGGCTAATGTGACACCAACTTTTCGTCTAATAGGGAATGCTATTTGGTATAGGTCCTATTTTCATCTTTGCTTATTAACTAAGATAAATTATTTAAATAAGCCTTTGCACTTTTCTATACTATTTGTGCCTATTAATTTATCTTAAGTCTTAAAATAATCCTTGTTCTATTCTACTTCTTATTATAACTTACGTTATAATCATGCATACTACTTAACCCAAGGTCTAAGTGTGAAAATAAGTCTTTTTCATCTTTTACTCTTTTTAGTTATAATTCTACGTTATAACCAAGCCAATTAATTTGTCCAATTCTAATCATAATTAGGTATAATTTCAGTCCAATTCCATTTATATTATAGCCTTTATAGTTTGCATCTCATAATTATAAATAGGCCAATACCTTTAATTCAGTCCAATTAATAGCATAATTAGACGTAATTTCATTCTTAATTCCATTTTATTACAGTTTTTATAATTTACATCTTATCTTTTATTATTTTAGAATTCTTATAATTTAATCCAATTTTGCATTAATTCTATTCTAACCATACGCAAAGAAGAAGGAGAAATAAAAGAAAACTGAAAATAGAAGATAATCCCAGGCATGGGAAGAAGATGTAAATAACGCATAAATAACAGTAAAAAGATTAAAATACTGTAAATAAATGGAAAAGCTATAATAAACAGAAATAACTAAAACTAATTAAAAAGAATATCCCGAAAGAAATAGATTAAAAATAATTCTAAAAACTGTAAATAAAACTGCTAAAAAAGTTATTCCAAAAATCATAGTAAAACTAAAACTATTGGAAACCCTATTATTTTAAATTACACCAAGAAATGTTAAAATAATTACAATCACTCACCTCTGGTCCTAAGCTCTTCCTTTGGTCTTCTCGGATCCACTTGGTGTTGTAAAATAATTTAATATATGGCGATTTTCTCCATTTGAAAATTATTCCGTTTAGTGTCCTTCCTAGAAAGGTGAACCCAATTGGAGAAAACCTAGAATGAGAAAAGGTGTTAGGTCTAGGGGTCTATTTATAGGGATAGAAGTGGATCTCGGACCATTGGATTTGGGGATTGAAGAGGATGCATCCATGTCATAGGCTGAATAGGAGCCATCAGATGCGAAAATAGATGGATCGGATTGGTCAGAAGAATGCAAAACACGTCGCAAATAGGCCCTGGAACGCTCGAACGAATGAATGTTCATTTGCTTGCCAAAAAGCAAGGCGGGTCGACTGGGCGGTCGATCATCCCTTGCCCAGGTCGACCGGCCGGTCGACCTATATATATATATATATATATTCCTTTTCTGCTTACTTTGTTTATTTTATAACTTGGTCATATTAGCTCGGATTCTGACGTTCTATATATGGTAATTGACTAGAAAATTACCATGAACACAATAATGCAACTCCCGTGGTTCAATTCTTATAATTTCACAAAGTTATTTTATCATTTAATTAATTAATGAATTAATTATTACGGGTTAAATTTCGGGTTGTTATAAGCATAGAATATGGTTTTATAAAGTTTTAGGATACTAGTGAGGGGAAACCCCATTCCGCTAAGCGACGTGGTCTTATCGGATATCTAATTGGTTTGAGATGGTAGATTATTATTCATACCAAGCTCTATATCTAACTCGAAGTTTATGTTTTTCCCTTAAACTCTCGGATACTCGGCTGATTTTTAGTAGTTTGAGAGTTGAGTCTTTCAAGTACCTCTTTAGACGAATAAGCTTCCAAAGACATGCAAGACGCATGATAGATGTCTAGAGTTCTCTTTTATTTTGATTCCGCCGTGTTGTTATTGCGAAGGCAAAGTTGTTTAATTGCCTATATATACTCCGACCATCCATGGGAGCATCTTCATATGTCGCTCTTGGCGTATGCTGTAATATATTTTCTCTGAACGTAGTACACGCATTTGGATTTTGTGATGAATTTGAAATTTTTTGAAATGGAATGAGAAAGTTGTTCGTTGATTTTAAAATTTTTCCATATCCATTTGTTTCTGTTATACCAATGTATCTAATAAAACTGTACTTGGTCACCGAGGATTATTAACTAATTAATTACTGCAGCATCTGTAGCCGTTAGTTTTGGGCCTCCATGTGACGACCGCCCATGACTCCTGCACGGAAACAAGAGAATGGTGCGCTGAAGGTGTGCCAGGCAGCCATGGGTGACCGTCAAGGTAGAATAAACATCGCAGAATCTATATCGCACAACTCACAGCGCATGGATAAAATACAATAGAGAAATATAATATAGTGAAGCTCCATAGAACAGAACATCATCATATAAGCATCACAGTAGTTTTATACAATCATCTACTCAAATCCATACATGAAAGCCTCACTACAAATCACTCAACCAAATACAGCAGCGGATACCCAGTACATATAGTAAGAAAACTAATATGCAAAGCCTCCTGCTCGTCTTCGACATCTTCATCGTAGAACTCCTAGCACAGCACCTGTCACCTGCTACCTAGTCTGCCCATCCCAACATGGATGAACAGCCCAAGGTAATAAGAGGAGACATAAAACCTTGAGTCAGACAAAGTCTTAGTGAGCAGTAAATCAACTATCAAGCATACCAAAAGAGCATAAAGGATAAAAGGAATAGGAACCAAACCATCCCACTCCACCTCTTTCTACAGTGATAGCCCCAGACATACACTAAGGAGAAGCAAGCATAACAACATAGACAATTAAGGTAAAGCGAATACCACTCGAGTCAAGGACGATGTTTTCCAAATACAAACCCCCAAGGCCTAAACCAAGATCAGATAAGCACCCAGAAAACACCGCTCTTGAAGCCGAATGATAATACAACCAAACATCCATGACTCTGGCTATCACTGTTATCCTTGCCTCGATTTCACCGTTAGTTGAATGACCATCTGTCAAGGGTTAATGGTAACCCCGGTTCTAACCATAACTCCGCACACTGCCTTGTGCCTAGGACTTATCTACTTTGCCCAGAGTACTCAACTACCTACCTGTAGTCTTTTGGGTGTCCCGACTACCTACCTGTAGTCGTTATGGGCGCCCCATGTACTCTTGCTTTTGAGCATGCTAGAACCTTCAACAACGACGAGATCCAAGCCTCCTAGCCATCCTTCTTGACGACTATCCTCATACAAGCTCAAGCTACCTCTTGAACAATCCATTATCAACCAACTTGAACTACTCTTCAAGTTATCAACATGCTTGGAATGATCCCTGCTTGGATTAAGCCAAGACTCACATCATACTTCGCTTCATCGCATCAAAGCAAAGTCTCAACTCAACAACATGGTTTGCCTCATCAAATCATGGCAAAGTCCCATCTCAACATCATCCAATCTATACATATGAGCTTCAACATCCGCTACATATGCCTTAAGCAGCTTTCACCATTCAAGAGCCTTCTTCCATAGCTTTTGAATCCTCTTTCATCATCTTGTTCCAAATCAACTACTAGCTAACTTGGAAACAATCAAATCAATCATACATTCAAATAATCAATCATTCAAACAAGATCTATTAAGCAATATTAACTATAATGACAATTTCGTAAATAAATGAGCATAAGTCCAACATGCATGATTCATAGGTTTTTAGCATAGATCTATCAAATATAAAACATGGGTTTTGTCTCTAATACTTGTTAAATAAACTTGCATAAGTAAACATCTTTGGAAACAATGGATCTAGACTCGGATCTAAGAAAAATGCATGAAATCTCTAACTTTAACACTCAAACAAGCCACCAATCCAATATACTCCTTTGGATCCGCGTGAGAGATAACTACCACTCACCAAATCACCAAAACAACCTAAAATCAATCAACTTCAGATCTGGACAGCAAGGACTTGAGCTTGATCCGGAGAAATTTCACTTGAAACGGTGAAATCTAGCTTCTTCGGATGAAAATCTTCAACTTTGGCTCTTGATCTTTGATCTTGATCTTCAATCTTGGATGGATGTTAGAACTAGATTGGAATGGAGAAAAGGAGATGAAGAAATGTTGTAGTCGAGCTCTCAAAATGGTAGCACTTCGTCGCTTCAAAAACCGGTGCCAAAAAGTGAGCCAAACCCCTCTATTTATAGGCTGAACAACCCTTAGGTCGTCGCCCTTTAGGTCGTCCCCGACCTAACACTCCAACGACCTACGACCTAAAACCAGCCCGCCCTAGCGACCTACGGCTTATCCAAACACACAGGGTCTCACGACCTAAACCCCCTGCGACCTAACAAACAAGGCCGACTTAAGCCCAAGGCCGACCTAACGACTTATAACATTAACGACCTACGACACAACCCAGACATAACCTAAAACACAGGCCGCATATCCCAAGTCCTAAGTCGTATGACGACTTAACCACCATGCCGACTTACGACTTAATACCAGTGCCGACTCAAACCCCTGCCGACCTATGTCCCCAACGACCTAACAAACACACAATACAAAAGCCTCCGACCTAACTTAGGTCGTTGCCGACCTATCATGCTACGACCTAACAACATAGCCGACTCACGACTCAACCTATTTCCTTTAGGTCGCGCTAGCGACCTAACGACTCATCTACCAACGACTCAAGCATGCCTCTCTAAACCCTAAGTCGGCTACTTTCCTGGGTCGGTCCATCTCTAAGTCGCCTAACCTTTAGGTCGCTACCCCCTCTTAGGTCGCTCTCCACTAGGTCGGTCACTTTCTTAGGTCGTTCCTCTATCCTAGGTCGCTCAACCGACCTAACTCTCAACACATTAACATCCTAACCCGTTAGCTCCTTAGGTCGCTCACCCCTACCTACGACCTATCCTTCAAACGGCCTAACTCCCAAGCCTTCCATCCTATGAGTCGTAACTTGTACACGACCTATCCTATGAGTCGGTCACGACTCAACCCTTAACTCGGCAATGCCTATGAGTCGGTCACGACTCAACACTAACCACACGAGTTATCTCCTTATACGACTCAGGCTAGGAACACCACAAACAACACTAACGACCTGTAAATTCTACGATCCATCGACACGTAAAATACGGGTCGTTACACTCCAAGTGGGGGATGCTACAAGTTGATACCAGAGCATAGGTTTATGAAACTTAAAAGGAATTTGAACCTAAAAGATTTTCAAACATAATCTAATGAATCGAAAAATAAGATCGGGGTATGGGTTAATGCTACAGTAATGTACTTGTATTTGATATATAGATATACGCATAAGTACGTATTACCCTCTCTCTTTGACCGTTCTTCCATATCTTACTAAGGCTCATATGTAGATTTGCGAGAAAGAAGATATGGAGGTAAGAAACGGAAGAGGAAATCTTAGTGGAGGATGCACTACAACTAATAGAAATCCTTGACCCACTAGGAGGAACCCGGGTCAACAGGCTAATGCTAACCAAAATGTAGATGCCAATGTAGGTGCTGGAAATCCCCAGTGGATATGGATGCGATATATCACTTTTTCATCAATATGATGGAAGCAGGAGTAGTTGATGGTGTTGCTGGAAATGTTGGAGGAGCTAATCCAGTGCTCCAGTTGGGAATAACTATGCTAAGCTGAGCAGAGATTACACTGGTCTTGGTGGGAAACCATTTATGGGAACTGAGAATGCCATAGAGGTAGAGAATTGGCTGTTGCATTGTGAGTGAATATTTGCTGATTAGGGTTTAGATGATGAGCACAAGAGGAGGTTGGCCTCTCGGTAGTTGCAAGGGGCATAGCTTCATTGGTGGAATAGTGTTTCTGTCGGAGTTTCGAAAGAGGAATTGGCTTGGGCTGATTTTCAAAGGAGATTTGAACGGAGGTTTATGTCTGAGGTTGATAAATCAACGCTAATGAGGACGCTTTTGGATCTGGAGCAGGGATAGATGTATGCTGTTGAGTATGCCACTAAGTTTGATGAGTTGTCCTATTATGGATATAATACTATGGACACCGTCATCAGGAGGAATGAGTGGTTCATTAGGGGATTAAAGTGTAAGATTGCCAGTGCAACCCTACCAATCTTCATGATCCAAGTAATTTAGCGGTGGAGATGGAAATTCTCCATAGGATATGCTTGTTTTTTGTGCTAGAGAGAAGCCAGTTGAATCCCAGGATTCTTAGGGAATAAAGAGGAAGTTCTTTAAAAAAAGGGAACCTAGAAGGAATATACTACCAAGAAGGCAAAGACTGATTTAGTTTGCTTCAAGTGTGACAAGAAGGGCCATTATGCTCATAAGTGTCGGTCAAGTAAGGGGGAGAAGGTTTCAAATAAGAAGAATGTAAAGTGCTTCAATTGCGATCAAGTTGGGCATTCTAAGAACCAGTGTCTAGTGCCAGTCAGAGCGGACAAGGGAAAGGTTTTTGCTGTTGGACCATCGTCTGCATAGCCAACTGTAGCTGAAAAAGGAAAAATTATGATGGAAGGTACATTTTTGATTCAGAATATACCAGTTAGGATACTATTTGATACCGAAGCATCACATTCATTTATATCCCCGTGTATGGTTGGTAGATTATGCTTAGAACCCACATACCTTTTTACTTCCTTAAGAGTTGCAAATCCATTAGGAGGGTATGTAATTCTAGGGATGAGATGTGACCAGTTAGAACATGAATTGTTAGGTCATAAGTTTGCATGCAGTCTGTATGTTTTCGATTTGACGGATTTTAGAATCATTTTGGGTATAAATTGGTTGAGCAAGTATGAGGCTAGGATATTTTGCCAGGATATGGAGATATCACTAAGATACCTTGATAGTCATAATCGAATCATGTTCTCGGTGTATTATTCTAACCGAAGTGGTTATGCTTTATTAAGTTCTATGGAAGTGGGAGAAGAGCTGAGTCAGATTCGAGTAGCAAGGGATTTTGCAGATGACTTTGAGCCAGTTACAAGACAACCGCCTAAATGAGCTGTTGAATTTCGAATAGATCTTGTGCCAGGTGCTAAATCTGTGACTAGACCACCTAGCAGGATGACACCGACTGAGATGATGGAATTGAAGGTGCAGCTAGTGGATCTAGAAGGAAAGAATTTTATTAGACTAAGTAGTTCGCCTTGAGGAGCGGTTGTGGTGTTCATGAAGAAATCAGATGGGTCATTGAGGATGTGTATCAACTATCATAAGTTGAAGGAGAGGACGATTAAGAATAAGTATCCTTTGTAGAGAATTGATGATCTATTTGATCAGTTGTGTGGATCCAGAGTGTTTTTCCAGTTGGATTTGGAGACAGGTTTTCATCAGTATAGAGTGCCAGAGGACAGTATTCCTTTGGCAGAATTTCAAACTAGGTATGGTTCATACGAGTGGTTAGTAATGACATTCGGGTTAACGATTGCACCTGCTTTGTTTGTGGATTTGATGAACCACGTTTTCCAAGAGTATTTGGATAGGTTTGTGTTGGTGTTTATAGATGACATTTTAGTATACTCTAAGAATGAAAGGGAGCATGAAGTTCATCTTAGAGTTGTGCTTGAGACGCTAAGGCAATATCAACTAAAAGAGAATTTTCGCGAGTGCATTTTTGGAAGAAAGAGGTTAAGTTCTTGGTCACATGTTTTAAAGACGGGCTTGTCAGTCAATCCAGATAAGATCGTAGCTGTTAATAATTGGAAGAGACTAGAGACGGTTGGATGAGATTAGAAGTTTTCTTGGACTTTCTAGCAATTACGGGAGATTCATCAAGGATTTCATGATGATAGCAGCACCTTTGATGAAGCTAACCAGAAAGGACGTGAAGTTTTTCTGGTCCAATAAATATGAGGAAGCATTCCTTAAGTTAATGTATTTGTTGACCAATGCACCGTGTTAGTAGTTCCAGATGGAAACTAAGGGTTGATGGTGTATATCGTTGCATGTGGGACTGGATTAGGGGATGTGTTGATGCAGAATGGTAAAGTGATTGCCCACGCTTCGCGGCAGCTTAGACCGCATGAGTAAGATATCCTACTCATGATTTGGTGTTGGTCGCAATGATTTTCGCATTGAAGTTTTGGAGGCATTATCTCTTAGGGGAGAGATTTGAGGTACACGTAGATCATAAGTTTTTAAGGTACATATTCTCTCAAAAGGAGTTGAATATGAGACGACAGAGGTGGTTGGAATTTTTTGCTGCTTATGATTTTGGTATAGAGTATACTCTTGGGAAAGGAAATAAAGTAATGGATGCTCTTAGTAAAAGACATCAGAATGCGGCGTTAGCTATGTTTGTAGAATGGGAGGATTTAGAAGCTTTGACTACTTGTAGTATGAAGTTAAGATCGACTGCTAGTTCTAGTCAGAGCATAGCCCTATTGTCCTGTTTAGAGGTTCGACCAATGTTGATCGAGAGGATTTCTCCTAAGCAGAAAGAGGATCCAATATCAGCCAAAAAGAATAGAAGGCTTAAGGTTGGAACTGAGATTGATGATCTAAAAGATTTTAGTCTTGACCGGAGGGGATGGTTGAGAAAGAAAGGATGGTTGTGTGTTCCAAATGTTGAGAGCTTGAGGAAAGAAGTTCTTGGAGAATGTCGTCGATCAAGTTTACGATTCATCGTGAAGGGAAAATGATGTATCAAGATATGAAGAGGAACTTATATTGGGAAGGTATGAAGAGGCATGTTGGCTTGTAGGTTAGGCAATGTGCAAACTGTTAACAAGTGAAAGCCGAACATCAGAAGCCGAGTGGATTTGTAACGACCCACATTTTTAAAGGTTTGAATTTACAATAATCCACACATGTCCGACTTAAACAATCTGTCACATAGATAATCAATGGGGTTAATTAAGAAAAATAAGGAAAGAAGAAGATAGCAAACACAGAATCTCGCATCGGAACGATAAAATTAATAATCAAATAAAAAGTTCATGAAGCTTTTTATATCATACATTTGATTATAATGTATACAACAATTATCAGAGTTATATATACAACAAGGATAAATAAAATAATGCAGCAGACAACATGACGCAGGATTACAAATAGTAATAATATACCAAATCTTCGTCTTCGTCCTCCAGAATAAATCTTCAATAAGCTGAAAACTCAGGGCTGACCCAAGAGCAATGAAAAGACAAAACACTTTGAGTGAGGAATAAAATATCCTTATGTAAGTCAATTCAATCAGGTGTATAACATGAGTGTAATAGCGTCAGAGATGTTTACGGGATTTCACACCACATATCCAGTGTATAACATGCATGCAATAACTCAAGAGGTATTATGGGATTTTTCATCTATTAAGGATCCATCAAAATATTTATATACAGTAGAACATGCTACATATATAATTTCTAATCAGTAAAATAAAAATAAAAATAGCATTAAGGCTTTACATTGACCCCCCTTAACGCGTTTTTAAGCATTGTCGTATACTTTGCATATAAAACATCAGTAAATCATCGGTGGATAGGGATGCGCCGTGATACGACAACACTAAACCAAAATCGTAGGGTCTCGTATATGGATAAATGTGCAACAAGGCATGTAAGGCAACGCCCAAGGTAAGATGCTACCATTATACCCTTCCCGTCTGGTGGTAACGCATCATAGCCATGATAGCCCATGGCATCCAACACTCCCAAAATCTAAGGGTGTGTACCAATCAATCACAATGTAAATGATGATAATACGAAGAAGTGTGTCCGCTCGGGATAGCTGGCCCGCTTGGCAGGTAGGGCTCCAGTTTTAGTCATTTTAATTTAGCACAAGTGCTAGGCTAATCCATCATCGTTCTCTTCCTTCAAATTCAACAGGCGATGCGAAATCCAACCACTTCATTCTGGGTCATCACTCCACGTACACATTTGTTAAGGTGTTTCTGGTAGTGACAGGGAGTATGCCAATAAGAGGCCCTGGTCTCTTTAACAACCAACATCCTTTTACATACTGGTTGTTTCTTTTAAATTTCAAAAATAGTTCATACTTGATATCAAAATTTCATATTCGCTTCAAAATCAAATCCATTTCAAAACCATCATATTCGCTTCAAAAACAGTTTCATATAAAAATATATTTTCCACTCGAAAACAATTCCATTTCAAAATCACTTTCCACTTCAAAATTGATCTCGTTACAAAATCATTTATTCATTTCAAAAACCCATTTCGAATTTCAATGTAGGTTATAATTTCAATTTAACCTAATTTGCATTTAGGTCCATGATTTAAATATAAACAATTTCCATCTTGAATAGTTAAATAGTTAAAAATAGTTAGATGGTTAAAATAATTTGATACTAAATGGTTCAAGTATTAAAATGGTTTATATAGTGAAATAGTTTGGAAAATCAAAATAATTTGAATGTTTAAAAGATAAGTTTTAAATAGTTTACATTAAATAATTTTATTTGAAAATAGTTTCAAAGTCAAACTAATTCAAATTTACAAATTTCCTAATTCAAATCACCTTAAATTTCCATTTCGATTTAATCGATTCAATTTCGATTTCAAGTTGAATTTTACTTAATGTTGATTCCAAATTAATTTCAATTCTCAAATTAATTTCAATTACAGTTCCAAAAAAAATTCAATTTCAAATTTGAACTTTTTTGATTTATATCAATTCCGATTTCAATTTTCAAAACATTGATTCAAAACACTTAAATCAGATTTACCTTTATTGTCAAATTTAAAATCTAAATCCTCAAGTATAACTCAGTTCCGAGCTCAATTTCGAAATAATTCGATTTCCATAAATTCGATTTTTATTTTCTTAAAATCGAATCATTTATATAAATTTCAAATCAAAAATTTTAAAATCATTTAATTAACCAATCAGATGTTCGTATATAATTTTCTATCATATGGCATAGTGGATCATTTATTTCAATTTAATTTCAGGATGGATATATATCATTTCAATCCAAAATAAATGTCATGGGTATATATCATTTCAACTTATTTCTTAATTTATTCGAAATTATTCAACTTATAGTTTTATATACTGTAAATAATGTACAGGAAGATAACAGGATATATATATAAACAAATAAACATCCAATCATTCAAATATCAATTACTTGGCATTCATCACAATCAGTCATCCAAACAGTCAAAATAATTCACAACAATTTCATAGTTGCTAATATCATGAATTTTACTTGCAATTAATTTCCAATTTCAAATTTAACTGTCAATTTTAATTTTTAACCATTAATTCGAACAATAATCAAATCTACAAACAACGATCAATAAATTTATATCACCTAATAGTTTTAAATATAATTAACATAAAAAATATTCTAGTACTTCATGAGCGTCACAAAACACTCACCTAGAGTTATCAATTTTAAATTAAATCGAACAACGTTCAATTTAACCTAAAATTTTAGCCATTCCAAACGAATCCCACAATGTGGTGCTCGTCGCCACGATTTCACCACCGCTTGTTTCGCCCAATTCCGACCTCATATGGAGAAGTTATAGCATTTTAAAGATTACACGATTTAATATATATATATAAATTTACAAATTTCTTTTTATTTTATTTTAACCTTCATCTTTCCCTAGAATTTCAAGACAGCAGATTGTGGCCACGGTTTGCCTTTCTTTCTTCATCTCCTCTGGCATACGCTGCTGAAACAAAGAACCCATCATGCACTCAAACTTATCCATGCGCACGACATACGAGACGACCGGTGTAACGACCCAAAATTTAACCACATCAAAATATAAAATTTAAAGTAATTTTACATATAGAAGATTTATGATTTAAATAATATTAGATAGGATTTAGAAATAGAAATATACATAAAAATAGTAACGTTTGCTTATATCGACAAAAGTGACAAAATCCTAATTTCAAAAAGTAAGTTTAAATGGTTTAATAAATTATTTTAATTTATTTATGAGTGTTTATATTTTTACATAACATTATAAAAATTTATTTTTAAATTTGGTTTACATAAATAAATAGATTAACTGAAACGTCAAAATATATGACCATAGAACATTTTGTCAAAAATCAACGTTTTGTCGATTTAATGTTGTTGCAACATTGTTGCACCTTTATTTTAATATTCAGGTACACTTATGTAAATGTAGTAAGTATTAATTTAGTTGCTAATTAGGTTTACTTTTATTAAAACACAACTAGGAAATTCTAGAATATAATTAGGAAAATAAACTAATAAAAACAAAATATGTCAAATCAAAAGAAACATCATTATTACTTTATGTTTTCTTACTCCTTAAGTGATAAGACATAAAGTAAAGATTTAAAATATGATGTTAAGTATTGAAAAGTAAGGTTACTTTAAAAGTAATTAAATGATATTTTGGTCTTCTACAAATATAATATTTTAATCCTAAGTTTTTTCTACAAATACACACCCACTTTCTCACTTCCTTCCACACTTCTTTTCTTGAAATTTCAAGCTTCTTCTCAATCTTTTCTATGGCTTTCTATCTGAATAAAATAATGCTAAAATTATTCCAAAAATATTATAAAAAGAAATATGCAACAAACCACCTCAAAACTACTTCAAATCCCCCTCTTTCTCCTCCTCTTACTTACGGCCACCACCCATCACCACCCTAGCCGATCCAACCACCACCCCATACCTAAGGCTGAGCCCAATCTCTCCTTGAAACTCATGGCCCAAAGCTCCAAAGGCCTCAATAAGCAAAGTCAAGCCACCAAGAAGTCTTAAAACAAGTGTTCGTAGCTTTTGAGTTGAGTTAGAAAAGCTATTTCAATTTAAAGCTAGTTCAATTCCAAATAAGTTGAGAACTCCTAATTTATATGTATATATTTGGCTGTGATGTTGTGATACATTTGTTTGGATGCTTGGTTATAATATTAATTTTCGTATGTTGTTTATTGTGTGAAAATATTGAAACTGTTCGCGCCAAAATTGGTCACAAACACCCAATTGTCGATGAAAGCACCCATTTAAATCACTGATCACAGATAATAAGTATGTAGAGAACTAAAAATGAAGAACACTACGAAAATTAAGAAGAAAGTAGTAAAGAACACATAGTTTATAGTGGTTCGGCAATCCAGCCTACGTCCACTTTTAATTTGATAATTTTATTGATGTACCCTTGCTGATTACAATGAGTTACAACTGATTACAATAGCAAAATTCGAGTACAATGATGAATCCGATGGAGTATGGACGTAGAAGAACCAAAAGTTCCTTTTCTGTAGGCTCTATGATGCTATTTATAAGTGTAGGCTGCAAATATCTCGCTCAAATTTCGTGAGACCTCTTCTTGCACGTGTACGGGCCCACGCGATCGATCGCATGTGATTTTGACTCGATCCATGATCGATACGAACGAATTACATATCGATCAAGATTTCATCCAATCGAGTTGAAATCAAGAAAGAACATTCTTTAGGTTATACGTAAGCTCCAATGAAAATTTTGTAGCATTTGGACTTGTAGATTGTGAGATATGATCAATTCAAGTTCGTGTTTTTCGAAGGCTGTCTCCTTCGTATCGTACTCGATCGATGTTGCACCGTTCGTACTCGATCGATGTTGCACCATTCGTACTCGATCGATGTTGCACCGTTCGTACTCGATCGATGTTGCACTGTTCGTATCGATGTTTCACTGTTCGTATCGATCGATGTTGCACTGTTTGTACTCGATGGATGTCGCACTGTCCGTATTCGATCGATGTCGCATTGTCCGTGCTCGATCGATGTCGCACTGTTCGTACTCGATCGATGTCGCACTATTCGTACTCGATCGATGTTGCACTGTTCGTATCGATCGATCTTGCACTTTTCATACTCGATCGATGTTGCAATGTTCGTACTCGATCGATATTTGGAATCGATCTCGTCTTGATTGGAGCCCGATCAAATTTTGACGACATCGATCATAGCCTTGTTTTCATTCGATCTCTGATCCTGACATCCATCCTTTCCAGCTAATTTGTTGATATTCTAGCCTTGACCAAAAGGTGGGATAACATATGCCCCCCAAAATATGCCTTGTGGGTAGAATGGATGTTTTGTAATGTCATAAGTCGGATGTTCATATCCTATTGATGACCTGTAAAAGAGATTGATAGTCTTACTTGACTTTGCATGATGATTGTTCGAGATCGTATGCCATTTGAGGTGGTATGTGACCATTCACGGTCGGGTGCCGTTCGCGGCGAATGGTGATCGTTCGCGATAGAGTGCCATTCGTGGTGATTTTTGATCGTTCGTGATCGGGTGCCGTTCGAGGCGAGTTGTGACTGTTCGTGGTCAGATGTCGTTCAAGGCGAGTTGTGACCGTTCGTGGTCGGGTGCCGTTCGAGGGCGAATTATGACCGTTCACGGTCGAGTGCCGTTCAAGGTGAATTGTGTGTGCCCGGAGAGGACACAGTATCATTAATGTCGGATTTCACATTCGAGTGAGTTTCTGAACTATTCGTTATGGCGGTTTATTGCCATCTCAGAGCATGCCTAAGGACTATTCGTGACCCTGTGCATGTGTAAATGGCTTAGCCATTATGGAATCACAAATAGAAGATTTACATTCAAAATGAGTCTTTCAATAGAAATGTCCAATTAAATCAAGTCCAAACATAAGAAATGGAAAACAAAAGTAAAGCAGGGACGTCAAAGTGCAAACACGTACATTGATGCGATTTATAGTCGTTTCAGAGCATGCCTGAGGATCTTTTGCGGTCCTGTACATGTGTAAATGACTTAAACGCATCGGTGTGGAGTTTGCCACTTATTCGTCATTATTCCAATCAATTGATGACAAGTTGACGCCCCGATCCCGAGCCGTTCCTAGTTGATGCAGGTGGTAGCCTCTCTCGTTCCACCGTGGTTGTTCCCCTTCTCACATATTGCGATAGTGAACCATTCGAGATATGTCCCTCGACCTCACCCTTCAAGTGCCTGCGGTCATTCGTGCTACGACTATTCAGCTCGTGGAATAAGCATACTTGTCTGATCTTGTTTCATTGCTGGCCGGATCCCTTCTCATTGGCTTCCGATAAGGAATTTGCCCCCTGGTATCTTGGTAGATTCGCTCCAAAGTCTCATTCAACTTCGAATAAGAGGTGAATCTTGGTTCTTTTCGTGGTCGCGTTGGTCCATCACCGTTATCCTCAGCCTTTCGTTTCCCTTTACCAGTTCCTACGCCTTTTTCAGGAGGATTTTCGCCCTTGATTGCATAAACATCGACTTCTTCTCCTTCCTCTCTTTCAGCATTTGCATCATCTAATTGTAGAAATCCTTCAGCCTCATGATAAAATTCTCCTAGATCTATAGGGGTATCACTTGTCAATGAATTCTTGAATTATGTGCCATCAGCTATGCCAGATACAACTGCCATCAAAACCATGGATGGATCTAGTCGATACACCAATGCTGCCGCTGCAATGAATCGTGTCAGAATTGTCCACAAAGATTCCTTGGTTCTTTGCTTTAGTGTTGCCAAACTCATCACATTCTTGAGTCTTGAAATGTAAACTCTGAATTGCCTCATAAACTTCTCAATCATATTAGTCCATGTTAATAGAGCCGCTCTCCAGTTATTTGAACCATAACGCTGCAATGTTTGTCAAATACAATGGGAAGCATCGGGACATGACCTCATCCAATGCCTCCAACACCTCCATATGCCTCATGTATCGTGTCAGATGAACTGCAGGATCCACGCTCCCATCATACGACTCCAGTGTTGGTAGCTAGATGTCTAGTGGATTTCTACCCTGCTTAATTGCAGGAGCGAAGGGGCTTCTGTTAACATCTTCAAGATCTCTATTCACCAGTCCCCCTCTCATGCTCGTCTAACCATCTCTGCCAATCTGTCATTGTTGCCAAGCAGTGTTCCTTGACCGTTGCCTCTGAGCCGCCTCCCGAGTTCATGAGGGAATCTCAGGATCTGGTCTCTTGGACGGGCATCCATCCCTCTATCAATGCCATGTTGAACAGCTCCACCTGGTACCTGCCTGAGGTTGGATCAACATGCTCCTGGTGAGTGCCCCCAAGCTCTGGGGCCACTCCTGATGGTCCCGCTCTATTCTAGGTCATGGTTGCTCCATGCTCCTTGCTCCTATCTCTAGCATCTCCTGCAGCTGCGTTAGCTTGATTCTGCAATCTAGTTTGTCCATCTTGTCGAAGCAGATTCTGCATCATCTCTTCTTGCCCTTTGAATAGCTCTTTCATGCATGGCTCCCATCACCTTTTCCATTTCATCTTGGGTGATGAAGACCGAGGCCTGATTTTTTCTAGAGGAAGCCTCCTAACTCCCTTCATGTCGACTCCTTTCTTCTCTTTGCCTTCCACTTGATTGCCTTGTCATAGCTTTTCAGATCTGAATCCTTAAGCCTTCAAACTCAACTTCCAAGCGGTAGAATCCCTGAGTTCAATTCTCAGTGAAAGCACCAAAATGTTTGCACCAAAATTGGTCACAAACATCCAATTGTCGATGAAAGCACCCGTTAAAATCACAGATCACGGATAATAAGTATGTAAAGAAGTAAAAATTAGGAACACTCAGAAAATTAAGAAGAAAGAAGTAAAGAACATAGAGTTTATAGTGGTTCGGCAATTCGGCCTACGTCCACTTTGATTGATGATTTTATTGATGTATCCTTGCTGATTACAATCAGTTATAGTTGATTACAATTGCAAAATTCGAGTACAATGATGAATCCGACAGAGTATGGACGTAGAAGAACCAAAAGTACCTTTTCAGTAGGCTCTAGGATGTTATTTATAGGTGTAGGCTGCAAATATCTTGCTTAGATCTCGAAAGTCCTGTTCTAGTACGTGCGTGGGCCCACGCGATCGATCCCATGTGATTTTGACTCGATCCGTGATCGATACGAATGAATTTCGTATCGATCAAGATTTTTCCTAATCGGATCAAAATCGACCAAGAACATTCTTTAGATTGTACGTAAGCTCCAGTGAAAATTTCGTAGCATTTGGACTTGTGGATTGTGAGATATGATCGATGCAAGTTCGTGTTTTTCGAAGGCTGTCTCCTTCATATCGATCGCCATTGCACTGTTCGTACTCGATCACTGTTGCACTGTTCGTACTCGATCGACGTTGCACTGTTCGTACTCGATCGATGATGCACTGATCGTAATCGATCGATGTTGCACCATTCATACTCGATCGATGTTACACTGTTCATACTCGATCGATGTTGCACTATTCGTACTCGATAGATGTTGCACTGTTCGTATTGATGTTGCACTATTTGTATCGATCGATGTTGCACTGTTCGTGCTCGATCGATTTTGCATTGTTTGTACTAGATTGATGTTGCACTGTTCGTATCGATCGATTTTACACTGTTCGTACTCGATCGATGTTGCACTATTCGTATCGATCGACGTTGCACTGTTCGTACTCGATCGATGTTGCACTGTTCGTATCGATCGATTTTGCAGTGTTCGTATCAATTGACGTTACACTGTTCGTACTCGATCGATGTTGCACTATTCGTATCGATCGTTGTTGCACTGTTCGTATCGATCCCTGTTGCGTTGATGGATACGAATAGTGGAGGCTTGATGGATATGAATAGTAGAGGATTGTGGATACGAACAGTGGAGGCTTGATGGATACAAACAGTAGTGGATTGATGGATACGAACAGTAGAGGCTTGATGATATGAATAGTGGACGCTTGATGGATATGAACAGTGGAGGATTGATGGATACGAACAGTAAGGGATTGATGGGTACGAACAGTGGAGGCTTGATGGATACGAACAGTAGAGGATTGATGAATACGAACAGTAGGGTATTGATGGATATGAACAGTTGGTTGCTTGAATTTCATCGATCATATCTTGAGCATACTAATTCTGATTGACCTGAAATTTGAAACGTAGCATCTCCCAGCCTTGATCATAATTCCCAGTCGATCCCGTCTTGATTGGAGCCCTATCAAATTTTGACGACATTGATCATAGCCTTATTTTCAATTGATCTCTCATCCTGACATCCATCGTTTCCGGCTAATTTATTGATATCCTGTCCTTAACCAAAAGATGGAATACAAAAACAAGGCACGATATACACGACATTGACTCACACGGAAAACACATTCCAAATTGAAAAGTGAGAAGGAATCGTTTAATACCTTTTAAAATGATTAAAAATGGTTTAGAAATATTTTATAAACATATAAACCTGTTTTAGCAAAGTTTGGATGAAAAACTTGAAATAAGGCAGAACTAGGCACGTCGCTCAAAGGCAGTTCGCGATTTGGTGCCGAAAACTTTAAATAAGCGTACGAAGTGGATTATAGCTCGGAATTCATTGAGATAAGGATTTTTTGAACTATTATATCCATATCTTTCAACAAAGAAAGAAAATAAATATTTTACTAAGTATATTTTAAGATATGTCCAAAATAATTTTCCAAAAAAATGGCGCGTTTGCACTAAAGTGACCAAAGTTTAAAATTAAAAAAATAAATGTTTTAAAAAAATAAAAAAAATCATTTAAAATGTTTTAAAAGTGATTTAAGTTGAAAAGATGGTTTTCTAAATGATATAAAAGTTGTTTTGAAGAATATAGCTTTTAAAAGACTATTTGCAACACTTTTTCGTAACGCTTTTCAATAACTTTTGAAATAAATGTTGTAACAAAACAATTCTTTCCCAAGTCTTATGTAAACATTGTTAAGCAAATAATAAAGTATTTAAAAAGGAGATTTGAAAAATTCTAAATTATTTCAAATTTGGTCAAACAAATAGTCAAGTGATTTAAAAAGGAAAAATGAATATGCGGAAATAAATAGTACATTTGTCCCACCTGTGAGATCTAAAAGTGAAAACAAGGTATGTAACTAAGGATAGGGATGGAGCAATCAGTGCCTTGAACTTACCTGGCCTTGGTTTTCTCTTTTAGGCGAGGGGTGGAACGTATCAAAAGAAAGACCGAATGCTCAACTTGGATTTTATAAAAATAATCTTCTTATACTCATTATTAAAATCCAAAGAGGGAACTTGTCCTATTCGTGGAATTTAAAAGGTGATCTCACCGTTATTCTGCACATAGCACTCGTTGAATACAGAAGTTGATATTGAATAAAAGTAGAGTGATTTCCATAATCCTATTTTCTCAGAAGATACTCTTTAAAAAATGATGTGAGAAATATTCAAAAGAGAGGTTTAAATGATTCTGTATTTGTTAGCACCAAAATTGGCCATTAACACCCTTAAGAAAGATTGTGTAGAGAGATTAATGAAGATAGGAAATTAAAACAGAAGACAGTATGTAAATTTAAATGCAGAGAACAAGAACACCAAATTTATAGTGGTTCGACGTAACTGCCTATGTCCACTTTGAAGTTGATTTCTATTGCTTTTCTTGATAGTTGATTACAGATACAATCCGTTTCCAATTACTTGAATACAATTGATAAGTAAAAATAAGTCTTTAAATGAAGGTTGAATGCGGCAGAGTCTCTCCAGTATTCTCAAAATTCTCCCCTTTTCACTGTGCCCCTGCCTCTCTATTTATAGACGGAGGTGGGTTGGACTTCCCTGGTGGGCCTGGTAGCTGAATACCTCAGCCCAAATGGAGTAAGCTCTGCATGCCGACCCGAACATGCCGAATGGCCAAATGCTGAACCATCATCTTCATGCTGAACGATGCGATGTGTTGAGCGAGGTGCGCAGGCCGAACGAGAATCGATGTCGAACGAGGAAAAAGCCGAACGAGGCTGGAATACCGAACAGTCCAGGAATGCCGAGTGAAGCATGAATGCCAAGCGCTCTAGAAGCCGAACGCTCTTGAATGCCATTTGACTCAGTCGTGCCGAACGTCTCTGGAATGCCGAATGACCCTGAATGCCGAACGTCCATGGAAGCCGAACGTTCCTTGTATGTCGAACGTTCCTTGTATGCCGAACGTCCCTGGATTGTCGAACGTCTATGGAAGCCGAACACTCCTTGTATGACGAACGTCCCTGGATTTCCAAACGTCTATGGAAGCCGAACGTTCCTTATATGCCGAACGTTCTTGGATTGTCGAACGTCCCTGGATTGCCGAATGCTCTTGGATGCCGAGCGCTCCTAGATGCCGAACGACCCTGACCGCCGAACACTTCCTAATGCCGAGTACTCATGAATGTTATTTAAACGTGAATGCCAGACAAACCATTTGCGTCGAGCGTTAAAAATGACGAACGGTATGTAGATGCCGAACGATCCATAAATAGCATAACAGTATGCTAATGCCGAGTACCTAGTTGCCTGGTCAAATCTCCAGGAAACACTTGCTCCCCAAAGTGTATCGCGTGACCGAATGTGGTGCACTTTGAATTACGTGTCCTCTGTGTTCCTCTTCGATACTTGGTTTATTTCTCCCGACGGTGTGATGGTGTGTGCCGAACGGTATGCGAGTGCCGAACAGAACAGCTGAAGCCGAACGCTCCTTATATGCCGAACGACTTCATTTTGACCGGTTCTAACGGTCACCGTCTCTTCGACTTCTTCTTCTTCCCTATAAATGTCGGTCTGCTCCATCTTCTACTTTTTCACTTTTTTTACCTCCGCTGCCTTGTACTTGCAAAACTCGATTGTTAACAGCCTCCAAAGATTTAACAATCCTTCCCAATCCATTTGGCATTAATCAAAATTGCGCCCTCAACTCCAGAATTCTCCAAGTCTCGGTCTATTAACTAGGTATCGATCCCTCTATTTAAATCATTTCCTCGAATAAAAAGGTTTTAACACGAGGCTCGAGTTCGTAAATTAGAACTGTAGCCGATAGATGTTGCATAGATGAAAGAATCGAACTTCGATTCGATTAGGCTATTTTTTTAGGGCTAGATGGTATGGAGGGAAAGAGAATTGGCCAGAGCCGAGTACACGAGGGAGTTTCTGGGAGGTGTATTGTGGTTCAGCATGGTTCCCTCGTGCCGAACGAGATTGGAGGGAAGACTAGAGGAGGAGCAGGAATGGGCTGGAATGCCGAATAGCATGGTGCGGCATAACTCGCCGAATGACTCGTCCTTGTTGTTCGGTATGGTTGCGGATGGAGTGCCGAGCGTTGGGGCTCGGCGTAACTCTGGTTCGGCATGATTCGCCACATTCCGACCAGTGGAATGGAAAGATAGGAAGGGAGTACGAAATAGATAGGATGCCGAATGTTATTTCAGCTGAACAAAGATTAGGCCGGATGATACTTTGGCCGAATGATACCTAGGCCGAGCAATGTCTTGACCGAACAATATATAGGCCGAGCGATATTTTGGCCTCTCGACACTGATGCCAAACAACATTTTAACTTTTCCTGAACATAAGACAAAACAAAGACGTAGACCTAATCAAACTGGCATATCAAATTAATCTGGACTGATAACTTCCTAGTTCCGATCGTCATAAGCCTGAACTGAAGTCGTTAAAAACAGACAAAAGCTTTTGACATACAATGTCAATGTCCGAGTCCAAAATTGGAAACATTGCCAGGCTGGCTTTCGGAGACGGTCAGCGATGACGGTCTTCGAGAATGACAGTTTCAAAGTTCAACTTTTTAGCATCAACTATGTGACCTATAATTTCTTAGCGTTTAAATTTGAATAATTGCACTAGTTCACACACCGCACGGGGGGAATATTTACGTTTTTAAGTCTAACGTTGGCTATTTTTCAAGTATAGTTCAACCAAGTGCTCTGCCAAATTCAATATTTATTGGAAATGTCTAGGAGATCTAGCTCCGCCATGATTTCAGATAGTCCAGGACCGTCCTTCCGACAAGAAGTCGTAGATATTTCAAATCCATCAACCTCCCCTGCACATAACTTAGCTCCTGACGCTTTGGAGGCAGTAATTTTCTTGGACAACCCTGTCGATTCTTAGGCTTCAAAGGTCAATGAAGTTGCACTCCGGCGAATATGTTCTATTCACAGGATCCCTTTTGACGACGTGTTTGTTCCATCGAGGCACGATAGTCCACACTTGCCTCCAGTTGGATACATGGCGTGTAATAAATTCATGTGCTGGGTTGGCAGCGTGCCACCGTTCAATTTATTTCTTCGGGATGTGCTGCAATACGTCGACATTGCCTCGTCGCAACTGCACTCGAACGGCCATGCGTTCATCTACGGTACCTGCATCCTCTTCATGACCGTCCTCTCTAGGCCTCCAACTCCGAGCGACATCATATATATATATATATATATATATATATATATATATATATATATATGGTCAAGAAGCATAGAGATAATCCCTCTTTTGTGTTCCTCGAGCCGTACCACAAATGCCAGATTTTAACTAGGGCGTGGAGCAAGTTTGCCCTGTACAAATAGGAATGGTTCTATGTGCGTTGCCCTCCTAGTTTCGTAAGGAGATGGGTTGAAGTAAGTAAGTCTTTTCTTTGGATCGATATCCGTGCTTGGTCAGAGCCGTGCCTTTTCTAACTTTTGTTTCGCCTTTTTAGGTATCAACCCACGTCCTGATGGTCGAAGATATTCCGAGGCTGTCGAGGCTATTCGAGCCCTTCCTGCCGAAGAATGGGACATCCGGACTCTCATTTCGAATGAGATACTTTCAAGGTTTGGGCTGTTGGTAGAAGGCCGTCGGGTAAGCCTTCTTCAAGGAATCACCGTACCCAGGCCCACCTCTGGGAAAGGGAAAAAATTAGCCGAGTCTTCACCACGTCATACTCCTGACGCACCATAAGAGGGGGAAATTAAAGGAAATGAAACACCCGAAGCACAAGGTGAGAACTTGGGTCTTACTCAGGATCCGATAGTCGAAGTGCACGACATTGAAACGTCATCTTCCCCTTCGAAGAGGAAAAAGGGATTAACGTACAAGATTAGGAAGGAGAAGGTTGGTGGAACTTCAAAAGTTACGCTCATTCCAACGGAGAACGAGGCTTCTTCACAGCATGTAGAAAGTTCTTTAAAGGGCCTATCGAACCTCTCCATTCTCGATGACCTGCTCAATTATGACTTCGACGATGCGGGCACTCTAGCCCAAAGTCAGGGAGAAAAAACTCTCATTAGTAAAGCAACTGGTCCATCGGGGGGAAATACTAGGACCCGCACAAACACTTACACTTAGATTTTCGTCATCACGCTACTGTTTGATAATTCGTTGTTATTTAAATTCTGTGCAGGTGACATAGGACGCTCACACAGATTCGATAGCCTTCGTGGTTCGTCTATCTTTTATAAACCTAGATGGACTCGGGTTTCGGAAAACGTCGGGACAGAGATGGTGACGGCGATAGAGATTATCATTCCTGGGACTCGTCATCTTGGAAGAAAACCTACTATTATCCGAAAAACCACCAGGCTACTTCTTCTCACCCGGAGCAAAGCAAAGATAAGCATGGCCACAGGGGGTCGCAATCCGATGTCCCCCGGGATCAACACTCCGACTCCTCTTCCACTCGACAGTCCCAAGATCCTTACAGGAGGGCTGACCTTTCAAAGCCGTCTCCTTCTGCTCCTGCAACAGATCCAACAGTATTGGAGAGGCTGGCCGAGCTTAAAGATAAATTTCCAAAAATATGCTTTGATGGCCTGAAATTCCTCCCAGCGATTCATCCTATTCCCAGACATGTCAAGCAGAGCGCCATCGCCTGTACCAACGACATCTATGTTCAACATGATGTGTTTGTTCATTTGGCTGAAAAACTTTCTGAAGTCTCCATGGAGCGCCAACATGAGATCGATCGCCTGAAGCTTGAGGCTATCCACGAAAAAGATATCATTAAAGCTCAGGACAAAGAGATTGCGACTTACAAGTCTGAACTTGAGGCCGCCCATCAGAGCACCAAGGACACCGTCGAAGCCGTAACTCGTCTGGAATCGACTCATAGAAAAGAACTCGACGAGGCGGTACAATGCTGTGGGGCTTTGGCTTTGGAAAAAGATTCGGTACAAAACAAGAGGGATGCATTCTGTCTCCGGGTTAAAGAACTTGAGGAGCAGCTCCGTAAAGAACAAGAGGAGAAGGTTGCTGCCCAAGAAGAGTCGCAACGGTATTACGACAAGATTGTTGTAACGCGACTCCTTAAAGCGAAACTTGAGGGCGAGCTTTCTAAAGTTGAGGCACTGAAGAATGAAGCCCGTGAAGAGGGCAAAAAGATAGCCTCTGCAGAGATCGAATCCCATCTTGAAGCGGCTAGAGACGAAGGTAGGGAGGAGGTCAAAAGCATGTTTGACCCGCTAATTGCTGAATTCAATGCCCGCGTTCTCATGCATCGAGACTTGACTTTTTTGGGCGAGGGCTATCTCGAATCTTTGGCCAAGGCATGGGAGACTTTAATTAAAATCAAAAGGGACGAACATGGCATTGAGGAGGTTGATAAGGGGGCCTTGATAAAAGAATTCCTCAAGGGAAATGAGCCTTCGGACCTGTCAACGGCTAAAGCTATTTATCGCAAAGGCTCCCCTTCCACAAAAGGAAAAGAAGTTATCGCCGGTCCATCCGGGACTGAGTCTCCAGCTCGTGTGCCTACCCAACCGACCATTCAGCTGATACTCGATTCTTTTGAACAGCACATTGGCTATGACCCGGAGGACCACGGCCTTGGTGTTCATGTTTTGTCCCCTATTCCGGAGGGTGAGACCCCCTTGACGGCTGAGAGCCAGCCGGAACCTGGTAGGCAACTCTTTTTCTTTAACATTCCAAGAGCTTTCGTTTTCCACCAGAAGCTATCGTATTCTAATACTTGCTTTTCGTGAGCTTGTGCAGGCCATCTCGATCTTGAGCCTACTTCGAGGAGCGATGTCGCAAAGAAGGCGAGGGAAAAAACGAGTGAAGCCACTCATGCAGAAGAGGCTCCTGGTCCAGACGCCCAAGTGATCGGAGCACTTGATGAAGATATTTCTGAGACTTCCTCTTCCATTGATGGGAGTTATGAAGTTGAAATTACAGGCGCCTCCGAGCACACATCCGAGCTGAGCATAAAGGAGCATCTTGAGAAAGAGAAGGAAGAGACGATCAAGATCAAGGTCGAACCTCAAGCTGTGGACCTAGACGATCCTTTGAACAAGCCGTTGAAGATCATTCTCCCTGGTAGGTCCAAACCCATGGATGTTCCTCATACTTCTTCGGCTGTCACTCCCCCATCAAAGAGAACTATCAAGGGTAAACGTACCGGGGAGGAGTCATCGGGATAAAAGTCAATGAAGTAGTTTTCGCTCCCCTTCAACAAGAGCTAGGGTAGATTATGCAATTATTTTTGTTTTCGTGGTTTATGTAAATAGACTTTTGACTCCGAACATCGGAGGAGTTGCAGTAGAAACTTATTTTTGGCGAATAAAACTTAGTTTTTCAGTCTTTCAAAAGGCACTTGTTGTTTAATTTTTGTGTGGTTGTGATTTAAATCCAAGCTGTTGTGAATAACATGGACTTCTTGGTTCACCTTCATATAGCTCGGAGACTCTTTGCGAGTTGTTCATTTTTCCTTCCACGCTTCAAGCACTTAGAATATTTTTTAGCCCGCACATCGAGGACTTAGAGTACTCAAGTCTGCATTCTGGGGACTTGGAGATTTTGAGTCGTTTATACTCGAGTCCGCACTCCGGGGACTTAGAGTACTCCAGTCCGCACTCTGGGGACTTGAAGATTTGAATCATTTATACTCGAGTCCGCACTCCGGGGACTTAGAGTACTCCAGTCCGCACTCTGGGGACTTGGAGATTTGAGTCGTTTATACCCGGGGACTTAGAGTACTCCAGTCCGCACTCTGGGGACTTGGAGATTTGAGTCGTTTATACTCGAGTCCGCACTCCGGGGACTTAGAGTACTCCAGTCTGCACTCTGGGGACTTGGAGATTTGAGTCGTTTATACTCGAGTCCGCGCTCTGGGAACTTAGAGTACTCCAGTCCGCATTTTGGGGACTTGGAGATTTTGAGTCGTTTATACTCGAGTCTGCGCTCCGGAGCCTTAGAGTACTCCAGTCCGCACTCTGGGGACTTGGAGATTTGAGTCGTTTTTACTCGAGTCCGCGCTCCGGGGACTTAGAGTACTCCAGTCCGCACTCTGGGGACTTGGAGATTTAAGTCGTTTTTACTCGAGTCCGCGCTCCGGGGACTTAGAGTACTCCAGTCCGCACTCTGGAGACTTGGAAATTTGAATCGTTTATACTCGAGTCCGCACTCCGGGGACTTAGAGTACTCTAGTCCGCACTCTAGAGACTTGGAGATATGAGTCGTTTATACTCGAGTCCGCACTCCGGGGACTTAGAGTACTCCAGTCCGCACTCTGGGGACTTGGAGATTTGAGTCGTTTATACTCGAGCCCGTGCTCCGGGGACTTAGAGTACTCCAGTCCTCACTTTGGGACTTGGAGATTTGAGTCGTTTATACTTGAGTCCACGCTCCGGGGACTTAGACTACTCCAGTCTGCACTCTGGGGACTTGGAGAGTTGAGTCGTTTATACTCGAGTCCGCGCTCCGGGGACTTAGAGTACTCCAGTCTTCACTCTGGGGACTTGGAGACTTGAATCGTTTATACTCGAATCCGCGCTTTGGGGACTTAGAGTACTCCAGTCCACACTCTGGGGACTTGGAGACTTGAATCGTTTATACTCGAATCCGCACTTTGGGGACTTAGAGTACTCCAGTCCGCACTCTGGGACTTGGAGATTTGAGTCGTTTATACTCGAGTCCGCGCTCCGGAGACTTAGAGTACTCCAGTCCGCATTCTGGAGACTTGGAGATTTTGAGTCGTTTATACTCGAGTCCGCGCTCCGGGGACTTAGAGTACTCCAAGTCGCACTCTGAGGACTTGGAGATTTGAGTTGTTTATACTCGAGTCCGCGCTATGGGGACTTAGAGTACTCCAGTCTGCACTCTGGGGACTTGGAGATTTGAATCGTTTATACTCGAGTTCGCACTCCGGGGACTTAGAGTACTCCAGTCCACACTCTGGGGATTTGGAGATTTCAGTCGTTTATACTCGAGTCCGCACTTCGGAGACTTAGAGTACTCCAGTCCGCACTTTGGGGACTTGGAGATTTGAGTCGTTTATACTCGAGTCCGCGCTCCGGGGACCTAGAGTACTCCAGTCCGCACTCTGGGGACTTGGAGATTTGAGTCGTTTATACTCGAGTCCATGCTCCAGGGACTTAGAGTACTCTAGTCCGCACTATGGGGACTTGGAGATTTGAGTCGTTTATACTCGAGTCTGCGCTCTGGGGACTTAGAGTACTCCAGTCCGCACTTTGGGGACTTGGAGATTTGAGTGTCTGCATGTGTTCGTATGTCAGTCAGAATAATATAGTTTCATTTGCCTGTCACGGGATCATCATACGCAGAAACATTAGTAACTCATGGGAAAGATGGCTTCAAGCCTTTATTAATGAAAGCAAGCTAAATTGCCTTACTACATGCCAAGAACTAGAAATAAAAGCGTACTGGAAATAAATGCAACCAATACATGAAAGAAATCGACAAAGTATAATAATGCCGCAAGTGCTCGCTGTTCCATGCTCGGGGGAGTGTCGCACCATCGACGGTCGCTAGCTTGAATGTTCCTTCCCCAAGCTTCCATTCGATGATGTATGGACCTTCCCATGCGGGATTCATATGAGATGGGATCGGAAAAACTCGTTTCAAAACGAGGTCTCCCACACCAAAAACTCTCGATCGGTGACACGACCCGAAGTTCAGCGTTCAAAAATCGACATCAAATACCTCACTTGTATTCGACTGCCGAAGGTTCGAACGTCGAATTTCAGTTCAGATGGAGCTTATAACAACAATTATATGAATATAAACAGCGGAAAATAAAACTGCCAACATCAATATCCCAGATACATCACACAATATCAATACAACACCAACATCAGAGTATTTTTATACATATACAACACAACTCCAAAATAGACCATCACAAAGAACAACATGTGATCACTCCAAGAAAGTCTTCAAAGAGATAAAGCAATAATGAACTTCCAAATTGAGACCCTCGAGATCCAAAAGTTTCAAAATATCTCCAAGGTAAAACCTTCAAAACTAGTAGTCTCCAAACCATAAGACTCCAAGATCCAGCTAGTACCAAAACACGGAAGACCTGCTACTAGGCTGCCCGTGTGGAAATTGTGGGCACCTAGAGTTTAGAAAGGAAACAATAAACTCCGAGTTAGTCATGAGACTGGTATGAGTAAACAAAACAGTTGCTTTGAAAATAAAAGCAGTTTATTTTAAGTCAAAAACAAACAAATAGATTTGAAAGAAATTCGCAATGCTTTTTGAAAATGAAACTGCCATAAGGCCTCCTGCCACACACACAATGCAAACGCAGACTTGAGGAAGATTTTCCCTTATGACAGTCAAAAATGCTTGATACGGGAAAAAACTTTTAAATACCATTGTTAGTGCATAGTGTGAAAACATTTTTCAAAAGTATAATATTAATCTTAGCCAGCATATGTACCATTATAGTATGCCTACTATAGCTACCATATTAGATGGCAGGTTCTACAACTAAAACAGTACTGGGTTCATATTGGTAATTGGATTTCCAACAAATGGTCAGGCTAAGGAACTTCCTGGGCCACATGGGTACGCCTCTGGAGGGACGTCCCGAGAACCTAACCGGATCTCTGCCAACACAAGGTCGGGTTACCTCTATAACTAGATAACTACTACACGAGTATGCCATCCCCCGGTTGTAACCAACCTTTATCCGGGGCCCCAACATCAATCACAAAGGAATATATATATTTGCGATATCAACATGAGTTAAATGTCTGGGCTCCATACCATGATACCACTTCTATCCAGAAGGAAATGCACATACCCTAAGGGGCGCTACCCCCAATAACCTTGCTGCATCTTTCCTGTTTCGACCATTACCGGGTTGTGAGGTTCGACGAAGTCTCATCCACAAAGCTACGCTTTTTACAAAAGCCATGCTTTGATTATCTAATGATCAACAAATGATCATCAATACACAGCAGCACTTAGCGTGCCACACTGCCAAATTGAGAGTATATCGCTGACAACTTCAACTACACAACCTTTGAGCTCATATGTCTCAGAGAAGGGTGTTAAGCTAAGAGAATAAATTCTCCGCCACCAACAGATATGTATTTGAAAGAAATTGGCTTTACATCCCAAAGTGTAGTGTCAGACACACGACCATACAAGTCTGTTCCGGGTTCGAACAGAACCGAAGGCACTTCGTCCAATAAAGAAAGAAGTGCAAATCCGGGTGCCCACATCCCGATCGGACTTCCCATCACTTAGGGAATCCCTATATCGGAGCAACTCGGTGCAGAGACAATCGATAGGTTATCCTATCGTTTTCGAAGACACACGGTCTTCACCACCGGTCTTCAATCGCTCTCCATTCGTCGAATCACTATTCGGAATGGGTTATATGCCACAAAGGTCCTTTCTCGGCTAATCCGAAGAGTGAGCGTAAATTTTAAAACATGTGGATATGTCCTTCACAAAGATTCACAGGTTCGATGTGGTTTCGGATTACCAACCGGAATCCGACTCCCCGTCGCATCGAAATTCAAAAGCCGTTTTACGGGCAAAAAGGGATTTGTCATTCACACAGAGATATGTTCATCACAGATAGCATAGCTTGGAATAAAGAAATTAAATCACAAAGCATCACAAGTAAAATCAGAGATATCAATAAATACATTATACAATAGTTATCAATCATGTCCAGCTAAGATAATTCAATTGTGTGATTTAAACTAATTAATCCCATAATTAATTTCATTAATTATCTTTAAGCAATGATTAGTTATCCTTAATTAAAATTTAATTAAATCTTTAATTATCTTCATAATTAAATCATCACTTAATTAATTACCCTAATTAATTCATTCTTAATTGTTCATAAATTAAGTCTTAATTACTCTTATTAATTTATTATTTCCCCAATTAATTATCTTAATAAGTTAATCCCTAAATAATCATTAAATATTAGGTAATTAATTTAAATAATTTATTTTAAGTAAATCATTTATTACATAAGTAAATCATTTAATCTTTAACATCATTTTTTAATTACATTTCATAGCAAAAAAAATTATAAGTAATGTGACAAGAATTAATTTAAATTAATTTACTTAAAAAATATCTTACTTAACATTAAGTTGTTTTAAATATAAATCAAAACCATCTTTTAAAACATGAATTTTAAAATTTTAAAAGTTTTGAAATTTCTTGTTTTTATTTGGCAAAATTTCCTGTTTTCGACTTTTCCCCGAACTCCTTCGAGTCTTCCCCGAGAAGTTACTCTGCTTGCTTCGAGTTTCCCTAAAATCTGACCCGAGTGACACATTTTTTTCTTTTCAAAATTTTTTCTAAGTACCATTCGAACGACCCGTACACTACTTCAAGTTCATGCTCGGTTTTAAATTCCTATTCCCTAAAACTTCCTTCAAGTCTTTCCCGTGATTACTGCGATCCCATACCTTTCTTCCCCAAACACACTATTGGTACACCCATGGGTACCGTGCATATGCACAATCGAGTTCGCCGCCATTAGTTGAATCTCCGGCCACTACCAAGTCAACGACCATCCACCTAAACCACGCAAGCATCCAAAAACCCAAAATCATTGCTAAATCAAAATCGAGCTACTGATGAGAACAGGAGCAAAAACCATTGCCATGAAACCGCTACGCTCCTCCTCCTCTGACCGCCTGAATGTCAACCCCCACCGACCACGTCTCTGACAAACCCCAACCTAACACCTCCCCGAGTACCACGACACTCGATCCACTAGAAAGCCCTATGTCGATCGAAATTCTCAGTTCAACCCAAAATTAGGGTTAAACCCTAAATCGATCCTGATATCTACTCATGACGAATTACAAAATTTCACAGCATTTTTCTCGAATTCAACCTTGTTCCAGCATCCTTCAAAACAAATTTCAAACCTCAATTCACTCGAGATCGCCAGTGATTTACAAAATGCCCAAATTTGTTCAACTCGAGAATTTACAACATTCTCAAAATTAAAAAACATGAAACCTTTATTAAAATTCATCATTCCCTAAAACTAATCTGCTCCTAACATTTGATTTTGAAAACCATTCATTCGAATTTTGACTCATTAAAGTTTTTTTTCTTTTTCTTCTGTAATTCTAGTTCGAGGTCCTAAATTCTGGGTATTGGCCTTTTAAATGTTTAAACCCTCAATCTTAAATGATTTTAACCACCTTTTGTTTTTGATACTTCAATCTAATCAAACAAGAATTGTTGAATTTGACTTTTATACAGTTTTTCCCAAAAACTATTGCTAGAACAGGATTTATAATCCTGTACATCAACATGCACGAGTAAAAAAAACATATTTCATTCAAATTCGGTTGCATGCAAATCCATTCTTCAATCTTGCATATATCAGGCATTAAATCAACCAGATAAAAATCAAATTCCTAGAAAAAATTAGTCACCAATTCGGTGTTGAAAATGGAAGTGGACAGAGGGAAATTTTGTTATTCTTTGAAGTGCAAAAAAATTTTTCTAGCTTGATTTCCTTTGAGTTATTTATCTGCAGTAAATTTTGCATAAGCTAGTTTAAGATTTGGATGTATCTATTCACTTATTCTTTTAACAATAATATAAAATGATTAAATTTACTTACACTTATTCCTAGTTGAAGCAGAAGTGAAATTCTGGCCTGCAACTTCAACTTTTTATATTGTTGTTCTTTTTCTTTTTTCTTTTTTTATATTGATTCCTAAACTTCTTAAATCCTTGCAGTTCTCTCTTGATTCTGGAAAATTTGTTGAAGATTTGTATTATCTCTGAATCCTTCTTCTTATAGCTTGAGCACTGAAAGTGATTGTTACAGTTTTTTTTTCTGGATGTAGTTTCTTGATTTAAATTTGTTGAGACAAAGTAGATTTGTTTCTTTCTTTTGATGATGATATTTTTCTGAAATAAAAGTAAAGATAGAAGATATTGTATAAGTTTATTTTCTTTAAAAAAAATTACTTAAGAAAAGAAATTATTAAAAGGAAACTTGTTACTTTTCTTCTTTTATTGAATTACATTTGTCACTATGTCATTCTTAATTTAACACTTGTAATAAAAAGATTTTTCTTTATTAACATTAACAATTTACATTATATAATTTAATTTTAAACTTATATTTCTTATTAATAAATGTTAGCTTTATATAAATATTAGCTTGATGTTAATGCATATTACCAAAAGAAAGTGTTTTGAATTTTTTTAATACACATTAAATAATTCTCATAGATGTGTATATATGAATGCAAATTATTTTACCAAACACTTTATTTTAAAATTTAAATTCAAATTGAAAATCAATTCAATATATATATTCAAATCTACCCATGTATGCACACATACACATGTATATTTATATATGTGAATAAAAGTTAAACTCAAATGATTTTAAAAACATTTAATATTTCAAATTTTTAAACTTAAAAGAAATTTGGAATTCTTATTCATTTATATCATCATTTATTTATTTATTTATTTTGAAACTTTTCAAATTTTTATTATGAAAGTTCAACATTTACCAATTTTAAATTGATGAATTTTTGTATGTTAGAGATTTCCCCTCCTTAAGAAAATTTTGTCCTCGAAATTTGAAAGAGAGAGAAAAGTAAACAAAGAATATACAAATTTAGAAAAGAATAAAGAAATGGCTTATCAATTTAAGCCGAGATATCCACCCTACATTTGGGATAAGACTTTTGCATACTGTCTTCTGCCTCCCAAGTACAGTCCTTTGGATCTCCGCTCCATTGCACTTTAACCAGTTTCACAATTTTTGTAACGACCCAACTTCCAACTACCAGGAAGTCGCATCGTTAAGAAGAAAGAAAGGGATAGAAAAGAGAAAGGGAAGAAGAGAAGAAAGAAACAACATCAGAATCTAACACAGCGGAACGAATAAATTATATTCATAACATAAATATTACATAGATTACAACCATTATCAGAGTACACAGATATTCAACACATACTAGACAGTTATAAACACCTGTCTAGTTATACATCTCAATATATCACAAAGATAACAACTCAGAGAACACACAGCGGAAAACTCTATATATAGATACACGCAGAAGCCTCCTGCTCCATTGCTCCTCCACAATTCGTCAAAGCTAATCCGAATCCTAACCTGAATCCCTTGACTACTCATAAAAATTTGAGTACCCAAGAGTTTATGAAAAACAAAAATAAACTCCGGGTCAGACATGGGTCTGGTGTGAGTAACAGGTAAAAGTTGCTTAATTTTCAAAAACCATTGGAAAGAAAAGGTATCACGTAAGACTTCCCACACATAAACATGGAAAAGTTTTTACCTTACGCTAACCAAAACATTTGATAGGAAATCCGATGATATTATAATAGTGTCTAGGGTTTTCAAGTAAAATACAGAAATAGCTGAAATGCTTACATCTCACATTCCAACATAGTTGGGCACAACTAATACGTACGACACTTATTGGATTATGGATTCCATCAATGGCAGGGCTACTGGGGTACCGCCCGTCACAGTACGTGGCCTAGATCACCGTACCGAGGATTACTCCCTTCATCCCCTGCAACACAAAGCCGGACCCGTTCCTTACTGAGTAGTTCCAAATAAGACAACCCCGACGGTTGTAGCTACTTATCCGTCCACACTCAGCCGAAAGAAAAGGGACCTCTAGACAGGGGTAAATCTTACTCTCTAGTGGGGGCTACCCACGAAGCTTTGCTGCACCTCCCCTATTTTAGCCATTCCCGGTTGATGAGGCTTGAGGTTACGATTACCTTTATAGGTCATATCACTTAGAATGCTCATCGTCCACCTGACGATGTTCTGAAAGCATTCAATCCATACAAGTTCGTTCCGGGTTCGAACAAAACCGAAGGCATTATCTCGTTACACTCATTTTGGAATCACCCTCAGAGTTAACGACAATAACCCTTGCACTCTAAATCACCATCTCGAATCTATAAGAACTCTCATTACGGAATCACCCACAGAGTTATACTGACGTATAGCCCTTACACCTCGAGTCTTCACAAAGCTCCATTTTGATTCACGACCTAACGTTATTTGGAATCGATGTGGTTTTCGGATATCCAAATATGGAAACCCGATCCCAGTCTCATCGAAAACCAAAGCGTGTCTTTTAAGGTCCAAGTTGTTTTAAAGTTTTAAAACAATTCAATTACAGTATCTATATACACACAGATGGATAACTTATAAATCATAATTGATAATCAATCATTATCACATAATAGGTAATTCACATCATAAATATCAAATAGATATTCCATATATCATCATCACAATAGATAACCTATGTTATCATCACAATACAAATCAACATCCATACCACACAATATTATTTATCTCACTACTGAGATCACAAAGCATTCAAGACAATTCATGACATCCATTCATACATAAGCAAAGATTCACTCATACCATATAATTAATTTAAAATGAATTAAATTAATTCTATACCTCTAATTAATTTAAAATGAATTAAATTAATTCCTTCATCTATAATTAATTTAAAATAAATTAAATTAATTACTTCATCAATTTATATCTTGCTTACTCAATCATTTAATTTATTACAATCAATTAATCAATCATTCAGAATAAATTACCTTAATTAATCATTCTTGATTAATTATACCTAATTACATTCATGTAATTATCCTTAATCAATTTCACAAATTAATTAACCTCAAACAAAACAGTAATTAACCTTTAATTACTTCAATTAATTAATTAATTAATCATAATTAATTATCCTAATCCTTAATTAATTATATTAATTAATTTCCTTTAATTACCTATTATTGATTAATTAATCATAATTAATCAACTTAATTACATCATTAATTAAAATAATTAATGATCTAGTTGTCTTCTGCAAACCTGATCCTACTTCCATTCACTCCATTATGCATGCCTTGGATGCTTTCTACAGACAAACTGGACTGAAAATAAATATTGCCAAATCTGAGATTATGCTGGCTGGCCTCTCTGATGAACAAACTTTATCGATCCTCAACTTCACGCGCCTTCAGCCCAATATTAACACGGCATCTTATCTTGGATTCCCACTCGCAACTTCTCGGATTACTTCAGCCCAATGCCTCCCTCTGTTTGCAAAAATCATCTCTAGACTGGAGTGTTGGTCCTCCAGATTTTTCAGTCAGGCTGGCCGTATAACCCTTGTCAGATCCGTGATATTTTCTATGCAAGTATACTGGGCTAAAACCTTCGTAATGCCGCTTAAACTAATCAACATGATCAGAACGGCTGCTATGAGATTCATATGGAAAGGGTCCATTCATGGTCGTTTCACTGCCCCTATACCATTCAAGCTTGTTGAAAAACCTCTGTGCAAGGGTGGTCTTGGTATCTACAATGTTGCTGTCTGGAACAAGGTTGCGCTAATCAAACAACTCGATAACTTCATAAACAATCGAGACAGCTTTTGGGTCCTCTGGTCGAAAAATTATGTTATTAAAAGTAGAGATTTCTGGAGCATGCAACCCCCTCAAAACATTAGCTGGACCTGGCGCTCTGTCTTAAAAATGCGTGATTGCATCCTTCCCTATATCCAATACGGCATATTGAGCAACGTTCAGTTCTGGAACGATCCGTGGATTGCCCATGGCTGCATTCTCCTTTCGAAGCTTTCGCACAATGACATAATCCAAACTGGCATTCATCAAAACTCGAAGGTCTCTGATGTGTATACCAATGGTGTTTTTGTGCTCCCTAACACGTCGAACCAGGAAATTTATCTAATATGGCATCAGAACAGAGCTTTTGAGGCCACGCTAAATCGCAACCTTCTCATTAACTGGAAAGGCATAGGCAGTTCTTACAAAATCAAACAAATGTACAACTTTCTTACAGGACATGTCAACCTGGAAGAATGCAAATGGCACAAAAGAGTTTGGTCTAGAGACAATAATGCTAGAGAAAATCTAATGCTTTGGAAAGTCATCAATAATGCTCTGCACACGCGTATTAAATATTTTAGTCGTGGGATGGACGTGTCGATCCACTGCACATTCTGCAGTTCTAAACCTGAAATGACACATCATATCTTCTTTTATTGTGGCTTCGTCTTACGGCTATGGACAAAGGTAATGATCAAGCTTGGTTTCTTGGATACTCCGCTTTGGAATGGTAATATTTGGAGGACACTTCTAAAAGTAACTGACATGAACGTTGATAGGAATAGGCTCCTCTTCCTCGTTTTAAAGAAAACTGCTAAGCCAGAAGATCTCTTTCCAACACCGAGAACATTCCAAACTGCACTGCTGCCATAGATGCCAAAGGATTTCCAAAACAAAGCTCTCCGGGAAACTCGGACTTCAAAGCAAACAGAAACTCAAGCTGACCACAGCCACAACACTGAAGCAGACTCACTTCCTTAACTTGTTCCAAAGAAAACATCTTCGGGAACATCCATAGTCACTGCATCTCATCACGCAGCTACTACTCCTTAAGGTATCAAAATACCATCACTCACTTCTGCCCAACCAACAGATCCACACTCTACTCATCCAACTTCAGAAATGAACCCCGAACCTTAACAGGTTACCTTCAGAGATCGATGAAGTTCTCCATCACTACAGAACTTACTCGAGATAGTATTAGGTCTACAGTCTCGACAGAACACCTCCAACCTCAAACATTCAAACTTCAACTAATGGTAGTAATCGTGTTACACACACTACTACCCCATCTACCTTCATAATTTAAATTGGATAACCTGAACGGGTAGCTCAACATATAGGTAGAAATAAATATATATATAAAAATTACAAATACGCTCTCTCAAGAAAGACACCACTACAAAGACTAGGTATTCACTCAGCCTACAACTCTGATACCACAATGTAACGATCCAACTTCCAAATACCAGGAAGCCGCATCGTTAAGAAGAAAGAAAGGGATAGAAAAGAGAAAAGGAAGAAGAGAAGAAAGAAACAACATCAGAATCTAACACAGCGGAACGAATAAATTATATTCATAACATAAATATTACATAGATTACAACCATTATCAGAGTACACAGATATTCAACACATACTAGACAGTTATAAACACCTGTCTAGTTATACATCTCAATATATCACAAAGACAACAACTCAGAGAACACACAGCGGAAAACTCTATATATATCTACACGCAGAAGCCTCCTGCTCCATTGGTCCTCCATAATTCGTCAAAGCTAATCCGAATCCTAACCTGAATCCCTTGACTACTCATAAAAATTTGAGTACCCAAGAGTTTATGAAAAACAAAAATAAACTCCGGGTCAGACATGGGTCTGGTGTGAGTAACAGGTTAAAGTTGCTTAATTTTCAAAAACCTTTGGAAAGAAAAGGTATCACGTAAGACTTCCCACACATAAACATGGAAAAAAAATTACCTTACGCTAACCAAAACATTTGATAGAAAATCTGATGATATTATAATAGTGTCTAGGGTTTTCAAGTAAAATACAGAAATAGCTGAAATGCTTACATCTCACATTCCAACATAGTTGGGCACAACTAATACGTATGGCACTTATTGGATTATGGATTCCATCAATGGCAGGGCTACTGGGGTACCGCCCGTCACAGTACGTGGCCTAGATCACCGTACCGACGATTACTCCCTTCATCGCCTGCAACACAAAGCCGGACCCGTTCCTTACTGAGTAGTTCCAAATAAGACAACCCCGACGGTTGTAGCTACTTAACCGTCCACACTCAGCCGAAATAAAAGGCACCTCTAGACAGGGGTAAATCTTACTCACAAGTGGGGGCTACCCACAAAGCTTTGCCGCACCTCCCATGTTTTAGCCATTCCCGGTTGATGAGGCTTGAGGTTACGATTACCTTTATAGGTCATATCACTTAGAATGCTCATCGTCCACCTGACGATGTTCTGAAAGCATTCAATCCATACAAGTTCGTTCCCGGTTCGAACGAAACCGAAGGCATTATCTCGTTACACTCATTTTGGAATCACCCTCAAAGTTAATGACAATAACCCTTGCACTCTAAATCACCATCTCGAATCTATAAGAACTCTCATTACGGAATCACCCACAGAGTTATACTGACGTATAGCCCTTACACCTCGAGTCTTCACAAAGCTCCATTTTGATTCACGACCTAACGTTATTTGGAATCGATGTGGTTTTCGGATATCCAAATATGGAAACCCGATCCCGGTCTCATCGAAAACCAAAGCGTGTCTTTTAAGGTCCAAGTTGTTTTAAAGTTTTAAAACAATTCAATTACAGTATCTATATACACACAGATAGATAACTTATAAATCATAATTGATAATCAATCATTATCACATAACAGGTAATTCACATCATAAATATCAAATAGATATTCCATATATCATCATCACAATAGATAACCTATGTTATCATCACAATACAAATCAACATCCATACCACACAATATTATTTATCTCACTACTGAGATCACAAAGCATTCAAGACAATTCATGACATCCATTCATACATAAGCAAAGATTCACTCATACCATATAATTAATTTAAAATGAATTAAATTAATTCTATACCTCTAATTAATTTAAAATGAATTAAATTAATTCCTTCATCTATAATTTAAAATAAATTAAATTAATTACTTCATCAATTTATATCTTGCTTACTCAATCATTTAATTTATTACAATCAATTAATCAATCATTCAGAATAAATTACCTTAATTAATCATTCTTGATTAATTATACCTAATTACATTCATGTAATTATCCTTAATCAATTTCACAAATTAATTAACCTCAAACAAAACAGTAATTAACCTTTAATTACTTCAATTAATTAATTAATTAATCATAATTAATTATCCTAATCCTTAATTAATTATATTAATTAATTTCCGTTAATTACCTATTATTGATTAATTAATCATAATTAATCAACTTAATTACATCATTAATTAAAATAATTAATGATCTAGTTGTCTTCTACAAACCTGATCCTACTTCCATTCACTCCATTATGCATGCCTTGGATGCTTTCTACAAACAAACTGGACTGAAAATAAATATTGCCAAATCTGAGATTATGCTGGCTGGCCTCTCTGATGAACAAACTTTATCGATCCACAACTTCACGCGCCTTCAGCCCAATATTAACACGGCATCTTATCTTGGAATCCCACTCGCAACTTCTCAAATTACTTCAGCCCAATGCCTCCCTCTGTTTGCAAAAATCATCTCTAGACTGGAGTGTTGGTCCTCCAGATTTTTCAGTCAGGCTGACCGTATAACCCTTGTCAAATCCGTGATATTTGCTATGCAAGTATACTGGGCTAAAACCTTCGTGATGCCGCTTAAACTAATCAACATGATCAGAACGGCTGCTATGAGATTCATATGGAAAGGGTCCATTCATGGTCGTTTAACTGCCCCTATATCTTTCAATCTTGTTGAAAAACCTCTGTGCAAGGGTGGTCTTGGTATCTACAATGTTGCTGTCTGGAACAAGGTTGCGCTAATCAAACAACTTGATAACTTCATAAACAATCGAGATAGCTTTTGGGTCCTCTGGTCGAAAAATTATGTTATTAAAAGTAGAGATTTCTGGAGCATGCAACCCCCTCAAAACATTAGCTGGACCTGGCGCTCTATCTTAAAAATGCGTGATTGCATCCTTCCCTATATCCAATACGGCATATTGAGCAACGTTCAGTTCTGGAACGATCCGTGGATTGCCCATGGCTGCATTCTCCGTTCGATGCTTTCGCACAATGACATAATCCAAACTGGCATTCATCAAAACTCGAAGGTCTCTGATGTGTATACCAATGGTGTTTTTGTGCTCCCTAACACGTCGAACCAGGCTATTCATCTAATATGGCATCAGACCAGAGCTTCTGAGGCCACTCTAAATCGCAACCTTCTCATTAACTGGAAAGGCATAGGCAGTTCTTACAAAATCAAACAAATGTACAACTTTCTTACAGGACATGTCAACCTGGAAGAATGCAAATGGCACAAAAGAGTTTGGTCTAGAGACAATAACGCTAGAGAAAATCTAATGCTTTGGAAAGTCATCAATAATGCTCTGCACACGCGTATTAAACTTTTTAGTCGTGGGATGGACGTGCCGATCCACTGCACATTCTGCAGTTCTGAACCTGAAATGACACATCATATCTTCTTTGATTGTGGCTTCGTCTTACGGCTATGGACAAAGGTAATGATCAAGCTTGGTTTCTTGGATACTCAGCTTTGGAATGGTAATATTTGGAGGACACTTCTAAAAGTCACTGACATGAACGTTGATAGGAATAGGCTCCTCTTCCTCGTTTTAAAGAAATTTCTATACGATTTTTGGAAGGAAAGAAATCAGCGTGTCTTCCATCCGGAGCTTTTGCGAAATGAAGATCTCCTCTACTCTCAGCTCTCCTATGAAATAAAAGCGGGGCTGAACTCTGCAAATTTTGCAATTGAACCTGGAATTCTGAATACTCTATGATCTGGCTGTCTTCGCTCTTCCTCTCTGTTCTCTGGTGTTTTTTTTTTATTGTTGCACTGTGTTCCATCCTTCGTTTGCTTTGTGTAACCTTAATGTGTGTGTGTGGTCTTTTTAAATTTCTGTATGTTTTTTTTCTATCCAGTGCACTAATAAAGTGGTAGGGGACCATCCAACCCCGTCGGCTATGCCAAAAAATAAAATAAATAATAATTAATGATACTTAATTATTCCTTAAATTAATTACTCGAAGTAATTAACTAACTTAATTACTATATTAAACCAAATTAATTATTCTTAAATTAATTTTTAATTAATTATTTGATTAATTACTAAATTATTAATCCAAATTATCTCATACTTAAACATCTCCTTAATTACAATCATGTAATTATTAAACAATTACTTAACTAAGTAATTTCCAAATCATTAATTACATAAAGTAATTATTTACAAAACCCAAGTGTTTATAATTAATTAAACTTAATTAATTAAAATAAACAATCACATTCAATTAAACTAACTACATTAAGTAATTAATTTCTTAATTACTTATCAAGTAATTATATTCAAACCATAATTGATTATCATTAAATTAATTAATCTAATTAATTATAGAAATTAACTACATTAATTAATTGTTAAATAATCATGGTTATTGACCTTCATTAACCACCCTCAAATTATTTTATAAGGTAATTAACTTAAATTAATTACAAACTAAATTATCTTTAATCATTCATTAATTAAAGTTAATTATTAAATTAATTAACCATAATTTAAAACTTAATTACATAATTAATATCCATTTATCATTAATTAAAAATTCAATTAATGATCTAAATTATAAATTGATTAATCATTAATCAATTATTAATTCCAAATTTAATTAATTATCTTAATCAAATTTTCAAAAACATAATTTAAGTATGTTTAAAACAATTTGATATAAACAAAGTACTTAAGAAATTTTCTTTTAAATTTCAACTTAAATTCAAGTTTAAATTAGAATAAATTTTAAACTTATCAAAGTTTTAAATAATTTAAAACTTATTTAATTTCAGGAAAATTCAAAGGTTTGTCTTAAAAATCAAATTATAAGAACTTGAAGTTAAATTCATTTCAAAATTTTAGAAGTTTCAATTCATTTTTAGTTTAAACTTTCAAATTTAAATCTTCTTTTTAAATTGAAAACTGAACTCATTCTTAAACTTTGAATTCCAGATTTTAAAATTAATCTGTAAATACTACTCACATTTAAAAACTTAATATTTAAAGTTTTAAACTTATTTACCAAATGAAATAGTTAATTAAGATAGAATTTGAAACTTTGATTTTATTTTAAAAACTGGGATTTAAATTTGAATCTGAAATTCAAACTTTCACTTTAACTTATACTTAAATTTCACTCAAATCACAAATCTGCATATTTAAAAGGTTTAAGAAGAAAACACAGATTTTTTTCTCTTTAAAAAAAACAGTAAATCAGGTTTTCAAACCTGAAATTTGAATTCAATTCAAAAATACAAACTTGAGTTTGATTTTAAACTTAACTTTTCTTTAAACATAACTTCAGATTTTAAATTTCCAAAACCCAGATTCTTAAAAGTTTAAAATCCATATTAAAAAAAAACAACACAGTTTTACTATGTAAACTGCAATTACATGTCAACCCGAGAAATCAAAATTTTGCTTCGGGTTTTCCTCTCATTTACTTCGAGTTTCACATCAACCTGCTTGGAGTTATCTTCCTATTTGCTCGAGCCATCCCTGCAACACACCCAAAACAAAACTTCACCAGAATACCTCGTCACCGTGCATATGCACGGCGATTCTTGTCCACTTTGATCACCAGGGACGATCAATCCATAACTAGAAATCCATCGAAGTCCCAATATCATCACCAAATAGAGTAGTAGATCAGAGAATCGAAATCTACCCAAATTCAAAACCTGGAAAATCTTTTACAGGTTTCAACTCGAAACCTGTCAACGCCCATTCCCAATTGCTCCGACCACTTGGCGTTCAACCCCTCCGGCCTCCAGTCACTCTACACACCAACTATCCATACACCAAAAACTAGAACACTCGATCACTCCTCTACCTCAAACTGACCCTAGCTTTATCCCTTATTCAAACTAGGGTTGAAATAAAAATTTTCAAACTGCTACCAATCTAACAGTTTATATCCACTTCTATGATTTTTTTACAAGGATCTATGATCCTTACTTATTAACTCAGAAAGAAATTTGGGTTTTCTTATACTATAGATTACATGCATTTGCACAATTTCATATTATTGTTCAAGAACAAACTGATACTGACACAAGCACCTAAAAATCCTAATACTTAATTTAAAACTCCAGTTTCAGTTTATATGTTTGATTTGTATTACTAAATTACCATATTATTTAGATTGGGTTTGAATAAAATTGAACATGCATGATGTTCTTACAGTTTCCAGAGTCCAGAAACAAGTTTATTATCCCAAATAAATCCAATACTTTAATTAGGATATACTACAAGTTCTGTTAAAAATTTGTATCTAACAGGGATTAAATTTTGAGTTCATAAAATTTAAATTACATCTAGAATCAAGATCAGGGAAGAATTTATCACTAGCAAGCAAGCATTCAATCTCATATATATACACAGACATATACATCATACTCATCAGGCAACAATTCAAGCAACCATATAACTTTAAATTAGTTTTAAAATAAATTGTTACTCACCTTTTTAATGATGCAGACCACTGATCATTTGAATTTGCAGAGAACAAATGCAGGCTTGACTTCCTTTGATTTGATATGCAGTTTTGCCTATTTGATTTCACTGACCCAAATGCTAGCATGCAGATATATATGTAGTTGTTAAATCTTCACATGCAGATGCTCTTATATTTCCAGTTTCCAAACAAAGTGCAGAAAAATGCAGGCTTCCTTTTGAATTTTTTTATGACATGCGGGTTTGAAATTTGCAGGCCTGAATATGGTTTTGAGTATGCAAATTGTTGGTGAATCTGTGTAGATTTTGGACAGGGTTTTGGATAATTTGTATATGCAGATTTGATTATGGATATATGTATACAAATTTATGAAGAGTTTTGTAATTTTGAAGATGAGTTTGTGTATGCAGAATTGAAACTGTGGATTGCAGGGTTTCTGAATTTTTAATATGAAATGTATTTGATCTTTAGAGGTTTTGAAGATTTCTTTGATTAAAGAAAATGAAGATGCAATATGAATGAAAATGTAAACTTAACTAAATGCATTTTCAGATTTTAGGGAAAGCAAAGAAAATTAAAAATTAAAAATTTAACACATGTCCATTTATTACAACACTTGTCAAATTGTAAAGACAAATTTTGAACACTTGTTTCATTAAGATAATTAGTATCTAATTATAATTTAATGTGTGTGTTAACTTAGATCAAATTTGTTAGTTTATATGAATATGTGTATAAATTTACAAATGAAATAAAACAAAAAATGTTTTACAAAACTTACACTAATAAAAATTAAAACAATTAAACAAATTTAAAAATTTATACTTGGTAATTTAAATTCAAAACAAATTTCAAAAATCAAATATTTCCTATTTTATTAAACCATGAAATCATTTTGTTAAATTATTCTAAATTTAAAACTCAAGCTAATTTAATTTAAAACATTTAATATTTTCCTTATAAATTTTAAAATCATATAATTATTTATGAAATAGTTTTTGAAAACTCAATACTAGTTTGTATTAAAATTTCCAAATTAAAAATGTTTATATTAGAATTTGAAAACATTATTAAATTATTAAATTTAAACCAAAATCATTTATTTAACTTTGAAAAACTTTAAATATTAAATAAAACAAATTTTCCAAATTACTATAAATAATAAAACTAGAAAATATGCTTTACTTATTAAAATTAAAACAAATCCTATCTATTTAAAATATGAACCATATATTTATATTGTAAATAGAAATCAATTTATATCATTTAAAAGATAAAACAACTAATTTAAATATTTATTGAAGAAGATTATTAAATTTATCTAAATAATTATTAACAGATTATCAATATCAATTTAATTTTTACTACAGATTATTAAATTGATATTGTTAAAAATTCCGGGATGTTACAATCCTCCCCCCTTAAAAGAATTTCGTCCTCGAAATTTTAAACAAAGGTAATTTAATAATCTTATTTAAATTTTAAATTTAAAACACAAGCATATATCAAACATATGCTAACAATCAAACAACCAATTCAACCAATCAAACAAATCTAATTATCTAGACAAATTCTGGATAGAATTACATCGAGTCTCCCCCAGGTATATATATATATATATATATATATATATATATACCGGGATACTCGCTCTAAAGAATCCAAACAAACAATACTATGAAGCTATAAAGCTCCTATACAACTATTTCTATAACACTAGACAAGATATCAGACCACAAACGAGTCTGACTCAACAACCAAAACTCTAGAACTACTGGTTCCCCAACCAGAGATATACCATACACGTACTCCCTCAGAGATACGTGAAACTCATCGAATCCCAGTTATCCAAATTGGCAATCCAATCCTGTAGATCAATCACTCTCTCTTAGATACAGAAAAGATCCAAAACACTTCAGAGCTAGCTTCTCAATCTTACCCAAACTTATAGCTCACTTACGATCGGAGAATACTTATTCAAAATTAAATCTCCAACTTCAGAGTCCAAATCACTTCGACTCTTATCCACAAAACTCTTTAGACAATCCTGGGCTGTCCACAATCCGTACTGATCAGCTCAACCTTCGTTGATACTTCTAGGAACAAACTAGACCAATCAACACAACAAAATGATCTCCTCAAGATCGATCAAAACCAACAACTCAACTCAACTTCTCAACAACAGAGAACAACAACTCACTTCTCCTGTCCAGCAAAGAATAGCAGATACACTTCCAAACTGCTTCCGCTGCACAACTCTGATCCAACGTAGAAGAGAATGCTGAAGAAGAACGCAAGCACAACTCAACAACATACCCTAGAGATATGATCCAACAAATCCATAAGAAAATTCAGAAGTTCCTCCAAAACTCTGAGCTGCTACACCAACTCAATCTCCTTGAAATCATTCTTCTATAAAGCTAAATCACTGGTACCACTCCTGGAATTCCAGCCGATAAGAAAGCTCAATCTCCAGATGCGAACAAAACTCTGACTTTTCTGAAGACATCCAGAAAAAACTCAGATAACCCGAGAGAACACTCAAACAATCGCAAGTCACTTTTGCGATCCACTAAACCAAATCCAAAGAAAAATTGTTCTCTCTAAACCAAATAGAACAGCTTACACCCAACTAGCCAACCCATCAAAGAAACGGGTCAACTTAACTGCTTCTGAACTCTACTTCAGAAAACTGCTAAGCCAGAAGATCTCTTTCCAACACCGAGAACATTCCAAACTGCACTGCTGCCATAGATGCCAAAGGATTTCCAAAACAAAGCTCTCCGGGAAACTCGGACTTCAAAGCAAACAGAAACTCAAGCAGACCACAGCCACAACACTGAAGCAGACTCACTTCCTTAACTTGTTCCAAAGAAAACATCTTCGGGAACATCCATAGTCACTGCATCTCATCACGCAGCTACTACTCCTTAACGTATCAAAATACCATCACTCACTTCTGCCCAACCAACAGATCCACACTCTACTCATCCAACTTCAGAAATGAACCCCGAACCTTAACAGGTTACCTTCAGAGATCGATGAAGTTCTCCATCACTACAGAACTTACTCGAGATAGTATTAGGTCTACAGTCTCGACAGAACACCTCCAACCTCAAACATTCAAACTTCAACTAATGGTAGTAATCGTGTTACACACACTACTACCCCATCTACCTTCATAACTTAAATTGGATAACCTGAACGGGTAGCTCAACAGATAGGTAGAAATAAATATATATATATAAATTACAAATACGCTCTCTCAAGAAAGACACCACTACAAAGACTAGGTATTCACTCAGCCTACAACTCTGATACCACAATGTAACGATCCAACTTCCAAATACCAGGAAGCCGCATCGTTAAGAAGAAAGAAAGGGATAGAAAAGAGAAAAGGAAGAAGAGAAGAAAGAAACAACATCAGAATCTAACACAGCGGAACGAATAAATTATATTCATAACATAAATATTACATAGATTACAACCATTATCAGAGTACACAGATATTCAACACATACTAGACAGTTATAAACACCTGTCTAGTTATACATCTCAATATATCACAAAGACAACAACTCAGAGAACACACAGCGGAAAACTCTATATATATCTACACGCAGAAGCCTCCTGCTCCATTGCTCCTCCATAATTCGTCAAAGCTAATCCGAATCCTAACCTGAATCCCTTGACTACTCATAAAAATTTGAGTACCCAAGAGTTTATGAAAAACAAAAATAAACTCCGGGTCAGACATGGGTCTGGTGTGAGTAACAGGTTAAAGTTGCTTAATTTTCAAAAACCTTTGGAAAGAAAAGGTATCACGTAAGACTTCCCACACATAAACATGGAAAAAAAATTACCTTACGCTAACCAAAACATTTGATAGAAAATCTGATGATATTATAATAGTGTCTAGGGTTTTCAAGTAAAATACAGAAATAGCTGAAATGCTTACATCTCACATTCCAACATAGTTGGGCACAACTAATACGTATGGCACTTATTGGATTATGGATTCCATCAATGGCAGGGCTACTGGGGTACCGCCCGTCACAGTACGTGGCCTAGATCACCGTACCGACGATTACTCCCTTCATCCCCTGCAACACAAAGCCGGACCCGTTCCTTACTGAGTAGTTCCAAATAAGACAACCCCGACGGTTGTAGCTACTTAACCGTCCACACTCAGCCGAAATAAAAGGCACCTCTAGACAGGGGTAAATCTTACTCACAAGTGGGGGCTACCCACAAAGCTTTGCCGCACCTCCCATGTTTTAGCCATTCCCGGTTGATGAGGCTTGAGGTTACGATTACCTTTATAGGTCATATCACTTAGAATGCTCATCGTCCACCTGACGATGTTCTGAAAGCATTCAATCCATACAAGTTCGTTTCGGGTTCGAACGAAACCGAAGGCATTATCTCGTTACACTCATTTTGGAATCACCCTCAAAGTTAACGACAATAACCCTTGCACTCTAAATCACCATCTCGAATCTATAAGAACTCTCATTACGGAATCACCCACAGAGTTATACTGACGTATAGCCCTTACACCTCGAGTCTTCACAAAGCTCCATTTTGATTCACGACCTAACGTTATTTGGAATCGATGTGGTTTTCGGATATCCAAATATGGAAACCCGATCCCGGTCTCATCGAAAACCAAAGCGTGTCTTTTAAGGTCCAAGTTGTTTTAAAGTTTTAAAACAATTCAATTACAGTATCTATATACACACAGATAGATAACTTATAAATCATAATTGATAATCAATCATTATCACATAACAGGTAATTCACATCATAAATATCAAATAGATATTCCATATATCATCATCACAATAGATAACCTATGTTATCATCACAATACAAATCAACATCCATACCACACAATATTATTTATCTCACTACTGAGATCACAAAGCATTCAAGACAATTCATGACATCCATTCATACATAAGCAAAGATTCACTCATACCATATAATTAATTTAAAATGAATTAAATTAATTCTATACCTCTAATTAATTTAAAATGAATTAAATTAATTCCTTCATCTATAATTTAAAATAAATTAAATTAATTACTTCATCAATTTATATCTTGCTTACTCAATCATTTAATTTATTACAATCAATTAATCAATCATTCAGAATAAATTACCTTAATTAATCATTCTTGATTAATTATACCTAATTACATTCATGTAATTATCCTTAATCAATTTCACAAATTAATTAACCTCAAAAAAAACAGTAATTAACCTTTAATTACTTCAATTAATTAATTAATTAATCATAATTAATTATCCTAATCCTTAATTAATTATATTAATTAATTTCCGTTAATTACCTATTATTGATTAATTAATCATAATTAATCAACTTAATTACATCATTAATTAAAATAATTAATGATCTAGTTGTCTTCTACAAACCTGATCCTACTTCCATTCACTCCATTATGCATGCCTTGGATGCTTTCTACAAACAAACTAGACTGAAAATAAATATTGCCAAATCTGAGATTATGCTGGCTGGCCTCTCTGATGAACAAACTTTATCGATCCTCAACTTCACGCGCCTTCAGCCCAATATTAACACGGCATCTTATCTTGGAATCCCACTCGCAACTTCTCAAATTACTTCAGCCCAATGCCTCCCTCTGTTTGCAAAAATCATCTCTAGACTGGAGTGTTGGTCCTCCAGATTTTTCAGTCAGGCTGACCGTATAACCCTTGTCAAATCCGTGATATTTGCTATGCAAGTATACTGGGCTAAAACCTTCGTGATGCCGCTTAAACTAATCAACATGATCAGAACGGCTGCTATGAGATTCATATGGAAAGGGTCCATTCATGGTCGTTTAACTGCCCCTATATCTTTCAATCTTGTTGAAAAACCTCTGTGCAAGGGTGGTCTTGGTATCTACAATGTTGCTGTCTGGAACAAGGTTGCGCTAATCAAACAACTTGATAACTTCATAAACAATCGAGATAGCTTTTGGGTCCTCTGGTCGAAAAATTATGTTATTAAAAGTAGAGATTTCTGGAGCATGCAACCCCCTCAAAACATTAGCTGGACCTGGCGCTCTATCTTAAAAATGCGTGATTGCATCCTTCCCTATATCCAATACGGCATATTGAGCAACGTTCAGTTCTGGAACGATCCGTGGATTGCCCATGGCTGCATTCTCCGTTCGATGCTTTCGCACAATGACATAATCCAAACTGGCATTCATCAAAACTCGAAGGTCTCTGATGTGTATACCAATGGTGTTTTTGTGCTCCCTAACACGTCGAACCAGGCTATTCATCTAATATGGCATCAGACCAGAGCTTCTGAGGCCACTCTAAATCGCAACCTTCTCATTAACTGGAAAGGCATAGGCAGTTCTTACAAAATCAAACAAATGTACAACTTTCTTACAGGACATGTCAACCTGGAAGAATGCAAATGGCACAAAAGAGTTTGGTCTAGAGACAATAACGCTAGAGAAAATCTAATGCTTTGGAAAGTCATCAATAATGCTCTGCACACGCGTATTAAACTTTTTAGTCGTGGGATGGACGTGCCGATCCACTGCACATTCTGCAGTTCTGAACCTGAAATGACACATCATATCTTCTTTGATTGTGGCTTCGTCTTACGGCTATGGACAAAGGTAATGATCAAGCTTGGTTTCTTGGATACTCAGCTTTGGAATGGTAATATTTGGAGGACACTTCTAAAAGTCACTGACATGAACGTTGATAGGAATAGGCTCCTCTTCCTCGTTTTAAAGAAATTTCTATACGATTTTTGGAAGGAAAGAAATCAGCGTGTCTTCCATCCGGAGCTTTTGCGAAATGAAGATCTCCTCTACTCTCAGCTCTCCTATGAAATAAAAGCGGGGCTGAACTCTGCAAATTTTGCAATTGAACCTGGAATTCTGAATACTCTATGATCTGGCTGTCTTCGCTCTTCCTCTCTGTTCTCTGGTGTTTTTTTTTATTGTTGCACTGTGTTCCATCCTTCGTTTGCTTTGTGTAACCTTAATGTGTGTGTGTGGTCTTTTTAAATTTCTGTATGTTTTTTTTTCTATCCAGTGCATTAATAAAGTGGTAGGGGACCATCCAACCCTGTCGGCTATGCCAAAAATAATAATAATAATAATTAATGATACTTAATTATTCCTTAAATTAATTACTCAAAGTAATTAACTAACTTAATTACTATATTAAACCAAATTAATTATTCTTAAATTAATTTTTAATTAATTATTTGATTAATTACTAAATTATTAATCCAAATTATCTCATACTTAAACATCTCCTTAATTACAATCATGTAATTATTAAACAATTACTTAACTAAGTAATTTCCAAATCATTAATTACATAAAGTAATTATTTACAAAACCCAAGTGTTTATAATTAATTAAACATAATTAATTAAAATAAACAATCACATTCAATTAAACTAACTACATTAAGTAATTAATTTCTTAATTACTTATCAAGTAATTATATTCAAACCATTCATAATTGATTATCATTAAATTAATTAATCTAATTAATTATAGAAATTAACTACATTAATTAATTGTTAAATAATCATGGTTAATGACCTTCATTAACCACCCTCAAATTATTTTATAAGGTAATTAACTTAAATTAATTACAAACTAAATTATCTTTAATCATTCATTAATTAAAGTTAATTATTAAATTAAATAACCTTAATTTAAAACTTAATTACATAATTAATATCCATTTATCATTAATTAAAAATTTAATTAATGATCTAAATTATAAATTGATTAATCATTAATCAATTATTAATTCCAAATTTAATTAATTAATTAAATTAATTAATTTATCTTAATCACCTTATTAATTAGTTCTAAACATAAATCTTAATCAAATTTTCAAAAACATAATTTAATTATGTTTAAAACAATTTGATCTAAACAAAGTACTTAAGAAATTTCCTTTTAAATTTCAACTTAAATTCAAGTTCAAATTAGAATAAATTTTAAACTTATCAAAGTTTTAAATAATTTAAAACTTATTTAATTTCAGGAAAATTCAGAGGTTTGTCTTAAAAATCAAATTATAAGAACTTGAAGTTAAATTCATTTCAAATTTTAGAAGTTTCAATTCATTTTTAGTTTAAACTTTCAAATTTAAATCTTCTTTTTAAATTGAAAACTGAACTCATTCTTAAACTTTGAATTCCAGATTTTAAAATTAATCTGTAAATACTACTCACATTTAAAAACTTAATATTTAAAGTTTTAAACTTATTTACCAAATGAAATAGTTAATTAAGATAGAATATGAAACTTTGATTTTATTTTAAAAACTGGGATTTAAATTTGAATCTGAAATTCAAACTTTCACTTTAACTTATACTTAAATTTCACTCAAATCACAAATCTGCAGATTTAAAAGGTTTAAGAAGAAAACACAGATTTTTTTTCTCTTTAAAAAAAAACAGTAAATCAGGTTTTCAAACCTGGAATTTGAATTCAATTCAAAAATACAAACTTGAGTTTGATTTTAAACTTAACTTTTCTTTAAACATAACTTCAGATTTTAAATTTCCAAAACCCAGATTCTTAAAAGTTTAAAATCCATATTAAAAAAAAAACAACACAGTTTTACTGTGTAAACTGCAATTACAGGTCAACCCGAGAAATCAAAATTTTGCTTCGGGTTTTCCTCTCATTTACTCCGAGTTTCACATCAACCTGCTTCGAGTTATCTTCCTATTTGCTCGAGCCATCCCTGCAACACACCCAAAACAGAACTTTACCAAAATACCTCGTCGCCGTGCATATGCACGGCGATTCTTGTCCACTTTGATCACCAGGGACGATCAATCCATTACTAGAAATCCATCGAAGTCCTAATATCAAATAGAGTAGTAGATCAGAGAATCGAAATCTACCCAAATTCAGAACCTGGAAAATCTTTTACAGGTTTCAACTCGAAACCTGTCAACGCCCATTCCCAATTGCTCCGACCACTTGGCGTTCAACCCCTCCGGCCTCCAGTCACTCTACAAACCAACTATCCATACACCAAAAACTAGAACACTCGATCACTCCTCTACCTCAAACTGACCCTAGCTTTATCCCTTATTCAAACTAGGGTTGAAATAAAAAATTTCAAACTGCTACCAATCTAACAGTTTATATCCACTTCTATGATTTTTTTACAAGGATCTATGATCCTTACTTATTAACTCAGAAAGAAATTTGGGTTTTCTTATACTATAGATTACATGCATTTGCACAATTTCATATTATTGTTCAAGAACAAACTGATACTGACACAAGCACCTAAAAATCCTGATACTTAATTTAAAACTCCAGTTTCAGTTTATATGTTTGATTTGTATTACTGAATTACCATATTATTTAGATTGGGTTTGAATAAAATTGAACATGCATGATGTTCTTACAGTTTCCAGAGTCCAGAAACAAGTTTATTATCCTAAATAAATCCAATACTTTAATTAGGATATACTACAAGTTCCGTTAAAAATTTGTATCTAACAGGGATTAAATTTTGAGTTCATAAAATTTAAATTACATCTAGAATCAAGATCAGGGAAGAATTTATCACTAGCAAGCAAGCATTCAATCTTATATATATACACAAACATATACATCATACTCATCAGGCAACAATTCAAGCAACCATATAACTTTAAATTAGTTTTAAAATAAATTGTTACTCACCTTTTTAATGATGCAGACCACTGATCATTTGAATTTGCAGAGAACAAATGCAGGCTTGACTTCCTTTGATTTGATATGCAGTTTTGCCTATTTGATTTCACTGACCCAAATTGCTAGCATGCAGATATATATGTAGTTGTTAAATCTTCACATGCAGATGCTCTTTTATTTCCAATTTCCAAACAAAGTGCAGAAAAATGCAGGCTTCCTTTTGAATTTTTTTATGACATGCGGGTTTGAAATTTGCAGGCCTGGATATGGTTTTGAGTATGCAAATTGTTGGTGAATCTGTGCAGATTTTGGACAGGGTTTTGGATAATTTGTATATGCAGATTTGATTATGGATATATGAATACAAATTTATGAAGAGTGTTGTAATTTTGAAGATGAGTTTGTGTATGTAGAATTGAAACTGTGGATTGCAGGGTTTCTGAATTTTTAATATGAAATGTATTTGATCTTTAGAGGGTTTTGAAGATTTCTTTGATTAAAGAAAATGAAGATGCAATATGAATGAAAATGTAAACTTAACTAAATGCATTTTCAGATTTTAGGGAAAGCAAAGAAAATTAAATATTAAAAATTTAACACATGCCCATTTATTACAACACTTGTCAAATTGTAAAGACAAATTTTGAACACTTGTTTCATTAAGATAATTAGTATCTAATTATAATTTAATGTGTGTGTTAACTTAGATCAAATTTGTTAGTTTATATGAATATGTGTATAAATTTACAAATGAAATAAAACAAACAATGTTTTACAAAACTTACACTAATAAAAATTAAAACAATTAAACAAATTTAAAAATTTATACTTGGGAATTTAAATTCAAAATAAATTTCAAAAATCAAATATTTCCTATTTTATTAAACCATGAAATCATTTTGTTAAATTATTCTAAATTTAAAACTCAAGCTAATTTAATTTAAAACATTTAATATTTTCCTTATAAATTTTAAAATCATATAATTATTTATGAAATAGTTTATGAAAACTCAATACTAGTTTGTATTAAAATTTCCAAATTAAAAATGTGTATATTAGAATTTGAAAACATTATTCAATTATTAAATTTAAACCAAAATCATTTATTTAACTTTGAAAAACTTTAAATATTAAATAAAACAAATTTTCAAAATTACTATAAATAATAAAACTAGAAAATATGCTTTACTTATTAAAATTAAAACAAATCCAATCTATTTGAAATATGAACCATATATTTATATTGTAAATAGAAATCAATTTATATCATTTAAAAGATAAAACAACTAATTTAAATATTTATTGAAGAAGATTATTAAATTTATCTAAATAATTATTAACAGATTATCAATATCAATTTAATTTTTACTACAGATTATTAAATTGATATTGTTAAAAATTCCGGGATGTTACAATTTTGTTCCTTAATTGCTTTTCGTCTCGATCCATAATCTTAATTGGTTCTCTTTTAACTGGTAAATTTGGTGTGATCTCTGGATCCTGCTGTGCTGCTTCTTCGACAATGCTGTCTGGGTCGGGCACGTACTTTCGAAGATGTGAAACGTGAAATACATCGTGTACGCCAGATAACCAGTTAGGTAGCTATACTCGATATGCTAGAGGACCAATCCATTCCAAAATAGGAAAAGGACCAATGTATCGCGGTGCCAGCTTACCAGTTTTCCCTAATCTTAACACACCCCGCATTGGAGATACTTTCAAGAAAACAGAATCTCCAACTTGAAATTCCAAAGCTCTTCTTCTGCGGTCGTAATAACTCTTCTGGTGACTCTGAGCAGTTATTAACTTTTTTCGGATAAAATCAACCTTTTCAGTGGCTTCCTTAATCATGTCCGGTCCAAGACCCAGTCTATCACCGGATTCAATCCAGCATGTCGGTGATCGACATGGTCGACCATATAGAGCCTTAAAAGGAACCATTTCGATACTGGCTTGATAGCTGTTATTACATGAAAATTCGAACAAATGTAAATAGTCTTCCCAAGAACCACCAAAGTCGAGAATACAAGCTCGTAAAAGATCCTCTAATATTCGATTTATCCTTTCAGTCTACCCATCCGATTGTGGATGATAAGCAGTACTGAAATTTAGCTTTGTTCCCAACGTGTCCTGAAATGCTTCCCAAAATCTATTAGTGAAGATCGGGTCACGATCACTCACTATACTGCTCGGTATACCTTGGAGACGGACAATCTCTTTGATATATAGCTCAGCTAAACTTGTTGATGTCCGAGTGGATTTCACTGGAATGAAGTGAGCATTTTTGGTTAGACGGTCCACTATAACCCAAATTGCTTCATTTCCCTTCTTGTTTCGTGGCAATCCGTTAATAAAATCCATTGATACCTGATCCCATTTCCATTTTGGCACTTCCAAACGCCGGAGTAAACCCGCCATCTTCTTCTGGTTGCTTTTAATTTGCTGACAGGTAGCACAGCGACATACATATATAGATATATCTCTTTTCATTGTTTTCCAACAGAAAGTTCTTTTCATATCTCTATACATTTTATTTACTCCTGGATGGATATTGAATTTTGACTTATGACATTCATCTAAAACTTCACGCTTTAATTCTGGGATATCAGGGACACAAATTCTTCCTTTCAATCTTATAACTCCACTATGATTTGTTTCAAAACTAGTATTTTTGCCTCGAAGAATTTTCCCATAAATATCTCGAAGAAATTTGTCTTCATTTTGCTTGCTGACGATTTTATCAAGGAGAGTAGGAGTGACAACAAGATGAGCAAGAGTAGCATGCTTTCTACTTAAAGCGTCAGCAACTACATTGGCTTTACCAGGTGTATACAGAATATCTAGGTCATATGACGCTAGAAATTCTAGCCATCGTTGTTGCTGTAGATTTAAATCTTTCTGGGTGAAGAGATACTTTAAAGATTTGTGATCGGTGAATCGTTCAAAATTTTCACCTAAAACAGAGAGAGTACATCAAGTATATTTATTTAGTTAAGTTAAATTTCTTATATCGTTTAGAAAGCTAAAAAAGTTCTTACCCAGAAGATAGTGTCGCCAGATTTTCAGAGCGAAAATAACCGCTAAAAGTTCCAAATCGTGTGTTGGATAATTTTTCTCATGCGGCCGTAATTGTCTACTCGCGTAGGCAATTACTTTTCCATTTTGCATTAGTACTGCACCCAAACCGTCTCCACAGGCATCAGTATAAACAGATAACCCTTGGTTCCCGTTAATGATAGCGAGAACGGGAGCGGTAGTTAATCTCCTTTTTAATTCCTGAAAAGCTTCATCACACTTTAGAGTCCAATTGAATTTAGCATTCTTCATTATCAGCTTAGTTAGTGGACTGGCCAACTTAGAGAAATCCTGGACAAACTTTCTATAATATCCCCCTAAACCCAGAAAACATCGAACTTCACTAGGAGTAGTGGGTCGCTTCCAGTCCAAAATTGCAGAAATCTTGCTTGGATCAATAGAAATCCCTTCTTCATTAACGATATGACCAAGAAATCTTACTTCTTTGACCCAAAAGTGACATTTAGAGAATTTAGCGAATAAGACATTCCTCCTCAATATTTCCAAAAAAATTCTGAGATGTTCAGCGTGCTCTTCTTCGGTTTTGGAATAAATCAAGATATCATCAATAAATACAAGGTCAAACTTGTTCAGTACTTCTCGAAACACACGGGTCATTAAATCTACGAAATACGCGGGAGTGTTGGTTAGTCCAAAAGGCATGACTAACCATTCGTAGAACATGTTAGGACCCCTGAAGGCTGTTAAATGAACACAATCCTCGGCTATTTGCAGTTGATGGAATCCTTGAGCTAAATCCATTTTAGAAAAGAATCGAGCGTCATGAATTTGATCGAATAGATCGTCGATTCTAGGTAAAGGGAATTTATTTTTGAGAGTTTGTTTATTGAGATCGCGGTAATATACACATAATCTCAAAGATCCGTTTAATTTAGCCACGAATACGACGGCTGAACCCTATTCAAAAACACTAGGGCGAATCAATCCTTTTTCTCACAAATCTCGAGTTTGACTGACTAATTCAATTCTTTCCCTAGGTGCCATCCTGCAACTTGCGTGAACGACAGGACGGGCATTGGGCACCAAATCAATTCGGAATTCAATTTCTCTGTGTGGGGGTAAGGATTTCACTTCTTCAAATACGTCGGAAAATTCCCGAACAACAGGTATAGACTCCAAACTGGGTTCAGGACATCCCAAAGTATACATTAATTTATCTCTTTTGGGACTCGGATCCTCACAAGATATTTCAATAAAATTTCCAAGATTTTTTTTGATCAAGATAGTTCGATTATTACAATCTAATTTGGCTTCGTATTCTGTTAGCCAATCCATTCCGAGTAAAATTTTGAATTCATAAAAATCAAGAACAAAGAGACTGATAGGGAACCGGTAACATGAATACGAGATAGGGATGTCTCTACATCGTAGACAAAGGTTTGCAGGACCACCTACTGGGTTTTTCACACAAATGGGCTCGTCGACAAAATTAGGTTTAAGTTTTAATTCATTTACAACTAGTTGTGAGATAAAACTATGTGAAGCTCCTGTGTTAAATAAAACTCTAATAACTTTATCATAAATAGTAAGGTTACCTTCCAAAACACCTTTTTCCTTTATCTGCTTTCGAAGTTGGAGGGTCTTCCTTTATCGCATAAACATTCACCACCTTTGCTTGTTTCAACACTGGGCAATCCTTAACAATATGTCCAGGCTTGTGACAATTATAGCATTCTCTAGCTCCTTGATTATTCTTCGCAGGTTGTTCCTTCTTGACTTGCTTCTTCGGGTTCTTGTAGTTGTTTGAATAATGCCCCTTTTCTTGGCAATTGTAACAGGTTACATTTTTGGCCGAATTTTCTTGATTGTTCCTCTTATCCTTGCCTTGATGTGGCTTCTTGCCTCCAAACTTTCTCTTCTTCCAATTCTGATTATTTGAATTTCCGCTTTCCCTTGGAATCTCTTGCATATCCAGGGTGGCGTACCGATATCCCATATCAATAAGATCAGAGAAAGATTCTTTGATGTGTGCGTTCATCCTTTCGTTATATTTCTTGTTCATTCCACGAATAAATTTTTCATTTTTCTTTAAAGGCGTATTCACCAAATCCGGTCCGGAACGCGATAGTTCATTGAACTTGTTCAAATACTCTTCAAAAGACAAGGCTCCTTGCTTTAAGTCCAGAAACTCTTGATACATTCGTGAAATTCCTGCCGATGGCAAATAGCGCTTTTCAAACACCTCTTTGAATTGACTCCAAGAAAACTCTTCTTTAGGTTCATCTATTGTGACCGTTTCCCACCAGGCTGAAGCTTCATCTTGCAGTTGCCAAGAAGCAATTAGACGCATTTAATCATCCTGCAGCTTAAGCCCCATAAAAATCTTTTCACATGATCTTATCCAAGCCTGGGCCTCAACAATTGACTCTTTGCCCATGAAAGGCCTACCACCCAGCCTTGTGAAACTCTTATGCAAATCAGCCAGATTTGGCTGAGGTTTAGTTGGCACAACTGCTTCCGCTGAAGGAGAAACTTGACTAGCTGTTGTAGCATTTCCCTGACTCCTAGCTCTACCTCTGCGCCCACTCATTCTTACTATTTGTAATTAGTAAGAAACTTGATTTAGAGATTCGGACGAAATATCTTAAGGAATATCAGCAGTTAAAGAAAATAGACTAAGAAAATTTTGGGTTTCAGTCTCAGTTTATACTCATTCTAGGGTATACTTCACCATATCTCTAATGAGCCATCTAATGTGTTATACTCCATAGCTAAAGTTCTAACTCAACCTTTAGCTCTGATACCACTTGTCACGACCCGAAGTTCAACGTTCAAAAATCGACATCAAATACCTCACTTGTATTCGACTGCTGGAGGTTCAAACGTCTAATTTCAGTTCGTATGGAGCTTATAACAACAATTAGATGAATATAAACAACGGAAAATAAAACTGCCAACATCAATATCCTAGATACAACATCACACAGTATCAATACAACAACAACACCAACATCAGAGTATTTTTATACATATACAACACAACTCCAAAATAGACCATCACAAAGAACAACATGTGACCACTCCAAGAAAGTCTTCAAAGAGATAAAGCAATAATGAACTTCTAAACTGAGACCATCAAGATCCAAAAGTTTCAAAATATCTCCAAGTTAAAACCTTCAAAACTAGTAGTCTCCAAACCATACGACTCTAAGATCCAGCTAGTACCAAAACACAGAAGACCTGCTACTAGGCTGCCCGTATGGAAATTATGGGCACCCAGAGTTTAGAAAGGAAACAATAAACTCCGGGTCAGTCATGGGACTGGTATGAGTAAAAAAAACAGTTGCTTTGAAAATAAAAGCAGTTTATTTTAAGTCAAAAACAAACAAATAGATTTGAAAGAAATTCGCAATGCTTTTCGAAAATGAAACTGCCATAAGGCCTTCCTCCACACACACAATGCAAACGCAAACTTGGGGAAGATTTTCCCTTATGACAGTCAAAAATGCTTGATACGGGAAAAATACTTTTAAATACCATTATTAGTGCATAGTGTGAAAACATTTTTCAAAAGTATAATATTAATCTTAGCCAGCATACGTACCATTATAGTATGCCTACTATAGCTACCATATTAGATGGCAGGTTCTACAACTAAAACTGTACTAGGTTCGTATTGGTAATTGGATTTCCAACAAATGGTCAGGCTAAGGAACTTCCTGGGCCACATGGGTACGCCTCTGGAGGGACGTCCCGAGAACCTAACCGGATCTCTGCCAACACAAGGCCGGGTTACCTCTATAACTAGGTAACTACTACACGAGTATGCCATCCCCCGGTTGTAACCAACCTTTATCCGAGGCCCCAACATCAATCACAAAGGAATATATATATTTGTGATATCCACATAAGTTAAATATTTGGGCTCCATACCATGATACCACTTCTATCCAGAAGGAAATGCACATACCCTAAGGGGCGCTACCCCCAGTAACCTTGCTGCATCTTTCCTGTTTCGACCATTACCTGGTTGTGATGTTCGACGAAGTCTCATCCACAAAGCTACGCTTTTTACAAAAGCCATGCTTTGATCATCTAATGATCAAGAAATGATCATCAATACACTGCAGCACTTAGCGTGCCACACTACCAAATTGGGAGTATATCGCTGATAACTTCAACTACAGAACCTCTGAGCTCATACCTCTTAGAGAAGGGTGTTAAGCTAAGAGAATAAATTCTCTGCCACCAACAGATATGTATTTGAAAGAAATTGGCTTTATATCTCAAAGTGCAGTGTTAGACACACGACCATACAAGTCTGTTCCGGGTTCGAACAGAACCGAAGGCACTTCGTCCAATAAAGGAAGAAGCCCTTGCAAATTCAGGCGTCCACAATCCCGATCAGACTTCCCTTCACCTAGGGAATCCCTATACTGGAGCAACTCGGTGCAAAGACAATCGATAGGTTATCCTATCGTTTTCGAAGACACCCGGTCTTCAATCGCTCTCCATTCGTCGAATCACTATTCGAAATGGGTTATATGTCACAAAGGTCCTTTCCCGGCTAATCGGAATAGTGAGCGTAAATTTTAAAACATGTGGATATGTCCTTCACAAAGATTCACAGGTTCGATGTGGGTTTCGGATTACCAACTGGAATCCGACTCCCTGTCGCATCGAAATTCAAAAGCCTTTTTACGGGCAAAAAGAGATTTGTTATTCACACAGAGATATGTTCATCACACATAGCATAGCTTGGCATAAAGAAATTAAATCACAAAGCATCACAAATAAAATCAGAGATATCAATCAAATACATTATATAATAGTTATTAATCATGTCCATCTAAGATAATTCAATTGTGCGATTTAAACTAATTAATCCCATAATTAATTTCATTAATTATCTTTAATCAATGATTAGTTATCCTTAATTAAAACTTAATTAAATCTTTAATTATCTTCATAATTAAATCATCACTTAATTAATTACCCTAATTAATTCATTCTTAATTGTTCATAAATTAAGTCTTAATTACTCTTATTAATTTATTATTTCCCCAATTAATTATCTTAATAAGTTAATCCCTAAATAATCATTAAATATTAGGTAATTAATTTAAATAATTTATTTTAAGTAAATCATTTCTTACATAAGTAAATCATTTAATCTTTAACATCATTTTTTAATTACATTTCATAGCAAAAAAAATTATAAGTAAAGTGACAAGAATTAATTTAAATTAATTTACTTACAAAAAAATATCTTACTTAACATTAAGTTGTTTTAAATATAAATCAAAACCATCTTTTAAAACATGAATTTTAAAATTTTAAAAGTTTTGAAATTTTTTGTTTTTATTTGGCAAAATTTCCTGTTTTCTGACATTTCCCCGAACCCCTTCGAGTCTTCCCCGAGAAGTTGCTCTGCTTGCATCGAGTTTCCCTAAAATCTGACCCGAGTGACACATTTTTTTCTTTTCAAAATTTTTTCTAAGTACCATTCGAACGACCCGTACACTACTTCGAGTTCATGCTCGGGTTTAAATTCATATTCCCCGAAGCTTCCTTCGAGTCTTTCCTGTGATTATTGCGATCCCATACCTTTCTTCCCCAAACACACTACTGGTGCACCCATGGGTACCGTGCACATGCACAATCGAGTTCACCGCCATTAGTTGAATCTCCGGCCACCACCAAGTCAACGACCATCCACCTAAACCACGCAAGCATCCAAAAACCCAAAATCATTGCTAAATCAAAATCGAGCTACTGATGAGAACTGGAGAAAAAACCATTGCCATGAAACCGCTACGCTCCTCCTCCTCTGACCGCCTGAATGTCAACCCCCACCGGCCACGTCTCTGACAAACCCCAACCTAACACCTCCCCGAGCACCACTACACTCGATCCACCAGAAAGCCCAATGCCGATCGAAATTCTCAGTTCAACCCAAAATTAGGTTAAGCCCTAAATCGATCCAGATATTTGCTCATGACGAATTATAAAATTTCACAGCTTTTTTCTCGAATTCAACCATGTTCCAACATCCTTCAAAACAAATTTCAAACGTCAATTCACTCGAGATCGCCAGTGATTTACAAAATGCGCAAATTTGTTTAACTCGAGAATTTACAACATTCTCAAAATTAAAAATCATGAAACCTTTATTAAAATTCATCATTCCCTAATACTAATCTGCTCCTAACATTTGATTTTGTAAATCATTCATTCGAATTTTGACTCATAATAGTATTTTTTTTTCTTTTTCTTCTGTAATTTCTAGTTCCAGGTCCTAAATTCTGGGTATTGGCCTTTTAAATGTTTAAACCCTCAATCTTAAATGATTTTAACCACCTTTTGTTTTTGATACTTCAATCTAATCAAACAAGAATTGATGAATTTGAGTTTTATAAAGTTTTTCCCAAAAACTGTTGCTAGAACAGGATTTATAATCCTGTACATCAACATGCACAGGTAAAAAAAACATATTTCATTCAAATTTTGTTGCATACAAATCCATTCTTCAATCTTGCATATATCAGGCATTAAATCAACCAGATAAAAATCAAATTCCTAGAAAAATTTACTCACCAATTTGGAGTTGAAAATGGAAGTGGACAAAGGGAAATTCTGTTATTCTTTGAACTGTAAAAAAAATTTCTAGCTTGATTTCCTTTGAGTTATTTATCTACAGTAAATTTTGCATAAGCTAGTTTAAGATTTGGATGTATCTATTCACTTATTCTTTTAACAATAATATAAAATAATTAAATTTACTTACACTTATTCCTAGTTGAAGCAGAAGTGAAATTCTGGCCTGCAACTTCAACTTTTTATATTGCTGTTCTTTTTCTTTTTTTTTATTGATTCCTAAACTTCTTAAATCCTTGCAGTTCTCTCTTGATTCTGTAAAACTTGTTGAAGATTTGTATTATCTCTGAATCCTTCTTCTTACAGCTTGACAACTGAAAGTGATTGTTAATTTTTTTTTTTCTGGATGTAGTTTCTTGATTCAAATTTGTTGAGACAAAGTAGATTTGTTTCTTTCTTTTGATGATGATATTTTTATGAAATAAAAGTAAAGATAGAAGATATTGTATAAGTTTATTTGCTTTAAAAAAAATTACTTAAGAAAAGAAATTATTAAAAGGCCACTTGTTACTTTTCTTCTTTTATTGAATTACATTTGTCACTATGTCATTCTTAATTTAACACTTGTAATAAAAAGATTTTTATTTATTAACATTAACAATTTACATTATATAATTTATTTTTAAACTTATATTTCTTATTAATAAATGTTAGCTTTATATAAATATTAGCTTGATGTTAATGCATATTACCAAAAGAAAGTGTTTTGAATTTTTTTTAATACACATTTAATAATTCTCATAGATGTGTATATATGAATGCAAATTATTTTACCAAACACTTTATTTAAAATTTAAATTCAAATTGAAAATCAATTCAATATATAAATTCAAATCTACCCAAGTATTCACACATACACATGTATATGTATATATATGAATAAAAGTTAAACTCAAATGATTTTAAAAACTTTTAATATTTCAAAATTTTAAACTTAAAAAATATTTGGAATTCTTATTCATTTATATCATCATTTATTTATTTATTTATTTATTTTGAAACTTTTCAAATTTTTATTATGAAAGTTCAACATTTACCAATTTTAAATTGATGAATTTTGGTATGTTACAGTCGTACCTTTTCGTTATAATATTTAGCGACTCTATGTCTGTATGCGGCCGCTCTCAAATTGGCTTCTTCCCGTTTTTCGTCAATGAAGTCCAACGATTCCAATAAAAGATTATGGTTCGACTCGGGGTCGTAATAAGTTACCCGATGTGATGGAACTTCGAGTTCCATGGGTATGGCAACTTCCGTGCCATATGCCAATGCGAATGGAGTGTGGCCAGTCACGGTCTTGTGGGTGGTCCTGTAGGCCCAAAGCGCCGTTGGAAGTTCATCCACCCACTTGCCTCTAGCCTTTTCCAGACGCTTTTTCAATATGGACTTGATTATCTTGTTTACGGCTTCCACTTGTCCGTTGGCTTTCGGGTGAGCAACCGCTGCAAACTTCTTCTTAATGCCTTATTTGTGACAAAAATCTTTGAACTCCTTGCTTTCGAATTGAGTCCCATTGTCTGTAATGATGGTCTGTGGAAGTCCAAAACGGCATATGATATTTCGTACGATGAAATTAATAACCTTCTTGGTGGTTATTGTGGCCAGAGGCTCTGCTTCTTCCCATTTGGTAAAGTAGTCGACCGTAAATATTGCATATTTCGCTCCACCTTTGGCTATGGGTAAAGAACCAACTAGGTCGATCCCCCACATTGCAAATGGCCGAGGACTAACCATTTGCGTGAGTTCCGTCGGCGGAGCTCTCGGGATTTTTGCGTATATTTGGTATTTGTCACATCTTCTCACATAGTCTACAGCATCCCGATTCACAGTTGGCCGGTAGTATCCACAACGGAGGACTTTCTTTACTAATGGTTGCCCCCTAGTGTAGTCACCGCACTCTCCCTCATGGACTTCCTTTAATATTCATTTTATCTCATCGCGGGCCACGCACCGGAGTAAGGGGGTCGAGAATCCCCTTCGATACATTACCCCATCTTGCATTATATATCATGAAGCCTTACGAAGGACTTGTCGTCTTTCGCTCCTTTTTTCGGGTAAGATCTCGAATAGCAAGTACTGCCTGATTGGGGTCATCCACGATTCCTTCTCGATTTCAGCCTCGAACGCGAAATCTATCTCCATTATATCTATACTCGGAGCATGGAGGGTCTCAACAGGAAATAATCCCATTTGCTGTGCATCGCCAGTGCTTGCGAATTTTTCCAATGAATCGGCTGCTCTGTTTTGCTCATGCGGGACATGTGAAATATCATAATACTCGAGATTCGCTAGCAGCTCCTGAACTCGGACAAAATATGGGGTAAGTCTCTGCCCCCTTGGTTGGTAGTCTCCTCGCACTTGGTACACCACCAACTGCGAGTCGCTAAAGATTTCAACCGATTTTACTCCTAGTTCTTTGATAAGTTTTAAGCCGGCAATCAAGGCTTCTTATTCGGCTTCGTTATTCGTTGCTGTGAATTCGAGCTTCAAAGCGTAGCAAACTGATCGGTTCTCTGAAGTTACAAGAACTATGCCAACCCCCGAACAACGGTCGTTAGATGCCCTATCGGTGTACATCTTCCATCGAACGGGATGTATGACATTGTGGTCGTTTGATTCATCTTATAAGGTAAATTCAGTGATGAAGTCGGCTAGTGCTTGTCCTTGTAGGGCCCTTCGCGGCAGGTAGGTAATATCGAACTAACTTAACTCGATATTCCATTTTAACATCCTTTCGGAAGTTTCCGGTAGTTGGAGTACCTGTCGCATGGGTTGGTCAGTGTAAACACTGATTGAGTGTGCCTGAAAATACGGACGAAGCTTGCGTGATGCAATCACCAAGCAATATGCCAACTTTTCAATCTTTGGATATTTTCTTTCCGCCCCCGTCAAGCGTTTACTAACATAGTAAACTGGCTTTTGTACCCGGTCTTCCTCGCGAACCAAGGCTGTACTGATGGCGTGCTGGGATACGGCCAAGTATACGTACAACATTTCGTGGTCTATTGGTTTCGACAATACCAGGGGACTTTCTACGTGCCTTACCAGAGCTCGGAATGCTTCCCCACAGTCGGATGTCCGTTCAAAATTTCTCTTTCCTTTCTTGATAACATCAAAGAAAGGAATACACTTGTCTGTAGCCCTGGATATGAATCGACTCAGCGCAGCTACCTTTCCATTCAAGCTTTGCACTTGCTTTATGGATCTAGGCACTTGTATATCTCGGATAGCTTGAATCTTTTCCGAGTTGGCCTTGATTCCCTGCGCATTCACGATGAAACCCAAAAACTTTCCTGAAGCTACGCCGAATGAACACTTCAAATGATTGATCTTCATTCCATAATTCCTGAGTATGTCAAACATCTCTGCTATGTCTCGGATGTGGTCGTTTGACTACCGTGACTTCACGAGCATGTCATCTACATAGACTTCCATCGTTCTACCAATCGGATCTTTGAACATCTGATTCACCAAACGCTGATAAGTTGCTCCCGCGTTCTTCAATCCAAAGGGCATCACTACATAGCAATATAACCCAACGTTCGTGACAAAACTGGTGTGTTCTTGGTCCAGGACGTGCATCGGGATTTGATTATATCCAGAGTACGCATCCATAAATGATAGTAACTCATGTCTGGATGTAGAATTGACCAGCTGGTCAATCCTAGGCAATGGGAAACTATCCTTCGGGCATGCTTTGTTTAAATCAGAATAGTCAACATAAGCCTCCACTTTCCATTTGCTTTCTTCACTAGCACTGGGTTAGATACCCATTCAGGATAGAGGGCGTCGTGGACGAACCTATTGGCTTTGAGTTTGTCCACCTCCTCTTTGAGAGCCGCAGACCTCTCTGGGTCCATACCTCTCCTCTTCTGTTTGATGGGAACGTACTTTGGGTCTATGTTCAACATATGACTCGCAATTGTTGGGGAAATCCCACACATATCAGAGTGTGTCCAAGCGAAAACATCAAGATTCGCTCGGAGGAAATCAGTGAGGTTCTCGGCCACCACGAGGTCGAGTTGTGATCCAATTTTAAGAATTCGTGACGGGTCATCCCGGCTGACTGGGATGTCAATTGTTAATTCAGCCGGTGCTGCATTTTTTTCCCTGGGTCCCCCATCATCATCTCTGGGATCTATGTCTTTGTAGATCCGAGAATGTTGCCTGAGCCAAGGCTCAGGCGCTACTTATCAATCATCAGAATTTTGGATGTGTACGGAGCTGTCTGCAACCTTTCCTTTCTCTCTACGTCGAGCCTCTCTCAGCTCAGCCACATAGCATGCGCGATCGATTGCCTGATCGCCGTGTACTACTCCAACACCTCTGTCTGTTGGAAATTTTAACGTCAAAAACCAAGGGGCCAACGCTGCCCTAAATTCTGCCAGGGCTGGACATCCTAGAAATACGTTATATGGAGAGTTAACATCCAACACTATGAATGGTAGGATTCGCACCCTCCTACGCTCGCCTTGCCCCAGTTCAACTAGTAACTCCACATATCCCACTGCATCCGTTGCTGTGCTATTAAAGTCATGGATTCTGGCTTTAGACGGTTTCAAATCCTTGGTCTCCAGCTTCATTTGGTCGTATGCTTTCTTGAAGATGATGTTAACGGAACTTCCGTAATCAATTAGAATTCTCTTCACGAACGCCGGCCAAATTGTCGCAGATATGACCATCGGGTCGATGGTAGGAGCCTTCACCTTATCTGTATCTCTGCTCCTGAATATAATATCATCATTCATCGTGCGCTGCTGCTTTGCAGGGGTCCCATCCTCCACATTCGAACAACATTCGTACTCCGCATGTCTTAAAGAGTTAGCATATCGCTCCATCTCTTGCCAATTCTTATCCGCAGGGTGAGGTCCGCCAGCAATCGTGTTAATAATCAATCTATCCACAGTTCGAGCAGGCTGTTCTGGTTAGTGTGGAGCTGGCCCGCGTCTGGGGTCCGATGTCTCTTTCCTTCCATCTTGTGGGTCTTTGACAAACTCCTGCAGCTTCTTCGGTCTAATCAACTTTTCAATGGCGTCATGGAGGTGTCTACACTCCTCTGTGTTGTGCCTGTAAGACTCGTGAAAGCAAAAATACTTCCCAGTCTGTTTCTGTTCCTCCGTTGATTCCTTTGGGTGTGGTTTTCTATATTGGAAAGTGTTGCAAGTTGACAAATAGATGTTCTCAAGAGATGCGTTCAGCGGGGTGTATTCATTGGAGGTTGGGATCCTTAACTTCCATTTCCCCGTCTCTCTTTTCTTTCCGGGATTTCCACCTCCGGATCCTTTAGACTGCCCAGGCTTGTTTTGGACGTTGCTTGAGCTTTTCCCGAATTGTCAACTGTTTGCTTCATGGCGACGTTACTTTTCACATTCTCCTGAGCAGGCCCTGGTGCCTTGTCTCGTCTGGTCCATCGAGCTTCTTCCCTTCTTATGAACTGATGAGATTTCGAATAAAAATGCTCCAACGTGGCTGGGGGCTTTCCCGCCAACCAATCTCCAAATTCAGAGTCTGGATCCACTCCACGTATTACCGCCATCAAAATTGCATGGTCGTTTGGATTGCTCACTTCGGTAGCAGCAACATGAAATCTCTGCAAGTATGCTTTCAATGACTCTCCCGGAGCTTGGATTACGCTTGATAAGGACATCACATCCTTTGGACGAGTGGTGTGTATCCTGAATTGTTCTATGAATTTCATTGCCAATTCGTCAAAGCTGGATATAGATCGTGGGGGAAGTTGAGTAAACCACATGGCGGCAATTCCGGACAGAGTGATTGGAAAGCACCTACACTTGGTTGCATCATCAGCTCTTGCAGAATCCATCATCCATTTGTACCTCATCACATGCTTCCTGGGATCAGTCTTCCCTTCGTAGACTGCGATAGTCGGCATATTGAACTTCTTGTGGTACTCGGCATGTAGGATACCATCTGTAAAGGGAGTATGGCTTCTGGACACTCCTCAATCTTCATTAGTCAAGTCTTGGTGCTCTCTCATCGAATGCCTGACCATAGCTGTTAAGTCCGGAGTTTGTATGGAGGATGGAAGGTTGGGTTCCGTTCCATGAGACCGTGCGGGTTGATGTCCCGCCTGATTTGGGTCATGGAGATTCGGGCATCCGGTCTCCTCGTAGGCTTGATCTCTAGTCGATCGATCTGTGACACCTGCCTATGCACCTTCATCCTTACGCCGCCTACGCCTAGGAGGTTCATCAGCTGAGGTTGAACTATTAGATTCAGAATAAGGGGCAGGGTTACCTCCAGCATTTTGATGCTACTGCTGAGTGAGCTGAGTCATGAGGTTAGTGTTGTCTTGAATCTGCTCAGCAAGTTGCCTTCTACTTTCCTTGAGTTCTCTTATCAAGTCGTTGAACTCTGTTCGGGAAACAACTTCCGCTTGGTTTTGGGTGGAGGGCCCTGCACCTCGAGTTGCTTGCTGATTTCTAGGTCCAACTTGTGGCACACTAGCAGTCTCGTGGACATCTGCTTTGTGGGAGGCCGATCTGGTTCGTGGTCTTCCCATGGTAGAATTGTTGGTTGTAACTCTGAATAGAATCAATATATGCCTGGTGGATGATCTTGGATCTCCTCTGGGGGGATTTATGCAATCCAGTAGCTACAAAGCAGATCCTAACAGCCTGAGAATTCGATTCTCAATGTTAGCACCAAAATTGGCCACTAACACCCTTAAGAAAGATTGTGTAGAGAGATTAATGAAGATAGTAAATTAAAATAGAAGACAGTATGTAAATTTAAATGCAGAGAACAAGAACACCAAATTTATAGTGGTTCGGTGTAACTGCCTACGTTCACTTCGAAGTTGATTTCTATTGCTTTTCTTGATAGTTGATTACAGATACAATCCATTTCAAATTACTTGAATATAATTTCTAAGTAAAAGATTAAGTCTTTAAATGAAGGTTGAATGCGGCAGAGTCTCCCCAGTGTTCTCGAAATTCACCCTCTTTTCACTGTGCCCCTGCCTCTCTATTTATAGACGTAGGTAGGTTGGACTTCCCTGGTAGGCATGGTAGCTAAATACCTCGGCCAAAATCGAGTAAGCTCTGTGTGCCGACCCGAACATGCCGAATGGCCAAATGCCGAATCATCATCTTCATGCCAAACGATGCGGTGTGTTGAGTGAGGTGCCCAAGCCGAACGAGAATCGATGTCGAACGAGGAAAAAGCCAAACGAGGCTGGAATGCCGAACAGTCCAGGAATGCCGAGTAAAGCATGAATGATGAGCGCTCTAGAAGACGAACGCTCTTGAATGCAACTCGACCCAGTCATGTCGAACATCCCTGCAACGCCGAATGACCCTGAGTGTCGAACGTCCATGGAAGCCGAACGTTCCTAGTATGCCGAACGTTCCTTGTATGTCGAACGTCCCTGGATTGCCGAACGTCTTTGGAAGCCAAATGTTCCTAGTATGTCGAACGTCCCTGGATTGCCAAACGTCTATGGAAGCCGAGCGTTCCTTGTATGCCGAACGTCCCTGGATTGCCGAACGTCCCTGGATTGCCGAACGCTCCTGGATACCGAGCGCTCCTGGATGCCGAGCACTCCCAAATGCTGAACGACCCTGACCGTCGAGCACTTCCCAATGCCGAGTACTCACGAATGTTATTCGAACGTGAATGCCGGACGAACCATTTACGCCGAGCGTTCAGAATGCCGAACGGTATGTAGATGCCGAACGATCCATATATAGCCGAACAGTGTGCTAATGCCGAGTACCTAGTTGCCTGGTCAAATCTCTAGGAGACAGTATTTAAAGAAGAGGATTTTGAAACTATATATCTCCCGAAGATATTTTTGTAGAGAAAAATGAATGAATCAAAAGAAATCATTTAATTACATCTTCTTTTATCGATGATTGGATTTCAAAGGAACCGGGTTCGGATTTGGTTGATTCCTATCCGAAAACCACTTCGAACCAGTTTATGTGTTAGATGAATGAAGATATTTGAAGATGGAGATATTGAGACGAATAATAACGAGGGACTAATTATTGATTAATTAGGGATAAACTCATGATTCACTATATTGTAGTAGTGGTCCCTTTGTTATAAAAAATCTCAAACCACAAGGACTTCTTCCCCAGTAATGGCCAAGGAAAGTACCTTTGGTTTCATTCAGTCCCAGAACGAACTTGTATGGATGAATGTCTGACCCTGCATTCCAAATCACAATGAGTGATCTCTATAAAAGTATATCAATCGGTGGTGGAGAAGACTCCTTCTCTTAGCTTAACACCCTTTCTTAAGACATACGAGCTCAGGAATTTATACGTTTGTTGAAATCGGTCGTATGAATGTGGAATGGCAATGTGGTATTCAAAGTGAAAGAAGATATGCTATGTGAAAAGGTTACCGTTGCCTCGAGCCTCATCAATAGGAAATGACTGAAACGAGGTTAGTTGCGGCAAGGCTAAGTGGGTCATTCCCAATTAGGGTATGATCATTCCCTTATAGATATATTTCTTCCCGCTATGATGTATGGATGTAAATTAATGTGGATGTATGCGAAGAGAGCTCTCGGATAAAGGTCGGTAATGACCGAAGGATGGCATATTCAGTACTATCTAGTTATAGAGGTAGGCCGGCATTTTGTTGGTAGAAGAGCTTAGAGGTGTACCGATCGAAAGGTAGTCACTTCACCTAGTTATTTATGGAAACTCATTCTGCAATAAGAACCTACGGTTTTGTTTGTATTGGTGTAATGAATAGCTCCGAAAGGTTATATAGGTAACCATTTTGGCTAAGATTAATAAGTTAATGTTTTCAAAGAATGTCATTAGAAGTAATATACCCAAATTTTACGTAATAAAAGGTTTTGGTTATCATTAGGTAAAAATACGTTCCGTGTTTATGTGCGGCGTGGTCTTATGAGATACCTTTTTGTTTTCAAAACATCGTACTTTGAGTTCTCACACCAATCTCATGATTGACCCGGAGTTTGTTTTTCCCTTTAAACTTTAGGTTCTCCATTTTTTGAGCATCCAAGTAGTCAGGATACCTTAGGAGCATTTTAGAGCATGTTGGGGAGCATTTTGAAGAAGTTTTTTGGAGCTACGAAGATTGAAGTGCCCTATGTAAATATTCCACTATGTTATGTAGATTATATTTCCCAACATAAGTACGGATATATAGTTATAACTATCCGCTGCATTTTAATTTAACTCTGATCATTTATAATTAAAATGTTGAATGTGATGTTTGATTCTATTATTATGTTATCTTCTATCTTTATTTTCTTTTACACCCCTAATAATCTGCCTCCCCAGCACTTTGATTTACGACACACGAATACCATGAAAGTATAACTGTCGATTTCTAAGGGTGGTCAAGGAGACGGGTCGTCACATTTGGTATCGAAGTTGAAGGTTAAGTGAGAACCTTGGCTTTGTTGGGGTATGACTCGTTAGAGATAAGGTTAGTAACGCTCTAGAATGAGTTTAGTCTGAGAGAGCGCATAATTAAAACTTTTAACTTGAATAAGTACATTCAGACTGTATATCATTCGCTAAGATATCTCATCTATATATCCTAAAGATCTTTACCTTACTATATACATATAGTAGAAAATGAGTGGAAGAAGAGGATGAGGTAGGGGAGGAAGTAATACAACAAATGGTCAAACTTCGGCAACTATCGTAGTCGAGGAAGTAGTAGTTCTGGTACAACTCCAAGTCAACTTTGCAACTTTATGCATGAACTATACCAACCTTGGTGGTAAACCTTTCAAAAGAACGGAAATCGTCATTGAAGTACAAGCCTGGATCCGCTCTTGTGAAAGAATTTTCAAAGGACTGAATATTTGAGATGAGCAGAAGAGATCTAGCTTCTTGGTAACTACAAGATGGAGCTCTAATTTGGTGGGAATCTATTATTCAGAAGGACTCAAAAGATAATTTCTCATGGGAATGATTCAAAGAAGTTTTGGAGGAGCAGTACATGTCAGAAGCAGGAAAATCCCGTCTTTATCGAAATTTAATGGATTTTAAACATGAGGAGGAGAAGTCGTTTGAGGAGTATGCTAACAAGTTTAACGAATTTTCTCGTTTTGGGCCTGGATTGATGGTTACGCCCCTCAAAAAGAATGAAAAGTTTCTTTCTGGAATGAAGAAGCAATACCATGTCAGAATGACTGGCCATGTGAAAGAACCATTTATAGACTTAATGAACATGGGATACAGATATGAAGCTTTGGATAAGATAGATTCACCCATAGTACAAAAAGGCAACAACACTAACTGGAATAAGAGGAAGTTCAATGGCAAGAAGCCATGGCAGGGAAAATCCAAAGGAGAATCTCAGGATAACCGCTTTAAAGATGTTACTTGCTACAATTGCCAACAAAAGGGCCACCTATTAACTCATTGTAGAAAACCCATAACTCAAGGAACTCAAGAATCAACACCAAGAAGCTGCTATAATTGTCATCAATCAGGACACATGATAAAGGATTGTCCCCTAATGAAGGAAGGAGAACAAGCCAAAGTTTATGCTATCAAGGATGAGCCTTCAATCTCCTAAGATGTGAAGGGCAAAGGAGTGTCGGAAGGTAATATTTTTATCAAAGATATTTTAGTTAGTGTATCATTTAATACCGGAGCTTCTTATAGTTTTATTTCTAAAAAAACTATAGAAGAATTTAAACTTAAACCTAAAATTGTTGACGACCCTATCTGCATGATGAATCCTATAAAAAGTTCTGTTAATCTTTGTATGCACTGTGAAAATGTCCCAATTTCCTATCCTCCCCATCACTTTCTTTCGACCTTTTTGTCTTAGATTTTATTGGATTTGAAATTTTACTTGCCATGGATTTGTTGGCTAAGTACAAAGTTATGCTCGATTGCGGAAAAGGAACAATATCTTTATGGACCGTCTTTGGGAAAATCATAGAAATATCTTTTGAAGGTCCTAGTCCAAGAAGGGATACTTTTCTTTATGTTATAGATACATCCCAAACAAGATTAGAAATAATACCTGTTGTTAAGGAATTTGCAGATGTCTTTGAGGAAGTAAAAAAGTTTGCGCCCACATGGAGAAATCGAATTATGTATCGATTTAGTTCCTAGTGCGATGCCAATTAAACAACGAGATAGAAGGATGGTTTCGAAAGAAAGGGATGAGTTGAATAACCAAACCCAAGAACTATTAAATAAAGGATTGATAAGACCCAGCCGTTTAAGTTGGGGATCAACAGTAGTTTTTGTTGCTAAGTCAGATGGATCTTTGAGATTGTGTGTTGACTATCAAGATCTAAATAAGAAAAGCATTAAGAACAAGTATCCTCTACCCCAAATAGATGGCTTGTTTGACCAGTTATACGGAACTCGAGTTTTCTCTAAAATGGACCTAGCTACAGGATTCCATCAGTTAAGGATTGTAGAAGATTGCATCCATCTAACTGCATTCAATGGTCCGAATACTTTCTATGAGTGGTTGGTTACGCCTTTTGGGCTGACTAATGCAGTCGCTTATTTTGTTGACCTTATGAACAGTGTGTTTAGAGATGTGCTAAACAAATTCGTGTTAGTCTTTATCGATGTTATCCTTATCTACTCAAAGACCAAAGAGGGACACGCAAGGCATCTAGAAGCTGTGTTGGAGAAATTAAAGAATAATGTGATTAAAGCCAAATTCTCAAAGTGCCATTTTTGGGAGAAGGAGGTAAGATTCCTTGGAAATATAATATGAAGGGATTGAATTTCAGTAGATCCATGGAAAGTTACAGCTATTCAAGATTGGAAGCAACCACAAACTCCTAAAGATATTCGTAGCTTATTAGGTTTGGCAGGATATTGCAGAAGATTCATTCAAGACTTCTCTAAGATTGTCTATCACCTAACAAAGTTAACAATGAAGGATGCTAATTTGTTTGGACTCTAAAATGTGAAGAAGCATTCCAAGAACTAAAGAAAAGGTTGATAATTGCTCTAGTTTTAGCAACTATGAATGGAAATAGTGGGTTAACCATTTATACAGATGCTTGTGGAGAAGGAGTTGGTGAAGTTTTAATGCAAGATAGGAAGGTGATTGCTTACGCAAGTAGACAGTTGAAGACGCATGAGAAGAATTTCGCAACACATGACTTAGAATTATACTTGTTGTGTTCGCTCTAAAGATATGGGGGAATTATTTGCTAGGTGAAAAATTCAAACTCTTTACAGAATTGAAATCTTTGAAGTATCTTTTCACCAAGATGGACTTGAACATGAGGCAGCAAAGCTGGCTAGAATTTCTCGCATCATATGATCTAGATATTTTATATAACCCGGGAAAGCCAACGTAGTAGTCGATGCATTGAATAGGAAGTTGGCTACTATTTCTTATTTGGTAGTTACTCCAACTCTCCTAGAAAAGATCGCCGGCAAACAAAAGGAGGATCTATTTCTCAAGGAGATCGTTAGGAATATACGTCAATGATATAATTCAAGGTTTAAAATAGATAACCTTGGAGTATTATGGTTAAATGGAAGAATTTTTGTTCCATATGTTGGAAATCTCAAGTAAAAAGTACTAGATTAATGCCACATAGCCAAACTTAGCATTCATCCGGGTATTCATAAGATGTACAAGGACATGAAGCGTACATTTTGGTGGAAAGATATGAAGAGGGACATATCTATCTATGTCAGCCATTGTGAAAATTGACAAAGAACCAAAAGTGACCAACAGAAGATAGCAGAACCTTCGGAGATTCCAGCTTGGAAGTGGGATCAAATATCCTTGGATTTCATTGACGGCTTACCCTAAAAAAGGAAAGGAAATGAAGGCATTTGGGTTAACACAGTTCGATTAACCAAAAGTGCACACTTCAATTGGATAATGCCAACAAGAACTCCAGCAAGCCTTGCAGAGATAAATATGAAGGAAATTGTCCGATTGCATGAAGTTCCGAGCAGTATAGCAAGCAATAATGATCCAATCTTGACTCATTAGTTTTGGGAAGCACTACAGACAACTTTGGAAACAAAGCTGAGTATAAGCACTGTATATCACCTCCAAACTGATGGACAGACAAAATGAGTCAACCGTATTTTAGAAGATCTTTTAACAGCATGTACTCTAGACTTTGGAGGCTAGTGGGAGAATCATTTACATTTAGTAAAGTTCTCCTACAATAATAGCTATCAAGCTAGTATCGGCATGGCATCGTATGAAGCTCTGTATGGTTGTCCATGTAAGTCCTCGGCATGTTGGATAGAAACTGGAGACCGGTTAGTGCTTGGCCCAGATATGACATGAGAAGCTTCAGAGAAAGTTGATATGATTAGAAAAAAGCTAAAATAAGCCCAAAGTAGACAAAAGAGTTACGCAAATCGAAGGCGTAGAAATATGGAATTCTCAGTTGGGGATTCAGTCCTTTTAAAAGTCTCTCCAATGAGAGGAGTAGTAAGATTTGGAAGAGCTAGGAAGTTAGCACCTCGATATATTGGACCTTTTTCCATTCTCGAACGAATCGGTCTACTAGCTTATCTAGTACAATTGCCTGAAAGATTGTCTGGTGTATATAATGTTTTTCACCTATCACATTTACGAAAGCATGTACATGACCCAGAACAAATCATAGAAACAGCTGCTCAGGATGACTTAGAGATAGAACCAAACTTAGCAGTTATTAGAAGGCCCATTCAAATCGTGGATCAAACGAAAAACGATTAAGAAGGAAGGTAGTACAATTGGTCAAAGTACAATGGAGCGGGGATGTTGATGATTGTACATGGGAAACAGAAGATAAAATGGGAAAAGCATATCCTGAGTTTAGAATTGATGTATAGACTTTATCTATCATTTGAATGTACTCACCGCATGTGGTGCGGTTTCTTATTATACATATTCCAACTTATTGAATATATATTACCTTTTAAGCTATTTTCTTCTTATCTAATTTCAAGGATGAAATTCTTTTAAGTAGGGGAGAATGTAAAAACCTGAAATTTAACCACCTCAAATATAACATTTAAAGTAATTGTAAATATAAAATATAAAGGGTTTTATGATTTAAATAATATTAGATAGGATTTGTAAGTGGAAACATACATAAAAATAGTAACATTTGCATATATCAACAAAAGTGACAAAATCCTAATTCAAAAAAGTAAGTTTAAATGGAATAATATTTTAACTTATTTATGAGTGTTTATATTTTTAAATAACATTATACAAATTTATTTTTAAATTTGGTTCACATAAATAAATAGTTTAACTGAAACGTCAAAATATGAACTAGAACATTTTATCAAAAATCAACATTTTATTTATTTAAAGTTGTTGCACCTTTATTTTAATATTTAGGCACACTTATGTAAATGTAGTAAGTTTTAGTTAAGTTGCAAATTAGGTTTACTTTTATTAAAACACAATTAGGAAATTCTAGAATATAATTAGGAAAAGTAAACTAATAAAAACAAAACATGTCAAATCAAAAGAAACATCATTATTACTTTAAGTTTTTGTACTACTTAAGTGATAAGGACATAAAGTAAAGATTTGAAATGTGATGTTAAGTGTTGAAAGTAAGATTACTTTAAAAGTAAGTAAAGGGTATTTTGGTCTTTTGCAAATATAATATTTTAATCCAAAGTTTTTTCTATAAATACACACCCACTTTCTCACTTCCTTCCACACTTCATTTTCAAAAAAATTCAAGCTTCTTCTCACTCTTTTCCATGACTTCCTATCTTGATAAAATAATTCTAAAAATAATATAAAGAGTAATATGCAACAAACCACCTCAAAACCACTTCAAATCCCCATCTTTCTCCTCCTCTAACCCACGGTCACCACCCTAGCCGAGCCAACCACCACCCCTACACAAGGCCGAGCCCAATCTCCCCTTGAAACTCATGGTCCAAATCTCCAAAGGCCTCCACAAGCAAAGTCAAGCCACCTAGAAGTCTTAAAACAAGTGTGCATGAGCTTTTGAGCTGAGTTAGAAAAGCTATTTCAATTTAAAGTTAGTTCAATTCGAAACAAGGTGAGGACTCCTAATTTATATGTATATATTTGGTTGTGATGTTGTGTTATGTTTGTTTCGATGTTTTTTTATGATACTGGTTTCCATATATTGTTTATTGCATGAAAATATTAAAACAAGTGACGATATACACGACATTGATTCACATGAAAACAATTTCCAAAATAATCGAAAAGTTATATCAAATCATTCCTTTTAAAATGATTAAAAATGGTTTGCAAATGTTTTATAAACATATAAACTTTTTTTGACAAAGTTTGAATGAAAAACATAAAATAAGTCAAAACTAGGCGCGTTGAGCAATAGTAGTTCGCGATTTCGGGCCGAAAACTTTAAATAAGCATACGAAGTAGATTATAGCTCGGAATTCTTTGAGAAATGGATTTTCCAAACTATTATATTCATATCTTTCAAACAAAGAAAGATAATAAAAAATTTATAAAGTAGATTTTAAAAAATGTCCAAAATAATTTTTCAAAAAAATCGCGCTTTTCCAGTAAAGTGACCAAAGTTAAAAATTGATAAAATAAATGTTTTAAAAATATGACATAAATTCTATAAATTGTTTAAAATGTTTTAAAAGTGATCTAAGTTGTAAATATGGTTTTTAAATGATATAAAAGTCGTTTTGAAGAATATAGCTTTTAAAAACACTATTTGCAACACTTTTACGCAACGCTTTTCAATAACTTTTGAAATAAATGTTGGAAGTAAACAATTCTTTCCCAAGTCTTATGTAAACATTTTTAAGTAAATAATAAATTATTTAAAAAATATATTTAAACAATTAAAAATTATTTCAAAGATGGTTGAACAAATAATTAAGTGATTTAAAAGGAAAAATGAGTATGCATAAATGACTAGTACATTTGTCCTGCCGGTGAGATCTAAAAGAGAAAACAAGGTGTGTAACTAAGGTTAGGGATGGAGCAACCAGTGCCCTGAACTTACATGGCCACGTTTTTCTCTTTTAGGCGAGGGTGGAACATATTGAAAGGAAAGCCCGGGGTCTTAACTTGGATTTCATAGAAATAATCTTCTTATACTCATTATTAAAATCCGAAGAGGGAACTTGTCCTATTCGTGGAATTTAAAAGATGATCTCACCATTATTCCGCCTATAGCACTCGTTAAATACAGAAGTTGATATTGAATAAAATTAAAGTGATTTCTATAATCATATTTTCTCAAAAGATACTTGAAACGCCCCACACCCCTTAGTATACCCGAAAGGACACACTAAAAGATGTGATGCGTTGTAGGTATAATTGAAACTAGCAGAGACTAAGACTCATAAGGCAAAAACTAAATAATAATAAAACAGCGGAAACAATTATAGTATTTTGCTAAAATCATACTCCATAATATAAGATGATAAAATAAGTCATCAAACACCAAATACTTCAAATGTCAAACTACCCATATATGTCTTGTTAAATCCAAAACCATAGTCTCCATAAAATCATAGTACAATTATCCTTCAATATAGTGCCAGTACAATACAAGAACTAAATTTGGAAATAAAAAAATACACAGCAATGGTCTCCTCCTAGAAAACTCCAAGCAACTGCAATCTACTGTCTTCTCCCTTGATTGCCTACGGTGGGAAAGGGGGAAAATAGAGGAGTGGGTCAGACTAAAAGTCTGATGAGTGATAGTGATTACTAGATTCTTTAAGCAAGATAAAAGTAATAGACACAACAATAGTTCTAACATAAATAAGGATAACAAGGGAAATAGGAAAGAAATAAACTGGAAATAGGTACGACTAGATATAGCTCAATTTATAAGATAGGTTAACTTTGATTGCTTGCATTTGTCCTTGAGTTCTGCTTTGATTAGGCTAAATTCCTAATCCTGTAACTAGGATGTAACCCTAATTCTATCCTTTTTGATCGGCCTGCTACTCTATAGACCATTATGCGGACCAGCCGCTATATAAATCCCTACACATCAGCCAGTGGCATCTACGAAAGATGCACAGAGCAACCACAGTGGACCAAACGACATAAATAGCTCCCTACACATAAGGCAATGATGTCTACGAAAGACACTCATACTAAGCGCCTGGAACTCATAGCTATTACTGAGCACCCGAATGGAAGTCGCACGCCTAACTGCCACCGTGCCCATGCTACCTTTCGCTCCATCTATTGGGTCTTCTTATTACCTCAAACTCTGGCATATGCATGCCCCTCATCTTACTTCAGGCTAATGTGAGATCACTGTATGTCTACAGAAAATTAGAGAAATACTGTTGGTACTGGCCCGTCGTCCAAAAAATATCTAGTTGTTCCCCTTATCCAAATCCCCCGTGATTTGGAATTCTAATTGACAAATTACAACCATTTTTAGCATAAGCGTACCTTCGTTTCGCTTTACGTAATGTGAGACCACCATTTTTTCTAATAGAGAATGCTATTTGATTTATGTCCTACTTTCATTTTTTCTTATAAACTTAGATAAATTATTTTAAATAAGCCTTTATAATTTATCCATACCATCTTTGCTTATTAATTTATCCTAAGTCTTAAAATAAGCCTTATTCTGTTCTATTTTTTATTATAACCTACGTTATAATCATGCTTATTACTTATTCCATGGTCAAAGTCTGAAAATAAGCTTCTTTCATCTTTTATTCTTTTTAGTTATAATTCTAGGCTATAACTAGGCCAATCTTTTTAATTTAGTCCAATTAACGTCATAATTAGGCGTAATTTCATTCCAATTCCATTTATATCACAATCTTTGAAATTTACATCTTATATTCCATTATTTCAGTTTTCTTACAATTTAATCCATATTCGTGTTAATTCTATTCAAATCCATACGCGAAGAAGAAGGAGGAATAAAAGAAAACTAAAAATAAAATAAAATCCAATGCATAGGAAGAAGATGTAAATAACGTATAAACAAAAGTAAATAAACTAAAATACTATAAACAAACTATAATTAAACGAAAAGGCTATGATTAACAGAAATAAACTAAAATTATTGACAAGAATAGCTGAAAGGAAATAGACTGAAAATAATTCTAAAAAAACTGTAATAAACTACTAAAAAGGCTATTCCAAAAATCGTAGTAAAACTACAACTATTGGAAACCCTATTATTTTAAATAAAGAAATCTTAAAATAATTACAATCACCAACCTCAAGTCCCAAGCTCTTCCTTTGGTCTTCCCGGGTCCACTTGGAGTTGTAAAATAATTTAATTTATAATGATTTTCACCTTTGGAAAAATTATTTCGTTTAGGGTCCTTCGTCGAAAGGTGAACCTAATTGGAGGAAACCTAAAATGAGAAAAAGTGTTAGGTCTAGGAGTCTATTTATAGGGGTAGAAGTGGATCTCAAACCATTGGATTTGGGGATTGAATAGGATACAACCACGTCATAGGCTGAATAGGAGCCGTCGGATGTGAAAATAGATGGACCAGATTGGTCAAAAGAATGCATAACGTGCCACCAATAGGCTCTGGAACGTTCAGACGAACAAATGTTTGTTCGCTTGCCAAATGGCAAGGCGGGTGGGCATGGCAGTCGACAGCCCCCTTGCCCAGGTCGACCGGTCGGTCGACCTGTATTGTGTTTTTTTTTCTTTTTTCTTCTTCTTATTTTGTTTGTTTTATAACTTTGTCATGTTAGCTCGGATTATGACGTTCTATATATGGAAATTGACCAGAAAATTACCGTGGACACGATGGTGCAACTCCCATGGCTCAATTCTGATAATTTCATAAAGTTATTTTATTATTTAATTAATTAACGAATTAATTATTATGGGTTAAATTTTGGATTGTTACATTCTCCCCTCCTTAGGGGATTTCGTCCCCGAAATCTCTAGGGATAAAAGAATGTACTAAATGTTTTCATCCAATTCTATAATCATCTACTCAGTCATCAACCATTCATCCATTTTCCTTCAAAAATTTCTAATGCAACCTATGATACTTATGCAATTATTGTAGTGTAAATGTCCCTAACTAATTCAAAGGATTAGGCGGTCCACTGATTCAGTTGACCTCCTTTTATGCAATCATGTTCGTGTCATGTATCCAAATGAATACTAAAATTTCCTAGTGATAGCTGATAATTCTATATGCATGCTACAAACATCATCCAAATGCAACAATCATGTGACAAAAAACTATAGAAATAAAATAACAATGCGCACACATCCATATGCATATGCTCTAGTATCCTAGTTAGGCCGATCCCTAATGAATAATAGTACCTACTGTACCTATATACGTCCATAGCATCCACTAGAAAACACTTGCAATCACTAGCATACATCATTCATAACATGTTCTATTAACATGTCTACATCAAATCCTACCATCCATTGGTTAAATCCTAAGTTCTACCCTCCCAAAGGATAGTAAAGGAAAGAACCCATTCAAATCTAAAGATGGAAAAAAGGGATTCTAAAGCTTACTATCAAAAAGATGAGGATAGGTAGTACAAATTCTCTTCTGCTTCCCAAGTGGCGTCTATAACATCATCTTCCCTTTGCACCTTCACCAGTGGAACCTCCTTATTCCTTAGTCGCTTGATGTCTCTTCCAACAGTCTTCATGGAGATAAGCCGAATAGAAGCTTCCCTTTCTACCTCCACCTCCTCCAACTGACTAGGCTCTACAACCTCCGTCGAGTCATGTAAGAACTTTCGCAAGTGCAAAACATGGAAAACGTCGTGCACTCCTGCGAGCCTATCAGGTAGCTTCACTTTATAAGCCATCTTCCCAACTCTCTCTACGATAGGGAATGGTCCAACAAATCTAAGGGCCAACTTTCCATTCGATCCAAACCTTACCACCTTCCTAAGCGGGGATACTTTGAAAAAAACTAAGTCTCCACCCTCAAACTCTAAGCCTATCCTCTGCTTGTCCGCATATGACTTCTGTCATCTTGAGCCATCTTACATCTTCCATCGAATCAAATCCACCCTCTTAGAGGTCTCCCTAACCATATCGGGTCTAAGTAATAACTTCTTCATAGACTCTACCCAACATGATGGGGACTTGCAAGGTCTCTCATATAAAGCCTTAAATGGTGCCATTCCTATACTTGTTTGGTAACTATTATTGTACGCAAACTCAACCCAAAGGAATATGCTCCTCCCAAATTCCTCTAAAGTCCAAAATACATGTCCGCGGCAAATCCTGAAGCACCCTATTGATCCTCTCCATTTGGCCATCTATCTAGGATGATAGGCCGTACTTAATTTCAGTTGCGTCCCTAGCGCCTCTTGTAAGCCCCTCCAAAACTCACTAGTGAAAATGGGATAACTATCACTCACCACGCTAGAAGGAACTCCGTGTAGTTGGATTATCTCTCCAATATACAAAGATGCCAAATACGAAGTCTTACGCTTACTCTTAACTAGGATGAAGTGGGCGCTCTTGGTCAATTTATCAACAATCACCGAAATTCTAGTATTCCTCTTCCTAGAATAGGGTAAACCATCTATAAAATCCATAGAAATGATGTCCCACTTCCACTTTGGTATATCTAAAGGCGGAAGTAATTCATCGGGTTTCTACTGCCCTACTTTTACATCTTTGCATGTGAGACACTTCACTACGAATTTCGCCATGTCTTTCTTCATGCCACCCCATTAGAACATCCTCTTTATATCCCTACATTTTGTCACCACCCGGATGAATAGTCGTACGGAAATGGTGCGCCTCTTCCAAAACTGCTCTCAACAAGTCATTGGCGCGTGGAACACAAAGCCTTCCATCTCTCCTAAGCCACCCTGCTATCCATGGAATAATGTTGGAGATGTCCAGAGGCCTCTCCTCGGCTAATCCTATCCATAATGCCCATGAGCTCCGAATCCTCCTGCTGCCTCGAGCCAATTTGATCCATAAGGGTAGGCCTCACCCCTAATGTCGCCAATAATTCGGGAGTAATGTCCGTAGAGGGCTTAAAATCAAAACTAGAAATAATATCCAAGCTCCTCTACTCTATGAACAAAGGACTAAGGGTTGCTTTCTTTCTACTTAATGCATCTGCAACCGCATTACCCTTGCCAGGGTTACAAGCTATCTCAAAATCAAACGAGTCTAAAAACTCCATCCACCTTTGTTGCCTCAAGTTCGAGTCCTTCTGGGAGAATAGGTACTTCAAAGACTTATGGTCCGTAAAAAGCTCAAACCTCTCTCCCAGCAAATAGTGCCTCCAAGATTTAAGTGCAAAAACTATAGCAGCCAACTCTAAATCGTGGGTAGGGTAGTTCTTCTCATGCGTCCTCAACTACTACTACCATAACGCATTACCCTCCCTTCTTGAATCAACACCGCTCCTAGACCCGTTCTGCATGTATCAGTGTATACAGTGAAAGGCTTAGCTTTTTCAGGTAAAACTAACACTGGTGCACTAGTAAGGGCTCTCTTAAGCTTCATAAAGGAATCCTCACAATACATGTCCCACACGAAAGCTTTATTCTTCTTCATAAGGCACGTGAGTGGTGCTGAAATGTTGGCGAAGTCTCTAACGAACTTCCTATAGTAGCCATCTAGTCCTAGGAAGCTCCTAACCTCAGTAACATTCTTGGGGGCCTTCTAATCTTGCGCTGCAATAACCTTAGTGGGGTCAACAGCCAAACCTTCCTTCGAGACCATACTCCCCAAGAAACGAACTTCCTCCCTCCAAAAATAACAATTCGAAAACTTAGCTCTCAAATGATGACTACGAAGTGTGTGAAGAAATTCTTCCAAATGAATAGCATGCTCCTCCGTATTCTTGGAAAATACAAAGATGTCATCCATGAATACCACCACAAACTTATTTAGGACTTCCCTAAAGATGCGGCTCATCAAATCAACGACATAAGCAAAAGCATTGATTAACCCAAAAGGCATAACCAACCACTTGAAGAATCCATCTGGTGTCCTAAAGGCAATATTATCTACCTTGTCATCAGTGACACTAGGCTGATGGATTCCCCTGGCTAAATCAAGCTGAGAGGAAAGCTAAGAACCTACCAACTGGTCAAAAAGATCATTAATCCTATGGAGTGGACATCGGTTCTTCTTGATGAGCTTATTTAATTCGCTATAGTCCATGCAAAGTCGGAGAGAACCATCCACCTTAGCGGCAAAGACGAATGGTGCTCCCCACTATGATATGCTCCTTCTTATGAATCCCTTCTCCAAAAACCCACGAATCTGCTTGCTCAATTATTTCCACTCCCTAGGTTCCATGTGCCTCACAGGTAATGCTACTGGCTTGGCATTCTCGGTCAAATAAATCCTGAAGTCAATCTCTCTCTTAGGGAGGTAGTCCCCTAACCTCCTTAAAGGCGTCTGCAAAATCTCTAACTATAGAAAACGAATGCAACTCTGATGAAGATGAATCGGGGGAATAGAGAAAACTCAACGTGACTGACTCTTGCGGGTCGTAAGATACTTTCAGAGTCCTATCGCTGCAAGTCTTAAGTCTAACAACTCTCCTCTCACAGTCTATTATAGCTCCGTATGTGGATAGCCAATCTATCCCTAAGATCATCCCATACCTCAAGAATCCCAAAACATAGGCATCGCCGTCAAATTCTACGGCTAGGATAAAGATTTTCGAACCCCTACAAACCATAGATAAGTGTGCTGATCCTCCTATGGGGTTTGAAACAATAATGGGGTCTACTACTAATGATATGTTTAAGTGCAAACAATCTACTGTAGAACTAGAGATGAGTGTGATGCTCCAGAATCAAATAAAGTTCGAATGGGAAAATCAGATACAGAAATCAAACCTTCAACTGTGACTTTCCTACCTCTATTTAGAATGCTACTGGAAGGTGCTGCGTCTAACGCCTGAATCTGCATAAGTAGTGCACTCGTTCCTTAGAGAAAACTCCTACTCATATGAACGGACTCCCCGCGAGTATAGCACTTACCCTTCATCTTCTACTTCCAGTAATCCTTGGCCATATGTCCAACCTTCCCACAATTTGGCACTTTATTCCTTGCTTAATCTGCTTATGAGGACCATCACCTTTCTTCTTCTTCTTCTTCTTATTCTTTTCCCACCACTTCTTCTTTGGACCCTCTGACTTAACCTCTTCTTTAGACTCTCCCTCCTTGACTGTATCTGACATAAGTGTCATCTCGACCAAAGACTTATAAGTAGCTTCCATCGGTACATGAGTCAGCAATAACCCCTGAAGGGGTTGATTCAATCTCTTTGCAAACTTCATAGATTTCTTGTGCGACGTGTTCACCAAATCCATACCAAATTGTGACAATTCATTGAATTGATTGATGTATTCCTTAACAGATAGACTATATTGCTTTAAATTGATAAACCTCTCCAACTGTAACACTCTCTTCAGCCTGAGATAGCAACTTCCTATCGAATCGCTCCAGTAATCCATCCTAAGTAACATTCCTTCCCTCCAACTCGATCACTTCCCACTAATAAGATGCCTCCTCCTTCAGCTACCAAGTGGCTAGCTGAACCCGCTATTCACCAACCAATCCCAAAAGACCAAAAATCCTCTTTATGTCCCTAAGCCATGCTCTCTCCTCCAAAAGTCTCCTTATCAAAAAAAGTCTTCTCGCCCAAACTCGTAAAATCTTTACAAAGCTTAGAGAAATTGATGACGACAGGTAGGCCAATGGGATTTCCACCCGCTAGTGTAGGATTAGGTGCAGGCCCGTGCACTTTTGGAGTCATGGCTTGTAAGTACCCACGAAAACAAGTTGGGATATGGATGTCCTCGTAAAGGTTCAGGGCATCTGCCATTCTACAAAAAGAAAAGGATAGTTTAGGAAAGTGTCAAAGGGAGATTGAACTGGACTTATGAGGGGATTTTTGTAAAAAAAATTATTCTTCAAAACATTTCTAAGAGTTATTTTCTGAAAAATGATTTTAAAACAAGTTGTTTCGAAAAATACTTTACTGTTAAAATTAATTTTTAGGAATCCTGTAACATAGCTCTGATACCAAGTGAAACACCTCATACCCCTTAGTATACCCGAAAGGACACACTAAAAGATGTGGTGCATTGTATGTATAACTAAAACAAGCAGAGACTAAGACTCACAAGACAAAAACTAAATAATAATAATAACAATAATAATAATAACAACACAATGGAAACAATTATAATATTTTGCTAAAATCAAACTCCATAATATAAGATGGTAAAATAAGTCATCAAACACCAAATACTTCAAATGTCAAACTACCCGTATATGTCTTGTTAAATCAAAAATCATAGTCTCCATAAAATCAGAGTACAATTATCCCTCAATATAGTGCCAATAAAATACAAGAACTAAAACTAGAAATAAAAGAAATACATAGCAGTGGTCTCCTCCAAGAAAACTCCAAGCAACATCAATCTGTTGACTTCTCCCTTGATTGCTAATAGGGGGAAGGGAGAAATAGAGGAGTGGGTCAGACTAAAAGTCTGCATCGTAATTATTAGAGTCTTTAAGCAACATAAGAGTAATAGACTCTACAACGGTTCTAACACAAATATGGATAACAAGGGAAATAGGAAAGAAATAAAATGGAAATAGGTACAATTAAATATTGCACAATTTATAAGATAGGTTAACCTTGATTGCTTGCACTTGTCCTTGATTTCTGCTTTGATTAGGCTGAATTCCTAATCATGTAATTAGGATGTGACCCTAATTCTACCATTTTTGATCGTCCTGTTACTCCATAGACCTTTCTAAGGACCAACCGCTATATAACTCCCTACTTAATAGCTAATGGCATCTACGAAAGGTGCATAGAGCAACCACTATGGATCAGACGACATATATAGCTCCCTATACAGAAGGCAATGATGTCTACGAAAGACACTCATACTAAGTGCTTGTAACTCATAGCTATTACTGAGCACCCGAATGGAAGTCGCACGCCTAACTGCCACCATGCCCATGCTACCTTTTGCTCCACCTATTGGGTCTTCTTATTACTTCAAACTACAGCATAAGTGTGCCCCTCATCCCACTTCAGGCTAATGTGAGATCACCCTATGTCCATAGAAAATAGGGAAAATGTTATTGGTACTATCCCTTCGTCCAAACAATATCCAGTTGCACCCCTTATTCAAATCCCTTGTGATTTGGACTTCTAATTGACCAATTGCTACCAATTTTAGCGTAAGTGTGCCCTCGTCTCACTTCAGGCTAATGTGAGACCGCCGTTTTGTCTAATAGGGAATGCTATTTGGTATAGGTCCTACTTTCATCTTTGTTTACTAACTTAGATAAATTATTTTAAATAAGCCTTTACAATTTATCCTTACTATCTTTGCTTATTAATTTATCCTAAGTCTTAAAATAAGCCTCATTCTGTTTTATTTCTTATTATAACTTATGTTATAATCATGCTTATTACTTAACCTAAGGTCAAAGTGTGAAAATAAGCTTCTTTCATCTTTTACTCTTTTTAGTTATAATTCTAAGTTATAACAAGGCCAATCTTTTTAATTCAGTCCAATTAACGTCATAATTAGGCGTAATTTTAGTCCAATTCCCTTTATATTACAGTCTTTGAAATTTATATCTTATATTCCATTATTTCGGTTTTCTTATAATTTAATCCATAGTTGTGTTAAACCTATTCTAATCCATATGTGAAGAAGGAGGAATAAAAGAAAACTGAAAATAGAAGAACATGCAAAGCGTAGGAAGAAGATGTAAATAACATATATATAACAGTAAATAAACTAAAATATTGTAAATAAACTACTTAAAAGGTTATTTCAAAAATTGTAGTAAAACTACAACTATTGGAAACACTATTATTTTGAATTACATAAATCATAAAATAATTACAATCACCCACCTCCGGTCCCAAGCACTTCCTTTGGTCTTCCCGAATCCACTTGGAGTTGTAAAATAATTTAATTTATAATGATTTTCTCCTTTGGAAAAATTATTCTATTTAGGGTCCTTCCTAGAAAGGTGAACCCAATTGGAGAAAACCTAGAATGAGAAAAAGTGTTAGGTTTAGGGGTCTATTTATAGGGGTAGAAGTGGATCTCGGACCGTTGGATTTGAGGATTAAATAGGATGCAACCATGTTATAGGCTGCATAAGAGCCATCGGATGCGAAAATAAATGGACCAGATTGGTCATAAGAATGCAAAACACATCACCAATAAGCTCTGGAATGTCCGAATGAATGAATGTTCGTTCGCTTGCCAAAAAGCAAGGCGGGTGGACCGGGCGGTCGATCGCCCCTTGCCCAGGTTGATCGGCCGGTCGACCTGTATTGTATTTTTATTTCTTCTTTTCTGCTTATTTTGTTTATTTTATTACTTGGTCATATTAGCTCGAATTCTAACATTCTATGTATGGAAATTGACCAAAAAAATACCATAGACACAATGGTTTAACTCCTCTGGCTCAATTCTGATATTTCACAAAGTTATTTTATTATTTTATTAATTAACGAGTTAATTATTACGTGTTAAATTTTGGGTTGTTACGATACTCTTTAAAAATTAATTTGAGAAATATTCAAAAGAGAGGTTTAAATGATTCCATTTTAAAGAAGAAGATTTTGAAAATATATATCTCTCAAAGATGTTTTGGTAAGGAAAAATGAATGAATCGAAAAGAAATCATCTAATTACATCTTTTTTATCTATGATTGGATTACGAAGTTACCGGGGTTGGATTTGGTTGATTCCTATCTGAAAACCACTTTGAACCAGTTTACGTGTTAGAAGAATGAAGACGTTTGAAGATGGAGATATTCAGACGAATAATAACCAGCGACTAATTGTTGCTTAATTGGGGATAAACTCCCAATTCGTTATATTGTAGTGGTGGTCTCTTTGTTATGAAAAATCTCAAAGCACAAGGACTTCTTGTCTAGTAATGGCCGAGGAAAGTACCTTTGGTTTCGTTCAGTCCAGAACGAACTTGTATGGTTGAATGTCTAACCTTGCATTCCAAATCACAATGAGTGATCTCTATAAAGGTATATCAGTCGGTGGCGGAGAAGACACCTTCTCTTAGCTAACACCCTTTCCTAAGGCATACGAGCTCAGGAAGTTGTACGTTTGTAGAAATCAGTCGTGTAAATGTGGAACGGTAATGCGGCATTTAAAGTGAAAGAAGAAGTGCTATGTGAAAAGGTAATCATTGCCTCGAGCCTCATCAATCGAAAATGACCGAAACAGGGTTAGATGTGGCAAGGCTAAGTGGGTCATTCCCAATTAGAGTATGATCATTCCCTTCTAGATATGTTTCTTCCTGCTATGACGTTCGGGATGTAAATTAATGTGGACATATGCAAAGAGAGCTCTCGAATAAAGGTCAGTAACGATCGAGGGATGACATACTCGTACTATCTAGTTATAGAGGTAGGCCGGTTTTGTGTTGGTAGAGGAGATTTATGATGTTTTCTTGGGACATCCATCTAGAGGTGTACTTATCGGAAGGTAGTGCCTTCACCTGGTCATTTGTGTGGAAACTCATTCTCCAATAAGAACATGCAGTTTTGTTTGTATGGCGTAATGAATAGCCCCGAAATGCTATATGGGTAACCATTTCGGCTAAGATTAATAAGTTAATGTTTTTAAAAATTGTCATTAGAAATAATATCCCCAAATTTTATGTAATAAAAGGTTTCAGTTATCACAAGGTAAAAACTCGTTCCGTGTTTATGTGCGGCGTGGTTTGAGGAGACACCATTTTGTTTTCACAATATCGTACACTGAATTCTCACACGAGTCGCATGACTGATCCAGATTTTATTTTTCCCTTTAAACTTTGGGTGCCCTATTTTTTTGGCAGCCAAATAGTCAGGATAACTTAGGAACATTTTGGAGCATGTTCGGGAGAATTTTGGAGAAGTCTTTTGGGGCTATGTAGATTGAAGTACCCTATGTAGATATTCCGCTGTGTTATATAGTATGTATTTCCCAGCATATGTATGGATAGATAGTTATAACTATCCCACCGGATTTGTATTTGACTCTGATCATTTATGTATAATTAAAATGTTGTGTGCCATGTGAGATTCTATTATTGTGTTATCTTCTATCTTTATTTTCTTTTACACCCCTGATAATCTGCCTCTTCGGCAATTGGATTTACGGCATGTGAATACCGTGGTTGCATTAGTGTTGATTTTTGAGGGTCGGGGAGACTGGTCGTCACAACTGAACTTCGATCATCCCCCACCGCGCGACACTCGGACCTCCCCTCCATCGATCGACGCCAGCCCCTTCACCCACAACCTCACCGACGTCAAGATCTTGCCCTTCAAACGTGGATGAACAGAGGCCAATTTCAAATCCTATGGTGATTCATTTTCGATCATAATCGATGATGTCGTAGATCTCAACACGTTCTCATTTTTTGTTTTGGAATTATTTGTTTCGATGAATGGATTGGCTGAAATTGAAGAAGAAAGAAGGTAGATTTTCAACCATTGGGAAGAAGATGGAGGCGCTAGTATTTTCTGTGAGAATATATGTGTGTATATACGTATAGCTACAATACTTAAATATTATTTCGAATATTCACGTGAAATTTTGGACAAACTCCAATCAAGGTGTGCCGCCTAGCGTTTATAATGTTTTACCTCTCTTCCAAACACAATGGAATATGTTTCGAGGCCTAATTCGATCGTATGTGAAAATAACTAATTGAATTAAAATATTGAATTCGATGCATTATTAGCACATAAGACCAAACGGTAACTCCAATCACTGTGAAATTTGAAATCAGATAATAATACACAATTACGGGTCCAATGGAACTAGTTTCATTGAAATCCAAGATTGTGCCCTGCAAGGCTATTTGAGCGCATCGATTAAATCGAGCGATTTTAAAAATCGACAAAATTACATAAAATTCAAATATAAAAAACCGAACAACTAAATTCTAATTTAAATAAAACTTATGTCCCTATTAGAAACCATTTCGGTTCATATTAAATCACAAATTCAATTATTTACACCATTCCAAATATTAAATTTCACTATTAAATTTATATATATATATATATATATATATATATATATATATAATTTCAAATTTTATTTTATCGAATTTTCGTTCCATTCAAAGGTCCACTATCCTCACTCTAATTCAAATAGTTTAAATCAACTTAGCAATCATTTCCATTCACATTTATCTCCAGATTCACATATTTACCCAATTTCGAATATTAAATATACTATTCACCAATTTTGTTTAATCACTATATATTGAAATTTTCAACTATTTCACTAATTCAGCCTAAATCTCCATATTCAAAATCAATTAATATTTCAAATTCAATTCTAAAATAAATCAAACGTTCAACACCATATGACCAGAATTCTAGGTCGTTATATTCGTCCCTCTTAAAAGAATTTTGTCCCTGAAATTGCTAAGGTAGGAAAAATGCTCCAAACCCATTAGCTTCTCAAAACCCATCAGTCAAAGATTCTGTTATTTACATTTCTTATGTCTTTTAGTCCCACCTGAATCCACTAATCCATATTTATTCATCAAATTCCATTATTTCAAGTTATAATTTCAAAATCAAATTTAGTTAACAAATGCTTTTTTTCTAAAATTTTCAAAAATTTTCTAAAACCCTAAATTTTCGAAATTTTTGACAGTCTCCCTTGTATGGAGAGCCTTTAACAATATGACAAAGGTGATAAAAATATATACATCGATCCACATGGTCAAAAACATAATATATATATATATATCAATATTTAACTCATTTTTGCTTTTAATACGTCAGCGTACCTTATATTAGCATTATTAAGCGAGTTTGCTTAATTTATATGCAATTATGCAACCAAAATCTATCCCAACAGCTCTCTGTATCTGTAATTACTCAAATGAAGCTCATAAGTTCATAACTATGAAATTTTATAACATTTCATTCCTTTAACAAACTTAAACACATGTTTTTATAAAATTAGCATATTATAACATGTATATTTCAAATGCGTGAACAAGTATAAGGTTCAAACATTGAATGATCCATTTCCAATCAACGTATATTCAATTTTATTCAATTTCAAATTGATTCATACTCACTTATTTACATTCATTGAAATCAAATTTCTCTTACATTCAATGGTTAAAGTTATTGCATTCAATTCAACTTTACAACTTAAGTTTATTTTCCTTTTGAATAAAATTCTATTTTATTTGACTCATTTTGTTAGTTTATTCCCTTCACGGGATTTATTTATTCATTCCATTAACTTCCCTTAAGTTAAATCAAATTTCATATCTCATTTTAGAATTTCTTTTCATATTTCGTTGTTCATTAATTTTGTTTACTAATGTTTATCAATTCTGTGAGTTGCACAACTAACATCTTTTCACAACTCTTCAATTGTAACACCATTATTTTTCCTTTACATTTACCTTCATAAACTTTCATTTAATACTAAATTCATTCGTGAAACATTTCATTTATCATTTCCTTGGTTAATCGGTATTTTATAAAGGTTTGTCTCTTTTTATTCCAACTTGTTCAAGTTTATAATTTTCTCAAAAAGTTACAACTTAATCTACAACATTCTTCGCAAATTGACATTTAATTCTATAAACAACTTAAAAGATATTATTTCATTCATTTGACTTCTTTCTCAAGTTCCATTTACTTGTTCAATTTAGTCATTAGTCATTTCATACTACAATAATTAAGTACATAACATTTATTATAACAACTTAAATTTCACTTATAAATGTTTTAATTACTTAAGTATTGACTTACTTGTATAATATTCCATTACATATTCTTATAAGTATCTTAACTTCTTAAACATTTATGGTAAGTTATTTTGATGCTTTAGAAGGTAATTGAGTATTATACAAAATAATCTTATTCATTTTATTTAAGATTTAATGAGTTAAACTATATTTACTTAGTTTATTTCACTAACTCGATTAATTTAACATTTCTTAAGTTAATTTTTTTCTTTCTCATTTCTCGAATTCAAATTTCTTTTATTTGCTTAATCAAAATATTCAACAATTTAATTTAAAATTTAATTTTACTTTTCTGTTCAAATCTATAAGTTATAAACTTATTTTTATTTATATTAATTTATATTATTTCAATTTATAAGTTCGAAATTGTTTTTATATATTTATCAAAGCATACTTAGAATATCTTTCACAACCAAACTTGTTATAATCAAAAATAGATTTCTTTTGGTAGCAATTCTCGCTCAGAAACTCGAAAATAAATATCGGTGATGCTGCAGTCATCTCAAGAACTATTTCCCAACGACCAAAGCGATTTCGCTACTTTTATTTCTTCAAAAGTCCTTTCAAAATATTTTTCTAGTCAAAACTCCTCCAAATAATATTATTGTTAATTTTTGATGGCTTTGAAAATAAATTTTGAAAGACACAATGAGTTCAAAAATTCTCGACTTTTAAATCCTTTCTATTTATAAGCCATTTTATTAATATACTTATACAAATTTAGTTACCTTATTGCCAACTATTCACTAATTTACAACTTTGTCACTTTAAACAATTTTTATTGCAATTGATTCCAATTTAATTTAATTATCGAACACTTCATGAAATAGAGTTCACAAAGTATTCGTTTATTTTGATTCAACCAATTATCGATGATAATTAAAAAATATCATCTCCTAATAACAATTTCATTAAAAATTATCATTTTATATATATATATATATATATATATATATATATATATAATTTAGGTAAAATAATTTTATTTACTCCATTTTAAAACAATATTATGTCGACTTACCTCGTTTAAGTGTTTAGAAACTCCTCTAGATAACATGGCGTCCCACGTATCAACCAAAAATCATAAATAACTCAACGGATAAGTAAACACAATACAAAACAATTTACAACACTAACAATTACGCTTTCTCATACACATACACTTAAACAGACTTATTCTAGGGTATTACGACCCAATCTTTAAACTAAAGCTTTGAAACCAATTGTGATGAATCACATTTCGGAAGGTTTAAATCGACAGTAATCTACACATGTCCGACTTAAACAATCTAGAACATAGATAATAAATGGGGTTTACTAAGAAAAATAAGGAAAGAAGAAGAAAGCAAACACCGACTCTCGCAGCGGGATAATAAAATATAATAACCTTGTTTATATTATACATTTGATTATAATTTATACAACATGTATCAAAGTTATATATATAACAGGGATAAATAGATAATGCAGCAGACAACATGATCTAGGAATACTAATACAAAATAGTAATAATATACCAAATCTTCGTCTTCGTCCTCTAGAATAAATCTTCAATAAGCTAAAAACTCAGGGCTGGCCCAAGCGTAATGAAAAGACAAAACACTCGAGTCAAGACGAAAATATCCTTATGTAAGTCAAATCAATAAGACATAAACATGAGTGTAATAGCCTCAGAGATGTTTTCGAGATTTGACACCTTCTATCCAGTGTATAACGTGCATGAAATAACTCAAGAGATGTTACGGGATTTTCCATCTCTTAAGAATCCGTCAAAATATTTATATATAGTAGAATACACTGCATATATAATGTCTACTCAATAAAATGAATATCAAAATAGCGTTAAGGCTTTACGTTGATCCCTTTTAACGCGTTTTTAAGCATTGACATACAATTTGCATATAAAATATCAGTAAACCGTAGATGGATAGGGATGCGCTGTGATACGACAATACTAAACCAAAATTGTAGGGTTGCATACAAGAATAAAAGTATGACAAGGCATGTGAGGCAATGCCCAATGCCGGATACTACCAGTTTACCTTTCCCGGCTGGTGGTAACGTATCATAGCCAAGATCGCCCACTACTTACAACACTCTCAAAATTCGAGAGTGCTCACCAATCAATCACAATATAAATGCTGGTAATATGAAGAAGTGTGTCCGCTCGGGGTAGCTAGCCTACTTGGCCGGTAAAGCTCCTGTTTTAGTCATTTCAATTGGGCACAAATGTGAGGCAAATCCACATCATTCTCTTTCTTCAAATCCAACAAGTGACGCCAAATCCAACACTTCATTTTGGATCAACACGTACATAGTTGTTAAAGTGGTTCAATATTGACAAAGAGTACGCCAATAAGAGGCTCTGATCTCTTTAACAACCAAACGTCATTTTACACACCGGTTAGTTTTATACATTTTAAAAACAGTTCGTACTTGATATCAAAATATCATATTCGCTTCAAAATCAAATCCATTTCGAAACCATCATATTCGCTTCGAAAACAATTTCATATAAAAATATATTTTCCACTAGAAAACAATTCCATTTCAAAATCCACTTTCCACTTCGAAATTGATCTTGTTATAGAATTATTTATTCATTTCAAAAACCCATTTCAAATTTCGACTTAGGTTACAATTTTAATTTAAACAAACTCACATTTAAATCCACGATTTAAATATAAACAATTTCCATCTCGAACAGTTTGAATTTTGAAATAGTTTGAATAGTTAAAATAGTTAAAAATGGTAATATAGTTAAAATAATTTGATATTAAGTGGTTTAAGTATTAAAATGGTTTATATAGTTAAATATTTTAGAAAATCAAAATAATTTGAATGTTTAAAAGATAGGTTTAAAATAGTGTATATTAAATAATTTTATTTGAAAATAGTTTCAAAGTCAAACTGATTCAATTCCGAAATTCCCAATTCAAATCACTTTAAATTTCCATTTCGATTTAATCGAGTCAATTCCGAATTCAAGTCAAACTTTACTTCGATTCCAAGTTAATTTCGATGTCGATTCCAAATTAATTTGAATTCCAATTTTAAACTAATTTCAGTTACAATTCCAAAATAATTTCAATTTCAAATTTGAACCATTTCGATTTATATCAATTTCGAGTTCGATTTTTTAAACATCGAATCAAAACACTTAAATCAAATTCACTTTCAATGCCTAATGTAAAATCCAAATCCTTAAATATAATTCAATTTCGAGCTCAATTTCGAAATAGTTCGATTTCCATAAATTCGATATTCATTTTCTTAAAATAAAATCGTTTAAATAAATTTCCAATCAAAAATTTTGAAATCATTTAATTTAACCAATCCAGTGTTCATAAATAATTTTCTATCCTATGGCCAAGTGGATCATTTGTTTCAATTTAATTTCAGGGATGGATATATATCATTTCAATCCAAAATAAATGTCACACAGGTATATATATCATTTCAACCTATTTCTTGATTTATTCAAAATAATTCAATTTACAATTTTATATACTATAAATAATATACAGAAGGATAACAGGATATATATATATATATAAATAAGTAAACATCCAATCATCCAAATATCAATCAATTGGCATCCATCACAATCAAACATCCAAACAGTCAAAATAATTCACAACAAGTTCATGGTTATTAATATCAGGTATTTTACTAGAAATTAAATTCAAATCTCAAATTTAACAATCAATTTTAATTTTTAACAGTTAATTCGAATGACAATTAAATCTACAAACAACGATCAATAAATTTATATCACTTCATAATTTCAAATTTAATTAGCATAAAAATATTATAGTACTTCGTGAGTGTTATAAAATACTCACCATGAGTTTTCAATTATAAATCAAATCAAATGACTTTCGATTTAACCTAAAATTTAGCCATCCTCAATCGTCTCCAAACCAATTCCACAATGTAGTGCTAGTCACTACGATTCCATTGACGCTTGTTTCATCAAATTCCGACCAAGTATGGAGAAGTTATAGCATTTTTAATATTACACGATTTAATATATATGTGTGTGTGTGTGTGTGTGTGTGTGTGTGTGTGTGTAAGCTTACAAATTTCTGTTATTTTATTTTAACCTTCATCTTGCCATTGGATTTCAAGAAAATAGATCATGACGCATGTTGTCTTTCTTCCTTCATCTCCTCTAGCGTATGCTGTGGAAACGAAGAACCCATCACATGCTCAAACTCATCCATGCACATGACATACAAGACGATCAGGCTTCGATCACCCACCACTGCGCGATGTCCCGACCTCCCCTCCATCGATCGACACCAGCCCATTCACTCAGAACCTCATCGACGCAGAGATCTTACCCTTCAAACGTGGATGAACGAAGGCCAATTTCAAATGCTACGGTGATTCGTTTTCGATTATATTCGTTGATGTCGAAGATCTCGACACGCTCTTCATTTTTCATTTTAGAATTATTTGTTTTCGGTGAATGAATTGAATGAAACCAAAGAGAAAGAAGGTGGATTTTCAGCCATTGGAAAGAAGATGGAGGCTCTAGGGTTTTCTGTGAGAACATATGCGTATATATATATATAGATATATATATATATGTATGTATGTATGTATGTATGTATGTATGTATGTATAGCTACAATATATTAATATTATTTCGACTATTCACGTGAAATTTTGGATGAAGTCCAATCAAGGCGTGTCACCTGGTATTTATAACGTTTTATCCCTATTCCAAACACAATGGAATATGTTTCGAGACCTAATTCGATCGTATGTGGAAAATAACTTTTCAAATCGAATTACAGTATTAAATTTTCGATATTAAATTAAACGCGTTTTCTGCCCGTATGACCAAAAGGTAACTCCAGTCGCTATGAAAATTTAAATCCGATAAAAATACACTATTACGGTCCAATGGAAATGGTTTCGTCAAAATCCGAAGCTGTTCCCTGAAAGGCTATTTTAACACGTCGATTAAATCGAGCGATTTTCAAAATTGACGAAATTACTTGAAATTCAAATTTTGGAAACTTACTAACTCAATTCTAATTCAAATAGAATTTATATCCATATTAGAAACCATTTCAATTCATATTAAATCACAAATTCAATTATTTACACTATTCCAAATTTTAAATTTCACTATTAAATTAATATATATAATTTCAAATTTTATTTATCGACTTTTAATTCCATTCAAAGGTCCACTATCCTCACTCTAATTCAAATAGAGGTTAAATCAACTTAGAAATCATTTCCATTCACATTTATCTCCATATTCACATATTTACCCAATTTCAAATATTAAATTTACTATTCACCAAATTCGTTTAATCGCTATATATTGAAATTTTCAACTATTTCACTAATTCAACCTAAATCCCCATATTCAAAATCATTTAATATTTCAAATTCGGTATCTAAAATAAATTAAACATTCAAAACAAAATGACCAAAATTTCAAGTCGTTACATATCATTCCCCTTAAAAGAATTTCGTCCCCGAAATTGCTAAAGTAGGAAAAATGCTCCAAACCCATTAGCTTCTCAAAACCCATCAGGTCAAAGATTATGTTACTGACATTTCCTAAGTCTTTTAATCTCACCCGAATCCACTAATTCTTATTTATTCCACAGACTCCATTTTTTCAAGTTATAATTTCAAAATCAAATTTATTTAATAAAAAAATATCCAAATTTTCCAAAAAAATTTCAAACACGCTAAATTTTTGACAGAGTCTCCTATGTATGGAGGGCCTTTTACAATATGAAAAAAGTGATAAAAATACATACATCGATTCACATGGTCGGAAACATAATATATATCAATATTTAACTCATTTTCGCTTTTAATGTGTCAACGTACCTTATATTAGCGTTATTGAGCGAGTTCGCTTAATTTATATGCAATTACACGACCAAAATCTATCCTAACAGCTCTCTGTACCCATACTTACTCAAATCAAGCTCATAAGTTCATTACCATGAAATTTAATAACATTCCATTCCTTTAACGAACTTAAATAATTGCTTTTAAAAACAAACATATTATAACATGTATATTTCGAATGCATAAACAAGTACAAGGTTCAAACATTCAATTATCCATTTCCAATCAATGTATATTCAATTTTATTTAATTTCAAATTGATTCATATTCGCTTATTTACATTCATTGAAATCAAATTTCTCTTACGTTCAATGGTTAAAGTTATTACAAGCAATTCAACTTTACAACTTAAGTTCAATTTCGTTTTGAATCAAATTATATTTTATTTGAGTTATTTTGTTAGTTTATTCCCTTTACAGATTTTCTTTATTCATTTCCATTAACTTTCTTTATGTTAAATCAAATTTCATATCTCATTTTAGATTTTCTTCTCATATTTGGATGTTCACTAATTTTGTTTACTTATATTTATCAATTATGTGAGTCTTCAATTGTAACATTCATATTCTTCCTTTACATTTACCTTCACAAATTTTCATTTGATACTAAATTCATTCGTAGAACATTTCATTTATCATTTTCTTAGTTTATCACTATTTTATAAAGGTTCGTTTCTTTTTATTCCAACTTGTTCAAGTTTATAATTTTCTCAAAAAGTTACAACTTAGTTTACAACATTCTTCACAAATTGACATTTCATTCTATAATCAACTTACAAGATATTATTTCATTCATTTGTATACTTTCTCAAGTTCCATTACTTGTTCAATTTAGTAATTAATCATTTCATACTACGCTAATTAAGTATATAATATTTATTATAACAACTTAAATTTCATTTATAAACGTTTTAGCTACTTAAGTATTGATTACTTGTATAATATTCCATTACATATTCTTATAAACATTTTGACTTCTTAAACATTTATGGTAAGTTATTTTGATGCTTTAGAATGTAATTGAGTATTATACAAATTAATCTTATTCCTTTTATTTAAGATTTCATGAGTTAAACTATACTTATTTACTTCATTTCATTAACTCAATTAATTTAACATTTATTAAGTCAATTTTTTCTTTCTCATTTCTCGAATTCAAATTTATTTTATTTTCTTAATCAAAATATTCAACAATTTATTTTAAAATTTAATTTTACTCTTCTGTTCAAATCTATAAGTTATAGACTTATTTTTAATTTATACTATTTCAAATTATAAGTTCAAAATTGTTTTTATATATTTATCAAATCATACTTAGAATATCGTTCATAATAAAACTTGTTTTAATCAAAAATAGATTTCTTTTAGTAGCAGTTCTTGCTCAGAAACTCGAAAATGAATACTGGCGATGATGTAGTCATCTCCAGAACTATTTCCCAGCGACTAAAGCGAGTTCACTGCTTTTATTTCTTCCAAAAGTACTTTCAAAATACTTTTCTAGTCAAAACTCTTCCAAATAATATTATTTGTTAATTTTTAAAGGCTTTGAAAATAAATTTTGAAAGCAACAAGTTTTAAGTTCTCGACTTTTAAATCTTTTCTATGGTGTCGAAACATAGCATCCGATGGGAGAGAAACCTTTGCTTTGTTTTCAAATGTTAAGTGCCTACCTTTGTATTACCAAAGCTTTCAAAGGAGTCGAAACATATGTTATCGAAAGGGGTTTTCTAAATAACTTTCGAAGAAGATTGCCATCTTTCAATTTTAAGTATAAGTTTTCGAATGAGTCTCTTGATTATAAAACTATGCTTTCAAAAAGGGTGGTTCCGACCTAGTCGAAACCCTACTGCTATTCTTTTGCCTTTCGGGTGTATTGAAGTCATCAATGCTTTCAAAGGGTAGATTTTGTTTTGAATATGTACTAAGCCACTTCCTAAGTACTTTCAAAAGGATTCAAGGGTTTCGAAGGCAATGGCTTCAAAAGGGGGTTTCGATGCTAACATTCAATGTTTTACTTAAATATTATGAAGCTTTCGAAAGAATGGTGCCGACGTCATCAAACTTTCACCAAACAATTTTATATGAAGATTTAGAGTTTCTAAAGAGATACTTTCATATGTATTCACTTTGACCCAAAACATGTTTTCAAAGCAAAATCCAACGTTTTCGAAAGTGTTACTTTCGTTAGTTTCGAAGCTAGGTTTCTAAGGATCATTATATAATGCTTCGTTACTTTCGAAAGGTACTTTTTGGTTTCGAAAGGGTTGATTTAAAGGGCTTCGAAAGGTATATATTTTGTATTTTAAAAAGAAGTTTTCTATGCTTTCGAAGGAGGTTATCCAGGGGTATTGAAAGTAATGTATTAAGCTATCGAAAGGCTTAGTTTTTAAAATAAATAACCCATTCTCATTTTAAAGGAAAACCATGGCATAAATAAAAAGTTTTTGAAATGATTTTGAATATGGAGTTTTTGAAGGAGCTTTCCCTTATTAATAGGTTAAAGAGAAAAACCAAGCTATTATGTTTGCTTCTTCATATATGTATACATTTGTAAAGGCCCGCGGATCCATACCCCTTTTAAGCTGGCAAAATCCCACAATAATTCAGCCAAAGAGGAACAAACTTATGAATCTTTAGGGCTTAAAAAGAAGAGGTAGAAGAAGAAGAAGAAAGAAGAAACAGAAACGATAACAGAATCTCACATTTCGCAGCGAACAAATATAATACATAAATAAATATCTTTAAACAGAATCACTGTATCAGTTATTACATTACATCACATTACATTTGTACAACAACAAACAGCGGAAAGAAATATTACATATATAGTGATACGCCTCGCCATCTAGCTCCAACTCCTAATTCTCATAGTAACTTCTTGACTTTGCCCCCGAATAACTGCTAGCCTGACTCTAGGCTGCCCGTGTGGAAAATTATGGGCACCCAGAGTTTAGAAAGGGAACAATAAACTCCAGGTCAGTCGTGGGACTGGTGTGAGATCTTAAAAACAGTTATTTTCACAAAGAAAATAAAAGGAAATCCTCTATGCTTTTGGAAAATGAAACTTCCATAAGGCCTCCCACCACACACACAATGTAAACGCAGAATTGGAGGAGATTTCTCCTTATGATAGTCAAATATGCTTACTACGCAAAATTCTTCTTTTATATTATTATTAGTGCATATTGGAAAACATTTCGAAAGTATAATATTAATCTTAGCGAGCATAGGTACCATTATATTATGCCTGCTATAGTACCTCCTGAGGAGGCAGGTTATACAATTGCAATCGTAAAGGGCTCGTATTGTTTCTTTAGATTTCCAACAAATGGTCAGACTAAGGAACTTTCTAATGCCACATGGGTATGCCTATGGAGGGACGTCCCGAGAACCTACCCGGATCTCTGCCAACACAAGGCCGGGTCACCTCTATAACTGGTAACTACTACTCGAGTATGCCATCCCCCGGTCCTTTGGGACCTTTATCCGAGGATCCTCTACACCAACAACCACAAAGAAAAGTATTTGCAGTAACCACACAGGTTAAAAATCAGGGCTCCATACCTGACACCACCCTTTTCCAGAAGGAAATGACATACCCTAAAGGGCACGACCCTCATAACCTTGCCGCATTGTAACAGCCCGCAAATCCGTACCCCATGAGTGAACACTATTCTACCTAAATCAACTCAAGTTGTACAGAAATACGAACCATTTGGGTTAAAGAAGAAGAGGTAGAAGAAGAAAATAGAAATCAACAGTAGAATCTAACCATCGCAGCGGAATATAATAGATATTAACATATCTTTACTCAAAAATCAAATATAGCTGTTTATATATTACATTATCAGAGTACATCAATCACAGTTCAACAACGACAACATACAAATGGATATACAGCAACTCAATACAACGGAATATATGTATAAACAAGTACGGAAGTACGTACCGTCATCCAACTCGTCTCCTGAGCTCCACAGCATCATATACTGTATTCTATAATACTCGGTCTGACCCAAGCATTACAGTTAAATAACACCCGAGTCAGTCTGGAATACTAGCGTGAGAAAATCACACCCAATTGATTATTAAAGTTTCAAAAATCCTTTGAAAACAAAAGCATTTCGTAAGACCACGCCACAAATAAACATGTCGGGTTTTTACCTTACGATAGCTAAAACAATTTTTATAGAAATCCTCTGATATTATAATAGGGTCTATACAAATACTTATAAAATAGCCGAAATTGTTACATTATTAAATTCTAGCTACTAGCCACAGAGTGGGTAATACAAACAAAACTCGTACAAGGCACGTAGGGAGAATGGATTTCCAACTAATGACTAGGCACTGGGGTACCACCTGTCATAGTACGGGGCCTAGATCACCGTACCGAGGAGTACGCCCGCTCCCCTGCAACACGAGACCGGGACTACCCCTTACTGGATAATCCCGAGTGAGATCACCCCACGGTTGGGATCAGCAACCGCCCACTAAGCCGAAATAAAAAGGGACATCTAGACAGGAATGACCTTACCCTGCTTGGGTGCTACCCACCTAGCCTTGCTGCATAACCCCTGATTTTCAATCATTCCCATTTGATGAGGCTTGAGGCTAAGCATTTCCTTTTAGAACATATCCCTTAGAATGCCCATCGTCCACCTGACGATGTTTCGCAAGCATTCATCCATACAAGTCCATCCCGGGTTCGAACGGAACCGAAGGCACTACTCCTACTACATCCATTTTGGAAATATCCTCAGGATTAGTAGCGACTAGCCCTTGCACTTCACTGCTCCATCTTCGAATCCAAACTCGTTTTCCACGAAACGTACAAACCGGATCGAAGTGGTTTTCGAGAAATAAATCTCGATCCCGGTTTCTTCGAAACGATCAACGTATTTGGCCAATATTGATAGTGGGTTATTTAACTATCAATTAATATTCACAAACAACCATCAACCAATAAATAATTTTCCAAATTATTTATTTATCTCAAAATATCTTTACAAGATATAATTTCACTTTCAAACCCTTTTGAAAACAGTTTTTCAAATTATCTTCCTTTTCTGAATAAATTTCCCAAATATTTTCTTTTTCTTCTGAAATCACCAAGCACAAAACTTTAGATTTTTAAAATAATTTAAAACACTTACTTTGAAATATACTTTAAAACGTTTAAGTTAAAACTACTTCAATAATTTATTAAAAAATACATATTATAGGAATATTTTGAAAATATGGTTACTTGATAAAATATAAAACTAGATTTTTACTTTTAAAAGCAAAATACTAAGTCACTTTCTAAAATAATTACTGCTATAATAGATTAAAAGAAATACTTACTTTAGAATTTAAATATTTAGAAATGATAAATTTTCCAAAACTTGCTTTCTAAATCAACTTTAAAATCTTTTAACTTATATTAAAAAAAAAGAAATTATTTTGAAAACGTACTTGGTTATTCAGGGAGAATTCCAACTTCAATCACTTAAATCAATTTTCCAAATTGATTTCCAATTTATTCCATTAAAACAAATTTCTTTACTTATCAATTCATTTCAAAATTCATTAGTTATGGACTTTATTATTATTATATCCGTTTGATTTCAAACCCTTTAACTGAAATATACAAATTTCAGGTTATTCCCAATTTCTTCTTTATTCTTTTAAATCTTAAATTTTTAAATAAATGTTTGTTCTTTTTAAATAATAACATTGAATTTTAAAATTCATTAACTTTCTGTTTATTCGAATTTTTCTTTCCACACTCAAGATTTATTTATCAGAATTTTAAAGTCACTTTGTTTCTTTTCCAATTCATTCTGTAATTTATTCTATAATTATTTTATTTACAAATTCACTTCTTTTATTATCTTTCAAAAATCCAATTCATATATTTTTGGAAATTCATCATACCCAAATATATCCAATCGAATCATAGCATTCAACATTCCAATATATTTCATCATAGAATATCAAATAATCACAACAGAGGGTATTAAATAATTTAAATAAATGTTGCGGGATCTAGTTGGATCTCACCAACCTGTTTTCCCTGCATCCACAGATGTTACCACAATATAAAATACCAATTCCAAAATAAACCATATTATAGCATATCAATCAATTTATCCAATTATTTAACTTTGGAAACTTAAATTTAAAGTTAAATTCAACTGAGTGAGATTAACTCGCCATAAATTTTGTTTGAAATCCATTACCACCACGCCTTGTTTTCTTCACGATTTTACCTTGAATAAATATTGGATGATTTTATTAATATTCGAACAACTTGAACAATTAATTAAATTTCAAACTAACAAATTTTCTTCTACGCAAATAATGTAAATTTAACCCAATTCTTTTTATAATTACTTTAAGTAAATTATCTTTAGTAACTAAAATAATTGGTTACCCAGTTAAACAGATTATTTCCTTCATCTCTAATAACTTGGTAAATTACAAATGTAATTTACACGTATTTATTTCTTCTTTTGAAAATCACACACACACACAGATATATATATATATATATATATATATATTTCCCTTTTTTTACTGTTTTAAACTATATATATTTTTATCCCAATTCTGTATATATCTACACAATTATATTTGAATCCTTACATCGAGAAGAATAAGTAATAAGTACCTCACTGCAAAAAAAAAAAACCCCTAGCCTTCTACCACGCGCGCGAGTTCACGAAGTCTCCCCCAACACCAGTGCGACTTTTTTTTTGTTTCCTCTCCCGGCCCCTTATGCGAAACGATTTGAAGAAGGAGACTTCGGCTTGTAAATTTTATATAGGGATCGGCTTCCGGTTGGATAAGAGAACGAGGGGGAAGAAAGATTTTAGATCGGCCATTAAAATTTATAAACGAACTGTCTTGGATTCTTTTTTTTTAAACAAGAAGAAGGGCCCTTGATAAAAAGTGACGAGCGATGGAGTTTACTGGAAGATAAGGGTAGTGCGCTGAGGAATGGATAACGGATGGCGTATACAAGAAGCTTAATTAATTAAATTTCATTAGATTATTATCAATTAAATTTTCAGCGCGTTTATATATCGTACACTCACATACTAACTCCAATCAATACGAAATTTGAAATCCAATAATAATTCAATATTACGGACCCAATGGAACTGGTTTCGTCTAATTTCGAGATTGTGCCTCGGAAGGCTATTTTTAAATTCAATTTAAACGATATAAATTTCAGAACTTCACAGGTCACTGTTAATTTAAATTTTAACACTTCTATTGTCTTCAATATTATCAGTATAAGTTTCATAAGCCTTCAATTTATTTCCAACAGGCTTAAAATTTCAGGTTCAACATTTTACTCAACTTCAGATTACTTAATTCAATAATTCAATTATCAAATAAATTGTGATATTTGAATTCAAGTTAAAATTACTCTATTGAATATTTAAAATCAATTAAATATTCCGATTTTAAATGCTCGAAAATTCCGGGTCATCACATTACTCCCCCCTTAAAAGAATTTCGTCCTCGAAATTACTAGTTAAGAAGAATAGTCCAATACCCGTTTACTTTTTCCCTGAAACCAAACGGTTTCTAACAATTCAACATCTTACCAACTATCTTCTTATAGAAGACCTATTATTATTCTTATTAACTTCCCAAACTTTTCCATAGTTCCCAAACAACTCTGTTTATACAATCATTCAAATTATCGTTCAAAACCAAATTTTGAATTATCAAAAATTTCTCAAAAATTTTCTAACTCTCTAAATTTCCGAAAAATTTCGCCAGCGTCTCCTTTGCGCGGCTAGCTCGGTACAACTACAAAATGGCTCTACGGCCTCCCAAATCCAAAAAGAAAACAAAAGGCCAAGTGGCTCGATCTAAAAACCCAATCAAATTTCACAGAAATTTAAACACACGTACCTTTTTGTCGAGAATTTCAAATTTATCTTCTGAAATCAAAATCAACTCTCTTTCCCTTTATAATACCTGCATATCCTGCTTAGTACTAATATCCAATCATAATAATCCAAAAACATTTATTGACTTCCTGACAAATGTCAATATTTATTCACTCAAATATTAACCTAGAATATATTTATAGTATCAATTTTTCAAATAAGGATTCACCATTCCTTTCTTAAGTTTAGTATAAGTATTTTATATGTTTCTTATATTTATTTTCACCCTTCCACTTAGTTTATATATATTATTATTCAAATTGATTCTTTCATTTCCATATGAATTCAATTTATCTTTAACTCTGAATATTCAAATTTATTTTTCATCATACTGATTCATATCTTTATTTGAAATTAGTTTCATTCCCTAATTTATTTAAATTTCCAGTTTGAAATCATTTTGTCGTTAACAAAATTTTCCAAAAATTTTCAAAAATTTTCTAACTCCCAAAATTTTGGCAGAGTCCTCTTTGTACGGAGGAGCTTTTGCAATTTGACAATAGATATAAAAATATATACATCGACCCACACGGTCGGAAAAACCAAAAACAGTTCATATTGCCTAGTTTGTATTGCGTAGGCGTACCTTATTTAGCATTTTAAGAAAGCGGCGTATTTATTTAAGCATTTGCGCATCCAAAATCTCCCTAAACGGTCTTCTGATAGCTGTACTTACTCAATTTAAACACATAAGCAACATATTTATGAAATTTGTAACATTTCATTCATTTAACAGGTACAACACATCAATAACATATGAAATACAATATAAATACTTCCATAAGCCGTTTGCGAAGTTTTCAAACTAATTCAATTTGTTTTTCGCCGATTCATATACCATTTACATTCAGCTTAGGTGATTTACAACCCCTTTACTTATCTCCCGTTCATTTTTATGTCCAAACTATCCCATTTTCAATTTAATTGATTTCAAAAATCAGTATTTGTTACTTATCAACTTATAGTAACAACAAAGCCATATTGTAAAAATATATGCAAATTTAAGCAATTCAACGATATTCATTTACACAAACAATTTCTTTAGTTTTATAATCATTTTAAAATTGATTCCAACACAATTTATATTTAATTTCATTCCAATTTATTCCTAAACTATATATTTCCATTTTATTTCACATTCACTTTGGTTTTATTCAAAACATTTCATTAATAAGCTCAACAACCTCCATGCTTAAAATTTAATAATCATTTCCCCAATTTCATGTAAGCCATGCTTCATTCAATTCTATACTTAAGTTAATTACTTCAAATCATTCCAGTTTCATAACTTAAGTTCACCCTCATTTGCCCGTGAATTCTCTTCCAATTTAGTTTGATTCTATTTAAATCAAATCTCTTCCATTTACTGCTTAGCTCAATTAATTAATTTATTCAATTCATTTAAAAATTTCAATTTCCATGTTCGATTCATTCTTGAACTTATTTAATTAATTACAAGACCATTTTCACTTTATTTATACTCAGTTAGATTTTGTTTGCACTTCAAACAATTTCATTTTAATCTAGTTTCATTTTATTTGCTAACCAATCCAAGATGAATTTCATATTTATAACTCAAGGTCTCCTTCTCCTATTCATTTAATTGATTACAAGGCCATTTTCAATTTATTTCCACTTATTTGGATTTTATTGGCAATTCAAACCATCATTTATTATTTTCACACATTTCCATTCATTCTAGGCTTGAATATATTTTCTTTTATTTTTAATTCAAGTCTTATGCTTATTTATAACCCAAGCATATTTTATTTCATAATTTTTTTTAATTCTTTTACAAGTTATTTTAATTTATTTATTTTAATCTAATCCTTATCCAACTTATTTTCCACTTATTCAGGTAAGAATATAATTCCATTTAATAATTCAATTGAATTCTTATTCCAATTTAATTTTATTTTAACTCAGATTTATTTAACTCAGTTCGATTCCAATTGGATATTATTTTCAGCCTATCCAATTAATTTCAATCCAGTTAAATTTTATTCCCCAATCCAAGTTAATTTCATTTGATTAGCTATTATAAAATTTAACTTCAGATACCATTCAACTAAAATTATTCAAGATTTTATTAAATAAACTTCCACTTTCCTCGAAGCTATACTTCTATAAAGTTTAATCTTTAGTTGATTACTTATTTCAATTTCATACTTAAATTCATTTCCATTATTATTTGATTCTTATCTAAATCAAATTTCATTTATTTAGTTTAGCCGTTCACATAACTCCATTCTCAATTTGTTAAAATAATATCCAAGGCCAATTTAATTCATCCATACTTGAATTGGATTTTATTTGCACTTCAAATTACCTTTATTTTAAGCCAATTCCATAACAATTTAAATCATGTTTGATTCACTACAATTTCAATTGAATTTCTATTTAAAATTCGGCTTCATTTTGAAATTTCAACTTAATTCAGTACAACTGGATTTTTATTTTCAGTTTAATTCTACTTACTTCCATTTTCTGAGCTTAAATTAATTCCAATCCCATTTAAAGTTCTATTAAACTTCTCAATCCAATTCATTCACATTTTATTAATTTATTTACTTCACTAATTCATTTATATTTATTTATTTATTTATTTTCATTTTCTCATTTCAATTACATACAAAATTTGCTATTTTATTTCTTCCATCATAATTAAATTTCAAAAATTTAATCTTAATCCAAGTTAAATTTCCATTTTTAATTTCTCACTTTCGATTTTAATTTCCAACATTCAAATCTTATATTTCCTTCCTGATTTAAAAATCATCCGGATTTATAAGCTTACAACCTATCCCATTAGGATTTTAAACACCCGACTTTTAGTTTCAAATTATTTTGAAATCTCCAACATCTCAAATCACATTTCTCAAAAATTTAAACCAACCCGGGTTTTATCCCCAACAAATTTCCTTTGAAATCTCAAAAACAAACTAGTTCTTCTGAACAAATCAATTTGGCAGCAATCCATCACTTAGAAACTCGAAAATGAATACAGATGATGTGTCCGTCATCATCAGAATTATTTTCCAATAATCCAGGTGATTTCAATGCTATATCACTTTCAAAATCCATTTAAAACAAATTTCCTTTCAGAAATATCTCTAAAACAACAATGCTATTATTTATCTCTAAAACACTTCGATAAACATTTCCAAATCTCTGGGATTTTAAATTTCTAAATCATGCTTAAATCAATTTTAACTATAATTCATATTTATAAATTTCATTTTATAATGAATTTATTTCCTTAAACTTTGGTTATATTTCAGTTTCTAGTTAAATTTTTACTTAACAATCATAATACTTTTATATTATCATTTCTAACATCCAAGCAACCATATGTTAGCTAAAATAGTTTACAAAAACTTTTTTTTATATAAAAATATTTTTTTGGGTAACATTATTTCATTTACCCACATTTAAAATAATACCGTGTCGATTGTTCTATTCAAGTGTTTAGAAACCCCTTCAATACAGTTGCACAGACTGTGCCGACGAAGGTTCATATGCCACTCAATAAACTAACCAACACAGTATTAAAACAATTTATATTCACTAACAAATACACGCTCATATTTATTAATACGCTCAAACTCATTATAGAGTACTACGGACTCTAATTTAAATGAGTAATTCCCACCAGAGCCAAGGTTACCACCAACCTAAGCCCTGATACCACTGTAACAGCCCGCAAATCCGTACCCCTTGAGTCAACACTATTCTACCTAAATCAACTCAAGTTGTATAGAAATACAAACCATTTGGGTTAAAGAAGAAGAGGTAGAAGAAGGAAATAGAAATCAACAACAGAATCTAACCATCGCAGCGGAATAAAATATAATCGATATTAACATATCTTTACTCAAAAATCAAATACAGCTGTTTATATATTACATCATCAAAGTACATCAATCACAATTCAACAACGTCAACATACAAATGGATACACAGCAACTCAATACAGGGGAATATATGTATAAACAAGTACGGAAGTGTAACAACCCGCATATTTAACGATTTTATATTTAAATGTTTTATTTAAATATAGCGTCGTTAGTCGGATTTTTGGACCCGAAATGTTACTTTTTGCAAATGGCCGAATTAGGACTCGAAACCACCTCCATTGAGTCCAAAATGGCGTTTGCGATCTTTTTTAGTATAAGCTTTGATATGTTTGGAGCAAGTTGAATTTCGCTACCTTTTCTAGTTGGGTTTTGGGTTTGGGTTCAGCCCACTGGCTACTAAATACCCTAGCTCAGCCTATCTCTTCCCCATTCACTCATTTTCTCCTCCAAACTTAAGTTAAAACTGAAAATGGGGGAAAGGAAGAGGAATTACATATTCCAAGCCCTAGTTTCTTCTTCACCTTGAATTCTTGCTCCAAAATCAAGAGAGGATATTGGTAAGCCTCTTCTTCATCTTCTCCAACTCCTCTCCTCTTCAATTTCTGAAAGTTTCCTAAACCTAATTTGGGAAATATGTGTTTTATTCTTAGATTGAAGCTTGTAGAGTGAAGTGAAGAGTAATTAGTCTCCTTCTTGTGTTTGTGCTTCTCATCTTTGTTTGTGTGTAAAAAGGCGAGTTTTGAACTCACATCTACTTCTCTTGATATCATGGGTGATGGGTATGAATTCCTATTACTTATTCATATGCATTTGATTTTTGGTTGGATTGGTTTTATGAATATTCCAATTCTTGAGTTTCAAAATCAAATTTTATGAACATTCTTTTATGGATGTTTTGATCTTGTTTTGGTGATGAATCGAGGTACTTATAGGGCCGGGTAGCCGCTAGGCGTGAACCCTTAGCGTCCGTGCTTGTCCGATTGAAAGTGGGGAAAGTTTGCTCATCATTTTAGATAGGCCGAAAACAGCCCAGGTTCCAGCTCCGGCCGACCTAGCCCTGTAGCCGGCCGATCGACCTGCTTCCCCGAGCATTTTTCTGCTTCTGGCCAGTCGACCGAGCCCTGTAGCCGGCCGACCGACCTGCTGTTGTTTTGCCTATTTTGCCTTTTTGTGTGTTTTCCAAATTTTATCGATTCAAGTTGGTTCTTAGTGGTTGTTATTGCATCTTTGGCTTTGATAACTTATTTTTGGCTTCATTCACGGGGTTTTATGAAATAATCTTCTAAAATTGCATTAAAAGCTCGTTTCTCCAATTTATAAATTCTATTTAAACACACACGATTTCTCACTTCGAGCGGAGTGGAAGGGAGATTAAATGATTAGGTAAAACATGGACCATGAATCCATGCGTTTGTCTTTCCGATTAATCCCCGACCTATTCGATTGATCGTTTTGACCTTTGGGTCTGGTTTACCGATGAAATGAGGTGAACTTTGTACTGCTTTGAGTGTGAAATTAACTAACGGATAGTAAACCGTTTAGTGCGAACGAGTGGTTATGGGACTCACTTTACCACTTTTCGGATTCCTTTTCGAGAGTTGTAACACACTCCGCCAGTTAGTGGTGTCCAGTACTGGGCCTCCGGACCTTCACCACTACGGTTTGTGGCCTTTGGAATAGTGTCTTCGGACTATCTCCTTCAGGTTTGTTTCCTTCGGGTATGTTGCCTTCGGGTATGTTGCCTTCGGGTTTGTACCTTCGGGTTTGTGCCTTCGGGTTTGTGCCTTCGGGTTTGTGCCTTCGGGTTTGTTGCCCTATTGTATCGCTTTCGGAGTTAGGTCTTTATGAGCCGCTCGAGTGATATTTGGGTTTGGAGTCTTCGGGCTCATGGATCCTTGTTTATACAGTACTGAGCATGTGAAAATTTTATGATGTTTCATTGATATGTATATTCCCTAGGTATCGCCCTTCAGTGTTGGTCTTTTTGAGCCGCATGATATGTAGCGATTACCTTGTGGAACTTGTGTTACCTTCATTGGTATTTGTTATTGCCTTTTGGCTTGTTTTGGGATATTCATACCTTTGTTTGTTGTGTTGCCGATGATACGAGGCTTGTTATGATATGATTCATCTTTTGTTAGATGATTGTGTTATCTCTTTTAGAGATATTTGTTATACATTGTGACCTTGAAGGTTATTGTTGTTCAGTTTATCTAACTAATTTGTTTATCTAGACTGACCCGTGTATTTTATACTCGGGTCAGACCGAGATGTTTCAGGTTAGGTGCTTTTGGACTTAGCCTATTTTGCTTCCGCATGGACTATTCAGCTTATTCCTTTTTGTTAAAGCTTTTTGTGTAGTCTTTTTTGTTGTAACTCTGTTATATGTACTCTTTTGGATTCGTCTGTATATTGTGGTTTGCTTTACCACTTGACCTGTATTATTTTGTAAACTCTGTTATGTATCAATATATGTGTATATGATGATCTACTGTTCTGTGATGTATATTACATTTGAGTTGTTATATTCTATTCTGATAGATCCTCCAACCACTTATGGTTTTGTTTTAAGTATTCATTGGATATGTCGACCTGGTGTGTATGATTGTTGTCGATGTATTCAATAGATAGTTAAAGCAAGGCTATAGATGGTCGCTCCTAACCAGCCTTATTCTCTGTGTTAGTTGACGGCATTACCCTGTAGTGTCCTTGGCTAGTGTGGGTATAGAGGTGGGGCGTCACAGCGTGGTATCAGAGCTGAGTTTAGAACAAAATATGATAAACACAGAATAGAAGCACATATTATGATACATCAAAGTGTATAAGTGATACAAATCTTTGAATCATCGTGTCTCTCTATTCCTTCTTCCATCAAAGGTTAGATAGAATGTGGTAATACGTCAAGGAATGCATTTTGTTCCGTAGTATTCCACATTTAAATTAATGATATCTACCTTGTGAATAATCTTGTTCTTATCTTAACTTTCAGCGTATGGCTGGAAGAGGTAGAGGACGACGTTCGGATGCTGGGCAATCTAGTGGCTCACATCCGGATGGCGTTTATATGTCTGCCGATTAGTTTTTGGAGTTGTTTAGGAGCACTCAGCCTCCAGTTCCTCCTCGAGTATCTCCACCTCGCAAGTCTGCCTTTGCACGTCTGTGCAGTGAGTTTTCTCATCTTGGAGGAAAGCCGTTTAAGGGCTCCGAGTCTGTTCTTGAAGTCCAAGCTTAGTTTCGCACGTGCGAGCGTATCTTCTTTCGCATAGATCTTTCTGACCATGATTGAGTTCTTGTAACTTCTAGCTTGTTACAAGAGCATGCCCTTGATTGGTATAAGCTTCTTATAGCCGAAATTGATGAGTCTACTCTTTCTTGGACTCAGTTTCGGGAGCGATTCGAACTCAAGTTCGTTCCTGAATCTAAAAAAGTTTTATTAACCCGTCGCTTCCTTGAGTTGAAGCAAGGGAAACTTCTGTTTCTGAGTATGTTTCATCATTCGAGGCTTTATCTAAGTATGGTCTTGAATTCATTAGCACTTCTTATAAGAAGAATTTGAAGTTTGTCTTTGGTCCTAAGAAATATCTTAAGAAGTCTTTGTTGCTCCAGCTTAAGCTTTCTTTTGAGGAATTGGTAGATTCGGCACTTCATCTCGAGACCGTCGAGAAGGAGTGTGATAGTGGTGATGATGTTGAGGTTTCAAAGAACCCCAACAAGAAGCAGTTTCCATTCTAGAAGTCCAGGTCTTTTCCTTCTAAGAAGAAGAAGACTGGTGGTTCTAGCTCTCAGCCTCAGTCTTCTGGAACACCTTTCGTTCGGAAGTGTTTCAATTGTGGTTCTCCTGATCATATGATTCGAGCTTGTTCCAAGCCTCTCTTTTGTCGTTATTGCAAGAAGGAAGGTCATCATGTTTCCACTTGCCCTACTGTTCCAGTAGTTGCCAAGTCTAGCAAGCTTTATGCTGCTAAGGCTTTTGAAGGTCTTTCTCAACCCAAAGGTATATCTCCATCTATTTTGGAAGGTTCTATTTTATTTCATGACCATAGTATACGAGTTCTTTTCGATATGGGTGCTTCACATTCCTTCGTATCGAAGAAGCTCGTCGATGATTTATCTTTGGATGTTTCTTGTTTGGTTACTTCTTTAAGGATTGCGAATCCTATTGGGGGATCTACGACCCTTAGTATGCTTTGTGATGATGTTGAGATTGTTTTATGTGGCTTTTCTTTTCGTGCGAATCTACGCGTTATTTCTTGTCTGGGATTTGATATGATTTTGGGAATGGACTGGCTAGTGAGATATGATGCTAGGATTATTTGTTCTGAGAGAATTTTGTATCTTCGACATTCGGATTCGCCTACTCAGTTATCTCTTGTTCTTCGGGATGTGGATAATTCCGAAATGGCTTTATATTCTCTTGATTCGCGAGATGATGATGATATATCTCGTATTCCTATTGCTTGTGACTTTTATGATGTTTTTGAACCTGTTTCGGGTTTGCCACCCAAGCGGGCAATTGAGTTCCGCATTGATTTCATTTCAGGCACGCAGCCAGTTAGTCGTCCTCCCACGAGGATGTCTACAAAGGAAAATGAGGAACTCAAGAAGCAGCTTTTAGAGCTTGAGTCCAAGTAGTTGATTCAGTCCAGTTTTTCTCCGTGGGGATCCGCGGTTGTCTTCGTGAAGAAGTCCGATGGAACTCTTAGGATTTGCATTGACTATCGCAAACTTAATGAGTTAACCATCAGGAATAGGTATCCGTTTCCTAGGATCGATGATATGTTCGATCTATTGAGTGGTGCTAAGGTCTTTTCTTAGCTTGACCTTGCCACAGGTTTTCATCGGTTACGAGTCGCGGAGGATAGCATACCTCTTACCGCTTTCCGCACTCGTTATGGTTCTTTTGAGTGGCTCGTTATGCCGTTCGGTTTGACGAACGCTCTTGCTTTCTTTGTCGATCTCACGAATCGGGTATTCCGAGAATATCTCGATAAGTTCGTCCTTGTCTTCATTGATGACATCCTTATTTATTCTAAGTCTGATGCTGAGCATGCTAATCACTTGAGAATTGTCTTGAGTACTCTTCGTCACCATCAGCTTAGAGCCAAATTCTCCAAGTGCCACTTTTGGGAGAATAAGGTTAAGTTCTTAGGCCATGTTGTATCTTCCGATGGCATTTCTGTCGATCCCTCAAAGGTCGAAGCCATCCAGAATTGGAAGAGGCCTGAGAATGTTCATGAGATTCGTAGTTTCCTTGGATTGGCGGGTTATTACCGTCGGTTCATTAAGGATTTTTCCCGTGTTGTGCTTCCTCTCACCAGCCTTACTCGGAAAGGCATTCGTTTTATTTGGTCCGACAAGTGTGAAGCTTCCTTTTAGACAATGAAGGAACTTCTCACCAATGCTCCTATTCTTGTGGTTCCCGAGGGAAATCATGATCTTGTTGTCTACATCGATGCTTGTGGTAGTGGTCTCGGTGCTGTTCATATGCAGAAGGATCGGGTAGTTGCTTATGCTTATAGGCAACTGCGTCCGAATGAAGTTCGCTAGGCCACTCATGATCTTAGCCGCCATTGTCTTCGCCTTGAAGATTTGGAGACACTATTTATTGGGCGAGCACTTCATTCTCTATACCGATCATAAATCTTTGAAGTATTTGTTCACTCAGAAGGAACTCAATATGAGACAATAGCGTTGGCTCGAGTTTCTTGCCTCCCATGACTTTGATATCCAGTATACCCCTGGAAAGGGTAATCGTGTTGCTGATGCACTTAGTCGCAAACATTCGGCTGTTATTTCTATGATTCTTGCCGAATAGGATATTCTTGAGACTCTATCTTTTTGTGAAATTCGTGATCGAGGTTCATCTTCTGATTCACCTATTCTATTATTTAGTTTGGGAGCTCGACCCATTTTATTGGATGGTATTGCCGATGCTCAGTGGCATGATCCTGATTTGTTACCTCTTATTCAGCTTTGTGAGTCTGGATCCTGTGATGAGGCATTGCGCGATTTCAGCATTGATTCTCATGGGTGTCTTCGCAAGAAGAACCGTCTTTTTGTGCCTTCTGATTTTGCACTTAGGCATGACATTCTTGATGACTGTCACCGTCCTAAGTATACCATTCATCCTGGTAGTAGTAAGATGTATGCCGATATGCGTCGTCTCTATTATTGGGAAGGCATGAAACGCGATGTGGCGAGTTATGTGAGTAATTGCATAACTTGTCAGCGTATTAAGGCCGAACATCAGCGTCCTTCGGGTCTTCTTCAGCCTCTAGAGATTCCATTATGGAAATGGGATCAGATTTCTATGGATTTCATTGACGGCCTACCTCGTTCGAGATCAGGCCATTCTAGTATCTGGGTTATTGTTGATCGCCTCACTAAGTCTTCTCATTTTATTCCTATTAAGTCTAATAGGACTGCTTCGCATTTGGCTAAGTTGTATGTTAAGGAAATCGTGAGACTTCACGGTGTTCCTAGTTCTATTGTGAGTGACCGTGATCCTTTATTCACGAGTCATTTTTGGTAGAGTCTTCAGCAAGCTTTGGGAGAAAAGCTTAATTTTAGTACAGCTTATCATCCGCAGTCTGACGGACAGACTGAACGGGTAAATCATATCTTGGAAGATCTTCTTCGTATTTTTATTTTTCATTTCGGTGGTAGTTGGGAGGATCACCTACCTCTTGTAGAGTTCTCCTACAATAATAGTTTTCAATCTAGTATCGGTATGGCTCCTTTCGAAGCTTTATACGGAAGACCATGTCGATCACCTTCTTGTTGGTTGGAATCTGGGGAGAAGCTTATTCTTGGTCCAGATTTTGTTCGTGATTCTTCCGAGAAGATTGATCTTATTCGGTTGAGAATGAAAGAGGCACAGAGCCGTCAGAAGTCCTACGCGGACAACCGTAGGAAGCCTCCCGAATTCTCGGTTGGTGATCTTATCTTTGTTCGTGTTTCTCCTTTGAAAGGGGCGATGCGCTTCAGTACGATTGGAAAATTGGCTCCTTGTTTTATAGGACCATTTTCTATTACTGAACGTATTGGCCCTGTGGCTTATAGAGTTTCACTTCCTGCTCATTTATCTAGCATTCATGACGTGTTTCACGTCCCTCAACTTCGGAAGTGTCTCTGGGAGTCGTATTCTGTTATTGATTCTCCTGATTTGCAAGAGCTTAAGGTCTCACCGAACTTATCTTTTGTACAGCAGCCTATTCGCGTACTTGACACGGAGGTGCGACACCTTCGAAACAAGGACGTGCCGCTTGTTAAAGTTCAATGGTCTGCTATTCCCAATGACTGTACTTGGGAAACCAGAGAGTATATGGAGCGATCTTATCCGTGTTTTCTATCTTTGCTTGGGAATGGTGAGAATATCTTTTCGTATCAAGCTTATTTCCTTTTCTTTTGAATGTTGCATATATGTAGTTGTTGCAAATATCGTCTCTAGGAATTACGGGGACGCAATTTTGTAAGGAGGGGAGATCTGCAATAACCCGCATATTTAACGATTTTATATTTAAATGTTTTATTTAAATATAGCGTCGTTAGTCGGATTTTCAGACCCGGAATGTTATTTTTTGCAAATGGCCGAATTAGGACTCGAAACCAACTCCATTGAGTCCAAAATGGCGTTTGCGATCTTTTTGAGTATAAGCTTTGATATGTTTGGAGCAAGTTGAATTTTGCTACTTTTCTAGTTGGGTTTTGGGTTTGGGTTCAGCCCACTAGCTAACTAAATACCCTAGCTGAGCCCATCTCTTCCCCATTCACTCATTTTCTCCTCCAAACTTAAGTTAAAACTAAAAATGGGGGAAAGGAAGAGGAAATAGAAATTCCAAGCCCTAGTTTTTTCTTGCAACTTGAATTCTTGCTCCAAAATCAAAGAGAGGATATTGGTAAGCCTCTTCTTCATCTTCTCCAACTCTTCTCCTCTTCAATTTCTGAAAGTTTCCTAAACCTAATTTGGGAAATATGCTTTATTCTTAGATTGAAGCTTGTAGAGTGAAGTGAAGAGTAGTTAGTCTCCTTCTTGTGTTTGTGCTTCTCATCTTTTTTTGTGTGTAAAAAGGTGAGTTTTGAACTCACATCTACTTCTCTTGATATCATGGGTAATGGGTATGAATTCCTATTACTTATTCATATGCATTTGATTTTTGGTTGGATTGGTTTTATGAATATTCCAATTCTTAAGTTTCAAAGTCAAATTTTATGAACATTCTTTTATGGATGTTTTGATCTTGTTTTGGTAATGAATCGAGGTACTTATAGGCCGGGTAGCCGCTAGGCGTGAACCCTTAGCGTCTGTGCTCGTCCGATTGAAAGTGGGGAAAGTTTGCTCATCATTTAAGATAGGCCGAAAACAGCCCAGGTTCCAGCTCTGGCCGACCGAGCCCTGTAGCCGGCCGACCGACCTGCTACCCCGAGCATTTTTCTGCTTCTGGCCAGTCGACCGAGCCTTGTAGCCGGCCGACCGACCTGCTGCTGTTTTGCCTATTTTGCCTTTTTGTGTGTTTTCCAAATTTTATCGATTCAAGTTGGTTCTTAGTGGTTGTTATTGCATCTTTGGCTTTGATAACTTATTTTTGGCTTCATTCATGGGTTTTTATAAAATAATCTTCTAAAATTGCATTAAAAGCTCGTTTCTCCAATTTATAAATTCTATTTAAACACACACGATTTCGCACTTCTAGCGGAGTGGAAGGGAGATTAAATGGTTAGGTAAAACATGGACCATGAATCCATGCGTTTGTCTTTCCGGTTAATCCCCATCCTATTCGATTGATCGTTTTGACCTACGGGTCTGGTTTACAGATGAAATGAGGTGAACTTTGTACTTCTTTGAGTGTGAAATTAACTAACGTATAGTAAACCGTTTAGTGCGAACGAGTGGTTATAAGACTCACATTACCACTTTTCGGATTCCTTTTCGAGAGTTGTGACACATTCCGCCAGTTAGTGGTGTCCAGTACTGGGCCTCCGGACCTTCATCACTATGGTTTGTTGCCTTTGGGATAGTGTCTTCGGACTGTCTCCTTCAGGTTTGTTGCCTTCGGGTATGTTGCCTTCGGGTTTGTGCCTTCGGGTTTGTTGCCCTATTGTATCGCTTTCGGAGTTAGGTCTTTATGAGCCGCTCGAGTGATATTTGGGTTTGGAGTCTTCGGGCTCATGGATCCTTGTTTATACAGTACTGAGCACGTGAAAATTTTATGATGTTTCATTGATATGTATATTCCCTAGGTATCGCCCTTCGGTGTTGGTCTTTTTGAGCCGCATGATATGTAGCGATTACCTTGTGGAACTTGTGTTACCTTCATCGGTATTTGTTATTGCCTTTTGGCTTGTTTTGGGATATTCATATCCTTTGTTTGTTGTGTTGCTGATGATACGAGGCTTGTTATGATATGATTCATCTTTTGTTAGATGATTGTGTTATCTCTTTTAGAGATATTTGTTTTACATTGTGACCTTGCAGGTTATTGTTGTTCAGTTTATCTAACTGATTTGTTTAGCTAGACTGACCCGTGTATTTTATGCTCGGGTCAGACCGAGATGTTTCAGCTTAGGTGCTTTTGGACTTAGCCTATTTTGCTTCCTCATGGACTATTTAGCTTGTTCCTTTTTGTTAAAGCTTTTTGTGTAGTCCATTTTGTTGTAACTCTGTTATATGTACTCTTTTGGATTCGTTTGTATATTGTGGTTTGCTTTACCACATGACCTGTATTATTTTGTAAACTCTGCTATGTATTAATATATGTGTATATGATGATCTACTATTCTGTGATGTATATTACATTTGAGTTGTTATATTCTGTTCTGATAGATCCTCCAACCACCTATGGTTTTGTTTTAAGTATTCATTGGATATGTCGACCTGGTGTGTATGATTATTGTCGATGTATTCAATAGATAGTTAAAGCAATGCTATAGATGGTAGCTCCTAACCAGCCTTATTCTCCGTGTTAGTTGACGGCATTACCCTGTAGTGTCATTGGCTAGCGTGGGTATAGAGGTGGGGCGTCACAGGAAGTACGTATCGTCATCCAGCTCGTATCCTGAGCTCCACAGCATCATATCCTGTATTTTATGATACTCGGTCTGACCCGAGCATTACAGTTAAATAACACCTGAGTCAGTCTAGAGTACCAACGTGAGAAAATCACACCCAATTGATTATTAAAGTTTCAAAAATCCTTTGAAAACAAAAGCATTTCGTAAGACCACGCCACAAATAAACAGGTCGGGTTTTTACCTTACGATAGCTAAAACAATTTTTATAGAAATCCTCTGATATTATAACAGGGTCTATATACAAATACTTATAAAATAGCCGAAATTGTTACATTATTAAATTCCAGCTACCAGCCACAGAGTGGGTAATACAAACAAAACTCATACAAGGCACGTAGGGAGAATGGATTTCCAACTAATGACTAGGCACTAGGGTACCAACTGTCACAGTACGGGGCCTAGATCACCGTACCGAGGAGTACGCACGCTCCCCTGCAACACAAGACCGAGACTACCCCTGACTGGATAATCCCGAGTGAGATCAACCCGCGGTTGGGATCAGCAACCGCCCACTAAGCCGAAATATAAAGGGACATCTAGACAGGAATGACCTCACCCTGCTTGGGTGCTACCCACATAGCCTTGCTGCATAACCCCTGATTTTCAGTCATTCCCATTTGATGAGGCTTGAGGATAAGCGTTACCTTTTAGAACATATCCCTTAGAATGCCCATCGTCCACCTGACGATGTTTCGCAAGCATTCATCCACACAAGTCCGTCCCGGGTTCGAACGGAACCGAAGGCACTACTCCTACTACATCCATTTTGGAAATATCCTCAGGATTAGTAGTGACTAGCCCTTGCACTTCACTGCTCCATCTTCGAATCCAAACTCATTTTCCACGAAACGTACAAACCGGATCAAAGTGGTTTTCGAGAAATAAATCTCGATCCCGGTCTCTTCGAAATGATCAACGTATTTGGCCAATATTGATAGTCGGTTATTTAACAATCAATTAATATTCACAGACCACTATCAACCAATAAATAATTTCCCAAATTATTTATTTATCTCAAAATATCTTTACAAGATATAATTTCACTTTCAAACCCTTTTGAAAACAGTTTTTCAAACTATCTTCCTTTTCTGAATAAATTTCCCAAATATTTTCTTTTTCTTCTAAAATCACCAAGCACAAAACTTTAGATTTTTAAAATAATGCAAAACACTTACTTTGAAATATACTTTAAAACGTTTAAAGCAAAACTACTTCAATAATTTGTTAAAAAATACATACTATAGGAATATTTTGAAAATAAGGTTACTTGATAAAATATAAACTAGATTTTTACTTTTAAAAACAAAATACTAAGTCACTTTCTAAAATAATTACTGCTATAATAGATTAAAATAAATACTTACTTTAGAATTTAAATATTTAGAAATGATAAATTTTCCAAAACTTGCTTTCTAAATCAACTTTAAAATCTTTTAACTTATATTAAAAAAAAAGATAATATTTTGAAAACGTACTTGGTTATTCAGGGAGAATTCCAACTTCAATCACTCAAATCAATTTTCCAAATTGATTTCCAATTTATTCCATTGAAACAAATTTCTTTACTTTTCTATTCATTTCAAAATCCATTAGTTATGGACTTTATTATTATTATTATATCCGTTTGATTTCAAACCCTTTAACTGAAATATACAAATTTCAGGTTATTCCCAATTTCTTCTTTATTCTTTTAAATCTTAAATTTTTAAATAAATGTTTGTTATTTTTAAATAATAACATTGAATTTTAAAATTCATTAACTTTCTGTTTATTCGAATTTTTCTTTCCATACTCAAGATTTATTTATCAGAATTTTAAAGTCACTTTGTTTCTTTTCCAATTCATTCTGTAATTTATTCTATAATTATTTTATTTACAAATTCACTTCTTTTATTATCTTTCAAAAATCCAATTCATATATTTTTGGAAATTCATCATACCCAAATATATCCAATCGAATCATAGCATTAAACATTCCAATATATTTCATCATAGAATATCAAATAATCACAACAGAGGGTATTAAATAATTTAAATAAATGTTGCGGGATCCAGTTGGATCCCACCAACCTGTTTTCCCTACATCCACAGATGTTAGCACAATATAAAATACCAATTCCAAAATATACCAAATTATATCATATCAATCAATTCATCCAATTATTTAACTTTGGAAACTTAAATTTAAATTTAAATTCAACTGAGTGAGATTAACTCGCCTTAAATTTTGTTTGAAATCCATTACCATCACGCCTTGTTTTCTTCATGATTTTACCTTGAATAAATATTGGATGATTTTATTAATATTCGAACAACTTGAACAATTAATTAAATTTCAAACTAACAAATTTTCTTCTTTTTATAATTACTTTAAGTAAATTATCTTTAGTAACTAAAATAATTGGTTACCCAGTTAAACAGATTATTTCCTTCATCTCTAATAACTTGGTAAATTACAAATGTAATTTACACGTACCTATTTCTGCTTTTGAAAATCACACACACACACACACACACACACACACACACACACATATATATATATATATATATATATATATATTTCCCTTTTTTTTACTGTGTTAAACTATATATATTTTTATCCCAATTCTGTATATATCTACACAATTACATTTGAATCCTTACATCGAGAAGAATAAGTAATAAGTACCTCACTGCAAAAAAAACCCTAGCCTTCCCCTACGCGCGCGAGTTCACGGAGTCTTCCCCAACACCGGTGCGATTTTTTTTTCCTCTCTCGGCCCCTAATGCGAAACAGTTTGAAGAAGGAGGCTTCGGCTTTGTAAATTTTATATAGGGATCGGCTTCCGGTTGGATAAGACAACGAGGGGGAAGAAAGATTTCAGATCGGCCATTAAAATTTATAAACGAACTGTCTTGAATTCTTTTTTTTAACAAGAAGAAGGGGCCTTGATAAAAAGTGAAGAGCGATGGAGTTTACTGGAAGATAAGGGTAGCATGCTGAGGAATGGATAAAGGATGGCGTATACAAGAAGCTTAATTAATTAAATTTCATTAGATTATTATCAATTAAATTTTCAGCACGTTTATATATCGTACACTCGCATACTAACTCCAATCAATACGAAACTTGAAATCCGATAATAATTCAATATTACGGACCCAATGGAACTGGTTTCGTCTAATTCCAAGACTGTGCCTCGGAAGGCTACTTTTAAAATCAATTTAAACGATATAAATTTCAGAACTGCACAGATCACTGTTAATTTAAATTTTAACACTTCTATTGTCTTCAGTATTATCAATATAAGTTTCATAAGCCTTCAGTTTATTTCCAACAGGCTTAAAATTTCAGGTTCAACATTTTACTCAACTTCAAATTACTTAATTCAATAATTCAATTATAAAATAAATTGTGATATTCGAATTCAAGTTAAAATTACTCTAATGAATATTTAAAATCAATTAAATATTCCTATTTTAAATGCTCAAAAATTTCGGGTCGTCACGCGCATCTTTCCTCTTTTGACCATTTCCAGGGTGTGAGGTCCGATGAGGTCTCGTCCACAAAGCTACACTTTTCACAAAGTCATGATTTGATCAACAAATGATCAGCAGCACTTCGTGTGCCACATTACCAAATTGGGAATGTATCACTAGTAACTATTAACTACATAACCTCTCGTACGTCTCAGAGAAGGGTGTTAAGCTAAGAGAATAAATTCTCCGCCACCAACAGAAATGTATTCGATATAAAGCAGCTTTACATCTCAAAGTGTAATGCCATCCACACATCCATACAAGTCTGTTTCGGGATCGAACGGAACCGAAAGCACTTCCAAAGAAGCCCTTGCAAATCCGGATATTCACAAATCACATCCGGAATCCCTATCACAAAGGGTGATAAAATCTCTATACCGGAGCAACCCGGTGCAGAGACATTCAACAGGTAATCTTTTGGCTTTCGAAAATACCCGGTCTTCAACACCGTCTTCAAATGCAATCTCATTTCGTCGTATCATTATTCGGAATGGTTTTATGACACAAGGTCCTCTCCCAGCTAATCCTAATAATGAGCGCTTATTTTTTTTAAATAAGTGTTCAATCGGATTTCAAACAAATTACAACAATTTTCACTTTGATCTTTTAAATAAAAGATCTATCACAAATCACAAAGGTTCGATGTGGTTTTCGGATATCCATTTGGAATCCGACCCCCGGTCACATCGAAATTCAAATGTCCTTTAAAGGTAAATATTGATAGTCGGTTATTTAACTATCAGTAAATATTCACAACAACACCAAGATTTAAATAATTTTCCAAATTATTTATTTCCAAAATACCTTTGCAAGATATAAATTTTTAACACTTCATCTATTTGAAAACAAATTTCAAATCACTTTACGCCTTTCAATCCTTTGAAAACAAATTTCAAGTCACCATCCTCACATGGAATAAATTTCCAAATATTTATTTGATTCCACTGAAAATTTTGCCGAGTTAAAATACTTTAAAACAATTTAAATTACTTATCCAACATATATACTTGAAAATATTTAAAAAAAACTATTTTAAAAACACTTACTTAAATATTAGTTGTGAAAATATACATTAATATCTCATATAACTTCAAGCCCAAACTAATTTTAAAATAAAATTAGTAGATAGGATATCACCTACTAAAACATCCATTTTCTAAATCAAAATCAATTTTAATCTTTAAAATATTCCCTTCTATAATTAATTAGATAAATCTTTACTTTAAAGATTTGAAACAATTTCCAAAAAAATATTTCTCCAACCATAATTTCTTTCTTTAAATCAATTTCTAAGACTTTTAATTTATTCTTCAAAAGTTACTCTAAAAATATACTCGGCTTTCTAGGGAAGAATTCTCTTTCCGTTTATATCAATTAATAAATCTTTCGATTTATTTAAATTTAAATTACAAATCTGTGAATTCCTTTTCACGCCTTTTAAAAATAAACCAATGTTTATTTTTAAGTCAATATTCCTTTTCCTTTATAAAATTCTCATTCTGAATTTAAATCCCCAAATATCCACTGATATGTGATTTTTAAATTGATTTCCAAAATCGTGTACACACACCAAATCAATCTCCAATTTGATTTCTAAATTAATTTACTATAAATTTCCTACTAGATTTCAAAAAAAAAATTATTTATTTCTGGTATCCTACGATACCAAAACATATTCGCTAAATTATAGCCTACAATAATTTCAATTATAACATAATCACACAGAGGTTATCAACACACAACATATGAAACAAATTCAATATTTGAGGAATCCAGTTGGATCCCTCCAACCTGTTTTCCCTGCATCCACAGATGTTAGCACAACAATTAAATATTGGTTCCACTTCGAGGTGGAATATCGCAGTATATGGGATTTATAAAATATTATCCGCTATTATGCGGCACAATAGGGTCTTATCTGCTATATAATGCAGGAAATCAATCACCCAATATATACAATATATTATTATATATATAATATTATCCAATGAATAATTATTATAAATCAATTACCCAAGCACACAGTCAACAATTAAATTTAACTATCATAATCCAATCATCAATCAATAACTCAAATTTCAATTACTAAAATTTTGAGTGAGAAGATCTCACCTTTGCTTTTATTTGCAATCCGTTTCCATCCCAGTTATTTCTCGATTTTCGACCTTTTATAAATGTTTATACAATTCATTAATATTCGAAATAAATCAAATAATCAATTTTTCGTTTTGATAGTTTTAATTAACAAATTTCTCCTTTAATAATTTTATTTAACTATAATTTAAAATTTAAAACTAAGTTTCCTTTAATAAATTATTTTTAATGACAAAAATTAAATGAACCATTTATACAAATTAATTCCGCTAGTCGAAAAATTAATTTCCATTTCACAATAACTATTTGATTTAGAAATAAATTCCCATTTAATAAATTAAATTAACCAATGATAAAATTTGATTTTAAACTAAAAAAATTCTTTAATAGTTTATATTCAGTAACTAAGGATAATTACATAAGTTTACTATATAAATTAATCATCTTCACAAATTATTATTTTTTTATTTTCAAAATACCTTATATATTTATTTTTATCTTTACTGTATATTCTTATACATATAGCACTAAATTAAAAATTAAAAATCGAAGAATAAGTTGCTTTTATACCTGACTGCAAATAGAGCAAATCCAAAATCGCGATGCTTCCACTGATTTTTGAATTCAAGTACAACTTCATAGTCAACTTCGAACTACAGTCGCACCGGTCCAACCCTTGAATCGCAACACCACCATCAGCCATGCGCGAATCCCTAGCTTCGCGACTTCTCCATCCATCGATCCTCCTCTCAACCAACACGTCACTGCTACTCTTTCGACCCCACATCTTTGCTTACGAACATCCCATTCACCACGAAATCAAGCTTCCTCCTTTCGATTGCGATGGTATACTTGACGAACCCTGAGCCTGTGCCGCTCTCGCGATTTGGGTCGATTCGATATATTTTAATTTTTTATAATCGAAAGGGTTTCGATTTTTGATTTTGTGAAGAACGAGGAAGAGAAACGATTGGCCATAAATTTGGGTTTCTTTTGAACAAATTCATGAATAAAATTTTGGAAAGGGCGGCCATTATTTGGTTTCTGTTTGAACGAAAGAATTTGTTCTAGAGATTTATTTTTGATTTGTACAAAAGAAGAAGCTCGACCCTTCTTTTACTTATATTTTTCCTGATATTTCAGCTGGAAAGGTTGCGTAAAGTATGAAATGAAAGGGACGTGAAATTTGCGTGCTGATGTGATAGAAATGCAGCTGAAGATAGGGTATATAAATTTATATTTAAATTAAATCGATTAATTTTTTGTCTAGGCGTTTATATCTCATACGATCACACGATAGCTCCGAAAGCTATGAGATTTGAAATCCGATAATAATTCAATATTACGTATCCAATGGAGCTGGCCTCGTTGAATTCCGAAACTGTGTCCCGGAAGGCTATTTTTTCAAATATCAATTTAAACAATATAGTTTCAAAACTGAACAAACCACTTTCAAACTAAATTCTGAAGCTTCTATCATCTTCAGTATTATCAATATGAATTTTACAAGCCTTTGAAATATTTTTTAAATTAGCTTAAAACTGAAGATTCAAATTTTTTTCCAACTTCAATAATTTAAATTCAATAGTTAAATTGCCAAATTCATAGTTAATTCTGAAATTCAAGTTAAATCAACTTCCAAATATTAAAAATTCAACCCAATATTTTAATTTCAAATGTTCAAATTTTCCGGGTCGTCACAATATTCACATTGTCATGGACCCATAACTGCAATTGAGGAAGGGCAGAATAACTAGCTAGGTTCACCCGGTAGTGAATATAAATTATGTCAACTCCTGAATGAGTACAATTGCATCCAGGAGGTCCAGAAGACCAGAATATAGGATGCTAAAATATTAATTAAAGAAGTGATCAGAAAGACAGGTTCATAGTGAATCCATGAAAACTATGTTTAGAAGAAGTTGTTGGCAGGGGCCAATAGGTTCATAGTAAACCCATGAAAACTCTAATTAGATTGAGTAATTGGCAGGGGCTAATAAGTTTGTAGTGAACCCATGAAAACTATTCCGGATTAATTTATTAAAAGAAATCAATAGGTTTCTAATCAATCCATGAAAACAAGGATAAAAGGGAAGTTATTGAAGTTACCAATAGGTCCAGGGAGGACCAATGAAACAATGATGTTATTAGCAAGGGCCAATAGTTTCTTAACAATCCCATGAAAACTATGAAACTGGACATGGAGTCTATAAACATTAAATAGGTTATTAGTCAGCCCATGAAAACTAATTGGTTGATAGTGACCCTAGAAACTATAAATATGAAGAGTAGCCAATTAAACTGGGGATGGTAAATTTAAAATGTTTAACTTATATGCATGTCATCATAATATTATAAATTTATATGTTTTAACCATTGCGGATGTAGGAGCACAGTATATGGTTTTATAAAGTTTTAGGATACTAGTGAGGGGAGAACCCATTCCGCTAAGTAGCGTGGTCTCACTAGATATCTAAATGGTTTGAGATGGTAGATTATTATTCATACCAGACTTTATGTCTGACTTGAAGTTTATGTTTTCCCCTTAAACTCTCGGGTGCTCAATTGATTTTGAGTAGTTTGAGAGTTGAGATTTTCAAGTACCACTTTAGACGAATAAGCTTCCAGAGACGTGCGGGGCGCATGATAACTATCTTAAGTTTTCTTTTATTTTGATTTTGCTCTGTTGTTGTTGTAAAGACAAAGTTTTTTAATTGCCACTATATACTCTGATCATCCAATGGGGCATCTTCGTATGTCGCTCTTGGCGTATGTTGTAATAAATATATTTTCTTTGAACGTGGTACTCGTATTTGGATTATGTAATAAATTTGAAATGCTTTGAAATGGAATGAGAAAGTTTTTTGTTGATTTAAAAAATTTCCATATCCATGTGTTTATGTTATATCAATGTATCTAACATTATCGTATTTGGTTGCCGAGGATTAATAACTATGGATTACTGCAGCATCTGTAGCCGTTAGTTTGGGGCCTCCAAGTGGGGGATGTTACAGAGTTGCTTTGTACCATGCTCTAATATAAGAGTGAGTGCATGGTGAACAAGTGACTCTCGCTCTACCTTAACCTCCTCTAACTGACTCACTCAACTACGGTAGTTGTATCGTGTAAACACTTTCGCAAGTGCAACACATAGAAAACATCATATACCCCTGCCAAATTATCTAGAAGCTCTACTCTATATGCCAAAATTTTCTCTCTAGCCACTATCAAGAAGAGTCCTACAAATATCGATGCTAACCCGAAGCTACCAAATATCATAACATGCCCAAGATGTGAAACCTTCACAAATACCATACCACCCACTATGAACTCCAAATCTATACATCTCCTGTTAGCGTAAGATTTCTGCTTATCTTAAGCAACCTTTATCCCTCTACGGATCAGATCCTCCTTCTCCGATGTCTCCTTCCCCACATCCGATCCAAGAATAATCATATGTGTCGTATCCTACCAATATAACGGTGATCTATAAAGTCTACCATACAACATCTCAAAAGGTGCTATCCCAATGTTGGCTTGACAGTTATTGTTGTAGGTAAACTCCACTAATGGTAAATGATCCTCCCAAGAACCACCAACGTCTAAAATGCATATCCATAGCAAGTCCTCTAAAACCCGATTCACTCTCTATATTCGTCTGTCCGTCCATGAATGATATGTAGTACTCAAAGTCAACTCAATCACCAAAGCCTCTAATAGACTCCTCTAGAACTCATCAATTAAAAACAAATCTCGAGCATTAACTATGCTGATAGAACTCCATGTAATGTATAGAGCCGTAAACGACGTCGCCGTCTTAGTACTCCTCACTGTATGAAATGAGCATGTTTGTTCAACTGATTGACTGTAACCCAAATGCTCTCATTCCCTCCCCTACTCCTTGGTAGACCATCTACAAAATCTATGGCGACACTCTTCCACTTCCATTGAGGAATATCCAATGGCTGCAACAATCCTCCCAGCTTCATTTGCTCCGCCTTTACCCTCTAGCAAGTCAATAATCTAGCTACATACTCTATTACTTGCTTCTTTATACCAGACCAATAGAAAACATGCTTCACATTGTGATACATCTTGTCTCCACCGGGATGAATGGTCATCCTAGATAAATGAGGTTTTGCTAATACTGCATCTATCAAATCCATATTGCAGGGATCACAAAGCCTGTCATCTCTCCATAACCATCCTTCAAGTCAGTGGCATAACGCCTTAAATGATTTGATGATTCCCTTCTACTAATCCTCTCTAAAATATCTACTAGCTCCTTATCCTCCTTCTACCTAGATCTAATACACTCCATAAATGTAGGATGAACATCTAAAGATTGTAGTAATACTGGGGCAATATCTGATGATGTTCAAAAAGCAAAGGTAGAAATATACTTCAAATATCTCCACTCCAAGAATAAGGGACTCAATACTACATGTTGTCTACTCAAAGCATCCACCACTACATTACCCTTGCCCAGGGTACAAGAGATAATAAAATCATATGATGCCAAAAACTCCATCAACCTTTGTTTCCTCATATTCAAGTCCTTTTTGGGAGAACAAGTATTTTAAATACTTGTGATCCGTAAATAGCTCAAACCGCTCCCCTTAAAGATAATACCTCCATGACTTGAACATAAAGACAATGGTTGCCATCTCAAGATCATGTATAGGGTAGTTTCTCTTGTGGGTCTTCAATTTCCTACTCGCATAACTTAGCACCCTTCCTTCTTGCATCAATACCGCGCCAAACCCCATTTCACAGATGTCATATAAACTATAGATGGCTTCATCCTATCCGGTAGCACTAAAAATAGCACACTAGTCAATGCCTCCTTCAACTTAACAAAAGAATCTTCATACTTCACATTCCATGATAAAACTAGATTCTACTTGGTAAGACAGGTTAGTGAAGCAGAGATCTCTGTGAAGTCAATGAACTTGCGATAATAGCCCCAAAACCAAGGAAATTTCTTACCTCCATGGCATTCTTCAGAACATGACAATCCTAAATCGCTACCACCTTACTAGGATCAAATGCTAAGCCAGTTTCTAAGACGATGTATCCCAAAAAATTTACCTCCTCTCTCCAAAAGTGGCACTTAGAAAAATTCACCTTCAACTTATGTGCACGGAGTGTACTGAGCACTTCTCTTAAATGCAATACATGCTCCTCCTCACTTCTCAATTATACATGAATATCATCCATAAGTACCACGATGAACTTGTTAAACAACTCTCTAGATACTCGGTTCATTAGATCAACAAAGTAGGTGGTGCATTGGTCAGTCTTAGGGGCATGACTGGCCACTTGTAGAGTTGTCGGGTTACGAAATGATATCTTATGAATACTTTCCTCGACCACATGCAACTGATGGAATCCACTAGCCAATTCAAGCTATGAGAATACTCTAGTTCTAAACAACTGATCAAGGAGATCACTTATGCAGGGCAGTGGATAATAATTCTTCTTTGTTAGTTTATTCAGCTCCCTATAATCGATGTAAAGTCTCAAAGAACCATCTTCCTTAGTGGTAAACACAACTGGTTCTCCCTACTCGGAAGTACTCCTCCTGATAAAACCCTTCTCTAATAACTCATTCACTTGCTTATTTAACTCGCATCATTCCTTTAAAGTCATATGCCTTAGTAGTAAGGCGACTTGTCTAGCATTATCGACAAGGTAGATCCTAAACTTGATCTCTCTCTGAGGTGGGAGACCAATAACCTAATCAAAAACATCTAGGAAATCTCTACCTATAGGTACTTCTCTAAGCTCATCATGTGATAGGTCCAATAAATATAAGTAGTTCAACATAATATATCCTCGAGGATCACAATAAACCTCTAAGCTACATCCACTATATACGCTCAATCTAACGACCTTCATATTATGATCTAAAATAGCCTCAAACATGGTCATCCTATCCATGTCTAATATCAATCCAAACCCATAAATTCCTAGTGTGAAGGCATCGTTATCAAACTCGACCCATAAATAAACAACTTCAAACCCTACACAACTTAGATAAATTGGTCGATCCCCCTATGGGGTTTGACACAGCTATAGGGCCCAAGATTATATAAGTATGTAAGCATAAGTTATCAAAAAGTCTACTAGAAATGAAAGAATGTGTAGCCATAGTATCCAATAAAGTGCGAATGAATAAACAGGAAAGAGTCAACCCACCTTCAATCACCACTTTCTTACCCTTGTCTACCATTGGCTGTGCATTTGAGCTAGGGACTTCCTCTAATGCATAAGCCAGAACCACCTGAGTAGGAGTACGAGTAGAATCTCACAGTGGTCCCATGCTAGCTCACTTCAGATGTTCGAACCAATCATAGTTATGGCACTTAACCTTAGAAAGATCTGCCCTACACCACTTCATAAAATGTCCTTTGCTACAAAACTTCGTACAATTCATATTCTTCTTCCATATCTTTCCTTTTGGTCCACCTCCACCTTTCACTAATTCTGTTGTGCTTTCCCTCTAGCCTTCTTAGGTCCTTCTCCTTTAGCTTCACCCTTAGAGATGGTATTTATCAAAGCCAACTCAACTAGACCTCATACGTATCACCCATAGGAATATGACTCAGAGCTAAGTCCTGAAGAAGCTGGCTTAGCCCTTTAGCAAATTTCAAAGCCTTCTTATGTGGTGTATCAAACAGTCCCATACTAAATCTAGATAGCTCATTAAACTACTTGACATACACTTTAACAGACATATTTCCTTGCTTAAAGTGAGGGAAACTCTCTAACTGCACACCCTCCTCTACCCTAGAATGGAACTTTGCTTCAATTCGCATACGAAACTTATCCTAAGTAATTTCCTCTCTCTTAGTCTTAGGCTCAACTAGTTCCCACCAACTCAACGCCTCACCCTATAACTGCCAGGTAGCCAATTTCATCCTCGATTCATCAATCAAACTCATCAAACCAAAGATCCACTCACAAATGCAGATCCATAAACTCGAATCCACATAAGACTCTGTCCTCATGTATGCCTTTCCTCGAAGATTTGAGATATCTTAAAAAGCTTAATTAAGTCTATAATGATCGATGGGCTGGCAGGAGCTACACATATCGCTTCCTTTATGGGTCATCTAGCAAGATTTGGCTGGGCCTATCCCGTAACCTGAAGGTATCGGGGGAACCATAGGGATGTTGACACCTAGGATTTCGGCTGCATCACTAGAGTCTGAACCTGTAGGATCGGTCATTTCTATTTATGAATTTTAAGAACTCTATTAGCAAATTTTTACATATATTGTAGGCATGGATAAGAGGGATAACATAAACATGAATCAAAGATATCATATGCACAAAAAGAGAGATTACAATTTGTATAAAATCTTTAGAATAGCTCTTTGAAAAATATTTAATTTTATATATATTTATATTTTAAAAGTCTATTATGAAAAACCTTTGGAAAATTTTTTTGGAAAACCTTTGTAAATCCATTTTTTTTCAAATACGTTTTCTCAATACGGTTCTAATTACTAATAAATCTTGAACCTAAGCTCTAGTACCAACTATTACAACCTGCACCTCCCGACACACCAATCCAAAGTCTAGTGTGACTTTCGGACTTACGCTATGCCGAGAAATGCGGATCATTGAGGTTTAAACAATTCACATCATAGAGACTAATAGAGGCAGATATAGTATAAGATATACTGCACTTTCAGATCTCACAACGGAAGGAAATAAGCATGTATATATCACAAAACAACATATATCTCAAAAATATCTAGTCACGGTCTTAGAAAAATATTAGTACGTGATCCAATACAGAGTATATGATAAAATATCCTCAAAGTCTGATGCAAGAAGAAAAATGTACTGATAAGCTAGAATAATACATGGAGAATAATATAGGATAAAAGAAGAATCTGAATATAAGCTCAACTCTCCAAGTATCTAGAGTGGGCCAGTCACCAGCCACCCTATCCACCTATAGTAGGGTAAAAGAAAGAAAGATAATAGGTCAGACATAAAGTATGGTGAATGAATACAAGTTTAAGATGATGATCATATTCAATTACTTTAATACTACTCTAAATGATATAGGGTGTGATACAAGTGTTCGTGAATTCCTAAGGTCTATTACCTAAGGGTTCTTGTCTAGTCATTCCTACGCTTCAAATTATGTAGGCTAATTCAGTGGATCGGACTAAGGATCGAAATTCATATCTAACGATCGATCACCAGTCCTAGAGCTACTCCTTGTATAAGACACTACCATCTTGGGTGCTAACAATGAAAGACACCCCCACTAGGCTAATGTGGACATAAACTTTCACTACTATCATCGCGACTAGGCTACTGGGAACGTTCTTTCTTACTATGCCTAGAGAGAGAACCTAAAATGATGACTTATTGAAATTTCACATTAGCTTCAATGATCATAGCGTAGGTTTCTTATTGCACGCTCATGGTCCTCCTCTCTAATTGTATTACGTGCATCATGAATTTATGATTACTACAAACTCCCGTTGTGCCTGACCCAATCCATTGGGAATCTATGCCACGTGCACGCCCACTATTTGAATCTTATGTAAGTGCCAACCACGAAAGTACATCGTCTCGAACCAATTACTATCTAAATTAGGTAAACAACTTCTACCCAACATCGTCTCAGCCTAGCGTCTGCTTCTATGGAAATATTTTTTCCTACAAGTCCTAACATGCATCTAATCACCCTTAAATAGGCCCATAACAATTTGTGTTTTATATAATTTTTAGTTCTCATGCTGAGGTTCAGTTTGCCAGTTTTTATTAAGAATGGTCAAACGCTTGTACCCATCGGTCGACCACTACCGGTCGACCGTTAGGGTTCCAAGGTTGACCATTGATGAATATCTTTTGGGGTTTCTTCCAGTTTCTATTACCGATTGTTTATGTGTTTAAATCAAGTCATTGATGGTGATTTGTGAACCCTAATTAAAGTCTAATCAATAATTTGTAATTGGGTTTAGGGTTAGATGATTTAGGGTTGCCAATTTCAAGAGAAAAGGACGTATGCATAATTCCAATTAACAGTTTACTGATAATTTAAAACTGGAGTTTTAGATTTAAACTTAGAGCTTAACATGTTAGCATATTCAATTTAGGGTTTTCTAATATCCTAATTAATTACAATAGTTCAAAATAACTATAATAATCAACTTCTCAAATTTGTACCTACTCACCTCTAGCCTAAGCTCTTACTAATGCTTGCACTTAAGAATTTGGCTCCCAAATCTATATCTCCTTCTTAGATTGCCTTGACCCGCCTTTATTTTCTAGCTCTAATCTCTTAGATTGAAAAGATTTGATTTTATTTTTTTTTTGGAATTTTAGACTGTATGATTATAGAGAAAAATTGGGTATAGTTTAGTTACTGTAAGTTTTTAATAGAGAACTAGGGTTTTGTTAGTTTAGTATTTGTAGGGGCAAGGTCTTAGTTTGAGCCATTATATTAGCTTAGGCAAATATTTGGTAAAATCTAGTTCTCTCGTCTCATTCTTCATTCCAAGCATTTAATCATGGTCGATCATCTCACATTTCTGAAATCGATACATTTGATTTTACTCAAATAACGGTCAGCTGCCTCAATGCCATGGTCGACCGCTAGTAAGTGACCATGAACCCCTAAGGGTCGATTGGCCCTAATGAATTTTTTTCTTGGAATTTTAATTTTTAAGTTTTAAATTCGTTTGAATGCTCGTAACTTCCCCATAATAACTCGAAGGACAAAGTGTTATATATGAAAATCATCTGAAAAATCAGCACGAACACAATGATGTAGGTTTGGTAGCCAAATTTAGAAGCATATGAAAATATGCTTTTAAATCCTTGTTTTCGTTTAATTTAATTTTCTTACTAAATTTCTTTCTAAATTCGGTTAAATTTTCAGGGTATTACATTCACCATAAAATTGGCAAGAGGGGTAGAAAGAGTGAAGATGGGAAGATCATATGTTGAGAGAGCGAGGTCTGGTAATGGAGGAGGCATGTGTATTTTCTAGTGAACGAGAGAATAAGATTTAGAGAAGAGTGAGAATGCCACCATTTATAATCATTACTTTGTTCCTAATTATAAATTTAAATTTAATTCTAAACATAATATAACTTCATTTTAAAAGTATTATAATCTGATCAAAATTAAAATTCAATTTTAGAAGTTATATAAAATTTACTCAAATTCTAAAAGTTATTATGATTTAATTTCAATTTAAATTCAGTGTACATAATTTAATTATGATCTCATTGTAAAAATTATAAATTATAACTTAATTTTAAAAGTTATAATTTATTTAATTTAAAAATGTATTATAATTTGGTTTTAGTTTAAATTCAATTTTAAAAGTTAATATAACTTAACTTATGTTTTATGGTTATTATAAATATATTTGAATCTAAATTGAATTTTAAAGGTTAATATAATTTTAGTTTAATTTGATTATAAAATTTATTATAGTTTAGTTTTTGTTTTAATAGCCGTTATATTGTAATTTGATTATAAAATTTATTATAGTTTAGTTTTTGTTTTAACAGCCATTAAATTTTAATTTTAATTTTAGTTCAGTTTTGTAAGCTACTATAATTAATTTTGATACTTCATGTTATTAAATTTAATTATTAATTGGTGTTAATTAAATAAATATGTAATATGGTGGCATATAATAAAAATGACGTAAGCATGGCAAAGAGAAATAAGCCTAACATTACAAAGACCTAGGGAATCCACACGCCTTTCCCAAGCCTAATTATTTCAATTTAAACTTTAAATGTTATTAGATTTGTATAAATCTAAATTTAATTTTAGACTATATAAATATATTTCAAACCAAAATAATTAATTTTTTATCTTAATTTTGGAGTCAGGATACTTTAATTTAAATTAAAATTTAAAAGTTATGTATAATTTTTATTAATTTTTATTCAAACTTTAAAAGTATTATAATTTAAATTTAAACTCAATCTATATAATTTAAATTTAAATTCAATCTATATAATTTAAATTTAATTTTATTATAAAAGTTATTAATTTTTGTTTAATTTTAATTTGGAAAGTATTTTAGATTAATTTTAACTTAAATTTAATTTTAAAATTTATTAAAATTTAGTTTCCATTTTAATTGTTATTTTAATTTAATTTTAAATTAAATTAAATTTTAAAGTTATTGTAATTTAATTTTAATACTCCATCTTATCAAATTTAATTATTAGTAGGTGTTAGTTTTACACAGACACACCCACAAACACATACACACACAGATATGTATGTATGTATATACATACGTACGACGTAGAAAAATAAGCCTTCCATAGGAAGATGTTGGGAATTACCTATATCATGTTGAAATCCACAACAACAAAAATTCTCGTGTGGAAAGCATAGGAAATTCCGCACATCTTCCCTTCGGCTTGTTTTAGCAATGCTGCTCTTACACGCTGTGTGGATAGCATGGGGAATTCCAAGGTGGAAAGATACTATTTTTCTAGTAGAGTATTAGATACCTTTATAGAATCTCAAAAATCTTCGTTGGATACATTAGAAGCATTATAAAAATACATAATATTTTAAAGTAATTTTGTAGCCAATATTTCTAGAGTGATGGTTGGTATATAGTATCTTTAATAGAGATGTTTTATAGACACTAATTTTAGAGTGTCGTATATTATGTTTTCCATAGAAATTTCATAGCTCCTACTTTTAGAGTTTTACATAATATCTTTTGTAGAGATATTTTGCTGTCACTACTTTTGAGTGTAATTTTGCAGTAATAAAATTGGATGTGATAAACAGAAGTTAAGTATGAAAAATAAAAATCGCTACTTCTGAAGGTTGTATTGATATATTTCTTCTAAAGATGGCTTACACCGACTACCTCTGGAGCTTTATATCGATATATAATATATTTTAGGTAATTCATAGTCATTATTCTACATTGCTATGTGTGTGTATGGGACAAAAAACTAAATAAAAATTGGCAAAAGATGGTTGGGTCCAGGACATAATCATTTTCATGAAAAGGAAAGAGAAGAACTACCAAACCATGATAAACCTAGGAAAACGTAAGCACAAACAGCAGCATCAATTAAATCTACACCAACTGAAATTCCATCAATATCACTGCAGTTTATGCAACCACCTGAAGGCTACATATTTCTTTTTAAACAAGTATTATGCAAGGCAACTAAAGCATTGGCAACACTCTTATTCTATATATGTTGGAATTTGAATTCCATATTTTAGAATTAAAACATATATCGAGAAATTTTTAAAGCCTAAAGGTATTTTTTCAATTAACACTACGGACAATAATCGTTACGGTATCAAATTCTCAAATAAAACAGACTGAAAGACTATAAATAACAAAAAGACATTCTCATAATTTGGAAGATTGGTGATAGTGGAACCATGATGCCTAGGATTTGAGCACAAAATAATTGATTTAAGTAACTACAGATTTGGGCAAACTTATATGATCTAGACAAGGAAATATGGACTTCTGATGCATTATCAACCATTGCAAATTAGATAGGAAAATCAATTAACTAAACACAAATACACAAGATATGATAATTAACCAATTTGAGAAGTATTAATTAAGTCTCTGCACAATCCAATTTTATTACACAAGTTCGTATTTTATTACACAGTGGAGTTAAAAAGAATATACATATTACATATGATATTTGCCCCCAATGTGTTCTACTTGAAGGTTGTTAATTAAGACACAAAGACTCTGCCCATGCTAAAAGTGTGCAACTTCGCCAGACTCCTAAAGCAATAACTCAACTAGTTCAAGGAACTGTGGGAAAAGGAAATTACATGGTTAAAGAAACTTCAACTTCAAAACTAGTAGGACAAACAGAAAAGGAACATGAATGCACAACTGAAGGTTAAAGGAACATGACACACAACCAGACATTGCAAATGCAAATAATGAGGAAACTATAAAGCAGGCAGGTTTATGACAAGCCAGAAAGTTTAGACATAGCCAGTAAAAAGAATGATACACAGTTAGTATGATGGATGAAAAATGCTATAGAAAAAACCTACTAGGTCCTACTATTGAAAATGTAGCTGATGCAATAAATGATGAAGTGCTTGAAACGGATGAAATACCAGTGAACAAAAATACTGAATACATGAAGAATGTTGCAACATCATCTAACACTAATGTCAAGGCTCCTTTTAAAGGAAGTTTGAGGAGCAGCATGAGAGGTAATGAGCATTATTACATGGAATGTTAGGGCTGTAGGAAAAATACAAGATATTCTCTTACTCCTAAAAAAATATAAACCAATGATAGTTGGTTTATTAAAAAAAATTAAATGTAAGAAACATGTTCCTTTTTACATAAATTTCCACCCAACCGGACTGGAATTACATATAATACTATCAAATATAGAGGAAGAATGTTGCTTATCTAGGATAATTCCATTTGTAATTTGAATGAAATTTCAGCGTCTAAACAACACTTATCGGTAGAAGCTACTAATTTAGGTGGATTTAAATTTGTGCTAACCACTATATATGCACATAATTTTAAGAGCGATAGGGAAGAGTTATGGCAATTACTGATATCAAAATCCAAAAGAATTTCATGTGCTCGGTTATTAATGGGGGGTTTTAATAATTCCCTTTATCCATATGATGACAAGAAAGGTGGGTTACCTATCTCTTTTCATCGAACCATAGCTTTTACCAACTGTTTGTTATAAACTGGATTGACAGAGGTTATATCATTGAGTTTTGACTGCCCTTGGAGGAGAAGGGATATAGCCAACAATATTGAAAAAATTCTAGTCAATGAGTTTCTTATCCAAAAAATTTCTTATGTGGAATATCTTGTTCTACCTAACTTCTATAGCGATCATAGTCCATTATTAACATTTAATTCAGACTTATACACAGAAGAGGAGACCGTTTAGGTATATGATAATTCATGTTTTTAATATGATGGATATACTGAATGCATGCAGCAAGAAATTATTATTCAAACTATGAAGAAAATAAATACATATTTTTGCATAAAATGAAAGAATACAAAATAAGACTAAGAAAATGGAACAATGAAAGAATTAAAGACGATACTTATCTTCGGGAGGCTAAAAAGGAGTACAATCCAATGCTTGAATTAGTATACTAAGATCCTGAAAATATAGAGCCATATGAATGTTGCACTCAAGACATAGATCTCAAACATAACAAAAAATTAAGTTTTAGAATAATGGATAGAAAGTTAAAATCTAGTGGTTAAAAATGGATAAATTCCAAAAAAAAATATGCTGAAATGTCACAAAGAAGATTTCTGAATAATATACAAGCACCAGTTAATGAAGAAGGAAGATTTATTTACAAGCATGAGGAGAAGGAAGATTTATTTACAAGCATGAGGAGATTGAAAATAAAGCAAAGAAAGGATAACAGTGTAGAACTGATATCTTGATTTAACTGATGTTTGAACAATTGAGAGTTTTTTATTATATAAACCAGAATCAGAATACATGACTTTGTACAAAAGTATTTATATACAACAGAAAAGTAACTGGGCTATAAGTCCAGTATCCAAAATAAACAGATGAAGGGATATTAACCCTTGGATATGCTGAAGGGTTCAGATGCTCTTATTAAGATGGTTCGGATCATGACCAAAATAGAACAGAGAAAGCACATCTCTTCAATCATTCTAACTCCCCCCCTCAAACCTGAGTAGCTAGGGTTTGCACGAGATAGAAAGAAAATATGGCGGCGGCTCTTACTGCAGAAGATGAAATACCAATCTTACCACTCTGGTATGAAGATTATCCTTTGAGATCTTCTACTAGGGTTAGCGACATCAATATTGAGCTCTTCTTTTAATCTGAAGAAATTTGATCTCGATAACGGTTTAGTAAGTATGTCCGCTTTTTGATGCGGCGATGGTATGTATCCAACTCTTAATTTTCCGTTAATAACTTGTTCTCTGATAAAGTAGAGATCTAGCTCTATATGTTTCGTTTTTGAGTGAAGAACTGGATTTGATGTTAGAGAGATTGCGCTAACATTGTCACACCAGATTGTAGCTTTGTCTGATTTGATGTTGAGTTCATTTAAAAGTGATTCTAACCACAAAACTTCTGCTGCGGCACTTGCCACACATCTGAACTCAGCTTCAGTGCTGGATCTAGACACTGTATTTTGTTTCTTAGCACTCCATGATACTGGGTTTTTACCTAAGTAGATGCAATATCCTGAAGTTGATTTACGATCATCTATGTCAGTTCCCCAGTCAGCATCTGCGTAGGCATTTATGTTAAGAGTGCTGCTTGCTTTCAGGATAAGGCCATGATCTATAGTTCCTTTTAAATATCTGAGAATTCTTTTAACAGTTTTCCAATGAATATCAGTAGGATTCTGCATGTACTGGCTCACTTTATTTACACTGAATGCTATGTCAGGTCTTGTTATAGTCACATATTGAAGTGCTCCTACTATGCTCCTGTATTGTTTGACATTTTGAATTGCTTCACCCTTATACTTTGAAAGTTGATGATTTACAATCATTGGAGTTGGTAGAGAGTTTGCTTTGACCATTTTGGTTTTTGATAATATTTCTGAAATGTATTTTCTTTGATTGAGATGCATTTCAGAATTTGAAATTCTCTGTACTTCAATTCCTAGAAAGTAGTTCAAGTCTCCCAGATCCTTAATTGAGAATTCTGAGTTGAGCATTGCAGTGAGTTTCTTAATTTCTGATTCATTGCTCCCTGTAATAATAAGATCATCAACATAAATTAGTATATAGGTAGTGAATAAATTATTACTTTTAATGAATATGGAGTTATCAGATTTTGAAGAATTGTAGCCAAATTTCACAAGTGTTGATTTGAGCTTGTTGAACCAGACTCTTGGGGCTTGTTTTAACCCATAAATTGCTTTGTTGAGTTTGCACACCATTCCTTTGTCTGGTTTTTGAATGAACCCCTCTGGTTGCTCCATAAAAACTTCTTCCTGTAACACACCATTAAGAAAAGCATTATTAACATCTAATTGTCTGATGATCCAATTTCTATTCAAGGCTATTGTTAGGATAACTCTAATTGAGGAGGGTTTCACAACAGGGGAAAAAGTTTCTGAAAAATCAAACCCATATTGTTGTGAGTACCCTTTTGCAACTAGCCTTGCTTTGTGTTTTGAAATTGAACCATCAGCATTTTTCTTTAATTTAAAAATCCATCTACATCCTATTATATTTTTATTTGGTGGCTTATCAACCAGTTCCCAGGTTCCTTTGTTAATTAGAGCATTGTATTCATCCTGCATAGCTGCTCTCCATTCATTACTTTGAGTAGCTTCTATGTAAGATGAGGGTTCTTCTCGAAGAACCACATTGTTGATAACTTTTGGTTTGTAAATACCACATTTTGCTCTAGTTAACATTGGATGAGCATTGATAATATTTTTGGTTGTATTGTCAGAACTGTTGTCTGAACCACTGCAAACCATGTCATGATCATGACTTGAGCTGCTTGCTTCTTGACTTTGGAGATCCTGGTTGATGTTATCATCTTTGTGTGCAGCTTGCTCTTGACCTGACTCTCTAGCAGTCATGGTGTGTTGAGAACCTGTGCTAATAACATTTCTAACAGGTTGTGTTGAAGGCTGAACTTCCATCTCATCAGGTAGATCAGGTAGAATGTATCTTGTACTTCTTACTTTTTCAGTGGTCTTGATTTCAGTATTACTGAAAGGGAATACCTGCTCATTGAATTTCACATGTCTAGATATATATATTTTTCCTTTGCTGTCTAAACACCTATATCCTTTTTGCTTGTTGCAATATCCTAAGAAGGTGCAAGGGGTGGATCTAAAATCTAATTTATGTTTATTAAAGGGTCTTAAACAAGGAAAACATTGACATCCAAATATTTTTAGATGCTCATAATCTGGTTTTATTCCAGTTAATACTTCTTGTGGACACTTGTACTTGAGAATTTTAGTTGGTAGAATATTTATCAAGTGTACAGCAGTATTAAATGCCTCTGGCCAAAATTTTAGAGACATTGAGGCTTGAGAAAGTAAAGTTAAACCAGTTTCTACGATATGCCTATGTTTCCTTTCAATAATACCATTTTGTTCTGATGTGTATGGACATGTAGTTCGATGATTTATCCCTTTCTTTTCAAAGAAACTTTTTAAAGAAAGAAATTCTTTTCCACCATCTGACTGAAATGTACATACACTGTTTCCAGTCATGTTTTCAACCTTGGTGATAAACTGTATCACAATATTACTGGTTTCTGACTTGGATTTCAGCATGTATATCCATACAAATCTTGAATGAGCATCTATAAAAGATATGTAGTATTTGTAACCATAATCAGAAGTAATAGATGCTGGCCCCCATAAATCACTAGCAATTAATTCAAGTGGCCTTGTGTAATTTGTGTGAGAATCTGGAAATGCAAGTTTATGACTTTTTCCCAATTGGCAAGAAGTACAAAAATATGAATCAGAGATATTATTAAATGAAATGTTATTACTATTCATAACATGTTTTACAATTTTCATGCTGGGATGTCCCAGTTTGCAATGCCACAAATCAAATTTATTACTGTTTTTGGCACCATTAGTAACATTCAGAACAAGAGAATTTTCCTCTTTTTTAGAGGTTTTTGAATTTGAAAAATCAAATCTGTACAGACCATTGTTTTCTTTACCCTGCAAAATAATTTGTTGAGTTGGTATGTCTTTAACTATGCATGTTTCAGGATAAAATTCAAAATACACTTTATTGTCTTTTGCAAATTGGGAAACACTCATTAAATTTTTCTTAATAGAGGGAACCCTTAACAAATTTTTTAGAATAAGTTGTTTGGATCCCAGTATACTTGCATTTCCAGTGTGTGTAATGTGCACAGTCTTACCATTACCAACAGAAAGATTTTGCGTACCTTTATATTCTCTGTTCCCCAAGTTCAAATTGCTGAGGTTGTTTGTTATGTGATTTGTGGCTCCTGAGTCTGGATACCAACAGTCATCAGCAGTATCATCATTTGTTGCTGACTCAGTGTTTAGGACCTCTGCTTGAGTTGAATTGTTGCCTTTTGGTACAGTGACTAAGTTTATATTTGAACTGCTACCTTGTTGTGCCGGGGTATAGTTCTTGTTGAATCTAAAGTAACATTTATTTGCTCCATGACCATATTTTTCACATATTTGACATCTTATTTTATTGCTGGAGTTGTTTCTGCCTCCTCTTCTGCCTCTGTTGGATGTTCCACCTCTTTGAGAGTTGTTGAACTGTCCTCTGGTGTTTGAATTTTGCTTATTTTTATTGAATGTGTAGTTGACAGAGATATCAGAGCTGATTGTTTTATTATGTTCTACTCTTCCTTCATGTGAGAGAAGAGTAGAATATACAAATTGCAATGATGGTGTAGGTTCCATAGTGGAAATGATAGCCACGACAGCTTCATAATCATTGTCTAGTCCACTAATTATGTGCAGAACATGCTCTGATTCTGATACTTTGTGACCTGCTGATGCTAATTGATCACACAGATTCTTGATTTTGAGCAGATATTCATTCATTGTCATATCATTCTTTCTAATACTTTGAAGTTGTCTTTTGTGGTGCATGATTCTTGCAGATGACTGAGATGTGAAGTTCCTTTCAATTGTTGTCCACACTTCTTGGGCAGTTTTGCACCCTATAAGCTGTGGTAAGATAGATGAACTTATGGATGACATCATCCAAGCACATACCAGACTGTCTTGTCTCTGGTGTGCTATGTATTCTTGATTTGGTACAAGCTTATCTTCACTATCTTTAACAAACTTTGGTGGAATAATTCTTGTACCAAAAACATAGTCTTCTAATCCATAACCCCTGATTGATGTTTCTACCTGTAATTTCCAGAGTAGATAATTTGACTCGTCAAGCTGAATGGATATCATTTGACTTTGTGGCCTGATTATTGCCTTCATCAGATCAATTACTGAATCTGATTGAGATTGGTTTAGAGATGTCATTGGACTTGTTACATCATCCAGATTGGACATGATGATTGCTGTAATCCTGATCAACAAGAGATTGGTATGTAAATTCTGAACCTGAGTTTACCTTGAATTGAGAATTTCAAGAAAGCTTTTGTGGTTGAATCTTGAAGAAGTCTTGCAAACTTAGATGATGATTTTATTTTTATTTTTTGAATTGCTTCTGATGAGTTTTTCTTGATGCTCCTGATTCAACTTCTGAATTTTCTTGATATTCTTGATCGGTTTGCTCTATAGGTTTAGAATTTAAAGCTTTTGCTGGTAGTTTGATGCAGCCAACAGTGATTTGGCGAGGCACTGACTACTGGTAACAGCCACAACTCTCAAATGAGGAGATCTTGGATCTTTGATGAGAGGAGTCCACGTGATGAAATCTTTCTGATGGACTTGAAAATTCAATTCGTGCAGTTTGCACAAATTATCCTGCTCCGATACCAAGAAAGGATAACAGTGTAGAACTGATATCTTGATTTAACTGATGTTTGAACAATTGAGAGTTTTTTATTATATAAACCAGAATCAGAATACATGACTTTGTACAAAAGTATTTATATACAACAGAAAAGTAATTGGGCTATAAGTCCAGTATCCAAAATAAACAGATAAAGGGATATTAACCCTTGGATATGCTGAAGGGTTCAGATGCTCTTATTAAGATGGTTCGGATCATGACCAAAATAGAACAGAGAAAGCACATCTCTTCAATCATTCTAACTAGCAATAACTTACTGTTCTAATTTATTCAATGGAGAAGTGATTTCTTATTTTCCAAATTTCCAATGTAGAGCACATATAAATAAGGAGGGGAAAAACCAATTGTTGCAACCTATTTCAATAGAAGAATTAAAGAATGCTTTTCAGTTCATGAAGACAAAATCCATGGACCAGATGGTATTAATTCAAAATTTATGAAATCACATTGGAATTTTATTAGGAATGATTATTGAATGTAATAGCTGATGTTCAATTCTACAAAAAGTCCTCGTGGCCCAAATCACACATTTTTATCATTAATTCCAAAGTAGGATAAACCACTGAATATTGGGAATTACAAACCTATATCCTGCTACAGTATGTACTATAAAGTTCTAAGTAAGGTATTGTAAAATAGAACTGAAAATATCTACCCTGTTAAAATAGAAAAGAGAAGAGAATTATAATTTTAGAGGAGAATGGACAACTTTTTTTTATAACTTATTTTTTGTCTTGCCTACAACTTTCATACAACACAACAAAATGACCACATATATATAGTGGTTTACAACCCATACAAACGGACATAACCTTTTGAATAGACACCCTTTCACTTCAATAGACATGACTTTTACTTAATAGACACGACTCTTCATTTCAATAGACACGACTTTTCAGTGAACGGACACGACTCTTCACTGAACAGATATGACTTTTCATTCGAATAGTCTTCATTCGAATAGACATGACTTTTCACATCAGCAGACACGACTCTTTAATCTTGGTTTACACCAACAATGCCTCCCCTAAACCAAAATTCCTTCGAACACCCAATGCAGCAACAATTCTTGAGAAAGCAGTCCCTTCAAGCGGCTTTGTGAAGATATCAGCAATTTGTTCTTCGCTTCGACAATACTCAAGACTCACTTCTTCACGAACGAGTTCTCGTAGGAAATGGAAAACGTAGACGAATATGCTTTGTTCTTCCATGTAAAATAGAATCCTTTGAGACAGAGACAGTAGAACTATTGTCGCAATAAATGATCATATGATCTTTTTGCTTGAAGCTTATATTTTCAAGAATTCTTCTTAACCACAAAGTTTGACATCCTGCCATAGATGCTGCGATGTACTCCGCTTCGGTGGTAGAAAGTGCCACAACTGGTTGTTTTTTTGAACACCAAAAAATAATTCCACTTCTAAGGTTAAATGCATAACCAGAAGTACTCCTTGAATCATCGATGCTTCCACCTAGATCGCTGTCCGTATATCCAACAAGCTTCACAGGTACACGAGTTTCATAGAAAATGTCATAGTCAATAGTTCCTTTGACGTATCGTAAAATTCTTTTTGTAGCTTCCCAATGGTTTGAGAAAGGCTTCTCCATGAATCTGCTAATCAAGCTTACTGCATACATGATGTCGGGTCTTGTAGCAGTGAGATACATCAAATTTCCAGCTAGGCTTCGAAAAATAGTTGGATCCACAAACTTTCCTTCACCATTTTTACACAATTTCAAACCTGCAACACAAGGAGTTGAAACTGGATTTGCATTTATCATATTGAACTTCTCCAATACTTGAGCAGCATATTTTTCTTGCGAGATAAAAATCCCACATTTTGATTGTTGAACACCTATCCCTAGAAAATGATGTAATTCTTCCAAATCTGTCATCTCGAACTCCTTCATCATTGAATTTTTGAATTCAGATAACATCTCCATATTATCTCCAGTAAAAATCAGATCATCCACGTATAAACTTATGATCATGAAACCTCTTTTTGAATGCTTCTTCATGTAAACAGTGTGTTCAAAATGACACCTTTCAAAACCATTCTTCAAGAAGAAATTATTGATACAATCATACCATGTACGGGGGAATTGCTTCAGCCCGTATAAAGTTTTCCGTAGCTTATACACTTTTTCCTCTTCGCCCCTCTTCACAAAACCAGAAGGTTGTTGAAGATAAATTTCATCTTGAAGAAAATCATTCAAGAAAGCTAATTTCACATCCATTTGCAGCAGCTTCCAGCCATTTTGGACAGCAAGAGAAATCAACAATCGAATTGTATCAAGTCAAGAGACAGAAGCGAATACCTCATTGAAATCTTCCCCTTCCTTTTGCTTATACCCCTTCGCAACCAAACGTGATTTGTACTTGTTGATGGAGCCATCAAGATTTGTTTTGGTTTTGAACACCCATTTCACACCAATGGCTGATTTGTGTGAAGACAAAGTGGTAAGCTCTCACGTATCTTATGACTTGATTTCATCCTTCATTGCATTTACCCATTTTTCTTCCTTTGATGCTTCTTCATAAGTGATTAGATCTTCTCCCGCAAAAAATGAAAAATATACATGATTCGTAGTGTCAACTTCTTCGGTTGCATCATAGATTTCTCTCAAGGATCGCGTCCTTCTTTCCGCCGTTGGTGGTGAATTTTGCTCCTGCTCAGCCCCATTATTTTTAGGTTGTTGTTCTTCAATACCAACATCAGCATCAACACCTTGTTTCAAAAAAGTTTCCTCTTCAAGATTTAGAGTTTGTCATTCAGATAATTCTGCAAAATCTGAAAAATTATAACAAGCATTTTTATCAAAGCGAACATCTCTGCTGATAATTATCTTCTTCGTCTTCGGATTGTAAAGCTTGTAAGCTTTAGTCCTTTGGCTATAACCGATGAAAATGTCTTTTTCAGATTTGTCGTCGAGCTTCGATCTTAAAGCATCAGGAATATGAGAGTATGTACGACAACCAAAAGTTTTTAAATGAGCAACATTTGGTTTCTTGCCATATCAGACTTCATTTGGAGTGGAATCCTTTAAGCTTTTCGTTGGTGATCGATTGATTAAGTAAACGGCACAAGAGACCGCTTTAGCCCAAAAACACGCAGGCAAGTTCTTCTTCTTCAACATGCATCTGACCATATTCATTATTGTTCGATTTTTGCGCTCTGCGACTCCGTTTTGTTGAGGTGAGTACCTAGCAGTTAACTCATGGCGGATTCCATGATTTTGGCAGAATTCTTCAAACTGAGAGGACATGTATTCTCCTCCACGGTCACTCCTTAGATTTTTTATTTGATGACCGGAATGCTTTTCAACTTGAAATTTGAACTCTTTGAAGTAAGGGAAGGCCTCTGGTTTTTCTTTGACACGGTAAAACCAAATTTTTCTTGTGTAATCGTGAACAAATAACAAGAAGTATCTGCTGCCTCCATGCGATGGCACTTGCATTGGTCCACAGAGGTCGGTGTGAACAAGCTTCAAAGGTGATTGTGAAATCCACTTCGATTTGGATGGGAAAGATTCACGATGTTGTTTTTCCAATTGGCATTCCTCGCATGCTTCGTTTATCACTTTAAGTTTAGGCAGCCCTTGGACTATTTCTTTGGTAGACATCTCCTTCAAACTCCGAAAGTTTAAATGCCCAAACCTCTCATGCCATAACTTGAAAACTTCATCATTAGAAGCAGCAATCATGCACGTACTACTCACGATGTCACGTTTGATCGGAAATAATTTGTTGGATCCCATCACAATATTTGTCACTTGTTGGTCGTTCTTCTTCATGATGCATTGATCTCCAACGAATCGAAAATCAAATCCTTTCTTCAACAAGTGACCGACGCTAAGAAGATTGTTGCGTATGTCTGGTACATAAATAACCTCCGATATTTTTTCAACTTTTCCAGCCTTGGTTTTGAAAGAAATTTCACCAACACCTTGAATTTTGTATGATTTTGCATCTCCAATAGTAACCTGACCATCATCAGCTTCCACAAGACTCGAAAATAGATTTTTATTTCCAATCATCTGCCTACTTGCAGCACTATCTAGGTACCATATGTTTTCAACATTTCCATCCGAAGCGATCAACAAAGATTCAGATTTTTCTGCTTCATTATGCATGAAACTAGCAACTGGCTTCTTTTCAGGATGTTTCTCCCAACAATCATTTGCTTTATGACCTGCCTTGTGACAGAAATTGCATTCAAAATATGGTTTTTTTCCTTTGTATTTGCTTCGCGCCTTGTTATTTTGGAATGATGGTTTCTCCTCCTTCGATTCTTCACGTTTTCCACTATTCCTGCTGTTACTTTTGCCATGAGATGGGCCTTGACCTTTTGTGGATGTGAATTGAGATTTTAAGGCTTGATCTTGAGAAGAATTTGTTTGTTTACTTCTCATCAAGATTCTAGCTTCATGAGCTTCCAGCCTTCCTTGCAAACCTTCAAGAGAAAGTGAAGCAATATCATTTGATTCCTCAATTGCAACCACAATATGATCGAACTTGATTGGTAGGCTCCGTAGAATTTTTTCGACGGCTCTTTGGGTCTCCACGACTTCTCTGCTTGAAGCCATCTGATTTATGATGGAAGTGGGACGAGTAAAATACTCTGAGATTTTCTCACTATCCTTCATTTCGAGCTTTTCGAATTCAGCTCGTAGCGACTGCAGGCGAACCTTTTTTACTTGATCTTGGCCAGAATACGTTTTATTCAATATTTTCCATGCCTCCTGAGCATTTGCAAATTTTGAAATTCTCTCATAAACTTGAATTTCAAGTGTCTGATAGATTTGAAAGAGAGCCTTCCGATCTTTCTATTTTTTGCTTTTCAGAAGATCTCTTTGGGCAACTGTGAGTTGCGTCTCATCTTCCGGCGCACCAACACTTTCTTCAACAACTGTCCACAAGTATTGAGATTCAAGACAGAGGCTCATTAGATTGCTTCAATAATCAAACTTTTCACCGTTGAATCGAGAAACAAGGGAGACAAGGTTGTTTGACATTTTTCAACCAAGCTTTGATACCAATTTGTTAAAATAGAAAAGAGAAGAGAATTATAATTTTAGAGAAGAATAGACAATTTTTTTATAACTTGTTTTTTTCTTGCCTACAATTTTCATACAACACAACAAAATGACCACACATATATAGTGGTTTACAACCCTTACAAACGGACATAACCTTTTGAATAGGCACCCTTTCACTTCAATAGACATGACTTTTACTTAATAGACACGACTCTTCATTTCAATAGACACGACTTTTCAGTGAACGGAAACGACTCTTCACTGAACAGATATGACTTTTCATTCGAATAGTCTTCATTCGAACGGACATAACTTTTCACATCAGCAGACACGACTCTTTAATTTTGGTTTACACCAACATACCTTGTTTGATAGTACCTAATCAATCAATCTATATATATGGAAGGGATATTGGTGAAAGTATTCTATTAGCACATGAACTACTAAGGGACTTCAAAAGGGGCGGGATTGATAAATTTTGCATTAAGGTGAATTTGCAAAAAGTGTTTAATAGAATAAGTGTGGAATTCATTCGTTATTCCATGCTAAAAATGAGGTCCCCTACTCATTCTATTTTACAACAAGACATTTCGAAAGGGTTCATTTCAAGCAATTGGGGGATTAGACAAGGAGATCGATTATCCCTTTATTTTTTACAATTGTTATGGAATACTTTACATATCTACTGGACAAGGATTGCACGACTATGGCTTTTATTTCAGCTTCTGGTGTACAGCCTATTGTGAGACATTTGCTATATGATGGTGACTTATTAATATTTTGAAAGGTTATATTTCAAAATGCAGAAGTTATCAAAAAGGTATTATCTAATTTATATGCTCATGTTGGTCTGAATATAAACACTATGAAGTCTATTATGTGTTTTTAGCTCTAATGCTCTATTCAGAAAAAATATTAAAGACGTAATGCAAATAAATGAAGGAGATAAACTATTGCCTATTTAGGAACGCCTCTTTCGTCAAATTATCTTCGGTACTCCCAATGTGATAAACTGTTAACAAAAGTTCGGTAAAGATTAGATGGTTGGGATTCTAAGTTTTTATTAATTTCTAGAAGAGATGAATTAGTTCATATAGTAATTACACCAATGGTGTTATATTGGATATTTATTTATCAACTTCTAGAACAAACCGTAGACAAAATAAATAAGTTATATTCTAATTTTTTCTAGGCTGGTAAAAAGAAAAAGATGGAATGGGTTATTCTATGTAAACCAAAACTAGAGGGTGGGCTGGGCTTTAAGAATTACATGATCTTAAATGGCTACGACTATAAAATTAATATGGAATTTTCTTACAAAGAAGAATATGTGGTCTAAGTGGATGATATCAAAATATTGCAAACAAAGCAACTTCTAGACTATGCTAATTGATCATAGTTCTTCTAATACTGGAAGAATATTTTGAGATTGAGCTCTAATAGCATACGGTTTCTTAACAAAGTTTTGGTAAATGTTGAAGACGCATATCTTTGGTAGGAGCCTTGGATAAATAGTAAATGTTTAGTGGATATACTGGAACTGGACAGATTCAACTTACTTGGTTGCCTTAATGACAAGGTTTCTAAGGTAGTGAGAAATGGTATTACAAACCTAAATATTCATCCAACATCCAAAGAAATAGTAGTGGAGTTTAGTTCATTGCTCTACATACAGACATTGGTTCAAATACATATGAATGGACGAAGGAGGGTAAACTACATTTCATCAAGCATGGGATTAGAATACATAGTCCTGTTTTAAACTGGGCTAAAATAATATGTCATAACAAGAATTCAATAAAAATGAGTTCATGTTCATATAAGCATATATTAGTAGACTACTCTCTATTGACTGATTGAATGGATGAGGCATGAATCAAAATTCTAATTGCGTGCAATGTAATCAGAATGTAGAAAGCAGATGTCGTTTTTTTTCCACCAGACTTGTATACTTGTAAACAGTTTGTAGACTAAAGCTAAAATTTTCACTTGATGCAACAAAAAAGTGCACTTTCACCATTGATGAAGCCTCAAAGGAGATTCAATCCAACTTTCCTCATCGTGACCAAGTTAGGCATGCAGCTTGCGCCCTCTTGACATCAACAATATACTTCATTTGGAATGAAATAAACCTATATTTTAAAATGGAAAAGTACTAATAAAATTACTATAATGAAACAATTTGTGAGTGAAGTAACCTATCCGGTAGCTCATAATGGTAGTAGGAAGCAACAGACGATAGAGAAGGCGAAGATTCTTCAGCGGTGGGGCATTGAGTTAAATGATACTGGCCGATTTTGCCCGCTATGTTTCGCGAGAAAATAAGGCTAGCTGATATGAAGAGAAAGACTTGGAAGCGGTGCTCTGCTATTAGAACCAAAAAAATAAGTTTACGGGGGCATATAGCAACACGCATATTTATCAGATCAAGTATGATTTACCAGTGTTCTTATAAACAAAAGTGTCGAAGGACAAGGAAGAGCATATTGAAATTCTAGGTGTTAGGTGTGAAGAAGGAAGAGAAATCAAGAATTTAGTAAGGGATATCAAACTTCAAGCAACTAAGGAGATGTCGAATCTCTATAATCAAAGGTATCAAATTTATAAAAAGAAATGTCGAACCTCTATAGTAAAAGATGATTAATAAGGAGATAATAAGCATAGAAGAGATGATGAGTTCCTAAGAGGTGTCGAGCCTCTACAACACTCTATAATGTAGAGCATGTAACAGTGGAGTGATGCTGAATCACTATAGGGTTTCGACCTATTAAGAAAGGATGGCGTGTACATATGTTCCAAGAGATGGCGCTTACAATAAACTAAAGGATATCAGATATCTACACTATAGAGGATTGCACATATCAACAATATGAAAGATGCTAATCTACTAAGAATGGCATATCTCTATAATATAAAGGACGATGTGTGACTAGAATTTAATGAACAACGAGTCTCAAAAATCTAAAAGCTATAATGTATAAGGAGATAACGGATATCTACAGCATGTAGAGGGATAGCGAGTATCTACAATACCAAGAATATCGAGCAGCCACCATATGAAGGATTTCGAAAGCCAGCAATGTAATTGAAGATGCCGTATTTCATCAATATAACAAATAATGCTGTAAATCATCAATTTATCAAGGATGGCATAAATCATCAATATGGTAAGGATGTTGTAAATCATCAATATAGCATGCCATAAATCATCAATAGGGCAAGATGCCGCATTTCAACAATATATAGAAGGTTACCGCATATTATCAATGCAATGAATGATGTCAAAAATCAAGAATGCTGAAGGATACATGGCAGCCAGGCTTCTACCTTCACCCCTATAAATACAAACCCAATGGCAACTTGAGATGGGTAAATTCTTCTCACCAGTTTTCTTACATTTCTGGAGTTGTCACCCGAAATTGAATTGGGGATTTAGAGCCTATTGTACATTTATGATTTTTAGCATATAAGGACTTGAAATGTGAATTTTGCATACAATATTACAAATGAATAAACACATTTTACTATGAATTGCTTTATGACATGCATATGATTCTTGTGAATTTATAATTTTGATATGAACATGGCATCTTTTCTCAAGGATCGGAATCATAAACATGTATACTTCACCTTGGACTTGCATACTCCTTGTGGGCTAACACAAGGTTGACCGAGCTTATTACTAGCCGAAACTTATTTGCTCAGCATATTTTAGAGTTCACAAAGAAATTTGTTAACATTTTGATGTTAAAAGGAGGGCTTGAACCTCCATCTCCCTACATACTTTGATAAAGGACTTTCCCTAGCTTGCATATAAAGGATATAAAGGATTTTTCCAAACCTGTATATCTCCTTAAAGGAATTTCCATATCTTGCATATCCATACAACGAACTTTAGGGAATTTTCACTTCCTATAGAGGACTTACCACATCCAGCATAACCCATTAAGTCACATAATGACTATCTCTGAATAAGAATCTTCTGAGCCTCGCTTGACCAAATCAATTTAATAAGTCACACATAATTTGCAATTTCATGAAGAACAAGTGTTGAGATTGTTGGCACTAAAAATTATGGAAGAAAAAAGGCAAGTGACTCCTTATAATCTGGATAATTGGACCATAAATCCAGTCTATGTGGTCTCTATCCCAATCCATAGCTATTGTCCAAGTCTAGGAGAAAAGAATACCAAAAGGATGGTTTGTTCTTAAAAATGAGAAAGGGTATACAACTCCAATCTACGAGAACTGTTATGAAATAGAAATAACAAAAGACTTCAATGAGTTTTCCAAAAGTGGGAAAGAATAGTTGATCGCTCTTCTACACCAGTTAAAAATCAAGAATCTTTAAAAAGAAAGTTCACGTATGATACTAATATGCCAATCTAATGCTACAAGAAAGTTAAATGGGAATAGAAAGTGTATTGCCCTAGAAGTTCTGCATCTTCTAGGATTCGTTCTCTTACCACTTCCTATGAGAATATCTCCTTCCTAACTAAGGAAAAAGATACACTATTGGTCTTCTAAGAAAGACAACTAAGAAATGGATAGAATCGTAGAGGTGCCTATTACCGGTAGCATCGAACAAATGGGTATTATACTAACCAATATCGAGCCTTGAAGGGAATGGTTGAGACTTTCTTAGGAAAAGGAGAACTTCAAGAATTTGTTAACAAGGTTTGAACAAAGAGAAGATGTATCTACAAATATCAAATGATTAATAAAGAGGCATTCTTCGTTAAAAGGATAAAGGAAAAGCCCAAATCATTACCTATAAGGTAATAAGGGGCGAAAGAAAATCCTTTGATCCCACCACGAGGGTCTGGTCAAAGCACCTCTTGGAGGGAGATCGGAGTAAGCCTTTGGTCCTGCCTAAGATAGCCTAGCCAAGGCACTACATTCCCTTAATCCTGCTCAAATGGCTTGGCCGAGTTACCTCCTAGAGAGAGGATGAAGTAAGCCTTTGGTCAGCTTAAGATGGCCTAGCCAAAGCACCGAATCGACCTTTAGTTTCACCTATAAGGCCTGACTAGAGTGCCTCCTAGAGTGCGAACGAGTAAGACTTTGGTTTTGCTTAAGATAGCTAACCAAATGCACTGACCAACCTAAATCATTATCTATAAGGTAATAAGGAGCTCAATCATCTCCAAGAAGGTGATAAGGAGCAAAAGAGCTTAATTGAAACCTAAATAATGACCTAGATGGTGATGTGAGGTCCAATTAAAACCTAGATCATCACCTAAGATGGCGATAAGGGGTTCAATCAAAGCGCAAATCATTACCTAAGAATGGTAACTAGGAATTCAATCGAAGCCTAAATCATTACCTAAGACGATGATAAGGGGTAAAGGAAACTATCCTGAAGAATGGATCAAAGGCAATCTTCCAAAAGAAGAACGACCAAATGTGAGCTATTATGCTCTAAAGCAAAGTAATCTTCAAGGGTCACATTGTTTTATGGTCTTCTATTCACGTAAATGCCAGATGGTTTTCTGGTCTTCTATTCAAGTAAATGCCAAATGGTTTTTTGATCTTCTATTCGAGTAAATGCCTGGTGGTTTTCCGATCTACTATTCATGTAAATGCCAGATGGTTTCTGGTCTTCCATTCAAGTAATTGCCAGATGTTTTTCTAGTCTTCTATTAGGTAGTTGCCAGATGGTTTTCTAATCTTTTATTCAAGTAATTGCCTGATGGTTTTCTCATCTTCTATTTTGAAGTTATTGTCAAATGGTTTTCTAGTCTCCTATTTAAGTTATTGCCTGATGAATTTATAGTTTTCTGTCTAAATAATATTATCGCTAAAAGATTTTTGCTCTTAAATATAGATAAAATTAAAAATACCAGATAGGTTTGTAGATATCTACTCCTTCGAGAGTAAAACTTCAAGCATCATGCTCTAAAATTTTAGGTGATAAAGCCAAAAAGCAAAGTTGTTAAAAGCTTCACTCCTTAAAGTGCTAGATTAGATTCTACTAAAATAGAGTTCAAATTTTCTAATAATGGGAATCTTCATTACTACGCGGATTTATAATTTCCTATTAAGTAAAGGAAGGGTTCTTTCGAACTTCTAATTAAGTAAGTTACTAATCTTTTTATTGAAACAGATTTCAGGTTTTGATGACAAGGTTTATATTAGGAAGGTAAACCAATGCTCAATCAAAGGCTACATATCAAATCGCATCAAATCAAAGCTTTGGAAAATAAGTTGTATATCTTATACAATTCGGCAAATTCAAAAGGAAGAATATATATATATATATATATATAGCACATTCAAGGTAATAATCATTTTAAGTATAAATTTATTTTTTGACACACTATATATAAGAATTGGAGGAATAAAAGGGTTGAACAACAAGAGAATCTAGTAAAAAAATTATGAGCAATTCTCTAATAAGAGCGAAGGCCTTGTGCTATCTTTTTCAAATCTTGAGCAACCGAAGAAGAATCGGTAATATGACAAATTGCCATATCTAGAAGTTGTTAAAGCTTCTTCTCTTTCCTTCAAATAATGTTCCCATCATCAATCGAATCAACTTGAATTTTCAATGCATGATTAAGTGCCTTATTGGCTCCCTTTAAAGTCTAAACCTTGCTCTTTAATTTCTTAGCATCTAGTTCAAGAGCATATTTTTCATGCTCAAGTTTCTCCACCTAACCCAAATAACTGTTAAGAAATCGAGAAAAAGATTTCATATCATTACTTTTTCAAACTTGGAACACATTCATATTTATCTTATTGACTCCATCCGGTGATTTCGCCATCATCCAGACTCGAGGGTGGGTTCAAAAAAGTAGAAAATTGGTCTTTGCCAATCAAAGAGGTAGGAGTGGAAGGCTAGATTTTCCTTTACTCACATTAAGTTCTAAGGATTGATAGGATACTTGGCTTTTTGACAGGTCTACTTCAAAATCCATCACCCTTTGATGTAGTCGAGCAATTCTACATCAGCTTCAATTCCTTGGACTGAAGGTCCAATTAGCCACTCGCGTCCATTTTCTCTTTTAACTCTTGATTTCCTTTATCCTTTTCATTGATTTTTTCCTCTAAGTTGGAGGTCATCTCCTTTAAACTACTAATGTGAATTTCAATCGGTACTATATATCATGCCATTTCTATGCATTTGGATTATCCGAAAATAGCAAAGTTGAAGCAACTTGAGAAGAGAGCTTCTTCTCGAATTCCCACATGAACATAGCTTTAATAGCATCACATTGAGCAACGAGTTCTAGACAACGTGACACGAGCGTCAATTATTTTTCCTAATAAAAACAAGTAAATAGGAAAACAAATCAATATGGAGGAAATGCTTACTTTATTAATAAAAAAAATGTTACAAGCATGAGCAAATTCTAATTACATCAACGGTACAATTTTTATGTATTAAACTCTCAAAGTTTAAAAATGGTTATTTGAGCCTTTTAAGTGATCCATTGGACAAAAAGAAGGTAGAGTAAAAAGTAACATTAAACCCTTGATGGATATTAACTAGAGGAAATTGATGGTAGTCCTATTTTTCGGTAGGAGGGCTAATCTCACCGTATAATAATTTATCGTGGTTGGTTCGTATCTCATTAAGAAATTTAACATTTTCATCACCCAAGAAATCAAAGCGAAAGTGTGAAAGCCATGTGTAAACCTCTTGGAGATCTCTATGGAAGGAATATTATGCTAAACGAGAATTTTTAAGAATTAACAAATTTTCTTTAAAGTCCCTATCTAATTTGATATATTTACTTAAGAGTTCCATGGAAATAGGATTATCCGATGATTCCTTAATCTTTATGAATTATAAAAGATAACCTAAGTTGCAAAGAAATGAAAAACAACTAAATTCCTAAAATTTTCTGAATTACACATTAAAAGCAAGATTATTTGGGTTCATACAATATTGTTCCTTTGTAAAATTCAGAAATAAACCTCTCCCTGTTAAATTAACTTTCTCGGAAGGAAAAGTATTTGGGGAAAGGGGAATGGTCACCATCTTGGGAAGAATCCAGCAGTCTCTAAGATGAGGATCAGACACATGTTCATCCAAGTATTTGTTGTGGAGACGTTTAAGTAAACCCTCACTTTCCTTCCTTAAGAAACAGAAATCAACGAAACTAGTACTAGAACAAATTTTGTAAAGAAACTCCAATAAATCATTCCTATCTTTAATAAGCATCCAAAAGAGAGTAGTTAGCTTTGCATTTTCTCTAATAACTCTCTCTCTCGATGAAGGCGAAACTTCTTCAATAACAAAACAACTCATTTTTCTTTAAAATTCCTTAATTATGTGGCATAAGCAAATGACGTCTATATTATCAAAAAAACTATTGTAATCTTCAACTACTTTCTTAATCTTTCTATTTGATTGCCGCACCTTCTTCACACTCTTCTCATATAAAATCTCAAAGTAATGCTTGTTCCTTTTCCTTAACTAAGCTAGTAAGCTTATTAACTAAAGTTAACAAATAAATTACAAACATGTAAGGATCAAAAACTTTGTACCTATACTAAGGGGGCATGTGAAACAGAAACCTGAGTTTTCTTCTTATTTGATTTAACAGTCAGGACATCCTTCAATGGGTTGTCTCCTTGAGAAGCATTATGAAGATTGGGAAGAACATGCAAGTCAATACCATAAGTGGAGGAGCCTAAGCCTTTCCACTTGATTCACTAAAGCAATCTCCTGGTCCTTCAAACTCTTTATTTCCATTACCCTCATCTCCATCGTCATTATTATTATGATCATCATCATCATCATCATCTTTGTCATCATCCTCCCCTTCATCAGAATCCTCATCTCCTCCAAGCTAGGGATCATCACAAGATAAAAATCTTTTTGACTAATAGCTTCCTCCTTAAGATATTCATATTGGAGTGATCTTTGAACTCTTCCCAACATAAAAGCTAACCTTTCCTTAAATGTGTCATTTGGATCTGGGAGAGAAGGGAAGTCTAAGTTAGGACATTTGTTTGTGTTGTTGTTATACGCTACAAAAATAGCATCTTCGTAGCATTTCTCTGTGATCTTGGTAAGAATCTAATCTAGGAAGAAGGAAACTTTCTTCTTGGTAGTTTTTATAGTATTGTTGGCATAAACCAAGGTGACGTCTTTTGTCTCAAGCTGGTTCACCGGAGGCTTTATCTTATCGGCCATTTCAACCTTTTATGTCTTTAAACTCCTGACATCTTTTCAGGCAATAATTTAGCTTTCTTCTCTTCATCAGGGGAGGCAAGTTTTCCCTTCTCAAGGATAGCCTCATCCTTTTCCACTACGATATCAATCATTTGTTTCTGCAGAAGCCTAACTTTAGTCGTTGATGAGGAAACTTATTTCTTGAGCTCTACAACTTGACCAACGGATCCTTGGGAGGCCTGTTGAAGGAAAAACATGTGCTTGGCCGCTTGAAATATACAGCAGATACAAGCTAAGTGAGAACATATGAAATTGGAATCCGGATTAGACAAAATAGTAGAAGATACAAACCAATAAAAGCTACTGATAAAGGACATAAAGATGATCCATTAAAAAAGTTGAACATTGCAGTGGCATAAGAGATACCAAAGTGGAATATTGGATAACTGCATGAATGAAATCATCAAAGCCCATGAGGATAGTTCGAGTGTGATTCTATAAGGGAAGAGATTCAAAAGGAATAGGAGTCAGACCTAGTTTCCCATACAGGCATCTGAAACCGAAAGTGCAAGTAGGAAGCGAGATGTTTAGCAAAGGATTCGGAGTATGAACATCCTCTGCGTGCTTGTGAGCATTATGATCTGGAAAGCTTGAATCAATCATGTTAGGATCTTCAGTGGACAAGGTGACATCCACATTCGACTCCTCGGTAACAATGACAGAAGTTTTAACCTCTCCGAGTTTAGCCTTTTTACTGGGATGAGGGATTTAAACATCAATTAGGGCACTGGAGACTGCCTTCCTTTTTGATAGCATTAATGGCTTTAGCAATAGAACCCCCAATATGGGCAGTCTTAGCTGACTCAAGCAAAGAAGAAACATGAGCTTTAGCTTTCTTATGTTTAGAAACTAAAACGGCAGTTGAAGAACCTAAATCAATGAAAAATTCATTAGAAAGTGACATAAGTAACTTCGTTTAACTAAGATAGAAACTTATTGGAAGAATCATGCTGAATGGGGGAAGAAGAAGAAAGATCCTTCCGACTACTAACAACAAGCCCGCTTTCCTTGAGAATCTCCCTTACCATAGGAGGATCTCCTAATACCTTGTGGCTTTCTAGGAAAAAAGAGTATTTTCAGAGGTTGATTTCAACTAGAAGTGTAAGCTTATTCCCCAGACTCTTAGAAGCCTCGCCCAAGGCATTAATTATGATAGCAATGGAAGAATCAGTCCCTTTGGAAATAAATTCTGAAGAAGACTAATTGTCAGAAGAGAACAACAGAATATGATATAAACAATAGAAAATGATAAAACTTACTAGGAGAAAAATAAAGTCTTTGATTCAAGGGTATAGCACTTGACAAAGAAGAACTGGTTCTCCTAATCCCTTGCTTTATTGATGATGTTAGTAGCCAAGCTTTTTGGCTGTGGAACAAGGCGATATATAGAAACCTCCAATAGCCTTCCTACTTTTATAGGAATTGCCAATAAATGGAGAGTTTCAACAGTAAGTGAAGGGTGGTTGCCTTTCCTAGCAAGTACCTTCAAGCAACTCAAATATGTATATGAATTAGGAGTTAGTTGAATTGGAGGGACACCCAGATGTTCCAAGAACTATATAGGAAATTTAGAAAAAGGAAGGTAGCATGAGTGCTAGATGTGGATAGGAGAAAAAGCATAGGATCCCTCTAGACGATTATATATCCGACCACATGGACCAGCAGCTTATGGCTTCTATGTTTATAATTCTGAACTGTTGAAAGATGGAATCTAGTTCTTGCTGAGTAATTATAAAGGACTAATTGAGCTTGTAGTCTCCCTTCTCTGAAGAGGGAGAAGGTTTGGAGCTTTTACTAGACTTCTAGTTATCCATTTATTTGCCAAGTGATATTACACAAAATCAGAGAAGTATTGCATATTTTATAAAAGTTTTGAAATGCTCACAAATATAGATGATAAAATAAACACTTGAATGCTTAATCAATTAGTACTTGAGTAAGTGAAACAATCTGATTCATAACGGTGAAATATCAAAATCAAAGCTATGGAAACTTATAATGATTCAAAAAATTAACTGATAAGTCTATTTATAGGTATCGAACCCATAACAAGATTCGAATTTGCAAATGTTTAAGGTATGCAAAAAAAATGAAAATTCCATAACAACTATTGGATTTATGATTGGATGTCGAGTTTGTAATTGACTGGTAAGGTTCAATTAGAGTATCATACTTATATCATCTAATAATGGGATGTCGAATCAGTAATCTAATACCGTATCCACAAAAGGTTGTCAAATTCATAAATGATGAATGGGGTTAGACTTATTTAGAAAAACTTTAACGTGTTATTGAATTTATAAGGTGTCAAACGCATAAACAGTTTACAAATCTACGATACGATAACTACATTCCAAACTCATGATATCATATCGGACTTAAACAAGATATCAAATTTGTAGCCTAAATATCAACCCTTTAAGTAGGTGTCAAATTTGTAAAGGAATAGCGGCTCCCTATGAGTTATCGGGTTTATAACTAATAAACCATCCCTCAAAACAGTTGTCGAACTCCTAAATAGATATCAAACCACAAACTAGTTGCCGATGTTGTGAAAAGGTTTTGAATTTCAAGTTGGATGCAAATTTCAAAAGACGAGTCAACCCGAGAACCAAGCAAGGATATCGAGTTTTTAACAATCATTCGAACTTTTAATTGAATGCCATCATCTTAAAGGATACTGATTATTGTTATCAAAGCTCCAAAAAGATAACTTTTTATGTAGATTTGAATTTGTGGCAACGATTACAAAACTTCAATCAATAGGGGTAAATATCGCAATTTACGTTGAATGTGTGACACCTCGAAGTTCAGATATGACTAGAAGCACGGGTGGTCGGGTGAAATAAAAATCCATAATATAGCATAGAGACTAAGGCAATAGCCTAAAATGATTAAAATATTACCGTGGAAGAAAACTTTCACTAATTATAAATTAATAGAAAAATAGCTTCATTAAAAATAACACTATTCCAAATTTATTTCCGAAACCAAAAGTACCAAGTAGTCTCCATCAAAACATAAAACATAACAAAGTTCACAATATAGATCCGTTTATATAGAGTAAAATATGAAAATGAGAAATGAAGTACATGAAACAAAAGAAACAAAAGCTGAAGATAACAATTGCCCCAATGACCCTCCAAGCTGCAAAGAACTGCAACCTAGACCTAACCTCCTATGATCTGGGAAAAGTAGTAGGAATGGGTCAGACATAACGTCTGGTGAATGAGAAATAAAGTGAAGTAGAAAGAATAAAATAGTTTAATTCCAGGTCTTCCCCGGATATCGCAGAGGGTGAATAATATAATGCAATGAATCCTTCTTAGATACAGTTCCTAAGAAACCAAAGTTCATGGTCACTCTAGGGAAGTCAATTATGCAGCAATACTAAACATCAATCGGTCTGTCGGATCTACTGTCCCTACCTATCCACGTGCTACAGCATGAAAGTCATGCTCTTCAACGGTGCACTGTGAGTAAATGCCTCTTACGTCTGACCAGCACCGACTCAAACAACCTCGCAGGATCCTAAAGTTGTGCTCAGGCTCCGCCAAATTGTACTCCTATCCTCCTGTCTCCTCGGTCACCAACGTGGACTTGCCCCTATCCAAAGTGTCGGTCCTACGAAAGAGCGCCCATAGTTGGGTTGGCTGCATAAATCCTCCAACGATCTATCTAAAGAAGCCTATGTCAGAGCACACTTGTCATGTTCCGTCCGCGTCGATCTGCCTGAAGAAGCCTACGATTGTGGATGTTATACATCCTACATACTAGCAACCTATGAAAGGTAATAAACATCCTTGTGAACCTACTTTCCCGCTCCTAGTACGTACAGCCAAAACTATATTTTGGTCTAACTGCATGAAACACCTATCCAGACCTTTACAAAGTCTGCCTACCAAAACGCTTCCAGATTAATTAATTTTACCATTACAGTTTACATATTGTTTATTTCCATTAATCTGCTTTAGGCCAGTTTTACATCCAATTTGGTTATTTCGCAATTTCTCATTTTCTTACATAAATGGTGTTTCAATTTCACGTATGTTCAGTACATATGGTTTTTCTGTAATTTTTATACCATTTTGTTATAGATTTACACTAGCATTTAGGGTCCATTTAATTTACATTTTTTTCCACCCTAATTTACGTTCTTCTTTTAGTGATTTAATATGTACAAAAATTATATCCAATAGCCACAAACCATTTAATTAATAAAATTCCACATTTACATTTTTAGGCCACATATGAAACAAACAATTATGCCAATTAGACTTCCCAAATTTTTTTCAAAACCATATTCAAAATTATGTAATTATATCAATCAAACCCATAATTTTATTCAAGTAACATATTCTGAATTTATTTAACTAACATGTTCTACCATTAGAAATTGAATAACAATTCTAATTCAATTTAATTAAACCAATCTTATTTACGCCATAAAACGTCAATAACAATTTGTTTGTTCTAAATTTCAACCCAAACATGAATTAGAATTAAGAATGGTAAAAGAAGAAGATACGATTATTTATATAAATTTCAGTCTTATTTATGCCATAAAACGTGAAGAGACAATTTGTTTGTCCCATATTTTAAACCAAACATGAATTAGATTTGAGAAGTGAAAGAAGAAGAAGAAGTTGAAATAATTTACACCTATTCTCAATTAATAACATAAATAATTCATATTAACGTGCTAGAAAAGAACTAAAATTGAACTATTTTACTTTTTTCTATTTCGTATTAATTCTCACTCACCTGGCACTTGAGCTTGTATAAATTTGAAAAGGCTTTGGTTTAATCTTTCTCCCTTTGATTTTTCTAAAATCCCCAAATTGCTTGAATATATATAGATAATTTAATTTGGCAGAGATTTGTTTATTTAATAGAGAAAAGGAGGAAAATAATACACACTAATTTTACTATAGAATTATGGCGAGGCTGAATAAGAGATTAGGTTTAGGTTAGATAGTTTATTTATAAATTTTTTGAGTGAATATAATCCACTAGATTATTTTAGATTAAATATGGTTCTTTCATACACTTAATGGTTATCCATTCTAGCCCATACACATCACTAAACCAATAAAATTTAGCCATCTTATCCTATTACATCACTGGAGAGAATGGGAAGCCGCCACATGTCAGAAACAACGTTAAAATACGTAGTAAAATCATTGGGAACGAACTAACTAAAAGAACATCGCTCCAGATTTTGAGCGACAACAGGACCTGATCCCAGGTCACTAAGGAAATCAACATGCGCATTTACCACTATAGCAAATGCACCTTTAATTTCTTTTTAGTTATATTTTCCGTAAAATATCGGGGTGTTACATTCCCCCCTTTAAAGGATTTCGTCCCCGAAATCTCTAAAGACGGAAGAATGTAATTAACAACTTGCATCCAAGAACTGCATCCATCTACTCAACCATCATCCATTTCTACCATTGTCCTTATTTTTAACTAATGCAATTTATGATTTATGCAAAGTGAAATGCATATGAATTTACCTAATGCGAAAAGATAGTCGGTCTACTGATTCAGTTGACCTCGTGTAACGCAAGTATGCTTATGTCATGCAACCATATGTATGCAATTACCCTAGTATAATTGATAATTCTATATGTATGTTTCAATCATTCACCAAAATGCACCATCCATATGCAACATCCATTTATACACACACACAACCATGTGTATATTCAATAGATAACAGGCATGCATATGCAGGTGTGTGTACCTAGTTGGCTGATTATCGTAATAAATATATATCTAGACATGCAATGCATCCATTTGCAAACATTGGCATCCAATTTCAATCATTTTCATCCATCAAACATAACATGCCCTAATGACATGTTTACAACCAAGCTACCATCCATAGGTTTCACCTAAAGATTAACGAAAAGACCCTAACTAAGGAAAGATCAAAGATAGAATATTTGATGTGCACCTTCAAATAAAAAAGGATAAGAAGTTTGAATTCTCTCCTCAGATTTCCATGTACACTCCTTGGGGTCATCTCCTCATTGATCCTTCACTAGACGAACTTCCATGTTGCGTAAACTCTTGACGTTGTGTTCCAATATACGGCTGGGTGTACGATGCACAAGTGATTCGTGCTCTACCTCCACTTCCCTTAGTTGATCGGGTTTTACTACTACTGCGGAATCATGTAGACACTTCCTCAAATGCGAAACATGAAAAATATCATGAACTCCTGCCAACTTATTTGAAAGGTCAACTTGTATGTCACTTTTCCAATTCGTGCGGGAATAGGGAAGGGTCCTACAAATCTCGGTGCCAACTTACCCACTGAGCCAAATCTCATAACGTTTCTCAAAGGAGAAACCTTGACAAAAACCATATCTCCAACCTTAAACTCCAAATCTGAACATCTTCTGTCGGCATATGACTTTTGTCTATCTTGTGCAGTATTCAACCTCTTGCGAATTAAATCCATCTTCTCGAAAGTTTCCCTTACTAAGTCTGGTCCAAGCAAGATCCTATCGGTGGTGTCCCACCAACAAGCTGGTGATCTACATGGTCTGCCATAGAAGGCCTCGAACGGTGCCATCCCAATTCTTGCTTGATAACTATTATTATACGTGAACTCCACCAAAGATAGGTGGTTCCCAAGAGCCTCCGAAGTCAATGATGCACAATCTGAGCAAATCTTTCTAAACCCTATTTACCCTCTCAGTCTGTCCATCTGTTCGAAGGTGATACGTCATGCTCAGATTAAATTCTGTTCCCAAGGCTTGTTGAGGACTCCTCCAAAACTCGCTGGTGAATAATGTATCTCTGTCGCTCACAGTGCTGGCGGGAACTCCATAAAGCCTACCTATCTCCCTTACATAAAGAGTCGCCAAAGAAGTTGCTGTTCTATTACTCTTAATGGGTACAAAATGAGCGCTCTTTGTCAATCTATCCATAATGACCCAAATGCTCTTGTTCCCTCTCCGTGATCTTGGTAATCCATCTACGAAGTTCATAAAGACGCTCTTCCATTTCCATAATGGAATATCCCATGGCTGTAACAGTCCTCCGTGCTTCTTTGTTCCGCCTTTACCCTTTGGCAAGTGACGCACTTCGATACATACTCTACCACCCTCTTCTTCATTCCGAGAAAATAGAATACCCTCTTCATATTTCGATACATCTTATCACCACCGGGGTGCACTGTCATCCTAGAATGATGTGACTTGGCCAACATTGCATCTACTAAATCCTCACTATGGGGAACACAAAGTCTACCATCCCTTCTAAGCCATCCCCTTGTGGCCGTGGTATAGCGCCTAAGATGAGGTGACGACTCTCCTCTACCAAGCTTATCTAAAATGTCCTTTAACTCTTCGTCCTCAGCTTGCCTTGCTCTAATCTGCTCCATCAAAGTAGGCTGGACGTCGAGGGCTGCTAAGAATCTCGAAGCTAAATCCGATAGAGGTCTAAAATCAAAGGAAGCAATGTACTCCAAATGCTTCATTCCAAAAACAGATGACTTAAAACCACTTTGTGTCTATTCAACGCATCTGCCACTACATTACCCTTGCCAGAGGTATAGGAAATCTCAAAGCCATAAGAGGCTAAAAACTTCATCTTTGCTGTCTCAAATTCAAGTCTTTCTGAGAGAATAGATACTTCAAAGACTTATGATCCATGAAAAGCTCAAATCATTCTCCGAAGAGATAGTGCCTCCAAGACTTAAGAGCAAAAACTATAGCTGTCAACTCAAGATCGTGTGTTGGTAGTTCTTCTCATGCATTTTCAACTGTCTACTCGCATAGGACACTACCCTATCCCTTGCATCAGTACCTCCCCTAGCCCTGTACCACAAATGTCCGTATAAACTGATAAAGGCTTGGTTCCATCCGGTAATACCAATACGAGCACGGTATTCAAAGCTTCCTTCAATCGACCAAAGGCATCCTCACACTTGGCATTCCAAAGAAAAGCTGAGTTCTTCTTGGTAAGGCGAGTAAGTGGAGCTAATATCCTAGCGAAGTCCTTAATGAACATCCTATAGTAACTCGCAAGACTAAGGAAACTTCTTATGTCCATGGCATTCTTAGAGGTTTGCCAGTCTTGTACTGTTGCCACTTTCGTCGGAAATACTGCAAGCCTATCCTTCGAAACGTTGTGTCCTACAAAGTGAACCTCATCCCTTAAAAAGTGACACTTGGAGAACTTTTGTAACGACCCAATATTTTCAACCATTCGTATCATCACATGTCAGACTTGAATTGCTCAAAATACCGCGTTGTAAATAAAATTTGGCAAATCTCAGAATATATAGCAAATAAAAGATCACAGATCACAGACACGAAGTAAATAATAATGCAGTGGAAGTAAAAGACATAGTAGTTCATGAACCAACTATATATAAATAAGATACATCAGAGTTAAACAAGATACAACAGAAGAGTAACAAGATACATCAAGTACAAATCAGAATACAACACTTAAACACTGGATACAGAAAGCAAAATAGATGGCTGGATCTTCAAGCAAAGCTCCAACTCCTAAGGTGAATCTTAAATGCTGAATCACTCAATCTGACTCGAGCGTAAAGCAAAACACAAAACACTCGAGTCAGGGCATAAATACTTATGAACTGTAAATCAACTCAAGCGAACAGTAACAAAAATGCATCAGTAACTTAAAGGATGCTTGGGATCGCCCATCCTTTAAGGATCCCATTAAACTATTTACTATGTAGTAATATTGCGCTATTATAATAATGTCTACAGTAAAAGAAATTTACTTTAAAATAGCGTTAAGGAGTGACCTAATATTCCCCTTAACACATAATAGTCCCAGTAGTCCATCCAGTATCAGCATATCTCCAGATCGGGAGACTACCCTAAATACTCCATGGGCTACGGAAGAAAAACAAACTCGTAGTAAGGCTCGCTATGGTAGGTGACACGGCACACAAGGCAATGCCATGGTTGATATACCAATTACGCATACGGGCTGGTAGTAACGTAGCAGCCACATACGCCCATCTCAGAACACACTCCCAATCAAAATCGGAGGATGGCCATCTAATCAATCACAAGTAAGAATATATTATCGAAGAAATGTGTCCGATCGGAGGAATGACCTCACTTAGCCCGAGATCGCTCCTGTTTTAGCCACCTTATGCCAACTCATGGGAGTTGGGTCCACGTAATATACCTCAAGGATGTAGCCAACATCCTACTTCATTTTGGAATCTCCACCGCGTACACAATTGTTAAAGTGGTTTTCGGAGTCGGCAGAGAGTATGACAACTTCCGATCCCGGTCTCTTTAACAACCAAACGTTATTATAACGCCGTGGTCATTTCAAAATAGATTATACTTTAAAAAATCAAATCATTTCATTTCAAACTATATTTCTTCCAAAATAGTTTATACTTCGAAACACAAACATATATTCATTTCAAAATCATAATACTTAAGTATAACTCTTTCGAAACCAAAAATACTTGAAACAATTACACTTTGAAAATAATAACGTTTCAAAATCATACATTTGAAATCATGAAACATTCCTTTAATTCTTTACATTTTACAATTCATTCAATTAATCCCAAAATTCCAAAAACCATCAATTTCAATTAAATTTCCCAACAACCATTTCAAATCATATCAATTTCAAATATAGATTTGATACACAAAATAAACTATTAAATTTTTAATATATTTCAAAGCTTTAATATCCCGCATTTCAAAACTAAACTTTATAATTTCATATATCTCAAATCTAGTTTCATTATTACTTAGTTTTGAAATGTCCATTTCATAAATCCAATATCTTTAAATAAACTCAAATTACAAGTAAACCAAATATCCTTTCATACAAATATAAACTTCAAATATTCATTTATCAAAATCAAATATCATTCCAAATTCACATTATTTATCAAAATAAAGATTATGTCATTTCCAAACCATTTCAAAATCGTTAAAATATTATATCCTTTCAAAACATCATTATCAAATCATTATTTGAATTCAAAATTCAAATATTAAAATTTAAATATCATTTTAAAATCAAATATTTCATTCATTTATTATTTCCAATATCGTTATAAAACACATTTCAAAATTCCATTCAAAAATTCATTTATCTTATTACATTCCATTCCATTTAACTCATAACAAAGTAAACCTTATTTAAATTCAAATTCAATTTAAATTCCTTAAAAGTTCAATTTTAAATATTAAATATATATTAAAACTCCTTAATTTCACAAATAACCAAATTCAAAAATATAGCAATGACAGCATTTATAAAATGCTATCGTAGCTTATAATTTCCAAAATAGTTTAGTTTAGGAACAACGGCATTTATAAAATGCCGTAATAGATATTTAGTTATTACAACATAGTTAAATTCAAAAACAACAGCATTTAAAAATGTTGTCATAAGACCACAGCATTTTTACTTCAAAATTTCACTTCAAAATTTATAAATCATATTTCTAGACTTTAAAATTTCACATTTAAATACCTTTAACATATGATTTATCACAATAAAATTTAAAATCAAATATCTAATTAAAATCCAATTCATTTGTTAAGTCAAAATTTCACTGTTTATTTACTTATCAAATTTAAACAAAAACTTAACATTTTACTTCAAATATCATTTCAAAACTTTAAATTAAATTTCCATTATTTACTTGCATTTTAAAAATATAATTTAAAGTCAAAAATCACATTTACTTAAAATTTACATCCTTGAATTCACAAATTCAAAAATTAATATGTAGCTTTCACCAACCATAAAATATATATTTTTAATCAAAATTTATACTTTTAAAAAAATACATGTCTTTAGGAAAATCATTCAAAAATGTACCATGGGGTCTGTATATAATTTTCTAACCTAGGTCAAGTGATACGAATATATATCATTTCAATCCACAGTTTAAAAAGAAAATCCGGGTTCCATCATTTCAAACCCGCAATCCCAAGTAAATAAAAATCGCTCAGGCCTATCATTTCAGCCCATAACGATTTTTCCCTATTCTAAAGTCTGTTTGGGTATGTATCATTTCAACCCATAATGATTCTATTCTAACAGGGTACTTGCAGTGTGAATATATGCATAAACAATATAAACAACGTCAATGTCACAATATAATGTCATATATCATATGTCAGGTGATAAATAACAGAATTAACATGGTAGCACAGCATATCATATAATCATCATTAATTTGCATAAACATTTTATATTACTAAACACTTGTCATCAATTTACTAATTCATAAGTAAATATGTCGGAGTGAGAAGGACTCACCTTTTCAAGCTGAAGACCACTACGACAAACAAAACGATTCCAAAGGCACGACAAGCACGATACAGCACGACACAGCACACATTGGATTCAAATGAGAGAGATAGCCAAGATATGATCTTGTAAACAACACCCAAACAAGATAAAACAACACATGAATATACAACACAAAATAATATTGGACAAATTGAAAAATGAAAGCAATAAAGACAAGGTAGCTTAACCTTTCCTTAACCACTCCAATGCTCGACCATAGGGGATCTTTTGCTCGGCCATTGATGTGTTTTTGGGTCGTGTATGGTACCAATAGGTCAGATTACAAGTGGATGAAGGTGGTGGAAGAGATACAACATGAAGCATACATGGGCTCAAGGCAAATATTAATGATTTTGGTGCACAAAAGGCTTGGCTTGATCACACATGAGCTCGGCTATGGGTCAATTAGGTCAGGTCAGGTCTGGAGCTTCCTGAAGTGATGGCCAAAGGATGAAGTAGCTACTGGTGGTGATGACTAAGGGGTGGCCGAAACAAACTATGAAGGTGTGTGGTGAAATCAAGGCTTGGCTTGGCCATTTGTGGAGTATTTGTGCAAATTTTGTAGAGCTATCAACATCAAGTGGTCATGGCTTAACTTTTTGGTCAGAGGAGGGGCTGATGGCTGTTGTAGATGGAGGAGGTGATGGTGGAGCTGATGGTGGAGAGTGGAGTAGAGGCTAGCCCGAGCAAACTTGCAAAGAATCAAAGGAAAAATCAATGGGAAAGTAAGAAGAAAACGAGAGAAAGAAAGAGGCCATTATCATGATTTTGTAGCGACCGAACTTTCTAACACCAGAAAGTCGCATCACTAATTAAGAAAGAAAGGGATAGAAGAAGAAAAGAAAGAGAAAGAAGAAACACAACAACATCAGAGAACTCACAGCGGAACGAATGAAATATAATATATCACATAAAATATTACATAGTATCATATTACATCAGAGTACACAACTTACACAACACATATTAGACAGTTATAAACATCTGTCTAACTATACAACTCAAGATATCACAAAATACAGATACAACACAAACACAACGGAACATAATATATCTACACGTGGAAGCCTCCTGCTCCATATCTCCTCCAGAATTCGTCAAGCAAACCTGATCCCTCGACTACTCATACATAATATGAGTACCTAAGAGTTTAATAAAACAGAAAATAAACACTCGGGTCAGACAGGGGTCTGGTGTGAGTAAACAGGTTAAAATTGCTTAACTTTAGAAAATCTTTGAAAAGAAAAGGTATCACGTAAGACTTCCCACACATAAACATGGAGAAGTTTTTACCTTACGCTAACCAAAACATTTGATAGGAAATCCAGTGATATTATAATAGTGTCTAGGGTTTTCAAGTAAATAAGAAATAGCCAAAATTGTTACATGATTAAATTCTAGCTACTAGCCACAAAAGTGGGTAATACAAACAAAACCGTAGGGTCTCGTAGGAAGAATGAGTTTCTATCAATGGCAGGGCTACCGGGGTACCGCCCGTCACAGTACGTGGCCTAGATCAACGTACCGAGGATTACGCCCAATCCCCTGCATCACAAAGCCGGAACCATTCTTTACTAAAGAGTCCCGAGTAAGTCACCCCGTGGTTGGCGCAACCAACCACCCACTAAGCCGAAATAAAAGGGACATCTAGACAGGAATGACCTCACCCTGAAATGGGTGTACCCACCTAGCCTTGCTGCACCTCCCCTGTTTTAGCCATTCCCGGTTGATGAAGCGTGAGGCTACGATTACCTTTATAGAACACATTTATCTTAGAATGCTTATCGTCCACCTGACGATGTTCTGAAAGCATTCAATCTGTACAAGTTCGTTCCGGGTTCGAACGAAACCGAAGGCACTATCTCATTGCACTCATTTTGGAATCACCCTCAGAGTCAACGACCATAGCCCTTGCACTCTAAATCACCATCTCGAACCTATAAGTACTATCTCCGTCAAACTCATCACGGAATCACCCCTAGAGTTATACTAACGAATAGTTCTTACACTTCGAGTCTTCACTAAGCTCCACTTGGATTCACGACCTAAAGTTTAATTTGGATCGATGTGGTTTTCAAATATCCAAATATGGAAACCCGATCCCGGTCTCATCGAAATCCAAACGCCATTTTAATATCCAAGTTGTTTAAGGGTTTTAAATAATTAAACTTATATTTAGGATGATATAAACAGAGAGATGAATCACATTATCACAATAGATAATTCATATCAAACATTCATCTCACAAAGCAGCATATCACATATCAGAGATATCATACCTAAATCATCCAACATCATACAGACATCCAATACCAATCATCCAATATCATACCAATCATCCAATATCAACCAATCATCCACAAGCAGAATTGATTAACTCTTAATCAATTGGATTACATAAATCCTTCTTCATTAATTTATTCCAAATAAATAAATTAATCATCTCTTAATGATCTTCCTTAATTAATCTTCCTTGATTAATTATACTTTGATTACATCCAAGTAATGATCTTTAACCATATACAGTAATTAACCTTTACTTACTATCATTAATTACAATAATTAATGATCCTTCATTTACTTCCATTAATTAATCACCATGATTAATTTCATTAAACCTCAATTAATTTCAATCAATTTCAATTAATTAATCACACTTAAATTAATCAACCTTGATTAATTCATTAATTATATTAACTAATAATCCTTATTAATTAATAATTCCTTTGATTAATTAAATAATTAACTTGTAATTAACCATTTTATTAATCATAAACAGTAATTAACAACTTGTAATTACTTATCTTAATTAATTAACTTCTTAATTAGTTATATTAACCCTTTGATTAATTAATCTAATTAATTAATCTTTAATTACTTTATTAAGTAATCATTAATAAATTAAATTAATAAATAAATCCTTAATTAATTACTTTATTAACTAATTACAATTTTAATTAATTACACTTAGTAATTAATCTTAAATTAATCACATTCATTAATTAATTAATTAATCACATTAATTAATTAACTAAAATTAACTAAGTAATTAACCCTTAATTACTTACATAAGTAATTATCTTCTAATTACTTCATTAATAAATCTTGATTACTCTCTTAATTAATTACTTAATAAATAATTAATTCCATCATTAAATAATCCTTAATTCTTTAATTAATTACTCCATAATTAATTGACTTTAAAACAATTATATTAATCAATTCCTAAATTAATAACATCTAGTGATTAACCATTAATCACTTCCACTTTAATTACTCTCACAAGTAATTTCCATTAATTACTTCCATAAGTAATTACACACTAATTACTTTCATAAGTAATTTCTCTTCTTAATTACATTTAGAAATTCACCATTAATTACTTCATTAAGTAATTATACTTAATTAATCCATAATTAAGTGATTATTTAAGTTTTAATAAACAATTAACTAATCATTTAAAATTAAATAATTAATTAATTAACTTATTATATTTAAAAATCCTTAATTAATTAAGAAAACATTAATCTTAATTAATCTTTTACTTATTAACAATTTATATTAATTAGGTATCCATAAGTTCATAACAAAGATAAATTAACCATATTTATCTTCATAAATTAATTATTTGAATTTAATCAAATTTTAATAACTTAAAAACAAATTATTCTATTTGGTTTTCAAAATCATAACATTAACCTTTATTTGAAAATAATACATTTAGAAACAAATTTCAAAATTTAAAACACATTAATTATCTAAGTTAAACTTATTCATTTTAAATAAAATTTGAATCTTTAGTTTTTAAAATCATTACTTAAAAATTTACTTTAAACTTTGATTTAATACTTTAAATTCAAAACATTCTTTTAAATTGAAATTCATAATTTAATTAGATAATTACTTTCAAAAAGCAATCATCTTAAAACAATTTAAATTTGAAATATAAATTCAATTAACACTTTTAAAGGTTTAATTAACTTTTACTTGCAAAGAACAAGTTTAACTTTTATAAATTGGGTTCCTTTTATAAACTTGTTTTAAAATTTTAAAGCTTAATTTCATTATTTCAAACACAAGTTTAAATCTGTAAACTTTATAACATTACCCAGACAAACCAGAAAAGCATTCCTAAAAACTCGAGTACTAACCCCCAGCACCATCTTCTTCGAGTCGACCTTCGAAAATCACGAGCTCTACTTTGGTTCCAACTCGTCTTCCCCAATTCGAAGATTTCCAATACACACACACGTACACTTGTGCACGTGTCCCACTGTTTCCGGCCACTGTAGGACGTCACAACCATCGTCAACGATCGTACGAATGCACACGAACACAAAACCACACCCAGATCTAACAAAACTCAATCGAATCAAAATTCGACCTCTTGCTCGAATTACTGCAGAAAACACGTACCACAAAACCCAACATTGTCGACGAACCTGACGCCGTTAGACCTCGCCGACCACTCCATTGAACCACCTCGTCCACGAGCCTCTATTCCCCCAAACGCGAACACCTCCGGTCCACATCTCAAGTCGCAATTTTTTCGACAGCAAAGCCGAGCAAAATACAAGCTAAAACCCTAATACGATCAAATTCGAACAATTCAGCCATTGGAAAAATTCAATTGCATTTTTCCCTTCATCCTTATCACACAAACTAGCCTCGACCAAAAATTCGACTCAATCAACAAGTGGATCAACGGCAATTCACCAAAATCCCCAAATCGAACAAACCCAAATATCACATTAAATACCCAACTAAAAAATTTCAAATTGCATATCAAAATTCATGATTTTCCATCATGATTACATGCATGTAATTCAATTTAAAATTTAAGATAGTTGGGCTTTAACAAAAATTCTAGTTTCACTGTTAATTCCTTTTTTATAATTATTTGTTGCATTCTAAATTATGAAACTAGTTTTAAAATTAACAACAAACAATAACAAACAACTTCTATTCAATCATCAATGTCAAATAATGACATTAGTGGAAGATTTGAATTTTTGAAGAGAATTCTGGTCTAGAAAAAGAACAGTAAACAGAGTTTCATATGTATACAGACCTATACACACATATATATACATATCTTATAATTCAATAATATGAATACTGAAAAGATTTTTATGCAATCACCAAACTAAAATCACAGATCATCACATGCATGGTAGTTAAAATAAAGCAGATCAAACTGTTTTTAAAAATATTTACTCACCTATTAATTTTTGCAAAGCACAGAACAGGTTTTGAATTCTTATTCCAGGCTTGAATCTTTAATCTGGAAAAATGTTTTGACTTTGCTTTGCAGATGAAAATGAATCCTTGCATGCTTACAAACTGATGTTTTTAAAAGGTTGAAACTACTGTTGCTCTTGATCTTCATCCCATTTGAATTGCAGTTGAACTTCATTTGAATTGCAGGAGATTTGGAGGTTGCAGTTTTAAATTTTGCTTTGCAGATTTAGTTTTCAGGTTTTGATTTGCTTTTGGTTTTTAATTTCAGATTTGCTTTTAGTTTTCAGGTTAAAAGAAATTTTTTGGTTGCCATTAATTTGAAAGAATGAAAGAAAAGAAAAGAAATAAGAAGAAGTAAGATTGGATATTGAAAAAGGAAAAAACAAATTTCTCTTATATGTTTAAATTTCAAAAATGAAGGCCACTTGTTCAAAAACTTACATTTGCCATTCAAATAACTTAAATTTCTTACAAGTGTTATTAAGAGGTGTTAATATGTTACACATGTTACTTAAATATTTTTTTAATAAATTTTTATTTATTTTAAATGTTAACGTAAACTTACTTATTTAATCTACTAAATAAATAAATACTTACATATGTATATAAATTTACTTTTAAAAGAAAATATTATAAAACTAGTTATAATACAAACAAAGTCTTATACATGGATTTAAAAATCTAAAAAATTTATATATATACATTTATAACCATTTTAATTTAAACACTTTAAAGAAAACAAAATAAAACTTTGTTTAAATCCTTTTTAAACCATCATATTTAAAAATAAATAATTATCTTATACTTTGAAACAATTGAATTAATCCTAAATTAACATTTGAAAAATATAAATTTAAAACAAAGCTTTAAATTACAATTCATAACATATACATACATATATATTACAATTTGAAAATTTATCTTTATTTAAAACAAAAGATTTTCTATTTACAATATATATCAAATATATATATTATAAATAGAATAAAATTTTATTAGCTTTGAAAAATAATTCTTATCAATATTGCCAGATTAAATATTTATTAACCTTTTAAAGATTAAATTTACCAATTTAAATTAAAATTATAAAGAAAAATTACCAAACCAATTTAATTATTAATACAGATTATTAAATTGATATTGTCTAAAATTTCGGGTCGTCACAGATTTTTTCTCATGGGCATGAGTTTTTGAGAATGAGAAACATTTATCATGTGAATGCTAGAGTAATGCATGGCTAGGGCAAAGGAAATGGTTGGCTAGAGTCAATGCAAATGTTATTGACAAATGAAATGGCAAATGGCATATGTAAGGTCATGGTATATGAAAAGGTTTTGACCTTTTATATTTCTTTTTCTTTTAAATTAAAATAAACTATATATATTTCAGTAAATAAAATATAAAAACTAAACAAAATAAAGTTGAAAAAGAAAATAAATAAATATGTTTTATAAAAATATAAAATAATTATGAAAATAGCACAATAATAGAAACTAGGGTGAAAAGTTGTAGATAAAATACAATAAGCTTTGGAAAATTATAACATCACTTTAAAAATATTTTTAAAATGAAATTATATATATGACATGTCATATTACACATATATTCAAATTAGAACAAACAAAAATATTATTTATATAAATTAAAATAAATAATTTTGTTAAATTAAACAATGTACATACAATATTGTAAAAAGCATAACTTTCACAGTATAAATCGGATTTCAACGAAACGAAAAGCAGTATTCTTGAAATTTTATTTATTTTCATAATAAAAGATAAAATTCAAAAATTAAAAAATTTAAATTTTAAATTTAAAAGTCAAAGTTTGACCATTTTGACAAAAAATCGCATTTTTTGGAAAATATTCCATTTATTCATGTTTGAAATTCTAATTTACATAAAAATCAAAATTTATATTTAAAATAATAAAATTATTCATTTTAACAAATAAAATAAAGTTTTATCCATAAATAAAATAAAGTTTTTAAATCAGGAATTTCAATTAAAATAATTAAAATATACAATTAAAATAATCAGAAAATACAAGGTTGTTACACTCTCCCCCACTCAAAACTTTTCGTCGTCGAAAAGGAATGAGGTACGGAAAAGCACAGAAAAGATAGAATGAAATAGGATTAAGACAAGATGACAAGAAGATTGAAATTATGCCTGATAACTTTTGTTATAGGTAAGTTTAATAATGTGGAGATGATCTTCCCATGATCCTCCAGAATCAGGATCACAAGCAAGAAAAAGATCTTTTAGAATCTGATTCACCCTTCCTGTTTGACCGACGGTCTGTGGACGACAAGTAGTGCTCAGATTCAAAATGGGTTTCAAATATTATAGAAAGATTTCTAAACAGACTGCTATAAGCAATAGCCTCCCCATTCTGTAGCAAGATAAGGAAAATAAGGACAACTAAAAGATAGTTTGAAAAACAAAATAAGATAATAAATTTGAAACCTTGAAAATTTCAATTTAAATTGAAAATTAATTTTAAATAAGTTAAATAAATCTCAACTATCTCTAATTTTATTTTCTTATCATCAATTTATCTTAAATAAACAATCTCTAGAATCATGGATTTGACAAAAAGAACATTTATTATACTCAAAATGTACTCAATAAATTTAATTCTTCTTTATTCCAAATTAAAATTAAATTATTCCTCTCAATATATTTTATCACCCATGTTAAATATATTTACACTTATTATAACTGCTTTTATTTATTCTTAGTTCCTTTAACATCATTTTATATTGTAAAATTATTCCATTACACTTTTTCTTTTCTTTATTTACCACTGTTAATCTTTTTATAACTAAAATTTAAGTGTATAACATTTATTATAACTACTCAAATTTTATTTATAAAAATCTTTTTATATTGTATATTATCCAATTACATATTCAACTTCTGAAAATTTAGGTAAGTTATATTGGAATGAAATTGTGTATTATTCAAATAAACTTTCCAATTCAATCATTTCAAACTTGAATATTTATCCAAATCTTGAAATTACACTTAAAAATTATCCTTCAAGATAAAATTTAGGAATTAATTTCCGATGAATTCCAAACTATTTAGAGATAAATAAATGCACATATACTATATATATATATATATATATATATCCATTCAAATTTAAATCATATATCAGCATATGTTATAAATCTAGTCTTAGTTTAGAAATTCAAATCAACTAAATTCCCCAAAACAAAACTATAGCAAGACTACGGAACGGTCTCTTCACTTCAAAACTCGAAAATGAATGTCGATGATGCTGCAGTCATCACCGAAGTTATTTTCCAACGACAAAGAGAAGAGCACTAATTTTAAACTTTAAAAATTCTTTGGAAACAAATTTCTATTCGAAAATACTTTAAATAATATATCCTTTAAAACGTTAAACACAAGGTTTGAAATCCATCAGGAAATTAAATTCTCAAATTCTTGTTTTAAATTCATTTAAATTTCCAAATAAATTTATAACCATGTTTATAGTTCCATTATTTATATATGAAACAAGATAATGATATATAAAAATCAAATTATTATTTCTTAGCAACCAACTCAATAAAAATCCAGAAAAATTTATAATATAGTTACAAAACTTATTTCATTACCAAATTTAAAAAAAACATATTGTGTCAGTTTGCTCTGTTCAAGTGTTTTGGAAATCTTATCGATAGCGTTGATCAGACGAATCGATCAGAAACCCAAATCAACATCAACAACTCAAACAACACAATATATAAAACATTTTAAATATTAGTTTACAAATACACTTCAAGAATGATTTGAAGATAAAGTGGAAACAAAGATGAGATGATTAAATAATAGAATAGGAAGATGGATAAGCATATATAAATCGCGGGCAACATTAACCGGGTTAATCGTGACTTAAAGAATAAGATCGATGTGGATTTCTTGGGTGAATCAACATTCGGTCTCAAAAGATAGAGTTCGGAATAATAAGAGATAATAGCATCTAAACCGAGGATATAGAAATCTTTGGTGAATCGATGCTGTTGTAAAGGTGTTTCCCCCTTTACAAATAGATTTGAGATTGGCGAGACCGCCGACTCATTATAAAGATCTTTTGAAGTGGAGTTATGAGATACTCTAGAATCAAAAGAAGATAAATAGTGAGGGACACGAATGGATTTTGGAACCGTAGGGAACGTTCCAAAATTCAAAGGAATCGAGTCAAAAAGGAAGAAATTCAAACTCGAATGAAAGTGATTCTGTAAATACATTTACCATATTTACCGAGTTTTGCCTAGAGCTACCAAAGCTCTGATACCAAATGTAACGATCCGATATTTTCAACCATTCGCATCAACACATGTCGGACTTGAATTGCTCAAAATACTGCATTGTAAATAAAATTTGGCAAATCTCAGAATATATAGTAAATAAAAGATCACAGATCACAGAGTAAATAATAATGCAGCAGAAGTAAAAGAAATGGTAGCTCATGAAGCTACTATATATAAATAGGATACATCAGAGTTAAACAAGATACAATAGAAGAGTAACAAGATACATCAAGTACAAATCAGAATACATCACTGAAACACAGGATACAGAAAGCAAAATAGATGGCTGGATCTTCAAGCAAAGCTCCAACTTCGAAGGTGAATCTTGAATACTGAATCACTCAATCTGACTCGAGCGTAAAGAAAAACACAAAACACTCGAGTCAGGACATAAATACTTATGAACTGTAAATCAACTCAAGTGAACAGTAACAAAACTGCATCAGTAACTTAAAGGATGTTTGGGATCGCCCATCCTTTAAGGATCTGTTAAACTATTTACTATGTAGTAATATTGCGCTATTATAATACTGTCTATAGTAAAATAAATTAACTTTAAAATAGCGTTAAGGAGTGACCTAATATTCCCCTTAACACGTAATAGTCCCAGTAGTCCATCCAGTATCAGCATATCTCCAGATCGGAAGACTACCCTAAATACTCCATGGGTTACGGGAGAAAAATTAACTCGTAGTTAGGCTCACTATGGTAGGTGACACGGCATAAAAGGCAATGCCATGTTAGATATACCAATTATGCACACGAGCTGGTGGTAACGTAGCAGCCACATACGCCCACCTCGGAACACACTCCCAATCAAAATCGGAGTATGGCCATCTAATCAATCATAAGTAAGAATATAGTATCGAATAAATGTGTCCGATCGGAGGAATGACCTCACTTGGCCCGAGATCGCTCCTGTTTTAGCCACTTTATGCCAACTCATGGGAGTTGGGTCCACGTAATATACCTCAAGGACGTAGCCACCATACTACTTCATTCTGGAATCTCCACCGCGTACACAGTTGTTAAAGTGGTTTTCGGAGTTGGCAGAGAGTATGACAACTTTCGATCCCGGTCTCTTTAACAATCAAACGTTATTATAACGCCGTGGTCATTTCAAAATAGTTTATACTTTAAAAAAATCAAATCATTTCATTTCAAACTATATTTCTTCCAAAATAGTTTATACTTCGAAACCAAAAACATTTCAAACATATATTCATTTCAAAATCATAATACTTAAGTATAACTCTTTCGAAACCAAAAATACTTGAAACAATTACACCTTGAAAATCATAACATTTCAAAATCATACATTTGAAAACATGAAACATTCCTTTAATTCTTTAATTCTTTACATTTTACAATTCATTCAATTAATCCCAAATTTCCAAAAACCATCAGTTTCAATTAAATTTCCCAACAACCATTTCAAATCATATCAATTTCAAATATAGATTTGATCCACAAAATAAACTATTCAATTTTTAATATATTTCAAAGCTTTAATATCCCGCATTTCAAAACTAAACTTTATAATTTCATATATCTCAAATCTAGTTTCATTATTACTGAGTTTTGAAATGTTCATTTCATAAATCCAATATCTTAAAATAAACAAAAATTACAAGTAAACCAAATACCCTTTTCATACAAATATAAACTTCAAATATTCATTTATCAAAATCAAATATCATTCCAAATTCACATTATTTATCAAAATAAAGGTTATGCCATTTCCAAACCATTTCAAAATCATTAAAATATTATATCATTTCAAAACCTCATTATCAAATCATTATTTGAATTCAAATTCAAATATTCAAATTTAAATATAATTTTAAAATCAAATATGTCATTTATTTATTATTTCCAATATCGTTATAAAACACATTTCAAAATTCCATTCAAAAATTCATTTATCTTGTTGCATTTCATTCCATTTAACTCATAACAAAGTAAACCTTATTTAAATTCAAATTCAATTTAAATTCCTTAAAAATTCAAATTTAAATATTAAATATATATTCAAACTCCTTAATCTATAAATAACCAAATTCAAAAAAATTAAATCATTTAACACTTTAAAATATAACTCAAATAGTGTTACAATCTATAACATTTCAAAACATTGTCAAAATATAGCAACGAAAGCATTTATAAAGTGCTATCGTAGCTTATAATTTCCAAAATATCTTAGTTTAGGAACAACGACATTTATAAAATGCCATAATAGATATTTAGTTATTACAACATAGTTAAATTCAAAAACAACAGCATTTAAAAATGTTGTCATATGACCATAGTATTTTTTGGGAAATGCTGTTAATAAAATTCCAGATTTTATTATAACTTTTCAAAAACAATAAAACTTTTAAATTTTTATATTTAAATTTATAAATCATATTTCTAGACTTTAAAATTTCACATTTAAATACCTTTAACATATGATTTATCACAATAAAATTTAAAATCAATTATCCAATTAAAAACCAATTCATTTGTTAAGTCAAAATTCCACTGTTTATTTACTTATCAAATTTAAAAAAAACTTAACATTTTCCTTCAAATATCATTTCAAAATTTTAAATTAAATTTCCATTATTTACTTACATTTTAAAAATATAATTTAAAGTCAAAAATCACATTTACTTCAAATTTACATCCTTAAATTCAAAAATTAATATTTAGCTTTCACCAACCATAAAATATATATTTTTAAATCAAAATTTATACTTTTAAAAAAATACATGTCTTTAGAAAAATCATTTAAAAATGTACCACGGGGTTTGTATATAATTTTCTAACCTAGGTCAAATGATACGGATATATATCATTTCAATTCGCAGTTTAAAAAAAAACCCTAGTTCAACCATTTCAAACCTGCAATCCCAAGTAAATAAAAATAAATAAAAATCGCTCAGGCCTTTCATTTCAGCCCATAACGATTTTTCCCTATTCTAAAGTCTATTCGGGTATGTATCATTTCAACCCATAGTGATTCTATTCTAACAGAGAGCTTGCAGTGTGAATATATGCATTAACAATATAAACAATATCAATGTCACAATATAATTTCATGTATCATATGTCAGGTGATAAATAACAGAATTAACATGGTAATAACATGGCATAACATATCATATAATCATCATTAATTTGTATAAACATTTTATATTACTAAACACTTGTCATCAATTTACTAATTCATAAGTAAATATGTCAGAGTGAGAAGGACTCACCTTTTCAAGCTGAAGACCACTACGACAAACAAAACAATCCCAAAGGCACGACAAGCACGACACAGCACGACATAGCACGACAATGGATTCTAATGAGAGAGATAGCCAAGATATGATCTTGTAAACAACACCCAAACAAGACAAAACAACACATGAATATACAACACAAAACAATATTGGACAGATTGAAAAATGAAAGCAATAAAGGCAAGATAGCTTAACCTTGCCTTAACCACTCCAATGCTCGATCAAAGGGATCTTTTGCTCAGCCATTGATGTGTGTTTGGGTCTGGTATGGTCTCGTATAGGTCAGGTTACAAGTGGATGAAGGTGGTGGAAGAGATACAACATGAAGCATACATGGGTTCAAGGCAAATAGTAATGATTTTGGTGCACACAAGGCTTGGCTTGATCACACATGAGCTCGGACATGGGTCAGTTGGGTCAGGTCAAGTCTGGTGCTTGATGAAGTGATGGCCAAAGGATGAAGTAGCTGTTGGTGGTGATGGCTAAGGGGTGGCCGAAACAAACTATGAAGGTGTGTGGTGAAATCAAGGCTTGGCTTGGCAATTTGTGGAGTGTTTGGGCAAATTTTGTGGAGCTATCAACATCAAGTGGTCGTGGCTTAACTTTTTGGTCAGAGGAGGGGCTGATGGCTGCTGTAGATGGAGGAGGTGATGGTGGAGCTGATGGTGGAGAGTGGAGTAGAGGCTAGCCCGAGCAAACTTGCAAAGAATCAAAGGCAAAATCAATGGGAAAGTAAGAAGAAAAAGAGAGAAAGAAAGAGGCAATTACCATGATTTTTTCTCATGGCCGTGAGTTTTTGAGAATGAGAAACAATTCTCACCTGAATGCTAGAGGAATACATGGCTAGGGAAAAGGAACTGGTCGGCTAGAGTCAATGCAAATGCAAATGTTAATTGAAAAATGAAAAGGCAAATGGCATATGTAAGGTCATGGTATATGAAAAGGTTTTGACCTTTTATATTTCGTTTTCTTTTAAATTAAAATAAACTATATATATTTCAGTAAATAAAATATTAAAACTGAACAAAAATTAAAGTGGAAAAATAAAATAAATAAATATATTTTAATATAAAGTAATTATGAAAATAGCACAATAATAGAAACTAGGGTGAAAAGTTGTAGATAAAATACAATAAGCTTTGTAAAATTATAACATCACTTTAAAAATATTTTAAAAATGAAATTATGTATATGACATGTCATATTACACATATATTCAAATTAGAACGAACAAAAATATTATTTATATAAATTAAAATAAACAATTTTGTTAAATAAAACAATGTACATACAATATTGTAAAAAGCATAACTTTCACAATATAAATCGGATTTCAACGAAACGAAAAGCAGTATTCTTGAAATTTTATTTATTTTCATAATAAAAGATAAAATTCAAAAATTCAAATATTTAAATTTAAAATTTAAAAGTCAAAGTTTGACCATTTTGACCAAAAAATCACATTTTTTGGAAAATATTCCATTTATTGATGTTTGAAATTATGATTTACATAAAAATCAAAATTTATATTTAAAATAACAAAATTATTCATTTTAATAAATAAAATAAAGTTTTATCCATAAATAAAATAAAGTTTTTAAATCAGGAAATTCAATTAAAATAATTAAAATATACAATTAAAATAATCAGAAAATACAGGGTTGTTACAACTTTGCCTTCGACTTATGTGCTCGCAGGGTCCTAAGCACTTCTTCCAAGTAAACAGTATGCTCCTCCTTGCTTTGCGAATAAACCAAAATGTCGTCGACGAACACCACCACAAACTTGTTCAATGATTTGTGAAATACTCGACTCATTAGGTCCATAAATTATGCTGAAGCATTGGTTTGCCCAAATGGCATGAATAACCACTCAAACAACCCATCCGAAGTCCTTAACACAGTCTTCTCGATGCTATCCTCCACCACACGCAACTGATGAAATCCCGTGGCCAAATCGGGCTGCGAAAATACCTTGGCTCCTAATAGCTGGTCGAAAGATCGCCTATATGCGGAAGAGGACAACGATTCTTCTTCATTATCCTATTAAGCTCCCTACTGTCCATGCAAAGTCTGAGAGAGCCTTCCGTCTTAGTGGCAAAGATGACGGGTGTGCCCCACTCAGAAATGCTACTACAAATGAAGCCCTTCTTCAAAAGCTCTCCAATTTGCTTACTTAACTCACGATGTTCCTTAGGAGCCAGATGCCTTATTGGTAAAACAATTGGTTTGGCATTATCGATAAGATAAATCTTGAAATCGATCTCCCTTCGAGGTGGAATGCTAGCAATCTCCTCGAAAACATCTGGAAAGTCTCTAACAATGGATACTGAACTCAAACTACCGAGTGATAAGTCAAGAGAATAAAGGTAGCTCAACATGACCGATCCTCTAGGATCATAAGATACCTCTAGGTACGTCAACTACAAGTGCCTAACCTCACTACCCTCTTCTCGTAATCAATAATAACACCATAAATGGATAGCCAATCCATACCAAGAATCAACCCGAACCCGAAAAAGCTCAATACAAAGGCACTACAGTCAAATGCAACCCTTAAAATAAACAGTTTCAAATCCTGACATAACATGGACAAATAGGCCGTTCCTCCTACTGGATTGGATACTACTACCGGGTCGGTCACTAAGCAAGCATCAAGACCAAGACTCTCTACAAGAGTACTAGACATAAAAGAGCGCGAAGCTCCATAATCAAATAGGGTACGAACAGGAAAACCAGAGATAGATGACACACCTTCGATGATCACCTTCTTTCCCTTGTCCACGACCGGACGAGTATTAGAGGAAGCAGCTGCCTCTAAAGCATAAGCCTGAGCAGGCTGTGAAGGTGTCTGTGAAATGTCCTTGGGCTTCGATGGACGGTCCTTCTTCATATGCCCCACTTGATCGCAATGATAGCACCTCAGTCTCGGTCGCTTTCCTTCCCCTCTACAATCCTTAGCAAGATGACCTAGTTTCCTACAAGTATTGCACTTCCAGTCTTTCCATGGAACTTTCCTTTTTCCACCTGACCTCCTCCTCTCCTCTTTCCTTTCATTGCTTCTTCCCATCACTCTTCTGCGCTGCATCTTCTTTCTTCTCAGTATCAGCAAGTAAAGCCATCTCTACCAATCTCTCAAAAGTGGCTCCCATCGGAATGTGGCTTACCGCCAAAATCTGTAGTGGCCGACTCAAATCCTTAGCGAACTTCAACCCCTTTTTATGAGGAGTATTGATCAGGTCTAGTCCAAATCTGGCAAGCTCATTAAATTGATTAACATATTCCTTAACTGTCATGTCCCATTGCTTGATCTATATAAATTTCTCTAGCTGCACTCTCTCTTCAGCCTGCGATAAAAATTTCCTCTCGAACCTAGTATGAAAATCTGCCCAAATCGAATTATCAGCCTCAGCCTCCACAATCTCCCACCAACAAAGAGCCTCTCCCTACAACTTCCATGAAGCCAACTGCCTCCGAACCAAGTCCTCCAGCCCCATAAGTCCATATCCGCTCACAACTACGGATACAAGCTCTCGCCTCAGTATATGACTCGGTGCCAAGAAACAGTTTGCCTTCTAAACTGGTGTAGTCCTTGAATAACTTGGAAAAATCGGGAATGCCTAGTGAACGGGTTGGAGCCCCTTCCGTCGGAGTAGCATCCCTAGCTAGTTGCTTTACTCGTGCAGTAGCTTGCAAATAAAGTCTGAACCAAGCAGGCATATTAAGGCCTGGAACTTCGAGGATATCTTGCAGTTCAGACATTTCTATCTGTGGATACTAAAAAGATGTGATTAGGTACTCCACAAATAGTTCAACAGATAGGGAGGAAGAGATATGAGGGATCCATTTCTAAAATTTCTTTTCTTTTCAAAATATATACATATACTTTTAAAAGTATTATTTGGAATACCCTTCAAAAATTATTCGAAAACCTTTATATTCTTAAAAAAATTAGGATTATTGAAACCTTAGCTCTGATACCAACTATGACACCCCGCACCGCTAGGCACTCCAAAATTCAGACATGACTAGAAGCATGGGTGGTCGGGTGAAATAAAAATCCATAACATAGCATAGAGACTAAGGCAACAGCCTAAAACGATTAAAATATTATCGTGGAAGAAAACTGTCACTAATTATAAATTAATAGAAAAACTGCTTCATTAAAAATAACATTATCCCAAATTATTTATGAAACTAAAAGTACCGAGTAGTCTCAGCCAAAACATAAAACATAACAAAGTTCACAATATTGGTCCCCATATATAGAGTAAAGTATGGAAAAGAGAAATGAAGTACATGAAACAAAAGAAACAAAAGATGAAGATAACAACTGCTCCAACGACCCTCCAATCTGCAAAGAACTGCAACCTAGACCTACCCTCCTATGATTTGGGAAAAATAGGAAAAATAGGAATAGGTCAGACATAAAGTTTGGTGAATGAGAAATAAAATGAAGCGGAAAGAATAAAACAGTTTAATTCTAGGTCTTTCTCGGATATCGCAGAGAGTGAACAATATAATGCAGTGAATCCTTCTTAGATACAGTTCCTAAGAAGCCAAAGTCTATGGTCACTCTAGGGATGTCAACCATGCAGTAATACTAAACATCAATCGTCCTGTCGGACCTGCTGTCCTTACCTATTCACATGCTATAGCATGAAAGTCATGCTCTTCACCCGTGCATTGTGACTAAATGTCTCTTACGTCTGACCGGCGCCGATTCAAACAACCTTGCAGGACCCCGAAGTTGCGCACAGGCTATAACAACATTAAGTAAATAACACAGCGGAATAAAAGAATAATACATTGATATACAATATCTGATACAACAGAATGTTACAATGAATATCAATACTAAAATTTGAGATTTGTGGTTTAAAAATCCTAACTTTTGAAGGTGATTCAAGATATAGAATTGAATTAACAGTTTGTTACATTCGAATTTTTAACATAAATCCAAGTTTTGCTCTGTAGAACCAAATTCACATTGTAATATTTAACTAACATGCTTAATACAAATTTTAGATTATGATTTAAGTTATAAACCAACTTATTTTGTTTTTAAACTGCACACCTATAAATGTTTGAAATGAAGATGTTTTTAAATTTTTGATTTACCATCAACTCTGTAATTAAACAAAGAGAAGAACAGTAAATAAAATTTTCAACAAACAATTCATCTATATACAGAAACATACATATAAACAAAACTCACTTATTTCAGATTTAAACCATAAAATCCAGATTCATATACTTAGGTTTTAAATGATGTTACTCACAGTGGATTCAAGAAAATGAACAAAGGGCAATGGTTGATGGAAACTGCAGTTTGAATCTCCTGTAACTTCTCCCTGACTTTGTCTCAAGTTCATTGTTATTGATCAAGTGCTGAGCTTAGTTTCAAGTTGTAAGATAATATTTTCTTTATATTTTTTTCTTAGCTTTTGAATGTCGAATTAATGAAACAAGGCTGATATTATAAAAGAAAGTGTACAGGGGATTGTTATCTTATCTTGTACAATCCATCAGACCAGATTTCTTTTTTTTATTGTTTGCCTTGCTTTTGCTTTTACATACTTATTATATTTGCCTATACTTTCATTAGCTCGGCTGAGAGATGATATGTTGGTGGCTAATGTACTTGTATTATTTAATTTTATTATTTTCTTGTTTTGGTGTGGCTAATATGCAATTTGAATAGATGGCATTTAATGCCTTGGTACTCTATGTCTTCATTCTAACCTTGATTATACATAGATGTTTTTATATTTAGCTTTGTATACTTATTTTTATCTTAACTTAAATATTTATTTCAAAAATTTTGTTATATTTACACAATTCCAAAAATCCATTTCATAAGATTTTCAATTCAAATAATTTAACACATTTTTATTTGAATTCGGGGAAACTCGCATCAATTCATCGATACATTTCACAAATATTAATTCAAAAATTCAATTAATTATCAATTTAAACTTAATTAAAATCTGGGGTCGTTACACAGGCTCTGTCAAACTGGACTCCTATCCTTTTGTCTCCTCGGTCACCAACGTGGACTTGCCTCTATCCAAAGTGTCGGTCCTCCGAAAGAGCGTCCACGGTTAGGCCAGCTGTGCAAAATCCTTCAACGATCTGCCTAAAGAATCATACGTCAGAGCACACTTGTCATGTTCCGTTCGCATTAATCTGCCGAAAGAAGCCTACGATTGCGGATGCTATCTATCCTACATACTAGCAACCTATGAAAGGTAACAAACATCCTTGCGAACTTACTTTCCCGCTCCTAGTACGTACAGCCATAGCTATATTCTGGTCTTAACTGCATGAAACACCTTTCCAAACCTTTACAAGGTCTGCCTACCAAATCGCTTCCAAATTAATTAATTTTACCATTACACTTTACATATTTTTATTTCCATTAATCTGCTTTAGGCCATTTTTACATCCGATTTGGTTATTTCACAATTTTCCATTTTCTTACATAAATGTTGTTTTAATCTTACGTTCGTTCAGTCCGTACAGTTTGTCTATAATTTTTATACCATTTTATTACAGATTTATACTAGCCTTTAGGGTCCATTTAATTTACATTTTTTTCTCACCCTAATTTACGTTCTCCTTTTAGAGGTATAATTTGTACAAAATTTTTAACCTATAGCCACAAACCATTTAATTACACAAAATTCCACTTTTACATTTTTAGGCCAATATAAAACTTGCCAATTAGACTTCCCAATTTTGTTCCAAAACCATATTCAAAATTATGTAATTATATCAATCAAAACCACAATTTTATTCAAATAACATATTTTGAATTTATTCAACCCGTTCTACCATTAGAAATTGAATAAAAATTCTAATTCAATTTAATTAAACCAATCTTATTTACGCCATGAAATGTGAATAACAATTTGTTTGTTCCAAATTTCAACCCAAATATGAATTAGAATTAAGAAGTGGTAGAAGGAGAAAATACAATAATTTACATAAATTTCAATCTTATTTACGCCAGAAAACGTGAATAGACAATTTGTTTGTCCTATATTTTAAACCAAACATGAATTAGATTTAAGAAGTGAAAGAAGAAGAAGAAGTTGCAATAATTTACATCTATTCTCAATTAATAACAAAAATTAATTCATATTAACCGCCAAAAAAGTACTGAAATTGAACTACTTTATTTTTTTCTATTTCATATTAATTCCCACTCACTTGGCACTTGAGCTTGTATAAATTTGAAAAAGCTTTGCTTCAATCTTTCTCCCTTTAATTCTTCTAAATTCGCCATATTGCTTGAATATATTTAGATAATTTAATTTGATAGAGATTTATTTATTTAGTACAGAAAAAGGAGGAAAAGCAATACACACTAATTTTACTGTAGAATTATGACGGCGGTTGAATAAGAGATCAGGTTTAAGGTTAGATGATTTATTTATAGATTGTTTGAGTGAATATAATCCATTAGATTATTTTAGATTAAATATGGTTCTTTCATACACATAATGGAGCGAAGGAAAAGCCGTCACATGTCAGAAACAACGTTGAAATACGTAGGAAAATCGCTGGAAACGAACCAGCTAAACAAAATCATCACTCAATATTTTAGGCGACTACGGGACTTGATCCCTAGTCACTAAGGAAGTCAACATGCTTCTTTACCACTGCACCAAATGCACTTTTAATTTCTTTTTAATTATATTTCTCATAAAATATCGAGGAGCTACAGAATGCAAATGCTTAGTTTTTGAGAATCAAAATAGAAATACCGCTTTAATAAAACTTGTTGAAATCATCCAATTAGTCAAACCCAAATTTTAAAATTGAAAACCCCTCATTTTCTTTATCTCGCATCTAAATCAATTAAAAATAAAGATCGAACCTTAAGATTGAGCTTGAATGTCGGAGAAAATTGAAATTTCGAGTTAAAACTGAAAGTAAATTCATTGTTTCAAATTCGATTTGCAGGTAAAAAGTAAGAGGAAGAAGAAGGATAGGTATTTATAGGGAGAAAGAGGAATGATGAGAGTGGTTGATCACAATTTGAGTGAACGAGCAAAGATCTAGAAGGAATGCCAATAGACAGCAATGTGGTTATCGAAGCGGCAAGGATTAATATCGAACTGTTAGAAAAGTCAACATTCCTTCTGCAATAGGGGGCTAAATGTTACTACAAATAAAGGTGTCGAACGACAAAGTAGAACATATCGAAATTCAAGGCATCGGGTGTGAAGAAGGAAGAGTAATCAAGCATTCAATAAGGGATATCGAACTTCAAGCAACCAGGGAAATGTCGAACCTCTATAATCAAGATATCAAATGTTTAAAAAGGAATGTCGGCCCTCTACAGTAAAAGATGATGAATGCTCAAGAAGATAACAGGCATAGAAGAGATGTCGTGTTCCTAAAGAGTGCAGAGCCTCTACAACACTCTATATTGTAGAGCATATAACAGAGGAGAGATGCTGCATCATTATATGGTGTCGACCTATTAAGAAAGGATGGTGCGTACATATATTCCGAGAGATGGCGCTTATCAATGAAATGAAGGATATCAGATATCTACATTATAGAGGATTGCCGATATCAACAATATGAAAGATGGCGATCAACTAAAAATGGCTTATGTCTATAATTTGAAGGACGACATGTGACTACAATTAAGGAAATCGAGTCTCAACAACCTAAAGGCTAGATATCTACAACATACAGAGGGATAGCGGGTATCTATAATACCAAGAGTATCAAACAACTACCATATGAAGGATGCACGAAAGCCATCAATGCAAATAAAGATGTTGTATTTCATTAATGTAATAAACAATGCCGTAAATCACCAATATGGCAAGAATGTCGTAAATCATCGATATGGCAGGATATCGCATTTCAACAATATACAGAAGGTTGCCGCATATTATCGATGCAATGAATGATGTCGAAAATCGAGGATGTTGAAGGACACATGGCATTCAGGTTGTCTATCTCCACCTCTATAGATACGGACCCAATGACAACTTGGAAGGGGCGAATTCTTCTCTCCACTTTTCTTACATTTATAAAGTTGTAACCCTAAATTAAATTGGGGATTTTATAGTATATTGTACATTTATGATTTTTAGCACACAGGGACTCGAATTGTAAACTTTGCATAGCATATTACAAATGAATAAACACGTTTGACTGTGACTTGCCTTATGACATGCATATAATTCTTGTGAATTTATATTTTCGATACGAACATGACCTCTTTTCTCAAGGACCGAAATCATAAACATGCATGCTTCACCTTGGACTTGCATACTCCTTTTGGGCTAACACAAGATTGATCAAGCTTATTGCTACGAAACTTATTTGCTCAGCATATTTGGGGTTGACAAAGAAATTTGTTAACAACCAGGTTGCTCGAGCATGCTACTGTAAACAGTAATAGAAGATGTGTTTTGATGCATATTATATTTTGTTTTGTTTTTAATTTTTTCCCAACATGATTATATGTAGCATATCTCTACTGCTAATAAAAAAAAATTCATTAAACTAATTTACTCGGTGTCCTTTTGAAATTCCAAAAATGCATTTATTTTCCGATAATACAAACAATCCTTGTACGAAGCACGGACCCATACTAGTAGACATAATATGTGTTCTTTTATCTCGTTTATGTTAGAAGATCTGTAAGGTTTTGATAAGACATTATTGAAGTATATAACTGGTTTTGAAATAAGGTATCGATTTTCAAAATAAAAGAATATATGTATGTGCGTGTTCGGGAGATACTTTGTAATCACCATTTCTAGAGTGATATGATAAATATGCAGCAAATATAAGTTAACCATAGTAAGTAAAGTCAGATGCAAATAAATAATTGTAAATTTATATAAGATCTTTTTGTATATAATCTCATTTCTTCAAAAGTGCAATTTAACATAAGTAAACAAAACTTCTATTATGCGACTTTAAGTTATTACTTTGAAAATAATAATTATTAATTTATAACATGCAACATTATCCTAGCGGTTAGGCAATTCGAATTTGGAGCAAGTTGTCACATATTTGCAATATACTTTAAAAATAATAATAATTGATTTGCAATATACATAGAGGAAAACGTTTAAACGTGTCATCAAATAAACATTTAAAACATACATAAAGGAAACTAAAGTGGAGCTTTTATATTTGCTACACCAAGCTACATATATTTCAGCACACTTTCAATAACTTTACAAGCATATCTCTAGACAAGGCAATAGGCCTTGTATTTATAATGTTAAGCACGCACGAGGCGGGAGATACATGTGAAGAGCTGTGTGCACACACGTCTATAAGATAACCAAAAAAATAGAAGGGCTATTATGTAAACAAACAATCCAGTAGCATTTCTAGGAGAAGTAACAGGGGCAACCTAGGAATCGTCCAAGCAAACAGCATAACCAAAGAAAATAACCCAACTAAACGTAAGCAGCATTTGCAAAACAAAACAAAATAAATAAATAAAATTTGAATCAAACCATATCCAAAGTTCTCAAATCAATTCACAGCACCATGAGGTTGTAAACTCAAACACCATACATAAAGTATGCAAAAATAAATTATGCTATGTTATGTATATCCGTACATAACAAATCAATAATATTACATAATAATCATATTGTACAATAGTTTTACAGTATCAATGATACCACCTTCAAAAATTACATAATCCTCAGACGACGTCAATACGTATCTTGAAATACTGAAGGTCTCTAAAAAAAATGTTGGATGCATTATCATTATCACTCTTTAGTAACATTATCAGCCGCACCTCATGAAGCCTTGCCCCAAAACGTACGCGAATAAATATAGTTTAGTCTGGATAGAAGCATTGCACATTTATATATTGTTCAAAAGTATTTCTCGCATCAAATCTGCAGGGGCTGAAAACAAACAACATACCAATGAAAAAGAGAATAACCAAGTCATAGTCATAACTACATGTACATGTTAAATTGTAATGTGAATTATTAAGTACAATTTTATGAAAGAAAAAGAATACCAGGAGAATTAGTGAACAGTTCAACTTGCTCCATTGCCTGCCTCAGGAACATCTCAACTCCACTGACAACAATGGCCCCACACTCTCTAGCTTCGTGCAGAAGTCTTGTAACGCTTGGGTTGTAAATAGCATCGAAAACTAGGGCATAAGAGCGAAGAGCTTGCTGCCACACATTAAACAAAACTCAATGACATTATCAAATAAATGCTTTATATTATATACATTTATTTAGGTAACTCTTACCCAAGTTGTGTACACAAGTGTATACTACGCCTGACTGTTCACTTGATTTTGCAATAGAATGCGATGACAATATTAGGTAGTCCTGATTTATTGTTATAGGAGTTGACTGTTGAAATGACAACTAACATGACAAAGCGGAAGCAGAAGATTCAAATCTTGTTATAGATTATAATCTTTTAAAAAAGCATTACTCATGGATCTTCTTGTATATGCCGATAGGAAGAAGACTTAGATCATGCAAGGGAAGCTCAACTCAGAAAGGGCATAATACCCTTTATGTATGTATCCCAAAAGTCTAATCCTGCATTCATCTACATGATGTACATTGATAGTTTGTCATGCAAGTTAAAGTATGTTCAATTCTGGTCTCCTTCACTAATTTTAATTTTGTTTCAATCTTCTAATGTGTGTACGAATATTTTAGACATCACTTTTGTTACCAAACATATATTCTGAAACTCAGGAGCATTTGAAAATTTAAATCACGATGCATTCCTTATTATCTATTTTTTACCTTTTATTTCTCAAATATGACTAAATTTGATGTTTTACACATTTTATATATTTTCTAAAACTCTTTTTTCCATCCTTCACCCAAAAAAAAAAGTTGTTCTCCAATATATATCGTTCACAGTTTAATTAATTATAGATAACCACTTTAAGAAAGTTGTTCATATTAATCAAATAGAATAATATTTATCATATATTTTAAACCTTCATTTTGTTGTACAAAATAAAAAATAACTAAATAGTTTCAGAACAAGTAACTTACACAACTTACTACATAGAATAACCATCACAATATAATATTATTATCCAGACACTGATCATGTAAATAACGATGATGGATGAATGTTGTTGATTGATGGTATAAAGAGAAGTAGTAAATTTAAATTTCAGGATTTTGATTTTCTATTATTTTCAAATTATCAAGTTACCTCCACAATCAAGATCTCGATTTCGGTCATCTCTAATTTTAGGAATTCCGATCTAATTCGTAAATTTTGGGATCTCGATTCAAGTTTTGGTTTCGGATTTCATTATTTAATTTTCATATAATTACACATATATTTGTTTCATTAATTGAAACAAGATGCGTAATTTATCTATAACTGAAAAATAAGATATAAATGAAAGTATTTATTAATTATAAATTTATTTATTACTTCATATAACCTTTTTAATTAGATTATTTAATATATTTTGTGATTTTGCATGTTTCGAAAGTTAAAATTTCATATTTTGAATATTCATATATTTGAAACTCAAATTAATTCTTTTTTTCAATTCTCTTCTATAATATTTGAATTTTAATATATATTTTTCAATGAACCGGAGTTTCAATTTTGTTTCGTTTCGATTCCTACTAAAACCTGAATGGAATAATGAGAATCTCGGTGTTCCAGTTGAAATCTCAAACCTTGCATTAAACTCAACATCATAATGTTTTTAACAGTCAAATAAGAGATTTTGGAGGTAAATTCAGAAATTGCATATTTTGACATAAAAACCAAGAACTTGTTTTAGAAAAAAAGCGTAACTACAAATACTAGCACGTAGAAATGTAAATATGTAAAACACAATATTACAGAGTTGTCATCCAACAGTTATTTTCGTAATGTATCAAGAAGTATGTTGAAGATTCCAAAATTCATAATCACCATGTATCAATATTTGGCAAAATTTGCATTATCGATATATCATGATAAACTGAACATTGATAAATTTTTAGTTTAATGTGCGTGCGTGCATTTTTCCCTCTTCTTCTTTTTTTCGTTTTCATCTGACATAAAAATTTAGTGCTTGGATTGTGTCATAGTAGTAGTCCACGACAGAATCGATTTTGTTTTGAAAAAGTGGACGAGAATCAAACCTTAGAAGAAAGAGGTGTCTCGTTAACATTTGGATTCATTCCTATCGAAGTCGTATTTGCTAAAATTGCCCCCTCATCAGCATGAAACTTTTCAAGCTCTCCAAGAGTTAATGCTTGACCTCCAACAAGAGTTGCAAGTTTATTGGCTCGATCTACATGCCATGTCATCATGGTTACAAAAAAAAAATTGACATAAATACAAAAGAAATCATGTTCATTGTATAATTGATGAGTGCAGATAAATTAAACTTGTATTGGACTCCATACGCTGAAGTCATCGTATATCAATAAAGAAGGTTCTAATCTAAACTATAGTGGAGCTTTGTTCTAAAAATTTATTGGGTTACCATCAACCGCTGAAATAAACAATCACTGATCCTGAAATTTAGGAAACAGAGAGAATAGAAGGACGTGTACCATAAGAGCGATTAGCAATCACAACTTTTGCACCCTTATATTTTGCTCCAAAAGCCAATGCTCTTCCAGCACCACCAGCACCTATAACTACAAAAGTTCTACCAGCCAAAGGTGACACACCAACGTCTTTATGACTCTGTAATCCTGCAGAAGCACAGAATTAAAACAAAAAATTACAAACAAAATTCATTTATTAACCATTCAAGATATATTCGGTTAGATAAATAAGGACCCCTAATTCCATCTTCGATCGCTGAAATTGCACCAACATAATCTGTATTGTAACCGGAAAATTTTCCATCGGTTGATCCTCTGGTTATAGTATTTACAGCTCCTATAGACTGATATAGTTGAGGAACAAATGTTAAAGTTGAAACGCTCATCCAAATTTCAATCAAATGATCGTATTTTACCTTAGCAACTGGATCAACTTCATGACAAAGAGCGCATGCAGTTTCTTTATGAGGCATTGTGATACTGAAGTACAAATAAAATAAAAGGTGGAGAAGTAAATAAGTTATAGTTCAGATAAACATAACTGATTAATAATAGTGCTTTTGACAGATATAAAATAGGTCTATAAAAATATCTGCATAAAAAATATACTACATAATATACAAGTAACAAGAAAAGAAAATCATACCTGAACCCAGCGAAGTCAGGAGAAGCGTACGTACCGAAAAAAGTAGAAAGATCATCAACTAAAAATGGCACATAAACTGCGTTGAGATTAAGTGCCTTGAATGATGCATTGTGTAATATAGGACTTTTGCTATGGCTTACAGGATTTCCAATTATTCCATACACTTTAGTGTCAGCCTGTATCTGCTTTATACTGTACACATCCAATAAATCTGACATAGTAGGCTGACCTGGGGCAGATTCTTTTCCTTTGCTAAGTGTGCCAAATGTAAGGTACCCACCAAATTTAGGGGATAATAATCGAGAGATAAGTCCTCTTTCACCCATGCATAAGCCTATTATTGGAACCTGTTGTCCTTATTCATTAGCTATATATTAAATAAAAAACTCACAAGTTTAATGCAAAAAATAATTCACACAACCTTCTAGTGGTAGTTCAGATATTACAAGCAAAATGAGTGCAAACGAGTTTTCTGAAAAAAATATTCTAGCATGCACAGATGATTCTTTCGAAAATGAATGGGTAAATTCCAAATTAGTTGAACAGTAGTAATATGTCTTACCAAAATTGATCATTGTGTGCTACAGAGTACCATTTCCATGGAGAATACCACAATAAACCAAATTTTAACGGTATTGGCTTGCTTACTAAAATGATTAGTACAGATTGGTTAGAATTTAATAAGTCAAGTTGTGAGTATTTGACATGCATCTGCTATATTTTGACAGCTATTCCCATAGCCTTGGAGCAATCTAATGCATTGCATGCCTGTCTATTCTATTTTGATGTCTTCGCATTTGGAAAATCATTTATTACTCAGTAGATAATGGTTTTTATATTATCTCTTACTTCATAGGACTTAAGAGGGAACATGTTATGTAGAAATCAGGTTACATGCAAGTTATGTTCGCATTGAACATACATTTATAAAATTGTGAATATTAGGTAGCTTAATAAGATTGCTATGTACAAAATCCATTTTTTATTTGAGTAAATGTAGTTATATACCTTTTGCTGAAAACATGTAATCCTTTCGTTACAAAATAAAGAAATGCATTAAATTATAGTTCAACGCCTCGTAAACAAAAATCCCATGCTTTCGTAGGTAAAAACGGCAACAGATTCAAAATAGAAAATTTCTAGCACAATATCAAAATGCTCCATGCTTAATTGTAGTTTTTTTTAAGAAAAATAATAACTAAAATTATGCATTTTTACATGTCGTATTTTATATTGTTCTCCTCAGTATTCTCTAGACTTCAGAGGGAGTATATACCTAACTACCATTCAAGAGTTAAGAAGGGTGCTTGTTCTGTAGGAACCATGATACACTGAAATCTGACACTGGCCTTATTTTTACAAAATGGTGAATCCTTAGGCAGCATAATAAAATTGAAAATTATAAACCATATTATTTAGTTAAATGTAACTGTATACCCTTCGCCGGAAACTTTTTTTTTTTTTGTTGCAGACAGAAATTAAATTATCTTATTGTTCAACAGTTTAGTTAGCAACAATACCACACTTTCACAAGTCAAAAACGGCAACAAATTTGAAATGGAAAATTTCCAGCACAAGGTCAAAATGCTCTATGCTAAGTTTTAGTGAGCCCAGTTTCCTCCTTTTTTCTCTGAAAAAGATTTACATTTCTAATTTTATTTCATTACCATCAGCATTTTTTAAATTTTAGAGTGAGTATATGTATCAGCCATTCATGAGCAAAAACACGTAACCTTATCGTTGCAAGACAGAAAAATGTATTTATCTTACCTTCTATCTTTCTACTAGTGTGTAACCCGTGCGTTGCACACGGCAATATTGTAAAAGTTAGAACTTTGTTAGCAATGTACGATTAATTCAGTGAAATAAGTGAACTATAAATTAAAATTATTATTATTAATTATCTATAATTTATGTTATGTAGCTTATATATCTTTATAACTGAGTAAAAACAATTCAATCATTTTTGTTGATACGAATAAGGTACGTCGAAACTGGTATATTTTAATGGTTTATTAGTTGAATTAACGAATATTACTTAACTGATTTTTTTAAATATGTTAAATTTAAAATTACGTAATTAGTTTGAGTATCTAGACTTAGAAGGTAAATAGTAGGAAAGAATTGAAAAGGATTTTGTAGAAATTTTAATGCGGGGTTATTTTAAAAAGAAATTTTGTAATGCAACATAATATAAAATTTTGAGATAAACGATTATGATTGTTTTGCAAATTAACATTGTCATTGTTGTTTATGTACATAATTTATGTATGTGATCCATATCTCTTTATAGTTGAATGGAATTTTTACCATTTTTGTTAATATGCATATATATTAAAATTGATGTATATTTTTCTAGGATTTATTAAAAGCATAAACAAACTATTTACTGAGATTATTTAAGTAGTTTAAATTTGAGATTCGTAAGTAGCTAAAATACACGGATTTAAATATAAAATATAAGGAAAGAATTAGGGGATGTAAATAATGGTAAAAAAATTTAAATGAAGGTATTTGAAACTAAAAACGAAATTTTAAAATGCATTATATGATAAATTTATTAAGATAAATGAATAATAAATTAAATTTGTTAATATTATTTATGTATGTTATTTGTGTTATCTGATTTATCTTTATATTTGAAAGAAAAAACAATTTTACTTCATTTGTTGATATGAATATGGTATACATATTTAAATTTAATACATGAATCAACAAATATTTGTTAACTGGATTTATTCGAATAGCCTAAATTCAAGGTTACATGATTAATTAAAATATATTGATTTAAATGTTCAGTATTAGATGATATTGAAGAGGGTTTTGTAAATAACTGTAGAGATTTCAAAATGTAGGTAGTTCGCGTTAAAAAAAGAATTTTACAACCGAATGCATGGTAAATTTATTGATATAAATGAATTATAAGTTAAATTCGTGATTGTTTTCATGTATATAATTTATGGTATGTGATTGATGTATTTATATATCTGAATGAATTTTTTATACTATTTTTATTCAATTTTTACTAATATGAATATGGTATATACATTAAATTTTCATATTTTATAATTTATTAGTTAAATCAACAAATAATAAATTACTTAATTTGTTTAAATAGTTTAAGATTATGTAATTGATTCTAATATATAGATTTAAATGTAAAATATTAGAAAGGAAACTGAGGGTGGTTTTGTAAATGGTCATAGAAATTTTAAAGTAAAGGCACTTGATGTAAAAAAACACAATGTTGCAATGCACTATATGATGAAATTATTTAGACAAATGAATTATAAATTGACTTTGTTATTATTTTTTATGCATACGATTTATCTTATGTGACTTATTTATCTTTACTTTAATGAAAAGGTAATTATTTTTGTTAATATAAGTATGTACAACAACAACTAAGCCATTATTTTCAAATAAGTTGGGATCGCCTAAAAATGAAACCCAAAACTAAATGATAGTCAATTTAAAAATCATAATAATACAATAACAATAATAAAATAAAGTCAAATAAGTAAGTTAATGATAATAATAACTAAGTAAAATAAATATATATATATATATATATGTATATAACAAAATAAAATAAAAATAAAAAATGATAATAATAATAATACTAATAGTGATAATGGTACTGATAGTAACATTGGTCAAAAGCCAAACGCTATGAATTAGGTTCATGTTCCCTAGTCCTATAATCTGAAACTTATAAAACTCATAGCTCATGGTTCCGGTACGTGGATCGCTAACTTTCATGCGCTCCTATCCGACACCAGCTCTTCGGATATACTCAAATCGTTCATGTCCATTTTTACTATTTCCCATGTCAACCTTGGTCGACCTCTACCTCTCTTTGAGCATTTGACGCGGTCTATAATTCCAACATGCACAGGTGCATCAGGTGGCAGTTGAAGATGTCCAAACCATCTTAAACGATGTTGAATTAGCTTCTCCTCAATTGGTGACACACCAAGTTTATCATCTATATCATCATTTCTAATTCGGTCTCTTCTTTTATGACCACAGCTCCATCACAGCATATGCATCTCTGCTACGCTTATCTTCTAGACGTGTTGGCTTTTAGTACGCCCACATTCTGCACCGTATAATATCGTAGGTCTGATTGTCGTTCTGTAGAACTTTCCTTTAAACTTATGTGGGACTTTTCTGTCACATAAAATTCCAGACGTTTGTTGTCATTGCACCCATCCCGCTCAAATTCTAAAACTAACATCTTCATAAATTTCACCATCATACTGCAACATTAATCCTAAATATCAAAAGGATTCTTTCTTGGAAACTATTAGTCTGGCCAGAGTGACATCTCCATTCTCTGACATGACACCGCTAAACTTGTACTTCATATATACTGTTTTAGTTCTGCTAAGCCTAAATTTCTTTGATTCTAAAGTCTGTCTCCACAACTCCAGTTGTCCATCAATCTCAATCCTACTTTCATCAATTAACACAACATCATTAGCACATAGCATACACCAAGAAATTTCCCCTTGTATACCCTTCGTAAGCTCATCCATCACTAGGGCAAAAATATAGGGCTCAAAACTGGCCCTTTATGCAATCCTATGTTAATGAAGCAGTCACTGGTTTCACTGTCGCATGCTCTGACTTTAGTCACAACGTCATCGTACATATCCTTGACAAGGGTAATGTACTTTGTTGGAGCTCTCTTCTTTTTCAGAGCCCACCACATCACCTTTTGCGATACTTTGTCATAAGCTTTCTCCAATAAATATCATGTGTAGATCCTTCTTTTGCTCCCTAAACATCTCCATAAGTTGTCTTATCAAGAAAATCGTCTATGTGGTCGATCTTCCGGGCATGAAACAAAATTGGTTCTTTCAAACGCTTGTCATTTTCTTAATCGATGTTTAATGACTTTCTTCAAAAGCTTCATTGTATGACTCATAAGCTTAATTCCTATGTAGTTTATGCAACTTTGGATATCTCCTTTATTCTTAAAAATTGGAACTAATATGTTTCTCTTCCATTCATTTGACATCTTGTTTGATTTGAAAATATTACTGAACAACTTAGTTAGTCAGGCTATCCTTGCATCTTCAAGACATCTCCACACTTCATCAGACCTCAATGTCTTGCCTGCTTTCATCCGTTTTAGCACCTCATATATCTCAGATTCTGAATTCTCCGAATAAAGTGTCTACTGATGTCATCAAAAGAGTTATCTATTTCGATCGTAGTGCTATCACATTTTTCATTAAATAGCTTGTCGAAGTAATTTTTCCATCTATTTTTTATCTCATCGTCCTTCGCCAAAAGTATATTATTATCATCTTTGATGCATTTAACTTGGTTGAAGTCTTTTGTTTTCCTCTTGCGGACCTTAGCTATCCTATAGACGTTTTTTCCACCCTCCTTCGTACTTAGCTTATGATATGACCACTTACTTCACTCACCGCTCTCTTTACATTCTTCTTTACCAATTTGCACTTTTGCATGTTGTCCTCACTCCTGTGATGATGCAAGCACTTATAGCATTCCTTCTTCTTGATAGCCTTTTGCACATCACTGTTCCACCACCACAAATCTTTAGCATCGCGTTTATTTAATTTTGTTATCCCAAACATCGCAATAGCCACTTTTCGAATGTCCATTGTCATCTCATCTCACATGTGATTTGTTTCTCCTTCCATATTTCATGCCCCTTCTTTCATCACTCTGTCCTTAAACACCCATGAGACGTCTCCTTTGAGCTTCCATCATTTCGTCCTACTAATCTTGACTCCTTTATACTGTCGAACACGCATTCGAAGACGAAACTCGGATATCAAAAGCTGATGCTGTGAGACACATTATACATGTGTGTCTTGCAATCTACACAAGCTCATTTGTCATCTCTTCTAGTAAGGACAAAGTCAATCTGGGTAAAGTGTTGACCACTACTAAAAGTAATTGATTGTGATTGTTTCTTTCTAAAGAAGGTATTAACTATCATGAGGCCATAAGCAATAGCGAAATTCAATATTTCTTCTCCTTCTTGGTTCCTATCGCCATATCCAAAACCATCATGCTCTCTCTCAACCCCCCACTAATTGTACCAACATAGTCGTTGAAGTCTCCTATGAAAAGTTTTTCGTTATTAGGCACATATCTAATCATGACATCTAGCTTTTCCCAAAAATTCCTCTTGACGGCTTCACTTAGACTTACTTGTGGGGCATAAGCACTAATGACATTTATAATCATACCGCCCACTACCGGCTTGACTAGGATGATCTTGTCCCCTTGTCTCCTAACGTCAACCACTTAGTTTCTAAGGCTCTTGTCAATGAAGATATCTACCTCATTCTTATTACGTTCTTTTTCCATGTACCATAACTTAAAGTCCGTGTTCTCCACGTCCTTCGCCTTCTGACCCATCCATTTGGTCTCCTGAACGTATAAGATATTTACACGTCCCCTAGTCATAGTATCAACTATCTCTCTTAGCTTTCCTATTAATGATCCTACGTTCCAACTACCTAACCAAATCCTACTTTCATTGACTAGCTTGCTTGCCCCTCGCATCTGCCGAGTAAAGTGCGAAGACGCTTGCTCATTTATCACTACATCGGAATATAAGAATGTACATATTGAAATTTTCATATCTACATAATTTAGTTGACAAGTTAAAAAATATTAGTTAATTATATCTAATTAGTTTAAATTTAAAATTGCATGGTTGATTTAAATATCTGGACTGAAATTTGAAATATTAGGAGAAAAGCGGGATGAGTTTTATAGATAATTGTGATAATTTTAAATGTTGGTATTTGAAGCTAAAAGTAGAATTTTACAATGCAATGTATAATAAATTTATTGAGATAAATGAGCTACAAATTATATTTGTTATTATTGTTTTATGCGATTTATATATTATAATTGAGTAAACAAAATTAATTTTACCACTTTGGTTGTACAATAGTTGTATATATATTGAAATTGTCATTCTTTGATATTTATTAGAAATATTTATAAATATTAGTTAGCTGAATTTATTTGAATAGTTCAAATTTCTAACTGTGTGATTAACCTAAATATATGAACTTAAATATAAAATGTTATAAGATAACTAATGAATTATTTATAAATAATTGTATAAAAATTTTAAATATATGTACCAGAATGTAAATGATGGTTGAAAATTAGTAAAATAAATGTAAAATGGTAAATTAAAAGATTTAAAAATAAAACATCAAGAGAGGATCAATGAGAAGAGAGTAAACTAATAGAATCAATAGGAAAGCTGGAAATTCTTATAATTTACTATTATTTGATAAATTTCTACCACAAGATCGAAATGTTCTATGCTCATTTTTTGGCAACTCCACATTTTTCGTTTTGAATAATTACAACCAAGGTACAAATAGTGCAAAATAGTGCAGGATTTGCGTTATGTGCTATAACGCATGCTATTCTGTTCATTTTTTTTTTGTAAATTTTACATTATACACACATATGTGTGTATGAATACTAAATCAGACTAAAATAGCAGTGGTCTATGTTTGCATAAATATCAAATCACTTATTTATGATTATCGCTACTATTTTATTAAATTTAACACTATAATTCAGTTATGGATTGAAATTTATATTGTAATTACACTGTAAAATGTTAGCTAGTGCCTCATATTAAAACCACGCTTTAAATTTTTAACATTGTATCATAAACTAAATTCAATTAACAATTTATTTGTTGTCATAGTTGTCAAGCTAAAAAGCTTCAGGCCTTCATCTAGCGCTTTTTTGCGTCTATGGCTTTTTTGGACGCCTTGAATGACATTTTTTCTGTACTTCAGCCAAAAAAACTACACTTGAAAAATGCACTAAAACTCAATTTTTGGCTTAAAAAAAGTGCATATAAATGCAATATTGAGAATAAAACATCATACGATTAGCATAAATCAAACAAAGAGCGGCGACGACAAATGTCAGGCAGCGGCGGCAACAGTGGAGCATCGGCGGCAAAATCGAGCGACGACAGTCAACAAGACTACATTTTTTTTCTTCAAGAGTTCGACGTTGAAAAATGAAACTAGGGTTTTTTCAAGAATACGCTCCAAATCAACAATCAAATGAGTCCTTTTTTCTTCTCTTGTTGGATCTCGAGCTGCTATTGGGCCAAATATTAAATTTTCAATTTCTCCTCAAATGTTGCACAAGACTCGCTTTTTTGCCGCTTCACAAGTCGAGCACGTTGGCCCCTATGGGGCTTTTTTAGTGCCTCGCACATCGTAGACGCTTCAGAAGGTATTGGCGCCTAGACAAGGGCTTTGATAACATAGTTTGTTGTTTCTAGAGATTTATCATTATCGTCATCTTTATCTTTTCCTAATTGAGATATACTATTTAAATTGCTATTTTTTATAAATTTCTATGTTCAATCATAATTTCGTTAAATTTAATATATCTTTAGATGTTTATTTCGGAAAAAAATTCATTTTTTTAAATATAAATTTTGATTTTATTTGTTTTGAGATTTTCAGTTTTATAAAAGTTATACTTATCAAAACAAACGTCTTAGTTGTTTAGTGAAGGAAAAAAAGTGACGTATAATATCAAAACATATGTACATTATGTGCTTATAAACTAAAAGAGATGAAAGTTTATTCTCATTATTTAAGTCTTTCATCTAGTTAAGTTGGTATGAAAAAATGATTTGAGTCATAGATGAATCTACACAATATCATCATACTATTTGGTAGCAGTAGATCACAAATTAAAACATTTGTTAGGTTGAATGGCTAATTTTTCATGTAAAACAAATTAGAAAATATCATCATTGTTATGCATTAAAATTTGGCATCTTGAACCGAATAATTTGGTCAGTAGAGCAAAAATTAACTACTATGTAAGGTCATTTTTAAAGTATTTGTCAAGTAGCACTTCCGATGTATGAAAAATGGAATTTTGTGGTGTTTTATCAAATGAAATAACTTCGCTTTCAAGGATTCATTCAAAAGAAAAGGATGTTCAACATTTGTATTTTTTCTTTTTAGTATTAAAAATGATGTAGATAAAAAAATACAATATTGCAAACTATTAAGTTCTATAAAGTCGAACATTTTTTTTAAAAGCATTAAATAGGGAAGATAAAATCACTAGCAAATTTAAAATGAATTCTTAAGGTTATAAAATTCTACCTATTAATATCGCTAGAGAAAAACAAAAGTATATTCTTTTCCATGCAGACGTTTTGAGTATGATACACATACCAAACACTTGCATTTAGTTTTATTTAAAATAATCATGGTCATTCTTCTATGAAAAATTTGACTTATTAGTGAAAATACATGATAGGTTATTGTACCCGTCCTAGTTTGTGCCATTCAAATTTATTTGGGTATTTTACAAATTATATATCTAAAATAAATAAACAAACAAAATAGCATGCTACTTTGGGCTATTTGCTACAGATGACACGTGCGCTACTAGATGTTAAATACCGCACATACTGCGTTGTAGGCAATTTTGTCTGACTATGATAGCTCTGATTAAAAATATTATAACTTTTAATTTTTGATATGTTTTCTATTTTGTATTATCCTCTTAGTTGTTATCTAAACATTAAAGAGCGTACAGGTACTTGCATTTCATGAGTTGAGAAAGCTACGCATCACGTAGGAATCAAAATACATGGAAGTTTTATCCTCGTTGACCTTACATTTATAATACAATAAACCTTAGGCAGCATAAAACGATTGGTAGGTGCAAACTTAATTATTTACTTGAGTAATAAACCCTATTTACTGCAGTTTATTACAAACATGTAATCCCTTTGTTGTAGAATGGAGAAATGCAAACATTATAGTTCAACTTTTATAACAAGATCAAAATGCTCCACGCTCAATTTTTAGCAAGTTCGGTTGTTTTTGGATATTTCCAATTAACCGTGTCAAGTGGCGATCAAATACGGGTGAGAAATAATATTTAGTTATGTTATCTTCATGCAGTTAATTTATTTATATACAATATCTCTGTCGCCACGGCAACCATTCAAACATTTAAATCTATGATTTCGTTCACATTTTTTCTTAGCATTCCACACAAGCTATCTCGTATCGGAAGAGATTACGAACGAGATGAAGTGTATCTCGGGTGTACATCTCGGATCTTAAAATACGTTTCGTGAAGATCTCGAGGTAATTTATGAGTCTAAAATTGATGTTTTAATAATTTATTTAACGATTATATTTTTCAAAGTAAAAACATGTAACACGCTATATTTGCATAGAAAAAAGAACTGAAATTAATGTTTTGAAGAAGACTGGAAGTTTGATTAGCTTAATTGATTTGGTAGTAATTGAATAATATCCTCTAATTTGAACATAAAAAAGAAATAAGTATTTTTTTTATGACTCGTCGAGATAAAAAGTAAAAAAAATATGTTTAGGGAGTTGGTAAACAGTAATTGGATTGGGTAGTCTTTTCAAAACCTATGTGAAAATGAAAAATGTTATGTAAAGAGTATAAAAAATATGATTTCGGGTGAGATCTCGGATTGAGATTTTAATCTATTACCCGTGTGAGATTTTAATATTTCGGACGAGATGGGTGTCAAACGAGATATGAATGAAATTTGATGTTTCATCTCGTCTAAGTCTGAAAGGTGACTTTAACGACCCACCATTTCAAACCATTTAAATCGACAATCATCCTCACAAGTTAGATTTGAATTGCTCGAAACAACGGATTGTTAATTTATATTTGACAAATCTTAGCATATACAGTAAATAAAATCAATTACAGAATCAAAGACACAGAGTAGTACAACAATAAGCAGCGGAATAGATAAATAGCAATTCATGAAGCTACTATATAAACATTAGAATATAAAGCAAAATCAACAGAAATCTCAACACACAGAAGTCACTAATACAATTGCAACTGACAAATCTGAATATAAAAAAATGAAAATAACTGAAAGCTGAATAGATATAAGACATATCTTCAAGCAAAGCTCCAATCTCCAAATGTGAGTCTCAAATGCTATAACACTCAGTCTGAGCCGAGCATAAAGTAAAACACAAAACACTCGAGTCAGAATTAACATTCTTATGCAAGTAAATCAACTCAACCGAAATGTTCAAGTGAAATGCAAATAACTTAAAGAATGTTCGGGAATCACATCCTTTAATGATTCGTTGAACTATCTACATACATAGTACAATACGCTACATATATAATGTCTATAGTAAAGTAAACTATTAAAATAGCGTTAAGACGTTACTCATATCCCCCTTAACACATTTTCGTATAAATGTCTGTAAATTCCACCAAATCGTTGGGCTATTAGAAGCACTCCATAGGTACGACACAAACCAAACTCGTAGAGAAAGCGATAAGGCATGTGACAAGGCACGCGAGGCAATGCCAGGGTAGGATTCTACTGTTTGCACTCCCGGACTGGTGGTAACATATGACAGCTACTACCGCCCACTTCGATACACACTCTAAAATCAAAGGTGCACACAATCAAATCACAAAAGCAATAATGGTATCGAAAAAATATGCCCGATAGGGGTAGAGACCCCACTTGGCCCGGTATAGCTCATGTTTCATCCACATCAAACTGACTCGAGGGAGTCAGAGCTGCGTTCATACCTCATACAGACGTTCGCCAAACCATCATACTTCGTTATGAAATCTCCACCACGTACACAGTTGTTAAAGTGGTTTTCGGTATTGGCAGAGAGTATGACAATATCTGATCCCGGTCTTTTTAACAATCAAATGCTTATTTCACACCGTGGTCATTTTCATTTCAAACAGTTCATAATTCATATCAAAATATCATATTCGTTTCGAAATCGTATTCACCTTCGAAATCATAATCACAGAATAGTTTAAACCATCATATCAAAATATTCGCACTTAAATCCATTAAATCTAAATCATAACAGTTCCAACTTAAACAGTTTAAATAATGAAATAGTTTGTATATATATATATTGAAATAGTTATAATTTAAACATAGTTTGTGTATTTAAAAATAGTTTGTAGATTAAAATAGTTTATATATTCAAAATAATTTATATATTAATATACATATATATATATATTTTAAAAAATTCTAAATTTAAAATATTATATATTAAAATAGCTTATATATTTAAAAGAGTTTATATCGAAAATAGTTTCAAATTGAAATTGTTTCCTCCAAATTCACAAATCAATTCAAATCAACTTTAGTTCCAAAATTCAATCTAAATCAATCTCGGTTCAACAAGAAAAATTGGGGCCATGATGGCAAGTGTGGGCGTGCTATTCAGTGGTTGTAAGCTCCGACTGTGGGAGGGTTTGGCACGGCGGCGAGCACAGGAGAGAAAGAGAGATGCTTGGTGTGGAGAGGGGTTCGGGTGGGATGACTGAGGTGGATCTATGTAGTGGTGGTTGCAAGGTTTTAAATCTCGAACATCGGGCACGTTTCGTCTCGGCAATTTTAGTGACTCTGTATCGTAGCGGGGGAGATCTCGGACGAGACGAGTGCATCTCGGGCGCCAATATCGAATTTACATCTCGGACCTAAAGTTCATCTCGGGACCATATCGGAGTATAACACATCACATAATTTATAGCAAAAAATGCATGATATTTATTTATTTAACATTTACTGAATTACTGCAACTAATCTCCAGTATTCTAACCAAAAAAAGAATGCAATTGTACTTCAACCATACGAAAATGTTCAACAAAAGTTACAAAACATCATCAGTTTTAGCAATTACATATAAGTAGATGAAATGCGACAAATTAACTGAAAAAAGCGGGTTCTATACAATTACATATATGCAGTAAGAATAACATAATAAGAGTATCAGAAATTGATACAAATAAAAGCAAATGCATATAAGATATATCAGGGATCGAAGGATTTCAAGCAAGCAAATCTACTTACAAAGGTTATGCAAGTAAGAATAACAAATTAAATCTACTTGCGAATCTACTCTAAATTATATTGTATATTCAATATTCTGAAAATTTGAATTTCATTAAATAGAAACAACCCTAATTTACATACATGTAAAAAGTAGAGAGATTGGTCAAAGACGAAGCTGCAGACTGTCAAAAGCGAGATCGAGTAGTCGAGAATTGGAAACAAACGCGAGATGTTGGATGTTAGAAGAAGGAGTTCAATATTTTAACGAGGAATGTCTTTTGAAAAGTTGAATCAGAAATAAAAGGGTTTGTTCTTTTTTTATGATAGACTAAGATAGGCCAATTTTTTTTGACAAACAATATATCGGGGATATCTCGAAACATCGTTTTGCTCCAAATATCGGCCGGTATATGTAAATTTCGGCCGATATAATCAAAACGAGATATCAACCGACATCTCATGTTTCGTTTCGCCCAAGCCTTGAACTGAGCTCTCGGCCGAGATATCGCCGAGATGGTCGAAATTTAAAATACTGGGCGGTTGGTTGTTGGATGAAGGCCGAAATGGGTGCGTGGAAATAATGGTGGAAAGGAAGGTGACAACACAGTTTTCAGATATATATATTTGCAACTTCTCTATATATTTTTAAGAAGGAGGCGATCGGATTTTGGAAATGAAGGGACGAGTAGATAGGTTAGCAAAAGGAGCGGGTTCAGGAAAATATATATACGAATAGATGCAAAATGCATGCAACTTTATAATAATATAAACTTATATATATATATATGTGTGTGTTATTTGCAAGAATCAGAACGAATAGAAGGTAGAGAACTAAAATGAATGAACGAACCACCTCATATTGAAACCATAGAGAATAACAAAAGTCAAAAGTTGAATTTCACGAATATTAATGGCAAATGACTGTTTGTTATTATACGGCGGATAATAGAAAGACATCAGGAAACCAAAAAGGTTCAAAACTGGTACCGATACGACTAACCGTTTCGCTCGCAAATTTCGCCGTGTATCGGACGTCGAAATACACAAATGAATATACTGTGGAGATCAACACGACGAGACGAACAGAATGATACATAGATATGAGTGACAGACCATCCTATCAAAACTCGATATTCATTGTCAAAACTGCTGCTGAAATGCTGTAAATAAGATAAACGGAGCTAGAGCAGTCCAAATTTGGTGAAACGAAATATGACGTCTCACTCGGAAAATAGTGTACAATTTTATTATATAAAATATTCAGATTTCAAAAATATTTTATTTTCATAAAATTTAACTGATTTAAATTGAAATTGAAAATTACACAACAGAACAAACTTTCATATTTTCCAATGAAAAGACACTTACTATGTTTCAATAGACGCATACCAAATATCAAATTTTCTTTGCCAAATTTTAATTGTTCAATTTCAAGAAAAATTTAGTTAATTACGTTATTTAAAAATCGTTAAAATTTACGGATCGTTACACTCTCCCACTGAAAACTTTTCTTCCCCGAAAAGAAACGAGATAGGAGAATAGAAACAACAGAAAATTTGAAATACATAGTACCAGGTGCAACAATTAATTCAGAACCATATAAATTTTATTTATTTTATTTCGTTCGCATATTATATTTCTTTTAATGTCAATAATACTTAATTATTCCTTCAACAAATTTATTTAAGTTTCATATTAACATTCCACGTTTATTCACTTAAATAGCATTTTCTTTTTTTTCACCTAATATATCCTGCAACATAGATTAAGTGTATAAACATTTATTATAACAACTAAATTTATTTATAAATTCCTTTAACAAAATTTGATTTTTGAGTATCTTATTACTTACATTTATATTGAATTCTATGCAATTGCATGTCCTTATTACATTCAAATTAATTTTATCCTAGTTCAACTGTTTCACGTTGTTTCAATTCCATTTCTCATTTTAAACACTCCAATAATTCAAAAAATTAGTTTCATTTCAATAATTGAAAACCATCACTTAACATAAAATTCAAGAGTTAAATTTCCGGTTTCACTTCAAACCATTCTGAAATATATATATATATATATATATATATAATATCAAGTCATACCGAAGAAATTCAAATGAAATCCATTTTCCAAAACAAAAGTGTAGCAAAGCTACTAAATGGCATCCCCACTTTGAAACTCGAAAATGAATGTCGATGATGCTGCGGTCATCATCGAAATTATTTTTCAACGACAGAAGAGGAGAGTACTGACTTACATCTTTTAAAAAATTTCGAAAACAAATTTCCATTCGAAAATACTTTCAAAAATATATTTTTTTAAAACCCTGAAAACCAAATTTTGAAAGTACCGAAAATTTAAACCCTCAAATCCTCAATTTAAATTTATTTCATTTGCAAATCAGATTTATAAACCATGTTTATAAAATTTCATCTCCTTATATCATACAATAACAGTCAATGACAAATAATAAATGATAATCTAGTATTATCATTTCTAACAACCATTTCATTTAACTATCTAATTTCATAAAATTATACTTCTATATATATAAAAGATAATCATACATAAATTATTTCATTTACCAATTTCGAAAACAATATTGTGTCAGTTTGTTCTGTTCAAGTGTTTTGGAATTCATATCGATAGCGTTGGCCAGATAAATAGATCAAAACCCAAAATTCAAAATTAACAACTCAAAAACACAATATAAAACATTTTTATATTAATTACAAATATACTCTCTCACAGGATGATTCAAGAATGGATTTTAAAATGAGAATAGAGATTCAAATTTAGAGGGACCCTAAATCAAGGAGAATTCTAACTATGAAGATAGACTCGAAAAGAAAGATAAGATAATTAAATTACAAAGAGGAAATATGGATATACTTATATTAATCGCGACAACCTTACCGGGTCAACCGAGACTTAGAAAAGATGATAATATCATCAACAAAATCAGGACAGACTTGTTGAGAACATCGTGGAAAATGCAATTCATGAGATCGACAAAGAAGGCAGGAGCATTGGTTAATCCAAAGGGCATGACTAATCATTTATTGAAACTATTCGTCTGGAAGGAAGGACAACAGGTAGAGCTCTAGGAATAAGATCGATGCGAAATTCAATATTCCATTTAAGAGGAAGAGAAATGACCACCAAAACAACAGGATAATCCTTGACTATCGGGTGGAGTCAAGATCACTAGGCTGAGAATCAAACGAAAAGATAAACTGCCTGCATAATCTTGAGACAATCGACATTCGATCACAAGAGAATTACCCTGGTCGTCCACTAGAGAAACGATTCGGGCTTTGCAAGAAATAACAGCATCAAAACCGAGGACGTGGAAATCTCCGCTGAATTGACGTCTGTTGTAAAGGAGTTTCATCCCTTTACAAATCATAAGGAGTTTGGCGGGACCGCCGATGGAATTAGTCACCTATAAGGATGAAGTTGCCGTTGCAAAATGTGCTCTAATTTATTACAGAGATCAACAGAAATAGAGTTATGAGATGCTCCAGTATCAAAAGGAACACGAACAAGAAAAGACAAGAATGGATTTCGAAACAAAGGGAGGGTTCCAAAATTTAAAAGAAATCCTAATCCAGGAGGGTCCTAACGTAGAATTTCAAGTCCGAACGAAAATGATTCTGTAATTAATTCTACTCATTCTATGGTATTACTACCTTATCTCTAATGAGTTTTACTCCATGTGCTAAGTTTTGCCTAAACCAGAGCTATGATACCACACGTAACGACCCGCCATTTCGAACCATTCAAATCGACAATCATCCACACATGTCAGACTTGAATTGCTCAAAACAACAGATGTTAATTTATATTTGGCAAAACTTAGCATATACAGTAAATAAAATCAATTACAGAATCACAGACACAGTAATACAACAATAAGCAGCAGAATAGATAAATAGCAGTTCATGAGGCTACTATATAAACATCAAAGTATAAAGCAAATACAACAGAAATCTCAATATACAGAAGTCACTAATACAAAAGCAACTGACAAGTCTGAATACAAATAACTGGAAATAACTGAAAGCTGAATTAGATATAAGACAGATCTTCAAGCAAAACTCCAATCTCCAAAGATGAGTCTCAAATGCTGTGACACTCAGTCAGACCCGAGCATAAAGCAAAACACAAAATACTCGAGTCGGATTTAACATTCTTATGCAAGTAAATCAACTCAACTGAAATGTTCAAGTGAAATGCAAATAACTTAAAGGATGTTTGGGAATCTCATCCTTTAAGGATCCGTTAAACTATCTACATACATAGTATAATACGCTACATATATAATGTCTATAGCAAAATAAACTATTAAAATAGCGTTAAGGCGTTACTCATATCCCCCTTAACACATTTTTATATAAATGTCGTAGTCTATACAGTATTGTAAACTCCACCAAACCGGTGGGCTATCAGGGAGCACTCCATAGGTACGACATAAACCAAACTCGTAGAGGGCGCGATAAGGCATGTGACAAGGCACGCGAGACAATGTCAGGATAGGATTCTACCGTTTGCACTCCCGGAGACTGGTGGCAACGTATAGCAGCTACTACCGCCCACCTCGAGACACACTCCAAAATCAAAGGTGCACACAATTAAATCACAAAAGCAATAACGGTATCGAAGAAATGTGCCCGATAGGGGTAGCCACCCCACTTGACCCGATATAGCTCCTGTTTTAGCCAAATCAAGCTGACTCGAGGGAGTCAGAGCTGCATTCATACCTCATACAGACGTTCGCCAAACCATCCTACTTCGTTCTGCAATCACCACCACGTGCACAGTTGTTAAAGTGGTTTTCGATATTGGCAGAAAGTGACAATATCCGATCTCGGTCTCTTTAACAACCAAACGCTTATTTCAAACCGTGGTCATTTTCATTTCAAACAGTTCATAATTCATATCAAAATATCATATTCGTTTCAAAATAATATCACTTTCAAAATGATATTCACCTTCGAAATCATATTCACTTTCGAAATCATATTCACTTCCAAAATCATAATCACAAAATAGTTTAAACCATCATATCAAAATATTCGCACTTAAATACATTAAATCTAAATCATAACAGTTTCAACTTAAATAGTTTAAATATTGAAATAATTTGTATATACTGAAATAGTTATAATTTAAAAATATTTTATATATTTAAAAATATGTTATAGATTAAAATAGTTTATATATCAAAAATAGTTTATGCATTAAAATATATATATATATTTAAAATTGTTTATAAAATTAAAATAATATATATTAAAATTGCTTATATATTTAAAAGAGTTTATATCGAAAATAGTTTCAAATTAGAATTGTTTCGTCCAAATTCACAAATCAATTCGAATCAACTTTAGTTTCAAAATTCAATCTAAATCAATCTCAGTTCAACAATTTCAATTAAAAAGGTTAAAGTTCAATTCAAAATTAAAATCATTTTTAAATTTATATCGATTTCAAATCCAGGTTGAACTACAACTTTAACCACTTCTAATTCAATCGGTTTCAAAGTTTAAATATTCAGCAATTTACAATAACTCATTTATATTTCAGAATTCAACTTTGATTTTATTTAAATTGAAATATTCGCTTAATCTTTTTTTATAGCATTTAAATAAATCTTAAATTACAATTTAAATAAAATCAATAATTAAATATCTATCTTCAACTATATTTAATTCTGGAATATTCACCTAATCACTTTTTATAAGCATTTAAATAAAATCTCAAATTATAAATTTAAATCAAAATTAGATATTCAATTTCAATTTCATTTAAGTTTGAAAATATTCATTTAGTCACCTTTAATCAACATCAAGTTATCAAGGTAAAACAAATAATATCTTTAAAATCTCAAAATTAATAAGTTTCAAATCAATTCCTATTTGAATTCAATTCTTAAACCATCTAAATTACAAGTCATCTTACTTTATCTTTCCAATCTTAATTTTATTAAAGTTATTACAAAATCTATTTTAAAATATTAAAATAATTTTAAATAAATACTTAAACATATTATATACACTAATTAAATTAAATTTTACTAAATTAAATTTTATTAAATTAAATCTTATTATTAAATTTATTTAAATCTTATTTTTATATATTAAAAAATAATAAAAATATAAGTAAAATCTTAAAATTTACATTTTCAAAACTTAACTTATAATTTTAAAATTTTCAAAACATATAATTTGAAGTCTAAATTTAAAATATAATTTTTACATTATATTTTAAAAATCAATTTTTTTTATTTAAAACCCAAATATTTCCTTTCAAAACTTTGAAATCATTTTTCAAAAATAGACCAACGATGTCCGTATATAATTTTCTATCATATGGTCAAACGATACGGATATTTATCATTTCAATATGCAGTTATTTAATATTTACGGGTATATATCATTTCAACCCGCAATCCCAAAAATTCAAAACCAATAAAGTCGTTTGGGTTTATCATTTCAACCCATAACGATTTTCCCTAATCTATAAAATCATTCGGGTATATATCATTTCAGCCCATAGGGAATTTCTAACTAATTGGGAATTTGTAGAGTAAGAGCAATAGAATAATAATAAAATAACATAACATATCAATCATGAGCATATATCATAATTAAAAATTTTAAATGTCATATATATACAACAATGTTATGGTGTTATATCAATCATAGGTGAATAATTTAAATAATAACATATCATATTCAACAATTTAATTACGAACAAATTAAATTTTAACAATACATTTCAATCGTCATTTCATATTAATTAGATTTACTAACATAAGAATATTAATCGTGAGTGATTGCTCACTTTTCGAAGCTAGAGAAACGACGAGAATGAAGAAGGTGACACGGACACGCACATGGAACAGCGACAAGCTAAAAGCTACCGCGACAAATTCCAGACAGCGCACAACAAAGAGAGGCTAGTGCGATCTCAAATTCAATAAAAAAACAAATATAAGCTAGCTTGAGATTGAAGGAAACAATATATATATATATATATATATATATATTATATAACTCTCCTTTTTTCAACAAGAAAGAGGAGTAGCGGCGGGTTATATAGGAGAGGGTGGCGAACTGCTCTGATGTGGAGATGGTCTCAGCTGAGGGTGGAAGGCTTGCTTGCAGGTGGCAGTGAGGAGGGACTATGCACGGGATGGTGATGAGTTCGGTGTTGCTTGTGGGTCAGTGGGCGGAGGAGAAAGGAGAATGGCATGAGGTGTGTGAGACCGGACGACACTGTAGAAGGCGGCAAGGCAGGTGGAGACTTGGCAACTGGAGTGGGCTGCGAATGTAGGAACGGCGGTCAGGCGATGGACGAGTTCGATTGAGGAGTGGGGTTCGGCGGTGTTGTAGGCGGCTGAACTGGTGGTTGTCGTAGAGAGTGGCTATGGGAAAAAGGTGGTGTGGCGATGGTTTGTGGGTTGCTTCGTTCAGAGGAGTGGTAGGAGACAGTCAGGGCGGAAGGAAAAAACTGGGGTCACAGTGGTCAGTGTGGGCGTGCTATTCGGTGGTTGTAGGCTCCGGCTGTGGGAGGGTTTGGCACAGCGGCGAGCACGGGAGAGAAAAAGAGGTGCTTGGTGTGGCGAAGGGTTCGGGTGGGATGGCTGACGTGGATCTATGTGGCGGCGGTTGGTTGTTGGATGAAGGCGGAAACGGGTGCGTGGAAATAATGGTAGAAAGGAAAGTGACAGCACGGTTTCCGATATATATTTGCAACTTCTCTATATTTTATTTTATAAGGAGGTGATCGGGTTTTGAAAATGAAAGGACGAGTAGATAGGTTAGCAAAAGGAGCATGTTCAGGAAGATATATACGAACAGGTGCAAAATGAATGCAACTTTATAATAATATAAACTTATATATTTGTTATTTGCAAGAATCAGAACGAACAGAAGGCAAAGAACTAAAATGAATGAACGACCCACCATATATTGAAACCACAGGGAATAACAAAAGTCAAAAGCTGAATTTCACGAATATTAATGGCAAATGACTGTTTGTTATTATACGGTGGATAATAGAAAGACACCATGAAACCAAAAAGGTTCAAAACGGGTACCGATACGGCTAATCATTTCACAGATTTCGTCGTGCATTGGATGCCAAATACACACATGAATATACTGTGAAGATCAACACGACAAGACGAACAGAATGGTACACAGATATAAGTGACATGATCCTCCTATCAATACTCGATATTCGCTGCCAAAACTGTTGCTAAAATGCCGTAAATAAGATACACGAAACTAGAGCAGTCCAAATTTGGCGAAACAAAATATGTCGTCTCACTCAGAAAATGATTTACATTTTATTACATAAAAATATTTTAATTTTTAAAAATATTTTATTTTCATCAAATTTAACTGATTTAAATTGAACTTAAAAATTACACAACAGAACAAACTTTTATACTTTTCCATGAAAATCTGACACCTGCTATGTTTCAATAGACGCATGCCAAATATCAAATTTTCTTTGCCAAATTTTAATCGTTCAATTTCAAAAAAAAAAATAGTTAATTACGTTATTTAAAAATCGTTAAAATTTACGGGTCGTTACAGAGATCATGGAGTAGATCTTGGACGAGTTATAGAAAATTAAAACCACGCTACTATTTCCACCACCACCACCACTGATGCATAACATGTTAAGAAACCAAATGCATTGCTATAGTTCAATTTGATTTATGTATCCGACTGCAAAAAGCAAGATATAATCCAAAATGACAATAATACAACTCACAAGAATACTTCACTGCAATTTACCTGACAGTGCACCAATACTTGAAACATGCGCGCTACATCACATATGTCCACCGCAAATGTTGCAATTTTCACTATGTCAGCTCCAACAGCCTGTATTCTTGCAACAAGGCTACCAAGGTCCTCGGCTGATGGAGTGAACTGATAATTATGTGATGAAACAATTATCTTAGTGGCTTGCGATCTCTTTTCTGATATGAAGTCAAAAAATTCTTGAGCAACCTGCATGTAAGAGTTTTTTTTTTTTTTTGGCTTTTGTATCACACTAGCAACTGAAAACAAACTGAATCTTTTAAAGGTCAACATAGCACGCACTTAGTTTACACCAAGAAATATAATATGACTACAAATAATGATGATTTGTTTATAACTTAAAGTACATATAATAAATGTCTCTATGAATGGAGCAATTTGAATGAATCGATGTTCAAGTGTATCAAAATGTATCTCGTTATCTGGATAGTGAATCATAAATTTGGGAATAAAGTACAATCGAATAAACTAAACTTTATATGTAGTCAAAAATGTGTTGTGGTTTAGCAATTACATAAATTGATTTGTTTGTGTATATGTATATGTGTGCACGCATATATGTGTGTAGATACACACAAACATGTATATAATAAAATAGGTTGGAGTTAATGGAAGAGACAAACAAAAGATTAAGAATAGATTATATCTGAAAATAAAAGGATATCTAATGGTTCATTTATGGACAAGCAAGCACATACTTGACGTCATTGACTATTTAAATCACTTCACCTTTAATTCAACCACTCCTTCCCACGATCAATAATTTCCTTCCAACTTATCCTCACAAACTCATTTTCATTTCGAAAGTAAATTATGAGTTTAATAATCCATCGTCTTAAGTTCATCAAAGGATATCAGTTTTTGTTTCCTACAGTTCTTTGTATTTCTCCATTCCAGATGCTTAAGCATGCCCTAGATTGAAGCAACTTCAATGCCAACAGTCACTGATTCAATTTGTAAGTGCTTATTTGCAATGTGTTTACTATTTCAAATGGATTGAACACAAATTTGGATTTTTATGCCATATATTGCATTTTTATGCCCGATTGGATTATTTTTAAAAAAGGTAACTTATTTTTTTATAATTATTCATGAAACTGACATGTGTCTATAAACATAATTTGTTTTAAATAGGTGAATGAATTTTAGTTTTAAGTAATTTCTAGAAATAATTTTGATTTGGGAATAAAAAAATGATTTGGAATAACTTTAACAAATAATTTTGTTTTTAAATCAAGGTATGAGGTTTTGACCGAAACACCGAGATTTTGTTCGTTCCGTTTATGTTTCAATAGGGTAATCGAAACGAAACCAATTGCAAGCTCCGACTCAGTAAAGAAACTATTGAACTTCAAATTTTACAGAAGAAACTCATTGAATTTCAATGAACATTCAAAATTTGAAATTTTAACTTAGAAAACGTAAGATTCACAAAATATATAAATGGTGTAACTAAAAAATGTTGAAATGATGTAACGAATGAACACCTTTTATTGTTAATAAATACCAACACCTTTTATTGTCAATAAATACCACTATAACGGTATGTTTGGCACGTCCGTTGGACATGTGCAAATAAAAACATGAGCAGGTTTTTTTATTGTGAAATAATGGTTGTATGCATAGAAAAAATACACTATGTAGTAAAAATATAGTGGTATAGGAATGTGAAAAATACAACAACAAAAATAACCACTCTGTGTAATAAAAACTATAAAGGGTGTTTTGGACAATTCAAAAGCATCAAATGAGGGAGGAACGTGGGGAATACAATGAAAAAAATAACTACTTTGTTCATTAAAAATTGTAAATGACATTTTGGACAGTTCAAAAGCTTCAAATGGGGTTTCTTCATTATATATATAATTAATCAGTATTGTTCGTCTATACATTATTTTTCTATTAAATATAAATTGTACATTTTGTTTCAATAAGTTAAACAAATATGATTTGAATTATATGAAAAATAAACAAAAAGATCCAAAACCAAAACTGAAATTGAAATTCCAGAAATTTACAAATTACGTCAAAATTCTTAAAATTACAAAAGACCGAAACCGAGACCGAAACCGAGATTTTGAACCTTGTTTTAAATACTTTCGTTTGTTTGAGATTTGTGGATTTTTTGGATCTTTGATATCTTTTCAGATTCAAAATTTAAGGAAATTCTTTGATATGCTACAACTATTCGTCTCTTCACTTTCTATTGATTATCATTTGGCCTTGCAATCGTTCTCTATTTATATTGCTAAAATTTGTCTGTTATAATTTCTAATGCATGCCATTTGAATATAGGCACCCACTGATCTATCTTACCATTGTTATTCTCATGATTTTACATGTTGCTCTCAGCATCTTAATGCTTACATTTTGCTGTAAAACGGAGGTAAACAGTTTGCCTTCCTATTTATCGAAAAAATAATTTTAATGCTTTGAAATTTATCGTGCTTTTTTATTGTACAGTCTTCACTTAATATAGACAATAGGCTGTTCTCCTAACCTCAATCCTTAATCCATAGAATTTTCATTGTTTTCGATTATTTTACAATAATGAACCAATTTGCTTTCAAGTGTAAAGTACATAGACTTGTGATTTTATTTTGTTTCCTCTTCTCAATTGTATTTGATTAGCACACTTATTCTGGAAATATAGAAACAAAATATACTATATATAGAGTTTTTGCTACTGTATGTACATATTTTCATTTACTAAAACTATTTTTCCGATTGAAGTAAAATATTTCTAACATTTTGCTAACTACTCCTGCTAGATCGCTTGGTGAAAACTCAAATCCTTAATGATCATTGATATGTAAAGGCACTGAAAGCTTTAAAGCATCTAGTCTTTTTTAGCAAAGATTACCAAATTGTGGGCGTCATGTTGTATGTATGCGGTGGCAATATTGCATCCTCTTCTAAGAGATGTAAGAGTATCCCTTATAATTTATTAGTTTATTCATAACCCACTTTAAATATTTAATATTCAAACGAAATTATTTCATTAAAATGGCCATTTCTTCGTTTTTGTGCATGACTTTCTTTTATAGCATTTCTTCTCTATTTATGTTTGAAATACCTTTCCATATTTTTATTTAATTACGATTACGCTTTGGTGTATCAATTGAACAATCATTATATTTACTTACTGGTTTGACGATTTGAAGACATGTGCGACTAGACAAAACTATGACACCGAGTTATTATGTTATTATAGACAGATCGGGTCAAGCGCTTAATTTCTAAGGCGAATTGATATACTTTATAACTAAAAAAAATATGCTTGCAAAATTACCAACCACACCTATAAGGTTATTCACAATTTTGGGGTTTTCGTCTTTTGATTTGTCTTCATGATCAGTAAGTCTTTTGGGGTTAGCAATTCTGAATGCACCATATGGGTGAGAATTTTGGATGGTTGACTTATGATTGTGCTTTATATGTGAATCCAGCTATTAAGTATTGTCATTTTAAGGTTCAAAGTTCAAACACAATTGGACATATTTTCATTTCTCACATTGAAATACTATTTTGATTTCTATTTCTCGACCGTGAACGGATCTTCAGAAGTACAGATTTGGTCTTTTATTTCCCTTTGAAATGTTGGTAGAGAAAAAAACATTTGGCATTGTACGAATTGTGCTAACTGTATCAACAGATGCGTGAAGTTGTGTAAAGTTTTGAAAACACGTTAAAGATTGTATAAATTGTAAAGGTTTCTTCGTGGATTGTCTTAGGTCTGATTGCTGGAAAAAGAAAAATGTGCCCATGTCCTGAAGAATGAGTAGCTGCCTTCTACAAGTGATTTTACTCTAACATCATAAAGTTACTATGAATCTTTATGTTCTTTACTTACTACGGTTAGAAGTTTACAGAAAATGTTTCATCTACATGTTGTGAACATATGATATTTATGCTTGATATATATTATTCTCCTGTGAAGGTAAGAATAAGCTTTTGAATTCTGTGTTTTGATTCTATGAATCTTTATACTTCTTTTGTACTTTATTATTTGTACATGTTTATGTATTTGGACAATTATATAACACTTTCTCATTACACGATATTTTATAAAATAAAAGGATCTGTCTTATTTTGTTTCACAAGTATCAATATAATTACATTAGACTAGATTGAATCACATAAGTCAAAATGTGTATTATGTACTTTTTTTAACACAACTAACACTTTGCTGTCATATAATTAATTTTGATTCAGTTTTGATATAATAATCCAGTCAATAAACGATCCATGAATGACTGTTCATATACATACACTATAGATGAATATGTATTCATTATTAGTAGGTATCTAAGTATCTAGTATTTCTGTGGAAAAAAGAAATACAATCCAACTTATATTTTCACAAGGTTTTAACACGTGCAACACACGGGATATATGTGTTTGTATGCGCGCATGCAAATGTGTGTGCACACACGATGTAAAATTTCACGGTTCATATGAATATAGGAAAAAATTTAAATTGATATAGCCACATATGAAAAAAAAAGGTTAGTGTAGAGAAACACAATGCTTCCAACATGTATTTGGCATCATGTAATTTTGAAGGAAAAAAAAAGAGTAATGAGGTTCATTAGCTAATAAATCTAATGCAAAATATCGACATATTTCAGTACAATACAATTATTTTAGAAGATACCTTAAGCTCGATATCAACATACTCTGCTCCAAGTTCCATGGCCAACTGCATAGCTTCAAACCGCTTCTTATCATCTCCTTTGTATTCACCCCCTTCCCACACTGGCCTACGATAATGATACTAATATTTAGTCTCATAAGGACTTGGAAATTATGAAATGACAATTTCAAATGTACATCCAAGATACACTTGTCTCATTGGATCTCATCCGATACATAGTAGGTATGCGAAAATCCCTAAACAAGATATGAACTAAATTGGAGATCTGAAATCATTAATGCTACATCAATATAAAAGTGGGCCATACTGATTTGGCCAGTTAACAATTAGAAGTATTTTAAACCAGTGGAGGCAATTGTTGAAGTTCCGGGTATGATTGAAACCAAAAGATTCAATATCAAAGCATCTCCAACAACACCCATAGCCACTTTACAAATTTTGATTTTTGGGATATTATCTTCAATGGCGGCGACAGAAATGTAATAATTAAAGACTACAGATCAGCTCACATGCAGTCCACATGATGTAGGCGTTGTTGAACAAAAGCCATAAAAGTGCCTGAACTCGGTATGTTTCACACCTCGTATATTTTACATTTGTTTTGTTTTAAGTACAAATTTGAACTACTAGTACTAAATGGTGGAAACCAGACTTTTTTACAATTTAGTTTATTGCAAAATCCTTAAGAAATATAATTTTTTAAGATTTAAAAATCAGAGTTTATTTTATATTAGAGTTTTTGATAATTTCTTATTTTTCTGATAAAAGGTAACATTTTCTTTCTTTTTTATTTTTTTTTATTTTTTTGAAAAAACAGAAGGTTGAGCATTTTTCAGTTTCTTGAATGCTTATAAATTTCAATGGAAAATCTTGACTTCTATTTAAAAATATAGAACTTTCTGAACATTTAATTTATTTTCCAATGAGGACTTTTGTTTAACATCCTTGTTAAAAATTTAGATAGATTATAAGGACATGCTACTTTTCAAAATGTAATTCAGGTCTAGATTACTCAAAAATGACCAAAATACCCTTCAATTTAAATATATGAACAAACTAATTTTATTACAACAGATTTGATTGCACGGTACAATATACAATCCAATATTATTTAAGTATAGCAAATTTTGGTTTGCATTGCATAAAACGGAAGCAAACCTTGATAAATTACAATTCTGAAATCGTCATGCATTATATAAAATGCAACCACCTACTGATAAAAACTGTAAAAATTGGACACGAACATAATGCAAGCCAATCCTTGTAAAGAATACATAATATGATCCAATCCTGATACAGACCATAAATATTGGTTTGCGTCAAGTATAATGTACCTGAATAGTAATAAAATTTATAAAAATTGAAATATAATATGTGTAATGCAAAAAAATCCCAATAAAAAAATTATGTAAACTGGCTTGCACTATATACAATACAAGTCAATCCTGATAATGAACTATACAAATTGGTTTGCATTATGTGTAATGCAATCCAACCTTAGAAATTAAAATAAAAACTGGATTACACTGCACATAATGCAAGCCAATACCGATTTTAAAAAATATAAATATTGATTTGTATGGTATTAAATTTCACTTATATTGTATTCAAAAACTAGATTGCATTGCGAGCGATTACACCAAACTTCCAATATTCTTTTCTTCATTCTCACTTACGTAGTGTTATAATTGAATTTTATTTGTTGAAGGCTCGGGAGGTATTGAAGTTGAATAATAAAGTATCCAAATAAAATCCAATACACAACTACAGAACCCACCAAAATATTTAAAAAAAAAACTTTATCTAATAACTAATCGAGTGCGCAGAATTCAAACTGCCAATGGAAAACTTGCAACATTGAACTAAAGAAAAAAAATACCTATATGTAATTAGGACAGGTAAACAGCGATTTGAGATAAGAAATGGAAGGTCAACAACAGGATCAAAAGAAGCAAGATGATCGAGTCTAATTTCGACAAGGTCAGCGCCCTGTGATTTCGCCGCCACCATTTCAGACGCCATTTCTGACACTGTTTTTGCCACTGACGGCGCACACAGCAACGTGTTCTCCATTTACCTCGTCCACTCTATGTCTGTATCTACTAAAAATAAACAAATATGTGGGATTAAAATGAATGGTACGTGATGGAGGAAGAAAGAGGGATTGGAAGTAGAAAGAGGGATTGGAAGTTGAATCTTTTTCAAGTTTGGTGAGTTGGGGTTGGTAGATTGGAAATGAGACTAATTTGACCCTATAGTGTTCTAACTTGTCTCTTACCTCGCCTGATAAAAGGGGGAAGTTACGGAAGTGAACAACAATCCTGCATCAACCACAAGCTAAATACACCCGGCCGTTTACGATGTGCATTGTGGCCACGCAAATATCATCCCCCACCCCCGGACCGTTTCCTTAGTCCAATTTAACGTCCAATATCACTTGATTGTCTTTTCCGCGATCACTCTAGCATCTTCGATCCAAGAAATGTTAAAAGATTTGTCGTTCTTAATTTTAAGTGTTTGTCAAAACTAAAATACAAACAACGCATATATTTTTAAAGATAATCAATTTAAAATATGGAGTTAAATATACAAATCGAAATAAATTTATTTTGTTATCCATTTTCCAAAAATAACAAAAATATCGAAAATAATTCATTTTTTCTCATGTTTTGTTATACATGTTGAAAAATGTAAAACACAAAACTCAAAATGAATCAAACGATCTGATATCTTTGAAAATAAGTTGTTTTTCCATTTTTAACATGTATTTTAAAATATGGAAAAATGGTAGAAAAAAAAAGATTAACTAGAAGGCGTTTGGACTACAAACGGGTTTTGTACTTTACGTTTTCAATACGTATTTTAAATGATGTTGAAAATAAATAAATATCGTTAACTTCCATTATAAAATTGAAGCAAAATTGTCAAGTCGATGCTTTCATAATTATGTTTTTTTTCTTCTTTTTCTTCCATATGTTTTTTTATTCGTTAAGTTCATTATTTTAATCTCTTAATCTCCAAGACCTTAAGCTCTAGTTTTCTAAATTGGAAATTTTTTATTTATAATTAAGAATATGTAAGACCCGTCTAAATCTCCACTCACATTTCATTCTAAATTATCTCCACCTCCATTCATGTCTCGACTAACAAAATATGATATGAATATCGATAACTTTCTACTTATTCAAGATCCAGTATCATTGGCCTAGTTAATGAGATTTGTAATATGATGATTGAATAGAGCTGGGAGTATGCCCTAGGGGCATTTCTACATTTTATTGTAAATTATTAACTCTATAATAAAATCTCATTCGAAATAAAAGGTGTTTTTGATTCTATTGTATAATTGTCATACCACGTTATGTTAATTAATTATTTAATTTAAGTATATTAAATAGAGAATCCTTAAATAACATGTTACATGATAGTAATTACAAAGTGTTGCATGATAAATTTATTGCATTAAAAATATCATATTCTTTTAGATGTTCGTAATCACGATATTTTGAGATAGAATATCGATACATTCATTGAGACTAAGTATATAACGCTTTTCAAATGTTGGACAGTGTATCACTCATGCCCGTTGGGGCTAACAATGGGTTATGTACTAATAGTTAACTATGGAATGACTCAAGTTTTTTATTGGTTAATATAAATAAGATCAAATAGAAAATATCAAAGTGACGGTATGACACGGTTCTCTAGACTTGATAATACCCTTAAACTTCAATGTGGAAACTCTATTTTAATTATATTTATATCGTGATATGGTATCCATCGAACAACAATAGTTTGGACATCGAGATCTCTTGTTTTTTAAAACTTGTTTTTACTTATATGTTTTCTAGAAAAGTTTATAAGTTTTTAAAACTTTATTTATAGTTTTATTAAACCCTTATACAAGGTTTTTAAGAAAGCTAGAAACATAAAATGGTGAAGTCTTGAAGGGTATTGTGTATGTAAAACTATTTTCGAAGTTATGATATCCAAAGCGATAGTCGTTATGGATGCAGTTCATGCAATCAAACACCTTTTCTAAATTGAAAGTGTTTTCATCTTAAATATTTGAAAAATATTTTCAAAACATTCCATAAGTATAAAAAGGAAATTATTACTTATTAATTAAGTAAGTGTTAATGATTATTTAATTAATTAATTTAAGTAAAGAAAATTCGTACTTAATTTATTAATTACATGAAGGTATTTGATCTTAATTATTCAACTAAGTAAGGATTAATTAATTATTAATTAAATAAAGGTTAATTACTTAATTAATTATTATTTAAGTAAGATTTGATTATTAATTAATTATTAATTAAGAGGGGTTTAATTAATTAATGAATTATTAATCAAGCAGAGTTTAATTATTACCTAATTACTTATTAAGTTAAGATTTAATCAAGGTTTAATTATTATTCGATAAAGGTTTAAACTTATTTTAAATAAATGAAATAAATTTTAATTTTTAATTATTTTATTTTCAAGAATCGGTTTGTTTAAAAAGCACCTTTCTTTTTCAAAAGAATAGTTTAAATACAAGGGATTATTTTTGTCTGTGCCATTAAGTAGCCAAACAAATATGGAATAGATTTTTTTGGATATCCGTTTAGCAAAATAAATCCCTTCTTTGCTGTAATCAAATTGGATAGAATACTAGTAACATATATTTAGCAGAATAAGTCTCTATTCTGTTATTATGTTAATTTGGAAAATTGCTCATATGTGAGTCAATTAATACGTGGAGTAACTAATATTTGATAAGTGGTGGATTAGTCAGTGATTGCTAATTGATTTTATTTACATATATGTTATGCTTACTTATGTAAATGCGACTTGGAAGGTCAAATTGAATTAAATGGTAACTTGATTTATTACCATTATGGTCGTTAAGTCTTTTTCTGAATTTGTAAAGTTATGAATTTAAATTAACTTCAATTTTTTATTCATGTGAGGTTAAGTGTTTATAAGTGATGTTTTAAAGTAAGTTAGTTAATTATTTATTAATGAGGTTTTAAAGTTAATTAATTATATAATTATAATGTTTAAAAGAAACCAATTAATTAAATAAATGTATTTATAAATAATAATTTGTTATAAAGGGATTTTACTTTATAAAAGGATTTATTTAAAAAAAAGATTTTTTTTAAACGTGTTTGGTAAATAATATTTTATAAAGGAGTTTATTAAGGAGTTGTAAAGGAAGATTTATAAAAGAGTTATAAACAAAAAGGGATCTTAGAGATTTATAAAAGAAGTTTGTAAATTAATTTAGAGACTTACTAAAGTATTTGTAAATATGAAAAAAATGAATTTATAAAAGGAATGAGATTTCTTTTGGTAATTAATTCTTCTTAATTATAATGGTACAGAAACATTCTTTCTATACATAACACCGAAAGATAAATGGTTTGGTCTTAATAAGAAATGTTTTTAAATGATATTTGATTTGGCCCATTAAAATATGAATTTGGGAAAGAGTAATTCTTCCTTAAGTTTTATAAATATACTTATACCTTTGAGATAAGTATATGGATATATTTCCTAAATATTGAAAATATAATGGGTTGTGGATATACTTATACTGATGCGATAAATATATGACTGTTTTTCCAAGTATTTGGAAAGAGCATAAGGGTTTTGTGAAAATATTTTTTGTGAGGGTATTTTAAATCAAATAATTGAAAGAAAAATTAATTAATGAAAGATCAGTTAATAGAGGCTTAGTGTATCCCATATGGAATTGAATTTATGTTTAATTGTTCGTTTATTTGATAGTTAAATAATCGACTTTTAAATCGGAACCAATTTTTAACTCTGGAAATATCTAGGAGAAAACGGTAGAATTATATAGTACAGTTATCTTCGATGGTGCTATATTGTACGTATAAACTCGTGTATCTTTTAAGACAAATGATAAGGAAATCTGTCCACTTAAATGATTAGGGGATAATCCCCGCTATTATGTATTGTCTATTTATTTCCGAAAGAACCAGAGTTGAGTTTACTGAAAACTATCGAATGTTGGTTCGAAGAGAACATGATAGATAAGTATGAATTATCTGAAACCCACTTCGAACCAACTTAGGCGTTCGATTTGGAAGCGTCTTGAAGATGATTGAAGCGAAGACGAAGCTCTTTAAAGTTCAAGGGCTAATTGTTACTAATCCCGAGGGTGATTCCAAAAGTAGTGATTTGGTTTGTTCATATCATGAACAACTTATATAGATAATGCTAGCATTGCATGGTCGCCTGGAGGGCGGTGTTAGCATGGTAAAGCGGTAAAACGTTGCCTATTAGCGTATGTCATTACCCTATGTGTGTGTGTGTATATGGATTTGGTGATGTAACGAAAGCTTTTTAACCTCCGAATGTCGACACTAATACATCTACATTATTCACATATTAAGCGCCCAAATGCCAGAAAAGCAGAACATTAAGGTAAAATAAAAGAATAAAAGAAAAAAATAAGAAAGAAGAAAACATAATATTAGAATCTCACAATGGAACAATGACATATAATATAAAAATTGATACTTCTACAAAGGAAAACTGTATAGATACAGTAATCAGAGTAAACTAGCATATCATCAACCTGGACAGTTATAACAACTTGTCCTCATAATTATTGATATAAAATAAACAAAGTAATGCGGCGGAAATAAAATCTACGATAGGGAACCATCCAGCTCCTCTCTCTAAGAGCTTCAATGATCATCAATGAAATCTGAAATATACATGGGGCTGACCCGAGAATTATAAGAAGAATAACACCCGGATCAATATAGTAAATGAGCATGAGAAAACTCAAGTAATTTGAATTATTATATCTGTAAAACCCTTTAGAGAATAAAGGTATCTTGTAAGACCACGCCGCAAATAAACGCAGACGGGTTTTTATATGATAACCGAACCACTTTATAGGGAAATTTAGTGGTATTATAATAATGTTTAAGGTGTTCAATATAAATATAAATCATAGCTAAAGTGGTTACATTTGACAACATATTCAGGTATACAAACAAAACCGATAAGGTACGTTCGCATAAATGGATTTTCCATGGAGACCTCCCAAATATACACGTAAGCCATACCGAGACCAATCACCTATGAAAAGGGTCAGAAACTGCCTTCCGAGCGTCGTATATCTCTAGATAAAATACACCATAAGGTAAACATAAACAGCCAACGCCCTAACACGTGAACCGAGTATTATCAACTCCTTATGGGCAACATATCGATAAGCATTCTCTAGATAATGGAGTTGATGTACCCCTTATTTGGGTTAGCTAAACTCGTGATCATGCATCCTACTCTGTCTTTAGTCATTTTCCAACGTCGAGGCTATGTTCGGCACCTTCACGCAAGTTTCCAACGAGACTCGATCACATAATGAATCCCATATGGATTCCATTATCTCAATAAATTTCCGAAACAATACATGGTTTCCATCATTCACCTCCAAAACATAAAACCCGTATAATAGTTTAGAAGTGCTATTTGGTAAGTAAAACACTTATTGATCCCGGACTCTTCAAAACCAATAGATGAAATTTCGGTTAATTCAATTTCGGTTCTTTTAAAAGTAATTGAAAGCTAAAGGCATTTCGTATCAGTACTCCTCCCCGGGGTTGTTATTAGTATAAATCTGCGAAGCGTTCTGTATACTTCCTAAGTTAAGTTTGTTCAAGATCGGTAGTCGACTAATCGACTATCAAGTTTTGAACGCTTGCTTATGGGAATCAATGTTCCACACTCTACACGTTTCCAACCTTTTTGCTTAGCTATTCCTTGGCTTAGAAGAATGCTGATAGATTAGAGCTCTATTTCTCTATCCTTGCCTAAACATCAGTCTTGACTCTTGCAAATAGAGAAGCTTACTCGTTCAACTTTTAGTGTTAAGCATATTAGTGCTAACATCCCATAAACAATCAAACTGAGGTTATTGCATAGCTATTACTTATCATCCAGGTATAATCAAGTCATATAAAAAACTTTTAATCCATTTATAATTAATTCATCCTTTATTAATTAAAACCTTTTTTATTATTAAAACATCTTTTTATCTAATAAAAATTCTTCTACAAATCAAGATTCCTTTATTAATTAATACTCATTTATATTATAACTTCTTTTATATACCTGTATAAATATATTGGATTTCTCTTTATAAAAGATATATACTTTTCTTTATAAATTTAACTATTCATTTATTCTTTTAATACTTAAAAAGTATTCATATACTTATTCCAATGATATATGTGTATTCACAAATCGTTTAACAAGTTTTACTTGCTTGAAATATAATCAAAGAGATTAAAATGATTTCTATCAAAACATTATTATAATAAACTCCTTTTCATTTATAAATTAAACATATAACATTTTCTATCTCTTTATAAAAGATTTCAATACTTGTTATTATTTTTAAAATTTTATTGTTAAAGATTTATAATATTTCTTCCAAAATATAATTCAAGGGTTTAGAAACAATTGTTGTTAATACATTGTTTACTACAAACCCAAAACCATTCCATTTAATCATTATATTTTAAACTATCCTTTTAAAGGTTTAATTACATTTAAGGGTTAAAGACAAGTATTACGAAAACAATTGTCACAACAAACCCAAACATTTTATACTTCGAAAACATTCCTCTTTAAAACACCCTTTTTAAAGATTATTTATATTTAAGGGTTAAAAACAAGTATGGCTAAAAACAATTGTCACAACAAACTCAAACATTTTATACTTTGTATTTTCTACTAAATATCTATTGGTAAATAGCTAATTATATTTTCAAGTACTAGTGGTCCAGTGGTTTACGACATGAGGTGAGTTGCTGCATCTTGTTGTGGTGGCACAGGTTCGATTCCCAGCGGCCACAAGTATGAGACATAAGTGCACGGCCACTTTAAAACCGGCTTAACCAAAGGTCAGGGCGACATAGTCTCCCTGTCCCCAAAGTTTCGTCAAGTACTAGTGGTCCAGTGGTTTACGACATGAGGTGAGTTGCTGCATCTTGTTGTGGTGGCACAGGTTCGATTCCCAGCGGCCACAAGTATGAGACATAAGTGCACGGCCACTTTAAAACCGGCTTAACCAAAGGTCAGGGCGACATAGTCTCCCTGTCCCCAAAGTTTAACTAATGGAAAAGTGAATAAAAACATTTAATCTAAGTTTTTTAATGATATCTTAATGGCGATTGAGCGATCTTCTGTTCGCTTCTGATGTCTTGGCCTTGTTTCCTTCCTGTTGCTTTCGTTTCTTCCAACCTCGTTTCCATCTTCAATGACACTCTCTCCTTTCCCGCCGTCCATCCCTGTAGCCCCCCCTTCTTCAGCGCCTTCAGCAACTAGGTCTGGTAGGTCATTTAGGAACCCTGGGCCTATGCCGTTGTCGCTCCTTGAATTTGAGTTTCCTCCGCTACCATCCGCTAGCACCTTGTTACGTCCTGCTGTTGTTTCCTCCAGTGCCGGTAACGAGTGTTTTAGTTGTGACGATAGGGTTGTATGTCGACCTGTTTGTGGCACTACGAATAAGACTGTGATAGATGTAGTTGCATCTGGTGTAAACGGGGATGATTTTAGTGTTTCTGATAGTGTATTGCGACATGATGCTGCTGAGATATTGGATTTTGCTCATTGCACTACAGGTGATTGTCCAAATGTATCTGAGAATATCATTCCCAAGTCCCCTACTTTGAATTCTGCTGCTCTTTTGCAAGCAGTCACCGCGTCTACTGAAGCCATTCCTGTTGGTGTTGCTGCACCATCCCCGGCTGTTTCCACTAGAACTTGGTCTTCGCTATTTACTTCTCTGCCCCGCAACGCGGGTGTATATGAACCAGTGGAATTTGATATCGTTGAGGAAGATGGCGTAATGATCCCACCGCCGATTGTTATGCAAGCAGGTATTGACTATTGGTCAGAATATTTGGTTGGGTTCTTTCTGGACCCAACGCAACGCCTTCATGATGCGGTTTCTGTTTGTCGTAGGGCTTGGAAGCTACGCGGGAATCTTCGTGTTAAGCTGGTTGACACAATGTATTTCCTGTTGTTTTCTTCCTCTGAGGATCGCTGTCGTGTTCTTGAGGCTGAGCCTTCTTTTTTTGAAGGGAAACCGTTTATTATCACTCCATGGTCCCCAACAGTTGCTTGTGCGCGTGAACAAGTGCGTTCTATCCCCGTTTGGGTTTATTTTTCTCAAATTCCATCTGCTCTTCAGCCGCTGCTTGGTTTGAATTGGCTTGCTTGTAATGTTGGGAAATTGAAATGTTTTGATGTTAATACTGTTGCGCGTGATAAGTTGGTGTATGCTAAGGCGCTGATTGAGATTTCCCCCTGTAAGCCTCTCCCTTCCTCTATTCCTGTTCAGCTAGCTGTAGGCCATGTGGTGGATGTCCGTGTGCGTTATGGTTGGGTCCCGGACATTTGTACCTCCTGTCTCTCCTTTGGCCACTTGGTTTCTGTCTGCACGCATTCTACCGTTTCCGCTGCTGCGCCTAAGATTCCTCTCCCTCGTCCCCCGCTAAGGAAATGGGTTCCCAAAGTGCCTCCTGTTCCTCCGTTTCCTGATCCTGGGAAGACGTATTCACTTGATCGGCCTTTTTTCCTTCCTGCACCCATTGTCCCTACTGATGATTCTGCGGACACCTCTCCTGTTCTTGCTACGCCTGAGTTGTCTGTCGTTTGGGTTGAATCTGAGAGATGTTGGGTTGATCGTCGGTCTGATGTGCGTTTTAACCCCGTTGATGATTCTTATTTTAGATATGTATCCTCAGATCCTACGGACCATCGTCGCCTTTATTATCGACCTTCTGGTGATTCCTTGGTTCTTGATTTGGATGGTTCGTATGCTGAGTTAAATTCTATCATGCTTGCTGATATTTCTTGGGATCGATCTTTTATTTACTCTTCTGATGTTGATATTTATGATCCTTCTCTTGCGCTCCTGTTTCGCCCTTATTCTGGTATTCTTGGGAAAGACTCTTTGGTTCCTTCCCAGGTGGAAGATGTTGATCGACTCACTACCTCTTCGGAGGAGTCTTAGTTTGATAGTGGTTAGCTGTAGTTGTGATATATCTGTCACACTCCTGTGCTGTATTTTCTTATTTCTTAGTAGTTAAGGTGCCTATGCCTTACTCCTGTACTTCATGTTTTTATTACGTTCGTAATAAAAGTGGACGGTCCACTATAAAACCGGCTGGCCTTGCCAAAAAAAAAAAATAATAAGGGCTAAAAACAAGTGTTGCTAAAAACACCATTTACAACAACCCAAAACTATTTATTTATCCATTAATAACTTTAAACATTTATTTAAAGATCAAAGCATATCCACACTTATTAATTAAGGCAATATACTTTTAGCTGATTCCATAAAACAATTTATTTTAACTTAAGTGTTAAAATTCGAACTCCCTTTATTATATTTATAAAATACTTAATTTAATATTTAAAATTTATATATATATATAGAAATATCTTTAAAATACTTATTAATATATTAAAACACTTTTAAAACTACCGAAATATATAATACTTATTTATGTAGAATATAATGTAAAAATAAGGAATTCTGAAATTAATAGAAAAACCAAAATAAACACTATTTTATTTTAAAAGGCACTTAGTTTAAAAATTCACAATTAAATGTTAGAAATATATTTAAACATGAAACAAATTTTAAAACACTCTAATATAAGTTAGAAGACAACCCTAAAAAGATTAGAGAAAAATATTTCATTTAAATATCATTTTTACACGATTTATAGTTTCAAATAGCAAAGCATTTCTGCAAATGTTACAAAAACAATTTGCAACAACTTAAAAGTGTCTCAGAAGCAAATACAACACTTATGAATTGCTTCTAATAGTCCTGGACTATCGCTTAATGTGAATTTGCTACAACTTTGCGCTTGTATTTCGACATCCTAACAAACGATTTTTAATCCATTCTTTTTATAGTAGTTACTATCCTTTGGATACTTTAAAAATATGAAGAAAAATTCAAAATAATATCTTTTAATTATTTTAGAGAATTTCTCGAAATAGGATTTTTTTATCGAATTGCACTTATAGCGACTATTTTGCTATAAATTTTTGCACCTCGTTCAACTAGCTATCAAATGATTTAAGCTTCAAGCTTTCCCAATAAGGATAATGTATTATTTACTTGATAAATTTTAAAGAAACCCTTAAGAAAGTTTCCACAAAAATGCGCATTATTCTCAAAGATGGACTATTTTTAAGAGTGTCACTATAGCAACCTTTTTTACTTCAATCTTTTATTACATTGATTTTTTTTCTTCTATAACTTTCCAAAATATATTCTATGCTTTTCTAAACACTTACAGAAGTTTAGATAATAACCAAACAAGTTATTATTAAGATATGTTATTAAATCACCATTTTCACAAGTTATAGTTGAAGAGATTAAAAGTGCATTAATAGCGACTATCGCTATACAGACAATTCCATATTCAATCCAATATTTGGTGTCATATTATATTATACACATATATGATTCCAAGTTCCAGCCATACTACTACTAAACATGTTTTGACATATATACACATTAATATGTTCATTTTAAATGTTCAAATGTACTTTTCACAATTCAATGGTTTAGTAAGCAACTACTTCAACAATTTATATACTTCCTAAAGTATAAAGTCGAAGGTTTAAGTTTAAGTAGTTAATGTATATTTTTATTAATAGAGAGCAAGCATATTAACATATGATTTAACAACAATTATCCAAAGGTTAAGCAAGCAAATATCAAGCAATATTTCAAGATAACTTGCAACCAGTTTATGGTGTAATCAAAGTGTGATTAACTCACTTTTTATTAACCCAAATATTTCCTACCAACATTCAATCTATCAACACTTCTATTATCACTTCCATACAACCCAAGAACACATTTATGGCTCCATTCCATCAACATTTACTCATGACTCAAGGCATATTTTCCCTAATGCTAACGGCCTCAAGGTCATTTCCCCGTAACTCCATCTTCCTTCGACGTTTTAGAGGCTTAAGCTTAAGAAAGTTAGAGAGGAGGAAGGAGAAGAAGACATTGTTTTAGAAGTACAGTTGTATAGAAATGAAGTGCGTATGGATGTGCATTTATAAGCTTAGGATTTGAGTAGAAAAGTATGAAAAACACCCCTCCTTAGCCATGAAGTTAAGCATGTAACACCATGCTCTTACACAAGCATGCTTTCCTTAAATCAAAGAGTGATTTAAGGGTCCTTTATGTAATACATGTTTACTTTAATTGTTTTGATTAATATAAGAGAGGTTTTAATACCTGTCATATGTTACATATGATAATTATTCAAGTTGCAAAATGTTCACACAATTGGTATTGTATAAAAAAGTTGATTTTTAACAAAATGTTTTCTGGTCACATTTTCAGTATTTATCCAAAGTGTGCATTTTTGTTAACACATTTCAAAAATATTTTTTCTAACATTAGTTATTAGTTAAAAAGTGTTTAAGAAGGTTATAAAATCATATTTAATCGCATTAAATCTTGGATTCAAACACTTATGTAATTCAGATATTTAAATACGAAGAGTTTGAAATTCCAGATCTTTACATTCTCCCTCCTAGAATATTTTGTACTTGAAATTTCAACGCAGACAAACCATGAAATAACCATACAACAATACTTAACAATATCACTTTTATTAACAAGCTAGGCCGACGATTTGCCTAGGCCAAAAATCTTCTCATCGCATAAGGATGATTAATAAACTACTAAGTAGGTCCATAGTAAAGCCGCAATGGTAGGGACACTTGCAACATGTTAAAGAGGTCATGAGTTCGATACCATCTTCCATACTCCGCGGGAAGTTGTGTTTCCCGTATAGCCAAAATCGGTTGGGAAACGTATGGCAGGCTTAACCTCATATTCCTGGCTCTGGTCGGACCAGCTAGGGTGGGGCTCTACTCTTCGAAGTGGAGTTTCAAAAAAAAACTACTAAGTGTACATTTTTCTCAACAACCTCAGATAATTACCTAGTCGATTATTCATATTACCTTAAACAATCCGAAGAGTCATTTCCCCAACTCGCCATAAGCCAAACAATATAGTATGTAATTATAATTAAGCTTGAATGATGTATATATATCATCTCTACGCAATATTGATCTGACCACTTGCTCGATCATAAAGACTTCAATTTCAAACTAGTATATCTCAATTGACTTCTTTAGTATAAACTCTGATTTGGTTCCTTGATTGGACATCTCCATTCTCCTTACATAGCAATAAATCACAATAGAAAACTTAGGGATCATCTCAAGAATCTGTATCAAGTGTTCACCGTCAAGAATCTAGTGAAAAATCTTTGTTCGAATTAGTGTATACCATCTTGAAATGATGTACTCGAATCCTAGATCAAGAATTATCGAGCGAATAAAATGATCTACATGCAACTCACACACTTAACTCAATTTGTTACTTAACCACACCAATTTCTTTCCAATTCTCATTTATTTACACGAAATCATTTCTTATGTAATATTAAAATCATTTATGCATCATTCCTTAAAATAGTACTTAAGTTTATAAATATTTCATAAAGACTTATCATTATAACATATTACTTAATTACATATCCACTTCAAAAAGCTACATCCCTATTTATAAAACATATTCATGTATTTTATCTTCTGCTATTTTTTTCTTATTGTATTTATCAGAAATTGTAAGAACATGTTGTTATTGCCGTCTAAGATATAATGATAGGATAATTATACTCTGATTGATGTATGAATATAAAAGTCTTTCTTTTTGTAAAGTTCATTTATATATTATAGATTACTCATCACGTCGTGAGATTGTGTTCTATCTTTTCTTTTCTTTCACCTCAATGATCTGTCTTTCCGGCACTTGGATGTTCGGACGTAAATACCATGGATGTATTAGTGTCGACTTCTGAGGATCAAAAAGGCGGCTTGTTACACGTGGTATCAGAGCTTAGGTTGAGCGAATGCCTAGGTTTTATTAGGGTAAACTCATTAAAGATAGGGTTGGTAACACCATAGAATGAGTTTGAGTGTATTATATACATAAGAGCGCGTATTTTTTAGTGCTATAAAATTGTTTTATATTGTGTTAATTAGTCTGTTGAGTGGCTTTTGAATTCTGGTCGATGCACTTGATCAATGTTATCGATAGGGGTTTCTAAACACCTAAACAATACCCATCAACACGGTATTATTTTTAATTTGATAAATGAAATAAATTTACCTAGGAGTATATTTTATATAATAAAGAATGATCTTAAAAAAATCAATATAGTTATATATGGATGGGTTTGTTTGTTAGAAAATGATAATATTCTATTATTATTATTATCATTTAGTGTTTGTTTAGTCATGCTCGTCCAGTTTGAGCATTAACTATTGTTTGTTGATTTATAAATAATTCCGCATTTTAATCCATGGGTAGAGTAAATTGCGAGAACATTGAAAACGAACATTTTTTGAAAAATAAAAGTGTTTTTCACTCAAAATATTTTTGAGAAGTATTTCAAAAACATATTATATATATGAAAAGGTAGTAATACTTTTACTTGAAAATATTTGCATGTGTAAATATTTTGGAAAGAAAATTTTTAAGTAAAGAATTTAAGACTTTAGTTATAACAACCTAACCTTTTGATCCTCGAAAGTCGATAGTAATACTTCCACGATATTACTGTGCTGAACACTCAAGTGACGGACAGACAAAAGGTTAGGGTAAAATTAAAAAGATGTAGAATAGGAAAGGAAGAACACAACATCATAATCTTATAGTGGAATGATAATTTATAATATTAAAAGAACAGTACAAATGCTTACTTCGAATACAAGATTTTCATAATTATAAACCTAAGTACTATCATCAACTTGGATAGTTATAACTGTCTATCTTTACATTGTTGTTTGCGCCGAAATTGGTCATAAATACTCATTTGTCGATGAAAGCGCCCGTTTACAATCATAGATCACAGATAGCAAATATTTAGAGAAAACAAATGTGAAGAACACTCAAAAAATTAGAAGGAAAGCAGTAGAAAGACAAGATTTATAGTGGTTCGACATTGTAGCCTATGTCCACTTTGAAGGATTTTCTATTTTATTGATGGTTCTCGCTGGTTACAATGAGTTACAATAGTAGAAGTGAAGTACAAAGATAATCTTGGCAAAATCTGGACGTAGGAGAGCCAAAAAGATCCCATTTCTTAAGTTCTTGGACTGCTATTTAAAGGTGTAAGCTACAAATATTTCGCTCAAATCCCGAAAGACCTCTTCTCTCACATGTATGGGCTCATAGGATCGATCCCATGACATTTCAACTCGATCCATGATCGATACGAATGAGATTTTTATCGATCCAAATCTTGCCCAATTGAGCCGAGATCGATCATGAACATTCTTGAGGTTGTACGCAAGCTCATGTGAAATTTGGTGGCATTTGGACTTGTAGATTGTGAGTTTGATCGATGCAAGTTTGTATTTTTCGATGGCTGCCGAGCTCGCATCGCTTCTTGTTCGCATCGCTTTGTTCGTATCGCTCCTAAGCACGTGGTATTTATGACGCGGTGCTAACTTCTTGGACCGATCCACTTTTCATGCCGAGTGACTGGGTCTTCCATATGGGTGCATCTTGTTCGTATTGATCCAGTTGAGTCTTGTTTGCATCCATGGTTGTTGTTCCATTTCGCATCGATCAACATAAATGTCATTCGTATCGGTCCATTTTATGTTATTCGCATCAATTGTTGGCCGATTGATACGAATGTAGTGCAATAATGAATCGATACAAAATATAGTTTTGATGGGTACGAGTTGGATGTTGGTTGATCGATGCGAACAAGCCGAAGACGATGGATGCACATCACTCCGAGGATGGATGGATACGAAGAGTGCAGTTCTGGATGGATATGAAGCAGAGGTGTTTAATGGATACGAAATTAGTGGCATCCAATGGATACGAATGGGAATGGATTTAGCGGGTACAAATCAAATGTGTTTCACTTGAGGCTTTATGGATACGAGCCTGCATGGATACGAACAAGGTCTCAGGGATGGATTCGAATGGGATGGATACGAAGGAGGCGATCTGGTGGATACAAACGGGAGCATTGCTTCACTTGCATCGATCATATCTTGAGCATCTGAACTCCAGTTGACTTGGAATTTGAAATGTCGGCTTTCATGGCTTTACTTGTCGTGTCATACCAATTGTGCCTCGATCTGGACTCGGACAAAATTTATCAATATCCATAGCGAACTTGTATATAGTTGGCATGAGAGGAGAACTGTCTTTAGTTTCCAGTCGATCTCTTGGTGTCATGGCTTTGCCAAAAGGCGGGATAACCGCGATCATGCTTATTATCTATGAAAATCCATCGTTGATCATTTTTCAATCGATTAGGTTAAATCCGCCTGTATGTGGCATTGCCTCAAGGCGGGTTAACACTTTTCCCCCAAAATATACCTTACAATAGGAAGGTGTGTTTTGTACTACCATAGGCTGGATGTTCATATCCTATTGATGACTTGTAAAAGAGATTGATAGTCTTACTTGACTGTGAATGACGATCATTCGAGATTGTATGTCATTTGAGGTGGTATGTCACCGTTCGAGCTCAGGTGTCATTCGCGACGTATGGTGATCGTTCGCGGTCGGGTTCCATTCGAGGCGAATTGTGACCGTTCGCGGTCGGGTGCCATTCGAGGCAAATTGTGACCGTTCACGGTCGGGTGCCGTTCGTGGCGAATTGTGACCATTCACGATCATGTGTCGTTCAAGGCGAATTGTGACCATTCGCGGTTGTGTGTCGTTCGAGGCGAATTATGACCATTCACGGTCGGGTGCCGTTCGAGGCGAATTATGTGTGCCCGGGGGTGACTTACTATCATTAATGTCAGATTTCATGTTCGAGTGAGTTTCTGAATTGTTTGTTATGGCGGTTTATCGTCATCTCAGAGCATGCCTGAGGAACGTTGGTGATCCTGTTCATGTGTAAATGACTTGGCTGTTATAGAAATATTAAAATTAAATTTACATTCAAATGAGTCTTTCAACAGAAATGTTCAACAAAATCAAGTCCAAATGTGTGAAATAAAAAGCAAAAGCAAAACAGAGACGTCAAAATGCAAACACCCATACTGATGCAATTGATAGTCGTATCAGAGCATGCCCAAGGATCGCTCGTAGTCATGTACATGTGTAAATGAATTACTCGCGTTGGTGTGGAATTTGCCACTTATTCTTCATGACTCCGATCAGTTGATGACAAGCCGACACCTCGATCCGAAGCCACCTTCATTTGATGCAGGCAGTGGTTGCTCTCGTTCCACTGTTGTTGCTTGCCTTCTCACATATTGCGGTGGTAGACCATTCCGGATATGTTCTTCTATCTCGCCCCTCAAGTGTCTGCAATCATTCGTGCTATGACCATTTATCTCGTGGAATAAGCAATACTTGTTTGATCTTCTTTCACTGTTGGTCGGGTCCCTCCTCACTGGCTATCGACAAGGAACCTACCGCTTGATGTTTTGGTAGATCAACTCCAAAGTTTCATTCAACTCCGTATAAGAGGTGAATCTTGGTTCCTTTCACAATCACTTTGGTCCATCATCGTTATCCTCGGCTTTCCGTTTCCCCTTATCCTTTCCTAAATCTTTTCTGGACGGATCTCCGCTTGTGACTGCATAAACATCAACTCCCTCTCCTTCCTGTCTCTCAGCATTTGCATCCTCTTACCGTAGGAACCTTTCTGCTTCATGATAAAACTCTCCTAGATCTATGGGTGGATCCCTTGTCAACGAGTTCTTGAATTTTATGCCATAAGCTATGTCGGATACAGTTGCCATTAAAACCATGGATGGATCTAGTCGACCACCGACGCTGCCGCTGCATTGAATCGTGTCAAAAAGCTCCTCAAAGATTCACTGGCTCTTTGCTTCAATGTCTTCAAACTCATCACATTCTTTGGTCTTGAAATGTGGACTCTGAATTGCCTCATAAACTCTCAGTCAACTCGGTCCATGTTCTAATGGAACTGCTCTCCAATTTCCTGAATCATAGTGTTGTTATGTCTGTCAGATATAGTGGGAAACATCGGACCATGATCTCCTCTGATGCCCCCAGCACTTCCATATGTCGCATATACTTCGTCAGATGAGCAGCAGGGTTCGTCCTTCCATTTTACATCTCCAATGTTGGTAGCTTGAATTCTAGTGGATTCCTAGCTTGCCTAATTACGGGAGTGAAGGGGCTCCTGTTAACATCTTCCAGATCTCTATTCACTAGTCCGCCTCTCATGGCTCGTCTGACTATCTCCACCAATCTATCACTAGCATCTAGCTGCAATCCTTGTTTGTTGCCTCCGATCTTCCTCCCGAGTTTGCGAGGGAATCCTTGAATCTGCTCTCTTGGACAGGCATCCATTCCTCTGTCAATGCGGTGTTGAATAGCTCCACCTAGTATCTTACCTGAGGTTGGATAAACGTACTCCTAGGGAGTGCCTTCTGGCTCTGGGGCTGACCTTAATGGTACCATTCTGTTCTGGATCCTGGTTGTTCCATGCTCCTGATCTCTATCTCTAACACCCCTTGTAGTGGCGTTCTCTTGACTCTGCACTCTTGCTTGTCCAATCTACTGGAGTAGGTTTTGCATCATCTCTTCTTGCCTTTTTTGCATTCCTTCCTGCATAGCTTCCATCATCATCTCCATCTCATCTCGAGTGCTGAAGACTGAGGCTTGATTCGCGCCTGAGGAAGCCTCCCGACTTCCTTCATGCTGGCTTCTTTCTGCTCCCGGTCTCCTTGCTGATTGCTTCACCGTAGCTTTCCAGATCCAAAGTTCAAGTTGTAGAATTCCTGAGTTCTTCTCAGTGAAAGCACCAAAATGTTTACGCTAAAATTGGTCATAAACACCCAGTTGTCAATGAAAACATCCATTTACAATCACAAATCACTGATAGCAAATACTAGAGAAAATAAACGTAAAGCACACTCAAATAATAAAAAGGAAAGCAGTAGAAAGACAATATTTATAGTGGTTTGGCATTGTAGCCTACGTCCACTTTGAAGGATTTTCTGTTTTATTAATGGTTCTCGCTGGTTACAACGAGTTACAATAGTAAAAGTGAAGTACAAAGATAATCTCGGTAGAGTCTGGATGTAAGAGAGCCAAAAAGATCCCTTTCAGAAGCTATTGGACTGCTATTTATCGGTGTAGGCTACAAATATCTAGCTCAGATCCCGAAAGAACTCTTCTCTCACGTGGGTGGGCTCACACGATCGATCCTCTGATGTTTCGACTCGATCCATGATCGATATGAATGGGATTCGTATCGATCCAAATCTTGCCCAATTGAGCCGAGATCGATTATGAACATTCTTGAGGTTGTATGCAAGCTCCTGTGAAAATTTGGTGGCACTTGAACTTGTAGATTGTGAGTCATGATCGATGCAAGTTTATATTTTTTTATGGCTACCGAGTTCGCATCGCTTCTTGTTCACATCGCTCTGTTCGTATCGCTCCTAAGCACGTGGTATTTGATGACGCGGCGTTAACTTCTTGGACCGATCCACTTTTCATGCCGAGTGACTAGGTCTTCCATAGGGGTGCATCTTGTTCGTATCGATTCAATTGAGTCTTGTTCGAATCCATGGTTGTTGTTCCATTTCGCATTGATCAACATAAATGTCATTCGTATCGGTCCATTTTATGTTATTCACATCGATCGTTGGCCGATTGATACGAATGTAGTACAATAATGAATTGATATGAAATACAGTTTTGATGGGTACGAGTTGTGTAATGACCCAGAATTTCAGTCATTTGAAATTCATATATTTAATTGATTTTGAATATGCACAAGTAAATTTTATAAGATGAATGACTTATATTAGAAATATAAGGATTTAATTGGATAATTAAATTGTTAATTTAATATTTGAAATTGCTGAAATAATTAGAAATTGGATTTAATATGAATAAAAATGATTTATAAAGTTGTATTAAATATTATTTGAATTAGAATGATGTTAGAGAACTTTTAAAATTGAATTAAAGGTCAAATTGTAGATATTGAATATTTTAATATTTAATTAACGAGTGAAAATAGCCATTTTTCAAACAGTCTCGGATTTCGTCGAAACCAGTTTCATCGGATCTGTAATGTTATATTATTGTAAGGTTTCAAATTTCGTGTCAATCGGACTTACGGTTTGTCCGGGGCAAGCTAAAACGCGTAGAAATCGGTTTAAGTGAATTTTAAATTTAAATAGTCGATTCGAAAACTTATCTTCCAAATACGATCGAATTGGCTCTCGATATATATATTCCATTGCGTTCGAAATAGGGGTAAAACATTATAAATGTCAGGCGGCACGCTTCGTTTGGAGTTCGAAAATTTTCGGGATGAATAATGTCGTCGAATTTTCTATAAAAGGACGTGATAACTTGCTTTTTCTCCAAAACCCTAGCTAGGGTTATAGCAACCGCCACCTTCAGATCAATGGCCGAAATCTTAGATTCTTTTCTCCTTAATCTCTCTCAATCCATCAATCTATATGAAAAATCTTCAACTACAATATTGAAGAGCTCGTCGAGCCCTTTCAATCCATACGGAGATGATCATCAATCGTGCATCGTAGAGGCCAGACTTTGGCCGAGAGTGTCACGCGTTCGAGCTCATTTTTCTATGCATGGAGGCGACCGAGTGCTATGGCATTCACGGCGTTGATAGAGTAGGTGATGGGCTTTGAAAGGATGGTGGTTGATCAACGTGAAGATGCTCGTATAGGTTGCGACGATTAGGGTTAAAGGCGGCTGAATGGGTTCGATTGAACGCAATCACCGGGAGGAAGAAGAAGCAATTTCGGCAGCCCAGATTTTGGTTAGGAAATCGAACGGCCAGAAAATAAGCAAGGTTAAAAATATAAAATAGAAATTTGTAAATTAATATATATAATAATTCGTGAATGTTTAAAACACTATAACTTTTTCATAAGAGGTCCGTTTCGTAGGAAACAAATTGCATTGGGTTCATATTCGCGAACACTACGCGATGAAGATGGATTGGAGTTGATTGGATCTAGTGTGAATTTTGGGTAAAATTAAACGCTCGTTTAATTTTATTCGGAATAAAACACTGAAATTGCGACTGCAAGCAAAGTGAGTACAACTCACTCTTTCTGACTCACTGACATTTTAATATAAGTGAGAATAAATATTATTTATGATGATTGATGATTGTTTGGATGATATAAGATATATTGATTGGTATTTGGATATATACCTGCCTATTGGAGCAGAAGAGACCCTATACGTTCCCGTGTATGAGCGGAAGACCCTTTGTACGCGCGTCTGCCTTGAAGCGGACATTGTACACATATTCTAATATGTATATTTGTTGCAGGTGACAGGTTAAAGGAATCCAACTGATTCCTCAACAGTATTGATTTATTTACAGATATTGTTATATATTCTGTTATCATATGATATATGATGTTTTGGATGCCGTGATTGATATATTTGGTGCTGCTACAGCATCGGGCCTATATTTTGGAATTTAAAAATGTTAAAGTGATTTCGAAAATAAATGTTTTATTGAATTTTTGAATCGTCAAGAATGGATTTATTTTAAATAAATGAAATTTATAATTTTTATGTTATAAAAATTATGTTGTTTTGGGAAATATAATTGAAGTGTTTTTTTTGAAAATATGAAGTTAACTGTTTTGTGAAATAGTATAAATGGAGATTTTTTAATTTATTATAAGCGGTTTATAAAGAAGATTTATAAAATTGAATTTTTATAAATCAGAATGAAGGGATTATAAAGGAGTTTTGGGAATGTTAAAATGGAGTTATAATTGGATTTTATAAATAAATAAGATTTATATTTTTGTGAAGTTATAAATGAATGAATTTTATAAATAAGAGAATTATAAGCTATTAACTTATAATTTGGATTTTTGGTATATAATTGAGTTATAAATGGAAGTAGTTAATAAAGGGCTTTTATAAGTTGAAGTTTTTATAAAATGAAAAATGAATTTATAAACATTGTTTTATAAATTCGAAATCAACTGAATTTGATATGTTAAATATAGAAGTTTATTAAAGGAGATATATCTACGATTTTGGACAGTGGATAATCCTTTAGATTTAATGTTGCAATAATAAAGAATTTGATTGGGAATTATATCCACGATTTTGGACAGTGGATTATCCTTTCGTAAATATGTAGAAGTGTTGAATTTGGTTAGAGATGTATATTCATGATTTTGGACAGTGAATTCTAAAATTAAATTAATGTTTCGAGGCAGTGATCTTTTAAATGGAGTTAAATGGTTTAAAGATGTTTTAAAATGTGTTAAGTATCGAAACCATAGATTTCAAATTTATTGTTGAAATAGACGTTTTCGAAAAGTATAAGGAAATGATGGACTATAACACTATTGTTATAGTAAATGATTTTCGAAAGGAAATGTTTTTGTATAGTATTGGGATTTATATATCTATCTTAATTTCGAATCCCTATACTTGTGATTTTGGGTTGTCGTAACGATGTTTTACGCAACATTCGTTTTGACCCAAATAAAGATGTTTAAAAGAATCTTTTCCTTAAAGAATAAAATATATACTCAATCGTGTTTTAAGTATATTTAATATTTTCCAAGTGTTGAAAATATAAATTGAATTGTGAATTACTTATTATTAAATAAGTATTTGGAAATATTTTCCAATGATTGAAATGGTTTTGATAATATATCTTTTTAAAAGATAAAATGAAGTGAATATTTAGCAAATGATTTAATTAATAAAAGATAAATTAAAAGGCCTAGTGATTGTTATGGTGTTGAATATTTGTTTGTTTGCTTTGATAGTTAAATAACCGACTATCAAATTGCCCAAAAATTTTAGTTCCTCAACTTGATGTGGGAACTATTTAGTCATACACATAGTACGTAGCCTTCTGTGTAGGCTTGATTATCATTTGTGTGAGGATGTTGATTTGTGTAGTGCGGAATATTACTCCAATCTATCGAGCTTCCTTCTTGGCCCGAAGGATAGAAAGTTGAAAGTTGGAAACGTGATAAGTCTATGAGACTTAATTGCTGTGTGAGGTTGAGAAGCGCTTTTGCATTGGTGCGAAGAGACCGGGATCAGATTTATCTGAAAACCACTTCGAACCAACGTATATACGACGATTGTGTAGGTTGCTTGTGATGATATAAATATTTCGGAGTTTCATAGTGGGGGACTGCTTGTTGATCGTTTGGGGTTAAAATCCCAATATACATCTAGTAGCAGTGGTCTATTCATTATAAAATATCCAATGCGAGGACTATTTGCTACTAATCCTAGGGATTTCTCGACAGGATATGGTAGGAAAGTACCTTCGGTTTATCCTGTTCCTGGACAACTTGTATGGATGTTTGTCTGACATTGCATTTCTAAAGATTACGTACATTGGTTTTTACAAACGTACATCAGTGGTGGCGGAGAAGGCAACTTCTCTTAGCTTAACACCCTCCTTGAGACATACGAGCATATGGGTTGTATTTTTGTGGAAGGCAACTAGTAGTCAACGGAAATGGCCGTGTGGCATTCTAAGTGATGTGATATGTGATTGTGAAAGGTAATTGTTACCTCGTCAGGCCTCATCAACCGGAAATGACCAAAACAGGGTTAGATGCAGCAGGGCTAAGTGGGTCATTCCCATTAGGATATGATCATCCTCTTCTAGATATATTTTTTACGCGCTATGATGTCGTGTATCTGATTATTGTGGTTTGTATGCTATGTGGGCCCTCAGTACGGTTGGTAACGACCGAAGGATGACATATTCGGTACCATCTAGTTAGAGGTGGGCCGGTCTTGTGTTGGTAGAGAAACTTTGTGATGGTTTCCCAGTGCATTCTTCTAGAGATGTACTGCCGGAAGGTAGTCCCTCCACCTGGTCATTTGTATGAAAATCCAAACTCCACTACGTACCTGCCAATTTATTTGTAGAGCCTGGTATGCTGGAATTTAATAATGGTAACAATTTCATCTATTTTAAATATTATTTGTATACTAGACACTAGTATAATATCACATGAGTTTGATATGAAATGTTTTAGTTCTCGTAAGGTAAAAACACGTCCGTGTTTATGTGTGGACTTGTCTTACGAGATACTATTGTTTTGATAAAGGAAAAGTTTGGTAATTTAATAAATTCAGTTGAGTGTGTTTCTCACGCTGGTTTACCAGACTGATCTGGGTGTTTTTCCCTTTCATTGCTCGGGTCAGACCTAGTATATCTACAGGTTATGATTTGGTGCTTTTGGAGCTTCAGCAGGCGAGCTAAAGATCTTCATTTTCGTACGTCCGTATTTTCTTGATTATCCGCTGTGCTTAGTTGTTGTTGTTATCAGCATTTGTGAGGACATGTTATCATAACTGTTCAGGCTGATAACTCTAATTGATTGTTGGACTCTGATTTATGTATGTATATATATACAGTTTCTGTTTTATAAAGATCATTGATATGATATTATATATTTTCCGCTGCGATGTGAGATTCTATATTATTCTGTTTGGTTCTATCTTCTCTCTTTCTTCTCTTCTCTTCTTCTCTCTTCTTTTCTTTCTCTTGACTTTCCGTCAGTGTGTGCTTTTTGGGTCGGACATGTGTGGATTATTGTCGATTCAAAGGGTACGGATATTCGGGTCATTACAAGTTGGATGTTGGTTGATTGATGCGAACAAGCCGAAGATAATGGATGTGCATCAATCCGAGGATGGATGGATACGAAGAGTGCAGTTGTGGATAGATACGAAGTAGAGGTGTTTGATGGATACAAAATTAGTGGCATCCAATGGATGCGAATGGGAATGGATTTAGCGGGTACAAACCAAATGTGTTTCACTTGAGGCTTTATGGATACGAGCCTACATGGATACAAAGGAGGCCTCGGGGATGGATTCGAATGAGATGGATACGAAGGAGGCGATCTGATGGATACAAATGGGAGCATTGCTTGACTTGCATCGATCATATCTTGAGCATCTGAACTCCGATTGACTTGGAATTTTAAATGTCGGCTTTCATTGCTTTTCTTGTCGTGTCATACCGATTGTGGCTCGATCTGGACTCGGACAAAATTTACCAGTATCCACAGCGAACCTGTATATAGCTGGCATTGGAGGAGAACTGTTTTTAGTTTTTAGTCGATCTCTTCGTGTCACGGCCTTACCATAAGGCGGGATAACAGTGATCATGCTTATTATCTTTGAAAATCCAGAGTTGATCGTTGTACAATCGATTGGGTTAAATTCGCCTGTGTGTGTCCTTGCCTAAAGGTGGGTTAACAATTGCTGATATATATACATAGCTTATACAGAACAATGGAAATAGAAATAGGTAGATAGATAAATGAAGCCATCAGCTCATCTTCGAAACCCTGATGCATCTAAAGTGCAACCTGGTACTCATCTTACTCGAAAGAGTACGCGATGAATTTGGGGAAAACAAAAACCAAGCGTCAGATATATGTATGGTATGAGGAAACTCAAGATACATGAATATGTGTAACAGTGACTATTGAGGCCGTGCAGATTTCCATATGGTTATCCCCTTAATGGAAACCAACAATTCATTAAGTTTAATATAATGATATGATAGATAATGTCTAGGTTGTTGTAATGACCCGTAATTTTATCACTTTGAATTAGAATATTTAATTAAATTTAAATATTGAAATATATGTTTAATAAGAAAAAATAATCATATTTTATATGATAAATAAAAATGGTAAACTAATTCTTGAAATTTGTTTACAAAAATAGATAATTTGGATTTTCGTTGGAAAAGTGACAAAAATGGGGTTTTCGATGAAAATGAGTTTTTCTTAAAATATATAATGAATAATCTATTCTAATTGTTGTATAATGATGATAATTGATTTATAATAGTTTTATAAATATATATATTCACACATACTTGTTTTATAAAGATATACAAACTTTATCACATTTTGGCAGATCGACGTTGTATTTTTACAAATGGATTTTAATATTATTTAATATTATTTTATAGCTTAATAATCTTGTTTTAATTATTTAAAGATGATAAAAAAATATTTTCAAGTTTTGTTTACATAAATAAATAGTTTGGTTAAAAATAGAAAATGTGACCGAAGACCCTTTTTCGAATTTGTGTTTTATCATATAAAAGTTGTTTAAAATGTTACGTACACTTTTGCATATACACACACACACATACATATACTAATTATAAGATATGGTTTAAGTACATATATAAAGGTTTAAACAACTTAATTAAGTTAAGTAAAACATGGATGTGACATTTTCACAACTTAAGTACATTAGTACACATGTGCATAAGTGCATGTTTTCCTTAACAACCAAGATAAAGGGACAAACGAGGATGTGATGTGGTGATGGTAAGTGTTGAAAAAGGATGATGTGAAGTTTAATAGAAATATCCAATAGTGCTTTGGTAATTTGGTAAGGGGTCAATTTGATGAATTACCACTTTTTACTTTTCCAATAAACATATGCATACCCTCTTCATTTTCATTCATTCCAAACACGTCTCCTATAGTTTCTTCTTCTTCTTCCATTCTCTCTGATGGCTTCTTCTTCTCTTCTTCCTCCTATCTAACTTTTAAGAAAACTATGTAAATCATATCCAATCTCCATCAAACTTTTGCTAAAATTCTTATATCATATAGAAAACATGCTTTAGCCTCTAAAAAGTAGAAAAATGACGGAGTATGGGAAAATATCCCCTTGGGCTATAAGCATCATGAAGTGATGGAGGGTATGGGTGGTCGTGGGCTTCATGGTGATGGAGGTCTTGGTCGTGAGCATAGTGGTGGAAGGTGGTTGTAATGACCCGATTTTTCAATGCTCGAAAATCGACATCAATATGTCCACTATATTAAATGCCGAACAATCGAATGCCGGAAAACTAGACCGTAAGGGAAAGAAGAAGGAGGTAAAAGAAGAAAATAAAAAACAATATCAGAATCTCATAATCGCAGCGGAACAATATATAATAGATAAATGACTGATCTTTAAACAAAAAGAACTATATCTATTCTATACATTACATCATCAGAGTACAACAAAATTCATAGCACACAACTGGACAGTTATCATAACCTGTCCTCACAAAAACTGACTACACAGTTAATCATACACGGCGGAATATGCATCAAATGCGTGTGATACATCTCGCCATCCAGCTTATCTTCTGAGCTCCACAGTATCCTTTCATGTATTCTATAATACTTGGTCCGACCCGAGCATTATAGTGAAATAACACCTGAGTCAGTCTGGAAAACTAGAGTGAGAAAACACACTCAATTGGATTATTAAAGTTTTCAAAAATCCTTTGAAATCAAAGGTATCTTGTAAGACCACGCCACAAATAAACATGTCGATTTTTTACCTTCGATAACCAAAATATTTTTATCAAATCCATCTGATATTATAATAGTGTCTATAGAAAGTAAAATAGAATCTAGCTGAAATGCTTGCATCTCAAGTTTCAGCAATAGTTGGGCACAATCAAAACCGTACATGCGCTTATTGAAGATTGGATTCCATACAATGGAAGGGCTACTGGGGTGCCACCCGCCACAGTACCTAGTCGAGATCAGAGTACCGAGGATCCACCCTGATCCCCTGCAACACAAGGCCAAAGCTACCCCTTACCGGATTGTCCAAATAAGATCACCCCGCGTTCGGGATCAGCAGCTGCCCACACAGCTGAATAAAAAGGGACATCAGATAGGGATGACCTTACCCTAATTGGTTGTTAGCCACTTAGCCTTGCTACACCTTCCCTGTTTTAGCCATTCCCGGTTGATGAGGCTTGAGGCTATGCGTTGCCTTTTTAGCACACATACACTTAGAATGCTTATCGTCCCTCTGACGGTGTTCTAATAGCATTCGTCCATACGAATCCGTTCGCCGGTTCGAACGGAACCGAAGGCACTACTCCTACTACATCTATTTTGGAATCACCCTCAGGATTAGTAGCGATTAGCCCTTGCACTTCACTACTCCATCTTCAACTCCAAGCTCTTGTCTTCCTCACGAAAATGTTCAAACCGGATCGAAGTGGTTTTCGGAACATTAATCCCGATCCCGGTCTCTTCGAAACGATCAGCGCATTGACCAATATTGATAGTCGGTTATTTAACTATCATATAACATCCACAAACAACCATCAGGCCTTAGTAATTTTTCAAATTATTTATTTCAAAATATCTTCGTAAGATATTTTTCCACACTTCAACACTTTGAAAATAGTTTTCAAATCACTTTTTTTCTCTCGGGAAAATAATTTTCCACCCAATTGTTTTACTTCCACTGAAAATCACCAAGTCTTAATACTTTAGGTTTTTAAAAAAATTTAAATCACTTTATCTAAAAATATATACTTTAAAACATTTAAAATAAAAACTACTTAAAACACTTTATTTAAAATACTAGTTATAAAATTTTATAATAAATTCTCATTTAAAACTTAAGCCAAAACTAAATTTAAGATAAAAGTTATTCTAGAAGGTATAAATATTAAATAATTATCTTTTAAATCACAATACTAGTCAAACCCTTAAAATAATTTACTTATATAATTAACTTTATAAATATTTACTTTAAGAAAATTTTAAAACCACTAAATAATAATTTCTTTTAAAAAAATATTCTTTTAAAAACAACTTAAACTTTTAACTTATACTTAGAAATATTCTTTTGAAAATATACTTAACCTTTTAGGGAAATACACTTTCCATTTAAATAGCCATCTAATCATTTATAAATCCTGCTCGATTTATTAAATACGTCCCTATCCCTCAAATTTCTTTTCCACACTTTTTAAAAATAAAACCACCTTTATTTTTAAAAAACATTTCCCATCTCCTTATAAATTTCCACCGTGAATTTATACTTTCAAATTTATCCACTGTAGATTTTTCACTTTATTTATAAACCCAGTTTATAATTTCTATACCCTCATTTTCCATTAAATTACAGTATTCAAACACTTAATCGATTTCCCAATCGATTCTCTGAATCACTTCCATTTTTTAAAATTCAACTTGACTTATTCATATTTTATTCCAAAACCCATTGTTTTCATATTCACTCCTTATTATGATTTAAAACCTTATTTAAACTGAAAATATCAATTTTTCCCTTTATTCAAAATTACCCTTTTATTTTTCTTTTCAACTCGTTTTAAACTTGAATTTTTAAAATAAATTCTTTTATCTTTAAACAATATCATTTAAGTCGTCAATTTCTTTTATTTCCATTTATACAAAATCACCATTTTCCCATGCTCGGAATTTATTTATTAAGGTTTCAAAATCAAATTTTTTATTCTTCTCCAAATTCATTTCTTCAATTATTCAAATTCACTATAATTATTTTACTTAAAAGTTTCCCTTTTTATTTCCTTTAAAAATCCAAACTATATTTTTTTTCATTTTCTCAAAATACCAAAATATTCAACCAAGCCATAACATTAAATAATTTCAATTCCCAATATAATTAATACAATCCATAATAGATTATCAAACAAATCACATTACTAAATAAAAATAAATTCAACATTTAGAGGAATCCAGCTGGATCCCTCCAACCTGTTTCCCTGCATCCACAGATGTTAGCAAAATATAAAATACCAATCCCACTTCGAGGGGGAATATCGTGGTATATGGGGTCATCTGCTATCATGCCGGGCGCATAGGGTCTCATCCGCTATATAATGCGGGAATCAATCACTCCAATATATATACTATTATATATAATATCACATCCAATCAATTCAATCATTCAACCAATAATTTAAATTTAACTATTTAAATTTAAATGGTAATCCAAATGAGTGAGATTAACTCAACTTTGATTTTGTTTGCAACCCATTTCCACCCCGACTTGTTTCCTTCATGATTTCAGACCTTGTATAACATTATATGATTTATTAATATTGAACTAATCAAAAAATCAATTATCATTTATAAATTTAATTAACTAATAATTTATTTGATCCAATAATTTTTTTTTAAACAAATTCTTTTAATATTTTTAGTGACTAAAATTTAAATAGGTTAATTAAACAAGCTAATCATCATAATACTTTATTCTAAAACAAACTAGTAGCTTTAAAACGTATATATATGTATATTTATTTACTTTTGAAACTACATATATGTACCTATATAGATTTCATAAAAATCTAACTTATATAAATTCTTTCAACATTTAAAATCTCGTTTTATTTTCCAAAATCTTCTATATATATTAAATTAAATAGAATGGATTTTACATATCCTACTGTAACATATTTGTTTCTCTCTGCATATATTTCAAATCTCAACAGTAAATTAATGTATTGTATATACTTTATTAAATCAAAATTAATTTGTAAAAATTAAAAGGATTACCTCACTACTCGATCGAGCATCTGCTGCCCTCGCGAAGCAGCTGCTCGCGTGTGACTGGAGCGACGATGACCCCATGCCATCGAACTCCACGAGTGCATGCGACTGCGCCTCTCGTCCCTCTCGCTTGCTCGCAATGCTAGCTCCACCACTCACGCGTTCGAGTCGCCTTCCAGCGCCCTTCCTCTGGTCGTGCCTTCGGCCTCACATCGAATGATGCCATTCCTAAATCGCTAAGCCAACACCACTTACCGTCTCGGCCCCCTGCACGAGCGCATATGCAAGCGCACACCCCACCCAACCACAGCCGCATCGAATGCTAGCCAAAATTCTGCCTCTGCGAATAGAACCTAGCCTTGCGATTTGAATTCGAGATTTCGAATCCAGAGAAGAACGGAGGTTCGCCCCCCTTATATTATTTTTAATTGCTTTCGAACGAAGGCAAAAGGATTTGAGGAAGAATGAATAAAAAAAATTTAGTTCGGCCATTGTTCTTTCTTTTGATTAAAGAATTCGATTTGAAGATGGGGATTTGATTTAGGTTAATTGAAGGGGAAACTCGTGAGTCTAGCTTCGAACAGCCTCGTTTTGAAATAAAAGAAATGCTGGAGAAGATGCGTGTTCAAACGATCTTGAATGCTTGACAAATGGAGGAAATGCAGATTTTTGCATGGATAGGTGTTGGATTGAGTATGATGTAGTGATACAAAAAGCTGATGTGAATAATTTTGACTAGTCAACTTATTTAAATTTAAAATTGAATCGTCACGAAATCGTGACTTAAAATTTTGACTTCCTATCGAGGCATGCCGCTAGGCGTTTATAATGTAGTACCCCTATTCCGAACATAATAGGAAAGGTTTCGTGTCCTAATTCGATCGTATGGAGAAGATAGCCTTTTGGACTCAGTTATTATATTGAATTTTCAATATGAATCTCAGCGCGTTTATATATTGAACGATCACACGAAAACTCCAAACACTATGAAATTTGAAACCGATAATAATACAATATTACAGATCCAATCGAACTGGTTTCATCGAATTCTAAGACTGTGCCTCGGAAAGGCTATTTTTAAATGTCAATTTTAACGATATACTTTTAAAACTGAACAAACCACCTCCAAATTCAAATTTAAGGCTTTTCTTATCTTCAGTATAATCAATAAATTTTTACAAGCCTTAGAAATATTTTTAACCTGCTTAAAACCAAGATTCACCATTTCAACCAATTTCCAATTATTAAATCCAATTATTTAATTATCCAAATAAATAGTGATATTTGAAATTCAAGTTAAACTAACTTTCAAATATTTAAAATCAATTAAATATTCCAATTTCATATATCCGAAATCCCGGGTCATCACATTCCCCCCTTAAAAGAATTTCGTCCCTGAAATTACTGGTTAAGAGGAATATTCCATAATCCATTAATTTTCTTCCCCAAATCAAACAGTTTCAAACAACTTTCCAAAATAATCTTTTTATTAAAGACACATTAACCCTCTTTCTAAACTTCCAAACCCATCCATAGTTTTCAAACAATATTACTTACTAACCCAATCAAATTATAATTTAAAATCAAATTTTGAATTATCAAAATTTTCTCAAAATTTACTAACACCCTAAATTTTTGAAAAATTTCGCCAGCGTCTCCTTTGCGCGGTTAGATCGGTACGACTACAAAATGCCTCTATGGGCCCCCAAATTCAAAAGAAAACAAAAGCCAAGTGGCTGGATCAGAAAACCATCAAATTTCATATGCCAATTTAAATACATACCTTTTTTTATCGACAATTCAATTTATCTTCGGAAATCAAAACACCAATTCCCTTTTCCTTTAAAACACCTGTATATCCTACTTAGCAATAATATCCAATCATAGAATCCAAAATCATTTTATTCACTTGTTTTCAAAAATTTCAATATTTTCTTTACTTAAGCCCGTAAGATATACATATACCATCCATACGTAATATCAAATCCTATCGCTCCCTCGATCACATAATTTCACTTCGAAATTAGTATCGTCCACCCGACTTCCTAGTGCGAACTTAGATCTAGTTTCTTGATCAGAAACCGTCATTCTCCTTGCATATCCATAACTATGATAGAGAATTTCCAAAATCAATCAAAAATCCATATCCAGGGTTCGCCGTCGAAAATCGAGTGAAAAATCCTAACTCGGATCGATATGACTATCTCAAAATTCTGTGCTCGAAACCGGATCAAATCGCTACGCGAACAAAGTAATATATGTACGTCCTACGTATTTATCTCAATAGATTATTAATTATATCAATTCTCTTTTATTCACCTTTATTTTGATTTTCATTCACTTATCCAAAGCTTCCTTTTTCACCACTTTTATTAAATACTCCTTCAAATATTAACTTAGAATATTTCTCCATTTCAAACTTACTTAAGAATTTCACCATCCATTTCTTAAGTCAATATGAAGATTTTATATACTTCTTATAATTATTTTAACTTTACCACTTAAGCTTTCACATTTATTTTCATTTAACTAAATTTCCAATTCCATTCTGAACTCAATTTACCTTTCATTTTTAAATATTGAATTCTATTCATCTTATTTCAAACCATATTTAAATAACCATTTCTTTAATTAGTTCCACTTACTATTTGATTTTAAATCTCAACGGATTTTATTTCCGAACTTTAATTTTTTAGTCCACTTCGAATTAATTCTATAACTTCATTTTACTTTGCAAAATTTAAATTAAATATCATCCCAATATTCAATTTCAATTTATTCGCTTTCCCACTTAAATCTATTAGTTTACTTACTAATTTTATTTTCAATCTTTTGTTTTATTTAGCCCAACTTGACTACTTTTCCATTTCCTTTATTCAACACAATTCAAAATGAATTCAAATATTCAGTTTCAATTCCATTTACTTACAAATGTAAATTCATTTGTTCATTCACAAATCTAATCTTTCTAATTTACTTCATTTAATTGTCTCACTTTTCTAATTTATCCCATTTCACACTTATTTTAATTCAACTCTTCTTTAAGTTAAATGTTTCTATTCTAACAAATTTCAAATCTTATAAGTTATCAAACCCATTTATGTTTCCATAAGCATTTTAAATAAACTTTCCAGAGTTTAAACAATTTCTCATTATTTCAAAATCACCTTTGAAATCAACTATATCCAAAATCCTTTGGTATACCAAATTATTTCCTTGCATTTCAAAACCAAACCCAACTTTGCAAGCAACTTCATTTTAAAACATTTAAGTAGCAATTCCTCTCTTGGAAGCTCGAAAATGAACATCGATGATGTTGCAGTCATCACCGAAGTTATTTTCCAGTGACCGAAAAGAGTTCAATGCTTTATCTCTTTAAAAACCTTTTTTAATTATTTTTAAATTCCAAATCTTACCAGATTTCAAGTCCAACTCAAAAATATTTCCGAGTAATATCATTATTATTCCTTCAAAACCTTTGAAAATCATTTTCAACTCAAAGGAATTTAAACTTTTCCCAAAATTTCAATTTTCAAATCCTTCTAGTCAATATTCAAACATTACTCTGGAATTTTATCTCATTTCAATTATAAACATTTATAATTCACATTTACAAATTCCATTCTATTATATGAATTTATTTCCTTAACTTTGGTTGCAATTTCAATTTCTTATTTATTTTTTACAACAATAATGATAATAACTTAATATTATCACTTCCTAATAACCAAACAACCATATATACTCATGATAATTTACAAAAATTATTTCTTTTATATATATAAAAATAATTTGGGTAAAATTATTTCATTGCCCTAAGTAAAACAATATTGTGTCGAATTGTTCCTACAAGTGTTTGTAGATCCATATCAATAACGTTAGCTACTCGTATTGACCAGAATCCATAAGCCACTCAATAAACCCATCAACACATTATAAGACAAATTTTATATTCACTAACAAATACGCGCTCATATCTATTATTACACCCAAACTCATTCTGGAGTACTACGGACTCTATTCTAATGAGTAATCCCCACCAAAGCTAAGGGTCTCGCTTAGCCTTCAGCCTTGATACCAACTGTAACGACCCAATTTTTCAACGCCTGAAAACCAACATCAATACGTCCATTGTATTAAAGCCGAACAACCGAATGTCGGAAAACTAGACCGTAAGGGAAAGAAGAAGGAGATAGAAAAAGAAAATAGAAAATAATATTAGAATCTCACAATCGTAGCGGGCCAATATATAATAGACAAATGACCGATCTTTAAACAAAAAGAACTATATCTGTTTTATACATTGCATCATCAGAGTACAACAAAATTCATAGTGCACATTTGGACAGTTATCATAACCTGCCCTCACAAAAACTAACTACACGGCTAATCTTGCACAGTAGAATATACATCAAATATGTGTGATACGTCTCGCCATCTAGCTCATCTCTTGAGCTCCACAACATCCTTTCCTGTATTCTATAATACTCGGTCTAACCTGAGCATTAATGTGATATAATACCCGAGTCAGTCCGGAAAACCAGAGTGAGAAAACGCACTCAATTGGATTACTAAAGTTTTCAAAAATCCTTTTAAATCAAAGGTATCTCATAAGACCACGCCACAAATAAACATGTCGGGTTTTCACCTTACGATAACCAAAATATTTTTATCAAATCCACCTGATATTATAATAGTGTCTATAGAAAGTAAAATAGAATCTAGCTAAAATGCTTGCATCTTACGTTTCACCAATAGTTGGGCACAATCAAAACCGTACAGGCGCTTATTAGAAATTGGATTACATAAAATGGCAGAGTTACTGGGGTATTCACAGTACCTGGTCCAGATTAGAGTACCGAGGATCCACCCTGATCCCCTACAACACAAGACCGGAGCTACCCCTTACTGGATAGTCCGAATAAGATCACCCCACGGTTGGGATCAGCAATCGCCCACACAGCCAAATAAAAAGGGACATCTAGACAGGGATGGCCTTACCCTAATTGGTTGCTAGCCACTTAGCCTTGCTGCACCTCCCCTATTTTAGCCATTCCCGGTTGACGAGGCTCGAGGCTATGCATTACCTTTTTAGTACACATACACTTAGAATGCTCATCGTCTCCCTGGCGATGTTCTGCTAGCATTCATCCATACAAGTCCGTTCCTGGTCCGAAGGGAACCGAAGGCACTACTCCAACTACATCCATTTTGGAATCACCCTTAGGATTAGCAGTGATTTGCCCTTGCACTTCACTGCTCCATCTTCAACTCCAAGCTCTTGTCTTCCTCACGAAAACGTTCAAACCGCATCGAAGTGGTTTTCGGGAAATTAATCCCAATCCCGGTCTCTTTGAAATGATCAACGCATTAGCCAATATTGATAGTTGGTTATTTAACTATCATATAACATCCACAAACAACCATCAGGCCTTAATAATTTCCTAAACTATTTATTCCAGAATATCTTCGCAAGATATTTTTCCACACTTCAACCCTTTGAAAATAGTTTTCAAATCACTTTTTTTCTCTAGCAGAAATAAATTTTTACCCAATTGTTTTACTTCCACTGAAAATCACCAAGTCTTAATACTTTACATTTTTAAATAATTTAAATCACTTTGTCCAAAAATATATACTTTAAAACATTTAAAATAAAAACTACTTAAAACACTTTATTTAAAATACTAGTTATAAAATTTTATAATAAATTCTCATGTAAAACTTAAGCCAAAACTAAATTTAAAATAAAAGTTATTCTATAAGGTATAAATATTAAATAATTATCTTTTAAATCACAATACTAGTTAAACCCTTAAAATAATTTACTTACATAATTAACTTAATAAATATTTACTTCAAGAAATTTTTAAAACCGCTAAATAATTATTTCTTTTAAAAAAACCATTCTTTTGAAAACAACTTAAACTTTTTAACTTATACTTAGAAATATTCTTTTGAAAATATATGTAGCCTTTTAGGGAAATACACTTTCCATTTAAATAGCCATCTAATCATTTATAAATCCTGCTCGATTTATCAAAATATAATTTACGTCCCCATCCCGCAAATTTTTTTCCACATTTTAAAAATAAAACCACCTTTATTTTTAAAACACATTCCCATCTCCTTATAAATTTCTACCGTGACTTTATACTTTCAAATTTATCCACTGATAAATATTTCACTTTATTTATACGCATAGTTTATAATTTCTATACCCTCATTTTCTTTTAAATTGTTCATACGCTTAATCGATTTCCCAATCGATTCTTTAAATCACTTCTATTTGTAAAAATTCATCTTGACTTATTCAAATTTTATTTCAAAACCCATTGATTTCATATTCACTCCTTATTATGATTTAAAACCTTATTTAAACTGAAAATATCAATTTCACCCTTTATTCAAAATTCCCCTTTTATTTTTTTGTAGCTAATTTTAAACTTGAATTTTTAAAATAAATTCTTTATCTTTAAACAATATCACTTAAGTTGTTAATTTCTTTTATTTCCATTTATACAAAATCTCCATCTTCCCACGTTCGAAATTTAATTATCAGGGTTTCAAAATCGAACTTTTTATTCTTCTCCAAATTCATTTCTTCAATTATTCAAATTCACTATAGTTATTTTACTTAAGAATTTCACTTTTTATTCCCTTTAATAATCCAAACTATATATATGTATATATATATATATATTTCATTTTCTCAAAATACCAATGTATATTCAACCAAACCATAGCATTCAATAATTTCAATTCCCATATAATCAATATAATCCATCATAGATTATCACACAAATCACATTACTGAATAAAAATAATTTCAACATTTTGAGGAATACAGCTGGATCTCTCCAACCTATTTCCCTGCATCCACAAATGTTAGCACAATATAAAATACCAATCCTACTTCGAGGTGGAATGTCACTGTATATGGGGTCATCCGCTATTATGCGGGGCGCATAGGGTCTCATCCGCTATATAACGCGGGAATCAATCACTCCAATATATATATATATATATATATAATATCACATCCAGTCAATTCAATCATTCAACCAATAATTTAAATTTAACTATTTACATTTAAATGGTAATCCAAATGAGTGAGATTAACTCACCTTAGATTTTGTTTGCAACTCATTTCTATCCCGACTTGTTTCCTTTATGATTTCAGACCTTGTATAACATTATATGATTTATTAATATTGAACTAATCGAAAAATCAATTATCATTTATAAATTTAATTAACTAATAATTTATTTTAAGCCAATAATTTTTATTTAAACAAATTTCTTTTAATATTTTAAGTGACTAAAATTTAAATAGGTTAATTAAACAAGCTAATCATCATAATACTTTATTCTAAAACAAACTAGTAACTTTAAAACATATATATATATTTGTATATTTATTTTCTTTTGAGACTACATATATGTACCTATATAAATTTCATAAAAATCTAACTTATATAAATTCTTTCAACATTTAAAATCCCTTTTTATTTTCCAAAATCTTCTATATATATTAAATTAAAATAGAATGGCTTTTATAAATCCTACTGTAACATAAATATTTCTCCCTGTATATATTTTAAATCTCAATAGTAAATTAGTGTATTGTATATATTTTATTAAATCAAAATTAATTTGTAAAAATTAAAAAGATTAACTCATTACTCGATCGAGCATCTGCCGCCATCGCGAAGCAGCTGCACGCATGTGACTAGAGCGACAACGACCCCATGCCATCGAACTCCACGAGCATGCGCGACCGCGCCTCTCGTCCCTCTCGCCTGCTCGTAGTGCTAGCTCCACCACTCACCGTTCGAGTCGCCTTCCAGCGCCCTTCTACTGGTTGTGCCCTCAGCCTTACATCGAACGATATACCATTCCCGAATCGCTAAGCCCACATCACTTACCGTCTTGGCCCCCGACACGAGCGCGTACGCAAGCGCATACCCACCCAACCATATCCGCATCGAATGCTAGCCAAAATTCTGCCTCTACGAATAGAACCGAGCCTCGCGATTTGAATTCAAAATTTTGAATCCAGAGGAGAGCGGAGGCTCGCCTCCGTTATATTATTTTTAATTGCTTTCGAATGAGGGGAAAAGGATTTGAGGTAGAACGAATAAAAAAAAATTAGTTCGGCCATTTTTCTTTCTTTTGATTAAAGATTTCGATATGAAGAGGGGGGTTTGATTTAGGTTAATTGAAGGGGAAACTCGCGAGTCTGCCTTCGAATAGTCTTGTTTTGAAATAAAAGAAATGCTGGTGAAGACGCATGTTCAAACGATCTTGAATGCTTGACAAATGGAGGAAATGCAGATTTTTGCGTGGACAGGTGTTGGATTGAGTATGATGTAGTGATACAAAAATCCGACGTGAATAATTTTGACTAGTCAACTAATTTAAATTTAAATTTGAATCGTCACAAAATCGTGACTTAAAATTTTGACTTCTGTAACAACCCTGTGTTATGTAATTATTTTAATTGTATATTGTAATTAATTTAATTTAATTTTTGATTTAAAATCTTATTTTATTTATTTGGAATGATTAAATTTTGTTACTTTAAAAATAAATTTTTATTAATATGTGAATTTGAATTCCAAACATAACTAAATAGAATATTTTTCCAAAAAGTGAATTTTGGTCAATATGGTCAACTTTGACTTTTAAATTTAAAAATTTAAAAGTTTGAAAATTTGAATTTTATCTTTTATTATGAAAGTAAATAAATTTTAGGAATACTGCTTTTCGTTTCGTTAAAATCTTATTTAAAATGTGAAAGTTATGCCTTTTTAGCTATTGAGTGTAATTTGCTGTATTTAACAAAATTGTTATTTTAAATTATATAAATAATATTTTATTTGGTCATGTGATGTCCTAGTTTATATTTATATGGGTAAAATAACATGTTATGTATATATTTTGGTTTTCAGACATTTTTAAAAGTGTAATTGACATTTTCCAATGTCAGTTGTATTCTGTTTATAATTTTTAATTTCTAGTTTCAATTTATTAAAGAAATTCTTTATTTATTTTTATATTTTATTAAGAACTTAATTTATTCTTATTACCACTTTATTGTGTTCCTCATTAATTTATTTTTTTGACTTTTTATTTGTTTTAAAGTGAAATAGAAATTTTTCTAGAGGTAGTGGTAATTTAATTGAAATTTTCATGTCCTGTTTGCCATTTTTAAACAATTTCTCTAGTTCTTTTTCTATTTTCTCCAATTTAATTATTTATTTCATTTTATAAATGATAAATGAAGTATTTTATTTCAAAATTTTATTTTACAATATTTTTAAATGAAGTATATATTTTTCTAAAGCTTGTGATGATTTATTTGTAATTTTTGAACCCTGTTTTCAAATTTTGAGCAATTTCTTTAATTCCTTTTCTACTTTCCTATTTTTTTTTTTCAGTTATGTAATTCATTTACTTATTTTTATTTGTTTTTATTTGATTTAAAGAAAGGGAAATGTGAAGAGACCTAACTTTGAAAACCTAAGACTTTTCATGTACCAAGACCTTTCATTTGCTCATGACTTCTCAATTTCTCTTTGGCCGTACACTACCTGATCTTTAGCCGTGAGTTTTTACTTGCAATTCACATGAGAAAACATCATTATTTATTTCATTTCATGGCAAACAGAAATGGTAATGGCCTCCTCTTCTTTTCTATCTTTTTCTATTTTCTTCTTCTTCTTTTTCTATATTTTGCCTTGTTTTCTTGCCTTGTTTGAACAGCCTCCACTCCATATCCATGGCCACCACCTCCTATATCTCTTCCCTACCATCATCACCTCCTACTCCTCAGGTCTGAACAATGGCCGCACTATCTATGAAGAGAAACTCCACAAAAACTATGTTAATTCCCTTAAAACTATGCTAGTTTGAGCCACCTGGCTACACCACTTCATTATTCACCACCACCACCTTGCTACCACCACTACACATCACCATCTCCTCTGTCCATACCTGTAGCAAGTCATAGCTGAGCGTAGGACCTTGTAGACCGAGCCAAAGATGAACCAAAACTCCACCATATTGCATAAAACTCTCCACATGCCTGTGTTGTAACTTCCCCATCATCTCTAGCGTGTAGCCGTGCATCCCTTGATCCAAACCAGACCCAAACCATGTCCAAACCTGAACCAAAACATCCCCTAAGCCGTGCTAGCAAATGTAGAAAGCAAGGCAAAAAGTTGTGTATTCATATTACTTTTCAATTCAAAGTTATTTCAATTCAATGTTGTATTGAATTATAACTTTATTTTTGTTTTGTTTATGGGTTATGACAAGATCATTAGCTTGGTTCTCATCCACTTGAATCTGTCGTTGTGTCATCATGCTTTTTATTCCATTGTGTCATTGGTTTTGTTATCTCTAGCATTTAGAGGTGATTAAATCTCACACGACACTATATACTTATGCAATTGTGAAGCGACAACATTTGAATGTGTAGAATTATAAATGATGCTATAACTGCTGTGATTATTTATATATGATGTTAAACCTGTTAATTTACATGTCATCTCTTCTATTACTGTTATATGTTGTTGACTGTTCATTTATATCTGTTTATCACACTGCAAGTTTCCTGTAGATTAGAAATCACTATGGGTTGAAATGATGCATACCCGAACGGACTTTAGAATAGGAAAAAATCATTATGGGCTAAAATGATAGGCCTGAACGGTTTTTATTTATTTTGTTTTAACTTGGGATTGTGGGTTTGAAATGATAGAACCCGTATTTTTCCTTTTTAAACTATAGATTGAAATGATATATATCTGTATTACTTGACCTAGGTTAAAAAACTATATACAGGCCCGTGGATATTTTATAAAGTATTTTGAATATTTTTAATTATTCTTAAAAGTGTAAATGTATGGAAAAATTGATTTAAATTGGATTTTTAATGTTTAAATAAGAAATTTTGATTTTTCTATAAGTTAAAGATGTTGAACAATTAAATGATTAAACTGAATTTTTAAAATATAACTTAAATCTGGAAATTTGGACTTTGACTTTTAAAATGACATTTAAGTTATATAAATAAAATTTTAAGTGATTTAAAATGTAAATTTATGATAATTTGATTTAAATAGATTTTAAAGTGTTTTAAATAAAGGATTTATGATTTTTCTATAAGTGAAAATGTTAAATAACTAAATGGTTAAGTTGAATTTTGGAAATATAACTTAAGTTTAGAAATTTGGAGTTTTGGTTAAAAATGATATTTAAGTTTTCAAATAAAATGGAAATTTAATTTAATTTGGAAATGGTAAATACGATAATTTGACTCAAAATTTGAATTTAAGTGATTTATTAAAGTATTATTGATTTTTCTATGAATTTAAATGGTTAAATAAATGAATGCTTACATGTGTAATTTTAAAATACTACTTGACTTGGAAATGTGAAATTTGGTTTAATTTAAGGTTTAGTTAAATGAAATCAATTGGAAATTTAGTTTAATTTGTAAAATGGAAACTTAAAAATGTAAGTGTTAATAAATTGCATATGTGAAGGGAAGGAAATTGTACACTTGAATTTGTTAAGTAAATTTATTAAAAGTTTGATTTATTTATAAGAAATTTATTTTTTTTAAATAATATGTTAAAGGTATGTTAATAAACATTTTTGAATGTTAAAATATGATTTGATAATGTTTAAATGGTTTAAATTGAAGTTTATTATTTTCGGAAATTGAATACTTAATTTGAAAGTATAATAACTCCACTTTTAAATGGTTTAAATGAATTAATTTGATGGAATATAAATCATTTTAAAAGGTGATTTGAAAGGATAATAAATGAATGTTATCTTGAATTTAGAAGGTATTCAAAGTTGAATATTTGGATTTGAACTTATATAATAAAGTTTTGAAAGATATTATATTTTGATATTAAAATGATCTGAAAATAAAGTTTTGAAAGATATGATATTTTGATATTAAAATGATTTGACAATGAAGTTCTGAAAGATATGATATTTATGTATTAAAATGATTTGAAAGGAAGTTTTGAAAGGATATGATAATTTAATATATTGAAAAGGTTAGAAATGACTTGATATTTATTTTGATAAATATTTGAATTTGAAAGATATGGTATGTTGATATATTGAAATGGTTTGGAAGTGATTTAATCTTTATTTTGATAAAGATTTGGATTGAAATGATATTTTTTTGAAGTATAAAATATTATTTTAAAGTTATAACCTCGGGTTATAATAACGATTGGTTGGCAAAGAGACCGGGATCGGATATGGGCATACTCTCTGTCGATACTGAAAACCACTTTGACAACCGTGCACGTGGTGGAGATTCCAGAATGAAGTAGGATGGTGGCGACGTTCTTGTGGTATGTTACGTGGACCCAACTCCCGTGAGTTGGCATAAGGTGGCTAAAACAGGAGCAGTCTCGGGCCAGTTGAGGTCGCATCCTGTAGCAGACGCATTTCTTCGTTACCATTCTATTACTGTGATTGTTTGGGCACCCCTTCGATTTTTGGGAATGTGTTCCACGGTGGGCGTATGTGGCTGCTGCGTTACCACCAGCCCGAGTGTCGTAATTGGTATATCTACCCTAGCATTGCCTTGTGTGTCGTGTCACCTACCTTATCGAGCCTTTACTACGAGTTTGGTTTTCTCCTATAGCCCATGCGTATCTTCTCGCAGTCTCCCGATCAGGAGATATGTAGATATTGGATGGACCACTGGGACTATTATATGTCTGGGGCTATATGGGTAACCCCGTGATGCTATTTTAAAGTAAGTTTATTTTACTATAGACATTATTATAATAGTGCAATATTACTACATAGTAAATAGTTTAACGGATCCTTAGAGGATGGGCGGTCCCAAGCATCCTTTAAGTTACTTGTACTTTTACTATAGTTCACTTGAGTTGGTTTACATTGTATAAGTATGTATGTCCTGACTCGAGTGTTTGTATTTTTTTTATTTACGCTCAGGTCAGCCTGAGTTATTCACAGATTTGGATTCCCACTCTCTGGAGATTGGAATCGCTGGAAATTATCTGCTTGTCTTGTTTATCTATTTCACTCCAGTCATCTCGTTGATTCCCGTGTTGTATTTAGCTTGTATTTGGTTATCATATTTAGACTTCTGTTGTACTTTATTTCTTCTATTGTATCTTATGTAACTCTGATATATTTATATAGTAGCTTCATGAACTACTATTTCTTTTACTTCTGTTGCACGTCTGTGATCTGTGATTTTTATTTACTATATATTCTAAGATTTGCCAAATTTTATTTACAACGCGGTATTTTGAGCAATTCAAGTCCGACATGTGCGGATGCGAATGGTTGAAAATACCGAGTGTGTACTGTTGCGTGAAAGAGTAAATGTGGTGCAATGTTTTAGAGTTGGACCGTATGGGCCTTGGGTGAGGTTATCATTATTTGTATTTTTAGTTGCATTAATTAGTTTAGATATTAATTTAGCTAATTAAATAAGTTAGTTATCTTAGAAAATGAAATAGAGGTCAAGGCTGCTTTCCCATCGTGTCTGGGTAATTAGGCGCATGGGTTTTGCAAATATGGGGGTGGGTAACCTCTTCCTCCTTCTTTTCTTTCCATTCGTTTCCTCTCCAACGCGTGCGTGTATGGGAATTCACTTGTGTATATATTTGCATGGCTGTTAGTGCTTGTTGTGTGTAGTGTGCATGAAATTGGAGGTTTGTATATGTGCATGCAAACTTGATTGGAGAGGAAGATGCATATGTGTTTGCATGGATATGGGAGAGTGGCAGGCTTGTTTTCAAATGGGGAGGTAGCGGGTTCATTTGGGTATAGGTAGTAAAGAAAAGGGAAGTGGAAAATGAAAGAGAAAGGGATGTGCAGTGATAATGTTATTTGCAAAGGAAAGTGCATTTAAGTCCATTTCACTGTAGACAATTGCAAATGGAAAAGAAGGTAAAAATATATAAGAAGGGGAGTTGTTCTCTTGCATGCATGTGAGTTGTGATTTGGTTATGGGAGTATTGGATCGAAGCATGTTTGGTTTAGTTCATGGTTGGGTGAGGTTTTATCGAATATTTTAGTTAAATATTTTTTTTTAGATGTTTGATTAGTTAGATTAGTTAATAATTAAATTGGTTTATAAAACGTTTAACATGGGATTTGGGAAGAGATTAGAGCAACAACCGCTTTCTTATTTATTTAGGAAGAACGTTGTAGCTGCATTTTGGGCTATTGGGCTTTGTGAGTGAGTGATAAAGATTATTTAGTATACTTAGTTTAATAATAAGTTTAGTTAATTAAAATGTGTAAACTTAGGAAATTAATAACTTCCCCATACAAAGTCCGTTTAACCCATAGTCTTCGACGTTAGATTCATATTGACGAATAGAACACACTAGTGTAAAGTATCAACACATTTAACAAAGTATAATTTAGTGGTAAATAAAAAGATGTTGAATTAAATTAACTATACTTCATTTGTGACATTTATTCAACAGAATAAAGCCCCATTTCATTATTATATTTATTTATTTATTTATTATAATGATGTGTTCATATTTATTGTTGTTGTTGATCGATTGTTTGGTTGTCTGAATTACGCTCGACCAGTTATGAGCAATTACCCTTTTTATTTAGCGTGGATTAGGAAGAAGATAGATTTTAAGTTAACATCTTATAATTTATTTCCCAATTCAACAATAAGGTGTTTAGCAATATTATGGGTTCATTTAATTATGATAATTAATTATAATAATTTTGATTTGAATGAGATTGTTTTGAAATAGGATTTTCATTAAAGAATTTGTTTTGAAAGGTTAATTGAAAGATGGTATTTACAAATGAAATGTTGGAAAATAAAAGATATTCTATCTTTTAAATAAAATGGTTCTGTGAAATGAAATCGATAATTTGGTTGAAGAGATTATTTTCGAAAATAAATCTATTACTAATAAGTTTAATATGAATTTGTAAATCGAAACGTGAAATTTGAATTCCAACTTGAATTTTATTGCATACGAAGTCGATGCAGCTTGTTTAATCTCTTAAATTACTGTACCTATATTGTTTAATTTGAATTTCTTACATAAGAATATATAGTCATGACTCAAGTGTATTGTCTTTTCATTACGCTCGGGTCAGCCCGAGTTTTTTCAGTTCTCGAAAACATTAATACTTGAAGACGAAGATGGAGATTGGAAGACCGTACTTACTGCTGTTATTCTGCTGTATTATATTGGTATGTTTGGTTAAATGTACAACTCTGATAATATTAAAATGGAATCAAATGTATATTGATGAACAACTTTGTAATTATGTTATTATTATATTTTATCCTTCACTGTGAGATTCTATATATTGTTCTTTTCTCGTTTTCTTTTCTTGTCTTGTAGAAAAACCCCTTGATAATTCGTCTTTTTAAACGATTCAGATTGAACATATGTGGTTTATTATCGACTTGAATTGACCAAAAAGGCGGGTCATCACACATACCAAACTTAATGAAATATACATATAATACTATGGAAATAATGAAAATAACTAGCCATCGACGAAGCCACCTACTCCAAGCTCCTCCTAGTGAATCTGCGGAAAAACCTGAACTACTTGGCTGCCCATTCAAATTTGAGCACCCAAGAGTTTAGGAAATGAAAATAAACTCTTGGTCAAACATGGGTCTAATGTGATTAAACTCAAACAACTTAATTTTTACTTTAAAAACTCTTTTGAAATCAAAAGTATCTCGTAAGGCCATGCCGCACATAAACACGGTTGGGTTTTTACCTTACATAACCAAAACATTTGTATATAAAATCCAATGATATTATAATTGTGTCTAAGTATTCAAATACATAACAAAATAGCGAAAATTGTTACCGCATTAAATTCCAGCATACTAAGCTCTAAAATCAAAATCGTAAAGGGACGTATTGGAGATGGATACTATGCTATGACAAGGTAAGGGACTACCTTCAAATGGTACACCCATAGAAAATGCACCTAAGTCTGACAAGAAATTTTTGTAGCCTTGCTATACGGAGTCGGCTTCTCCTTTAACATAGAGAGCCGGATTGCCACATCCCTTTCGACACCGAGGCCTTATACTATCATGGTGTTTGCGCATAATATAACTTGAATATGGACAATTTAGAATGGGATAGCGGCGCCTAATGGTAGTTGACCACATAGCTCAACCGTATACCCTGGCTTTGCCATTTTCTAGTTTGTGAAGCTCATGAGGTCAATTTTCTAAGACATTAGTACTTGAAGACGAAGACGGAGATTGTAAGATCGTACTTACTACTATTATTCTACTGCATTATATTCGTATGTTCAGTTAAATGTACAATTTTGATAATATTGAAACGGAATCAAATGTATATTGATAAACAACTTTGTAATTATGTTTTTATTATATTTATCCTTCATTGTGAGATTCTATATATTGTTCTTTTCTCCTTCTTTTTTTCTTGTAAAAAAACCCCTTGAAAATTCATCTTTTTGAATGATTTCGGGTCAGATATATGTGGTTTATTATCGACTTGAATTGACCAAAAAGGCGGGTCATCACACATACCTAACTGAATACAATATACATATAATACTATGGAAACGATAAAAATGACTAGCCATCGACGAAGCCACCTACTCCAAGCTCCTTCTAGTGAATCTGAGGAAAAACCTGAACTACTTGGTTGTCCATTCAAATTTGAGCATCCAAGAGTTTTGAAAAGAAAATAAACTCCGGGTAAGACATGGATCTAATGTGAGTAAACTCAAACAACTTAATTTTACTTTAAAAACTCTTTTGAAATCAAAAGTATCTCGTAAGACCATGCCGCACATAAATGCGGATGGGTATTTACCTTACGTTAACCAAAACATTTGTATATAAAATCCAATGATATTATAATTGTGTCTAAGTATTCAAATACATAACAAAATAGCGGAAATTGTTAACGTATTAAATTCCAACATAGTAATCTCTAAAATAAAAATCGTAAAGGGACGTATTAGAGATGGATTCCATGCTATGGCGAGCTAAGGGACTACCTTCAAATGGTACACCCATAAAAAATGCACCTAAGTTTGACAAGAACTTCTTGTGCCCCTGCTATATGGAGCCGGCTGCTCCTTTAACATAGAGAGCCAAATTGTCACATCCCTTTCGACACCGAGGCCCTATACTATCATGGTGTTTGCGCAAAATATATGTTGAATATGCACAATCTAGAATGGGATGGCGGCGCCTAATGGTAGTTGACCACATAGCTCAACCGTATACCCTGGCTTTGCCATTTTCTAGTTTGTGAGGCTCGTGAGGTCATCTCTTTACCTTCTTCCTCTTAGTAAACCTTCTTGGAATGCTGATATTACCCTCTATGAAGAAATGCAATACCCTTATTCATCCATAAAAGTTTGTCCTGGGTTTGAACAAAACCGAAGGTACTACTTTCATTACCTCCATTTTGGAATCATCCTCAGGATTAATAGGAAGTAGCCCTTGCACTTTAAGAGATCAATCTCGAACCATCGTCTAGATGTCTTCCACTCAAATGCATGTGTTGGTTCGAAGTGGTTTTCGGATAACATATCCAATTCCGATCTCTTCAAACCTACAACTGATATTTTCTATTTGACCCATTTCCATTTCGTTTTGAAGTAAGTATTCAAATCCTCACCGGGGAACTTGAATTAACAATTATACTTCTTAAATCAAAGCTGGCCAGATTTGATAGTCGGTTATTTAGCTATCAAGTATACAAATAACAAAAATCTAGAGATTTAATTACCCAAAGCAACCACTAAACCTCAGAACACAACTTTCATTTATTAAATCTCTTTCCAAAACGTTTGACCAAAACATTCATATACTTATCTCACTGACATAAGTACATCCACAAAATAATTGCGAATAACTTCTTACTTCCAAATCATATTAAAAGCATTAAAAATGTTGTTTAAATTGGAGATAAGGACAATCCTAAATGCTATTCCCTCGATGTCAAGTGTGGAATGGATGTTCCATACCACTATTTTTAAAAGGTCAGTTTAGAGAAACCTAGATTTTAAATTCTTTTTATATTCTTTTCGATAAATCCACTTTAATCAAATCTATTCCATTCATGAAATCTCTGTACTTGAAATCCAAATTAATTCAAAATAATTTCCAAACTTCCAAATTTATTTATGAAACCCTTTTACAAATATTCAAAACCCTTTATAACTCATTTATAGATAACCAAACGTTTTATAAACTTTTTTTTGTAAACATTCATACCCTTTCCAAAACTCTTTTTATGAATATTCAAAACATTTCTAAAACTTCCTTATGAAACCCCAAAATCATTTATAAAATTCCTTTATAAACCTTTCATATTAAACAACTTATTTAATAAAACCTTATCCAAAAAGTTCCTTTTGATAAACCCATCCATTATTTAAAATATATTAACTAAAACCGTTGCCAAGTCATCCTTGAAATGTCTTATGCGAAAATGGAATAACTTTGAAATCACTACCTAAAGAGAAAATGAGAACATTTAACTTCACAAAAATTCATCGAAAGCTTAGATACTATAAGAGATCTTTTAATTTGGTCCTACTTAACAAGTCAATAAGGATATTTGCATGAGCAAGCCGTAATTACAGGGTCATTCAACCACCATACATCAATCCATTATATGGGTAAATGTCCCAGTAGTTATAATAGCAGAATGGTGTTTTGTTTTGCCAACGTATGTCATTTGGTTTCCTAGTTGAAACTAGTACCTAAGGCTTAGACAAGAGATCCTTCAGTTTGAAAACTATTCACTTAGATAAGAAAACTAATTTAGTATAAATAACTGATAGAGTTTTTAAAGAACTTTTAAAATGAATAAACCACAATTAAATCATAAGTTAAAACTTAATTAAACCTTGATAACTCTTAATTGAACTAAATAATAATTAAACCCTAAATTAGCATATTTGACTCTTAATTTATTTAACTAAAAATTTAATCTCAATTAAGCTTGGTTAAGTCTTAATTGATTAAAAATTAAACTTGATAAATTTAAAATTTATTAATAAATAAACTTTAATTAAATAAACATTCATTTATAATTAAACCCTATATAAGTAATAATTGTGTGAGGCCCTTAATTAAATAATTAATTAATTCTAATTTAATAATAAATTAAAGTAATTAAACTTGATTAAGTAAAAATTTGGTTACCTTTTTATTTTAATTAATCCTTACTTAAAGCTTCCTTGATTAAAAATAATTAACTTTATCAATATATTCTTAAACTCTTATTACTTAGCTTAATTAATCAATAAATTAATAATTATTCATAATTAATAAATTAGATAGATAAATTATTAAATAACAAAAGTTAACCATTTTACCTACTTAATAAGTTTGAAAAGACTTTAAAAAACAATTCAAAGAAAATACTTCAAAAGTTGAAAGCGAAAATTTTCCGATCTACATCCATAGCGACTATCGCAATGAACACAATTCATTAGAATTTGTTTCTGTGTGAAATTTCCCTTTAACTCTTCCTCCTACATAATTGAAAACTCAAATGGAAGAGTTTTGAAAACTTAAACATAAGGTGAGAACTTGGAAAACATTTACTTAATCAAAAAACTAGAAACAAACTTTTGTTTTCAAATCGGATCTCAACTTCTTTGTGACTTTCCAAGGTGCTAACTTCACCGCATTTACATCACGTAGGTTTTTTTTATAAACACATTGTCGTCATACCATAACCATTCTTTCACATATCCATATTCAAACATATCATATAACATCCAAATCACAAAGCTCAAACACAGACTTGTAATCATATGCCATCAAAATAACATGGTATTTCAACACAACAAGCACTATATTTTAGAACATATAGTTCAATATAATGAAGTTAATAACTTTCCAAAAATGAAAGTTTTACTCATCGAAGCTTACTTATTTCAAACCAACTTCTGCTAAAACTTTGAGACAACATACGATCTTACATAATTGAAGACTTTGGATGCCTACACACCCAAAATGGGCTCGATGTGACGCCCCACCTCTATACCCACGCTAGCCAAGGAAACTACGGGGTAATGCCGTCAACTAGCACGGAGAATAAGGCTGTTGAGAAGCGACCATCCGTGTAATTGCTTAGTGCAAGCACCGATATGTCAGATAGTATAACATGCATTTTCTTTGAATTTGGGAATCTGACATACCGATACAAACTCAAAACTACTACATGTTGAATATGCGCTTTGCGCATATATGATTTTTGTTTGATGATAATAAACATATATACATTCGTTTAAATGTATTTGTTAATATACTATTCTATTTTTCACAGTTTAAATAAATATTTGTTGAATAAAATAAATTTCACAGAATTTGAATTCAAACAGATATTTTATTCAAATAAATATTTATTACATTTTTGAATAGTACAATTTCAAGCTCTCACTATACATATACAACTTTGATTACAATACATCACAATTTCATATTTACAGTTGACCTCACTACATATCACTCACACTCATATTTATCTTCAACTGCATTCCAGTTTGAATCCAGCATCTGAGAAATCTGCAAAAATATAAACTGACGCAGTAAAATTGAAAAAGAAATATTTTTGCAATTCAAAAATAAAAGACAATTTTTGAAAATATGATTTGCCTCAGTTATTTGGGTTGTTCGTCATAATTTAAATTTGAATTCATCATACACGAACAACTTGTGACATACACAGTGTATTACTGTATATGCCACAAGGCCATGCACGCCGATATATACACTTGATTGATTTACAGGGACAGGCGAGCACAAGTCAAACCCAAATGAAAAACCGGGTTCAACTCACGTGCAATAACATTGAAAATCACGACAAGAGCACAAGGTCAAACCCGAGTTGTGAAACTGGATTCAACACAGGTGCAAATTCAAAAATCAATTCAAATGCAATAAAATGGTCGGGAGTACACATGCCCAGACTCAAGCCAACATGAAACAAGACCAAGTCAGGCTACAGCAGATGATTAAACTCAATGGACCATACTGCAACAGGTCAAGACTGTGTACCCAGCAAATGCAACGACCAAAATCATCAATGAACAAAGACTCCAAGCCTACAAAACTGCATGCACACAGCAGCTACAAACTGCAAAGGCCGAAGACAACATGAAGCAGTTCAATATCCAAGCAACAACAGAAATGTGGGCAATGCACAGTGAAGAATAACCAGAGTGATGCAAGTGTCGACCAAGTAACAATGCAAGCAAGATCAAAAGTAACTGTTCTAAGCTGCAACTCAAAGAAATTCAAGACAGCAACAAAGCACAAAGGCTTGAATGATCAAGTGCATCAGAAATATAGCAACACAGAGGGATCTGAAATCACAACGGAGTTCAACATAACTCGAAGTACACTCTAATGCAATACAGTGGGAACCACAAATGCACAATAGGCCGAGCATCAAGACACAAAGCACAAGACTTCAGTGACATTCTATAATGAACAAGTCCAAATACAACAATATTCAGAAAAACTCAAAGAATCAACTACAAATACAAGTGTTGACCAGAATCAAGATTCAAAGATACAGGGTACAGTGATGCAGTGAACCACAATAAAGACAGTGTGCAAGTGCAAATCACCAACTACAAAGACCATGTCGAACATAGTGACAACATTAAGTAATGCAACAATCAATACTTCAATGAATTCAACATCAAGCAGTGCAAACTCCCAAAGATACAACAGTGAAGGAAACTGCATCACAACAGCATGAAAAAGTGTATACAACATCAAGATACATGAATATGGAACCAACTATACAAGTGCAGACTATAGAGAACCAATGCACAGTAAGTATGCAGTAGCAAAGAAATAATGACCAATGAATAAAACTGAAAACAAATGCACGACAATGCAATGCCACAACGAACATGCTGCAATCAGTGAACAAAAATTCATGAAATCAAAGTGATCAGAATCAAGCCAACAGAGGGATGCACAATGTAAATGTCAAAGTCGTGGAAGCATACCAATGTCAACGAGAAATTCACGAAATTCAAAAATACAGTTTAAAAATAAATAAAAATGGTCGAAGTCAATATTGAACGAGTCAATAATCAAAACCGTGTCAACCAAGCCGTGGGAAGCAAGTAACAAAATTATACGCATATGAAAAAGTCAATCAAAATCGCAAGCATCCAAGCATAAACGATCGGCCGAGATAAATTCAAATAGAGAATTGTACGAACGCAAATCTAGGGTTACAAACCCTATATAAACCATCATCATCGGCAATCTCAAATCCATCAAGTTCAAGTATCAACCTAGTAAAGCAAAAGGAAACAGTACATACCGAAATCACAAACAACGAACTCGATCAAGCAGCTGCAAACAAGCGACAGTCGACCATCAGAGAAGCAGTGAGCTAGGGCAACACATCTCAGATCGAACGAAGAAATTGAAGCCCTGATTTACACAAGAGCCGAAGCCCTAATTGGAACAAAGGGAACGAAGCCCTGATTTGCAAAGAAGAGAAGAGAGCCGCCAATATTCTCAAGTAACAAGGCCGACATTTTTACAAGCAAAAGAAGGAACGGGTCAAAGCCAAGAAGGAGATCGGGTGAAATAAGAAATTGGGCCGGCCGTGATTTATTATAAAAGGGGTTTTATTTTTTAAAGGGTTTTAGTTTTTAATTTGAGCAAAAATTAGGGATTCTAGTTTATATTTTAATTTTTGCTCCTGCGTGTATTTTTTGAAGTTGTTTTTTCTTTTCAAGTCAAAGAAATTGTAAATCACCACCTAGGTTGTAGGTAGTGTCAGATTGTCTAGTTAGAATTAGTTCAGTGAGCAGGGTGTGCGAGTTTGCAAAACTCTATAGGCGGGAGCAGTGTTTGCGAGTAAGCGAAACTCTATAGGCGGGAGCAGGGTGTGCGAGTCTAGTAGAGTGTTTGTGAGCGGGAGCAAAAGGGTCTGCGAGTCTAGTAGAGTGTTTGTAAGCGTGATACTGTTTAATTCTAATAGAAATCTGAGAATGCAGCAGTAGGCAGGGGTTGCCGAAGCTGGGTAAATTTTGTGTGTGATTTATTTTTCAGCATATTTATTTCTGCAGTTTATTTCTGTGTTTAAATCGAGAAAATTTGCTATAACCCTATTCACCCCCCTCTAGGGTTAATCTAGATCCTACAAGTGGTATCAGAGCAAGGTATTTTTATTTAACTCTAGAGTCATGAATTCATCAAATAATGCTTTTTCTGAGGGGCAATCTATTGTTAGGCCACCCATGTTTAACGGGAATGATTATGCTTATTGGAAAGTTAGGATGAGTATTTACCTTAGTTCCGTTGATTATGATCTTTGGGATACAAAAACTGGCTATAAACCTCCCACTATAATCGTTGGTGATACTGAGATTCCTAAACCTAAGGATAGGTGGGATGCTAACGATAAGAGATTGAAAACGACAAATGCTAAAGCCATGAATGCTTTGATATGTGCTCTTGATAAAAATGAATTTAATAGAATTTCTCATTGTACAACAGCACAGGAAATTTGGCACACTTTGGAGGTGACACACGAAGGAACTTCTCAAGTCAAGGAGTCTCGTCTAGCCCTATTCAGCAATGAATACGAGAACTTTGTGATGGACAAAGGCGAGAGCATAAAGGACATGTTTGGACGCTTTTTAACTTTGGTGTACAACGCTAGAGCGCTTGGGAAAGTCTTCACTGAGGTAGAGCTTGTGCGGAAGATACTACGAGTTTTACCAATGAACTTTGAGGCAAAAGTCACGGCAATCCAAGAATCAAAAGATTTGAGTAAACTGAGCATGGAGGAGTTGATTGGTAACTTGATGACATATGAGCTTGAGCTAAAAGAAAAGGAAGAACGCAACAACTCCGAACCAAAGAAGAAGACGATTGCCTTAAAGAGAAAAGAAGAAAGCGATGAAGAAGGAGAAGATCCAATTGAAGAACTTGCAATGGCTTTCAATAATCTTAGAAAATGGTCGAGATTCAAGCCACGCAAGAAGAAAACAAGTCGTAATAAGCCAAAAGATTCTGACAATTCCGATAATGAACCGACGTGCTTTAACTGCAAGAAGCCCGGACACTTCATACAAAAATGCCCACTTCTCAAAAACAACAAAGGAAAGAAAAAGACGAAGAAGGTATTTGCAGCGACTTGGGATGATGAAGAAGGAGAGGAAGTTTCGGATAGCAGCTCAGAGGAGGTTAACTTGTGTCTTATGGCGAAATCAGAATCAGAAGCAAGCTCTGAGGAATCTAGTGAGGCAGGTGAGTATTCCTATAGAGATCTTGTTTTTATGTGCCTTGATCTTACTAAAGTAGTTGATGCTCTTGAATCTAAAATTGAAAAACTGAAAACTGATAGGAGAGAACTTGCTCGTAAAAATTTTAGGTTAGAAACTGAAATTGAAAATATTCAAAACCTAGAATGTAAAAGATGTAAAGTTTTAGATTCAGAATTGACAAGACTTAAGAATAACTCTGAGAATCTTGAAAAAGAAAACTTGAGTCTTAAGGAAATCATTGACACTAGGAAAAAGGATTTTATAAATCGATGCACCTCACTTGTCACTGAAAACACAACACTAAAAACCAAAGTCCAAAATCTTGAGAAATCTTTGAATAACTTTTCAAAAGGCGAAAAATCTTTCAACATGCTATTGGGAAATCAAATTTTTGCTAACAACAGAAAAGGACTAGGTTTTGGGAAATCACAAGATGATGATAATGCAAAAGGTAAAAGTGTCTTTGCTCGGTCTGAAATAATTGGACATCATGTTGAAAATTATAGTCATAGGAAAAAGAACACAAAATTTAATCAAGTCAATTCAATGTGTACAATTTGTAGAAAATTTGGACATAATCAAAATAATTGTTGGTATAGACCCAAACACGTGAAAACTATACCAATTTGGTTTCCAAAAGGCACAAATATAAAATCTTTGAAAGTCAAACAAATTTGGGTGCCAAAAGGAACATATATAAATAGTTTTGGGTCTCCACAAACATATTTTTCATATTCTGCCACTAACAATCATGGACCTATAAAAACAAATAGGTCACATAAATCTTTCATCGTGTAGGTGTGGTGGCAGGCTAAGGAACAACAACGGTGTTATCTGGATTTTGGCTGTTCCAGAAACACAACGAGCGACAAAGCAAAGTTCCTTAGCCTAGTATAAAGGTGACAAAATCACATTGGGCAATCACGAAAAATTATCGTAAAGGTAAAACAGGTAAAATTGTTTTTAACGATATATTAAATGTGATTATCTGCACCATACTCTAAATCAGCCAATATTGAGATGAACAAAAGATGATGATTTTGATTCTATGATTTTTTTTAAATATTGACCAATCATCTTTAAATAGAATTACTTGGAGTAATTATGATGGTTGACTGATTCGGACTTACTTGATATGATCCTACATGACTTGTTCTTATTTATGACCTTGATTTGTGCTTAAATGATGACCAATCAGATTTTCAACTTTGAACTAATCCATATGAATTTGTTCGATCAAATGATGGTTACTCATGCTACACGTTGATATATTTGGTCACTGCTTATAAATTTGCATGATTTCAAATTTCATGTGAAAGCTGTTAAAAAGGATTTTAAGAAATTGCTGAACTTCAAGAATTTTTTTTGAAATGATTATGATGTTGATTGACTGTTGGTTACTCATGAATATAACTGTTCATCCTACGGTTTCTGAAATTAACACTATGATATTTGTTTGAGTGTTAACATGGCTTCATTTCAAATTTCATTCTGAGATAGCTTGTTAAAACTTCACAATTTGGTCCTTGTAAATTAAACCAACGAGTGAATATTTTTGAGTGAAAAAGAAATTCAGATGCAGATTACACTAGTAATATAGTTGATAGATAAATTATTAGTGTAATGTGATTAATTTTTAAAAACATTCATTTGCTGCATCGTTTTTCAAAGAAAATATCTGCATATTCTTCACTTGAAATAATTTTCAAATAGCAGAAAATTTTCTTATAAAACCCCCTCGAGAAAATCATGTTTGACCATATTTACAGATTAGTCATTTTTGAAAAATTGATATTATAATTTTTAAATTTGATTTTAAATGACTATTTTGACTAATCTAACTCCCTAATGATTATCGAAAAGATCAATAGTGATTGAAAAAGTGATGAGTGTCGATATTTGTCATATATTACTCAAGACAATATAATTAGAAAATTTCTTTAGAATTTCATAACAAGAGTTACAAAAACTTTTTGTTAGGTAAAAATTCCATGATCATTTCTATTTCTATCATCTTTCTATCGACCATCACTCATCAAAATCATATATAGTATGTAAATTTATGGTAGTTTACAAAGGAAATCATTCGTTCTTCAATATCTTTAAATTTGTGAAGGAAATTATTTGTGCTTCAATTTATTATATTTGGCAATAAAAATAAATATCCAAAGTATTCACTCTCATTTAAAAGTCCTCACGGTTATGCATGGGTGAATTACTTGGATTTTTGATTATGTGCTTCCATGCTCATTTAAAAGTCCTCACGGTTATGCATGTATGGAACACATATCAAAATTAATTGATTTAATAGACAAGTTGATTCTAATCCCATTTAAAAATCCTCACGGTCATGCGTGGTTAGAAGATACTTGATTTCATTTTTTAAATTAAATTGGAATGCTACTAATCTCATTTAAAAGTCCTAACAGTTATGCATGGTTAGTAGATATTCAAATTTCCTGAAATAAATATACCACAAATAGACATAACTATATGAATTTTTGATGATTTTATCCCCATCACTTCTGAAAGTGGAATATGCGCCTAACAAGGGTAATTATGATTTTTGTTTGAGTTTTATTGAAATTTGATATTTATATTCAATTGAGTTAAATGTTTGGTTCATGTCTGTCACTTCATCCCTATTTTTATAACACTGTTATTCTTTTGCTGATAACAAAAGGGGGAGAGAAAAGTTAAGATTTTGTCAAATAGAATCAAGCAAAGGTCAAATAATTTTCACTTTGCATATAGGCTCATTTATATATTTCTATTTGTATGCATATATGTAGGGGGAGTATCATGTAGAGAGGAAGCATTTAAATAGGGGGAGCAAATTGAACGATCAAATACATTTAATACATTCAAAATCTTAAATATATCTTTGTTATCATCAAAAGGGGGAGGTTGTTGAATATGCGCTTTGCGCTTATATGATTTTCGTTTGATGATAATAAACATATATACATTCGTTTAAATGTATTTGTTAATATACTATTCTATTTTTCACAGTTTAAATAAATATTTGTTGAATAAAATAAATTTCACAGAATTTGAATTCAAACAGATATTTTATTCAAATAAATATTTATTACATTTTTGAATAGTACAATTTCAAGCTCTCACTATACATATACAACTTTGATTACAATACATCACAATTTCATATTTACAGTTGACCTCACTACATATCACTCACACTCGTATTTATCTTCAACTGCATTCCAGTTTGAATCCAGCATCTGAGAAATCTGCAAAAATATAAACTGACGCAGTAAAATTGAAAAAGAAATATTTTTGCAATTCAAAATAAAAGGTAATTTTTGAAAATATGATTTGCCTCAGTTATTTGGGTTGTTCGTCATAATTTAAATTTGAATTCATCATACACGAACAACTTGTGACATACACAGTGTATTACTGTATATGCCACAAGGCCGTGCACGCCGATATATACACTTGATTGATTTACAGGGACAGGCGAGCACAGGTCAAACCCAAATGAAAAACCGGGTTCAACTCACGTGCAATAACATTGAAAATCACGACAAGAGCACAAGGTCAAACCCGAGTTGTGAAACTGGATTCAACACAGGTGCAAATTCAAAAATCAATTCAAATGCAATAAAATGGTCGGGAGTACACATGCCCAGACTCAAGCCAACATGAAACAAGACCAAGTCAGGCTACAACAGATGATTAAACTCAATGGACCATACTGCAACAGGTCAAGACTGTGTACCCAGCAAATGCAACGACCAAAATCATCAATGAACAAAGTCTCCAAGCCTACAAAACTGCATGCACACGGCAGCTACAAACTGCAAAGGCCGAAGCCAACATGAAGCAGTTCAATATCCAAGCAACAACAGAAATGTGGGCAATGCACAGTGAAGAATAACCAGAGTGATGCAAGTGTCGACCAAGTAACAATGCAAGCAAGATCAAAAGCAACTGTTCTAAGCTGCAACTCAAAGAAATTCAAGACGGCAACAAAGCACAAAGGCTTGAATGATCAAGTGCATCAGAAATATAGCAACACAGAGGGATCTGAAATCACAACGGAGTTCAACATAACTCGAAGTACACTCTAATGCAATACAGTGGGAACCACAAATGCACAATAGGCCGAGCATCAAGACACAAAGCACAAGACTTCAGTGACATTCTACAATGAACAAGTCCAAATACAACAATATACAGAAAAACTCAAAGAATCAACTACACATACAAGTGTTGACCAGAATCAAGATTCAAAGATACAGGGTACAGTGATGCAGTGAACCACAGTAAAGACAGTGTGCAAGTGCAAATCACCAACTACAAAGACCATGTCGAACACAGTGACAACATTAAGTAATGCAACAATCAATACTTCAATGAATTCAACATGAAGCAGTGCAAACTCCCAAAGATACAACAGTGAAGGAAACTGCATCACAGCAGCATGAAAAAGTGTATACAACATCAAGATACATGAATATGGAACCAACCATACAAGTGCAGACTATAGAGAACCAATGCACAGCAAGTATGCAGTAGCAAAGAAATAATGACCAATGAATAAAACTGAAAACAAATGCACGACAATGCAATGCCACAACGAACATGCTGCAATCAGTGAACAAAAATTCATGAAATCAAAGTAATCAGAATCAAGCCAGCAGAGGGATGAACAATGTAAATGTCAAAGTCGTGGAAGCATACCAATGTCAACGAGAAATTCACGAAATTCAAAAATACAGTTTAAAAATCAAAAAAAATGGCCGAAGTCAATATTGAACGAGTCAATAATTAAAACCGTGTCAACCAAGCCGTGGGAAGCAAGTAACAAAATTATACGCATATGAAAAAGTCAATCAAAATCGCAAGCATCCAAGCATAAACGATCGGCCGAGATAAATTCAAATAGAGAATTGTACGAACGCAAATCTAGGGTTACAAACCCTATATAAACCATCATCATCGGCAATCTCAAATCCATCGAGTTCAAGTATCAACCTAGTAAAGCAAAAGGAAACAGTACATACCGAAATCACAAACAACGAACTCGATCAAGCAGCTGCAAACAAGCGACAGTCGACCATCAGAGAAGCAGTGAGCTAGGGCAACACATCTCAGATCGAACGAAGAAATTGAAGCCCTGATTTACACAAGAGCCGAAGCCCTAATTGGAACAAAGGGAACGAAGCCCTGATTTGCAAAGAAGAGAAGAGAGCCGCCAATATTCTCAAGTAACAAGGCCGACAATTTTACAAGCAAAAGAAGGAACGGGTCAAAGCCAAGAAGGAGATCGGGTGAAATAAGAAATTGGGCCGGCCGTGATTTATTATAAAAGGGGTTTTATTTTTTAAAGGGTTTTAGTTTTTAATTTGAGCAAAAATTAGGGATTCTAGTTTATATTTTAATTTTTGCTCCTGCGTGTATTTTTTGAAGTTGTTTTTTCTTTTCAAGTCAAAGAAATTGTAAATCACCACCTAGGTTGTAGGTAGTGTCAGATTGTCTAGTTAGAATTAGTTCAGTGAGCAGGGTGTGTGAGTTTGCAAAACTCTATAGGCGGGAGCAGTGTTTGCGAGTAAGCGAAACTCTATAGGCGGGAGCAGGGTGTGCGAGTCTAGTAGAGTGTTTGTGAGCGGGAGCAAAAGGGTCTGCGAGTCTAGTAGAGTGTTTGTAAGCGTGATACTGTTTAATTCTAATAGAAATCTGAGAATGCAGCAGTAGGCAGGGGTTGCCGAAGCTGGGTAAATTTTGTGTGTGATTTATTTTTCAGCATATTTATTTCTGCAGTTTATTTCTGTGTTTAAATCGAGAAAATTTGCTATAACTCTATTCACCCCCCCTCTAGGGTTAATCTAGATCCTACACTACACAATGGCTATATATATTCTTCGAAAACAAACATAGAAATAAACATAACATAAATCAGTCACAGATATCCATATCACAAAGGCGGAAAAAGATATGAATATTACACATAGAAGTGTACATCAGAATAGTGGTCAAACAAGATCCACAATATCACAAAAGAATAGTTACAAGTGCTAGACAAAAGAATAAGTATACATCCTGGAGTCTATATCTCAAATGTATACAACAAAATAAACTACTAATCTAAATAGTTAGCCAAAAGTCAGAGTAATAACTCCAGCAGAGGAGTCAAGTAGAAGCACCTGCAACATCTCGGTCTGACCCGAGTATTATTAAATAAGAAAATAATAAACGGATCAGTCTAACTATAAATATCAGATGTAATGATATAGAATAAGAGATATGACATAAACATATAAAAACCATAATACCATACTATGATAAGTATGTAATTGAAAACCAACCAGAGATTAATCAATATCACAAGAATCTTCTCAAAAATTAAAAGGAATGTCATACTCCTTATTTCATTCACCAAGCCACAAATATTGACAACATATAAATGCCAATCATAAAATTGGTGAAATTCAAATTCTAGAAATCATCAATAGAAATCCAGGAATCACAAAAAAAGGGGAGGCCTATCACAACACGGGAGCTTGAAAACTCACCAACACGTGTATCACAAAGGGGACGCTATCCCATGGTCGCTAACCATAGAGCCGGTGCAACGACGTAGTACAACGGTACGTCCGATGAACCAGAAACTCGAATAGTTCGGAACAACAACGTAGTACAACGGTACGCCCGAAGATCCAAACTCCATAAAAACGTGGGTTGCTAGCCTACAAAAATTGGGTCGAAACCCAAGAAATAAATAAGTCGTTAGCCTATAATAAAAATGAGACGAAACTCAATAAAACGAGGTACCGTCCCCTTCGTGGCACTACACCAGAAAACACTTTTAGCAGCGTTGAAAAAACGCTACCATAACTTGTAGTAGCGTTTTAGAGAACGCTGCGATACGACATGCAACTAAAAGTCTGGAACTTTTTGTTGCGTTGCAGTAAACGCTACCAAAAATAACAATATTGTTGCATTTTTGAAATGCAACTATAGGTTATTTGCAGGGTTTAAAAAACGCTACCATAATGAACATTTTTGGGTTGCGCTTTTGTTTGTATACTTTTTCGACTTTCGGTAGCGTTTTTAAAATGAAACTATCTAATTTTTTATATTAGTTTACATTTTTTTGTAGCATTTTTAAAACGCTACTAAAAGTTATTGGCAGCATATTTTAGATGTTATTTACGGTTAATGCCTTGTACATTTCCAACAACCGCTTATATAATATTCATATTAAAACAAGCGATCAATCACATAAATTTCATTTCAAACGAACAGTTAAATCACATAATTAGCATATACAAACAAACAATCAATCAGTCATACGATCATCATATTCAAATAATTGTAAAAACACCCAAATCTCATAATCAAATATAATATTCATAATCAATTCGATAGTAGTTTTTCAACAAAATAAGTCACATACTACAAGCATTCACAGACAAGTTTACATAAATAGTACTAACAAAATATGACAACATATATAACAAATAAAGTCATGTTCATTGCTTGGTTACCAATAATTCTTTGTTGCCGGCACTCTTCACTTCAAAACAGCTAATTACTTGCAAACGGTTTTAACAACAAAATAAAGTCATGTTCATTGCTTGGTTACCAATAATTCTCTTGCGTAAAATACAAAATAACTAGATAAGCATTGGAAGGTCACATTACCTAAATTAAGAACTCTTAGCCATCGCCGTTGGCCCATCACTTCCAACACCACGTTGAACATGACTACTATCCACCATATCTAGATCTCATCCCTTCAGCTTTAACAGCACGGTTAAATTACTTCTTCGGCCGCATCTACGGATGTAAAGAAAAATATACTCATACTGAAATATCTTGAACGAATACGGAACTATAAATGCTCAAAATTAAAAAAGCAGTGAAATAGTTTTATGAAATACCAGTTGATGTTGCAAAACAATGGGGACATCGCTATCTTGTGCCTTTACTATGAGTATGGCTGCATTATGAAAAATGAATTTGATAATTACTACAGTTATGGGTTTGATCTGAATAACCCAGATAGTGACCTTTTATAAGTTTTATTAGATAGAGAATGAGAAAATTACCAAGCATTGGAAACTCAATAATGGACCAGGTACAACATCATTAACATCCATACAAATCAGCACTGTGGGGAGGAAAAATCAAAATTGAAACATTGATCCAATAACATCAAAAGTAATATTGGTAACAACATAAGTACTATTGGCTCTGACTACTACAGGGCATCTAATTTGCAATCCAAATAAAAACGTACCTAGCAGGTGCCTTCGAAGCAAATTTAGTGGTCGGGATGTCCGAAGGATGCTGACAGCGATCAGCAGTTTCATCAATTATCAACGACTCTATGGGCTCTCTACAATTGCAAAATTGAAAACACAAATATATCACAGTTTGAATTATAAATTCCTACCGCGAAGTAGTGAAACTGATTTATTAATGGCAGATTCCAGATGACAAATAGATACTCTCATGTAGAAGCAGTATTCAGATTTTCTATTGTATTGGGAAGAATATGTAGTGAAATAATGAACATTTAAATTCAAGTTATCAAGTATTTATTGGTTATGATGTCTACGGTATAACAGAATGTTATGATTCCCTAGAGTCTGGATGAATTCTACAGCTCATCTTTCCTGATATAGATACAAATAATAGTTTGTATTAGATAACTATAAAAGGTGAGCATAACTATCTAAAATTCAACTAATAAATGATTAAAAACATACATATTAATTATTCATGTGTGTAGCACGTAGGTATCAACAAAAAAGTCAAATAGACATCATATCCAACAAACTTTTTAGAAAAAAAATTATCCAACTGTCTAACAAAAATATAGTAACTACACAAACATAACAAGTATTCATAAATATAAGCAGTGAAGATAAACCTGAAATGTGAACTCCTACCCTCTAGATATATGTACTCTTGGTCCTATCATAGTTGCCACCGCCATTGTGTGTGATACAGCAACTACCATCAGCACCATTATAGAATCTGCTCCTCCTACCATTTACCTGTACATATACATGTAATTAACACATACCTTCATAAATATTTTAATTTCTTTTATCATTTGTCTTTGAAACTAATTATTCTAAGGTGTTTGTCGTGAAAACTTATTACCCTAAGCTAAAAAGTCCTTCATTTCAATTTCTTGTTGTCAATTTACATAAGTTATTTTGAGGCAGTTTTTTCCTAAAAAACTAACATGTGGCTTTAGGGGAAATGCTAGAAGTATGATATGTATTATATACCCATCTTTGTGTAAGAGCGATCCTAATATAACGTGAGTACTAATACTCACAAAATACCTAAATCAAGGTAGCAAGTGGGTATCATTGTTCTAATAAACGGATGAACTAATCAGAATGCTGCAGCATAAGAGAATGGAGGTATGAGTATGTTAGATGTCATGTAGGATCAATGCTATGTTATTTCATGGTAGCATTGGAGTTGCTCTAAATAGTATTTTGCTAAGGTAACCTTGGTAATCAAAAGAACATCCTTATATTGTATAAAATTGTGCATACTAAAAATTCAGATGTAATGGGGTTATGATGGTTGGTTCAGTCATGATAGTGCAATAAAGCAAGATGTCTGCAAGAAGCTAACGAGGCTACATTAGGAAATAAAAACAAAAACTTAATCATTAGTGCAATTTTTTTTATAACATCAAAAATAAAGACTTATGCTCAAACTACCTTATATCAAGATTTTTGTCCTCAATTCACAAATTAAATGTTAAAGAAAACATTGAAGATGCTCATCCAGGCAAACATATTCATAGAAACAAATATAGGTACATTGTAAAGATGCTGTCGGATTGGTTTTGATGATATACTATCTTTTCTAAATGCACAAATGGATTACACAAAGTGGTAAAAGAAACAAATCAAATAATTTGAAACTCCATTATTTCGAAAGATGGATACATGTTGCATTTTTTCAACTTTTAATGTGTATATAAAATATACCTGTTGCAGTTGTAGGATCTAGATTAACCCTAGAGGGGGGGGGGGTGAATAGGGTTATAGCAAATTTTCTCGATTTAAACACAGAAATAAACTGCAGAAATAAATATGCTGAAAAGTAAATCACACACAAAATTTACCCAGCTTCGGCAACCCCTGCCTAGTGCTGCATTCACAGATTTCTATTAGAATTAAACAGTATCACGCTTACAAACACTCTACTAGACTCGCAGACATTTGCTCCCGCTCACAAACACTCTACTAGACTCGCACACCCTGCTCGCAAACATTTGCTCCCGCTCACAAACACTCTACTAGACTCGCACACCCTGCTCCGCCTATAGAGTTTCGCTTACTCGCAAACTTTGCTTCCCGCCTATAGAGCTTCGCTTACTCGCAAACTCTGCTCCCGCCTATCAGCTTTGTAAACTCGCACACCCTGCTCACTGAACTAATTCTAACTAGACAATCTGACACGACCTAAACCCTAGGTGGTGATTTACAAATTCTTTGATTTTTAAAATAAAAACAATAATTAAAAAACAATAGAAAATAACCCTAAACCCTAATTAACAATATAATAAAGCCCTTTTATAAAAATTAAAAAACAAAACCCCTTTTTTAATAATAAGGCCAGCCCACTCCCTTATTTCACCTGATCCTTTTGTCTCGTTCGTGAGAGTAATGGCGGCTTCGTCCTGTTTAGGGCTTCGTTCCCTTTGTTCCAATTAGGGCTTCGGCTCTTGTGTAAATCAGGGCTTCAATTTCTTCGATCGATCTGAGATATGTTGCCCTAGCTCGCTGCTTCTCTGATGGTTGATTATCGCTCGTTTGCAGTTGCTTGATCGAGTTTGTTGTTTGTGAATTCGGTATGTACTGTTTCCTTTTGCTTTACTAAGTTGATACTTGAACTCGATGCTTGAAATTGCCAGTGATGATTGGGTTATATATGCGTTCGAATTCCTTGAATTACGTTTGTTTAAATATATTTGAATTTTTCAATTCCTTTTTCTCTGCCGCTTGATGATGTTTGAACGATTGATGATTAATCTGACTTGTTCAATACGACTATTTCTAGTAGCTTGATTCACACGGCTTTGAATTACCTTGCTTATCACGGTTTTGATTTTGCTGGTTCGACTTGGCATTGACTGTTTCAATTTGTCTCACACTTGATTTCTGATTTGTGAATTATTCAACCTTGTTCATCACGGTGCTGACATTTGCTTTGACCAGTTGATTTACTTTAGCCATACTGTTGAAATAGTTCTTCACTGTGAACTTGTAGTCTTTTGTTTGTGTGCTCGAGTTTGCATTGTTACATTTCACTGGACTGTTTCTGGTCATGTATATGTTTGTGCATGATCTCATATGCATTGAACTCTGGTTTGGATATCATGGTGGACATTTCATTTGCAGCCTTGACGTGATTTTGTTCACTGATGTTCACTGATATAATTCATGATGTATTCATTTTGTTTACATGAAATCTTATTCATTGTTGTTGGTTAAGTTAGTCTGCACTTTTACTTGAACTTGTAGTCTGCCTTGATCATCTTGTAACCTGGTCTGGTGCACCTTGTTTCATTATCTGTTGCATACATGAGATTGACACTGTACTTTATTCATGCTTGTTGCGTTCAGTTTGCACTTGTTCATCATGTAGCTTGTTGGTCTTCATTTGAAGTCGTAGCATTCATGTTTGACATATATGCACTGTGTGGTCTTGAGCATTTGCACATTTGTTCACCTGCACTGTTGCCTTGTTGACTGCATCACCATACTCTCTGTTTTGATTTGCATTTGCATTGCATTTCTCAGTGTCATCTTCACTTGCACTGTGGCATTATGTTCATTTGTTGTAGTTGTATTCATGTACACTACTTGAGGGTTGCTGTGCACTTTTGATGCATTACTTGTCTCTGCTCCATCCTGGTTGCTTCCCTGACCTTGTATCACTTGATGTCTTGAACATTGTTTTGATGCCTGATGCATATTACTTGACCATCGTTGCTGCATTGCTTACTGTCACTACTGCTTCGAGTCAGTTTCATTGTTGCTGCTCCTTCGGTGCACTATGCTTTGTGTACATGTCTTGTTGAGTTTGTAGTTTGTTGTCACTGGTTCATTGGGCTGCATACATGTTGTAAGTGATTTGTGTTTAGTTGCATCACTGGTATTTGGGGCTGCTGTGTATTGTTCATGACTGTTTCATGCAGTTCATTGTGTAGCCTTGGTTTTTTGTTGTTTGTTTGTGTGATACTTTGGACCTTTTGCCTTCAGTTGCTTGTCGAATTTGCATGTATCTGTATCACTTTGGTATACTGCAGCTTGTATTCTGCCTTGAGCTGAATCCCGTGTGTTATTTGGGTTTGACCTTGTGCTGAATTGTTAACAGTGCTTTTGTTTGATTTGTGCACACGAGTTGGCGAGGCAGTGCACACGTATACGAATGTACACGTGTGTACTGCAGCCACTTATAATTGCCTGTCCCTGATAAAAATACTGATATGCACAGATATTGCACAGTCAAAAATGATGACGAACAACCCAAATAACTGAGGCAAACAATGTTTTCAAAATCATCGTTTCTTTCAAATTTCAAAAATATTTCTCTTTCAATTTTACTGCGTTTGAGAATATTTTTGCAGATTACTCAGATGCTGGATTCAAACCGGAATGCAGTTGAAGACAAAAACATGAGTGTGAGTAATATGTAGTGAGGTTAACTGTAAATGTGAAATGTGAAATGTGATGTGATTGTAATCAAAAATGTATATGTATAGTGAGAGCATGAAATTGTATTATTTAAAATTGTAATAAACATTAGTTTGTATAAAATATCTGTTTGAATTCAAATTCTGTGTCATTTTTATTCAGCAAATATTTATTTATTCTATGAAAAATAAAATAGTACATTAACAAATACATTTAAACGAATGTATATATGTTTATTATCATCAAACAAAAATCATATAAGCGCAAAGCGCATATTCAACAATCTCCCCCTTTTGATGATAACAAACATATATTTAAGATTTTGAATGTATTAAATGTATTTGATCGTTCAATTTGCTCCCCCTATTTGAATGCTCCTCTCTACACAATACTCCCCCTACATATATGCATACAAATAAAAATATGTAAATGAGCCTATATGCAAATTGAAAATTATTTGACCTTTGCTTGATTCTATTTGACAAAATCTTAACTTTTCTCTCCCCCTTTTGTTATCAGCAAAAGAATAACAGTGTTATAAAAATAGGGATGAAGTGATAGACATGAATCAAACATTTAACTCAATTAAATATAAATATCAAATTTCAATAAAACTCAAACAAAAATCATAATTACCCTTGTCAAGCGCATATTCCACTTTCAGAAGTGATGGGGATAAAATCATCAAAAATCATACAATTCTGTCTATTTGTGGTATATTTGTTTCAGGAAATTTGAATATCTACTAACCATGCATAACCGTTAGGACTTTTAAATGAGATTAGTAGTATTCACAATTTTTATTTAAAAAATAAAATCAAGTATCTTCTAACCACGCATGACCGTGAGGACTTTTAAATGGGATTAGAATCAACTTGTCTATTTGAATCAATTAATTTTGATATGCGTTCCATACATGCATAACCGTGAGGACTTTTAAATGAGCATGGAAGCACATAATCAAAAATCCAAGTAATTCACCCATGCATGACCGTGAGGACTTTTAAATGAGAGTGAATACTTTGGATATTTATTTTTATTGCCAAATATAATAGATTGAAGCACAAATAATTTCCTTCACAAATTTAAATATATTGAAGAACAAATGATTTCCTTTGTAAACTACCACAAATTTACATACTAAATATGATCTTGATGAGTGATGGTCGATAGAAAGATGATAGAAATAGAAATGGTCATGGAATTATTACCTAACAAAAAGTTTTTATAACTCTTGTTATGAAATTCTAAAGAAATTTTCTAATTATACTTTCTCGAGTTGTATGATAAATATCAACACTCATCTCTTTTTCAATCACTATTCATCATTTCGATAATCAAAGGGAGTCAAATTAGTCAAAATTTGTCATTTAAAATCAAATTCAAAAATTATAAAATCATTTTTTCAAAAATAATTAATCTGTAAATATGGTCAAACATGATTTTCTCGAGGGGATTTTATAAGAAAATTTTCTGCTATTTGAAAATTATTTCAAGTGAAAAATATGCAGATATTTTCTTTGAGAAACGATGCAGCAAATGAATGTTTCAAGAATTAATCACGTTACACTAATAATTTTTCTATCAACTATATTACCAGTGTAATCTGCATCTGAATTTAAATTTCACTCAATATTCACTCGTTGAATCAAACCATGAAATGTGCACCAAGAATTTCAAGCTTAACATCAGTTTAAATGACATTCTTTTGAATTTGAATTGAAGCCGTGTTAACACTCAAACAAATATCATGATGTTAATTTCAGAAACCATAGGATAAACAATTATATTCATGAGTAATCAACAGTCAATCAACATCATAATTATTTCAAAAACAATTTCTTGAAGTTTCAACAATTTCTTAAAATCCTTTTTCACATGAATTTGAAATCGTGCAAATTTACAAGCAGTGACCAAAATGTCAGAACCAATATATCTACGTGTAGCATGAGTAACCATCATTTGACCGAACAAATTTATATAAATTAGTTCAAAATTGAAAATCTGATTGGTCATCATTTAAGCACAAATCAATGTCATAAATAAGAACAAGTCAAAAAATCATATCAATTAAGTCCGAATCAGTCAACCATCATAATTACTCCAAGTAATTCTATTTAAAGATGGTTAGTCAATATTTTGAAAAAATCATAGCATCAAAATCATCATCTTTTGTTTATCTCAATATTGGCTGATTTTAATTTAGAGTATGGTGCAGATAATCACATTTAAAAAAAAATACCTGTTTTACCTTTACGATAATTTTTCGTGATTGCCCATTGTGATTATGTCACCTTTATACTAGGCTAAGGAACTTTGCTTTGTCGCCCGTTGTGTTTCTGGAACAGTCGAAATCCAGAGAACACTGTTGTTGTTCCTTAGCCTGCCACCACACCTACACGATAAAAGATTTATGTGACCTATTTGTTTTTATAGGTCCATTGTTGTTAGTGGCAGAATATGAAAAATATGTTTTTGGAGACCCAAAACTATTTATATATGTTCCTTTTGGCACCCAAATTTGTTTGACTTTCAAAGATTTTATATTTGTGCCTTTTGGAACCCAAATCGGTATAGTTTTTACATGTTTGGGTCTATACCAACAATTATTTTGATTATGTCCAAATTTTCTGCAAATAGAGCACATTAAGTTGACTTGATTAAATTTTGTGTTCCTATGACTATGATGTCCAATTATTTCAGATCGAGCAACACTTTTACCTTTATCATCATCTTGTGATTTTCCAAAACCTAGTCCTTTTCTATTGTTAGAAAAAATTTGATTTCCCAATAACATTTTGAAAGATTTTTCTCCTTTTGAAAAGTTATTCAGGGATTTCTCAAGATTTTGGACTTTGATTTTTAATGTTGAGTTTTCAGTGACAAGTGAGGTGCATCGATTAATAAAATCCTTTCTCCTAGTGTTGATGGTTTCCTTAAGATTCAAGTTTTCATTTTCAAGACTTTCAAAGTTATTCCTCAGTTTTGATAATTCTGAATCTAAAATCTTACATTTTTTACATTCTAGGTTTTGAATATTTTCAAGTTCAGTTTTTAACCTAAAATTTTCACGAGCAAATTCTCTCCTATCAGATTTCAGTTTTTCAATTTTAGATTCAAGAGTATCCACTACCTTAGTAAGATCAGAACACATAAAAACAAGTTCTTTATAAGAAAACTCACATGCCTCACTAGATTCGTCGGAGCTTGCTTCTGAATTTGATTTTGCCATAAGACACAAGTTAGCCTCCTCCGAGCTGCTATCCGAAACTTCCTCTCCTTCTTCATCATCCCAAGTTGCTGCAAAAGCCTTCTTTTTCTTTTTCTTTCCTTTGTTGTCTTTGAGAAGTGGGCATTTTGGTTTGATGTGGCCAGGCTTGTTGCAGTTATAACACGTCAGTTCATTATTGGAATTTTCGAAATCTTTTGGCCTATTACAACTTGTTTTCTTCTTGCGTGGCTTGAATCTCGACCATTTTCTAAGATTATTGACAGCCATTGCAAGCTCTTCAATTGGATCTTCTTCATCTTTATCGCTTTCTTCTTTGCTCTTTAAGGCAATCGTCTTCTTCTTTGGTTCGGAGTTGTTGCGTTCTTCCTTTGCTTTTAACTCAAGCTCATATGTCATCAAGTTGCCAATCAACTCCTCCATGCTTAGTTTACTCAAATCTTTCGATTCTTGGATTGCTGTGACTTTTGCCTCAAAGTTCATTGGTAAAACTCGTAGTATCTTCCTCACAAGCTCTACCTCAGTGAATACCTTCCCAAGCGCTCTAGCATTGTATACCAAGGTTGAAAAGCGTCCAAACATGTCTTTTATGCTCTCGCCTTTGTCCATCACAAAGTTTTCGTATTCGTTGCTGAATAGGGCTAGACGAGACTCCTTGACTTGAGAAGTTCCTTCGTGTGTCACCTCCAAAGTGTGCCAAATTTCCTGTGCTGTTGTACAATGAGAAATTCTATTAAATTCATTTTTATCAAGAGCACATATCAAAGCATTCATGGCTTTAGCATTTGTCGTTTTCAGTTTCTTATCGTTGGCATCCCACCTATCCTTAGGTTTAGGAATCTCAGTATCACCAACGATTATAGTGGGAGGTTTATAGCCAGTTTCAATAATATCCCAAACATCATAATCAACAGAACTAAGATAGATGCCCATCCTAACTTTCCAATAAGCATAATCGTTCCCGTTAAACATGGGTGGCCTAGCAATAGATTGCCCCTCAGAAAAAGCATTATTTTGTAGACTCATGACTCTAGAGTTAAATAAAAAATATACCGGGCTCTGATACCACTTGTAGGATCTAAATTAACCCTAGAGGGGGGGGGGTGAATAGGGTAGCAAATTTTCTCGATTTAAACACAGAAATAAACTGCAGAAATAAATATGCTGAAAAGTAAATCACACACAAAATTTACCCAGCTTCGGCAACCCCTGCCTACTGCTGCATTCACAGATTTCTATTAGAATTAAACAGTATCACGCTTACAAACACTCTACTAGACTCGCAGACATTTGCTCCCGCTCACAAACACTCTACTAGACTCGCACACCCTGCTCGCAAACATTTGCTCCCGCTCACAAACACTCTACTAGACTCGCACACCCTGCTCCGCCTATAAAGTTTCGCTTACTCGCAAACTTTGCTTCCCGCCTATAGAGCTTCGCTTACTCGCAAACTCTGCTCCCGCCTATACAGCTTTGTAAACTCGCACACCCTGCTCACTGAACTAATTCTAACTAGACAATCTGACACGACCTAAACCCTAGGTGGTGATTTACAAATTCTTTGATTCGTAAAATAAAAACAATAATTAAAAAACAATAGAAAATAACCCTAAACCCTAATTAACAATATAATAAAGCCCTTTTATAAAAATTAAAAAACAAAACCCCTTTTTTAATAATAAGGCCAGCCCACTCCCTTATTTCACCCGATCCTTTTGTCTCGTTCGTGAGAGTAATGGCGGCTTCGTCCTGTTTAGGGCTTCGTTCCCTTTGTTCCAATTAGGGCTTCGGCTCTTGTGTAAATCAGGGCTTCAATTTCTTCGATCGATCTGAGATATGTTGCCCTAGCTCGCTGCTTCTCTGATGGTTGACTATCGCTCGTTTGCAGTTGCTTGATCGAGTTCGTTGTTTGTGAATTCGGTATGTACTGTTTCCTTTTGCTTTACTAAGTTGATACTTGAACTAGATGCTTGAAACTGCCAGTGATGATTGGGTTATTTATGCATTCGAATTCCTTGAATTACGTTCGTCTAAATATATTTGAATTTTTCAATTCCTTTTTCTCTGCCGCTTGATGATGTTTGAACGATTGATGATTAATCTGACTTGTTCAATACGACTATTTCTAGTAGCTTGATTCACACGGCTTTGAATTGCCTTGCTTATCACGGTTTTGATTTTGCTGGTTCGACTTGGCATTGACTGTTTCAATTTGTCTCACACTTGATTTCTGATTTGTGAATTATTCAACCTTGTTCATCACGGTGCTGACATTTGCTTTGACCAGTTGATTTACTTTGGCCATACTGTTGAAATAGTTCTTCACTGTGAACTTGTAGTCTTTTGTTTGTGTGCTCGAGTTTGCATTGTTACATTTCACTGGACTGTTTCTGGTCATGTATATGTTTGTGCATGATCTCATATGCATTGAACTCTGGTTTGGATATCATGGTGTACATTTCATTTGCAGCCTTGACGTGATTTTGTTCACTGATGTTCATTGATATAATTCATGATGTATTCATTTTGTTTACATGAAATCTTGTTCATTGTTGTTGTTTAAGTTAGTCTGCACTTTTACTTGAACTTGTAGTCTGCCATGATCATCTTGTAACCTGGTCTGGTGCACCTTGTTTCATTATCTGTTGTATACATGAGATTGACACTGTACTTTATTCATGCTTGTTGCGTTCAGTTTGCACTTGTTCATCATGTAGCTTGTTGGTCTTCATTTGAAGTCGTAGCATTCATGTTTGACATATATGCACTGTGTGGTCTTGAGCATTTGCACATTTGTTCACCTACACTGTTGCCTTGTTGACTGCATCACCATACTCTCTGTTTTGATTTGCATTTGCATTGCATTTCTCAGTGTCATCTTCACTTGCACTGTGGCATTATGTTCATTTGTTGTAGTTGTATTCATGTACACTACTTGAGGGTTGCTGTGCACTTTTGATGCATTACTTGTCTCTGCTCCATCCTGGTTGCTTCCCTGACCTTGTATCACTTGATGTCTTGAACATTGTTTTAATGCCTGATGCATATTACTTGACCATCGTTGCTGCATTGCTTACTGTCACTACTACTTCGAGTCAGTTTCATTGTTGCTGCTCCTTCGGTGCACTATGCTTTGTGTACATGTCTTGTTGAGTTTGTAGTTTGTTGTCACTGGTTCATTGGGCTGCATACATGTTGTAAGTGATTTGTGTTTAGTTGCATCACTGGTATTTGGGGCTGCTGTGTATTGTTCATGACTGTTTCATGCAGTTCATTGTGTAGCCTTGGTTTTTTGTTGTTTGTATGTGTGATACTTTGGACCTTTTGCCTTCAGTTGCTTGTCGAATTTGCATGTATCTGTATCACTTTGGTATACTGCAGCTTGTATTCTGCCTTGAGTTGAATCCCGTGTGTTATTTGGGTTTGACCTTGTGCTGAATTGTTAACAGTGCTTTTGTTTGATTTGTGCACACGAGTTGGCGAGGCAGTGCACATGTATACGAATGTACACGTGTGTACTGCAGCCACTTATAATTGCCTGTCCCTGATAAAAATACTGATATGCACAGATATTGCACAGTCAAAAATGATGACGAACAACCCAAATAACTGAGGCAAACAATGTTTTCAAAATCATCGTTTCTTTCAAATTTCAAAAATATTTCTCTTTCAATTTTACTGCGTTTGAGAATATTTTTGCAGATTACTCAGATGCTGGATTCAAACCGGAATGCAGTTGAAGACAAAAACACGAGTGTGAGTGATATGTAGTGAGGTTAACTGTAAATGTGAAATGTGATGTGATTGTAATCAAAAATGTATATGTATAGTGAGAGCATGAAATTGTATTATTTAAAATTGTAATAAATATTAGTTTGAATAAAATATCTGTTTGAATTCAAATTCTGTGTCATTTTTATTCAGCAAATATTTATTTATTCTATGAAAAATAAAATAGTACATTAACAAATACATTTAAACGAATGTATATATGTTTATTATCATCAAACAAAAATCATATAAGCGCAAAGCGCATATTCAACAGCAGTTGGCTCGCCTTCCATTTATATATGGATTTAGGTCTGGCTCAACCGCTTAGCAAAGTCAGGATTATGAAATGTCACCTGATAATTATATATTGCCTTATCAATCAATAAGCTCATTCTAAAACAGCCTGTTCTTTTGTGGATGTTTACATGTACCTAATTATCCTACTGTATGATAACAACAGGAACATTTGAGGAATTTGTATGCATATGTTCTACCATTCTAAAATAAGTCAGACACAAACAAATGTGGTACATCTTATATTATCCAATTACATATCCATTTGTTCTCAGTGCAAGTATAGAAATTAATATATAAATGTTATCACTTGCTACAGATACAATTACTGATAAAATGGGGAAGGACAATCTTTAGTAAATAGTTCAAAAAATGCAAGTTATATTGCAAAAAATGACTCGAGATGAAGTAAAATTAAAAAAATAAGAAGATACAAACCACAACCTTTTAATTTTCCAGTGTATTTATCGGTGATATCACAACCTCGAGAATCTCTCCAAATTTCTCAAAGTAACTTCTTAACTCATGACTTGGTGTTTCCCAAGCTAAACCACTAAAAAAAAATTTTATCAAAGTATTATTCCCGAATCTCAGTCTATGTTATTATGGACTCAAACTAACCATTTCTCTCCTCTATTCTCTAAATCCTTTTCAACATTTCAATCTAGAGAAAAAGAAGAAAAGGTTTGATCGATTGATATATTTAGACAAATGAGAAGTGTTTCCAAGTTGTATTAGTTTTGGATGTCTAGTGACAGCTTGCCTTATGACTCTATATGGTCATCACACTTGGTGTATTGTATCCTACCTGACTCCAGTACATTTATTGATTTACATTACCACCGGCCTATTATAAAATAATATTAGCTATCAATTAAGTTTGTTGTAAATTAACAGCTTACAATTTGTCATTACAGGTCGATAAATTATATGGGAAATGGACACGTAGTAAAAGTGATCGCCGAGTTTTGTTTTTGTAAATTTAACAACAAAAAATTACAAACAGATAAAAAGATAAAAATTGAAAACACTTAGGCTTTCTGTAAGACATCATTTTTTTGCTCCACGTGGAAGATATACATCACTTATCAGCTAGCCCAAGTTATTATTCTTTAAAGCACATACATTATTAAAAGAAAGCTTAACGGTGTACCTCTCATTTTCCAATCAAATGATTTAGCAAACACAAAATACAGAAATAATATGCTATCGACCACGTAAACATTGATATAATAAAATTAAATGAAATTTAGCTTTGATCATACCAGCCAAAGTGGAATTTGTCCTTGAGCATGAAGTTCATCTTCCCATCTGTCTTGCTTAATGGTGCGTATATATACTCTGGGATTCTTGTGGAGAAGACTATGCTGTGAAGAAATACAAAAGGTTAGATAGGTCAATGGTAAACTAAAAAAATAGAAAACATCAATAGCTAGTGCTTGATGCCATTGTATCAGTACAAGGGAAGACTGTAAGAACTTAAAGCTTTCCTATATTGGGCAATTTTATCAAACAATGGATGAACTCAAGCCAAGTGTGTTTCCAGGTTTAAGAAGAAAAAAATTATTGGCAAAAATAAACTAAAAAATCGCACTATAGTAACATGACCTAAGCTAAGATTGGGGGCATATGAACATACATCTTTCAACGTTAGGCAGTGTCCTTAGTTCCAAAAAATTCGCACTATAATAACATGATTTTAATTTTTTCCATTTTTAAACATGTAGAAATCTATGAAAGGATAATACATTTTCTACTTAGCAGAATAACAGGTAAAAGTTAAAGGAGAGGGAAATATAAGCATGATTAAGTTTTATATATATCTAAATGGATTGAATGCTGAAATGAGAAATTACGAGCAGCCATCAATCATCTCTGTTTATTCTATCTTTGCTAATAGCTTAACTGTCTATAGGAATTCTTTACTGCAAATTCTTTATTGTCCATAGGAATATCAACTGTTGGAAACTCTCAAAGGAACTTGTTTGTTCACATAAGGTTTTGTCAACAGAGCACAAAAGAATGATATGAAAAGGAAGATGATAAAAACAAGACATCGAAATAAAGATTGGCATTTTTGTTCCTTGTCAAAGATATATATAGAAAATCATGACATAAACTATTAAACTATTTTGGTGTGTTTGTAAAAGGCTAAGTACTATTTATATGCATGGTTGTTGAACTGTTTTGACACTATTATTTGGAGTTATGACACGGTTTTTCATATTTTGTGTATATGACAAAGTGCACTATTTTATAAATATGAGTCTAATAAGAATATATGACACTTAACTTTATGTTTCATGCAGCACATCCATAGAGCTTATTGGTTTCAACTTCTTCACCATGTCTTTATCTATCATTTTCTATTTATAAGGAGTAACAACTAGCAAAATTATGGAACAGAGACACTTTCTTCTTTACAATTTAATTTACCAAGGATTTGGATTTTTGAGTAAAATACTCAAGAGTGTAAGTAAATAACTTAAATGATCCACCATTCCCCTTTTTCTTTAAATCAAAGTTTTAAAAGAGAAAAATAAAAAATAATCGATGATTAACTTGCATCATAATAATAAAATCAAATGAATTCTAAAATTCTACAGACCTATTAATTTTACATTGCATCATTTAATGTGATGATTACCGATGGATAAACACTTCTCTCGTGTACACATTGCATTTTCTTTTTTTACTAACGATTAGTACTGAATTGCATCTGTAAATTTCAGTGCTGAAAAAAAATTCATTGCAAGTAGAGTAAAAGATGTATAAGATGACAATAATCTTAACGAATGTCAATAACCTTACCGAATGTCTTTGCATTATCTGGATGCAGCTGCTAAGCATGTTGGAAGCACACGACAGCTTCATGAGGCATACCCAAATCCAAAAAAACAAAAAGAAAGATCCATAATTTGTACACTGAAACCATCCAGAACATTAAAAAATCTATATCACAATCATGAATGCTTGCTTACCTTGTACGCATTCCTTTGGTTCAGGTCAGCATTAATAAATCCGGGCTTGTATTTAATGTCTTTATGCAAATAGAAAACAGGTTCACAAAAAAGTAGATATGGGACGATGCATTATTCATTACAGCAACCTGAAACAATGGAAATATAAGGCTTGCCATGCATTGAGGGTACATTATGTGAGGAGGAAGGTAATAAAAAAACAGAGTTCTTTCTTTTATCACTTTTTAGAAGCTATGTGAGATGCACGTTTATGCATTATGTAGCAATAATAGAAGATAGTTTTGGAGTAGGCATTCTCATATTGGATATATGAACATGTTGTACACGTTTATGAACAAGTGGTACATTAGCAAGCTTTGAGATGCAAAGTTATGTAAGCACCATAGAAAAGGTGTAAGTTTGAATCCAATATAAATGTCAAAATGCATAATCATAAACAAAGACATAATCCAATATAAATTTAGCACTTCACTTGTATTGCAGAAGGAATTTTTTATACGTAACAACCAAGATATATTGGTGAATAAAGGAATAATATGAACGTAGATGTGTACGTTCATAGAGTTTGGGCCACAAATTTCAAGATTACACATGTAATCGCATTTAATTTTAATATGTATAAACAAACAACATATATTATCAAACCAAGTAGAATGTTTCCCAACACAAATAGTAATTATACAAGTATAGTACGCGACTATATTCTCAACACATAAGGCAAATTGCAGTTAGGATTGGACTAAGAAATCAACTAAGGGCGTGCTTGATTTTGCACTATATATTGGTCATAATTATATAGCGGTATAGTAACTGCAAATTTTACAAATTAAGGCATTCGATTTTAGCACTATATAGAGGAAATCTGTATACGATATACCTCCATGAAGTGCATCGCGAATCCATCAAATCGCCTCGTCACTACTAGCAAACTACATCGTGAATCCCTCAAATCACCTCATCACTGCCATCAAACTACACCGTGAATCCCCCAAATCGCGAATTAGTATATAGTATACCTCCATCGCTGCCAGCAAACTGCATCATGAATCCCTAAAATTGCCTCATCGGCATGCCAAAGTTGATTTGGGGTGAAGCCGGAGATAAGCAATTTTAGAAGATGAAGATGAGGGATTTTATTGATGGTTGATAAAAGATGAGGAGAAAGGAAAAGCATCAAATCAGATCGAAGATTACTTTAATTGGGGGTTTTCATTGATCTTTTGAGAGGAGGAGAAAAAATGACAGGTGGTAAAAAAAATGAGCGGCATGTAAAATTTCAGCAACATTTTAGTGAGCTATCGGCGAGAAACATTTGGGCACGTTTATTTCTTAATTTTTATATTATAAAATGGTTAATGGTTGCATATAGCAATAAACGCTACCAATAAATGCAATTGATAGCAATTTTTCTTGTAGTGTGGACAAAGAAACATAGCCTAGCGCTAGTCTAAAACACAAAAATGATCCTCAATGATCATCAAGAAAGTGTCAATTACTCTAAGCTAGTAAATATATGAGCTTAGCTTCATGTCCGATAACCACTAGCTTAACTTAAATATTTACGAGCAAATTGTAGATCTCCACTAGAAAATTGTCACAAGAGATTCAATCGAACAAGTCCAAGGATTAACCAACGAAGTAAACGCAAGCGTTTCATACCACTTGTTTTACTAAGTCGTTTAATTAGATTTCTCATACGAGTGAGGTAAAGGTTTGTATATGCTAGTAGATTGGAAACGATTTGAGAAAACGAGCCTTGTAGTAAAATAGTGCTGAAATCATTTTGAAGAAAGAGTTTTGATATTTACTACTAGTATAGTAAACCTTTATATTTATAAAGTGACGAATCACAGAAATGATTGTAGAAACAATCAATCACTAAAATTCACATTCAAAGACGTGAATAAAATCCAAAGAAATCGATTCTGAATCCATCAAAATGTATGTTCACATGAATCCCAAAGAAAATGTCATCAAAGTGGATAACAATTGATAACACAAGTGGGAATAAACCCAAATCGATTAAATTTGGAAACACAAGAGAAATAGACAAAAATAGGCATAATAGGCGTTTAAGAGCAGGTCAGTCGACTGGCTCAATGAGTTCAGTCGACTGAACTCAGTCCCGGAATATTCGGGGATGCTGGTCAGTCGACTGGACCAGAACCTGGGATATGCTCAGGTAGCAGGTCAGTCGACTGGCCCAAAATTCCAGTCGACTGGAACCTGTGTCCTGCACTTCTAAGCCCATATAAATGAAGGCTATTTCCTTCCAAATTGCAATCACTCGAGTCACGGCACTAGGAGTTTACGCGGATCAGCTACCTAGCCCAATAAGCTCTTCGATGCATCACCAAAAGCATGTTCAAACAACAAAGCTATGATTTTTTGAAGATTTGAACTCAAAACACCAAAAATTGGAATATTCACAAAACCAATCCAAGTCAAATCAAATGCACATGAATAAGTGTTAGGAATTCATACCTAACAATCAAAGATAATCATAGACTTAGACGTAAGATAAAAATCTCACCTTTAAACCCAAAACTATGAAGAAGAAGCTATAGAGCAATGGCAAGAACAATCAGTCTTCAATTCCAACCAAAAGAGCTTGAATCTAAGCTTAAAAGAGAAACATTTCCTAAATTAGGTTTAGGAATTTCTGAAATTGGTAAGAGAATGAGTTGGAGAAGAAGAGGAGGAGGCTTACCAATGCTTCTTCTATAAATTTGGAGCTAGAACTTGATTTGCAAATGGAAACTAGGGCTTGGAGTTTTAATTTCTCATTCCTCTCTCCATTGTTGCTAAAGCTTGAGTATTAGAAAATAGAAATGAAGTAATGAAGAGAAGGGGGGGGGGGGGGGTGAAGCTTGGGTCTAATGGGCTGAAACAAAAACCAAAGCCCTAAGTGAAAAAGTAGCAAAATTCTACTAACTCCAAACATATCAAAATTTATACTGAAAAAGGTCGCAAACGTCATTTTGAACTGAATGGGGATGGTCTCGAGTCCTAATTCGACCGTTTGCAAAAAGTAGCTTCTCGGACTAAAATTCGACAAACGATGAAATATTTAAATAAAATATTTAAATACTCAATCGTAAAATATGCGGGTTGTTACACTCGGCCTTGGAAAATTTAGGCTCTACCATGCACTATTGGGGTTCAACCATGTAGGATTAGGTGGATGATGATGCTTGTATTTGAATACGGAGTAAAAAAGTGGATGAAGAAGGGTTTTAAACAAGTTATAGTAGGAATTTCGAGTGGAAAACGTGAGGTTTTTATAACATGGAAAATATGTCCGAAGCCATGAAAACTTTCTCAAACTTTAGGAAATTGGATATGAAGAAGAGAAGTTGTAAAGTGAAAATTATGAAATGGGAAGGGTATTTATAGGCTTAGGAAAATATTTCAAAATTGTAAAGTGGTTATAAATTACATATGCATGCCTCACCATACTTCGCCTCCCCCCTATGATCCACCCACTTCAAGTACTCCCTCCTCTCATGCAACTATTCAAGCCGTGATTCTATGTACTATGTATGACGCCCCACCTCTATACCCACGCTAGCCAAGAACACTACGGTGTAATGCTGTCAACTAGCACGGAGAATAAGGCTGTTGAGGAGCGACCATCCGTGTAATTGCTTTGCGCGAGCACCGATATGTCAGATAGTATAACATGCATTTTATTTCAAGAGGAAATCCGACATACCGATACAAACACAAAGCTACTACACGGTGGCTATAATAATCTTCGGAAACAAATATAGAAATAAGCATAACACAAATCAGTCACAGATAATTCATATCACAAAGGCGGAAGAAGATATGAATATATATAACTAGCACATGAAAGTGTACATCAGAGTAGTGGTCAAAAAGATCCACAATGATACAAAAGAATAGCAATACGTGCTATACAAAAGAATACAACTATGAGTCTATATCTCAAGTGTATACAACAAAAACTGCTAATCTATGTGGTTTGCCAAAAGTCAGAGTAATGATCCTGGATGAGAAGTCAAGCAGAAGCACCGGTAACATCTCGGTCTGACCCGAGTATTATTTAATAAGAAAATAATAAACGGATCAGTCTAGCTATAAATATCAGATGAAACGATATAGAATAAGAGATATGACTAAACACATAATAATCACAATGCCAAGCTGTGATATATATAAGTACTTGAAAATCAACAAGAGAATAATCAATATCACAAAAATCTACTCAAGAATCAAAAGGAATGTCATTCTCTTTATTTCGTTCACCAAACCATAAATATTGACGATTATATCAATATCAATCACAAAAGTCTTCACCAATGCACAAATATTGATAAAACTTATCAATGAAAATCACGAAAATTGGTGAAGCACAAATTCTAGAAATCATCTCAAGAAATCCAGAAATCACAAAAGGGGGAAAGGCCTATCACAAACGGGAGCATAAAGCTCACCAACACGTGTATCACAAACGGAACGCTAATTCCATGGTTGCTAACCATCACAAATTGAGCCGAAGCTCCACAAACGGCCCGAAGACCATGGGTTGCTACCCCACCAATTTGAGTCGAAACTCCACAAAACGGGGTTTAGTCTCCCTCGCAGACAAAGAGACATCGCACATTGCTAGTCTAAATCACAAAAATGATCGTCATGACCATCAAGAAGTGTCAATTACAGTAAGCTAGTAAATATATGCGCTTAGCTTCATGTCCCATAACCACTAGCTTAACTTAAATATTTACGAACAAATTGTAGATCTCCACTAGAAAATTGTCACAAGAGATTCAATCGAACAAGTCCAAGAATTAACCGACGAAGTAAACGCAAGCGTTTCATACCACTTGTTTTACTAAGTCGTTTAATTAGATTTCTCATACGAGTGAGGTAAAGGTTTGTATATACTAATAGATTGGAAATCGGTTTGAGAAAACGAGCTTTGTTATAAAATAGCGTTGAAATCATTTGAAGAAAGAGTTTTGATATTTACTACTAGTATAGAAAACCTTTATATTTTGAAGTGACAAAACACAAAAATTGATTGTAGGAACAATCAATCACTAAAATTCACATTCGAAGACGTGAATGAAAATCCAAAGAAATCGATACTGAATCCATCAAACGGATATTCCAAAAATTCCCGAAGAAAAGAAGTCACCAAAGTTAATAACAAATGATAACAACAAATAGGGAAATAACACGAATCGATTAAATTTGGAAACCACGCAAAATAGGCGAAATAGGCAAAACAACAACAGGTCGGTCGGCCGGCTACAGAGCTCGGTCGACCGGACCCTGTTTTGAAAAATCCTTGGGAAGCAGGTCGGTCGACCGAGCCCTGTAGCCAGTCGACCGGACCAGAGACAGAAAAGTGCCTATGCACTTTGGAAGCAGGTCGGTCGACCGGCCCAGGGGTTCGGTCAGCCGAACCTGATGTTCTGCCAATTTAAACCTATTTCAAATGAGGTGCATATCTCGACCAAATTGCAATCGCAGGAGCAACGACGCTAAGGGTTTATGCCAATCGACTACCCGGCCCTATATGCTCCTCGATACATCACCAAAAACATGTTCAAACATCAAAGTTAGAATTTTTAAAGATTTGAACTCAAAACACTAAAAATTGGAATATTCACCAAATCAATCCAAACCAAAAGCAAATGCACACGAATAAGTGTTAGGAATTCATACCTAACAATCGAAGATAGTTATAGACTAAGATGTGAGATAAAAATCTCACCTTTGAACCCAAACGATTGAAGAAGAAGCTTGGAAGCAAAGAAGAATCAACCACTCTTCAAACCCAACTCAAGAAGCTTGATTCTAAGCTTTAAAAGGAGAACATTCCCAAAGTTAGGTTTAGGAATTTCTGAAATTGATAAGAGAATGAGTTGGTGAAGAAGAAGAGAAGGCTTACCAATGGGTTCTTCAATTAGTTTGGAGCTAGAGTTTGATTTGCAAAAGAAAACTAGGGATTGGATTTTTAATTTCTCATTCCACTCCCCATTGTTATAAAAGCTTGAGTAAAAGGAAAATAGAAAGGAAGTGAATGAAGAGGAGAGGGTTGGAACTGAGTTAAGTGGGGTTAATGGGCTCATCCCAAACCAAAACCCTAAGTAAAAAGTAGCAAAAATCAACTTACTCCAAACTTATCGAAGCTTATACTCAAAAAGGTCGCAAACGACATTTTAAACTCAATGGGAGGGGTCCCGAGTCCTAATTCGACCGTATGCAAAAAGTAGTTTTTCGGACTAAATTCCGAGTATCGATAAAATATTTAAATAAAATATTTAAATATAAAAATCGATAAATATGCGGGTTGTTACAGACTCCCCTACTTAAAGAAACTGCGTCCTCGCAATATTTAAGAAGAAAATGTAAAGTAACAACCATAAAAGCATATTCAACACAAAAGAAATTTGAAATAAAAGGTTCACCTCAAAGAGCACGAGAAAGTAAGTCCGGATGTGTTCGCTCGATGAACTCTCTAGACTCCCAAGAACAATCCTTAGGATTTGAAGACCATTGAACTTTCACCAGCAGAACATCTTTATTTCAAAGGCGTTTGACCTCCGAAGCAATAATTCGAATAGGATGCTGCTCATAAGTTAAATTAGGCAAAACTTCAATCTTTTCCACAACACCGGGCTCAAGAATAGAATCGGAATCTCGAAGGCACTTCCTTAATTGAGAAACGAGAAACACGTCATGAATAGCAGAAAACTGAGCCGGCAATAAAAGGCGATAAGCCACAGAACCAATACGTTCGGTGATAGGAAATGGCCCAATATATCGAGGCGCTAATTTTCCCGATCGACTGAAACGTACAACACCTTTCATAGGTGGAACACGAATGAACACAAGATCTCCTACAGAAAATTCTAATTTCCTTCTTCGGTTATCGGCATAGGATCTTTGCCTACTTTGAGCTTCTTTCATCCTATGACGAATAAGATCAATCTTTTCTGTGGAATCACAAATAAAATCTGGACCTAAAACCAGCTTCTCACCGGCCTCAAGCCAACAAGAAGGAGATCGGCATGGCCTTCCATAGAGTGCCTCAAAAGGTGCCATACCAATACTAGATTGGAAGCTATTATTATAGGAAAACTCAACAAGTGAAATATGATCTTCCCAACTTCCACCAAAATCAATAACACATGCACAAAGAAGATCTTCAAGAGTTTGATTCACACGCTCGGTTTGTCCATCGGACTGGGGGTGATAAGCGGTGCTAAAATTAAGCTTCGTTCCTAAAGCTTTTTGAAGACTCTTTCAAAATCCACTAGTAAACAATGGATCACGATCACAAACTATAGAAGTAGGAACTCCATGTAATTTAACAATCTCTTTAACAAAGAGTTTGGCCAAAAGAGGAACGGTTCGGTTAGATCGAACGGGAATAAAATGGGCAGATTTAGTAAGTCTATCAACGATCACCCATAAGCTATCATGACCCGAACGAGATCGAGGAAGGCCATCTATAAAATCCATGGAAATTTGGTCCCACTTCCAAATTGGAATTTCTAAAGGTTGCAATAACCCACCGGGCCTTTGATGTTCGGCCTTAACGAGTTGGCAAGTCATGCAAAACTTAACGAAGTTAGCGATGTCAAGTTTCATTCCCTCCCAATAATAAAGTCGCTTCATATCCGCGTACATTTTACTGCTACCTGGATGAATGGTAAATTTAGAACGATGGGAACCATCTAAGATGTCTTTTCGAAGATCACTAATATTTGGCACTACAAGTCTACCAAATTATCGAATGCCGCCACGAGAATCGATATTAAAGTCTTTTAAACCTTCAATATCAATTTTATCCTTAATATTTTGGCCAAGAAGAGCCAATTCGGGATCTAGCCTTTGAGCTTCAAGAATGCGGTCTAAAAGAGAAGGATGAGCCTCAAGGCTACATAAAACAAATGATGAGCATAAATCGGATACGCGGTCTCGAATCTCACAAGTGGATAAGATCTCGAGATTGTTCCATTCGGATATCATCATTGAAACAACAGCTTGTTGTTTACGGCTAAGAGCATCGGCGACATGATTATCCTTACCGGGGGTATAAAGAATATCAAGATCATAAGGAGCAAGGAACTCGGGCCAACGTTGTTGACGCAAATTAAGTTCCTTTTGAGAGAATAAATACTTCAAAGACTTATGATCAGTATAAAGAATAAATTTCTCTCCTAAAAGATAATGACGCCAAATCCGAAGAGCAAAAACAATAGCCGCGAGCTCTAAATCATGAGTGGCATATCTAGTCTCAACAGGCTTCAATTGCCTAGAAGCATAAGCAATAACACGTTCTCTTTGCATAAGAACGACACCCAAACCAACGCGACTAGCATCGGTATAAACAACGAAATCTTGATTCCCCTCGGGAATAACAAGAATAGGAGCATCAGAAAGAAGTTCCTTTAGTTTCTGAAAAGAAGTTTCACATTTGTCCGACCAAATGTATTTAACACCTTTCTTAGTTAAGCGAGTGAGAGGCACGACAATCTTAGAAAAGTCTTTGATAAAACGGCGGTAATAACCCGCCAATCCAAGAAAACTACGAATCTCCATCACACTCTCCGGTCTCTTCCAATCTTGAATCGCTTCAATCTTTGAAGGATCCACGGAAATTCCAGATTCGGAAATAATGTGACCGAGGAACTTCACACGAGATTGCCAAAAGTGGCATTTAGAAAACTTTGCTTTTACTTGATTACACCTAAGAGTTTCCAATACAATCCGAAGATGCTTTTCATGCTCCTCCTCGGTTTTTGAATACACAAGAATATCGTCAATAAAGATGAGAACAAATCGATCGAGAAAATCTTTGAAAACTCGATTCATAAGGTCAATGAAATAAGCCGGAGCATTCGTTAGACCAAATGGCATAACAAGCCATTCATAAGATCCATAACGAGTACGGAACGATGTCAAAGGAATGCTATCCTCTGCAATACGAAGCTGATGAAATCCAGTAGCTAAGTCTAATTGTGAAAAGACTCTAGCACCACTAAGTTGATCGAATAGATCATCAATCCGAGATAAAGGATATTTATTTTTGATAGTGAGATCATTAAGCTTGCGGTAGTCAACGCAAAGCCTAAGTGTACCATCGGATTTCTTCACGAAAATAGCCGAAGCTCCCCAAGGCGAGGAACTAGAGCGAATAAATTGCTTCGTCTCCAATTCGGACAATTGTTTACGCATCTCCTCATTTTCTTTATTGGACATACGATAAGGAGGACGAGTAATAGGTTGAGCTCCAGGGATAAGATTAATTCTGAACTCAATTGCTCGCTTAGGCGGTAATCCTAAAACGGCTCAAATATGTCGGAAAATTCACGAACAACGTGAATAAGAGAAATAATATCTTCCTCATCATCATTATCGTCATCATGAGGATTTAAAGAATATAAAGATGCAACCAAGCTGGAATCCGAATCTTTAAGATTAATAGAAATCTGCTTAACAGATTGAGGATGTCGAAGATGAATAGTCCGCTCAGGACATAGGATATGAGCTTCATAATGGTTAAGCCAATCCATTCCCAAAATCATTCCAAAGCCTAAATAACGCATGACATGCAAATCGGCTAGGAAAGAAAAATCACACAAAATAATCTCGACATCTTTACACAATAAACTGATTGTTGCGGATCCACCAACCGGATTCGCAATTCCCAAAGAAGTCATTAAAGCAACAACACTTAAAGAAAAAGTATCAACAAGCTCTTTTGATATAAAAGAATGGGACGCTCCCGTATCAAAAAGAACTCGAATAGGATGATCACGAAATAAAATAATGCCATTAAGGATAGAATGAGAAATACCTTGGCCACGAGATGCGTTGCCAGGGGCTTGAGCAACATTTAACTTTCCCTCCTTCCTGCCATGAAGCTTGGAGCATGAAGATATAACCTGACCGGGACCTTTGCAGTAGCGACAAGAGAGAGACTTTGGGCACTTGTTCGCGTAATGGTCCTTCAAACCACAATTATAGCATTCCCCACGACCAAAGGAAGAATTCTTTGCCTCTGGGGTTGCTTGCTTCCCCTTTTTGTTGGGATAAGGGCCTTTGAATTTACTGGGCCTTTTCTTGTTGTTGTTGTTGAAGTTTGATTTGGAACCCACCACTTCAACATCATTTTCCCTATCCGCCTCTTCAAGACGAAGAGCAATATCAATGAGTTGGTCGAAAGAAACTTCTAATTTTAGAAGTAATGGCTTCTTGAGACCCTTGTTCAAGCCATAGACAAATCTCTGATTTTTCTTCAATAGGGTGTTAATATATTCAACCCCGTATTTAGAGAGAGATTCAAAAGACGCGACATAATCTTCCACGGAAGATTCACCTTGAACAAGGTCTATGAAACGCGAGCCAATGTCACTTTCTCTGCTTCTGGCACGAATTTTAATTCGAAGCGTTCCCGGAATTGCTCCCAGGTGAGATCCGCTTCATTAATCTCAGAAATCAGGAGCTCATACCAGTCTAATGCTCTTTCCTGGAGCATACTAGAAGCCACCAGAACTCGGTGAAGATCAATGAGGTTTATGCGAGAAAAGATTCGATCGCATGTCCTTAACCAAGCCTGGACTTCAACAATAGTTTCAGAACCTTTAAATGGCTTCCCGCCCAGGTTGGTGTAATCATTGCACAAACGTGCAAACCCAGATTTAGGGTGTGTAGGTTCCGGATTAGAACCAGCTGCCTGAGCATTCGTGACAAGGTCAAGAATTGTAACGACCCAGAATTTTGAATAATTTAATTTGAAAATATTTAATTAATTTTAAATATTTGAATGATGGTTTGACTTGAATTTCAAATTATCAGAATGAATTTAGCGATTAAATTATAGATTTAATCTATTGAAAGTTGAATAAAAATTTGAACCTTCAATTTTAAGCTGATTAAAAATATTTCAAAGGCTTGTAAAATTCATATTGATAATACTGAAGATAATAGAAGCTTCAGAATTGAATTTGAAAGTGAATTGTTCAGTTTTGAAATTATATCGTTTGAATCGATATTTAAAAATAGCCGTCCGAGGCACAGTCTCGGAATTCGACGAAATCAGTTCCATTGGGTCCGTAATATTGAATTATTCTCGGATTTCAAATTTCGTATTTTTCGGAGTTGATATGTGAGCACACGGTGATTAAACACATTGAAATTAAATCAAATTCAATTTGAAATTTAAATATAAATTTGGTCAACAGCAGCATCCTAAAATCATGCCTAAAATCACGCAGAAGATCCCGTAGAAAAAAATCGTGTCTTCTCCTTTGTTTCAGCCGAGTATCACGCAAAAAAAAAAACATGGAAGAAATCGCGCAAGCATGCTTCGTTCAACCTTAAATATCTCGTTCCCCCTCCCCCCTTCTGTTCGTTCAAATCAAAATAAAAAAAAGGGCCGAAGCCCTTTTCTCTTTAGAAAGAATTTTTTTTTTAAAATTTTATGGCCGAAGCCGATTCGAGCTAAATGCTCGAACAAGGGGGCGCGCGCTCGAGGCAGTGGTGGCGATTTGGGATAGCGGCGCACGCGAGTTGCTGGGTGTCGCGATTTGGTGCTCGCGCGTGGAGAAGCAGCGGTGAGTCGAGTCGAGGCGCGTAGGAGGGGGCGAGGCGGCGGCGAGTCGCACAAGGATGGAAGTCGATCTGGGGATGCGAATATGGGACTTCACGGCGATGTCGCGATGGATGTTGGTGGCGCGCGCCCGAGGCTGGCACGGCGGCGCGCGATGGTGGATGCGGCGACTCGATTGCAACAATCTGGGGGTCGCGTTGTGGTTGGGGTGGATGGTGATAGCTCGGAACAGTGAGTTATAAAATTCGTTTTTGTTTTGATTTAATTGAATATGCAGATGGTATAGTTATACGTAAAGAAATTTTAAATTAAGTTTTTTTTTAGAAATAGTTTTACAGTAAAGAAAATATGTTTAAAATTTAATTATTTGTTTAAAACTAAATTATTAGTTAAATATAAATTTAGTTTCAAATGAAAAATATTTTGTAAAAGAAAATTTTTAGTTAAAATTGAATTTATAATTGATTAAATTATTAAAAGAGAGTTTGGTTAATTTAATTTAATGTTTAGTTAAATAAATTTTTTCAAAAGAAATTTATATAAGCAAAATGTTTGAAATATTATTGAAATGAGATTTTGGTTTAAAGTAAAAGGGAAGTTAGTTTGAAATTAAAAGGTTTAGTTAAATAAATTTATTTAAGTAAATTTAGTTGAAATTTAAATTTTATTAGATAAATTTGTTAAGAGTAATCTGTTTAAAATTAAAAGGAAATTTGGTTTTAAAATTTAATTGTAGTTAAATAAAATATAAAAGGAGAAATTTGTTAAATAAAACTATTAAAATAAAATCACCGATGAATCGAAATTATCAAATAAAAATTTATTATTCGATCTGTTCGAATATTAATAAATTGTGTAAATATTTATACAAGGTATAACTCAAGAAAAACCAAGTCAAGAAGGAAATGGATTGCTAATAAAAGCAAAGGTGAGAACTTCTCACTCAAAAATTTATAAGTTGGATTTGCAGTTATTATTGATTTCTATTTGGTTGTGATATTAGATATAGTAGGATATATCTATATATATAGCAATATATATATATATATTGGCATATGTATATATTGCAGTTGATTGATTTCCCGCATTGTATAGCGGATGAGACCCTGTTGCGCCGTTAGTAAGCGGATAATATTTTATAAAATCCCATATACCGCGATATTCCACCTCGAAGTGGAATGGGTATTGTGCTAATGTCTGTGGATGCAGGGAAACAGGTTGGAGGGATCCAACTGGATTCCTCACAAATATTTATTGATTTTAAATATTGTGATATTTGATTGTTTATCATATCGATATATGATATTGGAAAGTTGTGATTGACTATTTGATATGTTGCATCATCGAATCCAATTTTGAAGTTTAAAAAAATAATGATTTTGATTTTAAGGGATTTCTAAAGTGATTTTTGAAAGTATACGTTTATAAAAATATTGGAATTAATTCATCTTAAAAAAAACATTATAATTTTAATATTATAAAAATTATGATTTTTGAGAAATACAGTTAAAAGTTGATTTTTGAAAATATGTGATTAATGATTTTATAAAATAGTTTAAACTGGGATTTCTAAATTTATTATAAAAAGTTAAAAATAGGATTTATGAAATTTGATTATTTTATAAATCAAAATGATGAATTATAAAGGAGTTAAAAGACGTTTTAAAAGAATAATATAAAATGATTTATATAAAAGATTTATAAATTGATATTTATAAATTAAAAATATTGGAATTATAAAATGAGCTTTTATAAGTGTTAGAATGAATTGTGAATGAATTTCATAAAATGAATGAAATCTATAGGATTATAACGGTGAAGTTATAAATGGAATTTATAAACAGTAGGTTTATAAAATGTGTAAAGTTATTTAAAAGGATAGATTTTAGATAAATAAATGAATCTTATAAGTTATAAGATTTATAAATTTGGGAAGTTTAAAGGAACGATTTTGTAAACAAATAAATTATAAGCATTTAACTTATAATATGAACTTCTGGTTTATAATTGAGTTATAAACTGAAATAAGTTAATAAAGGAAATTTATAAAAGGAAGTAGTTATAAACTAAATAGAAATGGAATTTATAAACATTGTTTTATAAATCAGCAAACTACTTATTTTGATAAGTAAATAGTTATAACTTATTTATGGAGTTATATTCACGTTTTAGACAGTGAATAATCCTTTAAAATAAAATAAATAGAAATGATGAAATTTGTTAACAAGTATATTCACGTTTTTGAATAGTGAATAATAAGTTAAAGAAATGGTTTTGGATGTGATGTTTTAAATAGAATTAAAACGATCTAAAGATATTTTAAAATGTATTAACTACCGAAACCATAGATTTCAACATTCATTGTTGAAATAGACGGTTTCGAGAAATAGAAAGGAAATAGTAGACTATAACACTGTTGTTATAGTAAATGATTTCCGAAAGGAAATGTTTTGTATAGTATTGGGATTTATATATCTATTTTAATTTCGAATCCCTATACTAGTGCTTTTGGGTTGTCGTAACGATGTTTTACACAACATTCGTTTTGGCCCAAATAAATATGTTTAAGAGAATGATTTCCTTAAAGAATGAAATATATACTTAATTTCGATTTAAGTATATTGAATATTTTCCAAGTATAGAAAATAAAAAGACTTGTGAATTACTTATAAATAAATAAGTATGGAAATGTTTTTCCAATGTGAAATGAAAAGTTTAGAGAATTTATCTTTTTGAAGATAAATTGAAAATGAATAATGGAAATTGTATATTCATAAATATTTTTGGAAATATAAATTCAATATGGAATTTATAAATGAAACTTGGAATTTGTTTAAAAATAAATATTGATTTATTTTTGAAGTATTGAAAATATATATCTTGTAAAGATATTTTTGAAAAATAAATAATTTGGAAGATTATTTGGAATCTGGTGATGTTGTGCATATCCATTGATAGTTCAATAACCGACTATCAATATTTACCTTTGAATAGGTATTTGTTGTGATTTGTTTGAAATTGAATGCCACACTTATTTTTTTTAAAATAAGCGCTCACTATTCGGGTTAACCGGGAAAGGACCTTGAGGTCGTATAACCCATTCCGAATATGTGATACGTCGTTATAAATTGCATTTGAAGATTAGTGTTGAAGACTGGATATTTTCGAAAACGAAAGGGTTTCTTGTTGATTGTCTCTGCACTGGCTGATCCCCGGTATAGAGATCTCCATATGTGATGGGAAATTCGGACGTGATTAGGGATTATCCGGATTGCAAGGACTTCTTTGTAAGTGCCTTCGGTTCTGTTCGATCTCGGAACAGACTAGTATGGATTGTATGTCTGACATTACAAATTGAGATATAAAGCCGATTTCTTTCAAATATATTTCTGTTGGTGGCGAAGAATTTATTCTCTTAGCTTAACACCCTTCTCTGAGACGTACGAGCTCAGAGGTTATATAGTTGATGGTTTTTAGCAATATATTCCCAATTTGGTAATGTGACATGCTGAGTGTTGCTGTGAAATGATCATTGTGTTGATTATTTGTGATAGGATCATTTGTTTGATCGTCTATCTTGGTGATCATTTCTATGATCATTTGTTGACCCAAAGCATGACTTTGTATAAAGCGTGGCTTTGTGGACGTGACTTCGTCGAGCCTCACACCCCGGAATGGTCAAAACAGGAAAGATGCGGCAAGGTTATGAGGAGTAGCTCCCTTTTGGGTATGTGCATTTCCTTCTGGAAAAGGGTGGTATCATGGTATGGAGCCCAGATACTTACTCATGTTGAAACACTTATTATTATGGTGTGATGTTGATTACGAGCGCTCGGTTAAAGGTCCCAAAGGACCGGGGGATGGCATACTCGTGTCAGTTGTTACCTAGTTTGAAAGGTAACCCGGCCTTGTGTTGGCAGAGATCCGGTTAGGTTCTCGGGGACGTCCTTCCAGAGGCGTTCTCATGTGGCAATGGGAAGTTCCTTGGCCTGACCATTCGTTGGAAATCCAAAGAAACAATACGAGACTTGTACGGTTTTAGTTGTAGAACCTGCCATTTACTTATGGTGGTCACCACTGTTTAGATGGTAGCTATAGTAGGCATAGTTCGAAATGTCTATGTTGGCTAAGATTTATATCTTTATTTTCGAAATGATTTTTCCCTACACTATGCACTAGTAATAATATCAAATGTTCTTTTTAATGCGTATCAAGCATCTTTGACTATCATAAGGAGAAATCTCCTCCGATTCTACGTTTGCATGTGTGTGTGTGCGGAAGGCCTTATGGTAGTCTCATTTTTAAAAGCATCGTGTATTGACTTTAAAAATATTCCTCTATTTTGTTTTCAAAGATAAATAAACTGTTTTGAGTTCCCACACCAGTCTCATGACTGACTCGGAGTTTATTGTTTTCCTTCCTAAACTCTGGGTGCCCACCAATTTCCACACGGGCAGTCAAGAGTTAAGGTTTATCAGGATATTCTGGAATTCAGGAGTTGCTGGAGGCAAGATGGATGGCATGACGTATTACTAGTATATAGTATTTTCTTCTTTTCCGCTGTTTGATGTTATTTGTTGTTGTACACTCTGATGTAATGAAATGTAATGTGATGTATTGTAATAACTGATATAGTTCCTTGTTTAAAGATTATTCATTTATCTATTATATGTTGTTCCGCTGCGAATTGTGAGATTCTGATGTTGTTCTGTTATTTCTTTCCGTTCTATTTTCTATCTTTTCTCTCATCTTCTACCTCTTTCTTCTTCTTTCCTTTTTCTTAAAACCCTAACTATTCGGTTTTTCGGCAACGAAAAATCGCGTATGTTACATTTGGTATCAGAGCATATGGTTAAGCGACAACCATGGCTCTGTTGGGTGTTACTCATTAGAGATAGAGTCAGTAGTACTCTAGAATGAGTTTGAGTGTAATAATAGATATGAGCGCGTATTTGTTAGTGAATAAAAAAAAATTGTTTTTGAATCGGGTAAATAAGATAATTTTGCCCAAAACTATTTTTGTATAGAAAAGAAATGATTTTCTATGAATTATTATAGTATATGGTTGCATGATTGTTAGGAAGTGATAATATTAAATTATTATCATTATTATGTGGAATTAAATAAGAAATAAAATGGATTGAATTCAAGTAAACTAACTTGATAAATTATTAAATTCTAGGACTAATGAATTGGAATTTGAATTGGTTAAATTAAAGTTTAGTCGTGAGCTAAATTGGAAGATAAATTGAATTTGTATATAAGTTCAAATAAGTAAAAGAAATAGAATTGAAATTCCCTTTGTTAGTAATTAAGTAAATTCGAGATGAATTGAATATGGAAATTGAAATATAAAAAAATTTGCAAATTGAAATGAATTAGTGAATGAAACTAATTTAAAGTAGTAATATGAATTAATAAATGAAAGTTAATCGTTAGAATTAAATATTTAATTGAGAATTGAATTCGAATGAAATTTAAATTATGAATTGAATTCAAATAAAATTGAAATTGTGAATTGAATATGAAATGTAAAATTGAATGAGAATGAACGTGTAACTTCAATAGTGAAGTAAAAATGTATAAGAAGCATATATTGAATATTTTGTAATGGAATTTGCAAAATGGTTTGAATGTTGGAATTGGATACTACTACTAGCAGGTTATACAGGTATATTAAAGGAAATGGAAATTGGATTTTGATTTTGAAGATAATTTAAATGGCTCGACAAAAAGGTACGTATTTGAATTTCAGTATGAAATTTGATGATTTTCTTCTCCAGCCACTTGGCTTTCTCTTTTCTTTTTGATTCTGAGGGGCCGTGGTGCCATTTTGTAGTCGTACCGAGCTAGCCGCGCAAAGGAGACGCTGACGAAATTTTTCGAAAATTTAGGGTGTTAGAAAATTTTTGAGAAAATTTTGAAAGTTTGAAATTTGAATTTAAATTTAAATTTGAATTGTTAGGTAAACAATGTTGTTTGGAACCTATAATTGAAGTTGGAAAGCTAGTTGAATGATAATGGATCTTTAATAAAAAGATTTGTTTTAGAAAGTTGATAAAACTATTTGGATTGTGAAAAATAATAGACGGGATAAGGGCATTCTTCTTAACTTGTAATTTCGGGACGAAATTCTTTTAAAGGGGGAAGATTGTAACGACCCAGAATTTTGAATAATTTAATTTGAAAATATTTAATTAATTTTAAATATTTGAATGATGGTTTGACTTGAATTTCAAATTATCAGAATGAATTTAGCGATTAAATTATAGATTTAATCTATAGAAAGTTGAATAAAAATTTGAACCTTCAATTTTAAGCTGATTAAAAATATTTCAAAGGCTTGTAAAATTCATATTGATAATACTGAAGATAATAGAAGCTTCAGAATCGAATTTGAAAGTGAATTGTTCAGTTTTGAAATTATATCGTTTGAATCGATATTTAAAAATAGCCGTCCGAGGCACAGTCTCGGAATTCGACGAAACCAGTTCCATTGGGTCCGTAATATTGAATTATTCTCGGATTTCAAATTTCGTATTTTTCGGAGTTGATATGTGAGCACACGGTGAGTAAACGCATTGAAATTAAATCAAATTCAATTTAAAATTTAAATATAAATTTGGTCAACAGCAGCATCCTAAAATCATGCCTAAAATCACGCAGAAGATCCCATAGAAAAAAATCGTGTCTTCTCCTTTGTTTCAGCCGAGTATCACGCAAAAAAATATATGGAAGAAATCGTGCAAGCATGCTTCGTTCAACCTTAAATATCTCGTTCCCCCTCCCCCCTTCTGTTCGTTCAAATCAAAATAAAAAAAGGGGCCGAAGCCCTTTTCTCTTCAAAAAGATTTTTTTTTAAAATTTTATGGCCGAAGCCGATTCGAGCTAAATGCTCGAACAAGGGGGCGCGCGCTCGAGGCAGCGGTGGCGATTTGGGATAGCGGCGCACGCGAGTTGCTGGGTGTCGCGATTTGGTGCTCGCGCGTGGAGAAGCAGCGGCGAGTCGAGTCGAGGCGCGTAGGAGAGGGCGAGGCGGCGGCGAGTCGCGCAAGGATGGAAGTCGATCTGGGGATGCGAATTTGGGACTTCACGGCGATGTCGCGATGGATGTTGGTGGCGCGCGCCCAAGGCTGGCACGGCGGCGCGCGCTGGTGGATGCGGCGACTCGACTGCAACAAGTTGGGGGTCGCGTTGTGGTTGGGGTGGATGGTGATAGCTCGGAACAGTGAGTTATAAAATTCGTTTTTGTTTTGATTTAATTGAATATGCAGATGTTATAGCTATACGTAAAGAAATTTTGAAATAAGTTTTTTTTAGAAATAGTTTTACAGTAAAGAAAATATGTTTAAAATTTAATTATTTGTTTAAAACTAAATTATTAGTTAAATATAAATTTAGTTTCAAATGAAAAATATTTTGTAAAAGAAATTTTTTAGTTAAAATTGAATTTATAATTGATTAAATTATTAAAAGAGAGTTTGGTTAATTTAATTTAATGTTTAGTTAGATAAATTTATTCAAAAGAAATTTATATGAGCAAAATGTTTGAAATATTATTGAAATGAGATTTTGGTTTAAAGTAAAAGTGAAGTTAGTTTGAAATTAAAAGGTTTAGTTAAATAAATTTATTTAAGTAAATTTAGTTGAAATTTAAATTTTATTAGATAAATTTGTTAAGAGTAATCTGTTTAAAATTAAAAGGAAATTTGGTTTTAAAATTTAATTGTAGTTAAATAAAATATAAAAGGAGAAATTTGTTAAATAAAACTATTAAAATAAAATCACCGATGAATCGAAATTATCAAATAAAAATTTATTATTCGATCTGTTCGAATATTAATAAATTGTATAAATATTTATACAAGATATAACTCAAGAAAAACCAAGTCAAGAAGGAAATGGATTGCTAATAAAAGCAAAGGTGAGAACTTCTCACTCAAAAATTTATAAGTTGGATTTGCAGTTATTATTGATTTCTATTTGGTTGTGATATTAGATATAGTAGGATATATCTATATATATAGCAATATATATATATATATATATATATATATTGGCATATGTATATATTGCAGTTGATTGATTTCCCGCATTGTATAGCGAATGAGACCCTATTGCGCCGTTAGTAAGCGGATAATATTTTATAAAATCCCATATACCGCGATATTCCACCTCGAAGTGGAATGGGTATTGTGCTAATGTCTGTGGATGCAGGGAAACAGGTTGGAGGGATCCAACTGGATTCCTCACAAATATTTATTGATTTTAAATATTGTGATATTTGATTGTTTATCATATCGATATATGATATTGGAAAGTCGTGATTGACTATTTGATATGTTGCATCATCGAATCCAATTTTGAAGTTTAAAAAAATAACGATTTTGATTTTAAGGGATTTCTAAAGTGATTTTTGAAAGTATACGTTTATGAAAATATTGGAATTAATTCATCTTAAAAAAAAACGTTATAATTTTAATATTATAAAAATTATGATTTTTGAGAAATACAGTTAAAAGTTGATTTTTGAAAATATGTGATTAATGATTTTATAAAATAGTTTAAACTGGGATTTCTAAATTTATTATAAAAAGTTAAAAATAGGATTTATGAAATTTGATTATTTTATAAATCAAAATGATGAATTATAAAGGAGTTAAAAGACGTTTTAAAAGAATAATATAAAATGATTTATATAAAAGATTTATAAATTGATATTTATAAATTAAAAATATTGGAATTATAAAACGAGCTTTTATAAGTGTTAGAATGAATTGTGAATGAATTTCATAAAATGAATGAAATCTATAGGATTATAACGGTGAAGTTATAAATGGAATTTATAAACAGTAGGTTTGTAAAATGTGTAAAGTTATTTAAAAGGATAGATTTTGGATAAATAAATGAATCTTATAAGTTATAAGATTTATAAATTTGGGAAGTTTAAAGGAACGATTTTGTAAACAAATAAATTATAAGCATTTAACTTATAATATGAACTTCTGGTTTATAATTGAGTTATAAACTGAAATAAGTTAATAAAGGAAATTTATAAAAGGAAGTAGTTATAAACTAAATAGAAATGGAATTTATAAACATTGTTTTATAAATCAGCAAACTACTTATTTTGATAAGTAAATAGTTATAACTTATTTATGGAGTTATATTCACGTTTTAGACAGTGAATAATCCTTTAAAATAAAAATAAATAGAAATGATGAAATTTGTTAACAAGTATATTCACGTTTTTGAATAGTGAATAATAAGTTAAAGAAATGGTTTTGGATGTGATGTTTTAAATAGAATTAAAACGATCTAAAGATATTTTAAAATGTATTAACTACCGAAACCATAGATTTCAACATTCATTGTTGAAATAGACGGTTTCGAGAAATAGAAAGGAAATAGTAGACTATAACACTGTTGTTATAGTAAATGATTTCCGAAAGGAAATGTTTTGTATAGTATTGGGATTTATATATCTATTTTAATTTTGAATCCCTATACTAGTGATTTTGGGTTGTCGTAACGATGTTTTACACAACATTCGTTTTGGCCCAAATAAATATGTTTAAGAGAATGATTTCCTTAAAGAATGAAATATATACTTAATTTCGATTTAAGTATATTGAATATTTTCCAAGTATAGAAAATAAAAAGACTTGTGAATTACTTATAAATAAATAAGTATGGAAATGTTTTTCCAATGTGAAATGAAAAGTTTAGAGAATTTATCCTTTTGAAGATAAATTGAAAATGAATAATGGAAATTGTATATTCATAAATATTTTTGGAAATATAAATTCAATATGGAATTTATAAATGAAACTTGGAATTCGTTTAAAAATAAATATTGATTTATTTTTGAAGTATTGAAAATATATATCTTGTAAAGATATTTTTGGAAAATAAATAATTTGGAAGATTATTTGGAATCTGGTGATGTTGTGCATATCCATTGATAGTTCAATAACCGACTATCAATATTTACCTTTGAATAGGTATTTGTTGTGATTTGTTTGAAATTGAATGCCACACTTATTTTTTTTAAAATAAGCGCTCACTATTCGGGTTAACCAGGAAAGGACCTTGGGGTCGTATAACCCATTCCGAATATGTGATACGTCATTATAAATTGCATTTGAAGATCGGTGTTGAAGACCGGATATTTTCGAAAACGAAAGGGTTTCTTGTTGATTGTCTCTGCACTGGCTGATTCCCGGTATAAAGATCTCCATATGTGATGGGAAATTCGGACGTGATTAAGGATTACTCGGATTGCAAGGACTTCTTTGTAAGTGCCTTCGGTTCTGTTCGATCTCGGAACAGACTAGTATGGATTGCATGTCTGACATTACAAATTGAGATATAAAGCCGATTTCTTTCAAATATATTTCTGTTGGTGGCGGAGAATTTATTCTCTTAGCTTAACATCCTTCTCTGAGACGTACGAGCTCGGAGGTTATATAGTTGAAGGTTATCAGCAATATATTCCCAATTTGGTAATGTGACATGCTGAGTGTTGCTTTGAAATTATCATTGTGTTGATTATTTGTGATAGGATCATTTGTTTGATCGTCTATCTTGGTGATCATTTCTATGATCATTTGTTGACCCAAAGCATGACTTTGTATAAAGCGTGGCTTTGTGGACGTGACTTCGTCGAGCCTCACACCCCGGAATGGTCAAAACAGGAAAGATGCGGCAAGGTTATGAGGGGTAGCTCCCTTTAGGGTATGTGCATTTCCTTCTGGAAAAGGGTGGTATCATGGTATGGAGCCCAGATACTTACTCATGTTGAAACACTTATTATTATGGTGTGATGTTGATTACGAGCGCTCGGTTAAAGATCCCAAAGGACCGGGGGATGGCATACTCGTGTCAGTTGTTATCTAGTTTGAAAGGTAACCCGACCTTGTGTTGGCAGAGATCCGGCTAGGTTCTCGGGGACGTCCTTCCAGAGGCGTTCTCATGTGGCAATGGGAAGTTCCTTGGCCTGACCATTCGTTGGAAATCCAAAGAAACAATACGAGACTTGTACGGTTTTAGTTGTAGAACCTGCCATTTACTTATGGTGGTCACCACTGTTTAGATGGTAGCTATAGTAGGCATAGTTCGAAATGTCTATGTTGGCTAAGATTTATATCTTTATTTTTGAAATGATTTTTCCCTACACTATGCGCTAGTAATAATATCAAATGTTCTTTTTAATGCGTATCAAGCATCTTTGACTATCATAAGGAGAAATCTCCTCCGATTCTGCGTTTGCATGTGTGTGTGTGCGTGAGGCCTTATGGTAGTCTCATTTTTAAAAGCATCGCGTATTGACTTTAAAAATATTCCTCTATTTTGTTTTCAAAGATAAATAAACTGTTTTGAGTTCCCACACCAGTCTCATGACTGACTCGGAGTTTATTGTTTTCCTTCCTAAACTCTGGGTGCCCACCAATTTCCACACGGGCAGTCAAGAGTTAAGGTTTATCAGGATATTCTGGAATTCAGGAGTTGCTGGAGGCAAGATGGATGGCATGACGTATTACTAGTATATAGTATTTTCTTCTTTTCCGCTGTTTGATGTTATTTGTTGTTGTACACTCTGATGTAATGAAATGTAATGTGATGTATTGTAATAACTGATATAGTTCCTTGTTTAAAGATTATTCATTTATCTATTATATGTTGTTCCGCTGCGAATTGTGAGATTCTGATGTTGTTCTGTTATTTCTTTCCGTTCTATCTTCTATCTTTTCTCTAATCTTCTACCTCTTTCTTCTTCTTTCCTTTTTCTTAAAACCCTAACTATTCGGTTTTTCGGCAACGAAAAATTGCGTATGTTACAAAGTTGCAGGGTAGTCATAAAAACTCCATCTTGGGGAGTAGCACTAGATTGACCGGCGCTGGGACGGCCAGGTCTAACCATTTCTCTTCCTTTAGAATGAAATAAAGAAGAAGAAAAAGGTTATTCACAAAATGAATATCAAGCAATCTTGATAGATAAAACAAGGAATCATAAGGAAAATAGGATGAATCGGTACGAAGAATCGAATTAAATCCTAAAGCACGACTCCTAAGATGGACTTAGGACGATGATCCTTGTTATAATATTTCATATTGTTCCGAAGTTTGGCTCTGATACCAAGCTATGATGCCCCACCTCTATACCCACGCTATCCAAGAACACTACGGTGTAACGCTGTCAGCTAGCACGGAGAATAAGGCTGTTGAGGAGCGACCATCCGTATAATTGCTTTGCGTGAGCACCGATATGTCAGATAGTATATTTTATTTCAAGAGGAAATCCGACATACCGATACAAACACAAAGCTACTACACAGTGGCTATAATAATCTTCGGAAACAAATATTGAAATAAGCATAACACAAATCAGTCACAGATAATTCATATCACAAAGGCGAAAGAAGATATGAATATATATAACTAGCACATGAAAGTGTACATCAGAGTAGTGGTAAAAAAGATCCACAATGATACAAAAGAATAGCAACACGTGCTATACAAAAGAATACAACTATGAGTCTATATCTCAAGTGTATACAACAAAAACTGCTAATCTATGTGGTTAGCCAAAAGTCAGAGTAATGATCCTGGATGATAAGTCAAGCAGAAGCACATGTAACATCTCGGTCTGACCCGAGTATTATTTAATAAGAAAATAATAAACGGATCAGTCTAGCTATAAATATCAGATGAAACGATATAGAATAAGAGATATGACTAAACACATAATAATCACAATGCCAAGCTGTGATATATATAAGTAATTGAAAATCAACAAGAGATTAATCAATATCACAAAAATATACTGAAGAATCAAAAGGAATGTCATTCTCTTTATTTCGTTCACCAAACCATAAATATTGACGATTATATCAATATCAATCACAAAAGTCAATGACACACAAATTCACCAATGCACAAATATTGATAAAACTTATCAATGAAAATCACGAAAATTGGTGAAGCACAAATTCTAGAAATCATCTCAAGAAATCCAGAAATCACAAAAGGGGGAAAGGCCTATCACAAACGGGAGCATAAAGCTCACCAACACGTGTATCACAAACGAAACGCTAATTCCATGGTTGCTAACCATCACAAATTGAGCCGAAGCTCCACAAACGGCCCGAAGACCATGGGTTGCTACCCCACCAATTTGAGTCGAAACTCCACAAAACGGGGTTTAGTCTCCCTCGCAGACAAAGAGACATTGCACATTGCTAGTCTAAATCACAAAAATGATCGTCATGACCATCAAGAAGTGTCAATTACAGTAAGCTAGTAAATATATGAGCTTAGCTTCATGTCCCATAACCACTAGCTTAACTTAAATATTTACGAACAAATTGTAGATCTCCACTAGAAAATTATCACAAGAGATTCAATCGAACAAGTCCAAGAATTAACCGACGAAGTAAACGCAAGCGTTTCATACCACTTGTTTTACTAAGTCGTTTAATTAGATTTCTCATACGAGTGAGGTAAAGGTTTGTATATACTAATAGATTGGAAATCGGTTTGAGAAAACGAGCTTTGTTATAAAATAGTGTTGAAATCAGTTGAAGAAAGATTTTTGATATTTACTACTAGTATAGAAAACCTTTATATTTTGAAGTGACAAAACACAAAAATTGATTGTAGGAACAATCAAACACTAAAATTCACATTCGAAGACGTGAATGAAAATCCAAAGAAATCGATACTGAATCCATCAAACGGATATTCCAAAAATTCCCGAAGAAAAGAAGTCACCAAAGTTAATAGCAAATGATAATAACAAATAGGGAAATAACACGAATCGATTAAATTTGGAAACCACACAAAATAGGCGAAATAGGCAAAACAACAACAGGTCGGTCGGCCGGCTACAGAGCTCGGTCGACCGGACCCTGTTCTGAAAAATCCTCGGGAAGCAGGTCGGTCGACCGAGCCCTGTAGCCAGTCGACCGGACCAGAGACAGAAAAGTACCTATGCACTTTGGAAGCAGGTCGATCGACCGGCCCAGGGGTTCGGTCGGCCGAACCTGATGTTCTGCCAATTTAAACCTATTTCCAATGAGGTGCAAATCTCGACCAAATTGCAATCGTACGAGCAACGACGCTAAGGGTTTATGCCAATCAACTACCCGGCCCTATATGCTCCTCGATACATCACCAAAAACATATTCAAACATCAAAGTTAGGATTTTTAAAGATTTGAACTCAAAACACTAAAAATTGGAATATTCACCAAATCAATCCAAACCAAAAGCAAATGCACACGAATAAGTGTTAGGAATTCATACCTAACAATCGAAGATAGTTATAGACTAAGGTGTGAGATAAAAATCTCACCTTTGAACCCAAACGATTGAAGAAGAAGCTTGGAAGCAAAGAAGAATCAACCACTCTTCAAACCCAACTCAAGAAGCTTGATTCTAACCTTTAAAAGGAGAACATTCCCAAAGTTAGGTTTAGAAATTTCTGAAATTGATAAGAGAATGAGTTGGAGAAGAAGAAAAGAAGGTTTACCAATGGGTTCTTCAATTAGTTTGGAGCTAGAGTTTGATTTGCAAAAGAAAACTAGGGCTTAGAGTTTTAATTTCTCATTCCACTCTCCATTGTTATAAAAGCTTGAGTAAAAGGAAAATAGAAAGGAAGTGAATGAAGAGGAGAGGGTTGGAACTGAGTTAAGTGGGGTTAATGGGCTCAGCCCAAACCAAAACCCTAAGTAAAAAGTAGCAAAAATCAACTTACTCCAAACTTATCGAAGCTTATACTCAAAAGGTCGCAAACGGCATTTTAAACTCAATGGGAGGGGTCCCGAGTCCTAATTCGACCGTATGCAAAAAGTAGCTTTTCGGACTAAATTCCGAGTATCGATAAAATATTTAAATAACATATTTATATATAAAAATCGATAAATATGCGGGTCGTTACACTATGTGTTGAAAGAAGCATTTGTATATGCTAAAACATACACATTTTTATAAAAAGGTTTTCTTTTATCTTTTATACGCACACACACACACACTTAAATGAGAAGATATATACATGCATATATACATATATCCAACATGCTAAAATAGACTGTAATGTGTATATATGTGTTTACGATAGTATTCTAGCATTTTCGATAACTTTTACCCAATGAAAAATCGTTAAAGAAATGAGTTCCGGTCACATTCCATTTTTCTATGAACTAAATAAATTAATAAACAAAATATGAAGACGATTTTGTCGTCATTAGTTATTATTAAAAATAAGTCTATTTGTTAATAAAAATTCATTTATTAATTATAAAAATGTAACCTAATACTTATTTAAAAAGTGATTAAATTCTTGGTCGTTACATTAGTCCATCCTAAATTTTTGGATTACTTCCTACTTTTATGGTCTCTTTAATTTTTAAAATTCGATTAGTTAATCCTCACAAATGTATAGTAGCATCTGCTCCTCATGGTTTTCTTTCTTTTGTGGGTTTAATCTAGAAATACATGATTTCAAACTTGAAACACAGAGGAGACTGAATCATGACTTCAGTTATTAAATTGCCATAAACAAATTAATGAGAATTCATTATAAAGGCATCTGGATTAATTTCCAAAACCAATAAGCATAAAATTTCAAAAGTTTAAATGGTGTGAAATCCAAGTGAATTTTGTTTGTTTTATGAACCATAGAAACAAGGAAGCAACAACAGTGTTACTACAGGAATGTTTGTACCATGTATAAGTTGATGATAAATGTGCCAAAGCTTAAAGCAACATAGTAAGTAATTATAGGATAGGTGCATTCAAGTGCTCTATGATTTTTTCCGAACAATCGGTTACAAATTTATTAAGGAATAATGTAAATACATAAAATTATGTAGCCACTAGGTCCAATATGCATCTTGTTGAAATGATCGAATGAGGCATCTTGCTTGAAATGATCAAAAGATGCATTTTGCTTGAAAATACCAAAAGCATTATTGATTATGGTAAATCCTTCATCAATAACAGAATTATGTCCACTCACATACGTAGGTTTGTCATTGGTGAAAAGGTAGGATCTTGTGTAGCCTGTTAATGTTTCAACACATCGCCTTTAAGATTAATAATTTTAGCAATATCCACCGTAATATTCTAAAATTCTAGCCTAGAAAATCCAGTAGCCATAGGCAAAGTAGATGCAAACATGGAGATGCAATTCACTCGAACTCTGTAATGTCTCAATTCTGCAACTCCATTCTTAGTCAGTCCTACGAACGTACGCTTTGCTGCAACATATCCATATGGAGCCAATCCTCCTACTATGGTATACACACTTCCGCAATTTATAATACTTCCCTTTATTCTTACTTACACCATTAAACGTGCTTCATCTTCATGCATAGAAAACCACCTGTGCAATTTATGCTTATTGCATGTTCGAATTCAGATGCGTCAAAGTCCATGATTCTAGAGTATGGATTCTCGATGATGGTTGCATGATTGATCATTATATCTAACCTTCATACTTCGCCACTGTAAAGTCTACTGCTTTCTTAACATCTTCTTCTTTGGTCACATTGTAGTGAATGAAGCTAATGATATCTTTAGAACCAATATTGGTACAAATAGTTTTGGCAAGTTCATCTTGTATATCCATGATCACTACCTTTGCTCCATTGAAGCAAAAAAGATTCATTGTCACTTCGCCTTGATAGTAAGTTTAGTTTGCTCACACCTTGATAGTAAGTTCAGTTTGTTTGAATTTGTTATGAATGATGTACAGGTTTTTTGATAGGCCGAGATATTCTGCTTTGAATAGTATTGACCATTGAACCGATCCTTGCTATATATGAGGTTGTGATGGAAGATGTCCTGACTCAATTATGTTTCTTTCATGAGATGTGCTGTGGCGTTTTGATATGGTTGTTTGGTAATGTGGATGCATTGGGGTTGGTAAGATGACCTTGTGCCATGGCCTGTTTAGTGAGCTATTTTTTAGTATATCCATGATTCAACATCTATGAACTTCTAGAATATAATTATTGTTATACTTTTGGTTGCAATTATCGAATATAAAACTCATTTCTTTCCCTTCTTTTAGAGAAATTCCATACATTGGCACTTGAACGTATGCCAAAGTTTGGACTCCATAAACGAAATGCAGCTTATCGGTTTGTTACATGGGTTGATGTAAATTGCTTGCTCCCAAGTTAAACTAAAAACAATTTACAATGGAAGCTGTCATAGTTTAACTAAGTTTTATAAATAATAATAATAGCAGTAATAATAAATTAACTAAGCTTTATAAAAATTAACTAAGTTTGTAATAATATTAATAAACTAACTAAGTTAACTAAATTTATAAAAATTAACTAAGATCTATAAAAATTAAATAAATTTATAAATTTAATTAATTTTTATAAAAATTTAACTAAGGTTTATAATAATAATAATAACAACAACAATAATAGTAAATCAAGTTTATCAGATTAACTAAATTGCATAAAAATTTACCAAGTTGATGATGATGATGATAATAAATTATAAAATATTAACCAAGTTAACTTAGTTTATAAAAATTAACTAAATCTACGATGATAATAATAATTTAACTAAGTTTTACAAATAATAATAATAAATCAACTAAGTTTATAAAAATTAATTAAGTTTATAAGAGTGATAAGTATAATATAATTAAGTTAACTAAGTTTTAATAATATAATAATAATTAACTAAGTTAAGCAAGTTAATAAAAATTAACTAGGTTTTGTTAAAATTACACAAGTTTTATAAAATCAACTAAGTTTAAGTTAACTTAATTTTATAAATAATAATAATATAACTTATTTAACAAAGTTTTATAAAGAATGATGATGATGATGAATTAACTAAGCTCATATAATAATAATATAATTAAATTAATTGAGCTTTAATAATAGTAATAATAATAAATTAACAGAGTTAATCAGGTTAATAAAAATTAATTGAGTTTTGTAAAAATTAAACGAGTTTTGTAAAAAATTAACTAAGTTCAAGTTAACTAAATTTTATAAATAATAATATAACTAATTTAAAAAAGTTCTACATATAACTGTAAGACTGGACTTTACTAATTTCATTTCGCTTATAACTTTTATTATTTATACGACATTATTTATAGTATGATATACTTGCACAATATTGTAGATTTTGATAGCAGATCTGAAGTCCTACGAATTAACATAATTGTTTGACTATATTTTGTGTTTTCACTTATATAGGCATTGGACTTTCAAAGTGAGCAAGGTAGGACTTTTATGTTCTAGATTGGTACTTTCGTGCATGCAACAAAGAATTATTGGTAATCAATCGTTTTGTTAGCACTGGTTAGGTATAACATTTTATCTGTACTGGTTGTATAAATTTATATACAAATGGTTATTGTATGTGAGTTCGATCATTTTGTCGAAAAATTATTGTACCGGAATGGTTACGGATATCTTATTTGATTATATGGTTAATATATTTTTTAATTGTTTGAATATGATGATCATATGAGTGATTGTTGGTTTATGTAGTAGAAATAAAAAAGACCATTAACAGGGAATAATAGCATGAAAAAATACTACAAAATAATCAACATCTTTTACTAGCATTTCAAAAATGCTACTGTCATGACCGAGATTTTTGACCTTCGAAAATCGACATCAATACGTTCATTGTATTACATGCCGAGCAATCGAATACCGAAAATAGCAGATCGTTAGGGAAAAGAAGAAAGAGGTAGAAGAAGAAAATAGAAATATCAGCACCGAATCTACAATCACAACGGAACAATATATAATAGATAATAACATGTCTCTATAAAAAATGAAACTACAACTTTTATTTATACATTACATCATCAGAGTGCAATACATCAATAACACAATGCCGGACAGTTATAATAACTTCTCCTCTCAAATGCTGAATATACAGCCTATAATACAATGGAATAAAAACCAAGTAAGTGTGATACGTATGGTCACCCTACTCGTCTCCTGCGCTCCATAGAATCCTATCATGCATCGGTAATACTCGGTCCGACCCGAGCATTATAATAAAATAAAACCCGAGTCGGTTTGGAAAACTAGCATGAGAAAACACACTCAATTTGAATTATTAAAATTTCTAAAATCCTTTGAAAACCATAGGTATCTCGTAAGACCGCGCCACAAATAAACACAACGGTTTTTTACCCTACGGTAACCAAAACATTTCATATCAAATCCTTTGATATTATAATAGTGTCTAAGTACAAATACTTATTCAAATAGCTGAAATTGTTGCATTAATTAAATTCCAGCATACTAGGCTCTACAATCAAAACCGTAAAGGCACGTATTGAAGAATGGATTCCTTACGAATGATTAAGCATTGGGGGTACCACCTATCATAGTACACGTCTAGAAACAGTATACCGAGGGCCACGCCGGGATCCCCTACAACGCAACACCGGACTATCCCTAACCTGGACAGACCGAATATGCTATCACCATGTGTGTTCCCACCCTTTTTCGAGTTCCTTCCATGTATCGTAGTAATAATATCCAAGGGTATCTAGAAAGGTGATAAACATACCCTAGTTGGGTGTGACCCACTTAGCCTTGTTGCATCTCCCCTGCTTTTCAGTCATTCCCGGTTGATGAGGCTAGAGGCTAAGATTACCTTTTTAAGGAATTATTCACTTAAAATGCTCATTTTTCTTCCATGACTATGTACTGATAGCATTAATCCATACAAGTCCGTTCTGGGTCTGAACGGAATCGAAGGCACTATTTCTACTACATCCAATTTGGAATAGTCCTCGGGATTAATAGCGATTAGCCCTTGCACTTCACTGCTCTATCTTCGACTCCATGCTCTTTTTTTCACCGCGAAAACATACTCGTTGGATCGAAGAGGTATTCGGATAACTTATCTGATCCCGGTATCTTCGAAACAACGTTCGATATTTCCGGTAAACTCAACCCCGGTTCTTTAGGAAATACACAGACAAAAATAAGATCGTAAATCAACTCCTAACTGTTAGTGGACGGATTTTTTTATAAACATCCTAGAAAAATGAAATGAGTTTATACGTACAGCATAACACCTCGAACGGTAACTGTACTATATAATTATCATATTTCTCCTAGAAATTCCCAAAGTTATATTTTGGTCTAGATTTGATAGTCAGTTATTTAACTATCAAATAAACAATCATTCAACCAAATACTTCATTTTCCACTGAAAATACCAAGTTTCATTTTTATCTAATTTTATATAAATTTAACTTTTTATCCAAAAATGTGTACTTATCTTATCGAATTTAGTGTATTTGCTAAACCATTCTTTCAAAAATAATTGAAAATCCCGTTTAAAAAAATAATATGGAAAATACCATTGCGGTATCAAATCATGGATTCACAGCTCAATGGTTATGTCTCTATCCCAAAGAAATCCAAAACTTAACTGCAAGCACTCATTGCCTCCGATTTCACCATGCGAGTATACCATTACTTCCCGAAACCTTATTTAAATTTTTTCCAAATAATACTTATGAAATTTTTATAATAATTTCCAAGTTAAATTTGGGCGAATACTCTTTAAAATAAAAATTACCATATGATATTAATTATTGAACAACTTATCCCTTTAAAATAATAATACTGATTAATATTTAAAAAAATTAACTCACTATAAACTAACTTAATTAATATTTAAATATACTTTAAACAAATTTTAAAGCAACTAAATAATTAATTTTCTGAAATATTCTTTGACACTTTTAAATTTCGTAGTTAATACTTAAAAATCCTCCCTTTTTAAACTAACTGAATTTCTTGTGAAAAATATATTTTCCAATTCTAATATAACCAGTCTAACATCTATAAATCTTTTTCAATACATTTTCCTATGCGATTTACATCCCAATTCCGTAAAATTCCCTTCCCAAATTTCAAAAAATAAATCTACCATTTATTTTTAAACCGATTTGCCCATCTCTTTATAAATTCTCGTCGTGAATTTATAACTTCAAATTAATCCACTAATAATTACTTCACTTTATTTATAAACCTTGTTTACAAATTCATAATCCCGTTTCTCGTTTATAACGGTTTTACAATACTTAATCGATTTAAATCGATTACTAATTTAAATTTAAATTCCATTTTAAATTAATTTCTTAAATAACCCAACCATAACCCACTTTCCTTTTCATCATTTAAAATCTGGCATAACAATATCATATTTTATTTTCAAATTTCTCTGTTATTTTTCCCAACTATTTTAAATCTCGATTTAAAAATCCTTTTACACTTAAAAAAAGATCGTTTAAGTTTTATTATTTTGAATCCTTTTATTTAAACCATTCCAAATCTCTATTTTTCATATCCCGAAATTATCAATTTTTTTTTTTCAATCCACTATTTATTTTTCGCAAATTCATTTCCTTTAATAAATTGAATTTCCACCGTAAATATTTTACTTTCAATTTCCCTTTTTATTTTCTTTTAAAAATTCAACATTCCTATTTATGGTATTTTAAATGCCAAAAATTTATCCGGCAATACCATAGCATCCAGTAAATTCAATTTCCACTATAATCTGTCACATATTATTCAAACAAATCATATATCAATATATGCATGTATATATATATATATATATATATATATGAAAATAAATTCAACATTTTTGAGGAATCCAGTTGGATCCCTCCAACATGTTTCCCTGCATCCACAACTGTTAATACAATATATATAAAAAATACCAATCCCACTTCGAGGGGGATATCGCGGTATATGGGATCATCTGCAATTATGCGGGGCGCATAGGGTCTCATCCGCTATATATATGTGTGTGTATTTTTATATATACACAAGATTACCAATCAGTGCAATATATACTACTACTATGTATAATATCACATCCAACTGATAATAATTTATCAATTCTATCAATCAATCAATAATTAATTTTAACTATTTAAAATTAATTACGGTAATCCAAAATTGAGTGAGATTAACTCACCTTATTTTTATTTGCCAATATCCAGATTTTTAAACTAAATCGAACTTCATTCGATTTGATCTAAAAATTCCAACGGACTCAGAAAAATTCCAAACCACACCTAGAATGAGAATTTTGTAGCTACGAATTTATCGTGATCGACTTTGTGATTTTTAGACCTCGTATACATGAGTTATAGATTTTATATGATTTCACGAATATATATATATGTGTGTGTGTGTGTGTGTGTGTGTGTGTGTATAATTTACACTTGCTATTTATTTTATTTTAGAACATACTATTCATTTCCTGGCCATTGATCTTGATTGTAGTAAAATCTCAACAGCTTCTACTCCTTTCCTCTCTTCTTGATCTGTAGCAGCTCACTTAGGCTTAAACACAAGATAAAGCATGCGACCAATTTCCTTGGTCCCCATCGCCAGAGGTGATCGATGCCTACCACGACGATGCTAAATCACACCCCACTCCATGCCTTCTCTGTAGCCACCAGAACGAATCTCCCTAGTGTCGTAAATCGTCGTCTAGACACACTCAAAGGCCACACGTTCACGACCTCCCAGCTCCTCTTGGATGACTTCGACAACCCCTCCTAAAACGTCACCATGAGTCGATGTCCAACGCCACTCGACTTTAGCTACTCCCTCAGGTGACTAGCCGATATCATATCACGATTCCTACTTGCCGCATCGATTCCCCAGGCAATCGCGCCTCACGTTCCTGCTCAAGTTCGAGCCGATCATTGGGATAAAGTGGCGGCATAAATATTCCTTTCCTCTCAATCGATTTCGAAAACGAAGCTTGGTCCTCTTTTTTTTCCACGAGAACGAGATTCATTCTCGTTATCCCCTTTTTTCTACTGAAGCTTGATCGAATTCTTTGAATGGGAGGGAAACCTTGATTTTTATTTTGAAAGGAGAGGAAAATCGTTCGTGATTTAAAATAAAGGGGGGAAACAACTCACGATTTTTTTTCACTACTTGGTTGTACTTTCGTGTGTAAAAAAAGATGCGTGTATAAATAGGTAAAGTCACAATCATAGTTGTAGAGGATAAGACAAATTTGACTAGAATATATATATATATATTTTAAATTCAGAAGGTCTCGGTTTATGCAACTCAAATGTCGAACCCCTATCGAAGCTTGCCGTTGGACGTTTATAACGTTATACCCTTATTTCGAACGCAATGGAAAACGTTTCGAGTCCTAATTCGATCGTATGGAGAAGATAACTTTTTTGGACCCAATTATTATATTAAATTTTCGATATAAATTTCAGCGCTTTTAAATCTCGTACGGCCAAGACTGTTACATATCCATTGGAACCGGTTTCGTCGAATTCCAAGGCTGTATCCCGAAAGGCAATTTTTAAATGTCAATTTAAACGACAGATTTTTAAAACTGAACAAACCACTTTAAATTCTATTTTAAAACCTTTATTATCTTCATTATTACCAATATAAATTTTATAAGCCTTTAAATTATTTTTAACAAGCTTAAAACTCTGGATTTAATATCTTACCCAATTACCAGTTATTAAATTCAGTAATTAAATTACCAAATAAATAGTTATATTTGAAATCCAAGTTAAAAGGTAACTTTTAAATATTTAAAATCAATTAAATATTATCATTTCTAATATCTAAAATTATAGGTTCTTACATTCCTCCCCTTATAAGAATTTCGTCCTCGAAATTGCTAGTTAAGAAGACGGTCCAAAACCCGTTAACTGTTTTCCCTAAACCAACAAGTTTAAAACAACTTTTCGAAAATAATTTTTTTATTGAAAACACACTATCACTTTTACTAGTTTTCAAATTCATCCACAGATACCAAATAATAAATTTACTCAAGTATTTTAAACTGTAATTACAAAACTAAATTCCAGTTGTCAAAATTTTCCAACTCCTTAAATTTTCAAATTTTTTTGCCAACGTCTCCTTTGCGCGGCTAGATCCGAAAAACAACAAAATTGCCTCTACGACCCAAATCATCAAAAGAAAACAAAAGCCAAGTGGCTCAATCAGAAAACCATCAATTTGAAATACAACTGAGATGTATACCTTTTCTGGGGCAATCAAAATTTTCTTCTGAAATCGAAAACATCAATTTAGCTTTTGCTTTCAAATACCTGCACCTTACTTACCAATAGTATCCAAACATACACTCAAAATCTGTTTATTCAGCATTTTTTTCAATTACTAATATTTATTTCACCAAAACTCGTACGATGTACACATACCATTCATATGCAATATCAACTCTGATCGCTCATTCGATCACACAATTTCACTTCCGAACTAGTATCGTTTATACGACTCTCTAGTGTGGACTCAGATTCAGTTTCTTAATCAGAAATAGCCATCCTCCTTGCATAGCTTTATACTATATAGCGAATTCCAGAATGAATCAGAAATTCATATCCAGGGTTTGGCGTCGAAAATCGAGCGAAAAATACTAAATCGGATCAATATAACTATCTCGAATTTCTATGCTCGAATCTAGATCGAATCGTTATGTGAACAAAATAATATACGTACAACTTACGTATTAATTCCCAAATGATTATTAGCTATATCCAATTCTTTCTATTCCCATTTATTTTAATTTCCATTCACTTATTCACATTTATCCTTTTACACAGCTTTTATTTAATCTTCATTCAAATACTTACTCAGGATATTTCCCAATACCAACTTTACTTAAGAACTTCACCATAAATTTCTTAAGTCTATTTCAAATATTTTATACAACTTATATTTATTTTCACTTCATCGCTAAATTTTACATTCTTTTTTATTCAAATTCAATTCCAATTTCTAATTGGTCTCAATTTACCTTCTAATTTTTAAATATTGAATTTTATCAACCATCTCTCAAACCATATTTAATTAACTAATTACTTAATTAGTTCCATTCACTAATTTATTTCATATCTCAATCAAATTTTATTTCCAAACTTTTATTTTATTTATTCCACTCGAACTAATTTTTCAATTTCTCTTGATTCAATATAAATCAAATTAAATATCATTCCAATATTCAATTTCAATTCCATTTACTTACAAATTAAATTATTTTGTTCATCCACTAATTTATTTCCAATTTATTAAATTCTATTTCAATGACTATTCCATTTAGCCTACTTAGGTTTAATTCCTCAAAATTCACTCTTATTTAACTTAATTAGAGTTAATATTCACTTTACAAAATCAAATTTCAATTTTTTATAAGTTTTAAAACTTATTTATATTCCATAAAACATTCTAAATAAACCCCCAGAGTTAAACCCTTATTCCCAATTTATTCCAAATCATTTTTGAAATCAAACACATATACACAATCCATTTGTATATCAATTATTCCTTTGCATTTCAAACTAAAACCAGTTTTTTAAACAAACTCCAATTCAAATCATTGAGCTAGCAATTTCTTCCTTGGAAACTCGAAAATGAAAGTCGGTGATGCTGTAATCATCACCGAAATTATTTTCCAGCGACCAAAGTGAGTACAGTGCCTTTATTTCTTTAAAACCCATTTTTAAATATTTTTATTCCAAATATTTCCTAGATAACGTCACCATTATTTTCCAAAATTTCGAAAATCATTTTCAAATCCACGGGATTTAAATCCCTAAATTTCCAACTTTGGAAACTTTTTTAAATCTATATTTGAATATTCCTTTGGAATTTTCCTTTCATTTCAAATTATAAATCACATTAATAAATTCATATTTACAAACTCCATCTTGTTATATGAACTTAATTTCTTAACTTTTTCGTTATAATATCAACTTTTATTTCAATTACTACAACAGCAAATGATAATGGTTCAATATTATCATTTTCTAACAACCAAGCACACCATATATAATATAATAATTTCAAAAAAAATTATTTCTTTTACATATAAAAATAATTTAGGTAAAATTATTTCATTTACCCTATTTAAAACAATACTATGTCGAAATATTCTGTTCAAGTGTTTAGAGACCTCCTATCAATAAGGTTAATTACTCGTATTCACCAGAATTCATAAGCCACTCAACAAACCAATCAACACAATATAAAACGATTTTATATTCACTAAAAAATACATGCTCATATCTATCAGTACACTCAAACTCATTCTAGGGTGCTACTGACCCTATCTCTAATGCGTAATCCCCACCAGAGCCAAGGATCTCGCTTAACCTTCAGCTTTGACACCAAGTGTCACGACCGAGATTTTCGACCTTCAAAAATCGACATCAATACGTTCACTGTATTACATGTCGAGCAATCAAATTTCGAAAATACCAGATCATTAGGCAAAAGAAGAAAGAGGTAGAAGAAAAAAATAGAAATAACAACTATAACGACTCGGATTTTTCGTTGTTTGATTTTGGATATTTAAATGGTTTTAAATATTGAATTTGAATTATAGATTGATTTCGAAAATGGAAAACTTGGGTTTATTTGTAGAATAAATTCAAAATTCAGAATTCAAATATAGCAATTATTGGATAATTTAATTATTAAATTTTACAATTGAATATTGGTTAAGTTATTGTATATTGAGTTTTAAGCTCGATAAAAATAAGTAAAGGCTTATAAAATTCATATTGATAATAATGAAGATAATATAAATTTTAAAATTGAATTTAAAAGTGGTCTGTTCAATTTTAAAAATAGCTTGTTTAAATTGACATTTAAAAATAGCCTTTCGAGGCACAGTCTCAGAATTCGACAAACCAGTTCCATTGGATCCGTAATATTGAATTATTATCGGATTTTAAATGTCATAGTGTTTGGAGTTATCATTTGATTGTACGAGATATAAATGGGCCGAAATTAATATCGAAAATTCAATATAATAATTGGGTCCAAAAAGCTATCTTCTCCATACGATCAAACTGGGACTTGAAACCTTTTCCCTTGCGTTCATAATACAGTTATAACATTATAAATGCCTACTGCCATGCGACGATAGAGGTTTTAGGTTTTAAGTTACGGAAATGGGGATATTTTGCAAGTTAAATATATATATATATATATATATATATATATATATATGTATGTATGTATGTATGTATATGTCAGTCAAAATCAAATCGAGCCGCCTTTCATGTATCATAGTACCCCAAGATCCCCTGCAACACAAGGCCGGACTATCCCTATCCTGGATAGATCGAATATGCTATCACCTTGGGTGTTCCCACCCTTTTCCGAGATCCTTCCATGTATCGTAGTAATAATATCCGAGGGTATTTAGAAAGGTGATACACATACTCTAATTGGGTGTGACCCTTAGCCTTGCTTCATCTCCCCTGCTTTTCAGTCATTCTCGGTTTATGAGGCTAGAGCCTACGATTACCTTTTAAGGAATTTTCACTTAAAATGCTCATTGTCCTTCCATGACAATTTACTGATAGCATTCATCCATACAATTCCGTTTTGGGTCCGAACAGAACCAAAGGCACTATTCCTGCTTCATCCATTGTTGAATAATTCTCAGGATTAATAGAGATTAGCCTTTGCACTTCACTGCTCCATCTTCGACTCCATGCTCTTGTTTTCACTGCGAAAACATACTCGTTGGATCGAAATGGTTTTCGGATAACTTATCTGATCCCAGTCTCTTCGAAACAACGTTCGATATTTTCGGTAAACTCAACCCCGGTTCTTTAGGAAATACACAGACGAAAACAAGATCAAAGATCACTTCATAATCGTTAGTGGGCAGATTTTCTTATAAACATCCTAGAAGGACGAAATGAGTTTATACGTACTGTATAGTGCCTCGAATGGTAATTGTACCATATAATTCTCGTATTTCTCGTACATGTTCCCAAAGTTATATTTTGGGTCCAGATTTGATAGTCGGTTATTTAACTATCAAATAAACAATCATTCAACCAAATAATTCATTTTCCACTGAAAATATCAAGTCTCATTTTCATCCAATTCTATAAATTTAACTTTTTATCCAAAAATATGTACTTATCTTATCGAATTTAGTGTATTCGCGAAACTATTCTTTCAAAAATATTTGAAAACCCCTTTTCAAAAAATAAAATGGAAAGTACAACTGTTGTATCAAACCATGGATTCATGGCTTAATGGTTACGTTTCTATCTCCGAGAAATCCAAACTTAACTGCAAGCACTCACTGCCTCCGATTTCACGATGCGAGTATGCCATTACTTCCTGAAACCTTATTTAAAAATTTTCAAAATAATACTTATGAAATTTCTATAATAATTTCCAAGTTAGGCGAATACCCTTTAAAATAAAAATTATTATATAATATTAAGTATTGAATAATTTATCCCTTTAAAATAATAATACTAATTATTCTTTAAATAAAAATTAACTCACCACAAAGTAACTTAATTAATATTTAAATATACTTTAAACAAATTTTAAAACAACTAAATAACTAATTTTTTGAAATATTCTTTGATACTTTTAAATTTCCTTGTTAATACTTAAAAATTCTCCCTTTTTAAAATAACTGAATGTCTCATTAAAAATATATTTTCCATTCCAATATAACTGTAAATCTCTTTCGATTTATTTCCTATTCAGTTTACATCCCAATTTCTTAAAATTCCCTTTTGACGTTCCTAAAAATAAATCTACAATTTATTTTTAAACCGATTTTCCCATCTCTTTATAAATTCTCACCGTGAATTTATAACTTCAAATTCATCTACTGATAATTACTTCACTTTATTTATAAACCTTGTTTATAAATTTCATAGTCTCATTTCCCCTTTATAACGGTTTTACAATACTTAATCGATTTCTAATTTAAATTCCATTTTAAATTTATTTCTTAAATAACCCAACCATAAAACACTTTCCTTTTCATCAATTAAAATTTGGCATAACAATTTCACATTTTACTTTCAAATTTCTCTTTTATTTTTCCCAACCATTTTAAATCTCGATTTAAAAACCTTTTACACTTAAACAAATATCATTTAAGTTTTATTATTTTAAATCCTTTTATTTAACTTATTCCAAATCTCTATTTTTCATATCATGAAATTATCAATTTTTTTTTTAAATCCACTATTTATTTTTCCCAAATTCATTTCTTTTAATAAATCCAAATTCCACTATAAATATTTTACTTTCAATTTCCCTTTTATTTTCTTTTAAAAATTCAGTATTCCTATTTGTGGTATTTTAAATGCCAAAAATCTGTCTTGCAATACCATAGCATCCAATAAATTTATTTTCCACTATAATCTATCACAGATTATTCAAACAAATCGTATATCAATATATATATATATATATAATTAAATTCAATATTTTGAACAATTTAGTTGGATCCCTCCAACATATTTCCCTGCATCCACAGATGTTAATACAATATAAAAAATATCAATCCCACTTCGAGGGGGATATCGTGGTATATAAGGTCATCCGCTATTATGCGGGCGCATAGGGTCTCATCCTATACACACACACACACATATATATGGGAATATCAATCACTCCAATATATATATACACTGCTATATATAATATCACATCCAACTGATAATAATTTATCAATTCTATCAATCACTCAACAATTAATTTTAACCATTTAAAATATATTATGGTAATCCAAAATTGAGTGAGATTAACTCACCTTGATTTTTGTTTTCCAGTATCCAGATTTTTAAATTAAATTGAACTTCGTTCGATTTAATCTAAAAATTTCAACGGACTTCGAAAAATTCCAAACCATCCCAGAATGTGAATTTTGCAGCTATAAATTTATCGTGATCGACTTCATGATTTTTGGACCTCGTATACATGAGTTATATATTTTATAAGATTTCAAGAATACATGTGTATATGTGTGTGTGTGTGTATTATATATATATATATATATATATATAATTTACACTTGCTATTTACTTTATTTTATATAAAACATACCCTTTTTTTTCGGACCGTTGATCTTGAGAGTAGTAAAATCTCAACCGCTCCTAGCTCCTTTCCTCTCTTCTCGATCTGCAGCAGCTAGCTCAGGCTTAAACATGAGATAAAGCACACGACCAATTTCCTTTGTCCCTGTCGCCAGATGTGATCGTTGCCTGCAACGATGATGTTAAATTACACCCCTCTCCACGCCTTCTATGTAGCCACCAGAACGAGCCTCCCTAGTGTTGTAAATCGTCGGCTAGACACACTCAAAGGCCACACGTTCATGACCCCCCGCTCCTCCTGGACGAAGTTTGACACCCCCTCCCAAATTGTTGCCGCAAGTTCGTCAATGTCCAATGCCACTCGACTTCAGCCGTTCCCTCAGGCGACTCGCCGATATTGAATCGCGATTCCTACATGCCGCGTCGATTCCCCAGGCAATCGCTCCTCAAGTGCCTACTCAAGTTCGGGCCGATCATCGTCACAAAGTCGCGACATAAATATTTCTTTCCTCTCAATCGATTTTGAAAACGAAGTTTGCTCCATCTTTTTTTCTATGAGAACAAGATTTTTTCTCGTTTTTCCATATTTTTTTACTAAAGCTCGATCAAATTCTTTTAACGGGAGGGAAACCTAGATTTTTATTTTGAAAGGAGAGGAAAATCGTTCGTGGTTTAAAACAAAGGGAGGGAAACAACTCATGATTTTTTTTTCACAGCTTGGTTGTACTACCGTGTGTAAAAAAATTGCGTGTATGAATAGGTAAAGTCACGATCATGGTTGCAAAGGATAAGACATATTTGACTAGAATATATATATATATATATATATATTAAATTCAAAATGTTTCGATTTGTGCAACTCAAATGTCGAAACCTTATCGAAGCATGCCGCTGAGTGTTTATAATGTTTTACGACTTTTCCAAACGCAATGGAAAAGTTTCGAGTCATTATTCGATCGTATGGAGAAGATAGCATTTTAGACCCAATTATTATATTAAATTTTCGATATAAATTTCAGTGCGTTTAAATCCCATACAGCCAAACGACAACTCCAAATGCTACGAAGTTTGAAATCGGATAATAGTGCACTATTACAGATTCAGTGGAACTGGTTTCGTCGAACTCGAAACTGTGCCCCGAAAGGCTATTTTTAAATGTCAATTTTAACGATAGATATTCAAAACTGAACAAATCACTTTTAAATTCCATTTAAAACCTTTATTATCTTTATTATTATCAATATAAATTTTATAAGCCTTTAAATTATTTTTAACAAGCTTAAAACTCAGGATTCAATATCTTACCCAATTACCAATTATTAAATTCAATAATTAAATTATCAAATAAATAGTTATATTTAAATCCAAGTTAAAAATTAACTTTTAAATATTTAAAAATTAATTAAATATTCTCATTTCAAATATCCAAAATTCTGGGTCGTTAGTACAAGTACATTGTCGATTCAAATATACTATTCATATTTATTTATATAGTGAGATTGAGTAAATGCAACCGTAAAGCAGGGGTAAAATAGGAAATTCTACTATTAGTGCAAAAACCCTTTTGGTGGCCTTTTTCAAAAGTTACAAAAATATTTATTGTTGCCTTTGAAAAACACTACAATAAAAAGATTTATACTGGCGTTGAAATAAATGCAACTAAAAATCATTGCGGGTTTCATCGTGGCGTTAATTAAAATGCTATCGTAAGTTTTGGTAGCGCTTTTTGTGCGCAACCAAAAATACTTTTTCTTGTAGTGAAAGCTAGTCAAAGGAAAGCTAAAGTTGCTGCAAATGGATGGATTTATAGATGCATCATACGAGAAAGCAATCTAAAAAAAAAGTCATAAATATCATAGTTTAGCTTATCCCACCACTATGTTAGTATTTTTGAGAAGGAATTCTATGTATATATGTATGTGTATATATTCAATGATGACATAATATAAAAATACATAGCATTAATTTCTGGAAAACTAATCTTGAAATTCATATTAGAAATCAAATTATTAACCTTGAATGATTGCTAAACTGCCCACACTTTGATAATTTCTCCAATCAATTTATCATTACAAACTCAAACCATAAAGCAGTTACTTCCATTCCTTTTGCTACGACAACTGGATCCAATATCTAAAAAAATAAAATAAAATTCAAAGTATCATTGAAACTTTAGACTATAATTGAATTGAACCATTTTTGATTAGCTACGTACCTTCTATCGCTTTTCCTACCTATTGTTGTGAATCTTACACTTTGCATTAAGCAGGGCTTCACCGGCGTATCTGCACACTCTCTGATCATCATGCTTGCCTCATTAGCTATCAAATGAAACACCATTTCGACTCATGCATTCCTATCGTCTTCACTGAGGTAATTAGTTATTGTAATAGCAGTAGTATACATTATGTTTCTTTTAGCTCATTAAATTTCATCTCAACAAAGTCCACTACAACTTTGAGAAAAGAATCAACTCACTGTATTATGACAGTTATATATTGATAGTAAAAGTTAAATTTAACTTAATTATTTATTTACAATAAAAGTTACATTTATCTTAATGGATAACGAACTGATTATAATTTTAAAAAAATAACATTCCCTTGATATGTTATTGATTGATAACGAATTCAATGTGTACTCACATTCATTTTGCAATATTATGAACTAATCTTAAATTTCTTCAAATAAAATCCTCTTGTGTTGTCATTGATTGTTAATCAATTTAATGCAATAAATTTATTTGGCAACATTATTGGTGTTAACTAACCTTCGGTTCCTTTAAATATGCATGTATAATATAATTAAGTAACTAACTAATTGTCTCTATGTTCACGAATTCGCAATCGATTAATGAAAATCATTTCTTTCCACCCAATTAAATTAAACAATAAACATTTAAAGGCAAACAAAATTTACATTTAAAATATTTTTAATATCTTCGGCTTCATTTCCAGATCTTGCAGTCAAGAATCCACTTCGTTAAACATTATGGAACTAAGGATATTATTAATATAAAAGATTATAAAACTTGAGATGAAATCAATATTTTTGTGAGCTTTCATGAAATATCCAATGGAAAATATTTAAAATTTTGATTTCTTATGTGTTTGAAATTGAAAAATATGGATATTGCTTGACGTATACGAATTGCTAATAGGAGTTATAGAACCGATGAAGCATGAAGAAGAATTGAGAATTTTTAAGCTTAAAATGTATTCACTATAACTATTTTTTAAGTACTAATGATAAAAATCTAGTGAGAAGAAAATAAAAAGATGCGGGCTATCTTACAGTTACATATAACTCATTTGGCAGGTGATTTAAAGGTAAATAATGTCAATTGCAAGTTAACGTGAATTGTATGGTTATGGAATTATTTATATTTATTGTCTTTTAATTAAATATACTAATCTTCAATTTCTTTAAATATGCATATATAGTATACCATGCCTCTTATCAATTAATTAATATAGTAATTGATTGTTTGGGTATCTTTTGAATAGCAAATTTGCATCCAACTAATGAAACTTACTACTCTCAAATTAATGAAATTAAAGCATACATATTTAAAGGCGGCCAGTAAGTATTTAAATAAATTGGAGACATTTTTTAGTTATACAACATCTTGAGCTTCATTTACGGAATTTGCAGTCAAGAATCCACTTTATTAAACCCTACAGCACTAAAAATATTATTGCTATAAAAGATTATATGGACAAAGGAAAACTTGAGAATCTGTAGGTAAAATCAATATTTTGATGAGGTTTCATGAAACACTCAAAGAAATGCATTTTAATATTTTGATTTTATTTTGTATCAGAAATTGAAAGAGTGGATGTCGCTTGATGAATACGATTTAGTAATAGGAGATTTAGTAGAATCGATGAAGCATGAAGAGGTACGGAGAAATTTCAAGTATACCTTGAAATCATGATATGTATTCACCGACTCATTTTGAAGTAGTAAGAATAAAAATCTAGTGAGAACTAAATACAAAGATACATGCCATATAATGCATACCGGCGTTTTTGTGAACTTTTCAGAAATCATAATAAGTGTATATAGGCTTTTTTTTAACGAAAAAGAAAATATACATACATGGATTTGTTTATTTCTTGTATCAGTCATACTCTTTATATCTTTTGAGTTTTCTATTATTATAATAACATTTGAAATAAGATAAATTAAATCAAACAACACTAATCACTACAATGTTATGCGCTTGCTTCACAAAAGTCAAAACCATATGTAAGAGGATTTAAGAGGGCTCGCTGCTTTCATACTGGCATTATTGTCCTTTGGTAATTATTTTGCATTAGCTATCACCTTTTATTGAAATGTGTAGTCCGTCGATATTAATAATAACTTAAAATACTTATATATATTTTATATTGCAGTGGGATTTGCAAGTATTAGAAGAGTACAGATCTTCTGCTAAAGAAGCTTCCATTTCAGAGGCTAGTTAGGGAAATTTCTCTGGAATTTATGGGATGTGTTTGTTAGAGATTTTCTAAATTTTATCTTTAATTAGCATCTACCTATATATCAAATACAGTCTTGTATGCTTTGACCATATATTGCATCAGTGACTAGATCATTGATGTTGTAAATGGTTAATTTAAACATATATTTGAAGGAACATAAAAGGAGAAATTGTGTAAAAAAAGGTTGAATAGGTTACCACATTAGTTATCACATATTTTCATATGATGTATGTATGTAGTTAAATTTTTGAAAGCACGAAGGTTTATATCAAGGATACCTATGCCATTTAATTTGAATGATTTAATCAATGAATGCAGGTGGTTGAAGTGTCTAAGGAGGATAGGTGTAACAAAAGTTCTAGTATATTCATGATTGTTTTTCTTCATCCTACAGTTGTACTATTGCATATGAGATAGCAGTAGAACCAAGTTTGAATTGTTATACCTTTCCATTTCTGTCGTTCAAACCTTTCATCTCTAGCACCATCTTCTCCAATTCTTTGTATATTGCTCTTTGCACTTTGAATTTCATCACTGTTCTATATATTGATTACAAATTTAATATATATACACACCCCACGAAATCAAAATATATCAGAAAATAAAGCAATCAACTTACGACACATTATATATAGGAATACATAATAGCACACAGAAAAATTAAGCTAGCATAAAATTATATGGAAGAATATAGAAAATCCCAAAATGATATTCTATTTGTGTAGAACAATTTCGTACCAACTACCATGAAAATTCAAACTTATCAAATCAAGACATGTTAACCGTTAACAAATGGAATTATGCAGCAATAAAGAAAAAATAATTGAACACTTATTCTTCGAACATGAATTTAGTAATTATGTTTGGAAATGGGTAAGAATCAAACTCAAATATCAAACTGTACCAACAAATAGCAAACCAAACATTAGGACTGAAATAGAAAATTTTATCTATAAATTTAAAAAAAAATCAAGAGTAGCAGAACTAACTATAGTTAGTTTAGCAAGCACGGTTTGGACTGTTTGGTGCTAAAGGAACAATAAACTATTCAATCTAAACTTCTCATATAAAAGAACAATATGTAAATTAACCAACAAACAATGCTTAACTCCCATGCATAACGTGAAATAAAAGCTCACTGAATCAGAAATTGAGAAAGAGATTTTTCAACTTTAGTGATATGTAGTCCAGATCCATAGTTCAAGCACGAAACCCAATGAACCGAGCTGATTCAGTGTGCTATCAGGTAGCTATAGCAGATTCAAGCTATCGTTTAAGAAAAGAGGTTGAGAAAAATAAGCCCGATTGACAGAAAAACCCTGAATCGCCTTCTCTCCATTTTGTATTTGTCTCAAATCAATCCTCCGCTTCAATTCAATTTGATTTAATTCAAGTTTAATATTAGTAGGCTTAAGCCTAACAAGGAGAAGAGGGAGGAAATATAACATAATTTACGATTTTATACAAATTAGTTAGTAATTAACATATTAAGATTTATGGACATTACAAATATAACAAGTTATAAATTTGCAATCAATGAGTTAAAAGGAATTAAAAAGAAGACTAATTGGGAAAAGTTTAATGTGACATTTATGGAGGAATTAAATCAGAGCAATAAATGGAATTTGAAATTTGTAAAAGATTAAACGAGGATTGAATAAAGATTATATTAATAAATCAAGAAAAGTGTCATAGGTCCATGTTTTTGATGTTGTTATAAGAAAAGTCCGTGTAGATATGAATATATAAATTTAGTCCCTATTTTTTGAAAAATTTAAAATGCATGGTGTTTTGCATTTTTCTGGCAGAAAATGCAAGCTAACATGCAACTTTCTGACTATGAATTTTTTTTTAAAATTTTAAAAAGCGTAAGTTAACTTGCGCTTTCTATCAGGAAAGCGCAAGCTAGTTTGCTTTTTTATTTTGAATTTTTTTTGAAATGTTTGAAAATTTTGAAATTTTGAAAAAATGCAAGTTAACTTTGATGGAAGCGCAAGCTAGTTTGCGCTTTGAAATTTTTTTGAAATTTTGATATTTTGGAAAGCGCAAGTTAACTTGCATTTTTTATCAGAAAAACACAAGCTAGTTTGTGCTTTCTAATTTTGAATTTTTTTTTTGAAAAAATTAAATTTTTGAAAAGCGCAAGATTGTTTGCATTTCTGATTTAGAATAAACAGGGACTTAATTTACATACTCATTATCATAGAGACTTTTCTTACAACAACATCAAAAATGGGGACCTTCGGTGCAAAGCTCCTTAATAAATAATTGTTATGGTTACATTAAATAAAGTAATAAATGGACCACATTTATCAGAAACTAAGAAGGAAAATAAAGGAAAATGAAAATAGTAGAATGACATATTAAGAATGTCCATCTTAATTTATTAAGGAGTATTCGGACTTCAACACCATTTACACTAGTCGATGATAAATGACAGCTTGAAGCAAACTTTTCTTTAGAGTATTTGAGTTGTAATCGCTAGTCGTCTCCCTTTAGTTATTAGAGAAGCATAAGATATGGTATAAGATATGTCTCTGTTTTATCAGTATGTTGATTTTATAGATGAGATTGAGATGCTTGATAAATATATGTATATTGTAACGACCCAGATATTTAGCCATCGGATTTGGATGATTAACTGATTTTATTATTGAGATATTATTTTTATAAGTCGAATAAATAAATTTATTATATCTAGATATATAAGTAAATTTAAAATCTATAATAAATATTAAACTATAAAATCTCGGGATATGATAAATCCTATAGAAAAGAAAATAAATTATATGTATAGGTAAACATTAAATCAAGATAAAATATCCATAAATATATAAATAAATATATACTAGCTTTATGATATTTGAAAGCACGTATATATAAGTATATAAATATACAAGTAGATGAATCTATGAACATATGAAATAATATAGACATATGAAAATTTGTATAGTAGGAGAATATATATATATATACATAATGGCAAGGTATACATAAACAACGTATATGACAATATGTATAAGTAAAAATGTATGCACATGATGGTAAAACATATGTAAGTAAATGTATAGGTACAAATGATACATAAAATGGTGAATAGGTATATTTACTTTGCATAAGTATGCATATTTATATATATGTATATACATATATAAGAGTATACATATACATATGTGGAAATTGGTGTGAAGGGCCTACTTATACGGCCCAATTTTTTTCTAGGACACGGATTTGAAATTATTATTTTCCAGGACAAATATCTAGGCGGCGCGCGTCTTCATCTTCTCAAACGACGTTTGTATATTCTGAAATCTTGTGCTCGTGGAAATTAGGAAAATTAGGCCGTCGTTTCTTATGCAATCAAAGCGCTCGTTGATTTTTTTAGAAAAAATTTGGCATTAGTTTCTTCTGAAATCAAATTCCTGTATGATTTTAATGAAGGTACTGATTTTAACGAAGTACTGAAGTTAAGATTACAGCATAACTGTGTTTACACATCTCTCACTCTAGATCTTCATGTATGTTATTACCAATCTGTATCTCGATTTCAATCTCAATCTCGATTTCAATCTCCATCTCCCTCTCAATCTTAATATCATATTTATAATGTTGTCCATATTTCAAACTTAATATCAGTCTTATAATCTTCCTATATTGCTGATTTCAATTTCTATTTTGGAATTACTGGGTAGGTTATAATTTCTTAGGATTTAAATTTTCACTTTTGGTGTCTATACATTTTATTTACTTTATTTTGGCTACAGGAACAAGCTGAGTTATTCATTTTCTACCAGTCTGTTAGTTTGGCCATAGGAAGATGGATAGTATTGACAATAAAATGTATAGAATATTTTTATTTAATATTTTGGTTTTTTTCCTGTTTTTGTATAGTGGTAAATCTTTTTATTTTTTTTCTGTCAGTGCTGCAACATCTGTTTTGGTTATTGTTGATTTCAACAAAAACAACTTTAGTTTTAGGTTTTCTTTGGATTCTGCTAATATAGATAAAAAGGTTATCTACATTTGCTGAAGCTTGCATGCACTACTTGAAGGTGTGGATGGTTGATAATGAAAAAGTTGAAGATTCACATGTATAGAATAATAATAATTAGAACAAAAATGTGCAGAAGATGATTGAATTGCCAAGCAAGAGATAGTGAGTAGAGAGCAAGAGCTGGTTGGAATGTGCTAGTGTGCCAACGGTGAAACAAACAAGACTTGTTGGACTTTGCAACAGCATGTGTGGTAGAAGTTGACGGTTCATGACCGACATGAGCGGAAGCAGGCACACATATGAGTAAGAGTAGTGAAAGCAACCAGCAAGCATGTAGCCCCAATGATGGGATAGCAAAAAAGCCTACTTCCATGCCTAAAGAAGTGGATACAACAAACCTCCTAGATAGTTTTATTTGAAGAAAGGGAGAGACGTTCAACAACGGAGTGTTGCACATGATCTGGGGCCGAGAGCTTCAATTTGGGTGTCTTCCACCTATCCTGGATAAGGAAGCAGGGGCAAGCTACTTTTCAATGCCCTATATAGTAATGCAGCATGGGGGTCTTCAAGGTGAAGGTGCATAGATGATAGATTGAGCAATTTGACAGGCTACTGTTGCAGAGACATCCGTAAAGGAGCAAGTATGCTGAGCATGATGCAAAGAACTGCTGTAAAGCATGACTCAGGAAAAGCAAGCAGGGACGCAGGTTGAACATGTGAGGGATAAGTCATAGGCCATAGAGCTATTGCTAGAGAAGACATTGCATCTAAAATTATATGAACATCATTTTCAGAATAATGATTATATATTGATTCAATGTATTTTGTGAATGTTAGTTGAATGATTGGGGATGGTTGAATTGTTGGTTGTATATTTGTGATGATTGTCGATTTTAATTAGTATTTAAAAAAGATAATTGTATTTATCTTTTTTTCTTCTTGTATATGTGATGATTGTTAATGTTCTGCGGTTTTTAAAAAAGATAATTGTATTTATCTTTTTTTCTTGCTGTGTTTAGCTATGATTTTAAGCAACTGTTAATGTTTAGCTGTGATTTAAATTCCGCAACTTTTGTTTTATTATATGATGTTGCCAGTTTTATTAAAAAGATACTTGTACTTAGCTTTTATTTTCTTGCTATGTTTAGCTATGATTTTAAGTAGTTGTTAATGTTGATGAATATTAAAAGTATTCTGATGAATTATGGCGATGCAATTGTCTTTTGAGTGATGATAGTGATGCTCTGTTTAGCTTGGATGAGATGAAGTAAAGGCTGTTGGATGGAACTCTGTGGATTGTCTTAAGTGTCAAAACGTAGAGGAATAATATTGGTATTTGGATCAACTATATATGATTAATAATTGGATTTTTGGGTTATATTTAGATTCATTGGTTGCGCATGTTGCACTGATACCCCTTGTGTATGTATTTGATATATGAGCATTCTCTTGAACATCCGAACCCACGTCCGAACTAAACACATTTCTACACATTTTAACTTCAATTCAGCACCTCCACCATTTAACACCCTTACTAAACATTCAAACCCTAAAGAAACTCCTCTACATCACAACAACCAAAGACCATTAACTACAAACTGCTACATCATTTCCATCTCATCAGCAAACTCCTTCCCATTCATTTGCTCATTACATATTTTATCATCGAAATGACTCTTTAATTTCCTCATCCTAGACCATTTAATAGCCATCCTCGACCACAACAGCAAACCATAGCAATCCAACCAACTGCCCTTGACATCCATATTGCCCCATTCAAACACCAGCATCTACAACACCAACTTTGTAAAGGCCCTCAAATTCGTACCCCTTTGAGCTAACAAAATTCCACCACAGTTCTGTCCAAAGTGGCACAAATGTACGAGTCTTCGGGTAAAAGAAGAAAGAGGTAGAAGAAGAAGAAATAAAAACAACATCAGAGTCTCACAATCGCAGCAAAACAAAATATAATATATAATAACAGCTTTTAAATACAAAGAAATATGTACTATATACATATACATACATACCATCATCAGAGTACAACAAACATCCATACAGAGACAACTAATAATTGTCCATACACAGCGGAAATAACAGTCAAATACGGAAGTACGCTCTGTCATCAGCTCGTCTCCTGATCCCCTTAGCTTTTAAACTGATCCTGTTTAACTCGGTCTGGCCCGAGCATCATATAAAACAACACCCGAGTCAGTCTGGAAAACCAGCGTGAGAAATCACACTCAATTGGATTGTTATATTTTCAAAAATCCTTTGAAAAACAAAGGCATCTCATAAGACCACGCCACAAATAAATATGTCAGGTTTTTACCTTACGTTAGCCAAAACATTTTTATTAAATTCGTCTGATATTATAATGATGTCTATAGAAATTAAATTAGAATCTACCTGAAATGCTTGCATCTCACGTTGCAGCAATAGTTGGGCACAATCAAAACCGTACATGTGCTTATTGGAGATTGGATTCCATACAATGGCAGGGCTACCGGGGTACCGCCCGTCACAGTACCTGGCCTAGATCAGAGTGCCGAGGAGCTACCCTAACTCCCCTGCAACACAAGACCGGAACCATCCCTTACTGAACAGTCCCAAGCAAGATCACCCCACGGTTGGCACGACCAACCACCCACCGAAATAAAAAGGGACATCTAGATAGGGGAAACCTCACTCTCCGGTGGGGGCTACCCACGAAGCCTTGCTGCACCTCCCCTGTTTTAGCCATTCCCGGTTGATGAGGCTTGAGGCTAAGCGTTACCTTTCAAGAACGAGTCCCATTTAGAATGCTCATCGTCCACCTGACGATGTTCTGAAAGCATTCGATCCATACAAGTTGCCCTGGGTCTGGACAAACCGAATCACCATCTTCAACTCTTCATGATCTTCATTCGTTATCGTTCAAACCGGATCAAAGTGGTTTTCGGATAATGAAATCCGATCCCGGGTTCTTCGAAACGATCAGCGCATTGTCCAATATTGATAGTCGGTTATTTAACTATCAAATAATCATTCACAAGCAACCATCAAATAATTTCCTCAAATTATTTATTTCAAATATCATTCAGATATTATTTCTATTCAACCCATTTAAATAAATTTACAAAGCCCTTTTATTTCCATGAAATCATTTAACTGATTTCTTATACTCACTCACATTTTAATTTATCCTTTGAAAATATCCTTTACTTTCTCATTCCTTCCTCAAAAATCAATTAACACTTTCCTTATAATTTCTCAAACTCACATTCTCCACTTAATAAGGTTTCTCCTAAATCTTATCTCATTTAAATTAATTTGCTTACCATCACAAGAGGATTTTAAATTGGATTTTGAAAACAATTTGAAAACATCTATATTCATAAAATAAGAAGTATGGTTTTATACAAATTATGGTTCGAAAGTAATATTAAAGTTCATATCCAATTAATGATAAAATTCAAAACTGGTTTTAGAAAAATAGAGTTTATTAATAAATATTTCCTAAGCCTTCAAAAATAATAAAATTTGAAATATACAAAATCTAAATAATAGTTCATAAAAGTTTATATAGTCTAGTAATTTAAAAATTCTCTTTTTAAAATAAGTTTATAATTTTACAAAACCCTATATTCATCTATAAATGCCTCTTGTCCATATTCACCTTCTTATCTTCGAAAATATTCTTCATTTCTATTCAAAACAATTTCATAACTCAATATAAGTTTATGACTTATCTCTTTAGATATCCACTGATATCTTCCTATCTTAATTATAAACCCCGTTTATAGTTTATAAAGTTTCCCTGAGTTTCCATTTATTTATACAAACAAAATTTTATTTAAAAAAATCTTATCTTTATAATTTATTCTTTAAATAACATTCGTATGGTTTCTTGCTAAAACCCCATTTATTTCTTAATACATTTTCTTTTTATTTCTTATTAGTATTTCTTTTATTTCCATAATAGAACTCCATTTTTATTCTTTAATAAAATTCCATTTACCTCAATTCCATTTAACGATTACAATTTTTCTTCGAGTTTTAATATATAAATTAAATTGCCAAAACTCATCTTTAACCCATTAAAGCATAGATATACCTTTATCTTCCTTAAAATTTCAAATAGAGGTAAATTCAAACTCTAAATTAAATATTTCTCTTCAAGTTCCATTTAACTTCCTTTAATTAAATTATTTATAGAATTTTATTCAAATTTTAACTTCCCGTGTAATTTAACAGTTAATAGTTCAATTCACCAACAAATCCCTATCAATCCATCCAACCTATCATATAACAACATATATATAATCAATAAATATTTTGAGGAATCCTGTTGGATCCCTCCAACCTGTTTCCCTGCATCCACAGATGTTAGCACAACATAAAATACCAATTCCACTATAATGGTGGAATATCGCGGTATATGGGTTTTATAAATTATCATCCGCTATTATGTGGCGTATAGGGTCTGTTCGACGACGGATTTTCTATCGGTTAGGAAACCATCGAACGAATTTTGAAATAAAAATAACCGCAAGCGCACGGCGTACTATCGTAGTACGTGGCGAATACAGGTCGATCCGTAGGGAATTGTTGATTTTAAAATTCTATTCAATCAAATTATACCAAAGTCGAGAGTGTATTTAAGCTAGAAAATGAGAAAATGAACTAACTAACAAAAAGAAAAGAAATGAAAATATGAGAGTTAAATGACAATTTAGATAATAAATCCACTCTCTAGATCATGTAGTTCAACACATGAAATCATGATCTCTCTTTCATGGTCATTAGTATTTTAATTGATGTGTTTATCAAAAGTATGACATATTTGAGCTATTGATTAGCCAACATAAGCCATCAAACTATAACACACCCCTTAAAACACTTACTAACTTTCATGAAACTTGACAAAGAAAATGAAAATGAAATCTATTTTAAGTATGGCCTATTAACTATTGATTAGATATATAGACCATCAAATTTTAATTTCAAATCACTTTCTTATGCCATAATCATATATTCATGAAGAGGCATTTGTGTTAGTGATTGTTTAAGCATAGCCTATTTGGTGTCAACAATATAGACTATCAAATTCAAAGCAAAAACAACAAAACCACTTCTATCATCATCATTAAGCACAAAAAGAGAGCATGAATTAACAAAATGTTGAAGCTACATTAATTAAAGAGCTTCATTACCCCTAAATTGAAGGGGTTTAGCCTCTCATATTTGTCATCATATGAACAAATGTAGCAACAACATGAAAGCAAAAAAGAAAGAAAAATGAAAGCAAATGAAAAGAAAACTATTCTACTTGCATAAAAGTAAATCTACACTACTAGCATGAAAGGAAATGAACATGTAAGTAAAAGAAAACACTAATTAACATTGCATAAAAAGAAAAGAAAATTACATAAAATAAATTGGCTAAGTAGCCATGAAAAGAGAAAGAGAGCTTTCTTTTATTTGATCTAAACTAAACTAAAGAGAAGGGGGCCTAAGAGAGACTAAGAGAAGAGATAGCCTAAGAAGGAGAGAGAGAGTAAGAGAGGTTACATGAAACATATGAGTATTTATACATGTATGAAACCCTAATTCATATTTTTAGGGAATGCCCAAAATGCCCCTTAGGAAGTGTGGAGGCCAAGTAGTCATTAACATGTCTTAATCCCCCATTAAGTGTACATGAAGCCATTAACTCCAAAAGCAGGTGCATTGGCCTTTAATTTGTACATTAAGGTAGGTGGCTAGGTGGGGTCCTCCATGTTCTTCACTTTGAATTATTTCCATCTTCATTACTTTGTATTAATTTTGTGCATGCATATCTTCATGAAACCACTTCTATTTGAGATCAAATTCCTACAAAAATATATATATAAATTTTCAATTAATTTTTCTCAAATTAATATACGCACAAAAATGACCATTTTGCCCTTGGATGAAGATGAACATGTGACAATTTCAAATAATATGAATTTTGGTTTAAACAAGTTAAAATACCCAATATGATCATTTATTTAATTTAAAAAGAATAAATATGATGATAAAAATATGCACATTTACGTGCACATCAGGGTCTATTTAATTTATTCACTAATTTCAACCATCATTCAAGCAATTCAACAAATAAATTTAAATTCAACGTTTAAATTTAAATTCAACTGAGTGAGATTAACTCACCTTTGATTTAATTGTTGCAATCCTTCCCAATCCCGACTCGTTTCCATATTTTTTTGACCTTGAATAACAATTGCATGGATTTTATTAATATTTGAAATAGTCGATCGACAAATTTCCATTTTAATTTTTAACTAACGATTTATTTTAACTACTATCTTTAAAAATCCTTTAGTATATTAAACAAATTTTAATCACTAAATCCACTGCAATACCTAACGATTTATTGTAACATATTTTAAATTTCAAATACACAAAACTATACCTCATTTCAATACGCGAGTCCAGGCATGAGAAAATCTCATGTTGCCACTGCGCTACCACTGACGTCGCCTCCAAGATGTTGCCGAGCCTACCGCGATGCTCGAAACCAAGCCAAAACCCTAGAACAGCCCTGGCCGCCCACTAGCACAGATCCACGCCGCGCGACCCCACACGAAAACGCGCCTCCACTCATCGCGCTCTCCCAAATCGCGAACGGCCCCCCTCGCGCGACTCGATTGCCTTGCGTGCAGCTCGAACTCGATTTCACTCATCTTCTTCTTTTTTTTAAATAAAATCGATGCTCGATTTCCAAATCGAAGACAGAAGAGGGAGATATGAGTTGATTTGGTCTGAGGAAATAGAAAAGGGGGTTTTAATTTCATTCTAAGGTTAAATTTGAAGTGGCTGCCATTATCAATTCATTTGAGATTCGTGAATGGGAAAAAAGAAGAGGGATAACGCGATATAAGGTGGACAAAGGCGACCTCGATTTGATTTCTTCTTTGTATGGGAGACAAAGGGTACGAGATAAATCAGAGAGGAGTAGGTCGACCTGCGTGTTTCAGGGAACGAGATGATATTTTAAACGTTGATGGGAGATGAAGTTGACCAGTGAAAAGATGTAAGATATTTTAATTAAAACGATTAATTATTTTCGAAGCGTTTATATCACGTACGATCACACAATAGTTCCGAATGCTATGAAAATTGAAATCCGATAACAATTCAATATTACGGATCCAATGGAACTGGTTTCATTGAATTCTGAGACTTTGCCTCGGCAGGCTATTTTTAAATATTAATTTAAACGATATATTCTTAAAATTGAACAAACCACTGTTAAATTAAATTTTAATCCATCTATTATCATCAGTATTATCAATATAAGTTTTATAAGCCGTTGAAATATTTTTAACAAGCTTATAATTCCAAATTTTTATATTTTACCCAATATCCAATTGCTACTTTAATAATTAATTTATTCAATAGATTGTTATATTTAAATTTTGAATCCCTTTTTATTAAATACAACCAAACTTTTCATATTCAAAATCAAATTATAGTTCAAATCAATATTTAAATCTATTTTAAATATATCAAATTAACCGTTATAAAAATCTGGGTCGTTACATTCCTCCCCCCTTATTAGAATTTCGTCCCCGAAATTACTAACACATAAAATGTCCTAACCCGCTAACTTATCAAACGTTACTAAGTTAGACTTTTTATTCACTTTCCTAATTCTTCTCTTTACCCAAACAATTTGTTTTCAATTCTAACTTTAACATCTTTCATTCCAATTCCAATTCTGAATCATTTTTTCGTTAACAAAATATATATATTTTTTCAAAAATTTCTAAAAATTTCTAACTCCCAAAATTTCTGATTTTTTTGGCAAAGTCTCCTTTGTACGGAGGAGCTTTTGCAATTTGATAAAAGATATATATATATATATATATATACATATACATCGACCCACATGGTCGGAAAAACCAAAAACAGTTCATATTTCCTATTTTTATTGCGTAGGCGTACCTTATTTAGCATTTTAAGCAAGCGGCTTATTTAATTTAGCATATGCGCGTCCAAAATCCCGCTATACAATCTTCTGGTACCTGTACTTACTCAATTTAAACACATAAGTAACATATTTATGAAATTTATATCATTTCATTCATTTAAGCAACCACAGCACATCAATAACATAAGTAATGCAATATAAATAACTTCATAACAAATTTATATAGTTTCCAACTAGTTCCATTTGTTTATAACTGACACATATACCGTTTGCATTCAACTTTAAGTGAGTTACAACTCATTTACTTATCTCCAATTCATTTTCATGTCCAAACAAACCTATTTTCAATCTAATTGCTTTCAAATCAAGTTTATTTACTTCTATTAATCCATAGAACTTATTTAATCTTGTTCACGACAAACAACAATTATTCCTATGCAAATTCGACAATGTTCATTCAAACAAACAATTTCTTTAGTTTTATGACTATTTAAAATTGATTCCAATTCAATTTATATATAAACCCATTCCATTTCAATTTATTTAGAATCCATATATTTGTATTTACTTAATTTTTACATTGGGTTTTATTCAAACCCATTTTTATTAAGCTCAACAACCTCACTGCTTAAAATTTAACAATCATTCCCCAATTTCATGTAAGCCATGCTTCATTCAATTTTATACTTAAGTAAATTCACCCTAAACCATTCCAAATTCATAACTTAAGTTTCATTTCATTTGCCTATAAATTCTCTTCCAACTTAATTTAATTCTATTTAATTCAAATCTCTTTCATTTACCACTTAGCTTAATAAATTTATTTATTTAATTCATTTAAAAATTTCAATTTCCATGTTTGATTCATTCTCGAACTTAATTAATTAATTTCAAGACCATTTTTTATTTATTTATATCATTTGGATTTTATTTGCATTACAAGCCATTTCATTTTAATCCAATTTCATTTTACTTGCTAACCAATCCAAGTTGAATTTTATATTTTTAACTCAAGGTCTGTTCCTCCCATTCACTTTAATTCACAATCCAATTTTATTAATTCTCAATTCAACTTTTATTTGACCAATTCAAATTTCATTTACATATTCAATTTTGGATTTCTATTACATTTCTAAAGTTCCAAAACAATTCTATTTTGGCTTATTTATTTCACTTCAAACTCCAGATCTTACCTGTATTAAGCAAGCATACTTTTTATTTCAATCATTTAAATTCTTTTGATAAGCCATCGGAGTTTATTTATACAAGTTTAATCTTTATCCAACTATCTCTATTCAAATAAAGATTTTATTCCATTCAACTTAAATTATTCAAGCTTTTATTAAATAAACTTCCACTTTCCTCGAAGCTACGCTTCTATAAAGTTTAATCTTAAGTTAATTTACTTATTTCAATTTCATACTTAAATTCATTTCCATTTTTTTTTTTGATACTCACCTAGATCAAATTCCATTTAAATTCAATTAGCCATTCTCATAATCCATTTTAATTTCAAATTCAATACCCAATTCATCTGAATTTATTTTATTAATAACAAAGTCATGTTTAACTTATTTATACCCGAACTGGATTTTATTTGCAAATGCAAACTATTTTTATTTCAATCTAATTCCACAACATTTCCAATTATATTTAATTCACCACCAATCCCAGTTGAATTTTATTTGTAACTCGAGTTCATTCCCAACTCCATTAATATCTCATAATCCAACTTCTATTTAACCAATTTATTCCAAATTAGTTCATTACCACTTCCAATTCCATGTTGGGTTTTTATCTTTAAAATCATCTTATTATTTTACCTGAGTTCAATTTCATTTTATAATTCAAACTTGGATTTTTATTTCATTCTCCAATTACAAAACAATTTTGTTTTGGCTTAATATTTAACTTCTCCTTTTATTTTATTTTTTTATAAGTCACACAATTATATTTTCTCACGTTTTTACCCATTTTAAGCTTGAATATATTCATATTTCTTTTTAACTCGAGATTTTAACACTTATTTACTGCTAAAAGTATTCTTAACGATGGGTTTTCAACTCTTTATACGCTATCAGAATACATTTATTCCAATTCAATTTCATTTCAACCTACTCTCATTTATTCTATTTGGGTTAGAATTTCACTCCTTTAGATTTTATAAGTCACACTCTTATTTATATTCACATTTCCATCCATTAACAATCAACCCCATTCACCTTCTACTTTTAATTAGGGATTATATATTTCACTTAGTCAACTATATATATATATTTTATTTCAATGCTTTTTAAACCTTATGAGCTATTTTAAATTCATTCACCCCAAATAATCTCTTATTCAATTTACTTTCACTTGTTAAAGTAAGAATTTAATTCCACTCAATATTATTTACAATTCAATTAAATTTTATTACAATTCAATTTTATTTAACTGAACTTCAGTTAAATCTAACATCATACTATACCCTTTAATCCACCAATTCACTTGGATTTAATTAAATAAGAACTTAATTTCATTTAATATCATCCATATCTCCATTCATTTCCTTTAAATTTGATTCCAACTTAATTCAAATACAACTGAATTTTATTCCAGATTAATTCAACTCACCTCCATTTACTTAGCTTAAATTAATTTGAACCCAATTTGATTTTGTCTTCCCAATTCACATTTAATTTCTATTTTACCATTTCAATCACATTCAAAATTTATTAATTTATTTCTATTAAATTTTCTTAATCCAATTCATCTACATTCTAAATTTTATTTACTTCACCAATTTACTTATATTATTATTATTTTCCATCATTAGTTAAATTTCAAAAGTTAAATTTTTAACTTAATCCAAGTTAAATCCTTATTTTTGACTTCACTTTAATTTTAACTCAAAAAATTCAATCTCATATTTTCCTTGGTTATATGCCATTTTAAATCTTTATAATCTTATTCGTCTATCATACTATCATCCAAACACTTTAATTATATATAATAATTTGCAGAAAATTATTTCTTTTTATATCAAAATATATTTTGGGTAAAATTATTTCATTTACCGCTTTCGAAAACAATATTGTGTCGAATTGTTCTATTCAAGTGTTTAGAAACCCCTTCGGCCCAGTTGTGCAGACTGCGCTGACGAAGGTTCATATGCCACTCAATAAATCAATCAACACAATATAAAATCATTTTATATTCACTAACAAATACGCTCTCATATCTATCAATACGCTCAAACTCATTCTAGAGTACTAATGACTCTATCTCTAATGAGCAATTCCCAGCAGAGCCAAGGTTCTCGCTTAACCTTTCAGCTCCGATACCAAGTGTAAAGGCCCGCAAATCGTATCCCTTTGAACTAACAAAATTCCACCACAGTTCTGTCCAAAGTGGCACAAATGTACGAGTCTTCGGGTAAAAGAAGAAAGAGGTAGAAGAAGAAGATATAAAAACAACATCAGAGTCTCACAATCGCAGCGGAACAAAATATAATATATAATAACAGCTTTTAAATACAAATAAATCTGTACTGTATACATATACATACATACCATCATCAGAGTACAACAAACATCCATACAGAGACAACTAATAATTGTCCATACATAGCGGAAATAACAGTCAAATACGGAAGTACGCTCTGTCATCTGCTCGTCTCCTGAACTCCTTAGCTTTTAACCTGATCCTGTTTAACTCGGTCTGACCCGAGCATCATATGAAACAACACTCGAGCCAGTCTGGAAAACCAGCGTGAGAAATCACACTCAATTGGATTATTATATTTTCAAAAATCCTTTGAAAACAAAGGCATCTCGTAAGACCACGCCACAAATAAATATGTCGGGTTTTTACCTTACGATAGCCAAAACATTTTTATTAAATTTCTGATATTATAATAATGTCTATAGAAATTAAATTAGAATCAAGCTGAAATGCTTGCATCTCGCGTTTCAGCAATAGTTGGGCACAATCAAAACCGTACAGGCGCTTATTGGAGATTGGATTCCATACAATGACAGGGCTACCGAGGTACCGTCCGTCATAGTACCTGGTCTAGATCAGAGTACCGAGGAGCCACCCTATCTCCCTTGCAACACAAGACCGGAACCATCCCTTACTGGACAGTCCCAAGCAAGATCACCCCGTGGTTGGCGCGACCAACCACCCACTAAGCCGAAATAAAAAGGGACATCTAGACAGGGGAAACCTCACTCTCCAACGGGGGCTACCCACGAAGCCTTGCTGCACCTCCCCTGTTTTAGCCATTCCCGGTTGATGAGGCTTGAGGCTAAGCGTTACCTTTCAAGAACGAGTCCCACTTAGAATGCTCATCGTCGACCTGACGATGTTCTGAAAGCATTCGATCCATACAGGTTGCCCTGGGTCTGGACAAACCGAATCACCGTCTTCAACTCTTTACGGTCTTCATTCGTAATCGTTCAAACTGGATCGAAGTGGTTTTCGGATAATGAAATCCGATCCCGGACTCTTCTAAACGGTCACCGCATTGTCCAATATTGATAGTCGGTTATTTAACTATCAAATAATCATTCACAAGCAACCATCAAATAATTTCCTCAAATTATTTATTTCAAATATCATTCAGATATTATTTCTATTCAACCCATTTAAATAAATTTACAAAGCGCTTTTATTTCCATGAAATCATTTAACTGATTTCTTATACTCACTCACATTTTGATTTATCCTTTGAAAATATCCTATATTTTCTCATTCCTTCCTCAAAAATCAATTTACACTTTCCTTATAATTTCTCAAACTCACATTCTCCACTTAATAAGATTTCTCCTAAATCTTATCTCATTTAAATTAATTTGCTTACCATCACAAGAGGATTTTAAATTGGATTTTGAAAACAATTTGAAAACATCTATATTTATAAAATAAGAAGTATGGTTTTATACAAATTATGGTTCGAAAGTAATATTAAAGTTCATATCCAATTAATGATAAAATTCAAAACTGGTTTTAGGAAAATAGAGTTTATTAATAAATATTTGCTAAGCCTTCAAAAATAACAAAATTTGAAATATACGAAATCTAAATAATAGTTCATAAAAATTTATATAGTGTAGTAATTTAAAAATTCGCTTTTTAAAATAATTTTATAATTTTAGAAAACCCAATATTCATCTATAAATGCCTCTTGTCCATATTCACCTTCTTATCTTCGAAAATATTCTTCTATTTCTATTCAAAACAATTTCATAACTCAATATAAGTTTATGACTTATCTCTTTAGATATCCACTGATATCTTCCTATCTTAATTATGAACCCCGTTTATAGTTTATAAAGTTTCCATGAGTTTCCATTTATTTATACAAACAAATTTTTATTTAAAAAAATCTTATCTTTATAATTTATTCTTTAAATAACGTTCGTATGGTTTCTTGCTAAAACCCCATTTATTTCTTAATACATTTTCTTTTTATTTCTTATTAGTATTTCTTTTATTTCCAAATAATAGAACTCCATTTTTATTCTTTAATAAAATTCCTTTTACCTCAATTCCATTTAACGATTACAATTTTTCTTCGAGTTTTAATATATAAATTAAATTGCCAAAACTCATCTTTAACCCATTAAAGCATAGATATACTTTTATCTTCCTTAAAATTTCAAATAGAAGTAAATTCAAACTCTAAATTAAATATTTCTCTTCAAGTTCCATTTAACTTCCTTCAATTAAATTATTTATAGAATTTTATTCAAATTTTAACTTCCCATGTAATTTAACAGTTAATAGTTCAATTCACCAACAAAACCCTATCAATCCATCCAACCTGTCATATAACAACATATATGTAATCATTAAATATTTTGAGGAATCCTGTTGGATCCCTCCAACCTGTTTCCCTGCATCCACAGATGTTAGCACAACATAAAATACCAATTCCACTATAATGGTGGAATATCGCGGTATATGGGTTTTATAAATTATCATCCGCTATTATGCGGCGTATAGGTTCTATTTAATTTATTCACTAATTTCAACCATCATTCAAGCAATTCAACAAATAAATTTAAATTCAACGTTTAAATTTAAATTCAACTGAGTGAGATTAACTCACCTTTGATTTAATTGTTGCAATCCTTCCCAATCCCGACTCGTTTCCATATTTTTTTGACCTTGAATAATAATTGCATGGATTTTATTAATATTTGAAATAGTCGATCGACAAATTTCCATTTTAATTTTTAACTAACGATTTATTTTAACTACTATCTTTAAAAATCCTTTAGTATATTAAACAAATTTTAATCACTAAATCCACTATTTAAAATAATATTTAAAACATGTATATTTATTTTATTCTTGAAACAACATACATATATACTTATACAAATAACCTATATTACCATTCAAAATTCCTTTTTGCTTTCTAAATCTTATGTATGTATTATTTTCTATCCTATATAAATACTTATATTTATATTTTACCTTTTTGAAAATATCAAACAGAACTTTCCTTGCTGAGAACACTTTAAACTTCTATATTTTTTATTATAAAACTTGTATATGTATTAAATTAAAAACAGAAACATTTATACTTTACTGTAACATATTTTAAATTTCAAATTTACAGAACTATACCTCACTGCAATACGTGAGTCCAGGCATGAGAAAATCTCATGTTGCCACTGCGCTCCACTGACGTCGCCTCTGAGATGTTGCCGAGCCTACCGCGATGCTCGAAACCGAGCCAAAACCCTAGAATAGCCCTGGCCGCCCACTAGTACAATCCACGCCGCACGACCCTACACGAAAACACGCCTCCACTCATCGCGCTCTCCCAAATCACGAACGGCCCCCCTCGTGCGACTCGATTGCCTTGCGTGCAGCTCGAACTCGATTTCACTCGTCTTCTTTTTTTTTAAATAAAATCGATGCTCGATTTCCAAATCGAAGACAAAAGAGGGAGATATGGGTTGATTTGGTCTGAGGAAATAGAAAAGGGGGTATTAATTTCGTTCTAAGGTTAAATTTGAAGTGGCTGCCATTATCAATTCGTTTGAGATTCGTGAATGGGAAAAAAGAAAAGGGATAACATGATATAAGGTGGACAAAGGCGGCCTCGATTTGATTTCTTCTTCGTATGGGAGACAAAGGGTACGAGATAAATCAGAGAGGAGTAGGTCGGCCTGCGTGTTTCAGGGAACGAGATGATATTTTAAACGCTGATGGGAGACGAATTCGACCAGTGAAAAGATGTAAGATATTTTAATTAAAACGATTAATTATTTTCGAAGCGTTTATATCTCGTACGATCACACAATAGTTATGAATGCTACGAAAATTGAAATCCGATAATAATTCAATATTACGGATCCATTGGAACTTGTTTCGTTGAATTCCGAGACTGTGCCTCGGCAGGCTATTTTTAAATATTAATTTAAACGATATATTCTTAAAATTGAACAAACCACTGTTAAATTAAATTTTAATCAATCTATTATCTTCAGTATTATCAACATAAGTTTTATAAGCCGTTGAAATATTTTTAACAAGCTTATAATTCCAAATTTTTATATTTTACCCAATATCCAATTGCTACTTTAATAATTAATTTATTCAATAGATTGCTATATTTAAATTCTGAATCCCTTTTTATTAAATACAACCAAACTTTTCATATTCAAAATCAAATTATAGTTCAAATCAATATTTAAATCTATTTTAAATATCTCAAATTAACCGTTATAAAAATCTGGGTCGTTACAAACTTCCATAACACTATCAGTGATATATAGTAAAACTAAAATTGAACCAAAATATAGTAAAAATGCACCAATATATTTGGTTGTCATGATAAAGATAAATGCATTAATGTTGTTAACATTTCTTTAGAAACAAACCAGCCATTCTAAATTCATCATTACCTCAAGCATTACATCACTCGTTACAAATACATCATTCATTCATCAATCTTTACATCAGCCACATAGTTACATCGTAGTTAATATCAGTCGTTACAAATTGACTATTGAATTGATCAGTAAATTTATTTACGTTACGTAAATGTAGTATGAACAACATAGTTCCATATATTTTAATAAATAGTTAACAAATTCATCATAAACACAACATTTGACAGCAAGCATTTTTTGTGAGTATTGTCGGTTTGTAATTTATGTAGCAGAAGCTAAGTTGCACAATTTTTCAAGATTCCAGCAATATGGTTCATCAGATAGAATATCTGCACCTACTTCTGCTCTAAAAGCTTCGACTTCTTTAAGTGTGATTTTTGTTGTTGTGTCCATTCCTTTAGTTAGCTTTTCTATGAACGTCATGACAAAAACTCCACAATCGTACCTATATTTCTGAATTTTAGCATACTTGAAATATAATGATAAAACAGATTATCTTTTCTTCATTATGATAACGAATTGTAATAAAAAAAATTACGTCGTTACAAAATAGCATGTGAATATGTTATAGTGTCTATTTGGTGAGTTGACATGTATTTGGTTCTATCCCTAGTTTCAAGGTGGTAATTTGATTTATAGATTGAGAAGGGATGTTGCTTTTTGGAACAATGCCAAACAAATGCTAAAGAAAAATATTATAGATGTAAAGAATCGAAATGGGACAGACTTTCAATTTTATCTAGCATGAGGAATAAGATTAAAACAAATGCAATTCTACTCTGATAATTGTAATGATTATCGGGTATGGTCTTGTAGACTATATTTTCTTGCAATATAAATTTTGATAATAAATTGTAATATAATGTGTATTTATCTGGATAATAGTTTGTAACTGGCAATAACGGGCAGATACTTATTGTGTAACTTGAATTTTCAAATAAACAGAATTTAATTAATATTACCCATTGCTTTGTTGTGCACAATCAATATTTTTTATCAGTGTAGAACTCCTCAAAATTGTTTTCACCTCAGCCTTTTGAAGTTCTTCGTTTATCTTGCTGACAGCTGAATTCTGGAAGAAAAAAAGAGTTATCAATTTTTTACAATAAAGATAAATGTTTTTATCTTTTTTACTTTGCCTGTATATTTACTTACCACATTTATAACATATTTTGAATGTCCATTTCTACAGCTTTTTGATCTTATTGTTAAGTGTAATGAGGCATAGTGATTCCTTTGACATGAATCAACTACTAGCTCTAACTAGCTCCAATGTTCGTTCCCATGAATAGGAAAGAATATGTTGCAAAAAAATCGATCTTTATGTGTCTTTTGTATAAAAGGTACAAACAGTTCTTGTTTGATATTTTCCAAGTTTGCATCCGTTGCGCTTTTTTGTTTAAATGTTTTTTGAGAAAATATGTTTTGTAATGCTATATTTTAATTGGGATTATGGTTTACTTACGGTCATCGTCATGTTCACATATACTATGCTAGAACTATCATTGAATGATTTTGCTTTTCTAAACCAAAACCAATCTATGACCCATATATCAAAAAGGAAATGGATAAAGTGTAGAACTTATGATTAAGCGTAATATAGATTATTTTTCTTACTTGACCAATAATACATCCGCTAAAAAGAATTTTTTTTTGAAACTGGGTACTTATAATACAAAGTAGGCAGCACACAAGTCTGCAAGAATCATCGTGGCGCACAGTTTAATATGCCAGAGGCAGGGATCGAACTGCCGACCTTGTCGTCAACAGCCTGGCGTTTTACCACTGCACCAAGGCCTCGGACTAAAAAGAAATTTTTCGAGCATAGCTTTTGTAATGACGATTGAGTTTTCATCATAGCAACTGAATGCTTCATCACCGGAGAATGCCATTGTTGTTAATAATTAAATGTAGTTAATTATTTCCTCATAGGAATTAAAAGTTTTATCGCTAAAAAAATAAAGATAAATTGTTTTATCTTTTTCAATTTTGTATGATTTTGTAGACATAATTTTTTTTTGAGGTGTACATTGTTACCATATAGTATCTTAATGAATATATTATTGGAGTAAAATTATATTTAACTAAATGCAGTGAAAAGTAGTTAAGATACTTACTTGTTTCCTCTAAAATCTTGAAGAGCATTTTGACACTCCCGATTTGTTTATCACTGAGATACTTCAGAAGAGGACATTTCTTAATGTTCCTTTTTTTTGGTTTGTTAGGGGACAAAATCTTTTGCAATAATAGAAGTTTAGAGATTGGTTTTGAGGACTACATTTTGCACGAAAATAGCAATCTCAGTAGGTACTTCTAAGTTGTGTGGTTTTAGAGTTTTTTCTGTCTCATCTTCTTCGACATACTCTTAAGTTTGCAATAAATTAAAAGTTGGAAAATCAACAGAACTGTTTATGTGAACCAAACCAACTATTTTTTTTACCTTTTTCAAGCTCATTATTCTCCTTCAAATTGACTTCTTCTTGTACCCTTTCAAATTGTCCTCCATTTCCAGTTTCAATTCAAGAATTTTGATTCTTTGTTCAGCAATTTCTCTTAGTCTTCTCTCCTCATTTAACTGTTGATTAACAGTTTTCATCTCCTCTATCAGAAAAGTAATTTTTAACTCTAAGTCTTTAAAGCCACTGGTGTATTGTTCGGCAGATTTTCTCAGATTTTCTAATTCTTGGTACTCATCAAATTTTCTTTTTGTTCTATGTGTTGCCTCTTCCTCCTCATTTGTGTAGATTTTCTGTCAAAAGTTCCTTCTCTTCTTTAGTTATACTTGAAAATAATTTCTGAATCTGAAAGGGAAATATTTTCAGATAAACTTTGATATGTGATGTTGTTCAATTATTAGAAAAATTAGAAGTATTAATGTACGTCATTATAAATGAATTATGCTGTAAAAAAAGATAAACATTCTTATCTTTTTCATTACTTTAGTAAAATAGGATTTTGGAAATGATATTTATGCAAATGTTTGGTAGTTAAATTTGTTATACTTGAAAAAAATTAGAAGTATTAAATGTACAGTTTTATAAAAAAGAACAAAAAACTAGCATACCTTGTTATTATCAACTTTAGTTAAGTCGATATCTTTCAATTTTGATAAATCCCATTATCACATTCTTGGGATTTTGTCTTGAAGATCTTCTTTTACATCAATTATTTGTGTTCTTTCACAGAACCAATACTGCAAGAAAAAGATAAACAGTTTTGTATTTAGTGAAAATTATGAAAGCATACCAATAACACCATAGTACAACCTGGTGTACTTCTTGAATCAACATGATACTTCTTGACATTTTTCAAAACGTTTTCACAAATTATTTGCGGCCAAGTGATTGAGTTCATTTTTTTAAATTTAACAATTTAGCCAAAAAAACCATTGCATATAGCTCTGATTGTCGGGAGAAAGGAAAGCTATGACAAGTAGAATAACAACAGCTTCACTAAATCTTCATCTCATTTTTCCTCTTCTATCATTGTATTCAATCTTTTTGTCACTATTTTTTGGCTTAATATATCTTCTTCATTGAAATTAGCACTTCAAAAATCGGAGAAACGTTCCATGGTAGAAGCTTTGTTAGAAGCTGGAATAGGAAATAAGTCCTCTCCAGTAATGTCATTCTGAATATAAGACTAACTTCTTTGGGACTTATTTTGAACACATGTCCTACAAAATAATTAGTTGATGGCGATAGGCCCTTATAGTGAAATTCCCCTTAACTATAAGAATTCATAATATTAAAAGATATATGCTTTTATCTTTTCTAGTTGGAGTTAAAATCAATTGTACATTGTAACGACCTAGAATTTCAGTCATTTGAAATTCGTATATTTAATTGATTTTAAATATGCACAAGTAAATTCAATAAGCTAAATAAAGTATATTTCGAATATAAGGATTTAATTGGATAATTAAATGGTTAATTTAATACTTGAAATTGTAGAAATAATTGAAATTTGGATTTAAAATGAATAAAAATGTTTTATAAAGTTGAATTAAATTCTATTTGAATTAAAATGATGTTACAGAACTTTTAAACTCGAATTAAAAGTTAAATTCTACAAATTGAATATTTTAATATTTAATTGACGAGTAAAAATAGCCATTTTTCAAACAGTCTTAGATTTCGATGAAACTAGTTTCATTGGATCCGTAATGTTAAATTATTGTAAGATTTGAAATTTCGTGTCAATCGGATTTACGATTTGTCCGCGGCAAGCTAAAACGTGTAGAAATCGGTTTAAGTAAATTTTAAATTTAAAGTAGTCGATTCGAAAACCGATCTTCCAAATATGATCGAATTGGCTCCCGATATATATTCCATTGCGTTTGAAATAAAGGAGAAACATTATAAACGCCCGGCAGCATGCTTCGATTCGAGTTCGGAAAATTTTCGGATGAATAGTGCGCGTAAATTTTCTATATAAAGCCATCATTTTTTCTATTTTGCAAAATATTAGGGTTTTTAACCCTAGCCGCCATAATAATTTCAATGGCCCAAAACACATCCTCTTCTTCCTCGATTTCTGGCCGATCCATTGACAATCAACAAAAACCTTCAACTAGAAGATTGTAGAGCATCGCGTGATCTACAAATCTAATGGTTGTGATCGAGAATGGAGCTATGGATCATCATGAATAAGGGTTTGAATGCACGAAGTTCATGCACATTTTTCCTGAAGATGGGATGATTGAGCTGTACGAAATTCAAGCCGACGGTGGCTCTCGAGTTGGGCTTCGAAACCCTTATCTTCGATAGTCTTCAAAACGACGTTGGTGGCCGTGACATTTAAAGATTTAATGGCGTGTTTGGGTTCTTACGTACGAAGATGGAACGGGAGGAAGAAGATAAGCATGTGTGACCAGACTTGGTGGGAATAAAATCGATGGCCACGATTGATTGTAGGTTTAAAAAATTAAAAATAAATTGTAAATTTATATATAATAATTCGTATAAACTTTAAAATGTCATAACTTTTTCATACGAGATCTGTTTCGCACGAAATAAATTGCATTGGAACCGTATTGACGAGCATTACGTTATGGAGCTAAATTGGGATTTGTTTGAGCTAGTGAAAATTTTGGTTGAAATTAAACGCCTGTTTAATTTTAATCGGAATAAATCGCTATCGCGACGACTACAAGCAAAGTGAGTACAGCTCACTCTTTTTGACTCACTGATATTTTTATATAAGTGAGAAATAATTTATTACATGATGATTGATGATTGTTTGGATGATATATAGTATATTGATTGGTATTTTGATATATATACCTGCCTAGTGGAGCAGATGACCCTATATGTTCCCGTGTATGAGCGGATGACCATTTGTATACGCGTCTGCCTTGAAGCGGACATTATACACATATTCTAATATGTATATTTGTTGCAGGAGATAGGTTGGAGGGATCCAACTTGATTCCTCACTAGTATTGGTTTTATTTTACAGATATTGTTATATATGTTGTTATCATATTATATATGATATTTCGGATGACGTGATTGATGCATTTAGTGTTGTTGCAGCATTGGGCCTATTTTGGAATTTTAAAAATATTTAAGTGATGATTTCGAATTTAAAAGAATTTTAAAGTGATTTTGAAAATATACGTTTATTGAATTTTGAATTGTTAAGGAAAGGGATTGATTTTAAATAAATAAATATTATAATTTTTATGTTATAAAAATTATGATTTTTGTGAAACATGATTGAAATGTGATTTTTGGAAATATAAAGTTGATTATTTTGTAAAAAAGTTTAAATGGTGATTTTTGAATTTATTATAAAAGATTTATATATAAGATTTATAAAATTGGATTTTTATAAATCAAAATGATGAAACTGTAAAGGAGATTTGTAAATGTTAAAATGAAGTTATAAATAGGTTTTATTAGTAAATAAGATTTACAGATTTATAATTGCGGATGTCATAAAATGAATGATTTTGTAAAATAAATGAGTTATAAGTTATTAACTTATAATTTGGCTTTTTGGTATAAAATTGAGTTATAAATGGAATTTGTTCGTAAAGAATTTTGTATATTGAAATTTTTACAAAATATAAATGGAATTTATAAACATTGTTTTATAAATCCGAAATTGATTGATTTTGATGAGTTAAATATAGAAATTTATTTAAAGGAATTTTATTCACGATTTTTGACAATGAATTATCCTTTAAATTAAACGTTGTAATAATATAGAATTTGGTTGGGAATTATATCCACGATTTTGAACAGTGGATTATCCTTTGATAATTGTGTAGAAATATTGAATTTGGTTAGAGATTTATATTCACGATTTTGGACAATGAATAATCCTTTAATAAATGTTTTAGGAAGTGATATTTTAAATTAAGTTAAAATGTTTTGAAGTTGTTTTTAAAATGTGTTGAGTATCGAATACATTTTCAACATTTATTGTTGAAATAGAAGTTTTTGAGAAGTAAGGAAATGATGGGCTATAACTCTATTGTTATAGTAAATGATTTTCGAAAGAAAATATTTTTATATAGCATTGGGGTTTATATATCTATCTTATTTTCGAATCCCTATACTGGTGATTTTGGGTTGTTGTAATGATGTTTTACACAACATTCGTTTTGACCCAAATAAATGTGTTTAAGTGAACGTTTTCCTTATAGAATAAAATATATACTTAATCCTGATTTAAGTATATATAATATTTTCTAAGTGTTGAAAATAAATTGATTTGTGAATTACTTATTATTAAATAAGTATATGGAAATGTTTTCAAATGTTGAAAAGTTTTTTTTTTGAATAAGGGTTCAAACTTTCTATTAGAAAAAGAATGTACAATATCCAACAGGAATACAAAACCTTGTACAAACATTGCAGGCCTAAACATACTTTAACAATAAAGGGCCCCAATAATGTTTTAATAAGATTGTCTAACTAATACACCTGAAGCCCATTAGAATATTCGAGACATCTCGGAAGGTAAAAAAGGCAAGACATCGTTTATCTCCTACTTAATTTACTCCTCTCGAAAGAAAATAAATAAAAGCATCGTTAATGGCGGCGAGGGAGAAAGAAGACGTAACTCTAGTCGGCTTCATCTACTGTACCAAATCTAGACAAGAAAAGAACCAGAAAGCTTCAATTCCTTGTATTACATCCTCCACGAGAAGAACAAAGACAGATAAGAATCTTAAACCCGTAAAGATTGAATCTTTTAGCTTTAAAGAGAATCTAATATTAAGTGTCTTTGTTTTAGGGCTCAAGACTGCAATTGGGAGGCGATTGTCTTTAATCCAGCGAGAACCAGAGGTCACTACCCTTGGATCTAGCAGATCTAAGCCAGATAAGTCACTGTCTTCCATAAAGTTGATGTCTTTATACTTTTAATTAGTAACTAACCCATTTAATAGCTGTTTCAGTGCACGAAGCTTCACCAGTTTTACAGTGGGGAACTTCTTCTACAACCAGATCAGTAATGACCATAGAGGACTGTAACCAGCAGCAGGGCTAAGCTCCAAAAGACTCTATTTCCTTTCACGTGGTACTTCATAAATCAGGTCCTCCTCAAGAAAAATGAAGCCAATCCTCACAAGCTAAGTCTCTGACTCCCTAATGATGTTTAGTAGAATCTTTGAATACATGAACTAACTCGGTATGAAATAAAATAGGTCAAGACATCAGTCACGAGGGCAGCGGAAAACATCAATCTGCTATAGTTTCTGCAATCTTATAACTTACAAACTAGATCAAAAAGATATTGTTAATTGTAAATTATAATGTAATTTAAAAGAGAGGATGTGAGGAAAATGTAAATATAATACAGGTATAGGTAGCCTGGATCGAGGCACAGAGAAACTTGAAGATAGCAAATAGAAGAGACGATACATATGATCATGTCGATGAATCCCCAATTCAGCGTTGGGAGGTATATCCCCATTTCTTTGCTATTATATCAGTCATGCAATTGATGTTCTTAAAATGTTTAGATTTTACCATTCTGATATTCATTGTCTGGTATATTTTTGAGCATATCTGCGTAGAATCGTTGAAACTATTATGGAAAATCCTGTCATTTCTCTCTTTCCATAAGTGCCAAATACAAACAGAAATAGAAAGTTGGAATAGATCTAAGTTTAGATTTTGTAATTTTGAGATAGAAATAATTTTTTGCAAATCTTCCTTCAGTGTGAAAGAGAACAGACTTTCCGGCGAGTTAATTTTTTTTTTACAATTCCAGTGCCAAACTTTTCCTATAAAATTACATTGAAAAAATAGGTGGTCTATATTTTCAATGTGATTATTACAAAAAATACATGAGGGGTCCACAAGAATCTGTTTTTGAAGTAATCTCTCTTTAGTTAATAAATAGTCGTTAATGGCTTTAAAGAGGCATACCGCCATTTTTGGAATGTGAATTTTATTCCAAACCAATGACGACCAATTTTTTATTTCGAAACTGGTTCTAACCGAGTTCCAAACTTTTTTAAACTGGTATTGACCGTCCTTAGAACACTTCCAAGACCAGTAGTCTCGCTCTCTATCCTTATGAATCTTGACACCTTCAATTTCCGCATGTATTTGAAATAAAAAACTGAACACGTCCCACCTCCACTCACCATTTTTAACAATCCTATTAAGAGACAAATTTTCCGTACCCGTTCTAAAAGCTGTGTCTATTCCAATATGTTTCATAATAGAGCTTCCATTCAGCCATGGGTCGTACCAAAGAGAAGTAGTTTTACCATCAGTAATATTAAGAGAAAGACATTTTAAAGCTTCGTGTCTGTTCTTCAAAATGTATTTCCACACTCCTGAGTCGTCCGATCTCTGATTGATTTCCCAAAAGCTTTTATTACCAATGTACTTACAATGTATGAGATCTGCCCAAATTCCTTCTGCATTAATAATTTTCCATATCAATTTAATGTATAATGCTTGATTCATCTCTTCTAAATTTCTCAGACCCATTCCTCCTTCTTCTTTTTGCTTACACAAAATTTCCCAGGGAATCTTACTGCTACGGCTTTTCCAAAGAAAGTTAAGAATCAGATGCTTTATTTTAAGAACCGTAATTTTTGGGAGACAAAAGCATTGCATCCAGAATTGATTAATAGGGTAAATGGTAGATTTGATAAGTTCTAGTCTCCCAGCTAGGCTGAGCATTCTAGTTTCCCATCCTGCAAATCTTAGCTTGATCTTCTCTATCAATAGAGAACAATCCCTATCTCTCAGATTAGTACTAGACAAGGGAATGCCCAGCACCTTATTGGGAGATCCGATTGTTGTATATTAAGTATTGAGCTAATATCAGTGCAATTGACTACCCCTTTACCAAAGAAAACATTAGATTTCTCACAGCTTAGTTCCAATCCGGTAACTCTCTTCATGGTTTGAAAAGCATCACTAATAGCAATAGCATTTTATACACTTGCTTTAGTAAAAACTATAATATCATCGGCATAAATGAGGTGAGTTAACTTGTTGTTAAAGTCTGTGATTGGAGAAATAAGGCCATCCCTGACTTTACCGTCCATCAGTAACGTAAAATATTCCATAACTAATGAAAATAGAATAGAGGAAAGTGGGTCACCTTGTCTAAGGCCATTTGAACTCTTAAAATAACCATGCGATTCCCCATTTGCAACGATGGAAAACACAGGCGTGGTTATGATGTCTTCAATAATTTTCACCCATTTGTCTGGGAAACCAAAACTTATTAACATGTGTATAACAAAAGCTCGATTAATCGAATCATATGCCTTTTTCAAATCTACTTTAATACACATGTATTTATTATCCTTTCTTTCAAGACCCCTAATAATTTCGTGAGCAAACAAAATACCGTCCCCTATTGATCTACCTTTTATAAAAGCCGTCTGATTAGGGGACACCAACTTGTCCAAAAAAAGAGCCAGTCTGTTACAGAGTATCTTAGTGAAAACCTTACATAAAGTATTACAGCAGGCTATGGTCTATAATCTTGAATTCTAGTGGAATGATCTTTTTTAGGAATCAAATGTAAGAACGTGTGATTCCACTCTTTTATAATTGAACCCTTATGGAAAATATCACTCAAAGCTTTGAAAATTAAGTCTTTCGAAAGATTCCAATGAATTTTGAAAAACTTTGAATTAAAGCCGTCTGGGCCTGGTGAAGTAGTTTCTTTAATATCCTACAAAGCAAATTTAATTTCTTCTAATGAAAGACCATCATTCAAGAAATTCGCACCATATTTCGAAACTATCGATTTACAAATAACTTCTGGAAACTGGTCACTTAAAGGAAGATTGAAAACTTGTTTATAGAAATTAATGGCCGATTCAGCAAATTGATCTTCCGAACCCTCCTTGTCATCAAATATAATGTTAGTCAAGCACTTTCTACTTCTTCTGCTAGATATTTTAGCATAAAAGAATGCAGAAGCCTCATCACTCATCATCAACCAATCACATTTAGCCTTTTGTTTGGTGTCCAAAAATTCTTTTTTGAGTGTCGTTTCCAATTTTATTTGGCATTTTGAAATTCCAAAGCTTAATTATGATCTTTTGATTTTTCCAGTAGTTTTTGAAGTCTAGAACAATTTTCTCTCTGGTCATTAACCTCTTGTTGGTATTCCGTATTTTAGCACTCCATATCTTGAGCTCTTTCTTAATGTTCTTGAGAATATATAAGATTTGAAATAGAGGTCGATCTTTCTGATCAGAGAACCATAATTTCTCAACCAGTGGAAAGTATTGGTCATACAAAGGCCAATGATTCATAAATCTGAAAGGTCTATTTTTGAATCTGGGCTTAGGAAAAAAAGAGACAAGAACAGCATTGTGATCGCTCACGGAAGGAGGCAAATATTCAGCCGTTAAATCTTGATATAAATTGATCCAGTCTAGGTTAGCGAAGACCCTGTCGATTTTAGAAAATATGTTTCGACTAGGACCAGACCACTATGAAAATTCATAACCTCTAATGTTGATCTCTTTAAGGCCTATGTCATTTTACCTTTCATCTAGTTCAAATAAACTTCCAAATGGCACTGGATTGCCTCCCTTTCTTTCTGAGGGACTTCGAATACACTTGAAGTCCCCGAAACCAGCCATGGTCTATAAATATTAATCGCATCTTCCTGAAGATTCTTCCACAATCTTTTCCTAAGATGAACAAAATTATGTGCGTAGACAAAAGTTAAATTACATTTGAATTTCAGTTTGTCAATCAATTCAATAGTAATATGTTGGTCACTCATGCTAATATAATTGAAATCCCAAGAGTTCCCGTCAATGAGGACGAATATTCTGCATTTATAATAGCATGAAACATTACTTATAACTTTCCATCCGTCCGCCAAACCTCTTTCCAAACCTATAAGTTCCGAAAACAACAGCTTATTTTCCAAAACACCAAAACAACTTATTTTAAACTTATCAATGAGTCTTCTCATTTCTTTCATTCTATTAGGGTTATGAAACCCTCTAACATTCTAGCATGCAAACGACATTATGAGGGCTTGTTGTTTCGAGTCCTCTGCAACCTACTACTTGAGGACTCCCATTTGTCTTCCGCAGAGATGCCTAACATCTGGACCCATTTGGGATTCTTACGTACAAGTTCATCCTTCTGAATGTTCTCAAATTCTGTAGCCTGGGACTAGGGAATAGACTGCTCCTCCTGGGCTTGATCGACTTTTTCATATGTATTCTGTTCCCCTACCGCTTCTATCGTTCCTGTGTCCTGTACCAAGTTTTCCTGTACCTGCATATCAGAACATGGATCAGTACCTCTCCTAAAATTAACATTATTAATCATACAATCATCAATACAATTATCATTAGAAAGTAAATTAATAGAAATTGTATGTGAGTCCGATGAAGTTGAAGGACGTCTGAGAATTGTTTTTTGGGTCGAGGGTGACTTCGGAGGTATTGGACTCGGTTTTCTAACTCCCGGGTTAGGCTGACTCTCAGGGATGATCACCTCTATTTCTTGAACCAGAGTGGACCTCTTGCTCCAGCGAGTTAGAAACTATTTGATTTCTATTCTGAGACCCATCTTTAGGAGAGCAGATTGCATTTTCTTGAGTCTCCTGAGGTAGAACTTCTCCGCATGAAACCTCCCCCACGTTATTCTTACTATTTTCATCAGATAAAAGTCCATCATTTGGAATATTTCCATTGATCACTTGATTGCCAGGAATGTTAGTAATGCCATCTCCGCCTTCCTCCCTTATGTTTCCAAACAACCAATAAGAGTTGGATCTGCAGGATTCTCCTTCTCAGAATTATTTACTTGAGTCAGTTTAGGAACCCAAGACTTAGTCATTGGGCATTCTTTCTTCAGTAACATGCCTGAAACACACGCACTTGGCACATATGGGAGGAGGGTTTTCATATTCCACTGTCTGAGCAAATCTCCTCCCGTTTTCATCCATGCCTTCAATGGTATTAGGCATACCATAGGTTGCGTTAACCTCTATCAGAACTCTGGTGTAGGCTAGTCTAGATTTGGTTTTTGTGGCCTCGTCCATCTTTATAGGGAGTCCTATAGTGCTTGTTAATGCACTGATTGCCTTATTGCCCCACAGTTTAAAACTTAAACCTGGAAGTCTAACCCACATGGGCAAAGATGTAAGAAGATCCCTATCCGTGTTCATGTCTGGGGATAGGCGTTTCATGATAACCAGGTTCCGATCCATAAACCAGGGACCTGATTTCAAAATCTTATTGCAATCTTCCTCAGAACCAAATCTTACCACAAAGAAACCATTATTCCTTGAATGAACAGAAAACGGCTTCTGTGTAGACCATACTCTGTTGGCATAGCCTTCAAAAGTTTTAAGCCAAGGTTTATAGCCAACCACATACAATAATATGCATAAGTCCCATCCACCCTCCGCTTCTCTGATAGCTTCAGATGATAGGGAATCTATCCTTTTACCGTCAGTTATTTTCGGCTCAATAAATTCAAGATCTAGGTTTCCTAAATCTCCTACATCTCCTATTTTAACTGCTTCACTATAAGAATTTTTTTTAGCATTCTCAGATACAGTGAATTTAATTTTCGAAGTACTTCCTGATTGGTTCGCGTTTTGCTTTGAAGATTTCGAAAATCTGGATGAAAACCGCCCTTCATTAGCCTCCTGAACTCTTCCCCACTTATTCTGATCCAAAATAACTCCATATTTTCCGTGGTTCCGAACTGAAATTGCTCCTGATTTGTTAGTTCTGTGGCCTTCCAGATTTAACCTAGCTTCAGGTCCTGAAGGTTGTGGAGCCTTGCCCCTTTTCCTTCTCACCTCCTCCCAGCCTTCATCGTCCCGCAGAGAGCCCATTTGAGGAGTAAGAATTGAAGATTAAGAATTAAGTACAAGATTAAGAAAGAAAAATAGAAGAAGACAGGAGAAAAAGGGGAAACCCTAATCTCCAGATCTAGATCTGGACGCCATTATTCTCATAGCTATTTTATTTGAGCTGTGATTTATTGAAAAGTTGAAATAGTTTGAGAATATATCTTTTTAAAGATAAATTGAAATGAATATTTGGCAAGTGATTTAATTAATAAAAGATTAATTAAAAGGGCCCAGTGATTGTTATGGTGCTGAATATTTGTTTGTTTGTTTTGATAGTTAAATAACCGACTATCAAACATTAGCCAAATTTTAGTTCCTCGACTTGATGTGGGAACTATTTAGTCGTACACTTAGTACGTAGCCTTCTATGTGGTTTGATTATCGTTTGTGTTGAGGATGTTGATTCGTATAGTGCGGAGTATTACTACAATCTATCGAGCTTCCTTCTTGGCCCGAAGGATAGCAAGTTGAAAGTTGGAAACGTGATAAGTCTATGAGACTTAGTTTTCGTGTGAGGTTGAGAAATGCTTTTGCGTTGTTGGTGCGAAGAGACCGGGATCAGATTTATCTGAAAACCACTTCGGACCAACGTATATGCGACGATTGTGTAGGTTGCTTGTGATGATATTGATATTCCGGATTTTCATAGTGGGGGACTGCTTGTTGATCGTTTGGGGTTAAAATCCCAATATACATCCAGTAGCAGTGGTCTCTTCATTATGAAATATCCAATGCAAGGACTATTCGCTACTAATCCTAGGGATGTCCCGACAGGATGTGGTAGGAAAGTACCTTCGGTTTGTCCTGTTCCTGGACAACTTGTATGGATGTTTGTCTGACATTGCATTTCTATGGATTACGTACATTGGTTTTTACAAACGTACATCGGTGGTGGCGGAGAAGGCAACTTCTCTTAACTTAACACCCTCCTTGAGATGTATGAGCTTAAGGGTTGTATTTTTGTGGAAGGCAATTAGTAGTCAACGGAAATGGCCATGTGACATTCAAAGTGATGTGATATGTGATATGTGATTGTGAAAGGTAATCGTTACCTCGCCAGGCCTCATCAACCGAAAATGACCAAAACAGGGTTAGATGCAGCAAGGCTAAGTGGGTCATTCCCAAGTAGGATATGATCATCCTCTTCTAGATATATCTTTACACGCTATGATGTTGTGTATCTGATTATTGTGGTTTGTATGCTAGAAGGCCCTCAATAAAGGTCGGTAACGACCGGAGGATGACATATTCGGTACCATCTGGTTATAGAGGTGGGCCGATCTTGTGTTGGTAGAGAAACTTTGTGATGGTTTCTTGGCACATTCTTCTAGAGATGTACTGTCGGAAGGTAGTCCCTTCACCTGGTCATTTGTATGGAAATCCAAACTCCACTACGTGTTTTCCATTTTGATTGTGTTACCCAATTGGGCTATATGCTGGAATTTAATCAATGTAACAATTTCGGCTATGATTAATATTATTTGTATGTAGTAGACACTACTATAATATAAGAGGATTTGATATGATACGTTTTAGTTATCGTAAGGTAAAAACATGTCCGCGTTTATGTGTGGACTTGTCTTACGAGATACTCATGTTTTGATAAAGGAAAAGTTTTGGTAATCTAATAAATTCAGTTGAGTGTGTTTCTCACACTGGTTTACCAGACTGATCCAGACGTTCTTCCCTTTCAATGCTCGGGTCAGACTGAGTATATTTACAGGTTCAGATTTGATGCTTTTGGAGATTTAGCAGGAGAGCTGGAGATCTTCATTTCGTATACGTGTATCTATTTTGATTATTGATTATCCGCTGCATTGCTTAGTTGTTTATATTATCGGCGATTGTGAGGATGGGTTATTATAACTGTCCAAGCTGGTTACTCTGATTGATTGTTGAACTCTGATTTATGTATGTATATATATAGTTTCTGTTTTGTAAAGGTCATTGATATGATATTATATATTTTCCACGACGATTAGAGATTCTGTATTGTTCTGTTTGGTTCTATCTTCTCTCTTTCTTCTCTTCTTCTCTCTTCTTTTCTTTCTATTGACTTTCCGTTAGTCTGTGCTTTTTGGATCGGACATGTGTGGATTATTGTTGATTCAAAGGGTACGGATTTGCGGGTCGTCACATACATCTTACGTAATAAATTTGAATCGTCATAAAAACAAGAAAGATGTTTAGGATATACCAGTAAGTTTTTAATATAAATAGGACTTAACTTGTAATTATATCATTTAAAATAAAAGATAAATGTCTTTATCTTTTTTACATTAAAGTGTAAACGTGGCTAGAGAATACCAGGTTATACTAATTAAAAATTTAAAGAACAAAAAAAACATAAAGTTCTATACAAAAGCTTTCAAAAAAACCAATTATAATGAAAAATTAATTAGGGTTCATTACGTTGCGAAAACATTTACAGCAAAATGAAAGAAAATTTACATCTTAATTTATTCATAAGTACAAATTGCAGTAGTAACCATGTATATCTTAAGTGATCCATGAGTAAAAACATTTAACTACTTATTGTGTAAGAATCTAACTGAACTTAAATCATATGTAGCAGTAACCATGAAGATTTGTATAGGCTTTATCTTGTAATTGAATCATGTATGTGAAAAGTTAAATGCTTTTATCATAATAACTTCAAATCATAAGAAGAAGAAAAATACGTTTAACATGTATCAGTAATTATCAAATATTACTAAGGTTTAATATGTAATAAATTCATTCAGATCAAAAGATAAACTCCTTTATCTTTTTAAGCTGTTAAACAAAATGAAAATTACCACTGAATATATAAGTATGATTAATCAAACAGTTTCATATTACGTTAAATCATCACAAAACAACAAACACCTTACTTGCATTACAAAAACTATCATATACATCAATAATTAAGTAGGGTTTATCATGAACCTAAAACATTTGCATGAAAGTAAGGTTTTAGATCGAAAGTAGTGTTTCGGATCAAAAAGAAAATTGAGTAATTGATTAATCGAAGTCGTGGTTTTCGTGAAGACGGTGAAAATCATTTGTTGACAGATTTTCTGCTTGAGATCTAATTCGTGTAGATGGAAATATTTGTAGCTAGTTTTGAAAATGATTAAAAGTAGGGTTTCGGTTGATTGAAAATGATCAGAGATCGAGAAGCCCTAGTTTTTAATTTCGGTTAGAATCGTGAAAAACAGAAGAAAATAATTGAATGAAATGAGTGGAAGGAGGAGACAAAATGAAGGAATGGGCGAGTACGCGTGAAGCGACGTCATGTGTTTAAAATTTTGTCCTGAAAAATAATTTCTTTAATGTCGTGTCCTGAAAACTTATTGTTGAATGAAAAAAGGCCCTTCTGGCAAAATTTCCCTATACATATAGTCTGAGTAGCATACATATAAATGCATGTAAATGCTTAAGGAAACATCATCATAACAAATATCAAAATCAGGTCATATGCAAATCAAATCATCTTTCAATAAATCAAATCTCTCATATGAAATAAAATCAGTATGTTCCAATCAAATCCACATATGTTGAATGCAAATAGAAAAAAATGAGAAAAACTTACTGTACACAAGAAGCTACAGCTACTTATTTTCTATATATATAGTCACTGCCTGGCTTCACCTCTTTCTTGCATTCGAACAAGATAATAAGGAAACTACAAATATACAAACTACCATTACAAACTTAAAGGAGATATAAAGCATTCAAGTACAGGAATCAAAACCAAAGAGCAAGCAAGTATCCTAAAAAAAAGTGGCCTCTGTTCTAGGAAAAAGGTGAGTAAAACTATTTTTTACTTATATTGTGAACCATGATTGTGTTGGATGTGTAATAGAAGTGTTACTTGATAAGTATGATTGAAACAAGAATATATATATATATATATATATATATATATGGATGTATACTCAGTGTTATAACTAGAAACCAAGCCTGTACAATATTTCAGATCTGTCTGTGGATATAAGAAGTGTCATATTTGGTTTCAAAATTTCCTACCTCCCAACCTAATTAGATTTAGTTTATAACGTTCAAAAGAAAAACATTTTTTGGACTATACTTTGTTCCAAAATTCGTTTTATAAGTTTTTATCAAGTATAGAAGAATAAAAATAAAATTTACAGTAAGTTAACCAAAATTTAGGAAAAATCGATTATCGCGATTTATGTTTTTACTTATGAAAATTGGATCGCCTTTAGAAACGATGATTTTTAAAGAAGATTTGGTGATTTTTAAGTAGGTATTGGATATGATAAAGAGAGATGAATGGAAATTTCTTTTTGACGGAATTGGGATGGCCACGGCAATTTGGGGGCTTGTTGTTGGTTGAGGAGGTTGCTGGAGTGACGGTGGAGATAGGAAAAATGAAGCAACATTTTTCCTTAGCATGTAGCGTCGAGGGGAGGTCGTTATAGGGTTTTGGGGCCTGTTGTGGAAGAGGTCGATTCCTGGTGAGCTGCAACAACGTGGGGGCAACTGGAAGGATGCGGTATGTAGGGAAAAGGTGGGGGAAGTGTAGTGAGACTAGTGGTAGAGTTTGGGGGACTCTGGTGGTCGGAGGTGGCTAGAGGAGAGGGGATATGGTGGTCGGGTTCGTTCCTGGGTTTGGTTTCGAGTGCGAGTTTTCGATTTGGTGGTTGCCGAGGGGAATTTGGATGGTCAGTGGGTTCGTAGGTGACTAGGGCGATGGTCGGAGGGTAGGGGAAGCATCGAGGCGTGTGTGCACATGCACGGTGCACGTGTGCACCTGGGTTGTTTGAAGGAACAAGGGAGAAAAGAAATCTGGAGGGAAGAAGGAGAAGGAGAAGAATGGGCTAGGGAAAAAGAAAGTGGGTCGGACAAAAAATAGATAAGGAAATAAAATAAGAGGAAAAAAAGAAAGAGAAAAAAAATAGGGAAAAGGAAAATAAGGGAAAAAATAAATAAAAAGAAGAAAAAGAAAAAAGAAGAAAAGAGATGAAATTTGTATATAAACATTTATATGATAACTCGAATTTTCTTCTTCAACTAAAAATCTATTTTTATTTTAAATCCGTAAATTTGAAATTTAATGATAATTTAAGATGGTAATTAATTGATTAAATTGATGGGTAATTAATGGTAATTTATAAATTATAAGTAGTTAATAAATGGCTTAATTTGTAATTAATTTGAATATATATATATATATATATATATATGGCATCGGCTAAGTAAGGTCAATAAATCTTAAGAGGAGAATCATCTTGATATTTGTTATTTAAAATAGTAACGATCTATATCTTTGTTATCTCTATTTGATATTCGTTCAAATTATTCTTGTCTGTACCATAAAGTGATCAAACAAGTTAATTAATTGGATTAAAAATGATAGTACGTTTTATTTGAAATAAGACATTTGAAATAAATTACCATAAATGATATTGTCACCATAATTAATAAATAGTTTATTTTAAACAATTTACCACATTTACATTTATTGCTTGGATTCGAAGAAAAAGGGATCAGATATCAATATTATCAGGGGCCAGTTCGATTTGGAAGTCATCAGGAACCTTTACGGTTTGGTTATTAAGTTTGATAAACTGAAATTGGATTCATTCAACAAAATTTAACCATTTCAAATAAGCAACTGTATTTAGACATTTTTATAATATCAATGGATTCTCATAAAAGTGTTTGGTTATAATCAGCATAAAAACTCGTTGTGTTGTACGAGTTTCCTAGGTTTCCAAAGAATTTGACAATTTCGGTACTTCATATCAAATGGGTTTACTCACGCTGGTTTCCAGCCTGACTCGGGCGTTACTTTATTGTAATGTACGGTCAGACCGAGTATTATAGTTTTTAGGTTATGACGCTTTGGAGCTCAGGAGACGAGCTGGATGGCAGGGTTTTATTGATTATATTTCCCTGTGTATTGTGGGTTATATCTCAGTATTGGAGACAAGTTAGTATAACCATCCAGGTTCATCTGTTGATGACTGTACTCCGATAACTTGTATATATATATATATTAAAAGTTACAGCTTTTCTTTGTATAAAATGCTGTTATTGTATATTATATTTTATTCCGCTGCAATTGTGAGATTCTGTGTTGTTGTTTCTGTTCCTTATTCTATCTCCTTTTCTTCTAAACCCTAACAGCCTGGTATTTTCGACACTCGATTGCTCGGCACTATATACAATGAACGTATTAGTGTCGATTTTCGAGGTCGAAAATCCCCCGGCCGTTACATTTGGTATCAGAGCTGAAGGTTAAGAGAGAACATTGGCTTTGGTGGTGATTACTCATTAGAGATAGGGTCAGTAATACCCTAGAATGAGTTGAGTGTATATATGAGGGCGTACTTGATATTTTCATATATAATGATTTTAAAAAAAGGATTTTTAAATAATTTTTGTATATAAAAGGAATAGTTTTTGTATGTTATTATATTTGATTGGTTGTTATTATATATCAACTAAAATTATAAAATTTAAGTGGTAATTTATATAACCAAATAGAAATTTGGTAAGGATTAACTATACAAATAAGTTGAGTTAAAAATGGATTCAAACTGAATTCAAAACCCAAAAATTCAAAGAATTTTCAAAGTATTTGAAATAAGTTACCCTGGTTATATTTTACCAGTAAATTATAGTGGAATATATGGTGTGTTTGATTTCTACATATGATAATTATCACAAACTGGGTATTGTGTCTTAATAGAAGATGTTTATTACAAATTAAAAAATGATGAGACATAGTGAAATGTTATAAGCTGAATTTATAAGTATGACCTATAAATTGAAATGGATTTAAATTGTGAAGTTTTAAATCTAAGTCCAGAGAAATTTTGGAAACTGTTTCAAAAGTGTTGAAGGAAATACTAAATAATATTATTAGAATATACCTTGATATGGAAATCTTTGTTTAAAAACAAGAGTTGTTCTCAAATTCCGAAGGAATTTTTTTGAATTAAAAACCAAGAATAGTTTAAAATGTAAAGTGAGGTTTGATATGTGAAGGGGTAAATATGTATATATATGTGGATATATATGATTCAAAGTTGATTTGAAATAAATAATGGGAGTTGAATTCTGGAACCCCCTGAGAATGAGATGTATAACCCAAAGGGAGATGAGTTTTTGTACTTATAAGTGGGAAAGGATACTGATAAGAAATTTAAATTTGGAATGGAAAATTTAAATTGACTAAGGTTAAATAGATTGAATGGATTGGGAATTTACTCGGGACAAGTTGATTAACTTTTGAACTTATGATCGGAAATTGGAAAATTTCAATGTGAAATGGAAAATTTAACTTAAGGAAGTTAAATGGATTAAATTGAAAAGAAAAGTATGGATTTGATAAGAAGTTATGTATGAATAATTTGAAATAGATTTTGAAATAAAAAACTCATTTTGAATTCTGGAAATTTGAGATGGATGCTATTGATTGGTGTTTTAGATAAATTGGATGTTTATCTACTTGGACATATCTTGCTATCATTATGTTGTTATGGATAGTATATATAAAACTGTAAATTGGATTGTTTTGAATAAATTAAGAAATGGATTGAGATGATATATATCCATTACTGAAGAAGTAAAGCTTTATTTTGAAACTATTTAAATGATTTTGATTCTTAGAAATAAAATTGAATTTATGGAAATGGAATCATTTTGAACTTAAATTTGAAATGATATAATGAACCTGTCAAACGAAATTGTTTAAGAATTAGGTTCCAAAGTTTGAAGTTTAATTAGGTAATCAACTGAATTCTGAAAATTGATTTGTTTAAAAAGATTTGGACTCTTACCAAACCTCACATAAATTTAAGTGGAAGTAATTTAAAAGAATATATGGAAATTGGCTGAAAATTGAATTATTTTAAAGACTTGGGTTGTTAAAGCAAAATGTTAAAGGTTAATTTGATTTAAGTAATTAAATCAATGTTTTGAAAACTGAACTCAAATTCGTATAAATCGAGATGGTTTAAAATTTGAGAATGGAATTGAAATTAATTCAAAGTGGAACTAAATTGGATTAATTGGAATTGTAATCGAAGTTGAATAAGTTTAAATGCAAAATGGGAATTGATTTAAGCTAGAATAGGAGTCGAAGCTAATTCGAATTGGAATCTGGATTGAATGGAAATTGAAATTGATTGAATTGGAGTTTGGGAACTGAATCAGTTTGACTTTGAAATTATTTTCAAGTAAATTATTTTAAAATAAACTGTTTAAATCTATATTCCTAAATATTCAAATTATTTTGGATTTTTCTAAGCGATTTACTATATAAACCTTTCTTCTAAAAAAAACTCAAACTATCTTATATTAACTATTTAACTATATTACAACTATTCAAGCTATTTTCTAAATTCAAATTGGTCAGAGTGGAAATTATTTATATTTAAATCATGGATTTAAATTGAAGTTATAACCCAAATGGAATTCAAAGAAATTTTAAATTGGAACCGAAATCAGATATTAAAGCAAAAAATGGTTTTGGAAGTGAAAGAGTATATTTTGGAAAATATGATGATTTAAAATTAAGATTAGATAGTACTATAACTAAAACTCACTTATAAGGAGTAAGTAATGTTACAAATAACTTTGTAAAGGTAATCGAACTTGAAATTTTGATTTGGCATTAATGAGGTTATATATATTTGTTATATATATTAAAACTCCCCTTATTGAAATTATAACCAGAAGAAATGATCTTTGAAAGGTATTTGAAATATAAAGTGGAATTTATATAAGTATGTAATGATCCGAAAATTATTCAAGGTGAAAGAATAATCTTATATATATATAAGAATGATTTTATGAGAATGAAACTAAAAGGGTTTTGGAACTCATTGATTTTAAAGGCTTTTGAATTTGGCAAAAAGTCAATTTTGGGAATTTGGAAAGCCAAGTTTGAGAATAATCGATTTTGAAGTTTATATGTGATACATATAAAGAGTATTATTTGAAAGGTACTATAAGTATATAGTATGAAATGTTTTGAGAATGCTATGGGAAAAAAGGCTTTCTCATTTAGAGTTGAAACTTATAGTAGGAGATCCACTGAGTGGTTCTGCCTTGAGCCCTAAGGGGGGTTCTAAATTTGGATCCCAAAGGACGTCCGGACAAAACTTTAGTTCCTGAGGATTGTGTTTGGGGAAGCATAATTCGTGTGGCGCTGATGCCTAAAGTTGCATTGAGGTTATGCTATGATGGCAACATAACTTTGGTGTAACTGCAATCTACTGTGCTTCCATAGCGTAAGTCAAGGGGTAGCGATTGCCTAAAATCTATGTTTGATTTCGCTGGGAGAGCGGCGTAACGTCAATATATTGTGATCTATGTGGTCCATTGTGAAAGTCGTGTGGCAGTGAGTGCATATAGGCTACATTGGGACTCGACTAGTATAGTCTGCGATCTATGTGGTGAAGTTTCATTTGGCAGCATAATTCGAGTGGCGCAGATGCCTACAATTACATGGTTTTTTACTGTGATGGCAACGAAACCCTATGTGTAGCTGTAATTTATTGTAGTTCCATGGTGAAAGTCGAGAGGTCTGGATGCCTACAGTTTTCTTGTAGATTTCGTCGGCATGGCGACGCAATCATCGTGCTAACTGCGACCCATGGAGGTGGTGATGATTTCCATAGCATCTTGCAATAGGTTTTTCAAGTATTTTCATTGGGTTTTGAAAATGGGTCTACTAAGTGATTATAGATTTTCAGTCCTACGTCTGATCAACTTATGACAGAATTTCTGTTAGAACAAGGATGGACTGGTTTGGATATCGAGTTATGAAAAGTATTTTACAAAAATAATTTGGTAAATACTATAAAATTTAAAGTGTTTTGAATTTTATATAATAAAAATAGTAAGGAGTTAAAATGTTTAAAAAACAATTTAATTAATGATAAACATTTAAATTAAAAATTCTTGCTTCGTCCCTTTTCGAGGATGAAAAGTTCTAAAGGGGGAGGAATCTAACAACCCGGATTTTTAGCCATTGGATATTGAGTGATTAATTGATTTTATAATTGAAATATTGATTTTATAAGTCGAACTAATAAATTTCTAATATCTGGATGTATAAGTAAATTTAAAAGCTATAATAAATATTGACTTATAAAATCTATGGATATGATAAATCCTATAGAAAGAAAATAAATTATATGTATTGGTGAACTCCATTTAAATCAAGATAAAATATCCATAAATATATAAATAAATACATACTAGCTTTATGATGTTTGAAAACACGTATATGTAAGTATATAAATATACAAGTAGATGAATGTATGCGCATATGAAATAATATAGATATATGAAAATTTGTATAGTAGGAGAATATATATAATGGCAAGGTATACATAAGCAACGTATATGAGAATATGTACAAGCAATAATATATGTATATGATGGTAAAACATATGTAAGTAAATGTATAGGTACAAATGATACATAAAATGGTGAATAGGTATCTTTACTTTGCATAAGTATGAATATTTACATAAATATATATGTAACACCCCGCCTTTCTGTACGCTTTAAATCGACGATAAACCAAACACGTCAGACTCAAATCATACAAAAGAGCGGATTGTTATTGGGGTGAATAAGAAAAGCAGAGGAAGAAATAAAACAAAACATAATCGCATAGCGGAATGACAAAATATAATAATCAAATAACAGTTCATGAAGCTGTTTTACAAAAACAATTGATTATACTTATACAACACGGATCAAAGTTACACATACAAGAGAATAATAAATAATGCAGCGGAACAGTATGAATGCAGTGGAATAATATAATAAATAATAGTAATACAATCTTCATCTTCGAAGTAAGTTCTTCCAACCCTAAAATTCTCAGGCTGACCCGAGCGAATTGAAAAGACAAAACACTCGAGTCAAAACTAAAAGATCTTATGTGAGTTAAATCAACAGAAATAAATATGAGTGGAACAGCGTTAGAGATGTTTACGGGATTTGACATCTCCTATCCAATGTCTAATGTGAGTGCAGTAACTTAGAGATGCTCGAAATTCACATCTCCTAAGGATCCGTTAAACTATTTACTATGTAGTAATATACGCTATTCTAATAGTGTCTACAGTAAAGTATAATATAAATTAAAAACAGCGTTAAGGCTTTACATTTTCCACCTTAACACACTTTTATATTCCCGTAGTCTATACAGTACTGTAATCCCCCCTCCCCCCGTACTGGACGTCGTTAGAGGGCACTCCATAATTATGGTACAAAACCAAAATCGTATAAGTCGCGCTAGGGTAGGTGACACGACACTACTAGGCAATGCTAGGGTAGATATACCAATTATGCTTCCAGGCCGGTGGTAACGCATAGCGCGCAGCTACCGCCCACCTCGAGCCACACCCCTAAATCAAAAATCAAAGTGGCCACCAAATCAATCCAAAAGTCAAAGTAATATCGAAGGGATGTGTCCGATCAAAGGTGCTACCTCATTAGCCTGTCAATCGCTACTGTTTTAGCCACCTTATGCAAACTCATGGGAGTCGGGTCCACGTACATATTTCAAAGGACATCGCCACCATCCTACTTCACTCTGGAATCTCCACCGTGTGCATGACTGTTAAAGTGGTTTTTGGAGTTAGCAGAGAGTATGACAACTTCCGATCCCGGTCTCTTTAACCACCAAACGTTATTATAACACCGCAGTCATTTTCAAAATAGTTTATACTTTAAAACCAAAATATCATAGCCTCTTCAAAACCAAATCAATACGATATCATTTTCACTTCAAATATATCCTTTTCCAAAATAATAGCACTTTCAAAGTTATAACACTTCGAAATCAAAACCACTCGAAATATAACACTTTCAAATCATAATACTTTGAAATTCATAACTTTGAAACATAAATTCTACCAATTAAATGGTTTAAATATTGAAATACTTTATATAATAAATAGCTTCTTCAATTTCCCAAAACAACTCGAATTTCTACATTTTATATTTAACCAAATCCCAAATCATAAATTTCAATTCAATTCAGTTTCCAAATAACTATTCCAAATTTATTGATTTCAAAACAGATTTGATCCATAAATTAACCCATTTCAAATTCATTACATTTCAAACTTTAAGTATTCAACAATTTCAAAACTAAGTTTGGTAATTACGATTCAACAATTCAATTTTCTATTATCTAGTTTGAAATATTTTACATAATAAATCCATTATCATTTAAATAAAACTCAAATTAAAAATAACTAAATATTTCCTTCAATTTTGTTTATACTTGAAATATTCATTTAATTCACCTTAACCAAAATCAAGTTATAAAAATCATACCTTTTAAAATTCCAAATTTAATAAATTTCACATCAAGCTTATTTGAGTTTAATTCTTAAATAAATACAATTTCAAATAAATCTCAAATTTATCTTCCAACCTTAATTTTTATTTAAATCATTATAAACTCTATATTAAAATATAATTTAAATACCTAACCGTATTATCTTTCAATAAAATCAAACTTATTATTAAGCTTATTTTATATGAAAACAAATTTATAAATAGCTTAAAATCAAGAATAAAATAAATTTTATATAGCATCTAAAATCAATATTTATATAAAACCATATATTTCTTTACAAAACCATGGAAATCATTTCAAAATATTTTTATATATAGACCACGGTGTGTGTGTGTGTATAATTTTCTATCCTGTGGTCAAGTGATACAGATATTTATCATTTCGATCCGTAATTCAAAATATAAACACGGTTATATATCATTTCAAACCGCAATCCTGAATGAAATGAAAATCCACAACAACTTGCAGTTTATAATAATATAAAATATAACATCCACTCATCCAATATCAATCATCAAACATTTATCACAATCATCATCCAATTCAAGTAATAACATCAATATTGAACAGAGAATAAATAACAGGTATTTACTGACAATTTATATTCAAAATAAATTAAATAACTATTTTATCCAAATAAATTCAAATAAACTGATACGATGATTCAAAATATGCCAAACAGTCGTAAATAAGTTTCTAACCACATCATAAATCAATTTAACAAACATAAGAAATTTTAGAAGTGGTGAGTGGGTTAAAGTACTCACCTTTATAGGAATCTGAAAATAATAGACTTAATAGCTCCGCTCTATGTTTCCTTAGTCTCCTTCTTGATTACTAGTTTTATTCCATAATTTTTCTTTTATTTCGATTTACTTTAATTTTCCTCCTTATTAGTGTATATATGTATGTATGTATGTATTTTTAAAAGGTTTGAAAAAAAGAAGATTTGAAAAAGAAGAGTTGAAAAAGAAAAGGATTAAAATAAGAAGAACTGAAAATGGAAGAGAAGATCAAGATTTGAAAAGAAAGAAGAAAGTTTTAAATAGAAGAAAATTTGAGGAGAAGAATATTGGAAGAGGAAGGAAAAACTACAATGAGAGATAATAAGGAGATTTGAAGAAAAAAAAGTTTAGAATGGAGGCTGGGGTTTCATTTGCATCATATCTTATTTATAATGTTAGAGTTAGGTTTAGGGCCAAAGAGATTTGAAAAGAGAGGCCACTATTAATTAGAAATAAATGAAATGATGTTTCAGAAAATGAAGTTGGAAAATGAACGAAAAAAAATAAAGTAAATATGAACAAATTTGGTATTGAAATATAGTAAATATGAACCGCCTTTTTAATAGTATCAGCTAATAAAAATTGGTAAAAGAAAGAATTATAAATATGAAAAGTAGTTCATGTTTGCAAAATAGAAAAGCTTCGGACAATGTAAATGGAATGGAGTAATGGAACAAATGGAGAAATAATGAAAAGAATGCAGCAATTATTAATTAGAAAGGGAATGAATGAACTAACTCTATACTGTAAACAAACTTTTAGAAATCAAATTTCAAAAACAATCGTTCACTTAATTAAATTTATTAACCCTAAACATACCAAAATTAACATCCTTTAAAGATTTAATTAACACATAATAAATGAAAATAAATTCTCTACATAAATTTATGTCATAAATTAAAAGAATATACAACATTAAGAAATTTCCATTTCTTCCTCTTTGTGATTAGATTGGGAACTAAACAAACATGTTAACATTTCGATTGAATGTTTCACAAGGAACGCATTGACATACATTCAAAAATATGATAGCATAAACAAGGTAATATAAACAGGTGTAATGTACATCTTTATCGCCACTTATAGTTTACATTCATAAATAAAAGGTATGAAAATAATCCACATATGGAGGCAGTGAATGTAAGAGTAAATTATAAAAGTGAAGATGGAAAGGTAAGTTATGTTGCAATTAAGATCTAATAAAGTCTAATTAAAAACGAAATAGTCAAGTGTAAATCTATTTACCCCCTTTATCATCTCCTATTAACATTTAATTTAATAACGTATGAGATTTCAAACCTAAATAGTTTTTTTTAATGATCTAATTATACCTAAAACATAAGTTTAAATTTAGGTATAAACATATATGCAATAAACTAGCATTAAATTTTGAAACATGAACTGAATTAATTGGAAATAAATCACCCAATTTATTTCAATATTTGTTTACAATTAACGTCTTTCCACTTTTTAATTAAAAGATTCCAATCATAATTGTCATTGATTTCTAAGGTAAAAATGAATGAGACAATTCAATTCCTTTTTATAGTAATTTAACGTGTTTACGGGAATATTGTATACAAACCAAATGTTATTATTTTCTTATTTCTATAATAAATTTTTCAGCTACTAACATTTCAAATAAATAAACATATGATTTTTTTTATTTAGTAAAGAAACATATATTATTCTTTTTTTGACATTTATTATTCCAATCAATTGGAATTTACATTCATACGGTCATTTATTTTCTTCCTTATTAAACTTTACAATTATTTTCAATTTAAGCTCTACAATTACATTCGTAGCTTTACCAATACAATTGATTGAAATAACATTAAAAATTGTCAATTTCATTCAATCAACGTCAACAATCACATTCATACTTTATTATCAACCAAGAAATATTATAATTACTTACCTATCATTGATTTTATCAAATTATAGTTTATTACGTATTATTTCATTAATTAATATACCTCTGGATTTATTTCCTAGTTTACTATTTACAATCAATTATAACCTTACAATTGTTTGAATAAATTGGGATTGCACTAAATTAGTTATTTATTAACTTGCATTAACATTGTTACCTTTCATCCCCGTTATTAATTCATAAAAAAAATTTCTTTCATATTTAATGACCAAAATCTTATTAAATTAACAAATTTAAATATTGAAAATTACGGGTTGTAACAATATATATAAGAGAGTATGCAAATACATATAGTCTATAGCATACATATAGATGTATGCAAATGCTTAAGGAAACATCATCATAACAAATATCAAAATCAGGTCATATGCAAATCAAATCATCTTTAATAAATCAAATCTATCATATGAAATCAAATCGGTATGTTCAAATCAAATCCACATATGTTGAATGCAATTAGAAAAAAATGAGAAAAACTTACTATACATAAGAAGCTACAGCCATTTTTTTTCTATGTATATAGTCACTGCTTGGTTTCACCTCTTTCTTGCATTTGTACAAGATAACAAAGAAAATAAATATATACAAACTTCCATTACAAACTTATAGAAGATATAAAGCATTCAAGTATAGGAATCAAAACCAAAGAGCAAGCGAGTATCTTTGAAAAAAAAGTGGCCTTTGTTCTGGGAAAAAGGTGAGTAAAACTATTTTTTTTATTTATGCTGTGAACCATGATTGTGTTGGATGTGTACATAGAAGTGTTATTTAATAAGTATGCTTGGAACAGGAATACACACACACACACACACACACATACACACAGATATATATATATATATATGGATGTATACTCAGTGTTATAACCAGAAACCAAGCCTGTACAATGTTTCACCTCTGTCTGTGAATTTAAGAAGTGTCATATTTGGTTTCAAAATTTGCTACCTCCTAACCTAATTAGATTTAGGTATGATGTTAAAAGGAAAAACATTTTTTTGACTATACTTTGTTCCAAAATTCGTTTTATAAGTTTTTATCAAGTATAGAAGAATAAAAATAAAATTTACAGTAAGTTAACCAAAATTTGGGAAAAATTGATTACCACGATTTATGTTTTTACTTATGAAAATTGGGTCACCATTGGAAACGATGATTTTAAAGAAGGTTTGGTGATTTTTAAGTGAGTATTGGATGTCATAATGTGAGATGAACGGAAATTGCTTTTTGACGGAATTGAGATGGCCACAGCAACTTAGGGGCTTGCCGTTGGTTTAGTAGGTTGCTGGAGTGACGGCGAAGATAGGAAAAATGGTGCGACGTTCTTCTTTGGCATGTGGCATCGAAGGGAGGTCATTGTAGGGTTTTGGGGCTTATTGTGGAATGGGTCGGTTCCTGGTGAACTGCAACGACGTGGGGCAACTGGAAGGATGCGGTATGGGGGGAAAGGTGGAGAGAAGTATTGCGAGGCTAGTTGCGGAGTTTAGGGGACTCTAGTGGTCGTAGGTGGTTGGACGAGAGGGGGATATGGTGGTCGAGTTCATTCCTGGGTTTGGTTTCGAGTGCGAGTTTTCGATTTGATGGTCGTCGAGGGGAATTTGGATGGTCAATGGGTTCATAGGGTCGTAGGTGACTATGGCGATGGTGGAGGCTAGGGAAAGCATCGGGGCGTGTGTGTTGTGCATGGTGAACATGTGCACCTAGGTTGTTCAAAGGAATAGGGGAGAAAGGAAATCTGGAGGGAAGAAGGAAAAGGAGAAGAATGGGTCGGGGAAAGAGAAAGTGGGCCGGAGAAAAAATAGACAAGGAAAGAAAATAAGAGGAGAAAAAAGAAAGAGAAAAAAAATAAGGAAAAAGAAGGAGGAAAGGAAAAGGAAAATGAGGGAAAAAATGAATCAAAATAAGGGAAAAAAAAGAGATGAAACTTGTATATACACATTTATATGATAACTCGAATTTTCTTCTTCAACTAAAAATCTATTTTTATTTTAAATCCGTAAATCTGAAATTTAATGATATTTTAAGATGGTAATTAATTTATTAAACTAATGGGTAATTAGTGGTAATTTATAAATTATTAGTAGTTAATAAATGGCTTAATTTGTAATTAATTTAAAAAAAAATATATGTATATATATAAATGGCATCGGCTAAGTAAGGTCAAAAAATCCTAAGAGGAGAATCATCTTGTTATATGTTATTTAAAGTAGTAACGATCTATATCTTTGCTTATTTCCATTTGATATTCATTCCAATTATTCTTGTCTGTACCATCGAGTGATCAAACAAGTTAAATAATTGGATTAAAAATGATAGTACGTTTTATTTGAAATAAAACATTTGAAATAAACTACCATAAATGATATTGTGACCATAAGTAATAAGTTGTTTGTTTTAAACAAATTACCAATTTAAAATTTATCGCTTGGATTCAAAGAAAACGGGAATCGGATATCAGTGTTATCCAAGACCACTTCGATTTGGACGTCATTACGAACATTTACAAGTTTGGTTATTGAGTTTGATAAACTAAAATTGGATTCGTTTAACAAAATTTAACCATTTCAAATAAGCAACTGTATTTATACATTATTATAATATCAATGGATTCCCGTAAAAGTGTTTGGTTGTAATCAAAATAAAAATCGTCATGTTGTACGAGTTACCTTGGTTTCCAAAGATTTTGATAACTCCGGTATTTCATATCAAACGGGTTTACTCATGCTGGTTTCCAGCCTAACTCGGGTATTACTTGTTGTAATGCTCGGGTCAGACCGAGTATTACATTTTTCCGGTTAGGATGCTTTGGAGCTCAGGAGACGAGCTGGATGGCAAGGTCGTATTGATTATGTTCCGCAGTGTATTGTGGGTTGTATCTCAGTATTAGGGACAAGTTAGTATAACCGTCCAGATTCATTTGTTGATGATTGTACTCTAATAACTTGTATATATATTAACAGTTACATCTTTTCTTGGAATAAAATGCTGTTATTGTATATTATATTTTTTTCCTGCTGCGACTGTGAGATTCTATGCTATTGTTTCTGTTTCTTATTCTATTACTTTTTCTTTTGAACCCTAACAGCTTAGTATTTTCGGTACTCCATACAGTGAACGTATTAGTGTCAATTTTCGAGGTCGAAAATCTCCCGACTGTTACATATATTAGCAATATAAATAAATAAATTTTATAAGGAGACTTACCTAGTGATGAACTATAAATAAGACTAGTAGTTAATGAGCAAATTAGGTTAGCAACTAGAAATAAAAGAATGCTTCAATCCTAAAAAATTTAAGAATTTGATAAAAATAAATTTTAGCATGTAGAATGTCATCATTCAAGAAAGAGATAAAATATATATGGATGTGAAGAGAATTTTCTATTGGACAAGGATGAAGAAGAAGGTAGTAGTTATGCGTTACGAGCAATGAGACCGCAGCATCTCTGGCATAGATTTATATTGAGGAGGTGATTCGACTTCATGAAATATCGGTTAGCATCATTAGTGAAAGGAATCCATTATTTACTAACAAATTTTGGAGGATTTGCAGATAGCTTTTCGAACTTCATTGTATCTTAGCACTGCTTACCACCCACATACCGACGGACAAACGGGAAGAGTGAATAGGATCTTGGAGAATTTATTAAGAGCTTGCATCATATACTTTTAAGGACATTAGAAATAGCACATATCTTTAGTATACTTTGTGTATAATAATAATCATCAAAAGATGATTGGTATGGCACCCTTCAAAGTGCTTTATGGGAGGCTATGCAAATTGCTAAACTATTGCTGCGAAACCACCGACAAAATCATGCTCGGACCAGATTTAATTCTCTAGACTTCAGAAAGATAGAGTTGATTGGCAACATGTGAAGGTTGTAAGATTTGGAAAGTTGGAAAAGTTGGCACCGAGTTTTCTTAGGCATTTTCCAATTTTGGGAAAATAGAAAAAATTGCGTATCGTGTGGAGTTACAATATAAATTAGCAGGAGTCCATGACGTTTCCCACGTTTTGCATTTGAGGAAATACCTTCATAACACAGCCACTGTAGTAGAGCCTAATTAATCGAGGGCTATTGAGACGAAGCCAATAACATCCTGTGCCACTACATGCATTGTAAAGCATGGAATTAGGAAGCTAGCGACGAAGAAATTAGGTTGGTTCGAGTACAATGAGGAGAAAATCCAATGAAAAGCACGAGGACTTCTTATCCTAAGCTTATCTTTGGTAAACTTTCCACTCCAAAATTAGGTTTTGCTTGCATCGTTTACTAGATTGGATGATGGGAGATGGTTGCTACATTTTTCGCCGTCACTTTGCACTCATGTAGAAATTATTGCATGTTTAGCGTGTTTGCACACATAATAATATGTCACAATCACACACTCACGCAAGGATTGAGCTCACTTTATGTATGAATACACAATCACATTGTACTTTTGGTTGAGTAGATGGTTATGTAGATAACCTGGGTTTATAACTTTGATGTTTATTACGTGTTATGTTGTTTGCCCCTTAGGAAGATTTCGTGGATGTAATTTTTTCAAGGAAGGAGAATGTAACACCCGTAAAATCAACCATAAATAAATAAATTGGATAAATTAATTTAAATAATATAGGGTTAAAAATGAAAATTTTGTAAAGCCAGAAATTGACCATGAAAGTTATGGCTTTTGCATTCGAGGCGATTTTCTGATCAATTTCCATACATAATATGTTAAAAAAAGATTAAACGAGCAAGTTATGGACGTTTGAAGTTTCAAATTTAAATTAATTTAAATAGAATTCAAATTCAGATAAATTTCTAAATTTGAAATTCAAAAGTTAATGGTAATTATACTTGGGGTTAAATAAACGTTAAGATCAACGTTAATGTTAAGTTGCACTTAAGGAAGAAAATAAAATAAACAATGGTAAAAATAAAACATTCCCTAAATAAGGGGACCGGAAGACTGCTCCATTTAGTCCAGTCGGTGTGAAGTGGCGGTCGACCGGTTCGAGTAGGGTTTTGTGTATTTTAACATATCAGATTATATTATTTTTAACTGGCCTTAATTCAATGATTATGGTGCATTCCAACCACTATAAATAAGAGCCTAGCCCTCTCACTTTTCTTCATAAATATAATGGGAACACTAGCGAAGCTCTGTCAGTTCGTCTCTTCATATATTCAAAAAACTTTATTATGGCTTCAAGTAAGAAATCCTATGTATCTATTTTTGTTTATTGTTTATTTTCTCCACCTATTCTCCTTCAAACCTCTAATTTTATGAGCCTAATGTATATACAAATTCATTGTTGTATATATCAAAAGAAAGATTTGAAAGAGTTTGTTGAAGGCGTGTCAAATCCAAAAAGGAGCAGAGCTAAGGACCCACAATGAGTGAAAATCTTATTTTTTTTTTCTATTTTATTAATCGAATAGTGTAGTTTGGATTTGATTAATGTCTTGAGGAGTTTTGGATCACGAAAACATCACATTAAAAATCCTCAAAATTCTCCTAAAACGAAATGTTAATTCTTAAGTTGGAATCTTTATTGTTATATATTAATGTATTAATATAACTTTGTGTGGATTTTGTGGTTTTTATGTTTTACCTTCTATTCCACTTCTTATTCTTTTTCTTTGAATCTGATTAGGGGATTTAACTAAGAAATGGTGTATAAGGTACGAATTCTTATTCGTAGTTTGCACTGCCTATTTCTACAAATTAAATAGAAACTCCCTTGTTTAATTTCATGTAAAAAAGTTGAATAGAACATAAAATTAATTAAACTATAAGTTTTATTATTGGTTTATTCCATTGTTTAATATGAAATAAGATATACATGTATATTGATTTGATTTTGGAATAATGAATCTATGTTATAGATTTTATTGTGGGAATGGGACTTCTATAATTTTGAAAGATTTGACATTTGAATGTTAGTTTATGGCATAATCTCAACACACATAGAAATCAATAAATGTGTATATCTATATGTGTATACACGGTAGTGTAACTAACATACAATTATAATGTATTAATGGCATAGTTAATTAGGTTAATAATTATCATTTAAATCCCCTATAGGAAATTAATTAATTGTAGAGGTGAAATAAGATGGATTTCTTATAAGGCCTAATAATTAATACAATGAGATGTGTGATAATATACCTAGAGAGTGTTATAAAATATGACTAAGTTATAGGGATGTAAGGTCAGTTAAAATCCCACAGAAATCTGCCCAGCTAATCTGGCTATCAGCAATGTGACTTTGAGGCTAATGTGAGATATCATTTATAATAAGCAGCTATGAAGAACGCGAGGTTAGTCCCAATTATGTAGGATAAATCTGCCCAGCTAATCTGGCTACTAATTCCTATGAATTGTCGGACTATTGTGAAATGTCTCCGCGGGTACCGATCATGATACAAAGGATCCTCTTCGAGGATTAAAGGTATTAAGTTGTTATTTGAGGGCCCGCCTCTTTTCCTTATATGAAGTATTCAATTTTCAAGATTAGGTTTAGGCACGGCCGAGGATATCTTTTAAGTGTCGTCTTCAATGGAAGTATTAAGTATTCGAAGAGATTTCCATACAATATTAGTTAGATAGATACCTATGTGGAGACCGCCTTGGGAAGATGTATTAAATTATTAGGGGGCTACCTTAATTGAGCTCCTAAATAGTCAGAGTCTGCCTATTTTTTATTAAAAGGTATTAAATGGTTTGGGTATTATCTCTTGCATCGGTGGACATTAATAACATTGGTTATGAGATTAGATAATCAAAGGACCTACTTCGGAGATTGAAGGTATTTTGTGGTTGTTTGAGGGCCAGCCTCTTTCCCTTATGTGAAGTATTAAATGGTTTTGAATATAGTTATATGTGAAAGACATATCTTTATCTTTATCTAAATTATACTGCACAAGTACTGATATAGAAAGGTTTGAGATTTTTATTCATCAGGCACTGTTGTTCTAACTCCCTCCTCATTATAACACTGGTAGGGAATGAGACCATGACCAAAATGGAGATGACAATAAGAGAAGCGTGTGCCAGTAGTCTATTTATGTTATTTTCTGATGTACCAATTTGAATATGACAATGTATTTTTGAACATTGTTATGTAATAGTTATTGTTGACATTATGTTATGGTTTTGTGACTTGTAGTTTTAAATATAATGAGTATTGTTTATGTTATTTATATTTTATCCTTTCGTTGTGAGTTATGAAAGAATAGATAAATAGTTCTCTATTGTTCTTCTTACCAATTAATAGCCAGCTTTGGAATAGGTCTAAGTTTCAATGGGCCTTTTCTGGATCAGAATTTATACACGTTTAAGAGAGGATTGTTACAGCCATATACTAGGGATATTCCTTGGTCTACTTAGTTTTTGAATGTCCAAACTTCGGGTGAAAATTCTCATAGATTGTTTTTGGGTTAAGGTGAGTTAGAAATGGTTACCCTATAGCATAAATTGACAACTTCTCATATATAATACACGAAAAAACACCCCTAGGTTGATAAATTATAGTTGCAATTTAATTATTTGCCAACAACATACCACTAGCGATATGTTTCACTCACGGAACTTCGTCTGACCCCGCCCATTTCTCACTCTTCATCTACATACAAGTGGATAAGTCAGTAGTTGATTTGGCTAGAATACGATGCTATATTTAAAAGTGTGAAGGAGGTGACTTGGCGCTCCAAAGTTATATTTGTTTATTGTTACTTCTCCATGTATTTTATATTATACTGTATTCTTCAACACTCATATTTTATTTTCCTCGATCGTAAGATATGAAAGTGTAGAATGATTAAAATTTATATTAGCCTATGTATGTAATTCTAAAAACTAAAAGACTCATACTTCATGGCACAACTCGAATTTAGGATCCACTTTTGGGCTTTGAATCGGTATGTCTGATGGTGCAGATAGAGATAGTGCAAAATTTGAGTTTGTAGCCTATATATGGGCCATTTGAAAAGGAATAATGGATTTTTTTGGCAAAATATCCAACGTGGAATCATTCACATGAAAATAGATGGCAGATATAGTATAAATAAGGGCATACAAATCAAAACATACTGTGACGACCTGGATTTTTAACATCTATTAATTGGGTAATTACCTGATTTATTTTAGAAATATTAATATTAATTAGTCAAACAAATAAATTTCTGATGATTAAAATATCTAAATATGTATAAATTAAATTAAAAACTATATTGAATATTGCATTATATAATTTTTGAATCCTATAGAAAAATAAATCATATGTATATGTAAAATCCCACCATATCAATTAAAGATAAAGTATACAAATATATATATATATATGGATAGATATATAGAAAAGTTTTCTGTTGTTCAAATATAAAAATATAAAAATAAGTATGTATGTATATATGTTAGATGAAATAGTAAAGTGATAAAATAGGAATATACATATGTTGTATGTAAAATAGTACATATGGGATGTAGATATATATGCATAGATATGTAAACATAAAGGGGAACAATGTAGAAAAAGGCAACATCAAATCTTAGCAAACAAAACATTTTATCAAGGTCAAATTCAAAATCAAAATCATGTCATACGAAATCATGTCAGGTCATAGAAAATTGCTGACCAAAAAAAATATATGCATAGAATCAAAAGAAGCTTGCTGTGTACACCAAAGAGCAACCTATATACCCACACATATCCTTATCCTGTTTATACCATTCGAAACATTCAAAAAAATAAAAAAAATAAAGTTATACAAGCTGCCATTTCTCAAAGCACAAGAAGATCAAGGACTTAAAAAAAAGAGAAAGCAGTATCAAATAAGGTTCAAGCTACAGCAAAATCAAACTGTGAGTAAATATTTTTTTTTTAAAATAGTAAATCTTATTTTAACTTAAGTATATGTGATGATATAGGACTGAACTGAATTCTATAGTTCGAAAACTTTCTGGATTTGCAAATAAATGTATGTGAGTATGACTGTATATGTTGATTTCTTGTTCTCTGTTTGTTACAGTATGTGATTTTTGTTTCCAAAGATCCAAATCTCTCTATCAGATCCATATTAGCCTTGATTATGTAAATGAAAATTGTTTGAAAATGTATAATGAAGATCATAAAAATAGTTTCATGATTTTAAACGCAACTGATAATTTTAAATAGGGGATTAATAGTGAAACTAAAATTCTTGTTAAAAATCAACTACCTTTAATTCTAATTTGAATTACATGAATGTGATCATGATTGAAACTCATGAATTTTGATATGCATTTTGTAATTTTTAGATTGGGAATTCTTGAGAATTCGCGTGTTGTTCGAATTAGGTGTTTTGATGGTTTGCCATTGATCGGCGTGATGATCGGAGGTGATACCTTAGTCGAAGGTGGTTGGTAGGAGGATGCATGCGGGAAAAATGCTGGCGGAATTTTTCAATGCCTGAGGTGAGAGAGAATGGGTCGAGTAGGGTTTTGGTCTGGAGTTTTGTTTGATGTGGTGTCATTGGGTTTTCGTCGCGAGCAAGCAACCGGAAGTTGCACGACAGTGGGAATGGAAGCTGGATGGTGTGACGAAGCTTCGGTAGTGATGCCCGGTGGTCTCGAGGTCGGAGGCGATAGGGAGAAGGAGTTTTCCGTTGGGGTATCATTCCCGATGGTCAAGATTGTTGCTCGATTTTGTTTCAGGGGATTTTCAATCAATCTGGGTTCTCGCTTAGGGTCGTGGGGGTTCGAGTGATTATCGGGAAAGGTCGCGACCATCGCCAGAGGTCGGCGACATTGGTTTAGGTGCACCGTGTGCACGACGTGTCTGGAGGATGAAGGCTCGAGTTTGTCTCAAGTGAATAAAGGGGCTGACTCGAGTTTTTCTCGTAGCGTTTTCGTTTGGGGTCTCGAAGCTGATGTGGAACGAGGGTTACTCGAGGCAAGCACGAGTTTTGTAAGGGGTTGACTCGGGTTTTAGGGTTGGTCGACTCGAGTTTGCTGTGGTGATAAACTGGTTTCTAGTAAAGAAAATTTTTTGTAAAGGAAAACAGGTCTGCATAATTTTATAGCAAAGTTATGTACGAAGAACTCAAGTTTAAAGTTGTTAACCGGTTTTTCCCAAACAATGGAAATCAAATTTTAATGGTACTTTAATTTAATATATTCCGAAATTCAAAAATAAAGGATGGTTGCCTTTAGAATAGTTAATTATATTGATTTTGAATGTTAACTTAATATATTTTCAATTTAGATTAAGATTGAGAAGTTCAAATGAGTTTTGAAATAAAAAGGTTCAAGTAAAGTTATATCTATGAAATTATAAATGAATAAGTTTAAAGTATATAAAAATGGGAGTTAAAGGTTAAATAATTGTTTAATTTAATATGGTTGAAAGGGATTTTCAAAAAATTTAAGTACATTATATTTAAGTGTTGAATTGTTTTGTCTAAAAGTAAAATCAAATTTTAAATTGATTTTAATAGGTTATAATAAAGTGAACGATTTGAGGAAGTATTTAATAGAAATACAAGTTATTCTTGATCGGTTAAGTTGAGATTAATTAAGAATAATTAATTAATAAGATAAAACTTAAAGCTTAATTTCTATTTGTAATTAAGAATAATTACTAAAAAGGGTAATTAGTGGAAATGAATGTAATTAAGAAATAATTAATTAAGAGGTTAAGTGATTGATTAATTAGTTAGTTAATTAATGTAATTAATTTTAGATTAATTAATTAGTCAATTTAATTAAAAATAATCACTTGTTAATTAATTGAGAAATTACTTAGTGAAGTAATTAATGTATAATTACTATGCGTAATTAAGAAGAGGGAATTACTTATGGAAGTAATAAATGAAAAATTACTTAGGGAAGTAATTAAATGGAAGTGATTAAGGATTAATCACTTATTGTTATTAATTTAAAAACACAATTAATGGATTGTAATTAATTATTGTTAAGTAAGCAAAAATTTAAAAGTGATTAAAGAAATAAATCTGATTTAATTAGAAATGGGATCTAATTAGTCTTGCTTATAAATGAGTGGGTGATATTACTGATATGAGGTGTTTGTGATATGATATGTTTATCTTGAATAGTGATTGTGTGGTTATCTGTCGATGATGAATTGTTGTTTAAAAGGTGACACTTTGTATTTAAAGATTGAACTGAGTTTCACACGAATAACTTGGGTTAAATGGTATTGAATTCGAAGAGACCGGGGTCGGGTATTAGTAAATACTCGAACCCACTTCGAATTTGTAACCTACAATGATTCTTTATAGATTGATATGTGCTATCAGTAGGCCGGAATGGAATGATTTAAATGACTAGACCATTTAAAACTAAGTGAAGATACTTAGGAATTGATTTGTGAATATAGGTGTTGGCTATAACTGATAATGAACTCGTAGTGAAGTACGAGTTACCTGAGGGTTTTCTTTTATGATTTGAATTTAGTATTTCAAATTATGTGGGTTTACTCACGCTAGTTTTCAGCCTGACCCGGGTGTTACTTTGATGTAATGCTCGGGTCAGACCGAGCATTACAGCTTGACAGGTAAGGACGTTCTGGAGTTCAGGAGGCGAGCTGGATGGTAGGAACGTATGGAGTGTTTTCCGCTGTGTATATTATTGCTGATTATCTGGGACATGTTGTTTTAAACTGTCCAGTGTTGTGTAATGATTGCAACTCTGATGTATAAAAATATAAGTGTACTGATACAGTTCTTCTTTGCAAAACTGTTATTTATGTGATATTATATTTTTGATCCGCTGCGAATGTAAGGTTTCTATGACTTGTTTCTGTTTCTTCTTCTTTCTCTTTCTTCTTTTCCTAACTATTTGGAATTTTCGGAATCGAAATTTCTGGGTCGTTACAGTTGGTATCAGAGCCAGGTTAAGGGAGAACCTTGGCTCTGGAGGGTGTACTCATTAAGGAAAGGGTAAGTCGTACCCTAAAATGAGTTGAGTGTGTGTGTGTGAGCGTACTTGTTATTTTTATATAATGTTTTTAAAGGTAAACGATTTTTATATAAGTTTATATATATAAGGCAATAATTGGTTGTTGGATATTAAAATTAAATAATAATTTAAGTGGTAAATATATATATATATATATATATATCCAAATAGGAATTGAATAGAACGTACCATTCATATAAGGAACATTAGAATTAAATTTGGTTTCAAAATAAAATAAAATAAAATAAAATGGTTATTGTATCAAATATTGGGATGTTTGTTTCCTAATAATGATAAAGCAAAATGGAAATGTGTTAAGGAAGTAAATTTTTAGACAGGTATGACTTGTAAATTGAAGTGGGGTTTTAAATTGTGAAGTTAGAATCCTAAGATTTAAAAACATTTGAATTTTTTTTTCAAATTGTTAAAAGGAATGATAAATAATATTATTCAATATTTTTGAAAGTAACCTTATTTTGGAATAAGAAGTTGTTTGAAAACTTTATTTGGGATTAAAAACCAAAGGTGTTAAAACATAAGGTAAAACTTGGTAAGCAAATTAATATATATATATATAAGAGTAAAAGTTGAATTCTTCTAATTAAGTCTAATATACTGGTTAGGAAGTCCCTCTAGAATTCAGTCTTTGGGAGAGATGACTAAGAGTGAAGAATGGAAGGTTAGACGCAGAGAGCAAAGAGCAGCTGCACGTAAGGGTCGAGAAGAAGCAATTCAAGAATATGAGAAACAGGTTAAGGAAAGGGCTGAAACAGGGCCTTATGATAATGTCACCTGCTACAGATGTTTTTGTTGATACGCGAATATTTTGATCAATGACAATGTGCTTTTACAAACAAGGAAGAAATATATGCAAATGCTAAAGGAAGATAGATGAAGACCAAACAAGCTTAAAGTATGTTTTTACATGTGTCTTGGTCTAGATGCTTTGTTAAAATCTTTCCTCAAGAATCATCATTCACATTCAAATAAACTTGCTTGCATATTTTAATCAAAATCAAGTTTTCAAAAAATACATGGAGCGGGGCTCGAACTCGGGTCACTAGTTTGGAAGGCATGTACTCTAACCAAATAAGCTACTGCTGTTTTTGTTTAATAATAGAATTCAGTCGACTGAATAACCTGAGTCAGTCGACTGAATCTGTGCAGTTTAACATACATGTACAGTTTCAGTCGACTGAATTCCCTGCTCAGTCGACTGAATTTGGTCTCGAAAATTTTACTTCATATTTTCAGTTGACTGAATTCCCTGCTCAGTCAACTGAATTGAAACCTGCGAATTTTCTCTGAAAAGACACCTTCTTCCTCCCAAGAGTTGCAACCATTCATCAATGGAAATGGAAGCATCTCTTATTTGCAACCTTTGACAACTTATGCACCTCTTCTACAAGTATATGTACATGATTCTAACATCATTTAATTAACTGAATTCTCTTGCTTTAATCTAACTATTCTCTTGTTCATATTTTCTAAATATTCTCAAAGCATTCACTAATCTATTGCTTGAATCATTGTTTTTGTTTATAGCATTCTTTTGATTCATAGCAATTAATATTCCTAAATCTTCACAAACACATTGCATACTCTCGAGGATAAGATTATAGGAATATTGTACTACATTAGACTCATTAGTGTTGACAAGAACACAACAAGTCGAATATTGTATTTTAGTAATTGAGTTGAAGTCCTCTTCGGTAGTTGAGGCAAGAAATCCCATTCGGTTGTTCGGGTAAGTTGTAAACCTATTCCTCCAGGTGAAGTGAGGGTGCTAGTTAGTGAAATTCCTAAGAGAAGCTTAAGGATTGGACGTAGGACGAGAGGTCCGAACCAGTATAAAATCCTGGTGTCTCCTTGCATTTACCTACTTTATATACCTAGACTATTTTCCAAATTACACGATCCTACCGCATAGCCCACTCTTTCAATTAGTATCAGAGCAAGGACGTCCTATAACCATAACACCGTTATTAGACATATTGATAATATGGAAAATAACGCAAGTACAAGCACAACATCTGCCTATAGTTCTACATTTGCGGTAGGACAATCTACCCAAAGACCTCCTCTATTCAATGGACTAAACTATAACTATTGGACTACAAGGATGAGGATTTATATGCAAGCAACAAGTTTCGAAGCCTGGAATGCTACTCAATCAGAGTTCGTTGTGCCCACAACCGATTATCCTACATGGACACAAATTCAAAAGAATGAAGCAACTGCAAATGCCAAAGCTATGAATATGCTATTTTGCGCCTTGGATAGAAATGAATTCAACCGTGTTAGCATATGTACTACTGCATATCAGGTATGGGAAACTCTTAAAGTCATACATGAAGGCACAAACAAGGTTAAAAAAATAAAGATATCCATGCTGAAGAATCAATTCCAAAACTTTAGAATGCGAAAAAATGAATCCATCAATGACATGTACTCAAGATTTCAAGACATTCATCATGCTCTAATCGGACTAGGAGAAAGATACACGGACTTTGACATTATGTCTAAAGTTCTAAATTCACTCACTGATGAATGGGAGAGAAAAGTACTAGCAATCGAGGAAGCAAATGATTTATCTACAATGAAACCAGAAGAATTGATTGGAAATCTTATGTCGTATGAAGTAAATATGCAAGCTAAAAAAGATCAAGCTCAAGAAAGAAAGAATATTGCTTTTCATGCGGAAAAGGAAGAATCAGAGTCTGAAGATGAGGATCTAGCATTTATAGCCAAAAATTTCAAGAAATTCCTAAAGTATAGAAAAGGAAACAAAAACGGATTCAAAAAGAATTTCTTGAACAAACCATCATCCTCAAATATAGAATGCTTCAATTGTCACAAGAAAGGACATATGCAAAAAGATTGTCAAGAACAAATGAAGGAAAATCAGAAAAACCTCAACAACAAAAACAAGAAGGATAAATTCAAAAAGAAGGCATTTTCTGTAACATGGGACGATTCATCTTCATCCGAAAATGAAAGTGATAGCGACAATGAACAAGCAAATGTATGCTTCATGGCTCAAGAATCTGAGGTAAATAATTTAACTTTCGACGATTTAATTGAAGTAAACACTGAACTTTTAAGCACAATAAAAAATCTTAAAAAGAAACTCAAAGAAACTCGTGAAAATCAAAACAAAGCTGAATTTGAAAGTGATATGTTAAAAGATGAAAAGAAAATCTTAGAAGAAGAACTTGAAAAAGTTCAAGAATCTCATTCAAACTCGAAAAATCAATTATCACTTTTAAGTCAAGAAATAGAAGCTCAAAAAAAAAGAATAATGCTCTAGCTTCTGAGAATCATGAGTTAAAAACAAAAATTAAAATTGTTGAGTTAGATAACACTAGTCTCAAAATTAAGCTTGATAACATTACTAAAAATATTTCTAATTTTAATAAAGGGAGAGAAAATTTATCCAGAATTATTGAAAATTCTCAACCTGTTTCAAATAAGAAGGGATTAGGTTATGTTAAGAATTCAAAAGCTCACAATGATAAAAGTGGTTTAGGATATAATAAAACTGATCGTAGAAATAGCACTAGATATGCTTTCATGTATAGTAAAAATGATAGTGCTAGTACTAAATTTCGAGTAAAGCCTAAATCCAATTTTTATAGAAATTCAAATACTACTATGACCTATAATGTTGATAATTTCTTTAGAAGTACAAAATCATTAACATGAAATATGAATAAAAATTATCTAAGTATTTGGGTTCCTGTTAATTGGAAAAATAGAGAAAAATACATTGATGATTATTTTGATATGGTAATTAATAATGAAAATTATATTTATAAAGGTTCAACCACAGCCAAATGGGTATGGTTTCCTAAAAATTAGGAAATTATAAGAACCTTGGATATCGCATGCTTTAAATGTTATTTTTTTTCCTTACATTATAAGTTGTAGTTATTTTGTTTTATATTGCTCTATGTTAACGCTTATGCAAATATTTTCTATGATTCAGTGATTGTTTTGATATATTATTACTGCTGTTAGTTCTTCCTTTTTGTCGATGACAAGGGGGGAGAAAATATATGGTACTAACTTTGTTTTATAGGAAAGATAGTGCATACATTCAGGGGGAGAAAGTAAGTAAAACATCTCTAGAATAAATCACTATTGTCATCAATCAAAAAGGGGGAGAATGTTGATACGCGAAGATTTTGATCAATGACAATGTGCTTTTACAAACAAGGAAGAAATATATGCAAATGCTAAAGGAAGATAGATGAAGACCAAACAAGCTTAAAGTATGTTTTTACATGTGTCTTGGTCTGGATGCTTTGTTAAAATCTTTCCTCAAGAATCATCATTCACATTCAAATAAACTTGCTTGCATATTTTAATCAAAATCAAGTTTTCAAAAAATGCATGGAGCAGAGCTCGAACCCGGGTCACTAGTTTGGAAGGCATGTACTCTAACCAAATGAGCTACTGCTGTTTTTGTTTAACAATAGAATTCAGTCGACTGAATAACCTGAGTCAGTCGACTGAATCTGTGCAGTTTAACATACATGCACAGTTTCAGTCGACTGAATTCCCTGCTCAGTCGACTGAATTTGGTCCCGAAGATTTTACTTCATATTTTTAGTTGACTGAATTCCCTGCTCAGTCAACTGAATTTAAAGCTACGAATTTTCTCTGAAAAGACACCTTCTTCCTCCCAAGAGTTGCAACCATTCATCAATGGAAATGGAAGCATCTCTTATTTGCAGCCTTTGACAACTTATGCACCTCTTCTACAAGTATATATACATGATTCTAACATCATTTAATTAACCGAATTCTCTTGCTTTAATCTAACTATTCTCTTGTTCATATTTTCTAAATATTCTCAAAGCATTCACTAATCTATTGCTTGAATCATTGTTTTTGTTTATAACATTCTTTTGATTCATAGCAATTAATATTCCTAAATCTTCACAAACACATTGCATACTCTCGAGGATAAGATTATAGGAATATTGTACTACATTAGACTCATTAGTGTTGACAAGAACACAACAAGTCAAATATTGTATTTTAGTAATTGAGTTGAAGTCCTCTTCGGTAGTTGAGGCAAGAAATCCCGTTCGGTTGTTCGGGTAAGTTGTAAACCTATTCCTCCGGGTGAAGTGAGGGTGTTAGTTAGTGAAATTCCTAAGAGAAGCTTAGGGACTGGACGTAGGACGAGAGGTCCGAACCAGTATAAAATCCTGGTGTCTCCTTGCATTTACCTACTTTATATACCTAGACTATTTTCCATATTACACGATCCTACCGCATAGCCCACTCTTTCAGTTTTAATAAGGGACATTACGCAGCCAAGTGCAGTAAAATAAGGGAGGAATTGAAGGGTACATTCCAACGGTTTCGCTCTGAGATCTTATGTTTTAAGTGTCATAAGAAAGGACATTTCCTAAATCATTGCCCTGAAGTGAGAAAGGCGAAGCGTAAACCAGTTGAACCGGTCAATGAGTCGACTATTTGCTATCATTGTAAGAAGACGGGACATATTGCTAGGAATTGTTCCGAGAGGCAGAAGAGGAGTAAAGCTGTGGAACGTACTGTTGGAGGTGTGAAGGTTATCCAGATTGACGACAGGGTAGAAACATTTTGTGGTAAATGTTATAAGTGGGTACGCCCAGTTGAGAAGTGTATGTTCGGGCTTTGCCCTTTGAAAGGAAGCCTATAGAATGGATTCTTGTAAGAATATTAGGGCTCTGTTCTTTCCAAACCTCTAGGTAATAGAAAGGCATCTAGATTTATGACTTCTGTAAGACGATTATTTTGGATAAATGTATGTAATGTATGAACTACTAGTATGTAGTCAATTAATTTATGGAATATTTTGTGGTAGTACAATCTAATATAAAAAAATTCTTTATCTATTGAGAATTGGACTCAGAATTAAATTGTTTAAAGATTTGGATTATTGATTTAAAAATAAAGGTTAATCTGATTTAAGGGGTCAAATCAACATTTGGAAATTTAACTCGAATTTATATAATTCGAGATGGGTTAAAGTTGAGATTTAGATTTCGTTAGTTCAAATTGAATTTAGTTTGAATTAATTAGAATTGAAGATGGATAGGTATAAAATTCAAATGGAAAATTTGAATTGGATTAATTTGAAAGTAAAATCGAAGATTTAGTGAGTTCAAATTCAAATGGGAATTGGGACTAATTCATAGAAATTGAAATGATTTGAAATTGAAGTAGATTCAATTTGAAATTAGTCTAAACTAATTTGAATAATTTGGAATTACAATTAAAGTGAATATGTTTAAAATCAAATGGAATTTAATTTGAAAATTGGAAAGAAATTGAGAATTAATTCAACTTGAATTGGGATAAATGAATTTCAATGGAAATTGAAGTTATTTAATTGGAATTGAGACAATTTAAATGGAAGTGGAAATTTAAATTGAGTTGATGAAAATGGAGGTTGGGAAGTGAAGAGTTTGGCTCTGAACTATTTTTTCCAAATAAAATATTTTAATATAAACTGTTTTAAATCTATTTTATTATCTATTTACTATACAACTTTTGTTTTTAAAACCCAAACTATCTTGTACTTGTTTTGCAACTACGTTTGGAACTATTCAACTATTTTATAAACTAATTACTGTTTTTCAACTACTTTATAACTAATTACTATTTTACAACTATTTTGCAATTATTTAAAATTTCTATAACTATTTGACTATTTTCCAACTATTTTACAATTACTTAAATATTTTACAGCTATTTTACAAACTAATAATTATTTTTCGACTACTTATCTATTTTAAACTTTTCAAGCTATTTTCTAAATTTAACCTGGACAGGGTTCAAAATATTTACGATTAAATTACCCAATTGAGATAAGGATTAAAGTGATAATCCAAATGGGATTGAAGCAATTGTGAATAAGTGAATGAAAATTAAAGTGAATTTGAATAGAAAGGGAATGGTTTTGGCTAATAAATCAATGAGGATAGATACGTAGATGTACGTATATTATTCTATTCGTATAGTGATTTGATCCAGATTCGAGCACAGAATTTCGAGATAATATATCGATCTGAGTTGGGATTTTTCACTCAATTTTCGACAGCGAACCAGGATATGGATTGTTGATTGGTTCTGAATATTCTCTATCATAGTTAGGCTATGCAAGGAGAATGACGGTTTCTGATCAAGAAACCAGATCTGAGTCCGCACTAGAAAGTCGGGTGGACGATACTAGTTCAAAAATGAAATTGAGTGATCGAGTGAGCGATCAGATTGATATAGCGTACGGATGATATGTGTACATCGTACGGGTTTGAATGAAATTAATACTGGGAATTTGTGGATAAGAAATGTGAAATGTTTTTTTAATGAAAGGTATATTTTGTGAAATATATGATGAAGTAAAGTGGAAATTGGATATTTGTATGGAAAAATTTACTTTATGGAAGTAAGTAATTTTGTAAGTGACTCTATAGAGTAATCAAACTTGAATATTTGATTTAGAATAAACAAAGTTATATATTTTGTTATATAAGTTAAATCTCTCCTTCTTGAATCTATTGCCGGAAGGCAAGGATTTTTGAAAGTATTTGAAGTATAAAAAGGGAATTTATACAAGTATGAAGTGACCCAAAGATTTTCAAAGTTTTATATATATATATATAAAGGATCTTGTGAGAATGATTTTTGAAAAAAGTTTTAGGAACCTATGAATTTGGAAAAGGCTTTTGATTTTTGGGAAAATCAATTTTGGAATTTGGAAAGCCTAGTTTGAGAATTATCGATTTTGGGAATCGATTTTGTGGAAAGGAGATTTTGATGAAAATCATAAAGGGTATGATTGAAAGATACTATAAGAGTATAGTATAAAGTGTTTTGAAGTGGCTCTGGGGAAAAAGGCGCTCCCTTGAAATGAACTTCTCAGGAGTACCATAGGTTGGTACTGCCTTGAGTCTTAAAGGGGGAGGTTCTAAAGTTGATCCTGTGAGGAGTCTGGACAAAACTAGTTCCTGAGGATTTTGTGCAGTGTGTAGCAAAAGCCGAGGGCGCTGATGCCTACAGAGGCATTTGGGTTATGCTGTGACGACAGTGTAAATCGATGTCACTACGATCTACTGCAGACTATAGCAAAAGTCGTGTGTGCTGCTAAGAGCCAGCTGTCTATGTTTGATTTTATATCGGTAGACTGCGAACTATGTGGGAGTAGAGAAGTTTCATTTTGGCAGCGAATATCGGGGGTGCTGACGCCTACAGTTACATGGACTTTTGCTGTGATGGCAACGTAACCCTGGAATGTAATTGCGATCTGTTGTGGGTTCCATGGCATAATCGAGGGGCGCGGAGTGCCTACAGTTACATAGACTTTTGCTGCGATGGCAACGTAACGTAGGATGTAACTGTGACCATGGATGGGGGCAATGATTTCCAGAGCATTCTCACCAAAGATATTTCCTCTGTTTTCAAAAACATGTTTTCGATATTTTAAATAAAATTATTTTCCAAATATTTTCACTAGGTGTTGAAAAGGGTCTGCTAAGTACTTATGGATTTTCAGTCCTACGCCTGATCATCGTATGACCGAATTTCTATAAAAATAAGGATGGACTTATTGAGACATCGAGTTATAAAAAGTATTTTATAAAACTATTTTGGTAATATTATGTAGATTTTAAAGTGTTTTAAAATTTTAAAATAAAAGGAGTTATAAATGTTTAAAGAATAATTCAACTAAAATTCACAGTAAATTAAAATTTTCACTTCGTTCCTTTTCGAGGACGAAAAGTTCTAAAGGGGGGAGGAATGTGACGACCCAGATTTTTAACATCTGTTAATTGGGTAATTACCTGATTTATTTTAGAAATACTAATATTAATTGGTCAAACAAATAAATTTCTAATGATTAAAATATCTGAATATGTATAAATTAAATTAAAAACTATATTGAATATTGCATTGTATAATTTTTGAATCCTATAGAAAAATAAATCATATGTATATGTAAAACCCCACCATATCAATTAAAGATAAAGTATTCAAATATATATATATATATATATATATATATATATATATGGATAGATATACAGAAAAGTTTTCTGTTGTTCAAATATAAAAATATATAAATAAGTATGTATGTATGTATGTATATATGTTAGATGAAATAGTAAAGTGATAAAATAGGAATATACATATGATAAATGTAAAATAGTATATATGGGATGTAGATATATATGCATAGATATGTAAACATAAAGGGGAACAATGTAGAAAAAGGCAACATAAAATCTTAGCATACAAAACATTTTATCAAGGTCAAATTCAAATTCAAAATCATGCCATATGAAATCATGTCAGGTTATAGAAAATTGCTGACCAAAAAAAACAAAAAAACAAAAAATAATAATATGCATAGAATCAAAAGAAGCTTGCTGTGCACACCAAAGAGCAGCCTATATACCCACACAACCGTAATCCTGTTTATACCATTCGAAACATTCAAAAAAATAAATAAATAGAGTTATACAAGCTGCCATTTCTCAAAGGAAAAGAAGATCAAGGACTTAAAAATAAAAGAGAAAGCAGTATCAAGTAAGGTTCAAGCTACAACAAAATCAAACTATGAGTAAATATTTTTTTTAAAATAGTAAATCTTATTTTAACTTAAGTATATGTGATGATATTGGATTGATTTTTTTTTAATTCTATAGTTCGAAAACTTTCTGGATTTGCAAATATACGTATGTGAGTATGACTGTATATGTTGATTTCTTGTTATCTGTTTGTTACAGTATGTGATTTTTGTTTCCCAAAATCCAAATCTCTCCATCAGATCCATATTAGCCTTGATTATGTAAATGAAAATTGTTTGAAAATGTATAATGAAGATCATAAAAATAGTTTCGTGATTTTAAATGCAACTGATAATTTTAAATAGGGGATTAAAAGTGAAACTAAAATTCTTGTTAAAAATCAACTACCTTTAATTCTAATTTGAATTACATGAATGTGATCATGATTGAAAATCGTGAATTTTGATATGCATTTCGTAATTTTTTGATTGGGAATTCTTGAGAATTCGCGTGTTGTTCGAATTGGGTGTTTTGATGGTTTGCCGTTGATCGGAGGTGATACCTTGGTCGAAGGTGGTTGGTAGGAGGATGCGTGCGGGAAAAATACTGGCGGAATTTTTCAGTGGTAGAGGTGAGAGAGAATGGGTCGAGTAGGGTTTTGGTCTGGAGTTCTGTTTGATGTGGTGTCATTGGGTTTTCGTCACGAGTAGGTGAATGTTGCGCGACAGTGGGAATGGAAGCTGGATGGTGTGACGAAGCTTCGGTTGTGATGCCTGGTGGTCTCGAGGTCGGAGGCGACAGGGAAAAGGGGTTTTCCGTTGGGGTATCACTCCTGATGGTCGAGATTGTTGCTCGATTTTGTTTCAGGGGATTTTCGATTGATCTGGGTTCTCGCTTGGGGTCGTGGGGGTTCGAGTGATCATCGAGAATGGTCGCGATCATCGTCAGAGGTCGGCGACGTTGGTTTAGCTGCACCGTGTGCACGTCGTGTCCGGAGGATGAAGGCTCGAGTTTGTCTCGAGTGAATAAGGGGGCTGACTCGAGTTTTTCTCGTAGCGTTTTCGTTTGGGGTCTCGAAGCTGATGTGGAACGAGGGTTACTCGAGGCAAGCATGAGTTTTGTAAAGGGTTGACTCGGGTTTTATGGTTGGTCGACTCAAGTTTGCTATGGTGATAAACTGGTTTCTAGTAAAGAAATTTTTTTGTAAAGGAAAATAGGTCTGCATAATTTTGTAGCAAAGTTATGTAAGAAGAACTCAAGTTTAAAGTTGTTAACCCGTTTTTCCTAAACAATGGAAATCAAATTTTAATGGTATTTAATTTAATATATTTCGAAATTCAAAAATAAAGGATGGTTGCCTTTAGAGTAGTTAATTAAATTGATTTTGAATGTTAACTTAATATATTTTCAATTTAGATTTAGATTTAGAAGTTCAAATGAGTTTTGAAATAAAAAGGTTCAAGTAAAGTTATATCTAAGAAATTATAAATGAATAAGTTTAAAGTATATAGAAATGGGATTTAAAGGTTAAATAATTGTTTAATTTAATATGGTTGAAAGGGATTTTCAAAAATTTTAAGTATATTATATTTAAGTGTTGAATTGTTTTGTCTAAAAGTAAAATCATATTTCAAATTGATTTTAATTGGTTATAATATAGTGAATGATTTGAGGAAGTATTTAATATAAATACAAGTTATTCTTAATCGGTTAAAATTGAGATTAATTAAGAAAATAAGATAAAACTTAAAGCTTAATTTCTATTTGTAATAAAGAATAATTACTAAAAAGGGTAATTAGTAGGAATGAATGTAATTAAGAAATAATTAATTAAGAGGTTAGGTGATTAATTGATTGGTTAATTAATTAATGTAATTAATTTTAGATTAATTAATTAGTCAATTTAATTAAAAATAACCACTTGTTAATTAACTGAGAAATTACTTAGTGAAGTAATTAATGTATAATTACTATGTGTAATGAAGAAGAGGGAATTACTTGTGGAAGTAATAAATGAAAAATTACTTAGGGATGTAATTAAATGGAAGTGATTAAGGATTAATCACTTGTTGTTATTAATTTAATAACAAAATTAATGGTTTGTAATTAATTATTGTTAAGTAAGCAAAAATTTAAAAGTGATTAAAGAAATAAATCTGATTTAATTAGAAATGGGATCTAATTAATCTTGCTTATAAATGAGTGGGTGATATTACTGATATGAGGTGTTTGTGATATGATATGTTTATCTTGAATAGTGATTGTGTGGTTATCTGTCGATGATGAATTGTTGTTTAAAAGGTGACACTTTGTATTTAAAGATTGAACTGAGTTTCACACGAATAATTTGGGTTAAATGGTATTGAATTCGAAGAGACCGGGGTCGGGTATTAGTGAATACCCGAACCCACTTCGAATTTGTAACCTACAATGATCCTTTATAGATTGATATGTGCTATCAATAGGCTGGAATGGAATGATTTAAATTATTGGACCATTTAAAACTAAGTAAAGATACTTAGGAATTGATTTGTGAATTTAAGTGTTGGCTATAACTGATAATGAACTCGTAGTGAAGTACGAGTTACCCGAGGGTTTTCTTTTATGATTTGAATTTAGTATTTCGAATTATGTGGGTTTACTCACGCTGGTTTCCAGCCTAACTCTGGTGTTACTTTGATGTAATGCTTGGTTCAGACCGAGTATTACAGCTTGACAGGTAAGGACGTTCTGGAGTTCAGGAGACGAGCTGGATGGCAGGAACGTATGGAGTATTTTCCGCTGTGTATATTATTGCTGATTATCTGGGACATGTTGTTTTAAACTGTCCAGTGTTGTGTAATGATTGTAATTCTGATGTATAAAAATATAAGTGTACTGATACAGTTCTTCTTTGTAAAACTGTTATTTATGTAATATTATATTTTGATCCGCTGCGAATGTAAGGTTTCTGTGACTTGTTTCTGTTTCTTCTTCTTTCTCTTTCTTCTTTTCCTAACTATCTGGATTTTTCGGAATCAAAATTTCTGGGTTGTTACACATTCTAGCCATGCAAATAGTCAGGATGAACAAATTTACTCAGAATGGATATAAAAAGCTTGCTAACCACCCAAATCAGATGGGTATTATTGCCATAGTGTAACGACCTAGATTTTTCGATGTTTTAAAATAAGAATTTAAAGAAGATTTTAAAATATAATATTTTCAAGAAAATTAAAAATTTGACAACGAAAACCGAATATTTGAGATGCATCCATCTAAACAAGACCAATAAAATTTGTTTCATGTCAAAATTCGTCCGAATCCCGGTCGGCAAAAATTTTCCAGGCGAATTACTAAATTTTGAAATATGAATATTTTTATATAGAAATGTTCTAAAAAAATTCGGATTAAGGTGTCAAAATTTATTCCATCCAATTCCGACCTCTGTAGCTCCGTTTATCAAAAATTACAGTTGTCGTCCAATTTCGTAGCGGTAATAGCGACAGCAGACGAGATTTTGCTATGAATGTCAAATCATAGATTTGATTATATCATTGGAACCATCTCATCGCACTGATCACCGTAGCATATTTATTTTTATGTTTTGGCTTCCGTGGCAAAACGCAGCATAACGGTTTGTGACCGTGCACAGATAATCATCCCTCTCATGCTTTCAACCGAGAATTTTGTTTCTGCCAACACACAAAAACATTTCTTTCCTTCTTTTCAGTTCTCATTCTTTTTTTCCAACCTTTGTGAGCTTATATGTGCAGCCATGCGTAACGAATGCTACATTAATTGGCCTTCGTACATTTTTCATCTATATATTGGCGTGCCATCTCTCTGCTTAATTCTCTTCTTCACGGGCATTTGAAAATTTGTTTGAGAAAATGAATAGTAGCAGTGCTAATATAAATATATAATAGCCTGTAACCTTATTCTTCCTCCTACCCTCCTCCTCACCCTTCGCCCACGTCTTTTCCCCTAACCGTGCGCTCCTCCCTCCTCGTGAACCACACCACTGACCCTCGACTCGCGACCCACGTTCCAGCTCCACCCTCGCTTCCTCCCACCTTCGGCCCGAGCCACCTCATCGCTCATTCCTTCAACAGTGTCCGCCATTGCCTTTGCAACAGAAACCCAGCGCCATCCCCTCCTAATAACACCTCACCACTCCCTTTTCACTACTCCACCACCGCACAGTCACCAAGGCACCCGACTACCTCACCTTCACCGAGAATCGGCCCAGCCTTGAGCCCAGCGTTACCGTCACCACCCTTCACTGCACCTGGCTCCGACCGAACCACCCGAGCCTCCCCGCACCCCACGACACTATCACCCTATCACCGATACAACATCCCTGATCACCTCCAACCCCTAGCACCGGAAACCGAAGTCTCCTTCCCTTGGAAGTGTGCGTACGTTGTATGGAAGAAAAAAAATATCAAAGGAAATTTTTTACTGGCGTGAGTTGTAAAGAAAAAAAACATACCAGAGAAGATTGTGCGTGAAAAATAAACCGAGAGAGAACCATCATCTTCTTGCTCGTGTACCCGTATCACCGTATTCACGCTCGTGTTCCAAACACGCGAAGGTGAGCGATTTAAAGCTCACGAATAGAACTTCATATTACAAGTACCCTGTTATGTTATATATAATCGATGGTTGATTATGATTTATAGTTGGATTAGAAGATCGAATTGATGGTTAATATTATGATATATGATTTGGTTAAACTAGTTAAAATTATTGATAGGAACCGTAATTGCATGAGAACCCATAAACTATGGAAAGTTTAAATATTAGACGATGACTGATTTATTAATGTCCGTCACTGCTATTTTGTTGTACGCAGTGGTTGGGACATTGCAATTTGAACCGGAATATGGTTGAAATGATAAATACCCTAAATTAAATTACTTGGCCTAGGATTGAAAAATTAGATAATGAACACCGATTGGTCAATTGAGATCTATTTTGGATATTTAATGTTGAATTTGAAATTAAGAAATAATTTGGAAGTTTAATGCGAATTTCATAATTTAAATTTTATGTTAAAGTTAATATAAAATTTTGAAATGTATTGGGGTAATGTAGATTTTAAAATGAAAGATTAATTGAACTATTTTAAATTATTAAATTAACTAATAATGGTTGTTTCTAAATGTTAAAATTTTCAAAACACGTTAAATTGAATTTTGAAATTTGACGAAGTGTTAATATTATATATGTAATTAATTTTTTAAATAAATTTAACTTTAATTTGATTTGATTAAATTAAAATATAATAATGGAATTATATTTGAAATTTTTTTTATTGATTTAACATAAAGGTTAAACTAAATTGTTTGAATTCAAGTTTAATTAGAAGTGCTAAGTTGATTAAGTAAATTAATTCCGAAGTGAAATTAAGTTGAATGTTTAACTTTGAACTCAAGACTTAATTAACTTGGTTAATTCGCAAAGCTATTAAATTTGGACGATTTAGAAAAGGTGAAATGTTATTTAAAAGTGAATCTTTTGATTTTGGACTCAAATTTGTTAAAGTCGAATGACGAGATGTTATTCGAAAACAAAGATATTTTCATTAAATATAATATCCAGTTGGTGTGAAATGACGCTGGTTATTAAAGAGAACGGAGCCGGATATGGGCATACTCTCTGTAGATACCGGAACCACTTTAATAACCATGTACGCAAAGTTTGACCCAGAACGAAGAGGTTGGAAATGGGCGTACGGTGGCTGGATTTGAAGAAAGAGAATGATGTTGGATTAATCAGGCACTTGTGCCAATTTGAAATGACTATAACAGGACGGCTTGACAGGGCCAAGTAGACTAGCTACCACGAACGGACACACTTCTTTGTTTAAACATACTATCTTGATTGTTATTGGTGATCAACCTTCGATTATGGGAGCGTTGGACATGGTGGGCGGTCATAGCTATGATGTGTCACCACCAGCCCTATGTCCCGAATAGGTAGTATCCTACCTTGGACATTGCCCCACGTGCCGTGTCATACTTTTAACCCTAAACAAGACCCATACGATTTTGGTTTAGTATTGTCGTGTCATGGCGCATCCCTATCCACCGACCCTTAACTGGTACTTTATATGCAAACTGTACGACAATGCTTAAAAACACGTTAAGGGGGATTAATCTAAAGCCTTAACTCTATTTTGATATTTTATATTACTGATAGACACTATGTATATAGCGTATCCTATTGCATATATAAATAGTCTGACAGATCCTTAAGAGATGGAAAATCCCGTAACATCTTTTGAGTTACTTGAATACTTTACCTGAGTAGGATTACATACATGAGAACTTCTAGTCCTGACTCGTGTGTTTTGTTTTTCATTACACTCGGGTCAGCCTGAGTATTGCAGTTGTGAGCAATGTTTATTTTGGGAGCCGAAGACTTGGTCGAAGACTCCACTCTTTCTAGTATTAGTTATCTATTTCATTTGAGCATGTACCAGTAAATTTCTATGTATCTCTAGTATTGTATAATTAAAGTCTGTAACTCTGATGTATTTGGTATAGTAGCTTCATGAACTACTATGTTTATTATTTATTTCCACTGCGGGATTTGGTATTATTCTGTGTGTGATTCTGTATATGATTCTATATTAAAACCCCGTATTGATAATCTCTCTAATTTGAATGGTTTAAGTTGGACAAGTAGTGGCTTATTGTTTGCTTAAGTTGTTCAGAAAAAGAAGGGTCATCACAGTTGGTATCAAAGCTTTGATTTAGTGAAAACCTTAGCCTATAGGGTAAAATTCATTAGGAATAGGGTTAGTAATGCCCTATAATTAGTGGAATCATTCTTGAGACAGCGTATTTGAAAATATAAAATGCTTTAAAATCCAATCTATTTTTAATATATCTATCGATTCAAGTTCATCTTCCTTGGAAAAAACAAAATTGCTTTGATTAGGTTACCTTTAGTTCGTTCTTTTCCTTGTTCTAATCTACCCTTGACTTGTAGGACGAGCAATAGAAGGAATGCTCGAGGTTGAGGGAGAGGAAATGGTCCAGTACTAGATCCAGTCGAACTAGTGGCATAAGTTGCACCCGTTGCACTTGTTCCACTAGTTAAGTTCGCTACGCTTAACAAAGAGTACACACAGCTTGGTGGTACTAAATTCTTGGGGTCCGAAGTGATTATTGAAGCTCAATAGTGGCTTAAGAGCTTGGAGAGAATATTTGTAGGGCTTGAAATTACTGACGCCCAGAAGCACCAGTTAGCTTTATGGAAGTTCAGGATGCTGCCCAATATTGGTGGGAATCTGTTAACTCCCACACTAAAGAAGCAAACATCACTTGGGCACAATTCAAGGAAGTATTCATGACCCAGTTGATGCCCGAAGCCTGAAAATATCAGCAATATCGTAGCTTTTTGGATCTTAAGCAAGGAAACATGTCATTCTCGGAGTATGAAAGGAAATTCAACGAGCTATCCATGTTTGGACCGGGTCTGATCGATTCTCTACTTAAGAAGAATGAGAAGTTCAAAGCCGGCGCTCATCCCAAATATTATAACCGTCTGACTGCCCACGTTCATGGAACCTTCACTAGTTTGATGGATATGGCCCTCAAATATGAAAACTCAAATTCGAAGGGAGCATTGGTTGTTCACCCAGCAGTGCCTTCAGCAGCCACCGACAATTCCAAGAAGAGAAAGCCTAGTTTTATGCAACAAAAGAAGAATTGGCAGAACAAGAGTGGAATTGGAAAATCTCAGAAGAAGTCTATTGATATCTCTTCTATCACTTGCTTCAAATGCGATCAGAAAGGCCATTATGCCTATTTTTGCCCAGTTTCTATAGGAGTATCTGTCCCACTAGTTTAGATGACCAGGCAAGATCTTTGCCACATTTTCTTGCAACCATGACATTTCAAGAAAGATTGTCCGCCCAAAAGAAAGGAATCCCATCAAGAGTCTTTACAGTGACAGCTTATACTTCCAAGGCAGAAGACGACAAAGGTACACTTCAGGGTACTTTTTCATTGCACAATTTTTCTGTTTATGTTTTCTTCGACACTGGAGCATCCTATAGCTCTATATCTGCCAACTTGTGTGACAAACTCAACCATATTTTGAAACCCAAACTTGCATCTCAACTTTTATATGTGTCAAATCCTATTGAGGGTCCTGCAAACCTAGGTATGATTTGTAGAAGGGCCAGGCTCTTCAAAAGCAGTAGGCATCATTTCACTTGGGACTTTTATGTTCTTGGGTTTTTAGGATTCAATATTCTGTTAGGCAAAGACTGGATGGCCGCATTTGATGCTCACATGGCATGCAAATCTTGGACGATTTCTTTGGTAGATGATGGTGGAAATCCCTTGGTGGTAGAGTATGGAATGCCTCAAGATTTTTCCTAAAGTTTTATCTTTTCACTTGATTCTCATTCAAGTGATTTTAACACTACTCCTACCGTCCAACACTTTTCCATTATTTTCGGTGAAGTGAATTCTTTGCCACCTCAGCACGAAATTGAATTTCACATTGATCTCATCCTTGGAGCTAGGCTTGTCGTACTTGCTCCAAGAAGAATGTCGCCTAAAGAGAAAGTTGAATTAATGATCCAAATCGCAGATTTATTCTCCAAAGATTTGATTCATCATAGTCATTCTGAATGAGGAGCAGTAGTGGTATTTGCTACTAAATCCGACGGTTCTCTAAGGATGTGTGTAGATTATAGAGAACTAAATAGGCTTACCCATAAGAACAGATACCTGATGCTTCGTATCAATGACATGTTTGATCAGTTGCATGGGGCAAAGGTATTTTTTCAGCTTGATCTTGCTTTTGATTTCCATCAGCTCAGGATTGCAGAAGATAGTATTTCCAAAACCACTTTTCGAATAGAAAACGATTTCTATGAATGGTTAGTTATGCCTTTCGGCTTAATTAATGCACCGACTTACTTTGTTGACTTCATGAATAGAGTATTTCGGGAAGTTCTAAACAAATTCGTTCTTGTTTTTGTTGATGATATTCTTGTCTTTTCTAAGACGAGAAGGAACATGTGGAACACCTTAAATTTGTCTTTGAAACTCTAAGAGGTCATCAGTTGAAAGCGAAATTCTCTAAGTGCCACTTCTAGAGAGAAGAAATTAGATTTATGGGGCATGTGATTTCGAGAAATGGAAATTCGGTCAATCTAGTAAAGGTCGCCATAATCAATGATTGGGAAACTCCTAAAACACCTACGGATGTCCGTAGCTTCCTAGGCTTAGCTGGTTATTACAGGAGATTTATCGAGAACTTCGCTCGAATTTCTTCACCGCTCATAGCTTTTAATAGAAAGAATGTCAAGTTTGTTTGGGATAAGAAGTGTAAGGAAGCATTCGAGGAATTGAAGCGTAGGCTAACCTCTGCCCCTATTCTCACTGTCTCGGATTGTAGTGAAGGGTCCACTGTTTATACAGATGCTTGTAATGAAGAATTGGGTGTTGTTTTGATGTATCACGGAAAAGTGATCGCCTATGCTGGTCGTCAGTTGAAGACTCATGAGGTTAATTATGCAGCTCATGACCTGGAATTGCTCGCCGTCGTCTTTGCTTTGAAGTTATGGAGACACCACCTTCTTGGAACAAAATTTGAACTCTTTACGAACCATAAATCACTGAAATACATCTTTACCCAAAAGTACCTAAACCAGAGACAAGTCAGATGGCTTGAATTCTTGTCATCATTTGACCTCGACGTCAACTATACTCCCGGAAAGGCTAATGTTGTGGCTGATGCTCTGAATAGGAGCAAATCCATGTGATATCAGCTTGTTGCTTCTCTAGCTCTTATGGATCGCATAGCCGCTAAACAAGATGAGGACCCGAGGCTAAGGCGAATAAAGGTAAATGTTCGTGTCAGGAAGGATAGTACTTAAGGCGAATGGGGCGCACAAATCGATAGAAATGGTATTCTAAGAATTAATGATTGGATTTGTGTTCTAAATGTAGATGGTTTGAGGCAAGAAGTACTTAGAGAAAATCACCGATCTAGACTTTCTATTTATCCCAGGGTCACAAAGATTATCAAAATATGAAGAAGTTATACTGGTGGAGAGGGATGAAGAGAAATATTTACATTCACATCAGCAGATGTGCCACTTGCCAGCAAGTTAAAGCCGACCACCAGAAGACAACAGGATTATTGCAGCCCCTTGAAATTCCAAATTGGAAGTGGGATCAGATTTCAATGGATTTTACTGATGGACTACTGAGGAACAAGAGAGGTAATGAGAGTATTTGGGTTATTATCGATAGATTGACAAAGTCTGCTTTCTTTATTCCGGTGAAGACTGCTCGAACTGCCTCAAGTTCAACCGAGCTTTATATGAAAGAAAATTTTCACTTTCATAGTGTTCCATCCAGCATTGTATGTGATCGGGACCCTATCTTCACTAGCAATTTCTGGAAAGCTTTTCAAGAGACTCTTGGTCCTCAATTGAATCTGAGCACAGCTTATCATCCTCAATAGGATGGTCAAACCAAAAGCGTAAATCAGATTTTGAAAGATCTTCTCCGAGCTTGTGTTTTGGACTTTAGAGGATCGTGGGAAGAACATCTACATCTCGTTGAATTCACCGACAACAACAATTATCAAGCGAGTATTGAGATGGTACCGTTTGAAGCTCTTTATGGACAACCATGTAAATCTCTAGCTTGTTTGGTTGAATCGGGAAATCGATTCGTTCTTGGCCCCGAAATGATTTTGGAAGCTTCCGAGAAAGTCGAAAAAATCAGAAGGAAAATGAGAATTGCCTAGGATCGATAGAAAAAATATGCAGACAGAAGGAGAAGAGACTTTGAATTTGCCGTTGGAGATCAAGTATTTCTCAAAATTTCGCCTTTGAAGAATGTAATCCGGATTGGAAGGAAAGGAAAGTTTGCTCCTAGATTTGTTGGTCCTTTCCGTGTCTCAGAGAGAATTGTTACTTTGGCATATAGAGTTGACTTACCAGAGAAGCTGTCGAGGATACATAATGTGTTACACGTTTCACATCTCCACAAATATGTGCACGATCCATCCATAATTGTCCAGCCTGCTTTGTTCGAAGAAATGGATGTTGAACCCAATCTAACCGCTGAGAGAATACCGCTTCATACAGTAGGCAGAACCACGAAGAAGCTCAGAAGAAAGGTTGTATATCTCGTTAAGGTTCAGTGGAGTGAAGATGATCGAGATTGTACTTGGAAAACAGAGGAGAGTATCCGTGCATCAAATCCTGAGTTGCTTATGCCGGGTATGTAATCCATGCCCGAATCTATTTCTATCTTTCTATTTATCCTTCAGTTTTCTTATTCCGTTCTTTTCGAGGACGAAAAGTTTTGAGTGGGGGAGATTGTAACGACCAGGATTTTTTGATGTTTTAAAATAAAAATTTAACGAAGATTTTAAAATATAATTTTTTTTAAAATAAAAATAAAAATTTGATAACGAAAACTGAATATTTGAGATGCCTTCATTTAAACAAGACCAATAAAATTTGTTTCATGTCAAAACTCGTCTGAAACCCGGTCAGCACAATTTTTCCAGGCGAATTATTAAATTTTGAAATGTATAGAAATGTTCTAAAAAATTCTGATTAAAACGTCAAAATTCGTTCCGTCCAATTCCGACCTCTGTAGCTCCGTTTGTCGAAAATTGCAGTTCCAATTTCGTAGCGTTAACAACGGCAACAGACGAGATTTTGCTACGAACGTCGTAGCACAGATTTGATTATATCGTTGGAATTATCCCGTCGCGCTGATCACCGTTGTATATTTATTTTTGTGTTTTGGCTTCCTGGCAAAACGCTGCATGACGGAGATATCGTTTCGTGACCGTGAATAGGTCATCATCCCTCTCATGCTTTCAGCGGAGAATTTTGTTTCTGTCAACAATAAAACATTTCTTTCCTTCTTTTCAGTCCTCATTCTTTATTTTCAACATGTGCAAGCTTGTGTGTGCAGCCATGCATAACTAATGTTAGCATTCGTACATTTTGCATCTATATATTGGTGTGCCATCTCTCTGCTTAATTCTCTTCTTCACGGCATTTGAAAATGTGTTTGAGAAAATGAATAGTAGCAGTGCTAATATAAATACATAGTAGCCTGTAACCTTCTTCTTCCTCCTATCCTCCCTTCTCACCCTTGACCCACTTCTTTTCCCCTAACCATGCGCTCCTCCATCCTCACAAACCACACCACTGACCCTCGACTCGCGACCCGCGTTCCAGCTCCACCCTCGCTTCCTTCCACCTTCGGCCCGAGCCACCTCATCACCCAGCCCTTCAACAGTCGTCTGCCATAGCCTTTGCAATAGAAACACAGCACCATCCCCTCTTAACAACACCTCCCCACTCCCTTTGCACTACCTCACCACCGCACGGTCACCAAGGCACCCGACTACCTCACCCTCACCGAGAATCGGCCCAGCCCTGCACTACCGAATTTTAATCTATTAGAGGCATTATAAAAAGGGAAAAAAGAAATTTCCGCCTCTCTTAAAAAGTAATTAGAGGCAAAATAAATTAATGCCTTTAATAACAGTTTTAAAGACACGTAAAAAAGCCTCGTTATTTTTCCTAATTAAAACACAAATGCATCTGCCCCAAAAACATCACAAAATCGAATTTCTGTCCCCAAAAAAATATCCTAGAATCAGGAATATATGCATAGAAAATTGTGGTGGAGGGAAAATCAAGTTCGTTCGCAGTAGTGTTCGCTCTTCCCCGCCAGATTTTTCATACATCGTCTTCAACCTGCAAGATTGTGTTGCCGAAACCCTTCTCAAAACCCTAGATAGCATATCTACAGGTATTTTTGTTTATTCTGTACTTCTATTCGCATTTGGAAATTATTCTAAATTGATTTCTCATCATTGAATATATTTTTACATTATCTGTTATAGGCCAAGTTATTTACTGCTTGGATTCCATAGCTTTATGTAATTTTTCATAGGATTAAACTATCTCCTTGCCACTGATAAACTGATACTGAATTTTGTAATGGTTAAAATGATTTTTGTTATTCTAATTTATGTAGATGAAAGTGAAGTATAAATTATATTTTCTATAGTATGTAGCAATGTCTGCATACATAACAGGTTTTTTTTAGTTCTGTAAATCTGTATTAGCCATAATATCTTCTCTACTTCTATTTCTATGTTGAATAATTTGTATTTAAAAAAACATTTACCATAGTTGGTTGGATATGTATTACACACACCAGTTTAGGGCCTTGTCTTTTGGCTGTTGAGGCATGAATGGTTTGATTTAATTCATAAATTGATAAATAATAATTTTCATGGTAACATTAGTCTATTAAATAAAGGCAGCCTATATAATGTTAAACAAATTTAAATGATCTTGAGGTTCTATGTTTTGTCATTTATTTTTAGACATGATACTATTAAACAAATAATATTGGGCTTTTACTTAAGTGGATCTCGTTCTTTGGGATTTATATAAATCTGTTATGTGCGCAGGTGTTTGTACTCCTATCGGGAGCGTTTACAGTTACAGTGGCAGCAACGGTAAAGGTATAAAAGATATATTTTTATTACTCTCCTACTAATGATTTCTTTGTTAGTAATGGTCTTAGGATTTTGTGTATTTATATTTCAGTTATTCAAAAAAACTTGACCACATTACGTCATGTATTAATCTTTGGACATGCACACACAAGTTTAGTCGATAGAACTAGTGGTGTATATGGTCCAAATTAAACATAATTAATGTGACAAGAGTCGATGGTTGCCCACATTCTCAATACTTATACAACTGAATGGTTACACACTTCCTGTAATTTCTTGGATAATCCTTATACTCAAATTGATCTAAATTGTCTAAAGTATATTCAGTATTTTTTGAACTTTCACTACAAGAAAATCATCTTTTGGTTGCAGAAATTTGTAGCGTTTTTATGTAAGTGCAACCAATTTTATTTCATATTGTATTATAAATGCAACCAAAAAAATTACTCATTCCCGCCTTTATTAAATGAAATTTCGTGTGACCTTTAAACGTAACCTGGAAATTTGCCGCCTATGAAATTTTCATTAGCCGCCTTGATTTCTTTTTCTCACGTTCATCCTTTTTATTATCAATTTCCTTCTAAAAGGAAGAAACCCTAAACTAACATTTTTCCAAAGTCAACTTAGCAAATCTCCTGTTACTAAAACACTTCAAATCTTCGATTTGCCTTGCTTAGAATAGCTGCCGCTGAAGAGCTTCGTTGAATCCAAACTCGAACTAGACCTTATAAAATCATTTCCTATTATTTGATCAGCAGCACGCAGTTTTGCCATCGATTGACAGATCTAGAAGCAGACGCATACAATTACCACAGCCAAAAATCCACTGTCTTCAATTCGGAGCTCACGCATCAAAAAAGAAAAGAAAAGTATTTCGATCTCTGTTGAAAGAAAGAGAAGCTTGAGCTTGTTGCCAATTTCTTCTGTGCTTCTCATTTCAAGATGTTAGACCGTGATGTAGACGAGGTGCTTGAAAGAGATGCCGATGTGCCTGGAGTTTCAGAGTTCAAATTTGGAAGTAACAGTGTAAGTACCTAAATTTTGGTTCGCGTGTGTCGATCTCCATGCCATAAGAAATTATTCAGTGCTCTAGAAACCATTGCAATTAGTTTGGCAGTAGCCACTTATTGAACTGCTGTGATGTCAGGTCATAATTCAAGATTTTACAAACTTTGGCAGTAGCCACTTCTTGCATTTTAAGTCAACTGCACAAACCCAAAATTGAAAGGTTGATGATACATATGCAGTGCATGCTAGTGTGTGTGTTTTGCTTCAGGGTTCAGGTTTTAAATTATCATGTCTTCTTATAGAGATACCGAATCTTTTCTGTGGAAAAAACATTGAGCCTATAAGTCCAGAACTCAGGCGCTTCATCCGCTCTACGGGAATGAAACTGGAAGCATTAGATTCGGTTATGATTGAATACTAATGATTCTATTATATTTTCCTCAACTATTGAAGTTTGCATTATACTCTTGTGCTTCTGCATGTGATCTATTTTTTTCTCTAACATATTGCAAAAAAATTTTTTACAGAGAAATGCAGCTTCTACCTACAATATACTAAATGAAGAAGGAAGAGTTGTAGCTGCTGCCCTCATTCCCTTCAGAGTCTCCTCATAACCTAATATAAGCTAAGTAAGCATTTGTTTTCTTTTCTTAAATTTTACTAGTTGGATTAAACATTATCCTTTTTAATATTTTAAATGTACGAAATTCGTTTCAAATGCTTATTAAGAATTTTATTTAAGCATTGTCCTGTTAGGTATGCATTGGCTAATATCCTTATGTTGTCCTACACATGTCAGGTTAATGGGGAGTTGATATATCTTATTCTCTCTTCCAAACGGTTTTATTTTGAAAATCAGGAAGTTTCTCCATATTTGTTAAAAGTGCCAGATTTCATTAATAATAAATGCAGCTGAATGAAGATAAGTATATTAAAAGTTGTGATGAACTACTCTGAGTTCAGTATTTTAGTATGTTTCCTACAGAATAAGAACGAGTTATAGTAGTTATGTTATATTTATCCTTTCGGATGTTGTGGTTATTGGATTCATCGTTCATCTGTTCACACTATGATATGATGTTTACTTTGCAAAATAATTTGTTAACTAAATATGAAGTAACTGTGTTGTTGCAAGCTAGTTGAGCACGTTTGAACAATGTTTTAGTACGATTAAGTACAAAACTAATTGTGGAATTTAGTTCATAGGTCACCTTCTTCTTACCTAATATTTCCTTTTCACGTTTAGCTATGTTTATTCTCTTACATCAAGTGTGATTATTTTGTTCCTACTGCTGATACTACAAGATTATGATCAAAATACAGAAACTAGTTAGAGGAATCAACAATCAGGTACTTTCTTATTTCTTTAATTTTTTCTTTTTATTCCTACATCTGTTAAGGCCATGGTCAATATAATCAACCATTAACATGTTTGTTTACGCTGACTGTAATTTTCATCTCTTTATCAGCTCTTTGTTGTAGCTCTATCAAGAAACACACTCATTTTATTTTATCCCTCAAGATATGCACGTTCGTCCATTTTTAAGAAGTCATTTGAAGTTTATTTGCGATTTTGATTTACTTAAATGCATTACATAATTACTGCTTAATAGTAGAAGATACTTAAAAGAAAGAAATAACCGATTGTAATCATCCATAAATCATTGCATCATAGTCTTTTTTGTGTATAATAATATGTTTTCTGTGCTATATTTGTTTACATAGGAAAACAGAGGATGGGGTGAAGGTAGTTACAGTGAAAAATTTAAGAAATCCATATGAAAATCAAGGGAATTTCAATTCTAGGTTAAAACTGACATTAAACAAACTGTATGCCTGAAGTTTAATTGATTACGATCGGGTCATCATGTTGGATTTGGATAATCTCTTTGTTCAAAAAACGGATGAGCTCTTTCAGTGTGGTCAGCTTTGTGCTGTATTCATCAATTCATGCATATTTCATACTGGCCTTTTCGTTCTTCAGGCGCAATTGCAAAACTTTTTTCCCATTTTCATTGTTTCATTATTATATCAAATTTGTTATCATTTGAAAACATCTTTACTTTGTGTTGTAAACAAATCAAATACGTCGTGGCCTGTTGGGTATATTTTACTATTGACTAAGGGACTAAGCTTTATATTTCCTGAATCAGTTGGAATGATATGTTTGATTATATGATAAAATCCTAGTAGTTGTTAATGGATTTCAAATGTGATGCAATATATATCTGTAAATTCACAAATTGCAATACTTTGGGTATATGCAGCCATCAATGGGGGTCTTCAATGACATGCTTCATGAACTAGATGTTGGTCGATCAAATCCAGATGGTGCTGATCAGGGTTTCTTGCAAGTTACTTTCCAGATTTGCTTGATCAGCCTATGTTTCATCCTCCACCAAACGGTAATTCACTGCTAGTTATTTAGAGTAACAGCTTTACTCTGTTTCATTCACATGGATTCTTTTCAACACATCCCATTGCTCACACATGCTTTCCTTCTGGGCTTTAGCTACTTCACTTCAGCTGCAATTTCATGCTTTCCTTCCAATTACAACTACAACATCTATCATAATGCAAGCAGTTTATGCACGACAGTTTACGCAAGCAGTTTATGCACACCTATCGTGATATAGTAAATTCTAGCCTAATGAGGGTGGAATGCAAACACTTTGCAACTGCTTTTGCAAGGTGAGTTATTGAACTAGTTTAATTATAATTTTTCTAACGCGATTGTGTGAATAAGGTCAGCTATTTGTAAAATGATCTTAGCTTTAGAAAAATAATAAAATGCAAGCTAGTGGCATATACAAAGCCGATGGAGTATCGATATTTGCTTCTGGTTACTGGCTTGCTGTGTATAAAAGTATAAAGCAAGCTAGTGGCATATACATAGCCGATGAAGTACAATTAGAATTTACACTCACTATACATTTTTGGGGATTTGAAGGGCATGGTATGACTAATTTAACAACATTTTATATATAATCGTAAGATTGGACTTTATTTATTCCATTCCTTTACAAATTTGATTATTTATATGACATTATTTATAATATGATATGCTCGTATAGTGTTGTAGATGTTTGATAATAATTGTTTGACAATATGTTGTGCTTTCACTTGTGCAGGCATTAGATTTCCGAAGAGAGCAAGGTTAGACTTTTATGGTTCTAGCTTTCACTTGTGCATGCAATAAAGAATTATGGGTAAACGAGCGTTTTGTTAGCACCAGTTTGGTATAACATTTTATTAGCACTTGGTGTGTAAATTTGTATACGAATGGTTTTGTATGTGAGTTTGGTTATTTTATCAAAAAAAAATTGTATTAGAATGGTTATGGATATCCTATTTGATTATATGATTAATATGTTTTTTTAATTGTTCGATTATGATGATTATGTGAGCGATTGTTGATTGATATAGTAGAAACAAAATAGACCATCAACAGGAAATAATTGCACGAAAAAATAGTGCAAAATGATCATCAACTTTTAGTAGCGTTTCAAAAATGCTACGAAAATACATATAGTGGCATTGTGTAAACGCAACCGTAAAGTCGGGGTAAAGTTGGAAATTCTATTGGTAGCGTCAAAAAATCTTTTGGTGGCATTTTATACACGCTGCAAAAAAAGATTTTAGTAACGTTTAAAAACCGCTGCCAAAAATTCATTTATAGTGGCGTCAAAATAAATGCAACAAAAAATCATGTATTTTTAGTCGCATGTTTTCTAGCGGCGTTTATGAAAACGCCACCAAAAATTTTTGTAGCGTTTTTTGAGCGCCACTAAAAATCAAATTTCTTGTAGTGTTTTTATTTGCACTCGTATTTCTCATGCATTTTGTTGTTGAAGAATACTTTGATGGATTTTTTTTTCCATCAACAAATGTGTTAGCAGCGTTTTCACCCCTAGATCAATGTTCAAATCAAATCCTTTCAGTGAGAAAATTTTATATTCAGAAATTTTAGACCATCGAGTACTGGCCAATTACCTGAAAGATAAATGGGCTTACTAGTATTTGCATCATTTAGGTTATATAATATGTGTCTGATATACGTACGTATTCCTAGTAAATAAATCAGTTCTTGTAATTGTATGTCATGCTACCCACTTTTGTGCTACTAGTCTCACCTATTCAAAAATATTTATGATATCTGTTAAAACAGCATCATAATATCATGGAGCATTGGAAGGGTGGTAGAAATTGTGATTGTGGAAGCTTGGTTGCCAATTGAGGTTGAGGTTCCTGTGATTCTTAGGCAAGGTTAGCGTTGCTTATGTTTTATTCGTATCAGTAACATTTTTTACCCCTTTTTCTTCTGTTGAATGCATGCATGTAGTTAATGAGATCTTAACTCCTACCGAATTGTCTACTGCTAAATGTATCTGTTGGCTATCTCTTATGTTTAGATTTTCTATAAGCAAATCTTGGCACAAATTGAATAACAGTGCCTACAATAAAGATAATAGGAAGAAAAAAATTATTTGTACATATATATGCACATTGCAGTTTCATTATTTTAGAAATTGTCATAAGTTGTTGGTAATTGGTAGTTACTGTTAGTGAAGGCACACATGGCCGTTCAAATATTGAACAAAAATAATCAGTTTACTTTTGAAATGTAATAAACAGAGTACATATACTAAAATATTAAATAAAACGTGTTGAAGAAGAAGAAGTAAAAGATGTTTCACTAGGGGAGCCGCATCGTGTTGAAGATAACAGTGAACAAAGACGTAAGAACGACCATAGGCTGATCTGCATTGCATTTCAATAATTAATTTATGTTGTCCGTTCACATGTCCACTCTCATTTGGCCATGTTGCTTGCCTTATCGTGTCCTCTCCATTCTTTTCAAACTAAGCCACAGATGTCGTTTTAGACCAGGACAAATATGTAAATTTCTTTGGATTGAAGTGCACAGTGTAACCCCACTTTTGCAACGTACAATTACGTGTTGGATCTTCTAAACATGCTATTGCGACAGGTATTTAAAAGAGTGGGTTGATAAGTTGAATCATGCTAGTTTTAGACTCTTCAAGTCAACATTGTCATAATGAAGAAACTACGGTTTCATGGTGCTTAAAAACAGTACTAGTCCACTTCGTAATAAACTAAATTAGATGACCTTTGTCATGTTTGTATCTATTCTTCTGATTTAAGTTCAAACGTTATAGTAGCTATGGATGAAATCATCAATTATGTCTTAAATTTTACGTCGAATCAGATCTTGAAAAAAGTATGTGTAGGGGAAAATATAAGCAAGATGAACATCCAGTATCATATGACCAATTTGTGCACAAAAATTATGCTGGAAGCAGAGATTAAATATGTAGAAGAGAGGAGATGCTTATTTGGGCGTGAGGAAGGAATAGGTACATGAGGAGATTTTTATGATAATGGAGAAAATGTGAACTTTCCTGTATTAAAAATTGGCTAATTCTATTTTAGTCCATTTTTTTATTTCTCATCCTACCATTTCAAAAAAATGGTAGGACCCACTTTTTACTTTTTCCACCCTTTTATATATTAAAACTACCATACTTGTCTTTTTCTCTTTTTTTTTCTTTTTATTGCCTTTTTACTTCCTTCGTCTCTCCCTTCTCTTCACTTCAGTAAAACAATTCATTATTTTCTACTTAATTCTGTTTCATTCTGTTTAATTATTTCATAGCAAAAAAATAGGAAAAAATATATTCAATGTATTCCACCTCACTAGGTTAAATATAGTTGCTAGTGCAATACACATTGGAAGTACTACAACTCCAAGCTACATGTGAACTTGGTTGCTACCACATTCTAGCTACAATTAATAAAAATTAAGAAATACTCACAGTATTTAAAAAATATCGTGCAAGCGCAAAAAAATGCCTATATCTGAGAATCAATAGCATTTTCTTCTTCAGCATCATTATTTTCAATAAATCATCTTCTTCAAAAAATTTACTGTCATTTTCGTGCATTTTTTTTACGGTGGAAGAAATTTGTTGATAGTGGAAGAAAAAGATGAAAAGTGGAAGGATATAAATAGATTGACAACTTATTTTAACTTAATTACAACGAGAGTAAAAGTGACATTTAATTTTTTAATAACTTGATGGGGTGGAAAAGGCAAAAAAGGATGTGAATAGAATTAGCCATTAAAAATATAGTTATAGATCTTGGACATTATGGCATAGATCACCATATCTATACATTGGATTAATAAAAATGAAAAATCACATCTGTCACATATTTAGTTTTTAAACAGAAATCAAAGATCCAAATATGACATAAATCACATCTGTTACATATTTTTTAAATAATTTTAGGTCTTTAGTTTTCTGTATATTGATTACATTTGGGTAACGTAAGGCTTCTGTGGTTTATGTCTAACTTGAAGTTTCTATTCTCCACTTAGAAACTCGCATACTCGTTTTAGTACGCTGGAGGTTGAAGGATTATCGAATTTTTATTGAATAAACAAAGGAGACGACTGTAGAAGACAGATTTATCATCCTATTCATTTTGTTATGTAAAACTGATGTAAGATGATCATGTAATATTCCATTGTATATTATACTTCTTCCTAGGATGGAAACGCTGGGCACTTAATATAGTTCAAATGATGGAATTAATTTATATAAGAACAATGTCTATTTATCATTTTATTGTATGTATGGGAAAAAACGAATATTGTATTGTCGCTTAGAACTAAAAATGGAGTGAGTACAGCAAGAAGGATAACTAGAAAATGAAGATGAGGAGAGAACAAGAGTGAAAGCATCGAAGTGATAAGAATACAATATTATTTGAAAGGAAGTAGAAGGAAAACGTTAGCATATTTCTACTATAGCGATACGCTAAATGTAATGCAGGCTTCCTTGAAACCTGTCAACAGCACTTTTCCTTTTGTGACTGGTCCCATACTGCGGTCAGGTCCTGATAGCCATAAGTAAAAACTGACAGGCCGATCGGTCTGGGATCCCAGCCTATACTACAATATTATCCAGAATGAACTCAGTACATTCTGTGATGTTGATCAAGAATGAACTATGTAATCTTTTTGTTCTTCTTCTTCTTTTCTTGTTTACAACTTTACACTTATTAGGTGACCATCACTTTCTTACCTTTTTTGCTGAAAAGGAAGAATGATTTTTATTTATAGTTTATACATTAGATGCAATTAGTTCTGATTATATTCTTTGACCCATTTTGAGTAGACCAATGTTTTCAATTCAGAATTCTCAACAATGATATTATTGTTGTTTTTCCAATTCTGTAGAGTGCTTGGTTTAGTTCATACATCAGATCGCATATATTGCATTTAGATAACCTGAACTTACCAGTAACCATAAAATTCCACGTTAACATATTATCTTTTGTGTCTCACATCTTCGATGGAAGAGTTTTATGAACATGATGGAGACTCTTGTAGTGCTTGAGATTTCAGGAAACAATTGCACATACTCTCAATTTTATACAATCTTTTGATACTTACCTACTGCTTTTTTATTTTTCTTAAGTTCATGGCATGGAAATTTGAATATCATCCACGTTATACACAAAATAGGCGATTACATCAGCTATAGAGTTTTAACCAAATTAAAAGAATAAATTCTCTGAAATATCATAGTTCCCTCTTGAGGACCTGAAACAAAATTTCATTCCAGGTATCAACAGGTCTAGGCATGCACCAATGAGTGCAATCCTCTATCTTATTTCTTCCATTTCTGTTCTCAATTCTTCCACTATACATACTCGGATGTCCATCATGTCTATAACCAGACATTTTCGTTATATCCATGTACACAAACTTACAAGTGCAATTTCAGGCAAGTTTATATTTGTCATTGGATAAATATGTTAGGCCATTTGGTGATAATTAAACATATATTTGATTATGATGTTAGATAAGAATCTTTTTTTCTCATGTGTTTGATTAGCTTTTTACTTTTTGACGGTCATTAACTTATGGACAAAAATTGGGTGAATTTGGAACGTAATTCAAAAGAATATAAAGATGGGATGGAATTATTTTTGAACGAAGCCTTTTCCAAATCCATTCGAAAAGATAAGATTATATGTCCTTGTAAAAAGTGCTGCAATCATTATTTCAACGGTAGAATTTATGTTGCTGGTCATCTCCTTTCAGATGGAATGGACCCACTTTATATGATGGCTCGTTGGACAAATCATGGTGAATCATATAATGAGGAGTCTTATGTAGAGAATGGAACTTACATCAACTTGGAAAATGACATGCAAATGGACAATGATCAAAGGGGGAGAGGTGAAATGCATGATTTTCTCGATGAGACATTTATGCCCTTTATTGGACAAAGTGCAAGTTCATCGGATCATTCTCCTATTTTTGAAGGTCAAACTCCCAAGGCAGAACATTTTTTCAAGTTGGTAGATGAAGCTAATAGGGAATTGTATGTTGGCAGTAAGTATAAAAAAATGGATGCGATTATAAAATTGTACCAGATCAAGTGTTTGGGAAATGTGAGTAATTCAGCTTTCTCTATGTTATTGGAAGCATTTAAAGATATGTTGCATGATGGAAATTGTATGCCAAAGTCAAATGCACGGGCAAAAATAATTATTGATGATTTGGGTCTCACTTATGAGAAGATTGATGCATGTCCGAATGATTGTATGTTATTTTGGAAGCAAACATCACACTTGCGAACTTGCTCTCATTGTGGCGCTTCAAGATACAAAGTAAATACAGAAGATAAAAATGTTAAAAAGAAAGTAATTATTAAAGTGCTTCGTTATTCTCCTTTAATTCCTAGGCTAAAGAGGTTGTATATGTCAAAATATACAGCAGAACATATGAGATGGCATTCAAATGATAGTTCGAATGATGGTTTCATGAAACATCCAGTAGATTCTCCAGCTTGGAAACATTTGGATTCTCTATACACTGATTTTGCATCCGAAATTCATAATGTTAGTTTGGGCCTTGCAAGCGATGGTTTCAATCCATTTGCGCACTTAGATAGCAAACATAGCACTTGGCCAGTGATTATCTCTCTTTATAATTTACCACCGTGGTTGTGTATGAAGCAACCTTATCTATTTATGTCTTTGTTAATTCCAGGACCTCATGAACTAGGAAAAGACATTGACATTTATATGCAACCACTAGTAGATGAGTTAAAAGAGCTATGGGTAGTTGGCATGAATACATACGATGTTTTTTCGAAACAAACATTCAATTTGAGAGCAGCTGTTTTATGGACTATAAACGATTTACCTGCATATGCTAATTTATCAGGATGGAGTACATCAAGAAAGCTTGCATGTCTGCATTGTAACCACCAAACTTATTCAGTGCGTTTACCAAATAGCAAAAGGCAAGGTTATTTGGGAAGTCGTAAATTTTTACCTATTTTACATAGGTTTCGACTTGATGAACATTTGTTTAATGGTAAGTGCGAGAAAGATCTTGCCCCTAAACCACTGACAGGAATCGAGTGTTTAAAGCAACTATCAAATTTAAGATTTACATTTGGTACATCATCGGCCCTTGAATCTGTTAGTGGTCAAAAACGACGGAGGAGTATGAAAGCCAATAATGAAACTCGAGTTGTTGGACCGTGGAAGGAAAAAAAACATATTTTTTTACTTTACCTTATTGGCAACATCTGTTGATACGACATAACACTGATTTGATGCATCTTGAGAAGAATGTCAGTGAAAACATTTTAGGAACTTTACTTGGAAACTCAAAAAAAGGAAAGGATGGAGTTAAGGCCCGGGTTGATTTAGAAATCTTACAAATAAGAAAATCACTTCATCCTATTCAGGAAGGCAATAGGACATATATACCTCCAGCGATATTCTTCATGGCCAATGAGGAAAGAACGTTGTTTTGTAAAACATTCTTAGTTGTACGTGTTCCGGATGGATATTCAACCAATATTTCTCGATGTGTAGATGTGAAGGAAAAAAGGTTACAAGGAATAAAAAGTCATGATCATCATGTGATTATGCAACATTTGCTTCCACTTGCAATTCGAAGGGTTTTGCCTAAACCTCTTGTCCTTGTTTTGCTTGAGTTATGTGTAATTTTTAGACAATTTTGTAGTAAAAAGAAACATGTTGTGTCGATAAACCAACTAAAATATAGGGTAGCATTAGCCTTATGTATGATGGAGAAAATGTTCCCTCCTTCCTTCACTATCAGTTGACCTAATAGCTCATTTAGTCGATGAAACCGCAATTGCCGGACCGGTTCAATATCGTTGGATGTATCCTATTGAAAGGTGATCAATTTTCCTTCATTTCAATTTGATATTTTATTTTCATCTTCTTATTACATCTTAATTTATGAACCACACTTAAAATTTGAAGGTGAACCGTTAAGATCTAGAGTTGGTGCTAGAAATATGATAAGTATATAGTAGGAATTAAGTAAATATAACTATAATTGCATATGTAATGAAGCATTTTTCATAACATCGACATCGAATATTATAATTATTATAAGTATGTGCACCTGGGTTTGAGAAAAAACAGAGATTTCTATCATTACATGTAAAACCAATGTAGAAACTTTTGGACAATGATAAACGAATGCAAAAAGATACAGTTTATTTGACAGCAACATCACACAAGTACATTTGTTGATCCTTTTGTAAGCGTAACCACTTATCCCGATTAGATCCTCTTATGGTAACGATGTGTTATAGGAAAAATGAGTATTTATTTGTTTCTTCAGGTACTTGCAAACATAAAAAAGATATGTTCGCATTAAAAGTAACCCAGAAGGAAGTATTGCAGTAGGATATCTTGCAGAAGAATGTGTTTCGTTTTGTTCAATGTATTTGAAAGGTGTAGAGACTCGTTATACACGCCATGGTCGTAATGCCGATGCATCATTGCCTCGTGATGTTAATGGGGGTCTATCAATATTTGCAAATTTTGGTCGTCATTTAGGAAAATTCTCAGAGATTACTCTTAAAAAGAAAATCTGGGAGCAATGTTATACTTATATCCTATTCAACTGTGGCGAAGTGACTTGTTTTTTAAAGCAAGACCATTATGTTAATCTAAAGTATCTACGTTTTGTTTCACAATTGAATTATAAATAAACATTTCTACTTTGACTTGTTTTTTGGTAGTAAAAGATAGGGAGAGCTACGTAGAATCCATCATCGAAAAACTATTCGAGAAGTCGAGAGTTTGAGAAACAAGGAATTCCCTACATGGTTTAGGAACCATGTATGTGTCTTTGTATGTTAACATGCAATATTGATAACTTTTACTATAAAATGATGTATAATAATATATTGATCATATTGGCTTAGGTAAATAACCTTCATACTACCGATGATTCTGCAGTATCAGATGACTAGCTTCGATTAGCTAACGGTCCAAGCAGGATTGTGAGACAATATAAGAAGTATGTGATAAATGGTTACAGGTTTCGAATTAAAACGATCGACGACAAATACAAAAATCAAAATTGTGGTATCTTTGTGAATGTTGAAACATCATGTTATTCGAATGTTAGAGATTGTAATCCAATCACCGGCAATATCGACTATTACGGTGTCTTAAAAATATATATGAGCTTGATTATAGATTTCCTGGTGACAATCAAGCTTGCAAAGTTGTCATGTTTGAGTGTGATTGGGTAAATAAGTCCGGGAAGAAAACTTACAGATATGGCTTCAATTTAGTGAACTTTAACCATGTGGCACAAAATAATGATAGGTTTATACTAGCATCACAAGCTATTCAAGTGTTTTATGTTGCTGATCCAAAACAACTAGGCTGGGCTGTTGTAGTCAAAACAAAACCGAGAGATTTCTATGATTTAATTGTGGATGATAATAAAGCTGATGTCGACGATTACTATGCTACACCAAATCTTGATGATCCTAATCTTGACAACAAAGAGCTACAAATAAGAAATGATGTTCCCGGTGTTTACGTTAACAATGTGTTACCAACGCCTAATGTGGATGTTTCCTTACGGGAAGACGATGACAGCAATGAAGAAAATATTGGGATTGAGAATGAAAATGAGAGCATCAACTAAACATAGTACTTGAACCATATTTATGTTTTTGTTGAACTTTGTTCATTTAATATTTCATTTGAAGTTGGATTGTATTCTAACTATATTCCGGTGTCATTTATTTCTATTTCTCATGTACAGTTTCATACTTTTGCAGAACCATAGTACAAATTGATTGTTAGATTTATTATGCATAACCACTTATTATAAATTAGCTTACATTAATTATCCTTTCCTTTTATTTAAAAGTACAATATTAGTACATTACCATTTATTTTATAATTACTAAGATGAGCAGCTCTGAAACTTCTCATTCGGACGAAATGAATCCTTTGGATGATGGCATGCATGAAGACTACGACTCTCAAAACAATGGTATTTTCATATTTTATTTATGACATGTCATTATCTTTTGTGTAATACTGATCACTTTAATGGAATAAGTTTATAAAAGGTTGAAAGTGCTATTTTTGGCCAAAAGAAACACCGTTAACGGATTAATTTATGTGGCTAAAAAAATACCATTGTACAAACAGCTAATGACATGTTGTTGGTTTAGTAACCTATTACTATTGAAAATATTATATTATTAATTTGGTAGGGTCAAAGAGTAGAAAAGGGCATGGCTATAATAAACCAACATGGGGTAAATCCGGAAAAGAAAAAATTGAGTTTACGAAGGATGGTTTGTGCATTGTTCCAGAAGATGCCAAATTAGCAAGGTACTTAGGTAGTTTGTGGAGAAACTACAACCTTATTCCTCTTTCTCCAAAAGACTGGTGATCCCAAGATGATGCTTTTTTGGAAAACATGTGGAAAATAATATTGGTATGATGAATCTATTTAAATTTTTCTTAATATTGGGAAATGGCTCTTTGTGTTATGAATATCGGTTATTCATCTTCATATTTTATGGTAGCTTTTAAAATATGGATTAGTAAGTGATATTTTCTTAAGTTGAAACTTATTCCTGGACACAAAAGACTAAAAGTGCATGGACTCGGGCAGAACAAAACATACTCAATGTTGCAAAACTTACAAGTTGCAGTATTTCAGTCAAAGAATATAAAGATAAAAAATAACAATCACAATTATTTCGATCCTACAATTTTATATTGTTCCTGCCACGATTTATTATTTTCAATTATAGCAAAGTTGTCACATTTGATAAAATAGGAGTTTAGACAATTACTAAGATAATGTGGATTTTGTTGTGTCTATGTTATAGTGCACTAGTGCAGATGCATAATATGTTTAAATTAATCACTAAATAATCCATTACAAAAACTAACCTCAATAATAGTGATGTACACATTATAGTAATCTTACAAGCCAATTTTATACATATAAAAGTGTCATACAATTTCATCAGCTGAGAGTTTCTTTCGCTGATTAAATCAAAGAATTTTTTTTAATAGCCTTTTATATAATAGTTTTGTAATATCAGACAACGGTGTACTTTTTATTGTTTTAACAAACTTGAATAGGATTTTGCAAGTTTTGTAGTTTTTTATTATATTACATTATTACTTCTACAATGATATTATTGTCCGATTATCAAGCTGAATTAGAATTGGTCATTTCAAATTATATTCTTATTTTTTTTGTCTTTGATTTCGTCAATTTTTTCACGTTTAACATAAAATATTTATATCATAAAGGATACAATAGACTGGCGTCCTGAAGACATACCCCACATCCCCATAATTCATCATGTACTACTAAAACATCTAGCCAAAAGAGTGAGAAACAACAGAGCCGAATTAAAAAAATATTGCACTACATATATTGGCTCACCATCGTGCTTTATGTGTGGAGATGATCGTGTGGATAGCGAACAATGGAGGAAAATGGTAAACTATTGGGATAGCGACCATAAAAATAAAGTAACTATCTCTTACTCTTATTCTTCTCTATATGTTTCGGTTTGGTACATATTATACCTATGTTGTTATTCACTATTTCTTTTTTACTATTTTGTGAATAATAGATAAAGGTTGACAAAAATATTGAGAATTGCAAGAAGTTGAAATTGAGTCACACAGGTGGCTCAATGTCCTTCATAAGACACCGTGCTAGATTTGTAAGTAACCACTTCTTTACACAAACTTTATTTTCTTAAACAAGTACATTGTTATAATTAAGAGGCAATATATTCAATTATAGTATAAATAATATATTCTTATTATGCTACCATATGATTTATAGGATTATAATATAATTTTTATATTCTCATTATGCTGCTACCTTGGAACAGAAACAAATTTATGGTCAAGAACTCGATCCTATTAAAGCATTTGATTTGGTTCATAAAAGAAAGGATAAAGATAGAAGTTGGATTGACGACACATCTGAGCATACAGGGGTAAAAGATATTAATCTAGTTATTTTTATCTTCTTCTTACAAAGTGTGATAACTATATAATATGTATATTGCACTATAAGTACACCATTTCCATAGAATTTAATAATATTACTTTTTGGTCACTCTTCCCGATAGCCTCTATGGCTGCTTTAGGTTTGGCTATACATTTGAAAATAATTTACCGATCTAAGATTTTATTAATATTGAATTAATTAAATTAAGGCAAGATGCTACCATGTTTGTCTGCTTGCTTTTTTTGCAAATGAGTTTTTCTCTTTATCAATTCATTGCTCATAAACAAACATGATAAGTGTGTGTGACTAAATGTTTTATAATAGTTAGGAACGTGAAACGTATTTTTCTAACAAATCATAAGATATATGCTCGTATAACATGCATGATTGTGTATTTAAATTAAAGAAGGGATATGTGAGTCTGATTGTTTTTTCCTCTTTGTTGTGTATGCTCTACTATTCGCTGTTAGCTAATATAATGAAATCTGTTGAACTTACAAAATGAAGAAATAATATAGTGTTCGTGCATGTATTGTTATCATGTACAACAACAAGACTCGTCAAAAAATAAAATGTAATTAAAACTGCAGATATGGTATTCCTTCTAAAACTGGTCATAAGCAATTATTTCATAGTATGCCGAAGCAATTAATTCGAATAACAGGAAGGACATGAAGTACATCATTTTTCAACAAAAACGGAAATGCACCTTATACTACAGATTACACTATCCTCTGAAAGGGCGGCACATAATATTAAGTAGATTAGTGCTATCTGACTCAAAACAAGCTATTTTTGTTTTATTTTTCTGTTTTTACCCAGTCTTTAAACCACCAAAGTGGACCAAAAATACATTTAAGATTACTTTAAAATTGAACATTAAGGCATTTAAATTGTAGTTGACAGTCTGAAATGTCTTGTTGAAATATTTACGTACTTTGAAAATAATAAAGAAAGATGTGTTGGAGGTCTTCCATTGTATATGGAGTAATAGGCCCAGATTGAGAAAAAGAATAACGCATCATCATGAAAAATAGAGATAAAGACAAGGCTTGATTGTTTAGCACTAGTATTTTATCTTACCGCCTTGACTAACTTTAATTGATGGCTTCTTATGCTTTTTACTTGTCAGATGATCATTTTATTTAAAAATTTCTCATTAATAATTAACTTTTACATGCACTTTTATCTCAAAAGCTAAGGGAATTAGTTGATACTCATGGTGAGGAGACACCAAAATTGAGATTGCAAGCATATGTGTCTGTAAGATGTTATGAGACCGGTGGCAGAGTTCGATGCTATGGAGAAGTTGTAGCACCAAGCATAGTTCCATGGGTACAACAAACTCAACATGTTTCATCTATTCGTAGATCCCGCAAAGGAAGAGATTATGCATCATTGCAGTCGGAATATCTTGACCTACGGGAAATGTATGAACAACAAAAGAAGGAGATTGATGAGTTGCGGCGTATGATTTTATCTTCACAGCATCAGTCTTCTAATCCAGATGCTTCTTCCCGACAGCACTCATCTCCAGTTCACGTATCCATGCAACATCAATCACCCATGCAACATCAATCGCCCGTCCAACATCAATCGCCCGTCCAACATCAAATGGCTGCGCAAAATAATTCGCCACCACGACATCAGTCTCTTGTACATCTACAGTCGGCATATCCCCAAAATGGTCCTTTTTACTATCCTCATCCATATCACACACCTTTAAATGCACCAATTTCTCGTCTTGTGGGGAATTTCACATTGACCCTAAGTGATATGGATTTTCTACAACAACTCATGTCGTCGCATCAAGTAAGCAGGTAGTTTTAAAAAACTTGTTATGTTGCTATTAGTTTCCTTGTTATGTAAGTGGTTTAGTCAAGGTACTTAAGAATTATGTATATATGGATCCAAAATTTCTTGTTTTTTTGCTATTTGAAATGGGAATTGAATGCAGTTTTTTACGTCTCTGTAGTACATATGCTTTTGACTGTTGAACATGATGTAGTGAAGTATTTTTTTGTTATTTAACATGTTTGTGTTTCATGTTTTTTGTGCTGTTTGAAATGGGAATTGAATGCAGTTTTTGACATATCATGTAGTACAGAGGCTTTTGGGATATGAACATGCTGTAGTGGAGTATTATTTGTTATCTAACTTGATGTTTGTGTTCTTTATGTGTGTATATGTTGAAATGTGACTTATATTCTCTTTTGCTTTAATTTGAATGAAATATCGATTATATTTCTCCACACAGCAGATTAAATATCTGAATTTAATGTTATATTCAATGGAGGCATTTACAAATGCCAGTATATTTTTTAAACTACCGTACCTAATTTCACATAAGAAGCATTGATATAAGCCTCAATTGTTTTAAATTTTTTATAGGCTCATGTAATAGTCTTTAGTGTAGTGTTGTTGTTGTTTGGTTCCACATACAGTAGAGGCAAATTAAAAAACAAATTTGCCTCTATTTAACAACAGAGGCTACACTTTTGGGGGCAGATATTCTTCTGCCTCTCATTGTTGTAGGGACAAATATAATTAGTTTTTAGCCTCTAGTTGAAATTTAAGAGGCGTTTATAAATGCCTCTGCTAATTTGATTTTTGGTAGTGCTGAGCCCAGCATTGCTGTCACCACCCTCCGTAGCACCTGACTCCGACCAAACCACCCGAGCCTCCTCGCACCCCACGACACTACCACCCTATCACCGATACAACATCCCTGATCACCTCCAACACCTAGCACCGAAAACCAAAGTCTCCTTCCCTTGGAAGTGTGTGTACGTTGTTTGGAAGAAGAAAAATATATCAAAGGAGAAAATTGGCTGGCGTGAGTTGTAGAGAAAAAAATATATCAGAGAAGATTGTGCGTGAAAAAGAGAGAGAGAGAGAGAGAGAGAGAGAGAGAGAGAGAGAGAGAGAGAGAGAGAGCGCGAGCCATCATCTTCTAGCTCATGTACCCGTATCACCGTGTTCATGCTCGTGTTCCAAACACGCGAAGGTAAGCGATTCAAAGCTCACGAATAGAACTTCGTATTACAAGTACCCTGTTATGTTATATATAATTGATGGTTGATTATGATTTATGGTTGGATTAGAAAATCATTGATGGTTAATATTGCGATATATGATTTGGTTAAACTAGTTAAAATTATTGATAGGAACCATAATTGCATGAGAACCCGTAAACTATGGAAAGTTTAAATATTAGGGGATGACTGATTTATTGATATCCGTCACTGTTATTTTGTTGTACGCAGTGGTTGGGACATTGCAATTTGAACTGGAATATGGGTTGAAATGATAAATACCCTAAATTAAATTACTTGGCCTAGGATTGAAAAATTAGATTATAAACACTGATTGGTCAATCGAGATCTTTTTTGGATATTTAATGTTGAATTTGAAATTAAGAAATGATTTGGAAGTTTAATGCGAATTTCATAATTTAAATTTTATGTTGAATTTAATATAAAATTTTGAAACGTATTAGGCTAATGTATTAAAATGAAAGATTAATTGAACTATTTTAAATTATGAAATTAACTAATAATGGTTGTTTTTAAATGTTAAATTTTTCAAAACTCGTTGACTTGAATTTTGAAATTTGATGAAGTGTTAATATTATATATGTAATTAATTATTTTTTAATAAATTTAACTTCAATTTGATTTGATTAAATTAAAATATAATAATGGAATTATATTTGAATTTTTTTTATTGATATTACTGATTTAACATAAAGGTTAAACTAAATGGTTTGAATTCAAGTTTAATTAGAAGTGCTAAGTTAATTAAGTAAATTAATTCCGAAGTGAAATTAAGTTGAATGTTTAACTTTGAACTCAAGACTTAATTAACTTGGTTAATTCGCAAAGCTATTAAATTTGGACGATTTAGAAAAAGTGAAATATTGTTTAAAAGTGAATCTTTTGATTTTGGACTCAAATTTGTTAAAGTCGAATGACGAGATGTTATTCGAAAACAAAGATATTTTAATTAAATAAAATATCCAATCGATGTGAAATGACGCTGGTTGTTAAAGAGTCCGGAGCCGGATATGTGCATATTCTTTGTCGATACCGGAACCACTTTAATAACCATGTACGCGAAGTGATGGCCCATAACAAAGAGGTTGGAAATGGAACTATGAGGGCTGGATTTGAAGAAAGAGCACGATGATGGGTTAACTAGGCATTTGTGCCATTGAAATGACTAAAACATGACGGCTTGAGAGGGCCAAGTGGGCTAGCTACCCCGAGAGGACACATTTCTTCGTTTAAACATACCATCTTGATTGTTATTGGTGATCACCCTTCGATATTGAGAGTGTTGGACGCGGTGGACGATCATAGCTATGATGCGCCACCACCAGCCTTGCGACTCGAATTGGTAGCATTCTACCTTGGGCATTGCCTCACTTGCCTTGTCATACTTTTAACCCTAAACGAGACCCATACGATTTTGGTTTAGTATTATCGTATCACGGCGCATCCCTATCCACTCACCGTTAACTGGTGTTTTATATGCAAACTGTACGACAATGCTTAAAAACGCGTTAAGAGGAATTAATGTAAAGCCTTAACGCTATTTTGATATTTTATATTACTGATAGACACTGCATATATAGCGTATCATATTGTATATATAAATAGCCTGACAGATCCTTAAGAGAAGAAAAATCGCGTAACATCTCTTGAGTTACTTGTACACTTTACCTGAGTAGGATTACTTATATGAGAACTTCTAATCATAACTCGAGTGTTTTGTTTTTCATTACGCTTGCGTTAGCCTGAGTATTGCAGTTGTGAGCAGTGTTTATTTTGGAAGCCGAAGACTTGGTCGAAGACTCCAGTCTATCCAGTATTAGTTATCTATTTCATTTGGGCATGTATCAAGTATTGTATAATTAAAGTCTGTAACTTTGATGTTTTTGGTGTAGTAGCTTCATGAACTATTATGTATATTATTTATTTCTGCTGCGAGATTTGATATTATTCTGTGTGTGATTTTGTATCCAATTCTATATTAAAACACCAAATTGATAATCTGTCTAATTTGAATGGTTTAAGTTGGACAAGTAGTGATTTATTGTCTGCTTAAGTTGTTCGGAAAAACACGGATCGTTGGTCACACATGGTGATGTACTTTGATCATGTGAATTCGTGGAAAGCACCTTACTGCCTAGCTCTAGTACAAATTTCGTTGTTCCAGACTTCCAGCATTAAATATATTTGTTTCTTTACATAAATGAAATACATGATGAACTAGCATACATAGCATCGAGCAAAGTATATTCAGATTCAATTTTGTTCGAGACCAAAGTGAAATATGGACTGAAATGTGTAAAAGGACAAATGAATTAACGAATCTATTATCATTGAAGAATAACATTCAACGCAGAAGCAAGAGAACTAATCCTAATGTGACAAAGGCGAAAGCTTGCAGCATAAATCGATAACAGATAGTAGGAAACAGTGGAATAATCACATGCTTGCAGATCCGGTGAAATAAAATAGAGATCTACAACGGATATGGTAACTGATGTAAGAAGACGATGACATAATGCATAAGGAACAAGAGAAGAGACTGAAAGAGGAATAAGGAGCATGCACGAACTAGAATGACAGAGAAATTGTTAATTTTGCGTCGTCGCCATTAAAGAGCTTTGAAGGGAAAGCGCTTAGTTTGAAGTAAGATGATATGGTTTTTAACCTGGATTTTAGCTCCTTTTTTAATCTGATATAAAAAGCAATAAACGACCATGTTTCTGAAAATAAAATAAAAATAAATAAAAAGATCTTCCAAATAAATGAACGTAGGGCCAAGGTAAAAGTAAATGGGCCTAACGATTTGGACGTCGAGTTGTGAAAACCGAGAACAACCAATTTACCCAAATAAAATCTCGGTCTGAAAGCGCACTCGTCTCCTCTTGCTTCGAATTTTGAAATCACAAATTCGCTCCAACAATATAATTCAAAGAAAAATGGAATCGACATGTAAAGTTGAAGAAAATAAAAGGTTAAGGACCATAAAGATCGAAACAAGTGTGGAGAGTTTAAAATCATCAGAAATTTTCCACATCGTTAAAGAGCTCATTGGATTCGTTCTCTTCATGCACCATCAAATTCCAGCGTATGAAACCCTAATTCTCGCTCAATTGCATATTCTGAGTATTACTATTTTTCTTATGTTCACTCGTAATATTCTAGTGTTTCTTTTAGGAAATTTATGTTTTATTTAACTTTTACGCTTAAAGCTGAATAGTGGAGAAATTGAATATGGACGAAAAGAGCAATCTCACTTTTTCTACAAATTTATTATGTAATTTCAAAATTTGATTAGAAAATTGGAGTTAGTTTAATAATTTTCAAACCTTAATAACTAATATATTAAACAATTTCATTTAAAGTCGCTTCTCAAGCGATAAAATTAAAAATACGGCAAGGACGATTTTCAAAAAAGTAATTGTTCTAGTTGATAAATAAATTCGAAGCAAGATTATCTATGAATTTGGTAGAAATTTAGATCTTTTGTTGACAATAGTGACCTTTGAAGTGTTTTTTCTTTTCTTTTAGTGTATCTTTTAAGTGATATTAGGGAGGGATTACATGATAGCACTTTTATTACCTTTTTCACCCCATTTTGAAAATAAAAAACAACACCCTTGTGAACTTCAGACTATTTCCCTCCTTCGTCCATTTCCCAAACCTCAATAAAACATTATAGAAAACTTCATATTACATCTAATTCCATTATAATTCTATTCAATAAATCCAATTGAAAGAAAGTTCTCAATCTAATCAATTTTCAAAAAAACTTAACCCAACATTAAACAACAACAACGGAGCCATTATTTCCAAACCATCCTTCAGCGCAGGATTTTTTTTCAATAATTTTTTTTAACCCAATATTAAAAAAAAATCCCGCGCTAAAGGATGGTGTAAATGTTTAACTTTGCCTATTTATCTTACAATTTCTTTTCAATTTTCACTTTCAGAAAGAATGATGATAAAAATTATATGTAAGTCTTGATTGGAGAAGGTAAGAAGAAATAAAAAGTAAACGATAGACTGATTAACAATAACAAATGGCAAAATTGGTATAAGATGGGTGCAATCATTTTTTGCCAAATAATGAGGTGAGAAAAGAAAATTGTGCGGTGTTAATAGAACTAGCGGGAGTTCGGGTGCAGGGAGTTGTTCTTACACAGGTTTTAGTATATATTTATATATAACCCAAATTTCAAGTTAACTGTAAGAAGGATAAAATTTAAAATCAACTTTACAAGTGTTCAAATTGATTATAGTATACCGATTATTTCTTGGATTTGGTTTACATCTTTGTTAAGATCTGATATGTTTCAAACCTGCATGGAGATTCTCTATGGTCCCTTTAATCATGGGTTTGATCAGATAGAACATTAATTTAACATCAAAATTTTGGTTATGTTTTTGGCTGACGACTTAGCTATATAAGTTTGATTGGGAATGAATACAGAATGGCATAGAAAGAACTTATTTCATCTCATATGTGGCGACTGGCGAATACATGGAACTCCATTCTTACCCTCCATGCTTACCCTGAAGTACATACCATATTACAACCTAGGATACTTTGTGTACCGTTCTCTAATCATTTTAAAGTTAAACTTGCTGGAATATATTAGTCGTGCACCACATAATGTATTATGCCTACTACTTTCCTCCTAAAGTTCAACCATGTTAATCAACTGAAATTCTAAAGTTTCTGAATGCCACTAAATAGTAATAGCTTATTCCATCTCTCTAATTCTGGATAAGAATGAGTTTGCACATTCACCTTGGCAGGGTTTTGCAGCATTTGGAAAATGAGTTTGGTACTTTAAAGGAAGAGTGCAAAACCTTGGTATGTTGTGAAGTTAAAGAATCGTACTTTGGGTTTGAAAATATTATTCTTTTGTAACCAAAAGCATGTTTTCTAGGATTCTATTTCGGTAAAAGAATCAACGGTAGCTTTACAAAGAAAAAATAACATGAGAAAGAGAGAAGTGAAATATGGTATCAAAAGGCTTGAGAAGCTAATGAATGCTATATCAAGTTTACTTTCTGCTCTTCGAATGGCACTTGATGAAACTGCCAGCATTCAAGGAATTATTTTGGTTCTTGGTGCAAGTCCTGCTCGCCCCTTACATATCTATGAGTTGTTCTTTGACCATCAAATGTTCAATTCAGAAGATATGATCACTTCTACTAGGACAAAGGTTGCTGAAGCCCTTTCCAGAAAGGTTACATTTTTTTATACTATATATTCCTAATGAAGATGTTTATAATGCTTTCTGTATATGCTTACTTTGATTCTGCTATAATAGATGATTAGAGCTTTGGTATCAAAGGGTGCAGGGAGTTGTTCTTACACAGGTTTTTGTGTATATTTTTTTGCTATTTATGTTAGAAGTTGTATTTATATTTTAATAACTAGTCAATGTCTTGTTTATCATGTGTCCCTAATAATGAGAGCAAGCGGTGGTTAAAATCCATGTTTGTAGATCAGTGGGTTATTGTTTTGTAGCCTATAAAGGCGCCAAATTAGTTCAATAGAAGATAACTTTCTCTTCTGAATTATTCCTTAATGTGAGTTATAGCTCTAACGATCCGAATTTTTAGCCATGTTTTATTAGAATAATTAACTAATTTTAAATATTGAAATATTAATTTTTATCCGTTGAATAAATTAAATTTCTTATATAGGTAATATCTGAGTATATAAATTCTGAAGACAATATTTAAAATTTAAATTCGAAATCTGAAAATAATATATATATATATATATGTATGTATGTATGTATGTAAACTTCACTATTTCAAATTTATGACAAAAAAATCTGTATGTATATACATATACAAAGCTTTGTGATGTTTAAAAATATATATAAATGTATGTATATATATGTGTATATGTTATAAGAATAGAGTACATGGATATATATATATATATATATATATATATATATATATATATATATGATGTATGATGGCAACTTTCAAACTTATGAGAAAATATATATGTGTATATATACCTTTATATATATGTATAGGTAAGTATGTAAATACATATATGGTCAAAATAGTGTACGTGTGTGTGTGTGTGTGTGTGTATAAATGTGTGTATGTATGTATGTATGTGTATACACACACACACACATAGGAACACCATGATGGCAAACATACAATCAAGCACACATAGGAATCATAGCAACACATATAAAATCAAATCAAGCCAAAGATCAAATCAGCCCACACATGAAATCAAATCAGCCACCAAAGTAAAAGGAAAAAATATAAGAAAATAAAAGATGAAAACCTGTACATGTATATATCTCGGCCTCTTTCTTGCTTGCACTGTACATTTCATTCTCCTCTATATGTGGCCATACTTGTTTTTGTTCACGCATCATTAAAAAAAAAAAAAGCAAAACAAAGATCTGCCATTAAACAAAAGAAGATCAGGTTGTTCAAAAAGCTTGGAAGCAGTGTTCATCTATTATAATATATGAGTAGAACACTGTAGTATTTTCAATTGGTTATTTTATATATATATATATATATATATATATATATATATATATATATATACACACATATATACATATAACTGTGTTTTTGAATGAATCCTTGATCTATGTAAAATGGTTATGTGTTTGATATGCAAATGTGTGAATGTGTGGTTGTGCTCGACATGGTCAGATCTACCAAACCTCTGTTCTTCTTCTACAAAAGCTCTCTGTTCATGTTTTGGGTTTTAAAAACAGCTAAACTTTTTAACTTTAAAAAGCAATATCTCATCACCTAATTAGTTTTAAAACTTGACACCAAAACAAAATTTGTTTGTTTTTTAGTGTAGAGCATTGTAAAATTGATTTCATTAAATTTCATCAAGTAGGGAGAGTGAAAATAACATTTAACAGTGAATGGATCGAGTTTGGTCAAATTTCAACTTTCATAAATTAATGTACGAATCATATGGTTGTAATCGAAATTGAAAAACATGATTTTTAAGATGAGTTTGAGAATTTTTAGCGACATATGGAGAGTGGAATTTCGAGATGACCAGTTTTGGGGGTTTTGGCAAATTCAGGTGACGGGCTTGATTTCATGGCACGGCGTTCGGAGAGGAGGAGGTCTGGGTGATGACGCAGCCTAGAAAAATGCTGTAGTAATTTCTAATGGTGTGTATTGGCTAGTCGAGGACAAACTGGGTTTAGGGTGTTTTATTTTGGGTCTCGGTTTGTGAAGGAATGCGACAAGGGGAGGAAGAGACATGCGTGCGCGGGGGAGGGGGGAGGTAGCGGAGGCGATGGCGTATCTCTAGGCGGATTTTGGTGGTGGATGGTGGTGTGGAGTGTCGTGGCGAGGCGGTTGGGTGTGTACGATTTTCGTCCCAGGTGGTCGAGTAGTTCGAATTTCGAACCAAAGGTTCGTTTGCGTTTCCAGGTGCGTAGGCGTGGAGGGATGATCGTGGGTGACGTGCGAGATGAGTCGGCGGTGGGTGATGTTTGCCGGAGTAGTGTGCATGTACACACTTGCGTGTACATATTCGCGTAAAGTATCTTGCATTTGTATTAAAGAGGAGTAGAGAGTGAGCGCTGGAGAAAAGGAGAAGGAAGGGGGACGTTGGGCTGGATTTTGATTTTGTTGGGCCAGGTTGTTAATTAAAAGAAAATCAAATTCTAATTAATTTTTAAGTTATAATTTAATTAGTTAAAGTTTTAAATGATGATATCTTGCTCGTTTCGAATCCAATTGACACGAGGATTTTTGCGTTCAAATCGCAATGAAGAGTATAACATTATGGTGAAATCTGTTGGTAGCTTTGGACAAGCACAAATTTATGATATACTGATACGGGTAAGTTTAAAATTACGTTATTTTAAATAATAACGTCGTTTAAATATATACACACCTTAATAATTGATGTTTATTGGCCAAATAAAATAGTGGAATTGAATGTGGTAAATTGAACGTCTATTTAGCGGAATAAAACATCATTCCGCTAATTGATTTAATTGGACATCGATTAGCAGAATAAATCACCGTTCTGCTATTATTAATTGGATAAGTCAAATTTGGACATTTATTTAGCAAAAATAAACCCCGTCCTGCTATTACATTAGTGTGGACACGTAATTACATTCCAGTTGATTATATTGGGTAAATGTTGTATTAACAGTTGTTTGTTAAAAATGGATTTAATTTACATACGTGATGTAAATACCTGGATTTATAACTTGGATAGTTAATGGAATTAATGATGACTCGATTTAAGTTCCATTGAAGTTGCAAAGCCTCTTCTCAAAGTTGATTTTTGAATCAAAGTTATGTGAAGGAATAATTATTATCTATTAATGAGGTTTTAAAGATGATTATTATTTATTAATAACATTAAAGATAATTAATAATTAATTAATGAGGATTTAGGGTTAATTATTTTATGTTTCTTAAAAATTATTTAATATTGTTTAATTATTGTTCAAAGTTACTTAATTATTTAAAATGTTTAAATTATATGTTTATCAATTATTTATTTAAGGTAATTTTGTAGTAATTGGATTCAAAAAATTTAATTATTATTATTTTAAGGGTTGATTAGTATTAAAAATATTATTATTTCAAGAATAATTTGTTCAAATATTAATATTGTTTTTAAAATAATGTATTATATAGTAAACTGTTTTTAAAGGGTATTTTCTGTAGAACTTTATAAGCATTATTTTGAAATAAAAGATTTTGGTAAGTAATGGTATATTTTCATAGCGTAATTTGAGGGGCAGAGATTTTCTACAATGTGGGATGTTTTCGCTGGGATAACGACGTAAGTATTGTGCAAATTGCGATCTATGATTGATTGCATGGCGTAAATCGAAAGGCAGAAATTGCCTAAGTTAAGTTTGGATTTCTCTGAGATAGAAACGTAATCATTAAGCTGCGATTTATGGTCGATACCGAATGGTGCTGCCATATTTATTTTAAAAGGTTTTTAAGTATTTTTGAAAGATATGATTTGTTAATATACTTATTCCGGTGAGATAAGTATATGACTGTTTTTGAGTAAGAGATTTAATTTATTGAAATTAAATTAAATGAGGCTTGGTGATTTCAGTGGGAAATGAAAACTTGTTTGAATGTTTGTTTATTTAATAGTTAAATAACCGATTATCAAATCTTGACCTAAATATGTAATCCTACTTAATTTTGGTGATATAGAATTATTCCTCACTTAACACCGAAGGATTTTAACTCTCTGAAAATATCGAGGAGAAATTCGAGAATTATATGGTATAGTTACCGTTCGAGGTGCTATACTGTACGTATAAACTTGTAAATCTTTTAGGACAAATGATAAGGAGATCCGTCCACTTAAACGGCTAGGGGTGATCTCCAATCTTATGTATTGTCTGATTATTTTCTAAAGAACCGGTATTGAGCATTTCGAAAATCGACGAATTGTTTTTGGAGCATCCAGGAAATGGAGAGTGTACTCGTAAGAGATGACTCGGAACCCATGACCTACTTCGAAACCATATACGGTTAAATGGAGAAGATGCGTTATATTTTAAGATGTTGAAATCCATATGTGGTTCCGTGACTCGTTGGAGTGTGGGAATCTGTGTGAGATTCCAAGATTGATTGAGATGTGGAATTCAGGTGTGATTTCATGATCTGTTAAACCGTTGAATCTCTCTCACCCTCCTCTGTATAATATCCTAACCATTTATTCATGATATCAGTATTAAAAAACTACGATGCCTTTTCAAATCCTATCAGTAGCACAAGCACATTTATATTCTTGTACCAAAAGTGTTTTCTAATTGTGTATACACTAACGCTTGTTCCCATTAAAGTGATTTTTAAACAAGAAAATCACTCTAACCTTTAAATCTCTAATATTAATATATATATATATGTAGACCAAAAAGTGCTTCTATGAGTAGAGTTACAATTGGCCCTGTACATCCAATATTGCTAAAATTTATTATTCTTAGTAGGTCCTACAACGTTGTTTCTTCTTGTTAAAAGCTCTTGTACATTAAGTTTACCGCTCCATTTCCTGCCAAAACGTGACTTTAAATACCACAAGAAGGTATGCATGTACAAGCACCACTCATTTTTAATTTCTAACTGCCCTATTTTCTATGTGCTTATGTAAGATTTTAATTATTTTCCACAGGCTGTACCATTTATGTTACATATCAAATCAAAAAATCTTGACGAAGGCTTGCATAATTCTCAGAATACTGCCAACACGTTGGATTCTTCAAATGATGCGATTTGGTATGCACTTATGTATCCTTAGTTTCACTTTCTGTTACATTTATATTTTGGTTGAAATGTTCTTTGTTTAGCTATTGACTGAAATCTGACAATTTTAAGTCGCTGCTTCAAAATACATGGAGAGAAAAGAATAAAAAGGTTAGTTAACCTTGATTTTACTATAAATATAACTATTCGGTTTAGGATGATTACATAAAATACAGACAATTAATACCACCACAGTAAGTCAACCTAACTCTATTAACGACTAGAGATGTTTTACTAGAAAAACACTGGGCCACGTTAGCTGCATCTCATAGTCCATATGGGAATACTCTTTAAATCACAACATGACTGTACTTAGTGCATTTGCACACGATTTATGTTCACAACTGTTAGGTGGAATCTTAAGGTTGACACTAGAGAATGGCTAAATTATCATAAATGATTTAGAAATTAAAATAAGGAGAGAAAGACAACAAAGAGTAATTGATGCAAGACAGGATGATATATCCTGGTTCTGATACTCCGAAAATTACATTCAATCCTGTAGCAATGGATTATTCACTATAATACGTACCTTCAAGCACATGAATGGTAATACACTTTTGTCTGCCTTTCACAACCCGGGAAAAAACCTCCTGTCCAGAAGTGGAGCACAAATTAAATATAATTTTATATAAATCATAGGAAATCCACAATGAATCGATGAGTGTCTTGCGAGAACTGTTAGCAAATAGAGTATTCAAAGTCGACCGCACAATATAATTTTTGTGGAGATGACCTCAAAATAATCACAGAAGCTTACTGGGTTGGTCTACTAGCAGAGCTTTGGTGACTCGAGTTAAATTTTTGGCTCTTGTAAATATGCTTATTCCCCCTACTTTGAAACAATTTTTGAATGCCTCTATTTTTGAATTCTTAAACATTCTTTTACGCAAATACTTTTGAAACTTGTGAATAAATGACATTTCAAAATTATTTGTTGACCATGAGTGATTAGTTGGTCGGCCATGAAAAATATTATTTGCCAAAAAAAAAAATGTAAAATTGGTACCTTTGAAGAGGTTGCTGGACCATGAGAAACGAGTTGTTGGATCAATAGAGTAAATGTTTTTTTTTAACATAGATCAAACATGACCGTTGCATTCGAAATATATTTTGAACCCTTCTCCTTGGAATATGAAAATCAAAATTTTGTACATAAATAATTTAGCGATTGGTTTACTGAAGATGTTTATGCTTTTCATTCTCTTCCAGATTTGAATCAAATCCAAAGAGTAAACAATAAAACAGACCATACAGAAATTGTTGACCAAGCCATGGTGGTCCACGAACATTGATTCTTATTTTTGCCAAACCATTGAGTAAATTCAAAAAATACTTTTTTACTTTAATAGTTATGTGCATGTGTGGGTCCAAATTGTAACTTGACACAACTAAATCTGAAAATAAAAGAAACAATAAAATCATGTAGTGAGATAAAACTTCATCCAAGCCACTTGATTTTTTTTTTAAAGTTCAATCCTTTGTTGCTCCTTTATATGTCAATCATTTTGCTTAATAATAAATAATTATCTTTAAGGCTATTGCAGATGAACCATCAACCGTTCATACAGTTGACATGTAATATGATACTGGTTACGTCAACTGTTAAAGATTTTGATAACCATGGTTAATCATACCAGACATACATAATTTTTTTACATTATGTTTCAAGGGGCAACGGTTAGATCACCCGTATGGTGATCTGAATATCCAGGTTCGAGTCTCGGAAACAGCCTCTTCACGATGCGGGGGAAAGACTGCGTACATTATCGACCTCCTCAAAACCCGCTGCGAGAACCCGTTGCGGAAGCCTCGTACACCGGGTTCCACCTTTTATGTTTCAAGGGGCAGAGTAGTGTATGGCCAAATGGGGCTCATGCCCTATCTCATTTTTTTGCAATTCTTTTATGAAATATATTTTATACGCAGTTATTCCTATCTAAAACAAATTTTTTGCCCTACCTAAAATTTCAGCCTCACCTGATGTAACCTGCTGGCTCCGCCACTTTATGTTTCACAGTAAAGTATACAATTTAGTATATAAGTAAGAGAAATACCGTGTATTCTAATGATATATGGTTTTCATGCATTAATAACATATGCATGCATTATTTATTTTATAATCAATGAAATCGCTCATGAAAAAAGTTGAAAGTATAATTATTTATCAACAATAATGCATATGATTATTTAATATAAAAAACGCATATAATTGCTAACACATATACAAAAAGCTTCAAATTTAAAAATATGATGGTTAACCTTCACAAGATCATGGGAATGATTGGAAAATCTTATAACTATCAGCAATGGTTATTGTTACAGTTGGAGATAATATCGATGATTACCGCAACCGTAACATCCCAATATATCATAGTTATCATCAAAACATAGTGAGATGATCCATGTCGTCAACAACAAAAAGAAATATTACTACCAATCATTGTTGAACCTTTTCTTTTACAGTATATTGATGTAAGCAGGTTCACAGAATTCCCATTGTTGAATTGATGTACAAACATTTGGTGAAACAAATAATTTTCTGGCCTTGATGTTGTACACGAAGATCTACAACATTTGATAGTTTCTTTCTGTATATCTTCCTCTTGTATGCTGGATACAGCATTCACTCATTTTAGCTCAACAACAATATATGTTAGCTGAATTAGTGCTAACAAAAACATTTGAATAATCTAAGGGAAAAAAAAGAGGTGAAACTTATGTTCTCTTGTAATACAAATTTTACTGAATGTAAAGAGTTGATGTTTTTTTTTTTTCGTTTTTTTTTTCATGCAGGTTTCAGTGTAAGCATACCGTTAAAGGTTTAGCCTCTAAAGCTCCAGTTGCAGATGGGTAGAATTGCTTTAATCGCTTAAATGTATAGGCTGCAATTCAAATACGAGTGTGGAAGCTCTTTGTTTTAGTTCTGATGTAGATTTCTTACTTTATGAATCAGTTACAAAATATAGCGTATAGAACACTTTACACAGTTATGATAAACTTGAAAGAATTTGCAGGCAATAAGAATTAGGATGTCTGAAAATTAAGACGTTTGCTCAATCAGGTATTTGGATGTTCAACTATATGAATTAGCCATTATAATATTCAACACAGAATCATGATATTATTATTGAAATCCAATTAGAGACCTTCAAAATCAATGGTATCTGTCTATCGTTTATTCTTTTACAAACATAACAGACAAACGAATTACACATTTCTGAAGCTAGAATGAATAAGACATTCATATGTATCCCTGCTTTTTGTATACAGAGTTGTACAAAAATATGAAAAGTCAATGCAATGTGGATATTTATGTACTGCAAAAAATTCCCGAACCTTTCTGTGATAATTGCTGTAAAAATCATAATTACTGTAAATTTGTATTCCTTTTGAGTTCTTCACATGAAATGAATGGTTCATCTTTTTCTGAAAACAAGATGGTGGCAGGTTTTATCACATGGATAAGGGCAGTCTATTGCCTTAACTGCAGATCTACCGTAGTACCAATCACCTACAGCTTTTGATATTCCCTGCAAAATATGATATACATCATCATTAGTTGCAATAGTTTTGCTTAGGTGAAAAAAACACGCAAGAGCAAGCTGCTTCTAAGTGTATTTGTGTAAAGATGGTTTATAACCAGATTCTGCAACCGTAATATTTTGGTCATCCCAAGGTATAAATAAGACATGAAGATACCTCCATTCCAATAAAACTGTAGGACACTTTACAACAGAATACACAAAACGTATATTTGCTACCTTAGATATGACTCATGTATGGCTAACTAACATAGGTAGCAGCTGCAGGAATTGTACTGCTGTCAAGGTAACCAAGATCTAAGCTGAACTGGAGTTTTGCTCCACAACTAACATGTCTAAACAGTTTATTTCAGTACATGGTATAATATAAACATTTTGAGAGTCAACCGTAGCCAATGTCCTAATAATCTGATTCATCTAACTTCTAAAACAAATTATGTACCAAGTGTGTTATTACGAGTTAGAACTGTGGATAGATACGCTTTTACATACGAAGTTTGATTATTCTTTGTATGTATAGGTCTGCACTAGTTGAATACAATATATAAGCTCTCATGGTAAATAATGTATCAGATTTCACATGTTTTCTACTTAGTTATGAACTTATGATACTCATTGTTTCCTCTGCTATTGATTTTTCATGCGTCTACTACAGATTTTTTGTTCTTTTTTTTCCCCTTCACAAGTTTGTTGGATGACAAAGTATGCTATTACTTTTGAATACGGATAGTACGATATCTGATTCAACATTCAAAATTATTTTTTGATATCGAATATCAGCATCCGTGTCGGACGAGTATCGAAAAACCAAGAAACCCAAATAGAAAATTTTGGTTTCAACATTTTTCTTTTTCTTTTCAGTCTCGTTGATTATAAAGATATGAAAATTAATCAAATATAATGATAATAAATAGTTTTGAGCAATTAAAATGAAATAAATGCATTTAATATAAATTATTGACATAGTAAAACAATAAATACATATCTTTCATTGTATTAAATACACATGATATAAACTATTTTTTTGACAAAACCGTACAAATAGTTTTCGGATGCGGATGTTTTTATACTCTCATCTATATCCGTTTTTTCGAATATGAGATATTTATCCGCTTTTCATATACGGATGCAGACGAATTTTGAATTTTTCATGAATTCATTGACATGCTTAGATTTTTGGATTTCTTTTTTCATTTTGATTTTAGGAATTCTGCCTCTTCTGCCCAAGGCAGCGGTCGTTGTAATTTATTCTATTTGTTCAAAAAATTGGAGGTGACATAAGTGTGATCTCACCAACATAATTCAATCTTACAAATCAACGATGGAAATGTTCTAATGGTGTAAAATATTTGAAGGTGAAACACTAATATGGGCATTTGGATAACGTTCAAAAATCAACATTTTTGAAAAGCAAAATAACAATAACAATGACAATAGAATAAAACAAAAAATAAAAATCAATTTTATATTATTTTTTACTTTAACTTGCAGATAACATTTCAGCTAAACCGACGAATATACTGACACATACTTTTATGATTCATTCACGCTTTAAAATCAAAAGATATTTGAAAAATAAGCAAAAAATCTTCTCCTTTTGGTTGGCAAATCAACTAGGAAATTTGTTTTTCCTCGATTATTTCAGAAACTTTATTTTTGCAACAAACTGAAGAGTAAGATGATAACTTACCATAACTTTTTATGTTTCCAAATATTTACTTCTGCAATTTTATTGATACTTTTCTTACTAATAAACATGAAGAAGGTACCATGAAAATGGTACATTGCAACTATTTTAATTGAGAAAATGAAATTATGCAAAATATCACTCCATATAGAAGTCATACGGAAAATATGTTTTCTAATCTCTTTTTCCACGACATCCACTACACATATACCCAATCCCTTTCTTTAAAAATAGTGATGCTAAAATGAATCCATATTTGCCACTGCATCTTCAGTTTTCTGTCATAACTGAAAATTTGTACACTCATTCATTATCCAAATCAAACTATATACAACCATGCCACCACAGTTCTCTTAGGTAAACTATCTTTTGGCAAAAACAAAACCCAATAACAAAAATTTACCTGTGATTTTATTCAATAATAGTTGGCTAGTTTCCCATTTTCAAAGCATATTTAAGTACTTGGATTTATCAACTCGTATTATTAACTTTATGAATTTCTCATGAAACAAATGCCAAGCTACACTATAATTTTAAACCACGACGAAGAGGAGATGGATTTGGTGCTGTCTTTTTGTGGTTTCTTTTTCTCTTGACTTGATGATGACATGTTTTATCACAAGGGTATGGGCAATCTATCAACTTTACTCCTTTACTTCGACCGAAATACCAGTCGCCAACAACTTTTGCAATTCCCTGAATTTCACAAACCATTTATAACATAGAACTGATGAGGTTTATGTCACTCATGATACTTACCGTGCAACAACCTCCTATTTGAAAACGGCAACTTTATGTCAAGAATAAAATAAGTACCAAAGGGACATATATAACAAATAGAAAATGTTTGCATTTATCATGAGTTATAATTTACAAATATGTCAAATTTACCTGCCATATAATGGTTTCAAACAAAGGTCCTCACATGATATTGAAGTTAACTATATCTTAACTAAGAGTTGTTGGACACGTGTATACAAAAATAACGACTTTTAATAAAATACTTGTCGGGAAGCAACTTGAAATCTATTTACTCCTACGGACAAGGAAAAGTTAGATTATCATCTATAACTTGATTAATCAGGCACACATATAGATTCTTTGATAAATTCACTTAACCTTAGCATTACACATTGAATAGTCATGTTATTTAATCTAAGGAAGTTTCTTATATTTACCCAGCTACACAAACGCTAAATTTCTGCCATGTCCAAGAAGGCTGTAAAAACAGTAGAGCACATGCCGCCTTTTTAAACAAATAACACTAGAGTGTAAGAAAACAGCAAAGCGTGCACTATTTTCCACAATGGATACAAACAACCATGATGTGGTTTCATGTATCTGTAACTACATGCTTCGATATATTAAGTGTGGTGCCTACCACTATGATTTGTTCTTACAAATACAATGAAATTTCAATAATAATGAATTTAATTTTGTGATTCATAATATCATTTGTCACTCGTTTGAAAACCACTATTCAATAACAAATCACTACGGGAACCGATCTTTACATTAGTGGAATCATTGCATGGTGATTTACTACCATAGTTGCCGTATACGTTGTATGGTGGTGGCCCTTCCATTCTGGTATTAAGAAGTAGAAGATGGTATTTTTATAGTATTTTTTAGAAAACGATATTAAGAAGAAGAAAGTATGGCACCCTTAGCAGCACACACTATATTAAGTAACATAACCATTTTAAGAATTACTTGTTCAAAAATACACACACAAAGATATTGGACTAAACCATGAAAAATTGTGTCGTGTATAAGTGCGATTTGAATTTATGTGATCATACCTCTCTTCCAATTTGAGGAGCATTATTTGAATACCATGTATCCTGTCTCTCCATTTGGCAATGTGCAAAGCATGAATTAATGAACAAACCATTTTTCCTTGACAATGAAAATCCTTTCACCGAATTAAGCATTTCATTCCTAAATCCTGAAATTTTGGAGAATAGATAAATAAAGAAACCGCACATGTGAATAAGTTGGATTTTTGTGCAAATAGACTCTAAGCAACAACAAATATTAAAGGAATTGAGACTAAACTTTCATTTGTAATATACACACAAATGATGCATTGAACAATACCTTGCAAAAAATTTATTTGATCTGCATTACAGTTTGAATGATTAAGCTTACATGCTTCCCAATGGCCTTGACGATCAGCATGGGGTGGGGCTAAACTTTGTTGAAGCTGAAGTGAAAATAATATCAAAAACTTAAAACGTGATTAGGAAATTAAACGAAATTAACTATAATACTAATTAGTAGAGTAATGTACCTGCCAAACATCGTAAGCTGTGTTCAATATGAAAGTAGGAGTATGAATATTGGGAAGAATATTCTGAGGGAAGAAACACTACATAAAAGTCTCAAATATTAACAAAAAATGCATATGCTTATTTGATATATTTCATTGATACAAAGTGAGTGCATTACCGAAGTTGCATCCATACGAGAAGTGCACGTCTTTGGTAATGTTTTTGCTGACCCCTTCAAATTCAAGGGATTTATGTTTAAAAATTGTATACCAGATATTAGATCCCATGGTATTGCGTAATCATGTATTCTTTATATGTAAGAATTTGGTGAAATACCTGCGTGGCCACCACACCATTAAAGAAAGATCTTAAGCTACGCCCGCCAGCCACGTCAACACTGCAAGTCATGCATAAACATGTATAACTAGCAATAAAAATATTTGATAGAATTCAATGTAGGTAATACGAACGAGAAAGGGGGAAAAAGTTGATTGAAGAGTGTATACATAATTGGGTTGCTTGTAAGTCATAAGATCAAGATGTTGAACTCTAATTTCTCCAGTGCAAAATGAATGTGTATGGTAAATACCAATAACCTACTTCAAAAGAACTTACGCATCAAGAAAAAGTCCAGCATCAGCAAGGCACTTGACTTTAGTTCTCTTAGAAAATAAAGATTTGAATTCGTCACAGTGCTGTATAGCTGCTAGACCTCCAGCTGAACATCCAGCTAAAAGAGCCTAATCACATCATGAGCTGATACTTTAATTTAGCTTTCTCATTTATGAATATTTGTACGTTAAAGTTTTTGGTATACCAGGTTAGCATAACGCATTCCTTTCGACATTAGATCTTCCATAGCAATCTGATAGATACGATGCCCGCGGAAAAATATACCTACTTTCTACAAACATATTATAATGTAATGACACCGCTTAATTTTAAGCTACTGAATTTGTTGGAGTAAATAATGAATACAACAACTGAAAACAATTACAGACCCTGTCATAAGCTTCTCCAGTGAATGAGCCACCATCACAATAACGAACTTTGACTCTGTTCCAGTTATAGAAGTCTGGAAGTGTAATATCAGAAGTTAAAATAAATATATGCAGTAACCAAGCATACTAAAATGGCACATACAAAAAAATTCTCTACGCATTTTTTCTCCAAAATAAGACCTTTTATCTTTGAAGAATTGTTAACCTTTAAATGAAAAATAATGGTGTGGATGTTAAAAGAGTCTTTGTTCTTAGAAAGGCCTTGACGTGGTGGTATATACGTCTAATCAAGTGTACACTAACCCAGTCTATAAAAACAATCATGGTTTTCAAAATGAGAATCGAATCGTAAATCATAAATTTCAAACATTATGTCGAAATTGGGTTTAAATCATGCATGGTAGATTTGAGGGATTATATATATGTATATGTGTATGCGCGAGTGTGCGTGTGTATACGTACGTACGTATGTACATGCGTGTATGCTATTTTTTTCTGCTCCTTGTAAGTTATCAAATAAGATTTAAGTTTGTAAAAACTTCTATTATCTTTACATAGAATAATACATAATTTTGAGATTGACTTTCATGCTTTAGTTTCTACATTCAAACCTGTAAATCAGTTAACTCCATGATTGTCTTTAGTTTAAAAGAAAAGGGAAGGGGGGAAAAAAGTAAAAGTTGAACTGTAGAATCGTATTACTTTTTGATATGAAATATTTCATCATGGATTAAATGAAAAAAAATTTCCAGTTATATTTTTAGTTGAGCTATGAATCGTAACTTGAAAATTGAATTGTAGTCAGAGAGACTTGATTTGAAACCAAATTCAAATCTTAAACTTTTATGATTTTGATAACAATGAATTCAATTGTTATTTCTCATGTTGGATCACTTTGCTAATAAGAAAAGTAAACTAGTCTGAAAATTATTTACAAATACACAACAGTTCAAAGTTGCTAAATGAACTATCTCGATGTAAAATTAGCCAGTGTAAATGCAAAAAAAAATACCGGTCTCTTTCAGTCTAGCTGACAAAACGTAACATGTTTTTGTAACTAGTTTCAAAAAGAGGCAACGATTAATAAAAGGTCATTACAATATCTAAAAAGGTGCTGTGGTGTTGAGTGAGTTCATGTGTACATGTTTGTACCAGGGTTTTCTTCAGGTTTGTTGCTCATAATTCCAGTGAACGGTATTTCCTTTTCCATATAGTATGATGAGCCACGACGTGATTTCTTGCGGTATATGCATGTCCTAAGGTCATTACACCAACCACCTCCCTAAGAAAAATTATGAACGATTTTAGTTATAACGATTTTCACTTTGTTCATTATTGTGATTACAATGTACTCCCTGACCTCTAAGTTAACTAGCCAACTGTTTGCTCCTGATCCAAATCCACGATGAAGGTGATACCCGGGTACGCTTCCATCCATACATACTGTACAAGAAACAAATACTAATGATCATATTAACATAAATAAATAAATTAATTTTAATAAAAAGAGGAAGGAAGTCTATTGTTAAAAATAATAATTGAGCCAAAAGAATGAAAAGGAAGCATGATTATTCTTGGAATAGGAGATGCACAAAGAGAAAATTTTAAATAGGCATTCAAGTCATTAAATTATACATTTACAAATTGAAATTAAAACAGGAATACCAAAACAGAACAATCTTTGTGCACATTTATGTAAAAAGAGGATTAAATAGAGTACAAATTAGCAAAGTTCTATCACTAAACTAAATAAGTCAACGAATTCATACATGTACTAGTCTTGAAAGCAAGTTCTATACTAGCAAAGTCTTACAGCCAGAAGCAAACAACTAACTTATTTTAACAACAGGTCAGTCAAATATCACTACGCATCTAAAAGCAAAATACCTTCGGAAAAAAATATTGATGGTCAGTGTATTGAGTTGCAGCGTAGGTAAAGTATATAAATCATTAAAAATATGCAAGCATTCGTCCTCAAGTACCAAAAAGTAAATCCAAATGTTGGAAATATTTAATTTTTATAAAGGAAAAAGCGACATAATTATAGCATTTCGAAAATACACAATGCCCACGACTTTTTAAATAATCACAATATTAATCAGTAATCAAATCAACCAGTTTATACATACAGCCCTAACAACGAGTCCAACATTAATCACATCAACAACTTAAATCAAATCATCGAACAAATAATAAAAAAATGAAGAAAAATAAAGAAATACATACCAGCTCCTTTTGAAGTAGCATGAGTAATGAGAGTCAATCCCACAAGCAATGGTTTGCTCGCAAATCCATTAACGTTTGTAGATTCAATCTCACTCGCGTTTGCATATTTATACGAAGATCCTCGAACCCAACTCACCAAACTCAAACAAATCAACCCAAAACTCCAAATATTATTCATGGCTTCCCTCGCTACTTTTCAAAAATCAAATTGTGAAAGAATCGCAAATGAGAAAATAACTTATATGGAACACAAAAAAGAAAAAAAAAAGAAAAAAAGAAAAAAAAAACAGTAATTAAATGAGCATTAATTTTGTTTCGAGTCTGTGAAACCAACGCCGCTAAAATAAATTAGATGTTACTGCAATGTGAATAAATGCATGAGCTAAATACGATTCTTTTATCTTTCATTCTTTTAAATTTTACTTTATTTGTTAACTACTTTAATTTGTAGCAATTTGTTCGCGATTTTGTTTTTATGTCTGGTTATTCTTTAATTGGTACGCACGCAGGGAATCGGGCAATGGGTATGAGGTCTTAGGAACAACTGATGAACATTTAAAGAGGGTTCCATTAGACGCTTTGAGAAACTAGGGACTAACAGGGAAAGGGACAGTAACGTGTTCGTTCTTATTAGTAGGTACGGTGTCAAATTAATTAGCATAAGGACGTTACATCAGTTAGCAACAATTAGGCACGGTTGACAAGACGTTAAGTGTTCTTTTCCCTGATATTTATTTATAATCAATGAAAAATTTAAATTTAAGTATAACAAGTTTAGTTGCATACCTATAATCTATCTACATTTAAATATTTGTTGGGTTTAATTCACTTCCACCGACGTTATCACGTGTTAATATAACAGGCATCACAAGAAATAGATGAGTATTGATTGGTTGTGTTGGATGTGCATCTAATTAAATTTCAAGGGAAATTAAACGATGCAATCAGCGTAGCAACGTCAGATAAATCCAAAAGATAAAGATTAAGTTGGGAAACGCATGAGGCTGTACTTTACTCACACGCCAACGCTTCTAGCAATATCTAAAGATTTAGTGGAGACCAAAATGTACGGTTTTATAATTGATACTATAACTTTCCGTATATGAATTTTGCATTCCAGTATTTTCTTTTCTTCATAAACCACAAGTTAGGTTAATATTCGGTGCTTTTGTCTCTGTAAAACTAAGGTCGTTTTACGATGCAATAACATAAAAATAAAGTACGCAGTCTTATGCTACAGTAGTTCATAAGGCTGGGTTGAAGCACCAGATTAAAAAGTGAATAAAAAAAAAGATAAAAATAGAGTTACAGGTGTTGGATAAAGAAATATATCATGTGACGTTGGTATTAAACAATTATCAAAATTGCGACGCTCTCTGTGAACTAACTACTCATATTTATATTAAATGTGGACCGTGATCCGAATCTAAACCAACCGTACGGTTTATATTTCTTTACAGACTACAATTAATTAAGCAGCAAGACATTTGCTAATCAATCAGATCATTGTCTTTTTCTGCGTACTTGTACTCTAACATGCATTTTTTACACTACTCTCTTATCGTGAATCATCGGTTCCATTTTAGACAATGTAAGTGGAACATTATTCATGAGCATCAGAGAAATAAATAATTATGGATATTCTATTTTGGCTGGACATTTTATTTTGGCGGGCATTCCTATTTAAACAACTTTATTCAATAATTCATCATCATTAATATTTATATTAGCACGAACCGCTTAGGTTGTATAGCTTGGAAAGACAATGACATTGATTGTAACTACTTATTACTTTTAGTTAAACACATGATGAAAATATATTTTGCATTAGTGGAAAATAAAAGTAAATATAGTAAACGAAAGAGATAATTAGTTTAATATAAAAACATAAGATCAATTTTAATTTGGATAAAACAAGTTTTAAAATTTAATTTGAATGATGACAGAGTGATATATTCATATAACCTTATACATATATATTGCTATATTTGTATAGAAGTACGTGTGTATATATATGTGTGTCTGTGTGTATTGCATAGAATTATCATTAGTGATTTTAGGTGGATGGTGCTGAAATCTTGTTTGCTGCTTGAGTTGAAAATACGACCGATGATTTGTTTTGATCATTTGCGTTAAAGTTTCTTGGATTAGGGAGCTATTAATTCGAATTTATGCGTACATAATTTTTTTTTTGTTAGGAATTTCAGTGGACAATAATATGTTTGAACATGGTGCTTTACCTTTTGTGTAGCATGTGTTTTTAAGGCGGACGCTAGAGACATATTTTCAATGCATTCTCCTAAAATAGCATATTTGTTCAACGTTGAAATTTGTGTATTATCAACATTGATGCTTTCAGTAGGAGTTGAACTTGATTTTTCTCCAATATCGTAATGCGGATTTTTTTTTTTTGCTTTGTGGTCTCAAATTGAAAAGATTCTATGCATTGTTGTGTAAATATAAACAATTAACAGTTAAGTAATCAAATGATTTTTGTGTGTGTATACATATCTAGTTAATGACTATTATGATAAAAAATTTAATACAAAAATATTAGCTATTAGATTTTTTTTATATTCATTACATAGAAGATGGAAATCAAGAAGAGATGTAACGGTTGAGATCGCTTCTGCTATATTTTGGACCATCAATTTCTATTCAGATAGAATTTGTCACACACACATGTGAATGCGTGTGTGTACAACTATATTAAAAATGCGTGCTTAAGACGATGGTTTCTCTACCAATATATGTTAATAAATTCATACCATTTTTTCCTTAAATGACTGCAAAATACTAACGCGGTGAAAATTATGCATAACCATAATACACATGATAATCTAAGTAGCGTATATAAGTTATATTATGCACAAAAAATTTTCAATAATTATAATAGGTTAGTTAAAAATAATTCACAAATAGAATGATCAATTATTTCTACATTTTAAGACCTAGCGAAAGATAACTAATTATTAGTTTGTTCATATTCCACCGAGATGACCTTTCCCGGCAATATTCATGAAACAGCACAAATGTTCGAAGATAATTTTCCTTCACTTGCTTAAATGCATAAAACGATGAGACTAATCTACACATCATCATACCAGAAATGGCCATAGTTAGAAATCAAAAGGATCAAGACATCATGATTTGAACTGCACAACTTTTAAAAAGTTAGTTTTAAGTTACAAATTTTTTTTACAGCAAAAAATAAAATAAATAATCAGTTTAAATGCAAGTACATTAACACATGAATTGTGAAAAACGCCAATCCCACTAATTTGATTTAAAAAAGAATAGAATCACCATTTTCTTAGCTAATATATGTATCCAAAATCTTAATCAATGTAAGAGCTGAGCTACGAGTCAGATTATTCAAGGGAAACTCTCTTAATTTGTCAATCTCTCTGCCTATTACTCATATTATGAATATATATGTATATGTATATGTACATAGGAGAAGTATTTGTTGCTAGAACGCTAAGGGAAAAACAAGACGGTTTGAATTGTCGAAAGCAACATCTTTCATGGTCATTATTTAGATGTATATTCTAGTAGGTGTAACTGGTTGAAAATGTTACAATGCAAAGACAAATGATCTAATTTTCCGTAGGCTTTATGCATCCGAGGCCTTTGAGATACAAATGTATCTTGAAGTGCACTATAACCTTCTAAAGAAACCCTTGAGGTGCCAGTGACAAATTGAAGGAAGTGAGCCATGTCTTCTTTGCTAAAACCTTAGATCACTTCCCAAAGCCGTTGTCAGATAGAAGATGCACCAATATAACCCAAGTATTTAATATTTGCTCTTATGTTACCCATGTCAATATTTGGAAAACTACCCATCAGTAATTCTAAGTCTTTGTCATTTAAAGATAGATAGAAGGTCTTGGGAAATCATCTCATCAAATCGTCCATGAATGCATTAATTTTTAGTACAATAATCCATGAATGATTTTAAAAGGAATTAGTGATGCATTTATCACAAAGATGGTTTATTTATGTTACTAATTAACATAACTTATTCCATCAAACTATAATACAACAACCAAAATCACTTATCAAATGTAATCAAAGTGAAGTCAAAGCAAAAGTTATTTTAAGTATGATCCATTTACTATTGTATTTAGTAACATAGGTTATCAAATTTTGTTTCCACCTTAATTTCACAATCAAAAATCAATTAGTAAAATGATGATGTAGATTATGTTTATGTTTGAATAGGAATAGCCTATTTGTGAATATAACATGGGCTATCAAATTCACTTTATAAACTTACATCAAAATCAAACTCTTCATGAAGCATAAAAGAGATCATAAATCACACAATATGTTGAATTTACATAATTTTAGAGAGCTTCATTCTCCTAAATTGAAGGGTTTAGCTTCTCATATTTGTTATCATTTCAACAAATGTAGAATTTAACATGAACATAAATAAGAGGAAAAGGGAGTTAATTAAAATGAATAGAGATCTAAACTACTTGCATAAATTAAATCTAAGCTACTAATATAAAAGAAAAGAACAAGAGAAGAACATGAATTAAAATTGCATGTAAATAAATTGTATTAAGAAAATTACATAAGAGAAAAAGGCTAAGAAGCCATGAAAGCGAGAAAGAGAGTTTATATTTATTTTTGCGGCTACCACTAAACTAACTACATGTTGGTGCTAAGAGCTCTTTACATGAAACATAAAGGGTATTTATACATGTCTAAAACCCTAATGCATATTTTATGGGACTACCCAACATACCCCTTAGAAAGTGTGACCACCAAGTTATCATTGGCCTCTAATTAATCCTTCATTAAGTATGCATGCAACTTTAAAGCTCCACTAACATGTGCATTAGCTCCTAATTGTTGATCAAACTAAGTGGATAAATATGATCCTCTATGTTGCATGAGTTGATTTATTTCCATTTTCATTCGCCTTCTTCTCTTGTGCATGCATCTTCATGAAGGCTTCTTCATATTTCCATCCAAAATTCCTACAATTGAAATTAAAGTGTGCAAATAAATGTTCTCAAAATTAATATATACACAAAATTACTACTTTACCCCAAATTGATGCATGATTGATGACTTGAAAGCGTTTTTGAAATTTGGTTTTAAACATATAAAAATCCCAAATTATGACATTTATTTAAAATAAAAATAGATTAAATATGGAAGTAAAATTATGCACATTTATGTGCACATCAAATACTCCTACACTTATCTTTTTATTCGTCCTCAAATAAACTAAAACTAAGGTAAATCCATTTCGTAAGAAACATGATTACATTGAGCATATGCAACAGCCGTTAAACCTATAGGTGTCCCTAGTAGGACGAATGTTGTCTCGTAAGGGTTTTAAGAGGATACTACTAACAAAATCCAAATGTGAAGTGTAAAATTCGTAAATGCAAGATTTATTTAAAAAGATGCAAGTTTATGAAAATATTTACAAATGAAGAATTTACTTTTAAATTGACACGAATAAATTAAATATAAGTTCTGTCATTATCAAGAAATTTAATTCCTTTTACTTGTCAAAATTTCCAACAAAAATTAAGTTATCGTAACAATTAAACTCAAGTTTGGCTAGTTGTTTTGGTTGATAACGTAGTGCAACTATGAAATGAATCCTTAATTGATTGTCAAAGTTTTTTAAAGTGGTATTTTCATTTCTTTTAAATAACAAGTCAAGTCAAAATAGTGCTTGGGTTTCAATTGCTTACTCTCTCTTTATTTGAAATTTTATTGATACTAAAAATATTTACATATGCCTATGAGGCTAAATTTATCGCCCATGCACTGCCTTGCGGGCTTATTTTAGGGGAATACAGAGCATGACGAGTATACACACAAGTGTGTGCACTTATCGACTGTAGGCATTATTAATGAAAGAACTTTTAATATACAGACACCTAACTTAGATAAACTGAGGCCAAATATACTGATCATGCACTGCTTTTCGGGCTTACGTGAGAAGGGTACAGAGCATGGTGAGTGTACACACAAGTGTGTACACTTATCGACTGTAGACGTTATTAATGAAAGCATTTTTATATACATACACCCAACTCGGGTAAACTGAGGCCAGATATACCAATTATGTATTGTCTTTCGGGCTTACTTGAGAAGGGTACAGAGCATGGCTAGTGTATACATTTGTGTGTGAACACATGACTCTAGGTGTTTGTTTATTTTTTAAAAACAAGTTTTTTTAATGTATGTAACCTAAAAATGGATCAATGCCCTGGTTTGAGTTTGAAAGCAACAGCCCTGTTCTGATAAGGAAATATCATAGATATAGAAAATGAACAGTAAAAATGAAGATAAAGAATATTTATAGTGGCTCGGTTGTTAATGAAATCTACGTCCACTTTATAGTTTTATTGTGACTAATTACAGCTACAAATTGTGTTTGATTACAAGGCTTTTGATTACCCTTAGCTAGATTAAATCTCCAGAGTTGGAACAATGAATCCATTTGGAGATTATTGTAAGGAAGGCAGATAGTGAAGAAGGTTTCCAACAGAGCTTTAGCAACCAGTCCGGAGAAGATCCAGTTTATGTTGCAGGTAGGGTGGTATTTATAGGGATTGGAGAGCTTTTGGGCTAGGCCACTTCGTCAACTGCTCGTAGATTGGTACAGAACGACCTAGGAAGGTTTAACTCGTGATCCAGGCCAAAACCATAGATTACTAGTGGTCCATGGCCTATGGATTGCTAGCGACCCATAGACTTGGCTCGCTCGCGAGCTAATGACTTAGTATCTTCTAGGTGCTTTCTCCATCTCTTCATAAGGTTAGGTCGCAAGCATCATGGAATTATATGGATTGCTAGCGATCCATACACTTAGAATTTTTCATGCTCATGTCTCCAAGACTTCTTATCCTTTTTTCTTTCAGCATACCAATATGTTAGCATGAATCGCTGGCGATACATAGATATGGATCACTGACGATCCATAGATATGGATCGCTAGCGATCTAAGCTCTTTGATTGTTTTTGAGGTTCCAAGTTTGGGTTGCTTTTATAGCCTTGCATTGCTACCATTCGTGTAGTCTTATTGCCCGTTGTTCCATTTGGATGACAATCTACTAGTTGGTTGTATCCATCGGTTGATTGGAATGAACTGACAATGGTCTCTTGGTTAAGCTAAATTTGGTCGTTGCCTTGGTAATACGACTTCGCTCTCGTTAACTCCTTTCCTTAGTCTTTCTATGCCATCCTGATGTCACAGAATTCCTTTGTTTTCTGCTGGATCCTGCTGGGTTAAAAACCCGGATAACATTTGCTCCCAGAGTACGTCTTCATGGTAAACAAGGCGTGCTCTGGAAACTATCGTTTTCAGTACCTGTCTGTCAAATACCAAGTGATCGCATTAGAATTTTATGGATACGTGGAAAGACATGTCGTTGATCACCTAGCTTTGGTCTTGACTGCTATTGCTTGCCGTAACATATCAAATTTCTTTACATAGTTTTTTGATATGCTTCGAAACAATAGATAAATGTCAGAGGACAAGTTTGAGAAAAATATGCCCCCACCTTATGGGTCGCTAGCGATCCATCGTGTATGGATCCCTAGCTATGGATCGCTAGTGATCTATACAACTGTAAAATTTTGCTTCGTAAGTTGGGTCGCTAGTGATCCATGATGGATCGCAGGCGACCCAATGCCTTAGCAAATTTTCTTTGCTTCATCCTTTGTCTTCTTATATATATGTTCGAGCCGACCTAATAGCTCATTCAACCCGAGCTATTCCTGTTCCTTCACGTGATCTAGTCTTTGTACAATCTAATTCCAAGCGATTCAAGCACTTGCTCGACCTAATCCATCGCCTCCTTAGAACCATCTTGTCAAAGCTCCATGCCGTGTTTCTTAGATCATTTCTCGTGAAACCCTAACTGGTCCATCCTTTTGCTGTCGATCCATACACTTGATTAGAAACCCTAGCTCGCCTTTGAATTGCCCCCAACCCATCGTTAGCTTGCCGTCGACTCATCACTAGCTTTCCACCGACCCTAGTACTTGTCACTGGCTTGCCTTTGGGATTGTTGATCCAAGTCTTCCACCAATTTCACGTTTAAAGTTTAATCCAAGATAGGTTTGCTAATTAGATTGCTAATTACAGCGTTTGTGTAATGATTTGATAGCGAGTTCGCATTTGCAATGTTGGTCATGAGAAGTTTGAGTTGATTGTGGTTTAATGGAGGAAGATAGTAAATCGAGTCTTGAGTTTTCTCCCAGAACGACATTCGGTCTTTGGCCAAATGCTTGACGCATTTTGCTATCTTCGTCCATTAGACCAGAATTGACTTGTGCCCGGTTTCGTAGCTGTCACTGCACGTCACATCACTAACCGATCCCAATTCTTGCAAAGAGTTCGGACTTATCTTGCTTGCTTGTTGCACGCTCAGTGTCCCTGTAGTGAGAAGAGTTTTCCATGTCACTTCGGACAACGGATCCGGGTATGTGTAAAGGAAGTAGAAACAAATTTTTTTAGTGATGTAGGTAATCGTTTTCTTCTTCCACAGCGAGCGAACTATCTACACGGGATAGAGTGTTTGTAGTGTTTTGGGGCACTGATTTTATCCCATGTAGACAACACACTGCATTTTCCCCAGTTCACACTTAAAATCCGATGTGCCAATCACAAATTAATGTTTCCTTGGAATTCAAGTATAGTAGGGGAAACTATTAGTTTATGATAGAATTACCTGACCGTTTTAGACATGAATTCTGTTGTTTAGAATGAAGTAGCCATCCTTACATCGTAAGTCAATCGGAGGAAGCCCGACACTCTCTACAGTTGAGTTATCATCCATTGCTCTTTCTTCTACCACTTCGTAAGCTCAGTATGGCCAGTTGGTCCCAGTCGGGCGAATCGTGGATCGAACATATTCCAACTTTAGAGTTCTATTTAATCCGCCCGAGAGAGCTTCTTCGGTGGTTTCTGCTAAAGTTCTTCATAAATCTGTGTGCAACATGGAATTCCAGAAGAGGATGTGCATCTGCCAGAGAAGGACGAGTTCACTCATATGCCTCCACCGAGGTACACCGCTTGCCACCGGTATATGTGTTTGAATGGAGTCGTGCCTCCTTTTAATGATTTTCTACGCGAGACTCTTTTGAACTTGGGTATTTCCCTATTTTAGGTTCATCCTAACGACTACCCCATCTTGACTTTCCTACATGTTCTTTTCATGTGATGTTCAACCGCACTCCGTGCTTTGATGAGTTGCGGTACTTTTTGTCATTCAAGAGAAGAGATGAATACCCCTCCTCGATCGTAATCGAAGCCCAAAGAAACGGGAAAATCGTCCTACGCCTACAAAGCAACTTGTCACAATTAAAAATGTAATATTTCTTTGATAGATGCCCCGAGGGGTTCAACCGTCAGTGGACGATAAGGGGTAAGTTTTTTTTTTCCCATTTATCAAGCTCCGATGCGTTGCAATGGAGTTTCTAACTTGCCGTATGTCTCTTGTCGTTATTCCAAAGCCAAATAGTGACGTGGCTCTTGATGAAGTTTTCCAGACTCTAAAGGCTATTGATGCCGAGGAGAGATGCGTTGAAGTATTTCTTATTGATGAAAACTTGGATTGATATGGATTACTATATCTGGGTTGATCCGTTGTTCAAGTCAAAGTCCCATCTCTCGCTCGATCTAGAGTTCGTACAAGATCTACTTCTTCCCACGATTCCGATGAAGGAGCTTCTTAAGAGAGAGAGCATGTCCGGAGTATCAATCGGTGAGGCCCGCGAAGGAGGATAAGCTACTACGACCGGATTTAGTTGCCCGAGTAGAATGCCTCCAATCCCAAAGGAAGGAGAAGAAGAGTTTAAGCAAAAAGAAGGCAAGGTCACATTAGACTCAGAAAAGGAAGAGGGGGAGTTTGAGAGTAGTAGTGATGAGTCTACTGCAAGTGATGATATCCACGCAGAATCCGATGAGGAGGACTCGAAATCGTGTGATGAAACTCCGGGTATGAGCCCCGTTCTTCCGAGCCCACCCCTTCTAGATGAAGGCGATAAGACAATGCTCCAGAGAACAGAGAGCGTCAGTATACACCGAATAAAGACGCCGGCGTAGAGTTTGGAGATTTAGGCGATGTCTACGTTGATTATGACATGCTTATGAAAAAAGATTTTAAATTTGATGAGGTGCCTCCCCGCTTGAGCGGTATATCGCCATGAGTTGCCCGGTTCTGCCTATGATGGCTGAAGTTAGTCGGATTCCACCTAAAACGGCCGTCCGCTCCGGTTCATGATGATGTTTTAGGCCTACCTTATAAACACCTTACACGTCTTGCTAGGATTACACTCACTTTCTTATACTCTTTCCGTTCTTGTTTTTTTTTTTAATTCTTTATTTATGCTTCATGCCAGGTATGACGAGAGGGCGAGGTTTCTATGATGACTGCAAAAAATTTACCGACTCGCAGCAGTATTCCAAATGCACCTTCGTCCATCACCAACCCCGAGAAACAGAGGAAGAATATAGGCGGAGAAAAGAACAAGAAGCCGAAGCTCGCCATCATGATGAAAGAGATCGAGGCCGGTCATATAAAGGCGGGTACGAGAAAAGAAGAGCTCTTGAGGAAAGAGAGGAACCATCGAAAAGGTCAAAGTTTGAACATCGTCCCCATTCTTCAAAACTTGCTCCAACACATTCTTCAGCGGGCCAAGAAATTCCCATTACTTCTATCTCGATTTCGTCGTTAACTCATATCTCATCATCTTCTATTATTACTGCCCCCGGGCTTCTCGCCCCGTCGGAGACCTGCCTATATCCTTCCTTTGGGCCCTCCTAAACTTGAGGCAGCGTTCCTCGGATGGTTCTTGAAGGGTGTTAATTCTGACCACGATCTGCACCCAGTTCGTAAAGATTTGTATATGTCGCATCTCCAGGATATTCAGAGCAACTTAGAACAAGCCGAAGGATGGGAAAAACTCTATAAACAACTGGCGGATACTAATCATAATAATTATCAGGAGATCCTCTCTTTCGAGTCAGAGAAGGACGACTTTGAGAGGGCATTGGCAGATCACGATGGCAAGATTAAGCAGTTGGAGGAGGAAAAGGAAGCAGCCCTTCACGAGAGTAAGAAAAACGCCAACCTGATGAAGGAAATTAAGGAGGCACACACGAGAGTCGAGATCATCTATAGGGACAAGATTAAGAAGGCTCATGTAGAGGAGGCCAAGTTGAAAGGGAAAGTGGCTGCTTGCAACGCCACAATTGAGGCTCAGAGGAAAACCATCGTTGATCATGACCTTATTGTTGAGGGGCATAATAAGACTATCTCTAACCAGGCTGAGATGATTGAGAGGTTACAAGCCTAGATCACGCGGCTCAGTGCCGATAATGATGTTGATGTTAAGAAGGCCGTCGTGAGAGCGGATTTTCTAGAGTTTCATGATGCTTTTGAAAGAAATATGGAGAAGCTAGACACGACCATTCTGAATTTTTACGTCAACTCCCTGTTGCACTAGGGAAGTCTCAGCTATTTGGGTCTGAAGTTCCCCCACACTCTCGCTCTGGTTTGGGAAGAAATCTTGTTTCTTTTTGCCGATAACGGCTTCTATATCAAGCAGGAGTTGCAGGATGCTTACCTCAATGACGAATCGAAAAAGGCATTACACGAGGGTCGGGAAATTCTTCGAGTTGAGTAAAAGAAGGAGGCCACTGATGCTGCCTTGACGATTGCCACCGAAGCGCTTACCAAACCTTTTGTTTTCGACGTGGGCGAATCATCAGAGCAACCCCACAACGTGCCAGTAAATTCAGGGCTTGAAACTCTTCCTTAGGTAGTGGAGCCATTGAAAGAGGGCGAAGGTGGTGAGTATGAAGTCGACATTCTCGACCATTCTTCTGATGCAGGTAATGTTCTTGCTTCCTCCGAATTCGGGAGCTTCCAACTTACGCCAAAAAAGCAGAAAGAATTTAACGCTTTTATTTTTGATCTTATAGGTCCATCTATATTTTCCATTGACGTGCCAGCTTCTTCGTCGCTGGGACCCGCCACCATTTCCACATCCTCCATGGTTGTTTCCGTTCTTGTTCTAATTTCTACTTCTACATCTGGCTCGTAACCGAGGCTGGAGACCGAAAATATAGTCGCACTTCATAACCTAGATGATCATTCTATGTCTTTGGAAGGTGATATAATAGCAGTAGAAGCCAAGGAGCAGGAAAATCAAACGGAGCAGCCCCATAAGACTCAACATGATCCGGTCACTGTCAAGAAGGAAAAGGTGGAGGCGATCAAAGCCTCAAAAAGCTCCTGCAAATTATGGAAACGAAAAGCGAAGGGAGAAACTTCTTAGAAGCTTCGGAGGAAGAGGAGGACATTTCCACTGAGGTATTCATTGACATTACTGACAGGACACCACTCTTGAGAAGAAGTAGAAGCTGTCGACCAAGGGAGGAAAGGAGAGCAGTGGAAGGAAGCGTTGAGCAGCTGCATGGAGACTTACTTGATTTTTGGTTCCTTTCGAGTCATTTTGTTCAAGTGCAGAGTCTGCATTTAGTGTTTTTGCTGTGTAAAGAAAATTATAATCAATATATTGATATTTTGACTGTATTCTCAGATGTCGCTCATATATGTTATGTGCACTTGTGCTTGTTTTATTTTATACTTATCTAGTTCTATGATTAACAAAAAATGCTAACCATATCCAACGATTAATAGAATTCAAAAATTCTGAACTGAACTTAATAAACTCTGGACCTAACAAAAATTTATATTCAAAAATTCTTTGTTTGGAGTGACAGAACTTGTGAACTTATTGTATTCACGTGTTTTTATTCAAGTACCGGTGTATGCCCCCCAGCACACAGGGGGGTTTATTTCAAACCATTTTTAAATGACTGGTAACTTAGGTTTAGATAATTTTCATATCAAGTTTGAAATTTGGCAAATTCTCAACTTGATTTTCCTTTTTTCGGAAGTTTTACAGCTTTAGCATGTAATCCAAGTTTCTTGTAATATTCCAGCCAGTATGTAATATATGTGTGTTGGAGGGGTGCACATTGCATGTGTTAACCGAGGGCAGTTTTAATCATTAAGCGTCCTTAGTTGAAATTTTCTATCGGATTGTAGCATTCCTGTTTTGTTGTATGCTCATTATTCCCGATTATAGGGGTAGTTGGCGTTGGTTATGACGGTTTTGGGGATCGATATGGTTCATTGGTCTGGAAAATCTTTAGTGCTCCTCGATGCCGCTTATCTTCGGGCAGTGTGAGTGGTTTAAGCTTTAAGAATTTGTGCGCGATTTCTCGTGCTCCTCGCCGTTGCCCATCTCCTAGCAATGGGAGGAGTTAGTATTTTGGAATTTAGTGCGTGAGCTTATGAAGTGCACGGCTTTTCATTTTTTCCTCAATGTTGTTAAAAGCCTTAGTGTACGATTTCGACGATGACAACTATACAATGGAAATCATATATATTATACAACTATACAGATGCAACTCAAAGAAGGACAAACTGCTCATGTGACAAGATAAAGACTAAAAGAAATTCATCTACAAAGTTGCACGAAGTTTGAAGGAACAAATACTCAAGAATGAACCCATAAAAACCTCACTGAACAAGTTCAGACGTCTGAATGTAGAACTTCAGATGTCTGAACGTAGATACTAGACTAAAACTAATAATAGGTTCCAACATCTGAAAACTACATCCAGACGTCTGAAACTGGGCTTGGGGTAAATATTACAAATCACAACTGTCATCTCCGAAGAGACACAACTCCATCTCTTCTCCGCAACTCTTCACCAGTGAACAGTGACGACTCTAGACTAAAAGAAAAGAGATGTATCTACTAGAAGCAACTCTCTACAACTATATAAACAAGAATCAAGATGAATCAACTCATGAATTTTACTCACTTACTTCTGTCTTATCTAATTCACTCTTGATTATTTCTTGTTCTAATCATCCACTTGCTATCAAATCTGCAAATCTGAGATCATACGCTTCGATATTCTCTCGAACATTGTATTCAATCATTCAAGAGATATAGGAAGTTTAATTGTACGATGTAGTCAAAATGTGTGTAATAGAGAACACGCTCTTGACAAAGAAACTCTGCTATTATAAACCTGTTCCTCCTGGTGAAGTGAGGGTTATTTGGTGAAAGGAAATTCCGAAGAGGAGCTTCGAGAATGGACGTAGGACGGGAGGTCCGAACCAATATAAAAACCTTGGTGTGATTATTCCTATTTACATTCTTTACTAATTATTACACTATAGTTTAATTTAGTTATATACTTGTCATTTGTATAATCGATCCACCATACGTTAGACTTTCAATTGGTATCAAAGCTTGGTTTGATTAAGAGTACTGTAAAAAGTTTTTGAATCACTAATATGGCAAGTATCTTTCAAAAAGGTCAGTCTACAACGCGTCCCCCACTATTTAATGGCTCCAACCATGCATATTGGTCAACCCGTATGCGTATTTTTATGGAAGCCAATGGTCTAGAAATATAGTCTGCTACACAAAATAAATATGAAGCACCTGACACTGCTATGAGCACATAGACCGATGCATAAAATACCTTAGCCTCAAACAATGCTACAGCTATGAACGTTTTATTTTGCTCTCTAGATAAAAATGAGTTTTCACATGTCATGTTATGTACCATTGCATTTGACATTTGGCGTACCTTACAAATCACATGTGAATGTATAATAAAGGTTAAACAAACTAAGATTTCAATTTTGCAAAACCAATTCTCTTCATTCAAAATAAAGAAAAATGAAACTATTGTTGACATGTATTCTAGACTTCAAACTATCCAACATGATTTTATGGCATTAGGAGTTAAGTTTACTGATTTTGATTTAGTTTCTCAAATCTCAACTCTTTAACATCGGATTGGGAAAGGAAGGTATTAGCTGTTGAAGAAGCTAATGATCTCTCTACTCTCCAGGTTGAAGAGTTGATAGGAAATTTAATGTCCTATGAAGCTAACTTACAGGCTAGAAAAGAACAAAATGTTGAAAAGAAGAACATAACATTTCATGCAAAGAATGATGACTCAGATTTGGATAAAGAAGAGATAGTCTTCTTTACCAAGAATTATAACAAATTCAAGAAATTTAAAAAGATGACAAAATTCCAAAAAGAAGGGAAGTCCAATACAACAAATCTATCTCAAATCAAGTGCTATGAATGTGAACAATACAGACATATAAAGAAGGATTTCCCTAAACGCAACAATGAAAAAAAGAGAAAATTTGAGAAATTTAAGAAGAAAAGAGCTTTTAAAGTCACTTGGGACGATTCCAATTGATCATCATCTTCCGAGAGTGGTAGTGATAGTGATGGAGAACAAGCTGATGTATGTTTTATGGCTAACACTGAAGAGGTATGTCCTGAACTAAGCTATAATGAATTATTAGAGTTAAGTATTAAACTTGATGACAAGTTTAGGCAAATAAAAAAATTGAATAAAGAACACCTAGCCAAAATAAATCGATTAGAACTAGAAATTGAATTATTAAAGGATGAAAAAGTTATTTTAGAAGAAGAATTAGAAATTTCATAAGAAAAATGTAAAAAGTCCATCGAATATGATACACAACTTAGTGAAATAGATAGGTTAAAACTTGAGAATAATAATTTGATTAAGGAAAATATTGAACTAAGAAATATAGAAATTTCAAAAAAATCAAATTTGTGAATTAAAGGATAAAGTAGAAAAAATTACTAACAATGTTTCAAAGTTTAACAAAGGAAAACAAGATCTTGATAATTTAATTAAAATTTCGAAACCCTCTGGCAATCGAAATGGATTAGGATTTGAAAAGAATTCACAAAATAAAAAAAGTAATACTATAAAGCAAAGTATCTTATATCAAAGTTTCAAAATGAAACCGAAGTTAAGTAAAGATGTAAATTATAAAAATATAAAAATTTGGATACCAAAATCTAATAATAAGTTAATTAGACAAAAACATATTGATAGTTTTCTATCAAGTGTAGTATCTAACAATGATTATGTTTTTAAAGTACCCAAATCCACTAGGGTATGGCTACCTTCCCCTCTTAACATTTAGGACCCTAATAAAAGAAGCGGGTACCAATTGAATAATTTTTGTTTTATTGATACCAAAAAAATAAAAGCAAGAAGAAATGTATACTCGACAGTGGCTGTTCAAAACACATGACCGGGAATGCCAAGATGCTCTCAAATATAAAATATATCGATGGAGGCACTGTAACCTTTGGAGACAACTCAAATGGATATGTCATCGAAATTGGAGAAGTCATAAATATCGGTATTTCTACCTCTCCTATTATCTCTAATGTTTTATTAGTAGAAAATTTAAGGCATAATTTACTAAGCATTAGTCAACTATGTGATAAAGGTTTTCAAATAAATTTCGAGAAAAATTGATGCAATATATTTGATAATAATAAAAATTTATTATTTGAAGGATTTCGAAATAATAATATTTATATTTTGAATATGAACATCAAACAAAATTCGGATTTAAGCTTGACCGCTAAGCTTGATGATTCATGGCTATGGCATAAACGATTTTGACACATGAATTTCAAATATATAAATAAATTATCAAAACATGAACTAGTTAGAGGTTTACCAAAAATAAACTATAAAATAGACAATTTGTGTGACACATGTCAAATTGGAAAATTAAAAAGGAGTTCTTTTAAATCTAAAAATAATATTTCAAAAAGATAACCATTAGAATTGTAGCATTTAGATTTATTTGGTCCTACTCAAGTAAGATCAATAAATCAAAATAAGTATGTTTTTTTAACTGTTGATGACTTTTCACGATATACATGGACTTTGTTTTTAAAACATAAAAGTGACACTTTTGGTATGTTTAAAATATTTGCAAAAAGAACTAAAAATCAAATGAATATAAAAATTAAAAATATTCGCAGTGATCATGGAGGAGAATTCGAAAGTGAACTTTTTACAAACTTTTGCAATAAAAAGGGAATTAATCATAATTTTTCAATTCCACGAACACTACAACAAAATGGTGTAGTTGAACGAAAAAATCGAACATTATAAGAATGTGGAAGTATAATATTAAACAGTAGTAATCTACCAAAATATTTTTGGGCTGAAGCTATTGCTACAGCTTGCTATGCTTTGAATAGAGTGACACTACGACCAATGAAAAAAAACACGTGTTATGAAATATTTTTTGGTAAGAAACCTAAGGTATCATATTTTAGAACATTTGGATCAACGTGTTTCATATTAAATACTAAAGACAATCTAGGTAAATTTGATCCTAAGTCCAATGAAGGAATATTTGTTGGCTATTCCGATCGTAGCAAAGCTTATAGAATCTATATCAAAAAGACAAATATTATAGAAGAAAGTTACATGTTTCTTTTGATGAAAATTTTATAACCACACAAATCAATGACGAAGAAGAAATACATCCAAATGATTCCTCTAACACACCTAACGATAATAATGAAGCTATTGATCAAAATAATAATCTAGTTTCCCCTCCGAGGATTTTAAAGAATCATCCCATAGATAACATCATGGGAGATTAAATTCTAGAGTAACTTGAAATCAACTCAATCAAATAAGTCATGTTGCATTTGTTTCAAATTTTGAACCAAAGAACTATAAAGAAGCTTCTAAAGACGACTTTTGGATTTTAGCTATGCAAGAAGAATTAAATCAGTTCGAACAAAATAATGTTTCGGAACTCGTACCAAGACCAGAAGATTAATCCGTCATTGGAACTAAATGGGTATTTAAAAATAAAGTCGACGAAACCGGAAATATAGTTCGAAATAAAGCACGTTTAGTGGCACAGGGGTATAAGCAAGAAGAAGGAATCGATTATGATGAAACTTTTGCACCTGTAGCTAGATTAGAAGCTATACGAACTCTATTCGCTTTTTCTTGTCATAACAATTTTAAGTTATATCAAATGGACGTCAAAAGTGCATTGTTAAATGGTTTTATCAAAGAAAATATTTATGTTGAACAACCACCATTATTTGAACATGAAAAATTTCCAAATCATGTTTTTAAATTAAATAAAGCATTATATGGGTTAAAATAAGCTCCTAGAGCATGGTACGATAAACTTAAAACTCATTTAATCTCATCAGGATTTCAAATTGGTAAAATTAACTCGACTTTATTTATTAAAAAAGAAAATAATGATATTTTAGTTATTCAAATTTATGTCGATGATATCATTTTTGGATCAACTAATGAAAATTTATGTGTACAATTATTTAATATAATGAAAAATGAATTTGAAATGTCACACATGAGAGAATTAAATTTCTTTTTTGGATTACAAATAAAATAATTAGAGAATGGTATCTTCATACATTAAGAAAAATATTGCATTGAACTATTAAAACGTTTCGGTATGGATAAAACATCTAGTAAACCTACTCCTATGGTTACTACGGTCCATCTTGATAAAGATGAAAACGGGAAAGATTTTGAAGAGAAAGTATGTAGGAGTATGATTGGTTCGTTATTATATTTAACCGCAAGCAGACCCGATATAATGATGAGTGTTTGTCTCTACGCACGTTTTCAAGCAAAACCAAAAGAATCTCATCAAAGAGCCGTTAACATATTTTGAGATATTTATCTGACACAAAAAACTATGGACTATTCTATCCAAAAGGATCATCTTTTGAACTTGTATCATATAGCGATGCAGATTTTAGAGGATGCAAAACGGATAGAAAAAGTACTAATGGAACGTGTCATTTCATCAGACTCTATCCACTTGCGAAGCCGAATATATTTCAGCGGCGTTAGCATATGCACAAGTAATTTACATTCAACAAACCTTAAAAGATTTTGGAAAAATAATTGAAAAATCCCCGATTTATTGTGATAACACTAGCACAATCAATCTATCTAAAAATCCAGTAAATTATTCTCGAACTAAACATGTAGATATAAGACATCATTTCTTAAGGGATAATGCCGAAAAAGGAACTATAACTTTAGAATATGTTAACAATGAAAATCAAATAGCCGATATCTTTACAAAACCATTAAACGAGCAAACTTTTGTAAAATTACGACGAGACTTGGGCATTTGTTCACATAACGAACTTTTAAACTAAGAAAAAATTCTTTTATCCACAAGTTTTTAGCTGATTAAACACCGTTTAAAATTTACAAAATAATTTTTGACCATAAAAAATACTACCTATTTTTATATTTGGATTGTTATAAATCTAAATTTTAGAAGTTTCTTTTTAAAAAATACATCACATATAAAAATCAAAATGTCATCTCAAGAAGTAACTTCATATAATTCTGGATTGCCATCCTCAAACGTATCCACTCCTTCTCTTCGTACTCCTTCACCTCCTCATTCTCCACCCTCTCATGACTTATCAAAAAATCGAGGGGGGTTATCACCTCTACCGAAGAAAGCCAAACGAGAAAAGCCACCTACAATCCACGAAAAACTTGATGAAATATCACATTTTCAATTTGCAATGATGGATTCTCAAAAGGAAATATACTTTAGACAGGAAGGAACAATCAAACACTTGAACTTCCTGGAAAAGGCTTATATGCTATATATGGTCATTCTCCAACAAAGAAATGTTTACATAAAAAATCTCCATGCTTTGTTGAAACTCCTAGAGATGAACCATCAACTTTGTCACCCAAAGCTCCTTCCTGGTCCCAATTAACTATGGTCATCCCATCTGCGAACCAAATTCATGGGATCGTCAGGAATGGAACCAAGAAAAATAAACTATTACATTTGCAGATGATTATATACACACAAATTTGTTTGTATTGTATTCTATTCAATAAATAAAGTGTTTCTTCACAAAAATATCAACAAAAAAACCAATCTGGATTTTTTTAGACGTCTAAAAAGGATTCTAGACATCTGAAATAGGAATCTGAAACTATTAATAAGTGTTACCAGACGTCTGAACTCTTTTCCAAACGTCTGAAGTTACTCTCTGTCTGGTATTTAAACTTTCCAGACGTCTGGATTCTATTTCCAGACTGTGATTCTACTCTCTATCTCTAACTTAAGCATCTTCAGACGTCTGATCCACTATTTCAGGCGTCTGGAACTGGAAACGACAATTTTTGAAACCCTATATCTAATCGATCAATTATTTTCAATTCATTTCTAAGTTGAAATTCTTCCTTCTCAAATTCTTATAATCAAATTTCTTACCAAATTAATGCCACCACGAACAAAAAAATGGGAGTTAAGAAAAGAAAGCATGGAAATGGATCCTCTTCTCAACCTTTGATGGCAACTGACACTTAAATCAAAGATTGGTTATTCCACAATCCAGCAACTATAAGACGGTTTGAAGATTTGAAGATTAAGAAGATGCATCTCGGACCCTTTTATGACCTAATCAAGTTTCCTTCATACGATGTGGATGACATATGTGAGCAAGGTGAATTGCAAACACTTATTTCTTTTAATGCTAACGATATTTATATCGATCAATTAGCTATATATCTATTTTACGCTAATCTGGATAGTTCATCCGTATGGACTATTGAGAATGATGAACAATGGTTATGGACGAGTGTCTATGGGACAACAATAAAGTTAACCCCTACTATAATTGGACGAATTCTAGAATGATCTTATACTGGTCACAGATTATCTGAAATAGAGGATATTTGATTCAAACCTTGTGATATTATAAATCATCAGTTATGGGAAAATCAAATGCCTCAGTTTTCATCCAAATTTCTTGGGCCACTTGCTTGGCTCCTTACTCGAGTGCTTGTAAATACAGTTATTCCTCGATTAGGTAGCCATGAACAAATTACTGATCTTGAGCACAAAGCACTAGACGCACTATTTAATTGCACTAAGATCAATTGGGCTCAGTTCATCTTCGACGAACGAAAAGGGTTTTGGAATAGATCTCGCCAAACTATCATTTACCCGGCTTATATTATGCGAATCCTTAAAGCACTAAACATCCCATCACACATTTCTGCTATTGAGGAGTTACCTATCAAATATAGTGGAACAAATTTTTTTAACCTTATGCATTTGCCAGAGGAACCACCATCTTATATGACCTTCCTAGAATGGAGAAATGCACAAGATCAACCTCCCTCTCCTACACAACAACAAGAACAATAACAAAAAGAAGTTAATACAGAACTACCAAGGGAACCATCTCCACCTCCTCCTTCCTCGTTTGAATATCACTCTGATATAGAGATTTTGGAAGCACAAACCCAGCCTAATGCTAATGAAAGTATTGCTCACTTAACTTTACAAAACCAAGTGCTTCTATCTAGAAATAAAATTCTCCTTAATAAACAAATAGCACGGCTTGATCACACATTGTCCACAAGACTTTCCAAGGTTGAAGATTCTCTTGCTTCAGTGGTTTCCATACTTGATCAAACAATTCAACAAGCCCGTCAACCTTCTTCCAACTGGTCCACACCTTCTCACTCTTCTCACACATCGCCAAAGATCGGCGACAAGGACAAAGGGAATTTGGAACCCCTGGCGATGTTCTACCTTGACCTCATACAGTTAATATTTTGTTGTAGTTTTCAATTTACTGATAAGACACTATCAATATTTTGCTGTGCTCCAAGATATAATCATAATATTTTGTTACTATTGTAATTATATCATGCTTAGCTTTGAGTTATGGTTCTTCAATTATTTTTGATAATGACAAAGAGGGAGAAAAAGAGATATGCACACCTATAAGGGGGAGATTACATTTAGGGGGAGAATCTGTCTGTAAATTATTATCTACGTACATTGTATAATTGTCATCATCAAAAAAGGGGAGAACGTTAGAACCCTTAGTGTACGATTTCGACGATGACAACTATGCAATGGAAATCATATATGTTATACAATTATGCAGATGTAACTCAAAGCAAGACAAACTGCTACTGTGACAAGATAAAGACTAAAAGAAATTCATCTACAAAGTTGCACGAAGTTCAAAGGAACAAATACTCAAGAATGAACCCAGAAAAACCTCACCGAACAAGTTCAGACGTCTGAATGCAGAACTTCAGACGTCTGAACGTAGATACTGGACTAAAACTAATAATAGGTTCCAGACGTCTGAAAACTACATCCAAACGTCTGAAACTGGGCTCGGGGCAAATATTTCAAATCACAACTATCATCTCTGAAGAGACGCAACTCCATCTCTCCTCCGTAACTCTTCACCAGTGAACAGTGACGACTCTAGACTAAAAGGGAAGAGATGTAACTAGTAGAAGCAACTATTTACAACTATATAAACAAGAATCAAGATGAATCAACTCACGAATTTTACTCACTTACTTCTGTCTTATCTAATTCACTCTTGATTATTTCTTGTTCTAATCATTCACTTGCTATCAAATCTGCAAATCTGAGATCATACACTTCCATATTCTCTCGAACATTGTATTCAACCATTCAAGAGATATAGGAAGTTTAATTGTACGATATAGTCAAAATCTGTGTTCTCTAGAAAAAGAAACTCTGCTATTGTAAACTTGTTCCTCCGGGTGAAGTGAGGGTTATTTGGTGAAAGGAAATTCCGAAGAGGAGCTTTGGGACGGGACGTAGGACGGGAGATCCGAACCAGTATAAAAACCTCGGTGTGATTATTCCTATTTACATTCTTTACTAATTATTACACTATATTTTAATTTAGTTATATATTTGTCATTTGTATAATTGATCCACCATCTTAGACTTTCAAATGTTGCCTATCTTCAGATTTTGTGAGGTGGTATTAACTTAGTGCACGGCTTATGAGGTGTGCGGCTTTTGTATTTCCTTGGTGTTGCCTATCTTCGAGCAACGTGAGGAGTTATTATTTTAGAATTTAGTGCACGGCTTATGAAATACGTGACTTTTCATGCTCCTCAACATTGCCTATCTTTGGGCAATGTGAGGAGCATATGCTTTGGAACTCAATGCGCGACTTAGGAAATGTGCGGCTTTTTGTGCTCCTCAACATTGCCTATCTTTAGGCAATGTGAGGAGTATATACTTTGATAGTTAGTGCACGGCTTACGAAATGCACGGCTTTTGGCACCCTCGGTGTTGCCTATCTTCGAGCAATGCGAGGACTGTTAGTTTTAGCCTTCGTAATGTTGTCGGAGCAGCATTGGTTTTTAGAAGTCAAAGGTCGGGTTCCAATGATCTAACGGTCTGAGTTAATTTGCTTTCATCGACACGGCAGGTAATTATTATTAACACGGTTTTGTTGGTTCAAGAAGCATACTTTATTAGGGAAAACAGTGTAGTTTTGGCCTATGTACAATGCCCCCCGCATCCCGGGACGGCTTATTTGCTGGAAAATATAAAAAATACCTAAGGTAGCTTTTAGTCAAAGTGACGGCGGAGCGGTTCGCTATTCCATGCCGTGGGAACTTGAGTTCCATCGACGACCGTTAGCTTGAAAGTCACGTCTCTTAGCTTATGATTAATGACATATGATCCCTCCCAGTTTGGTCCGAAGGTCCCCGGAACGGGTAAACTTGCTTAAGCACAAGATCTCCCACTTCGACAGTTTAATTGTGAACCTTGGAGTTAAAGTACTGTGCGACCCATTTTTGGTGGGCAGCAGTTCTCAGCTCTGCTTATTCTCTTTTTTCATCAACCATATCTAGCAATTCGAGTAGGGCAACTCGTTTTGTTTTGATTGAAATTTTACCTTCGGTTCGAGGGGACTTCTAAGTCAACAGGAATCATTGCTTTTGAACCATATGCTAGGGGAAACGGAGTGTGGCCGATTGTCACTTTATGGGTAGTTCTGTAAGCCAATAGAGCGAGTGGAAGTTCATCAACCTAGTTTCCATTGGCTTTTTCTAGTCGCTTTTTGATTGTGTACTTGATGATCTTGTTTATCACTTCCACCTACCCGTTTTCTTGCGGATAAGCCACTGCGGAAAAGCTCTTTTCAATTTGGAAGTGCTTATAGAAGTTTTTGAATTCGACACTTTCGAATTGGGTTCCATTATCAGTGATGATTTTTTGTGACACACCAAACCTGCAAATGATGTTTTTAGTAACAATGTTGATAACTTTCTTTATGGTTATGGTGGCCAACAATTTCGCTTCGGCCCATTTTGTGAAATAATCTACGGCAACCATTGCATATTTGGCTCCTCCTTTTGCTATTGGCAGGATGCCAATCAAGTCGATACCCCATACTACGAACGACCATGGACTGACCATCTTTGTTAGCTCCGTTAAAGGAGTTGTCTTAATTTTGCTGAATCTTTGGCAGTGATCGCATCTTCTGGCGAGATCTGTAGTGTCGCGATTTATTGTTGGCCAAAAGTATCCTTATGGAAGGACTTTCTTCGCAAGGGTTTGCCCGCCAGTGTGGTCTCCGCATTCACCTTCATGTACCTCCTTTAGAATTCGTCGTGCTTCATCATCAGTCACACACCAAAGAAGGGGGGTTGAGAATCCCCTTCGATAAAGTATTCCATCTTGTATCATGAACCGTGGCACCTTTCGGAGAAGCTTCTTTCGCTGATTCTGGTCAGTTGGAAGGGTTCCTGCAAGTAGATAGTTCTTTACTGGTGTCATTCACGTATTAGTTAGATGGTGGTTTTGAGAATCCAGTCTACGTCCATTTCGTTTATGCAAACTGGAACTAGTCCCAATGACTGAACTTCTTCGAAACTTGCCAGCTTTGTCAAATAATCTACCTTAGTGTTTTGCTCCTGTGGGATGTGAGTTATGGTGTAGTGCTCGACATTGCTTAGCAATTCTTGCACTTTAGATAGGTATGGGGAAAGATTCTCTCCCCGAACCTGATATTCCTCCTTTACCTGGCAGACGACCAACTAGTAGTTGCTGTAGATGTGAATGGATTTTATCTTAAGTTCCTTCACCATCTTTAGTCCTTCTATAAGCACCTCATATTCCATTTTGTTATTCATCACAGGGAATTCCTAGCGCAAGGCGTAGCATATGGCTCTTCCTTCGGGGGTTTCGAGTACTACCCCTGCCCCTGAACAGAGATTGTTAGATGCACCATCTACAAAGAGTTTCCATTGTGTCTCCACCTCCAACAGTGCTTCTTCTTCGTCGTCCCTCATGGTAAACCCGACGATGAAGTCTGCTAACGCTTGCCTATTGATAGCCTTCCTAGGATGGTATGCAGTATAATACTAATTTAGCTCTATGTTCCATTTGAGGGGTCGCCCGGAAGTTTCGAGTCGGTACAACACTTGTTTCATGGGCTGGTTGGTTAATACATTGATTGGATGTGCCTGAAAGTATGGTCATAACATCCAGGACGCGATCAAGAGGCAATACGCTAGCTTTTCCAGCTTTGGGTAATTCTTCTTAGCTCTAGTGAATCGTTTGCTAATGTAATACATATGTATCTGGAATCTCGCTTCTTCCTGCACGAGGGCGGCGCTCAGTGCATGCGGATAGACCGTTAAGTAAATGAATAGGTCTTATCCATCCACCGGCTTTGATAAGATCAGCGAACCTTCCATATGTCGTAGCAGTTCTTCGAAAGCCGTTTGACAAGCTTCACTATTTGAAGTTTTCTTTCCTTCTTTAGTACATTGAAGAACGGTATGCACTTATCTGTAGCTTTTGAGATTAATCGGCTCAGTGCTACGACTTTTTCATTCAAGCTTTGAAGTTCCTTCTTATTTCTTGGGGCTTAGACTTCTAGTAGCGTCGTTATTTGTTCTATTTTGTTTCGATGCCTCGGGAACTTACTATGAACTCCAAGAATTTCCCAGAGGCTACTCGGAAGTGACATTTAAGTGGGTTAATCATTCTATACTTTTGGAGTATTTAGAACATTTCAGTGAGATTTTTTAGATGGTTAGTAGCTACTCGAGTTTTGACCAACATTTCGTCCATATAAACTTCCACAGTCTTTCCGATTTGACATTTTAATATAGTATTTACTAGCCTTTGGTATGTTGCCCTGGCGTTTTTTAAACCGAAAGGAATTACTTTGTAGCAGTATAGTCCTAAATCGGTGATTAAGCTGATTTTTTCTTGATCTAGCTCATGCATTAGGATCTGGTTGTAGTCCAAGTATGCATCAATAAATGATAGCAATTCATGCCCCGCCATTCCATACACAGGTTGATCGATTCTGGGGAGTGGGAAGCTACCTTCCGGGCAAGCTTTATTTAGATCCGAGAAGTCAATACAAGTTCACCATTTTCCATTTGATTTCTTGACTAAGACTGATTTTGATACCCATTCAGAGTAAGTTGCATCTTGGATGAAGCCGTTAGCCATCAGTTTATCTATCTCCTCTCTCAAGGCCTTGCCATTTAGGGCCGAAGCGGTGCCTTTTTGCTTTACCAGTGTGAATTTGGGGTTAATACGCATGGTAGGAAGTTTCGGGTGATACCCCACACATACGGAGTGCGTTTGAGAAAATATATTAAAATTGGCACGGAGGAATTTATTTAGTTCTGACCGCATCCTGTTTCCAAGGTGCAATCCGATTTTCAAGACCCATGTTGGGTCGTCCATACAGACTGGGACAAACACCATCAATTTTACCGGTGCTGAGCGATCCTCCCTCGAGCTCTTCTTTTTAGGGTCCAAAGCCTAGTCGAATCGACTATGACCCCTTGGCCAATGGTGGCTCTGTAGTTGCTATTCGGAGGCTTCATGGATGTGGAGGGTTTTCCCTACGTCCTTCCCTTTTTCCCTTCTTCTTGACTCACGTGATTCTACAATGTAGCATTCCCTAGGGCGCTTTTGTCTCCTTTCTCAATTACGACTCCGTGCTCTGTAGGGAACTTCATTGTAAGGCACTATTGGACCAATGCTATCCTGAAGTCGGCTAATGTGGGTCGTCCCAAGAAGGCGTTGTATGCTGACATTTCATCCACGTTTATAAAAGCCTGAATGAGGGTGACCCTTCGCTCACCCTCCACAGGTAGGTCAATTGTTCCCACCAGTTGTTTGGGTTCACCAGTAAACCTCTGAATCTTTATTTGGCACGTAGATATGCTTTTCATTTCAATCTTCATCTGATCAAAAGTACATTTGATGAGTATGTTAGCGGAGCTTCCACTGTCAACCAACACCCATCGAACTATAGCATGCCCGATTCCTATCGTCACTACCATTGGATCGAGAGTTGGAGCTTCGATCCCTTCAGTGTCCCAATTTTGGAACACTATATCGTCTTTCAAAACCCTTTGTAGCTTGGTCAAAGTTTCATCTTCTATAGCTAAACAAGATTCCTTCGAAGCATGCTTAACCGAACTTGCATATCGCTCCATTTCCCCCCAACTTCTTTGTGCGGGGTGTGGTCCCCCAGATATTATTCTAATAATAAGCCTTTCGTCAGTTTGTTTCGACCCTTCTTTGCTAGTCTCAGCTTGATTCCTTCGTTCTCTTGGATGTTGAGGAGTAATAGATTGATCGAGGTTTTGTGGTTGTCTTACATACTGCTGGAGTTTGTTATTCTGGATTAGCTCCTTAATAAGATTCTTTAGGTGGTAGCATTCGTTTGTATTATGGTCGTGTGTTTCATGGAAGTGGTAGAATTTTCCTGAGCTCTTTTGCTGCTTAGTTGCTTCCATTGTGGGGGGCTTTTATATTCCTTGGTCCCATAAGTCGCGAGAAAGATGTTTTTCGTTGTGTCATTTAGGGGAGTGTGGCCTTCGGGCTTAAACCCTTTGAGCTTTTTGCTGTTGCCATTACCATTCCTCTTATTGGAGTTTTGACTTTTTCCCTTTGAATTTCCGTCTTTCCCAGTGATTCCTTCAGCAGTCCAAGAAACATGCGCATTTTGATTCATTGCTACATCGCTTTGCCCGACGTTCATCGGTTGCACACTAGTAGACTACCTTTCTAATTCCTATGCTTTCTCCAACCTTAGGTACTGACTTGCTTTACGATTGAAATCCTTCCTGGTGGTAGGCTGCTTTATCTTAATCCACTTTTCGAATTAAGTTTTTGGGTGAATGGCATGGACTAATGTTGCTTACATCCATCATAGCAGTGTTAAATCTTTTCATGAAAAATTTCAGTGATTCGTTACGCCCTTGGAAAAATTCGAATAGGGACATGACGTCTTTTGGCTGCATGGTATGGAGTCTGAATTGATCAAGGAACCCTGTTGCCAGTTGGTCAAAAGTGGAGATAGATCTTGGTAGGATCCCAATGAACCACATTGACGCAACTCCTTCAAGAAAGAAAGAAAAGCATCTGCAACGAAAAGCTTCGAAGGCATTAGCTCCTTCTATATACCAACTATATTTGTACAAGTGAGGTTTTGGATCCTTTGTCCCGTCATAGGATAGAATAGTTGGCATTGTGAATTTTTATAGATATTTTTCATTCAATATTTCATCGGTGAAGGGAGTCCGACTTGGTGCAGATCCCTATTCATCATCTCTTCTTTTTTTCTCATCTTTATTAATCGTTTAACCATATTCGCTATGTATGCCTCTGATGTCTCGTAGTCTCGAGGACAGCAATCAGTTACTGCGCCAAGTGTTTGGCCTTGCAAACAATCTTGGTGAGTGGGCTGAGACCTAGGCTCTCCTATCCTTGGGAGAGCCACTCCTGCAGGGTCCCGTTGGCTTGCGATTGGTTTAACTGGAGTAGTTTGGACGTTTCTAGTAATAGAGTTTGGGGTAAGCCCTGGGGCAATTATGTAATTTGTTACATATATCTAACTCATTGAATAACCTTGTTCATAATAATGGCGTTTCTTTTTATTATATACTTGACATACTGTGGTTATATTAATTAATTAATTTAATTAATAGTATATTTAATAAAAAATCCATAAATGGCATACTTTGTGATAGCAGTTACAAAGTGTTATAAACGTGAGTAATTTATCATAATAAAATAAATATACATTTAAAATGTTCCTAGTCAAGATGCATTAGGACTGGATATCGGTGTATCCGTTGAGACTAGAGTATATAACGCTCTTCAAATATTGGACAGTGTATTATTCATGACTGTTGGAGACACCTAAGGTCAAACAGAAAATATCGATGTGATTAATTTACACAGTTTTTTTGACTTGAGAATATTTTAGACCTTCAATGTGGAAATTTCGCTTAAGTTATAGTCAAATTATGGCGCAACGTCCATTAAGTGACTATAGTTGGGTCGAGTGGAAGTATTGGAAGTGAAACACTATTCAAGAAAGGATTTGTCTCCTTAGTTATATGGGATTACTATTGTTGGGCGAGTTCTCACTACCGGTCCAAAGCTTCTCCAACTACCACTGACCGAACCAACCAACTACCAGTCGAAAGCCTCTCCATTTCCATGCACTACCGGTCCAACTCCATGTCCATGCCTAGCCGAACCAACCTCTGCCTGACCAAATCCCACCGAGTCCTACCGAACCAAGCTTCGTACACTCGCCACCGGACCACCTCCCTGCCGAACCAAACACTCTCCTCCACCACCAAACCAAGGGACGAATGTATTACCACCGGTCCAAAGTATCACCGGACCATCCACCTGCTACCGAATCAAGACCAAGAAGGTATTACCGAACCAACACTGCCAGGCCAGATTGCATCAGCCCAGGCCCACCAGCAGCTATATACATCGAAGACCCCTACCCCCAACCTCACTCTATAAATAGAGGGGCAGGGGTACAACAATGGTAGACGATTTTGAGAGCTCAAGCACGGATAGAACTTTCAAACAATTTTCAGTTACTTGTAATCAAAGCTTTGTACTTGTAATCTGAACAGAAAAGGAGAATAACATATAAAGTGGACGTAGGCACATTCTGGCCGAACCACTATAAATCTGTGTGTCTTTTACAGTTTAGTCCATCTATTTTATATATTTGCATAAATCACCCAAATCATTCAGAACAACATATAATCAACTAAATCATACGACTTGGAGGTGCTTCCCCATTTTTTGTGCAAACATTTTTGGTGCTTTCATTGAGAGCAGGAGCTCGGAGCTTTAGCTTCTCCCACTTAACCCTTTTCCTATCAGCATCGTTCATTGCTTGGAAGACATGCCTCCCGGACGGAAGAAAGATGCTAACAAAGGAAAGAACATCACAACTGGCAGTATCCCAGACCCAGTGATCAGAGACCAAGGCAATCGTCTGGTTCCAATAGAAAATGTAAATCAGGCGAATCCGACAACCCCTGCTATGGAACAACCACTTACAAGGGCGGATCTGGACAGGGTTGAGGCTGAAGTAACTAACCGCTTCGCATCTCAACAAGAAGCCTTGGTGGATCAACTATGTCACGCTTAAGGGATGTGGAAGAAATCAACCGCAACACTGAATCATGGGGTGAGTCTCGGTTTGGAGGATCTAGGAGTTGACAAAGGTCTTTCTTCTTCGAAGAGGCTAACAACAGAATTAGCTATGGTAGGAGCCGAGCCCGGACTCAGCCCGAATTCCGACCCGAGGAAACACTTGGAACCGAACCTAACGGAGGAGGTACCAGGCAAGGGTCGGATGTAGCTGAGCCCGTCATGCTACCTAACCACGGAAACACCAATGGACGGGGCCGAGCTGGAGTCCCGCCCGAAGTTGGACCCGAGGAAGTGCTGAGAACAGAACCCAACAGGGGAAAATCAAGGCAAGGGCCAACTGCGGCTGACCCCAGCGTGCCCCCAGAAGACCAGAGGCAGCCATTGGAGAATGTTAGGAGTGATAGACGATACCATCCCTACAGGTCATCTGGACGGAATCAATCCCGCCGGGAAGAACCAAACTCATTTCTATCTGCTCCAAGTTCTGATGAAAGGATGGCACGATTGTTCAGAGAGTGCGTCCAACGGGAACAAAGGGATCGGGGGATAGGTGCTAGGGTGACCAGCCCCTTCACCCGCAATATCGAAACAGCCATCACCCCCGGGAATGGAAAATGCCAACAATGGAACCTTACAAGGGAACCTCTGACCCCGTCGTACGCTTACAAAGACACACACAACATATGCTCATGAGCGGAGCAACAGAGGGAGTGTTGTGTAAATGCTTCCCACTATTCTTGGCAGATCTAGCTACCTCCTGGTTCTGCCATCTACCCCACGGGTCCATCAGCTCATGGGAAATGTTGAAAGAAAAGTTCATCAGCCAGTTCCACATTCATGTGGAACAACCCAAGGACGCTTATTCCCTATCTAATATCAAACAGAAGCCCGGGGAGACAGTGCAACAATATCTAACCCGATTCAACGCGCAGCGGCCGCAGTCCAAGATGCCGACGAGAAGCTTATCCTAATGGCCCTCTGCAGTGGTGTACACCCGGATACTAAATTTGCCAGGAGACTAACGAAAGAGAAGCCAGCTACCTTGCCCGATTTCTTCCACGAAGCCGGGAAATATATGAGGCTTGAAGACGCTACCATTGAAAGGCAGACAGGGCAACAAATCAAGGCAACTCATGGCAACACATCCGCAGTAGCAAAGGACGTTCGAAGAAATGACACCAGAGATAGTGCTGGGGGTAAGAAGGGAGAAAAGCACTTATATAGGCCAGGACCGAGATTTGACTCTTACACTCCTCTAAATGAAACAATCGAAAACATCTTCTTGGCCTCCCAAGATGAAGTTAGATACAAGCGCCCCCCGCACAAGAAGGAATCGGATAACGCAATTAAGTCTGGAATGTTCTACCGCTTCCACGAATCTCATGGGCATGACACCAATGAATGCCATCACCTCCGGGACTTGATTGAAGAACACATCAGAAGGAAGAGACTGGAGCGCTATGTGAAAGGTCAGAACAGGACTTCAACTCCTGCCAACGAGAACCCAGGGCTACCCCTCCCGGAAGTTGGCGGAGGAAATCGCAACACCAGCGGCTCCAGTTAAGAGAAGATAGTGGTCCTTACCATATCAGGAGGATCACACATCGCCGACGGAAGCTGGGCAGAGATGGAGAAATACGGTAAGTCACTTAGAAACAATGAAGGCTACGTTAATTCTGTTACAGAAGAACGCCATCCGAAACGGAAAGAGAATGATCATATCACATTCATTCAGCGTGATCTAGAGGGAAGGCAGTACCCTCACATGGATCCTATGGTCATCTCTGCCTGGTTCGGTCCAGCCAAGGTTTTCCGAATCCTAGTAGACACTGGAAGCTCGGTAAATATCTTATTCAAGCACGCTTTCGACAAAATGAGGCTGTCAATGAAGGATGTGTCTCCCTGCAGCAAACCGCTACATGGTTTCATCGGGGATGCGAAAATGCCCCTCGGGAAACTGGACCTCTTTGTCGAAATAGGAAGTCATCCCCGCTCCGTTGTGCGAAAACAAACATTTGTGCTGATAGAGAGCCACTCAGCCTACAACGCCTTTTTGGAAAGACCAGCATTGTCTGACTTCTAAATTTTCCTAGCCCCATGGTGCCTGAAGATGAAATTTCCAACGGATAACGAAATAGGAGAAATAGAGGGAGATCAAGACGTCGTTCGAGATTGCTATGTAACCGAACTTCGTAATAACCGCAGGAAGGACAAAGGGAAGGAGGCAGAGACTTCTCTCTGTAAGAAAAACTCGGAAGCATAGCAATTAAAGAAAGCCCCTCCTCTTCGATACACCAGCGATCCTTTCAACGAATTAGACCCCAGGGACAAGGAGGAGGAGGCCACCACCGAGCCTGCAGAGGCTATGGAATTTGTATCTGTAGACAAACACGACCCAAATAGACTGCTAAGAGTCGGGTCTCAGTTAAGAGCGGAATTGAAGGATCAACTTGTCGATTTTCTTCGCCACAACATGGATGTATTTGCATGGACGCACGCCGACATGACAGGAATCTCCCCAGACGTAGCATGCCACGTACTGAACATCGATCCCGCCAAGGTGCCAGATCAGCAGAAAAAGAGGAGCATGGGGGCAGAACGATCAGCAGCCCTCGAAGAAGAAGTAAAGAACTTACTTGCCAATGACTTCATACGAGAAGCCATCTACCCAGAATGGATCGCCAACCCGGTACTAGTAAAGAAGGCTAACGGGAAGTGGCGAACATGTATCGACTTCTCCAACTTAAATGACGCTTGCCCGAAGGACTGCTTCCCGCTCCCCCGAATCGATCAGCTCGCAGACAATACTGCCGGACACGAACTCTTATCCTTTATGGACGCATACTCAGGATATAACCAGATCCCTATGCACGCCCCCGATCATGACCACACTAGTTTCATCACTGACCGGGGATTGTACTGCTACAAAGTAATGCCTTTTGGACTTAAAAACGCCGGTGCTACTTATCAGCGCCTCGTCAACAAGATGTTTGCAGAATTAATAGGACGAACTATGGAAGTCTATGTGGATGACATGCTGGTAAAATCAAGGAAAGCCAACGATCATATAAACCACCTGTACGAGATGTTTCAAGTACTTCGCCAATATGGAATGAAGCTGAATCCTCTAAAGTGCTCCTTCGGAGTATCGTCGGGAAAGTTCTTGGGATTCATCGTCCATGCAAAGGGGATTGAAGCAAACCCCGAACAAGTCCGGGCTTTGCAAGATATCAAGATACCATCCACTCGAAGAGAGATGCAAATCCTAAACGGGAAAGTGGCTGCCCTAAGCAGGTTCATCTCTAAAGCAACCGACAAATGCATCCCTTTCTTCGAAACTCTAAAGAAAGACAAAGGAAAGTTCGAGTGGACTGACGAATGCTCGACAGCGTTCCTTAACCTAATCGAACACCTTCAGAGACCACCAGTACTCTCAACTCCAAATGAAGGCAAAGAACTATACCTATACCTTGCTGTATCGTCCCATGCTTTAAGCGCCGCTTTGGTGAGAGAAGACAACCGCGCGCAACGGCCCGCATACTTTGTAAGCAAGAGTTTTACAGGGGCAGAAGCCAGATACCCTAAACTTGAGAAGCTAGCATACTGCCTGCTAATCACGTCACGGAAGCTACGACACTATTTTCAATCCCATTCCATCAGAGTTCTAACCGATCAACCGCTAAGGCAGGTACTCCATCGCCCCGACACTTCTGGGCGACTACTTAAGTGGTGCATTGAACCGAGTCAATATGATATAACCTACCATCCTCGCACCGCCATCAAAGGACAAGCCATGACCGATTTTATTTCCGAATTCACTACCAACGAAGGTAAGGATAAATCCGAAATAGCAAAAGATATTAAGTGGAATCTCTTTGTAGATGGATCATCAAACAAACAGGGCTCGGGGGCAGGTATTGTGATAATCACCCCCAGGGGAAAGAAGTTGCACTATGCCCTAAGGTTGGAATTCGCTGCCACCAACAACGATGCAGAATATGAAGCAGTAATAGCAGGACTGGAACTTGCCTTAGAAATTGGAGTCAGTTCTTTATGTCTCCATAGCGATTCTCAACTTATTGTAAATCAAATACTAGGGGAATTCCAGACTCGAGGAGAACGACTCACAGAATATCTAAAGAAGACCAAGCTGCTGCTCACTCAATTGGATCACTATTTAATCAAACACATTCCTCGAGAGGAGAACCGAGAGGCTGACGAACTGGCAAAGCAAGCTAGCATGAAGAACAACACCATTTCTGGAACAGTAGCCATCTCAAAACAACTAGCCCCAAGTTTCGAACAAGAGGATCTGATAGCTACAATCGAAGAAGAAACTTGGATGACTCCTATCCGGAAATACTTGCAAGATGACACACTACCCAACGAGCGTAACGAAGTCAGGAAAATCTTGAGGAGTGCTTCCCGCTACACAATACAAGAAGGCATCCTCTATCGGCGCGGTTTCTCTAACCCCTTATTAAGATGTGTCGCCGGAAGGGAAGCCAAGGAAATCTTATCCAACATCCATTAAGGAAGTTGCGGAGACCATACTGGAGGGCAGACTCTGGCAAAGAAGATACTCTGATATGGATATTTCTAGCCCACCTTAAACAAAGACGCCTTGGACTTCGTCAAAAAATGCGACAGATGCCAGGAATTTGCTAAAATCCCTCGACTACCAACCAATGAGATTACTCAGATGACCAGTCCTTGGCCCTTTGCAGTATGGGGAGTTGACCTGATTGGCGAACTGCCGATGGGCTGAGGCGGAGCCAAATATGCTATAGTGGCAGTCGACTATTTCACCAAATGGGTGAAAGCGGAACCTTTAAATAAAATATCTTCGGCAAAAGCTATTAAATTCTTGATCAAAAATGTTTTATGCAGGTACGGGGTTCCACTCAAAATAATATCAGACAATGGACTTCAAATTTGACAGCGAGGAATTCACTGACTGGTGCCGAGAGCACGGAATTCACAAAAGCTTCTCATCTGTAGCTTATCCCCAGGAAAACGGACAAGTCGAAGCTGTCAACAAAATTCTCAAAACTCTAATCAAGAAGAAGCTTGAAAAGTCAAAAGGCGCTTGGGTGGATGAACTCCCTACGACACTTTGGGCCTACCGCACATCTTACAGAATATCAACGGGACATACTCCTTTCTCTTTGGCATACGGATCGGAGGCCATGCTCCCAGTTGAAACTGTAGTGCCCTCCCACTGTAGGATCCACTACAATCCAGAAGAGAATGAAGAACTACTACACATGTCTTTGGACCTAATTGAAGAAAGAAGAAATGATGCAGCACTTAAGGCGGCAGCTCACAAGCAAAAAGTGGCAGCACGATACAACTCCAAAGTCAAGCACCGCAACTTACGAGAAGGAGATCTTGTTCTCAACGGATCTTCCCGCGCCCCGGAGCGCTAGATCCTATCTGGGACGGACCCTATGTAATTCATAAAGATATCCACAACGGAGCTTATATTTTGTCAACAGTGGACGGAGAGGTGTTCCAGAGGGCATGGAACATCCAACACCTTCATCGATACTTTTCTTAACTTGTACTGCCCATATGAAGTGAATTAATAAAGAGAATCAGTGGACGTAGGCATTTTCGTGCCGAACCACTCTAAAAATCTTGTCTCTTTTTTAACCTGTTCCTTTATATCTTGGCTGCTTGTTAAGCTTTATCCTTTTCTTTTGAACAAAATCCAGTATAACGGCATTTCCATTCTGGTCACTTCACAGCACAACCTCACCTGGACAAGACCTAACAGGTACTATACGAATCTATGCCCTCGTCAATGAGACACTTTTGCTCCAGCATCCCTCTGCTGCGGGTTAACTCATTTCTCGCGACGGCCCTCAAAGCCAACTGTAATGAGCCGATCATAAGCCACCGAGAAGGCCGACTATAGCCGAGGCAGCTCATTACGGCGTTCGGCTCGCCGGCGACTGTGAACCGATTATAAGCCCCAACATAAGGTGTGGCCAGCCAGGGGCAGTTCATAGTTGACGATCGGCACCCACGCTAGCCGACCACGGTAAATCGAATAATACCCATGATTACGGGCCATAATGGCCCGGGTAGTTACTGTGCGCGATCTCGGCTCCGATGTGTCTTAAGTACGGTTGTGGTAAAAAAGAAAACTCCCCGCGGAGGCGTAAGCTGGGTGACGAATGTCTCCAAGACCCACAGCTAGGGAAAGAGACTACAAAACCCGTTTGCCACGAACTTAAGCACATCGAAGGCCTTCCGTGATTGGAAGTTTTACTATTTCTTATATTTCCATTTTATTTATAAAGAGTTTCCTCCTATCCTCTATAACGATCGCTAAAGTACAGGACACGAGATGGGAGACACTCGCTGATGGAAATGAAAACTCACAACTGGACGACAGATCACTCAGCTGCATTCCATCCTCAGTCACACAAGACATTCAAAGCTACCGTCTACAACTAAAACATGAAGGGCGGTACATTCTTCTCTTGCACATAAACATGCAGCTATAGTTTGCTTACACATCACACTAACATTGCAAGACATGAAAATGTATTTTAAGCTAGAACTTGGCATCAAACACAATTGAATCACAAGCATATGCATAGCTATATCTCATATGAAACACATCAACATAATGATAGCATTCAAAAATTACATGTTAAGAATAAAATCATTCGTTACAATGACATAATTACAGCTTGAAAGTACACTAACATTTTCAACTAAGTATAGACAAGAAAGTCAAGAAAACCAAAAACTATACGGATCAGGTCAAGGAGTCGGCTGCATCGGGGCTTCGCCTCTACCCTACTGGCCTTCTATTTCGCACCAGGATCGGAACTCTCGGCTTGCTGACCAGAGATAGCGGGCGCTCCAGAAGTCCCACCTGCCCAGTTCAAGGAAAGAATTCATTAAAAAAGTGACAAGCAATCAAGTTACAAAAGGGCTAAAGGAGGGGACTTACCGACATCCGCTCCCTGGTCATCGTCCTCCAACTGCACACCTACATCCTCAGCGGTAAGCAGCCGCTGTGATGACCCGGAATTTCTAGCAGTTTAAATTTGAATAGTTAATTGGTTTAAAATATTTAAAAGTTAATTTTAATTTAGAATTTAAAATATCCATATTTACTTGATAATGAAATCATTTAATTGTATGGCTTAAATATTGAATTTTATAATTGAAATTGGGTAAATTGTTGAATCTGAGATTCTAAGCCTGTTTCAAATAATTTGAAGGCTTATAAAATCTATAATGAGGATATTGAAGATAATAGAATGGTTGAAATTTAATTTAAAGGTAATTTGTTCAATTTTAATAATATATCGTTTAAATTGAATTTAAAAATAGCCTTCCGAGGCACAGTCTCGGAATTTGACGAAACCAGTTTCATTGGATCCGTAATAGTTAGTTATTATCGGATTTCAATTTTCGTAGCAATCGGAGTTGTCGTTTGACCCTGGCAGCTCGAAACGCTTAGATTTATTTTAATTGATTTAATTTAATATAGATCGTTTAATTCCGTAACTCGCGCATACGTTCAAATTAGCTTTCGAAACACGTCCCATGGTGTTCGGAACACGGTAAAACCTTTTAACGCCTGTCGACATGTCTGACTCGGGGTTTGGAATTTCATGTTATAATATACGATATATTTTCATATTTTATTATACTATAATCTCGAGCGTACGCTGGAAGCCTCCCTAAATCGTTATAGTCTCCCCGTCCCTCCCTCTATTTTCCCAAGCCCTCTTTTTTTGTCGTTCCTTTCTCTAATCTGAAATAAAAAAAAAGGGAAAATTTTTGAAATCATGGCCGGAAAAGTCGCGTGTGCGTGAATCGTTCGAGGCCGTGTTTCCTCGTCTCCAATTTCGATGCCGCGACGATGATGGGAGCTGTCGCGAGAGACAGCGCTTGCAATTGAAGCCGACTCCCACTCTATCTCGAACAAGATCGGCGGTGATACCAATTGAAGCTAGGGCGATGGTGAGTAATGTTGCGGTATCGTTGGACTTGAGGGACGCGAATTAGGGTTTATTGCCTCGTTCAACTCGCGATGTCGAACTCAGGTGAGGAAGGAAGGCCGAAGCCGCGGCGTCGCATGTGGGAGTTCGATTTTGTTTCGTTCAGGCGGAGTCCACGGTGGTGCTGAAGTGTAGGAGGGGAGCCTCTGGAGGTGGCTGGGAGTTTGACATGCAACTTAGAGGCCGCTCGGGTAGGTTATGGTCAACTAGACAGTGAGAATAGCTTGGGTTCTGCGCGATTTTTGATTCCGGTTAGGATGAAATCAAGGTATAATTTGTTTAAGATTGATTTTTTTTGTTGTTTAACGATACTGTATATGTGCAGTAAAGATTTATTTATATTTATATATATATATACAATAAACCGGATATAAGGAAAATATATCTATATATATATATATATATATTAAGTTTTACAGTGACAAAATTATTTTTGAATGTGTATATATATGTAGTACAAAAGTAAAACAGGGAAATAGAGGATTTACATATACCTCTTCTAAATTTATTAGACAAATTCTAAAATATTGGATTATGGAAATATTATTTGTCTAACCAACCTATTTAATTATTTTGGTCACTAAAGATATTCTATTTAAAATTAGTTTAAAATTAATTATTTATTTAAAATAAAATCCTTAGCCGAGCAAGTTATTAAATGAAAATTTATTTGTCTGATTGTTCCAAATATTAATAAATCATATGGTTATTTATATAAGGTCAAAGGTCGGAGAAATCGGGTCGAGACTTGGAAAGGGTTGCAACTTAAAAGCAAAGGTGAGTAAATCTCACTCTGTCGAATTTTATTTAAATTTAATGGTTAAATTTAAATATTTGGTTGAAAGGTTAAATTGATTTGTTGTGCGCTGTGAATTGATGATGTGACTTCGGTTTGGTTGATTTTCGAGTTAATTGTGATTTGACTCGAAGTGTTGGGGTTTTAAGTCGTCTTAGATTTAAATCATAAATAAGAAAAGGGTTTCAAGTTAAATTTAAATGAATTGTGATTCATTCAAATAGTAGAGTTATTAAGAAGGATAAGTAATTAATCCAATAAATCAATGATCTAAATTAATTAATTCAGTAATTAAAGATTTGAATTAATTTAGTAAGGCTTAAATTAATTAATTAAGTTTAATGTACTTAGTATAATCAATGGATGGTTTGATAGATAATTATTTAATGTAATCAATAAAATATAATTACTTTATGAAATTAATCAAGAGATTAATTGAAATAACAAATTAAGGAGTAATTAATGTATTAATAGGGTAAATAAGAAAAAAAAACAGTTAATTACAGGTTGAGTGTCGAGAATGAATAATATTGTGGTCGAATTAGAGTAAACTATAATTGAAAATCATCAATTCGTATAATTAATGATGTAATATAAAGATTAATCAATTATGATTGATTAATCCAAATAAGTGACTTATGAGAAATCAATTAATATAAGTAATTAAAGACTAATGAAATTAATATAGTTAATTAATTTATGAAGTAATTAAGATTACTTATTGATTTGGGTAAGAATAATTAATATCGTGAAATTTGTTAAACATAATTACTTGAATGTAATTGCAACATAATTAATCCGAGGTGATTAATTGAGATGAATGGATAGGGAATGGTTGATTGATTAATTGGGTTGGAATTAATTAATAAAGGAATTTGAGCAATTGGGATTTTGAAATTCAATTGTAATCAATTGAATTAATTTGTATGTGATTAAGCTTTGCTTATGGATGATTGAATGGTATTGGATGCTTTGAATGAGTTGATATCTCTAATATGAAATGTTGTGAATTTTATTTGAATAGCTTGGGTTAGGATAATACGAGTCTCGAAGAGACCGGGGTCGGGTATTTGGGAAATACCCGAAACCATTTCGAATATTTATATATTGATTTGTGAAATCAATAGGCTGGATTGAAATGATTTAAGTAGACTGGAATATTCATCTAAGTTTGGTGCTTAGAACTTTATGTGTGAAATAAGCATTTTCTATAGCAAATTGTGAAGTGGATAAATTGATATAAGTTACCCGGGTTTATATAAGTTGTTTGTTTGGTATTCCATGTTAGTTGGGTTTACTCACGCTGGTTTCCAGCCTGACCCGGGTGTTACTTTGGTGTAATGCTCGGGTCAGACCGAGTATTACAGATTTTCAGGTAGGTACGTTTGGAGCTCAGGAGGCGAGCTGGGTGGCAAGTACGTACGGAGTATTTCCGCTGCTGTATATTATTGTGTATCTGGGACATGATTTATATGTCTAGTGTCTGTATATATGTGAGACTCTGATGTATATTAAATGTAATCAACAAATATAGTATTCTTTTGTAAACTATTATTTATTATTATATTTTATCCGCTGCGAATGTGAGCTGTTGATGTTTCTTTTCTTCTTCTTCTTCTATCTCTTTCTTCTTTTTCATAACTATCTGGAATTTTCGGGTTAGAAAATTTCGGGTCGTTACATTTGGTATCAGAGCAGAAAGGTTAAGCGAGAACCTTGGCTCTGGTGGGGATTACTCATTAAATAGAGTCTGTAGTACTCTAGAATGAGTTGAGTGTATATATATGAGCGCGTACTTGTTATTTTCTTATATAAAGGTTTTAAATGGTTTTATATAAAAGTATATTTTGATATATATATAAAACAATATTTCCTTCTAATAAATATTAAGGTGATTGGGTGTTAAATTATTGGAATTAAGTTACGAAGTAATATAAGATACAACCAAATTAAAATTAAATTAATTAAAAGTGAAATTCTAGAATTAGAACTCAGAAATTAGAATTGTTTGAAACTTTAAATAAGCAAAGTTAATTTGGTATAAAAAGGTTAAACCAATCCTTGAGAATTTAACTCGAATTTATATAATTCGAGATGATTTAAATTTGAAGTTGGAATTGAATTCATTCAAATTGAACCCGATTTGAATTAATTGGATTTGGGATGGAAGATGTATAAGTTCAAAAATATTTAAATGGGAGATTTGAATTGGATTGAATTGGAATGATTGAAATTGAAGTGGGTTCAATTGAATGGATATTAGTCCAAAGTAATTGGAATAATTTTGGAATTTTAATTTAAGTGGAATTGGTTTAAAATCAAAAAGGAATTTGAAATATAGATTGTAAATGTAATTTATTAATTGAAATGAACTTCATAAATAAATGAGATTATAATTTGAAATATAATTCAAGAGAATGTTTGAAAATAAAGTAAGATGAAAATTCCAGAGTAATGTTTAAATATGAATTGGATGGATTGAGAATTTGGAATTTTTGGGAAAATTTAAAATCCCTTTGGATTTGAAAGTAGTTTCCAGATGTTTTGGAGAAATAATAGCATTATTTCAAAAATATTTTTGAGTTGAATTTGAAATTTGAGAGATTTGAAATCAAAAATATTTGGAAGTGTTTTTTTTAGAGAGATAAAAGCATTGAACTCTTTTGGTCACTGGAAAATAAAGTCGGTGATGACTGCAGCATCATCGATGTTCATTTTCGAGTTTCTAGAAGAGAAATTGCTACCAAATTGTTTTAAATTGGGATTGTTTGTAAATTGGGTTAATTTTGAAATTCAAAAGGGATAATTGAATTTGCCAAAGAATTTTGGATATAGTTAAATTCTAAGGTGATATTGTAATTTGGACATTTGTTTAAACTCTGGAATCTTGATTTAATGTTTATGGAATAATAAAAATATATTGGCTAAATAAAATGTATAATTTTGAGTTAAAAGCAAAATGTGAGTGTAATTAATTATAAATAGAAGATGTAAAATTGAAATTATACTTAAAGTTGTACAAGTTTAAAGATCAAATGGAATTTGATTTGAAGTTGGAAGGAAATTGAGAATCAATTTAATTTAAATTGGTGATGAATCAAGTCCAATGGAAATTGGAGTTAATTAAATTGGGATTGGGTCAATTTAAATGGAGTGGAAATTTAAATTGAATTGTTGGGGAAGTGAACAGTTTTGACTCTAGACCATTTTCAATGTAAATTGTTTTAATATAAGTAGTTTTAAATCTATTTTCTTATCTACTTACCATACAACATTCTTTTTAAACCCAAACTATTTTTATACTGGTTTTTGCCACTACTTTTGGAACTATTTAACTATTTTACAACTGTATTATAAACTAATTACTAATTTCAACTAAGTTACGAGTTAATTTCTATTTTACAACTATTTTGCAATTATCTAAAGTTTCTGAAACTATTTAACTATTTTCCAACTATTTTTTTTCTATTAGTTAACCATTTTATAGCTATTTTGCAAAACTATAATTATTTTTTTCAACTACTTACCTATTTTTTTTAAACTTTTCAAGCTATTTTTCTAAACCGGTCGGAGTTTAAACTGTTATTGATTAAAATACCCAACTGAGATAAGGATTGAAGTAATAATCCAAATGGGGATTAATGTAAAGGTGAATAGGGAATGTGAAATGGTTCTTTTGAACTGAAAGAATATTTTAAGAAATATGAAATGAATAAAGATGGAAATTGGATATTTCTATGGTTTCTGAGAGTGTTTGGAGTATGAAAGGTGTTTTATACATGAAGGTAAGGATCCAAAGTTTTCAAAATTTATATATATATATATATATATGAATATATATAAAAAGGATCTTATGAGGATTTTGAGAAAGGCTTTTGATTTTTGAAGAAGAAAAAAAAAAAATCAATATTGAGTTTTGGAAAGCCTATTTGGAGAATTATCGATTTTGGGATAATCGATTTTGTGTAAAGGAACTTTGTATAATATCATGCTAGGTGTATGATTTGAAGATACTATATATGTATAGTATAAAATGTTTTGATGATGACTCTGGGGAAAAAGGCGCTCCCTTGAAATGGACTTCTCAGGAGTACCACCGGGTGGTGCTGCCTTGGGCCCCAAGGGGGTTCTAAAGTTGATCCTGTGAGGAGTCCGGACAAAACTAGTTCTTGAGGATTATGAGTTGAGTTACCATAGCGTAAGTCGTGTGTGCCGCGGAGAGCCAACAGTTACATGGACTTTTGTTGTGACTGCAACGTAACCCAGGATGTAACTGCGACCTATGGTAACATTGTGAAAGTCGTGTGTGCCGTTGAGAGCCAACAGTCTGCGTTTGAGTTTATCTCGGTAGACTACGACCTATATAGGAGTGGAGAAGTTTCATTTTGATAGCGAGATCAGAGGCCGCGGAGAGCCAACAGTTACATGGACTTTTGTTGTGACTGCAACGTAACCCTGGATGTAACTGTGATCTGTTGTGTGGGTTCCATGGCGTAATCGAGAGTGCCGCGGAGAGCCTGCAGTTACATGGACTTTTGTTGCGACTGCAACGTAACCCTGGTATGTAACTGTGACCATGGAATGGGGGTGATGATTTCCAGAGCATCCTCACTAAAAAAATATTTTCTCTATTTTCAAAATTGTTTTCTATATTTCAATAAAATTGTTTGCCAAGTATTTTCACTGGGTGTTGAAAACGGGTTTACCAAGTACTTATAGATTTTCAGTTCTACGCCTGATCAACGTATGACTGAATTCCTATGAGAACAAGGATGAACTGGTTGAGACATCGAGTTATAAGAAATATTTAAAAAAAAAAAGAAGCTATTTTAATAATATTATGAGATTTTAAAGGCATTTCTAAATTTTTAGAATGAAAGAGTTGGAATTTTGGGAAAAATGCAAGGGAAAAATCCAAACTGGAATTATAAAATAAAATTGGACTCGGGGAAAATTTAAATGATGCGATTTTTTGTAATAAAATCGAATGTTGATATAAAATTGGAAGTAAGCTAATTAGCTAAATAAATTGTTTGATTGAATATGTTAATAAAATTTAACCTTGATAAATAAATGGATTATAAATAAAATATGGAGTTTGGAAATGAATTAGGATTGTAAATAGAATTCTACTTGAATAGGATAATGAATTGAATAAGGAAAATGCTTTAAAATGTAAATAAAATAGAGTTGGATTGAAAATGTGATGGTTGACTTACAAATAAAATTCAAGGATTGATTTGAGTAATGTTTAATGATATTTGCAAGAAAATTGGATATAAGAGAAGTGATTATAATAGAAATGGTTTGAGTTGTAAAACAAAACCCAAGTGAATAGAAAAAAAAATTTGAGGATGACCTTATATTGATAAAATAAATTCGATAACGAATTAAGTACGTAAATTTAAAATTTAAAATGGGTTAATTGAGTTAAATAATAAATGGATGAAGTTTGGTTGAATAAAAAACTGAACCAAAGTTGTGATTGGAATTGGATTATCAGACTGAACTTAAATTTGTTGGTATATTAATTTGAAGAATAAACGAGTTGTGTTTGTGCTTGGATATTATTCTGATAAATTGAGAAGATGAATTTAAATTTCAAATTTAAAATGGAGGGGCTAACTAAATCAAATGGAACTTGATTAGGTGAAAATCAAATAGAAGTACACTTAAGTTGATGTTGGAATAAATTAAAGTAATTAACTTAAGTTTAAAATGCATGGAAGCTTGGCTTCAAATAAGAATGAAAGCCCATTAATAAAAGCTTGGATTGAAGTAATTTGGGAATGACTAGTATACAAGAATGGAATGTGGCGAACTAAATGAATGGGTATGAATAAGTTAGAATGGAATTGAATGAAATAAAATTAAGTTGGGATCAATTTTAGTTGGTTATAAAACCTAAGTAATTATTTATTCACATGGATGTTATCAAATTGCGTAGAAATAATTGTTTAACGTAAATGAGATTTAATTAAATTCTATGTAGTAGTGGAAGCAAATATAATTGATTTTTGAATCAATTGATATGACTATGAGTTTGTTTTGCTTAAAAATGAAATGAATGTAAACAATTGCGTTGTAAACCATTAGAAATTAAATGAAATAGCATATGAATTGGATGGAAGCATTTAAATTAGCTTTAAAAACCATATAAATCGTTTCTAGTAAGTGTTTGGTGCTTATTGCTTTCGTAATACTTGCTGTTTATGTAATTCCTGGGTTAGCCATTAAAAGTAAGTGTAATGTTAATAGAATTTCTATATATGGCACTTACATATTTAAATTGAGCAAGTACAGGTACCGGAAAGCTGTTTGGTTGATTTGGATTGCGCTAATTGTTAATATAAATAAGCTGCTTGCTTAAAATGCTAAATAAGGTACGCCTACGCAATAAAAATAGGAAATATGAACTGTTTTTGCTTTTTCCGACCGTGTGGGTCGATGTGTACATATTTATATCTCTTGTCAAATTGCAAAAGCTCCTCCGTACAAGGGAGACTCTGCCAAAATTTTCCGGAAATTTTGGGAGTTAGAAAATTTTTGGAAAATTTTGGTTAACGACAAAACAATTTCAAACGGGAAACTTAAAGTAAACTAGTAAATGAAACTAATATGAATCAATTTAAATGAATGATATAACTCAATATTAGAAATCGAAATAAAATTGAATTCAAATAAAAACGGAAACAACAAAATTGAATAGCAGTATATGTGAAAACCTATATATGAAAATATATAAAATGATTTGTAAAATTTCAATTGGATATTGTTGTTAAGTGAGATATGCAGGTATTAAAGAGAAAAGAAATTGGATTTGGTTTCAAATGATAAATTTGAATTGCCCGACTAAAAAGGTAAGTATTTTGATTCCGTATGATATTGGATTGGGTTTTTGATGTAGCCACTTGGCTTTTGTTTTCTTTTTGGTATTTGGGAGCCCGTAGAGGCCTTTTGTAGTAGTACCGAGCTAGCCGCGCAAAGGAGACGCTGGCAAAATTTTTCGGGAATTTAGAGAGTTAGAAAAATTTTGAGAAAATTTTGATAATTCACAATTAGAGTTAAAATTGAAATTTAGGTAAGTGAGCAAAAGGATATGATTTGAAACTATGGAAGGTTTTGAGAAATTGGTTGATGTGATAATAGGTTTTCAATAAAAGATAATGGGTAGGATGTTGAATTGTGAATTTTGGAAAAGATAAACGGGTATTGGTCAATTCTTCCTAATTAGTAATTTCGGGGACGAAATTCTTTTAAGGAGGGAGGAATGTGATGACCCGGAATTTCTAGCAGTTTAAATTTGAATAGTTAATTGGTTTAAAATATTTAAAAGTTAATTTTAATTTAGAATTTAAAATATCCATATTTACTTGATAATGAAATCATTTAATTGTATGGCTTAAATATTGAATTTTATAATTGAAATTGGGTAAATTGTTGAATCTGAGATTCTAAGCCTGTTTCAAATAATTTGAAGGCTTATAAAATCTATAATGAGGATATTGAAGATAATAGAATGGTTGAAATTTAATTTAAAGGTAATTTGTTCAATTTTAATAATATATCGTTTAAATTGAATTTAAAAATAGCCTTCCGAGGCACAGTCTCGGAATTTGACGAAACCAGTTTCATTGGATCCGTAATAGTTAGTTATTATCGGATTTCAATTTTCGTAGCAATCGGAGTTGTCGTTTGACCCTGGCAGCTCGAAACGCTTAGATTTATTTTAATTGATTTAATTTAATATAGATCGTTTAATTCCGTAACTCGCGCATACGTTCAAATTAGCTTTCGAAACACGTCCCATGGTGTTCGGAACACGGTAAAACCTTTTAACGCCTGTCGACATGTCTGACTCGGGGTTTGGAATTTCATGTTATAATATACGAGATATTTTCATATTTTATTATACTATAATCTCGAGCGTACGCTGGAAGCCTCCCTAAACCGTTATAGTCTCCCCGTCCCTCCCTCTATTTTCCCAAGCCCTCTTTTTTTGTCGTTCCTTTCTCTAATCTGAAATAAAAAAAAAGGGAAAAATTTTGAAATCATGGCCGGAAAAGTCGCGTGTGCGTGAATCGTTCGAGGCCGTGTTTCCTCGTCTCCAATTTCGATGCCGCGACGATGATGGGAGCTGTCGCGAGAGACAGCGCTTGCAATTGAAGCCGACTCCCACTCTATCTCGAACAAGATCGGCGGTGATACCAATTGAAGCTAGGGCGATGGTGAGTAATGTTGCGGTATCGTTGGACTTGAGGGACGCGAATTAGGGTTTATTGCCTCGTTCAACTCGCGATGTCGAACTCAGGTGAGGAAGGAAGGCCGAAGCCGCGGCGTCGCATGTGGGAGTTCGATTTTGTTTCGTTCAGGCGGAGTCCACGGTGGTGCTGAAGTGTAGGAGGGGAGCCTCTGGAGGTGGCTGGGAGTTTGACATGCAACTTAGAGGCCGCTCGGGTAGGTTATGGTCAACTAGACAGTGAGAATAGCTTGGGTTCTGCGCGATTTTTGATTCCGGTTAGGATGAAATCAAGGTATAATTTGTTTAAGATTGATTTTTTTTGTTGTTTAACGATACTGTATATGTGCAGTAAAGATTTATTTATATTTATATATATATATACAATAAACCGGATATAAGGAAAATATATCTATATATATATATATATTAAGTTTTACAGTGACAAAATTATTTTTGAATGTGTATATATATGTAGTACAAAAGTAAAACAGGGAAATAGAGGATTTACATATACCTCTTCTAAATTTATTAGACAAATTCTAAAATATTGGATTATGGAAATATTATTTGTCTAACCAACCTATTTAATTATTTTGGTCACTAAAGATATTCTATTTAAAATTAGTTTAAAATTAATTATTTATTTAAAATAAAATCCTTAGCCGAGCAAGTTATTAAATGAAAATTTATTTGTCTGATTGTTCCAAATATTAATAAATCATATGGTTATTTATATAAGGTCAAAGGTCGGAGAAATCGGGTCGAGACTTGGAAAGGGTTGCAACTTAAAAGCAAAGGTGAGTAAATCTCACTCTGTCGAATTTTATTTAAATTTAATGGTTAAATTTAAATATTTGGTTGAAAGGTTAAATTGATTTGTTGTGCGCTGTGAATTGATGATGTGACTTCGGTTTGGTTGATTTTCGAGTTAATTGTGATTTGACTCGAAGTGTTGGGGTTTTAAGTCGTCTTAGATTTAAATCATAAATAAGAAAAGGGTTTCAAGTTAAATTTAAATGAATTGTGATTCATTCAAATAGTAGAGTTATTAAGAAGGATAAGTAATTAATCCAATAAATCAATGATCTAAATTAATTAATTCAGTAATTAAAGATTTGAATTAATTTAGTAAGGCTTAAATTAATTAATTAAGTTTAATGTACTTAGTATAATCAATGGATGGTTTGATAGATAATTATTTAATGTAATCAATAAAATATAATTACTTTATGAAATTAATCAAGAGATTAATTGAAATAACAAATTAAGGAGTAATTAATGTATTAATAGGGTAAATAAGAAAAAAAAACAGTTAATTACAGGTTGAGTGTCGAGAATGAATAATATTGTGGTCGAATTAGAGTAAACTATAATTGAAAATCATCAATTCGTATAATTAATGATGTAATATAAAGATTAATCAATTATGATTGATTAATCCAAATAAGTGACTTATGAGAAATTAATTAATATAAGTAATTAAAGACTAATGAAATTAATATAGTTAATTAATTTATGAAGTAATTAAGATTACTTATTGATTTGGGTAAGAATAATTAATATCGTGAAATTTGTTAAACATAATTACTTGAATGTAATTGCAACATAATTAATCCGAGGTGATTAATTGAGATGAATGGATAGGGAATGGTTGATTGATTAATTGGGTTGGAATTAATTAATAAAGGAATTTGAGCAATTGGGATTTTGAAATTCAATTGTAATCAATTGAATTAATTTGTATGTGATTAAGCTTTGCTTATGGATGATTGAATGGTATTGGATGCTTTGAATGAGTTGATATCTCTAATATGAAATGTTGTGAATTTTATTTGAATAGCTTGGGTTAGGATAATACGAGTCTCGAAGAGACCGGGGTCGGGTATTTGGGAAATACCCGAAACCATTTCGAATATTTATATATTGATTTGTGAAATCAATAGGCTGGATTGAAATGATTTAAGTAGACTGGAATATTCATCTAAGTTTGGTGCTTAGAACTTTATGTGTGAAATAAGCATTTTCTATAGCAAATTGTGAAGTGGATAAATTGATATAAGTTACCCGGGTTTATATAAGTTGTTTGTTTGGTATTCCATGTTAGTTGGGTTTACTCACGCTGGTTTCCAGTCTGACCCGGGTGTTACTTTGGTGTAATGCTCGGGTCATACCGAGTATTACAGATTTTCAGGTAGGTACGTTTGGAGCTCAGGAGGCGAGCTGGGTGGCAAGTACGTACGGAGTATTTCCGCTGCTGTATATTATTGTGTATCTGGGACATGATTTATATGTCTAGTGTCTGTATATATGTGAGACTCTGATGTATATTAAATGTAATCAACAAATATAGTATTCTTTTGTAAACTATTATTTTTTATTATATTTTATCCGCTGCGAATGTGAGCTGTTGATGTTTCTTTTCTTCTTCTTCTTCTATCTCTTTCTTCTTTTTCATAACTATCTGGAATTTTCGGGTTAGAAAATTTCGGGTCGTTACAGCCGCAAACCCTCCTTCACCGCCACTTTCTCCTCCGCAGTAAACTGGGCCGTGACCACATCCATCCTGAAAGTTACACCACCTTCCTTATCCGCCTCAGCCTTGGCCTCCTCCAAAGCCCGAAGATATATCATAACCATGACCCAAGGATAGTCGTCTATCCAGGACAGGTTTCCCTGCTTCCAAGTACGGAAGTACATGTCCTGGAGCATCTCATCCATCATCCCCTCGTTCTCCTCAAACTCCCTCATCCGGGCCTCGGAAGCCGAAAGCCTTGCGACGACAGCATCTCTCTCTAATCGGTATCTAGAGCAGTCAGCCTGAAAGGATTTCCGCATCGCCTCCATCTCCTCCTTCAGCTTGGCTTGAGCAAGCTCTGCGGCCTCAAGCCTCCCAGATTACTCCTCTATCTGCTCAAGATCCGCTCTCCGAACCTCATCCGCCGTGGCAATGGCCATATCGATTCGTTCCTTGCAGGAGGCCTCCATCTTTCGCAGCTCGGCCCTGCTAGCCTCCTCCATAGTTTTCTTTAACCGTCTTGAGGCCGCCTCATGCTGGGTGATCTGAATGGCCTGGTCGGCAAGCTGTTTGGCCTGATCGGAAACCATTAGCCGCATGCGAATGTTATCACTTTCGATTTCCTCTCCATCCTTGACCAGTCGGACGTGATGCTCCATCAACTTCTTGGTCTCTTCAGCCACCCGATCGATGTTTGCCTTGGCCTCGTCCCCCATTGTCACAACCCGAGTGGTCAACAAGTCGAGATCCAAAGACTTAGCCTCATCAAGCATCCTTACCATAGGATTGCGGGGCAGGAGGTGCTCACCGGTAACCTCATCGCAGGAAATATCATGAGAACTCGGGTCCAAATCTAGATAACCCGCAAATGGGTTACGAGCCAAGCCGGGACGATCAATATGAGTAACGGAAGGATTCTCTGATGGATGCGGAGATGGTATGGACTCAGTATCTTCCTCCGTGATGTCATGAATAGGCTGGGTTGGGGGATGAGGTCCAAGTGAAGGTTCGAACATGGAACTCCTCCTCTTTCCCTTTTGGATATCCTCTTCAATAACTCCGAGAAGAGGACGGTAGCCGACTACGTCCCCAGAACGGTCAGTCGAAGGCTTCGGTTTAGCAGAAGCTTTGAAGAGTTTGAATTGCTCGAGGCGGTGCCGAATGTCTGATGTCTTGGCCGCCCTACTCATTTCTGAAATAAAAACCAAGTGTTACAAGCATGCATGAGACTATAATTCAAGAAACATATGAAGTTAAAAAAGGAGTTAAGAATTCACCTTGAACCGCCGGAGTTGCCTTAGCTGAAATACCCTCAGAAGATAGACTGGCACCAGTCCCGGCCTTATCAGACTTCTTCGGTTTCTCCACCAAGGCCGGCCCTTCCTCCAACCCCTCAAAGGCTTCACGGAAAGCATCATCCATCCACTCTTGAATCTCACCCGCTTGCCCAGAAGTCAAGGCACCAACGCCACTACCACTCTGCCCTTCGCCATCGTTACCACCGTCACCCTCTCCATCACCTCCGCTCTCCTCCTCGCCTCTTTCCTCCTCTCCACTTTCCTCCTCCGGAACATCTGGACACATGCTGGGAGAGGGTCCATCAGATTTCTTAATCTTCTTCCCCCCGATGACTGGAGGCACCGAGAAGGGTCTCCTCTTGCTGCTCTTCGTCATGGCCCCGCCTTTAGCTTTGGCAGCCCTCTCCTCGGCTGTATCTCTCTGCTTAACCACAGATTGACGTGGCAAAATCAAGTTGTGCTCCAGGAGAGTGGCATTCCTGATCAGGTAAGAAGCTGACATATCCCTTCCTGAGATGGCCTCTATCTACGCAGCCATCCGTACCAGGCGATCATTCTCCACGACTGCAAAGCCACCTGTCGCTAGCAAGAAACAGAAGCACATAAGAAGAAGCATTGCAGTTGGGACAGAGAAATTACAAATGAAATTCAACTTACAGCCAGAAGTGAAAAGGCGAAAAGAAACAGAGTCGTCCTTGACGAAGAACCATTCCTTCTTAAACATGGTGAACTTCGAGTATAAGTCCAAGACCGGCTTAAAGGACACGACCGATTCCAAACTGATGTATGGGGACCCCTTCTTGTAACCTCTCAAATTATATAGGTACCGAATCTCCCGGTTGGAAGGGGGCGCCCGTACTTCCTCTGGAAAATGATGAACAAACACACCAGTATAGCATAGGAGTTGGGCTGAAGCTGGAATGGAGCCACCTTCAAGTAAGTAAGGAAGATGACTATCCAGGCATTGATCGGAGGAATGGCCTCGCACATGCAATGGTATCCGCTATAGGCGAAATATCCTTCAGGAGGATCATACGGCATCACACCGTCTCCTGGCAACAGCATACTCGCTCTGTCAATCTCAAAGGAACGAGCAATGACATCAAGTTGTCCCTCTTTAAGGGAGCTCAGAAAGCAATCGGGAGGAGAGTTCAGAAGCTCGTGAGGGCCATATCCGTCCACTAATGACCTCGGGGCAGGTCCATGTTGCACTGGTTCCGACTGGACTGGGGCCACGGCGGGAGACTCTCTCCTGTCCATAGATTTCCTCTTGTCTGATCGGGTTTCCACTCTTTGAGACATTTATCTACGATGCAAGAAAGTATATCGTTAAAACACATAAACTATGTAATCTAGAGTTTCACTGATAATTCAAGTATAAAAGTCCATCCGGTAAGGGATTCATTCAACACTCGGAATCCCCGAGTTCATTCAGTAAGGCCCAACCTAGAGCTCAATCGGCATTCCAACTTTCAAAACTCATTCGGCGATCGAACCCTCAAGTTCATTCGGTAGTACAATATAAAAGTTCATTCGACGGCAAAGGGGTCTCACCTGGTTCGGCTAACGCTTTGGTTCGGCGAAAATGAGAGTTTGATTCGGCAAAAGGTTTGGCTCGGTTGGTAAGGAATAACGAAGGCACATGGCCCCTATTTATAAGCAAACCTCAATGACCGGACCAGATGGCTCGGCGCTTAAAACCGAATGAGCTATCCCAGCAAAACAAAGCGCGACACATGCAGGCATGTGCCCCACTTTGGGGGGCAAATGTTGGGCGAGTTCTCACTACCGGTCCAAAGCTTCTCCAACTACCACTGACCGAACCAACCAACTACCGGTCGAAAGCCTCTCCATTTCCATGCACTACCGGTCCAACTCCATGTCCATGCCTAGCCGAACCAACCTCTGCCGGACCAAATCCCACCGAGTCCTACCGAACCAAGCTTCGTACACTCGCCATCGGACCACCTCCCTGCTTAACCAAACACTCTCCTTAACCACCGAACCAAGGGAGGAATGTATTACCACCGGTCCAAAGTATCACCGGACCATCCACCTACTACCGAATCAAGACCAAGAAGGTATTACCGAACCAACACTGCCAGGCCAGATTGCATCAACCCAGGCCCACCAGCAGCTATATACATCGAAGAACCCTACCCCCAACCTCACTCTATAAATAGAGGGGCAGGGGTACAACAATGGTAGACAAGTTTGAGAGCTCAAGCACGTATAGAACTTTCAAACAACTTTCAGTTACTTGTAATCAAAGCTTTGTACTTGTAATCTAAACAGAAAAAGAGAATAACATATAAAGTGGACGTAGGCACATTCTGGCCGAACCACTATAAATCTGTGTGTCTTTTACAGTTTAGTCCATCTATTTTATATATTTGCATAAATCACCCAAATCATTCAGAACAACATATAATCAACTAAATCATACGACTTGGAGGTGTTTGCCCATTTTTTGTGCAAACAACTATCACGGTCAACTTAAGCCAACACAAAGTCAAAATCTTTAGCAAGAGTAGTTCGGTTAATAATAATTTTTATTATTGAACCAAGGTCTTTGTGTTTGGATTATAGAGTTGGATATGGATGATATTGGAATTTTGACCATAACCAAATTCAATATGTCCAAAAAGATATAGTTTTGAGGAAGAGAATTGGCGTAAATAATTGTCACAAAAGGGTAACGCTTAATAAAGTGAAATTGGATTTTATCAAAGTTTAGTAAGCGATAAGTTTGGTCGTAATGTCACACCACCTGCTAAGTCACGTGTGAACGTTGACATTCGAATAGTTCAATGTTGATCGCTGATCGAATTTACACGCAAGAGTCACACAACCAAAATAATTAATTCTCTTTAGACCAAACGATTTAGTTGATTTATAATTGTTATAAATTAATTAGATTAATTAATAATTATGAAATATTAATTATGAAGTTTGAATATGATATGAGAAATAAATTTATTGCATATATTTATAATAGTTGTAAACATATTGGTCGATATAAGATATCGACAAGAAATTGAGTTAAATATGATTGTACATATTTAATTTGGGTTAAATGGGCTAACAATCCATAGAGTTGTAGGCATTGGTTATGGCTTGGGTTAGAGGTGGCTTAAAAAAATGGTTAAGGTTTGGAGATGTGTGGTTAAGATCTAGTGTTTGCTCTCTTATCTTACTATATAAATAAATGGTCTCAAAACCCTAATTTGATAGAAATCTTTCTGTTCATTTTTAAGCCGCCATCCTCTTTTCTCTTTCATGGCTAAAACCCTCCTCTAATTCAATCCTAAAATTCTCATATCAAATTCAAATCAAAACTAAAAGCTATTTGATAGTAATTGGTCGTAGATTCCAGATCAGCAATATGAAGAATCAAAACATTTCAAAAGAAGAGAATTGATTATTCAAGGTAGACTTTTGGGCATCTAACTTGGGCAACTTTGATTTTATTTTTATCATATTATTATGTTTTCATTTTTTTTAATCATATTATAACGACCTGGAAATTCGGTCGTTTAATTTTAACGTTCAGTTAATTTTTAAGTGTTAAATTTGAAATATTAATTGATTTTGTATATGGAGATTTAGGTTGAATTAGTGAAATGGTTTAAAATTTCAAATACAGTGGTTAACCTGATTTGGTAAATAGTAGATTCAATATTTGAAAGGGAGAATATGTGAATCTGGGGTTAAAGGGAAATGCAAATGATTTTTAAGTTGATTTAAAACTCTATTCGAACTAGAGTGGTGATAGTGACCTTTGAATAGAATTAAAAGTCGATAAATTTAAAGATTAAAATTTATATATTAATTAATTGTGGAAATTAATATATATAGTAATAGTGTAAATAATTGAACTTTGATTTAAAATGAATCAGAATGATTTCTAATATGAATATAAATTCTATGTGATTAATAATGGAGTTTGTATGTTTTTAAATTGGGAATCTCAAGCAATTTTGTCAATTTTAGAAATTGCTTGATTTAACCGGCGCGTTAAAATAGTCTTCCAGGGCACAGTCTTGCAATTTGATGAAACCAATTCCATTAGATCCGTAATAATTTATTATATCGTGTTTCAAATTTCGTAGCATTTGCGGTTGCCATTTGGTCGTGCGGGCTAGAAGTTCATTGAATTTAATATCGAAAATTTAATATTTTAATTTGATTCAAAAAGCTATCTTCCACATACAATCGAATTAGGCTCTAAAACATGTTCCATTCGAAATAGCGGTAAAACAATATAAACGCCTGGCGGCACGCTTCGTTTGAAGTTCGTTCGAAAAAGCACATTAATTTCGAAAAGAATATTAAAATAATATATGTATATGTGTATATATACGTTAGCAACAGTAGAAACCATAGTTTCTTAAGGTAGCCGCTGGTATACATTTTAATGGTCGAATGTGGCCGACCTTTCCCCTTGTTTTCCCCACCAATCCATAAAATTTCATGAGAAACATCCAACAGAAAGATCGAAGAGCTCCTCGAGCTCTTTACATCCAATGGTGGCGATTGAGTGGTGTTAGTAGATTATTGGAAAAGGTCGCTCGAAGGCCGGTCGTTTGTGCACAGTTTTCAAGAGCTAAGCATAGCCGAGCGTCGCATGGCTTTGGCCGTCGATGGATTGGGGTAAGGCTTCGAGATGGCAGTTGCCGATCGTGCTCAAGGGGTCGTGGAGGTCGCGGCTATGGATTACAAGAAGGTGGCGATGGGCTCTCTTACATGTAACAAATGCATGAGAAGAAGCAAATCATCGGCCTTAATTCGTTGAAGGAAAGTTACGGCTGTGATGTGTTTCAGTAAAATAAATAAAAATTGTAAATTTATATATATCAAATCGTGAATCTTATAAAATGCATATCTATTTCATACGAGGTTAAAAATGCATGAAACAAGCGGTTGGGGATCGTGGCAATGAGCTCTGCGCGTTGGAAAAGATTTGGAGCCTATCGGTGCTAGCTAAAATTTTAGGTTAAATTGAACGTGCTCGATTTAATTTAAAAATTGAACATCTGGCGAATTGAAAAAATCAAGGTGAGTTAATCTCACTCAATTTTGGACTGCTGGTATTAATTTTATATAGTAAAAATTAATCAATGGTTGATTGGTTGAATTGATAAATTTTTGTCATTTGAATGTGATATAATATAAATAGCAGTATATATAAATTGGAGTGATTGATATTCCTGCATATATATAGCAGATAAGACCCTATGAGCCCCGTATAAGAGCGAATTATTTTATATACTGCGATATTCCGCCTCGAAGTGGAACTGCTATTTTTAGGTAGTATTAACATCTCTGGATGCAGGGAAACAGGTTGGAGGGATCCAACTGCATTCCTAAAAAATGTTGAATTTAATTTCATATATGGTGATATATGTTTTGTTGAGATAATATGTGATAGGTTATTGTGTGATTTGAATTGATTGAATGCTATGATAGTTTTAGCCTGGATTTTGGTATTTTTAAATACCAATAAAGTATGGTTTTGAATTGGCAAAGAATTGTAAATAGGAATTTTGAAGTAAAGTATTTATATAAAGTTTTGAATAAATTAATTGGATAAAATAAAAGGTTTTAAAATTGTATTTAATTATTTCGGAATATTGTGAACATGGATCTTGGAATAAAATATATAAAAGGATTTGTTAAATAATAAATCCATTAGTGGTACTTGTCTAAATGTGAAAGGTTTTAAAATTGAGATTTTTAACAGATTGGAAGGATAGAAGTGAAATTGGAAATAGTATAAAATTGATCACACTAGAACTCAAGTAAGATTTCCAAATTTACAGAATGAAATTAAAATCAAGAAATTGGGCTTGTTTTAAGAAGATGATTTTTAATTATTAACTAGGCAACTCTAAAAGTGTTAAAAAATATTCCAAAAATTAGTTATTTATTTATTTTAAATTGTTTAAAGCATATTTAATTATTAATTAGTTACCTTATAATGATTGTTAAAGATTTACTATTATTTAAGAATTAGTCGGCAATATTATTTAAAAGATAAATCATTAAAAATTAATATGGCTTCGTATAATAACTTTTATTTAAGTATATTTGCCTAGATTAAACTTGAAAATTTATTTAGAATTTATAAGCATTATTTTGAGATAATTTTAAATAAATTTTCAGGAAGTAATGGTATACTCGCATGGCAAAATCGGAGGCAATGAGTGCCTGCAGTTAAGTTTTGGATTTCTCTAGGATAGAGACGTAACGATTAAGTTGTGAATTCATGGTTTAATACCGTAGTGGTACTTTACATATTATTTTAAAAGGGTTTCCATATATTTTTGAAAAGGATTATTTGTGAATATACTGAATTCGATAAGATAAGTACATACTTTTGGATAAAGAGATTTAACTTATTTAAAGTTTAATTAAATAAGACTTGGAGTTTTTTAGTGGAAAATGGAATATTTGGTTGAATAATTGTTTATTTGATAGTTAAATAACTGACTATCAAATCTGGACCCAAAATATAACTTTGGGAATATCTAGGGGAGAATGGGAATTATATGGTACAGTTACAATTCGAGACGCTATACTATACATATAAACTCGTTTCTTTCTACTAGGACCTTTACAAAAAATCCATCCACTAATGTTTAGGAGGCGATCTTCAATCTTATTTTCGTCTGATTATTTCTTAAAGAACCGGGGTTGAGTTTACCAGAAATATCGAACGTTGTTTTGAAGAGATCAGAATCGGATAAGTTATCCGTAAACAACTTCAATTCAACGAGTACATTTTCGAAATGAAGACAAGAGCATGGAGTCGAAGATGGAGCAGTGAAATGCAAGGGATAATCGCTACTAATCGTGAGGGTGATTACAAAATGGATATAGTAGAATAGTGCCGTCGGTTCCATTCGGACCCAGAACGACATGAATGCTATCAATACATTGTCATTGGAGGACATAAGCATTCTACATGAAATTTCCTTGAAAAGGTAATCGTAGCCTCTAGCCTCATCAACCGGGAATGACTGAAAATCAGGGGAGATGTAGTAAGGCTAAGTGGGTACCATCCAATTAGGGTATGTTTATCACCTTTCCATATACTCTTGGATATTATTACTATGATTTGTGGAAGGAGCTCAGGAAGGGTGGAAACAACCGAGGTGATAGCACATTCGGTCTATCTAGGTTAGGGATAGTCCAGTCTTGTTTAGTAGGGGATCCTGACATGGTTCTCGGTAGATAGTTTCTCAAGGTGTACTGTGACAGGTGATACCCCAACACCTAGTCATTCATATGGAATCTATTCTCCAGTAGGCGCCGTATAGTTTTGATTGTACCCAACTATGCTAAAATGTGAGATGCAAGCATTTCAGCTATTTGAATAAGTACTTATATTTAGACACTATTATAATACCAGAGGATTTTGATATGAAATGTTTTGGTTATCGTAAGGTAAAAAACCGTCGTGTTTATTTGTGGCGTGTTCTTACGAGATACCTTTGATTTTCAAAGGATTTCAAAAACTTTAATAAATTCAAATTGAGTGTGTTTTCTCATGCTGGTTTTCCAGACTAACTCGGGTGTTATTTTATTGTAATCCTCGGATCAAACCGAGTATTACAGGTTCAGGTTAGGATGCTATGGAGCTCAAGAGACAAGCTGGATGACGAAGACATATTACTCGTATTTGATTTTATTCCACTGCAGTGTTTGTTTGAAATTATCAGCAAATTGTGCGGACATGTTGTTATAACTATCCAGGATGGTAATTATTGATTTGTGTACTCTGATGCGAGATATGTATATTATAGTTTTTGATTTGTGTAAAGAACTATTTATACTGTATGTTATTCAGTCCGCTGTGGGATTCTGTTTTGTGTTGCTTCTTCTTTCTTCTACCTATTTTCCTTTCCCTCAACGTTCGACATGTTATGCGATGAGCATATTTATGTCGATTTTTGAGGGTCGAAAGGGCAAGCCATCACAGTTGGTATCAAAGCTTAGGTTGGAGATATACCTAGGCTTTGGTGGGGATTACTCATTAGAATAGAGTCAGTAGTACTCTAGAATGAGTTGAATGTACTTATAGATATGAGCGCGTATTTGTTAGTGAATATAAAATGTTTTTACATTGTGTTGACTTACTGGTTTAGTGTTTATGAATTCTGTTCGGTAAGAGAAGTACAACCGTATCAATAGGGGTTTCTAAACTCTTAAACAAGGTAAACCGACATGGTATTATAAAGTAGGTGAATGGAATAATTTTGCCCAAATTATATTTTGATATAAAAGAAATAATTTTGGAAATTATTATAGTGTATATGTTTGGAACGTTTGATTATTAATACTATAATCAAAATAAGATTATAAAATTTGAAATGGTTTTATATATAACTAAATAGAAATGGTATAAGTATGATTTATACAAAGGAGTTATAACTAGAATTGTATTTAAACCAGAATTTGAATTTTAAATCCCGAAAATTTGGGGAAATGGGTTAAAATGAATTTGAACCAAGTGTTTGGAATTTTTAAATCTTGGAAATTTTGGAAATGTTATCCAAAGTGGTTTGAAAGGAATAATGTCATATTGTTTGATACATTTTTGAATAGAAATTGTTTTGAAATGAATTTTGGAAGTAAAGAAGCACTGAACTCACTTCAGTCGCTGGAAAATAATCCTGGTGGTGATGGCCGCATCATCGGTATTAATTTTTGACTTTCTAAGTGAAGGATTGCTACCATAGTGATTGACTATGATTATTCGCTTTGGATTTGTTTGGTAAACATGTTTTGTTTAGAAATTCCAAAATGGAATTGTTTTGGGATAAACCAAGTGGTTTTGAGACTTCAAAGGTATGATTTGATATACCAAAGAAATATATGTTTGTTAACGATTTCAAAATGATTTGAAATAAAATTGGGTGGTCGAATTCTGGGATTCCATTTAAATGATTTGTAAATCATAAGAAAATCAGTTATTGAACATATAATTTGAAGTTGATATGGATAAGAAAGGAAAATGTAAATTTTAATCCTGGAATTAAAATTTAACTTAAGATAAGTTAAATAAAATTGAAATTGGATTTGAATTGAATGGAATATAAAGTTGGAATGTAAAATGGTTATATAATTATAAGTTATAATTATTGAATAGAATGAATACACTTAAGTTATAAAGTGATATATATAATCCAGTGGTATGATTATAAAATGTGAATGGATTCAAGTGAGTAAAATGGGATTTTAAGCAAATAAGTTCTTGGACTTATGAACTGAAAATGAAATTGTAAAACCTAAATGAAAATGGTTTGATATTATCCTAAAAGAATGGAAATTCAAAATTTTGAATTTTAAATGGAGAGTGAATTAGAAAGGAGAGTGAATTAGAATGGACTAAATTGAATATAAATATGAATTATGAAGTGTTTATATAACTTTATGTTATAAATGCTGAATGTGAGTAAACTTAAGTGGGGAAAATTCAGGAAATTGTGAATAAATATGTTTGTATAACTCATTAAACTGAGGAAGTGGAAAAGTATTACCAAGTTAATGTAACAACCCGGAATTTTAGGCAATATAAATTTAATAATCTGTATAAATAATTTAACTGGTTTGATAATTTTTCTTTATAATTTTAATTTAAACTGATAAATTTATTCTTTTTAAAGGATAATAAATATTTAATCTAATAATTATGATCAATATCATTCTGACAATTTAAAATATTGATAAGATTTATTTTTCCAAAGCTAATGAAATTTTATTCTGTTTATAATATATACATTTAATATATATTGTGAGTAGAAGATCTTGTGTTTTAAATAAAAGATTTAATTTTCAAATTGTATTATATATGTTTGCATATGTTATAATTTGAGTTATTTTGAAATTTAATTTAATCAATTGATAATTTATAATGTATGAATATTGTGGATTGAAGCTTTGTTTTAGAATCAATGTTTTCAAAAGTTAATTTAAAGATTAATTCATTTGTTTTAAAATATAAAGATTTGTTATTTATTTTTAAATATGATAGTTTAAAAAGATTTAAACATTTTGTTTTGTTTTCCTTAAAAGTACTTAATATAAAATGGTTATATATATATTTATAGATGTTTTAGATTTTAAAAATAATTTATATGTTTGTACTAAGATAAGTGTTATTAAATAGAAAAGTTAATTTAAAAAAAATGCTTTATATTTACATTTAAATTAAATAAATATATATATATATATATATATATATATATAATACTTAAGAACAAGTGTTAAGATAATACACATCTTAGTAACATGTGTTGTTTAATTAAATATCATAGTTGACAAATGTAAATTCTTGAGAACATGTGGCAATGTTTTCATTTTAATTTTTAATCAAGTTTTAAGTAGAAAATTTGTTTTTACAAACATTTCTTTTCTTTGTTTTCACTTCTCAACTAAAATTAATGGCTACCATAAACTTTTCTCAAATCTGAAGCAAATTTAAAATCTTTCTCCAGACCTGAAAACTTGAATTCAAATCTGCAAATTTATGTTCTTCTCAACAATTAAAATCTGCAAACTCAATGAAAAGCTGCAGTCTGCAATTTCAAATCTGCATTTATTAAAGCTTCAACATGCAATTCAAGTTAAGATCATCTCAGCAAGTTAAAAAGCATGCAAAGGGATTTTCAAAAGCAAATCAAAGGCAATTTAAAACTGTTGTTCTCTGCTGTGTTCTGCATGGTATAAACAGGCGAGTAAACTATTTTTAAAAACAGTTTGATTTTAGATTTCTTCTTGATTTTATGATGATATCATGATGTTATATGAAAATTTTATTTAAATTGGAATGCATGTTGAATTAAGATATTGAATTGCCTATAAGATTTTAAAACGGATACTGTGTTTATTAAAAACAGTCCAAATCCTTCAAAATCTAAATAACTTGATTTTTATCATGAATTGGTCAGTGATTTGTTAATGAAGATTGTTTGTAAACACATAATATATCATCTAAAAATAATTATAGGATTTTAAAATGAATGAATTACTTAGAATTTTCAAATTACAGTGAAAAATCAAGTTTGGGCAAAATTTTTATAATTTCAAATTCTAGTTTTGAATGTATAATTAAGTTTCAATAGGAAAGTTAGGATTTTTAAAGTTGGTATCATAATTTTTAAGTGTGTATTTAGGTTGAGTTTTTGGTTTGAATATTTTAGGAATTTTTGTGAACTGCGGATTGTAAACTTAATAATTCGAGTCTATTCTTGGACTGTAGCTTGATCTTAAGTTATAGATTTTAGGAAAAATGCAAAAGAAATTTTCAATTGAGTAATTTGTTGGGGATTGAAGAAAGTAGGGTTTAAAGCTTGTTTTTACTGGGCTGTACTGTTGAGATGATTGCAACGCGAATGAAGGTTCGGGGGTGTTCGCACATGGGGGAAAGTGGAGCTCGAGTCGTGGCGGTGCTATGGAGGGAACGGCGAGGCCCATCGGTGTAGGGTTGGCCGACGGCGATGGAATTTGGGGGAGATGTTCTCTACAGTTGTTTTCGCAGTTTGGTTCGAACGATCGAAATTCGATTCGATGAAGCTGTGGTTGATCTGAGTTTGGGATCGTGCTCGCGAGTGATGTTGTGACCGAAGTAGGTCGTCGCGATGGACGATGGAGGCCGGCGGTGAAGGTGCATGTGCACCGTGATTGGGTTGTGCACTAGGAAGTTTCATGTTGGGGAAGACGAATGGAACTCGGGTGGGTGCTTGCGTGTGTTTCGGGGACGACTCGAAGGAGATGGGGTTGGGTTAGCTTCGGGGAAGGCACGAGGTTTTCCGGGTAGTTACTCGAGTTAGTTGCTTTTCTCTGTGTTTGGTATATGCAGATTAGACTGGTTATGTAAATTAGTATAAATCAAGTTAAAACCTATAAGAACAAGTTTATGAAGGTAATGAAATATAAAGTTAAACTTTTTATTTTAAAACAAAAGTAAATCAAACGTTTAAAAGTAAAAATTTAATTTATATTTAAATATAAAAATGTTTAAGATGTTTGATTTTAAAAATAATTATCTTAGTTAATTTTAAAATTCAAATTTAAAAGAGAATTTGAATTTAATTATTAAATCAAAGATTTAAGTTAAGTTTTGAAGCAATGTTTTAATAACAGAATTTTCAATTTATATTGAATTAAATAAGTTTAAATTTAGATAATTTAAAGTGTTTTAAATTTGGAAATGATTTATAAATGCTTTTTATTCAAGTAAGATTATTATTATGATTTGTAAACCAAGTTTAATAACTTGTCTTTAAATAAATAAGATTTAAATTATTCAAATAATTTATTTACGGAAATAAATAAGGTTAAATTATTTGGGTAATTAACTTAAGAATACTTGTTTAATATGATTGATTAGTTTAATTAAGAATAATGTTTTCTTAATTAATTAATTTTTTTAGATAAAATAAGTTAATTAACTAATTGTTTAATTAATTTTAAATAATTAGTTAATTGTTTATTTAAATTTATATAATCACTTAATGATGGATTAATTAAGAGTAATTACTTAATAAAGTAATTAATGGTTAATTGTTGAATGTAATTAAGAAAGTTAATTACTTATGAAAGCAATTAATGATAATTACTCATGGGAGTAATTAAATGGAAGTGATTAACGGTAATCACTTAATTTTATCAATTGAGGAATTGATTTATATAATTGATTATATAATTGTAGAAATTAATTAATTATGAAGTAATTAATTAATTAAAGGATAAAGGAATATTTAATAATGGAATAGATTACTTATTAAGGTAATTAATTAAGGAAGTAATCCAAATTGATTAATGGTAGTAATTGGAAGTAATTACTTATGTAAGTAATTAAGAGTTAATTACTTAAATATTTTAGTTAATTAAGTAATTAAGATTAATTACTAAGTGTAATTAATTAAAATTGTAATTAATTAATAAAGTAATTAATTAAGGATTTATTTATTAATTTAATTGTTTAATAATTACTTAATGAAGTAATTAAAGATTAATTAATTAGATTAATTAATCAACGATTAATATAATTAATTTAGAAGTTAATTAATTAAGAAGTTAATTAATTAAGATAAGTAAATACAAATTGTTATTTACTGTTTATGAAATAATGAGATGATTAATTTCAATTAATTGTTTAATTAATTAAAGTAATTATTAATTAATAAGGATCATTTGTTAATTAACCAAGGTTGATTAATATAAGTAATTAATGTAAGTATGATTAATTAATTGTAATTAATTAATGTTTAATGTAATTAATTATAATTGATTAATAGGATCATTAATTATTGTAATTAATGATAGTAATTTAAGGTTAATTACTGTATATGGTTAAGGATAATTACTTGAATATAATTAAAGTATAATTAATCAAGGAAGGTTAATTTAGGGAAGATCATTAGAGATGATTAATTTATTTATTTGAAATAAATAAATGAAGAAGGATTATGGTAATTCAATCGATTAAGAGATAATCAATTCTGTTTTGGATGTTTGATTAATATGGGTTGATTGATTAATATTGGTTAATTGATTAATATTGAATGATCAATATTTGGAGATTGATATTGGATGATTGGTTGATATTGGATGTTTGATTGATACTGGTTGAAACTGGATATCTCTGATATGTGATATGCTGCTTTGTAAAGATGAATATTGATATGAATTATCTATTGTGATAATATGATTCATCTATCTGTTTATTTCATCTTGAATATGAGTTTAAATTGTTTAAACCCTTAAGTATAACTTGGACATTAAAATGGCGTTTGGTTTCGGTGAGACCGGGATCGGGTTTCCATATTGGGATCCGAAAACCACATCGATTCCAATTAAACGTTAGGTCGTGAATCCAAGAGGAGCAAGTGAAGACTCGAGGTGTAAGGGCTATACGTCAGTATAACTCTGTGGGTGATTCCGAAATGAGTTGACGTAATAGTGCTTATAGATTCGAGATGGTGAATCAGAGTGCAAGGGCTATGGTCGTTGACTCTGAGGGTGATTCCAATAATGAGTGCAATGAGATAGTGCCTTCGGTTTCGTTCGAACCTGGAACGAACTTGTATGGATTGAATGCTTTCAGAACATCGTCAGGTGGACGATGAGCATTCTAAGATAGATGTGTTCTATAAAGGTTTTCATAACCTCAAGCCTCATCAACCGAGAATGGCTAAAACAGGGGAGGTGCAGCAAGGCTTCGTGGGTAGCCCCCACTTGAGAGTGAGATTTACCCCTGTCTAGAGGTCCCTTTCTATTTCGGCTTAGTGTGTGGTTGGTTGCGCCAACTACGGGGTGGTCTTGTTCGGGACTGATCAGTAAGGAACGGTTCCGGCCTTGTGTTGCAGGGGAGTGGGCGTACTCCTTGGTACGGTGATCTAGGCCACATACTGTGACGGGCGGTACCCCAGTAGCCCTGCCATTGATGGAATCCAAAATCCAATAAGTGCCTGTATGGTTTTGATTGTGCCCAACTATGTTGGAACGTGAGATGTAAGCATTCTAGCTATTTCTGTATTTTATTTTGAAAACCCTAGACACTATTATAATATCACTGGATTTCCTATCAAATGTTTTGGTTAGCGTAAGGTAAAAACTTTTCCATGTTTATGTGTGGGAAGTCTTACGTGATACCTTTTCTTTTCAAAGGTTTTTCTAAAGTTAAGCAATTTAAACCCGTTTACTCACACCAGACCCCTGTCTGACCCGAGTGTTTATTTTCTATTTTATTAAACTCTTGGGTACTCATATTATGTACGAGTAGCCAAGTGATTCAGGTTAGCTTAACGAATTCTGGAGGAGATATGGAGCAGGAGGCTTCGACGTGTAGATATATATTGATTCTGTTATGTTTGTTGTATCTGTTTCTCTTGTATCTTGAGTTGTATAGTTGGATAGATGTTTATAACCGTCTAATATCTGTTGTTTTGAGTTGTGTACTCTGATGTAATAACTATGTAATATTTTATGTGATATATTATATTTTATTCGTTCCGCTATGAGTTCTTTGATGTTGTGGTTTCTTTCTTTCTCTTTCTTTTCTTCTTCTATCCCTTTCTTTCTTCAAGATGATGCGATTTCCTAGAGATAGGAAGTCGGGTCCTCTCAGTTGGTATCAGAGCATTAGGCTGAGTGAATACCTGGGCTCTGATGCGTGTCTTTCTTTAGGGAGCATTAGGCTGAGTGAATACCTAGGCTCTGAAGTGTGTCTTTCTTTAGGGAGCATTAGGTTGAGTGAATACCTAGGCTCTGTGCGTATTTGTAATTTTTATATATAATTATATATTTACATATATATTTATATATCTACCTAATCTGTTGGTTTATCTGTTCGGTTTTCCAACATAATTTTTAGAGGTAGATGGGGTAGTGGTGTGTGTGTGTAACACGACTACCACTGATGGAAGAGGTCCATATGTTGAGGTTGGAAGTATTTGTCGAGACTGTAGACCTAATACTGTCTCGAGTGAGATTTGTACTTTGGAGTAAGGATTTCTCTTATATCCGAAGGAAATCTTTTAAAGATTCGGAGTTTATCTTTGAAGTATAAGCTTGGATTTCGCTCGGGTAAGCAAATTTTTGTTGAGTTTGGATCTGTCGGAAGTGCAGAAGTACGTGATGATATCTTGGTAACTGCGTGATGAGATGCAGTAACCATGGATTTTCCGGAGATGTTTTCTCTTAAAGCAGTTCTGGAAGTAGGTGAGAAGCAGTCTTTACCTGCTATAGGGAAGACTTGTCTGTATAGAAGTTGTTTGGATCTTTAGCAAGGAGGTTAACTGTTCTGGAATATGAGACTAAGGTCTATAAGTTGTTCCGCTTCGGCATGGTCTCATTTATTATTCCCTAAGGAAAGTGAGATGTGGATGCTTGGTTTGGAGTCAGAGTTTCTTGAGAGGTTGTCTGCCATCTTGAAGATCCGTTGTGTGGTTTGTTGATGGTTTTGGGTTTTGGAGAAGCCTTTGGATTAGAAGTCTTTGGTTAGCTGTGGTAGCAGTGCAACTCGAAGTGTTCAGTGTGCTGTCGAGGAGATCTTTTGGCTTTGCGGTATCGTCGAACTAGAGTTTGGAAGCAGCTGTGTGGCTTGTCTCTCCGATGGTTCGGGAATCTTGGTGGTTCTTCTATCAGCAGCCGGGCAGTTGGTGGATGTTATCTTGAAGAATTAACCTTGTTTGGAAAAGCTTAGAGCTGTTCTAATTGGTAAAGAGAGGACAGTTTATTTGGAATCCGAACTAGGTTGGATCGCAAAAGTGACTTGCGATTAGTTTGGGAATTTATCTGAGCAATCTTTTGTTTGAGATTCTCATAGGAAATAGGAGCTACTGAGGTAATCAGAAGTTTCTCTGCATCTGGAGTTGAGTTCCATATTGTTTTGGCTCCAGAAGTAATTTTGGTAGTTAGCCTTGTAGTAGGATGGTTTTTGGAGAAAGGGAGTTGGTGTAGCAGCTCAGAAATTTTTGGAATTGAGTTGGTCAGATCTAGTTTTTGAGTTGGATTCTACTGTAAGGTTGTGACTGAGTCAGATGAGTCACTCAAATTTTTATGGATTTGATAAACATGTTCTCGGATATATTGGATAAGTTTGTATTCGTGTTCATCAGTAGTACTCTCATCTATTTCAGAATCAGAGTTGTGCAGCGGAAGCAGGGTAGCAGCTGTGCAAGGAAGGAAGTAAGTTCAGTTTGCTATTGTTTTGGAACAGAGCTTGTGTTCTGGATTTCGATGGATTTTGGAGGACTTTTCTGTTGGATAGGATCCAGGAACTGGTTTACTTTGGTCTAGTTGCTTCTAGAAGTACCAGCATGGGTTGAGCTGATCAGGAAAAAGTTTGGCAGCCCAAGATTGTCTATTGAGTTATAAAGATATGAGATAAGGAGTTTGGAATTTGAAGTTGGAGATTTCATTGTTGTTAAGATTTCTCTGGTTAAGAGAGAGCAGTATTGGGTTAGATTGGATGGCTAGTTCTGAGGCATTTGAGATTTCTTATCTGTGTTTTGATAGGATAAGGTTGAATTGCCAGTTTGGATAGCTGGAATTCATTGTATTTCACGTATCTCTAAGGGAGTACGTGTATGATTCAACAATGGTTATTGAATCCGTAGTTCAGTTGGAGTTGGATGTTGAGCTGGATTTGAGAGTAGTCTGATGTTCTGTTCAGATTGATGGATCTAGAGATGAGAGGAGCTCTGGATTTTGGTAGTGTAGTTAGTTTGTTGGCTTTTGTAGAGCGAGTCTCCCGGTGATTTACACTTGGGAAACTCGAGATAGTATTAGAAGTTTTATTCTGATTTGTGTCAGGATAATTAGTTAGGATTGTTTGTTTGATTGATTGCTTTGGTTGTTAGTTACTGGTTGATAGGAATGCTTTGCTGTTTGAAATTAAAATCTTTGCTGGGTTATTAAATTACCTTTGCTTTTAAAATTTTGGGGATGAAATTCTTTTAAAGGGGAGGATTGTAACAACCTGGAATTTTGGGCAATATAAATTTAATAATCTGTATAAATAATTTAACTGGTTTGATAATTTTTCTTTATAATTTTAATTTAAACCGATAAATTTATTCTTTTTAAAGGTTTATAAATATTTAATCTGATAATTATGATCAATATCTTTCTGACAATTTAAAATATCGATAAGATTTATTTTTCCAAAGCTAATGAAATTTTATTCTGTTTATAATATATACATTTGATATATATTGTGAATAGAAGATCTTGTGTTTTAAATAAAAGATTTAATTTTCAAATTGTAATATATATGTTTGCGTATGTTATAATTTGAGTTATTTTGAAATTTAATTTAATCAATTGATAATTTATAATGTATGAATATTGTAGATTGAAGCTTTGTTTTAGAATCAATGTTTTCAAAAGTTAATTTAAAGATTAATTCATTTGTTTTAAAATATAAAGATTTGTTATTTATTCTTAAATATGATAGTTTAAAAAGATTTAGACATTTTGTTTTGTTTTCTTTAAAAGAACATAATATAAAATGGTTATATATATATTTATAGATGTTTTAGATTTTAAAAATAATTTATATGTATGTACTAAGATAAGTGTTATTAAATAGAAAAGTTAATTTAAAAAAAAGCTTTACATTTACATTTAAATTAAATAAATAAATATATATATATATATATATAATACTTAAGAACAAGTGTTAAGATAATACACATCTTAGTAACATGTGTTGTTTAATTAAATATCATAGTTGACAAATGTAAATTCTTGAGAACATGTGGCAATGTTTTCATTTTAATTTTTAATCAAGTTTTAAGTAGAAAATTTGTTTTTACAAACATTTCTTTTCTTTGTTTTCACTTCTCAACTAAAATTAATGGCTACCATAAACTTTTCTCAAATCTGAAGCAAATTTAAAATCTTTCTCCAGACCTGAAAACTTGAATTCAAATCTGCAAATTTATGTTCTTCTCAACAATTAAAATCTGCAAACTCAATGAAAAGCTGCAGTCTGCAATTTCAAATCTGCATTTATTAAAGCTTCAACATGCAATTCAAGTTAAGATCATCTCAGCAAGTTAAAAAGCATGCAAAGGGATTTTCAAAAGAAAATCAAAGGCAATTTAAAACTGTTGTTCTCTGCTGTGCTCTGCATGCTATAAACAGGTGAGTAAACTATTTTTAAAAACAGTTTGATTTTAGATTTCTTCTTGATTTTATGATGATATCATGATGTTATATGAAAAATTTATTTAAATTGGAATGCATGTTGAATTAAGATATTGAATTGCCTGTAAGATTTAAAAACGGATACTGTGTTTATTAAAAACAGTCCAAATCCTTCAAAATCTAAATAACTTGATTTTTATCATGAATTGGCCAGTGATTTGTTAATGAACGTTGTTTGTAAACACATAATATATCATCTAAAAATAATTATAGGATTTTAAAATGAATGAATTACTCAAAATTTTCAAATTACAGTGAAAAATCAAGTTTGGGCAAAATTTTTATAATTTCAAATTCTAGATTTGAATTTATAATTGAGTTTCAATAAGAAAGTTAGGATTTTTAAAGTTGGTATCATAATTTTTAAGTGTGTATTTAAGTTGAATTTTTGGTTTGAATATTTTGGGAATTTTTATGAACTGCGGATTGTAAACTGAATAATTCGAGTCGATTCCTGGACTGTAGCTTGATCTTAAGTTATAGATTTTAGGAAAAATGCAAAAGAATTTTTCAATTGAGTAATTTGTTGGGGATTGAAGAAAGTAGGGTTTAAAGCTTGTTTTTACTGGGCTGTACTGTTGAGATGATTGCGACGCAAATGAAGGATCGGGGGTGTTCGCATATGGGGGAAAGTGGAGCCGAGTCGTGGCGGTGCTATGGAGGGAACGGCGAGGCCCATCAGTGTAGGGTTGGCCGACGACGATGGAATTTAGGGGAGATGTTCTCTGCAGTTGTTTTCGCAGTTTGGTTCGAACGATCGAAATTCGATTCGATGATGTTGTGGTTAATCTGAGTTTGGGATCGTGCTCGCGAGTGATGTTGTCACCGAAGTAGGTCGTCGCGATGGACGATGGAGGCCGGCAGTGAAGGTGCATGTGCACCGCGATTGGGTTGTGCACTGGGAAGTTTCATGTTGGGGAAGACGAATGGAACTAGGGTGGGTGCTCGCGTGTGTCTCGGGGGCGACTCGAAGGAGATGGGGTTGGGTTGGCTTCGGGGAAGGCACGAGGTTTTCCGGGTTGTTACTCGAGTTAGTTGCTTTTCTCTGTGTTTGGTATATGCAGATTAGATTGGTTATGTAAATTAGTATAAATCAAGTTAAAACCTATAAGAACAAGTTTATGAAGGTAATGAAATATAAAGTTAAACTTGTTATTTTAAAACAAAAGTAAATCAAACGTTTAAAAGTTAAAATTTAATTTATATTTAAATATAAAAATGTTTTAAGATGTTTGATTTTAAAAATAATTATCTTAGTTAAGTTTAAAATTCAAATTTAAAAGAGAATTTGAATTTAATTATTAAATCAAAGATTTAAGTTAAGTTTTGAAGCAATGTTTTAATCACAGAATTTTCAATTTATATTAAATTAAATAAGTTTAAATTTAGATAATTTAAAGTATTTTAAATTTGGAAATGATTTATTAATGCTTTTTATTCAAGTAAGATTATTATTATGATTTGTAAACCAAGTTTAATAACTTGTCTTTAAATAAATAAGATTTAAATTATTCAAATAATTTATTTATGGAAATAAATAAGGTTAAATCATTTGGGTAATTAACTTAGGAATACTTGTTTAATATGATTGATTAGTTTAATTAAGAATAATGTTTTCTTAATTAATTAAGAATTTTAGATAAAATAAGTTAATTAACTAATTGTTTAATTAATTTTAAATAATTAGTTAATTGTTTATTTAAATTTATATAATCACTTAATGATGGATTAATTAAGAGTGATTACTTAATAAAGTAATTAATGGTTAATTATTGAATGTAATTAAGAAAGTTAATTACTTATGAAAGCAATTAATGATAATTACTCATGGGAGTAATTAAATGGAAGTGATTAATGGGTAATCACTTAATGTTATCAATTGAGGAATTGATTTATATAATTGTAGAAATTAATTAATTATGAAGTAATTAATTAATTAATTAAAGGATTAAGGAATATTTAATAATGGAATTAATTACTTATTAAGGTAACTAAATAAAGAAGTAATCCAAATTGATTAATGGAAGTAATTAGAAGTAATTACTTATGTAAGTAATTAAGAGTTAATTACTTAAATATTTTAGTTAATTAAGTGATTAAGATTAATTACTAAGTGTAACTAATTAAAATTGTAATTAATTAATAAAGTAATTAATTAAGGATTTATTTATTAATTTAATTGTTTAATAATTACTTAATGAAGTAATTAAAGATTAATTAATTAGATTAATTAATCAAGGATTAATATAATTAATTTAGAAGTTAATTAATTAAGAAGTTAATTAATTAAGATAAGTAAATACAAATTGTTAATTACTGTTTATGAATTAATGAGGTGATTAATTTCAATTAATTGTTTAATTAATTAATGTAATTATTAATTAATAAGGATCATTTGTTAATTAATCAAGGTTGATTAATATAAGTAATTAATGTAAGTGTGATTAATTAATTGTAATTAATTAAGGTTTAATGTAATTAATTATAGTTGATTATTTAATGAAGTAAATGTAGGATCATTAATTATTATAATTAATGATAGTAATTTAAGGTTAATTACTGTATATGGTTAAGGATAATTACTTGAATATAATTAAAGTATAATTAATCAAGGAAGGTTAATTTGGGGAAGATCATTAGAGATGATTAATTTGTTTATTTGAAATAAATAAACGAAGAAGGATGATGGTAATTCAATTGATTAAGAGATAATCAATTCTGTTTTGGATGTTTGATTAATATGGGTTGATTGATTAATATTGGTTAATTGATTAATATTGAATGATCAATATTTGGAGATTGATATTGGATGATTGGTTGATATTGGATGTTTGATTGATACTGGATATCTATGATATGTGATATGCTACTTTGTGAAGATGAATATTGATATGAATTATCTATTGTGATAATATGATTCATCTATCTGTTTATTTCATCTTGAATATGAGTTTAAATTGTTTAAACCCTTAAGTATAACTTGGACATTAAAATGGCGTTCAGTTTCGGTGAGATCGGGATCGGGTTTCCATATTGGGATCCGAAAACCACATCGATTCCAATTAAACGTTAGGTCGTGAATCCAAGAGGAGCAAGTGAAGACTCGAGGTGTAAGGGCTATACGTCAGTATAACTCTGTGGGTGATTCCGAAATGAGTTGACTGAGTAATGCTTATAGATTCGAGATGGTGAATCAGAGTGCAAGGGCTATGGTCGTTGACTCTGAGGGTGATTCCAATAATGAGTGCAACGAGATAGTGCCTTCGGTTTCGTTCGAACCCGGAACGAACTTGTATGGATTGAATGCTTTCAGAACATCGTCAGGTGGACGATGAGCATTCTAAGATAGATGTGTTCTATAAAGGTAATCATAACCTCAAGCCTCATCAACCGGGAATGGTTGAAACAGTGGAGGTGCAGCAAGGCTTCGTGGGTAGCCCCCACTTGAGAGTGAGATTTACCCCTGTCTAGAGGTCCCTTTCTATTTCGGCTTAGTGTGTGGTTGGTCGCGCCAACTACGGGGTGGTCTTTTTCGGGACTGTTCAGTAAGGAATGGTTCCGGCCTTGTGTTGCAGGAGAGTGGGCGTACTCCTCGGTACAGTGATCTTGGCCACGTACTGTGACGGGCGGTACCCCAGTAGCCCTGCCATTGATGGAATCCAAAATCCAATACGTGCATGTACGGTTTTGATTGTGCCCAACTATGTTGGAACGTGAGATGTAAGCATTCTAGCTATTTCTGTATTTTATTTTGAAAACCCTAGACACTATTATGATATCACTGGATTTCCTATCAAATGTTTTGGTTAGCGTAAGGTAAAAACTTTTCCATGTTTATGTGTGGGAAGTCTTACGTGGTACCTTTTCTTTTCAAAGGTTTTTCTAAAGTTAAGCAATTAAACCCGTTTACTCACACTAGACCCCTGTCTGACCCGAGTGTTTATTTTCTGTTTTATTAAACTCTTGGGTAATCATATTATGTACGATTAGTCAAGTGATTCAGGTTAGCTTAACGAATTCTGAAGGAGATATGGAGCAGGAGGCTTCGACGTGTAGATATATATTGATTCCGCTATGTTTGTTGTATCTGTTTCTCTTGTATCTTGAGTTGTATAGTTGGACAGACGTTTATAACTGTCTAATATCTGTTGTTTTGAGTTGTGTACTCTGATGTAATATGATACCATGTAATATTTTATGTGATATATTATATTTTATTCGTTCCGCTGTGAGTTCCATGATGTGTGGTTCCTTTCTTTTCTTCTTCTATCCCTTTCTTTCTTCAAGATGATGCGATTTCCTGGAGATAGGAAGTCGGGTCGTCTCAGTTAACATGGTTAAGCAATTGATAACAAGGAGTGAATTCAATATAAGAGTTAATGAATTGAATAAGGTGCAATCGATAAGATTGGGTATGAACTTAAATTATAAAGCTGATTATGAACTTAAATAGCAATATGGAATGATTGCAACAAATCTTAGAGATAATCTTATGAAAGGTTTATAAATAAATTAGCTTGGGATGAAATACCGCTCACTATAAAATGAAGGGAATCAACTTATGTGAATTAAATGAAAGTGAATGGGAAAGATGTAAAATAAGTGGGAATGGAATTAATATGTATGCAAGTGCATGAACCATGTGCAATATAAATTTTGTTTGAAAATCGATTTACATGAAATGATTCCCAGGTGATAGTATAAATTGGATATACTAAGTAAACGAGGGCGAATGAATTGAGTGATAATCAATTTAAAATTAATTAGAACATGCAACCACTTAAGTGATTGTTATGAAATGATTCATCAATAATTTAACATGGATTGGAATGTTGTTTAATACAACATGAAGCGAGCAAGGTTTGGTGGATAACTTGAATGGGAATCAATGGAAAATGGATGAATTGATTTAGAATCAATTTAAATGGATAAATTGAAGCTTAATAAGATGGATGTGAATATAATAATTGTGAATGTGAATAGAATGAAATTGATTGGATTACGAATCAAGTTAAAATTGAATTAATGGTACGGAAATCAATTTAGAATGGATATGAGTTTGTTGTTGTAAATATGAATTGAATGAAATAAATTTGGTTGTAAATCATTTCGAATTGAATGAAAGGAGATATGGATCCATGAAAAAAAATTAAATTAGTGTTGGAACCTTAAAATTTCTTGTAACATACGATTGGCATGTTCGGTTTATGAAATTTATATGTTTAGCTAGCTAAAGGAATGAAATGTTATAAAATTTCATGGTTATGACACTTATATGCTTATTTTGAGAACTTATAAGTACAGGGAGCTGTTTGGATAGACTATGGTTGCATAAATGCATACTAAATAAGTCGCTCGCTTAAAAACGATAAATACAAGTACGCCTACGCAATAAAATAAAGAAATGATAATATATTGTTATATATTTTGTTTTTCCGACCGTGTGGATCGATGTATATATTTTTATCTCTCTTGTCATATTGTAAAAGGCTCTCCATACAAAGAAGACTCTGTCAAAAATTTTGGGGAATTTAGGGTGTTAGAAAATTTTTGAATTTTTTTTGTTAAATAGAAAAGTTGATTTTTGAATTGTATCAGAAATCAAGGCTTTTGGAAAAAGAGATGAAGCTAATTGTTTTAGATAAAACCAAAAAGGTTTAGGGGAGTGAATGTAGGATTTTAACTAAGTGGGTTTTGGGAAAGTTAATGGTTTTAGAGCATTTTTCCTACCTTAGAAATTTCAATGACCAAATTCTTATAAGAGAGGAGGAATGTAACGTCCTAGAATTTTGATCATTTAATTTTCACTGTTTAGTTAATTTTTAAGTGTTGAATTTGAAATATTAATTGATTTTGAATATGGATATTTAGGTTGAATTAGTGAAATGGTTTAAAATTTCAAATATAATGGTTAATTTGATTTGGCAAATAGTAAATTTAATATTTGAAATTGGGTAATATGCGAATTTGGGGTCAAAGGGAAATGGAAATGATTTTTAAGTTGATTTAAAACTCTACTCAAATTAGAGTGGTGATAGTGGACCTTTGAATGGAATTAGAAGTTGATGAATTTAAAGTTTGAAATTTATATATTATTTTAAAAGTGGTAAATATATAATAATAGTGTAAATAATTGAATCTTGATTTAAAATGAATTAGAATGATTTCTAATATAAATATAAATTCTATGTGATTTATAACAGAGTTAGTAAGTTTTTAAAATGGGAATCTCAAACAATTTTGGAAATCGCTCGATTTAATCAACGTGTTAAAATAGTCTTCCGAGGCATAGTCACAGATGACGAAACTAGTTCTATTGGATCCGTAATAGTACATTATTATAGGTTTTTAAATTTCATAGCGTTTAGGGTTACCATTTGGTTGGGGGGCTAGAAACACATTGAATTTAGTAACAAAAATTTAATATTTTAATTTGATTCGTAAAGCTATCTTCCACATACGATCGAATTAGGCCCCGAAACATGTTCCATTGTGTTTAGAATAGGGGTAAAACATTATAAACGCCAGGCGGATGCTTCGTTTGGAATTCATTTGGAAAAGCATGTTAATTTCGAAAATAATATTAAAATAATATGTGTATATGTATATATGTACACGTTAGCAACAATAGTAACCTTAGTTTCTTAAGGTAGCCGCCGACATACATTTCAATGGCCGAAAGTGGCCGACCTTTCCCATTGTTTTCACCCCAATCCGTAAACCTTCGTGAGAAACTTCCAACAAAAAGATCGAAGAGCTCCTCGAGCTCTTCACATCCAACGGTGGCGATCGAGTGGAGTTGAGTAGATTGATGGCGAAGGTCGCTTGAGGGCCAGCCGCTCATGCGCAGTTTTCAAGAGCTAGGCATAGATGAGCTTCGCATGGCTTTGGGTGTCGATGGAGTGGGGATAAGGTTTCGAGATGGCTGTTGCCGATCGTGCTCAAGGGGGTCGTGGAGGTCGCGGCGATGGTTTATACAAAGGCGACGATGGGTTCTCTTACCTGTAACGAACGCGTGAGAAGAAGCAAATCATCGGCCTTGTTTCACTGAAGGAAATGTAAGGCTGTGATGTGTTTTAGTAAAAAAAATTATAACTTTATATATATTGTAAATTTATATATACTAAATTGTTAATCTTGTAAAATGCATATCTATTTCATATGAGGTCGAAAATGGACGAAATAAGCGGCGATGGAATTGTGGTAACGAGCACTGTGCACAGGAATAGATTTGGAGTCGATTGGAACTTGTTAAAATTTAAGTTAAATTGAATGTGTTCAATTTAATTTAAAATTTGAACGTTTAGCGAATTGAAAAAATAAAGGTGAGTTAATCTCACTCAATTTTGGACTGCTGGTATTAATTCTAAATAGTTAAAATTAACTAATGGTTGATTGGTTGAATTGATAAAATTTTGTCAGTTGAATGTGATAACATATAAATAGTAGTGTATATATATATTGGAGAGATCGATATTCCCCTATATATATAGCGGATAAGACTCTATGCGTCCCGTATAATAGCAGATGACCTTATATACAGCGATATTCTGCCTCGAAGCGAAATCGGTATTTTTAAGTTGTATTAACATCTGTGGATGCATGGTAACAGGTTGGAGGGATCCAATTGGATTCCTCAAAAATATTGAATTTAATTTCATATATGGTGATATATGTTTTTTTGGGTAATATGTGGCATGTTATTGTGTCATTTAAATTGATTGAATGCTATAATAGTTTTAGCCTGGATTTTGGTATTTTTAAATACCAATAAAATATGGTTTTTAATTGGTAAAGAATTATAAATAGGGATTTTGAAGTAAAGTATTTATGTAGAGTTTTGGATAAATTAATTGGATAAAATAAAAGGTTTTGAAATTGTATTTAACATATTCGGAATATTATGAACATGGATCGTGGAATAAAATATATAAAAGGATTTGTCAAATAATAAATCCATAAGTGGTACTTGTCTAAATGTGAAAGGTTTTAAAATTGAGATTTTTAACATATTGGAAGGATAAAAGTGAAATTGGAAATAAGTATAAAATTGGTCATACTAGAACTCAAGTAAGATTTCCAAATTTACGGATTGAACTTAAAATCGAGAAATTGGGCTTGTTTTAAAAAGAGGATTTTTAATTATTGACTAGAAAATTTTAAAAGTGTTGAAAATATTCCAAAATTAGTTATTTAATTATTTTAAATTATTTAAAGCATATTTAATTATTAATTAGTTACCTTATAATGATTGTTAAAGATTTATTATTATTTACGAATTAGTCAGCATTATTATTTTAAAATATAAATCATTAAAAATTAATATGGCTTTGTATAGTAACTTTTATTTAAGTGTATTTACCTAAATTAAACTTGAAAATTTATTTTAGAACTTATAACCATTATTTTGAGAATAAAGTTTCGGGAAGTAATGGTATACTCACATGGCAAAATCGAAGGTAGTGAGTGCTTGCAGTTAAGTTTTGGATTTCTCTGGGACAGAGATGTAACTATTAAGTTGTGAATTCATGGTTTGATACTACAGTGGTAGTTTCCATATTATTTTAAAAGGGTTTTCAAATATTTTTTAAACAGTTAATTTGTGAATATACTGAATTCGATAAGATAAGTGAATACTTTCAGATAAAGAGATTTAACTTATCTAAAGTTTAAGTAAATAAGACTTGGATTTTTCAGTGGAAAATGGAATATTTGGGTGAATGATTTTTTATTTGGTAGTTAAATAACCGACTATAATATCTGGACCCGAAATATAACTTTGGGAATATCTAGGGGAAACACCGAAATTATATGGTACATTTACCATTCGAGGTTCTATACTATATGTATAAACTCCTTTCGTTCTGCTAGGATGTTTATAAGGAAATCCATCCACAAACGGTTAGGAGGTGAACTCCGATCTTATTTTCGTCCAATTATTTCCTAAAGAACTGGGGTTGAGTTTACCGGAAATATCGAACGTTGTTTCGAAGAGACCGGGATCGGGTAAGTTATCCGAAAATGACTTCGATTCAACGAGTACATTTTCGAAATGAAGACAAGAGCATGGAGTCGAAGATGGAGCAGTGAAGTGCAAGGGCTAATTGCTACTAATCCTGGGGATGATTCCAAAATGGATGTAGTAGGAATAGTGCCTTCGGTTCCAATCGGACTCAGAATGGACTTGTATGGATGAATGCTATCGGTACATTATTATAAGAGGACAATTGTGACGCCCCACCTCTGTACTCACACTAGCCAAGGACACTACGAAGTAATGACATTGAATAGCACGAAGAATAATGCTGTTGAAGAGTGACATCTATGTAATAGATTTGAGCAAGTATCGATATGCCACATAGAAGGTCATACATAAATTTAACATATCAAATACAAACTCAAAGCTGCTACATAGTGGCTATGTGGTCTTCAGATACAAATATAAAATAAGAATAACACAAATCAGTCACAGATATTCATATCACTAAGGCGGAAACAGATATGAACATAACACATAGAAGTGTACATCAAAGTAGTGGTCTTATAAGGATCACTACACCACAAAAGAATAGGTACAAGTGCTAGACAAAAGAATATATATACATCAAGGAGTCTCTATCTCGAATGTATAAAAGCAAAAACTACAAAGCTAAAGTAGTTAGCCAAAAGTTAGATGACGATCCATGATAAAAAGTCAAATGGAAGTACCTGAAACACCTCGGTCTAACTTGAGTATTATTTAAAAAGAAAAATAATAAACGGATCAGTCTAGCTAAAAATATCATGAAGATGAGATAGGAAGAAAATATATGGTAACAATAATGTCATACTTCGACAAGCATACATTTGATAACAACAAAAATCATACAATATCTCAAATCTCCTCAAATATCCAAAAAAAAAGAATATCACATTCTTTAACTTATTCGCCAAACCTCAAATATTGACAAAACATATCAATGCCAATCGCAAAAATTGGTGAAACACAAATTCTAGAAATCAATAATTAGAAATCCAGAAAACACAAAAGGGGGAGGCCTATCAAATATGGGAGCATGAAAACTCACCAACAGGCGTATCACAAACGGGACGCTATCCCATGGTCGCTAACCATAGAGCCGGTGCAATGACATAGTACAATGGTAAGCCCGAGGAACCTGAAGCTCAAATAATTCGGAACAACGACGTAGTACAATGGTATGCCCGATGAACCGAACTCCATAAAACCCATGGGCTGCTAGCCTTTAAAAATGAAACGAAGCTCAATAGAATGGGGTACTGTCCCCCACGCAGACAAAGAGACATCGCATATCGCTAGTCTAAACAATAAAAATGATCACCATTGATCAATAAGAAGTGTGAATTACACTTAGCTAGTAAATAAATGAGTTTAGCTTCATGTCCCATAACCACTGGCTTAACTGACGAAGTAAACACAAGCGTTTCATGCCACTTATTTTGCTAAGTCGTTTAATTAGATTTCTCATACGAATGAGGAAAAGTTTTTATATACTAATAGATCGAAAAACAGTTTTAAAAGCGAGCTATGTGTTGAAAATAATTATTGACATCATGTTTGTAAAAGATTTTGAGTATTTACTACTAGTATGGAAATCTTTGTATTTCAAAGTGACAAATCACGGAAATGATTGTAGAAACAATCTATCACCAATAATTCACATTCGACGACACGAATTAAAACCATAAAAAAATCGATATCAAATCCATAAACTTGATATTCCAAAAATCCATAAAAGAAGTCATCAAAGTCGATAAAGTGATAACAACTAATCGGATCAACCAAAAATCGATATAAATGGAAACCCACATAAAATAGAAAAATTTGCTGAATTTAAAAGCTCTAGATGTGTAACATCCTGCCTTTTTGTACGTTTTAAATCGATGATAAACCACACACGTCAGACTCAAGCCATATAAAAGAGCATATTGTTATTGGGGTGAATAAGAAAAGCTGTGAAAGAAATAAAACAAAACAAATCTCACAGCGGAACGAAAAAATATAATAATCAAATAACAGTTCATGAAGCTGTTTTACAAAACATTTTATTATAGTTATACAACACAGAATCAATGTTACACATACCAAAAATAATAAATAACAACGCAGCAGAACAATATAGTAAATAATAGTAATACAATCTTTGTCTTCGTCCTCCAGAAGTAAGGTCTTCAAACCCTGAAATGCTCAGGCTGACCCGAGCGAATTGAAAAGACAAAACATTCGAGTCGGAACTATAAGATCTTATGTAAGTTAAATCAACAGAGATAAATATGAGTGGAACGACGTCGGAGATGTTTACGGGTTTTGACATCTCCTATCCAATGTCTGATGTGTGTGCAGTAACTTAAGAGATACTCGGGATTCACATCTCCTAAAGATCCGTTAAAATATTTACTATGTAGTAATATTTCACTATTATAATAATGTCTATAGTAAAATAAACTTACTTTTACATAGCATTAAGGAGTGACCCAATATTCCCCTTAATACATAAATAGTGCCAGTAGTTTATACAGTACCGTAATACCTCCTGATCGAGAGGCTACCAGAGGATACTCCATAGGTACGACACAAATCAAACTCATACAAGGCGCGCTAGGGTAGGTGACACGGCACAACTAGGCAATGCCAGGGTAGATATACCAATTACGCTTCCGGGCCGATGGTAAGGCAGAGCGCGCAGCTACCGCGCACCTCGAGCCATACCTCCAAATCAAAAAAAATCAAAAGTGGCCACCAAATCAATTGAAAAGTTAGAGTATAATATCGAATGGATGTGTCCGATCAAAGGTGCTACCTCGTTAACCCATCAATCGCTCCTATTTTAGCCACCTTATGTCAACTCACGGGAGTCGGGTCCACGTATATACCTCAAAAGAATGCCGCCGCCATCCTACTTCATTCTGGAATCTCCACCACGTACACAGTTGTTAAAGTGGTTTTTGAAGTTGGCAGAGAGTATGACAACTTCCGATCCCGGTCTCTTTAACAACCAAACGTTATTATAACACCGCGGTCATTTCAAAATAGTTTATACTTTAAAACCATAATATCATTTCCATTTCACATATATATTCACTTCCAAAACATAGTACTTTCAAAGTTATAAACTTCGAAACCCAATATTTGAAATTATAACACTTTCAAATCATAGTACTTTGAAACTCGTAACTTTGAAACATAACTTCCACCACTTAAATGGTTTAAATAATAAAATATTTTATATAATAAATAGCTTCTTCAATTTCACAACTCAATTCCAAAACAACTCGAATTCCAAAATTTTAGATTTAACCAAATCTCAAATCATAAATTCCAATTCAATTCAGTTTCCAAATAAACCATTCCAAATTATATTGATTTCAAGACAGATTTGGTCCACAAACAAACCATTCAAATTCAGTATATTTCAAACTTTAAGTATTCAACAATTTCAAAACTAAGTTTGATAATTTCATATATATCAAATTCAATTTTCTATTATTTAGTTTCGAAACATTTACTTAATAAATCCATTATCATTTAAATAAATCCCAAATTACAAATAACTAGATATTTCCTTCTATTTATTTATGCTTGAAATATTCATTTAATTCACCCTAGACCAAAATCAAGTTATGTAATTGTAGCTTTAAAAATTTCAAAATTTAATAAATTTCACATCAAACTTATTTGAGTTTAATTCTTAAATACTTCAATTTCGAATAAATTTCCAATTTATCTTCCAACCTTAATTTACTTAAATCATTATAAGCTCTATATTAAAATATAATTTATATAAATACTTAACCATGTTATCTTCAATAAAAATTAAACTTGTTATTAAGCTTATTCTATATTAAAACAAATTATACATAGCTTAAAATCAAGGATAAATAACAGTTATATAATATCTAAAATCAATATTTATCTAAAGCCATATATTTCTTTACAAAACCATAGATATCATTTCAAAATATTCTTATATATAGACCACGGTGTCTGTAGATAATTTTCTATCCTATGGTCAAGTGATACGGATATTTATAATTTCAATCCGTAATTTAAAATATAAATACAGTTATATATCATTTCAAACCGCAGTCCCGAATGAAATAAAAATCCACACATCCAATATCAATCATCAGACACTTATCACAACCATCACCCAATTCAATCAATAACATCAATATAGAATAGATAATAAATAACAGGTATTTACTAACAGTTTATATTCAATGATAAATTAAATAACTATTTTATCCAATAAATTCAAATAAACTGAGATGATGATTCAGAATATGCAAATAGTTATAAATACATTTCTAATCACATCATAAATTAATTTAACAAACATAAGAAATTTCAAAAGTTGTGGGCGGGTTAAAACACTCACCTTTTGACTTTAAATTAAATTTAAATTCAAAATTTGAACAGTCTTAGAATCCGTACAAACCAGTGCCAAAATTTTCAGAATTCCAATACGATCCTAATAGAGAAAACCGCACGTAATTTCGACCTCGTATGATCATTAGAATGATCGAAATAAAAATAAATAAATAAATGAAACAATTGAATCAGACAACGACAACCACGTCACCATTCGTTCGTGCATTCAAAAAACCCTATCGAGCTTCCATATCGAGTACGCGAACCGGAAGCCTCGCCTACATCGCTCTAGACTTTGTCGTTGACTGGCCACAACCCACCAGACCCCGCTCCGACCTCCACTACCATGCTCGGTCGCCTCTCGATCAGCCATCGCCGTCTGGATGCAAATGCAAGGAGCAACCGCCGCCAGTTTATTCAAACCCTAATCGAATTATCACCGCAGATCTGACCGGTAATTCAACGAATTAACAACTCCGATGAATGCGCTCGCCGCCCTCCACGCTCCAGTATCATCAATTCGATGATCAGTAGACGATGATCGAACCATGATGCATGACCGTAACTTCTTCACCCGATTCCAACCACACAGCAGCCCAGATTAGAAAACGAATCACAAATTTGACTAGCGCTCTTCGAGAGCTTCAAATCGATATGTAATTTGATATAGTTTGGGAAGATTTGATATTGAAGTTGAAATTTGAATTAAAATTGGATTGAGGAGTTTAGGGTTTTTCCATTGAAAAGAGGTGGAGCTAATGGAATTATACGTATAGAAATAAGGAATAAGAAACGCCCTAAGGTTTATAACGACAGATATATAGGCAAAACAAAATAGAAAGAATGGGCTAGATTGGATTTGGGTTTTGAACGATTGATCCGAAAAGCCCGTTTCGATTCCGGAACAGAAATGGGTCAACCTATATATCAAAATAGGTGTTTTTAAACATTTTAAAATCACTGAAATAGGTTTCAAGTCCAAATTCCATCATATGAAGAAGTTACATTAAAATCAACATATTTCAAATTGATTTCAATTAGTTTCAATTAAATTGATTTCAAAGCGTTTCGAGTCTGTACGATCAAACGACAAGTCCGATCACTACAAAACATGAAATCCTACTATAATTCACCGTTACGGATCCGATGAAACTAGTTTCGTCGAAATCCGAGTCGGTGGCCAAAATGGCTATTTTTTACATTAAATAAATTAATAATTAATTCATTAAATCAAATTTTCAATTTCAATTCTATAATTGACAATTTTAATCATTTTTAAATTCTTAATCATTTACACTAATTTAAACAAATTTAGATGTCAATTTAGAGTTGATTAATTTATCAATTTCAGTGTTAACTTCAATTCATTAAATTCAAAAATTATAAATTTAATTTCCACTAATTCCATTTAATTTACTTTTCATTCTATTATTCATTTCATTGTTGTCAAATGGATGAAATTAACATTGCATTCATGGTCTATTACATTACTATTCTCAAATTCCATCTTAATTTCAATTAATGTGATATTTTATTTAGATTTATTGCAATTGATTCAAATTTAATTTAATGGATTAAAAATATATCAGTAATTTATAATAATTGTTGCCACTAACTCTTAATAATACTTTTATAAGTTATCATTTCCAAATAATATTATAATTACTTACAGAACATTGATTTTATTCAATTACTTTTTATTATTGTTAATTCATTAATTAATTCAATATTTACGTTCGTTTTCTTATATTAAATTTATTACCAAGTATACATTTACCTTATTTCAACTAATTGGAATTCCATTCAAGTTGTAAATAATTAACTTTAAATAGCATTGTTGCGTTTCACTTTAGTTATTATTTCGTTAAATAAATTACAAAAATTTTATATCTTCGAATATTTATTCACAATTTCTTATTAAATTAAGATCTTAATTGTCGAAAATTACGGGTCGTTACAAGACATTTGGTGGTTATCCCAGACGTTTGAGCTGAAAGACTGGAATTTTCTTCCAGATCGCCCAGACATTTAGCAAATAAGCTCAGATGTTTGAGCTGTAAGTCTGGAATTCCTATTCCATAGCTTCAGACGTTTGAGCATATTACCAAATGTTTGAACTGAAGCTCAGGGTAAGATTTAGCCTAGGCCATTGATGGCCAAATTATCTTAGAAGCGATTGAATGAGCGACAATGGCTTTTGATTTATGCCGAGCGACAACCGAACCCCATAAACTCATCGATAAACTCCAAACAACATTTCACACATCCATATAAGGATTTTCATAGATCAATACTTCAAAATGCCAAAATTTGGAAAATTCGTCAAACCAATTCAATTCAAAAGCAAACGGACATGAAATAGATGTTAGGAATTCATACCTAAAAACTATCAAAGGTATAGACATAGATGTGAGTTCAAGAACTCACCTTTAAACCCAAAAACAACAAGTGAGAAGCTTTAAAATAAAGGAAAGATCAACCACTCTTCAATTTCAACTCTAGAATCTCCAATCTAAGATCATAAGCAAATATTTCCTAAGTTAAGTTGTAGGAAATTTTGAAAATTGAAGAGGGATTGAGACAGAGAAGATGAAGAGGGCGCCTACCTAAGCTTCTCATTGATTTCTAACTTGAATTTGAATTCCCTAAGAATCTAGGGCTTAGGAATTTCGATTTCCCCTCTTTTCCCTCATTTTTGTTTTTGGGCTTGAGAGCATTAGGAATTTTTTAAGAAATGAAATGAATGAAGAGGAGAGGAGTGGATGTATATGGTAAGGGGTTTGGGTTCTCTTATTGGGTTTGTGGGCTAGAAAACAACCCAAAGCCCAAACAAAATACCAAACTCCTAATCAACTCCAAACAAATCGATGTTTACACTCAAAAGTTTGTAAACACCACTTTGAACTCAATGGAAGTGGTCTCGAGTCCAAATTCGACTGTTTACGAAAAGTAGCATTTCGGACCTTAATCTGATTAACGATGCTATATTTAAATAAAACATTTAAATGTACAATCCTAAAATATGCGGGTTGTTACCGACTCCTCTACTTAAAGAAATTGCGTCATCGCAATACTTATGAAGAAAACAAAGAGTAACAACCACTCCAAGGCATAACAACACAAAAGAAAATTTTCAAGTGAGAAGTTCACCTTAAGGAGCACAAGTGAGTAAGTCCGGATATGTTCGCTCGATAAATTCTCTGGATTCCCAAGAGCAATCCTTAGGATTTGAGGACCATTGAACTTTCACAAGCGGAACATCTTTATTTCGAAAGCGTTTACCCTCCGTAGTAATGATACAAATAGGATGTTGCTCATAAGTCAAACTAGGTGAAACTTTAATTTCTTCAATAACACCAGACTCTAGAATAGAGTCGAAATCTCTAAGGCATTTTCGTAGTTGAGAAATGTGGAATACGTTATGAATAGCTAAAAATTGAGCTGGTAACAAAAGGCGATAAGCCACGGAAACAATGCGTTCGGTGATGTGAAATGGGCGAATATATCAAAGTGCTAATTTTCCCGAATGACTAAAATGCACAACACCCTTCATAGGTGAAACACGAATGAATACCAAATCTCCCACAAAAAATTCTAGTTTCCTTCTTTGGTTATCGGCGTAGGGTTTTTGTTTACCTTGAGCTTCTTTCATCCTATGACGAATAAGGACAATCTTTTCAGTGGAATCACGAATAAAATCTAGACCTAAAACCAGCTTCTCACTGGCCTCAAGCCAACAAGAAGGAGATCGGCATGGCTTTCCATAGAGTGCCTCGAAAGGTACCATACCAATACTAGATTGGAAGTTATTATTATAGGAAAACTCAACAAGAGAAATATGATCTTTCCAACTTCCACCAAAATCTAGAGCACATGCACGAAGAAGATCTTTCAGAGTTTGATTCATACGCTCAGTTTGTCCATCGGACTGAGGATGATAAGCGGTGCTAAAATTAAGCTTCGTTCCCAGAGCATTTTGGTGATCTTTCCAAAATCCATTATTAAACAATGGATCACGATCGCTAACAAAAAAAGTAGGAACTCCATGCACTTTAACAATTTCTCTAACATAGAGTTTGGCCAAAAGAGGTACGGTCCAATTAGACCGAAAGGGAATAAAATGGGCATATTTTATAAGTCTATCTACAATCACCCATAAATTTTCATGACCCAAAGAGAACAGGGAAGACCGTCAATAAAGTCCATGGAAATTTGATCCCACTTTCAAACTGGAATGTCCAAAGGTTGCAATAACCCACCGGGCCTTTGATGCTCGGTTACGAGTTGGCAAGTTATGCAATGCTTAATAAAGTTAGCAAAATCAGATTTCATTCCGTCCCAACAATAAAGTCGCTTCATGTCCGCGTACATTTTACTACTACCAGGATGAATGATAAATTTAGAACGATGAGAATCTTCTAGAATGTCTTTACGAAGATCACTAATATTTGGCACGATAAGTCTACCAAATTTTCGAATACCCCCACGAGCATCGATTTCAAAGTCTTTCAGACCATCAATATCATTTTTATCCCTACAACTTTGGCTAAGAAGAGTCAATTCGGGATCTTTCTTTTGAGCTTCAAGAATGTGGTCTAAAAGAGAAGGATGAGCCTCAAGGATACATAAAACAAGAGATGAACAAGAATTAGATTCACGATCTTGAATTTCACAAGTGGAAAAATTCTCGAGATCATTCCATTCGGACATCATCAAAGAAACAACCGCTTGTTGCTTACGACTAAGTGCATCGGAAACACGATTTCCCTTTCTGGGAGTATAGAGAATATCAAGATCATAAGATGCCAGGAATTCGAGCCAACATTGTTGACGCAAATTAAGTTTCTTTTGAGAAAATAAATACTTCAAAGATTTATGATTGGTGTAGAGAAAAAATTTCTCTCCCAGAAGATAATGACGCTAAATTCTAAGGGCGAAAACAATAGTCGCGAGCTCCATGAGTGGCATATTTAGTCTCGGCAGGCTCTAATTGCCTAGAAGAGTAAGAGATAACACGTTCCCTTTGCATAAGAACGGCTCCTAAACCAATATGACTAGCATCGGTGTAAACAATCAAGTCTTGGTTTCCTTCGGAGATCACAAGAATAGGAGCATCGGAAAGGAGTTCTTTTAATTTCTGAAAAGAAGCTTCACATTTCTCTAACCAAATGTACTTAACTCCCTTCTTTGTCAAACTACTAGAGGCATAGAAATTTTAGAAAAGTTTTTTATGAACCGATGGTAATAGCCCGCCAATCAAAGAAAGCTACAGATTTCCGTCACACTCTCCGGTATCTTCCAATTTTGAATCGCTTCAATCTTTGAAGGTTCCATGGAAATTCCAGATTCAGAAATAATATGTCCTAAAAATTTCACACGAGATTGCCAAAAGTGGCACTTAGAAAATTTCGCTTTCAATTGATTGCTCCTAAGAGTTTCCAATACAATCCGAAGATGTTTTTCATGCTCTTCCTCAGTTTTGGAGTAAACAAAAATATCATCTATAAAGATAAGAACAAATTGATTGAGGAAGTCTTTGAAAACTCGATTCATAAGGTCAACGAAATAAGTTGGAGCATTTGTTAAACCAGATGGCATAACAAGCCATTTACAAGATCCATTACGAGTATGGAACGATGTCAAAGGAATGCAATATCTGCAATACGAAGCTGATGAAGACCGATTGCTAAGTCTAACTGTGAAAAAACTCTAGCACCGTTGAGTTGATCAAATAGAATCATTAATCCGAGGTAAAAGATATTTATTCTTGATGGTTAGATCATTAAGCTTACGGTAGTCAACACAAAGCCTAAGTGTATGCAACGACCCGCCATTCATCTCCACAGAATGACGCATCATTAATAAGAAAGAAAGAGATAGAAAAGAGAAAAGAAAGAGGAGAGAGAAGAAACAACACTAGAATCTCAACAGCGGAACGAATAAATTATATTAATAACATAAGTATTACAAAGTATACAATAAATATCTGAGTTACACAGACAATACAACACATACTAGACAGTTATAAACACCTGTCTAGTTATTACAAGTCAATACACAATACAAAACATCTCAAACAAACGACACAGAGATACCAACACAACGGAATGCTAGATAACTACAACGCAGAAGCCTCCTGCTCCATTGCTCCTCCAATATTCGTCAAAGCCAACCTAAATCCTTTGGCTACTCGTAAAAAATTTAAGTACCCAAGAGTTTATGAAAAACAAAAATAAACTCTGGGTCAGACATGGGTCTGATGTGAGTAACAGGTTAAAGTTGCTTAACTTTTAAAAAATCTTTGAAAAGAAAGGTATCACGTAAGACTTCCCACACATAAGCATGGAAAAGTTTTTACCTTACGCTAACCAAAACATTTGATAAGAAATCCAGTGATATTATAATAGTGTCTAGGGTTTTCAAGTAAATATGAAATAGCCGAAATTGTTACATTTATTAAATTCCAGCTACTAGCCACAACAGTGGGTAATACAATCAAAACCGTTGGCATTTATTGGATTTTGGATTCCATACAATGGCAGGGCTACTGGGGTACCGCCCGTCACAGTACGTGGCCTAGATCACCGTACCAAGGAGCCACCCTAACTCCCCTGCAACACAGGGCCGGGACCATTCCTTACTGAACAGTCTTGAACAAGACAACCCCGTAGTTGTTTGCAACCAACTGCCCACACAGCCGAATATAAAGGGACTTCTGGACAGGGGAAAATCTTGTCCTACTTGGGCATGACCCACTTAACCTTGCTGCACCTCCCCTGTTTTAGCCATTCCCAGTTGATGAGGCTTGAGGCTACGATTACCTTTAGAGAACACATCTCTTAGAATGCTCATCGTCCACCTGACGATGTTCTGAAAGCATTCAATCCATATAAGTTCGTTCCAGGTTCGAACGAAACCGAAGGCATTATCTCGTTACACTCATTTTGGAATCACCCTTAGAGTTAACGACGATAACCCTTGCACTTTGAATCTTCATCTTCACTTGAGATTCACGACCTATCGTTAATTTGGATCGATGTGGTTTTCGGATATCCAAATATGGAAACCCGATCCCGGTCTCATCGAAATCCAAAACGTGTCTTTTAGGTCCAAGTTGTTTTAAAGCTTAAAACAATTTCAATTAATTATCTATATACACACAGAGAGATAATTCACATCACAATAGATAATCAATATTATCATTACCAACAGATAATCCATATCATCATCATAACAGATAATCATATTATCATCACAATGCAACCAATGCATCCATATCACATAACATTACTCGTCTCATAGCTGAGATTACAAACCATTCAAGGCAACCAATATCATCCATTCATACATAAGCAATGATCTAATGATCACACCATCCATAATTAATTTAAAATGAATTAAATTAATTACTTAATCTCTAATTAATTTAAAATAAATTAAATTAATCACATCATCTCTAATTAATTTAAAATGAATTAAATTAATTACTTTATCATTATAATCCTGCTTAACTTAACCATTAATCAATTAAATGAATCACCATCTTATTATTCATTTCAATTAATCATTCCTGATTAACATTACCCTAATTACAATAAGTAATTAGCCTTTAATATTAATTTCACAAGTTAATTATACTTAACTCTTTGCAAATAATTAAATCGTAATTACTTAATCAATTAATTAACTAAAATTAATTACATTAATCCTTTATTAATTAGTTACTTCATTTATTGATTATTCCATAATTAATCAATTTTAAATTACATCATTAATTAATTAATTAATGATTTTTAATTACATTTAATCAATCTCTCTATATAAATTAATTACATTAAGTAATTAATCTACAATTAAACCTCACGTATATTAATCACCCTTGATTAATAATAATCCAGTAATTAACTACCCTTAATTACTCATTCCATAAATTAATTACTCTTAATTAATTATGTCCATTAATCCCTTGATTAATTTCAAAGTAATTTAATCTAAATTACTTCCATAAATAAACATCTTCAATTACATCCAGTAATTATCAATTAATTACTTCCCTAAGTAATTACAACTCCATTAATTACGTAAAGTAATTATTCATCAAGTCAACAAATGTTTAAATTAATTAAACTTAATTAATTAATCTAAACAAATCACATTAACCCAATTAATTACATCAAGTAATTAATTCATTAATTACTTCCATTAAGCAATTAATCTTAAACAATTTCCAAAAATGATTCTTATTAATTAATTAATCTATTTAATTATAAAAATTAATCACATTAATTAATTGTTAAATAATCTTAATTAATGACCTTCATTAACCATTCTTAATTACTTCTTAAGTAATTAACTCAGATTAACCATTATTAATTTTAAATTAATTAATATTTAATTACCAAATAATTAATCTATAATTATTTTATTAATTAAGTGTTAACAACAACTTAATTAATCCTTAATTACTTGATTAATCAATTCTTAATTATTAATTAAAATTTAATTAATAACCCCTAATTACAGATTAATTAACCCTAATTAATTAGTAGTAAATCTTAATTAATCAATTTAAAAAAATTCCTTAATTACTTAATTAATCATCCATATTATAAATTAAGTAATTAATTAATTACCCATTTAAATTAACTTAATAATTTAAATGAATTCAAATTCTTAAATTCTAACTTAATTCAGGAAAACATTTCTTACTTATTTAAACAATAAAAAAACAAATTGTTTTTATGTTTAATTTAAATTCCATTTTTAAACTTCATTTTATAGTTAAGATTTTAAGAATGAAAACCAATTTATCTAAACAAGGTTTTAAAACCTTTTTATCTTATATGTTAAGAAACATTCCTTTTACAAAGAAGTTCTAAAAGAATATAAAACTAATTCCTTTTTAAAATTCCAATTAATTTAAAAATACACTCTAAACATTCGAAGTTATAAAAACAATTTCAATTCAAACATTTTCTTAAATTTAAAAACTGAAATACAGCTTTTAAACTTAAGTTTTAAAAACTTTAATTACAATTTTCATCTTCATTTTAAAATTTAAATTATTTAACCATTTCAAAAATATTTAAAACAAACTAAATTTAAAAACTTATTTTATTTTTAAACTGAAATTCAAATCAATTCAGATTTAAATTCCTATTTTACAATTTTAAACTTTCAGTTCAAATTTAAAACCAATATACTTTTGAACTTAAAAGCTTTAGAAACCAAATTGTAAATTTAAAAACTTATATTATTTCTATTATGAGATTCAAACTACTAGCATTCATATTCAAACTCAGTTTTAAACACAGTTTAAATTTCAGTTTACATTTTATACTTTTCTTTAAAAATATAAACAAAACAGATCAGATTTCTGTTTTTATACTAAAACTTGAATTTACAAAATTCAAATTATTTCAAAAACCCAGATTCAAACTATTTGAATTCAGATTCAAATTCAGTTTTAAACTTATTTTAAAAATTTTGTTTCTATTTTAAAACTTTACTTTTACTTTTAAAACTGAAACAGGTTTTCTGTTTTGTTAAAACCTGTAAACAGTTTTAACCCGAGCCTTCTCTAAATTAACTTCGGGTCAAATCTTTAACTGCTTCGAGTTAAAACTCGAATTTCCCGAGAACTTACTCGAGTATGCCACAACCCCAACTCCAACAGCTACATCATCAGGTCAAAATTCACCGTGCACGTGTATAGTGCCTCCGGCTCCCCTGATCAACTTCGCAACCATCCCTCGGTCGACGAACATCAACTCAGATTCATCCAAACAACAATTCCACTGATTCATATTCGAAAACAAATTCGAGAACCCTGAAGCAAATCTGGAACAAACTGCACTTCTCTAATCCAAAACCTGGAAAAATTCTCGTTCCCATACCTCCGACCACCAGAATATCAACGCCTCCAGCCACACAATCGCCAGCTACCAAGCTATCATTTCCCAAAGCTATGTTGAACTCGATCACTTCTACCAGCCCTGGTGATCGATTCACTTCACCTAGTTAAAACTAGGGTTCCATCCTTCAAGCCACAACCACAACTTCTCTGATGAATTAAATCACCATCAACAATTTTTCTTAGCCTCAATAATCACCCCTCTACCATCTAGAAGAACTCAGTCCTCTCCAGTTACATAGATCACCAGGAAATCAAGAATTCCCACTTTCAGTAAATATCCAAACTGCACCTTAATCCTATTTCTAAAAATCTCGATTCTTGATTTAAAAATCAAGTTTTAGTTAGTGTATTCAATCTACAATACTGAATTTATAATTTGTACTGTATGAATTTTGATTTATATCGACATGCTTTGATGTTTTATATGTTTCCAAAGACCATCAATTTTATATTTCAACTTACTTAAAATCTTTAAATATTAACTTCAGGTAAATCATCAACTTTGATTTATCAATTGCATTCTAGCAGAAACTAATTAAAGAAATAAGGATTTTAAATAAAAACTTGTACCAGGCAATCAAAACAGAACAAGGCAATTTAAACAGCATGCATACAAATACAATCACATCAGACATTTAATTATAAACATATGCAATATTTATTCATTTTCAGTATACTGGTATGCAACAAAATTTTAACCTTTAAAGTTTTTTTTTAAAAAAAAGTTACTCACCTGATATTTGAAAAAACAGAGCAACCCATTGAAAATCTTTAGAATTGAAGTTGCCTCATGTTTTTTCTTTTTGAATACTGCATGCATGCTTGTTCAAAAAGATGCAGACTTCCTTAATTTCCTGGTTTGAAAAAAAAAACAGGCTTCATGATTTCCAGATTTGGAAAATGCAGGCTTGCAGACTTGATTATGATTTGCAAAATTGGTCTTTGAAAATGAGTTTCTAGTTTTAAGGAGGAACTGATTTTGATTTAAAACTGGAATGCAAGCTTTCTTGATTTCCAGATTTTTGAGAGAAGGAAATGCAGGGAACCGTATCAGGTTGAAGAGAAAAAAAATGATGTAGAGGCTTTTGTTTTGAGGAGAATGTGCTACAGAGATTGATATGCATCTTTTAATTGCATGTAGAAAATGGATCAGGAATTTCATTTTTTCATGTTTTGTTTACAGGGATTGATTCTCAGATTTGCGTGTGTTTGTTTATGAGAATACTACAAGGATCTTTGCTATGCATTTTGATAATAAGTTACAAAGAATTTTGTTTGAGGATAACTATGGATTTTGATTTTGAGGATTGTTTCAGCTGAACATTCCTTTGTTTAGGAATGAAAACGAAGAAAGAAAAAAAATGAAAGATTGCATGAGTTTATATTACTATATTTATGATAAATTAAATTAAAGAGAAATAAAAATTAAACATGACACTTGGCTTGAATTGTTAACACTTGTAAATATTCTTGCTCATTCACTTAACACATGTTATAATGCAATCTTAACTTAACAACACTTGTCTCTAAAGTAATTATCATTAATAATTAAAGTGTTAATGAAAGATTTTAACAAAATTAATTTTTTTTAATACTTAGTTATATATAGATAAGTAACATTTTTTTAAGAATAAAACCAAGTATTATTATAAATAAAACAATACATTACTTTATTTTTTGAAAATAATATTTTTGATCATTTAAAATAAATTTATAAAAGAGGTTGTAAATTACTTATCATTTAAATGAATTAATGTTTAATATTTTAATTATATTTTAAACCTCGTATTTAATTACAAATCACATTTATTAATCCATATTTTAAAAAGAAATAAAACAAACATTTTTATAACTTTATTTTAACCTAAATTTATATTCAACTTAAGTTAAAATATATATTTAAACAAATAAAACATTTATCTTATGTATTAAAATCATTTAGTTATTTATAAAATAGTTTTGAAAAGCTTAATATAAAAAACCAGTTTCCAATTACCAAAATATTTGAAATTAGAAAATATGTTGTGTTAATTTAATTTAAAACCAAACTCATCTATTTAAAATAGTTTATTAGCTTATTAAAAGATAAATTCACTAATTAATTATTTATCAAAGAAGATTATTAAATCAATTCAAATTTATTTACGAAAATTATCAAATCAATTTAATTTTAAATACAGATTATTAAATTCATATTGCCAAAAATTTCAGGATATCACAATCCTTCCCCCTTAAAAGAATTTCATCCCCGAAATTTAAAACAAAGGTAATTTAATAATCTCATTAAAGATTTAATTTTAAAACACAGCATATATTAATCATATGCTAACAACCATAGCAACCAATTTACATAATCATAACAAATCTAATTATCCAGAAAAATTCTGGATAGAATTTCCACGAGTTTCCCCGGTATAACTATCGGGATACTCGCTCTATAGAATTTAAACAATCAAAACTGCTAAGCTTTAGAGCTCCTATCTCATCTAAATCTAAAACTCTAAACAGGATATCAGACTATAGACGAGTCTGACTCAACAACCAAATTTCCTGAACGGCTGGCTCTACAACCAGAAATATCAAACACGTACTCCCTCCGAGATATGTGAAACACCCCGAATCCCAGTTATCCAAACTGGCCATTCAACTCTTGAAAACCAAAGCACTTATCTTACCATAACACAAAAGAGATCCAAAACACCTCAGAGCTAGCTTCACAGACTCACCAAAACTTATAGTTCCTTCGTTTGGGGAAAACTTAACCAAAACCCAATCTCTAATTCCGGAATCCAAATTCCTCGGATGATCCAGGTCTACCTACATCCTTCATGATCAGCTCATCCCTTGCCGATTCCACTAGAAACAGGACCAAAACAACCCAACACAATGATCTCCTCAAGATCAATCCAAAACTAAGAACACAACTCTACTCCATAAACAACAGAAGACTGAACTTACTTCTCCTTATCCGGAAAAGACAAAACAGAAGCACTCCTAACTGCTTCTGCTGCACAACTCTGATCCGAAGCAGAAGAAAATGCTGAAGAAGACCACGAGCACAAACTGGACGCACATTCTAGAAATATGGTTCAACAGATCCACAAAAGAAAACTCAGAAATTCCTTCGAAACCTGAGCTGCTTCACCAACTTCTATCTCAAGGGACCATCCTTCAAAAAACTGAACCACCAGTTCCACTCCTGGAATCCTAGCCGAAAAGAAAACTCAATCTCCGGATACAGACAAACCTCTAGCTTCCCTGAAGATGTCTGGAAAATCTCCAACAACCCAAGAGAACACTCAACTATCGCAAGTCACTTTTGCGATCAACCCAACCTAATATCCAAAGAAACTGCTCTCTCTACCAATCAGAACAGCTTACGCTGACCTATCCAATCCATCGAAGAAATGGATCCATTTTGCTGCTTCTGAACCCCACTTCATAAAAATTACTCATCCAGAAGACTTCCTACCAATACAGAACACTCCGAGCTGCATTGCTAACACCAATGCCAAAGAATTCCCAATCCAAAGTCCTTCGAGAAACTCGGACCCCAAAGCAAACAGAAACACCCTGCTGGACTCGGCCACAATATCGAAACAGACAAACTTCCTTAAACTTGTTCCAAAGAAAACATCTTCGGAAACATCCGTGGTCAATGCATCTCATCACGCAGCTACTACTTCCTGAGGCATCAAGATACCATTACTCACTAATGTCTTACCGGCAGATCCAAACTCATCTCCATCTACTGTACACTTCAAAGACGAACTCCGAACCTTAACAGGTTTCCTTCAGAGATCGATGAAATACTTCACCAAGCTGCAAATCTCACTCGAGACGGTATTACGTCTACAGTCTCGACAGGTCCACTTCCAACCTCAACATTCAAACTCCAAGCAAGGGTAGTAGACGTGTTACACACACCACTACCTTATCTAGCTTTATAACTTATATTAGAAAACCTGAACAGGTAACCCAACAGATAAGTAGAAATAGATAAATATTTATAAATATTTAAAATTACAAATGCGCTTTCTCAAGATAGACACCACTCCAGAGTCTAGGTATTCGCTCAACCTAGCGCTCTGATACCACTGTAACGACCCGCCATTCATCTCCACAGAACGACACATCATTAATGAGAAAGAAAGGGATAGAAAAGAGAAAAGAAAGAAGAGAAAGAAGAAACAACAATAGAATCTCAACAGCGGAACGAATAAATTATATTAATAACATAAGTATTGCATAGTGTTCAACAGATATCAGAGTTACACAGACAATACAACACATACTAGACAGTTATAAACACCTGTCTAGTTATTACAACTCAATACGCAATACAAAGCATCTCAAACAAACGACACAGAGATACCAACATAGCGGAATGCTAGATAACTACAACGTAGAAGCCTCCTGTTCCATTGCTCCTCCAATATTCATCAAAGCCAACCTAAATCCCTTGGCTACTCGTAAAAAATTTGAGTACCCAAGAGTTTATGAAAAAAAATAAACTCTGGGTCAGACATGGGTCTGGTGTGAGTAACAGGTTAAAGTTGCTTAACTTTTAAAAAACCTTTGAAAAGAAAGGTATCACGTAAGACTTCCCACACATAAACATGGAAAAGTTTTTACGTTACGCTAACCAAAACATTTGATAAGAAATCCAGTGATATTATAATAGTGTCTGGGGTTTTCAAGTAAATATGAAATCGCCGAAATTGTTACATTTATTAAATTCCAGCTACTAGCCACAACAGTGGGTAATACAATCAAAACCGTTGGCACTTATTGGATTTTGGATTCCATACAATGGCAGGGCTACTGGGGTACCGCCCGTCACAGTACGTGGCCTAGATCACCGTACCAAGGAGCCACCCTACCTCCCCTGCAACACAAGGCCGGGACCATTCCTTACTGAACAGCCTTGAACAAGACAACCCCGTAGTTGTTTGCAACCAACTGCCCACACAGCCGAATATAAAGGGACTTCTGGACAGGGAAAAATCTCGTCCTACTTGGGCATGACCCACTTAAGCTTGCTGCACCTCCCCTGTTTTAGCCATTCCCGGTTGATGAGGCTTGAGGCTACGATTACCTTTAGAGAACACATCTCTTAGAATGCTCATCGTCCACCTGACGATGTTCTGAAAGCATTCAATCCATTTAAGTTCGTTCCGGGTTCGAACGAAACCGAAGGCATTATCTCGTTACACTCATATTGGAATCACCCTTAGAGTTAACGACGATAATCCTTGCACTTTGAATCTTCATCTTCACTTGAGATTCACGACCTATCGTTAATTTGGATCGATGTGGTTTTCGGATATCCAAATATGGAAACCCGATCCCGGTCTCATCGAAATCCAAAACGTGTCTTTTAGGTCCGAGTTGTTTTAAAGCTTAAAACAATTTCAATTAATTATCTATATACACACAGAGAGATAATTCACATCACAATAGATAATCAATATTATCATTACCAACAGATTACCTTTAGATCACACCATCTATAATTAATTTAAAATGAATTAAATTAATTACTTAATCTCTAATTAATTTAAAATAAATTAAATTAATCACATCATCTCTAATTAATTTAAAATGAATTAAATTAATTACTTTATCATTATAATCCTGCATAACTTAACCATTAATCAATTAAATGAATCACCATCTTATTATTCATTTCAATTAATCATTCCTGATTAACATTTCCCTAATTACAATAAGTAATTAGCCTTTAATATTAATTTCACAAGTTAATTATACTTAACTCTTTGCAAATAATTAACTTGTAATTACTTAATCAATTAATTACTAAAATTAATTACATTAATCCTTTATTAATTAATTGCTTCATTTATTGATTATTCCTTAATTAATCAATTTTAAGTTACATCATTAATTAATTAATTAATGATTTTTAATTACATTTAATCAATCTCTCTATATAAATTAATTACATTAAGTAATTAATCTATAATTAAACCTCACGTATATTAATCACTTTTGATTAATAATAATCCAGTAATTAACTACCCTTAATTACTCATTCCATAAATTAATTACTCTTAATTAATTATCTCCATTAATCCCTTGATTAATTTCAAAGTAATTTAATCTAAATTACTTCCATAAATAAACATCTTCAATTACATCCAGTAATTATCAATTAATTACTTCCTAAAGTAATTACAACTCCATTAATTAAGTAATTACTCATCAAGTCAACAAATGTTTAAATTAATTAAACTTAATTAATTAATCTAAACAAATCACATTAACCCAATTAATTACATCAAGTAATTAATTCATTAAGTACTTCCATTAAGTAATTAATCTTAAACAATTTCCAAAAATGATTCTTATTAATTAATTAATCTAATTAATTAGAAAAATTAATCACATTAATTAATTGTTAAATAATCTTAATTAATGACCTTCATTAACCATTCTCAATTACTTTTTAAGTAATTAACTCAGATTAACCATTATTAATTTTAAATTAATTAATATTTAATTACCAATTAATTAATCTCTAATTATTTTTATTAATTAAGTGTTAACTACAACTTAATTAATCCTTAATTACTTGATTAATCAATTCTTAATTATTAATTAAAATTTAATTAATAACCCCTAATTACAGATTAATTAACCCTAATTAATTAGTATTAAATCTTAATTAATCAATTTTAAAAAAATTCCTTAATTACTTAATTAATCATACATATTATAAATTAATTGAATAATAAATTAACCATTTAAATTAACTTAATAATTTAAATGAATTCAAATTCTTAAATTCTAACTTAATTTTAGAAAACATTTCTTACTTATTTAAACAATAAAAAAACAAATTGTTTTTATGTTTAATTTAAATTCCATTTTTAAACTTCATTTTAAAGTTAAGATTTTAAGAATGAAAACCAATTTATCTAAACAAGGTTTTAAAACCTTTTTATCTTATATGTTAAGAAACATTCCTTTTACAAAGAAGTTCTAAAAGAATTTAAACCCAATTCCTTTTTAAAATTCCAATTAATTTAAAAATACACTATAAACATTCCAAATTATAAAAACAATTTCAATTTAAACATTTTCTTAAATTTAAAAACTGAAATGCAGCTTTTAAACTTAAGTTTTAAAAACTTTAATTAGAATTTTCATCTTCATTTTAAAATTTAAATTATTTAACCATTTCTAAAATATTTAAAACAATTAAATTTAAAAACTTATTTTATTTTAAAACTGAAATTCAAATCAATTCAGATTTAAATTCCTATTTTACAATTTTAAACTTTCAGCTCAAATTTAAAACCAATATACTTTTGAACTTAAAAGATTTAAAAACCAAATTTTAAATTTAAAAACTTATATTATTTCTATTCTGAGATTCAAACTACTAGCATTCAATATTCAAACTCAGTTTTAAACACAGTTTAAATTTTAGTTTACATTTTATACTTTTCTTTAAAAATATAAACAAAACAGATTAGATTTCTTTTTTTATACTAAAACTTGAATTTTCAAAATTCAAATTATTTCAAAATCCCAAATTCAAACTATTTGAATTCAGATTCAAATTCAGTTTTAAACTTATTTTAAAAATTTTGTTTATATTTTAAAACTTTACATTTAATTTTAAAACTAAAACAGGTTTTCTTTTTTGTTAAAACCTATAAACAATTTTAATCCGAGCCTTCTCTAAATTAACTTCGGGACAAATCTTTAACTGCTTCGAGTTAAAACTCGAATTTCCCAAGAACTTACTCGAGTATGCCACAACCCCAACTCCAACAGCTACATCATCAGGTCAAAATTCACCGTGCACGTGTACAGTGCCTCCGGCTCCCCCGATCAACTTCGCAACCTTCCCTCGGTCGACGAACATCAACTCAGATTCATCCAAACAACAATTCCACTGATTCATATTCGAAAACAAATTCGAGAACCCTGAAGCAAATCTGGAACAAACTGCACTTCTCCAATCCAAAACCTGGAAAACTTCTCATTCCCATACCTCCGACCACCAGAATATCAACGCCTCTGGCCACACAATCGCCAACTACCAAGCTATCATTTCCCAAAGCTACGTTGAACTCGATCACTTCTACCAGCCGTGGTGATCGATTCACTTTACCTAGTTAAAACTAGGGTTCCATCCTTCAAACCACAACCACAGCTTCTCTGACGAATTAAATCACCATCAACAATTTTTCTTAGCCTCAATAATCACCCCTCTACCATCTAGAAGAACTCAGTCCTCTCCAGTTACATAGATCACTAGGAAATCAAGAATTCCCACTTTCAGTAAATATCCAAACTGCACCTTAATCCTATTTCTAAAAATCTCGATTCTTGATTTAAAAAATCAAGTTTTAGCTAGTGTATTCAATCTACAATACTGAATTTATAATTTATACTGTATGAATTTTGATTTATATCGACATGCTTTGATGTTTTATATGTTTCCAGAGACCATCAAGTTTATATTTCAACTTATTAAAATCTTTAAATATTAACCTCAGGTAAATCATCAACTTTGATTTATCAATTGCATTCTAGCAGAAACTAATTAAAGAAATAAGTTTTAAATAAAAACTTGTACCAGGAAATCAAAACAGAACAAGGCAATTTAAACAGCATGCATACAAATACAATTTCACATCAGACATTTAATTATAAACATATGCAATATTTATTCATTTTCAGTATACTAGGATGCAACAAAATTTTAACCTTTAAATTTTTTTTTTTAAAAAAAGTTACTCACATGATATTTGAAAAAACAGAGCAACCCTTTGAAAATTTTTAGAACTGAAGTTGCCTCATGCTTTTGCTTTTTGAAAACTGCATGCATGCTTGTTTGAAAAGATGCAGACTTCCTTAATTTCCAGGTTTGAAAAAAAAACAGGCTTCATGATTTCCAGATTTGGAAAATGCAGGCTTGCAGACTTGATTATGATTTGCAAAATTGGTCTTTGAAAATGAGTTTCTAGTTTTGAGGAGGAACTGATTTTGATTTGAAACTGGAATGCAAGCTTTCTTGATTTCTAGATTTTTGAGAGAAGGAAATGCAGGGAACCATCTCAGGTTGAAGAGAAAAAAAATGATGTAGAGGCTTTTGTTTTGAGGAGAATGTGCTACAGAGATTGATATGCATCTTTTAATTGCATGTAGAAAATTGATCAGGGATTCATTTTTGCATGTTTTGTTTACAGGGATTGATTCTCAGATTTGCATGTGTTTGTTTATGAGAATACTGCAAGGATTTTTGCTACGCATTTTGATAATAAGTTACAAAGAATTTTTGTTTAAAGTTAACTATGGATTTTGATTTTGAGGATTATTTCAGCTGAACATTCCTTTATTTAGGAATGAAAATGAAGAAAGAAAAAGAATGAAAGATTGCATGAGTTTATATTACTGTATTTATGATAAATTAAAATTAAAGAGAAATAAAAATTAAACATGACACTTGGCTTGAATTGTTAACACTTGTAAATATTCTTGCTTATTCACTTAACACATGTTATAATGCAATCTTAACTTAACAACACTTGTCTCTAAAGTAATTATCATTTATAATTAAAGTGTTAATGAAAGCTTTTAACAAAATTAATTAATTTTTTTTAATACTTAGTTATATATAGATAAGTAACATTTTTTTTAGAATAAAACCAAGTATTATTATAAATAAAACAATACATTACTTTATTATTTGAAAATAATATTTTTGATCATTCAAAATAAATTTATAAAAGAGGTTGTAAATTACTTATCATTTAAATGAATTAATGTTTCTTATTTTAATTGTATTTTAAACCTCCTATTTAATTACAAATGACATTTATTAATCCATATGTTAAAAAGAAATAAAACAAACATTTTTATAACTTTATTTTAACCTAAATTTATATTCAACTTAAGTTAAAATATATATTTAAACAAATAAAACATTTGTCTTATGTATTAAAATCATTTAGTTATTTATAAAATAGTTTTGAAAAGCTTAATATAAAAAACCAGTTTCCAATTACCAAAATATTTGAAATTAGAAAATATGATGTGTTAATTTAATTTAAAACCAAACTCATCTATTTAAAATAGTTTATTAGCTTATTAAAAGATAAATTCACTAATTAATTATTTATCAAAGAAGATTATTAAATCAATTCAAATTTATTTACGAAAATTATCAAATCAATTTTATTTTAAATACAGATTATTAAATTTATATTGCCAAAAATTTCGGGATATCACAGTGTACCATTGGATTTCTTCACAAAGATAGCTGAAGTCCCAAGGAGAGGAACTAGAATGAATAAAGTGTTTATCTTCCAATTCGGATAATTGCTTACGGGTCTCCTCATTTTCCTTATTAGACATACGATAAGGAGGACGAGTGATAGGTAGAGCTCCAGGAATTAGATTAATTCTGAACACAATTGCCCGCTTAGGTGGTAATCCTTAAACGGGCTCAAATATATCAAGAAATTCACGAACAATGTGAATGGGGGAAATGACATCTTCCTCATCATCATTAACTTCATCATGTGGATTTAGAGAATATAAGGATGCCATCGAATTGGAATCCAAATCTTTAAGAACAACAAAAATCTGCTTAACAGATTGAGGATATTAAAGATATATAGTCCTCTCGGGACATAGGATGTAGGCTTTATAACGGGTAAGTCAATCCATTCTCAAAATCATTCTAAAGCCTAAGTAGCGCATAACATGCAAATCGGCTCGGAACGCATAATCACATAAAATAATCTCGACGTCTATACAAAGTAAATAGAGTGTTGCAGATCCACCAACCAGATTCATAATTCTAAATGAAGTCATCAAGCCCATAATATTTAAAGACAAAGTATCAACAAGTTCCTTTGATATAAAAGAGTGAGATGCACCCGTATCAAAAAGAACTCGAATAGGGAGTTCGCGAAATATAATAATGCCATCAAGGATAGAATGAGAAATACCTTGACCAAGAGAAGTGTTACTAGGAGCTTGCACAACGTTAAGCTTTCCCTCCTTCTTTCCTTGAAGTTCGGGACATGAAGATAAAAGATGACCCAAACTTTTGCAATAGCGATAATAAAGGTTTTTGGATACTTATTTTCATAATGATCCTTAGAACCACAATTGTAGCATTCTCCACGATTAGGGGTAGGAATCTTTGCTACCGAATTTGCTTTCTTCCCTTTCTTGTTGGGATTAGGCTTGAACTTAATAGGCCTCTTGTTGTTGTTGAAGTTCTGTTTGGCACCCACAACTTCAACATCACACTCTTTATTGGCCTCTTCAAGCCGAAGAGCGATATCAACAAGTTGATCGAAAGAAACTTCCAGTTTCAAATGTAAAGGCTTTTTAAGGTTCTTATTCAACCATAGATAAACATCTAATTTTTCTTCAATGGGGTATATCGATCCCATATTTAGAGAGGGATTCAAAAGAAGCGATGAGTATGTCACAGAAGATTCACCTTAAATAAGACTATAAAGCGCCGAGCTAAAGTTACCTTTTCAGCTTCTGGCACAAACTTCAACTCGAAGCTTTCCCGAAATAGCTCCCACTTAAGATCCGCTTCGATAATCTCAGAAAGCTCATACCAATCTAATGCTCTTTCATGTATCATGCTAGAATCCACTTGGACATGATGTAGATCTATAAGATTCATGCGAAAAAAGATGCGATCGCATGTTCTAAGTCAAGCTTGGACTTCTATAACGCTTTTGGAACCCATGAATGGCCTTCCACCCAAATTGGTATAATCCCTGCACAAGTGTGCAAACCCAGATTTAGGATGAGTAGGCTCAGGAATAGGTCCGACAGCTGGGAGTTCTTTACAAGATCTAAAAGCTGTTGAGTAGACATGAATACACCATCCTGAGGAGTAGCACTGGATTGACCAGCGTTGGGACGGCCAGGTCCTTCTTTAAGAAAGAAAGAAAGAAGAGAAAAAAGGTTATGCTCAAAATGAATATCAAACAAACTAGATTGATAAAACAAGGCATCATAAAAGAAAATAGGATAGAACAGGTCCTAAGACTCGAATTAAATCCTAAGGCACGGATCCAAAGAGAGACTTAGGATAATGATTGTGACGCCCCACCTCTATACCCACGCTAGCCAAGGACACTACGGAGTAATGCCGTCAACTAGCACAGAGAATAAGGCTGTTTAGGAGCGACCATCCGTGTAATTGCTTTGTGCGAGCACCGATATGTCAGGTAGAATAACATGCAATTCATTTCGAGAGGAAATCCGACATACCGACATAAACTCAAAGCTACTACACAGTGGCTATATAATCTTTGGAAACAAATATAGAAATAAGCATAACATAAATCAGTCACAGATATCCATATCACAAAGGTGGAAACATATATGAATATAACACATGTAAGTGTACATCAGAGTAGTGGTCATACAAGATCCACAACATCACAAAAGAATAGATACAAGTGCTAGACAAAAGAATAAGTATACATCAAGGAGTCTCTATCAAGAATGTATACAAAACAAAAACCACTAATCTAAAGTAGTTAGCCAAAAATTAGGCGATAGTCCTTGATAAGAAGTCAAGAGAAAGCACCTGTAACATCTCGGTCTGGCCCGAGTATTATTTAAGAAGAAAATAATAAACGGATCAGTCTAGCTATAATTATCAGGTAAAATGAGATATTAGAAGAGATATGATAAAACCGTATGATAACAAAAATGTCATACTACGACAAATATACATTAAATAACAACAAAAATAATACAATATCTCAAGAAATCTCGAAACTCAGAAAAGAATGTCATATTCTTTGTTTTATTCACTAAATCGCAAATATTGTCAAACATATCAATGCCAATCGTAAAAGTTGCTGAAACACAAATTCACCAATGCACAAATAATGATAAATCTTAACAATGTAAATCATGAAAATTGGTGAAACACAAATTCTAGAAATCGATCAATAGAAATCCAGAAATCACGAAAAGGGGGAAAGAGGCCTATCACAAAACGGGAGCATTAAAACTCACCAACACGTGTGCCACAAAACGGAACGCTATTCCATGGTCGCTAACCATAAGATTTGAGCCGAAGCTCCATAAAACGGCCCAAAGACCTATGAGCCTAAGCTCCACAATAAGGTCCGAAAACCTTTGAGCCGAAGTTCCACAAAATGTTCCGAAGACCTTTGAGCCGAAGCTCCACAAAACAGTCCAAAGACCATGGGTCTCTACCCCACCAAGCCGAAGCTCCACTAAAAGCGGGGTTTAGTCTCCCTCGCAGACAAAGAGACATCGCACATTGCTAGTCTAAATCACAAATTGATCATCATTGATCGATAAGTGTAAATTACACTAAGCTAGTAAATAAATGAGTTTAGCTTCATGTCCCATAACCACTAGCTTAACTTAATTATTTACGAACAAATTGTAGACTTCCACTCGAGGTTAAGTGTCAATTACACTAAGCTAGTAAATATATGAGTTTAGCTTCATGTCCCATAACCACTAGTTTAATTTAAATATTTACGAACAAATTGTAGATCTCCACTAGAAAATTTGTCACAAGAGATTCAATCGAACAAGTCCAAGAATTAGTCAACGAAGTAAACGCAAGCATTTCATACCGCTTGTTTTACTAAGCCATTTAATTAGATTTCTCATACGAATGAGGTAAAGATTTGTATATACTAATAGATTGGAAACGGTTCAAGAAACGAGCTTTGTAATAAAATAGTGTTGAAATCGTTTTTGATGAAAGAGTTTTGATATTTACTACTAGTATAGAAAACCTTTATATTTTTAAAGTGACCGATCACAAAAATGATTGTAGAACAATCAATCGCCAAAATTCACATTCGAAGACATGAATAAAATCCAAAGAATCGGTTCTGAATCCATCAAGATGGATATTCCCAAAAACCCCGATATAAAAATCATCAAAGTCAATAGTAAATGATAACAGATAAACATGATTCGATTAAAAACTGGAAACCAAAACACATTAGGCAAATTGGGCAAAGACAACAGATTCAGACGTCTGAAATAGATGATTCAGACGTCTGAATCTGGAAAAATGAATATTTTCCAGAGCCCTATTCGGACGTCTGAACCATTTATTCCAGACGTCTGGAAATGGCTAATTTTAGCCTATTTGCTCTAAGGTTGGATTTGAGCAAATTCAGACGTCTGAAATTATAATCCAGACGTCTGACCTGCGGAATGAAATTTTGCCCAGACTAGATTCAGACGTCTGAATCAATAATTTCAGACGTTTGAAACTGAAGCTTTTGGCACTTTCTTGCCTTAGCCAATGATGGCCAAAACGATTATCGGAAGCGATCGGACGAGCAACAACGACTAAGGAGTTATGCCAAGCGAAAATCCAGCCTTAAAGGCTCCTCGATACGCCTCAAATATCAATGTCCAAATATCCATAAAAGGATTTCATAAATTTTGCTTTCAAAACACCAAAAATTGGAATATACACCAAAGCAATCCAAATCAAAATCAGTTGCACATGAATAAGTGTTAGAAAATCGTACCTAACAACAAGGATAGATATAGACCTAGATGTGAGATAAAAATCTTACCTTTAAACCCAAATCAATGAAGGAGAAGCTTTTAAAACAAGCTAAGATCAATTCCTCTTCAATAACAACTCAAGAAGCTTCAATCTAAGCTTAAAAGAAGAACATTTCCTAAGTTAGATTTAGGAATTTATGAAATTGAAAGGAGAATGAGTTCGAGAAGAAGAAGAGAAGGCTTGCCAAAGCTTCTTCTATGAATTTGGAGCTAGAACTTGAATTTGCAAATGGAAACTAGGGCTTAGGATTTCCTAATTCTTTTTCTCCTCCCCCATTTCTGATGAAGCTTGAATGTATTAGGAAATTATGAAGGAATGAAGAGAAGAGGGTTGGAGGTAGGTTGATAATTGGGGTTAATGGGCTAAACCCAACCCAAAGCCCTAAGTGAAAAGTAGCAAAATTCTACTAACTCCAAACATATCATAGTTTATACTAAAAAAGGTTGCAAACGGCATTTTGAGCTCAAAGGAAGTGGTCTCGAGTTCTAGTTCGACTGTTTGCAAAAAGTAGCTTTTCGGACTAAAATCCGACGAACGATGCTATATTTAAATGAAATATTTAAATATACAATCGATAAATATGCGGGTTGTTACAGACTCCGCTCCTTAAAGAAATTGCTTCCTCGCAATACTCAAGAAGAAAATAAAGAGTAACAACCATAAAAGCATATCAACACGAAAGAAAATCTGAAATAAGAAGTTCGCCAAAAAGAGCATGAAAGAGTAAGTCCGAACGTGTTCGCTCGATGAATTCTCTGAATTCCCAAGAGAAATCCTTAGGATTTGGGAACCATTGAACTTTCATAAAAAGAACATCTTTATTTCGAAGGCGCTCAACCTCCGAAGCAATGATGCGAATAGGGTGTTGCTCATAAGTAAAATAGACGAATCTTCAATTTCTTCAATAACACCGGGTTCAAGAATAAAATCGGAATCCCTAAGACATTTCCGTTGTTGACAGACGTGGAAAACGTCATGAAAAGCAGAAAAATTTAGCCGATGCAACGACGTAGTACAAAACGATGCGCCCGAGGGACTAGAAACTCGAATAATTTGAAATAATGGCGTAGTACAATAACAGTACGCCAGATGAACCAAAGTTCAAATAGTTCGGAACACTGACGTAGTACAATGGTACGTCAAATGAACCGACAAGCCGGGACATCGATGTAGCACAATAACTGTACCTCCGATGAACCGAAAATCATAAAAGAACATCGGACGATAGTACATAAAAGAAATGAGATAAAGCTCAATAAAACGAGGTACACCGAAACATCCGATGAACTTGGTAAAAAGGTCATTCCATACTGACATCATCAAAGAAACAACCACTTGTTGCTTACGACTAAGGGCATTGGCAACATAGTTTCCCCTTTCGAGGATATATAAAGAATATCAAGATCATAAGATGCAAAGAACTTGAGCCAACATTATTGACACAAATTAAGTTCCTTATGAGAAAATAAATACTTCAAAGATTTATGATCGGTATAGAGAACAAATTTCTCTCCCTAGAGATAATGACGCCAAATTCGAAGGGCGAATACAATAGCCGCGAGCCCTAAATCATGAGTGGCATATCTAGTCTCGTCTGGCTTCAATTTCCTAGAAGCATAAGCAATAACACGTTCTCTTTGCATAAGAACGGCTGCCAAACCAACACGACTAGCGTCGGTATAAACAATAAAGTCTTGGTTTCCTTCGGGAATCACAAGAATAAGAGTATCGAAAAAAAAATTCTTATAAATGATCTTCTTTCCCGAAAAGCTAAAACTTTCAAAATCACAATTATCCTTATGTAATTAACCTTTCTAGAAAATTTTACATTTTTACAAGTCAATATATTATGTCAAATTGTCACATCAAAGCGTTTAGGAGATTCCAATCGATAACGTTGATCAAGTGCATCGACAAGAATTCTTAAAACACTAAATGGGCAATACAATCACAAAATCATCTTCTATATGACAAAAATGTCCCTTAAAAAGTTTTAAGAATATTCTTTGCTTGTTTAAGAACAAAATCCAACTATACTTGTAAATAAATCTTATGAAAAAGATTTCTAAAAATTTTTAAATTGATATTTTCATCCAAAACCAATAAATGCAAGAATGGTCTCATCGAAATATTCATAGAATACTCGATTTATAAAATGGATGAAATAAACTGGACAAACTGAATGACATAATAAGTTGTTCATAAGAATCATAACGAGTGCAGAATGCGGTAAGTGGAATGCTAACTTCGGCGACTCGTAGCAATTGAAAACCGGTGGCAAGGTCGAGTTGAAAAGACCTTAACACCACTCAAAAGATTGCTTATGAGATAATCCCGAGACGAGCCCAAAAAATACCGAAAAATTTCACAAACTATTTGAATGAGGAAAATAACACTTTCCTCATCATGTGGGCTTAAAGAATAAAAATGATGCCATCAAATTAGAATCGAAATCACAAAGAAAAATAGAAATCTGCTTAACAGATTGAAAATGCCAAAGGTGGATAGTCCGCACGAGACATAGGATATGGACTTCATAATGATTAAGCCAATCATTTCACAAAAAAATCAATTCCGAAGCCTAAGTAAAAATTGGCTCGGAAAGAAAAATCACATAAAATAATCTCGACATCCATAAAAAGCAAATTGAGTGTTGCGGATCCACCATTCCGGATTTGCAATTATCAAAGAAGTTAACAAGCTCCAAAAAAATGTTTTAAAGAAAGGAAACCAATAAGTTCTTTTGAAATAAAATATGAGGAGATGAACCCATATCAAAAAGAACTCAAATAGGAAGATCACGAAATAAAATAATGCCATCAAGGATCGAATGGAAAATACCTTGACCAAGAAAAATGTCACTAGGCACATTTAGCTTTCCTACCCTCCTACTTTGAAGTTTAGGACATGTAGATAAGTAATGGCCCGAGCCTTTTAAATAGCGGCAATAAAGGGGCTTCGGGCACTTAATTACATAATGGTCTGTGGAACCACAATTGTAGCATTGTCTATGACTAGAGGTAGGAGTCTTTGCTACTGAGGTTTCTTGTTCCCCTTTCTTCTTGCTTTGAATTATGGGGCAGGCAGAAATACGATGACCTGAATTTTTGCAATAACGACAAAAGAGTGGCTCCAGACACTCCTTTGCATAGTGGTCCTTAGAATTACAATTGTAGCATCCTCCACAATTAGGGATTGGTCTTTGCTACCAAAGTAGTTTGCTTCACCTTCTTATTGGGATAAGGGCTTTTGAACTTAATATGCCACTTCTTGGAAATCCCAATATCACTATCACTTCCTTTACCAACCTCTTCATGTCGAAGAGTGATATCCACAAGCTGATTGAAACGAACTTCAAGTTTCAGAGGTAAAACCATTTCGGGGTTCTTCCTCAAAGCACAGATGAACCTTTGATTCTTTACAAGATCCAAAAGTTGTTGGGCAGACATGAATACGCCATCTAGAGAAGGACTACTGGATTGACCAGCGTTAGGACTGCCAGAACTAACCATCTCTTCTTCTTTAGGAAAGAAAGAAAGAAGAAGAAAAAGATTATTCTCAAAATGAATGTCAAACAATCATGTTAGATAAAACAAGGCATCAAAAAGAAAATAGGATAGAACGGGTCCAATGACTTGAATAAAAATCCTAATGCATGACTCCTAAGAAAGACTTAGGATAATGATCCTTGCTAGATTATTCTACACTGTTTCGAAGTTTGGCTCTGACACGAAGCTATGACGCCACACCTCTATACCCACGCTAGCCAAGGACACCACGGAGTAATACTGTCAACTAGCGCGGGAATGAAGCTGTTGAGGAGCGACCATCCGTGTAATTTCTTTGTACGAGCACCGATATGTCAGGTAGAATAACATGCAATTCATTTCGAGAGGAAATCCGACATACTGAGACAAACTCAAAGCTACTACACAGTGGCTATATGATCTTCGGAAACAAATATAGAAATAAGCATAACATAAATCTGTCACAGATATCCATATCAAAAAGGTGGAAACAGATATGAATATAACACATGTAAGTGTACATCAGAGTAGTGGTCATACAAGATCCACAACATTACAAAAGAATAGATACAAGTGCTAGACAAAAGAATAAGTATACATCAAGGAGTCTCTATCTCGAATGTATACAAAACAAAAACTACTAATCTAAAGTAGTTAGCCAAAAATCAGGCGATAATCCCAGATAAGAAGTCAAGAGAAAGCACATGTAACATCTCGGTCTGACCCGAGTATTATTTAAGAAGAAAATAATAAATGGACTAGTCTAGCTATAATTATCAGGTAAAATGAGATATAAGAAGAGATATGATAAAACCGTATGATAACAAAAATGTCATACTACGATAAATATACATTAAATAACAACAAAAATAATACAATATCTCAAGAAATCTCGAAACTCAGAAAAGAATGTCATATTCTTTGTTTTATTCACTAAACCGCAAATATTGACAAACATATCAATGCCATTCGTAAAAGTTGTTGAAACACAAATTCACCAATGCACAAATAATGATAAAGCTTAACAATGTAAATCACGAAAATTTGTGAAACACAAATTCTAGATATCGATCAATAGAAATTCAGTAATCACAAAAAGGGGGAAAGAGGCCTATCACAAAACGGGTTAAAACTCACCAACACGTGTACCACAAAAAGGAACGCTATTCCATGGTCGCTAACCGTAAGATTTGAGCCGAAGCTCCACAAAACGGCCCGAAGACCTATGAGCCGAAGCTCCACAAAACGGTCCGAAAATCTTTGAGCCGAAGCTCCACAAAACGGTCCGAAGTCCTTTGAGCCGAAGCTCCACAAAACGGTCCGAAGACCATGGGTCGCTACCCCACCAAGCCGAAGCTCCACTAAAAGCGGGGTTTAGTCTCCCTCGCTGACAAAGAGACATCGCACATTGCTAATCTAAATCACAAATTGATCATCATTGTCGATAAGTGTAAATTACACTAAGCTAGTAAATAAATGAGTTTAGCTTCATGTCCCATAACCACTAGCTTAACTTAATTATTTACGAACAAATTGTAGACTTCCACTCGAGGTTAAGTGTCAATTACACTAAGCTAGTAAATATATGAGTTTAGCTTCATGTCCCATAACCACTAACTTAACTTAAATATTTACGAACAAATTGTAGATCTCCACTAGAAAATTTATCACAAGAGATTCAATCGAACAAGTCCAAGAATTAACCGACGAAGTAAACGCAAGCATTTCATACCACTTGTTTTACTAAGCCGTTTAATTAGATTTCTCATGCGAATGAGGTAAAGGTTTGTATGTACTAATAGATTGGAAAATGGTTTAAGAAACGAGCTTTGTAATAAAATAGTGTTGAAATCGTTTGATGAAAGAGTTTTGATATTTACTACTAGTATAGAAAACCTTTATATTTTTAAAGTGACAAATCACAAAAATGATTGTAGAACAATCAATCACCAAAATTCACATTCGAAGACGTGAATAAAATCCAAAGAAATCGATTCCGAATCCATCAAGATGGATATTCCCAAAAATCCCGATATAGAAGTCATCAAAGTTTATAATAAATGATAACAACAATTCAGATAATCATGAATCGATAAAGGTTATAATCTCAAGCAAAATAGGCAAATAGAGCCTAGACAGTAGATTCTGACGTCTGAAATCAAGGATTCGGACGTCTGAATCTGGAAAATTAAATGTTTTCCAGAATAGTATTCAGACGTCTGAACCATAGATTTCAGACGTCTGAAAATGGCATTTTAAGCCTATTTTCTTTCTGGTTGCATTCGAGCCAATTCAAACGTCTGTAAGTTTGGATTCAGATGTCTGAATACTGGGGAATAAAAATTCCCAGTATAATATTCAAACGTCTGAAAAGGAGGATCCAGACGTCTGAAACCTGTTTCTCAGGCATTTCCTGAACCTAGGCCAAAAATAGCCAAAACAATTTCCGGAAGCGATCGGACGAGCGATGACGACTATGGATTTATGCCAAGCGGCAATCCAGCCTTAAAGGCTCCTCGTTACGCCTCAAATATCAATGTCCAAATATCCATAAAAGGATTTCATAAATTTTGCTTTCAAAACACCAAAAATTGGAATATACACCAAAGCAATCCAAATCAAAATCAGTTGCACATGAATAGGTGTTAGAAAATCATACCTAACAACAAGGATAGATATAGACCTAGATGTGAGATAAAAATCTCACCTTTAAACCCAAATCAATGAAGGAGAAGCTTTTAAAACAAGCTAAGATCAATTCCTCTTCAATAACAACTCAAGAAGCTTCAATCTAAGCTTAAAAGAAGAACATTTCCTAAGTTAGATTTAGGAATTTATGAAATTGAAAGGAGAATGAGTTCGAGAAGAAGAAGAGAAGGCTTGTCAAAGCTTCTTCTATGAATTTGGAGCTAGAACTTGAATTTGTAAATGGAAACTAGGGCTTAGGATTTCCTAATTCTTTTTCTCCTCCCCCATTTCTGATGAAGCTTGAATGTATTAGGAAATTATGAAGGAATGAAGAGAAGAGGGTTGGAGGTAGGTTGATAATTGGGGTTAATGGGCTAAACCCAACCTAAAGCCCTAAGTGAAAAGTAGCAAAATTCTACTAAATCCAAACATATCAAAGTTTATACTCAAAAAATTGCAAGCGGCATTTTGAGATCAAAGGAAGTGGTCTCGAGTTCTAGTTCGACTGTTTGCAAAAAGTAGCTTTTCGGACTAAAATCCGACGAATGATGCTATATTTAAATGAAATATTTAAATATACAATTGATAAATATGCGGGTTGTTAAAATGATCCTTGCTAGATTATTCTACATTGTTCCGATGTTTGGCTTTGATACCAAGCTGTGATGCCCCACTTCTGTACTCACACTAGTCAAGGACACTATGGAGTAATGTCGTCAACTAACACGAAGAATAAGGCTGTTTGAGGAGCGACCATCTGTGTAATAGATTTGAGCGAGTACCGATATGCTAGATAGAAGGTCATATATAAATTTGACATATCAAATACAAACTTAAAGCTGCTACACAGTGGTTATGTGGTCGTCGAAAACAAATATAAAATAAGCACAACACAAATCAGTCAAAGATATTCATATCACTAAGGCGAAAACAGATATAAACATAACACATAGAAGTGTACATCAAAGTAGTGGCCATATAAGATCCATTATACCACAAAAGAATAGGTACATGTGTTAGACAAAAGAATATGTATACATCAAGGAGTCACTATCTCAAATGTATAAAAGCAAAAACTACTAAGCTAAAGTAGTTGGCCAAAAGTTAGTTGACAATCCCTGATAAGAAGTCAAATGGAAGCAAATGAAACACCTCGGTCTGACCCGAGTATTATTTAAAAAATAAAAATAATAAACGGATCAGTCTAGCTATAAATATCATGAAGATGAGATAGGATGAGAGATATGACAAAAATATATGATAACAATAATGTCATACTTCGAAATGAACATACATTTGATAACAACAAAAATCATACAATATCTCAAATCTCCTCAAATATCCAAAAAAAGAATATCACATTCTTTAGCTTATAGACCAAACCTCAAATATTGACAAAACATATCAATGTCAATCGCAAAAATTGGTGAAACGCAAATTCTAGAAATCAATAATTAGAAATCCAGAAAACACAAAAGAGGGAGGCCTATAAAAAACAGGAGCATGAAAACTCACCAACACGTGTATCACAAATGGGATGCTATCCCATGGTCGCTAACCATAGAGCCGGTGCAACGACATAGTACCACGGTACACCCGAGGAACCCGAAACTCAAATAATTTGAAACAACAACGTAGTACAACGGTACGCCGGATGAACCGAACTCCATAAAACCCATAGGTCGCTAGCCTAAAAAAATGAGACAAAGCTCAACAAAATGGGGTACAGTCCCCCACGCGGACAAAGAGACATCACATATCGCTAGTCTAAACCATAAAATGATCACCACTGATCAATAAGAAGTGTGAATTACACTAACCTAGTAAATAAATGAGTTTAGCTTCATGTTCCATAACCACTGGTTTAACTTAAACATTTACGAACAAATTGTAGATTTCCACTCGAAAATTGCCATAAGATTTAAATCGAACGAGTCTAAGAATTAACCGACGAAGTAAACACAAGCGTTTCATACCACTTGTTTTGCTAAGTCATTTAACTAGATTTCTCATATGAATAAGGTAAAGGTTTGTATATACTAATAGATCATAAAATAGTTTTAAAAGCGAGCTTTGTATTGAAAGTAATTGTTGAAATCATGTTTTCATAAGAGTTTGAGTATTTATTACTAGTATAGAACCTTTGTATTTTAAAGTGATAAATCACAAAAATGATTGTAGAAACAATCTATCATCAAAAATTCACATTCGACGACGTGAATTAAAACCATAAAAAAACAAAGTCGATAAAAGTGATAACAACTAATCGGATCAACCAAAAATCGATATAAATGGAAACCTACATAAAATAGGCAAATTGGCTAAATTTAATAGCCCCAAACATCTGGTGGTTATCCTAGACGTCTGAGCTGAAAGACTGGAATTTTCTTCCAGATCGCCCAGACGTTTGGGAAATAAGCTCAGATGTCTTAGCTGTAAGTCTAGAATTTTTATTCCGTAGCTTTAGATGTCTGAGCATATTACCAGATGTTTGAGCTAAAGCTCAAGGCATGATTTAGCCTAGGCCGTTGATTGCCAAATTATCTTGGAAGCGATCAAACGAACGACAATGGCTAGGGTTTTGTGCCAAGCGATAAGCCAGCCCTATAGACTCATCGATACACTCCAAACAACATGTCCAAACATCCATATAAGGATTTTCATAGATTTTTACTTCAAAATGCCAAAAATTGAAAAATTCACCAAACCAATTCAATTCAAAAGCAAATTGACATGAAATAGATGTTAGGAATTCATACCTAACAACTATCAAAGGTATAGACATAGATGTGAGTTCAAGAACTCACCTTTAAACCCAAAAACAAGTGAGAAGCTTTAAAACAAAGGAGAGATCAACCACTCTTCAACTTCAGCTTTAGAAGCTCCAATCTAAAATCATAAGCAAATATTTCCTAAGTTAGGTTGTAGGAAATTCTGAAAATTGAAGAGGGATTGAGATGGAGAAGATGAAGAGGATGCTTACATAAGCTTCTCCTTGATTTCTAACTTGAATTTGAATTCACTAAGAATCTAGGGCTTAGGAATTTTGATTTCCCCTCTTTTCTCCCATTTCTGTTTTTGGGCTTGAGAGTGTTAGGATTTTTTGAGAAATGAAATGAATGAAGTGGAGAGGAGTGGAGTGGGATGTATATGGTAAGGGGTTCGGGTTCTCTTATTGGGTTAGTGGGCTAGAACACAACCCAAAGCCTAAACAAAGTACCAAACTCCTAATCAACTCCAAACATATCGATGTTTATACTCAAAAAGGTTGTAAATGCCATTTTGAACTCAATGGAAGTGGTATCGAGTCCAAATTCGGCTGTTTACAAAAAGTAGCATTTCAGACGTTAATATGATTAATGATGCTATATTTAAATAAAACATTTAAATATAAAATCGTAAAATATGTGGGTTGTTACAACAATGAGCATTCTAAGTGAATTTTTTTTGAAAATGTAATCATAGTCTCTAGCCTCATCAACCCGGAATGACTGAAAAGCGGGGGAGATGCAGCAAGGCTAAGCGGGTAGCACCCAATTAGGGTATGTTTATCACCTTTCTAGATACCCTCGGATATTATTACTACGATTTATGGATGGAGCTCAGGAAGGGTGGGAACACCCGGGGTGATAGCATATTCGGTCTATCCAGGTTAGTGATAGTCCGCTCTTGTGTAGCAGGGCATCCCAGCATGGTCCTTGGTACACTGTTTCTCGACATGTACTGTGATAGGTAATACCCAAGTACCTAGACATTTGTATGGAATCCATTCTCCAGTAACGCCGTACGATTTTGATTGTACCCAACTATGTTGAAACGTGAGATGCAAGCATTTCAGCTATTTGAATAAGTATTTGTATCTAGACGGTATTATAATACCAGAGGATTTTGATATGAAATGTTTTGATTATCGTAAGGTAAAAACCCGTCGTGTTTATTTGTGGCGTGTTCTTACGAGATACCTTTGATATTCAAAGGATTTTGAAAACTTTAATAAATTCAAATTGAGTGTGTTTTCTCACGTTGGTATTCTAGACTAACTCGGGTGTTATTTTATTATAATGTTTGGGTCAGACCGAGTGTTACAGATTCAGATTAGGATGCTATGGAGCTCAGAAGACGAGCTGGATGGCGAAGATGTATTACTCGTATTTGATTTTATTTTGCTATAATGTTTTGTTTGAAATTATCAGCAAATTGTAAGGGTAGGTTGTTATAGCTTTCCAGGCTGGTAAATATTGATTTGTGTATTCTGATGTGAGATATGTATATTACGGTTTTTCATTTGTGTAAAGAACTATTTATATTGTATGTTGTTCGGTTCACTGTGAGATTCTTTTGTTTAGTTTCTTCTTTCTTCTACCTATTTTCTTTTCCTTCAATGATCTGTCATTCCGGCACTTGATCGTTTGATATGTTATACGATGGTGTATTTATGTCGGTTTTCGAGGGTCGAAAAGGCGGGTCGTCACACATATGAACATATGTGTATAATTAGATTGTTGTTTTGTTAATTAGGTGAGATTTTTGTACATATTTGTGTTGTCACAATGGTGATTGGACATGTGTATAATAATTAAAGGCCTATTTCATGGTTATGTGTCAGATCTGAAATTAAACATTAAATTTACTTTTAAGTTTGAAATTGTCTATGTTTATAAATATTGATCATGTGTGTAAATCTTATATGTTAATCTTTTGTGTTAAATCTTCACATACAATTTGAATTAACAGATTTGTTTTATTATATGTTTTATATGTATATCTGAATATTTGCAGATGTTTGTTTGTACTTATTATGAATTGTAAGTGCAGATTTTTTATATTTAAATATATTTTATTAATTTTAATATTTAATGATTATGTGAACCTATAAATTCATATATAATAATAACGTTTCTTAACTTCAGTTTAATATTTTCTAAAATTCATCCTTCGTGTTAGAAGGCTTCAAGAAAAATTTTAGATTGTTTGAGCTTAGAATAATAATTTTAAAAATTAATTTTATTTTAGACCTGAAATAATTAATTGAATAAAAATATATTTTAATTTACAAATTTCAAAAAATTTTCTTAAGAAATAAAATATGTTATAGAAACCTTAGAAAAAGTTTCAGAATTTTATAAATTAATTTTATAATTTTAATAATTAATTTGATTTCAGGTCTACAATAAATTATAAATTTAAAATATTATTTTCATTGAGAAAATTTCAAAATATTTTTCCTAAGGCCAAAAATGTGTTTCTGGATTTACTAAAATTATAAAATTTATAATTTTATCATATGATTAATTAATGATAATTTATTATGGCTAAATATGTTTTGTTCAGTATATTAAAAATATATGTATATTAAACGATAAAATCTTTGGAATTCCAGATCTAGTATATTTTCTAAATAGTAATTGTAAATGAAAGGAAATTTTAATTACATATATATATATTGTTATTTATGGTTCAATATTTTGTCATATAAATAAATAAATATTTTCTACAATATTTTAATGATAAAAGTAAATTTTATGCATAGATAAAGTAGATATATATATATATATATATAATTTTTCGTTATAATCACATGAAATTTATAGTTATATATTTATGTACATATTTGACAACATACAATACATACAAAATGAGCTAATGTTTCCGTTGCGATGCAAATCCCATCATCTATATACGGGCATGTTACACCATGCACGGATTGTCATGTTACACATGCACACACGTATACATATGTATATGATACACACACACATATATATATATATGCATAAATATATAAGAAAAACCTAAATTAAACAAATCTCAAACTACTATTTGTAAATTTAAATAAAATACATAATTATTTAAATAGAATTCAGAAAATTTCTAAATAAATTTAGACTTCCTATGCCCATTAAAGATCCAAAATGGTAAAAAATCATGAAATTCACCCATTTCTTCCGCTACGGGCTGGCTTAGTTCCAACAATGATATCAGGGCCCATTAGCCTATGCGGTCTAAATTAGTCATGTTAGGGATAACTAATTAAGCTTATGAACTTAGTACGGTGTCTAGAAAGGTGATGTCTAGGATTGGAATTGGGTAATCAAGTACCCTGTCCTACCTAGTTACATGCCTGGCTTGGAAGGTGATGTGAGCCCAAAGGTTGTCCCTAATAGAAAATGCCCAATTTGAATTGGTCCTTGGGCTAATTTTCAAAATAGTTTTGAAAATTAGGACATGATTTTAAATTTAAAAGTTAAATTTAAAATAAAAACATGTTTATTATAAAAGGGTATAATATAACATAAATTTTCAAAATGTTTGAAAATGTAACGAAAAAGTTCAAAATGTTTGAAACTATGTAAATATTAATTTCAAAATTTAAAATTATCAATAAGGTTAATAATATAAATTAATTAAATGAGTAAATTAATAAATACTATATGCATGTATTATATATGTTGATATATCTTATGTTATTTTAAAGTGTTTAAGATAACATAAGCATACATGTATGTATATAAGATAACATTTTGAAATTAATATAATTTAATTAAAATTGTTTAATTAATTAATTAATTAAAGGATAATTAATTAACTAAAAATACACATATATAAAATATATATGTTACACTATAAAGGTAATAGTAGATATGTCCAATATAAAAGTTATATTGGAATACTATATAAAATTAATTAAAGAGTTAATTAATTAAATAAGATTGAATTAATGAAATTTTATACATAAGACTATCATATAACTAATGTGAAATATAAAAGTTATTAAATAACAAAACTTATATGATATGAATGTATGAAATAAAACTGGAACATTAAAGAAACCCAAATATACTTAAGGAATAAACACATATGTAAATGTACGTATACTGTGATTTTGATATGTCTGACATTTGACTCATAAGGGTATTTCATAAGAAATACATTATCCCATAAGTCGATATCACTCAATATAATATATTGAGGAGTATTGATCTTCAATATAATGTTGTCCTCTACTATATATATATATATATATATATATATATATATATATATATATATATATATATTAATAAATTACTTGCATACCTCTAACTTGTTGAGCAAACTCAAGCTGGGGATGTTACGTGTAGTATTATTAATATATTGCATAGATGAGGTAAAATAACAATATGTATTTGTTGAGCAAACTCAAGGTACATATATTACACTTAGGCCATCACGATATGGTAGGTACGGGTGAATAATCTCCTTCGATTTGTTGAGAAAACTCAAGGTTGAAATGAGATTAGGACAAGGTAAAATGGATTAGGAGTTGTATGTGATACAACCGGTAAGGAATTATCCATCGTTTATGGAGCTATGATTTGTTGAGCAAATTCAAGGTCAGAATACCAAGACAGACGAGTCATAACACCCACTAGTGAAGTCGAAAGACTTCTGTGTTTCATCTTAGGGTTTGGGGAAACATAAAAGACCAGTGCGAGCCTTATTAGAAAAATGAAATGGTAGCATTTAACCTTTATCATATTATCAGAACATAAGATAAATAATGTTATAATTATCTACAATGATAAATTTACGAATTTAATACGATTGATAAAATATTTATTAATTAACATATACAAACGAACTGAATTGAAAGTTGACAAATTGAAATATAATACCCACTATCAAATTCATGTTGCATGTTAACGTTTCAACACCCATGCAAGTATTTGATTTTATAACTACTGAATACATTCATGGTTTGATCACTTATGCATTTATTTGGACAAGACCATGTATTGCATTCTATGAGTTTCGAACTCTAAAAGCAATGCAAGACTATGGATATTTGATCCACATACAATTGCATATAAATGTTATATAGTGAATGGCCAAAGTTTGTAATGTACAATGTTTCGACGAAATTAGTTCATCCAAAAAATCGAATAAACCTTAGTGCAAGATCAAGTATTCAATCTTGTCGATTACAAAAGTGATCATATTGTGTTAATGTAATACAAGACTAAAAACTACAAAATAGATATAAGAAATCGATCGCTGAAATGTTATTTTGATCAGTTTACGTAAAGTGCAACATATTTGATGTCCGTAAATGTTAAGGATAATCGAATGCGCTTTTGTAAAGAGTTTGTTATGATATTGTAGTAAGGTTTTCTTTTGAATAGTTTGACCATTTGAAAGGAAAACGAATGTATAAGAGTAAATGTAATTTATGTTACAGTTGAAATGAAGAGAATGAATACACACTACTACTTCATAGAGAAACATTTGAAATATGAATTGTAATAAATAATTGATACTAAATATTGGAATAAGAAATATGATTTCTATTGTGAAATGTATTTTCATATAGAATTTTTTTTTCTATGAGATTTATTTCTATGAGCTCCAGATATTTGCTCAACGAACTCTCAACTGTAAATAGTTGCAATGTATGAAATAAACAAATTGTATTAGGTGAACAACAGATCTCCAAATTTAATATGCTATTATAGTAATGGCGAAAATAGTGGGAGCATACGATATAGCACTTATTAATTGCATCATAGTACAGAAATTGTTTTCGTAAAACTTACCATACATTATTTATGGAAATAATGATTATTTTTCAGTATCGACTGAAAAAAATAGACATAGCTATATTTCAATATGAATATTATGAATATTCTTTGTGAAATAAAACTATAATATGGTAATATTTTTTATAACAAAAGTGATGCATTGGAAAATACAATATATCTAATATTATTTGTGGTTGTTTTGGAATTATAGGCTAAGCCATAGTTTTGAGAAATATTATTGTATGATTTTGAATCATATGATACTTGTTAGTTATATCTCAAACAATAAAGGGCACCCGTTTAGTGGGAGTATCATAAAAGTTGATGAACTCTTTTGATTGATACATATAGATGTATGCAATAATAATTCTATAAATACCAAAATGGTTCCTTGTATTTCGTCATATTCACCGATGAGTTATCATCGATATGGACATTTGTATTCGATACACATGTAGTATATCTATGGTAAACTCATAGAGATAAGACATGAGTAGATAAAATAACATGTAATAGAAATGATTCGATTTGATTGAATGAGTGAGTATATTGGAAAAAGGTTCGAATGTACCTAAAAATGAATAAAGATTCAATCTTAAAAGTTACTCCTTCATGTAATGCATAATGATGCATCGATATGGAGTAATCAAACTATGTTGAACAATGTGCGATTAATTGTGAGTGAAGTTGAGTTAGTTTCTTTCCATAAGATAATGGACATAAGGAGAGCACACAAGGTTAATATTATTTCATCTGAATAACAGTTACAAAATTTTATAAGATAAGTGTTTATAAGAAACTCCAACTGTGACGCCCCACCTCTATACTCACACTAGCCAAGGACAAAACGGGGTAATGCCGTCGACTAGCACGAAAAATAAGGCTGTTGAGGAGCGACCATCTATGTAATTGCTTTGTGCAGGTACCGATATGTCAGATAGCACGACATGCATTTCCTTTCAAGAGGGAATCCGACATGTCAAATACGAACCCAAAGCTACTACACAGTGGCTATGTGGACTTTGGGAACAAATATAGAAATAAGCATAACACAAATCAGTCATAAATATTCATATTACTAAGGCAGAAATAGATATGAATATTCACATAAAAGTGTACATTGAAGTAGTGGTCATACAAGATCCACTACATCACAAAAGAATAGGTACAAGTGCTAGACAAAAGAATATGCATACATCAAGGAGTCTCTAATTCGAATGTATAAAAGCAAAAACTACTAAACTAAGTAGTTAGCCAAAAGTCGGAATCTAGTCCATGCTAAGAAGTCAAGTGGAAGCACCTGTAACACTTCGATCTGGCCCGAGTATTATTTAAGAAGAAAATAATAAACAGATCAGTCTAGCTATAAATATTATATAAAATGAGATAGGATACAAGATATGCCAAAATGTATGATAACAATAATGTCATACTGTGACAAGTATACATTATATAACAACAAAAATCATACAATATCTCGAATATACTTAAACACCAAAAAGAATATTATATTCTTTAACATATTCACCAAATCACAAATATTGATAAAACTTATCGATGTAAATCACAAAAATTGATGAAACACAAATTCTAGAAATCATCCATTATAAACCTAGAAATCAAAAAGGGGGAGGCCTATCACAAACGGGAGTATGAAAACTCACCAACGCGTGCATCACAAATGGAACGCTATTCCATGGTCGCTAACCATCAATTTTGAGCCGAGGCTCCACAAACGGCTCGAATACCATGGGTCGCTACCCCACCAATTTTGAGCCGAAACTCCACAAACGGGGTTTAGTTCCGCCACACAAACAAAGAGACATCGCACATCGCTAGTCTAAATCACAAAATGATCACCATCGATCATTAGAAGTGTCGATTATACTAAGCTAGTAAATAAATGAGTTTTGCTTCATGTCCCATAACCACTGGCTTAATTTAAATATTTACGAACAAATTGTAGATTTCCACTCGAAAATTGTCACAAGAGTTTCAATCGAACGAGTCTAAGAGTTAACAGACAAAGTAAAAGCAAGTGTTTCATACCACTTATTTTCCTAAGTTATTTAATTGGATTTCTCGAACGAATAAGGAAAAAGTTTGTATATACTAATAGATTGGAAAACGATTTTATAAACGAGCTTTGTATTAAAATAGAGTTGAAATCATCTTTGTGAAAGAGTTTAAATATTTACTACTAGTATAGAAACCTTTGTATTTCAAAGTGACAAATTACAAAAATGATTGTAAAAATAATCAATCACCAAAAGTTTACATGCGAAGACGTGAATCAAATCCATACAAATCATTATCGAATCCATCAAAATGATATTCCCAAAAATTCCGAAAAAGAAATTATCAAAGTCAATAAAAGTGATAACAACTAATCGGATCAACGAGAATCGATTGAAAATTGAAAATCCCCACAAAAATGGCAAATTTGGCTGAGCTAAAAAGATTCAGTTGACTGAACTCAGTGGTCAGTCGACTAACTCTATGCCTAGAAACTTTGGTTTCCAGGCTCAGTCGACCGAACTGTATGGTCAGTCGACTGATACTGGCTTAGGAAATTATCTGGTTTCAGGTCCAGTCGACTGATACAGGGCCAGAAAATTTTCTATCTCCAAGTTCAGTCGATTGACCTTACAGTTCAGTCGACTGAACTTTCATTTCCAGTATTCTCAGCCTAGCCTCAAGAAGGGCAAAAATCCTAACCGAGAGCGATGGAACGAGCAACGAAGACAAAGGATTTATGCCCGGCAACCCAGCCTTATAGGCTCTTCGATACACCCCAAAAACATGTTCAAACATCAAAGGTAGGATTTTAAAGATTTTTTTTCTGACTCCAAAACACCAAAATTGGAATATTCAGGAAACCAATTCAATTCAAAGGAAAATGGACAAGGAATAGCTGTTAGGAATTACTACCTAACAACTACCAAAAATATAGACATAGATGTGAGCTCAAAAACTCAACTTTTAACCCCAAAACAACAAATGAGAAGCCCTAGAACAAGAAAAGATCGATCTCTCTTTAACAACATCTCTAGAATCTTCAATCTATTATCAAAGGTGAAGTTTTGCCTAAGTTATGTTATAGGAATTTCTAAAAATTGACGAGAATTGAGATGGAGAAGATGAAGATGATGCTTACCTAAGCTTCTCCTAGATTTCTAGCTTGAAGTTGATAATTCCTAAGAGAATTAGGGCTTAGGAATTCCTAATTTCTTTTATCTTCCTCCATTTTTACTTTAGTTTGAGAGTGTTAGTAAATGAGGAGTGGAATGAATGAAGAGGAGTGGAGTTGGGTTATTTGTTAGGTTAGTAGGATGAAACCCAAATCCAAAGCCCTAAATGAAAATATCAAAATTCCACTCAACTCCAACCATATCGATGTTTATGCTTAAACATGTCGCAAATTCCATTTTGGACTCAATGGAAGGGGTCTCGAATCCTAATTCGACTGTTGGAAAAAAGTGACATTTCAAACTTAAATCCGACTAACGATGCTATATTTAAATAAAATATTTAAACATACAATCGTAAAATATGCGGGTTGTTACAGACTCCCCTCCTTAAAGAAATTGCGTCCTCGCAATATTTAAGAAGAAAACAAAGAGTAACAACCATAAAATCATATCAACACAAAATAAAATTTGAAGTAAGAAGTTTCACCTTTAAGGAGCATGAGAGAGTAAGTCCGGACGCATTTGCTCGATGAATTTTCTGGATTCCCAAGAGCAATCCTTAGAATTTGACGACCATTGAACTTTCACAAGCGGGACATCTTTATTACGGAGACGTTTAACCTTCGTAGCAATGATATGTATATGATGTTGCTTATAAGTCAAATTAGGCGACACTTCAATTTCTTCAACAACACCGGGCTCAAGAATAGAATCGGAATCTCTAAGGCATTTCCATAGTTGAGAAACGTGAAACACATCATGAATAGCAGAAAATTGAGCCGGTAATAAAAGGCGATAAGCTACAGAACCAATGCGCTCGGTGATGGAAAATGGACTAATATATCAAGGCGCTAATTTTTTCGATCGACTGAAATGCACAACACCCTTCATAGGTGAAACACGAAAAAACACCAAATCTCCCACAGAAAATTCCAAATTCCTTCTTCGATTATCGGTATAAGATTTTTGTCTACTTTGAGCTTCTTTCATCGTATGATGAAAAAGGTTAACCTTTTCTGTGGAATCACAAATAAAATCTGGACCTAAAACCAGCTTCTCACCGGCCTCAAGCCAACAAGAAGGAGATCGGCATGGCCTTCCGTAGAGTGCCTCAAAAGGTGCCATACCAATACTAAATTGGAAGCTATTATAATAGGAAAACTCAACAAGAGAAATATGATCTTCCCAACTTCCACCAAAATCAAGAATACATGCATGAAGAAGATCTTTATGAGTTTGATTCACATGCTCAGTTTGTCCATCGGACTAAGGATGATAAGAGGTGCTAAAATTAAGCTTTGTTCCCAAAGATTTTTGAAGAATCTTCCAAAATCCACTAGTAAATAATGGATCATGATCGCTAACAATAGAAGTAGGAACTCCATGCAATTTAACAATTTCTTTAACATAAAGTTTGGCCAAAAGAGGTACGGTTCGATTAGACCGAACGAGAATAAAATGGACGGATATTGTAAGTCTATCCACAATCATCCATAAACTGTCATGGCCCGAACGAGAATGGGAAAGACCGTCAATAAAGTCCATGGAGACTTAATCCCACTTCCAAAAGGGAATGTCTAAAGGTTGCAATAACCCACCAGGCCTTTGATGCTTGGCCTTAACGAGTTGGCAATTTATGCAACGCTTAATGAAGTTAGCAATATTGGATTTCATTCCATCCCAATAATAAAGTCGCTTCATATCCGCGTACATTTTACTACTACCGAGATGAATGGTAAATTTAGAACGATGAGAATTTTCTAAAATGTCTTTACAAAGATCACTAATATTTGGCACGATAAGTCTACCAAATTTTCAAATGCCGCCACGAGCATCGATTGCAAAGTCTTTCAAACCATCAATATTACTATCCCGATAATTTTAGCTAAGATGAGCTAATTTGGGATCATGCCTTTGAGCATCAAGAATACGGTCTAATAGAGATGGATGAGCCTCATGGCTACATAAAACAATAGATGAACAGAGTTGGGTTCACGATCTCGAATCTCACATGTAGACAAAGTCTTGAGATCATTCCATTCGGATAACATCATAGAAACAACTGCTTGTTGCTTATAATTAAAGGCATCAGCAACACGATTTCCTTTTTCAGGAGTATAAAGAATATCAAGATCATAAGATGCAAGGAACTCGAGCCAACGTTGTTGACGCAAATTAAGTTCCTTTTGAGAAAATAAATACTTCAAAGATTTATGATCTGTATAGAGAACAAATTTCTCTCCCAAAAGATAATGATGCCTAATTATAAGGGCGAAAACAATAGCCGTGAGCTCTAAATCATAAGTGGCATATCTAGTCTTGGCAGGCTTTAATTGCCTAGAAGCATAAGCAATCACACGTTCCCTTTGCTTGAGAATGGCTCCCAAACCAACACGACTAGCATCGGTATAAACAATAAAGTCTTGGTTCCCCTCGGGAATCACAAGAATAGGAGCATCAAAAAGGAGTTCTTTTAATTTATGAAAAGAAGCTTCGCATTTGTCTGACCAAATGTACTTAACTCCCTTCTTTGTCAAACTAGTAAGAGGCACAAAAATTTTAGAAAAGTCTTTTATGAAACGATGGTAATTGCCCGCCAATCCAAGGAAACTATGGATTTCCGTCACACTCTCCGGTCTCTTCCAATTTTGAATCGCTTCAATCTTTGAAGGATCCATGGAAATTTCGAATTCAAAAATGATATGTCCTAAAAATCTCACACGAGATTGCCAAAAGTGGCACTTAAAATTTTTTTGCTTTCAATTGATTGCTCTTAAGAGTTTCCAACACAATCCGAAGATGCCTTTTATGCTCTTCCTCGGTTTTAGAATAAACAAGAATATCATGTATAAAGATGAGAATAAATCGATCGAGGAAGTCTTTTAAAACACGATTCATAAGGTCAACAAAATAAGCTGGAGCATTCGTTAAACCAAATGGCATAACAAGCCATTCATAAGATCCATAACGAGTACGAAACGATGTCAAAGGAATTCTATCCTCTACAATACGAAGCTGATGAAAATCGGTTGCTTAGTATAACTGTGAAAAGACTCTAGCACCACTAAGTTGATCAAACAGATCATCAATCCGTGGTAAGGGATATTTATTCCTAATGGTGAGATCATTAAGCTTGCGGTAGTCAACACAAAGTCTAAGCGTACCATTGGATTTCTTCATAAAAATAGCCGAAGCTCCCTAAGGAGAGGAACTAGAATGAATAAACTATTTTACTTCCAATTCAGATAATTGTTTACGCATCTCCTCATTCTCCTTATTGGACATATGATAAGGGGGACGAGTTATAGGTAGAGCTTCTGGGATTAGATTAATTCTGAACTCAATTGCTCGCTTAGGGTTTAATCCTAAAATGGGCTCAAATATGTCGGGAAATTCACGAACAACGTGAATGAGAGAAATGACATCTTCCACATCCTCATTATCGTTATCCTGAGGGTTTAGAGAATATAAGAATGCCACCAAATTAGAATCTAAATCTTTAAGAACAATAGAAATCTGCTTAACAGATTGAGGATGTCGAAGATGTATAGTCCTCTCAGGACATAGGATGTGGGCTTCATAACGGTTAAGCCAATCCATTCCCAAAATCATTCTGAAGCCTAAGTAATGCATGACATGCAAATTGGCTTGGAAAGAATAATCACATAAAATAATCTCGACATCATTACAAAGTAAACTGAATGTTGTGGATCCACCAACCGGATTTACAATTCTCAACGAAGTCATCAAACCCATAACATTTAAAGAAAAATTATCAACAAGTTCTTTTGATATAAAAGAATGGGATGCACCCATATAAAAAAGAACTCGAATAGGATGATCACGAAACATAATAATGCTATCAAGGATAGAATGAGAAATACCTTGACCACGAGAAGTGTTACTAAGGGCGTGCACAACATTTAGCTTTTCCTCGTTCTTGCTTTGAAGTTTGGGACATGAAGATATAGTATGACCTGAACTTTTGCAATAGCAACAAGTTAGGGGCTTCGGACACTTATTTGCATAATGGTCCTTAGAACCACAATTTTAGCATTGCCCATGACTAGAGGTAGAAGTCTTTGCTGGCGAAGTTGCTTATTTCCCTTTCTTGTTGGAATTAGGGTTGAACTTAATAGGCCTCTTCTTGTTGGTGTTGAAGTTCTGTTTGGCTCTCATAACTTCAACATCGCTTTCTTCATCGGCCCCTTCAAGTCGAAGAGTGATATCGACAAGCTGGTCGAAAGAAACTTCTAATTTCAGAAGTAATGGCTTTTTGAGGTTCTTATTCAACCCATAAATAAACCTCTGATTTTTCTTCAATGGGATATTAATATACTCGACCCCATAGTTGGAGAGGGATTCAAAAGATGCGACGTAATCCGTCACAGAAGATTTACCTTGAACAAGGTCAATAAAGCACCGAGCTAAAGTTACTTTTTCAGCTTCGGGCACAAACTTCAACTCAAAATTTTCTCAGAATTTCTCCCAGGTAAGATCTTCTTCAATAATATCAAAAACCAAAAGCTCATACCAATCTAATGCTCTCTCTTAGAGCATACTAGAAGCCACCTGGACACGATGTAGATCAATAAGATTCATGCGAGAAAAGATGCGATCGCATGTTCGAAGCCAAGCTTGGACTTCTATAACACTCTTGGAACCTTTGAATGGCTTTCCATCCAAATTGGTATAATCGTTGCACAAGCATGCATATCCAAATTTAGGGTGAGTAGGCTCTGCAATGGGTCCGACGGCTTGAGCATTATTTACGAGATCTAAAATTTGTTGGGTAAACATAAATACTCCATCTTGAGGAGTAGCACTGGATTGACCGGCGCTGGGACGACCTGGTCAAACCATTTCTCTTCTTTAAGAAAGAAAGAAAGAAGAAGAAAAAGGTCATTCTCAAAATGTATGTCAAACAATCATGATTGGTAAAACAAGGCATCATAAAAGAAAATAGGATAGAACGGGTCCAATGACTCAAATCAAATCCTAAGATACGATTCCTAAGAGAGACTTAGGATAATGATCCTTGCTATAGTATTCTATATTGTTCTAAAGTTTGGTTCTGATACCAAGCTGTGACTCCCCACCTCTATACTCACACTAGCCAAGGACACTACGGGGTACTGCCGTCGACTAGCACGAAGAATAAGGCTGTTGAGGAGCGACCATCTGTGTAATTGCTTTGTGCGGGTACCGATATGTCAGATAGTGCGACATGCATTTCCTTTCAAGAGGGAATCCGACATATCAAATACGAACTCAAAGCAACTACACAGTGGCGATGTGGACTTCGAAAACAAATATAAAAATAAGCATAACACAAATCAGTCACAAATATTCATATCACTAAGGCGGAAACAGATATGAATATATCACATAAAAGTGTACATCGAAGTAGTGGTCACACAAGATCCACCACATCATAAAAGAATAGGTACAAGTGCTAGATAAAAGAATATGTATACATCAAGGAGTCCCTAACTCGAATGTATAAAAGCAAAAACTACTAAACTAAGTAGTTAGCCAAAAGTCATAAGCTAGTCTCTGCTAGGAAGTCAAGTGGAAGCACTTGTAACACCTCGGTCTGACCCGAGTATTATTTAAGAAGAAAATAATAAACGGACCAGTCTAGCCATAAATATCATATAAAATGAGATAGGACACGAGATATGCCAAAAACGTAAGATATTAATAATGTCATACTGTGACAAGTATACAATATATAACAATAAAAATCATACAATATCTCGAATATACTCAAACACCAAAACGAATGTCATATTCTTTAACATATTCACCAAATCACAAATATTGATAAAACTTATCGATGTAAATCACAAAAATTAGTGAAACACAAATTCTAGAAATCATCAATTAGAAATCCAGGAATCAAAAAGGGGAAGGCCTATCACAAACGGAAGCATGAAAACTCACCAACACGTGTATCACAAATGGAACGCTATTCCATGGTCGCTAACCATCAATTTTGAGTCGAGGCTCCACAAACGGCTCGAAGACCATGGGTCGCTACCCCACTATTTTTGAGCTGAAACTCCACAAACGGGGTTTACTTCCCCCACACAAACAAAAAGACATCACACATCGCTAGTCTAAATCACAAAATTATCATCATCGATCAACGAGAAGTTTCGATTACACTAAGCTAGTGAATAAATGAGTTTTGCTTCATGTGCCATAACCACTGGCTTAACTTAAATATTTACGAACAAATTGTAGATTTCCACTCGAAAATTGTCATAAGTGTTTCAATCGAATGAGTCTAAGAGTTAACTAACAAAGTAAAAGCAAGCATTTCACACCACTTGTTTTGCTAAGTCGTTTAATTGGATTTCATGAACGAATTAGGAAAAGGTTTGTATATATTAATAGATTGGAAAATGATTTTATAAACGTGCTCTGTATTAAAATAGAGTTGAAACCATCTTTTTAAAAGAACTTGAATACTTACTACTAGTATAGAAACCTTTATATTTCAAAGTGACAAATCACAAAAATGATTGTAAAAACAATCAATCACCAAAAATTCATATACGAAGACGTGAATCAAATCTATAGAAATGGATACCAAATCCATCAAAATGGATATTCCCAAAAATTCCGAAAAAGGAATTATCAAAGTCAATAAAAGTGATAACAACTAATTGAATCAACGAGAATCAATTAAAAATTGGAAATCCACAAAAAAATGGCAAATTTGGCTAAGCTAAACAGATTCAGTCGACTGAACTCAGTGGTCAGTTGACTGACTCTATGCCCAGAAACTTTCGATTTTCAAGCTCAGTCGACTAAACTATATGGTCAGTCGACTGCTAATGGCTTAGGGAATTCTTTGGTTCCAGGTTCAGTCGACTGATACAGGGCCAGAAAATTTTCTATCCCCAGGTTCAGTCGATTGACCTCACAATTCAGTCGACTGAACTTTCATTTCCAGTATTTTCAGCCTAGCCCCAAGAAGGGCAAAAATCCTAACCGGGAGCGATCGAATGAGGAACGAAGACACATGGTTTATTCCAAGCGACAACCTAGCCTTATAGGCTCTTCGATACACCCCAAAAACATGTTCAAACATCAAAGATAGGATTTTAAAGTTTTTTTTGACTCCAAAACACCAAAATTGGAATATTCATCAAACCAATTCAATTCAAAGGAAAATTGACAAGGAATAGATGTTAAGAGTTACTGCCTAACAACTACCAAAAATATAAGCATAGATGTGAGTTCAAAAACTCATATTTTAACCCCAAAACAACAATGAGAAGCCCTAGAAAAGCAAAGATTGATCTCTCTTCTACAACACCTCTAGAATCTTCATTCTATTATCAAAGGTGAAGTTTTTCCTAAGTTATGTTATAGGAATTTCTGAAAATTGACGAGAATTTAGATGGAGAAGATGAAGAGGATGCTTACCTAAGCTTCTCCTAGATTTCTAGCTTGAAGTTGATAATTCCTAAGAGAATTAGGGCTTAGGAATTCCTAATTTCTTTTATCTTCCCCCACTTTTACCTTAGCTTGAAAGTGCTAGGAAATGAGGAGTGGAATGAATGAAGAGTAGTGGAGTTGGATTATTTGTTAGGTTAGTGGGCTAAAACCCAAACCCAAAGCCCTAAATGAAAATATCAAAATTCCACTCAACTCCAAACATATCGATGTATATACTCAAAAAGGTCGCAAATACCATTTTGGACTTAATGGAAGGGGTCTCGAGTCCTAATTCGACTGTTGGAAAAAAGTGACATTTCGGACTTAAATCCGACTAACGATGCTATATCTAAATAAACATTTAAATATACAATCGTAAAATATACGGGTTGTTACACCAACATATCCTAGGCCAAGCAGTTGGCAATGTTCATCGATGGAAATTCTATCGGTTTAGAAAACTGCGAACGAATTTATGTTAAAATAACCGCAAGCGCACGACGTATAAATGTTGGTACATGACGAGTATGGCTCGATCCGTAGGGAATTGTTAGATTTTAAAATTCCTATCCAATCAAATTAAACCAAAGTTGAGAGTTGTTTAAGCTAGAAAATGAGAAAACTAACAAAAGAAGATTGATAAAAATATAAGAGTTCAAAGGCAATTTAGAGGTAATTTCCACTCTCTTGATCACATAAATCAACAAAATGAAGTTATGTTCTCTCTTTTGGTCATCAATGAAATTAGTTGATGTGCTTATCATAAGTATGACATATTTGTGCTATTAATTAGCCTAATATATACCATCAAACTATAACACAACCGCCAATCCACTATTTAACTCTCATGAAAATTATAACAAAGTTGTAAGAAAAATTTATTTATGTATGGCCAATTAACTATTTATTAGAAATATAGATCATCAAATTTTGATTTAAACATTCACTTCATTACAAACATCATATGTAGATGAAGAGGTAATTTGTGTTTGTTGTTTTTTTAAGCATAGTCTATTTGGTATCAATAATGAAGGCTATCAAATTCATATAACAAGTTAAACCACTTCAAATATTTTCATTAAGCATAAAAAGAGAACATAAATGATCAAATGTTGAATCTACATACTAGAGAGCTTCATTACCCCTAAATTGAAGAGGTTTAGCCTCTCATATTTGTTATCATATCAGAAAATGTAGAAAGCAACATGAAACAAAAAAAAAATGAAAGTGCAAGCTAAGGAAAAGAGAACTAATTAACAAGAAATAAACACTAATCTACTTGCATGAAAGATAAATACACACTACTAATATGACAGGAAAAAGCATGTGAAAGAAAAGAGTATGTATTAAATTGAATAAAAAAATTACATGAAATAAGAAATGGCTAAGTAGCCATGAAAAGAAAGAGTGCTCATATTTTATTTTTGATCCTAAACTAAACTAAGAGGAAGAGAGCCAAGAGAAGAGACTAAAGAATATAGGAGGGTTTACATGAAACATAAGGGGTATTTATACAAGTTTTAAAACCCTGATCCATTTTTTGGAAACTATCCAAACTACACTCTTAGAAAGTGTGGTAGCCAATTCATCATTAGCATGAGATAATCCTCCATTAAGCGTGCATGAAAGTGTAATGGCCATTAGCATGTGGATTAGCCTCAAATTTGTACATGAAGGTAAGTGGATAGGTGTGGTCTTCCATGATCCATGAAATGAATTACCTTCATATCCATTCATTTGTATTCACTCTTTTTCATGCATATATTTTTATGAAACTACTTGTATATGAAGCCAAATTCCTATAAAATAATATAGAAATTTCCAATTAAATTTTCTCAAATTAATATATGCATAAAAACGACTATTTTGCCCCTATATGGAGACGAATGTAAGCCGATTTGAAAATAATTTGAATTTTGGTTTAAACAAGTTAAAATACCCAATATGATCATTTATTTAATTTAATTCTATAAAATATAGAAGTAAAAATATGCATATTTACGTGCACGTCAAATACCCCAACATTTATCTTTTTAGTCGTCCTTGAATAAGCTAAAAACTAAGATAAATCCATTTTTGTAGGGAGCATGATCGCATTGAGCGTATGCAACAAGCCATTAAACCTTTGGATGTTCCCTGTAAGACGAGTGTTGTCTTGTGAGGGTTTTCAGAGGATACTACCAACAAAATCCAAATGCAGGATGAAAATATTTACAAAATACAAGATTTATTTACAAAGAGATGAATGCGAGATTTTGAAAATATTTATGATGAAGGATTCACTTTTAAATCGACATAAATAAGTTAAAAATAGGTTTTGGTCATTATCTTGAAATTTAAGTCATTTACTCGTCAAATTTTCGAATAAACCGAAGTTATCATAACAAATAAACGAAAGTTTAACTCGTTGCTTCTGTTGATAACAAAGTGTAACTATGAGATAGTTCCATAGTTGATTATCAAAGTTTATCAAAGTGATATTTTATTTCTTTTCAATAACAAGTCAAATCAAATAAGTTAAAATAGTGCTTGGATTTCAATTGCTTACTCTCTCTTATTTGAAAATTTTATTGATATTAACAATATTTACATATGCCTAACTCAGATAAACTAAGGCCAGATATATTACCCATGCACTGCCCTACGGACTTATGTGAGGGGAATGCAGAGCGTGTCGAGTGAACACGCGAGTGTGAACACTTGTCGACTGTAGGAAATATTAATAAATGAATTTTTATATACATACACCTAGCTTAGATAAAATGAAGCCTGATATACTGATCATGCACTACCTTTCGGGCTTACATGAGAAGGGTACAGAGTACGACGAGCGTACACCTGTCGACCGTAGATGTTAAGAAATATATGATATATACAACAAGAATTTTTTGTCTCTTTTTTTTTGGAAAGAGAGAGTTTTGCAAAATCATCTTAGCACCATTTAACTTAGAACATAAAAAATGTTATATCCTTTACTTTAAATCAACCACTTTTTAGAACAGAGATTTTCAATTAGGATATATTTCATCATTATCATGTATGAACTTCCTATATACTAGTTAAACTATCGTTATTTGTAATCAACATTCATTTTTATTTTTGTTAAGAAAAACAAATTTTCTAAAAACTTAATTTATTTGACCAAAACCATATAATTATCCAATAGTGTTTCTTTAAAAATAAATCAAAATGTTTAAAAAAAATTATGAGTTTTTTTTGGCTTTTGGAAAGAAAATGTAAAATAAACTATGAAACATTAAAAAGATGACGAAACCCCCCCACACTTAATTTTGACTGTGTCCCCACAGTCAACCCAAGTGAAAGGAGAAAAATAAAAAAAATGAAAAATAAAAGGATGACCTATATTTAAATGAAAATGAATGGTATTTACACTAGATAAGAAAGTATATCATCAAAAAGTAAATGAAACGGTCTTCCAAAGACCGATTCATTTGTCTCGTCAAGCATATGAGACACAATTTAAGCTCAAGAAACCAAATCGTAAAAGATTTCGTAGTTGAATGGTGATTTGGAAAAACGAATGTCGTTTTATTAAAAATCGTACGAGTTGATTCTTTTTCGATGATTTTTGGGGACTGATAAAACAATTGACTGAAGTTTAAGTTTATTCTCACCAAATTGAAATTCAAGCCCATCATTGAAAATATTTTCAGAATTATCGACTTCAAAATCAAAATGGTGATTTAAATCATCTCCTTCAGAATTCGACAACTCATCATCGAAAAGTCCAAAAAATTCATGCTCATTAAATCTGTCTTCCTTTGTTGAATTATTCACAACTTCATTCAATGAATCAATTTCAAAATCCAAAGTTATTGTATTTGATCTTCAAAATTGAAAAAATGAAGATCGAATTTCAAATCGAGTTTCTCACCCTCAAAAGAATTGATATCCAACTCAACTACCATGTTTTCAACAACTTCATTAAGATCATCATTTTCAATTTCAAATTTTTTTATTTGAAAATCACTGTCTTGGGTAAAAGGTGGACTATCACTTTACTCGCCACACATTAGGGCTTGATTTTGTTTATCACGTAATTTTTTGTATGTTTCAATCAACAAATCCATGTGATCATCGTAATTTTAGTTCATTTGTTTAACAAAATCCAATTTAATTATTAATTTGAGGATTTTCGATTTGGACTTGTTGAGAACAAAAATCGTCAACTTCGATAAATGGTGGATTATTATTTGATTCTTCATAAGTTGGGATTCGATTTTGTTTCTAACGAATTTTTTTGTACGTTTCAATTAACAAATCCCCGTAGTCCTTTTCCATTTGCTCAACTAAATCAAACTCATGATTATTAGTTTGAGAATTTTCAATTTGAATTTGTTGAGAACAAAAATTGTCAATTCCACCAAAATTGAAACTATTCCCATTGCCAAAATCATTTGAAAAATGATTCACATTTCCATTGTAATTTTGAAATTCATTTTGGAGTTCAAAGTTGAATTGACATGGATTATAATCAAAATCATTGGAATCTGGATGTGAATTCAAATTTTGATTATTTTGAAAACTTTGACTTGGATTATTGCATAGACGTGAATTCAACAAATCATTCATGTGATTTTGTTGTTCAAGTAAAGATTCAATTTTTTTAATACACCTTTCAAGAGTTTAGGGTTGACCATTATATTGTAAATTTTGCAGTTCGAAATTCGAATTGCTTATATAATAGTTGTTGTTGAAATTAAGGGTGGGCATAAACCGCACCGCTATACGGAAACCGCCCGCACCGGACCGCAAAAGCGGTGAGGAAACCCACACCGAATCTTTTAACCAAAGCTGATACTCCAAACCGGACCGACCCTCATCGATACGGTTCGGTTGCGGTTTGGATGATTGAACCAACCATATTAAACCGGACTGAACTGAAAATTTATATTAGTAATTTATGATAAAAATATAAGCAACTCCTATCTTATTTTACATTCTAACGATGTACATTCTATTTTTGGCGTATGTTGTTATATTAATAATAATCGCTGACATAAAGGAAGAAGTTATAGTTTTGGGATAATATTTTCCATCGCTGACATAAATACTAATAATAATCTTATTCTAGTCATTTTCCTTAACGATTATGCATTGATTAATGTTGATGTTCGGTTAATCAACCAAAATAAATCTCACTTGTAGGTAAATGTCAAATTGAAATATTCATACAATTAAGAACTAGTCTTTCATTTCAGTATAACATTATTTATTTTAACCTTTAAATGTAAAAGTTTCACACGATTGCCTTTGTAAATTGATTGTTGATGGAAGTAATTTTTTATCTCATATTTAATATGGGTTCAAACCGGACCGGACCGAAACCGAACCGTATTACATTCAAACCGTACCTAAACCGAACCGTTTAAAGGATTGGTATAATGGTTTGTATTTTTGATTAACCGTTTGATGCGGTTTGGTGCGGTTTGGACTCCAAACCGCACCGAACCGACCCACGCCCACCTTTAGTTGAAATATCCATAAGAACATGGTGTGAAATTATATGTATTATATTGATTTTTACAACTATCGTAAAATTCATGTGAATATGGAAATTAAGACATTTTTTCAAGAATGTTTTTGGTTTTTTTAAATGATAAATTATTTACAAATTGAATTTATTTTTCAAAATGGGAAATTGATTTTTTTTTTTTGAAAAGGTTTTATAATTTTTTTGGATTTTTGATTTTCTAAAAAAAACTAAGTTATTTTTTTTGGATTTTTGATTTTGAAAAATTCCAAAGGAAAAGGAAAAGGAATATTTACAATTTTTTTTTAATTTTGAATTTTGTTTTTTTTTTAAATATGCATGAACTAATGCAACTAAATGAATGCAAGGACTTAGTTACAAAATAGATCCTAACCCAAAATTGTATAACCATACTATGACTTAAATCAACAAGATAGTTCTTAGTCTGGTAACGGACAGGGGTTATAGGTGCACCACGAATCACCGTAGCAATGCAGTTGAAGATTTAAGTACCTTTAAATAAACAATTCAGTATAATATGTACGAATCACCACAGTATTTATAGCTGATTATTGCTCTACCGTAGCCTAGACACTAAGAAATTGAATTGTTCAAAGAAGACAAATAGTCAATGTACAATTAAGCATTATCGATGACTAGCTGTTATTATTAATCAAAATCTAAGATGAAAATGCAAAACTAACATTAAATGTGTATAAACAATGCAACTAGGAATGGATTATTGTTTTTGTTTTTTGTTTTTTAAATTTTATATATATATAAATTGTAACGTACGCGATTTTTCGTTGCCGAAAAACCGAATAGTTATGGGTTTTAAAAAGAATTTATGAAAAGAGAAGAGAAGAAGAGAGAAGATAGAAAATAGAGAGAAAAGAAAAATAGAAAATTTTAAAATTGAAAGAAAAGAGAAGAGAAAGAAAATAGAGGATAGAACAAAATTTTAAAATAGAACGGAACAGAAAGAAAACAGAACAACATCAGAATCTCACAATTCGCAGCGGAACAACATATAATAATAAATGAATAATCTTTAAATAAAGAACTATATCAGTTATTACATTTCATCATATTACATTATATCACCATCAGAGTGTACAACAACAAACAATGCAGCGGAAAAAGAAATACTATATAAACTAGTAATACGCCATGCCATCCATCTTGCCTCCAGCAACTCCAGAATATCCAGAATATCCTGATAAACCTTAACTCTTAACTGCCCGTGTGAAAATTGGTGGGCACCCAGAGTTTAGGAAGGAAAACAATAAACTCCAAGTCAGTCATGTGACTGGTGTGAGAACTAAAAACAGTTTATTTATCTTTAAAATCAAAATAGAGAGATATTTTTATTTCAATTCGCAATGCTTTTAAAAATGAGACTACCATAAGACCTCCCGCCACACACACAATGCAAACGCAGACTTGGGGAAGATTTCTTCTTATGTTAGTCAAAGATGTTTGATACGTATTTAAAAATCAAATCAATTTTGATATTATTATTAGTGCATAGTGTAGAAGATATTTCGAAAGTAGAATATAAATCTTAGCCAGCATAGGTACCATTATATTATGCCTACTATAGCTACCTCCTGAGGAAGCAGGTTCTACAACTAAAACCGTACAAGTTTCGTATTGTTTCTTTGGATTTCCAACAAATGGTCAGGCCAAGGAACTTCCCATTGCCACATGAGAATGCCTCTGGAAAGACATCCCCGAGAACCAAACCGGAACTCTACCAACACAAGGCCGGGTTACCCCTAACTGGGTAACTACTGACACGAGCACGCCATTCCCCGATCGTAAACGACCTTTCTCACGGGATCCCGAAAACCAACAACCACAAAGTAATAAATTCGTAGTAACCACATAGGTTAAATATCTGGGCTCCATACCATGATACAACCTCTATCCAGAAGGAAATGTACATACCCTAAAGGGTGCTACCCCTCATAACCTTGCTGCTTCTTTCCTGTTTTGACCATTTCCGGAGTGTGAGGTTCGACGAAGTCACGTCCACAAAAACATACTTTATACAAAAGCCATGCTTTGGGTCAACAAATGATCAACACAATGATCACAAGGATAGACGATCAAATAAACGATCCTATCACAATAATCAACACAATGATCATTTCACAGCAACACTCAGCATATCACATTACCAAATTGGGAATATATCGCTGATAACTTCAACTATATAACCTCTGAGCTCGTACGTCTCAGAGAAGGGTGTTAAGCTAAAAGAATAAATTCTCCGCCACCAACAGAAATATATTTGAAAGAAATCGGCTTTACATCTCAACTTGTAATGTCAGACACACAATCCATACAAGTCTGTTCCGGGCTCGAACAGAACCGAAGGCACTTACAAAGAAGTCCTTGCAATCCGAATAAATTTCTAATCACGTTCGGATTTCCCATCACATATGGAGATCTCAATACCAGGGATCAGCCAGTGCAGAGACAATCAACAAGAAACCCTTTCGCTTTCGAAAATATCCGGTCTTCAACACCGATCTTCGAATGCAATTCATAACGACGTATCACATATTCGGAATGGGTTATACGACCCCAAGGTCCTTTCCCGGTTAACCCGAATAGTGAGCGCTTATTTTAAAAAAATAAGTGTGGCATTCAATTTCAAACAAATCACAACAAATACCTATTTAAAGGTAAATATTGATAGTCGGTTATTGAACTATCAATAGATATGCCAACATCACCAGATTCCAAATAATTTTCCAAATTATTTATTTCACAAAAATATCTTTATAAGATATATAGTTTTCACACTTCAAAAATAAATCAACATTTATTTTCAAACAAATCCCCTTTTTATTTATAAATTCTATAATGAATTTATATTCCCAAAATATCCATGAATATACTATTTTAATTATTCATTTCAATTTATCTTCAAAAAGATAAATTCTCAACATATTTACTTTATATTGGAAACCATTTCCATACTTCAAAAATAAATCAATATTTATTTTTAAACCCATTTTCCCAATTCCATTTATAAATTCCATATTGAATCTATACTTCCAAAATATTTATGAATATACGATTGCTATTTTTCATTTTCAATTTATCTTCAAAAAGGTAAATTCTCTAAACTTTCCATTTCACATTGGAAAAACAATTTCCATACTTATTTATTTTATAAGTAATTCATAAATCTTATATTTTCAACCTTAGAAAATATTTCATATACTTTAATCGAAATTAAGTATATATTTCATTCTTTAAGAAAATCATTCTCTTAAACATATTTATTTGGGCCAAAACGAATGTGGCGTAAAACATCGTTACGACAACCCAAATTCACTAGTATAGGGATTCGAAATTAAAATAGATATATAAATCCCAATACTATACAAAACATTCCTTTTCGGAAATCATTTATTATAACAACAGTGTTATAATCCACTATTTCCTTTTATTTCCCGAAAACATTTATTTCAACAATAAATGTTGAAATCTATGGTTTCAAATCTCAACACCTTCTTAAAACATCTTTAGATTGTTTTAATTCTATTTCAAACATCACTTCCAAAATAATTTCTTTAACTTATTATTCACTATTCAAAAACGTGAATATTCTTTGTTAATAAATTTCATCATTTCTATTCATTTTATTTTAAAGAATTATTCACTGTCTAAAACATGAATATAACTCTATAAATAAATTACAACAATTTTACTTATCAAAATAAGTCATTTCGAATTTATAAAACAACGTTTATAAATTCTATTTCTATTTATTTTTATAACAACTTCCTTTTATAAATTTCCTTTATAAATCTATTCAGTTTCATATCTCAATGATATACTAAAATTTCATATTATAAGTTAAATACTTATAATTTATTTGTTTATAAAATCGTTCCTTTAAACTTCATAATTATAAATCTTATAACTTATAAGATTCAATTATTTATCCAAATTCCATTCCTTTAATAACTTTATGAATTTTATTTTGTTTTCCTTTACAAATTTTATAAACCTACTATTTATAAAATTCTATTTATAACTTCATCGTTATAACCCCATAAATTTCATTCATTTGTGAAATTCATTCACAATTCATTCTAACTCTTATAAAAGCTCGTTTAATAATCCCAATATATTTTAATTTATAAATATCAATTTATAAATCTTTTTAATATAAAACAATTTATATTACTATTTTAAAACGTCTTTTAACTCCTTTATAATTTATCATTTTAATTTATAAAATAATCAAATTTCATAAATTCTATAGATTTCATTCCTTTATGAAATTCATTTACAAATCATTCTATTACCTATAAAAGTTCGTTTTATAATTCAAGATATTCTAAATTTATTAATATCAACTTATAAATCTTTTAATATAAATCAATTTATATTATTACTTTAAACATCTTTAAATTCTTTTATGATTTCATCATTCTGATTTATAAAATAAAAATTTTATAAATCCTATTTTAAACCTCTTATAATAAATTCAGAATTCCCAGTTCAAACTATTTTACAAAATCACTAATCCCATATTTTCAAAAATCAACTTTTAACTGTATTTCTCAAAAATCATAATTTTTATAATATTAAAATTATAACGTTTATTTATTTAAGATGAATCAATTCAAAAAAATATTTTATAAACGTATATTTCCAAAAATAACTTTAGAAATTAAAATTTGTTATTTTTAAACTTCAAATTTGGATCCGATGATGCAACACATCAATATTCAATCACAACTTTCAAACATCATATATCATCCATGATAACAATCAAATATCACTATATATGAAATCAAATAAATATTTGTGAGGAACCCAGTTGGATCCCTCCAACCTGTTTCCCTGCATCCACAGACATTAGCACAATACCATTCCGTTTCAAGACGGAATATCGCGGTACATGGGATTTTATAAATATATATCCGCTTACTAACGGCGCAATAGGGTCTCATCCGCTAAAAGAAAATGCGGGAAATCAATCAACTGCAATATATACATATGCCAATATATATATATTGCTATATATAATATAATACCAATTCCACTTCGAGGTGGAATATCGCGGTATATGTGTGTAATAAATAACCTCCGCCTACTAACGGCGTATAGGGTCTATTCACATCCAATATATATATAACAATCATCATTCAAGCATTCAATCAACACAGTAAATCAATTTTTAAATCTAACTATTTAAAATTTAAATAAACAATAAAATTCCTTTTGAGTGAGAAGTTCTCACCTTTGCTTTTTATTAGCAATCCATTTCCATCTTGACTCGATTTTTCTTGATTTATACCTTGTATAAATATCATACACAATTTATTAATATTCGAATCAATCGAATAATAAATTTTCATTAGATAATTTTAATTCATCGGTGATTTCATTTTTAATAGTTAAATTACTGATAGTTTTATTTAAATCAGTTTCTCGTTTAATAAATTTATTTAAACTAATTTTGTCCTTTTAAAATAATTTTAACTAGAGATTTCCAATTGAACTGAATTTCCTTTTTATAAATTTTAAATCAACTAATCTTTCCTTAAATAAAATTATTTTCTTTGTTTAACAAATTTATTTTAACTACAGGTTACAATTTTTAAAATTTAATCCCTTCTTAATAAATTGTGTCAAACAATTTCTTTTTAATACTTTGCTTTAACAAAAAATTAAATTCAAACTATTCTTTATAAATTCAAATTTTGTCAAACAAATTTAATTTCTATTTAAATAAATTTTATTAACTAACTATTTAATTTCCTTCTATAATAAATTAACCAAATATAATTTATTTATCTTAAGATTTCAAAAACAAATTTTACCTAGAAATCCCACAAATTTAAACTTTATTTTCTGTACAGATATAAATATTTGTTCAATAAAATTATTAAAAATTTAAAGATTATTGAACCTCACTTATATATATTTTCACTACACTGCATATATATAAAAATTCGATAAATAAAATTATACCTTACTGCCAAAATCGTTATCGATTCCATCTACGGCGAACACAAAGCCATTGCGATGTCGACCCCCGCTGCCTCGATCGAACCCAGAAATCGACTGCCGCTTCCATCTCCTCTCGCGCGCGCACGCGAGCTACCCAACGACGCCGCCATCTCTTCGAGTCGCGCGCCGCCCTCTCCACGCGGTCCACGCGCGCGCGTGCTCGTCTCCACGCAGCCCCATGCTCGAACCCCTATTGCTACTGCCCTCGACTTGAAGCTGCCAATCGCCGCCTCATGCTTCTCGTGCGCCGCCGTTGCCCCTATCGTGCTCGAGAACCAAATCGCGATGCTGCGCAAATCCCATACGCGCGCGCGCGATTTAATCTAGGGCTTCGGCCTTTCTTTTTTTTTTTTTTTTTTGTTTCATACTGCGTTCGAAATGAAGATTGGGGGAAATGAAGGAAACGAACGAAGGAAGGGGGCGCGATTTTGTTTTAGCAGCTATTCACTATTTTATTTTAATTTACAGAGAAGCGGCCATTGATTTTTTTTCATTTTGAACGAAGATTTCTTTGATTTTGAAACTGAAGGGGCTTCGGTGTTTTAAAAGAAAGTGGGAGGCATGGGTTACACGATTTCTTTAGCGTGATTTTAGGCTGAAATTTAGGAAGAACGTGGTGTGCGTTGACTAAGTTTAAATTTAAATTTAAATTTAAACCGTTGAAAATTTCGACGCGTTTATGTGTCGTGTGCTCACATATTAACTCCGAAAAATACGAAATTTGAAATCCGGCAATAATTAAATATTACGGACCCAATGGAACTGGTTTCGTCGAATTCCGAGACTGTGCCTCGGACGGCTATTTTAAATATCGATTCAAACGATATAAATTCAAAACTGAAAAATTCACTTCCAAATTCAATTCTGAAGCTTCTAAAATCTTCATTATTATCAATATGAATTTTACAAGCCCTTGAAATATTTTTAATCGGCTTAAAATTGAAGATTCAAATTTTTATTCAACTTTCAATAGATTAAATTCTATAGTTTAATCGCTAAATTCATTCTGATAATTTGAAATTCAATTCAAACCATCATTCAAATATTTAAAATTAATTAAATATTCTCAAATTAAATTATTAAAAATTCTGGGTCGTTACAATCTTCCCTCCTTAAAAGAATTTCGTCCCGAAATTACAAGTTAAGAAGAATGCCCTTATCCCGTCTATCATTTTTTTCACAATCCAAATTGTTTTATCAACTTTCTAGCCTAAATGTTTTTACTAGATATTCACTATCATTTCAACTAACTTTCCAACTTCAAATATAAGTTTCAAACAATATTGTTTTACTAACCATTCAAGTTTAAATTCAAATTCAAATTTCAAACTTTCAAATTTTTCTCAAAATTTTTCTAACACCCTAAATTTTCGAAAAATTTCGCCAGCGTCTCCTTTGCGCGGCTAGCTCGGTACGACTACAAAATGGCACCATGGCCCCTCAGAATCAAAAAGAAAAGAGAAAAGCCAAGTGGCTAGAGAAGAAAGTCATCAAATTTCATACTGAAATTGAAATACGTACCTTTTTGTCGAGCAATTCAATTTTATCTTTGAAATCAAAATCTCAATTCCATTTCTTTTTATATACCTGTATAACCTGCTAGTAGTAGCATCCAAATCTAAATACAATATTCAAACCAATTTGCCAATTCTATTGCAAAATTTCGATATATGTTTCTTATATATTTTAACTTCACTATTGAAGTTACATATTCAATTCTTATTCAATTTTACATTTCAATTCAATTTCATTCACTATTTAAATTCCATTTGAATTCAATTCACAATTTGAAATTTCATTCGAATTTAATTCTCAATTCTAAATATTGAATTCTAACTATTAACTTTCATTTAGTAATTCATATTACTACCTTAAATTAGTTTCATTCACTAATTCATTTAAATTTTCAATTCATTCACTTTCATTTGAATTTATTTCACAAATGAATAAATTATCAAGTTAATTTTCTTGAATTCAATCCATTTTATTTAATTTTATATACTAATGATAATAATTTAATATTATCACTTCCTAACAATCATGCAACCATATACTATAATAATTCATAGAAAATCATTTCTTTTCTATACAAAATAGTTTTGGGCAAAATTATCTTATTTACCCGATTCAAAAACAATTTTATATTCACTAACAAATACGCTCTCATATCTATTATTACACTCAAACTCATTCTAGAGTACTACTGACTCTATCTCTAATGAGTAATACCCAACAGAACCATGGTTGTCGCTTAACCATAAGCTCTGATACCAAATGTAACGTACGCGATTTTTCGTTGCCGAAAAACCGAATAGTTATGGGTTTTAAAAAGAATTTATGAAAAGAGAAGAGAAGAAGAGAGAAGATAGAAAATAGAGAGAAAAGAAAAATAGAAAATTTTAAAATAGAAAGAAAAGAGAAGAGAAAGAAAATAGAGGATAGAACAAAATTTTAAAATAGAACGGAACAGAAAGAAAACAGAACAACATCAGAATCTCACAATTCGCAGCGGAACAACATATAATAATAAATGAATAATCTTTAAATAAAGAACTATATCAGTTATTACATTTCATCATATTACATTATATCACCATCAGAGTGTACAACAACAAACAATGCAGCGGAAAAAGAAATACTATATAAACTAGTAATACGCCATGCCATCCATCTTGCCTCCAGCAACTCCAGAATATCCAGAATATCCTGATAAACCTTAACTCTTAACTGCCCGTGTGAAAATTGGTGGGCACCCAGAGTTTAGGAAGGAAAACAATAAACTCCAAGTCAGTCATGTGACTGGTGTGAGAACTAAAAACAGTTTATTTATCTTTAAAATCAAAATAGAGAGATATTTTTATTTCAATTCGCAATGCTTTTAAAAATGAGACTACCATAAGACCTCCCGCCACACACACAATGCAAACGCAGACTTGGGGAAGATTTCTTCTTATGTTAGTCAAAGATGTTTGATACGTATTTAAAAATCAAATCAATTTTGATATTATTATTAGTGCATAGTGTAGAAGATATTTCGAAAGTAGAACATAAATCTTAGCCAGCATAGGTACCATTATATTATGCCTACTATAGCTACCTCCTGAGGAAGCAGGTTCTACAACTAAAACCGTACAAGTTTCGTATTGTTTCTTTGGATTTCCAACAAATGGTCAGGCCAAGGAACTTCCCATTGCCACATGAGAATGCCTCTGGAAAGACATCCCCGAGAACCAAACCGGAACTCTACCAACACAAGGCCGGGTTACCCCTAACTGGGTAACTACTGACACGAGCACGCCATTCCCCGATCGTAAACGACCTTTCTCACGGGATCCCGAAAACCAACAACCACAAAGTAATAAATTCGTAGTAACCACATAGGTTAAATATCTGGGCTCCATACCATGATACAACCTCTATCCAGAAGGAAATGTACATACCCTAAAGGGTGCTACCCCTCATAACCTTGCTGCTTCTTTCCTGTTTTGACCATTTCCGGGGTGTGAGGTTCGACGAAGTCACGTCCACAAAAACATACTTTATACAAAAGCCATGCTTTGGGTCAACAAATGATCAACACAATGATCACAAGGATAGACGATCAAATAAACGATCCTATCACAATAATCAACACAATGATCATTTCACAGCAACACTCAGCATATCACATTACCAAATTGGGAATATATCGCTGATAACTTCAACTATATAACCTCTGAGCTCGTACGTCTCAGAGAAGGGTGTTAAGCTAAAAGAATAAATTCTCCGCCACCAACAGAAATATATTTGAAAGAAATCGGCTTTACATCTCAACTTGTAATGTCAGACACACAATCCATACAAGTCTGTTCCGGGCTCGAACAGAACCGAAGGCACTTACAAAGAAGTCCTTGCAATCCGAATAAATTTCTAATCACGTTCGGATTTCCCATCACATATGGAGATCTCAATACCAGGGATCAGCCAGTGCGGAGACAATCAACAAGAAACCCTTTCGCTTTCGAAAATATCCGGTCTTCAACACCGATCTTCGAATGCAATTCATAACGACGTATCACATATTCGGAATGGGTTATACGACCCCAAGGTCCTTTCCCGGTTAACCCGAATAGTGAGCGCTTATTTTAAAAAAATAAGTGTGGCATTCAATTTCAAACAAATCACAACAAATACCTATTTAAAGGTAAATATTGATAGTCGGTTATTGAATTATCAATAGATATGCCAACATCACCAGATTCCAAATAATTTTCCAAATTATTTATTTCACAAAAATATCTTTATAAGATATATAGTTTTCACACTTCAAAAATAAATCAACATTTATTTTCAAACAAATCCCCTTTTTATTTATAAATTCTATAATGAATTTATATTCCCAAAATATCCATGAATATACTATTTTAATTATTCATTTCAATTTATCTTCAAATATATAAATTCTCAACATATTTACTTTATATTGGAAACCATTTCCATACTTCAAAAATAAATCAATATTTATTTTTAAACCCATTTTCCCAATTCCATTTATAAATTCCATATTGAATCTATACTTCCAAAATATTTATGAATATACGATTGCTATTTTTCATTTTCAATTTATCTTCAAAAAGGTAAATTCTCTAAACTTTCCATTTCACATTGGAAAAACAATTTCCATACTTATTTATTTTATAAGTAATTCATAAATCTTATATTTTCAACCTTAGAAAATATTTCATATACTTTAATCGAAATTAAGTATATATTTCATTCTTTAAGAAAATCATTCTCTTAAACATATTTATTTGGGCCAAAACGAATGTTGCGTAAAACATCGTTACGACAACCCAAATTCACTAGTATAGGGATTCGAAATTAAAATAGATATATAAATCCCAATACTATACAAAACATTCCTTTTCGGAAATCATTTATTATAACAACAGTGTTATAATCCACTATTTCCTTTTATTTCCCGAAAACATTTATTTCAACAATAAATGTTGAAATCTATGGTTTCAAATCTCAACACCTTCTTAAAACATCTTTAGATTGTTTTAATTCTATTTCAAACATCACTTCCAAAATAATTTCTTTAACTTATTATTCACTATTCAAAAACGTGAATATTCTTTGTTAATAAATTTCATCATTTCTATTCATTTTATTTTAAAGAATTATTCACTGTCTAAAACATGAATATAACTCTATAAATAAATTACAACAATTTTACTTATCAAAATAAGTCATTTCGAATTTATAAAACAACGTTTATAAATTCTATTTCTATTTATTTTTATAACAACTTCCTTTTATAAATTTCCTTTATAAATCTATTCAGTTTCATATCTCAATGATATACTAAAATTTCATATTATAAGTTAAATACTTATAATTTATTTGTTTATAAAATCGTTCCTTTAAACTTCATAATTATAAATCTTATAACTTATAAGATTCAATTATTTATCCAAATTCCATTCCTTTAATAACTTTATGAATTTTATTTTGTTTTCCTTTACAAATTTTATAAACCTACTATTTATAAAATTCTATTTATAACTTCATCGTTATAACCCCATAAATTTCATTCATTTGTGAAATTCATTCACAATTCATTCTAACTCTTATAAAAGCTCGTTTAATAATCCTAATATATTTTAATTTATAAATATCAATTTATAAATCTTTTTAATATAAAACAATTTATATTACTATTTTAAAACGTCTTTTAACTCCTTTATAATTTATCATTTTAATTTATAAAATAATCAAATTTCATAAATTCTATAGATTTCATTCCTTTATGAAATTCATTTACAAATCATTCTATTACCTATAAAAGTTCGTTTTATAATTCAAGATATTCTAAATTTATTAATATCAACTTATAAATCTTTTAATATAAATCAATTTATATTAGGGAGAATTAATTTAAAGGACAAAGATTTGTATATTTTTTGCCTCAAGGACACGACCTCAATATTTTTAGCACAAGGACAAACATCTTCTAAAAATTATTCATAAAGACAAACATTTTCCAAAATTATTCATAAGGACAACAAAACTGCTACCGAGCTAAAACTGATACCTAAAAACTGCTACCGATAACTAGAAACTGATACCTAAAAACTGCTATCAATAACTAAAAACTGATACCTACCGAAAGTTGTCCTTCAGAGAAAATATTGAAGGTCTGTCCTTAAGACTAAAAAGCTGTGAAATTTTGTCCTTGACAATAATTTCCTGTTTATATTATTACTTTAAACATCTTTAAATTCTTTTATGATTTCATCATTCTGATTTATAAAATAAAAATTTTATAAATCCTATTTTAAACTTCTTATAATAAATTCAGAATTCCCAGTTCAAACTATTTTACAAAATCACTAATCCCATATTTTCAAAAATCAACTTTTAACTGTATTTCTCAAAAATCATAATTTTTATAATATTAAAATTATAACGTTTATTTATTTAAGATGAATCAATTCAAAAAAATATTTTATAAACGTATATTTCCAAAAATAACTTTAGAAATTAAAATTTGTTATTTTTAAACTTCAAATTTGGATCCGATGATGCAACACATCAATATTCAATCACAACTTTCAAACATCATATATCATCCATGATAACAATCAAATATCACTATATATGAAATCAAATAAATATTTGTGAGGAATCCAGTTGGATCCCTCCAACCTGTTTCCCTGCATCCACAGACATTAGCATAATACCATTCCGTTTCAAGACGGAATATCGCGGTACATGGGATTTTATAAATATATATCCGCTTACTAACGGCGCAATAGGGTCTCATCCTCTAAAAGAAAATGCGGGAAATCAATCAACTGCAATATATACATATGCCAATATATATATATATATTGCTATATATAATATAATACCAATTCCACTTCGAGGTGGAATATCGCGGTATATGTGTGTAATAAATAACCTCTGCCTACTAACGGCGTATAGGGTCTATTCACATCCAATATATATATAACAATCATCATTCAAGCATTCAATCAACACAGTCAATCAATTTTTAAATCTAACTATTTAAAATTTAAATAAACAATAAAATTCCTTTTGAGTGAGAAGTTCTCACCTTTGCTTTTTATTAGCAATCCATTTCCATCTTGACTCGATTTTTCTTGATTTATACCTTGTATAAACATCATACACAATTTATTAATATTCGAATCAATCGAATAATAAATTTTCATTAGATAATTTTAATTCATCGGTGATTTCATTTTTAATAGTTAAATTACTGATAGTTTTATTTAAATCAGTTTCTCGTTTAATAAATTTATTTAAACTAATTTTGTCCTTTTAAAATAATTTTAACTAGAGATTTCCAATTGAACTGAATTTCCTTTTTATAAATTTTAAATCAACTAATCTTTCCTTAAATAAAATTATTTTCTTTGTTTAATAAATTTATTTTAACTACAGGTTACAATTTTTAAAATTTAATCCCTTCTTAATAAATTGTGTCAAACAATTTCTTTTTAATACTTTGCTTTAACAAAAAATTAAATTCAAACTATTCTTTATAAATTCAAATTTTGTCAAACAAATTTAATTTCTATTTAAATAAATTTTATTAACTAACTATTTAATTTCCTTCTATAATAAATTAACCAAATATAATTTATTTATCTTAAGATTTCAAAAACAAATTTTACCTAGAAATCCCACAAATTTAAACTTTATTTTCTGTACAGATATAAATATTTGTTCAATAAAATTATTAAAAATTTAAAGATTATTGAACCTCACTTATATATATTTTCACTGCACTGCATATATATAAAAATTCGATAAATAAAATTATACCTTATTGCCAAAATCATTATCGATTCCATCTACGGCGAACACAAAGCCATTGCGATGTCGACCCCCGCTGCCTCGATCGAACCCAGAAATCGACTGCCGCTTCCATCTCCTCTCGCGCGCGCACGCGAGCTACCCAACGACGCCGCCATCTCTTCGAGTCGCGCGCCGCCCTCTCCACGCGGTCCACGCGCGCGCGTGCTCGTCTCCACGCAGCCCCATGCTCGAACCCCTATTGCTACTGCCCTCGACTTGAAGCTGCCAATCGCCGCCTCATGCTTCTCGCGCGCCGCCGTTGCCCCTATCGTGCTCGAGAACCAAATCGCGACGCTGCGCAAATCCCATACGCGCGCGCGCGATTCAATCTAGGGCTTCGGCCTTTCTTTTTTTTTTCTTTTTTTTTGTTTCATACTGCGTTCGAAATGAAGATTGGGGGAAATGAAGGAAACGAACGAAGGAAGGGGGCGCGATTTTGTTTTAGCAGCTATTCACTATTTTATTTTAATTTACAGAGAAGCGGCCATTGATTTTTTTTCATTTTGAACGAAGATTTCTTTGATTTTGAAACTGAAGGGGCTTCGGTGTTTTAAAAGAAAGTGGGAGGCATGGGTTACACGATTTCTTTAGCGTGATTTTAGGCTGAAATTTAGGACGAACGTGGTGTGCGTTGACTAAGTTTAAATTTAAATTTAAATTTAAACCGTTGAAAATTTCGACGCGTTTATGTGTCGTGTGCTCACATATTAACTCCGAAAAATACGAAATTTGAAATCCGGCAATAATTAAATATTACGGACCCAATGGAACTGGTTTCGTCGAATTCCGAGACTGTGCCTCGGACGGCTATTTTAAATATCGATTCAAACGATATAAATTCAAAACTGAAAAATTCACTTCCAAATTCAATTCTGAAGCTTCTAAAATCTTCAATATTATCAATATGAATTTTACAAGCCCTTGAAATATTTTTAATCGGCTTAAAATTGAAGATTCAAATTTTTATTCAACTTTCAATAGATTAAATTCTATAATTTAATCGCTAAATTCATTCTGATAATTTGAAATTCAATTCAAACCATCATTCAAATATTTAAAATTAATTAAATATTCTCAAATTAAATTATTAAAAATTCTGGGTCGTTACATAAATGAAAACAAACAACAATGCAAGTCAAATAAAAATAATTTTTATAAGCAAACAAGCAGTTATTTTTTGACAAGCTAAGCGAAGCAAGCAACCCTTCCAATCTGCTTTTGCAACCTGAAAATAAAAACACGATATGTACAATGGTTTTTGTTTGTTTGTTTGTTTGTTTTTGTTTTTGTTTTTTATTGAAACAAAACAAAACAAATACTCAAAATAATTCAAAATCAAATCAATTCAAAATGAACCAAGGAAAGAAGCCTATTTGTTTTTTTTATTATGAAGTGAGCAAAACAAAATAACTTGTTTTTTTTCTTTTAACAAAAACTTGAAAGATAAAACGTTATTTAAAAGAAAACCTGGATAAAAAGAAATTGAACTAAAACCTAAATTGCCAAGCCAAATGAAATCTCAAAACTCAAACTTAAAATAAAAAAAATTCTTATTACCATAATAAAATCTCACGTCCAACTCAAGTCCAACCCAACCCGGCCCATCATACCATAACCACGCTGAAATAAAATAAAAATCAGATAAACTCAGAAAATCTCGTAACAGAAAATTTCTCAAATTTAATTTAACTCCCCTTTAAAACGACGACTCCTGATTGTTTTCGATTTCTGGTTTTTTTTTGGAGTTTCGAAAAAAAGGGTTTTTATTCGAGGTGAGTCGATCGGCTATTGTAGTGAGTTTGGGGATTGGTTGAGTTGAGTTTTTTGGTTTGTAGCGATTTGAAGAGGGATGCGGGGCGATTTCGGTTTTTATGCAGGAAACTTTTTGTTTATTATTTTCTTTGAAGCCTTCATTGCGGTGGGTGATTTGGGTATCGAAGATGGGCGTGCTTCAAGCGTTTGATGAAGGCGAATTTGGCAGTGGTTCATTTAGGGGCTCGGGTCGTGATTTTTGAGGAAGTGGACAATGTCTGGTTGTATGTGCTGGTTCGATGTCGTGGAGAGTGGCGAATCGAATTGACTGCAGTGGTGAATTGCGGTGGAAGTCTGGGGGTCGCGAGCGTTGCTCGATGTTGGGTATTTGAGGTTGTAGGTAGGAAGTTGGTAATGAACTGTGGATTTATTCTGATGGGGTTGGAGGCACGTCATGAAACTAGGTTGCGGGTAGTGTCAGGTGATTTGAGAAGTGGATTTGGAGTGTCAGAGAGAAAGAGTGGTAGTTGTGCTTGTGAGTTCAGGTGGGGGTATTGATGTGTTTGATCAGGTGGTTGAGGAGATGGTTTGTAGGAGTTCTTGTATGATGATGGTTTTTGCTTGTAGTTGTGGATCGAGGCGGAGTGGGAACTGGTGGCAGTTGAAGGAGAAATGGGTGGTCAGGGATGATGTATGGTGGTTTGGGTGTTTATGTAGGTCAGTGATGGTAGTATTCTCTGAAGGTCAGCAAGCAAGTTGTATGGTGATAATGGATATTGATGCGGTGATATTTGTGGTGGTAGTTGATTGAGTGATGCGGTGGTCGATGAAGGCAATGGAAGTAGACAACTGGGTGGAGGATTGCAGTCAGTGATGATTAGGTGGACTGATCTGTGACCTGAATGTATAGAGCAAGTTTAAACAAGTGACGTGTGGGGCTATGAATGTGAAGTAAGGGTTGTCACGGGTGAATAGGCAGGTTGGTAGTGGTCAAGGAGATAGTAGTGTGGAAGGCAGCTTTGTTGTATCGAGAACAAGTTAAAAAATATGAATAGCACCAATGCAAATGTAACAGGGAATATACAAATGCAAAATGTAAGAATAGAAACAACTTAAAGAAGTGCAACTGTGCAAGCATGTGACAGAATGTAAAAGTGAACAGATTGTAAATTGTCAAACTAGAGTATGAAATGAAAGGAGATGTTCTAGCTAATGAAATGTGAATTTCTTTTAATGAAAATGAACAAAAAATCTAAAACAAAAGAACATAATGAACAAAAGTGCACAAATGCAAACTAAAATGATCACAAAGCAATGCAAATAAAAATTTGTTTATTTTCTGGAATGAAATGCAATGAATAAAAAATGACTTTAAAAAAATGAAAACAAAAGCAATGAAGTTTTTTTTTTCTTATTTTTTATAGAGATGCAAAAGCAACTAGAAAGAAAAACAACAAGCACACTGTAAAGTGAAAACAAATATCCCACAAGCACACAAGCAATTTCTCAGCAACGACGTCAAAAACTTGTTCGTCAACGGAAATTCTATCAGTTTAGAAAATCATCAAACGAATTTTTGTTAAAATAACCGCAAGCACACGTCGTACAAATGTTAGTAGGTGGTGAGTACGGGTCGATCCGCAGAGAATTGTTAGATTTTAAAATTCCTATTCAATCAAATTAAATCAAAGTTGAGAGTTGTTTAAGCTAGGAAATGAGCAAACTAACAAATGAAGATTGATAAAAATATAAAAGTTTAAAGGCATTTTAGAGGTAATTTCCACTCTCTAGATCACATAAATCAGGAAATGAAGTTATGATATCTCTTTTGGTCATTAGTGAAATTAGTTGATGTGCTTATCATAAGTATGACATATTTGTGCTATTAATTAGCCCAATATAAACCATCAAACCATAACACAACTACTAATCCACTATTTAACTCTCATGAAAATGATAACAGAGTTAAAGAAAAATCTTAAGTATGACCTATTAACAATTGATTAGAAATATATGCCATCAAATTTTGATTTAAACATTCACTTCATTACCAACATCATATGTAGATGAATAGGTAATTTGTGTTTGTAGTTTGTTTAAGCATAAACATATTTGGTGTCAACAATATAGGCTATCAAATTCAAAGCTACAACAACAAGTTAAATCACTTCAAATGTTTCCATTATGCACAAAAAGCGAATATAAATGATCAAATGTTGAATCTACATACTAGAGAGCTTCATTATCCGTCAATTGAAGGGTTTAGCCTCTCATATTTGTTATCATATCAACTAATGTAGAAAGCAACATGAAACAAAAAGAAAATAAAAGTGCAAGCTATGGAAAAGAGAATTAATTAACAAGAAAATAAACATTAATCTACTTACATGAAAGATAAATCTACACTAGTAACATGAAAGGAAAAAAGCATGTAAAATAAAAGAGCACGTATTAAACTGCATAAAAAATTACATGAAATAAGAGATGGCTAAGTAGCCATGAAAAGAAAGAGAGCTCTCGTTTTATTTTGGATCCTAAACTAAATTAAGAGGAAGAGAGCCTAAGAGAAGAGAATAAAGAAGAGAGGAGGTTTTAAATGAAACATAAATGGTATTTATACAAGTTTTAAAACCTTAATCCATTTTTTGAAAACTATCCAAACTACACTCTTAGAAAGTGTGGTAGCCAAGTAATCATTAGCATGAGATAATCCTCCATTAATTGTGCATGAAAGTGTAATGGTCATTTGCATGTGGATTAGCTTCTAATTTGTACATGAAGGTAGGTGGGTAGGTGGGGTCCTCCATGATCCATGAAATAAATTAGTTTCATCTTCATTCCTTTGTATTCACTTTTGTTCATGCATATATCTTCATGAAACCACTTGTATATAAAGCCAAATTCCTACAAAATAATATAGAAATTTTCAGTTAAATTTTCTCATATTAATATATGCACGAAAATGACCATTTTGCCCTTAATGGAGATGAATATATGATGATTTGAAAATAATTTGGATTTTGGTTTAAACAAGTTGAAATACACAATGTGATCATTTACTTAATTTAGTTCGATAAAATATGGTAGTAGAAATATTCACATTTACGTGCACGTCAGGCAGGTTGTGTGAGTCGAAATATTGCACATAATAATTGTTTATGAAAAATCTTGTATGAATCTTCCCAAAAGGATTTTGAAAAGACTATCATTGGATGACATATTTGTGTTTCGAATATAATTTTTGTAAACTACAACCAAATCAGTTTTATGAATAAGGACATTCATAAAACGTTTATGTACTTATTCTATTGCGCTAAGAAACATTTCAAGAAATACCTACTTCATTGTGAAGGAATTTCCTTAAGAAATTATTGGTAGTAAAAATAATTTGGACACGATCCAAAGATAGAACTGATTAGATGAGATGAAATAAGATTGACTAAGCTAAACGAACACATTGCATTAGAATGTCTAATAAATATTCTCGCTCATTGAAGAGAAACTATGAGTTTCTTGTCAATGTCGAAATATATAATCATCGATTGTTTAATTAAACCACTAAGAGTGTTGACTCTATCATATGGTATGGTATGATGCACAAATCCGAAAGAATTCCAAGTATGCTATCAAAATATAATTTTGGTAGTCGTAGACTAAGATATGTGATCCATCGACTATGATTATGTCTTTATGAGCAAGAATAAAGCAGTTGGAATTAAATGAGCAATGTTGATGAGAATAATATCGCAAATTTCAATTGTTGAAATTAGCGTAATAGATTCGGCATTCATCGTACTCAAGTTAATTCAGATTTACTCACAAAATTACCACTTGATATGACTTTATGTTTGGTATGTATGTGTTGAAACAGAAAATTCTAAATAATGATTTAGAGTAAACTGTTTACACATAATAACCAAATTGTCACAAAGTCGGTGGGAAAGATACTGAGTTTGTGAGTCTTTAGATATGATCCAAGAAATGATACGAAAGCATCATTTTGTAAGCATCAAGATTGAACAAGTACTTTGATAGGAATATCAAATAGCTTGATTTTCAATTAAAGTGCAGAGGAAGCGTGTGTTCATAAGAAAGAACGATAAAAGGTACATTGATACTTCTAAACTATTAGTAAACAACATGTTGTTGATTTTAACAATGTACTTGTGTCAAGATCAGCCTTTTTTGTTTTAATACTCAAAATTGGATTAATTAATGATGTCTTTTATAGTAAGTATAAAAGATGTCCGAAATGTCCCAAATGATATGCAAGGACATCTTATTAAAATGTTTAATACGGAACACGTAAGATCGATTCCTTGGCATTGACAATGGGAATTATCATACATGTTATGTTGTCTACGATATCATGATTTGTTTATGTATTTAATACATGAAGCAAATATCAAATCTAAATTGATATCACTAAATGGTTGTTTGAAATGTTCTTGTGTATTTATAAAATACTAGAGAATTGTTTACATAAACATAAATTCCTTATGAAGGAATGTTCAAACTCAAATTTTCACAAGTAATATTGAGTATAATATGTCAATGACAAGTTTTTAAGTTGGAAATGTTATGAAATATAGTGGCTAATTCAATATAAAGGCTAAGTACATCGCCTAAGATAGTGCCATAATAAAGACAATGTGTGTAAAAATAAGTGCACAAATTTATAACTGAGCTGATTTCTAATGTTGATAATCTCATAACATTGTTATATTATAACAATATCATGATACAATTTGTAACATAACTTAAAGCTCACTAGATATCTAGAGACATACCCTGAACTATTCCACATGATAAAACAGTTTGTCATCGTCAGAGAAAGTTGATTGACAGAGTAGATAATTAAAATATAATAGTATACCCATTCACAAATGGACTGATGTAACTGGTTTTGAGAAACCGGTCGGAGAAGTTGAAATAAAAATCCATAATTGGCCCCAAGTGCAAGTGGGAGATTTATAGAATTAGAGGCATGCCATAGGGGCAATTATGTAATTTGTTGCATATATCTAACTCATTGAACAATCTTATTCATAAAAAAGATATTTCTTCCTATTATATACTTGATATAATGTGGTTATTTTAGTTAATTAACTTAATTAAAAGTATATTTAATAGAAACTCCATAAATGTCATATTTTATGATAGTTGTTACAAAGTATTGTAACCGTGAGTAATTCATCTCAATAAAACAAATATACCATTTTAAACATTCCTGGTCAAGATGCATCAAGATTGGATATCGTTGTATCTGTTGAGACTAGAGTACGTAACACTCTCCAAATGTTGGGCAGTGTTTTACTCATGACTGCTAGGGGAACACTACACATTAGTTTCCAATCCATAATAGAAAATATGTACGATTTTTTTTATTCTACGAAAAAGATCGAGAGGTGCCGCACGCTCGAAGACCCTAAGAGGGGCCCGGACCAAACCAAGAATGGAAACAGATTCGATCACTCTCGTATGAAGAACCTTACCTGGACGTGTCGGCCTTTTCTCGAACGAGTAATCGAAAAGATTCTGGGGCATCCTCAGGATTAGGTACTGTTCCTTCAATGATCGTAGCACCAAGTAATTCTTGACGAGCTCTAATATGATCAGATTTATAAGCATCTCTTGTAAAATAACCATGTATGTAGGGGTATAATTGGTGATTTGACAACATAAGCAATAAGGAAGCCCAAATAGAATATTATTTCTAATGTCACTGGATATGACTGATTAGCTAATCTGTCAAAGTCCAATGTCGGTTCATTTCTTCTTTTGAATCTCGATTAATTGAATCTCCTGCTCCGGGTATTATTTCAAGAAGCTCCGTATATGAGCCTCTTCAAACAGGATGAATCATGAATAGTCATTGGCCCAATGTTACAAAATATTTTTTTTGTACTTCAAAATTTTTGATTCCTTAGAATATTTTTTCATTCCCGGTAGTATTAAAATGCCGCTATGTCTAGATATCTTCTCTGTCTCTCCGGTAAAATGAATATCCCCCGAAATTTTTTTCAGTTCAATACTTTTTTATCTCCACTCGGGCTAATCCACCTACTTGGCTTCTTAGGTTACATACCAATAATTATTGGATAATTATGGAAAGACTCATTCGATAGTTTTCTCTTCGTTGGTATAACTAAGGCCAAATAGAAAATATCGATGTGATTAATTTACACAGTTCTTTTGACTTGAGAATACTGTAGATCTTCAATATGGAAGCTCTGCTTTAATTATAGTTAAATTATGGCACGACGTCCATCAAATGACTATATTTGGATTGAGTGGAAGTATTGAAAGTGAAATACTATTTAAGAGAGGATTCATCTCCTCAATTATATGGGGTTAGTATCGTGGTCAACTTAAGTCAACACGGAGCCAAATCTCTGGCCAGAGTAGTTCGGTTAATAATAATTGTTATTATTGAATCAAGGCCTTTGTGTTTAGATTATAGAGTTGAATATGGATGATATTGGAATTTTCTCCATAACCAAATTCAATAAGTCAAAAGTGATATAGTTTTGATGAAGAGAATTGGCGAAAATAATTGTCACAAAAGGGTAATGCTTAATAAAGTGGAATTAGATTTTACCAAAGTTTAGTAAGCGATAAGTTTGTCCATAATGTCACACCACTTGCAAAGTGACGTGTAAACAATGACATTCGAATAGTTCAATGTTGATCGCTGACCGAATTTACACTCAAGAGTCACGCAACCAAAATAATTAATTCTCTTTAGACCAAATAATTTAATTAATTTATAATTGTTATAAATTAGTTAAATTAATTAATATTTATGAAATATTAATTATAAAATTTGAATATGATATGAGAAGTAAATTTATTGCATATATTTATAATAGCTGTAAATATATTGGTCGATATAAGATATCGATAATAAATTGAGTTTAATATGATTGTACATATGTAATTTGGGTTAAATGGGCTAACAATCCATGAAATTATGGATTTATAGGCATTGGTTATGGCTAGGGTTAGAGGTGGCTGGAACATACGGTTATGGTTTGGAGATGTGTGGTTAAGATCTAGTGGTTTGCTCTCTTATCTTACCATATAAATAAACGGTCTCAAAACCCTAATTTGATAAAAATCTTTTGGTTCATTTTTTAACCACCATCCTCTTTCCTTTTTCATGGTTGAATCCCTCCTCTAATTCAATCCTAAAATTCTCATACCAAATTCATATCAAAACTACAAGCTATTTGATAGTAGTTGGTCGTAGATTCCAAATCAACAATCTGAAGAATCAAAACATTTCAAAAGAAGGGAATTGATTATTCAAGGTAGACTTTAGGGTATCTAATTTGGGTAACTTTGATTTTATTTTTATCATATTATTGCGCTTTCATAATTTGTTAATCATATGAATATATATGTATAATTAGATTGCTGTTTTGTTTGTTATGTGAGATTTTTGTACGTATTTATGCTGTCACGATGGAGATTGGATATGTGTATAATAACTAAAGACCTATTCCATGATTATGTTTCAGATATGAAATTAAAAAATAAAATTAATTTTATGTTTGAAATTATTTATGTTTATACATATTGATCATATGTGTAAATCTTATATGTTAATCTTCTATGTTAAATCTTCACATACAATTTGAATTAGGAGATATGTTTTATTATATGTTATACATGTGGATCTGAATATTAACAAATGTATGTTTGTTTTTATTATGAATTATAAGTGCTGAATTTCTTTATATTTATATATTTTATTAATTTTAATATTTAATGATTATCTGAACCGATAAATTCATATATAATAATGAACTTTTCTTAACTTCAGTTTAATATATTATAAAATTCATCCTTTATTTCAGAAGCCTTTAGGAAAAATTTCAGATTTTTTGAACTTAAAATAATAATTTTATAAATTAATTTTATTTTGAACCTGAAAACAATTAACTGAATGATAATATCATTTTAATTTAGAAAAATTTGGAAATTTTTCTTAAGACCCAAAATATGTTATAGAAATCTCAGAATAAGTTTTATATTTTTATAATTTATTTTTATAATTTTAATAATTAATTTTATTTCGCGTCTATGATAAATTGTATATTTAAAATATTATTTTAGTTGAGAAAATTTCAGAAATTTTTCCTGAGGCAAAAAATGTGTTTCGAGATTTTATAAATTATAAAATTTATTATTTTATCATATGGTTATTTTATGATAATTTATTATGGCTAAATTTGTTTTATTTAATACATTAGATATATATGTATATTAAATAATAAAATCTTTAGAATTCCATATCTAGTATATTTTATAACTAATAATTGTAAATGAAAGGAATTTTTAATTATATATATATATTTGTTGTTATTTATGGTTCAATATATTGTCGTATAAATAAATAAATATTTTCTACAATATTTTAATGATAAAAGTAAATTTTATGCATACATAATATATATATATATATAATTTTTCAAGATAATCACATGAAATTCATAGTTATATATTTACGCACACATTTGACAACATACAATACATACAAAATGAGCTAATGTGTCCGTTGTGATGCAAATCCTAACATCTACATACGGACATGTTATACCCTGCATGGATTGCTATGTTACACATGGACATACGTATATATATATGTATATGATACATATATACAAACACAAATATATAAGCAAAACCGAAATTAAACAAATCTCAAACTACTATTTGTAAATTTAAGTAAAATACATGGTTTTATTTAAACCAAATTTAGAAAAGTTCTAAATAAATTTACTCCATAGGCCCATTAAAGATCCAAAATGGTAATTTTTTTTGAAATTCACCCATTTCTTCCACTACGGACTGGCTTAGTTCCAACATCTAGCATCATGAGCACATTGGTGTATTCTTCCATTTGGTTGTCTTGCTCTCCGTCTTCTAAATCGCAGAGATCCATCACTATGTCCTCTTGTGGGATCTTTGCCCCTTGATTCTATGTTCCGAATAGGTTGCCTTATGGCAAACAATGCATTTTCTTCCATGTTAATTCCAATTGTCACCCTTTTTTGTGGTTGTTTCATGTTTCTTCTATATAGACCTAAAACAGATGAATTCTCGTGTTCTACAGCAGTCGCGGGTTCATGCAAAGTCCTTGGAGTAGGTTAGACTGTAGGGTTAAGAGAGCGTTAAGCTTTTCCATTAGATCCTTTTGGCTATTTCCATCTTCAGGTTGATCTCATTAACAATCTTATTCAACTCATCTATGTCACAACTTCGTGTTGGCTGAAGGAGGCGGGCGCCTGATTTCTTAAGTTAGCACGATTTACTTCAGTTTTTTGGGCAATAGCATCTTCTCCAACTATTGCTGCCCCTATAAATCTTCCAAAGGCAGCTCTTCTTGTCTCAGGTGCCATTGATTCCTAAGTACCAGGTTCTTCAAGTAAAGATTGAGGATCTAACTTCTGGACCTATGGTATCCAAAGTAGATAGCTAGATCTGGATCCTTAGTTGGTTCTTAGTGAAATCACCAAAATGTTAACCCAAAATATGGATCAACACCTTAGTTTGAGTTTGAAAGTACCAGCTTTGTTCTGATAGGGCAATATCACCGATCATAGATATAGAAAAAGAAGAGTAAAAGAAAGAAAACAAAGAATTTTTATAGTGGTTCGGCTGTTAATGAAGCCTACTTCCGCTTTATAGTTTTATTATGACCGATTGCTATTACAAGCAGTGTTTGATTACAAGGATTTTGATTATCCTTAGCTAGATTGGATCTCCAGAGTTCGAATCCACTGGAGAATCACAGTGAATCCCTTTGGAGATTATTATGAGGGAGGCAAATAGTGAAGAATATTTCCAGCGGAGCTTCAACAAACAGTTCGAAGAAGACCCAATTTATGCTGTAAGTAGGATGATATTTATAGGGATCGGAGAGCTTTTGGGCTAGGACACTTCGTCAACTGCTCGTAGATAGGTACAGAATGACCTAGGAAGGTTTAGCACGCGATCCGAGCCAAAACCATGGATTGCTAGCGATCCATGGCCTATGGATCGTTAGTGACCCATGGTCTATGGATCGTTAGTGACACATAGACTTGGCTCGCTTGTAAGCTATTGACTTAGTATCTTCTAGGTGCTCTCTCCATCTCTTCATAAGGTTGGGTCGTAGGCAGCATGGCATTATATGGATCGCTAGCGATCCATACACTTAGAATTTTTCATGCTTCTGCCTTCAAGTCTTTTTACGGCTATTTCTGTCAGCAAACCAATATGTTAGCATGGATCGCTGGTGATCCATAGATATGGATCGCTAGCAATCTAAGCTCTTTGATTGTTTCTGAGATTCCTAGTTTAGGTTGCTTTTATGGCCTTGCATTGATGTCATTCGTGTAGTCTTGTTACCCGTTGTTCTATTTGGATGACAATCTACTGGTTGGTTGCATTCAGATGTTGATTGGAATGAAGTGACGCTGGTCTCTTGGTTTAGTTGAATTTGGTCATTTCCTTGGTAATACAGCTTGGCTCTCGTTAACTCCTTACATCTTTTAAGCCATCCAGATGTCATGGAATTCGTTTGTTTTCTGCTAGATCCTGCAGGGTTAAAAACCCAGATAATATATATATATATATATATATATATATATATATATATATATATATTGATACATATGTTTTTTCTTTTTTTAAGAGAGAGATTTGCAAAATCATTTTAGCACCACATAACTTAGAAGTTAAAAAATGTTATAGCCTTTACTTTAAATCAACCACTCTTGTAAACAAAGATATACAATTAGGATATACTTCATAATTAACACCCATGAATCTTCCTATATACTAGCTAAACCATAGTTACTTGTAATTAAACTTTATTTTTATTTTTGTTGAGACAAATAAATTTTTAAATTTTTTAATTTAATAACCAAAAACAATATTTATCCTATAGTGTTTCTTTAAAAGTAAATCAATATGCTAAAATGATAAATTGTTTTGATATTTTCTTTTGTTTTTAAAATTTTTGAGTTTTGGAAGGAAAATGCAAAAAAAATAAACCATGAAAAATCAAAAGTGAAGATGAAACCCATCCACACTTGATTTGGACATTGTCCCCACAGCCAACCCAAGTGAAAGGAGAAAATTAAAATAAAAATATGACATATATTTACATGAAAATGAAAAGATTATTATTTATATGACATTAGAAAATATAATGTTAAAGAGTAAATGAAATGGTCTTCCTAAGACCAATTTATTTGTCTCGTCAAGTACGAGAGACATAGCTTAAGCACAGAAAACCAAACCATAAAAGATTTCAAAGTTGAAAGTTGAGTTGGAAAAACGAATATCGTTTTATTAAAAATCGTATAAGTTGTTTTATCTTCAATGATTTTTTGGGATGGAAAGAATAATTGGTTAAAGTTCAAGTTTATTTTCACCAAATCAAAATTCAAGTTTATCATTGAAAATTTCTTCAGAACTATCGATTTCAAAATTAAAATGGTGATTTAAACCTTCCCCTTAAGAATTCAATAACTCATCTTCGAGAAGTCCAATAAATTTGTGTTTACTTAATTCGTCTTCCTTCGTTGGATTATAGATAAATATATTGCATGTATCAATTTCAAAATCTAAAGTTTTTGTATTTAAATTTCAAAACCAAAAAAAGGAAGATCGAATTTTAAATTTGGTTCCACACTTTTAAAAGAATTGAAATCCAACTCAGTTACCACATTTTCAACAACTTCATTAAAATTGTCATTTTCAATTTCAAAAGTTGTTATTTGAAAATCATCAATTTTAGTAAAAGATGTATTATTACTTGACTCATCGCGCACAATGAGATTTGATTTTTTTTTCACGTTGTTTCATATATGTTTCATACAACAAATATGTTTGATCTTTGTGAATTTCTTTGATTTGGTCAAGAAAAACCAATCTATAATTATTAATTTTAGAATTTTCAATTTGAACTGGTTGAGAGTAAAAAATTTCACCATCATTTTGAAACAAATCTCATTGCTAAGGTAAATTGAAAAATTGTTTCCATTTTCGTTTTGATTTTGAAATTCATTTTGGAGTTCGAAATTGAATTGGCATGGATTACAATCAAAATCATTTGAATTTTGAAGCGAATTCATATTTTGATCATTTTGAAGTCCTTGACTTGAATTAGTGCACAGATTACTCAAATTATTTATCATTTTCTTCTGTTGTTCAAGTAAAGACCAAATCGTTTCAATACTCTTTTCAAGATTTAAGGATTGGTCATCATTTTGAAGACTTTGCGGTTCAAAATTCAAACTTTTAGTACAATAGTTTTTATTAAATTGTCCATAAGAGTTTGATTTAAAACTATATGGATTATATTGATTTTTACAACTATTGTAAAATTCCGACGAGCAATAAGATTCAGACATTTTTTCAAAATATTTTTTTATAAAGGAAAACTATTTACTAAAAGGAATTTATTTTCCAGAAGGGAAATTTGATTTTTGTTTTGTTTATTTGGATTTCGATATTTTTTATATGTTTTTTGTTTATGAAATGATTATATATATATATTCTAAAATAAAGTAACATAATTTTTTTTGGTTTTTTGATTTTGAGAAAAAATTCAAAGGAAAAGATTTAAAAAAACCTAAGTTAAGGAAAATTTACATTTTATTAGCTTTGGATTTTGAATTTTTGTTAAATATGCATGAACTAATGCAACTAAATGAATGTAAGGAGTTGATTACAAATTTTTTGTCCTAAGTAGCTCATAACCCAAAATTGTATAATCGCACTTTGTCTTAATCCAACAAGATGGTTCTTAGCCAGGTACTTGACAGGAGTTATCCGTGCACCATGAATCACCATAGCAATGCAACCAAAGGTTTAAGTAACTTCATAGAAACTATCAGTATAATATTTACGAACCACCTTAATATTTATAACTGATTGTTCCTCTGCCCAGCCTAGACACCAAAAAATTAAATTGTTCAAAGAAGACAAAGAAGCCCTGTGGACAAAGAAGCCATGTGTGAGCTCACTAGTCCCTTAAGTCAAATGTCTAATCGTTATTACTAGCAAATTTTAAGATGAAATGCAATTTCTGGGCCAAGGAAGGGGTGATGAAATCCCCCACCTTATGTGGATTTGGGTATGCTGCTAAAAAGAAAATAAGAATGGTATCAGTGCAAAACAAGAAATTAAATGTGAATTAACGATGTAACTACAAATGAAAATTTATTTTGTTTTGATTTTTTTTAAAATGAACACAACCAACAATGCAATTTAAATAAAACTGGAGATGGAAGCATGATACCAGAGCTTGTAAAATTATTAGCAACTATTTTTTAGCGGCAATTTTTTTAAGCAAGCAAACAAAACAATTTTGTCAACAAATCCTCTCCTTATCTGCTTTTGCAACCTGGAACTTTAAACAACAAAAGAAAATTGAAAACTAAGCAATTTTTTTTTAAAATAAGGATGTTATTGAAAACAAAACAAATCAAAATAAAAATGAAAAAAACAAAAAACAAGTTGAAACTTGTTATTATTTTTTTAATTTTTTTTCTTTTTTTAAAATAAAAGAACAATTGGTAAAAAAAAAATCTAAACAAAAGATTTTCTTCTTTTTTTCAAAATTTTATAATGAGAAACTTAAAAAGTTAACAATATATACATATACATATACATATGGGAAAGTCTATTGAGACACAAAATATAGACATAATTGGTGACACAAAGAGTTCCACCATTGGATTGTCCCCTGAATTCCACCTTCCCTATAAAGACAAAACAATTCAATGGTCCAGATCATTTGTGTCACCATTTTGTGTTCAAATAGCCGGCCAATATATATATATATATATATATATATATATATATATATAGCGTTACGGCACACGCTTTGCGCGTGAGTTGTTTTCCTACGAATTGCATATGTTGTAACACATTTTAAAAAAACCAAAAATATTTAATCATATTTTGCATTGAAATCATGTGTAATTTTTGAAACTTAACGGTCGGACCAAAAAATTGCGCTTCTATTTCAATTATTAAAAGATTATATTTAACAATTATATTTGTGTATGTGTGTGTATGCCTGTTAGTATATATATTTTGACACGTGCAATGCATATACGCTCTTTAATAAATTTGAAAGTTCTATGTAGTTTGATAAAAATAAACTAAAAACATATAGAAAAATGTAATTTTTTTGTTGAAATAGGGTTTGAATTTGTAATATTGTTTATGTTTAAAATTCTCATTTGAAAATAAATGTCAATACTTGTTCACAGCGAGATTCGAATTCATAACATCTTTTCTGCATGGAAGGACATTTTTGAAATTTCATTGTCGGACCAAAAAATCGTGTTTTTACTTAATAAAGTTCTATATATTCTTTTTCTCAGCCAGCGCCTGGCCCAATTTAAAATCACATTACTAAAAAAGAAAAAAAGAAAAAAAAATATATCAAAGAACTCAGATTGCAGACCAAATAAAATTCGCGAACAAATTTCTGTACTTCACGACCAATTCCTAATCCAACTTGTGAATTCACAATCAAACTTGTTCGTTTTTGGTTCACATTGGTGGGTTTGTTTGAAGGGCGATTTCGAGTTGCTGTGTTCGATGCTTGCGGAATTGGGTTTAGGCAGCGGATTTGGAATTCGATTGTGATTGCTGAGATTGGAATTCTTTCGATTTTGGGTTCGAGTTTGCGTTCACGGGTTTGAAAGCGACATTGGTGGTTGCAATATTTTGTTGCGGTGGAGGTTGACAGGTGATGTTTTGGTCAGCTGAAATGATGGTGAAGGTTTGAGAAAGAATTCTAATTGTATGAAGATGGTAGGGAGGTGTGGATTTGGTGGTTATGTTCAGGGGTGGTTGTTATGTCAGGTGAAGATGTCAGGCAGTGAAATGTGTTATTGTTGGAAGTTGAAGTGTGGTTGATTAGGAAGGAGCCATTGATGTTACTGATGGGTTCTGGTGATGTTGAACTCGCCTGTGGTGGTTGTATGAAGAGGCACAGTTTGGTTACAGACAGAGAATGGTTGATGTACTGGTTGTAGATGACAGAGGTATGTAGACTGTCAGGTGTGTATATGCCAGAGAAGTGATAAGCAGTATAATGTGGATTGATATGGTTTGGGATGTGTAGAAGAGATGATGAGGTTTAGGCAAGGCAGTGGTTAGTTTTTGACTGTTGGTGTATACTGGTTTGGCGGTGTTTGAATGAAGAGGGATGGTAAAGACAATGGCAAATGGGATGGTAGGTGATGTTGATGATGGCTGCACTGTTGGTTGTGGTTGTTTGGGTCCGTAGGCTGTGAAAGGCAGTAAAGATTTAAAGGAGGTCAGTGGCAATAGGTGGTATAAGGTAATATGTATGATTGCAGTGGCAATTGGAAGTCAGCGGAGGTTGTTGTGATATATAGAGGATGTTTTGTAGCAGTAAACTTGATGTATAGAGGTGAGACAGTTTGATGTGCAGTAAAAACAGTGAATAATGCAAGTTTTGTGCGGTTTGAGATGAAGCAAGTAAGGTGGAGCAGTAAACAGGTGGTGAAACTGATATGTGCAGGCTACAAGCAGTGGTCCAGGGGGTGAATGTTCAGAAATGTTCAGGTGTTTGTGTGAAGGGACAGCAGCAAGGTGATGTGATGTTGTAGGCTGCAATGGTGGCTGGTATGGTTGTGTAGTTGCAAATTCAGGTGGCAGGGGAGACGTCGTGAAGAAAGGCAGGGGGTTTACTGTTGGAGGATTAACAGAGAGTATATGCACTATTTGACAGTGGCAGAAGCGATATGCACAGTTCAATTTTTTTTAAATGTAAATAAAAGAAGAAAACGAAAAAATGTAAATGTAAAAAATGTAAATGCAAATGTAAATTAATTATTTGTTTTGAAATTGTGTATGTCTTTTATATATATATCTAGAAATGCAAATGCAAATGAAACTAGAAAATATGCACACAAACAACGCAAAAATCACATACAAATACACAACACAATTTTTTTTTAAAATAAAATGCAAATTAACATACAAAACAAATGCACAATAAAATCAAACGAAAATAATACGAAGAGTAAAATTAAAATCAAGTCTATTCTCGGGAAACGGCGCCAAAAACTTGTTAAACGACCAACTTTCTATCGAATTAGAAAATAGCCGAAAAATCGTAATAAAAATAACTGCAAGCGCATGACGTACAATTTTTAGTACGTGGTGGGTACGGGTCGATCCGTAAAGAATTGAATTGATTTACACTACAAGGAGAAACGCATTTTCCGACGGCCAGAATCCGTCGGCGGCCGTCGGCGGCCGTCGGAAATATGCAGCTACAGGCCGCGGGAAAATGTCGGAAGCCGTCGAAAGTTTTGGCCTGTAAGCCGTCGGAAGCCGTCGGAACCCGTCGGAAATCTGCTATTTTTTTTTAATATTTGCTGCAAATAGAGCCTTCCAACCACATTTCTCTTCCAAACACTACGATATCAATACTGCACAATCCAATAAACAATAATCCAACCAAATATCCAAACCTAACCTACAAAATATTCAATAAACACACAAATGGATAAAATTAGAATAAAAATAAAATACAAAATATACATTCCATTCCAACGTTAACAATAATCCTAACAATAATTGTTCTACCATGTTGTCAATACACAAATTCATCAACATTCTCATACATATCCTCATACAACTACAGAACCAAGTGTATCATACATAATTATACAAATCAACAATTAATCGTAGCATCTACCAAATCATTCTAAACTAAAACAAAACATACCTGCACGAACGAATAAGCAAGCAATGAATCAATCTCCTCCAGATCTAGAGCCAGCCGAGGAAGGGAGGCGGCCACCAAACTACTGCATGTACTCTAACAACTGTGCGGTCTGCAAGGCCTGTTGGCGGTTCTGCTCCTCCAATTGGGACACTCCAGTCCGCAATTCTTATATACCTGCTAAATCGCTCTGAGGTCTACTCCGCCGTCCCCTACTCTGACTACTGGACTACAATAATTGAAAAATAAATAAAATCCAAGTTTATTGTTTTGAAAAGGAAAAAATATCATATTTTCAGTATTTTAAGAAAAAGTAAATTATTTATCGCTAAATTGCCAAATCCGTATCGTCGACCATGCTCTGCTGGACTCATAACAGACTCAAAAATAACGTCCTCCTCATCGGTCGTCAGCTGCCTTCTACCCGTATCAGCAAGGAGTTTCTGCCGCTGCTCCATAAACATCTCCTGCATTAACAAATTAATAACATCATATCTTATTTCATCATGATTTAACAATTAAAACAATTACTAATACTGAATAACATGAAATATGCTTACATGGCTTTTGCTGGATTTATCGTCCTGCCATGTGTACGAAACAGACCCGTCTGGATTAACATGCTCGACAGCATGCGTACGGGTGAACACGTCCATATAGCTGACAGGACCATGTGTCTCGGCTTCCTGAAGTTGATTGTTACATACAATTATTATACATTTAAAATCATATAGCATAAACTATTTACATTTATTATTCAGTAAATTTACCAACTCCTGCCGATACTGCTGAAACGACTTCGATCCTCCGCGATGAGTGATGGGATTCTTATTTCTATTTGCAGAGTTTCTATCCGACTCTGCCTGTACATTCAAAATTTGATACATTATTTTTCAATCACGTCAAATTAATAATTCAAAAAAAATTAGTATACTTGCCTTCGCCTCGTCCGTCTCCCAGTAGCTCAACCAAGCTTGCCACACGCTCTCTCCCATCCACCGTGGTTTCTTACCAGATTTCTTAATCTCAGATATCGTGTCCCTATAGTTCTTGCTCATCTTCTTCATCCAGTATACTCGTGCCAGCATCATATCGTCTGTCTGGATGTCTATCTCAGCCTGTATTAAAAAAAGATTACACTTTAAACGATAAACAATAGAAAAACGACAAAAACGAATTAAAAAACAGAAAAAATATACATACTAGGACATCCTGCCATATGTACTCTATGATGTGAGGAGGGATGGCATCCCACCTCGGCCAGCACGCACTCATCTTACTGCGATAAGATGCTCTAGAGACGTCCAACACAACCTTAGAGGGAAGTAGGTCGAACCCCCTGTTTTTAAGTACGATATAGATAAGTACGTACGTATATCATAGAAAAAATAAGATGCTGAATAAAATTTAATTCTTACCCATCTGGTCTAGGGACTAACGATACAACTGCACGCTGTGGCTCTTGTGATGGGCCACTGCCATCGCCTCCTGACGATCGGGAAGAGCTCCTACCTCTATACGACATAATGATAAACCTGTGACATATACACATCACTATATAAGAGAATAAAAACATGATAATGAAATATATTTCATATGAAAATGACATCAACGGTATAAATTGCTTAATTAATGCCTGAAATGGAAATAGAAATGGAAGTGTGTTATACCTGATTCATTGCATTTTTAATAAAAATTGCTAAATAAATGACAAATGGAAATAACATAAAACATGCAAACAATAGTACAAGGATTTGGTTTCATAGTTACATCAATTTCATAATACGTCAAGGATTCAACATAGTTACATCAATTGCAAAAAAACATATTCAGATTTGTATCAGTCATCATCGTCTTCTGATTCAGATTCGGTCTCGTTTTCGACGATATTTTCCTCTGCACTGTCAAACGCTTGTACCCAAACATTTGACTCATCGATCAAGGGACCAAAATCTGTATGATCGTCTGTAATTATTATTTCGTTATTTTGCTCAAGATCTGCCTGATAAGCTTGTTCGTCCGGAATATTCTTCCCATCGAATGTGAATCTAGCCTTTGTTTTAAAAACTGCAGACCAATCTGCTTTATCTCTTTTTAGAGACGGATAAGGAGCGTAATAAACTTGCAATTCTTATTTGGCTAGTACAAAAGGATCATACTTGTGATAGTGCGGTGTATGCTTTATTTCGATAAGATTATAATCCTTGTGCACATTAATTCCAGAACCTGAAACATTGCTAAACCAATTGCATCTAAATAGAAACACCTCCTCCGTGGGTCGTGAGAAATATGTCAGTTGCAAAATTAGTGTCAGAACACCATAAAAATCATTTAAATGATTTTCTGGATCGTCACTACCTTTAACAAATACACCAGTATTATTTGTTAATTTGTCTGCACCGTATTCTTTGGTGTTAAATTTATATCCATTGACGAAATATATTGGATATGTCTTGACCACTCTTTTTGGTCCCATCGCAAGATGTTTCAATCCTTCGTCAACAACACTATTTCTCGGCTCATAAACGTAATTTGAAAACCAACCGGAGAATTCTTTACTGAGATCTCCGTTCGGATGTTCATGTTCGTAAACACTGTTTGTATAAACAAATTATTACATTAGGTTATACACGCGCATGCATTATAGAAAAGAATAAAACACAAATTATTATTTCAGATTACCTAACAAACGGTGCAACCTCGGCACAATTTAGAAGAACATAAGTGTGTGCTACATGAAGATCTCTATCGTCTAGCCATATTTCTACACATTTTCCAGAAGGCCGACCATGTTGTCTAAAAATAGATAACATTGCTTGAGTGGACTCTTATTCGTCGCCTTCGTCATTACGAGGAACACTTTGAAATGAAATATTCATATGGTCACTGAAATAGTGAGAGAAAAAGAATGAAGCTTCTTCTTCGATGTAAGATTTACATATCGAATCTTCAACCCGTGCTTTTTGCCTTACTTTTTTCTTCAGGTGATTCAAATATCTATGCAAAATTAATTTATATTTACTTCATCTTTCAAATGCAATTAAATTACGTTATAACATATTACATACCTCTCAAATGGATACATCCATCCATATTGGACAGGACCTCGAAGTCGTGCTTCAGATGGGAGATGAACAGGTAAATGTTCCATCACATTAAAAAAACCGGGCGGAAATATTTTCTCTAATTTGCAAAGCAATATAGGAATATCCACTTCAAGTTTACGTAAACGTTGCACTTTTAAAGTAGTCGAACAAAGCTCTTTGTAAAACATACTAAGCTCCGTTACTACATTCCAAACTTTTGACGGCAGTAGTTCTTTGAACATTACGGGAAATAAATTTTCCATCATTATGTGATAGTCGTGACTTTTCATTCCGCTCAATCTACCATTTTTAAAGTCAACACATCTACGAAGATTTGATGATATCCCATCAGGAAATCTTAACCCTTCCACCCATTTTAACACACATTTAACTTGATATTATCTAATTCGTAACAAGCTTTGGGTTTTTTACTGTCATTTGGTTTCATATGAAGCTCAGGACGTTTGCATAATTCTTCTATATCACGTCTTGATTTCAAATCATCCTTCGTCTTCCCTTTCACATTCAAAATTGTGTTAAAAACATTATCAAATACATTTTTCTCATTGTGCATCACATCTATGTTATGGCGAAGCAGAAGATGTTTCCAATACGGCAACTCCCAAAAAATAGTTTGTTTGCACCAGTTATGAACAACTGATTTGCCTTCAATTTCTGTTTGATCGCCAGTTTCATATATCTTTGGATAGTCCTTAACAAGTTCATATATGTCTTCGCTTGACCATATCGTCGGTGGTTGTCTGGTTTCTACTCTATTAGCTAAAAAGTTTTTCTTGTCTCCTCTGAAGGGATGATTTACATGGAGAAAATATCGATGACAGTCAAACCATGAAATTTTCTTACTATGAGGTAAAGAAAACGCTCGTGTTTCATCCATGCAATATGGACATGCTAGACGACCGGCAGTACTCCATCCCGAAAGCATTGCATAGGCAGGAAAATCACTTATAGTCCACAATAAAGAAGCAAACATACGAAAATTTTTCTTCTTGGACACATCGTATGTTTCTACTCCTTCGTTTCACAGTATTTTTAACTCCTCAATCAACGACTGTAAATATACATCGATTCCTTGTGTCGGATCGTCGGGGCCAGGAACGACAACAGTAAGAAACATATATTGCGTTTTCATGCACATCCATGGAGGTAAATTATACGGTGTGACGATAATGGGTCATGATGAATATTTAGAACCAAATTGAGAAAATGGAGAAAAACCGTCCGTACATAATCCTAATCTAACATTTCGACTCTCCGCTACAAAATTTGGATACGTTTTATCGAAATGCTTCCATGCTTCTCCATCGGCCGGATGTGTCAACGTACCCTCTTCCTCCGTTCTCACACTATGTCATCTCATATTAGACGCAGTTACAGAAGATGCATATAATCTTTGAAGTCTTGGAGTTATGGGTAAGTAGTGCATACGCTTGTACGGAACTTCCTTCCCCTTCTTTTTTCTTGATTTGTATCTCTCCTGGTTACAAACTTTACAATTTCTAAGGTTTGCGTCTTCTTTCCAAAACAACATGCATCCTTTTAAACATGCATCTATTTTCTGATACGGTAAACCAAAAGCCGACATAAGTTGTTTAACTTCGTAGTGATTTTCAGACATTAGATTATCGGGCGGCATATGTCTTTTGCAGCTTGTACAACAGCCGTAAACCCAGCTTCAATGATGTTGTATTTTGACTTCATCGCAATGTATTCTGCGATTACTGACAGCTGAGTGCCGCTTTTACAACCATCCTAAATAGGTTTCTTAGCTGCATCTAGTAAATCATAAATTTTTTTAGCTTCAATATTTGGTTCTTCAACATTTCCATCATCGTCGTCAACTTCAACCATAGGAAACATTGATCATGCTGCATCTTCGACCATATTTTCTATACGGGTCGTTGAAACTATTTCATTACTGACACTTTCAGACTCCACAGAAGTATTTGCTACAACTTCTCCATGCCGATCCCAAATTAATATTCGGGTGCGAAACCGTGTTGGCACAAATGAACTTTCACAACATCTGGTAACAAATACTTCAAATGTCTACACCTACTACACGGACAACGAATTTCTGGATCATTTCCGTTATTACTTAAAGCGAATTCAACAAACAAGTTTATACCATTATAAAAATATTCTTTTATTGAGCCCCTCAGTCCTTTTCTTTGGTACATCCATCTCCTCCGATCAACAAAATAATCAATCATTTTTCCTATTTGACAAAATGAGAAGTTCAAAATTTAATATTTATTTTGAAAAATACAAATTCAAAAAAGATTATTTTAGTCGTATAATATTTTGAATTTAAAGAACAACTTCATAAATTTAAAAATATTTTCAAATACGGCACGTTTTATTTTTTAACGTAACGATTTAAAAATATATATAATTTTTTTCATTGGTCAGGCATCCTACTTCCCATTACAAACACAGTAAGTATTTACATTTCGTATATTACTTCGTCTCAAACGATTCAACAAAATTTCGGCAGCATTTCCCTTTTGTTCCCTGCATTGTACACAAATGCGTGTACGAAGGAAACAAAAAAGAAATGTTAGGCCGAAATTTTATGAACCGTTTAAGACGAAGTAGTATACAAAATGTAAATTCTTACTGCGTTCATAACTCGTCCAATACAGGGACAAATCCGAAAAACATTGTATCAGATGAATATAAACGGTCGTTTTTCGAAAAAAACGACCGTTTATACAACGATCATGTACAACACTCGTCGGACGGGGCCAAAAACTCTCTAAGGGACATTTGTCAATTAACATGCGCGCATTTTACGAAAAAATACAGTTTTACTCACTGTTCACAATTCCAAATATATATATATTAATTTAACACATTTATTCGACGTATTACGCATCATCTTAAGGCTGGTTTAACATTTTTGTCATTTTTCAATACACACAATTATAATTTAGAGTAATGCATTTTTTTTTGTTTCATAAGTAAATACGTGCACAGTATAATACTCCTAGTTCATTCAATCATTTTATCTTATTCCAAATAACGTATACAATCGTCGAATCAAGACATACACAACAATTTACATATACATGAACAACCACAAATTATACGTGTTTTTCACAATTTCACGATAAAAGATGAAATATGTATGCCATGTGATGCTATAAACCATTATTACGCTATTGGAAACAATTGCAATCACTAATTCGCCCTAATTTATCAATTTATGCAAATCTAGAATTAGGGTAAAAACTGAAATTTTCACAAAAATAAGATATTATACCCGAGATTAAGAGCAAGAGACGTTGAATTAACAGCGGGGAAGGAGAAAAAAATCACGAAATCATCGATTGGAGGTGGATAATGGGGATTTGGGGTTTTTTTAGAAATGGAGAGGCTGGAAAATGAGGAAGAAAGGCTCGGCCGAGCTGCATATATCGCGAATTTCCGACGGCTTCCGACGGCCCGTCGGAAGCCGTCGCTCCCACCCATCGCTATTTAGCCATTTTCTAGTAGTGTTAAAAATTTTACTCAATCAATTAAAACAAAAATTTGAGATGGGTTAACTAAATTTTTTTAAAAACTAATAGAAACTAAAGTGGATAAAAATATGGGAGTATAGGGCAATTTAGAGGCAAATCCCTTCTCATATTTTTACATAAATCAACATTAGCCGATGCTACAACAAGTTCTACATCTTCATGCAAGTATTCTTATGTGATTCTAATGTTACGCTAACCGTGAATGAGCTAACACTCGGTCACCTTTAGCCTTTCATATAAGTTTAAGTTTCCTTTTTGAACAACTGTCTGTGAAGAGAATAAAAATCAAGTTTCATTTAATTTAACAATTTTTTTGGTTTACAACTGGTTCCCCTATTTTGATTGTCTAAACCAATACATATTCTGGACACCAATTCAAGAATTTGAGTTACCAACGCAACGTAGTCAACTTCATTCGTTAGAACAGCTTCCATCCCATGGAGTAAAAATAAAATTCATAATAGTCAAAATTACAAAATCAGACTCATGACAACCATTGTAGTGTAAATTTGTTTTAATCCTTAATACAGTGGGCATGCAAATTCTCATAGATGTATAGTTAAAGCTTAGCAAAGCAAGATTATAAAAAACAAGCCAACTTCCTTGGGCAAATTAGAGTTTGAGTTACTATAAAAAAACAAGCAAAATTCCATGTACAAATTAGAATTTGATGTAGTGAAAAATGCAAGGAAGGATTTATCTCTAATATGCGGAAGCGATTATGCAGGATCTTGTTTTATCAATTGAACTCCAATGCAAATTCAATTTCAATTACGTTATCACATAATTCTAATAACAAAAAAGCGACATAGAAGATTTAACCATTGTTCGAAATTTTAATTAATTTGCACTAACTCCAAAACTACAACGGAATACTAAGGTGCAGAAGCAACCAAAAGAAAGATCTAGCTTGCCGATTAATTATCAATCATCAATTCAATGAAAAATAATCATCAAACAAAGAAAAGCAGAAGAATAGAGAATACAAAGATTAGACATGGTTCTGCTAGATTTACGTCCACGGACCCAACAACTATTCTTTATTTTACTGAAAAAAAGAGTACTAAAGAGAGATGTTACAAAATTATAGGTAATAAAGTGGAGAGACTAACCTATAATTACAAATTGAATAATCAATTCCTCCAAAGACTTGTTTGTGCTCAAAACCCCAATTTGATTTGACTACAGAAATTAGAATTTACTGAAGAAGAGAATAATGTTGGATGCTCTTCAACACACACATGAAGGTGAACTTCCCTCATTTAAATAATCTTGAGAATGAAGATTACTTGGAGATTAAGAAAATTAATTGTCCATTTGTCTTGAAACCATTCCAAATATCCATGATTTATTTATACGCAAATGGATAATGATGATCTTGATTTTCATAATTTAGCTTAATTGATTGAATCTCCATATATAAACTTTTCAATCTCCATATAACAAATATTTTAACTAATTAATTAGCTAATCAATAATTTCCTTTCTTCAAAAGCAGAGAAAGAAAAGAAAAACAAAATAGAATCTTGTAGCGGAACGATAAAATATAATAATCAAATAAATAGTTCATGAAGCTGTTTTACAAAAGCATTTGATTATACTTATATAATACATATCAGAGTTACATATACCAGAGAATAATCAATAACAATGCAGCGGAAAAGTATGAATGTAGTGGAATAATATAATAAATAATAGTAATACAAATATTCGTCTTCGTCCTCCAAAGATAAAATCTTCGAATCCTGAAATGCTCAGACTGACCCAAGAAAATTGAAAAGACAAAACACTCGAGTCAGAACTAAAAAATCTTATGTAAGTTAAATCAACTGAAATAAATATGAGTGTAACGGCGTCAGAGATGTTTACGGGATTTGACATCTCCTATCCAGTGTCAAGCGTGAGTGCAATAACTTAAGAGATGCTCGAGATTCACATCTCCTAAGGATCCATTAAACTATTTACTATGTAGTAATATTTCGCTATTATAATAATGTCTATTGTAAAATAAACTTACTTTTAAATAGCATTAAGGAGTTACCCAATCTCCCCCTTAACACAATAATAGTCCCAGTAGTCCTTCCAGTATCATGGTCCCTCCTGATCGGGAAGCCACCGGAGGATACCACACGGGCTACGGGAGAAAACCAAACTCGTACAAGCCGCGATAGGGTAGGTGACACGACACAATTAGGAAATGCCAAGGTAGGTATACCAATTACGCTTCTGGGCCGGGGGTAACGCGTAGGGCGCAGCTACCACCCACCTCGAGCCACACCCCCAAATCAAAAAAACAAAAGTGGCCACTGAATCAATCCAAAAGCCAGAGTATAATATCGAAGGGATGCCGATAAAAGGTGCTACCTTCTTAGCCCGTCGATCGCTCCTGTTTTAGCCACCTTATGCCAACTCACGGGAGTCGGGTCCACGTATTTACCTCAAAGGGAACGCCGCCACCATCCTACTTTATTCTGGAATCTCCACCGCGTACACGGTTGTCAAATTGATTTTTCAGTATCAACAGAGAGTATGCCCATATCCGATCCCGGTCTTTATGCCAACCAATCGTCATTATAACACCGTGGTCATTTCAAAATAATTTTACTTCGAAACCATAATATAATATCCATTTCAAAACATCATAAATACGATATCATTTCCATTTAAAAACCCAAAGCAATATGATATCATTGTTATAAACCCAAATCAATATAATATCATTTTTATTTCAAATATATCTCTTTTCCAAAATCATAGCACTTTCAAATTTAAAATATTTCGAAACCATACGCTTGAAATATAACCTTTCAAAAACATAATACTTCGAATTTCATAGCTTCTAAACCATAACTTCCAAAACTTGATTGGTTTGGATATTCAAACGGTATATAAAATAAAATAGTTTGAATTTGAAATTACTTTATAAAGTAAAATAATTTCCTCGACTTCACAATTATACTCACTTTAAATTAAATCTCAATTCCTAACTTTCAACTCACTTTCAGTTTAAATAAACTATTTCTATTTCAATATATTTCAAACTTGAGTATTAAACAATTTTCAAAACTAAGGTTGGTAATTATGATTCAACAATTCAATGTTCTATTTTTAGTTTTATAATAATTGCATAATAAATCCATTTTCATTTAAATAAAACTCAAATTACAAATAATCAAATATTTCCTTCGATTTATTTATAATTGAAATATTCGTTTAATTCATCTTAAACAAAAATCCAGTTATAAAAATCATACCTTTAAAATCTCAATTTTGTAAGATTCCAAATCAATTTCATATTTATCTTCCCACCTTATTCTCATTTAAGTCATTATAACTCTAGAAATATAATTTAAATAAATACTTAACCATATTATTTTAATAAAAACAAACTTTACTATTAAACTTCTTTTATACTTTAAACCAATTTTTATACATAGTTTAAGACCAAGAATTTAACTATATATAAAACAACATTTATAAAATATCCAAATCAATATCTCATAAAACCATATATTTCTTTACAAACCATAGAAAAATCATTTAAAATATTTTTATATATAGACCACGGTGTCTGTATAAAATTTTCTACTCTATGGTCAAGTGATACAGATATTTATCATTTCAATCCATAATTTAAAATAAAAATGCGGTTATATATCATTTCAAACCGCAATCCCGAATGAAATAAAATGCATAACAACTTGCAGTCCATGACAATATAAAATCCAACATCCATTCATCCAGTATCAATCATCAAACATTTATCATAATCATCATCCAATTCAAACAATAACATTAATATAGAATAGATAATAAATAACAGGTAATTACTGGCAGTTTATATTCAATAATAAATTAATTTAACTAGCAGTTTATATGCAATAATAAATTGAATAACAATTTAATTCAATAAATTAAATTTAACTGGAATAATAATAAAAATATACCAAACAACAATAAGTAAATTTCTAATCACATCAGAAATTAATTTAACACACATAAGAAATTTTAGAAGTTGTGAGTGGGTTAAAACATTCACCTTTTGAATTTAAATTGAATTTAAATCCAATTTAAACCCAAAATTTGAACAGTCTCATAATTCGTCCAAACAAGAGCCAGAATGTCCGGAATGCCAATACGAACCTAGCGGAGAAAATCGCGCATGAAACAGACCCAGTATGTAAAAGTTATTGCATTTAAACCAGTTGAAATTGAAATAAACATAAATAAAATAAAATAAAATAAAGAAATGTCACTGCAGGGGCCACGTCATCCTTACGCATGCGAGATACCTCTGTCCTCAAACCCTAGCACCTGGACCTTCGAACGCAACCATCTCGAGCGGCACACGCCGCCACGCGTCGAGTTTCACGTCGCACTCCAAGCGCGCGCGCCAAGGAGGAGCTCCGACCTAAACAACCTAACACCGCAGCGACCCCACCCCCTTCGTTGATGCAGAATGAACAGCTGCCGCCTTAGGGTAAAACCCTAATCAAATTTTTCCAACCAATCAAACCGTTGATTCGACGAACAAAGCACGCTAATGCACTGCGCGCATCACTCTCCACCCAACGGTACAAGCGATTTGACGATCCGATGAAGTCCGCACGACGTAACGAACAGCCATGACTGGTTCTTCAATTTCTGGCAAACCATCATTCAATTTTAAAAACGAATCATAGAATTGAGATGCGCTCTTCGAGAGCTTTCCGACGATATAAAATATGATATAGTTTTTGGAGTTTGAAATTTTTGGCTTTGGATTTGATTTGGAATTGTATTTGGAAATTAGGGTTTGCAGCCATTGAAAAGAGGAGCTAATAGAACTGAACGTACCGAAATAAGGAATAAGAAATGAATTAGAGTTTATAACAGGGTATATATAGGCAAGCTGAAATTAGAATGGACCGGATCGATTGGATATACGCGTTGAACGTTAAAATGGCCTGAAAAGCCCGTTCTGACTCCGGAATGAAATTGGGTCAACCCATATATCAAATTAGATGTTTTAAAATATTTTAAACGCGATGGAACAGGTTTCAAGTCCAAATTCCATCGTATGAAGAAGTTATGCTAAAATCATATTATTTCGAATTGATTTCAATATCATTGATTTATAGGCGTTTCGAGCCCGTACGATTAAACGACAAGTATGATCGCTGTGAAACTTGAAATCCTATAATGATTCACCGTTACAGATCCGATGAAACTAGTTTCATCGAAATCCGAGTCAGTGGCCAAAATGGCCATTTTACATTAATTAAATAAATTAATATTAAATTAATTAAATCACTATTTAAATTCAAATTCTATAATTTATAAATTTATCATCTTGGATTACTTTAGTAATTTATAATCATTTAAAACAAATTCTCTTATTGACTTATTTTTGAACATTTCACAATTTTCATCATTTAATTTAAATTTCAATTTCAATTAATATAGTAATTATAAATTTGAATTCACAATAATTCCGTATATTTGATTTTTAAAACTTGTCATTTAATCAATTATCATTGGTTTGTTTTTATGACATTAATAATTCCATTTCATCCTAGTTTCCAATTAATATAGCAATTAATTTCAGTTACTTACCATTTAATTCATTTATTATAGATTACATTCCAAGTAATTAAAATTGATTCCAATAAATTGACTTGGCTGAATTGCCATCTTTATACTAGGTCCATTATTACTCTATAAACCTAGTTACATTTAGTTTTATATCACATTACACAAATATACCTTATTTACATCTTAAATTTGTATAAATGGCTATATTTCAAAATGTGAAATCTTGTCTATTACACATATTAATTAAGGTTTTAAAACCAATTAATAAAATTTCCTTAGTTCCATCCCTTTTACTAATTTATTACCTTATAAATAAATTTACGTTTCTATTTAATTTTAGTTACAATTGCTACATTTAATTTCTAACATTCGCTCTAATATAAATTATAAGATTTTTATTTCTCTCTAAATTTAATTACAAAACCTTATTAATTTAACCAATTTAATTTTAGAAACTTATGGGTCGTTACACTCTCCCCCACTCAAAACTTTTGGTCCCCAAAAAGGAAAAGAAGGTAAAAGAAAGAATCAAGTAGCCAATACATCTTATTCAAAAATATTAACTTTATAAACAAATAGATTTACAAAATTTAATAACTTAAATAAAATATACCAATTTATAACTTTAAAATCTTTTTATACTCAAATTAATAAAGTTTGGAAAACATTTTCAAAATATTTTCTAAGTCCAAAATTTTCGAAAAATTCCGGCAGAGTTCCTTTGTACGGAGAGGCTCGGGAGAAAAATATAATATCAAATATAACAATATACAACATATATTTTCCAAAATAATATATCCCAACACGGGAAAAACAATATAATAGCGCTCTAAATCCGTAATCTGAAAGCGTACCTATTGGTCCGGCAATTAACGCTTAATTATGAAACCAAAAGCAGTAGCAGTTGCTTTCATAACCTGTATTTCACTTATATAATCCAAAAGGTTAACAATTATATAAAGGGAAATATTAAAGGTTGTTTCACTGCAACAAACAATTCAATACAATCAACAATCACTTGTAACAAGGTATACAACCATCACGTAAAATCAACCTAAATCAATCATTCACTCATACCAAACAAAACAAATAGTTGTTCGGATTCAAAGACTTTAAATTGTACAGAATGAAAATAAACTAATAAGTGCATCATTTGCTCAACAGTCTTAGGTGAAGCTAAATAGATTATCCATACATCCACGCAAATTTAAAGTATCCTTGCCCCCAAACAACCATAAACCAAACAAACAACAATTTCGAATAATAAATCAAGTTCATTCTTAATAATTTCATTTCATACATTTGTCGTTTGATTTCATTTTCATTCATAGAATGATTTATCTTCTAATTCACATTTATTTCTTGCAAATTTTCATTTCCATCCATTGATTCAGTGTTTATTTCACTTATCTGCACTTATACGTACAAAATTTCATTTTTATTTATTCACATCATATAAATTTTGTTTTCATTGCATTACATTCATTCATTTCTAAATTTCATTCATTTATTACTTAATTTCGTTTATTCATTTATTTATAATACTTACCTTTCCATTTATTTAATTAGTAGCCTTTCAACTTTACTTAAGTTTATAAAAACCGCAACATCCAATTCTTATCTACAAAAGAAATTCATTGAACACTTACATTATTTCATAATTTTACCTGTAAAATTTCCCATTACATTTTCTTTTAACATTTTAACTTTTATAGTTGGTAAGTCATATATATGTTAAAGAATGCATTTGAAAATTATACAAGTTTATCTTTTTTCTTTTAATTAACTTAATGTTCAATAATATATTCTTTGTTTCATAGGTTATAATTTCAAATCTCCTTTAATCCCATTTACAACTTAGCATTAAATCTCTTATTTTATTTAGAAGTTTCAATTATTGGTAAAATTCCATTTCACTTCACTAATTAAAACTATTAATTAATGGAAATTTAAGAACTAAATACCAGGTTAAATTTCAAATCATTTTAAAATAATAGCTAAATGTATACTTACAACTTATATATCCAATTATATTTAAAACAATTAAAAATTTATATTTGGTTATCAAAATAGATCCGCAGTGAAACTACTACAGTGGCCTTCCCACTTCGAAACTCAAAAATGAATGTCGATGATGCGTGCACTCATTACCGAAATTATTTTCCAGTGACAGAAAGGCGATAAAGAACTTATTTCTTTCCAAAAACTTCTTTAAAAATAATTCTTTCAAATCTTATTGGAATATTTATATCAGAAAATACTTTTAAATAATATTACTATATTCCAAATCATTCAAAAGTAATTTTCCAAAATCCTGAAACTCAAGTTCTAAGTTTCCAATCTTTCGTTTATTTTATTTCAAATCTTATTTTCAACTAATATCTAAAAATTTCACTACCTAACAAACAAATATATTACAACCAAATATACCATTTATAAAATATATTATTTTATATACAAAAATATACAATAGGCAAAATTATTTCATTTACCTATATTTTAAAACAAATATTGTGTCGGTCTGTCCTATTAAGTGTTTAGAAATCCCTATTGATGTCATAGCGTCCTATGCACCAACCAGAATTATAAATACAAAACGGAACAAATTAACACAATATTAAAACCTTTTATAACACTAACAAATATGTTCTCTCATATATATATATACACTCAGCGACTCATCATAGGGTATTACTACCCTATTAATAAAGAGTCAGACCCCACAAAGCTAAGGTTTATCGCTAAACCAAAGCTCTGATACCAGATGTAAGATCCCGCCATTTTGTATGTTTTAAATCGACAATAAAACACACACGTCAGACTCAAACCATACAGAAGGGCGGATTATTATGGGGTAAATAAGAAAAAGCAGAGAAAGAAAAGAAAAACAAAATAGAATCTTGCAGCGGAACGATAAAATATAATAATCAAATAAACAATTCATGAAGCTGTTTTACAAAAACATTTGATTATACTTATACAATACATATCAGAGTTACACATACCAGAGAATGATCAATAACAATGCAACGGAACAGTATGAATGTAGTGGAATAATATAATAAATAATAGTAATACAAATCTTCATCTTCGTCCTCTAGAGATAAAGTCTTCGAATCCTGAAATGCTCAGAATGACCCGAGCGAATTGAAAAGACAAAACGCTCGAGTCAAAACTAAAAGATCTTATGTAAGTTAAATCAACTGAAATAAATATGAGTGTAACGACGTCAGAGATGTTTACGGGATTTGACATCTCCTATCCAGTGTCAAGCATGAGTGCACTAACTTAAGAGATGCTCGGGATTCACATCTCCTAAGGATCCGTTAAACTATTTACCATGTAGTAATATTTTGCTATTATAATAATGTCTATTGTAAAATAAACTTACTTTTAAATAGCATTAAGGAGTAACCCAATCTCCCCCTTAACGCAATAATAGTCCCAGTAGTCCATCCAGTATCATGGTCCCTCCTGATCGGGAAGCCACCAGAGGATACCACATGGGCTTTGGGAGAAAACCAAACTCATACAAGGCGCGATAGGGTAGATGACACGGCACAACTAGGCAATGCCAGGGTAGAATAACAATTACGCTTTCGGACCGGTGGTAACACGTAGCGCGCAGCTACCGCCTACCTCGAGCCACACCTCCAAATCAAAAAATCAAAAATGGCCACCGAATCAATCCAAAATTCAGAGTATAATATCGAAGGGATGTGTCCGATAAAAGGTGCTACCTTCTTAGCCTGTTAATCGCTCCTGTTTTAGCCACCTTATGCCAACTCACGGGAGTCGGGTCCATGTATTTACCTCAAAGGAAATGCCGCCACCATCCTATTTCATTCTGGAATCTCCATCGCGTACACGGTTGTCAAAGTGGTTTTTGGTATCGACAGAGATATACCCGTATCCGATCCCGGTCTCTTCGCCAACCAATCATTATTATAACACCGTGGTCATTTCAAAATAATTTTACTTCGAAACCATAATATAATATCCATTTCAAAACCACATAAATACGATGTCATTTCCATTTCAAAACCCAAAGTAATATGATATCATTGTTATAAAACCCAAATCAATATAATATCATTTTTATTTCAAATATATCTCTTTTCCAAAATCATAGCACTTTCAAATTTAAAATATTTCGAAACCAAATGCTTGAAATATAACCTTTCAAAAACATAATACTTCGAATTTCATAGCTTCTAAACCATAACTTCCAAAACTTAAATGGTTTGGATATTCAAACAGTATATAAAATAAAATAGTTTGAATTTGAAATTACTTTATAAAGTAAAATAATTTCCTCGTCCTCACAATTATATTCACTTTAAATTAAATCTCAATTCATAACTTTCAACTCACTTTCAGTTTAAATAAACTATTTCAATTTCAATATATTTCAAACTTGAGTATTAAACAATTTTCAAAACTAAGGTTGGTAATTATGATTCAATAATTCATTGTTCTATTTTAGTTATGAAATAATTGCATAATAAATCCATTTTCATTTAAATAAAATTCAAATTAAAAATAATCAAATATTTCCTTCGATTTATTTATAATTGAAATATTCGTTTAATTCGTCTTAAACAAAAATCCAGTTATAAAAATCATACCTTTAAAATCTCAATTTTATAAGATTCCAAATCAATTTCATATTTATCTTCCCACCTTATTCTCATTTAAATCATTATAACTCTAGAAATATAATTTAAATAAATACTTAACCATATTATCTTAATAAAAACAAACTTTACTATTAAACTTCTTTTATACTTTAAACCAATTTTTATGCATAGCTTAAAACCAAGAATTTAACTATATATAAAACAACATTTATAAAATATCCAAATCAAAATCTCATAAAACCATATATTTCTTTACAAACCATAAAAAATCATTTAAAATATTTTTATATATAGACCACGGTGTTTGTATAAAATTTTCTACTCTATGGTCAAGTGATACAGATATTTATCATTTCAATCCATGTTATATATGATTTCAAACCGCAATCCCGAATGAAATAAAATGCATAACAACTTGCAGTTCATGATAATATAAAATCCAACATCCATTCATCCAATATCAATCATCAAACATTTATCACAATCATCATCCAATTCAAACAATAACTTAATATAGAACAGATAATAAATAGCAGGTAATTACTGGCAGTTTATATTCGATAATAAATTACCTTAACTGGCAGTTTATATGCAATAATAAATTGAATAACAATTTAATTCAATAAATTCAATTTAACTGAAATGATGATAAAAATATACCAACAGCAATAAATAAATTTCTAATCACATCAGAAATTAATTTAACACAGATAAGAAATTTTAGAAGTTGTGAGTGGGTTAAAACACTCACATTTTGAATTTAAATTGAATTTAAATCCAATTTAAACCCAAAATTTGAACAGTCTCGGAATTCGTCCAAACAAGCACCAGAATGTCCGGAATACCAATACGAACCTAGCGGAGAAAATCGTGCGTGAAACGAACCTCATATGTAAAATTTATTGCATTAAAACTAGTTGAAATTGAAATAAACATAAATAAAATAAAATAAAATAAAGAAATGTTACTAAGGGGCCACGTCATCCTTATGCGTGCGAGACACCTTCGTCCTCAAACCCTAGCACCTGGACCTTCGAACGCAACCATCCCGAGCGGCGCACGCCGCCATGCATCGAGTTTCACGTCGCACTCCAAGCGCGCGCGCCAAGGAGGAGCTCCGACCTCAACGACCTGACACCGCAGCGACCCCACCCCCTTCGTTGATGCAGAACGAACAGCCGCCGCCTTAGGGTAAAACCCTAATTAAATTTTCTGACCAATCAAACCGTTGATTCGACGAACAAAGCACGCTGATGCACTGCGCGCATCACTCTCTACCCAACGGTATAAGCGATTTGACAATCCAACGAAGTCCATCACGATGTAACGAACGGCCGTGACCGGTTCTTCAATTTCTGGAAAAACCGTCGTTCAATTTGGAAAACGAATCATAGAATTGAGATGCGCTCTTCGAGAGCTTTTCGACAATATAAAATATGATATAGTTTTTGGAGTTTGAAATTTTTGGCTTTGGATTTGATTTGGAATTGTATTTGGGAATTAGGGTTTACAGCCATTGGAAAGAGGAGCTAATAGAACTGAACGTACAGAAATGAGGAATAAGAAATGAATTAGGGTTTATAACAAGGAATATATAGGCAAGCTGAAATTAGAATGGACCGGAACGATTGGATATACGCGTTGAACGTTAAAATGGTCCAAAAACCCGTTTTGACTCCGGAATGAAATTGGATCAACCTATATATCAAATTAGATGTTTTAAAATATTTTAAACGCGATGGAATAGGTTTCAAGTCCAAATTCCATCGTATGATGAAGTTATGCTAAAATCATATTATTTCAAATTGATTTCAATTTCATTGATTTCTAGGCGTTTCGAACCCATACGATCAGACGACAAGTCCGATTTGCTACGAAGCTTGAAATCTTACAACAATTCACCGTTATAGATCCGATGAAATTAGTTTCGTAGAAATCCGATTCAGTGGCCAAAATGGCTATTTTACATTAATTAAATAAATTAATATTAAATTAATTAAATCACTATTTAAATTCAAATTCTATAATTTATAAATTTATCATCTTGGATTACTTTAGTAATTTATAATCATTTAAAACAAATTCTCTTATTGACTTATTTTTGAACATTTCACAATTTTCATCATTTAATTTAAATTTCAATTAATATAGTAATTATAAATTTAAATTCCCAATAAATCCATATATTTGATTTTTAAAACTTTTCATTGAATCAATTATCATTGGTTTGTTTTTATGACATTAATAATTCCATTTCATCCTAGTTTCCAATTAATATAGCAAATAATTTGAGTTACTTACCATTTAGTTCATTTATTACAGATTACATTCCAAGTAATTAAAATTGATTCCAATAAATTGACTTGGTTGAATTTCCATCTTTATACTAGGTCCATTATTACTCTATAAACTTAGTTACATTTAGTTTTATATCACATTACACAAATATACCTTATTTACATCTTAAATTGTATAAATGGCTATATTTCAAAATGTGAAATCTTGTCTATTACACGTATTAATTAAGGTTTTAAAACCAATTAATAAAATTTCCTTAGTTCCATCCTTTTTACCAATTTACTACCTTATAAATAAATTTACGTTTCTATTTAATTTTAATTACAATTTCTACATTTAATTTCTAATATTCGCTCCAATATAAATTATAAGATTTTTATTTCTTTCTAAATTTAATTACAAAATCTTGTTAATTTAACCAATTTAATTATAGAAATTTACGGGTCATTACAATGAACATACTCTAGAAACTTTGTAGCTCTAGGTCTCCCAACATCAAATGTGACATGCTTCTTCTTTCCAACAGAAAAATCCCCATAAGAGCTAGGCTTCAATTGACGAACACCATCAATCAACCCTCACTTCTTTAATACTTAAAGACTCTCCTCATTAACATGACCTAAACGAAGATGCAATAACTGGGAGAATCTAGAATACTGAAATCAGTAGAAACTACCGACTCTCCTAAGACTGTCTCTCCATAAAGCAATATATATCATCAACTTGCACCCCTTTTATTGCTACCAAGAAACCCTTCGCCACTCTCAAATCCTCTCCATCTATTATTATCTCCTCATACCAAGTCTATCGAAAACTCCAACTGAAAACACACTTCTACGCAGCATTGGAACATGTCTAATGTTCGTGATAGTCCTGATAACACCATCGTGCATCTTAAACCTCACACTTTCGATGCCCATAACATGACAAGATGTTCCATTCTCCATATGAACTACTCTGCCTTCAATCTTCTTGTAACTGACAAAATAGCTCCTATCTGGTATCATATGGCAAGAGGCTCTGGAATCAATCACCCAACTTGTACTCTCTAAAGGTGAAATACTGACTGAAAATAATGATGTATCACTATCGCTTTTATTTGCATCTGATCTAACTACTGTCGTAAGTGAAGCTTTCTCCTTCTTCTCTCTCTTCTTTCTAAGAGCTAGACAATCCCGTATGAAATGCCCCTTCTTCTTACAATAATAGCAAGCACCCCTTCTAGGATCCTTGAACTAGGACCCATGCATATCTCTTCTACCTCTAAGGTGCTTCTGACCTTTATCTCTTTCTCAAAGTGCACGAAGTTATTGCTGAAGAACACCGTCATTAGCCTTCACCTTCCATGTTTGAAAAACTCATTTTCTAACAAATTTGCTGATGCCATAATTTTTCATACCATTACTAAAAGAATTAACCATTGGTAAAAAATCTAAAACAAGACAGCTTGCTCTGATACTAAAAAAGGGATTCCTTTTGTTACAAATAAATATTACCATGAAAATATATGTGCTCTAGGGGGATATAGGGATATCCAATCATGATGCTGGCACCAAAGGAACTTCGTTCAGTGGTCTTTCCTCTTCTACATTAAATGAAGTGCACGCATAGCGGAAGATGCAAGGGGTGCCAAAAATTTCAACATGGTATCAGAGCCATTTGTTCAAGGGGAACAATATGATGCAACATTGACCTAAGTATGCTCCAGTATGTGGTTTGAGCTAGATATTCTCATTAAGATGGAGTTATAAGTTAGAACGCGACTTGTTTCAACCGTGGAAAAGAGAACTCTTTGTAAAAATAGCTTGGGCCAACTACTAAGAGGTGGTAGCGGCCTAATCTAAACTGTTGGAGGTGTTAGCGACCTTATCCAAGTGTTTAAGGACTCTATATAACTTCAAGTTGAATTAAGAAAATGCTCACCGATCTATTAGGTGTAGCTCGCACCGTATTAGAGTAAGTGCGTAGATTGGATTATGATTAGTCCCACATCGCAAGATAATCTAAAAGAGATGGGCATATATAGGACTAGTAGTATGTAACAATAAGGAATTTCTTTTGTTACAATAAATGTCACCATGAAAATATATATGCTCTAAGAGGATGCAGGGATATCCAATCATGACGCTGGCATCAAAGGAGCTTCATTCAGTGGTCTTGCCTCTTCTACACTACATGAAGGCACACATAGCAGAAGATGCGAGGGAGTGTTGAAACATTTCAACATTAACATGGTCCTAATTTGTACCTTATGCCCATGGAGACCCAACAACTTTATTATTTCATCAATCTAGAGAGAAGAGATTACAAAACAATAGAGATTTCTGTAGAGAAATCCTACCTCTATTAGAAATTTATAGAAGAATGTTTAAGAGGAACTATTTTTTTAGAAGTATGAGATGCTCTTCCAATAGCCTGAGACATCTTTAAATAAGAGTAGAATGAGGCTGAATTTTGAGAAGAAATAAAATTAATTAGAAAATCAAAAATTTAGTTAGGAAAGAAGACAATTAATTCCATACAAATTTTGAAACATTTCCATTTTTCCAAGGTTTGATTTGCCTTTGATTTAATGTAGATATCTATCTCCTTCTATGAAAAGTTGCACATATCTACTTTTCTCTTATTGGATATTTGACCAATCAATTAACTAAATCAATTGATTTATTTCCTTTTTATTCCATATGCTGATAGACTTGTGTCATATTTTCAACACTCCACCTTGATCTAAAATATTTGTATCTCTCTCAAACGAATTCAATCATCATCTATGAGTTGTTGGGTTAGCGTCCCATGGTGCTAAGTAGTTGAGACTAAGCTAACCAAGTGTGAACAATACTCAAACTTGTCCTTGGGAAGTGACTTAGTCATCATATCCGAAGGACTATCCATAGTACTCACATTTAATAACTTGATCTTACTTCGTTTTTCCTTAAGCATAAGAAAGAAACATCTGACATCAATATGCTTCGTATGAGAGCTATAAGTTTGATTCTATACATGATGAATTGCACTTTGACTATATGAAAATAGCTCTATTGTCCGCTGCATCGTAGAAAGATAATTCAATAATTGAAGTAAATATAATCCTTCTTCAGCTGCTTCCACAACCGATATCAACTCGACCTTGGTAATCGACAAAGTTACTATAGACTACAGCTTTGGTCTCCACGAAATCGAGCATATGCCAAGTGTAAGATCATAGCCCGACACCGACTTTCATCCATCTCTTTCTCCAACATAATCTAAATCACAATAACCTCTAAAAGAGATGTTTCCATCTACTCCACCATTCAACAAACTAGCCGATGAAGTGCCACAAAGATATCTCAGTATCTATTTCACTGCTTACCAATGTTCTTTACCTAGGTTGGACATATATCAACTCACAACACCCACTACATGGGCTAAATATGGTCTCGTGCACACCATCACATACATAAGACTACCAACAACACTAGAATAAGTTATATCTTCTATATACCTCTTGTCTTCATCCGATGAAGTGGATAATTCTTCCAACAACTTAAAATGAGAGCCTAATGGAGTGCCAACCGGTTTAGCTTTCTTCATACCAAATCGAGGGAGGACCTTCTCGATGTACTGCACTTGAGTGAGTCTCAATTCTCTTTGCTTTCTATCTCTGAATATCTCCATACCCAAAATTCTTTGTGCCTTTTCCAAATCTTTCATATCAAACTCTTTGTTGAGCTCTACTTTCAACTCTATAACTCTGACCATACTTTGAGATGCAATTTATTAGTCAACAATATATAACAAAATATATGTCATATCTCCATCACACCTCCTAAAATAAATACACCGGTCTTTGAAGCTTTTAGAGTAACCCTATGAAAGCGTAAACTTATCAAATCTTTTGCACCATAGTCCAGGAGATTGCTTTAGTTCATATAGAGATTTGTTAAGTTCACAAACATAATCTAGCCTGCCACTACCAATGAACCACTCTAGCTACTGCAAATAAATCTCCTCATTTAGATCACCATGCAAGAATGCAGTTTTGACATCTGATTTCTCAAGTTCTATATCATAATAAGCAACTAATGCCTAAAAAATAAAGATGTAAACCTAAAAATTAGAGCAAAGATATTATGGTATACTACCTCTTTCTTCTAAATATGCCCCTTTGCTACTAATCTTGCTTTGTATCTAAAATCACCATTGTCGCCATCTTTCACTCTATAGATCCACTTACATCTAATCGCCCTCTTGTTAGTGGAAAGAGGCACCAAAACCCAAATATGAATTTTTGGCAAAGATTCAATCTCCTCTTCTATAGCAACTAATCAACTGGAATAATCAACTAATGTAGTAACATCTCTATAATCTCTGGGCTTGCCATGGACAACATTCAATGCATATGTTGCCATGTCATCCAAGTCAATGTCTTCGATGCTCAATTTAACAAAATCACAAAGCCGCCTAGGCTTCTTCCTCTATCTAACATGCCTAGTATCTGAATGAGCTGTACCTTGAGTCTGATTCTCTGTACTATCCTCATTAATCTCGATGCCATCAAAAACACCATCAATACCCTATGGAAAGAATCTGAAGATGACTTGCCATGTGTTTAGTATTCTGAATTTGTCATCGTACTGTCATCGAATGAGGAAAGCTTCATCTTCAACATAGCCTTCTCATCAAAAGTCTATGCTTGCTGTTAATAACCTTCTTGTTGATAGGACACCACATCCTATATCCCTTTGCTCCTCTTCTATAACCTAGAAAGATGCACTTACGACTTTAGGTTCCAGCTTGCCTCTGTCTCATGCACATAAACTGGACATCCAAATACTATAAGAAACGAATAGCCAATAGGCTCTCCTTTCCATATTTCTTCAGGGATCTTCATGTCTATGGCAGTAGAAAGTGCGTGGTTGAAGTGGAAAGCCGCCATAGATAAAGCTTCAACCCAAAATCCCTTCTTCAACTCAACAGCCTATTTGAGGCTATAAGTTCTCTCCACTAATGTCTGATTCATCCTTTCAGCAACCTCGTTAGACTGAAGATTGTAAGGTGTGGTGTAATGCTTCTTAATGCCTTCAGACTCACAAAAATCAATGAATTACCATGATACGAATTTACTGCCATGATAAGAATAGAGAACTTTCAACTTCTTCCCCGATCGCTTCTCAAAAATAGATTTTCACTTTCGAAACTTGGCTCCACCCAAAGGTGGATAATGGGAGGGCCCCTAAAGATCTATATGAACATACTTTAAAACAGCTTTTGCCTTATGCTCTCTAGTACCAAAAGAAATCTTTGTCTGCTTGCCAAGAACACACTCCTTACAAAAGCCAAGCTTTAAATATTGAACACCATCAATCAAACATCACTATCTCAACTCATCCAAACTGCACTCACAAATATGGCACATCCATAAATGCCGTATCTAGAAGAATTTGAATCAACCGAAGTAACATAAGCTAATTCACACCAACTATAGTACTGCCCTTAATAAATAAAGAGTTCTTACCCTCACTCTTTTCATAAAAATCATTGAACCGTTCAATATCTTCATTTTCTCTTCCTTAACTACAATCTTTAAACCAAACCTACTCAAACCCCAACAAAAATCAAGCTCCTCCTCAATCCGGGTATACGTCTAACATCAGTAATCGTATGAATAATACCATCAAATATTATGACATTCACACTACCAACATCAACCATATGGTAAGAAGTGTCATTACTCATTAGAATCCCTCCTCCATCGATTTCATGGTATATAGAGAAACAATTCCTATTCGGTGTCATATGATAAGATGCGCTAGAATCAATAAGCCATAAGTTGCTCTTCCTAAAAGAGCTAGAAGTAGCAAACACACTAGTATCACTCTTTGTATTTGATGTCATTACAGTAGACATTGAAGCTTTCTTTGGGTATTTCTTCATCCTTCGAGTTTGGGACATTGAGCTGCAAAGTGCCTAGGTCTCTTACAATAATTGCAATTCAATTAATGAGGCCCTCTAGATTGAGACCTTGACTTATTTCGACCTCCACCATACTTTGACTTTCCTTGTCTTCTACCTCACTAAAAAGATAAGACCTTTGAGTCACTGTTTATATTAGTTCTCGACAATCTATCTCTCAACACCTCATTATAAAGAACAACCTTAATATAGGATAGACTAATCTTAATGTGACCATGTATCATTGAGTTAACAAAAGTATCATACTCCTTAGGTTAAGAACATAAGATGACCACTGCTTGAGCCTCATCTTTAATCTCAACATCTGATGCCATACGGTACATAACAAAGGCAGTAAGAGCATCAACGTGCACCATAAGTTCGGCTTCATACTCCATCTTAAACAAATAGAGCTATTGCTGAAGAATAATCTAATTTGTGAGAGACATGTCTTCATATACATTAGATAACGCATCCCATAATTCTTTTGTCATCTTGTTTTGAGAAAAATTTCTAAGAACTTTATTTGAAAGACTTAACTAGATTGTTGAAAGAGCTTCATCTTCCATCCCTTCCAAAACATTCTCCTTAATATCCGTCAATTTCGCAAGCCCAGAAATAATCTTATAACTCTTCTTCTTCTTCAACACTAACTCAATTTTCATCTTCCTAGTTCCAAAATCTCCATTTCCATCGAAAGGTATAGCACCACAAATCTACCAATATATTTTCTAGAATTCTCCATTAATGCCCAAACAAAACAAAAACGCTGATTCTGATACTAAACCATAGTGAAAAACATGGGGAAGGATTTATCAGTAATATGCGAAAGCGATTAACTAGCACTAGTTTTGTCGATTGAACACCTATACCAATTCAGTATCAATTACACTATCACACAAGATCAAATAATAGAAAGAAAAGCAAATAACAAAATGAAAAGACGCAGAAAATTTAACATGTTTCAGATTTGTATCGTACATCCACGGAAACCCAACAACTTTATTACTTCACTAATTTAGAGAGGAGAGATTACAAAATGATAGAGATTCTTAAGCAAATAAATATTACCTATATTACAAATCTATAGAAGAATATTTAAGAGGAACTACTGTTTAAGAAGAAGGAGATGCTTTCCAATAGCTTAAGGCCTTTTTAAATAGAAGTAGAATGAAGCTGAATCTTGGAAAGAAATGAAATTAATTAGGAAAGCAGACAATAAATTTTGTATAAATTTTGAAACATTTCCATTTTTTCCAAGATTTGGTTTGCTTTGATTTAATGTCGATATATTTCTTCTTCTATGAAAAGATGCACATATCTGGTTTCCTCTTATTGTATATTTGAAAAATCAATTAATTAAATTAATTGATTTGTTTCCTTTTCTTCCATATGTCGATAGATTTGTGTCATATACTCAACATTTGAGTTATTACTCATTGTACATTTTAGAATTACTGAGTTTTTTGTCATGAGATAATGTAAACTTAACCTATAAATAATAAACAATCCCAACCAATGCAATTTATTAGAAGATATATAAGTTTGTGACAACATGCACAATTGAAAACATGTAGAAGAAAAACGTTGCATCATCATCATACCTATCTAAAGAATGCATCACCTCCATGATAGTTAGCATTATTATATACGAAATAAAAAAGATGCTGTAAATTCGTTTATCCTTGTGCTCTTTAGAAAGAACAGGAAGCAATCCTTGTTGATTCAAAAAGTGAAGCATGAGGACTCCACATAATCTTTAACAGCTTGTTTGTCTTTGAGAAAAATTGTTTTCTACTCTTGTAATTTCTTCCTTTTCTACCATTCTTTTTATTTCTTACATATGAGTTTAAGAGGACAAATGCAAGTTTCTTACATACACAATGGCATATTGTAGTTTCAAAATCTACTGATGTGAAATCTTAATGAAATAATTACTGCTATGAATATTCTTGCATTTGATATGTCGTATACGAGGCAAGCTCTTTAGATCTCCAAATGCTTCGTTGCTTTTTATTTTTATGCAAGGATTTGGCATTGGACTAAGCATTTTGAGGGGGGAGTGGGGAGAAAGATTACTAAATAGTAACAGTGCATGTTCTTTATTTTTCTTCAAAATAATCTTTGTTACTGATTTATGAGGTTTTGTTTCTTGAATAGCCAACAGTTAAGTGAATATTAGTATAAATATGCATCCAATAAAATGGCAAAACCAATGCTAGAGAATGCATTTTTACCAAATTGAGTGAATGTAGAATTATGACAGAGAATAACTAAAATTAGAATATAACTAGCATAGTTTATGTTTCTCCTATTGGTATAGCTAGGAATTTAAATAATATATGCCATATATATTCTAATTAATCCAACAACCTATTCGTATCCAAATATCTCCTATTCAGTTAGTAAAGTAATATCGTCCTAAAACAATATTCTCAATAAAATGACTCAATAGGGTATCCCATTGATAATATTAAAAAGGAAACCATTTTGATGCTAAAAATATAAAACCAGAATATATTATTCAAGACATTAGTTTATCCTTCATTTTGCATACCATGGATATAATCAAGCTTGAAGAAAATATAATGGACACTTAATTTATAGCTTTTATGGTTATGAAAACTCCAAGGTGTACATGAATATGTGATACGAATTATAAAATTAATTTTATGAATTTTATTCTACTGCTAGTCATCCGGTATGTAATTTGTATAAATGTTTTGAATGTAAACAATCATTTTTGTAACTCTGTACTTAAAGTAAAAAAGTCACAAAATCAATGAATTTACGATGTTATAGAAAATGAATATTCAAATTATCTCCCATCACCAAAGTCAGTAGATTTGAACAAACATATTTTGTGTTTGTTCCTACATTACAATGCCCTTAAATTAGAAAAATTCACAAAAAAAATCTGAAAATAAAACCACAAACTTGCGTTGGTCGAATCATTAATTGAGAACGACGTGAAAGCTTTAGATGAAGATTCAAGGACGTAGATGGTGAGAAAAAATTGCTATCGATGGGAAATAAATAGTGAGCTAGGTTTCAAATGAAGAGAGAAGAGACAGGTGGTAATCATTATGTTGGAATTCCTAATACTAGATTGAATGAAAACAACATAGTCCCACATCGCCAAAATTGCAAAGCTATTCTAGTATATTAATAGCTTTACAATGAAGGGGTTGGGGCCTTGGGACACCCAAATGTTTGCTTCGTTGTGAGGAGGGAGATCATGCATCACCACCACACGCGCGCGCGTGCCCCGTCGTCCGTCCGACTGACCGAACCGGGATGGGCTCGGGTTTGGGTTTGGGTCTAATATGATCCTATTTTTACTGCAAAACTAGGTTGTTTCTGACAGTTGCAGGCTATACGAACAGGTGCGAATTTGTTCAGAAACGGATGCAGATTGACTGAGGGGGTGTGACTTCTAAAGCGGGCGTGGGTTTTTTGGCGAACAGATGCATCCATTAGCAGACGAAAGCGGGTGCGACCCGTTAGACATGAACGGATGCATCTTATGGCAGCAGTGGGTGCGAACGCAGAACCAGTAGCGAACATGTGCGACCCATTAACGAACATCAGCAATGAAAGGCAACGGGTGCAACCCGTGAGGCGGACGTGACTGTTCGAAGGGGTACGGACGAAATTATAAATAGAAGAGAATATTGATCACATTCTCATTCTATTCCAATTCTAATTTCTTCTGCTTCTTCTTCTCTACCGCTGTATACAAAAATCACAGAGTTGGCATACCCATTATAATCTCGTGCAGATTACATCTGTTGTATCTTGGGAGACTTTAAATAAAGTCTTAAGAAAATTGTTACGACAAGCCTCAGACGGAATTTCCTTCTTCAACTGGTTAGGTTTATTATTGATTTACATATTTATATATACAGATATCGTTTTCTTTCTACGTACTACTATTTCTTTAAATGGTATAACGTTTGATTTAACACTATAGTTATTATTGCTATAGTTGTTACTTTGTTGTTGTAATTAATTACAACATACTTAGTGTTAAAATAACTAATACAAAATTCCAAAGTAGTGGAAATCTGAGTTGTAAACTTGTGAGACACGTTTATTATTGATTGGTCTTTGTTTTGGTATGCTAGACATATAACATCTTAAGACTTTCCTGTTTTCGCTAAAACAGAGATGGCGACAGTTAAACAATCAACACAGGCTACTACACGCAACAGGCCTGATCCGTTCAAAGGAGACGGTGATGACTTTATAACAAGGAAAAATCAAATGCTATTTTATCTCACCACACTCGGTTTGCAACGGTATCTCGAGGAGGAGGAACAGATTCCTGCATCAGGCAAGGAATCAGATGTTGATATGTGGAAGCATTTCGATTTTCTATGCAGAACTATATTCTGAATTGTCTCGGCAATGTGCTATACAAAGTATATCAGCCTCTAAAGACAGCAAAAGCACTCTGGAATGCACTTGCCACAAAGTACAAGACGCAGAATATCAGTCTTAAGAAATTCATTGTAGGCAAATTCATGCACTACAAGGTGGTTGAATCTAAACCGGTGATGGCTCAACTGCATGAACTGCAAATCATCATTCATGAACTCGAAGCGGAAGGTCATAAGGTTGGAGAATCATTTTTGGTTGAAGCCATCACGGGAAAACTGCTGCCGTCATGGAGAGATTAACGCAACTATCTAAAGCATAAGAAGAAGGAAATCTCTTTATAGGATCTCATAGTCCGGCTGAAAATTGAGGCAGATAACCATGGAGTTACAAAACCAAGCGAGGAGGCATTTGTGGCTGAAGGTTCAAAGACCAAAAACAAAAAGAAGAATTTCCAAAAGAAAAGGAAAGCTCCAGACAACAAACCAAAAGACAACAAACGAATCAAAAAGTTTAATGGCGAGTGTTGTGTTTGTGGAAAGGTTGGATATGCCGCTAAAGATTGCAAACACAAAAAGGAATGCAACAAAGAGGTAAATATAGTAGAAAACATGGAAGTAGACGAGTTTATCTTCTCGGCAGTTGTATCTGAATGCAATTTGGTTCAGAATCCCAACCAATGGTGCGTAGACATAGGCGCTACTCGTCATGTCTGCTCTGACATATCCATGTTTTCTACATACCAGAAATTCGATCACGAAGAAAAACTCTACATGGGTAATTCTTCAGTATCCATGATCAGAGGTAGTGGGACAGTAATCCTCAAGTTTACTTCTGAAAAAACTGTCAAGTTGAATGACGTGCTCCATGTTCCAGACATACACAAGAATCTGATCTCTGGCTCGATACTATCAAAGAAAGGATCCAAAATGGTGTTCGAGTCAGACAAGATGGTTCTGTCCAAAGCTTGAATATATATCGGAAGGGGATATTTATGCGATGGCCTATTTAAGGCAAATGTAGCCGTTATTGGCAATAAGACTATATATTTTGGTTGTGCTATTAATAAAATTGAAGTTTCTTACTTGCTTGAGCATGAAATTTTACTATGGCATGACAGATTGGGACACATAAATTTCCAAAAAATAAAAACATTATCAAACTTGGGATTAATTCTGAAATTCCAAGTAGATAAGAACTACAAATGTGAGACATGTGTCGAAGCAAAAATGGTTAAAAAACCGTTTCAATCTGTTGATAGAAGTACCGAACCACTAGGTTTGGTTCATACAGATTTATGTGATTTTAAATCATTACCTACAAGAGGTGGGAAAAAGTACTTTATCATGTTAATTGACGATTATACATGATATTTCTATGTATATCTTTTGAATAGTAAAGATGAAGCAATTACATCATTTATAAAATACAAGGCTGAGGTAGAAAATCAGTTAAATAAAAAGATCAAGATATTGATATCTGATCGAGGTGGAGAATATGAATCACCATTTAAACAGTTCTGTATCGAAAATGGTATAATTCATCAAACAACAGCTCCATATTCACCACAACAAAATGGCGTAGCCGATAGGAAGAACAGAACGTTAAAAGACATGATTAATGCCATGCTTTTAACCTCTGGTCCACCGACGAACTTGTGGGGGGAAGCCTTAAATATGTCTAATCACATATTAAACAAAGTCCCTCACAATAAAACAGGAACAATTCCATATGAGTTATGGAAAGGACACAAACCAAGTTTTAAATACCTCAAAGTGTTGGGGGTGCTTGGCAAAAGTTCCAGTTATGCCTCCCAAGAAAGTCAAACTTGGACAAAAAACAGCAGATTGTTACTATTTTGGGCCAGCCCAAAATAGTAGTGCCAATAGATTTTTGGTATTCAAGTCTGATATAGCTGATATTCATGTAAATACGATCATGGAATCTAGAGATGCCTCATTCTTTGAAGACGTGTTTTCGCACAAAAGGAATGGAGGGAATAATGTCCCTAAAAGGACAAGAGAAGAATCAAGCAATTCACATGAAGATGAAACTCATCATGAGATTGAGGAAGTTGAACCAAGAAGACGCGTAAGGGCTAGGACTTTCAAGACATTGAGTCAGATTTTTTCACATATGTGTTAGAACACGAACCTCAAACGTACAAGGAAGCAATGTCATCTTCTGAATCTTCATGTTGGAAAGAAGCAATCCAAAGTGAAATGGATTCAATTCTAAGTATTAAAACTTGGAAAATTGTTGATATTCCACCAGGAGTAAAACCTATTGGCTGTAAATGGATTTTCAAGAAGAACATGAAAGCAGATGGCTCTATCAACAAGTATAAAGCTAGACTAGTAGCCAAAGGATATCGTCAACAAGAAAGAGTAGACTTCTTTGATACGTATTCGCTGGTAACACGAATAATCTCTATAAGAATGCTAATAGCAATTGCATCGATCTATAATCTAGAAATTCATCAAATGGATGTAAAGACAACATTTTTAAATGGAGATCTCGACGAGGAGATCTACATGGAGCAACCTGAAGGTTTTGCTTCCAAAGGAAATGAAAACAAAGTCTATAGAATAGTAAAATCATTATACGGACTAAATCAAGCTCCAAAAAAATGGCACGCAAAATTTGATAGTGTTATGACAAGAAATGGTTTTCGTATAAATGAATGCGATAAGTGTGTTTATTATTAACAAATTGGACAATCATATGTGATGATTTGTTTATATGTAGAAGATATGTTAATATTTGGTCCAAATACTCAGGTAATAGAGACCATAAGGAAGATGTTAATTAGCAATTTCGATATAAAAGACTTAGGAGTTGCAGATGTTATTTTGGAAATCAAAATAATAAGAACACCTAATGGAATTGAATTATCTCAATCACACTATGTAGACAAAGTGATTGATTATTTTCAAAATTTTGGAATTAAAGGAGCAAGAACACGTTTTAATCCATCAGAAGTACTGCATAAAAACACTAATTAGAGTGTAATGCAACTGGAATACTCTCGTGTAATAGGATGTCTCATGTATCTCATGAATTGCACAAGACCAGATATAACTTATGCAGTAAGTCGACTGAGCAGGTATACAAGCAATCCAGGAAAGGAACCCTGGAAAGCACTAATGAGAATGCTCGGGTATTTAAAAAATACCACAAATTATTCCTTACATTATGGAAAATATCCTGCTATCTTAGAAGGATATAGTGATGCAAACTGGATTGCTGATTCAGAGGAATCAAAATCAACGAGTGGTTATGTATTTACCTTAGCAGGGGCAGCAGTGTCATGGAAATCTACTAAACAAACATGCATAGCTCGATCCATTGTGGAATCGGAGTTCATCGCTTTAGATAAAGCAGGCGAAGAAGCAGAATGGCTTCATCATTTTTTAGAAGATATTCCATTTTGGCCTAAACCTGTACCGACCATAGCATACACTGTGATAACCAAGCTATGCTAAGCAAAGCGCACAACTTTGTGTATAATGGAAAGTCACGACACGTTTATCGACGCCATAACACAGTTAGGCAGTTACTCTCAAATGGAACTATTTCCATAGATTATGTGAGAACAAATGATAACCTAGCGGATCCATTTACTAGAGGTTTATAAAGAGAGAAAATTGACTGCGCATCGAGGGGAATGGGTTTAAAAGCCTAAACCACCAAGAGTTATCTTATACGGAAACCTATCCTAGCGACTGGAGATCTCATGGACTAGGATCAATAAGCAAACCAGTTCTGAGTAACTCAAGACGTAATGCATTTGCATGGACATAGTCCAACTCCATTCCTATGGCGTACAATATAAATGCATGCCTACAGAAGTATTTAAAGGTTAAAACTATGTTTTTTTAATGATGATCATATCTTGGAAATAACAAGTGGGGTATATGTTGGATACTCTTAATGGTTGCGATCACCTATGTTAGTGTGAGCTGGATCGGCTCTATGAGAATATTGAAGGCTTATATTTTCTATAAACACTCGCAGAACCAAAAATTGTTCAGGACCAAAATGAACACAACCAAGAGATTGGATGAGAAGGGAATCAATGCTTCGTAAAGCTTATTGTCTGGATATACAATAAAGGCCTACGGTTCAAGATGAAATAATTCGCCGATTAGCCAAGTAGATCCGATAAGTTTTAACTAGGGAAAGTTCAAAGTGAAATATCTACTTATCCACGATAAAACATTATTCCATATGTACTCTATGATATTTCGCTTTGTGTGGGGGATATGTATATTGTCATTCATGTGGGGGATTGTTGGAATTCCTAATACTATATTGAATGAAAACAACATAGTTCCACATAGCCAAAATTGCAAAGCTATTATTATATATTAATAGCTTTGCAATGAAGGGATTGGGGCCTTGGACACCCAAATGTTTGCTTCGTTGTGAGGAGGGAGATCATGCATCACCACCACACACGCGCACCTGCCGCCGTCCGTCCGTCCGACTGGCCGAACCGGGCCGGGCTCGAGTTCGGGTTCGGGTTTGGGTCTAATATGATCCTATTTTTACTGCAAAACTGGGCCGGGTTTTCTGACAGTTGCAGGCTATACGAACATGTGCGAATTTGTTCAGAAGCGGACGCAGATTGACTGAGGGGGTGCGAATTCTGAAGCGGGCGTAGGTTTTTTGGCGAACATATGCATCCACTAGCACACGGAAGCGGGTGCGACTCGTTAGACGCGAACGGGTGCGTCTTATGGCAGCAGTGGGTGCGAATGAAGAACCAGTAGCGAACGGGTGTGGCCCGTTAAAGAACAACAGCAATGAAAGGCAACCGGTGCAACCCATCAGGCAGACGCGACTGTTCGAAGGGGTGTGGAGGAAATTATAAATAGAAGAGAATACTGATCACATTCTCATTCTATTCCAGTTCTAATTTCTTATGCTTCTTCTTCTCTACTGCTCTATACAAAAATCACAGAGTTGACATACCCATTACAATCTCGTGCAGATTACGTCTATTGTATCTTAGGAGACTTTAAATAAAGTCGTATGGAAATTGTAAGACAAGCCTCAGACGGAATTTCCTTTTTCAACCGGTTAGGTTTATTATTGATTTATATATTTATATATATAAATATCGTTTTCTTTCTACATTGTACCATTTCTTTAAATAGTATAACGTTTGATTTAACACTATAGTTATTATTGCTATAGTTGTTACTTTGTTGTTGTAATTAATTACAACATACTTAGCGTTAAAATAACTAATACAAAATTCCAGAGTAGTGGAAATATGAGGTGTAAACTTATGAGACAAGTTTATTATAGATTAGTCTCTGTTTTGATATACTAGATGTATAACACATTATACTACGTTTTTCAAATATAACCCTCTCTATATCAAAAAGGCAACATTAAACTATGTTTTCAAGATACCCACACAAAAATTTCACAAGCATCCATTGCTTATATGAGCGCTTTATCAAAAATATGTTTGATGAATAATTCAACTGTCAAAGCGATGTGATACCAAGGCTAGTTTAATTTAACTAACAAACCAAAAGATGTAAAATACATTTAAAAGAATAACAACACCTGCCATCGTATCCTCTTCCATTCACCTATACAAATTACCCGTTAGTCCAAATTCCTTCCATGAGAATTTAGGTGGTTAAACTAAACAGAGCAATACAATTCTTTATTCAAGACACATAGAGATAAAAATACATTTTTAACCTATCTAACATAATTGATCAATCCTTAATCATTGTATGAAGTTTGCATCATTTATTTAGTTAGGTTGGTCATGCAATTCCCTTATTTTCCGTTTCCCATACCATATTCACAACTTAATAATTTACATAAATGAAAGAACATGAATTATACCGTTAAAGCAATGCCAATACATGAACTGTAAGAGTTATTACTTCAAAACTCTAGGTAAACAGCAAATGTCCGACAAAATATTAAGACATCAAATAAACACACTTACAACGCCCGTTTGAGATGCATGAACATTCATAATCATATGTGAATAAAAATGCATCAACCAATGGATAACAACATGGTTTTACCAATTTATAAAACGGAAGGAATAAGAAAATCAAATTATGAAAAATACAAACAACTTTTGTTTCAAATGAAAATAGATCCCATAAAAAAATTGATAATATACTCAAAAAAAAAACCAAATCTAAACCAAATATATCTTTACTACTAATAATGAGAACTCCTTGAACTAATTTCGACCATGTCTTTTTGGATTACCAAAAATACCCTTCCAGCAAAAATTGCATTACCGCATTTTTTATATGTTCAATTTAGGCACTTCTAGGGAGGCTAAGTGGAATGCCATCCACTAGATCATGCGTAATATCTATCAGTATTATCTATACATAGAAAAGGGTTACTTCTTATTTGACCATTTTACAACACTAACATTTCATAGTAACATAACATAATGGCACATCGACATCTACAAAGCAACACACATGAGCACACTAAGGAAGATAAATTGAAAGACCAAAAGTCATTTCTTGAATAATAGCATATTAACACATTCGATTTGCTAGAAAATGATATTAGAATGTTTTCTGAACAACTAAGGTGTAGCCATATTTGTCTGACAACGTTCTGCCATTTTTGTAGTTATTTACTAATATGTTTTTAAGGAATCTATCTAATAAATCAGGATTTGTGTTGACAACCAAAATAGAAAGGTAAGTCTCATTGGAGTAATGGTATAAATTCATCTTCTTGCATATTGAAGAAATATAGTTTTAATCTCCAACAATATTTGAACTCCAAATATTATTATATTGATCTTCTTGCAATATTCTGTTACCAAGATGTAATGACTCCATACCACAGTATGTCCATCCGCTGATGAAAAGAATAAAAGCCAACTCATAAATTATTTATGTTTTCTACCATACTTGTTGATGCAAATAGGTGAATCTATTTTCTTCCTTAACTGAAAAAAGGCTTTCCTTGAATATGAAATTATGTGGCAAAATCTTTTTTAGGTATAAAAAAGAAAATGCAAACTAATCAAATTCTATAGCACTACAACAAAACTACTCAGAAATGAGGTAGGGCAATGAGCCTGCCTGCTGGCCATTAGAGAGAAAACTTTGTCGATTCTCTCCACAACTTGAAAGTTCCATTTGAGCACTTGCCTTGTACAAGATAGACAAAGGTTAGCCTTTCATCGCAATATTTTGTTGCAAATAGAAGAGAAAAATTCCTTTTATTTTTTATAGTTAACCACAGCGTTATATAATCATTGTCTCAAATAGAAACAAAACAAAAAATACTGATATAGTTAACCGTTGTGGTGATTTTCGTACTTTGTAAAGTTAGGTATTCTACTGTTCTTTACAGATGTAGTAACTACATGCGAGATTGTTAAATCATTGTCAATCCATCAAGCATCTCAATAGAGTGGAATTGTAGTGTTTGTGAAGGAAGTAATGCCGCCAGATTTTGTTAATAATACACATTAACATATGTATATAATTTATTAAGTGTCAATGTATTTTATTAAAGGAAACTATTGTAACATGTTACTAAAAGTAAAAAATTTACTGCACTATTAGATATATCATTATTGTCAAAAGCTACATCATTTATGCCAAATTTGTTTACTTGAATTGGTGAAATTCTTTGCAAATATAAACACCTTGATGACACCAAAATAGAACCATAACTAAATGGTTCATCGCGGTGGAATTGATTCTTTTACTTCCTACGTATCCACATCTTTTCCCTTTTGGAGAAACAAAAAAATGTCCCTTGAAGTATAGATGCAACTATATATTTTTAATCATACGTGGTCTCTAATGTATAGGACAGTGATGATATATGCACATACTGTGTGCCTCTGAAATAATGAAAATGATCACTACACTTATTAACAATAAATAAACTATTTTTTCTAAAATGAACAAGGCATTGATGTTCTGATTGAGCATGCACTGTTTCTTATTTTGCCGTGTGAACTTTATTTTAAGGTCGATGATTTATTAGTTCATGATGGGAAACTAAAACTGAAAGATATATGCAGCATAGGAATTTTTTGGGGTAATATTATGTAAACGAATACTTTCAGAGGTGGATAGTTCCATAACCGCATCCGGAATCATTCTCGGGTATCAAATATTCATGGATACGAATAGATTAGCATATTTGCTGAAAATCGATAAATCAAGAAACATAAATAATTTTTTTCTAATCACATTGATTATTAAAGTATTCAAAATCAATACATACAATGATAATAAACAGTTTGAATAGTCAATATGCATTAAATGCATAATAATATATTTAATATAATTTTGTTTGCATGCACAACTCAGTTGAACAGGGCTACCTAGCGATCATGGAACAAAGTTCATTGAGGTCGCGGGTTCGAGTCCTAGAAACTTGCACTGTATAACCCTTAAAACGTGAAGCGGTTATCCTCAAATACATATCAATGGAATTTTGCTTCCAATTTGTCACTGCACTACTAACAAAACAACTTAGAATAAAAGTTTTGTGACTTCCAAAACATCTACACTTACAACATACATCCGTTCATTCTATTTTTAATTAAATAAAATGTAAATATTTCTAGCTATTAGATGCATATGCGTACAACTTATTCTAAATATTTCAAACTATTAAATAAAATAGTAATTTGTAAGCATAAAAAATAGAAATGTACAAAAAAGTGGTAAAGAAACAATTAATCACTGTTTTAGATACATTTTTGCTCACAGCCCCATCAACTAAAAAGCAAATGCATGTAAAAGTACAAATTTTATTTCCATTTCCAATAGTATAAAATAAACTAAAATAAAAGAAACTAATGATAAAACCATGAGTTCTTTCAACTTACTGGTTCCATGAATATTCTTCAATTATCTCCATCTTTTCGAGCGTTGCTTCAGGTTTAGTTTATGCTTACAACGGTACCGCCAAATCTACTTGCATAGGTACAACTATAAATGCATGACATTGTGATTAAATCTAGGCCCACCTGAACGTTCATATATACTCGTAGAAAATAATTACAACTTTATAGAGAGAAATAAAATCACGAAAATAATACGAACGAATGAGGGATCCAAAATAAAAGTGGACCGCAACAAAAGCAAGGCAAGGTTCTCACGGTGAATGGGGTAAGCCAAGGGAGTAATCCTACGAAGATGGAGCAGAACCGACTTTTGAGTAGAGCGTCAATTAATTTGGAAAAGGAACGAAATTGGTTTGGAGGGGGCTATTTAGGGGAGTGTTTGGATTTTGAGAATCGAAAGAAAATCAAATTAGGGATGAGATAATTGAGGCAATCGTGATGAGAAAGACGAGATGAGAAGAAAGCAGACGAAAAGAGAGTAACAGAACAAAATAAAATAATTTGAAGTATTTTTGGGCTTTGGTTTTGGCTCCTTAGCAAACCTCGGTTTGATTATATATTAAATATTTCTTCAAAATTATATTAAATTTGTTTCCTTAAAAAATTTACCATTCTTTGATGTATTTTGACCATGACAGTTAAATTGTATTGTAAGGTCATCCATGTCCATGTTCTCAATCGGAAAGCACAAAGAATAGAGCATCAAACTTTGTCATTATGTTGTCCTTGATCCCTTTATGCTGTCATTGATTTATTTTCAATATACAAAGTCAGTAATGACCGCTCACTATCCCAGTTCCACTAGCTTAACTCTAAGAAATCTACAAAAAACATTTGCACCTTTATATCAGTTCTTGCTTTCTACTAGCACATTCTAAGCTTTCTACTTTATGAAGCACAAACTACTGCTGGCGGTTACTAAATATTTTGTACCATTTTTTAAATTTAAGTGTCGCGCAAATTTCTTGCGAGCTTCATATGAATGCTCTATGCAAATCTAGCCACAAAGCCTAATCATGAACAACTTGGCCTGCTACAACAATGACTCAACACAAACATATATGCGGAACTGCTTTCCATTGGATGATCAGTCTAAGGTCATTCAACTATCCATTCAAACATTTTCCCACATCAACTATCCACTCAAACATTTTCCCACATCAACATACCTGCTGCTTTTACCATTCTCGACTATCATCACAACCAGTGGATGCATCGACTTTCGACGTTTCAAGACATTTTATCTACCCAGTTCTAAGAAGCAATCTCCATGCCCCATATCAAACAAACGGCTCTTGTCCAAAATCCTTCTACTTAGGTTTTGGTCGATATAAGCAAGAGGCCCAATAATCCAGTTAGATATCCCATTAGCGCCCAATGCATCAACGATCATCCATTTTACCACATATATAGCCATACAACCTTTGAAGTTCTTATCCCTAAATAATTACTATAGTTCATCTGACAAAAATGACAATTGTGGCATTCCCTTTAAAAAATGTAGGTGTACCAACAATCACCTTGGAAGTTCATTGTTTACGACATTATTCTTTGACATCTCCCCTATCACAATACACATATAATTGAGAATGCTTAGAACAAGGGATTTGGACCATCCATTTGGTATCAAAGGCAACAGTATTACTTGGGACACAATGTATCAATCTGATTTATCCATATCATATTATGGCCGAGTGTATATTACATTTTGATCCATCCAGATTTCAATAAAAGCATCTATTTAAAGTCCTCCACGTGCAAGGATAAATGTATTTTTACTATCTCCCACCTAAGAATAGTAAGCTCTAAACAAGAGGTTCATATAGTAGTATTATTGTATTTAATTCAATTTTAGTAACCAAAACTCAAGTAATAAAAGGATAAGAACCATGGTGTACGTAGATCCTCTGATTGAACCACTCTAAAAAGAGTGTCTCACCTTTTCCATTTTAATCATGCTTAAAACTTCTTTAGTTCACTACAAGTGACTTATGATCTACTTAAATTTCATAACTCCGCTCTAAAAAGAGTGTCTCACCTTTTCTATTTTCTAGAATTAATCTCATAATTAATCATGCTTAAAACTTCTTTAGTTCACTACAAGTGACTTATGATCTACTTAAATTTCATAACTCCGAGGTTGGTTAAATTTTCAATATTTTGGCACTTAAGGAGGGACCAACCCTTTAAGTTCTTCATCTATTTTCTCAAACACTACTTATGATTACCATAGTAGGTACCTCACATCTTCAGGACCCTATCTACAATTCCAATGTTAGAACCGGCTCGAATGTTGTGAGTCCCGTCTCTAGCATAAGTAAGTGCCTACAGAATAGGCTTGTCCTATGTGTTGCAAGAATGGGTTAGGTAGCCTAAGACATAGCCGAGTTAAGGTAATGTTTAGACTCCTAAGAAGCTATTAATTGAAACCTAGGGGCTCCATACACCTACGCAGGTCAGGATTAAGCTGACTGTGCCGATCTTGGTCAACATCCACATTAAGAAAGACAACGTGTTGTGGTTGAAGTACAGTGGATCAGTGACCCCTTAGCTCACCATTCCTCATCCTACCAGATCGTTTTCTTTCACTTGGTTAAAGGAAGGCAATAGAGACAGTGACTTGTAGTTCGAATGTTTAAGCAATGAAAGGCACATACGAATTCGCTATCATGATGAACACACTGGTCAACCCTGGGACCACAATCATTCCCATGATAGGAGAAGTCACATAACTAAATCCCAGAATAGGTGCTTACACAGATCTTATTCCCTGACTAGAGTAGCATATGACCCTTGGGAAATGCATAGATCATAGTCCCCAACTATAGTAGTGTATATCCCCAATGAAGAATGTATACTGTGCTCCCCTTCAAGAGAAACAAATGGTCCTCAAAGAGCATAAACTAACATCCATAATGTGTTAGCAGAACTAAGGAGATAAAACTAGTGTTTCTGCACATGTAATAAAATCAGAAAGATCTTTCCAACAATATAAATAAAGAATATTAATAAAAATCTGTGATGCAACATTCCTTGAAAATATGTAATGCCCATAATGGAAAAGCATGATGGAAGCACAAACCCTTCCGACCATATGACCACTTTCAATGTAAATATGAGGGTCAGTCGTATTACCACTTGGCCAAGTGCAGTCGTATTACCACTTGGCCAAGTGCACTGCCATCCCATCTGCACTCATCGACGCCGCATCTCATTAATTTTTGAATTTATGCCTGAGAAGCGTACAATCTTGGGAATAAATGCACTAGGTATGCTTTATGAGCATTTATGTAATTTGTTATATATATCTAACTCGATAACCAATCTTGTTTATGATAAAGGTATTTGATTTCTAATATGTACTTTTTTATGTAATTATATAACTAGTTAAATAATTAATTTAAAGTATATTATTTAGAAAATCCTTGAATAATTTGCTATTTGACAATTGTTAGAAAGAGTTGTAATCATAAGAAAAATATCACAATATATAATAACATTTTATTTTAAATATATCTGGTCAAGATGCTTCGAGAAAGGATATCAATGCGTCCGTTGAGACCAGAGTGCGTACATTTTCCAAATGTTGGACAATGTATTACTCATGGCTATTCGGGCCAACAATGGATTACGTGCTATCAATTGTTGGATAACTGTGGAATGACACATTGGGTAATTTTCTCTTGGTTAATAAGAACTAGGTTAAACAAGAACTCTAGAGTGACGATATTACATTGTTCTCTCAGTTTGAGAATACTGTTAAACTTCAATGTGGAACTTCTCGTTGATTATTATTAAATCATGGCATGACATCTATTCAATAGAGAACATTTCCTCGGTTGTATAAGATTAGTATCACAATCAACTATAGTTAACTCAAAGTCAAAATCTTTGGTTATAATAGTTACGGTTGATAATAAATGTTATTATTGGACCAAGGACTTTGTTTATGGACTAACCAAGTTGAATGTGGGAGATATTAGAATTCTGAACAAAACCAAATTCCTTAAGTCTTAAAGTGATATAGCATTGATAAAGAAAATTGATGTAAATAATTGTTACTAAAAGGTACTGACTTAAATTATAAAATTGGAGTTTGCTAATAAGATTTGTAAGAGATGAATCAAGACAAACCATCACACTACTAGCTAAGTTGACATGTGAACATAGAAATTTAAATTGTTTAAATATTAATCGCTAGCTAAATTCGCACTGATGAGTCGCACAACTAAATATATCCAGTCTTTGAAAAAAATTAATTTATAATAGTTATAATTTAATTAATATTTATAAAATATTAATTAATATTTTATTTATTTTATAGGGTGTATTTAGTAAATTGAAGTAGCCTATAGAATTGTTGGGGGGTACTGCAAGTAATTTATTAGGTGCATATACAAAAGTTATACATGTTTGCGCCAAAAATGGTCACTAACCCCAAGTATTGTGAAAGTACCAAACAATGAATATAAATCAACAATATTTAAGCATAAGTTGCAGATCTCAACAAATAACAAACAATAATATAGAAATAACGAACAGGGACTCAGGATTTATAGTGTTTCGGCTATCTCCGGCCTACGTCCACTTCAAGTAATTATCTTTTATTGATGTTCTTTGCTGATTACAAACGATTGCAGCGGCTACAATGAATGAATTCGAATGTAATAGCAATGATAGGATGTAGAATCGAATCCGGTAGAGTCTGGACGTCCAATGGCCAAAAGATCCCTTTTCTGCAGGCTTCAGGGGGCTATTTATAGGCGTAGGAGGCTGATATCGCGTTCAAACTTCGGAAGACTTCTTCTGGCATGTGAATGGGCCCACACGACCGGTCCCACCAAGTTTCAACTCGATCTGTGATCGATACAAATTGATTTCGTATCGATCAAGAAATGATCCAATCGGGCTGAAACTTGGTAGGAATATTCTTTACCTTGTATGCAAGCTGCTGTGTAAATTTCGTTGCATTTGGATCAGCGGTTTAGGAGATATGATCGATACGAGTTGTGATTTTTTGGTAGGCCGTGTGGTTCGAGTCGATCAATTCACATCGCTACCTTCGAATCGAGCAGGGCATGTGAGCATGCAGTGATGTGTTTGCGCAATTCCAGGATCTATCCACTTTGTGTGCCGAGTTTGACCGAGTTATTCGCATATAATGCCGAAGTTTCGCTCGTATCAACCATTCAATCACATCCATTTGTTTCGGCACTTATTCGAATCGGTTATCGATTCACCATAGCCCTTGCTCGCATCGATTGTTATTGGGGTACTGCGTATCGATTGCTGCAGCTGCCAACGACATGAAGTGACTTCACTTGAGTATGATGGATACGAACAAGGACTTGTACTATATCGATTAGAATAACCACGAACCACATGGATACGAACTGAGCCTTTGTGATCGATTCGAACTGGGTCCACCCCTGATCGATACAAAGTGTTTCAACCGCATGGATACGAGCTACATCGATGCGACGCAATCGCTCCTGGATCGATGCCAGGAGTCCAATGCCGGATGGATTCGAATGGATCGAGGCGGTGTCACTCCGATGGATATGAAACCAATCGATTCGAACAAGCCAGTGTCATTATTTCCTTATGGATGTGAATATGATGGATCCAAACAAACCATCTCCTCAACTCACTGATGGATACGAACAACATATTCTTTTCACCTTGCATCAATCATATCTCCTTCATACAAACCTCGATTAACCTGAAATTTGAAATATAGCTTCTTCTTTCTTTGATCATCATCTCCAATCGATTTCGTCCTAATCGGAGCTCTGTCAAATTTTAACGACCTCGATTGCAGCCTTGTTTCCAATCGATCTCCAATCCTGATATCCATTCTTCCTTGCCAATTTGTTGATATTCCAGCCTTGACCAAAAGGTGGGATAACATTTTCCCCCCCAAAACATGCCTTGTGATAATAAAGCGTGTTTTGAATAGTTCCGAATCCGATATCCAAAGTCCATAGCCATATCATCAGTGTACATCATCCTTGACTGCTCCGAGTCGATGCCCAATTTCAAATCCAATAACCAAAGCCTTTAGGCAATTCCGTATCCATCTGAACCCGACAATCGAGTCCTAATCCATCCTTATCCAATAGCCAATAATCGAATCCAGGACCTCTCCGGGTCGATATCCAAATCCATAACCTCTCCGGGCTCTTGCCAAAAGCAATCCACACTTGACGACCGTGGTCCAGTGTCCCTGGACGTTGAGCTAACCTCTCTGGGTTCTTGCCAAGCGCAATCCACGACTGACGACCATGGTCCAGTGTCCCTGGATGTTGTACAATGCCATGGCTTAAGTCCCAAGCCGAATCCTGGTCTCTCCGGACCCTTGTTGAGCATAATCCATACTCAACGACCTGAATAAGCCAATTCGCCACATACGGACGAAGAGACTTACCCCTTGCCAGATATAATCCATATTTGATGATCATTCACCAAAAACTAGATAAAAATCCAATCAAAATCCAATCCGAAATCCAAATCAAATTAGAAAATCAGAAATCCAAACCATCATCCAAAACAGAAAACGATCATCCAAACGAAAATCCAAACCAGAAAGCAAACAAAACCAGGAGTTCAAACCAAATTCCAAGACCAAACCAGAAAAGCGAGTGTCCGATCCAAAAACAAAAAGATAGATTTCACAAACCATAGCATCGCGGTTCATCATCATTCAGAGCATGCCTAGGGGATATCTCTGTCCCCGTACATGTGTAAATGACTTTGCCGTTTGCCAGTAGCTTGTTACTTATTTCATATTATCCCAATCAATTGATAACCAATCGACCATCATTCCTGGGCCTCACACCATCATTGCTCGAGGTTGGAGGTGGTTGCTCCTACTCCATCGCTGCATTCCGAGTTCCGACATATTGTTGCAACCGTCCATTCCTTACATGCTCCTCGATTATATCCTTTAAGTGCCTGCAGCTGTTGGTATCGTGCCCATCCAAATCATGGAAGAGGCAGTGCCTGCCTGATGCCCTTTCACGTTCGGAAGGTTCTCTCCTAGCTGGCCTTCGGTAGGGAAGGCGATTCCAGGTTTCCAGGTATATCCGTTCCAGCGTCTCATTCAACCCTGTGTATGTGGAGAACTTTGGATCCTTCCATCGCTTCCTAGCTTTTCCAAGATCATCATCCAACTTCCTTTTTCCCTTTATCTTTATCCGAACCTCTGCTGGATGGTCCTCCACCCTTAGTCGCATTCACCTCCTTCAGCTTTAAATCTGCACATGCATCCTCTTGTCGAAGGAATCTCTCAGCTTCGTGAAAGAATTCCGCGAGATCCTGTAGTGGGTCTCGTATTAAAGATATCTTGAAATCCGAATCCTCTCTAACTCCTGACACTGCTGCCATTAAAACCATTGATGGATCCGACCGATCCACCAAAGCAACCGTTGCATTGAATCGAGTTAGAAAAGCTCTAAGTGATTCATCCGTCCTTTGCTTTACCGACGTTAACGTCATCACGTTCTTAGGCCTCTTAATATGAACCCGAATTTGCCTTAGAAACCTATCCACCAGCTCCGTCCATTTTCTGATAGATCCTTCCTCCAATTGCCTAAACCACATTGCGGCTATATCCGTCAAATACAAGGGGAAACATCGGGACATAACTTCCTCCGATGCCCCCAGCACCTCCATGTGTCTAGTGTATCTCATCAAATGATCTGTCGGATCAACCTTGCCATTGTATACTTCCACACTAGGTAGCTTGAAATCAGGCGGATTTCGAGCCATCCTGATTTCCCGCGTAAACGGACTCTTGTTCACTCCTTCCAAATCTCTATTGGTCAGACCTCCGTGCATAGTTCTCTTAATAATTTCAGCTAATCCAGCATTATTTGCCAAAGATTGCCCCCATGCCCCTGAGAGAATTCCGGTACATACTCCTCATGCGGTTCACTAATGTTAGCGCTTGCTCTAGCCTGTTGAGCTCCATCCAAAGGCCTTCCAGTGTCAGATCCTACGGGTCTGCCCTAAGCCTTTGCTGATTGCCATCAGGTTCTGTATTCTGTCCTCCATTGGGTTCCGCGACCCAAGTTCCTTGTTCCACATCCGCAGTCACTGTAGTCGGTCTAAGGTTTTGTGTTTCTGCAGCTCTCATCTGTTCAAAGAAAGTTTGCATCATGTCCTGTTGACTTTTCAACAATCTCTCCTGCAATGAGTTAGCCATGGCCTCCATTTCATCCCTAGTGATGTAGATCGAAGCTTGTCCTTCTCCAGCTTCGGAGGATGCTTCTTGACCTCCTTCCTGTTGGCTTCTCTCAGCCCTTTGTCTTCTACTGGTTTTTCGAGCCATTCTTTCTAAATCTGAATCCTTCATGCTTTTCAAATCTGAACTTCAATCCAATGTAGCGGGTGCTAGTCCCTTTCAATGAAAGCACCAAAGGATTTGCTCCAAAAATGGTCACAAACCCGAAGTATCATGAAAGCACCAAACAATGAATATAAATCAGCAATATTCAAGCACGAGTTGCAGATCTCAGCAAATAACAAACAACAATATCGAAATAACGAACAGGGACTCAGGATTATAGTGGTTCGGTTATCTCCGGCCTACGTCCACTTCAAGTAATTATCTTTTATTGATGTTCTTTGCTGATTACAAACGATTTCAGCGGTTACAATGAATGAATTCGAATGTAATAGCAATGATAGGATGTAGAATCGAATCTGGCAGAGTCTGGACGTCCAATCGCCAAAAGATCCCTTTTCTGCAGGCTTCAGGGGGCTATTTATAGGCGTAGGAGGCTGATATCACGCTCAAACTTTGGGAGACTTCTTCTGGCACGTGAGTGGGCCCACGCGACCGGTCCCACCAAGTTTCAACTCGATCTGTGATCGATACGAATTGATTTCGTATCGAACAAGAAATGATCCAATTGGGCTGAAACTTGACAGGAACACTCTTTGCCTTGTATGCAAGTTGCTGTGTAAATTTCGTTGCATTTGGATCAGCAGTTTAGGAGATATGATCGATACGAGTTTTGATTTTTTGGCAGGCCGTGTGGTTCGAATCGATCAATTCGCATCGATACCTTCGAATCGATTAGGGCACGTGAGCATGCAGTGACGTGTTGCGCAATTCCAGGATCTATCCACTTTGTGTGCCGAGTTTGACCGAGTTATTCGCATCTAACGCTGAAGTTTCGCTTGTATCAACCGTTCAATCGCATCCATTTGTTTCGGCCCTTATTCGAATCGGTTATCGATTCACCATAGCCCTTGCTCGCATCAACCGTTCAACCGCGATGGGTACGAGCTACATCGATGCAATGCAATCGCTCCTGGATCGATGCGAGTAGTCCAATGCCGGATGGATTCGAATGGATTGAGGCAGTGTCACTCCGATGGATACGAAACCAATCGATTCGAACAAGCCAGTGTCATGATTTCCTTATGGATGCGAATATGATGGATTCGAACAAACCATCTCCTCAACTCACCGATGGATACGAAAAGCATATTCTTTTCACCTTGCATCGATCATATCTCCTTCATACAAACTCCGATTAAATTGAAATTTGAAATATAGCTTCTTCTTGCTTTGATTAACATCTCCAATCGATTCCGTCCTGATCGGAGCTCGGTCAAATTTTAACGACATCGATTGCAGCCTTGTTTCCAATCGATCTCCAATTCTGATATCCATTCTTCCTTGCCAATTTGTTGATATCCAGCCTTGACCAAAAGGTGGGATAACAATACATATATATACACATATCACATTATCGATAAGGATTTATATTAAATAAATACCTAACGTGTTTTGTAACGACCCATTTTTTCGTACATTATATGCTGACAAATAACCATACATGTCAACTCAAATTAAACTAGAAGGCGGATTATTAGGGTGAAGAAAGAAGGGAGAAGTTAAGAGAAAACTAAACAACAACATAGAATCTCACAAATGCGGAATAATATACAATAGATAAATACATATCTTTATACAAAAATAAATTGTAACTGTTAATATACATACAATCATCAGAGTACAACAGTCAATATAGCAATCTGGATAATTATAATAATTTGTCCTCACAAGTACTGAAATACAGTATACACATAGCAGAATATCCTCTAGCTCATCTTCTGAGCTCCATAGTATTCTGAGCTCCATTACCCGGTTGATGAGGCTTGAGGCTATATTTACCTTTTTGAATGGCATTCCCACCTAGAATACTAATACCACCTTCCAGGCATGTGACGCCCCACCTCTATACCCACACTAGCCAAGAACATTACGGAGTAATGCTGTCGACTAGCACGGAGAATAAGGCTGTTGAGGAGCGACCATCCGTGTAATTGCTTTGTGCGAGCATCAATATGTCAGATAGTATAGCATGCAATTCTTTTCAAGTGGAAATCCGACATGCCGACACAAACTCAAAGCTACTACACAGTGGCTATAATATCTTCGGAAACAAATATAGAAGTAAACATAACATAAATCAGTCACAGAAAATTCATATCACAAAGGCAGAAATAGATATGAATATAACACATGAAAGTGTACATCAGAGTAGTGGTCAAACAAGATCCACAATATCAAAAAGAATTGATACGAGTGCTAGGCAAAAGAATAAGCACACATCATAGAGTCTGTATCTCAAATGTATACAACAAAAACTACTAAACTAAAGTAGTTAGCCAAAAGTCAGAAGATGGTTCCAGATAGGAAGCCATGAGGAAGCACCTGTAATATCTCAGTCTGACCCGAGTATTATTTAAGAAGAAAATAATAAACGGATCAGTCTAGCTATAAATATCAGATGAAGTGATATATAATAAGAGATATGACATAAACATATAATAATCACAATGCCAAGCTATGATAAATAAGTAATTGAAAATCAACAAGAGATTAATCAATATCACAATAATCTACTCAAGATAAAAAGGAATGTCATACTCCTAATTTCATTCACCAAGCCACAATAAATGACATATATAGCAATGCCAATCGTAAAAGTTGGTGAAACATAAATTCCAGAATTCAACACACGAAATCCAGAAATCACAATCAAAGGGAACAACGACGTCGTACAGCGAGACATTCGATGAACCAAAACACAATCAAAGGGAACAACGATGTAACGACCCGTATTTTACGTGTCGATAAAATCGTAAAATAGTTGCATTGGGTCGTTGGTATTGTTAAGTTGTTTAGAGTTGAGTCGACCAAAGCTTAAGTCGCGTGATAGTTAACTCGTGTGGAAGTTAGCTTAAGTCGTGTGAGCGAGTTATGGGTTTCTAACCGACCTAAGTATCGACCGAGTTAAGATAGTATGCGACCTAATAGATTTAACGAGTTAACGGGTTAGCAGAGCTAGCGACTCAGTAGGTTACGGCTTAGGGGATTAGCCGACTTAAGGCGTTGAACGACTTAAAGGTGTGGTCGACTCATAGTTTACCGACTTAAGGGATTGGTACGACCCAAGAAGGCTACCGACTTAGGCAGTGGGCGAGTTAAGAGTTGGAGCGACTTAGTGGGGTTGAGCGACCTGTAGGGCTTGACCGACTTATAGAATGGAACGACTCAAGGGTTAGCGGCTTAGGAGATTAGATGGCTTATAGGATGAAACCGACTCATAGTAGTGACCGACTTAAGGTTTAGCCGTGTGTGTTGATGAGTCGTTGAGTCGTCCAAATGACTTAGGACTTAGTGTTGAGTCGTGAGTCGTCTCCTGTGATAAGTCGCGTAGAGGTTGGAGTTGATGAGTCGGTGGGATGTTGAGTCATGTCCCTGTTGAGTCGTTAGGACGATAGGCCGCGTGTGTGTTGAGTCGTTGAGGCCTTGAGGTTAAGTCGTGAGGCCTTGTGTTTGGTTAGGTCGGCTGTTGTGTTGAGTCGTTAGGGGCTTGAGTCGCGAGTCTTAGGTCGTGGACGACTCATGGGGGCGGCTGACTCATGGGGAATTCAGCCTATAAATAGAAGGGGTTCGCCTCACTTTTTGGCACCGGATTTTGAAGCGACGAAGTGCTGCCATTTTGAGAGCTCGACTACAACACTTCTTCACTTCTTTTCTCCACTCTAATCTAGTGATTCCTTCCATCTAAATTGAAGATCAAATCGAAGATCCAAGGGCCAAAGTTGAAGATCTCCATCCGTTGAAGAGAGATTTCATCGTTTGAAGCGAAGCTTTGGAGGATCAAGCTTGATTCCTTGCTGTCCAGATCTGAAGTTGGTTGTTTTTGAGGTGTTTAGGTGATTCGGTGAGTGGTGGTTATCTCTCACACGGACCCAAAGGAGTATATTGGATCGGTGGCTTATTTATGTGTTAAAGATAGTGATTTCTTGCATTTTCCCTAAGTCTGCATGTAGATCTATCATCTATGAAGTTTTGACATCTATTTTACTACATGATTCACTTATGCAAGTTCATTCATCAAGTTGTAGAGATATTGTTCATAATTCATGCTTGTTAGAATGCATGTTAGACTTGAACTCTTTATTTACGAAATTGCCATTATTGTTGTAATTGTTTATTTAGATCTTGTTTGAATGATTGATTGCTTGGATTAATGTTTGATTTGATTGATTAGTTGATCGATAACTTGATTTGGGCAAGTTGGTCGAAGATGATTCAAAAGCTAAGTGGAAAGGCTCTTGAATGGTGAAAGCTGCTTGTGGCATATGAAGCGGATGTGGAAGCTCATATGGATAGATTTGTTGAGATGGGACTTTGCCATGATGCGATGAGGCAAACCATGATGTTGAGATGGGGCTTTGCTATGATGCGCTGAAGCAAAGCACAATGTGTGAAAGCCTTGGTTTAATCCAGACGGGATCATCCCAAGCATGTTGATAACTCGGTGATGCGGTCCGGGTTTGTGGATAATGGTGGGCTCGATAGGTGCTTGAGCTAGTGTGAGAATAGTCGTCGAGGAGGATGACTAGGAGGCTTGGATCTTATCGTTATTGAAGGTTCTAGCATGCTCAAAGCAAGAGTACGTTGGAACGGGTCACGATGACGTTCCAGACAAGGGTCATGATGACGTGTTAGTACTCTGGGCAGATGCGATAGTCCTACGCACGGGTCATGATGACGTGCGGAGTTATGTTTAGAACCGGGGTTGCCATTAGCCCTTGACGGACGGCTGAAAGAATGTGCCGGTCATTCAATTAACGGTGATATCGAGGCAATGATAACAGTGATAGCCAGAGTCATGGATGTTTGGTTGTATCGTCATTCGGACTCAAGAGCGATGTTTTCAAAGTGCTTATCTGATCTTGGTTTAGGCCTTGGGGGTTTGTACTTGGAAAACATCGACCTTGACTCGAGTGATAATTACTTTACTTTAAATGTCTGCTTTGTTATGCTTGTTTCTGCTTAATGTGTCTGGAGGCTATCACTGTAGAATGAGGTGGAGTGGGATGGTTGAGTTTCTATTCCTTTTATCCTTTATGCTCTTTTGGTATGTTTGATAGTTAATTTACTGCTCACTAAGACTGTTGTCTGACTCAAGGTTTTATGTTCAACTCTTATCACCTTGAGCTGTTCATCCATGTTGGGATGGGCAGACTAGGTAGCAGGTGACAGGTGCTGTTCTTGGCTACCAACGCTGTTGATGACGAAGACCAGCTGGAGGCTTTTGCATATTGTTTTCTTACTATATGTACTGGATGTTCCGCTATTTGATTGATACTCTGAGTGTTATGTAGTGAGGCTTGATGTATTGACTATTCAGATGATTGTATGAAACTATTATGAGTTTATATGATGTGACTTCTGTTCTATAGAGCTTCACTATGTATACTTTCTATTGTATTTTATCCATGCGCTGTGAGTAATACGATAGAGTTTCTATTTTATCTTACCCTGACTATCGTCCATGGCTGCCTGGCACACTTTCAGCGCACTATTTCCTTGTTTTGGGTGCGGGAGTCATGGGCGGTCGTCACATTTGGTATCAGAGCTTTGGTTAATCGATTTTAGCCAACGCTCGCTGACGTAACTACGTATGAGAGACGTAATTGTATTTTGATGGATGATTACAATATATTATATAGTAGTTTAGAAGGATTTGAACTCCTTATGTAGTTGTTTCTCAAGGTGTTCTAAATCATTCCTTTTTGTAGATATTAAGGATGAGCCTAAGTGAGAGACAAGCTGCTAGGGAAAGCTGTGCTGCTGGGGGAGCTACTGATTATGTTGCAATGTTCGAAGCTATGATGACTTCGATCATGAGAAGGATACCAACTTCAGGACAGTCAGTAGATGTTGGAGTTCAAGTTCAAGCTCCAAGACCAGTGGATTTTGCTAAGTTGTGTTAGGACTATACTGCTCTTGGAGGAAAGGTTTTCTTAGGGACAGAGTCAACCATTGAAGTGCAGAGATGGATTGATGCTTGTGGAAGGATCTTTGGTGATTTGGGAATTGAGGATGCAACTAAGAGGAAGCTTGCATCAAGACAGCTTCAAGGGAGAGCTTCGGATTGGTGGAATTCTATCACCATTGATACTCCAGAGGAAGAGATTACTGGGAGCAATTCCAAGTTAGATTTGAAGCTAAGTTCATCTCTACGGCTCAGAAATCTGTTTTGTTTAAGAAATTTGTGGAGCTCAAGAAAGGTGGAAGACCAGTTCTTGAGTATGTTTCGGAATTTGAAGCTTTGTCCAAGTATGGTCGGTCGTATATTGATTCTCCCTATCAGAAGAATGAGAAGTTTGTGACAGGCTTGGACAGTTATCTTGGGAGACAGTTGGTGGATCATCTGGACGATCCTTTTGAGAAGCTTGTGGAGAAAGCTCTCAGGCACGAGAGTTTGTTCCCTAAGGAAGGATCTATTGTTGCTGTAACCAAGGAAGAGTCCAAACCACAGCAGGGTGGAAACAAGAAGAGGAAGCAGCAACAGCAGAAGGGTAAGGATGGCCAGAAGAAGCCGAAGGGTGAAGTGACCTGCTACAATTGTCGGCAGAAGGGCCACTTCTCTAGGGATTGCAAGAATCCAAAGGTGAAGTTGAAATGCCACAACTGTGATAAGCTGGGGCATATCAGGAAGGACTGTCCAGAACCGAGGAAAGATAAGCAGATCGTGCAAGCTTATGCTTTGGGGGCTGTTCCATCATCTTCGAAAGCTCCTACTGCGGAAAAGAAGGGGAAGAGTGTGGTGGTTTAAGGTACTCTTTCCATTTGTGGTGTTCCAGTTAGAGTGTTGTTTGATACTGGGGCGTCGCATTCTTTTGTTTGTAATGATCTTGTCGACCGGTTGGGTTTGGAACCGGAAATTGTTGATAGACCATTGGTAGTGACTAATCCAGTTGGGGGTTCGTCTTGTTTGTGTATGATATGCCGTGGTCTAGTTGTGTCGAGTCATGATTGCTCTTTTGCTTGTGATTGCTTTGTTCTGAACTTTGCGGGGTTCAGAATTATTTTGGGTATGGACTGGCTTAGGAAGTATGCGGCAAAGGTTGATTGTGAGAAACTGGAGGTGACAGTCGGGAATGTGGAAGGGCGAAAGGTTGTGATACGATGTAAGCATGAAGAAGGCGTCTTCATGAGCTTCATGTATTCGCTGGTTGTTCCACGGGATGGACTGTCATCGATGCCGGTTGTGAATGGATTTGAGGACGTCTTTGACGAGGTCAAAGGGTTACCGCCGCATAGGGAGATCGAGTTTCGTATCGATCTAGTTGAGGGAGCCAGACCTGTTGTGATGCCTCTTAGGCGGATGGCGCCTAGGGAGCAACAAGAGCTGAAGGTGCAAGTTGTTGACCTTTTACGGAAAGGATTCATTCGGCGTAGTGTGTCCGAATGGGGTGCACCAGTTGTGTTCGCAACCAAAGCGGATGGATCGTTGAGGTTGTGTGTGGATTATCGTGAGCCGAATAAGGTGACTAAGAAGAACATGTATCCATTGTCGAGAATAGATGACTTGTTTGATCAGCTTCACGAAGCTTGGGTGTTTTCTCAGATGGATTTGGCAACGGGATTTCACCAGTTGAGAGTGGCTAAGGATAGTGTGCCGAAGACTGCTTTTAGGACACCATCCGGTTTTTATGAGTGGCTGGTAATGCCGTTTGGATTGACTAATGCGCCAACATATTTTGTGGATCTTATGAATAGAGTATTCATAGATCAGTTGAACAAGTTCGTACTTGTGTTCGTGGATGATATTCTGATTTATTCCAGAACTGAAGAAGAGCACAAGACGCACTTGCGTATTGTTTTGGAAATCTTGCGGAAACATCAGCTAAAGGCTAAGTTTTCGAAGTGTCACTTCTGGAAGAGTGAAGTGAGGTTCTTAGGCCATGTTATTTCTGGAAATGGAATAGCGGTTGATCCCGCTAAGGTGGAAGCGATCCAGGATTGGATTAGACCTAAGAATGCATCTGATGTGAGAAGTTTTCTTGGATTAGCAGGATATTATCGTCGGTTTATCAAATACTTTTCCAAGATAGCTGCACCGTTAACAGGATTGACGAAAAAGAACCAAGTGTTCAAATGGAATGATAAGTGTGAGCAAGCTTTCGTAATCCTGAAAGAGCGACTGACAAGTGCTCCTGTTTTGATTATTCCAAGTGGGAATGATGAGATGGTGGTTTACACCGATGCATGTGGTACTGGACTTGGAGCAGTGCTAATGCAAAAGGATAAAGTTGTTGCGTATGCAAGTCGACAACTGAAGCCGCATGAAAGGAATTATCCGACTCATGATTTGGAGTTAGCGGCGATTGTATTTGCTTTGAAGATGTGGAGACATTACCTATTGGGAGTTCGATTTGATTTGTTTACAGATCATAAGTCGTTGAAGTATCTGTTCTCCCAAAAGGATTTGAATCTTCGACAGCAACGGTGGCTAGAGTTCTTAGCATCATATGATTTTGGTATAGCCTATACTCCAGGAAAAGGCAACGCAGTGGCGGATGCGTTGAGTCGAAGACATGCAGGATTGGGAGCCATGTTTTCGGAATGGAAGAATCTTGAGTATTTGGTTGGATTTGACTTCAGGCCCAGATGTGAATTGGAACCTGAGATGTTGGCAAACTTATCAATAAGACCTACTCTTGTGGAAAGAATTGGCGAGGGCCAAAAGCGAGATGATAAGCTTGTCAAGATTATCCGCGATTTGGAATCTGGATTGAATCCAGAAAAGGATAAAGGATTTGAAGTCGATCGAGAGGGTTGGCTTCGCAAACAAGGACGATTAGTTGTTCCTGATATAGATGGATTGAGAGATGAAGTTCTGAGGGAAAGTCATCACTCGAAGTTGATAATTCATCCAGGTGGAAATAAGATGTATCGGGATATGAAGAGAACCTACTACTGGGAAGGTATGAAGAAGGATGTTGGAAATTTTATTTCCAAGTGTATGAACTGCCAGTTGGTAAAAGCCGAGCAGAAGAAGCCCAGTGGATTACTTCAGCCATTAGAGGTTCCTACATGGAAGTGGGAGCAGATATCGATGGATTTTATTGATGGTCTACCTAGAACCAGGGCAGGGAATGAAGGGATTTGGGTCATCGTAGATCGTTTGACTAAGAGTGCAAGATTCATTCCTGTTCGATCAACTAGGACTGCATCGAAGTTGGCTGAGTTGTATGTTAAGTGGATAGTTCGATTCCATGGTATTCCGAAGAGTATAGTGAGCGATCGAGATCCATTGTTCACTAGTGGATTTTGGAAGAGCTTCCAGGAAGTTTTGGGAACCGAGTTGTGTTTGAGTACAGCTTATCATCCCCAAACAGATGGTCAGACCGAGAGAGTCAACCGAGTTTGGAAAGATCTCCTGAGGGCATGTGTTTTGGATTTCGGAGGATCATGGGAAGATCACCTTCATTTGGTGGAATTTGCGTATAATAACAGCTACCAGACAAGTATTGGTATGGCACTATATGAAGCATTGTATGGAAGGCCGTGTAACTCTCCGACATGTTGGTTGGAAACTGGAGAAAAGCTGATACTTGGGCCAGAAATGATTCGTCAGACTACGGATTGTATAGAGATCATTCGGCGACGAATGAAGGCAGCCCAAGATCGTCAGAAAGGTTATGCCGATAATCGTCGTAAGGATTTGGAATTCGACGTAGGTGATATGGTTTTTGTGAAGATTTCTCCACTGAAGAATGTTATTCGATTCGGGAAGAAAGGAAAATTGACTCCAAGGTTTGTTGGACCATTCCCGATCATCGAGCGAATTGGAAAGCTTGCATATAGATTGGAGTTACCGAAAAAGATGGCGGGTATGCACAATGTTTTTCATGTATCTTATCTACGGAAGTATGTGCATGACTCGAATACGGTGGTTTCTGCTGATAGCTGTGAAGATTTAGAGGTTGATCCAGTTGTTACGAGACCTCGTAAGCCGCTTCATGCTGTTGAAACCGACACGAAACAGCTTAGGAGGAAGACGATTACGTTGCTCAAGATACAATGGAGTGATGATGTTGACGACTGTACATGGGAGGAGGAAGAGAGGATGAAGGCAGCTCATCCTGAACTCTTCGAGGTATGGCCCTAAGGTGTCGTGACATCTCACGAATTTGTAACTTGTTCTAGTCTTAGAATTCTGCATGCTAGGCTAGTAATTGGATGCATGGTTTGTTGATTGCTATGGATGGTAGGCATGCAGAATAGTTTTGGTTGCTCTTGTTTGTTTGGAATTTCAGGGGCGAAATTCCTAAGGGGGAGAGAATGTAACGACCCGTATTTTACATGTCGATAAAATCGTAAAATAGTTGCATTAGGTCGTTGATATTGTTAAGTTGTTTAGAGTTGAGTCGACCAAAGCTTAAGTCGCGTGATAGTTAACTCGTGTGGAAGTTAGCTTAAGTCGTGTGAGCGAGTTATGGGTTTCTGACCGACCTAAGTATCGACCGAGTTAAGATAGTATGCGACCTAATAGATTTAACGAGTTAACGGGTTAGCAGAGCTAGCGACTCAGTAGGTTACGGCTTAGGGGATTAGCCGACTTAAGGTGTTGAACGACTTAGAGGTGTGGCCGACTCATAGGTTGACCGACTTAAGGGATTGGTACGACCCAAGAAGGCTACCGACTTAGGCAGTGGGCGAGTTAAGAGTTGGAGCGACTTAGTGGGGTTGAGCGACCTATAGGGCTTGACCGACTTATAGAATGGAACGACTCAAGGGTTAGCGGCTTAGGAGATTAGATGGCTTATAGGATGAAACCGACTCATAGTAGTGACCGACTTAAGGCTTAGCCGTGTGTGTTGATGAGTCGGTAGGTTGATGAGTCATTGAGTCGTCCAAACGACTTAGGAATTAGTGTTGAGTCGTGAGTCGTCTCCTGTGATAAGTCGCGTAGAGGTTGGAGTTGATGAGTCGGTGGGATGTTGAGTCGTGTCCCTGTTGAGTCGTTAGGACGATAGGCCGCGTGTGTGTTGAGTCGTTGAGGCCTTGAGGTTAAGTCGTGAGGCCCTGTGTTTGGTTAGGTCGGCTGTTGTGTTGAGTCGTTAGGGGCTTGAGTCGCGAGTCTTAGGTCGTGGACGACTCATGGGGGCGGCCGACTCATGGGGAATTCAGCCTATAAATAGAAGGGGTTCGCCTCACTTTTTGGCACTGGATTTTGAAGCGACGAAGTGCTGCCATTTTGAGAGCTCGACTACAACACTTCTTCACTTCTTTTCTCCACTCTAATCTAGTGATTCCTTCCATCTAAATTGAAGATCAAATCGAAGATCCAAGGGCCAAAGTTGAAGATCTCCATCCGTTGAAGAGAGATTTCATTGTTTGAAGCGAAGCTTTGGAGGATCAAGCTTGATTCCTTGCTGTCCAGATTTGAAGTTGGTTGTTTTTGAGGTGTTTAGGTGATTCGGTGAGTGGTGGTTATCTCTCACACGGACCCAAAGGAGTATATTGGATCGGTGGCTTGTTTATGTGTTAAAGATAGTGATTTCTTGCATTTTCCCTAAGTCTGCATGTAGATCTATCATCTATGAAGTTTTGACATCTATTTTACTACATGATTCACTTATGCAAGTTCATTCATCAAGTTGTAGAGATATTGTTCATAATTCATGCTTGTTAGAATGCATGTTAGACTTGAACTCTTTATTTACGAAATTGCCATTATTGTTGTAATTGTTTATTTAGATCTTGTTTGAATGATTGATTGCTTGGATTAATGTTTGATTTGATTGATTAGTTGATCGATAACTTGATTTGGGCAAGTTGGTCGAAGATGATTCAAAAGCTAAGTGGAAAGGCTCTTGAATGGTGAAAGCTGCTAGTGGCATATGAAGCGAATGTGGAAGCTCATATAGATAGATTTGTTGAGATGGGACTTTGCCATGATGCGATGAGGCAAACCATGATGTTGAGATGGGGCTTTGCTATGATGCGTTGAAGCAAAGCACAATGTGTGAAAGCCTTGGTTTAATCCAGACGGGATCATCCCAAGCATGTTGATAACTCGGTGATGCGGTCCGGGTTTATGGATAATGGTGGGCTCGAGAGGTACTTGAGCTTGTGTGAGAATAGTCGTCGAGGAGGATGACTAGGAGGCTTGGATCTTATCGTTATTGAAGGTTCTAGCATGCCCAAAGCAAGAGTACGTTGGAACGGGTCACGATGACGTTCCAGACACGGGTCATGATGACGTGTTAGTACTCTGGGCAGATGCGATAGTCCTAGGCACGGGTCATGATGACGTGCGGAGTTATGTCTAGAACCGGGGTTGCCATTAGCCCTTGACGGACGGTTGAAAGAAGGTGCTGGTCATTCAATTAACGGTGATATCGAGGTAATGATAACAGTGATAGCCAGAGTCATGGATGTTTGGTTGTATCGTCATTCGGACTCAAGAGCGATGTTTTCAGAGTGCTTATCTGATCTTGGTTTAGGCCTTGGGGGTTTGTACTTGGAAAACATCGACCTTGACTCGAGTGATAATTACTTTACTTTAAATGTCTGCTTTGTTATGCTTGTTTCTGCTTAGTGTGTATGGAGGCTATCACTGTAGAATGAGGTGGAGTGGGATGGTTGAGTTCCTATTCCTTTTATCCTTTATGCTCTTTTGGTATGTTTGATAGTTAATTTACTGCTCACTAAGACTGTTGTCTGACTCAAGGTTTTATGTTCAACTCTTATCACCTTGGGCTGTTCATCCATGTTGGGATGGGCAGACTAGGTAGCAGGTGACAGGTGCTGTTCTTGGCTACCAACGCTGTTGATGACGAAGACCAGCTGGAGGCTTTTGCATATTGTTTTCTTACTATATGTACTGGATGTTCCGCTGTTTGATTGATACTCTGAGTGTTATGTAGTGAGGCTTGATGTATTGACTATTCAGATGATTGTATAAAACTTTTATGAGTTTATATGATGTGACTTCTGTTCTATAGAGCTTCACTATGTATACTTTCTATTGTATTTTATCCATGCGCTGTGAGTAATACGATAGAGTTTCTGTTTTATCTTACCCTGACTATCGTCCATGGCTGCATGGCACACTTTCAGCGCACTATTTCCTTGTTTTGGGTGCGGGAGTCATGGGCGGTCGTCACAACGACGTCGTACAGCGAGACATCCGATGAACCAAAACACAATCAAAGGGAACAACGACGTCGTACAGCGAGACATCCGATGAACCAAATCACAATCAAAGGGAACAACGACGTCGTACAGCGAGACATCCGATGAACCAAAACACAATCAAAGGGAACAACGACGTCGTACAGCGAGACATCCGATGAACCAAAACACAATCAAAGGGAACAACGACGTCGTACAGCGAGACATCCGATGAACCAAATCACAATCAAAGGGAACAACGACGTCGTACAGCGAGACATCCGATGAACCAAAACACAATCAAAGGGAACAACGACGTCGTACAGCGAGACATCCGATGAACCAAAACACAATCAAAGGGAACAACGACGTCGTACAGCGAGACATCCGATGAACCAAATCACAATGAAAGGGAACAACGACGTCGTACAGCGAGACATCCGATGAACCAAAACACAATCAAAGGGAACAACGACGTCGTACAGCGAGACATCCGATGAACCAAATCTCTAAGACATTGCTCAATGCTAGTCTAAAACATAAAATGATCGTCATGATCAAAGAGAAGTGTCGATTACAGTAAGCTATTAAATATATGAGCTTAGCTTCATGTCCTATAACCACTAGCATAACTTAAATATTTACGAACAAATTGTAGATCTCCACTAGAAAATTGTCACAAGAGTTTTCAATCGAACAAGTCCAAGAATTAACCGATGAAGTAAAGGCAAGCGTTTCATGCCACTCGTTTTACTAAGTCGTTTAATTAGATTTCTCATACGAGTGAGGTAAAGGCTTGTATATACTAATAGGTTGGAAAACGGTTTGAGAAAACGAGGTTTGTAATAAAATAGTGTTGAAATCATTTGAAGAAAGAGTTTTGATATTTACTACTAGTATAGAAAACCTTTATATTTTTAAAGTGACAAATCACAAAGAAGATTGTAGGAACAATCAATCACTAAGATTCACATTCGGAAACGTGAATAAAATCCAAAGAAATCGATACCGAATCCATCGAAATGGATATATCTAAAATTCCCAAAGAAAAGGTCATCAAAGTCGATAATAAATGACAACAACATAAGGGAGACAACACGAATCGATTAAAGTTAGATATTCAAACGAATTAGCAATATAGGCTAATCTGGCAAATAGTAGCAGGTCGGTCGACCGGACTCCCTGAGTCGGTCGACCGAACCAGGGGTTGGAAGTGCTCGGGGTATCAGGTCGGTCGACCGTCCCAGGGGGCTCGGTCGGCCGAAGCCTGTAACCAGCACTTCCAAACAGAGGCAGGAAGTGCCTGGACTACAGGTCGGTCGACCGGCCCAGGGGGCTCGGTCGGCCGAACCTGTATACTTGCACTTCCTACCCTATTTCAAAGGAGGTGTAAATCCCGACCAAATTGCAATCGCACGAGCAACGGCGCTAAGGGTTTATGCCAATCGACTACCTGGCCCTATATGCTCCTCGATGCATCACCAAAAACATGTTCAAACATCAAAATTATGACTTTTAAAGAATTGAACTCAAAACACTAAAAATTGAAATATTCACAAAAGCAATCCAAATCAAAATCAAATGCACATGAATAAGTGTTAGGAATTCATACCTAACAATAGAAGAGAATTATAAGCATAGATGTGAGATTAAAAATCTCACCTTTGAATCCGAAAACAATGAATGAGAAGCTTGAAGACGAAGGAAGATCAACCACACTCCAATCTCAACACAAGAAGCTTGAATCTAAGCTTAAAAGAAGAACATTTCCTAAGTTAGGTTTAGGAAATTTCTGAAATTCAAAGAGAGAATGAGTTGGAGAAGAAGAAGAGGAAGCTTACCAATGGGTTCTCTTTGAATTTGGAGCAAGAACATGAGCTAGCAAGAGGAACTAGGGCTTGGAGTATCTAATTCCCTTTCCTCTCCACCATTTTCAGTTGGAGCTTGAGTTTGAGGAGTTAGAATGAAGTAATGAAGAGGAGAGGGGGATTGGGACTGAGTTAGTAAGTGGTTAATTGGCTCAGCCCAAACCAAAGCCCTAAGCGGGAAAAAGTAGCAAAAATCAACTTTCTCCAAACATATCGAAGCTTATACTCAAAAAGGTCGCAAACGACATTTTGAACTCAACGGAAGTGGTCTCGAGTCCTAATTCGGCTGTTTGCAAAAAGTAGCTTTTCGGACTAAAATCCGACTAACGATAAAATATTTAAATAAAATATTTAAATATAAAATCGATAAATATGCGGGTTGTTACAGACTCCCCTCCTTAAAGAAATTGCGTCCTCGCAATAATTAAGAAGGAAATATAAGAAGTAACAACCATAGAAGCATATTAACACAGAAGAAAATTGAAATAAGAAGTTCACCATAAAGAGCACGAAAAAGTTAGCACGAACGGGATCGCTCGATGAATTCTCCCAAGAGTAATCCCTAGGATTTGAGAACCATTGAACTCTCACAAGAAAAACATCTTTATTCCGAAGGCGCTCAACCTCCGAAGCAATGATGCGAATGGAATCTTGCTCATAAATCAAATCTGGTGAAACTTCAATTTCCACAATATCACCGGGCTCAAGAATAAAAATTCGGAATCCCTAAGGCATTTCCGTAGATAAAAGACGTGGAAACCGTCAAGAATAGCAGAAAGTTGAGCCGGTGCAACGGCGTAGTACAAATACGGTACGCCCGAGAAACTAGAAACTCGAATAATTTGGAACACCGACGTAGTACAAAGACGGTACGTCCAATGAACCGAAAAGCCAAGTCATTGATGTAGTGCAAACGGTACATCCAATGAATCAAAAAGCAAAGACATTGATGTAGTATAAACGGTACATCCAATGAATCGAAAAGCAAAGACAATGATGTAGTACAAACGGTACATCCAATGAATCCAAAAGCAAAGACATTGGTGTAGTACAAACGGTACATCCAATGAATCAAAAGCAAAGACATTGATGTAGTACAAACGGTACATCCAATGAATCAAACAACAAAGACATTGATGTAGTACAAACGGTACATTCAATGAATCCAAAAAGAAAAGACATTGATGTAGTACAAACGGTACATCCAATGAATCAAATAGCAAAGACATTGATGTAGTACAAACGGTACATCCAATGAATCCAAAAAGAAAAGACATTGATGTAGTACAAACAGTACATCCAATGAATCAAATAAGACGGAACATCGATGTAGTATAATAACAGTACATCCGATGAACCGAACACCATAAAAGAACATCGGACACTAGTCCATAAAAGGAATGAGATAAAACTCAATAAAACGAAGTGTACCAAAACGTCCGATGAACTTGATGAAAAGATAATTCCATTCAGACATCATCAAAGAATCAACCACTTGTTGCTTACGACAAAGCGCATTGGCAACACGATTTCCCTTCCGGGAATAAAAAGAATATCAAGATCATAAGATGCCAGGAACTCGAGTCAACATGAAGTTCCTTATGAGAAAATAAATATTCCAAAGATTTATGATCGAGGTGGAGCACAAATTTCTCCCCCAAAAATGATGATGCCAAATTCCAAAAGTAAAAACAATAGCCGCGAGCACTAGATCATGAGTGGCATATCTAGTCTCGACAAGCTATAATGATTTAGAAGCACAAGTGATAGCACGTTCTCCTTTGCAAGAGAATGACATCTAAACCAATACGACTAGTATCGGTACAAATAGCAAAGTCTTGGTTCCCCTTCAGGAATCACAAGAATAAAAGTATCGAAAAGAAAGAATTTCTTTTAAATAATCTTCTTTCCTGAAAAGTTAAAACTTTCAAAATTACATTTATCATTATGTAATAACCATTCTAGAAAAATTTACTATTTTCAAGTTAATATACTGTGTCTGATTGTCTCATCAAAGCGTTTAGGAAATTCCTATCGATAACGTTGATCAAGCGCATCGACCAAAATTCTTAAAGCACTCAACGGGCAATACAATCACAAAATCATCTTTTATAGGATAAATAAATCTCTTAAAAAGTTTTATAAGAATATTCTTTGTTCGTTTCAAGAACAAAATCCAGTTTTACTTACAAATAAATCTTATGAAAAAGATTTGCAAAATTTTAAATTACTATTTTCATCCAAAATCAGTAAATACAGGAATAGTCTCATCGAAATATTCATAGAATATTCGATTTATAAAATGGATGAAATAAGCTGGACAATTTGAATGACATAATAAGTCATTCGTAAGAATCATAACGAGTGCGGAATGCGGTAAGTGGAATGCTAATTTCCGCAACTCGTAGCAAACGAAAATCGGTGGCAAGGTCGAACTAGAAAGACCTTAACACCACACCAAAGATTTCTTAGGTGATAATCCTAAGACAAACTCAAAAATACCGGAAAATATCTCAAACTACATGAATGAGAGAAACAACACTTTCCTTATAAGTGGGCTTAAGGAATAAAATGATTCCACCAAAAATTTGAAATCGGAATCACAAAGAAAAATAGAAAGCTGCTTAATAGATAGAAAATGTCGAAGATGAATAGTCCTCTCAAAAAATAGGATATGGGCTTCACAATGATTAAGCCGATCCTTTCAAAAAAAATCAATTCCGAAGCCTAAGTAAAAATATCGGCTCGGAAAGAAAAATCATATAAAATAATTTTCGACATCAAATAAAAGCAAATTGAGTGTTGCGGATCTACCATCCGGATTCGCAATCCTCAAAGAAGTCATCAAGCCCAAAATATTCAAAGAAAAAGAATCGACAAGTTCTTTTGATATAAAATAGTGAGATGGAACCCATATCAAAAAGAACTCGAATAAGAAGATCACGAAGTAAAACAATGCCATCAATGATTGAGTGAAAAGTACCTTGACCAAGAGAAGAGTTGCTAGGGGATTGCACAATATTTAGCTTTCTCATGTCCTTGTTCAAAAGTTTGGGACACGCAGATAAAAGATGACCCGGTTTCTTGCAATAGCGACAAGAATGGGGTTTTGGACACGTATTCGCATAGTGTTCCATAGAATTACAATTGTAGAATCCTCCACGATTAGGGATTGGAGTCTTTGCTACAAAAGTAGTTTGCTTCACTCTCTTATTGGGATTAAGGCTCTTGAACTTAATATGCCTCTTCTTGGAAGTTCCAATATCACAAACACTTTCTTTACCAACCTCTCCATGAAGAAGAGTAACATCCACAAGCTGATTGAATGAAACTTCAAGTTTCAAAGGTAGAACCATTTCGGGGTTCTTACTCAAAACATAGATAAACTCTTGATTCTTTACAAGATCCAAAAGTTGTTGAGCAGACATGAATACTCCATCTTGGGGAGTAGCACTAGATTGACCGGCGCTGGGACGGCCAGGTCTAACCATTTCTCTTCTTTAAGAAAGAAAGAAAGAAGAGGAAAAAGTTATTCTCAAGATAAATATCAAGCAATTCTTGATAGATAAAACAAGGAATCATAAAGAAAATAGGATGAATCGGTACAAAGACTCGAATTAAATCCTAAAGCACGACTCCTAAGAAAGACTTAGGACGATGATCCTTGTTATACTATTCCATATTGTTCCGAAGTTTGGTTCTGATACCAAGCTGTGACGCCCCACCTCTATACCCACGCTAGCCAAGAACACTACAGAGTAATGCTGTCGACTAGCACGGAGAATAAGGCTGTTGAGGAGCGACCATCCGTGTAATTGCTTTGTGCGAGCATCGATATGTCAGATAGTATAGCATGCAATTCTTTTCAAGTGGAAATCCGACATGCCGACACAAACTCAAAGCTACTACACAGTGGCTATAATATCTTCGGAAACAAATATAGAAGTAAACATAACATAAATCAGTCACAGACAATTCATATCACAAGGGCGGAAATAGATATGAATATAACATATGAAAGTGTACATCAGAGTAGTGGTCAAACAAGATCCACAATATCAAAAAGAATAGATACGAGTGCTAGACAAAAGAATAAGTATACATCATAGAGTCTGTATCTCAAATGTATACAACAAAAACTACTAAACTAAAGTAGTTAGCCAAAAGTCAGAAGATGGTTCTAGATAGGAAGTCATGAGGAAGCACCTGTAATATCTTAGTCTGACCCGAGTATTATTTAAGAAGAAAATAATAAACGGATCGGTCTAGGTATAAATATCAGATGAAGTGATATATAATAAGAGATATGACATAAACATATAATAATCACAATGCCAAGCTGTGATAAATAAGTAATCGAAAATCAACAAGAGATTAATCAATATCACAATAATCTACTCAAGATAAAAAGGAATGTCATACTCCTAATTTCATTCACCAAGCCACAATAAATGACATATATAGCAATGCCAATCGTAAAAGTTGGTGAAACATAAATTCCAGAATTCAACACACGAAATCCAGAAATCACAATCAAAGGGAACAACGACGTCGTACAGCGAGACATCCGATGAACCAAAACACAATCAAAGGGAACAACGACGTCGTACAGCGAGACATCCGATGAACCAAAACACAATCAAAGGGAAGAACGACGTCGTACAGCGAGACATCCGATGAACCAAAACACAATCAAAGGGAACAACGACGTCGTACAGCGAGACATCCGATGAACCAAAACACAATCAAAGGGAACAACGACGTCGTACAGCGAGACATCCGATGAACCAAATCACAATCAAAGGGAACAACGACGTCGTACAGCGAGACATCCGATGAACCAAAACACAATCAAAGGGAACAACGACGTCGTACAGCGAGACATCCGATGAACCAAAACACAATCAAAGGGAACAACGACGTCGTACAGCGAGACATCCGATGAACCAAATCACAATCAAAGGGAACAACGACGTCGTACAGCAAGACATCCGATGAACCAAAACACAATCAAAGGGAACAACGACGTCGTACAGCGAGACATCCGATGAACCAAATCTCTAAGACATTGCTCAATGCTAGTCTAAAACATAAAATGATCGTCATGATCAAAGAGAAGTGTCGATTACAGTAAGCTAGTAAATATATGAGCTTAACTTCATGTCCCATAACCACTAGCTTAACTTAAATATTTACGAACAAATTGTAGATCTCCACTAGAAAATTGTCACAAGAGTTTTCAATCGAACAAGTCCAATAATTAACCGACGAAGTAAACGCAAGCGTTTCATACCACTCGTTTTACTAAGTCGTTTAATTAGATTTCTCATACGAGTGAGGTAAAGGCTTGTATATACTAATAGGTTGGAAAACGGTTTGAGAAAACGAGGTTTGTAATAAAATAGTGTTGAAATCATTTGAAGAAAGAGTTTTGATATTTACTACTAGTATAGAAAACCTTTATATTTTTAAAGTGACAAATCATAAAGAAGATTGTAGGAACAATCAATCACTAAGATTCACATTCGGAAACGTGAATAAAATCCAAGGAAATCGATACCGAATCCATCGAAATGGATATATCTAAAATTCCCAAAGAAAAGGTCATCAAAGTCGATAATAAATGACAACAACAAAAGGGAGACAACACGAATCGATTAAAGTTGGATATTCAAACGAATTAGCAATATAGGCTAATCTGGCAAATAGTAGCAGGTCGGTCGACCGGACTCCCTGAGTCGGTCGACCGAACCAGGGGTTGGAAGTGCTCGGGGTATCAGGTCGGTCGACCGGCCCAGGGGGCTCGGTCGGCCGAAGCCTGTAACCAGCACTTCCAAACAGAGGCAGGAAGTGCCTGGACTACAGGTTGGTCGACCGGCCCAGGGGGCTCGGTCGGCCGAACCTGTATACTTGCACTTCCTACCCTATTTCAAAGGAGGTGCAAATCCCGACCAAATTGCAATCGCACGAGCAACGACGCTAAGGGTTTATGCCAATCGACTACCCGGCCCTATATGCTCCTCGATGCATCACCAAAAACATGTTCAAACATCAAAATTATGACTTTTAAAGAATTGAACTCAAAACACTAAAAATTGGAATATTCACAAAAGCAATCCAAATCAAAATCAAATGCACATGAATAAGTGTTAGGAATTCATACCTAACAATAGAAGAGAATTATAAGCATAGATGTGAGATTAAAAATCTCACCTTTGAATCCGAAAACAATGAATGAGAAGCTTGAAGACGAAGGAAGATCAACCACACTCCAATCTCAACACAAGAAGCTTGAATCTAAGCTTAAAAGAAGAACATTCCCTAAGTTAGGTTTAGGAAATTTCTGAAATTCAAAGAGAGAATGAGTTGGAGAAGAAGAAGAGGAAGCTTACCAATGGGTTCTCTTTGAATTTGGAGCAAGAACTTGAGCTAGCAAGAGGAACTAGGGCTTGGAGTATCTAATTCCCTTTCCTCTCCACCATTTTCAGTTGGAGCTTGAGTTTGCGGAGTTATAATGAAGTAATGAAGAGGAGAGGGGGATTGGGACTGAGTTAGTAAGTGGTTAATTGGCTCAGCCCAAACCAAAGCCCTAAGCGGGAAAAAGTAGCAAAAATCAACTTTCTCCAAACATATCGAAGCTTATACTCAAAAAGGTCGCAAACGGCATTTTGAACTCAATGGAAGTGGTCTCGAGTCCTAATTCGGCTGTTTGCAAAAAGTAGCTTCGGAAAATCCGACTAGCGATAAAATATTTGAATAAAATATTTAAATATAAAATCGATAAATATGCGGGTTGTTACAAGGCAACAATACAATGACAGCATTTATCCATACAATTTGTCCTGGGTCTGGACAAACCAATCTCTTCAAAAATCACTATCTTCATTAGCTTCACGATATCATAATTCATAACGCACAAATCAGATCGAAGTGGTTTTCGAATAATTAAATCCGATCTCGGTCTCTTCGAAACGATCAACGAATTTGGCCATATTTGATAGTCGATTATTTAACTACCAAATTTCACACACAAGCAGTCACTAGGCCATATTATAAATCGTTTAAAACATTTATTCCAAAATATCTTTACAAAGATATATATATATATATATATATATATATATATATATATATATTCAAATCTCTTCCAGTATTTCAGTATTTGAAAACGATTTCAAATACTTAAATCCATAATAGGATATTTCAACCCGTATAACACTTAGATATATTCCAAATCCAATTTCTATTTCATTACTTAGAAAAATATTTCTGCCATTTCATCGCTAAAATATCTCCAAAACCTTTTAATTTCAATACTTAGGAAAACATTATAAGTCTATTTTCCAAAATCATTTATAATATCCATGCTTAGGAAATATTATGTACTTAACTCAAAAATCTCCAAAATTTATCGATTATACTATTTATAATCCATGTAATAATTTATAACTCCTTTAATGAATTCAGATTCATTATTCGAAGTTCCCATATCTAATAATTTGGAAATTTTCTTTCTCAAATTTCCCTAAGTTCCCAAATCTTATTTTAAGCTTTTCTCTTTTAAAACCACATCCATTAAATAAGATCCTATTTACAAATCTTAAGGGTATCGATAAATTATTTTCTATCACTTACTTTAAAGCTATATATATATATAATAAATTTCAAAAAAAAACATGTTTAAACAATTATTTAAAATATCAAAGCACTTTTAAAATAAACATCAAAAACTAATTCCATTCCACTTATAAAATTTCTAATTAATTTACATAAAAACTTGTTTATAAAACTTTGGATTCATTTTAACTAATTTAAATATGTAAATAACTAACTTTCTGAAATATTTCAATGCTAAAACAGTTTTAGTTTACATATAGATTAATAATTAAAAATCCACTTTTTAAAACAAACCTAAATTCTTGATAAAAATATTATTTTTTGTTAAAATTCCAATATACCCACTTTCAATTTATAAATCTCTCTCGATTCATAACACATCGAACATATTCCAAATTTCATAACTTTTTCACATTCCAAAGTAGAATCTACCGTTTCTTTTTAAACCGATTACCTTATCTCATTATACATTCTCGCCGTGAATTTATATCTCCTATTTATCAAATGAAAATCATTTCACTTTATTTATAAACATTATTTATAAACTTCATAATCTCATTTCCAGTTTACAATGGTTTCATATCACATAAATCTATTTATAAATCGATTTCTAATTAAAATTCCATTAATAAATATATTTTCTTAACAACCCTAAACTATAATCTAAAAACCCTTCAAATCTCAATTTCGACTCCCAATTGTATTTTAAGAATCTTATGTAAAAATCCATCGTTTTTTTTAAAAAAAATCCAACATCCACTCATTTATTTTATTCAACTCGATTCTCTTTAAATAATCCAAAATTTCAATATAAATAATTTCATTTCCAAAATCGCCTTTAATTTCCTTTTTAAAATCAAAATATCACTTACGGTATTTATAACACCAAAATTAAGGCCAGTGCTGCTATAGCATCCAATAAATCAAATCACATCATAATCTATCACTGATTATTCAAACGCATCATATATCACTATATATGAAATTAAAAATCAACATTTTTAGGAATGCAGTTAGATCTCTCCAACCTTTTTTTCCGCATCCACAGATGTTATATAACATAAATTACCAATACCACTTCGCGGGATATCGTGGTAATATAGGGTCATCCGCTATTATGTGGGGAGCATTGTGTCTCATCCGCTCCAATTGGCGGGAATATACCCAATAACTAATAGATATACTAATATATATAATATAATATCCAACTAAAATATTAATTTATCAATTCATCCAATCAACCAATAAATGATTTTACTATTTAAAATAGAACCCACTATCCAAATGTGTGAGATTTTCTCACCTTTATCCTTTGCTATTGCCGAAGCGTTCTTGTTGATCTATAGTCGAACGACGTTCGACGATAGCTCAAAATCAAACCAGCTCGAATCTTTGCGAGTTTAGTTCCATTGCGAAGATCTCATTAATATGAACCCAACGCAACTGACTGCATTGGATTTGGACCTAAAACAAGTTATTCGATTTATAAGTTATTGAAACTAAATTAATAATTTAATTACATTGATTATCCTTAGTTACCATTATAACACTAATTGCCGTTATCTCCTTCCCAAATATTTCGATCGCGAACAACCGACCTAGGCTGCCCTTTCTATTTATCGCCTCCGCCGCTTTAAGACATCGGCCACCACCATACTCACGTCGACACCACACCTGGCCAGTAGTTTCCCACTGCCCCAACCCTCGTCTTCTCTGGTTGCCTCCACATCGAGAAAAGTCGAGGACGATGTTTTTCGTTCAACTACAAATTCTAGTCACCTCCGATTTCCTGGAACCATCGCGCCTCCACCACTAGGTAGCCACGACTCCCCTCTACAATTCCTCTTCAGACCCCTCCACCCCTCGGTCAACGTCACCGCCTCAAATTAAATAAAACCAAAACCCACCCTCTCCCCATTCAACCGCCGCTAGCTGCCACCATGTGCCACCATTATCGATCTCCATCGTTCAATCACCTTCCCTCATCACTACGAACATCTTCTTAGTTGACGTCAAGGGAAATATCGGCCTCAAGTGGTGCTGGCCAACCTAGGCCGTTGGATGAAGCATTGCTTTTGATGAACACATAAATTTTATTCTAGGTGAAAAAGAAGAGGGTCGCGTTTACATAAGAGGGAGAAGGAAAAATATAGCATAAGTTGGCTTAAATCCAGGTATAGGGTGGCTGATGGATAAATTTTGGTAGGTCGATGTGAAATGGAGATAAAAATATATATATTTAAAATTCCAAAAATATCTAGACATTTATTTCGATTCTCGATGGAGGTATGTCGCCTGACGTTTCTATTGTTATACCCTCTATTTCGAACGCAATGAAACAAATTCTGGGACCTAATTCGATCGTATAGAGAAGATAGATTTTTGAATCCAATTAAATATTAAATTTCCGATATAAATTTCAACGCGTTTCTATCCTTATGACCAAACGATAACTCCAAAAGCTACAAAATTTGAAGTCCGATAATAATACACTATTATGCATCCAATGAAACTTGTTTCGTCGAAATCCGAGACTGTTCCCTGGAAGGCTATTTTTATTTGTTAATTAAAACGAATTAATTTTAAAATCGAGTAAATCACTTATATATTCAATTTAAAATTTCATTTACCTTCATTCTTATTAATAGAATTTTAATAAGCCTTTAAATCATTTTAATCCAAATAAAAGTCCAAGATTTAAATTATTTAAAAGATTTTCAATTATTGAATTCAATAATTAAATTAGCCAATAAATCGTTATATTAAGATTAAAGTTGTTAAATCTATAAAATTAAATTTTAAATATTTAAAATCAATTAAATATTCTAATTTCAAATAACCAAAATTCTAGGTCATTACATTCTTTCCCCCTAAAAGAATTTCGTCCCCGAAATTGCTAAGGTAGGAAAAATGTCTAAACCAATTAACAAATTATTTGAAATTACTTCCTGAATCCATTTAAACCTTTAACTCTCCAAAACCAATTTGTTGAAACCTTATTATTGATTTTAATAAATTTCTAAATTCATCCATAGATTCCAAATATTATTATCCAGTCAATAATTTCAAGTTATGATCCAAAATCATATTTTTAATCAATAAAAATTTCTAATTCTTTAAATTTTTAAAAAGTTTCGCCAACGTCTTCATTGCATGGCTATATCGGAACAACCACAAATCCCCACTACGGGCCCAAAAGAGAAAAAGTAAACAAAAGCAAAGTGGCTCAACCATAAAACCATCAAATCAAATGACAATGTAAACATGTACCTGTTTGTCGGGCAATCCAATATTCTTATGAAATCAAAGGTATCATTTAACTCTTGCTTTTATATACCTGCATCCTATTTACCAATGATATCCAATCATATAATCCAAAATTATATTATTTTTCATTTTCACTTTCCAATATTTGCTTTACTAAAACTGTACGATGTACATATATCATCCTATGCAATATCCTATCTGATCGCTCGCTCGATCACACAAATTCACTTCCAAATTAGTATTGTTCACACGACTCTCTAGTGTGGAATCAGATCTGGTTTCTTGATTAGAAACTGTCATTCTCCTTGCATACCCATATACTATGATAGAGAATCCCCGAATCAATAAAAAATCCATGCCCAGCATTCACCATCGAAAATCGAGTGAAAAATCATAATTCGGATCGATATAAATTATCTCAAAATTCTGTGCTCGAATCTGGATTAAACCGTTATACGGATAAAGTAATATACGTAAAACTTACATATTAATTTCAATTGATTCTTAGCTACACCAACTTCCTTTTATTTACATTAATTTCATTTACACTTATTCATGGTCACTATTCACATTGCTTAATTAACATTCTCTTATTTACTCACATTCACTTCTTTACATAGTGTATTCCTTAATACTATTATCACTTAAACATCATTCATAGAATTTCCTTACTTAAGTTCATTGTAAAACATTCTCTACAACTTGAGTCTATATCCTTTTTAATCAAATCCAATTCCAATTTCCAATTTTCACATTGAATTTTATCCACCCACATTCTAAACCATATTAAATGAACTAATTAACTCAATTAGTTCAATCATTAGTTTATTTCAAACTTAAATTTTATTACAAATCTCAATCAATTCCATTTCCAACATTTATTTTATTTAACCTAAATTAGGCTAAATCTTTTTCCATAATTCACTTTATACTTAACTTAAGTTAAGTTTTAATTCGATAGTTAAATTCCAAATTTGCTTTCCTTAACATTCCTATCCAATAATTTTAAAAATTGCTTTAACTTGCAAATTTTTTAAATTTTATAAGTTATCAAAATTATTTAGCATATTTTCAATAACACTTAATAAAAAATTCCCAAAATTCAAACACCTTATTCTAAAGTATTTCAAACTAGTTTTGAAATCATCTATATATACTCACTGTCCCTTGGCATATCAAATCATTCTTTTGAATTTAAAATCAAAACCAGTTTTACAAATAAAAATTTCAATGGAAGCAATTCCTCTCTTGAAAACTCGAAAATGAACGTCGATGATGCTACAGTCATCACCGAAATTATTTCCCAGCGATCGAAGTGAGTTTAGTGCTTTTATTTCCTTTAAAACCCTTTAATAATATTTCAAAAATATTTTTCAATTAATATTCCTATTATTTTCTCAAAACCTTTTGAGAATAATTTTCAAAACCAACATGATTTAAATTTCCAAATTTCCAGCCTTTAACCCCTTATAATTTACAAACAGCTTTTATAAACCATATTTATAATATACTTGCGAAATTTCATTCCCTTTCAATTTATAAACCAAATTTATAAATTATATATTCATATATCCTCACTTTGGTTACATGAAATCACTTCTCGACTGTTAATCCTGTTTACATTATAGTATCAACCTTTATTCGATCACAACCAACAAACAACAAATGATAATCGTATAACAATATCATTTCCTAACAATCAAGCACACCATATACACACTTATAATTTTTCCAAATTTTTTCCCTTTATATATAAAATAATAAGGGTAAGATTATTCTATTTACCCAATTTTAAAACAACACCATGTCCAATTGTTCTGTTCAAGTGTTTGGAGATCCCTATCAATAACGTTGATTGCTCGTATTGACAAGAATCCATAAGCCACTCAATAGACCAATCAACACAATATAAAACAATTCTCATATCACTAACAAATACGCACTCATATCTATTAATACACTCAAAATCATTCTAGGATGCTACTAACCCTATCTCTAATGAGAGTTACCCCATCAAAGCCAAGGTTCTCGCTTAACCTTTAGCTGTGATACCACGTTGTAATGACCCACTTTTCTATACATTCTAAGCTGACAAATAACCGCACATGTCAACTCAAATTGAACAAAAAGGCGGATTGTTAGGGTAAAGGAAGAAGAGAAAGATTAGAGAAAACTAAACAACTGCATAGAATCTCAAAAATCGTAGCGGAATAATATACAATAGATAAATACAAATCTTTATACAAAAAGAAATTTTAAATGTTAACATACGTACAATCATCTGAGTACAGTGGTCAACGTAGCAATCTGGACATTTATAATAACTTATTCTCACAAGCACTGAATATACAGTACACACACAACGGAATATAATCAAGCACATGCATTACGCTCGAGACTCCTCCAGCTCGTCTCCTGAGCTCCGTAACATCCTAACCTAAATCTGTAATACTCGGTCTGACCCGAGCATTATAGTAAAATAACATTCGAGTCAGTCTGGAAAACCAGCATGAGAAAACACACTCAATTTGAAATTATTTATTTCAAAAGTCCTTTAAAAAACAAAGGTATATCGTATGACCAAGCCACACATAAACACGATGGATTTTACCTTGTGATAACCAAACTATTTTTATATAAAAATCTTATGATATTATAATAGTGTCTAAGTACAAATACTTATTAAAATAGCCAAAATTGTTACATTAACTAAATTCCAGCATACTAGGTTCGACAATCAAAACCGTAAGGCGTGTATTGGAGAATGGATTCCTCTCTATTACCTGGTTAGGAACTACCTCTAATGGGTGCATCTCTAGATCAATGTACCTGGGTCTGACAAGAACATCTTGTATCCTGCCATACAGAACCGCCCCGGCACTTGACTACTAGTATCAAATATGTCATCATCGCGGTCTTTCGGCCTTAATCGAGATCACTCATGCACAACCAAATCCATACATATGTAGATCTAGGTTATTTAGAAAGATGATGACATAACCTAATGGGAGCAACCCACTTAGCCCTGCTGCGTGCCCTGTTTTAGTCATTTTCTGATTGATGAGGCTTGAGGCTACGTTTAACTTTTTGAATAGCAATCCCACTTGGAATTCTAACACTATCTTCCAAGCAACAATGCAATGATAGCATTCATCCATACAAGGGTCTGGACAAAGAAATCTCTTCAAAAATCATTGTCTTCATTAGCTTCACGATATCATAATTAGCAATGCACAAATATAACTGAAATGGTTTTTAGATAATTAAATCCGATTTCGGTCTCTACGAAATGATCAACGAATTTGGCAAGATTTGATAGTCGGTTATTTAACTATCAAATCACACACATAAGCAGTCATTAGGCTATATTATAAGTCTTCCAAAACAATTATTCCAAAATATCTTTACAAAGATATATATATATATATATATATATATATATATATATAAAATTCAAATCTCTTTTGGTATTTTGATATTTGAAATTTTTTTCAAATACTTAAATCCATAACATGATATTTCAAACCATATCAACACTTAGTAATATTCCATATCCAACTTGTATTTCATTACTTAGAAAAATATTCTGTATAAACCATTTCGCCGCTAAAATCTTTTAATTCCAATACATAGGAAAACATTATGAGTCTATTTCTCAAATTCATTTCTAATATCCATGCTCAGGAAATATTCCGTACTTAACTTAAAAATCATCAGAATTTTTAATAATTTCCTTTTAAAATCTACAAAATTTATCGATTTTATTATTTATAATTTACGTACCAATTTATAACTCCTTTAGTGAATTCAGATTCATTTTTCGAAGTTCCCATATCTAACAATTTGGAAATTTCCTTTCTCAAATTTCCTTAAGTTTTTGAATTTTATTTAAGCTTTTCTCTTATAAAACCACATCCATTAAATAAGATCCCATTTACAAATCTCGAGATTATTTATAAATAAATTTCAATCACTTACTTTAAAGCTATATATATAACAAATTTCAAAAAAACCATGGTCAAATAATTATTTAATATATTAAAGCACTTCTAAATGAAACGTCAATAACGTAACTAATTCTAATTTATTTATAAAATTTCTAATCGATTTATAAAAAGCTTGTTTATAAAACATAGGATTCATTTCACCCAATTTAAATATCTAAATAACTAACTTTCTGATATATTCCGAGGCTAAAATAGTTTTTACTTACATAGTTTAATAATTGAAAATCCTCGTTTTAAAATAAACCTAACTTCTCGGTATTTTTTTTAAAAATTCCAATGCAACCAATTTCAATTTATAAATCTCTCTTGATTCATAACAAATCGACCACATTCCTAATTCACGTTTATATAAGAAGGAGAAGGAAAAAAATAGTGTAGTGAACCAAAATTTTCAACCCTTGAAAATCGACATCTATACTTTCACTGTATAACATGACGAATATTCAAATGTCGAAAACATCGATTGCTAGGGTAAAGAAGAAAAGGCAGAAAAAGAAATAGAAAATAACAACACAGAATTTCACAATCGCAGTGGAACAAAATATAATTTATAGTTACAGATTTTAAATACAAGAACTGTACTGTCAATATACATACCACGATAGAGTACAATTGACAACAATCAATCTGGACAGTTATAGTTACTTGTCCTCACACAGCGGAAATATAAACCAAGTGCGGAGATACGTCTCTGTCATCCAGCCCGTCTCTTGAGCTCCATAGCATCCTACACTGAATTTGTATACTCGGTCTGACCCGAGCATTATAATAAAATAACATTCATGTCAGTCTGGAAAACCAGCGTGAGAAAACACACTCAATTTGAATTATTAAAGTTATCAAAATCCTTTGAAAAACAAAGGTATCTCATAAGACCACGTCACACATAAACACGATTTTTTCCCTTACGATAACCAAAATATTTTTGTCAAAATCATCTGTATTATAATAGCTCTTAAACAAAGTAAATAGAAAATATCTGAAATGCTTGCATCTTACATTTCAACACAGTTAGGCACAATTAAAACCGTAGGACACTTATTGGAGAATGGATTCCATACAATGAATATGCATTGGGGTACCACCTATCACGGTACACATCTAGAAAAATGTACCAAGGACCTCGCGGGGATCCCCTACAACACAAGACCAGCCCTATCCCTAACCTGGATAGAATCGAAAATGTTATCACCTCGGGTGTTCCCACCCTCAAAGTCGAGCGCTCGCTTTTCCATGCACAACCATATCCATAATTTCAATACATATCCGAGGGTATCTAGAAAGGTGATAACATACCCTATTTGGGTGCGACCCACTTAGCCTTGATGCATCTTCCCTACTTTAGTCACTCCCGGTTGATGAGGGTAACGATTACCTTTCAAGTACAAGTCCACATAGAATGCTCATCGTCCCCCAATGACGATGTTCTGATACCATTCGTCCATACAAGTTGTCCTGGGTCTAGACAAACCTAATCGCCGTCTTCACTATCTTCACGATATCCATTCATAATGCTCAAATCAGATCGAAGTGATTTTCGAATAATTAAATCCAATCCCGGTCTCTTCGAAATGATCAACAAAATTGGCCAAACTTGATAGTCAGTTATTTAACTATCAAATAGCATCTATATGCGGTCATTAGGCCTTATTTTATAAATCTTCAAATATTTATTTCAAAATATCTTTACAAAGATATATATTCAAATTTCTTTCAATATTTCAATATTTGGAAACCAATTCAATTGCTCAAATTCATAACAGGATATTTCCAAATCATCTCAACACTTAGAAATATCTTCTTCAATTTCATTTATAATTCAACACTTTGAAATTATTTCCATTACAAAAATCTCGCAGTTACAATATTTCAAAATCTTTCTAGTCCAATACTTAGGAATATCTTTAAGTATAACTTTCCAAAATCATTTCACTTCCCAATACTAAGGAAAATTTTCATTTATTCCTTATTTCTTAAATCCTTTACAAGTCACCTGTAAATTTCTTATCTCACTTTTAACAAATTCTTTAAGTTTCGGAATTCATTAATTAATTTCCTTTAAAATCGATTACACTAGTCTATAATTCCCACCGCCCATTTCAAACTTCCTTTATGAATTCTAATTCATTCCTCAAAGTTCTCTTATTTCAATGATTAGGAAATTTTCCTTAAATTTTCTAGAATTCCACTAAGATGTCTCTTTTCAAAATCATTACCATTTAACACACTTTGTTTATGAATCTCGAGAGCATTTATAAATCAATTCCAATCACTTCTTAAATCTCAATATATATAAAATAAATATTTTTAAAGAATATTAATTTATTTCAAAACATGTTTAAGTAATTTATTTAAAAATCAAAACATTTTAAATAAAACATCAAAACTCATTTCCAACTCATTTTAATATAAAATTATCGGTTTACAAAACTGATTATAAAATTTTGAATTTTATTTCAATTAATATTCTATATTTGAAAAATGCATTTCTGTAATATTCCAATAATAACCAGCTTTTAATTACATAGTTTAATAAATAAAATTTCCATTTAAAACAAAACTCATTTTCTTAATAAAAATATATTTTTTTCTTCAAAAATCCCAATAACCAATTTAACTTATAAATCCCTCATGATTTACAACACATCGATCATATTTCGAATTCTAACCGTTTTAACTTTTAAAAATAGAGTCCACTATATATTTTCTAAACGCTACTTTCATATCTCGATATAAATTCACACTGTGGAATTTTATTCCAATTTATCAATTGGTATTCTTTTCCTTATTTATAAACATCGTTTATAAATTTATAAACTCCTTTGAGTTTACACTTATTTATAAAACTAATCCAATTTATAAATTCTCATTTTATAAATCCATTTCCTAATAGATTCCATTTATTTCGCAAATCCATTTTAAATATCGATTTCAACTTCTTTCCCTATTTTTAAAAGATATCATTTAAAAATCCATCGCTTAAAAGTCCTCTATATAAATTTTTTTAAAGTCTTTATTTTGAACATTTTTATGAATAGATAAGTACAACCCCAATATCAAATCATTTATTTATCCAAATCAACTTTCTTTAAAATAATCCAAATTTCGATATAAATATTTTTATATTCAAAATCTTCTTTTAAATTCCTTCAAATTCCAAAATAATATTTATGGTATTAAAATACCAAAATTCAGGCCAGTGCTACTATAGTATCCAATAATTCACATCACAACAATAATCTATAAACAAATTATCCTAACACATCATATATTATTATTGATGAAAAACTATCAGTACAAATTTTAAGAATCCAGTTGGATCACTCGAACTCATTTTCCCTACATCCACAAATGTTAATACAACATAAAAATGCCAATCCTGCTTCGAGGGGGATATCGCGGTATATAGGGTCAATTGCTATTATACGGGGAGCGTAGGGTCTCAACCGCTAAAATATGCAGGAATATCAATCCAACTACTAGTATATATACTAGTATATATATATTTAACATTCAATAGATAATAATTTATAAATTCAACCATCATTCAATAATTTATTTCAACTATTTAAAATAAATTCTAGTAATCCAAATGAGTGAGAATGACTTTTTTTTACAATGCATCCAATTTTTAATTCCATCGTGTAGAATTCGCAACTATGAATCCATTATGATTTATTCCATGATTTGGACCTCGAATTACAAAGTTACTGAATATAAGAACTTGAATAATTAATTTAAAATTTAACCTAATTGAATTTGAAAAAAATTATACTAATAATTTTTTTTACCTTGCAAAATAAGTGGATCTATTCCACTATGCCACAACTGCTTGTCGCTGTCGCACCATGCCACTGCCGAACATCACCGCATGTCGGTGTCCCCCAATCCACGTGACTTCCCTAATCCATCGATTCCATTCCACTTTTCATGCGACCCTCTGCCTTCATCATTCAGGCTTCGTGACTTCTTCTTAACTCCGGTGCCACCAAGAATCGTCGACTCCCATACTCACGCGAGACTCCGCCATCTTCTAGAACAAAGACCAACATCGCCGACCTTCCTTGGACACTCACATGCGCTCATGATTAGATGACCACCCTCGACTGCAGAAGCGCCTCAGCCACGAACCGGCCGATTTCACCATAGCTCTCCAATTCTTCCCAATCACGATTCAGTCACGAGCTTCTCCTCTTTTTTTTATTTCGAACGGATTGGATTTGATTTAATTTCTTTTTTTATTTTTTTTGATTCGATTTCGATTTTCATTTTTATTTTTCTCATTCTTGTTTTTCTTTTGTAAGAAGAGAAAGGAAATAAGTGATTTAACTAAAAAAAGGGAAAACATGATTTGAACATGAAGAGGGGCTTGGGTACGATGTTGGTCGGCTTAGATTTGACTTCGATTTGATCACATATATTTTTATTTATTCTAAATATCTCACATTACACAACCCAAAATTTTGAACCCCTCTGAAGGTGTGTCGTCTGACATTTCTGGTCTTATACCGCTATTCCAAACCCAATGGAACAAGTTTCGAGTTCTATTTCGATCGTATGTAGAAGATAGCTTTTTAAATCGACTACTTAAATTAAATTCATATAAATTATCTCTAGGCGACTTCAAATCGTACGACCAAATGGCAAACCCAAACGCTACAAAATTTGAAATCCAATAATAACACATAATTACAGATCCAATAGAACTAGTTTCGTCAAATTCCGAGACTATGACCCAGATCGCTATTTTAATGCGTCGATTAAATCGACGATTCCAAATAGTCCGAAATCACTTGAAATTTCAGTTTTAAAATCTTACTAACTAAATTATAATTCAAAAATCAATACTTAAACCATTTAAATATTCAAACGATGAAAGATCCGAATCATTACCGTAGTGTGGCTTAAATCCAGGTATAGGGTGGCTGATGGATAAATTTTGGTGGGCTGATGTGAAATAGAGATAAAAATATACATATTTAAAATTCCAAAAATATCTAGATATTTATTTCGAATCTCCATCGAGGCGGCTGGCATTCTTAATGTTATACCCCTATTTTAAACGCAATTGAACAAGTTTTGGGACGTAATTCGATTGTATGGAGAAAATAACTTTTTGAATCCAATTAAAATATTAAATTTTCAATATAAATTTCATTGTGTTTCTATCTTGTACGACCAAAATATAACTCCAAATGCTATAAAATTTGTAACTCGATAATAATACACTTTTACGGATTCAATGGAACTGGTTTCATCGAAATCCGAGACTATGCCCCAGAAGACTATTTTTATATGTTAATCAAAGCGAGTTAATTTTAAAATCGAGTAAATCACTTATAAATTCAATTTAAAATTTCATTACCTTCATTCATATTAATAGAATTTTAATAAGCCTTTAAATCATTTTTATCCAAATAAAAGTCCAAGGTTTGAATTATTTAAAGGATATTAAATTATTGAATTCAACAATTAAATTATCCAATAAATCATTATATTGAAATTCAAGTTGTTAAATCTAAAATTAACTTTTAAATATTTAAAATCAATTAAATATTCCAATTTTAGATAACCAAAATTCTGGATCGTTACAGGTTTGGTACAATTTTTGGTCCATTACGGAATGTTGTTTTGGCTAGCCTAAAGAGGGAAAGACGGAGTCTTGGACATTTGAATTGCTAAGAGAAAAATATGTAGATATTTTGTCTGTAGCTTTCAATATAAATTCAAATCAAAGGTTCCTCTTTTAGTTTATTTTTTGGCTTGCTCTTCTACCTCCCATAGCCGAAATTAGAAGGACTAAACCCACCTACCTGTCTACTTTATTTAAGTCTAATCTAAATTTATGAAATAGATCTGACAATGGCACGCTTTTCTCTTGCAATGAAGGGTGCAATTATGAGATATCAAAGGAAACTGCTTGGATCAAAGTGTGAATTATTGGCCACATCTTGTCAGGTTACCTATGATTACAGTCTAATATGTGTATATATGATATGCATGATGTTGATTACTTGTTTATGCTTAATTATTACCACATATACATACATATACATACATACATACATATACATACATACATACATACATACATACATATATATTTCATCGCCATGAAAACCATATATGCATTGTTTATCTACGAATAGTTATCATTGTGTTTAAAGAATCTGAAGTATTACTATTAAAAAATAATATTTTTATATATGTGTTAATTATTTTTGGCCAATAAATATTAAATATGTTTACATAAATTTAAATTTGTAAAACATATTACAAAACAAAATTTTAATTAATTTTTATACACACATCCACACACAAACATACACACAAAGACACATGTTTTAAATTGAATTAACTAATACACACACATATATTAATTTTATACGTTTTATTCTCGATAACAAAAATACTTTAGAATTATTTTACAGTCGATTAATTTTTTTAATGATATTATAAAACTCATTTTGTATTTAAATATAATTGTAAGTTATATAACATAATATATTAATATATTCTATAATATAATCATCGATTTTAAATAAAAATTATCTTCAGCTGAAATGATAATATTATATATATTATAATATTTAATAGTTTATTTAATTTTTTTAAAATTACATATATTATATTCATTACTATAGTTACTTTCCGCAAATATATTATATATATTTTGAAATTATATATAGTACTATTATTATAATAAATAAAGTCAAATTAAGATGTTTAAAAGGCAATTAAATAGATTCCGGATCTTGATTTACTTCTTGCTTGGTCAGATTAGATATTTGATTAAAATTTCATATTTTATATTTGAATTAATTCAAAATTGTTTTCTAGATTCACCTTAGATACAAATGAGTACTCTACTTAAAATTAAGTATCTCTCTTATTATAAAAATATAAAATGTTTCTAAATAATATTTCATATCATAAAATTATATTTTCAGATATATATTATATACGCATTTATATTATATATATATAATTATAATTTTGACAAATGACAAAAATATATATACAGTATATATAATATATGAAAATCCCAACTTCTATATATGTAAATATTAAAACCATGTACATCGTATCCCATGTTGTTCATGCATATTATATACACATGTCGTAACCTATATATAACATATTTAATAAGTTCATTAACTAATTAAGTCAGAGAAATTAAATAAAATACAGCTTTAGTTAAATTAATTTGGTTGGATTTGATTCTTTCTTTAGACTTCATAGGCCCAAAAGATCTAAAAATACGATTTTTTTAATCTACCCTATTTGCTTGCTGCGATCCAATCCGGTTCCTTCAATATTATCAGAGCCTAATAGTCTATGTGGTCTAAATTAATAGTATTATGCATAACTTATTAAATCGTACCCATTTAGTAGCGTGTCTAGGAAGACTGCACCAAGGGTTGGGTGGGATGCCTCGGCCCAGTAGCTATGCTACCAGAGGAAGGTTAGAAAGCATGGAGTAAAGAACATGATAAGAGCGATCTCTTGTATATATTTCCTTATGTCAATATGAACACATGATGTCATATACCTAAATCTTTGCAAGCAACACTCTCGCCTCGACATAAAGCAATATACATGAGTTTCCCAGGGTGAATAATGTAGAAATAGGATTGCGTAATGTCTACAATAACATCAGTATGGTCAAAAAGCCACACACAGAGACACTATATATATATATATATATATATATCACATCCTTATATACAACATATGTCATTCTAGATACAGTCACCATCAAAATGATACATACACAATTATGCATATGGTTGCCAACTCCCTCTCAAACACTAGGGTAGTATCCAGAAGTCTTGAATGATTTGGTCGAAGATCACCTCATCTTCAGTGGCTAGTAGGACAAAATATGAGAAATGTAATATTATATATAGACCACACACCTCCACTTCACAAATGCACAAGACAGAAATGATATAGTGAAAGTACATCCTAAAATAAAACCTTTGCCCTACCGAAGGTTGTTATAAAATAATAATAACTTGGGTTAGGCTAGAACCTAGTTGTAAATAAACTTTAATATGAAACAATGAAGGAGAACTATACATAATTTAACACGTTACCATGTTAATATGTCAATGACCCAACCCCATCATATAACATGTTTCTAATTAATGCTTACCCAAATAGTCGAATTTGTTACATTAATTAAATTCCAGCATACTAGGCTCTAAAAACAAAACCGTAAAGGCTCTATTGGAGAATGGGTTCCATACAAAGACTAGGCTGCTGGGTACCATCCGTCATAATACACTTCTAAAAAGATGTACCGAGGACCTTGCTGGCATCCCCTGCCCTGTGTAGTCAATTCCCCACTTTTGCCCCACTATATCTCCGATATATCGCGTAGCGGTCTTTTGGGGCTAAGATTTTTCAACATAGCGTTTCAATATAGCGAATCCGATAATATCGGATATATTGAGGCAATAATCCGCTATATTATCAATTTTGTTGCCCCGCTAATTTTTTTTACTTTTGACAACGCAATTTTTTTTGACTTTTCCAAAGCAGAGCCGAAATTATCTTTCGCCGTTTTACATTCACTCAGTAGCCAAGCCCTAAATCAAAAATTTCAAATTCCGAAATAATGGCTTTCTCAAATTTTCATCGTTCTGTTATCGCTGCCACTCTCTTGTCACCGTGCTAATTTCGTCTCCAAGCATCTACTTTCGCCTTTTTCTTCTAAGTTCTATCGCCTATTTTGTTCGATTGTTTGTTGCAAGCCTACAGCCCATCGACTACAATTTCGCCTCTAATCCACTGTCAGGTAATAGAAATTTAGGGTTAGTTCTTCAGCTTTTAGTTTTTAGTTTTTAATTATATAGAAACTATGCTTTGATTATGAGGTTGTTGTTACTTGCTATTCTACTCCTTCTGCTGTGATTTCTATACGTTTATTTTTTAATGATCCTTTGATTATGAGGTTGTTGTTACTTTACCGTGTTTTACTATTTCAATGTATTTTGTTTTGCTACAAGTATGTCGTATGACGATGTTTTAATGTGTTGTATTTACATTTGACTATGTCAACCTATCAGTATTTCAGTATATTCTTTCGGTTACAAAGTCAAATGCATACGAATCAAATTTAAATATCATTGTACGAAGAAAATTAAATAACACAAACATAAAACATAATGATTAACCAACAAAATTAACAAGCATATGCAAAATAATATTCGCAATATAAATAAATGTAAATATTAGATTAGTTCAAATTTTAAAAAAATGTGAATAATTGTTTGAGTTAAATGCATTGGATAATATACTATTGTGGAGCTGGTTGGTGAAAATGTTGTGGAAAGCTAAATGTTTTTATGAAAACCAATTATTAGCTATATAAACAGTTTTATGGGAACTGTTTAGCCATATAAAGTTCTAAACAATTGTTTAGCCATATAAATTTCTAAACAATTGTTTAGCCATATAAATGGTTTTTCAAAGACAGTTTAGCAGAAACCATTTCGCGGTATAGGTTCAAAATGAAACGTTGGAATCGCTCCAACTTTCTTTCTCTTACACGTTCAAATTCCAACCGTCGGAGTGCCGTAGAGGAAAATAAGTTGGTACAATTCCAGTTTCCTCAATTTTGGCGACTGTTGGAGATGGTCTAACTGCACAAAATATATAGTATAAACTCAAGTCAGATAATGCAAGGTATACCTCCTCTCTAATTTTACTAACCAACATCCTGAAGTTACGTCTTCCTGAAAGCCATTGCCTGCCACTGTACTCACTATATTGGATTGTGTCTGCTTCCTGAAAATTAATGCAACATTAATTGTTACGTACAAGGTCGAAGTAGAATAAACAGAATTGAAAATGCTTTGATATCTTTGTTCTTCATGCTAAATATGGCTATGTATCATGACAAGTTATAAACTGGAACAAGCATAACACAGTACGAACTAATTACTTGGGTAATCTCAAACAAAAACATTAATATAGACATGCATATAGAAATCTGTAATTTGAGAAATCAAACTGTTTTCACAAGCTGTGCGGACTTACCCAGATATGTCATCAATGATAGCAAACAAGAAGAGAATTCAAGCAAGCAGAAAGCACATGTTAAAAGTTAAAACTGAAACTACATGCATCCTATACAACCTTAATCAGTCATCCTTAAAAAGTATACAATACACAGTGAATGTATTAATGGAAGGTAGTGTCAAACTATTAACATATAGAACGTACAAAGAATCATGGCTTGAATTGTTTTGAATATTGAATTACGTAACAGACTTACATGACTTCAGTAAACTAACAGAGTGAGCAAGCGGACAAAAGGCATCAAACTAATAAGACGTGTAAACATTTGAAAAACGTGTAAACTAACAGAATTGAAAACGCTATGATCCTTTTATTTCAATCATCCTTTGATTATGAACCGATTCTTCTTTGATTATGAACCGATTCTTCTTGCTGGTTTATTTTTTTAAATTTCATCCAGCAATCATCCTTTTATTTCAATCATCCTAAAGCTGATTTATTTTTTTAAATTTCAGTCAATTATTCTTTGATTATGAACTGCTTCTTCTTGCTTGCTGTTTTTTAAAAAAATTGGGCAAGTTAAATGAAATATTATATAGACCAATTATATTATAAGCGATTTATTGCAATACAAATAGTTTATGTTATGTTGTTAATTGAAATATATTTATTTATTTATTCCATTCAGGTATGTCTTTAGTCAATTTGAATAATCCCCCCGGTGCAGCATCCAACATTTTAATGATAAACTCTTCCGATCCAGCATGGGAATGGGGTGAGTGTCGAGATCCAAACAAAAGACAAAATGTTTGGTGCAAGTTGTGTAACAAAGTGGTGTCAGGAGGAATTTCACGTTTGAAAGCACATCTTCTTGGCATCAAAGGAAATTATACTCCATGTCCATCGGCAACTATAGAAATTAAAAAGAAAATACAAGTCTCGATAGATGAAAATAGAAAGAAAAAGCTACAAAGGCTAGAATTCATAGTATTCTTGAAGAGCAAGATGATAATGAAGATATTGTTGAAGAACAAGAAACTTTTCATGCAAATAATGAAAATGTTGGTACAAATAAGAGAAATAAACATACAAATGTTAGAGGTCCTCTTGATCTTGTCATGGAGCAAACAAAACAATCATCTCTTGATAAAACCAATCCTCATAAGCAAGCATTAAAAAAAATTGCATGGAATTTTTTTGCTAAATGGGGATACGAGGTGGGTTTACCTTTCAATGCTGTGCGTACATCAAGCTTTGATGATATGATTCATGCTATTGGTGATTATGGAAGAGGTATTATTATTATTAATATAGTAATTATATTCAACTTATATTACTTTTCTTAGCAAATGTTCACTATCAATGGTTGTAATATTTTTTAGGAATGTCCCCACCAAGTTATCATCATTATCGCGTGACCTTATTGAAGGAAGTATTGGATGAAACAAAGGAGTTTGTCGAATCTTTTAGAAAACATTGGGAAATTTATGGATGTTCTATAATGTCTGATTTTTGGACGGGTACCAAAAACCGATGTTTGATTAATTTTTTGGTTAATTGTCCGAAAGGAACAATTTTCTTAAAATCGATAGATGCAACCAATCATGTTAAAGATGCTAATATGATAGTAGAAATGATAAATGATGTGATTTCATTTGTCGGGGAAGAGAATATAGTTTCAGTAAGTTTCTTTACCTTTTTCACTTTTTTTTAATGTAGTGATTCTAGTGAGTAACATAACTCTTTCATATTCGTTAATAGTTTCAAACCGACAATGGATCTAACTATAAGCTAGCTGGAGAAATATTAGAACAACAACATCCAAATTTACTTTGGTTGCCATGTGCGGCACATTGCATTAATTTAATGCTTAAAGATATTGGAGAACAAATGGAGAAGATAAAATCCACACTAGCTAAAGCAAAAATTATGGTTGGATTTATTTATAATCGAGCAAGAGTGCTAGGATGGTTTAGAAAGTTGAGCAATGGGAGAGATTTGCATAAGTCTTGTGTAACTAGATTTGCTTCTTCATTTTATACAGTACAAAGCATGATGGAGAATAGAGTACATGTGCAAGTGTTATTTGTCTCTTAAAGATGGAGAAAAAGTTCTTTCTCATCAATTGAAGATGGTAAAAGGGTCGAAAGAATTGTAGGGAGAAAATTATTTTGGGACAATGCTTTGTATACTTGTCAAATAATGAGTCCCATTGTTGATGTATTAAGGTTAGTCGATAGAGAAGAGAAGCCATGTATGGGATATATATACGAGGCTATGAGTAGAGCTAAAGATATTATAGAGAAAAATTTAGGCAATGATCATAGAACATGCACACGAGTTTGGAGTATCATTGATAATAGATGGAGCGATCAGTTGCATCGACCACTTCATGCAGGTATGCGAATGACATTATTTCTTTTATTTCAAGCAAAAATTTATATTACTTAATTACTAATATATCTCATATTATGAAGCTGGATTATCTAAATCCTGGCGTTTATTACAAGCAAGCTCAAACTCAAATTAGAACCAATAGCGTTATCAAAGCAGTCCTATTTAAATCGATGGAGAGGCTTATTTCGGAATCTGAAGTTGATATGGTTATGGATCAGTTGCGAAACTATAGAGATGCTACAGGTACATTCGGAATGAAAAGCGCCATAAGTCGTAGAGATAAAATGCAACCATGTAAGTTATGAAATTTATATTTAAAGTCAAGTGATTTAGAACATTTGCACACTATTTTATATTTACTTAAAATGTAGACGAATGGTGGATACAATATGGAAGCGACACACCAAGCCTAACAAAGTTTGCAATCAGAGTTTTGTCACAAACATGTAGTGCTTCGCCATGTGAACGTAACTGGAGTGTGTTTGATAATGTAAGTGCTTGCTTATGGCTATTTATTCATTACATATGCTTTTTTCTTCATTACATATGCATTTTTTCATTGGATATGTTGTTTCTATACCCATTGCATGCGCTTTTATTTTTCATTGCATATGCTATTTTTATCCATTGCATACGCTCTTTTGTTTTCATTGCAGATGCTTTTTTTTCATCGTAGACGCTTTTTTCATCGCATAGGTTGCTTTTTTTTTCCAGTGCAAACGCTTTTTTTTCCATTGTATACGCTATTGTTTCCATTGTATATGCTTTTTTTTCCAGTGCAGATGTTTTTTTTGCATTGCAGATGCTCAAATGTTTTTTACATGTTAATTAGTTCTCGGTATTTGCATATGCCAAGCATGTGCAATGCAATGCCAAGCGTTTGCAAATGACTTGCCTGGCATTGCAATCGCCTGGCATTGCAAATGCCTGGCATGACATTTGCATTGCCTGGCATTGCAAATGCAAATGCCTGGCATGGCATTACAATGCCTGGCATTTGCCAGGCATGGTATTGCAATGCCTGCAATGCAATGCCTGACATTTTCCAGGCATGGCATTGCAATGCCTGGCATTTTCCAGGCATGGCATTGCAATGCCTGGAAAATGCCAGGCATGGCATTGCAATGCCCTATGCAACCTGGCATTGCAAATGCCTTACCTGGCATTGCAAATGCCTTGCATGGCATTTGCATTGCCTGGCATTGCAAATGCAAATGCCGGGCATGCCATTGCAATGCCTGGAAAATGCCAGGCATGGCATTGCCAATGCTTTGCAATGCCTGGCAAATGCCAGGCATGGCATTACAATGCCAGGCACTTGCAATGCAGGCATTTGCATTAGCATATGTAAATGCAACTATGCAAGGCATATTCAATGCCTGCATATGCGAAATGTGCAAATGGATATTTCATTTCTTGTCTTTTTTAAAATTAATGTGAAACTAACATCTATGTCTTTATGTTCTCTTTTTTCAAAATTACAGTTGCATTCCAAGAAGAGGAATTGTCTACATCAAGAAAAACTGAAACATCTTGTTTACATTCAGTACAACCAAAAGTTGGAGAGAAGATTCAAAGAAAGACTTGCCGATGGTAGTAGTGATCCAATTCTTCTAAAAGAAATTGATGAATGTGATGAATGGATTATTCCAAGTGAGGAAGAATTTCTAGATTCCATCATGGAAGGCGATGATCTCACATTGGAGCAAGCTCATGTGATAAGGAGTGGAGATGAAAATGAAGGTCCGAATACTAGAAGTCGTGTAAGGAGAACATTGTTTGCCAATGATCATAGGGAAGAAGATCGAGATGTCGAGTTGGAACTTGGAGAATTAGATGGACAAGATCTAGGGGAAGACGATGAAAATGAATTAATTGACATTGACATATAAGTTTGCAGTACACGTTAGATTATTGTGTTTTGGAGGATGTACATCTTTAGATGAAAACTAATCTATGTGGATTTTGGCATCTATTGTTTTTGAATTTTGTTTGATGCCTTACTTTTTAGTTTTATTGTAAGTTGTAACTTCAAAATTGATGTAACAATGAGATATATTATTGGTTACTATAACTAGTTCTAACCTTTAAGCGTCAATTTTGTTTACTTGTTCTTTTCTCATTATGATTACTTAAAGGAATGTATGTATTTATGTTTTTTTTCTAATCTTAACTAGAATCATTTGATAGGCTTATGTATGTAGAAAACTTAATAATAACGCGCACTGACAAAAAATTTGTAGTAAAATTGCTAGTTTTATGAACGCTTTATCATCTTTTATAATATATTAGTAGAAATTTGCCTTATTAAAAGTCGTCTGCTATATCCCGCTATATCCTCGATATATCTCCGCTACAGCTTTTCACACTTCAACCGCTATAGAGCCGTAGAGCGCTTTAACTGCACAACCCCTGCTACACAAGACCGGCCCACTCCTAACTTAGATAGTACCGAATATGTTATCACCCTGGGTGTTCCCACCCTTAAAATCGAGCGCTCACTTTTCCATGCACAACCATATCCACAATTTGCAATTATTTTCGAGGGTATCTAAAAAGGTGATAACATACCCAAATTGGATGCGACCCACTTAGCATTGATGCATCTCCCATGTTTTAGTCATTCTCGGTTGATGAGGCTTGAGGCCAACGATTACCTTTCAAGAACAATTCTACTTAGAATGCTCACCGTCCTCCGATGATGATGTTCTGATGGCATTCGCCCATACAAGTTGTCTTGGGTATGGACAAACCAAGTCGCCGTCTTCACCATCTTCACGATATCACCAATCTTAACATTCAAACCGGGTCGAAGTGGTTTTCGGATAATTAAATCCGATCCCGGTCTCTTCGAAACGATCAGCGAATTTGGCCAAAATTGATAGTTAGTTATTTAGCTACCAATAAAACATCCATAAGCAGACATCAGACCTTGTTATAGATTTTCCAAAATTTATTTTCAAAATATCTTATAAGATATATATTCAATCCCTTCAAAATTTTCAATATTTTGGCAACCAAATGCTTATATCCATATCAGGATATTCCAAACCATTTCTTATCTTAACATTTAGAAAAAAAATATTTTTCTAACTCCATACTTCTTAACACTTAGGAAATTTCATTTATTTCTCTTTCTCAAAATCCTTTACAATTTATATTGTTAATTTATTAATTCATTTATAACGAATTCTATAAGTTCCGGTTTCCTTAATTAATTTCCATTAATATTTCTAAGTCAAAACGCTTGTCTAAAATTCCAAATATCCGTTTTATAACTTCTTTATGAATTCTAGTTTATTTTTCGAAGTTCTTTCTTATTTAACTACTTTGGAAATTTTCTCACTTTTCCTCAAATTCCATTTTGAGAATTTCTTATAATCCCATCTACTGAATAAACCACATTCCCAAACCTCGAGAAGAATTATAAATAAATTTAAATCATTACTAAACTATATATATATATACATATATAAACTAAGTATTTCAAAGAATGGTAATTTATTTTTAAAACATATTCAGGTAATTATTTAAAATATCAAAACACTTTTTATAAACCTTAATAGCTCATTTTTAGATGAACAAATCGATTTACAAAGCCGGTTGTAAAAATTAGAATTTAGTTTCAATTAATATTAGATATTTTCCTTTTTAAATCAAAAACTAATATTTCAAAACTAACTAGTTTAAAATTACATAGTCAAATAATAGAATTTTCCTTTTTAAATCAAAACTTAACTTCTTAATAAAATATATTTTTTAAAATCCCAATTATCAATTCAGTTTATAAACCCCTCTCGATTTACAACACATCGATCCCATTCTGATTCTCTAACCATCCTCACTTTTCAAAATTAGAATTCACTATTTTTCCCCAAAATCTGTTTTTCATTTCTCAATATTAATAAATTTATAAACGATGTTTATAAATAAGAGAAAATGAAAATTAATTGATAAATTGGAATATAATTCCATAGGGTTAATATAACTCCTTTGAGTTTCAGTTGTTTATAAACGAATCCCACTAATGAAATCTCATTTTATAAATCCATTTCTTAATAAATTCTATATATTTCACAAATCAATTTAAAATATCGGTTTCAACTCCTTTTCATATTTTCCAAAAATATCGTTTGAAAATCCTTTATATAAATTATTTTAAAATCTCCATTTAAAATATTGTTACAAATAGTTAAATATGAACCAAAATCAGTTATTATTATTTTTTACCCAAATTAGTTTCTTAAAAATAATCCAAATTTCGATATAAATATTTTTTATTCAAAATCTCCTTTTAAATCCTTTCAAATTCCAAAAATAAATTTAAAATACCAAAAATTAGGCCAGTGTTACTGTAGAATCCAATAACTCACATCATAATCATAATCTATAACAAATTATTCTAACACATCATATATTATTATATATGAAAACAATCAATATAAATTTGAGGAATTCAGCTGGATCCCTCCAACGTGTTTCCTTGCATCCACAGATATTAATACAACATAAATATACCAATTCTAATTCGAGAGGGATATCACGATATATAGGGTCATCCACTATTATGCGGGGCGCATAGGGTCTCATTTGCTCCAATGACGGGTATATGTCTAACTGCTAAAAAATATACTACTGTATATATGTATATATATAACATTCAACTGATGATATTTATTTAATTCATCCAAACAACCAATAATTTAAATTTAACAGTTTTGAATTATAACTAGCAATCCAAATGAGTGAGATTTTACTCACCTTGATTTTTATTAAATCGAACAATGTTCAATTTAAATCTAAAATTCCAGCTTGTAGCCTATCACCTTACGAACCTGCCCTTTTCATGAAATTGCGACCTTGTAAAAATGCATTATGAATTTATAACATTCAATTTAATCAAAACAATTGATTGCTATTTAATAAATTTAATAAACTAATTAATTAAGGTTAATTACCATTCCTCGACGCTGACCACTCCTGCAGCTGCCATCCATTGACTCGAGACGCTAGAAAAGCCACCACTTCCCAAAAGCTAACCGCGACCATGGCCAGACTCACGCACACAACCCTCCTTCATCGACCACCTCCTTGCCCGCCCTCCTTCGCACTCGCGCGCGTATTCGCCAACTGCCACCATCGATCGCCCAACCCTCCTCAACTGGTCGCGACCCAACCCTAGATCAAGAATCACCCGTCGTGTCGCCTTGCTGACCGAATTCCCTAACCTGCAGTCACGCACACCATAGCTGCCTCGGCCATCTCGCGAGCCGCACCTTCACCTAAGGTAGCGCCACTCTCTAGCTCTCCAACAATGCCTTATCGCGAATGCCACCCAACCCTAAACGACAGCCCCCTTTTCCACTCTCTACCGCGCTTGACAATGTAATTCGCTCGCGTTTTTTTTATAACGAAGTGGTTTCGATTTCTATTGTTATCATTTTTCTTTTTTTTCGTGGATTCGAACAGAGGATGGAGAAGAAAATGAAACTCACAATTTCATTTATATTGCTTCTGACCTAATTTTTCGATTTCGTTATTCAATTTCGGTTTTAATTCGAGAGAGAGAAAAGGAAAAGCACGTGGGTTTTTGAAATATGAAGTGAATGATGGAAAATGAGTGAGCAGGGGTAGGTCGGCTGTATACTAGGGTATCTCAAGTTTCAATAAGGTGTGCCGCCTAACGTTCCTAACATTATACCCATATTTTGAACGCAATGCTATAACCTCGCGTTCTAATTCGATCGTATGGAGATGATAGCTTTTTAAATCGACTATTTAAATTAAAATCAATTAATTTATTTCCAGTGTTTCAATCCCGTAAGACCAAACGTTAATCCCAAACGCTATAAAGTTTAAGATTCGATAATAATACACTATTACGGATCTAATGGAACTAGGTTCGTTGAATTCCAAGACCGTGCCACGGATTGCTATTTTAATGCGTCGATTAAATCGACGATTTCTTGAAATTTCGGTTTTAAAATATTATTAACTAAATTATAATTCCAAATTCAATATTTGAAGTCATAAAATATTCAAAATCAAACGACAAAGAATCCGGGTCATTACATTCCTCCCCCTTAAATGAATTTCGTCCCGAAATCGCTAAGGTAGGATAAATGGTCCAAACCCATTAACTTATCCAAACTCACTCAGTTAAGACTCGACGTTCCACTTTTCTAATCATCTGAACTCGCATTCATTAATTAGTTTCCATTTCTAATTCAAACCCTTTATTTCAATTTCAAATTAAAAAAATCAACTTTTTAGTTAATAAAAATTTTCGAAGTAATTTCGAATTTTTTTGGCAGAGTCTCCCTTGTATGGAGAGCCTTTTGCCATATGAAAAGAGAGATAAAAATATAAATATTGACCCACTCGGTCGGAAAACATATTATATATCAATATTTTTATCATTTGCGGCATTTAATTTAAAACGTACCTTAATTTTTACGTTTTTAAGCGAGCGACTTATTTTATATGCAATTACGCAACCCAAATCTAGCCCAATAGCCTCCTAGTACCTGTACTTACTCAATTTAAACCACATAAGTTTCATAAATATGAAAATCAATTACATTTCATTCCTTTAACAACTTGAACACTTAATTTTTCACCAACAACCATGTCATAGCTTGAATTTATTGATATCCACAAGGTTCCAACATTCGATTATTCATTTTAATCGATTTATATATCATTTTATTCAATTTGAATGATTTGCAACCCAATTATTTGCATTCAATCCATATTTTTATCAAAAAAATCATATCCATTCCAAATTGATTTAAAAATCAATTTATTCACTTTCTATTAATTCACAGAATTTTATTCGCATCTGTTTAAGACAAATGACATTATTTCCATACAAATTCGACGATATTCATTTAATAAAATAACCACTTAAGCTTATATCTATTTTAGATTGATTCTAAATTGATTTATATTCAACTCAATTCCATTTCAAATTGATTCTCAATCAATCCATTTGCATTCCATTCATTCCACTTTCATTATATTCAAATCCATTCAATTTATGCTTAGAATCATTCCATGCTAATTTATTTATGCCATTTCATAAATTTATTTAAGCCATGCTTCCGTCCAAAATTATTAAGTAAAGTTAATTCATTTACTCCCAGTTAATTCAAAACTATAACTTTAGTTTGTTTCCCTTGCCATCAAATTCCAATTCAAATTTCAGATTTGATTTTCTTATTCAATCAAATTCCATTCAATTTATCAATTAATTTAATTAGTTCATTCACCCAATCCACTTCAACTTAACTTCAAGCTCGAATTCATTTTAAACAATATCCAAGGCCATATTCAAGTTATTTACACTTGAATTGAATTTTATTTATAACTCAAGTCATTACTATTTCAATCCAATTCCATTTTATTCGTTTACATTTCTAATTATTTTTAATTCACTTATAATTAAGTCGAAGTTTATTTATAACTCAAGTTCCACATTTCAATTTGTTCAATTCCATTGAACCCAAGTACCATTTCAATATTTGATTCACTACTTAATTCTTCTAATTGTTTTGCTTCCATTTTATATCTCATAATTTGATTTTTTATTTCAAAAATCAATCTATTTAATCCACTTGTGTTCACATTCACTTTATAATTCAAGTTTGAACCTTTATTTCTTCACCAAAATATCGAACCATTTTTATTTTTGGTTTTCTATTCCACCTTTCAATTTTATAATCTACACACTTATTTTTCACATTTCCATTAATTCTATACTCTAGTACCTTCATATTTTATTTTTAACTCGAGATTACACATCTATTTATAGCCTAAGTATACTTTTTTTCCACTAATTTCAATTTTTATAAGCTATATAAACTTATTTATTCACCATTCCATAATTTTTTTATTTTTTCCCTTAAGTTTTTATTCCATTCAAAATTTATAGCTTATAGTTATATAATCATTTTACCACTCACAAATTTTATCCACTTCAATTTGATATTATTTCTAATCCAATCCAATTCAATTTAATTTAAATTTCAATTTATTCAATCCCTTTAAACTTACTCATGTTAATTTTTAATTCAAAAATTCAATTTCACACTTCTTTCCCTATTAATATTCTTCCCAACTTATAAGTTCAAAACTTATTTTTTGATATTTTCCTAAAACATTTAAATAAGGATTTCTATAATTTTTAAACACCCGGTATTTATTTCAAATCATTTTGAAATCATACACACACACACACACGCTTTTTGGTTTAACAAACCACTTCCTTGGAATTTTAAACTCAACGTGGTTTTATCCAAAATAAATCCCCTTGAAATTTTTAAACAACATTTGTTTTTCAACAAAAATCTCCTTATCAAATTACTACGGTAGCAATCCGTCACTTAGAAACTCGAAAATGAATACTGATGATGCCGCCCAGTCATCAACAGGATTATTTTCCAGCTACCGAAGTGAGTTCAATGCTTTTACCACTTCAAAATCCATTTAAAACCATTTCTACCAAAATCAATTCACAATAATATTACCATTCAAAAATATTTTCAAACTAACACCGACTTACTTCCATATCTTTTTGAAAATATTTTCCAAACCTTCCGGGATTTAAATTTCTGAATTCTGGTTTGAATAATTTTTTAGTTTTTAACTTATTTGTATAATTCATATTTATACAATTTTAATTTTAACTTTTATAAACTATTTCCAAATTTTTATAATCTTGTTTTGATTATATAATAATAACCAAACTCATCAATTCACTATATAATAATTTTAGAAAATCATTTCTTTTATTTCTAAATAGTTTGGGTAAAATTATTTCATTTCCCCTCTTCAAAACCATACTATGTTGGTTTACCTGGTTCTAGTGTTTAGAAACTCCTGTCGATTTAGCATCCTACTATTCGATGGGAATTTATATGCCACTCAAAAGATAAACTAACACAATATAAAACCATTTTATATTCACTAACAAATACGCATTCATATCTATTAATTCTCTCAACTCATTCTAGGGTATCACTGACCCTACCTCTTATGAGTAATCCCCACCAAAGCCAAGGTTTTCACTTAATCTTTAGCTCATATACTGAGTGTAGCAGCTCAGAATTTTCGACCCTTGAAAATCGACATCAATACATCACTATATACCATGCCGAATATTCAAGTGGTGGAAATACCGATTGCTAGCGGTAAAGAAGAAAGTGGTAGTAGAAAATAGAACAACAGCACAGAATCTCGCAAATGCAGCGGAAATAATAATAATATATAATAACATATCTTTATACAAAGAAACTGTAACTGTTTTATACTTACAACCATCAGAATAAAACAATCAATACGTCAATATAGACAGTTATAATAACTTGTCCTGAAATACATAACTCACACCACAGAAATAACAAAGTATGTGAAATACATCTGAAATCCTCCAGCTCATCTTCTGAGCTCCATAGCTATTCTAAGCTAAATCTTTAATACTTGGTCTGACATGAGCATTATAATAAAATAATACCCGATTTACTTTGGTAATTCAGCGTGAGAAAACACACTCAATTTGAATTATTAAAGTTAACAAAAACCTTTGAAAAACAAAGATATCTCGTAAGACCACGCCACACATAAACACGATGGGTTTTTCCCCTACGGTAACCAAAACGTTTTATAGAATTCCCATGATATTACAATAGTGTCTAAGTGAAAATACTTATCCAAATAGCCGAAATTGTTGCATTACTTAAATTCTAGCATACTAGGCTCTACAAACAAAACTGTAAAGGGTCGTATTAGATAATGGATTCCATATAATGACTGGGCTACTGGGATATCGCACGTCATAGTACACTTCTAGAAAGATGTATCGAGGACCTTGCCGGGATCCCCTGCCACACAATACCGGCCAATCCTTAACCTAGATAGTACGAATATGTTATCACCCTGGGTGTTCCCATCCTTAAAATCAAACGCTCACTTTTCCATGCACAACCATATCCATAATTTTTATATATTTCTGAGGGTATCTAGAAAGGTGATGACATACCCTAATTGGGTGCGACCCACTTAGCCTTGTTGCATCTCCCCTGTTTTAGTCATTCCCGGTTGATGAGGCTTGAGGCTAACGATTACCTTTCAAGAATAATTCTACTTAGAATGTTCATTGTCCTCCAATGACGATGTTCTGATAGCATTCATTCATACAAGTTATCCTGGGTCTAGACAAACCAAGGCGCCATCTTCACCATCTTCACGATATCACCATTCATAGCGTTCAAACCAGATCGAAGTGGTTTTCAGATAATTAAATCCGATCCTGGTCAATTCGAAACGATCAACAAATTTGGCCAAAATTGATAGTTGGTTATTAACTATCAATAAAACATCCATAAGCAGACATCAGGCCTTATTATAGATTTTTCAAAATTTATTTTAAAAATATCTTATAAGATATATATTCAATCCCTTCTAATTTTCAATAATTGGGCAACTCAAATACTTATATCCATATCAGGGTATTCCAAACCATCTCTTATCTCAACATTTAGAAAAATATATTTTTCTAACTCCTTACTTCTTAACGCTTAGGAAATTTCATTTATTTTTCTTTCTCAAAATCCTTTACAATTTATGTTGTTTTCCATAACTCGTTTATAACGAATTCTAGAAGTCTCGGTTTCCTTAATTAATTTCCTTTAATATTTCCAAGTCAAAACACTTGTCTAAAATTCCAAATATCCATTTTCTAACTTCTTTATGAATTCTAATTCATTTTTTGAAGTTTATTCTTATTTAACGTTGGAAATTTTCTCACTTTCCCTCAAATTCCATTTTGAGAATTTCTTATAATCCCATCTACTGAATAAACTCCGTTTCCAAACCTCAAGAAGATTTATTAATAAATGTAAATCATTACAAAACTCTATATATATAATAAGTATTTAGTAGAATAGTAATTTATTTTTATAACATGTTTAGGTAATTATTCAAAATATCGAAACACTTTTTATAGATATCAATAGCTCATGTTTAGAAGAATAGAATTCACTATTTTTCACTAAATCTGTTTTCCATATCTCGATATAAATTCACCATGTGGAATTATATTCCAATTTATCGATTAATTTTCATTTTCACTTGTTTATAAACATCTTTTGTAAATTTATAACTCTTTTGAGTTTCACTTTTTATAATCTAATCCCATTTATAAAATCTCATTTTATAAATCCATTTCTTAATAAATTCCATATATTTCACAAATCTATTTAAAATATCGATTTCAACTCCTTTTCATATTTTCTAAAAATATCGTTTAAAATTCCATCGTTTAAAAATCCTTTATATAAATTATTTTGAAATTTCTATTTAAAATATTTTTATGAATAGTTAAATATAAACCAAAATCAATTTTTTTTACACAAATTTATTTCTTAAACATAATCCAAATTTCGATATAAGTATTTTTAAATTTAAAATACCCTTTTAAATCCTTTTGAATTCCAAAAATAATATTTATCGTTTTTAAAATACAAAAAATTAGGCCATTGCTACTATAACATCCATTAATTCACATTACAACAATAATCTATATCAAATTATTTCAACACATCATATATTATTATATATGAAAACAATCAATATAAATTTAGGAACCCAGTTGGATCCCTCCAACCTGTTTCCCTGCATCCACAGATGTTAATACAACATAAAAATACCAATCCCAATTCGAGGGGGATATGGCGGTATATAGGGTCATCCGCTATTATGTTGGGCGCATATGGTCTCACCCGCTCCAACAATGGGTATATATCCAACTACTAATATACATACACTACTATATATATATATATATATAACATTCAACTGATAATATTTATTTAATTCATCCAAATAACCAATAATTTAAATCTAACAGTTCTAAAATATAACTAGCAATCCAAATAAGTGAGATTTTACTCATCTTGATTTTTATTAAATCGAATAATGTTTAATTTAAATCTAAAATTCCAGCTTGTAGACTATTGCCTTACGAAACTGCCCTTTTCATGAAATTTTGACGTCGTAAAAATGCATTACGAATTTATTAACATTCCATTTAATCAAAACAATTAATTATTATTTAATAATTAAACTAACTAATTAATTAAGGTTAATTTCCATTCCTCGACGCTGAACGCTCCTGCAGCTACCGTCCATCGAGTCAAGATGCCAGAACAGCCACCACTCCCTAAAACCTAACCGCGACCATGGCCAGACTCACGCACACAACCCACCCTCGTCGACCACCTCCTTGCATGCCACCCTCTTTCTCACTCGCGTGCGTTTCCTCCCACTGCCACCATCGATTGCTCAACCCTCTATAACTGATTGCGACCCAACCCTAGATCGCGAACCACCCCTCGCGTCGCCTCGCTGACTGAATGCCCTAACCTAAAGTCGCACACACCATCGCCGCCTCAGCCATCTCACGAGCTACACTGCCGCCTTCCAGCTCTCCAACAACGCCTTATCGCAAATGCTACCCAACCCTAAATGACAACGCCTTTTTCACTCCCTACCGCGCTTGACAACGCGATTCGCTCGCGTGTTTTTTATAACGAAGTGATTTCGTTTTCCGTTGTTATCATTTTTTTTTGTGGATTCGAACAGAGGATGGAGAAGAAAAGGGAACTTGCGATTTCATGTATATTGCTTCTGACCTGATTTTTCGATTTCGTTATACTACTTTGGTTTTAATTCGAGAGAGATAAAAGGAAAAGAACATGGGTTTTTGAATATGAAGTGAATGATGGAAAAGAGTGAGTAGGGGTAGATCGGCTGCATACTAGGGCAGCTCGAGTTTGACGTTTGATTGGATTTCTTATTTATCTATTCAGAATATCTCATTGAGGTGTGTCGCCTGGCATTTCTAACGTTGTACCCATATTTCGAACGCAATGGAACAAGCCTCGCGTTCCAATACGACCATATGGAGAAGATAGCTTTTTAAATCAACTATTTAAATTAACATCAATTAAATTATTTCTAGGCTTTTCTATCCCGTACGACTAAACGTTAATCCCAAACGCTACGAAATTTTAAATCCGATAATAATACGCTATTACAGATCCAATTGAACTAGTTTTTCAAATTTTGAAACTGTGTCTCGAACCGTTATTTTAACGCCTCGATTAAATCGACGATTTCCAAAATTTACGAAATCACTTGAAAATTTAAGTTTTAAAATCTTATTAACTAAATTATATTTCCAAATTCAATATTTAAAACCATTGATATTCAAAATCGAACAACGAAAAATCCAGATCGTTACACAATGATACCTAATATCATATATGAATTTGCATTGTGGGTGCACCCACCGATCAAAAATATTGTATATGACCCATCCCGATCTATCCTAGCGTACATGATTACCCCCTATATTCGTCATTATATTTAAGTCATGTAGCTATAATAATAAAGCACGCATGGAAGATCGTTGGACTAGCTACATTAGGGTAAGGTTCCATACTCAAGGTGCTAACCTGAGTCAATCCAACTATGATTGATACAGCTTTATTTAGTATATCACTCACTAATCAATTTACAATATTTAATATGTTTCACAAGTGTATATACGATAGTAATCCCACCTACCATCATTAATCTGATGTCACTAAGGGGTTTAATACATTTAAGTTACAATATCACATTAACCCTACTTAACTATCATTAACCCGATATGACTAACGGATTTATCACATTTCATCTTTTTATATATGATAGTAATTCCTACCTAACTATTACATACTCAGTGTCAGTATGGGTTATAAGTTTGAACAATATTCTTACTTTATGCAAATAACATACATGGTCAACCATTCAAAACAATAAATGCAAATAATTAAACATTTCATAGCACATCTAAACATGTGGCGATGGCGAAGCCTACCTTTCCAAAAAAATAATAATAATACAATGCAGTAGCGGAGAGCCTACCTTTGCAAAAATAAAATAACAGGAAGTGGTGGTGGTAGAGCCTATCCTTGTAAAAATAATAGAATGCGGTGGTGCTAGAGCCTACTTTTGCAAAAATAAAATAACAGAATGCATGGTAGGAGAGCATACTTTTGCAAAAATAGAATAATTGAATGGGGTGGTGGTAAAGCCTATCTTAGAAAAATTAAAATAATTGAATGCGGCGGTGGTAGAGCTTACTTTTGCAATAATAATAGTAGAGAAAACAAAAAGGACACACCGCTCTTGATTTCTACACAAATCTATTATTTATGCTTTAATTTCAATTGTGGAGAAGTTTATATACTTTAATTTACACTGGAAAATAAATAAGGATTTTAACTGAATGAAGTCAATAATATAGGTGGGAGTAGTTTACTCAATTCTGCTTGAGCGTTAGGTAGAGTGTTAATGGAGGAAAGGAGGATTGAGGGAGACGAAATGAATGAAATAAAAGGAGAGGGTTAAGGCTGTATATAAAAGCAAGGCATAATCACACTATTTTGTTTTATTAGGCTATTCACTATACTATTTTGTTTTGTTAGCTTAGTCATTATACTACTTTGTTTTGTTAGACTAGTCATTACACCATTTCATTTTGTTAGACGGATCATTATGCTACTTTGTTTTATTAGGCTAGACATTGTACTATTTTGTTTCATCACATGTCATTAAACAATTTTATTCTATCAGGCTAGTCATTATATTATTTTGTTTTATACCGTTTCGTTTTATTAGATAAGTCATTATACTATTTTGTTTTATTAGACCGGTCATTATAATTTTTTTATTAGGCAAGGTAAATAATAATTTTTTGTTTTGTTAGTCAAGGTTAATAACTTGTTTTGTTATGAATTTTTTTCTTAATTACTAAGAAATAATCATTCACATTTGTTTTATTGGTCAAAAAATAATAGTCTTTTTAATTTATTTTTTAACATTTAAGAAAATGCAAAATCAAAACAAATACGTGCATTTGTGTTTATGTTTCTTTACAATTGATCATTTCTAACACAATTATATATTTTAAACACAAAAATATAATTTAATTCCATATAAATATTTCAAACTATATTTTAACTTAATATCACTTTATTTTGCCTATAAAAATCATTTTTCACTTTATTTCTCGAACTGAATCATAACTGTTAATTTTATTAATATTTAAGAATCAAAATCTATCTTTTACAATAACAAATTATCTTTTGTTATCATAATTAAATTTCAAATTACTTCTAAAATATTTTTTGATGTCAAATTACAATGATGCCAAATTTCAAATTGTTCCAGACCCCCCATAAAAAGTTGCGTCCTCATAATTCCTAAAAGAAGTTAATTTACAACAAATAATAGTTAAAACATCTAATCATCCATGACTTAAAAATAAAATTTAACACATGGCTATGAATAACTCGTATCTGGCAAAGTGGAGAATAAACTTGGATGTGTCTATCTCATTAGTTCCTCGAGCTCCTATATATAGTCTTTGAGATTCTCCGACCATTGAATCTTTAAGAATGGAACATATTTATTTCTTAATTGTTTCAGCTTTGAATCTACAAATCGTGCTAGCTCAACTTTGAAAGTCATGTTTGGTTCAATTTCTACCTGCTCATGTTATCTTAGCTCTAGAAGAATATCAGGATCTTTTTCACATTTCCTCAATTGGGGCACATGGAACATGTTGTGTCCTCCTGGTGGATATACAAGTAAATTAATTTGATATGTTAAGCTTCCAATGCTCACCATAATTGGATAAGGTCCAACATATCACAGAGCAAATTAGCCAACTTTTCCAAATCTTATTACTCCTTTCATGGGAGATATCTTTACAAATGCATAATCCTAGTAAGTCTTCTCTACGCTTATCATCATAACTCTTCTATCAAGACTAAGCATTTTTCATATGATATCGTATAAAATGGATCTTCTTAGTCAATTCTTGCACCATATCTATGCCAAGTATCAATCTATCACCACTTTCCAACCAATAAGCAGGAGAACGACACGACCTTTTATAAAGAACATCGAAATGAGCCATGCCAATGGTAGATTGGAATTTTTTATATAAGAAACTTATACTAGATGAACATGGTCTTCCCAAGAGCTATTAAATTCGAGAATGCAAGCTGTCAAAAGATCTTCTGCAACCCTATTGAGTTATTCAGTGTGTCCATCCATTCGTGGATGACAAGCCTTACAGAGATTGGGTTGTTTTCCCAAAGCACTAAGCAAACTCTGCTACAAATAGCTTGTGAAAAGTGGATCTCGATCACCAACTTTACTATTAGGTACTCCATGTCGTTTGACATTATGTTTGAAAAATAATCTGGTTAAGATTTTTATCGTTTGATTCGAATGTATAATAATAAAATGCGCACTTTTATGAGTTAAGCGATTGCCACCCAGATGTTTTCATTTTCTTATCTCGAATGAGGTAGTCCATCTATAGGGATCCCATTTCCACTACAGTACTTCTAATGGGTGAAATAATCCACTGGATTTCTGGTGTTCTCCCTTCACTAGCTGATATATTATGCACTTCTTTACATATTTTCTATGTCATACTTCGTACCTCCCCACCAATACATGCTTTTTATATTTTTATAAATTTTCATCCCATTTGGAAGGAAAATGAACATAGAATGATGACACTCATCAAGAATGTACTTCCTTAGGTCAGCCTTGTCAGGAATACATTGCCTTCCTTTCGATTGTAAGCTACCATTCGAGTCAAGCTCAAACTTCTCTGGATCATCGCTATCTTCTTTATTCTACAGCCATTAAATTTGATCAATCAACACAGGATCATCTTTCTGACTAGCTCAAATTCTATCAACTAGGCTTGGTTGAACTTCTAAACTAGCCAACATACAGGGTGAGTCATCCGTCCTTCTAACATGAACAGTAGAAGAATTAACTGCTCCAAATCTTTCCATTCAATGATCATTGTAGAAATCATGGCTTGCTGCTTCTAACTAAGAGCATCAACCACTCTGTTTCTTTTTTATAAAGTGTATTATATCTCAAAATCATAAGCAGCTAGAAACTCAAACCTCCTTTGTTATCGCATATTCAGATATTTCTTAGAAAATAAGTATCTTAAAAATTTATGATCTGTATAAATAGCGATCATTCTCCTAATAGGTAATGTCTCCACAATTTCAAAGAAAATACTACTATAACTAACTCTGGATCATGAGCAGCATATGTGGTTTCATTTGGTCTTCATTATCTCGAAGCATATTGTTTGCTTCAAAATTTGTCATAAAAAGTCAACTAATATGATAACATCGTAGGTTTAATCCAAATCCAAATAGAGTGATGTAAAGAACAAAATATGAAGAAAGAAAATTAAAATAATAAGAAAAAGAAAACAAGAGAGTTTATAACAGTTTAGCTGACTCCGGCCTATGTCCATTCTAAAAGTTTTCCTTTTATTTATACCACTAATTACAGTTACAATCCATGAAATTCTAGATTAAAGATAACAGAGTATAGCCTTGGGAAAAAGATGAAGAGAGCCCAAAAGAAGATCCCTTTCTTTCAGCCAATGATCCGGTATTTATAGGAGAAGATGTCGAAATATCCAGTTGAAAATCCCTTTGTAGAAGACCAAGGACCAAACACACCGATCCAAAACGTTTGAGGCCCACCTGGGCCTTCCATAGGGATTGACACCAATCGGTGATGGGGGACATGTCGTGCCATATGATCGGTTGTGGTGGTCCCTTTCCCCTTCCTCTTCTTGTTTCCACAGTTATTCGTTTGATTCCTCCATTGTTTGTTGAGATATTGAGCGATCATCGTTGAGTTGAACTGCCAATCGGAGTGATCCATAGCCATAGCAATCCGATTCGATCCATTCTTAACCATATTGATCCAATATAATCCCCTACCCAAGGAAAGTGTAGATCCATACTTCGCCACTTCTTGGATTCTATTCACTTGAATCCACTTGACTATCATCCATAGCCTTCCTTATAACTGATCTACAAACCTGATAATCTCTCTTCGAGCTTCCTGCCTTGATGACAATTTGAAATCTATTTAGCCCAATCCATGGTATCATGGCCTTTCTGGTAGGCGGGATAATATTTTATCCATCCAAAACATGCTTTGTGATAGGAAGGTGTGTTTTGAATTGCCATATATCTAAAGTCCATAATCCATTGATAGCTAAATTTCTAATCCAGAATCCAATCCTTTGCCAAACCAAATTGCCATAGTCCACGACTATTCCGAGCAGATAGCCTATTTCAAAATCATTCCAAATCCATAGTCGAATCCATATCCATCCAAAGCCGTTAACCAAATCCATGATTTCACCGAATCGTTTGCCAAATCCAAAGCCTCGATCTCACCGGATCATTATCCAAATCCATGGCCACTTTAGGTTAATGTCCAAATCCATAGTAGTCTAAAATCCTAAGAACTCAATAAGCCAGTCCACGTCCTCTTCGGACCATTATCAAAGTTCATGGTCTCTCCAAACCGGTCGACGGTCTCTTCAGAACGTTGCTAAGTCCAATCTAAACTTAATGATGAGTAGGCTGATCTTGTCGCTCTCCATTGAAGCAACCTACCCCTTGCGCTCCGACCCTTTTAGTACATATATCGATATCTTGATCCTCCTGGACCGATCATAGGCTCTCCAAGCTCTTGTTGGACCCTATATAATCACCCTTTGGCAAAGGGGAAAAATAATAAGTAAGCCGATCCTGTTGCTCTCCGACAAAGCGACATTACTTCCTGCACTTCCGCTCAGTGTTTTGAACATAAAGCGGTATTTCGGCCTTCCTAGGCCATTCAACGTCTCTTCGTACCCTTGTCGGACCCCATCCAGTAACTCTTAGGAGAAAAAGGGATCATGGATAAGTAAGTCGATCCCATCACTGTCTAGCGAAGCGACCCACTTCTTGCACTCCGGTCCCTGACTCTTCGGTTTGGGAGATAAAGTGATCTATTATGTACTAACTTCCTTTCTTCAGCCTCAACTCTCCAGTCGAAGGCGTAATCCATGACGTATGAATTCATCACGTCGCTCTCTGGTGAAGGGATACGCACCTTACAGTTATCGCCCCGTCTCTTCAGCCTAGATAACCACGACTTGTTTTGCTCATCGCATTAATGTAGATTTAAATTAACTTATTAAATTGAAGTTCTTATAGCCAGGAAACCAGAAAACAAGGAAAACCAAACATTGCCTCTTCGGGGATGATGGCTTATCATCATCTCAAAGCATGCCCAAGGTCTGACCTCGGTCCCTTTCATGTATAAGTGACTCAGCCATTTTATTGTGGAGTCTATTATTTGTATAGTACATGTCATCTCGATAAGGAAATGACGATCTGTGACCTCGATCCAAGGCCATTTCCATTTGACGTGGACGGTGGCCGCTCTTATCCCACTGCTATAGCCCGAGTCCTTATATACTGTGATAGCATGCCATACCTGACATGTTCCTCAACCATGTCCCATAAGTGCTTGCATTCATCCGTAGTATGCCCATCCAGTTTGTGGAATAGGCAATACTTTCCAGACCTCCATTCTCGCTCCATAGGACCCCTCCTTGTAGGCTTTCGATGTGGGAGTTGCCCCTTGGTGTCTAGGTAAATTCGTTCCAAACTTTCCGTCAAATCCGAATAAGATGAGAATTTCGGCTTCCTTTTCCTTTTTGATCCATTATAACCATCGTCCATTTTATGATTGCCCTTATCTTTTCTTGTCCCTTCTCCAAATAGTCGTTCACCTCTCACAACATTTTCTTCTTATTTGTCGGTTTGTGCGTCCTCCTAATAGGAACCTCTCCGCTTCATTGTTAAATTCCCCGAGATCAATTGGTGGATCCCATACCAATGTAACCTTAAAGTCCACGTCGTCGACAATTCTGTACACTGCCGCTATTAAAACCATCGATGTATTTGGCTGATCCACCAAAGCAATTGCTATATTAAACCGTGTTAAGGAACTCCTCAAGGTCTCTCCAGTCCTTTGCTCTAGTGCTTCCAATGTCATTACGTTCTTGAGTCTCAAAATGTGGACCCTGAACTACCTCATGAACCGATCTGCTAACTCGCTCCATGTCCTGAATGAACCGTTCTCCAACTGCCTAAAACAAAGCATAGATAATTCCATCAAGTATAAAGGATAACATCTCATCATGACTTCCTCCGATGCCCCCGGCACTTCCATTTGCCTGGTATACCTAATCCTATGCATTGTAGGATCCGACTTTCCATTATATACCTCTGGTGTTGTAAGTTTGAACTCTAGTGGGCTCCGAGCATTCTTGATACTCGGAGTAAATGGACTCCAATTGACATCTTCCAGACTCCGATTGGGCAATCCACCTCTCATTATCCAACATACTAGCTCAACCATCCTCTCACCATCATTCATAGGTGGCCTCCAGTCCATATTACCTGCCTGCTGCCTAACTCCTCGGTGGTATTCAGGAACATACTCCATTGGACGTGCATCCACATTCTAATCTGCATCCAGCCGAATAACATCGACTACTGGCCTACCGACATCTGCAACGACATGAGCCGTGGCTGTGCCACCCAAGTTTTGACGATCCATGCCGATCCCTTAGGGGGATCGATGCTGATCCCTCCAGCTTTCCCAGGGTCTTCCCTCGGTTGCCTTATTCCATTCTCCTTCCTATTGGCTCTGACTCCATGTTCCTGGTTCTGATTTACAACAGCTCTCATTGCTCCATTTCCTTGATCCAAATTGCGTACAGCTTCCGCCACTATTAATCCTTGGCTTTGTGTTCGAGCTTGTCCAATTTTCTTGAGAAAATTCTGCATTATCTCCTCTTACCTCCTCATCATCCGCTCCTGCATAGCATCCATCATAGTCCCCATCTCATTCCTAGTAATGTAAATAGAGAGTTGATTAGTTCTAGCTCCAAAGGATGCCTTCTGGCTACCTCCATGGTGACTCCTATCCGCATGTGCTTTCCTTATAGATTGTCTGACCGTTGATCCAAATCCAAGCTCTAAATCGTTTCCCAATCTACAGGTGCAAGTAACGTCGCTCCGATACTAATATATTTGCCTTAAAATTGGTCAAAAACACTCAACTAATATGATAACACCGCAGATTCATAGTCAAATCCAAACAGAGTGATGTAGAGAACAAAATATGAAAAAGTAAATTAAAACAGTAAGAAAAAGAACATAAGAGAGTTTATAGTCAGCTGACTCCGGCCTATGCCACTAAAAAGTTTTCCTTTTTATTTATACTGCTGATTACAACTACAATCTACGAAATTTTAGAATAAAGATGGTAGAGTATTGCCTCGGGAAGAAGATGAAGAGGGACCGAAAGAAGATCCCTTTCCTTCAGCCAATGATCCGGTATTTATAGGAGAAGACAACGAAACATCCAGTTGAAAATCCACGTTTAGAAGACCGAGGACCAAAGGAACTGATCCTGAAATATAGGGCCCATCTAGGACTTCTATAGGGATCGACATTGATTGATGGTGGGGGTCACCTGGCACCATGAAATCAATTGTGGTGGTCCCCCTCCACTTCCTCTTCATGTTTCCATAGTTGTTTGCTTAATTCTCTCGGTGTTTGTTGAGATAATGAGTGATCATCGTTGAGTTGAACCGTCAATTTGAGTGAGCCATAGGCATAGTGATCCAATCCATTTCTAACCAAATTGATCTGATCAGATCTCCTCCCTAGGGGAAGTGAAAATCCATACTTTGCCATTTCTTGGATGCTATTTGCCTGAATCCACTTGACTATCATCCATAGCCTTGCTTATAACTGATCTCCAAACTTGATAATCATCTCTCCAGGTTTCCTGCCTCGATGACTACAAAATTTCTTTAGCCCAATCCATGGTATCACGACATTACTAAAAGGTAGGATAAAAGGTACGATGCTATCGCGTTGCATCGACACAACTCCAAGACCAGCGCTATAAGCATTTATATATACAATCAAGTCTTTATTACCATCAGGCACTATTAGAAGAGGTGCATGACATAATATGTAACAACCCGCATATTTTACGATTGAATATTTAAATATTTCATTTAAAATGATTCATCGTTAGTCGGATTATTGTCCGAAAAACTACTTTTTGCAACCAGTCGAATTTGGACTCGAGACCACCCCCATTGAGTTCAAAATGACGTTTGCCACCTTTTGAGTATAAACTTTGATATGTTTGGAGTTAGTGGAATTTTGCTACTTTTTTACTTAGGGCTTTGGTTTTGTTTCAGCTCATTAGACCCAAGCTTCACCCCTCTTCTCTTCATTACTTCATTTCTATTTCCTAATACTCAAGCTTTAGCAACAATGGAGAGAGGAATGAGAAATTAAAGCTCCAAGCCCTAGTTTCCATTTGCAAATCAAGTTCTAGCTCCAAATTTATAGAAGAAGCTTTGGTAAGCCTCCTCTTCTTCTTCTCCAACTCATTCTCTTACCAATTTCAAAAATCCCTAAACCGAATTTAGGAGATGTTTCTCTTTTAAAATTAGATTCAAGCTCTTTGGGTTGGAATTGAAGAGTGATTGTCCTTGGCATTGCTCTATAGCTTCTTCTCCATTGCTTTGGGTTTAAATGTGAGATTTTTATCTCACATCTATGTCTATAACTATCCTTGATTTTTAGGTATGAATTTCTAACTCTTATTCATGTGCATTTGCTTTTGGTTTGGATTGGATTTGTATATATATTTCAACTTTTGGTGTTTTGAAAGCAAAATCTATGAAAATCCTTTTAGGGATGTTTGAACATGTTTTTGGTGATGCATCGAAGAGCCTATAGGCCGGGTTGCCGATTGGCATAAATCCCTAGCGCCATTGCTCGTTCGGTCGCGATGATTGCACATCAATTATATAGGCTAGAAAACTGCCTAAGCACCAGTCAGTCGACTGGCTGTAGCTATTAAGCATTCCGAAGGCTGTCTGTAGAGGATTGGGGGCTCGGTTTCCTGCAGTCAGTCGACTGAACTCAGTGAGCCAGTCGACTGACCTGCTCCTATTTGCCTATTTTGCCTATTTTGTTTGTGATTCCAATTTTATCGATTCGTTTTGATTCCTAGTTGATGCTATCAATTATTCGACTTTGATGACTTCTATTTTGGGATTTTTGGAAATATCCATTTTGATGGATTTGATATCGATTTCTTTGGAATTAATTCACGTCTTCGTATGTGAATTTTAGTGATTGATTGTTTCTACAATCATTTTTGTGATTTGTCACTTTAAAAATATAAAGGTTCCAATACTAGTAGTAAATATCAAAACTCTTTCATCAAAACGATTTCAACACTATTTTATTACAAAGCTCGTTTCTTAAACCGTTTTCCAATCTACTAGTATATACAAACCTTTACCTCATTCGTATGAGAAATCTAATTAAATGGCTTAGTAAAACAAGTGGTATGAAACGCTTGCATTTACTTCGTCGGTTAATTCTTGGACTTGTTCGATTGAATTTCTTGTGAGAATTTTCGATATTTGTGACTTGGTGAATAAAACTAAAGAGTATGACATTCTTTTGGTCTTTGAGAAGATTCTTGTGATATTGATTAATCTCTGGTTGATTTTCAATTACATACTTATCATAGTATGGCTTTATGGTTATATTACGTTTTTGTCATATCTCTTATTCTATATCATTTTATTTGATATTTATAGTTAGACTGATCCGTTTATTATTTTCTTATTAAATAATACTCGGGTCAGACCGAGATGTTACAGGTGCTTCTACTTGACTTCTCATCTGGGATTATTATCCCGACTTTTGGCTAACTACTTAGATTAGTAGTTTTTTGGTTGTATACATTTGATATATAGACACACTGATGCATACTTATTCTTTTGTGTAACACTTGTAACTATTCTTTTGTGATATTGTGGATCTTGTTTGACCACTACTCTGATATACACTTTCTTGTGTAATATTCATATCTGTTTCCGCCTTTGAGATATGAACTTCTGTGACTGATTTGTGTTATGATATTTCTATATTTGTTTCTGAAGATATTATAGCCACTGTGTAGTAGCTTTGAGTTTGCACCGGTATGTCGGATTCCCTCTTGAAATGCAAGTTATATTTTTATCTGGCATATCGGCACTCGCACAAAGCAATTACACAGATGGTCGCTCCTCAACAGACTTATTGTCTGCGCTAGTTGACGGCATTACCCCGTAGTGTCCTTGGCTAGCGTGGGTATAGAGGTGGGGAGTCACATAATAATTCTTTTAGATTTTGAATTTTGCTTAACACTTATCTAACTAGTTAGTCTTTAGTCCCTTCTTTATATAATGGGTCAATGGAGTTAAAATAATAAGACCAGAATAAAACGTTTGTAATATCCAGCCAATCCTAAGAAACTATGAATCTCTATAACCGATTCCAGACTCTTGCGCTATTTAAAAACTTTGACCTTTGTAAGATTAATAGACATACATATTTTAGGGATACCATGTCCAAGAAATTTCACTTCTTTCTACCAAAAGTGACATGCCATGAATTTAGCTTTGAGTTGATGCGATCTCAAGGTTTCTAGGACATTTCTCAAATGTTCTGCATGCTTATCCTAGGTCTTTAAATTTACTAAGGTATCGTCAATGAATAATAATAAAAATTTATCCAGATAACTATGAAAAACTCGATTCATCAAGCTAACGAAATAAGCAGGTGCACTAGCCAACCCCCAAAAGCCATAACTAGCCACACATAGGATGCATATCTTGTTTTGAATGTTGTAAGGGAACTACTATCTTTAGCTACCCATAATTGGTGAAAACCAGTAGCTATATCAAGTTGTGAGAAAACTTTTACTCCATTCAGCTAGTTAAAACGATCATCGATCCATCACAATGGATAATGGTCTTTAATCATTATCTCATTCAACTTCCTACAGTCAACGCACATCCTCAGTGATCCATCCACCTTCTTTACAATACTGCTACTACACCCCATAGTGAACTACTTGATCTAATAAAGTTCTTCTGCTCGAGTCCTTCCAAATGAGTTTGCAATTCTTTCATCTCGATCAGGCAAATTCGACTAGGAGATCTACTAACAGGATGATAATAAATCTATCTAGAATTCTATAGCACTATGAGGGGATAATGCTTCTACAGATTCAAACACATCCTAAAATTCTCTCATTATTGGAATCATCTCGGGTTCATTATCATGAGATTCAACAGCATAAAGTGAAATACATGACCCAACTTTTGAAGCATCAAAGGCAAACACAAAAGGATATCTATGATTTTGATGCTTCATAGTAATAACTCGATCAACACAAAACAAGTGAGCATCATAATGCTCAAGCTAGTCCATTCCAAAATAAGTCCAAAACCAAAGTGACTCATAACATGAAAATAGCACACAAAGTAGTATCCATACAAATCAACAATCAAGTCATACCATTTCATCCCCAAAGTAGCGTAACCATTTATAGGATTAACTGCTCTAAGTAATGTTGCTAGCAATGTATAATCCAACTTTTATTCCTCCACAAGCTCATTTAACATAAACATATATGATGCTCCCGTATCAAAAGGAACTCATACACATATATTGGATATCATGATCATACCTACCAGAACTACCGTTGCTTTTACCTTTTCTTAATTTATTGGGCCTACAGGTTCAATAGCAAATAGATTCTCGTGTTTCTACTTGATCGACTTTGGATGGTATTTTATAATATGGAAAATATCATTACAGTTGAAGCATTTTATAGTAACACTATTTTTTAACTCTCTGACATTCATATTAAAGTATCCTTTAACTCCAAAAATGAAAAACACAATCTAAGATTTATCAATCTTATTCTTTTGTTGAAATCTAGGCTTGATTCTAAATTGCTTCTTCTTGAATCTCTTTTTTCTTCATAGGATAATAGAATTTTCACTTTGCTCTTTGGTGGTGCTGTTCATTTAGTGTTCCTCTTACTTTTCTTCTTTATAAATGCTCTTATAACGATGATTCTCTAATTCTGTGCCTTGTAGTTGTCTAGATGTGAGCTTCCTCTTCTACCGATCTGTAAGAGCTATATCATCGAAGATTCTCTCATAATTTCTTAGCTAGGTATGGACTCCCATGGGTTCTCCATTTCTAAATAACGGCTAACCACCTAGAATAGCATAATCACTACAGTATCGAGTAAAATTTGAGCTATTGGGACTAGGCCCACCGACAGCAGAGTTAAATGGTAGATTTCAAAACAAAAAATCTTTTATTGGATCTTTTGGGCCTATGAAGTCTCAAAGGTTATTAATCCAATCTAATAATTTTTTAAATGAAATCATAATTTATTTAAATTGGTTAAAATAAATTTTAAACTTAATTTAAATTCCAGTATAATATAACGAATGTATCAAATATATTCATGTAATGGTGAGATCAACATACTAGCAGTATGTGTGTATATAAATAAGTATGTAAACTTTAGAGATAGAAACCTTTTGTTTCTTTCTGTTAACACAAATAATTAATTAGTGGAAGATGAGGCCATAAAGGTAGACTAGAACCTTTCATCTTTCTATTTAATAAATTAATTGACATATTAAATGATATTTACCACAGAATTCACACATGCCTTTGTTGTCTAAATTTTTTATTTTAAAACATGTAGTAATGCTAACATATGTATATATAAGTTCTACTTATGCTTATACATAATATATTAAAATGTATTTTACTAGTACACAAAAGTTAACTTATTTTTTAAATATGACAATTAATGAATTAAGACAGACATTTATGAAGAAGGAAAGGTGGAGGAATTTCCTTCTTCCTTTACTCATTCAATCAATGTCATTTCAAATCAGTAATTAGTTCCTCAAACTTATATGCATATAAAATTAATTTTGACAATTCTTCATATTTTGAAATCTATAATAACAAATGTAGATCAAGTTTCAACTTAGAAAGAATTTTAAAGTCAAAATTGTGATTTTACACAAAAGTAATTTTATAAACTGAATTAAAAAGAATAAATACACACGCGCGCACGCACGTGCACACACACATTTATATACATATATATAATTAATTGCAAAATACATTTTAAAATTAAAATGACAAATGAATATTTAAAGTTTTTGAGTTAGCATATGTTTAGAATTTAAAGTTAACAAATTAAAAGGCTACCTTTAATTAGGATGGATATAAAAGTTTGTAATATTTTACACAAAAGTATGATTATGTTTTTATTTAAACAACTTTCAAACAGAAGTATATAATAACCAAAAAATAATATTCAGACAACAATCATTTAAAACTTATATTCAATTTCAAAATGATTTTAAATAGACAACACCTGTAATTTATTTAAGTTGAAACAAAATAAAATCATATAAATAAATAGTTTCTATAATAAGAACAAAAAGGGATAACTTAGTCATATATAAATTCGTGGTAAAATCTCAAATCTAAACTATATTAACATCATGAAAAAATAATTAAATGAGATGTAATATGTCATAACTCTAATGTTAAGAAATGGACATGTGATCAAAAGGGGATAGCACATAATGGATCTAAATCAAATTAATATTATAAACGTATATTATAAAAGAAGACACAACAAATGGGGAATTGGTTCAAGTTGAACTTGATAAACTTATATTCTAATGTGATATGCAAGAGATCTAAATCATACGAACAAACAAATTATAAGAATAAATAAAATGAGAATTTTACCATAAGATGTTGCCAAAAGAACACATTTTGAATGATGATGCCTCCTCGGATCTTCAATATCCACACTCAATCCTTGCAGGAGATGGATGAACTACTTGTGTTTCATTATTTTTTTTGATGTTTGCATTTGATTTGGAGTTGAATTATTTTTTAATTTTATTTTGTTTTCTTCCATGGAAGGTTAGGAGAAGAGAAGAGAAAAATGAATGAGAAGGAATTGTCTGTAGAAATGAATTAGTGGTTATGTTTTAATATAAGAAAGAAACCTTTCTCATTCTTTAATTTTAACTTTTCTAATTAATTCCCTTAATTCTCTCTCTCTCTCTCTTTCTCCATTGCTCTCTTTTCACATAGTGTGGCTGAAATTACATGCCACTTCCATAAATCACTTCATGCAATTATCTTATATTTAAACCCGTTAGAAATTATATCGATATCGTATATCAATGCGCGCAAATATAACTTTTATAAATGCATTCACATAATTACGAACAACTCCCAAACATTAACTAAATTAAATAATAACTAATATTTTTTAATTATTAATTAATTTACAATATTTATAAATTAATTAAATTATACGGTTTTTTTGGAGAATTCATCATTACGATTGTGCGACTCAAATGTGTAAATTTATTTAGCGATTAATATTCAACAATTTGACTATTAACATTCACACGTCACCTTAGCCAGTGGTGTAGTATTTTGGCTGAATTTATTTCTTACACATCTTTTCATAAAAATTTACTTAATTAAGCATTACTCGACAGTGACAACCATTTACACCAATTCTCTTCGTCAAAATTATATCACTTTGGATTTATGGAATTTGGTAATGGTCAAAATTACTATATCATCCATATTCAAATTTATAGTCCAAACACAAAGTCCTTGGTTCAAAACTAATAATTATTGTTAACCGAATTACTCTAGCCAAAGACCTTGACTTTGAGTTGACTTCAGTTGACCATGATACTAATCTTATATAACCAGGGAGAGTAATCCTCTCTTGAATAGTGTTTCACTTCTGATGCTTCCACTCGACCGAACATTAGTTGTTCGATGGATGTTGTGCAATGATTCAACTATAATCGAAGTAGAGTTTCCATATTGAAGATCAACGGTATTCTCAATTCAAGAGAACTGTGTAATTTTGTCACATTGATATTTTGTGTTTGACCTTTGTTATATTAACTAATAAAAAACCATCGAGTGAGTCATTCCATAGTTATCTAATAAATATTAGTACGTAACCTCTTAGTGCCTCTAGCAGTTATGAGCAATACACAGCCCAACATTCGGAGAGCATTATGTACTGTGGTCTCAATGGATGTATCGATATTTAGTCTCGATACATCTTGAATAGGAATATTTGAAACACTATGTTTAATTTCATTGTGATAAATTACTCATGGTTACAACATCTTATAACTATTATCATAAAAAATACCATTTATGGATTTTTCTCTTAAATATACTTTTAATTCAATTAATTAATATAACTCACTATATCAAGTGCATAAGAGAAAGAAAACATCTTTTATTTCAAATAAGACTGGTTATCGCGTTAGATATATGTAGCAAATTACATAATTGCTCCTAGGGCATAACCCTAACTCTATCGCGAGCATGGAGCAGAATTTGGTGTTCTAACTACTGTAGTATCCAGCATTCTTCTCATAAACTCCACCCAATTATTCATGGTCATCATTACATTATTAGTACCTGTGCTACTAGACTGACTGCTACGAAATCTAGCATGGGCACAAAAACGCTCACCTTTGGGTCCAATAATATTTTCTATATCAAGGAGGTGAAAGAGGACTTCATTAGGAGTAGAGAGATGCATAGATAGAAATCACAAATGGATAAGAAATTTTTTCATAACTACACTGATATTATAGGCCAAAAATCAATCACACAGTCGCTCAAAATTCAAAAATCAATCTTTCCACTTATATATCAAATATAAAAGTTATCTAGACATGGGTACGCCATCTATTTCTTAGTCCAAAGCTAATTTGTTCTTCTATCTTCGAATTATTTAAAATCGGGCTCTGATACCAAAACATGATGCCCCGACGTCATGCCCATATTAATCGAGGGGGGTTACCACCCAAAATCACAGAGGAAAGGACATGATTGGAGCAATCTCTCGTATATATTTCCGTATGTCAACACAAATATGTGATATCATATACTTAAATATTTTCCAAACACATATCTCATCTCAGCACAAAGTAATATACATGAGTTTCTAAGGGTGAATAATATAGAGATAGGATTACATAAAATAAAATATCTACATGCATGTATATATATCAAATCCTTATATACAACAGGTGCCATTGTCTAGTTACAGTAATTATCAGAAAGATATGTACATAACTATGCACATGGTCATCACTTCCCTCTCAAACACTAGAGTACTATCCAGAAGACTCGATTGATCCGGTTGAAGATCACCTCATCTTCTCTAACTAGTATGACAACATATGAGAAATAGAATACTATATATAAACCATAAATGTCCTCTCACAGAAGCATAAGACATAAATGATATCATGAAGGTACATCCAAAAATACATCCTTAGTCTTACCTAAGCTTGTTAAAACAGATAACGATCCGAATTAAGCTAGAAATTGGATTTATGTAAACTCAAATATCAAATAGTAAAATAGAATAGAATAAAATATAACACATCATATTAATATGTCAATTACCTAATAACTATTTAAGTATCATATATAATCAAATAACAAATGTTATGTTTCTATTTAATGTGACTACAATCGATACTCGATTGCGATTCTCCATAATCATAAGTTATATAACGACCCTGACTCGACCTTCGAAAATCGGCACCGAATACATCACCCGTATCGAATGCCGCAGATCCAAACAATGAATCTGGTTTGCCGGAGCTTATAACACATTGAGTACAACAACACAACGGAATAAAATGAATATATCATATAACTCCAATGATACAATATCAAATGATATACAACAATGATTACAAATACATATCAGAGATCAAATACAATGCTACAGCGGAATAAATGACTTGAACTTGAACCACCAAGAGAGAACTCCAATATCTGCAACTCCATCTCCAATCCAAAACTTTGAAGACTCCAATCCAATAAGCTCGAATCACCATCAAGTTGTATTAAGAAAATTAGATAACTCCAGAATGAAACAAATGTGATCGTCAAGATCCAAAGGCTTCAAAGATTTCGAATCTACATCTATTATCCGACTATTTGAAAAACCAAACTCTAGACTGGCCGTGTGGAAAATTATGGACACCCAAAGTTTAGGAAGGGAACAATAAACTCCGGGTCAGTCATGAGACTGGTGTGAGCAAACAAGAACAGTTTATTTTTAAAAACCAACAAAGGAATTTAGAATTGAAATCCACAATGCTTTTTAGAAAATGAAACTACCATAAGGCCTCCCCGCGCACACACAATGCAAGCGCACAACATGAGGAGATTTCTCCTTATGATAGTCAAACATGCTTACTATGCAAAAACCATTTTGATATTATTATTGGTGCATAGTGCAGAAAACCTTTCGAAAGTATAATATAAATCTTAACCAGCATAGGTACCATTATATTATGCCAACTATAACTACCACTTGAGATGGTAGGGTATACAATTGCAATCGTAAAGGGCTCGTATTGTTTGATTGGATTTCCAACAAATGGTCAGGCTAAGGAACTTCCTATTGCCACATGGGCACGCCTCTAGAGGGACGTCCCGAGAACCTACCCGGCTCTCTGCCAACACAAGGCCGGGTTACCTCTCTCACTAGGTAACTACTACTCGAGTATGCCACCCTCCGGTCGTTTGCGACCTTTATCCGAGGGCCCTCAATCACAAAGCAAAAAATCACAAAGTAATTAATTTGAAGCAACCACACAGGTTAAATATATGGGCTCCATACCATGATACCACCTTTTTCCAAAAGAGAATGACATACCCTAAAGGGCGCGACCCTCATAACCTTGCCGCATTTTTCCTGTTTTGACCATTTCCGAGGTGCGAGGTCCTGATACAGTCTCGTCGACAAAGCTACACTTTTCACAAAGTTATGCTTTGACCAACAAATGATCAGCAGCACTTCGTATGCCACATTACCAATTTGGGAATGTATCACTAGTAACCATCAACTACATAACCTCTGAGCTCGTACGTCTCAAAGAAGGGTGTTAAGCTAAGAGAATAAATCTCCGCCACCAAATAAAAATGTATTTGATAGAAACCATCTTTACATCTCAAAGTGTAACGTCAGACACACATCCATACAAGTCTGTTCCGGGTTCGAACAGAACCGAAGGCACTTCCAAAGAAGCCCTTGCAAATCCGGATAATCCCTAATCACGTCCAGACTCCCCATCATATATGGAGATCTCTATACCGGGGACCAGTTGGTGCAGAGACATTCGACGAGTTATCCTTTCGCTTTCGAAAATATCCGGTCTTCACCACCGGTCTTCAAATGCTATCCATATAGTCGTATCATTATTCGCAATGGGTTATATGACACAAAAGTCCTCTCCTGGCTAAACCGAATAATACGTGCAATATTTAAAAACATATGGATATTGGGATTTCAGTTAAGTCACAACTTGAAACCCAAAACTTTCTTTTCAAATGGTTTAAACAAATTACCATTTTCAAATCTTTAAACGAAAAGATTTACTTTACAAAGTTCACCCATTTTTCACAAAGATTCATTCACATATTTCAAAATAATTTTCACTTCAAATCGGATTAACTCATCCAATCTTTAAATCAAAGATTTAATTCACAGCTTTCAAAGTCGTTTCCAAAGATTCATTCATAACTTGGAAAACCATGTCATTTCAAACTTGAAAAACACAAATTGGAAATTCTTTCCTTATGTGAAAGCTTTTATTAATTGAAAAAAAATAGTTTTCGTTTCGGAAAAATCCGATTTCATTTATACAAGTTAAAGCCCTTGGGTTAAATTCAAATTCCAAATCAATACTTTTAAAATGGTTTAAAAACCCATATAAACACATTTATAACTTGTATAATATTTTTAAACCATAATTTCCAACATAGAATTAAATTTCAAATTTTGAATTTAAATTCGAAATCAAATTATTAAATTTCAAAATTTTATCAAGTCATTCAAAATAACTTTTATCTTTGAAAACACCTTTTCAAAAGCCCTTTTACATTCAACCCAAATCCATTTCCAAAATGTTTTGGATTCAAAATTCAACTTTTAAAACTATTTTCAAAAATCTACGACTTAACCAATTTCCTCGTGCAATCCATATTTTTGTGTGTATGGTGTAGTCCAGGGGTTTTACCCAATAGTGCAACATCGTCAATCATCACATCACATATTCAAGCACATCGATATTGATAAGCGGTATAATCTATAACGCTTATCCTCCTTCACAGATACACAGATAAATAATATACATTTATCACAGATAAAATAAATTACATTCATCACAGATCACACCAAAACAATTCATAGCACAAAGCATAGCATATCAGTGATATCAAATAATACAATATTCAATAGGATCAAACATCCATAAGTCAGATTAATTAATCACCTGATTAATTTTAAATCAGATTTGATTACCTATGAATAAATTTTCTAATTCTGGTAAATTAACATAAATTAGTTACAAAATATTTTCAATTAATTATCCTTCAATAATATATTAATTAATTTTTAATCATTAAATAATTAATCTTTAATTATTTAATTACTCTTTAATCAATTATTCTTAATTAATTACATTAATTAATGAACCATTAATTAATTATTATGAAATTAATTATCTTTAATTAATTTCAATATGTGATCTTCCTAATCGCTTATATTAACAATTCACAATTTAATTACTATGAGTAATTATTCTTTAACCACTTGATTAAGTGATTATCCTTGATTACCTTTATTAAGTAATTAACTTTTAAGTAATAAATTATCCTTTAATTACTTTTATAAAGTAATTATCCTTTTTATTGCTTTAGAATAAATCATTTTTTAATTACATCAAGTAATTATTCTTAATTAGTCGAAGATAAACCATTTATCTTAATTATTTAATTATCATTAAATCCTTATTAACGACCTTTGGAAATGAATCATCATTAAATACATTTATTAACTTAAGACCCTTTAAGTTAAATTAATGATTTTATCTCTTAATTATATACTTAATTACAATGATTAATTAAGTTAAAACACAATCCTTCATCACTTCTCAATTCAACATCGTCTTATTTTATTTTGAAACACTTATGGACTCAATTACATAATTAATCTAATATGTAATCACCTTTTAAAACAAAAACAATTTTAAACATTTGAATTCTTTGACAACATATTTATTTTAAATACATTTTAAACTTGGCTAAACATCTTGATATATTCAAACTTGCTTTTACTTTTGAAGGTCTGAGCTTGATTTCCTTTTCAAAATTCCAAAACCTATACAAAAATTTAATTTCAAAATCTGAAAACTTGTTATTAATAAAACTAACCGAGCCCATCCTTAAATCTACTTGAGCCAAATTCAAAAAATTTCAAGACAAACCAGAGACCATTAAACAAAAACCTGGGTAAACACTTCGTCTTCCTCACTTTCAAACAACACAGATACCACCACCCATGTGTGCATGTGTACGCCTGAATTTCATCACCCTGACCATTGCCGTAGCTTCTGACATGTCAACGATGATTGCCCCTGCCCAAATAATCATCCAGTTCAATCGAATTCAACTGGAATGAAAATCGAGCATCTCGAACAAAAGACTAGAACCAAGCCAATCGAAAAACCTATCCCAGCACTCGTCTCTGACCAACGGAGGTCATGCGGACACTACCCAAGCTTCATCGAAGTCCTCTCCTTCTGTTCCCCTCGGTGCGATCACCTGAATCATCTCGACGACGACCCAGCTCCCTCGTGAATGAATTCGACAAAACACCCAATTTAAAACCCTTAAATGATCTCGCCCATCATCCTCAGTGGTCGAAAAAATTTACAAGCATTTTTCCAGTGATCTACTATACACCAGCCACCCTCACCATAAATTTCGATCCATAATTCATTGTCGATCAACAGGAATTGACCAAAGTTCACATTCCTCTCAACTCAACCGTTCTCTGTGGATACTCACTTAAAAATTCTAACATTTTTGTCAAAAATCATGAATTTGAAATACGATTTCATTCCTATGATCAGAAATTGAAACCCAGACATTTGATTTTTGAATCCATTTTGAATTTCTACTGTTTTCCCATTCTTGAAGTAAATTCAAAATATAAAAGCTTGGATTTATTTTCAACATTGATATTATCCTGTTTAAACCATCTTTTCTTTGGTAACCATAACTCGAATTTGTATAGATTGTGAGATGTGAATTTTTAAAATAAAATTTCAAACCTATAACTATAAGAACAGGCATATATGCCTGTATACATACAATTTAACTCACCTATATATATGTGTACAACATGCAAGCATATTCAACAGCTTGGCAATATTTCATAGCATATTCAACATCAATCACAAACATAAAAGCCTAAAAAAACAGAGAAAAGTGAGTTTGCTCATAGTCATGATTGAAGAACAGTGGCAGGCTTGAACTTCCAGGCATTTGAATATTTGGAAAAACTTTGTTTTAGGTTGAAACTTTTACTTTCCAGGTTTTCTTGATGTTCTGATCTTTGAATCAGTTTTTGATTTAACTTGATTCTGTTTTTTTATTTTTGAACTATACTGAAATGATCTTTGCTCTTTTTGTTTTGAAAACTTTGCTTTGTTTTCCAGGCTGATCTTCTTTGCTACAGGTTGTAGCTTCCAGATTAACTTCTAAGATGATTTTGTTTTGCTAGCCTAATCTTCTCTCTGGTTTGTAGTTTGCTTCCAGATTGATGCTTTTTAAGTTTTTGACTTCTTTTCTTCTTGATCTTATTTCCTTTTTTCAACTTCCAAGTTGAAGATTTTGATTTGCTAGCTTGATACATTTACATTGAGTTGTATTTGAATCTTTGCTTCAGATTTGAAGCTTTTGATCTTGTTTTCTTTTCTGGTTTTCTTTGATCTGGTTTCTATTCTTATTATTATTTTCTTTTCAGTTTTAAGATTTCTTTTTGAAGGTGGGAGAAAATATGATATTTTTTGCCTGGTTTATGTTTATTTGTAAATTAGAAAAAATCTTCAAGAAAACCATGTGCCACTTATGTTTACAATTAAAGATATGCTTACACTTGTTAATTTTAAATAAACACTTGTTAAATTCAAACTCTTTAACTTACACTTGTTAAAGATAATTAATATTATGTTTAAGTATTTTAGTTCAATTAATTTTAAAATTTAGTTTTAAACCCTTACTTTGTTTTAACTTATAAAACATGTTTTATGTTTTTAAACCTTTTATTAATTTTAGCAAGTCATACTTAGTTATATTTATTCATGCATATAATTTTTTTTATTTATACAACTTTGAATACCCCTTTGAAAATTATTACATTATATAATTTTAAACCATAACTTCCAAATATTAAGATATATATATACACACACACACACACACATACATAGTACATATGTATATTATTAAACAAAAATCTATAAAATTAAAATATAGGTTTAAATCCAATTTATGTCTCAACACATTTATATTTGAACTTCAAATTCAAAAATTAATATACAATAATTTCGTATTTATAAACGAGTAAACAAATAAATATCATTTTATAAAGAATTTTTTTATTTATTCACAATCTATAAATATTTATTTTCAACATATATGTATTTGAATTTCAAATTCAAATTACAAATTATAATCTGTTTATAAAATATTTAGATTTCCAAATCAAGTCTTTTATTAAAAAAAATCTTATGTATATATTTTTATTCCTACCCTTTCAAATTAATCCTCAACTAAGTTTAAAATTAATATACTATTCAAAATATTTATTCTCTGAATCTTCAATTAGGGATTCTATTTTAAAATCATTTTATATACATTTTTACTAATAAACAAACAAATATTTATTTAAATTTGGAAAATACCAATTAATTCACAATTTTAATTCCAAAATTTAAATTTAATTACCAATTAAAATTTGATTTAAAAACAGGAATGTTACAAGTTATTAATATCACATAATATAACTATATAATAGCGATAATGTTGATCAAATATCTAAAATGGAATCAACAACCAGTGATACCCGATACCACCTACGACACAAATACACCAAAAATGTAATCAACGTATAGTGATACAACGTATCACCTATGAATCAACATTATGAGTGCACCCACCGATTTGTAATAACATACATAACCCACCCTAGTCTATCCTAGCCTACATGATTACCCTTATATATCCATTATTATATTTAAGTCATGCAACTATAATAATGAAGTTCATAAAGAAAATCGTTAGACTAGTGACACTGGGGCAAGGATGCCACACTCAGGGTGCTACCATGGTCAATCCAACTAGGATGGATACTATATCTGCTATAGAACTCATCGATCAATTTACAATATTTAAAATGTTTCACAAGTGTATATATAATGGTAGTCACACCAAACTATCGTTGACCCGATGTCACCAAGGGCTTTAATATAGTTAAATCATAATATGACAATAATCCTACCTAACCATCATTAACCGATGTCACTAAAGGGTTTATCACATTTACTCGTTTTATAGATTGTAATTCCCACCTAACTATCATGTACCTAGTGTTAGTAAGGGTTATAAGTTTGTAAAATGTTCTTTTTATGCAGATAATATACATAATAACCGATTTATGAAAATAATGCAAATAATTAAACATTTCATAGCATATTAAATATGCGGGGATGACAGAGCCTACAGTTGCAAGAACAATAGGATGTGGCGGTGGCATAGCCTACCTTTTTGAAAACAAAATACTAGAAAGTGGTGGTGGTAGAACCTACCTTTGCAAAAATAATTAAATGTGGTGTTGGTAGGGCCTACCTTTGCAAAAATAAAGTAACTGAATGTGATGGTGGCAAGGCCTACCGTTGCAAAAATAAAACAACTGAATGCAGCGGTGGTATACCTACCTTTGCAATAATTACATAATAAAATAATTAATAGTAGATTAAAACAAAAAGGGATACACTACCCTTGACTTCTACATAAATCTTTGGTTTATGCTTTGATTTCAGTTATGCAGAAGTTTTTATATGTAGGTTATGTTTTAACTAAACGAAGTCAATGGTAGAGATGGTAGAAGCTTACCTACTCAATGATGCTTCTGTTTAATCTTTTGGTGGGTTATTTTAATAGGGGATAGAGAGATTGAGGAAGAGGGAATGAATGAAATAAAAGAAGAGGTTTAAGGGTTTGTATATAAGTAATACATAGTCAGACTATTTTATTTTATTAACCTACTCATTATGCTAGGATTTGGATAAAATCTTATATGATGGGACCGAAGAAGAATCTAGGGACGAAAACTACTTACAGATCTAATAGAGGAAATGCTAGAGTTTCTAGTGCAAGTGATGGATCGACTCAGTCTCCACCCGATTGAGTGACTAGACAAAGGTTGAAAGGAATGATGGTTGCTGGTAATGAAAGATGGAAGTGACATATCAGAGAATCATGGAACAGTCGATTAAGTAATTTATGTTGATAAGGCAACCTCTTCAAGAAATGGATCTTGTGCAAGAGATTAAGGAATTAAAGTAAAATCTCTAACTAAATCATGCGATGGAAGTTCTAGTGGAAGACATAAGGCAACGAAAAAGGGCTAGCGATGGAAACAGAAACTGCGAAGGAAATCAACCAAATGAAAATGCTCAAGCTCTAGGATTGATCGCTACCGATCAACTATGGACCAATACTAATCCATCAAGGAGGGAGAATGACACTACCCAAGATGCTAATGGAGGTGATTATTGTTTAATGAGTCCGACTAGTTGGAGATTTGGAAGAAACATCGATGGAAGTATTCATAAGAGAGATGGATCTGGGGGATGAAGTCACGATCAACAACATATAAGGTTAAGATGAAAGGACTCCCTAGAGCTAGGGAGACCTAGGCATCGGTTAGCTAACCTTGAATGCTTGGGTGCGGACCATAATGGCCATTCGTAGAGCTGAGCACACGGTAATGCATCTAAGGTCCATGGTCAAGGATGAAATAAAGGTACCAATGATTTGATCATTGAAACAATATAAAGATTACTTTAAAAAGAAAACCAAGAGGACGATTGGCATCAACTTCCAGTAGAAATCCATTAATATAGAGATAAAAGACGTTGAGTACTTAAGGAAGTTTACTATGCCAATCATGCTATTATAGAGTGGACTTACATACCCTGCACAACGCTTTCTTATATACAATTGGCATGGAATTGCATAAGGAATGATGATAATGTGAATTACAGATGTTTTCCCTTTTTCTTGAATGGTTTAGTAATGATGTAGTTTCAACATAATAGAGTTAGGATCCTTAGGATCGTACAAGTAATTATGAAAAAGTTTTTGAATCAACTCCGGGTTCACTCCGATCAGCCCAAGGAAGTAATTTCATTGGCAAACATTTAGTAAATAAAGTTAGAATCATTAAAAAGTAAAATGAACAAAATTCTGTGCTACTAAAACTGAAGTTGAAAATCCAATGTATAGCTTAGTACTGATGGCTTTAGTTGGTGGAGTGGACTGTGAATAGGAAGTTGGAAAATGGTTGACTATGAAAAAGCTAGTCACACTAAAGTATTTATACTGGAAAACGAACCAATTTATGCACTTAAGAGAGGCAGAAATGGATAGGATACTGAATGCTAAGTGTCAGCTAGGACACAAATATTTAGTAAAATGCAATGAAATTTTTAAGTAGGATGGCAATAGCTAAAGCAATAAAGGTAATGATGGTAATAAGAAGAAGAAAAAAAATTGGGGCGATATAGAGAGTATCGGTGGATAAGGAAAAAGACCACCAGACATGACTTAGTGATTTATAAGATTTATGTAGGTCCACATTTCATGAAGAAAATCAGGAATGAGATGGAATGCTATAGGTGTTCTTTGAAGCATACCCCATAAGACACATGTTACGTGATGGTCTTGCAAAAAAACTAAAGAGAATTAATGTTGACATCTAATTCAGAAATAAAGATGCAGATAGGGTCAAAGCACCAACTTTCGATCTGCTGGTTATAACATCCATGATTAGGCTAACTACTTTTCGCCAAGTGTAGACTATCGTGGAATGCTAACACTGCCCTCCAAACAAAGGTGCAATGCCAATATTCATCTGTACAAGTTGTTCTAGGATCGAATAAACATTTAATATCTGTTATCTTCTATTTTGGAACCACCCTTAAGAGGAATAGTATAGCTCCATAACATACATCATAACGGTCCATTACGAACGTTATTAGTTTGGAGCGGTTTGGAACAATCTGGAAATCGGTGTCACCAAACTAAGCGGTAATCTCTAGCTAACTCAATTCTGGTTCTATGAAAGTATGTAACAAGTGTTCAAGTACTCACTTGGGAACTCGACTGTACACAACATACTTCTTGAGTTAAAACAAGTCAAGATTTGATAATAGGTTATTTAACTATCAAATACACAAACAATAACAATTCAGAGATTTAATTACCCATAACAATCATTAAGCCTCAAAATAAATCTATCATTTATTTTAATCACTTCTCAGAATATTAATTAGAATATTCATATAATTATATCACTGACATAAGTATAAACATGAAACATTATAGAAGATTTCTTATTTCAATATCATTTTAAAAGGATCAAAACAAATGCTATTCAAATTGGGGATAAAGATAACCTTAAACACTATTTAACTGTAGAACGAATGTCCATACCATTAAAATTAAGAAGGTCGGTTAAAGCAAATCAAATCTCAAATTCTTTTATAAATTTCTTCAATAAATTTTTTAATAAATCTCTTTCGTTTATGCAAATCTCCTTTACCAAAACTCCAAAGCTAATGATGAAATTTCTCTATAAATCTCCAATTCTGTTTATTACACTCTTTTATAAATATCAAAACCATTTATAAACTCTTTTATAAATATCCATTTATAAAACTCTTTCTAAATTTTCATGATCTCTTTTCATTTTATTACTCCTTTTATAAACTTTCCTTATTTAAAACAAAACTTCTTAAATAAATTTGAATCAGTAAAGTTCGTTTGATAAAATCAATTATTAAACACCTTGAAACATACCAGTTATTAGCTAAACATTCTTCATTTAATAGACCTTTAATCCATATTAACAAAATAATGATTTCAAACAATCATTTAAAAAGTATTAAATTGCTTCAAAATTGATAAAATAATTGCTTAGTTATCCTTTAAATATTTAAAAATAGTATAAACTTTAAACCATTATAAAAAAGGATAAATTGAAATATCTGACTTCACAAAAATCAGGAAGAGGCATAGTGACCACAATGGTTCTCATTTAATTGAGTTTAACTTCCAATTTATGACAGGGGTATTTGCATAGCAAGCAAGCATGTGAAAGGTAATCAACTAGTAATAATCAATCATATCGGTAAACGTCCAAGTGACATAATAGCAAAACTGGGTTCTATTTCTGCTTAAATAGATGTCAACAGAATCTACTTGGTGAATTATGACAGCACTATGATGTATTCTGCCAAACCCTCGTCAACTATAATTTGATTAGAAAAACGGTGTTTTATTTTGCTAAACATATGTCATTGGGTTTCTTATTCATATGAGGTTATGTAATGGTAAAATGATAAAGAAATCCCTTGGTTTAAAAACATTTTGCAAAAGGAAATCGCTTTTATAACAAATTGATATTTAGAAACATGCGATTTTGAAATTAAAAATCTTTATTCAATAATTAAATAACACTTAACTCCTCATTTAAAAATAATTAAACCTTAATTATTAAGTAATCAATAATTAACTTTTAAATGAATGATTAAATAATAATTATCCTTTAAATAACTAATTAAATAATAGTTAACCATTTAATAAATAATTAATCCATAATTAATCTTTAATTAATAATGAAATAATCAGTTAAACCTTTATTAAGAATAATTAAATCTTAATTTATTTAGTAATTAATTAAATATTTAAAACCTTTTCTTAAATAATAATTAACCTTTAATCATTAATCTATCAATAATTAATCTTTAGAACAAATTATTAAATAATAATTAACCTTTAATTAATTAACTAATTAAAATTAATCTACTCAATTTATAATTAAGTATTAGTTTCCCTTATTAACTAATGATTAAATACTAATTATCTTAACTTAATGAATTACTTAAATAATCATTAAATAAATAAATAATAATTACTTTTTTATTACTTAAAACAAGTTTGAAGACACTTCTCAAAAATATCCAAGATGAAAACAAAAATTAATTTGCAAGAAGAGTTTGTTTTTACGAACTGCATTTATAGCGACTATTGTACGCAACCCATAATTTCAAAACTTGTTCTATTATCAAATAGCTTTATAAATCTTATCTTTTGTACCTTGGCTAATTTAAAACTTAGTAAAATGTGTATGGAAAATAAAAGTAAGGTTTTGAAACTAAATCAAAGTTTGAAACTTGCAAACTTTTCAAACACAACCATAAGTGAAACCAAGTTCAATCAAAGGATTCCAAAGTTCACAAAATCACAACTTTAAGTGCTCTTCATTTTAGCATACATTAACTACCATAAGTTTATGCATTCACACCTTACAACAAGCTCATAAACATATATACATGCCATCACTAAATTATGCAAGCAAAGATCATAACTTGTAAACTAACTAGACTTCTAACTTTTAATTCCAAACTATATAACATTTCATCCAAGCACAAACATGTACATTCAAGTAAACTCTACTTTTAACCAAAAACATCATGTAAACAACCAAATCAAGCATATATATAAAGGTAAATAATTCCTAAAAAATAAGGAATTTACTAACCAAAAAGCTATCATATTTGACTCGAACTTAGCTACAACTCAAACCAAACCTAGATCCTTCCTTTTCCTTACTAAAAATTGGATTTTTGAAGACCTAAAGGCCCAAAATGGTTTGGCCTAAAGGAAAAAGGGCTCAACTATGGTTGCAAGGAGGGTGTGGGCTTGAGATTCGAATCAAGAGGTAATGAAACAAGGTTCTTAAGAGTTTTAAAGTGAAAACAAGGCTTTAAACTTTTAGAAAGAACCATGGAAGTCATGAAAACACATTTAGAAAGCTTGTAGGAATTTTTAAGAGGTGAGAATGAAAGGGAAAAATGAGAAAGAAAATTATGAATTTTTTATATGAAATGATATTAATAAATTACCTATACGCCCCTATGTACTTTACCCTCCACTACCTTATGCTACCTTACCATGCACCACCTCCTTACCATGTACATACACCCCCAACTTGTGCCCTTCATGCATATTTGAGCCAACATGCCATTAATGCTTTGTGTACTTAGTTTTCCAAATGAGGTGATATAATATGACTTATATACAGGTACATTTTTTTTTTTACTTAGGGAAATGTCACATCTTATATCTCTACTACTAATAATGTAAATTCACTCTACGAGGTTCAACCGTGTCTTTTTGAAATTTCCAATCTACCCTCCGCAATTCACATCATGCGCAAGTGGTAGTAAACAGATGTCTGATCATATGTCACTACAGAATATATCGAGGGCAGTCAAATTGGTTATGCTATGTAAGGTTAATGCTGCAATAATGTGTATGGTACTATATCAGTCCTTTGTTATTAATAGGAGTAGGTTCTACGTTGTACATAACCTCATTAATAAGTAGGTTGTGTACTATTTGTTTGAACCCATGTATTAGAAGACGAAATTATATAAAATGTATTTGATTTAAAGTCATATTCTACCATTACATGTACGAATAACTATAAGTATATTGCATTTTATTTTACCTACATACAGTCTTTTGTCTAGTAGTTATAAACTGTAGTGTGCTTATGGTAGCTATGCCTCCCTACGAATTTCAATTATATTAACCGATCGTTTGTATATCATTGATTTTAGAACAATAACATGCTCTTTGTATTTTTTTAAGATCGGTTACTAAATAGAATGGTAAATCGATGAACTTTAATACCAATACATGTTGCACAACATATTTTTCGTGTTTGACAACAATCTCTAATCGATCAATTCTAAAGTTTTAGATTGTTTTTTTTTTATCGTTTTACCTTTCTAGTCGCATTATAACATGCAGCGACGACATTATTCACATCTCTACTATTAATAAAGAGAATTCAATCAAGATGATTTACATGACGTCCTTTTGAAATTTAAAAATGACCCCTCTACGTTAATGGAATCTTACCACCATTTCCAACTATACACCAATAGAATTCTGCTACCAATTTGTCATCGATATCACCAACAAAACAACTTGATATGTGTTGTGCCTATAAAAACATTTGCACTTAAAACACGCATCCATCCCTGGTAACATCGTTGGATATTATATGCATGTATGTGTGTTGTATACTGGTATATATAAACATAACTAAACATATATTTTATATTATTCTAACTTTATTTATAAATGAATGCGTATACATTTATGCTATTTTGATCATAACATTTTCGACAACTTTTAGCCGACGAGATGTTGAAAATTCAAAAATCGAATTCCGGTCACATTTTTTATTTTTCTTTGAACTAAATATTTTTGTAAACTATTTTACCATCACTATTTTTTAGTTAAAAGTGTTTTATTTTAATTATAAATTCTATTACTTGAATACTTTAAAATTAATTAAATATTCATAAATTAAAGCGGTGAAATTCTAGGTCCTTAGAATGGTGCTTGATTATGAAGTTCCCCAAAGGTAGCGGAGAGAGGGTAGTCCAAGGTAATAGAAGTACTTGAGGAGAATGCTATATTTCCAAATTGCAGGAATCAATGCATAGAGAAAAGGGAAAAGATGTCGAGAAGGCTCTTTACATCAGAAGTCAAAATGCATAGCAACCACCTTCTAAGCTTTGACATTGGTCCAAAGTGATAAATGTGAAGCTATGGACCCATAAAAAGAGCCATATGATGTAAGGACAAGACCAGTAGATTAGTGGATGAGATTCAAATGAATGAAGATGATCTGAAAAAGATCATTAAAATTGGATCTCAATTCAGCTTGAAGATGAAGAAAAAAAACTAGTTGGGTTTTTGAAGCGAACCATGATGTGTTCGTGTGGTAGCATTTTGACTTATGTGGGAATTTTCTAGAAGTTATGTGCCATACACTGATTGTTAGCCTAACATACATTCCTTTGAAGCAAAAAAGAAGCATCATGGAATCAGAGAGTTCCACTACGTTGAAAGAAGTGGATAAGTTGTTAGTAAACAACATTATTTGAGATTCATTCTACCTCAAACTGGGCAGCAAGTCTCGTGTTGGTTAGGAATGCTAATAGAAACCGGCAGACATGATTTGAGAACAAATAACAAGACCACCAATACCTCCTACCATGACTAACTTGCCCTTTTAAAAATACATATTATTGAAAAAATAAGAAATGTTTTTTGGTGGTACTCAACTCTGAATTAGTTTAGTCCTTATTTGATAAGAATAGATGAAGTGGATTCTTCAAAGAGAGGATGGATAAACTATAGGAGTGTGAGTTTCCTTCCAGAGTAAGGAATACATACTTGAATATAACATGCCTGAAGGTTTTCTTTCCACTTCCTCGGCTTGACCAACTCATGGATGGAATAGCCAAACATGAACTAATATCTTTTATGCATGCATATTCCCACTATAATTAGATTGTACACATATTTGACTACGAGCGTACAAGTTTTATAATGGACTTAGGACAATATTATTACAAAATGATGCCATTTGATTTAAAGATTACTAGAGGTACTTACTAGTTTTTGGTTAATGGATGTTCTTGGAACGAGTTGTATGAACAATGGAAACAAGTGTGAATGATGTGCTGCTTAAGTCAAGGAGATCAACAGACCATATAGGCGATTTATCAAAAATGTTCGATGTGCTTCGAATGCACCGAATGAGATTGTATCCACTAAAATGTTCTTTTGGAGTTACATTCGGAATTTTTTAAGGGATCATTATAAACTCAAGGGGCCTTGAAGCTAACAAGGAGCAAATCAAAGCAACTTGTTATAACCTTAAGGACTAGGAATGAAATGCGAAGCTTGAAAGGGAAGGTTGCCACATTGAATAGGTTTATCTCAAAAGAAACTAATAAATTTGTATCAATCTTTAATGCTTTGAAGAAGGAAAAGGGAAAGTTCCAATGGATAAAAGGATGTGAAGCTACCTACCAACAACTATTGGAACATCTTCAAAACCACTAATTCGATCAAATCCTTAAAAAAGAGAGATGCATTGAGTGTGGCATTAGTGCATAATGAGGAAAAGATCCAAAGACCAGTCTATTATGTCAATAAATGATTCACATGGCTGGATAATTATAATCGAAAACTGGAAAAGCTAGCCTAACACTTACTGCTGGCATCGAGGAAGTTATAAATATACTTTCAGGCTCATCTAATAAGAATGTTGACAAATTAAACTCTTAGAAAAGTATTGCATCACCTTGCAATTTTGGGACGATTACTGAAATGAAATTTAAGATGGGTTGGTAAGAAATCACATACCATATTAGAAGGGCAATTCAAGGACAAGCACTAGTGGACTATGTTGCAAAACTTACTGTCTAGGATGACAAAGTGAAAGAGAAGATGGTTGTACTCAATGGAAGTTATATGTCGATGGTGCAAACGATGACTACGATTATGGAGTAGTAGTTGTCTTGGTAACCCGTGAAGGTAGGAGGATATGTTATGCTTTGAAACTGGAGTTTCTAGTTATAGATAATGAAGTGGAATAATAAGCATGAATAACAAGACTCAAAATAACAAAAGTATTTTAGGGGGAGGGGGATTATGGCATATATTTAGTGACTACCAACTGGTGCTTTGCCAAGTTAAGAGAGAATTTCAAATTAAGGGGAACACGAGTTGCCCTTGCCTATGAAAGGCAATGGAGCTACCAGATGAGATTAAATACTACACAATTACTCACATCTCCAGAGTGGAAAATATGAGTCATATTCTTTAGGTGAGTTGGCTAGCTTTAACGATGTGCAACTGCTAGGTATTGTTCTAGTAAAAGTATTGAAGACCCCTAAATTATTGAGGTGGATTGTGATTACATTATGTAGGTAAAGGAAGAGTAGTCATGGATGACTCCATTCGAGGAATATTTGACAAAGGGAATATTTTGAAGAGTATGAAAGATCGATGGAAACTCCTACATAAGGTATCGCGTTACATTATGCAAGATGGTGTGTTATTTCAAAAAAGGTTCTCGGCCCCTTTACGAAGGCATGTGATATGGATGAAGCAAATAAAATCCTTAAGGACATTCATCAAGGAAGTTTCCGAGATTACATTATGGGGCAGAATTTAGCAAAGAAGGTAATTCACTATGGATATTCCTGGCTAGTTAACAATCGTGACACAATTGAGTTTCGAGAGGAATGCAATAAGTACCAAAGATTTGCAAAGATACCAAGAGCCACATCCAACAAACTTTGACATATGGTTGGCCAATGGCCATTCATAGTTTAAGGAATCAATGTTATTATAGTGTTACTGATGGCACGTATAGGAGAAAATTATGCAATCATAGCAGTGGACTATTTCACAAAATGGATTGAGGTGGATCTCTTACTACGATCACTTCAGCAAAAGTTATTAACTTTTTTGTCAAGAACATTTTGTGCGGATTTGAAGTGCTACTAAAGATCATTATGGGTAACAAAACTCAATTTGAAAGTGCATATTTCTACAAATTCTGCGCTCGATATCAAATTCAAAAGAGTTTCTCTATAGTAGCACATATATCGATGAACATGTTGGTGGAAAAGATATTCATGATCTAAAGCAAGCAAAAGGAAACTAGGTTAATGAGTTATCGTTTTCTTTATGGGCTTATCGAACAAACCAAAAATTGGCAACTGAATATATTCCGCTTTCATTAGCTAACAGAACCGAAGTAATGATACAAGTTGAACATAGTCCCTTCTCACCAATGCATACATTATAGTCTCAGGATGAATGAGGAGCGATTGTTATTATCCTTGAATTAGTGGTGGTAAATGAGAAAAGAGAACCTAAGGGTAGCTGCTCACCAGCAAAGAGTAGTATGATAGTTGAACACCAAGGTCTAAAATAACACTTTCAAGTTCGGTGACCTTGTTTCGAAAAAGGTCTTTCTGAGTACAGGGACACTTAGTTCGAATTAGGAATGACCCTACAAGATAATACAGTAGCTTAGAAACAACACTTTCAAGCTATCGATAACTAATGGGGACCCAATTTCGCTGGCATGGAATAGCGAGAATTTTCATTGCCATTTCACTTGATTCTTTTTATTTAGGCATTATTCTTTCATTTGGACATTCATTAAGTTGGATTTGATGTAATAAAATGGCATTCACTATATATATTGAATAATATTTACTTTTTTGAGTTAATAGAACCATATATATTAAATTAAACTTCATGCTATATATCTATAGCACAAGCATCATGTATTTTGTAAACTTGATGTTAAGGTACGTGAAGATGAGTGTCGATAGGCTCCTCAAACAAGCATCATCGTGCTATCAGCTCCTTGCCATATAATCGTACGTAGGAAAGATTAGGTAATTCTCTCTTATACATCTAATCTTTGACTAATGCCCAATGATAGGCGATGTCAAGGATAGATGCCCGGAGATAACGATAGGCAAACATTGATGCTTGGAGATAACAATTGGTGTATGCTCAAATTTACATAGGTACACTTAGCAAGAACTACATTGGTTCTCATGTAGACACAAAAACAAGACCTTTTAATGGTTATCCACACATCAAAATTTTATTTACAACTGAATAGAATAAGTTTAACTAGTAGCAAACAAATCTAGAAACCAAAATTCAAGTGAACCCAAAGAATCGATACTGATCCTTGCTTACCACTAGAAGGTACTTATCCATCCTTCAAATAAGTCAAGTGGTGAAAAGAAAAAAGGTTAAATTACAAGTTGAAGACACAACTCGGTACTAAGTCATGTCACACAACTCGGTACCAACTCATGAATGATGGGTCAGCAAACATGTCAAGGAACTGAACATGAAACAAATCAAAGCACACGAAGGTGGGAAATTCCATAACTCGACACTAAATTGTAAGCACAACTTGGTACCAAGTTGACAACTATTACAGATCTGGCCACGATCTTACCTGGAGCATAATACTAGATATGGAAAATGTGGATAGCAAATTTCAAAGCCTATTTCGATGATCTTCATCCATAAATAAGAGGAGAAGTACACATAAAAATGATTTTTTCTTCTTACTTTTTGAATTATCCGATTTTACCCCCAATACTCTATTAAATTCTTACCCGAGTTCTAAAATCACTCTTATAAAAGAAAGAAAGAACTAGTAACAATGTTGTAGTGGGCGTAGCTATCGATTTTGGCCAAACTACCATAAATTCTATGTGTTCCTTCCTAATTTTAATTTCTTTATCTCTATAATTGGCGCATGTTAATCGATTAGATGTTTGTACCATTATTGGTGCAAATAAATCTAAATCAAGTAAAAATAGAAAAGCTATATAATGCTTCCTCTCCTTCATCCATGACTCCTACTCTTGGGGGCACTAATTTCATCCTTACTTGCAAACAATATAGATGTTGTTGTAGAGTCCTACAAATCTAAACACAAGAACCATGTTACATCGATTGACGAACCTTCACCATTTAAGGAGAACACCCCTTCAAAAGGTAGAAGAACCTCCCAAGAAGCCATAGAAATAGATGAATAACCATCACAATCTGAAGAAATGACTCTACAGGCTTATTGTGTTTTGCATTTTTACTCTCTTTAAACAAAGGACACTATGTTGTATGGGTTCTTCCCCGGTTTTGTACGTGAAAGTGAAAGTAATCGATAAAATTCTTTTTTCTAATTTATGTAATCAACCATTTCACACTTTCTTTTTCTTTACTTATTTATGATTCCTACAAATGTTTATATATAAATGCCAGTAATGTCTTACCTTTATATTATACATGCCTATGTGTGTTGATCTGCTTAATGCATTTACTTGTTATATCTCTTTGCTTATAAACAAATCTCCACTATCACATATTAATGCTCTATTACTTAGTTTTGTTTACTACCAGTTAAACTTATTCCATTCAGTAATAAATAAAACCATGATGTTTGGATGGTCTTCTACCTATGTCCACACGAGTACCAATGTAGTTCTTGTTAAGTGTACCTGCGTAAATTTGATCATACACCGATTGTTATCTCCAAGCATTAGTGTTTTCCTATCCTTATCTCTAGCCTGATTTAGATTTGTTTGCACCAATAATGGGACATACATCCAATCAATTAATATATGGTAATTATAGAGATAAAGAAATTATAATAAGGTAAAGAACACATAGAATTTATAGTGTTTTGGCCAAAATCAATAGCGTACGTCCACTTTTGTTACTAATTCCTTTTCTTTTACAAGAGTGATTTGACAACTTGGATAAGGATTCAATAGAGTATTGGGGTAAAATAAGATGATTCAAAAAGTAAGAAGAAAAATTCTTTTCATGTGCACTTCTTTTCTATTTATAGATGAAGATCATCGAAGTTGGTTCTGAAATTCGCTATCCACATTCTCCATATCCAGTATGATGCTCTAGGTAAGGTCATTGCCAGATTAGTAAAAGTTGTAAACCTAGTACCAATTGTGCTTATAACTTGGTTCCGAGTTATGGAAATTCCCACCTTCGTGTGCTTTGATTTGTTTTATGTTCAATTCCTTGACATGTTATGCTGACTTAACATTCAAGAGTAGGTACCGAGTTGAGGGAGATGACTCGGTACCACATTGTGTCTTCAACTTGTGATTTCACCTTTTTGCTTTTAACCACTCGACTTGTTTAAAGAATGGCTAGGTATCTTCTTATGGTTTCACTTGAATTTTGGTTTCTAGATTTGTACTTCTGGACTTTCGGTTTTATTCGACCATTCAATGGTTCTGGTTCATTGAGATATTGCTTAGTTCAATGGCAGAATAACACGTGCCCTCCAAAGTTTGCCTTGTGTTAATAGGGCATGCTTAGGATTAAGATAAGCTATCGACTTCAAAATATAATCTTAAATGGTATCTTCATCCTCTGAACTATTTTCATAAAGCAATGTGTTTTCTATAGATTGACATATCGCTTTAAATAATTGCAGATTCATATCATTTGGATAATATAAGAGTTGAAGCATCCCTTTTAGATCCGTTACTCGGATTTAAAAGATTTGTGGATCTTCTCTTTCATTCCATCGAGTAGGTTTTTATCTTCCTTTTATGTTCATCTTTCACTATCATTTTCATTGCCTACGTTTCCTTTTCCTTTTTTAATAAATCGGCACCGAGTTGAGAGTTTTGATTCAATATCAATTTTTTTTTAACATTTTAATAACACTTAAGCTATTTCTTCACCTTCACTTTTACTTTTCACCTGCCTTATCATTTGCAAACTTGACTTTTAGACCCATTCGACTTTCGATTCAGGTCGTCGCTAACTCCATCGCCGGCTCTCGACTTCGCACTTCCTATCTTCAATTACTACTAACTTCTACCTGAGTGGTTCAACCTTTGATTTATTATAACTTTCCCCTAAATAAATCAAGTTTCATCTGGAATCTGGTACTTTAATGCCACATTTGCATGACCACTGAGCTTAATTGTGTGGTTGTTGCCACTTTAGGGTTGCTGACGCTTGATTGCACATGCTAACCTACATTTGATGCTGATTTGTTCCTTGCCTTCTTCATTTTTGTATTTAGCGATGGACAAAATTGGTATAGTGCTTGAAGAACTCTATTTCTTGAAGCTTACTCCAAGATGACTTGGGATTAGCCTAAATCTTTTTCTCACTTCATACGCATGGTATTGGCTACGGGTCTGGCTCAGATATTTTAAGGCATGGATTTGGATTTTTGTATGTGACCGTGGAGTTTAATTGTTTTTTTATCAAATTTTATAAGTGCAAAATAGACTATTTAATTGCTATTGAATTTCGATCAAATGTGGATTGGTGGTGTGGGTTTCATGAGACGGTTTCATTAACGGTCGCATTGAATATGCTTCGGCACTTAACAAAGTCATGTATTATTGCTTTGGCTTGAACACTTTATTCCAGTGTCCCTATCAAGGAATGTTCCATGTCGCTTCAAGTGACTGTTCTATTATTGTAAATTTTATATAATGAGTGATCCAACATAGTTCTATAGTGTGACGGAGTTTGTTTTCCAGTACAAGCGAGCTATCTACACATAACATTCTTGTTCACCGTGCTTTGGACATAGGGCACATACCGTGTAAACTGGATTGCATGTTTCCAATCACGTCAATATATAGGATCTGACTAGTCAATACACATTGAGATCTAATTGGTCTTACACATCGGCTACACAACGCTTATTTATAGCACAAAGATCAGATTAAATCTTACCTGACTTTTCTTATCTATCGAGTTTTTAAGTAGTTATGAACCGTAGACGCTCCTTTTGTCTCTCAGTAATGGTTGCAGGTCCATCCACTTTAGAGTTCATCCCACCCACAATAGCTTTGACTTATATTTCAACATCTAGTTCATTATCTCCTTAGCCTCGACCTTTCTATAGTCATAGAAGACAGTCTTTACAAGTGGTTCCCTTTGTAATGGGAGACAGATCATATATGGAGATTGCGCTAGATATCAACCTTGACAGCTCAATGATTCTTGAAAACCCTCCAGATTCTCCAACATCTACATTGGATGAAGCAGGTGTTAGGAGAATTTGTATTAGGTATGGCATTCCTTTTGAGGAAGTTCTAGTTCCAAAGCCCTTTTAGTGGGCCCAAGATCCACCTGAAGGGTATACAACCTATAATAGCTAAATGTGTCTTTCTGGGAAAGTCTCTCTAATCAACCACTTTATATGGCTTATTCCCTAGTTTATGAAGCTTTTCCCTACTCAGTTTCGCCTGAATAAGAGTGCTTCACTGAATTACATTTACTTGGGTTCTTCACCATTTAGGTAGGGTGCCTACACTGGAGGGGAATGGATATTTATTTAGCTTCAAGAAGCGACAAGACACTCCATCTCCGAATTATCTAGAATCATCCAAAGGCTACCGTGTTATTATTAGTCCTTGGAACAAGATTAGCCACTTTAAAGAAGAATATTTATTTCTACATTATCCAGATGGCTTCGTTCGAATGTTGTTGTCAGGACATAAGTTCTATCATTATTCGTCAATTTGGCTAAGTTCATTTTGTTTAATTCTTTGACTCTATCATTCCTTTTATTTGTAGATATTCCAAGGAGACCCCATAATGCAGCACTAGCACACACTCTCCTAGCTCTACAAAATATCCCTATTGAAGAATGGAAAATGGAATTTCTTTTGACGGATCCTTAGATGCGATAAATTTAAGGTTTACACAATGATCACAGTCTTGGTATTGTTCCTGTTGCTCATAAAGGTGCCCAGTCTACTTAAGAGGTTGACATCAAGCCCCAACTGCTAAAAATCCAGAAATTCCTCTTGAGATATATGATCCTTTCATCGATTACAGGGAAGATAGTGGTGGCGATGACAACGGAGACAACGATGAAGATGATGATAATGATAGTGATGATGAAGATAATGAGGGCGGGGGTAATGGTAAAGACTTGGAATCTTGATCATAGGTCTACATGAGATACCAGTGGTGATGGACAAGTATCGCCTATCCCCATCGTCCAAGATTAAAGATTATTTCACCCCGTCTTGTCTCACAACCATAGCAAACTCCAATCGGGGAGGTAACTTTGGCTTCTCCAACTGATGATATCTATGATTCTTTTTGGAGCATTCTAGAAAATATTCTCTCTATGACATTGCCCATTTCAGTCTCTTCGATATTAATCTCCTATTTGCATGACTATAGACGTAACTTTGACTACTGCATAGGAGGTCACCCCTCTTAGTCAGCTTTATGAGCATGGTCCGTGGGGTCACAAGGGCACATTGACACTTTACACTACATACAAAGTTACCACACATTTCCAATGCACATGCCATTCATTGACTTATAAAACTTAACTAAATTGCATCTTATTTTTAGGTACATTGGATGCCTAAATCTTTTTGATGATCTCCATGTCCAAACTTCTAGTTATCATAGACAAAACCCTTCACGTGAAATCATGAATCATCTTATGAACCTTACTCGGTGAGGCATCAGAGGAATGTGCAGAAAAGACAAAATGAGGAGTAACATAGGCATCGTGATGATCTTGAGTGGTAGTCTCGCGATGGCTTTGGATCACGTACGATATCTTCCTTTCAACATTGTGCTCGTTCTATTGTTCCAAAAAAAAAGATCCATATTCTTCGAAGCTTGGTTATATCACCTTTTCTCATGCTCTAACTGTTCCCACTTTAGTAGTGCCTTCTACACATCCTATGGTATTCCCTTATAAATCCAAACAAGTTGTTCGACCATCTGGTTCTGCAACCTCTTGGTCTACCAAACAAAGGCCTGGTAAAGAGCATTCTTCCACTCATGTTTCTATGATAGTCATAGAGTCAACCTTGAATCCACAACTTGATACACTTCAAAGAGATTTCATTAAATTCTTCTTTAGAGGGGTTAAGTTTTCCTTTCCTCTCGAAGATATTCCTCATGACGTGGCTACCAACATTAAAGCCTGTGTTGATTTTTTTTGTGCTTCACTGCCTTCTGAGTCACAGAGTAGAAACCCTTAAGAAATCCAATCTCTTCTTTTCTAATCATTATCAGGTTTGGGTTTCAAAAAAAAATAGGTGAGTTTAAGTATGAATTAAAATTTAAAATAGTTTCAAGAAGAATAGAAATATACAGTATGTAAAAATTGGGTTTTTACAGAGAAAATTCAAATTTTGAATAAATTCGAATGTCACGATTTAGTGATTCAATTACATAATATGAAATGACATTAGAAGATAGGATTTTAAAAAAAAGTATGATGATTTTTAGTTACTTTTTTAAGGTGCAGTTTCGAGATGAACAAAAATTCTTTTTTTGTCAATTCCTGATGATTAAACAAATCTTGGACGTTGAAATTGGTTTTGAAGCTAGCTTAATGATTTTCGAAGTCAGGAAAAATGTAAGAAAATTTTTTGATTGCGTGAATTAAGGGGACGAGATCAATTTGTGGCTTAACCCTAATTTTAGGTTGAGCTGAGAATTTCGATCGGCATGGACTTTCGGGTGGATCGAGTGTAGTGGTACTCGAGGAGGTGTTAGTTTGGGGTTTGTCAGAGACGTGGGCGGAGGGGGTTGACATTCAGGTGGTCAGAGGAGGAGGAGCGTGGCGGTTTCATGGTGATGGCTTTTGCTCAAGTTTCACATCAGTAGCTCGATTTTAATTTAGCAATGATTTTGGGTTTTGGGTTGTTCGAATCGAGGCTGGGGATCATTGGTGACGTGCTGGTGAGTTCGTGGTCGATGGGCGACGACAAGTGTGGTTGTGCACGTATATGTGCAACGTTGTATCCGTGGGTTTTCGTGTTTGGGGAAGAAGATAGTAAGCTCGAAGCCAAGCACGAGGATTTGATTAGTTTACTCGAAGTCAGGCTCGCGTTTGTTTAGGGGTTGCATCGGGTCGATTTTAATACTTAGCAAATTTTTGAGAAAAAAATTTCACTCGGGTAAATTTTTGAGAAACCCGAAGCAATACTCGAGAAAGTTGGGGAGGAACTCGAAGCAATACTCGGGCCATTGGTGTTGGGGCAGAAACAGTGCAGTGTTTAAAAGGAAAATCAAGTCACTTTGAATTTTTTATATATTTAAAACAATTTTGAGTTTTGGTAAAGATTGAATGCTAATCTAGTTTTGAATTAGTTAAGAATGTTTTTTTAACACAAATTTGTTCTAAATTACCAAGTTTTAAAATGATTTAAAATTAATATAACCTTTATTTTGAAAAGTTATTTTAACTTAATAATATTGGAATGTTTTAATGATTAATAAACTTTATTCGTTTGGGTTAAATAATTAATGTTTTAATGGTTAATGGATTTTATTTGTTAAAAAGATTAATTACTTGCAGTAAATTACTTAATGTAAGAAATTAAAATAAATTAATTAATAATTTAAGTTAATTGATAATGTAATTAATGAATGATTAAATTAAAATAGTGATTACTTAGTGAAAGTAGTTAAGGGAGGATAATTAAAAATTAAAGATTGATTTATCAATATTAAGGGTTAATTACTTTAAAGAATAATTAAGAAATGTGGTTAACTAATTAAGGTAATTAAATTAAGAACAATTAATTAAAGGTTAATTAATTTAAAATGATTAAGAAATCATTATTAATTAAGGGATAATTTATTAAGGATTTAATTAATTACAATTAAGGGTTAATTTAATCAAGATCATTAATTAAAGAAATGATTAATTAATGAAGGTGATTAAAACTAAATCAATTATAGTAAATGATAATTAATCATTGATTTAAGATTACTAATGAAAGTAATTATGTGGTTGATAAGTTTAAAGACCACCCCCTTTAGTCATCTTAATTGTAAATGTTTGATTTGTTAAATGCTATGTAATGGATTGATATATTTGATATGTGATGTGATGCTATGTAATGCTTTGTGCCGAGCTGTTTTATTTATGATGAATATACTGTTGAATGAATATGAAAAACCTCTTGACCCGTTAAACGATATTTGAAATTCGATGCGATAGGGAGTCGGATTCTAGTTGGTTATTCGAAACCCACATCGAATTGTAATGATGAATCTTTGTGATTTATAAATTTATTTTATCTGCGATCTTTGAATGAAGATAAGCGTTATGAGTTATACCGCTTATTGATATTGTTATATCTGTGATGATTGATGCTGTGTACTATTGTGTTAAACCCCTGGACCACACTTATACACACACAAATATGGATTTCACATGGAAATCAGTTAGGTTACAGATTTTTAAATATTGCACTCACTATTCGGTTTAGCCGGAAGAGGACCTTTGTGTCATATAACCCATTCCGAATATGTGATACGTGGTAAATGGATAGCAATTGAAGATGGTGGTGAAGACCGGGTGTCTTTGAGAATGATAGGATAACCTATCGAATGACTCTGCACTGAGTTGCTCCGGTATAGAGATCTCCATATGTGATAAGGAGTCCGATCGGGATTGAAGATGCCCGGATTTCAAGGGCTTCTTCGGAAGTGCCTTAGGTTCTGTTCGAACCCGGAACAGACTTGTATGGATGTGCGTCTGACGTTACACTTTGAGATGTAAAACCAGTTTCTATCAAATACATTTCTGTTTGGTGGCGGAGATTTATTCTCTTAGCTTAACACCCATCTCTGAGACGTACGAGCTCAGAGGTTATGTAATTGATGGTTACTAGTGATACATTCTCAATTTGGTAATGTGACATACGAAGTGCTGCTAATCTTTTGTTGATCAAAGCATGGCTTTTGTGAAAAGTGTAGCTTTGTGGACGAGACTTCGTCGAACTTCACAACCCGGAATGGTCGAAACAGGAAGAATGCTGCAAGGTTATTTGGGGGTAGCGCCCCCTGAGGGTATGTTCATTTCCTTCTGGATAGAGGTGGTATCATGGTATGAATCCCAGATACTTAACCTATGTGGTTGCTGCAAATTTATTATTTTGTGGTTGTTGGTGAATTCCGGGATAAAGGTTGGTTACGACCGGGGGATGGCATACTCGTGTCAGTAGTTACCTAGTTACAGAGGTAACCCGGCCTTGTGTTGGAAGAGATCCAGTTAGGTTCTTGAGGTGTCCCTCCAGAGGCGTACCTATGTGGCCCAGGAAGTTCCTTAGCCTGACCATTTGTTGAAAATTCAAAGAAACAACACGAGCCCTTTACGATTGCAATTGTATAACCTGCCTCCTCAGGAGGTAGCTATAGCAGGCATAATATAATGGTACCTATGCTGGCTAAGATTAATATTATACTTTTGAAAATGTTTTCCACTATGCACTAATAATAATAATATCAAAAGATTTCACATATCAAGCATGTTTGACTATCATAAGGAGAAATCTCCCTCATGTGTGCGATTGCATTGTGTGTGTGTGTGCCGGGAGGCCTTATGGTAGTTTAATTTTCCAAAAAGCATTGCGGATTTCAATTTTTAAATCTTTTGTTTTGTTTTAAAGATAAAAATGTTTTTGTTTGCTCATACCAGTCCCACGACTGACCCGGAGTTTACTGTTCCTTTCCTAAACTCTGGGTGGCCACTATTTTCTACACGAGCGGTCTAGAGTTGGGTTTTTCAGATAGTAGATATAGAATCGATTCAGTAGGTTTTAGCTTTCTCTTTGGTATTTTTTGGAGATCTTGGATATTGGAGTCTTCGGATTCACGGACCGGACTTGCTCATCTTGGTGCAAATTGATGGTGGTTCGAGCTAGTGCTTTGGAGCTAGAGTTGCTGTTGTTGTTTGGAGTTTTTGGGTTCCGCTGCTATATCATATTGTTTTTTCACTGTAGCATTGTTATCTTGTATCTCTGATATTGAATCATATTGTATCATTGTTGTATCGAATGTTGTATATCAATGATATTCATTTCTTTTCTTCCGCTGTGTTGTTTTACTTAATGTGTTATAAACTCCGGCGAACCAGATTCAACGTTTAGATCTGCGACATTTGAATATGAGTGTCGTATTCGGTTTCGATTTTCGAAGGTCGAGTTAGGGTCGTTTACAGAATAGCTCATTGACATAGTATACGAGACTTTGAATTTTGATCTTCTCACGTACAAAAGCTACACTCAATGCACGATCAGACACTGCTAAGTAAACAAATTAGTCTTCTCCTTCCAAAGGCTTTTACAGGACTGGTGGTCACTCCATGTGATCAAGTAAGTCTTGGAAAGCTTTATAACGTTCCTTTATCCAGACAAACTTCCCTTTCCCATTCTTGAGGGCAATAAACATTTGCCTATCAACTCCGAATCGGCTCGGTGTAGTGAATTTTCCATTCAAGATTTGCTTTCCCTTCTCGTTTTTGGGGCAGTAACATATTTCAATGCTTTTATCAGCTTAAGATTAGCTTCTATGCCTCTCGGGTTTACTATGAAACCCAAAATCTTGCCTTATGCGACTTCGAAAGAGCATTTTAGCAGGTTAAGCTTCGTCTTATACTTTTGAAGCACACCAAACATCTTTGAAAGGTCACGCATGTGATTCAACAATTACTGTGACTTCACTAGCATATAGTCTATATAGACCTCCACTATGAAGTTAAAGCCCGCTAAAGCCTCGTAAAACCTCCGCTATAGCACGTAGGCTCTTCGACCACTAAGTTGTTTCAATTTAATGTTATTAAACATGAGATCTACTTTAAGCCCCACTATTTTTAGCTACATCTGCTAAATCTAGGCTTTATAACACCCGCTTTAACACCATTAATATGCCAAAGTTAATTTGACTAGTTCTCTTTTAAACCAAATCAACAAAGTTTCGGTAAAGACCAAATTTTAAGTGATAAGTACTCAACTTAAGTTAGAAATCTATTGTAGCCATCAAATCTAATCTGCATAAATAATGATATTCTTCAGTTTTGTTATGTTAGGTTAAACAATATTTCCTTTTCCTACATAAATGATGCGAGAACGAGAACAAATTAAATTTATATATTTAGTTTTATAACTAATAAAGCTTTTTGAACCTTTGCTATTTTTCGGTATATCTCTGCTTTATCCCTGTTGTAACTTTTTGCACCACCACCGCCATAGGACCGCTAAGCACTTTAACTGCCTAGGACATCCATTGTTCTCTCGATCTGATATTTGAACATCGAGTTTACCCGTCAATGGTAGGAAGCTCCATCATTTTTCAGACCAAATGGTATCACACGGTTACAAAACAATCCTAAATCGGTGATGAAACACATCTTCTCTTGACCTTGAACGTGTATTGCTATTTGACCGTAGCTGGAGTATACATCCATAAAGGATGATAGTCCATATTCGATGGTTCCATCAATGAGTTGGTTAATTCTTGGCAGCAAGAGGCCGCCCATTGGGCACGCCATATTTTGGTCTGAATAATCAATGCATCTTCGCCACTTTTTGTTAGACTTCTTGACCACTATAGGATTCGTTACCCAATTAGGGTATATAACATTGCGAATAAAACCATTTACCTTTAGCTTATCCACTTCTTTCTTCAATGCAGCAGTTTTCTCTGACCTAGGCTACGCCTCTTTTGCTTCACAAAAGTGTATTGTGTGTCCATATAAAATGTATGTCGCGCTATCTCCAATGATATTTCACACATATCAGAACATGTGTATGCAAATACATCCAGTTTTTCCCAGAGAAACCCTACCAACTCCTTATTCATTTTCCTGCCAAGTTGATACCAAAGTAGGGTCATCCCCATTGACTGGGAACTTGATCGTCGACTCTGGCGAGGCCAACCTCATGCTCTTTTCAAAAGTCTATAAACTTGTAAAATTTTCTATGGCACCCAGGCCAAGGCTTAGGTGATGGTTTCTATTTCAACTACCTTGATGTAGAGTGTCTTCTCTGCACATTTTCGTTTCTCCCACCGCTTCGCATCTTTGAGCTTAGTCGTGTAACACTCACGACCAATTCTCTGATCTCCCTATATAAATTCTGCCCCATTCTCGGTGGGGAACTTCAGCATTGAGCACTATGGAGAAAGAGCTATTCTGAAACTTGTAAGGGCTGGTTGGCCTTAGGAAGGCATTATAAGCTAATTATGTATTAATCACAACAAATGTCTGCACTCGCACCATCTTACAGTCTCCTTAACCAACTCAGCCGTCAAATCAACACAAATAACGGGCTCCTTGGCCATTCTGGCATATCCCTGGATAAGGGATTTACATGGTTTTAGGTTCTACCAACTCATTCTCCTCTAGTCAAATGCCTTATTAAATAGAATATTAACTGAGTACCCATAGTTAATCAGGACTCGACATACAGTTGCTGACCCATCCACAGCCGTAATCACCAAAGGGCCAAGTGTTTATTCTTTTACCCTATCTACATCTCTGTTTATAAACACAATATCATCATTCATTAACTTCAACTGTTTCACTAGGGTACTGCCTTCCATAGCAAAACAAATATCCTAAACAACATGCTTCAAATAAGTATCATACCTCTCTATCTTAGTTTAGCTTTTCTCAGTCAGATGAGGAACAACCAGTAGCATGTTTATCACAATTCTCTTTTTAGGCTACCTAGGTCCATCACCACTAGGCTTAGCCTAATTCCATTAGGCCATCCGCCTTTTCCACCAACTCTCCATTTGCCTTCTAAACTATGGGTGTTTCACTTACTATTGCAATTTCATTTTCCTATTCAACTCCTCAAATATCCCTCCGATGATAAGATACGTTGGTATTATGCCCATGTATCCTGTGGAAGCGACAATAATTCCATGAGCGTTATTCTTGTTCAGTTGCCTCCCTCTGAGGCGGTTTCTTATAATTTGCATTTTCTTACGTAGCAAGGTAAGTATTTTTGAAGGAATCATTGATGAGGTATAATCTTTGAGTTTCATATATCTCAGATGCTTCTTCGATTCTGACTTCCTTCCACTAGCATCCCAGTTCCCTCTTTTTTGGTTGTTATATTATTTTCAACATTGACTGTAAAGTTCTTACCACTCTCATTGATTTGTTTAATGGAGAAGTTGCTTTGCACTACATCATTTGATATTCTACTGCCAACTGGTCCTGTAGCTAGGTCTGCCTCTTCTGAGCATAGATACTGGGATGCTTTTCGATAAAATTCTTCCATGGTAGATGGTCGTTCCTCTTAAGTCATTGACCAAACTCTACACTAGGGTGGACTCTTCGAATCAATGCCATCAAAACTATTTCTTCCATTAGATTGACGACTTTAGTTACAGGGTGTTAAATCATGTTAGAAAATATTTTAGAGTCTCCCCAGACCTTTAGTAGATGTTCGACAAGGAAACTGCGTCCTTTGGTTGAGCTTTATAGAGCCTGGACCACTCTTGCTAATTGATCAAAAGATCATATGGACCTTAGCACAAGCTATAACCACATCATAGCCATCCTTCAAGAAATATATGGAAGCACTTACATCTTACTTGATCCATTACTCTAGTACCATCCATGTGCCATTCATATTTCAAAAGATGTTGTCTCGGATCTGTCGTTCCATTGTAAGATGGCATCGTTGGTATAACAAACCTCTAGGGATAGTTTTCCCGTAATAAATTGTAGGTAAATGAGGTCCTACAGGTGATAACCCCCAATCATCACCATATCGGCTATGTATTCTGGGCTGGTCAGTTCAATTACGGAGATAGTCAGGGAAAACCTTGAGTATTTAACTCCACAAACACTCTTGGTTAGTCCCATGATGTCTGGACTCCCTATCTCTAGGAGAACCATTCATCCAACTCACCATTCTCTATGTTCTATCCATGAGAGGCTTAGTGTTGTTTGCTTGAACACCATAATTCTGGCCACTAGCAACTTGCTCAATGTCAACATCAATCTCCTTATCAAGTTTATCCACATACTCACTAACCATAACCCGGTTCGACAACTCGGTACCAACTCATAGAGGTTAGGTGTCAAGCTGTAATTTTTAAACCAGGGGTTTCCTAGGTCACATTTTCAATGTCCTGGCTTCTCCCTTTTTAATCTTCTGCTTTCCACCTCTCTGATTCTTGTCTTAAAAGGACGAACTTTCTACTTCTGAGTTAGAAGACAATGACTCTCTATAATTCTTCCTTCACCTTTAGGGTAATGAGTCATCAAAATAATACTTCTCTCCATTTCCTTTAGGATAGCGGTTTGACTCTCTAAAACCTTTCTGTTCATCCCGGTCGTCATCCGATCCAAACCAAATGTAGTAACCATTTATGGGGCACTTGGAACTTAAGTAGGAAAAGGTTGATTTGTTTATTATCTATGTTGAGAGCATTTGTTTCAACGTCATTGCAGGGTCTTGAGGCGGTTGACTTATCCTTGGCCTTCTTAGGTGTCATGACTCTTTTAGATCTAGTGTAGACTTCTTTCAAATATAAAAAATCACAGATCTTCTAACAAAAACTTTGCAGATATAGCTTGTGGATGGTTTAAGTCCAAAGTTCATGATAGATCCACAAGTGAGAACTTCAAACCACTCTCAATACAAGCACCAAATAGTTTGCACCGAAAAGGGAACAAACACCCAATCGATTAATAATTGATAATTATAGGGATAAAGAAATTAAAATAAGGTTGGAACACACATAATTTATAGTGGTTCAACCAAATAGATAGCTTACGCCCACTATCAACTTTGTTACCGATTCTTTCTTTCTTTTAGAAGTGATTCTACAACTCAGTTACTTATAACTTGAGCAAGGATACAATAAAGTATCAAGGTAAAATCAGATAATTCAAAAGGTAAGAAGAAAAAACCCTTTTTATTTGCACCCCTCCTCCTATTTATAGATGAAGATCTTCGAAATAAGCTTTGAAATTTGCTGCTCACATTCTTTATGTCTGACATGATGCTTCAAGTGAAGATCATGGCTAGATCAGCACTAGTTGTCAACTCTGTACCAAGTTGTGCTTACAACTCAATGCCAAGTTATAGAATTTCCCACCTTTGTGTTATTTTCTTTGTTTTGTGTTCAATTCCTTGACATGTGAGGCTAAACATGGTTCTAGAATATTTACCGATAGCCTGAATTTTAGATTTTAGGAGATCTTGGGAAGATCGCCTATACTTGGTAGAGTTTCATACAATAACAAGTACCAAAGCAATATCAGGGTGACATCGCTTTAAGCGTTTTGTGGAAGATCGTGTATGTAACTGACATGTTGGCTAGAGAAGGGGGTTAAGCTCGTATTGGGGTGGATCTGGTGGAAGAGGCCACTAAGAAATTTGAACTAATCTGGACTAGATTAAAACCAGTGTAGTCTAGGCAAAAGAGTTATGCTGACAAGCGAGGAAATGAACTAGAGTTCACATTAGGTAACCATATGTTTGTGAAAGTTTCACCGATATGAGTAGTGATGTGCTTTGAAGGCTTGGAAGTTACCACCTAGATATGTAGGTCTGTTCCCAATTATAGAGACGATCGAAAAAGTAGCATATAGAGTAGAGCACCTAGGGCTTTTGTTGGGATCAGTTATGCGTTTCACATATCACATTTGTGGAAGTGTATTAGGGATATCGAGGTAGTAATTAATCTAAGAGTGGTAAAGGACTTTGACATAGAGCCAAACATAACCTATGAGAGGAAACAAGTTCGAATACCAGATTGGGACAAGAAGCAGCTTCAGAATAAAGTATTAAAGCCAATATGTATCTAGTGGAGTGAGGACTAGGAGGACTATATATAGGAAATAGAGGATAAGGTTAATAAGACCTATTCAGAGTTATTTGTTTTGGCTTGGCATATGTGTTGGCTATGTATGTGGTAGATGAAATATATATGAGTATTATGGCTGACTATTTTATACTAGTAGTTGCATCAGTAAATTTTTTGTTTGCAATATTGGTGGAGAACTTATGTGGGTATCATAGAATGGGCATTAAATAGACATGGAATCACTACCATATCTTGATTGAATTTTAGGGGCAAAATTCCTCAAGAAGGGAAGCCTGTAACACCCTAGAATTAATAATTAATTAAATAAAGAATTACTTATTGAAATGAGAAATTAAATGGAAAATATGTAAAAATTAGACAAGAAATATGGTGAGTATTTGGATGTATACTTGCTTACCATATAGGGCCGGTCATAAAAGGATAAATAAAATAAGAAGAGGGAAATGAACTAATTGGGGAAAAGGGTATAAAGGCCACGAACCAGATTATTATGGAACAAAAGGTTCTCATTCTTTATTTCATTTACTCAAAAATAAAATAAAAATCTAGAAAATAATGTTAATGGTGGTCGCCTAAAAAGAGCAAATAAGAAGAAGAAAACACAAGCTAAAAAAATGAAAGAAGACTAAAACAAGATTATTCAAAGATCTAAGTGAGTAATACCAAACCATTTTTACCATTTCCATTGTGTATGATTTCTATTTCGATTTAGTATGATGAAGTTTGTACAAGTTAGTATTTAAATAAGATAAATGATGCATTAATGAATGTTTAAGGGAGTATAACTTTGCATGGGATGTTTTGTTATATTTCTCTACTCTAATGATTTTGAAATGCTATGAAAATTTAATACTATGTTCTAATCTTGATTTATAAATGGTTTTTTAATTTGAAGAATTTTCCACGTTGAAATAATTGGTTATGACTTTTTGAAGTGCGATAATTAAAAAATAAATAAGAAAATGACTAGAAAAATTGACCAATGTGTCTAACAAGTTAAGGAATTATTCATAATTTTTCTAGAATTTACAAGGATTTTTTGAGCTTTAATCAATCAGTACTGATGGGAACTAAGTTTGTTGATGGTGATTATGTACGGAACCAAGAAATACTAAAATAAACTTGATGATACTAATATTAAATGATTAGGGAACAATACCCTATGTAAAATGGTGAAAAGATAAATGGAGGACAATGCCACTAACATAAAGTGGAGTCTGAACAAATCAAATGGAAATACGTAGAAAGGGTGCATTTTGGGGTAACGAGCTTCAAATGCTAAACTATGCTTTTTGCAAATGAAGAATACGATGGGTGCACTTGGAAACTAGCCTATAGATGAGGAACCTTCGGTAGCTGGGTTTTCATGCCTAGTTTTAGGGAGAAGTTCAATTAAAGGCAGGTCGAGGTTGGAAATTCGTGGGGGTTTCAGGGATAGCCTAAATTAGACTTGTGCATTGATAATGTTGCATTTATGTTCAATGTTTGTAATAGTGAGAGGAAAATCCATTGCGATCTGGTCTCAGTATATGTTATGCTTTTGGTAAGGTATTATTCAAATCAGACTTTATGTCCGACCTGTGTTTTTATTATTATTTTCCTTATAAAGTAACATATACTTGTTTGAGTATGTTGAATGTATGGATTTAGGCAGGTCACTTAGGATTCGAAGAACGGAGACCGAAGATGAAGCAAGGAGCTTTGTTAGCCAATAAAGAATGTTTTTTTCTGCCATTTGAAGAGTTTGGGATGGCATCATCATATCCCGGCTTCACACTTTACTATGTTATTTTCTATTGCAATTAGGCCCCTGCGTAGGTATGACTTTGGGGTTAATTTGAGAAATTTTTTGTAATGAATATTAATGCAATTCAAATGTAATGTAAATATCTCAACTATCATGTTTACTTAGACTATTGTCTATGTACTGAACTCACTTTTTTCGCTTGAAAATAATTCTAGTGATGATTACAACATCTTTGACGTTCATTTTTGGGTCTTCGAATGGAGGATGTTACATGCGGTGCTATAAATATCTACATACAAACATTATAAACATAATACACACACACACTTACACCTTTATATTCTCAATATTTATATTAAATTGTCATATGCATATGTAAGTATAATATATATGTATATATAATCGATATTATAACACCTTGTAATTTTACCAAATAAATAATTAAATTAAAATGGTAAAATTGTAATATTACTTAAACGACAAAATAGTAAATATTCACAAGAGCTGGAAATAGACTTTAGGACATATTCCATTAACTCTGAAATGTCATTTATAGTGAGAAAACTTATATAACTTGTTGGATTTTTTAAACGAGCTAGAAATAAGAAAAAGTCAAACCAAGTGGCATTTTCGTAATATATTAGTTACAAGATTTTAGCCTAAACTTAAATTATTTGAACCTAGAAATAGAAATGAAAATGTATTCTCTAATCATACTTTAGCCTAAGCATCTTGTCTCTAACCTCCATCTTCTTCTTCATCTATCTCTAAATAAAATCAAATATAAATTCTTCAAATCAAATTCAAATTAAACAAATCTATATATGAAACTGATCGCCGAGAAGAGAACTATGCAGATAAATCAAAGCTATCAAGAACTTTATAGTTTAAAGGCATACAAATTCTAGATAGCAAAGGAAAGGAAGGATCTATATCAAATCGGAGAGGATGCACAACTAATCGGTGAGTGAGATTTATCATATTTGCATATATATCGGTTGAACTTACTAATTAACCTCTTATTATCGTGAACCAAGCTATATTGATGGAAATAATGATTAAAACTGATTTTTTATACAAAAACCTAATTAGGATGTAGTATTCCATGACTAGACGAATAAAAATCTAATCTTTACCAATTGCACATAGCAAAGGTTAATCTTCTTCTAATAAAAAACATGAAATAAAAAAGTGTCCCAAATTTGACATATTATATATTAAAGTTATAGTTCTCGATGACATGAATCCATTAGTTGCTTTTGTTTGTCATTTGAGCGTACAGATTAGTCAGAAAATGCATCAGAAAATTTGATAAACGTGGACCATCCGTTCCTTTCCAACCGTGAAACATCACTACACGACGATCAGGGACCATGGATATGAAGAGGAGGTTGGGTAGATGACTCAATGGTGTTTGATTTGCTAATTGTTCTCGGAGGTCATCGAAATCTAAGAAATACAGGTCGAAAATCATAGTTGGTGGCAAGGGTTTTTGTAGCATGACTCGAGGCGAGGGTTGGACGAAAAGGGGCAACAGTCATCAATGATGGCATGGCTATAGTCAGATTCGTCGTAGGAGGATAGTGTTGCGTAGAGTGATGATAGAAGCTAGCGGTCAGACTTAAGAACGACATTCATGAGCAAGAAAGGAAATATAATATAATATAAATAATGAACATTAAATTTTACTAACTGAATTATTAATTAAATATTCCTATAAAATTTAAACACTTATAACTTTCACATATGACCACAATTTCAAGTGCGGTTCATTGCATCGGGATCATGGTGAGATGAAGAATGTTATGGTATAGTGTTTGCTGTAATTTGAGATAGTTTAGAAAATGGTGTTAGTGTGGCAAGTTCGTTGTATACGATTTGTATTTGGCAATGCGATAGTCCAAAGAGCTTGGTCCTCAATATATGAAAATCCAAGGAGCTGAGTCCTTAATATATGATAGTCTGAGGAGATGAGACCTCAATATACGATATAATCCAAAGAGTCGAGTCCTTAATATACATTGTCCAAGTAGCCGAGTCCTTAATATATGATATTGTCAGATGAACTGAGTCCTCAACATATGATAGTCCGAGGAGATGAGTCCTTAATATACGATAGTTGGAGAATGGAATGACCCACCCTTTCGACCCTTGAATGTCGATAGTAATACATCCATGGTATTCATGTGTCGGGCATCCAAGTGTCGGAAAGACAAATTATTACATTGAAATAATAAAAGAAGAATTGAATTGGAAAGGAAGAACACAACATCAGAATCTCATTAGTGGAACAATAATATATAATAACAAAAGAACAGTACAGAGGGTTACTCCAATTCAGAAATTTCAAAGTTACAAAACCTAAGTACTATCATCAACCGTGACAGTTATAACAACTAGTCCACATAAATGCTGGTATGTACAATATAATAATGAAGTGAAAATAGGATATTTTAGTAGGTGAAACATCTAGCTCGTCTTCTCGAGATCCAATGAACATAAATAAAAACCTGCCTTTCTCAAACTACTTCAAATAGTATGCGAGGAATTTAGAGAAAACAAAAACCAAGCGTCAGATATAAGTTGTAACATCCCCCTGTTTGAGGTCCGAAACCAACCGCTACAGATGCTGTAGTCATCTATAGTATTAATTTTTGATGACAAAATGCGTTAATGTTAATGGTATTCATAATATCATAAGCACAAGAATATGAAATATTTCAAACATAATTTCAAAAAAACTATTCTCTTTACATTTCAAATCAGTATTTCGTATTCATTACATATTCCTATAACATTGCCCAGGCTCAAATAAAATACAATTATTACAAATATGCCAAGGTTGACATGTGAAGATTCCCCTTGGATGATCAAAGTTACTAAATAGACAGTTATAACATCTTCCATTACATAAAACATTCAATCACAGCGAAATAGATAAATAGATATTCTCCTACATGGCTTGATCTTCCTCCTACTCATCTTTGATGCTTTATTTGCTAAAACTACTAATCTTGAAAACTTTAACTTTCAATTTACTTAAATTAAATTTCAATCATCCAAGAGTTTAAGGGGAAAGCATAAACTTCGAGTTAGAAAAAAAGCCTGGTGTGAAATATAATATGACATCTCCATTTATTGATAATAAGTGGGACTATGCCACCTAGCGAAATGGGTTTTCCCCTCACTAATATCCTTTGAAAGTATATCATTTGCAATCAAAGTCTTGCACCCAAACTGGTTATAACAAACAATATAACAACAACATGTATGCATACACAATAGGTAATCCGTGGACTATTTGTCCCAACATCATAATTTTATCAGGTAGACTATAAACCCATGGCTGACTTGGGCCGACCAGACATAATAAATGTTCTAACTTACTATTAGAGAAAAACTAGACGGTTTATTTGTAACTTACTACTTCTAAGGTCAACCGATCTTAATGGTTTTATGGGCTTATCAATATATCTCTACTTTGTGTACTCCTTTCTGTGTGTAACCTTCTTTTAGTATTACCCATAACACTGCCCTATACACTAGAATCTTCGACTTATATTAGCTAGGAGCTACTAGATAACGTATAGGTCGTGACTCCACACCAGTCCCATTTAGATTTCTAATCTCGGAGTCATTCTTTTAGTAAAATTCTAAGTTAACTACCCTATCCATATTTTCTTGAAAATAAAATCTTGGTAAATGATTTAACCCTTGAAATTGTACTTAAAACAAGGAAAACATTAGTCCTTTACTTTACTCGAAATACTTATACCATGATATATGCTTTATAAAACACTGTTGATGAAACTTTAAATCATTAGGGTCTTTGACCCTCTCTAAACTTAGGCTACAAGGCCAAAACTAAGTAACATCTTTAAAACTATAAAACTCGGTGACGTCATTGCCATTAAAGATCTTTGACCATTCTAAAGCATGTTGAAGTCTTTTATTTAAAATATATGGGGATGATATCGAAGTTACTAATTCATAAGTCATAGTGTTAAAACTGTAAATATTGAACTTTGGCAACACATAAAGTATTTGGCATCAATGCCACATCAAGGGTATAAAATATAGATTATAGGTTAAGCTCGATGACTATACAAAAGCATGGGTTAGGATCGAAGCCTAATTAAAAGCGACATTGACTAGGCTTGATAACAATATTAAAATGGCATAGGGTAAATTTGATGACAAGCTAAAAGCGGCCTGGCTAGGGTCAGCAGTAAGTTGAAAACAACATATTGTAGGCTCGATGACCATCTGGGTCTTCGAGTCAAAAACATGGAATAGTATACGCCGCATCATGCTTTTTAGTATAAATCATGGTAACAAGCCTCTTGGTGTAAAACCCGACATGTATAAACATCGACATCGCCATGTCAAAGAACATCTCTCTATCTTTGTTGTTGTGACCTCGACGAGACCCAAAACCCATTCGCTTCATGCCAAACTCATTGACATCACGAAGCATTGTTTTGTTCCGCATTGAGGACACTATAATGCGGTGCGTGGTGGCTTGACATAGCAAATAGCGACATGGTAAAACTGTAATTAACTTAAAAACTACAATTTTACTGGAAAAGTTGTTTCCTTTTCACCAAACCTCTATAATTTGTTAAAACCATATTGGCTAGCATAACATTATCAATTTTCATTACTGAAAAACTGCTGCATACCATAATTTTAACTACTAAGCATTTGACAAATTAATCCTTATTGTAGAACACTTTTATTAAACAATCAAACCCTTTTGACTAAAAAAATTATTTGTCATTCCTAAACACTTAGGAAAAATCCCTCGAAGTCATAATAATTCGATTTGTTAATACTCTTCAAGATATAAAAATTTTAGGGCCAAATACATAATTTAATCATTTTTAATAATTAAAACTCTAAATTCACCAATTTCTTCACTTAGAAAAATCATATAAAATCCATACTTGCTTGGAAAATTATGAAATTAAAACCCACTTCTAAAATGATATTTCTAACATCACATCAAAATTGCAACTCATTTGGGTGTCATATGATAGGTTTTCTAATCCAAACATATCATAAAATTTCAATTCTAAAAATCACCAACAAGCATATAATCACTCAAACTACTAAAATAAGGGATAATACTTGCAGAAGAAACGGATTTACACTTAAAACCGGAACATAATAAAGCGTGAGATGCATATTCATTATTCATCTTGTATTGAAAAGATAAGATTTGTACTTGATTTAGTTTCCCCTAAGCTTTATTTGATTCTCTAGCCTTTTCTCCCTTAGAATGTTTTTTAATGCCCAATACTTGCTTCTCTTATTTTTTGCTTTCTCTGAATGAAGTCTGTAAGGAAATGAGAGAATGAGGGCTTATGTTAAGTGAATGTGTTCTCTTCCCATTTTTCCATTGTCATAATTTATTATTTATTATTTAGGCTCGACTTCTTAGTTACTCAAATCTCAATCCACTTAGCTAGTTACATTAGTTTATTTTGTTTGTCTAATTAAATGTTCTAAATAATGTTAGTCAAAATTAGGATCATTATATAAGTTATATCTTTAGCCTGGATAGTTATAACAACCTACCCTCACAAATGCTGATATGTATAGTATAGTAATGCAGTGGGAATAAGAATACTAAGATATGTGAAACATCCAGCCTATCTCCTCAAGCTCCAATGAACATTAACGAAAAACCTGCCTTTCTCAGACTACTTGAAAGAGCATGCGAGGAATTTTGGGAAAACAAAAACCAAGCTTCAGACATAAGTCTGGTATGAGAAACTCAAGAAATATGTGATCAACATATACTAGTACTTTTGAGACTGCATGGAATTCCATTACGATTATCCCCTCAAAAGAACCACCAACTAATAGGTACATAAGGTGACATAATAGATAATTTCTAGGGTGAAGAATATAAATATGTAACGTAGCTGGAATAGTTACATTAGTTACATCAAAAGAATATTTGAAGTTCAATCAAATCAGTTATGGAACGTTCACATAATGAATTTTTCAGTGGAGATCTCTCTAGTAGAGCCAGATCCAATCCCCTGCACATGGGTCGAAAAATACCTTCGAGTTACGTATGTCTCCAGATAAACTATACCATTTAGGTAAAACAAACGGCCCAACGTTCAAACATAAACATGAACAACATAAACCAAATATCATCAGCTCTCGTCGGCCAACAATCGACGAAGTATCTTTAGAAAATGAGTTGAAAATACCCTAATATTGGTCGCTAACCCCAGGTTGTGAGGCTTACTTGTTTTTTTTAGCTATTTCTGCTATTGAGATTATGTTTAGAATCTTCCACACGAGTTTTCATTACTAGAAAAAAACACGAATCCTAAATTGGATCCCCACATCTCTAATAGATCTGGACACCACACATGGATTCCCATATCTCATTAGAATTTGGAATAACACATGGATTTCCACATCCTGAATAGATCACAAACAACCACATGTATTTGAGCATCTTAAACAGATCTTGATTCTCCACATAGATCCCTATATCTCGAACAGATCCACTTCCAATAGATAGAACACGTATCTTAGCCTCGAAGTGGTTTTTGGTAAGTAAGACACTTATCGATCCCTGGTCTCTCCATGACTAAATCGACGAATTTGGTTATTTAATTGATATTGAGGACGATCGCATATGAAAATCAAGTCGCTTATAGTTACCACATTTTCGGTATTTTTTTCTCGCACTATCCCTCGATCAAGAGTGAAGCCGGTACATTAGAGCTCTATTTCTCATATCTCTAAATGAAAATTAGCCATAGTTCCCATAGATAGACAAGCCTACTTCATCAGATTTTAGTGTTAAGTATACAACTAAATGTTTTCTATAAATGAGTAAACATACAAAGCACGATCAAGTCATACAAAGCACGATCAAGTCACATAAGCGACTTCTAATCCCCTTTTTGTTTAACTAATCTTTTATTAATTCAACCTTTTTTATTATATAAAACTTCTTTTGTCTAATAAAACTTCTTTTATTATTTCCTACTATTAATTTGTTCTCTTTTTAATACTTCAAAAAGTATTCATATACTTCTCTCAAATGGTCCAAGTATATTCGCAAATCATTAATAAGATTTCTTACTTTAAAACCTTTACTCTTTTTATACTTCAAAAAGTATTCATATACTTATCTCAAATGGTATAAGTATATGTCAAAAATAATTAACAATTTCTTACTTAAAACCTTTACTCCTTTTATACTTCAAAAAGTAATCATATACTTATCTCAAATGGTACAAATATATTCACAAATCATTAACAAGATTTTTTGCTTATAATTTCCTTTAAAATATCCATTTTAAGGATCTAAGTACTTTCATAAATCCATTCAAAAGGTTTAAGACTAATGTACTTAAAAATTGTCACAACAAACCCAAACCATTTTGCTTATGATTATCTTTAAATCATTCCTTTAAAGATCTATTTACATTCATAATTAAAAAAAGGTTAAAGATGAATGTTAATAACACATTGTCAGAGCAAACACAAACAATTTCATACTTATATCACCTTTTAAAACATTCATTTAGAAGACCTAAGATAGTAATAGGCTAAGTTCAATAGTTGAAAAATCGATTATCTAGTTAAAACAATTGCACATACAATGTTTATATACTTAACTCGTTTCTGATATTCTCGACTTAACTATTTGTAACGAAGCGAATTTTTCGCGCTTGAAAATCGACATCCATACTTTAACATCGTACTCGAATGCCGTAGATTCGACCGTTCAAATCCGATTCGCCGGAGCTTATAGCAACATTAAGTAAACAACAAAGCGGAAAAGAAGAATAATACATTGATATACAATATCTGATACAACAGAGTGATACAATGAATATCAATATACATCAGAGATATGATACAAGAAAATAGCAGCGGAAAAGAAAAGATAGATAACATCTAGCAGCGGAACAATATAACTCTAAGATAGTCTTCAAAAGAGAACTCCAGCAACAGCAGCTCGATCCAACATCACGATGCACAAAGATAAGCAAGTCTCGTCCACATCCAAAGACCGAACTAGCTCCAGATAACCTACCTATCTGACTATCTGAAAAACCCAACTCTAGACTGCTCGTGTGGAAAATTTTGAGCACCCAGAGTTCAGGAAAGAAACTATAAACTCCGGATCAGTCATGGGACTGGTGTGAGTAACAAAAACAATTTATCTTTCAAAAACAAATAGCAAGAGAATTTTAAATTAGATTCGCAATGCTTTTAGAAAATGAGACTACCATAAGGACTCCCGTACACACACACACACAATGCAAACGCAGAATCAGAGGAGATTTCTCCTTATGATAGTCAAAGATGCTTGATACGCATTAAAAAGAAACATTTGATATTATTACTAGTGCATAGTGCAGTAAAAATCATTTCAAACGTAAAGATATAAATCTTAGCCAACATAGTCATTTCGAACTATGCCTACTATAGCTACCATCCAAGCAGTGGGGTGCCACCATAAGTGAATAATAGGTTCTACAACTAAAACCGTACAAGGTACATATTTGAAGAATGAATTTTCAACAAATGGTCGGGCAAAGGAACTTCCCAAACCGAAATGGAACGCCTCTGGAAGGACGTCCCCGAGCATCCCAAATGGATCTCTGCCAAACAAGTCCAGCTACCCCTTTCCCAGGGAGTAAGAAACCTCAGATATACCACCCCCGGTCCTTTTGGATCTTTATACGAGGCCTCGATTCCAACAACACCACACAGCAATAGATATAGTGTATCCACATGAGTAAGTATCTGGGCTCCATACCATGATACTACCCTTTTCCAGAAGGAATGGTCATACCCTAGGGAACTACCCCTGAAACCTTGCCGCACAATTCCTGTTTCGACCATTACCGGTTTGTGAGGCTCGACGAAGTCTCGTCCACAAAGCTATGCTTTTTACAAAAGCCACGCTTTGATCAACAAATGATCAGCAGCACTCAGCATGCCACATTACCAAGTTGGGAATATATCGCTGATAACCTTCAACTACATAACCTCTAAGGGTGTTAAGCTAAGAGAATAAATTCTCCGCCACCAACGGAAATGTATTTGAAAGAAATCTGCTTTATATCTCAAAATGTAATGTCAGACATACAATCTATACAAGTCTATTCTGGATTTAGAACAGAACTGAAGGCACTTCCAAAGAAGTCCTTGTAATCCGGGTATTCACAATCCCGATTGAACTTCCCATCACTTAGGGAATCTATATACCATAGCTACTCGGTGCAGAGACAATCGATAGGTCATCCTATCATTCTCGTAAATACCCGGTCTTCACCACCGGTCTTCAAATGCTATCCATAACATCGGATCACATATTCAGAATGGGTTATACGACCCAAAGGTCCTTTCCCGGCTAACCCGAATAGTAAGCGCAACATTTTAAAACATATGGATATGGGATTTTCAATTAAGTCACAACTTAATAATTCAAAACTTTCTTTCAAATGGTTTAAACCAATTACCATTTTAAATCTTTAAACAAAAAGATTTATTTCACAAAATTCCATTTACGGATTTCAAAACAATTTCCATTTCATTTGGATTAACTCGTTTAAAATCTTTAAATTAACGATTTAACTTATAGCTTTCAAACCGTTTCCATAACTTGGAAAAATCATTTTCATTTTTAACTTGAAATCCCTTTTAACATAGTTTGGAAGTTCACTTCTTATATGAAAGCTTTTATTATTTAAAAACGAATAGTTTCATTTCAGAAAGATCCAATTTTTATTTACACGAATTAAAGCCTTTGAATTTAAATTCAAATTCCCAAATCAATACATTTAAAATGGTTTAAAAACTCATATAACTCATTTTTAAGTTGAATAACTTTTCTTTATATCCTAGTTTCCAAATCATAAAATTCAATTTCAAATATTGAATTCAAATTTAAATCAAAATATTTAAATTTCCAAACTCAATCAAGTTATTCAAAATAAATTTCATCTTCGAAATTCCATTTCTAAAGCTTTTCACTTTAATCTCAATCCATTTCCAAAACATTTGAATTCAAATATTCAATTTTATAAATCATTTCAAAATCTGTGACTTAATCGATTTCCTCGTGAAATCCATATTTGTGTGTGTATAAGTGTGGTCCAGGGTTTTAACACAATATTGCAACATCATTCAGTCATCAGAGATCAAAACACAGAAATATAGTTGATAAGCGATATAAAGTATAACGCCTATCTTCCATTCACAATTTACAGATAATATACGGATGTAAATAAATAAATTATACACGGTCACAGAACAAAATATCACAGATTAGATAGGACAATCAATTCAAGGCAACTCATTCAATACAATCATTCATAAGTAAGGTCAAGATTCAATAGTCATTTATAAGCAGGATTAATTAATCGTTTAATCCTAATCAATTCAATTGTAAGCGGGATTAATTAATTAATTACTCCTAATTAATACAATTTATTGCTAATTAAATAAATTACTTATGATTTAATTATCAAATCTTTGATTTACTAATTACGAGTCATTTGATATAAATTAATTTATCAATTATCTTAATTAATTATTCTTAATTAATCAATTAATTAAATTAACTTTAAGTTAATTACATAATCCTTTAATCTTAATTAATTTCGTTAAATAGTTATCTTTAAGTAATTAATTCCCTTTATAAATAAATCAACATTTAAATACATTAAATGTAATTATGTCTTAAGCACTTGATAAATTAAATTTAATCATTATTTATAAAAAATTAACTAATCATTAATAATCCATTATTTTATCCTAATTATTGAATTAATTAGGTGTTAATTGCAATTTAATTAGTTCTTAATTACAATTAATAAATTTCTAATCATAAATTTTCCATTTTCATTTCAATTTGAAATCCTGTAACATAATTTGGAAATCTATGATTACACATTTATTATCTCTTAATAAATTAACTTAAACCTTAATTTATAAATTTAAACTTCTAATTAATTTCAAAATTAACGAATTACAAATTTTTGAATCTTTATTTACTTAAAATTTTAATGAACTATAAATCATTAACTCTTAATTATCTTTTGAGATAAAACATAATTTTTTATATATGATTTAATTATCAATTTCAAACACATTTGAAAATATTTATTATCAAATTCAAATTTAAATTTCATTTCAAATCAAAGATTTGAAATAATTACAAATTCAACCTTTAACAAATTTAAACCAAGTTAAACTCTTTTAAATCGAATGTTGTAAAACATTTATCTTTATAAAGAAATTATATAAGAGTTTAAACCAAAAAATTTAAAATTCAAATCATTTTTTAAAAAATAAAACTTAACATTTAAAGTTGTTAACATTTCAATTTTTTTATTTAGAACCAAGATACCAATTTAAATCTGAAAACCAACTTAAAAACTTGTATTTAATCTTTGTTTAAATTTGGCTTTCAACTTTTAATTTCTGTTTAAATTTTAAGAACACTGTCAGGTTCAAAACTAAAACCTGTAGCAAAACAACCAACTCAAGCTTCATTAATTTGCTTGAGTTCCACCCCTCAAAACTTCAAGTAGGACATGAGATCACTCGAGTAAAAACTCGAATCACAAACCCTGTTTCATCCCAGTTTCACAAAATACCCAGTATCTCTTCTTCTTCCCAAACAACAAAATCACCCTGACATACAAGTGTACCGTGCACGTGCACCTCCACCAGAGCCACCTCCGGCCAACGTTGACCACCCTCCCTCATCGGCGATCTCCCTCAGATCCATTCCGATCATCAGATCGATGATCAAATCATCTAAACAAAATCGAGCATTCAAGCTCGATACAAATACCAGAAAACAAAACCTAGAAACGAGCAAGACACAAAAAACCCAAACCTGTCACGATGTCGTTCCCATCGCCTCAGCCACCGAAATTCGTGAAATTCTGGCTACGACTCCACCTACGGCCAAGCTACCACCACACTAAAACCCGCTGCACTCGATCGAACGATGGCGACAAATGATTCGAAAACTGAGCCTCGTCCAAAATTAGGTTTCCAGACTTTGGATGCTCGCTGCCTTTGCCACCGAGGTCGAGGCCACCTCCAATCATTTTTCCCATCACCACCCTCGGCTCCTCTATCACCACGAAAAATTCCAGTCCTCCTTGCTCCTCCAACCACCGGGATTCGATCAAAAAATCATTTTCTATTCAAAGTCGAACTGCTCTCGTATTCTTGATCTAAAAATTATGAATCTTGTTTTAAAAATCATATTTAAGCTTACGAATTCGATCCATATACCCGAATTTGTAAAATGAAAGGTTTGAATTTTTAACAAAATTTGAGTGGTGCTCAGTTATATTAATTTCCAGAACTTTAACAGGTTATTTTAACTTGAATTGAATTTTAAAACTTAATATGTACTGCAATAAACAACTTTTGTTTTAATCATAAACTCAAACAATAAGCAGATTGAATGGAAATGAATTTTGAACTAAGATTTGTACTTAAAATCTAAGAACAGAGATCATATGCAAACAACAGCCTATATAAAACACTTTCAGTTTAAAATATATTCAGAGGGTTCATATATATATATATACACACACACACACACACAAAAAAAAACCTATTCACAGATTTATAGATAAACCACAGATGTATACCTTTTAAATAAAAAGAAAATAAATATGTTACTCACCTAAGAATGAAGACAGAGCAGTTTATTTGTAACAGGTTTGCAACTGAAATCCTGTTTCTTTGCTTTGAATTTTGTTTAAAGCTTCAACTTGTTTTATTTTCCAGGCTAAAAGCTTGAACTTGCATTTGTTTGATTAAGTTGAATCTGTTCTCTGGTTTGTTGTAAAATTGGAATGCTAACTTGTATATTTTTTTTTCTAACTTGCTATGACTTGAACAAACTGGTATAGGAAAGATGCACACATATAAGTAGAAGAAAGGTGTTTGTACAGGTGATAACATATTTTGTACAATACTAGGCATGGCTTACTTTGTCTAAGGATATAAAAAAAAAATGGGGCTGAGATGATATCAAGTGGTGCTGAGAGGATGGGGGCATTAAATGCAAGCTCTATTTTGTTTACAGGCCATGCTTCTTGAATTATTTATGTGCAGTCTTTGCTTTGTATATGCATGTACCTATGTACTTTGTTTTTAAATCTACACTTATTAAATTTTGCATGTACAGTTTGTATGAGATACTTTTTTTTTGTTTTCTATATCTTCTTTTGCATGTTGACTAGCTGAAATGATTTTGTTTTATCCTTACATTCTTTTGTGTACTTTGTTTTACCTTTGTCTTGTTAACACTTTATATTTCATTTGCCTAGCTTGCTTTGTATTTGGTGGCTGCAGCTTGTTTTGTTTTGCTTTTACATACTTGTCTGCATTTTTGTTTTGTAATACTTCATTTATATGTCTACTTTACTTGTTTGCAAATAGATACTTGGGTATATTTATTTTCAATAGTTTATATTTTGATGTATTTTTTTTGTACATTTTGTTTGTGTTTTATTTTACTTTGTATGTTTGCTTTTATTTTAACTTAAATATTTATTTCAAAAATTTTGTTATATTTATACAACTTCTAAAATACATTCCATAAGACTGAACTCAAATATTTCTATATTAATATTGTTTAAAAATAATTCAATACTAAATTAAAATAATTTATAAAAGAAATTATATCTTTCTTAATAAAAAAACATAATTTATTTGGATTTGGATAAACTCAAATCAATTTATCATTTAATTTCCCAATTTTAAATCAAAAATAAATCTAATCATCAATTTAAAATAAATTAAAATTCGGGATCGTTACACTATTCCTCATTCAAGAGCGAAACCCGGTTGGTTAGAGTTCTATTGCTCCGTCCCTACTTGACATCAATCTGAACTCCCACAAATAGAGAAGCCAACTTTGTTGGTTTTTAATGTTAAGTGTAATATTAATGATTTCCCTATATAAGTAACAAATAATCTTATTAACCCATTTTCGACATTTCCAACTTAACTACTTCTTGTTCAAGAGGGAAGCCTAGTAGATTAAAGCTCTATTGCTCTATCCCTACTCGACATCAATATTAACTCCTAGAAATAGAGAACCATACTTCGTTGACTTTTAGCGTTAAATAAAGTTAACTATCTTTTTAGACAAGTAAGTAAATAACAAGATTAACCTGTTTTTGACATTTCAACTTACATTGTTCCACGTCCAAGAGTGAAGCCAAGTAGGTTTGGGCATTAGTTGCTCCAAGCCTTGCCTAGACACCCCACTCTTGATTCTCACAAACAGACAAGTTTACTCATTGGCTTTTAGTGTTAAGCCTAGTCAATCACCTTTGTCAAACTTATATATATATAAAATACTTTAGAAATACTTGTAAATTGGTTTTAAATATCTGTGTAAAATATTACTTGAAAATAACTAATTTATAAGTTTGATTAAAAACATATTTTATATTTTGCAGCACTTTCTCTTAGAACGCGTTAATAATCATTAAAATCATATTTGAACTTATATTCTTTTTTCATACTCAAATACATGTTATAAGAACTTCCATAAAAATATTTTATAAAGAAAAGAATTTACAGACAATTTAAATCATGAAAAACTAGCCAAAACATTGCATTTTAAACACTTAAAATAATAAGTCACTTACTACGACATTTATAAGTGCTGTTAAAAGTCCCTGATAAAACAACATTCAAAAGTACAATCTTTGCTACTAATTTTAACCGCTTAAACAAACGATCTAAGACTTGAAATTTTTATATTGAGTACTACCATTAGGATACTTAAAAACCATAAAAGAAAATCCTAATAATATCTTTACAGTTATTTATAAAAATTCCTAAAAATAAGGGATTCAAATGTGCACTTATAACAACTATTCTCGCTTCAAATACTTTCAAACTTACTTCAATTTAACACATAAGTTAAATATGTTTGGAAATCAAATCTATGGTTTCGATGACACCAACTATACAATGGAAATCGAATATGCATATATATATTTCTATATATAGTTACTTGCTAGAGAAACATCACTAGAAAGACAAGAACAAGTCTCAAAGAACGTTACAAGAGACTACAAGTCGATAAGATCAAGAAAGCAACAAGAAAGATGCACAAAACAAACATGCACAACTTTCAGACATCTGGGTGCACAAGCCAGATGTCTGAAAAAGTCCTCTCAAACAACAAAACAAATAGAACCAGACGTCTGGTAGATGCATTCAGACGTTTGAAAATCTACTATATACAAAAATATATAGTATTAGAAGTCTGATACAAATACCAGACGTCTGATTTCGAACTCAAAATTTAATTTCAAATTTCAACCGCCACATTTGAATAGACGTCTTCGCTTCTCTTCGCTACAACTCTTCCTGATCAACAGAAGCAATTGTAGAGCACTTGTAAATGGATGCAACTACTCAAGGAACCTATCTACGACTATATATATCATCAAGAAATCAAGAGAACACTCGCCTTACTCACTTACGCTCTCTACTTACATACTCTGTTATATTCTTGATCTTTAGCAATCTATACTTGTATTTCACACTTCCATGTATTCAGTTCTTCACAGTCAATACTCTCTAGACATATATTAAAAGCATTTGTACTTATTAGTCAATATCCATGTTATAGAATATATATTTGACAAGAACAATTTATTGTAACCAAGCCTATCCTCCAGGCGAAGCGAGGGTATTTGATAGTCGAATTTCGAAGGGGAGCTTTGGGACTGGACGTAGGACGGAAGGTCTGAACCAGTATAAAATCCTAGTGTGCTTATTCTATATTTACCTAGATTAATATTTTTTTAGTTGCATCATATATTTTGTCACATATACTTGCATATACACTACACGATCCACCCTATAGACTTACAATTGGTATCAAAGCAAGGTTAGATCAAAATACAGTAACACGTTTTTGAATCACTATAACATGGCAAGTATTTTTCAAGAAGGTTAATCCACAGCACGACCCCCGATTTTTAATGGTTCTAACTATGCATATTGGTAAACACATATGAGAATTTTTATGGAAGCTAATGGATTAGAAATTTGGTCATCCACTCAAAATAAATATGAACACCTAACACTGCTATGAACACATGGACTGATGCACAAAAAACCACTGCTTCTAATAATTCCAAAGCATGAATGTTCTATTTTTTCAGTAGATAAGAATGAATTTTCACATGTCATGTTATGTAACACTGCATTTGATATTTTACACACCTTACAAGTTACATACGAAGGCATAAACAAAGTAAAACAAACTAAGATTTCGATTTTGCAAAATCAATTTTCATCATTTAAAATGAAACAAAATGAATCTATAGTGGACATGTACTCTAGATTTCAAACCATTCAACACGACTTAATGGCTCTTGGAGTCAAATTCACAAATTTTGACTTAGTATCTAGAATACTCAATTCTTTAACTCCAGAGTGGGAAAGAAAAGTATTAGCTATTGAAGAAGCTAACGATCTCTTAGCACTCTTAGTTGAAGAAATGATAATAAATTTAATGTCCTATGAAGCTAATTTGTAGGCACGAAAAGAACAAAATTCTGAAAAGAAGAACATAGCACTCCAAACAACAAATGAAGACTCCGACTTAGACGAAGAAGAAATTGTATTTATTGCCAAAAACTACAACAAATTCAAGAAGTTTAGAAAAATGACTAAATTTCAAAAAGGAGGAAAATCAAGCTTAACAAACCAAACATCAATCAAATGCTATGAATATGACCAATGTGGACAAATGAAGGAAGACTGTCCCAAGCTCAACAATGATAAAAAGAAGAACAAATTTGAAAAATTAAAAAAAGAATAAAGCTATCAAAGTAACTTGGGATGACTCGAATTCTTCTTCATCATCAGACAGTGATAGCGATAGTGATGGAGAAGAAGCTAATGTGTGCTTTATGGCACAAACTGATGAGGTATGTCCCGAACTTAGTTATGATGAATTATTAGAACTTAGCATGGAATTAGATGATAAATTTAGACAAATTAAAAAATTGAACAAAGAACATATAGCCAAAATAAATAGCTTAGAATTTGAAGTAGGAATGTCAAAAGATGATAAAATTATTTTAGAAGAGGAACTAGAATTATATCAAGAAAAAATTAAAAATAGTTTGGTCGAAAATGAGATTATTGATAAAACTAAATTAGACCAGTATAACTTGTTAAAAGAAAATGTCAACTTGAAGAGTAATATTGAAATATTGAAAGTTGAAAATTTAGAATTAAAAGAAAATTTTGATAAAATTACAAATAATGTTACAAAATTTAATAAAGGAAAACAAGATTTGGAAAATCTTATCAAAACTTCAAAACCAATAGGTAATAGAAATGGAATAGGATTTAAAAATATTTCTAAACAAAGAGGGAATGATATTAAGAAATATAGTTGTATTTATAAAAAGACTAAAAGTTCACCTAAGTCTAATACGAATACCATAAATATAAAAATTAGTATTCCTAAGACACATATTAATTTGATTAGACAAAATCATATTAATAGTTTTTTAGAAAATGTAGTCTATAATAAAAGTTATATTCATAGAGGTACCAAACCTTCTTGGGTATGGCTACCTACCCCTCCTAACATCTAGGATCCTAAAAATGTATATAGATACCAATTAAATCATCTTTTATTTTGCAGGTACCTAAAATAAAATATAAGGAGAAATGAATACTTGATAGTGGATGCTCCAAGCATATGACCAGAAATTCAAAAATGTTATCAAATATAACATACATCGATGGTGGAATGATAACTTTTGGAGATAACTCAAAAGGATACGTCGTGGGCATTGGAGAAGTCATCAACTCTGGTATTTCGAACTCTCTTATTATTAAAAATGTTTTGTTAGTAGAAAATCTAAAACACAACCTATTTAGTATTAGTCATTTATTGGATAAAGGTTTTCAAATCAATTTCGAAAAAGATAGATGTAATATTTTTGATAATAATAAACAACTTATATTTGAGGGTTTTAAAAACAAAAATATTTATGTCTTAAACATGAATATAAATAGAAATTCAAATTTGTGCTTAAGCGCCAAACATGACGATCCATGCTTGTGGCATAAACGATTTTTTCATATTAATTTTAAATATATTAATTATTTAGCAAAATATGAGCTTGTTAGAGGTTTAGATTACAAAGTAGAAAATTTATATGACGATTGTCAAATTGGAAAACTAAAGAAAATCTCTTTTAAATCTAAAAGTACTATTTCTACAAAACAACCATTAGAATTGTTACATTTAGGTTTATTTGGTCCGACTAAAGTACGATCTATAAATCACAACAAATATGTATTCGTAATGGTTGATGATTTTTTAGGATATACATGGACTTTATTTCTAGAACATAAAAGTGATACTTTTGGTATGTTTAAAATTTTTGCTAAAAGAATTAAAACACAAATGGATTTGAAAATTAAGAATATTCATAGTGATCAAGGTAGAGAATTCGAAAATGATCTTTTCACCAATTTTTGTATTAAAAAAGGTATAAGTCATAATTTTTCTTTTCCCCGCATACCTCAACAGATTGGTGTAGTAGAAAGAAGAAAAGTCGTATGTTACAAAAATATGCACGAACACTATTAGATAATAGTGATTTACCAAAACATTTTTGGGCCGAAGCTATTTCCACAGCTTGTTATGTTTTGAATCGAGTAACCATACGACCTATGACTAAACAAACTTGTTTTGAAATATTTTTTGGAAGAAAACCTAAAGTGTCACACTTTAAAACTTTCGAATCAAAATGTTTTATATTAAATGCAAAAGATAATTTAGGAAAATTTGACCCGAAGGCCGATGAAGGAATCTTTGTTGGATATTCAGATCGTAGTGAAGCATATAGAATTTTTAATAAACGATATAATAATATTGAAGAAAGTTTACATGTTTCGTTCAATGAAAATCTTTTTAACCATCATACTAATGACGTTGAAGAAATAATTCCAATAAAAACACAACAAATTCTTTTAATAATGAGACAAATGCGCAAAATAATACGTTAGTATCATCTCCTAAAATTCTAAAGGATCATCCAAAACAATGTCATTGGAGATCTCAATTCAAGAGTAACTAGAAATCAACTTAACCAAATAAGCCATATAGCATTTTTGTCAAATTTTGAACCAAAAAATTATAAAGAAGCTTCAAACGATAACTTTTGGATAATAGCTATGCAAGAAGAATTAAATCAATTTGAACATAATAATGTTGGGGAATTAGTACTGAGACCAGAAAATCAATCGGTTATAGGAACAAAATGGGTATTTAAAATCAAATAGCATATATTTTCACAAAACCACTAAACGAACAAACTTTTGTTAAACTGCGACGCGATTTAGGAATATGCTCTCCTAATGATCTTCTAAACTAATAACCACATCTTCATTTATTCTATGTTTAGCTAAAAGATTATTTATCCACAAATTAAAATTAATATCTCCTTCACCTTGAACTTTTTAGGTGGTTGTTTTCTGAAATTACCTATAAATAATTTTTAAAATTATATATAAATCTTTACACAACAAGAAGTAAAGAATATGTAGATTTTTTTTTTCAACATAAAATATAATCATGTCTTCTAAAAATTCTCATCTATCCTTCTCGACACCTGCAATGGGTAGCTCAGCGGACACGCCTCAACGCCTTCCTACCCCTACACCAAATCCAGAACCAACGTATAGGTGGTCCTCCTATCACACGGGATTCACTCCCGATAACAAGAAGTCCAAACGAGCTCTATTTGTTTCTCCTAATACCAAGGGGAAAATGGATGAGATACATCACTATCAAAAGCAACAAATTGATCTACAATGAGAATTGTATTTTGAATAAAAAGTCATGGCGCGACGACTAAGTTTTATGGAGCAAGTAGCGATAAAATTTTGTAATGCGCGAAAGAAGGATGTACAAGAACCACTTTCGATTCCCTGTAGTTCTTTGGATCCCTCATCCTCGTATTGTATACCTTTGGATCCTTCACCAAGGCGATTCTCTGGTTCCCCGAAAACCCACGAATGTGGAAATATATGGTCTCCACTCAAGCCTAGAGGGACGACAAGTTTGAAGATCGCAAAACTCCATCGCTATCTAAATAGATTAAATTATTTTCATTGTATTTGTATCTACGTATATTTGCAATTCAGTTTCACAAAAATAATACTATATTTTAAAAAAAATAGTCGAAAAATAAGCAAAACCCTTCAAAATTAGGCTATTTAAAAAAAAAATTGGTCATTTCAAACGTCTGACCATTACCCTCAGATGTCTGACACTCTGATATCACACAAATTCTTCACTGTCGTGCATATGTCAGACGTCTGATATAACCTTCCAAACGTCTGAAAACTGTCTCTGCTTACAAAAAATAGATACCAGACAATTTCAGACGTCTGAACTATGAACCAAATGTCTGAATAAAGTCTCTACCACCATATTATAAAAATTCAATCTATTTCAGAGTCTAATATTTAAACCATACGTTTGAGAAAACTATATGTCATTCAGAAATGAAAATTTGATCTACTTCAGACATCTGACAATACAAACAGACGTCTGAAAAATCACCCTAACTATCAAATTTTACAACACGACCAAATCCAGACGTCTACCACAACAAACCAAACGTTTGATTCTATTACTGTTTTAAAACTAGGTTAAATCAGACGTCTGAAATTCAATCGACATATTTATACGCCCAAATAACGTCAATTTTTTTCACCTTTTTACTTCATTTTATTTCTACCGTGATTTCAATTTTTTGCTTCTCTAAAATCCTTCTCTTCCAAACTTGATCGAATTTGATGGCTCCTAAAACAAAAAATCCTAAAATCTCTAAGCGAAAACAAGATCAAGTAGCTTCCTCAAATCCTCAAGTTTGCTTAAATGATCAAATTGAACGATGGATGAATCGAGTACCTAATTCACTCAAGAGATATGATGATATTCAGAAGAAGAAACTCCACACAGGTCCATTTTATCACTTACTCAAGTTCCCAATGTACGATTTAGATGAAATATGTGAAAATGCCGGTTTAGAAAGTTTGATATCTTTTAATCCCAATAACATCCAAATTGATCAATTGTCTATATTTCTCTTCTATGCTAATTTGGATAGTACAGCGGTTTGGAACACTGCAAATGAAGATAATTGGTTATGGTCTAGTGTGTATTGCAACACAATTAGGCTCACTCCAAGAGTCATTGGCAGAACTCTCAGATGTTCTGACTCCGGAGAAGATTTATATAGTATTCTCGATATGCGTCTCAAACCAAGAGACAATATAACATATCACATGTAGGAAGAGGAAATGCCAAAATTTGCATCCAAATATCTACGACCTAAGGCGAGGCTTCTAACTCGAATGATTATCAACACTATCATTCCTTGTCTTGGTAGTCATGAACAGATAACGGAATTAGAGAACAAGGCCCTGTATGCTATATTCAGCGGAACAAGGGTAAATTGCGCTAAATTTATATTTGACGAGCTCAAACATTTTTGGACTCGATCACGCCCATTGATTATTTACCCCACATACATCATGAAGCTTCTGCATGCTCACAACATCCCCTCCTATTTATCCACTTTTGAAGAAATTTCTCCGAAATAAGCTTTGATGAAATTTTTCGTCCTGATGCACCTACCGAAAAATCCTTCGAAGTTTATATCTTTTGAAGAGTGGACGCAATGTCATCAAGCCAGACAAGCTGGGCCTCCAGCTCAACCATACCCTGAACCATCACAAGAGGTGGAACAACATCGAGGAGCAACTCCTCCTCCTGCACCATTTGATTATACGTGCCATGATGAGAATTTGAAGACTCGAACAGAGACGAATCCAAATGAAAGTATTCGAGACCATACTCTTCAAAATAAGCATATCTTATCTTGAAACCAAAAAGTTTTAGCCGTCCACATTGACAGCTTTGAAACATCTTTTGCTACATGCGTAGCCACAGTTGAAACATCACTTTCAATTGCATTATCGGTTCTCAAAGAGGTTCTTCAAAAGGTTCGTAGCCCGACACCACCATCTGAAGATTGGCCAACCCTAGTACCTTCTCCTCCTTCGAAACATTCTAAACTTTTTGAGGAGAACGAACCCTAGAATAAGCTCAGACATCTCCTACGAAGCAACCCAGCTCTTCCAAAAATGAAGATAAGGGAGATGATCAACAAAAAGCTTCCCCAAAAGACTCATAGATTTTTAGGACTCCATCTTATGTAAAATTGTTAAAAATCTATGAATGTACTCGATAATTGTAAATTAATGAAATTTCTCTTTTAGTATGTTATTTTTGTATATATCTCTGTCTTATAACGATTGGTCGATATTTAATAATTTCTATATTTAAAAAGTTATATATCCTTTTTGATAATGCCAAAGGGGGAGAAATAATGAAGATCACAATAGGTTATGAAAAGCACATATTCAGAGGGAGATTTATAAAATTATACCTAAGTACATTATATAGTTGATATCATCAAAAAGGGGAAGATTGTTAGGAAATCAAATCTACGATTTCGATGACAACAACTATACAATGGAAATCGAATATGCATATATATTTCTTTATACATGTACTTACTAGAGAAACATCGCTAGAAAGACAAGAACAAGGCTCAAAGAACGTTACAAGAGACTACATGTCGATAAAATCAAGAAAGCAACAAGAAAGATGCATAAAACAGACATGCACAACTTTCAGATGTCTGGGTGCACAAGCCCGACATCTGGAAAAGTCCTCTGGAACAACAAAACAGACAAAACCAGACATCTGGTAGATGCACTCAGACGTCTGAAAATCAACCATATACGAAAAATATATAGTATTAGACGTCTGAGTCAAATACCAAACGTCTGATTTCGAACTCAAAATTTAATTTCAAATTTCAACTGCCACATTTGAATAGACATCTTCGCTTCTCTCCACTGAAACTCTTCATCATCAACAGAAGCAACTGTAGAGCACTTGTTAATGGATGCAACTACTCAATCTAATTAAAAGGAGATTAGAAATCTAATTAAATCATTTTAATAACATTTAATGAAAGATTTAAATATTTAAATAATTCACATATTTAAATACGAAGTGTACAAAATTCAGGATCGTTATAGGAGCCTCCTTTTAACATGTTAATTTTACACCACCCTTCTTTTACTTAAAAGTTAAGAATTACCATAAAAGGCCATTTGTTAAATATCTTTGATGACATCACCCTTTATATAATCTAAAAAGTTTGTTTCCATAAATGGAAAAAAGTTTTTATTTCATTTTATTTAATTTCTATGCAAATAAAACCGTGTAAAAAAAAAATCTAAACAACGTCTGATGGTTAAAAAGTGTTTATCGATAAACCGATTTTCAATCGCATTATTGATATTTTTTCTAAGTATTTGTTTTTTATACATTTTTCCAAAAGTAGTTTACCATCATTACATATGGTTTAAAAGTGGGTTTAAAAAGCTTATTAAATCATTTTAGTAACATTTAATCCATGATTCAAATATTTAAATAATTCATATATTTAAACACGAAGTGTCCGAAATTCTGGGTCCTTACATTCTCCTCCACTAATAATATTTCATCCTCGAAATTCCAACATGGGTAACCAAAGAAACAATCACATAGTAATACTTAATAGCTTTAAATAACATAAGAAACAAAACTCATGGTTTGCTCAAGTTCAAAATTCTCTCATCGCACAAGGATGATAAATAATCAACTAAGCGTACCTTATGCTTAACAGCCTCAAGTTGTTACTTAGTCGACGATTCAAAGTACCTCATAAAAAATCAACGATTCATCACCTAGACGCCCCATAAGCGAACAAAACTTAGCATACATATCTAAAACTCGTATGATGCACATGGATCATTAGTACTTAATATTAAATTCGATCGCTTGCTCAATCACATAATTGCACTTTCCAACTAGTATAGATCACTTGACCTCTCTAATGCGGACTTCAATCAGTTTCCTTTATGAGACACCCTTTTTCTCCTTACGTGGCCATATACTATGATAGAATTTTTTGGATTCATATCAAGAATCCATATCAAGTGTTAGCCATTAAGAATCGAGTGAAAAATCCTTATTCGGACTGGTGCAAATCGCCTCGAAATCATATACTCGAATACTTGATCAAGAGCAGTAATGCGAATAAAACAATCCACGTACAAATTATGTATTTTATTCTATTGGTTTTTTTAACATATCAATATCTTTTATCCCTTTTATTTACACTTATAGTATGTCATAATACTAAAATCATTTATAATATTCCATAAAACATAATTTCAAGCTTATATATAGCTATAACTTAAAGTTCGTATACATATAATAATCCATGACATCCTAAGAGTACATATAAAACATCAGATTCTGTTTACTTAACAAGTATGTTCAACAAATTAAACTTATTTTAACTTACCAACAACATATCATTTCATGTTGCACATACCATGCAATCTTAATGCATAGACTACACGTGTCCATGAAATAACTTAACAAATTTCAGTAATTTTTTAAGCACTCTTTACGCAAAAGGGAACACATGAAAAGGTTTCATCATTTATTTTAGGCTATGCCACAACCACTTGGGAACCCTACTTAGTATAAATATAAAACTCTTCTATATAAAAAGTTCATATCAAATTTATTTTCAAAGAAAAACTCTAGAACTAAATGTCCAGGTTTTTTTTTCAAATCATTTGAAATAATAAAACACATATATATATATATATTGTATAACAAATCATACTATCAAAATCAAATTGAAATCTTTTTTACAAAAACAACCCTATAGCATCCTCCACTTAGAAAACCAGAAATGAATGCCAATGATTTTTGAGTCGTCACCAGAATTATTGTCAAGCAACAGAAGTAGTACATCCAATTCATGCCTTTCAGACTTAACCAAAATCATTTCAAAATGGTATTAAATATTTCGTAAATATTACTAAGTATCATGATCCCAATTTCATAAACCCATTTCCCAAATATTTACTTTCAAATAATAATACTATTATTTTTTCAAAATCTTGAAAAGCATTTTCAAAAGCACCGAGATTTAAGTTCACAAATTATAATTTAAATCCTTCTTGTTTACAAACCATGTTTTATAAGCCATACTTATAAAAAATTACTTTCCTATATAAAATCTTTTCACAAATTTTTAATCCTAGAATAACTTATCTTTTCGTTAGATCAAATTAAACATCTTTTACCCAATCTAACTTTTAACCAAACATTTCCACCGAACACCTTATAGTCAAACCGTGGAATTAAATTCACAAGGTGTTCACTTTAATGCATTTACAAATACTATCTATCCAATCTGTTTAGTAGGAGGCAAAATTACTCATAAATTGGTTGAGCATAAATCAACAATTAACATATGAGGTTTAGTGCTCATAAACTGGCCAAGCATGACTAAACAAATAAACGAGGGATAGTAGATAAACATCACTAACCCCTAGATTAATTAAACTATATTTCGACAATTCGCTTATATAAGTTACCTTATATGAGATCTTTATTTTTGCAATTACAATTACCATTATGGTATACATTTATAACAATTACAAATATGCACTCATATGTGTAATACACCGCACTCATGCTAGGGCATTTCATTACCTTATCTCTTAGTGAGTCATGCCCGCCAAAGCCAAGGTTCTCGCTTAACCTTCAGCTCTAATACAGCTAAACCGACCCGCCTTCTCGACCTCTGAATGTAGACACTAATACATCCACGGTATTCGTGCGCTGAGCATCCAAGTGCCAAAAGGATGAATTGTTAAGGTGAAACAAAGAAAGACATATATAACAGGAAAGGAAGAACACAATATCAAAATCTCACTAGCGGAATGGTATTATATAATATCAAAAGAACAATACAATAGGTTATTCTGATATAGATATTCCAGAGTTACAAAACCTAAGACTATCATCATCTTAGATAGTTATAACAACCGGTCCCCACAAATACTGATATGTACAATATAGTAATGCGGTAGAAATAAGAATACTATGGTAGATGAAACATCCATCTCGTCTTCTCATACTCTAAAACCTGCCTTTCTCAAACTACTTGAAAGAGTAGGCAAGGAATTTAGGGAAAATAGAAACCAAGCGTTAGATCGAAGTCTAGTATAAAAAACTCAAGAAATATGCGATCAACATCTAATAGTACTTTTGAGACAGCATGGAATGCCATAACGGTCATCCCCTCAGAAGAACCACCATCTAATAAGTACATAAGGTAATGCAATAGATATGCAATAGATAATGTCTAAGGTGAAGAATATACATATATATCATAGCCGGAATCATTACATTCATTAGCATATTAGGAGTACAATCAAATCTGATAAAAAACATTCGAATATTGGACTTTTCATAAAGATCTCTCCAGTGGAGCCAAATCCGAACTCCATGCACAAGGATCATAAAATAGCTTTTGAGCACCGTATATCTCTAAATAAAACATGCTATGAGGTAAACACAAAGGTCCATGTCCAAACATAAACATGAACTATGTGGTACCAAATATCATCAACACTGGTGCACAATATCGATAAGAATACTCTAGATATGGAGTTGACAATACCCTGTCGTGGGACTGCAAAACCTCAGATTGTGCATCCTACTCTTTCTTTAGCCATTTTTGATGTCGAGGTTATGTTTGGCATTTTTCACACGAGCCTTTATCACTGAACACAAATCCCCAATTGGATTTTACATCTTGAATATATCTCAAAAACACACATGGATTCCAGCATCTCGAATAGATCTACTTCCAAAAGATAGGATATATATCTCAGTCCTGTAGTGGTTTTTGATATATAAAACTCTTATTGATCCCGGTCTCTTCAAGACTGAATTGATGTACTTGGTCACTCAATGATAATGGGAGCGAAGGCATATGGAAACCAAGTCCCGTATACTCATCACATTTTCGATATTTTCATCTCACACTATCTCTCGATCAAGAGTGAAGTTAGTAGGTTAGAGCTCTATTTCTCATACCCTACATGAACATCAACCTTAATTCCCATAGATAGACAAGCCTACTTCATTGGCTTTTAGTGCTAAGTATACGACTAAATGCTTCCATAAATGAGTAAATATACAAAGCATGATCAAGTCACACAAAGCAGGATCAAGTCACATAAGCGGCATCTAATTCCCTTTTTGTTTAATTAATCTTTAATCAATTAAAGCCTCTTTTATTAGTAAAACTTCTTTTATCTAATAAAACATTGTTATTAATGTCTACCATTCATTTGTTCTCTTTCAATACTTTAAAAAGTATGCATATACTTATCTCACATGGTATAAGTAAATTCACAAATCATTAACAAAATTATTTACCTTAAACCTTTACTTTTTATATGCTTCAAAAAGTATTCATATACCTCAAATGGTATATGTATATTCAAAAATCATTAACAAGGTTTCTTACTTAAAACCTTTACTTTTTCTATCTTTTCCTAAAAGATTCCTTACTTATAATTTCCTTCAAAATATCTATTTTAAGTACCTAAATACTTTCACAAATCCATTCAAAAAGGTTTAAAACTAATGTTACTAAAACATTGTCACTACAAACCCAAAATCATTTCACATATGTTTATCTTTAAAACATTCTTTTTTAAAGATCTATTTACATTCATAAGTATAATCAGAAAGGGTTAATGATGAATGTTATTACTACATTGTCATAATAAACCCAAAACTATTTTAATACTTGTATCCTCTTCAAAAACATTCTTTTAAGATCTAAGTTTAATAATGGGTTTGGTTCGATAGTCTACCGATCGATTGTTTAACCAAAACAGTTGCTTATACAAATCAATGTTCATGTACTTAGCTCGTTTCTGACATTTTAACTTATTTATTCCTGCTTAAGAGTGAAGCTAGGTAGTTAGAGCACTGGTTCCATCAAAGCCTTTCCTAGACACTTCACTCTTGAATCTCACAAATAGACAAGCATACTCATCAGCTTTCAGTGTTAAGTATAGTATTAATGATTTCAATAAAAAAGTAACAAACAACATTTTTATACCATTTTCTACATTCTTGAATTAACTATTCTTCATTCAAGGGAGATGCCTAGTAGGTTAGAGCTCTACTGCTCCGTTCCTACTTGACATCAACCTTAACTCTCACAAATAGAAAAGCCTACTTTGTTGGCTTTTAGCATTAAGAAAAGTTAATTACCTTTTAAATAAGTAAGTAAACAACAAGGTTAACACATTTTTGACATCGCAACTTAATTTTTTTGTTGAAGAGGGAAGCCAGGTAGGTTAGAGCTCTATTTCTCCATCCCTACTCGACATCAATCTTAACTCTCAAAAATAGAGAAGCCTACTTCATTGGCTTTTAGCATTAAGCAAAGTTAATTACCTATTAAATAAGTAAGTAACCAACAAGATTGGCATGTTTTCGACGTTCCAACTTAACTATTCCTTATTCAAGAGGGAAGCTCGATAGGTTAGAGCTCTATTGCTTCGTCCCTACTCGAATTAATCTTAACTCCTAGAAGTAGAGAAGTCTATCTTGTCGGCTTTTAATGTTAAGCCTAGTCAATTACATTTTTCAAAACTTATATATACTTTAAAAATACTTGTAAATAGGTTTTAAATATCTATGTTTAGAATTTGTGGAAAAATCAACAAAACATATTTTACTTTTTGCAGGACTTTACTCTCAAAATTCGTTAGTAATCATTAAAACCATATTTAAACTTCTATTCTTTTAATATAATCAAATACATTTTATAAGAACTTCCATAAAGAAAATTTATAAAGAAAATAATTTAGAAACCATTTAAATCATTAAAAAATTCAAAATGTTGCATTTTAAACAATTAAAACCCGAAGTGACTTCCTATAACATTTATAAATGATTAAAAGATCTTGTTAAAACAACATAGAAAAGCACCATCTTTACGACTAGTTTTAACCACTTAAACAAATGGTTTAAGACATGAATTTTTTCAGTAAGTACTAACCATTAGGGTACCTAAAAATCATTGAAAGAAACTCCTAATAATATCTTCCCATTTATTTGAAACAATTCCCAAAATCAAGGGATTCAGAAGTGCACTTATAATGACTTTTCTCGCTTCAAATACTATCAAACTTACTTCAGTTTAACACACAAGTTAAACAACCATTTAAACATAAATTTAACCCACTCCACAAGTTTGAGAGGGTAATAGAAGTGATGTTATATGATATAAAGTTATCATTGCTTTAAATAGCAAGAGGGGTCCAATGTTTATAACTTTGCTTATTTAATATCACTTTAACTAATATACTTTGCACACAACATATATATACACAATATATACTTATAAGTTGGTGAGACAAGTCACTTAGATCCATGCCAAACCTAAGCACAAATCTATAAGAACAAAGAACCACCCCCCACCGTCAAAAAAGCAACGATCCAACCTTTAGCACTTCCAAACCAAAGCAGCACTTCTCTTCCTCCTACTATTCTAACGTCCCCTCCTTGAACCCCATCTTCCTCTCACCTTCTCCCACTTCTTACTTGCTAATCATGTCTTCCATGATTTTTTAGGCCTAAAGACAAAGTTTAAAAGAGATTGGAGATGATTGTTTAAACTTAAAAAGGTTAGAGAATAATTAGTGGATTAATACTTAAACACTTCCACCATTTTTAATTCTCATACTCCATCTCAAGCTTAGTGAATTAGTGATTTATTATGTTTGGCATGTCTCTTCTTATATAGGGTTTATGAAGAGGTCATAACCACCTCTTATCTTTTTTAAGAGGTCATAAAGAAGCCTCTTTTAACATGTTAACTTTACACCTCTCTTCTTTTACTTAAAAGTTAAGTATTACCATAAAAGGTCATTTCCTAAGTATCTTTAATGACATCTACCATGAAATCATCCAAATAGTTTATTTCCGTAAATGGTAAAATGTTTTTATTTCATTTTCTTTAATTCCTAAGCAAATAAGTGTATGTAAAAAAAATCTGAATTATTTTGGCTGTTAAAAAGTTGTTTATTAATAAAACGATTTTTGGTCACATTATCGATATTTTTCAAAGTATTTATTTTTGTAAAAAAATTTCTAAAATAAGTTTACCATCATTACTTATGATTTTAAAGAGCGTTAAAAAGCTTATTAAATTATTTGAATAACATTTAATTTAAGATCCAAATAGTTAAATAATTCAAATATTTGAAATATGAAGTGCTCGTAATTCTGGGTCATTACAGAGTAGTCGAGTACTCAACATATGAGTTTGAGGAATTAAGTCCTCAATATTCGATTTGGTATCGTGATACATTTAGAGGTTCCAAAACCTTAGTATATGATTTAATGACAGTGGGTTGAGGGTTTGGAGTCAAATCATGGATATGTGATTAGGCATGAGCTAGATTTTAGTAGGACAATAGTGTATGATGTCATTATAGTATTATATTATGTTTAGCGGACTTATTAAGGGCACATGACACAAGTTACGATATAGTTTCCAAACAGAAGTGTTGTATTACTAGCTTATTAGTATTATACACTTATACGATGTGTTTCACTCACTAGACATCTGTCTAACCCCTTCTATCATTTTGTTCTTTTTAGTTATACTCTGATAGATTGATAGAGAGGACTAGTGGTGACTTGGAGGTGTGATGGTGGAATGGGGCTCATATCCATTCATTAGCTATCTACTAGTTTTATTTCATTTTTCCCTCGCATTATATTATTTCCATTTCCAGTACAGAGAGTTGTTGTAGTTGGGATTTTATTTAATTATGTATTGTTATATTTTTCTGGGATTGTATCATTGATTACTATGATATTTTATTCCTTCGGCGGTGAGTTTGAAAATGGTACGTAATATTGTAGATAGCTCTACGATTTATTTTATATTTTATCTCAAAAAGATCCACCATCGGTGAGGTCTACAATGCTAGTGCTACTTTTATACATGGGTTGGAATATCATAGATGGTGGGTCGTTACATGTGGTACTAAAGCATAGTTTGGGTGATTCATATTCAATTAGGATGTATGAGAGGACGTATTTGAAATTTTTATTATATATATAACCTAATATATTTTGACTCATAGAGATAATTGTTAGCTTATACCATATTGAAGTAAAAAAACTAAGAGTTAAATAAATAGTTTGGGGTGTAACATAAATCCATCATGTTTTTTGCAATTTACTTCATAGAGGATTGTTAAAAGAGAGTTTATATGTAGAGTGGAAGTGAAGTAAATTGTGGGACTAGGGATGAAAAAGAAGAGTAATACCCTTAAGTCCATAGAATATAATGTGATTTTGATAGTACGTAAGGAATGTACTTAAGCTTTTTTTAGATTATACAACCTAGTTGAGCTTATACAAGTTATGATCTACTCCATTTAAATTAGTCAAATCAACTAAAATTAATTTAAATGTTTTCCCTAAGAAGTAATAAATAATAGTGTCCAAGATTTAAGAAAATTATAAAAATTCAAGTTTTCTTAATATATTGACGTAATAACCACCTTTAATAAGCTTCAACATAAGAAAATTTAATAAGTAATTTTTGAAAATATTTTAAACGTTTTGATCTTGTAAAAAGTTTAGTGTAAGACACATTTTGCACTTATATTTTGATGTGTACTTTGCTTTCTACAAGCGAAACTTTTAAAAGGTAAATAAAAAGTAAGTAAGATGCATCTTTTGAATATCCTTCATTTTGTAAACATTTTCTTACGCTTTGAAAAAAATTAATTAAATTATCACCCTTTCTTTAAACTTTTGTGAAAATTTCTAATTTATAAAGTTTATAAATGTGTGATTTATATGTTCATTTTTTCTAGGTCAGTTTGAACAATTTTGGATAGGATCTGAATGAAGGAATATAAAGAAACTTAAAGTTGTTATTTTAAAATTGTGGAAATTTTCAATTATAATATGTATGTATATTTCGATGGAAATCGAAGGGTTTGTGGTATAAACTTTTGAAAACATGCATTAATAAATGATTTAAAGATCGTGGAAATTATGTTCGAATTTGATATGTATATAATTAGCAGCCAAAAGTGAATTTCAAAACTATATTTTTAGGTATATATATATATATAATGTTTTAGTTAAAATGTGTTGGAAATTTATTAATTATAAAATGAAACGAATTTTAAATTATAATTTTTGTGTAGACATTAGGTATTTTTTAATGATGATTAAGATTGGCCAATCATTAAATAAAATGCTATATACTTATATATGATAAATTGGTTATAAATTATATAGCATGATGTTGGAAAAATATGAAATAATATTATAAAAATGAAGTATGAGTATTTTAGAAAATAACCTAAGTTAGTTCAAATCTAATTATATTTTGAGTAAAATTAATTTGGTAAAGCTATATAGGATTGAATCTTGGAGATTAGTTATCTTTGAGAATGGATTTCTTTTGAAGAATTGTCAAAAAGAAATTGTTATTGCAAATTAAAATTATATTAATTATTTTATTGGAAGACTCACGAAGAGACATAAAGAATCTGATTTGGAAAAAAGTTGTCTTATGATTTTATTAAATGTTTATTCAAATTAACACTAAATTTTATGGTTTTTAGAACTTACAGGTTGTGTAAAGAATAAGATTTGAGATCAACGATTTTGATTTAAAACTGAATTGAAAAGTTATTGATATTTGTATTGAAATTTGGTTGGAGCTAGAATAGAATTACACTGTCAATAAATTTTGAATTTATTATGGTGAACTAGCTAGGATAGTCAATATGCCAATGTGCTTAGGACGACCTAGAAATGAACGTTATGAATTTACGATTTAGGGATGTATACTTAAAATTAATAAGGACATTATTTAATTTTTTTGGAAAATAACAATTTTGAACCAATAAGGAAAAATCTATTTTGAATCGAGGATTTACTATTATTTATCGTATGGAGAAATTTATTTAAATAGTAATATGATTTTTAGAATGTTGTCCAAATTTAAAGCAAAATAATAAAATGACCGTTTTATGGAGTTTCTGAAAAAATTATTAATTATTATTTAAATAATAAAAATAGGAGGTATTTTTAGTATAATAAGGATATATTTTCAAAGGATATTTTAGGACAAATTATTACTATTTTTTATATTAATATAAATATAAATAAAAGGGATTTTTAGGGTTTAATTAGAAAGTTGTTATTGTAGAATGATATAACAATAAACTCGTTGTGAAAAAATTAACTTAAATAAATTCAATTGTTTTGATGTAAATTGATAATAATATTATTAATTTGAAGGAAATTTAACAAAAATTACTATTTTTAGATTAAATTAAATGGTGATAGTTGAGGTATTTGAAGAATTATATTGAAACAAATTATTTTTGAAGTATATTATCGATTTGAGAAATATATACTATTTTGAGATACTAAAGAAAAATTACTTTCATAGTAAACTATGCTAAGATGATTTACACTTAAGAAGAAAATAATAAGTTTAAATTTATTATTTTAAATTGTTGAGATATATACTATTTAATGTTGTCCGAAATTAACATTTTTTTTATAAGGACTAGGATACACTTATACAAGATGTGAGAAGCATGAGAATATTGCTAAGTAAAAGTATCCGTAATGGTTAAATGATTGAAGGTTGGTTATATGAGACAATCACCAATGGAGAATGATTGGTATTGTCTAAGAAAGGTGTTTTAGGAATACAACGATGTACATAAGGGTACTCTAGCTATATGTTAGTTTAGGGATTTCACAAGCATGTGGTATTATTTTGAAGTATCCAGTTTTCTGTTATTTTGGGACATGAAATAAATTTCTTGTCTTGCACGTATTAAGGCACAAAGTTGATTTCGAAGGAAGCAAGATTGGCAATTTTAAAGAAAATTGACTAGGAGGAAAGATTAGTTCTTTTCAGTCATTTCTTGAATGGAAAGAACTATCAAATTAAGTCAATCTTCTGAAATGGCAAGCATTTATGCATAACTCATTTCCCGTGCTGATATGATGAAAATAAGTAAAAATTGCACAACCCAGTCTGTGATTTTGTTGTTTTTATATTGCGTTCAACGTAATTAAGATATCATCCGTTTGTGATATCTATAAATTAAATAGTAATGGAGTATGGGGTTCACCTATGAATCCTAAATGTTAGTCCACTTATGGTAAAATACCATTTGTTATTATATTATCGTGCCTACAAATTTAAAGAAAGAGTTTAGTGAGGTACATCAAAAGATACAAACAGAGTTTCCATTGGTCGAGGACGAAGACGAAATGGCGGAGCATGTTGTAAGGTATTTAATTATGAAGATATACCAATAGCGCGATCTATTTAAATTTAAGCTATACTTGGACCATTTAAGATCAAAGACACCTTACTGGAAACCATATAGGATAGACATAAACAGAGAGTTCACAGTGGGTAGCTAGCCGGGTATAGAGCTCACTATTGAGATAAGTTATGTAGGAAAACTAGTTCCATAAGTTGTTGGGCCTTTCCTGATTATATAGAGAGTAGGGAAGTCGGCACATTGAGTTGAAATGTTGGTGGATGTTCACACATTTTATATTTATCTCATCTGCGAACTCACATTGAAGGTTTAACCGTTATGGTGATGATTAGTCTTCTTATAAGGTGAATGTAGAGATGGAACAATGTCCAGAATGCTACGTAATGTGTACACTCACCTTAGGACTTGATGTGATACAACATAAAAATGAATTTGGTCCAAGTACGACAAAGAATTTTTCTAGACAAGAGTACTTGGGAGCATAAGGAGAGAATTCGAGTTCCTATCATGAACACTCTTCTAATAAAATTTTCTTTTGGTCAGTTTGTAGGCTAATTTGCTCGTTAGATCATTGTTTGTTTACATGGTTTCTTTAGCTAGCTAGTTGACATTGGGATGGATGTATGGATGTTAATAATAGTTGTGTGCATGTACTCATTACGTATTTTGGTTGCTTTGTTTGGATTATACTACTTTAGTGTATGCGTGTTGGCTTGTATGTGTATACATTCCAACGTAGGATAGATACCCATATTTATGTGTTGTAATTTATGCTAGACAATTGTATATATAATTTATTTTTCATTTATATACATGTTCACTGATTTTGTCTATAGACGTGGCTGTTTACTTGCACTTTGAAATTGATGTTGCATATGGATGGATTGATGCATATAAAAATACATATATACATGTGTGTATATATATATATATATTTACGTATATTAGGTTGTTTGCATACATGTTGGTTGCACTACATCTTCGTTCATATAAGAGGCCGATTTAGTTGCATTTTCACTCATCTCATATCATCATATTTTATTAATCATAGGTATATTATACTCTTGGTTGTGTTTTTGCTTATATTATATAATAGATGCTAAATGGATACAGCAGTCTGTTTTTTATGTTTGTACGATGTAAAGCGAGTTGCATTGTCCATCTCTTAGCATTTCGAGGATAAAATTATTTTAGGAGGGGAAGAATGTAAAACACCATAATTTTATGAAATCAAATAATGAATTAAAATGGTAAAATTATAATTTTACTTAAATGGAAAATAGTAAATTTTTACAAGAGCTAGAATTTGACTTGGGACCTATTCCACTAAGTTCGAAAAGTTAGTTATAGTCAGAAAACATATATAACTTGCCAAATTTTATTAAACGGGCTAGAATTTAAATGAAGTCAAACCTAGTGACATTTTCATATTATATTAATTTTGATATTTTATCCTTAATTTAAATTATTTTAGTATATAAATAGAAACGAAAATCTATTCTATAATCACACTTTAGCCTAAAGATATTGCCTCTAATCTCAATCTTCTTCATCGATCTCCAAACAAAATCAATTATAAATTCTCTAAATCAAATTCAAATTAAACAAATTTATATATGAAATCGACCATCGCAAAGAGGGCTATGCAAATAAATCGAAGTTTTATCGATTGTAATTAGCAAAAGTTGATCTCCATTTAATTAAAAAGTAAGAAATACAAAAGTTTCCCAATTAGACATATTATATATCAAAGTTGTAATTTCCAACGACACGAATCCACTAGTGGAGTTGGCCTATCGTTTGGATGTACGGATTTATCAAAAAATGCATCAGAAGTTTTGATAAATGTGGACCGCCTGTTTTAATCCAATGGTGCACTATCGATGATACGACGATCAAGTACCATTGATATGAAGAGGAGGTTGAGTAAATAACCTTGATGGTATCTGTTTTTCCAATTGTTGTCGAAGCTAGTTAAATCTAAGAAACACCTACCGAAAATCACAATCAATGGCGAGGTTTTAGTAGAGTCGCTCGAGGCAGGGTGGGTGGGAAAGATGCAGCAGTCATCGATGGCTGTAGGGCTATAGTTGGATTCTTTGTGGGAGGATTGTGTGCACATTGCGACGATAGAAGCTAGCGGGTAGACTCGAGAATGTCGTTCATGAATGAGAATGGAAATATAATATAGTATAAATAAAAAAACATAAAACTATAATAACTGAATTGTTAATTAAATGTTCCCTTAAACTTTAAACCTTATAACTTTCACATACAACTTTTGTTCAATCCACAATTTATTGTATCGAGATTGTGGTTAAACGAAGAACATTTTGGTATATTGTTTGCTATGGTTTGAGATAGTTTGCAAAATGGTCTTAGTTGGGCAAGTTCGTTGTGTACAGTTTGTATTTGGTGATGCAATATTCCGAAGAGTTAAGTCCTTAATATACGATAGTCGGAGGAGCCGAGTCCTCAATATATGATAGTTCGAGGTGCTAAGTCCTCAGTGTATGATAATCAGAGGAGCCAACTCAATATAAGATACAATCCAAGGTGCTGAGTCCTCAACATAAGATAGTCTGAAGAATTAAGTCCTCAATATACGCTATAGTCCGAGGAAACGAGTCCTAAACAAATGATAGCCTAGGAGCTGAGTCCTTATTATATGATAGTTCGATGAGCTGAGTCCTTAATATACAATAGTCCAAGGAATAGTGTCCTTAGTATACAATTTGACATCATGATACATTTAGGGGAGCCGATTCCTTAGTATACGATTTGACGATAATAGATTGAGACTTTAGGGTCAAATCGTGGGCATGCGATTAGGCATAAGCTAGATTTTTAACAAGACTTTACTATATAATGTCACTTTAGCATTATATTTGTAGCGACCCGACTTTCTACCACCAGAAAGACGCATCACTATTTAAGAAAGAAAGGGATAGAAGAAGAAAGAAAGAGAAGAAAGAACAACAACTTATCAGAATCTCACAGCGGAACGAATGAAATAAAATATATAACATATATATAGTATCGGATACATCAGAGTACACAACTATACATCTCAATTTAGACAGTTATAACATTTCTGTCTAATGTACAATACAAGAACATCCATACAGAATAACATCACAGTGGAAACTCTATCTATATATCTACACGCTGAAGCCTCCTCCTCCAAAGCTTCTCCAGAATTCGTCAAAGATAACCTGAATTACTTGACTACTCATACATAATATGAGTACCCAAGAGTTTAATAAAATAGAAAATAAACACTCGGGTCAGACAGGGCTCTGGTGTGGGTAAACGGTTTAAAATTGCTTAACTTTAGAAAATCCTTTGAAAAGAAAGGTATCACGTAAGACTTCCCACACATAAACATGGAAAAGTTTTTACCTTACGCTAACCAAAACATTTGATAAGAAATCCAGTGATATTATAATAGTTTCCAGGGTTTTCAAATAAAATACAGAAATAGCTGGAATGCTTACATCTCACGTTCCAACATAGTTAGGCACAATCAAAACGTACGGCACTTATTGGATTTTGGATTCCATACAATGGCAGGGATACTAGGGTATCGCTCGTCACAGTACGTGGCCTAGATCACCGTACCGAGGAGCCACCCTAACTCCCCTACAACACAAGGCCGGAACCATTCCTTACTGAATAGTCCCGAATAAGACAATCCCGCAGTTGGTTGCAGATCCAACTGCCCACACAGCCGAAATAAAAATGGACATCTAGACAGGGGTAAATCTCGTCCTACTTGGGCATGACCCACTTAACCTTGCTGCACCTCCCCTGTTTTTGCCATTCCCGGTTGATGAGGCTTGAGGCTGCGATTACCTTTATAGGACACATTTATCTTAGAATGTTCATCGTCCACCTGACGATGTTATGAAAGCATTCAATCCATACAAGTCTGTTCCGGGTCCGAATGGAACCAGAGGCACTATCTCGTTACACTCATTTTGGAATCACCCTCAGAGTTAACGACAATAGCCCTTGCACTCTGAATCTTCATCTCGAAACTGATAGTACTACCTTCGTTAAACTCATTCTGGAATCACCCTCGGAGTTATAACGATATATAGTTCTTACACTTCGAGTCTTCACTTTGCTTCACTTAGATTTACGACCTAATGTTAATTTGGATCGATGTGGTTTTCGGATATAAAACCCGATCCCGGTCTCATCGAATCCAAAACGCCATTTTAATGTCCAAGTTGTACTTAATGGTTTAAACAGTAGATATTCAAAATATCACTTAACATAAATGGATGATTCATAACACACAGATAGATAATTCACTATTATCAATTTCATCCACACATATCACAAAGCATATATATCACATCTCAGATATATCACAATTCAAATCATTAAATATCAACCAATGACATACAATATCATCCAATATCGTTAACTCATCCAATGATATTTATCATCCGATCATTAATCATCCATAAACAAGTTTGGACCACTCTTAATTAATTTAATTAATTTTAATTAAATTAATTCCTTACTTAATCACTTGGATTATAATCAATCCAACTTACATATTCATTAATTAATTACAAATTAATTAACTAAACATCACTTAATTAATTAATCCCCGTTGATTAATTACCTCTTAATTACTTTAAGCAATTATTCCTTAATTAAAATTTTAGTTAATCATCTTGATTAATTACTTCCTAATTATACCAAGTAATTATCTCTTAATTACCCTTTTTAAATTAATCATCCTTGTTTAATTATTATTTAATTACCCTGATAATTATTTCTTAACTATCCTTTTTAATTAATCATACCTGATTAATCACACTTGATTAATTATTTTTAATTAATTACATTTGATTAATTACTCTTCAATTAATCATACTTGATTAATTACTTTTTAATTACATTTAGTAATCAAAACTTAATTATAGATTAATTATTCTTTAATTATTAATTAACCATTAATGATTTATTTCCATTAATTAATGATTACTACCATTAATTAAATTTCTTCTTAATTAATTACTTTAACAAGTAATTAATCACATTATTAAATTCTCTTAATCCTTTGATTAATTAACCATTAATTAAATAATTTAAACCTTTAATTAATTATATTAATAAATTCTTTAATTAATAACACAAGTGATTAACCCTTAATCACTTCCACCTAATTACTTTCATAAAGTAATTAACCTCTACTTACTTTGTTCAATAATTTCCTTTTACTTAATTACCTCCAGTAATTAATTACTAAATTACTTCACCTAGTAATTTCACTTAATCAATTTAAATCATAAGTGGTTATCTTTAATTAATCACTTATTAATTACTTAATTAATTATTTAACTAATCATTTAAATTTAATTAAATGATTCTTTAACTTCTTATATTATAAAGATCCTTAATTAAGAAAATCATTACCTTAATTAAATTATTAACCAATAACTCTTGATTACTAATAATAATCGAATTATTCCAATTATCTTCGTATATTTGTTTATCTTTAATTAATCAAAATTTTAAATTACTTAAGACAATCTTTATTATAATTGATTACTAAATCTTAATCATTAAACCTTATTTAAATTGAAATATATTAGAAATCAATTATAATTAAAACAATTTAAACATTCAAATTAAACTTTTAAATCCTTAAAACTTTCCAAGTTATTTAAATAAATTTAATACAAACCATATTATTAAAAATCCACTTATTTTATTTTAAAAACTTTTATATTTCAAAATATAAAAACTTGTTTAAAACTTAACCTTGGAAACAAATTAGTTTTATAAGTAAAAATTGTTTTATTTTGTTTTAAAACTTGAATTATCTATAAAATAAAATTCCTTTGTTTCAAAAACTTTTTATAACATTACTGTTAAATGCTAAAACCTGCTCAACCTAAAACCCGAGCTATCCACTACAAGAACCCGAGTCGATCTCGAGTAATCAAGCAAAAGCCCCGAGTTACCCCAAAACCTTCACCTGCTTCGAGAAAAAACATCAGATACACGAAACAAACTTCGAGCTCCAACCCCTTCTTCCCAAAACCCAATTCCAAATGCAAAATCGTGCACATCCACGTGCACAACCACCCTGGCCAACGACGAACCATGCTCCGGCCTCCACTACGTCGCACTCGACCATGACAATCGAAACGGGAAACCCAGAAATAAAGCTTCAATCGAAAATTAAAAATACACCCTTAACCCAAACTCCCAGAACCACATCATCAGGAAATCAAACGTCGCCGACGACCTATCACACGAGACACTGCGCCATCCTCCCCGAAGCCACATCGCGACCTCCAGCACCTCCTGAACCCCTCGCGCTCGACTCCGGTAGCTTCTCGTCGCCGCAAAACCCAAATAAACTTCGACAACAAAAACAGGCCGTTAAACCCTACTTTGTCAATTTACGGCCATCCCGATCAACTATAAAATCCCAAAGCATTTTTCCCATGATCCTTGTCTTCTCCATGACCTTCATGCTTAACCACGAACTCCAGCTCATCGACGTTCACCGCCAATTGGTCGATTTCCCCAAAACAGGCAACCCTAGAAATCTCACTAAATACCCAACTAAAAATCATGAAACAACCATTAAAAATCATGATTTCCTATTTGTAATTTAGTTATGAAATCAAAACATAAAATTGAAATCATAAATTTTTTGACCCAAATTACTTTTACTTTAATTTAAAATTTCTGAACAAAAGATTAATTTTAATTACCTATAATTATTTTTAGATGAAAGATTACATGATTTCAAACATCTTTTATTTACAAATTATAAGCAAATTCTAATTCAAAATTTAGTTATTGAATTTATTATAAAATTGAAACCTGTAATAAGCACAGAGAGTATATGTTTAACTACACATGCATTCAAATATACTTAATTCAAACATGCATCCAATTTAATTTAAATATTTCATTAACATCATGATATTCATCAAAATAATAGGTTGAAACAAGGATTTAAACTGTTTTCAAAAAATTCATTTACTCACCTCAAAGAACAGAGAGAAGAGGATAAAAGCTATTTTCCAGGTTCTTGAATTTTAAATCTGAATCTTCTTTGGATGTTGAAAACATTCTTACTGCTGCTGATTACTGAATTGTTTGTTGAACTTGCATTGATGTTTAATTTCCAGCTATCTTCTTCTTATTTCAGATTGAAATTCCAGGTTTCCTTCTTTCCTATTTTCGGATTTTACTTTCTCTTCTTATTTTCAGATTTCCAGTATTTTACTTCTTCCTTTAGTCTTTGTTTTGATTCAATTTTGTTGAAAAGAAGAAAGGATTTAGCTGAAGATTAAAACTCTTGTTCTTATTTTACAATTTAATTTTAAATTTAATTATCAAGAGATTGACATTTGTCTCTTTAATGCTTTAGTTAACTTACACATATGCACATAAGTTTACAAATGTCTCTAATATACATTAAACTGTTTACAAGTGTTATTTTATAATATTTTTATAATTTATAATTTATTTAACCCTTGCATTAATTATGAAATGTATATAAAATGTTTTTAGCTTATATAAATAAATTTTTAAATTTTAATAAATATTCAAAAGTAAATTCATGTAAACATTTATTAACAAATAACTTATGCTTTTGATCCAATAAATATAATATATGTTTATATGCTTGGGAAATTGATTTTAACTCTTTATATAAAAATTTTAAAACAATTTACCTTATGTTAAATTTTAAAAGGAAAGAATATTAAAAACAAAAGAAAATGAACTTCTAATTTAATTCTTATTTAAAACTCAAACTAAAATATATGTTTATAATAAATAAGAAATTATTCTTGTTATTAAAATTTAAATCTCAAATATCCTTTGGAAAAACATTATTTTAAATATAATTTCCAAATTACAAACTATATATATTAAAGTTTGAAAATACTTAACGAAATTCAAAACAATATATTTTTCCTATTTCAAATATATATACAAATATATATACATTTCAAATGGAAAACATTTTAACATTAGTTTTGGTAATTACTATATTAAATTTTGAAACACAAATCCAAACCATAATATATATATTCATATATATTACAATTTGAATAAATAGCTTCTATTACATTAAAACTTCCTATTTACAATATATATCAATATATATATATATATATATATATATATATATATATTATAAATAGAAAACATTTTGATTAGCTTTTGAAAAATAACTCTTACAAATTTTAAATTGCTAGAATAAATGTTTCCAAATTAAAATATTATTAGTTTTCAAAAGAATTAAACTTGCGAAATTTATGTTGTTAAGAAAAATGTCAATAGATATTATCAAATTATTATTATCAGCTTTTAAAAGAATTTTAACTTGTCAATTCATAATATAAAATGATCAAATCAATTTAATTATTAACAAAGATTATTAAATTGATATTGCTCAAAATTCCGGGTCGTCACAATATTGTTTTTAACTGACTTTTTGGGTACAAGTTACACATGTTGATGTATGATTTTTGAGCATAAATGTTGTTTTACTAGCTTATTAGTATTATACACAGATATGATGTGTTTTACTCACTAGACGTTTGTTTGACCTTCTTTATCATTTTTTACTTTTTAATTACACTTTTATAGGTCAATAGAGAGGACTGGTGGTGACTTGAGGGCACGATGGTGGGATGGAGACGTATATCCATTTCATTAGCTATCTCCTAGTTTTATTTCATTTATTCCCAGACGTTATATTATTTCCATTTCCAGTATAGAGAGATGATGTAGTTAGAATTTTATTTGATTCTTTATTATTATACTTGTTTGGGATTGTATCATTGATTACTATTATATTTTATTCCTTCCACTGCGAGTTTTGGAAAGTCTAGAATATTATAGATAGCTGTATGATTTATTTTGTATTTTTCTCTCAAAACCATCCACCATCTGCAAGGTCCACGATGGTCTTGCCTCTTTTATATGTGGACCAAGATGTCATAGATAATAGGTTGTTACATATCTAAATCCCAAAAATAATATATATATATGTGTGTGTGTGTGTGTGTGTGTGTGTGTGTGTGTGTGTGTAATTCTACACATGTTTATACTTTATTTTGTTATATTGTTGTATTTGTAACGACCCACCTTTTTGGATGATTTAAATCGACGATAAACCACACACGTCAGACTCAAGCCATTCAAAAGGGAGGACTATTATGGGGTAAATAAGAAAAAGCACAGAAAGAAAGAAAACAAATACAAAATCTCACAGCAGAATGACAAAATATAATAATCAAATAAACAGTTCATGAAGCTGTTTTGCAAATAACATTTGATTACACTTTTACAATACAGAATCAAAGTTACATACAACAGAAAAAAAATAACGATGCAATGGAACAACATGATGCAGCAGAATAAATAAATAAATAATAATAGTGCTAAATCTTCGTCTTCGTTCTCCAAAAGCAGTCTTCGATACACTGAAAAGCTTAGACTGACCCTAGCGAACTGAAAACAAAACACTCGAGTCAGAACTAAAAGATCTTATGTAAGTTAAATCAATAGTAAATAAATATGATTGTAACGGCGTCGGAGACATTTACGAGATTTGACATCTCCTATACAGTGTCTAATGTGAGTGTAGTAACTTAAGAGATGTTTGGGATTACCATCTCCTAAGGGTCCGTTAAACTATCTACTATGTTGTACAATACGCTATTATAATATGTTTACAGTAAAGTATTAAAATATCGTTAAGGTGTTACCCATATCTCCCTTAACACATTTTATATAATGTCGTAGTCCATACAGATACTGTAAACTGGTGGGCTATCAAGGAGCACTGCATAGGTACGACACAAACAAATTCGTACAAGGCGCGATATGGCATGTGAACATGGCACTCGAGGCAATGCTATGGTAGGATTCTACCAATTGCGGATCCGAACTGGAGGTAACGCATAGCAGCTACTACAGCCCACCTCGGAACACACTCCCATAATCAAAATCAAGGGGTGGCCACCAAATCATCACAGTCGTAATATAGCATCGAAGAAGAATGTTTGATTGGAGGAATGACCTCACCTGGCCCAGCGTGGCTCCTGTTTTAGTCACATCCAAGCTGACTCATGGGAGTTAGGGTCATGTAAATACCTCATACAGAATCGTTCGTCAAACCATCCTACTTCATTTAGGACCTCCACCACGTACACAGTTGTTAAAGTTATTATCGGTATTGGCAAAGAATATGACATTATCCGATCCCGGTCTCTTTAACAACCAAACGTTTATTTCACACCGGATGGTTCTTTTAAATTTCCAAAACCATTTCATATGATATCGAAATATCATATTCAATTCAACCATATCACTTTCGAAATCATATTCACAATTTGGTTAAATTTTCATTTCAAAATCATCATATTTACTCGAATATGTCATTTCACCAGCAAATATCTTTTCAAATCCCAACTTATGTTATAACATTGTTAAACCTTATTCGCTTTAAAATCAAGGCTTTAATTAAAAATATTTCCACTTTACACCATCTGAAATTTAAAAAAAAATTAGATAGTTACACATAGTTTAATTAGCTTAACATATTTTTAAATAGATACAAATTAGGTTAAATAGGTTTAAATTAGATCAAATAAATTTAAAATATATTAAATTAGATTAAGATACCTTAAATAGATTTAAAATAGTTTAAATGGTTTTAAAATAGAATAAATAGGTTTATTATGGATTAATTAGATTTAAAATAGATTAAATGAATTTAAAATAGATTAAATAGAACTAAAATAGATTAAATAGTTTAAAATAAATTGAAATAGTTTATAATAAATTAAAATAGTTTGATATAGTTTAATAAAGTTTAAATGATTTAAAATAGATTAAAATATATTAAAATAATTTAGAATAAATTAAAATAGATTAAGAAAGATTAAATAGGTTAATTAGTTTAAAATAGGTTAAATTAGATTAAAATAAATTAAATAGTTTAAATTGATTAAGTTGGTTTAAAATAGATTAACTAATTTTAATTGTTGAAAATCTTAAAATTAGAATTCAAAAGAACATTGATAGTTTATATTGAGATAATAAATTTTAAATAACATTAGGTTTAACTATTTCTTCCATTTCAACAAATCTGGACCATATGCAGATTTCATATCAAAAACCCAATTTCGAATCTTGATATGTCAAATTTAACCATTCCAATTTTATTAGATTTTCAAAGTTACAGTTTCCAACATTTCAGTAACTCAATTTCAATAAATTTCGTTTATACTTCAAATTGATCTTTAGAATTCCAATTTAAACCCTCTAAGCAATTTACTTAACACAATTCCTAAATTTCAAATTTAATCCTCTAAACAATTCAGTTTATGTAAATCAAATTCTATTTCAAAATATCATTTAGCGGAATTCAAAATTTAAAGATTTAAAATCATCTAATTTAGCCAATCCGGTGTCCATATATAATTTTCTACCTTATGGTCAAGTGACATGGATATTTATCATTTCAATCTGTAAATATTTAAATTTACGGGTATATCATTTCAACCCGCAATCCCAAATTTATTTCAATGAAAATCGCTAGGGTTTTTCATTTTAACCTATAACGATTTTCCCCTATTCTATATGATCGTTCAGGTATGTATCATTTCAACCCATAGGGAACTCATAGTGTTATAACAATATAAAATATAACATCCTATCATTCAATATCAACAATCAAACACCCATCACATTCATCATTCAAATCAACCAATAAACATCAACAGATAACAGATTATCATTAACATGTATTAAATTGACATTTGAATTCAATATTTAACTAAACGATGATTAAATGCAATAAAAGTCAAATTTAACCAGAATGACAATTTAAACATACTAAACATCAATCAATTAATTTCTAATCACATCATAAGTTTAATTTAGCTAACATAAGAAAATTTAGTAGTTGTGAGTGGGTTAAAACACCACCCTTTATTTCAAATCGATTTGAAATTAAAATAAGACCCAAATTTGAACAGTCTCCGAATTCGTCTAAACCATCCATATTGTCTGGAATTTCGATACGATCCCAACGGAATAAACCGCATGAATTGGGCCTCGTACGTAAAAGATATGCATATTAGAACGTTTGGAAATAAAATTTAATTTAAAATAAAACAAAGAAAAACAATATGTACATCCCTTTACACGTCACAGCCACATCATTTCGTGCCCTAGTTCCTATTCAACCCTCGCTCAAAACCACGTTCGAACGGAGATAGCTTCCACCTTCAAATCAAAAACGACGCGCCTATGATGAGCTCTGACCAGATCTTACATCGCCTGCCTCTCCCCCTCTCCGAGCCGACCTCGACCATGCCAGCGCCAAATCCTCCGCCTCAGCCCAACATTCCGCCCCGCTGCGCCTTCTCAGGCAATTCCAGGTGAACCCCTCGACTACCAACATGAACGGACACCACTATAATGACCTTCTCGACACCATCTTCCCAACGCCCCCTCCTGACCGTTGATCAGACAACGATCCACTGTTGGATTTTCCGAAATCTAAAATGGACGACTAAGGTTCATCCTCCATTTCTGGATAAACGGTGATTTGATAGCAAAAATGAATTGGAGATCTGGGTTACGCTCGTCGAGAGCTTCAAAATAGGATATAATTTGATATGGTTTGGAGGAGTTTGATATTGAAATTAGTTTGGAGATTGAATTCTAGCATTTGGAATTGGAATTTGTTCCTGCCATTGAAGAAAGGAGCAGACAGAAGTTGATGTACGTATAGAATTAAGAAATAGAAAGACTGCTAGGGTTAGAACAGAACAATTTATATGAACCAGGCCTGATAAGAAAATAAACACAATCAAATTGGTATGAATGACAATTGTGACCCAAAAAGTCCGTTCTGGCTCCAAAATAAAAGTGAGTCATTCCATATATCAAAATAGATGTCTTCGATAGTTTTAAACTCAATGGAATAGGTTTCAAGTCCTAATTCCATCGTATGAAGAAGTTAGCTTTTAAATTAGCTTATTTCAAATTGATTTCAATTGAATTTAATTAAATTGATTTCTATGCGTTTCGAGCCCGTAGGATCAAACGACAAGTCCGATCGCTATGAAACTTGAAATCCTACAATACTTCACCATTACGGATCTGATGAAACTAGTTTCGTCGAAATCCGAGACGGTGGCCAAAATGGCTATTTTCACGTTAATTAAATAAATTAATATTAAATTGATTAATCGCTTTTTTTTTCACTTTTTTGTACCTAATATTTTTTTATCATTTTTGATTGCTTGGACATTTACAATAATTTAAACAAATTTACATATCAATTCAGTGTTAAATATTACACTAATTACAGTGTTCAATTTTAATTGTAATAAATTCATTAATTATAGTTTAAACTCAAATAAATAAATTAAACTTGATTTCAATTCTTTTTGTACAATCATCGTCACAATATGGCATGGTTAACATTGATTTACATTTATTACACTAATATTGTACAATTATCATCCTTAACATATTTTTGTAATATTTCAATTATATCGAATTTTTGTCGATTTTCACATTAATTATAATTTGAAATCCCAACTAATTAATTTATCTTGGTTTCACTCTTTTATTAAATCAATTATCGCCTTATGAATAAAATTGACATTTGTGTATATTTTATTGCATTTACCATTTACAGTTATCATCTTAACTCATATAAAAGTAACATTAAATTACATTCAATTGCAATTGATTTTAAATTTAATTCACAGATTTAATAAATTGGTAACAAATAACAATCGTTATCTTTTCTTGATTTAATAACATTTGTAAGTTTGTTATCTACACAAGAATGTCATAATCACTACCACAACACTACTTTTATCTATTACAATTAATTACATACTATTTCATTAATTCATACACATTTAAATTATCAGTTACTCCTTTAATCCAATTTATCAATTAATACACACATTATTATAATTAATTTACATCTATAACCAATTATAACTTTTAATCATTTTAATTAGTTGGAATTACATTTAAAGCAGTTATCAATTACCTTAAATTAATACTAATACATTTCATTCCAGTTGTATTCTTATTATTAAATCACAAAACCTTATTAAATTAACTATCTTTAATTACCGAAAATGGGGGATCGTTACAGTATTGGTGGATGTATGCATTATACATTCAAATATATGTTTAGTTAACCTAATTAATGTGATTAATTAACAAATTAATAATTTTTAAAAATATGCTTTTATTTAATAATTAGATTAGATCTAATGCTAGTTAATAGATTACATTGGCCCATTAAGATCTAAATAACGATTTTATTAAATTTACCCATTCCAGATAAAGTGAAATAGACCGGGTCCAAACAATGGTATCAGAGCCATATGGTCTATGTAGTCTATTTAGCTAGCGTCAAGGTTCAACTAATAAACTTTACATCTAATGGTTGTCTAAATAGCAATGTCTATGCTTGGGGCTAAATTAAAGATATTATTGGCCCGGTCCAATGGGTAGAGTAATTCCAAAAAGTCGGCCTAGATGTAAGGCCCAGGGTTATTTGGGCTAAGGGACAATTTTCAAATTTAAAACTTAAAATTTAAAATTACGTTTTAGATTTAAAAGTTTAGTACAAAATATAAAAGGAATTGTATAAAAGCTACAAAATAAATTAAAAGTTTTCAAAATTGTTTTGAGAAATTAAATAATTAATCTCAAAATTTTAATATATTTAATCAATATGATTGATTAAATAAAATAAAATATTTACTTACGATTTAATTAATTAAAAACATGTATATATATATGATATATGTATGTAACTACATTTGCTATAGTTGTATATTTATCCTAAAATTATATAAGATAAATAAATTAAAGTTTTCTAATTAATTAAAGTATTTAATAATTTTTTTGCATAAATAAGAGAATTTATTCAATAATTAGTTAATTAGAAGCTTATTAACTAATATACAACTATAAATGTGTGTGTGTATATATAAACAAAACTGTAAGTGTTGTAGTTAGTTATTTATTCAAAATGTTCTATGGTGGACAATATAAAATTTCTAAAATTTTGAATGCGTTAAAATTTAACTAAATTATATAATTAAATTTAGAATTAAAAATTAATTAAATAATAAAAATTAAGAGATAACTAATGTGATTTAATTAACAAGAACCTAAATTAATTAAATATGATTTAATTAGTAGGAATTAAAATTAATGAAATATGATTTAATTAATAGCAATTTAAGTACACTGAATATGATTTAATTGACAAGATACATATATACATTTTATAAATTGAATTAAATAATGAAAGTTAAAATAAATTAAACTCATATAGTTATATGTATGTAAAAAAAAATTAATTGGAACTTAAATAGATGCAAAACAGCTTTTTGGATAACTACAAAAGTAAAATACATGCATGTTAATTTTAGATGTGTTTGACATTTAAATCATGTATGTATTTCATAAGAACAACATTACTCTTTAAATCGATATCACTCAAATATATATCTTAAAGATAACGAATCTCTAATATAAAAAGTTGTCCGCTATCATTTATATTTTATTAAATTACTTGCATACTCACTAATTAGAAAGCAAACTCAAGCTAGGAATGTTATGTATAGTACTACTAATATATGGCCCAGGCGAGGTAGGATACATGCATGAATTTGTTGAGAAAACTCAAGGTATGTGCAGTGTACTTAGGCCATAGCGAGATGATAAGTATAGGTGATTAACCCCTTTCGATTTGTTTAGAAAACTCAAGGTAGAGGTTGTGATTAGAGAAAATGCCATGGTAAGGAGTTATATATGATACATCTGATAAAGAGCTATACATCACTTGTAGGCCAATGATTTGTTGAACAAACTAAAGGTCAAAATCCTAAGGCCAGCAAGCCCTGACACTCACTGGAGAAATCGAAAGATTTCAATATTTCTCTTAAGGTTTTGAGAAACATATTTATTGGAAGCCTTATAAGACAAATGAAATGATATCATTTTACCTTTTTAAGATTGTGAGAAAATATGTTATACAAAATTAAAATTATCTGCTTCGATAAATTGGTGAAAATAATACAGTTGATAAAATGTTTATCAGTTAAAAATATATAATTGGACCAAGTAGCGATTGACATAGAAATATAAAACATACTTACCATTAAATCCTTTGGCATGCTGTCACTTCAAGACCCATGCAAGGGTCAAATAATGCAACTACTAGATATATTCATACCTTGGCCACTTAATTGTTCGTTTGCCCGAGACTATTATTGTCTTTTATGAGTTTTGAACTCAAAAGCCATACAAAAATATGAATATTGATCCGTATTCAATCACATACAAAGGTTGTATAGTGAACAATCACATCCATGTTATATGAAACCCTAAAGGAAAATGTTTTACTTGAAATGAGCAAGTAAATCATAGTGCAAGACCATGTGTTCAATACGATTGGATAGAATTAGAATATTGATGTGTCGAAAATGACACTAGACCAAGGATTAAAACTGACTTAGAAGTTCAATCGCTGAAATGTCTATTTTTATTGGTCCTGTTAATTGCAACCTGTTAGATATCCTTTAAATGTTAAGGATGTCCAAATTGCTTTATTAAGACTTCAGTATAGTCTTTTGATAAGAGTTTCCTTTTGAAGTGTTCGACCATTTGGAATTGAAAGCGAATGTCCGAAAGTGAATGTAAAATAGGCACAGTTGGGATGAAGAGAGTGAATGGTCCCCTTTACTTCATAAAGAAACATCAGAAATGAGAATTGTATAAAATCGTAGATACTTAATTTGGAATGAGAAACCCGAATTATATTTCATTGTAATATTATAGATTTTTTTTCTATAAAAGTTATTTCTTTAAGTTCAAGATGTTTGATCTGAAGCTGTCGACTATAACTAGTTATAGTAGATATAAATAGCTCATAATGGAGCTTCACAGTTCATGCACCATTGTGGTGATAACAGAAATAGTGATAGATTACCATATGACACTTATTAATGGATGCATCAAATTCTGAAAGATTGCCTTCGCATATATACTAAATACTATTTATGAAATAATATTTGATTTTAGTATTAACTAAAGTACCTATAGTTTTTCTTTTAAAATGAATATTATGAAATAAATTTGTTATAATAATGGTATTTGTTTTCACGGCATGATAATGCAGTAGCCATAGAAAATATAGAAGTGTCTAAAATTTTCTATAATTGTTTTCTAGTTATGGACTAAGTCATAATTTTGAGAAATAGTTCTTTAATTATATGATTATGAATCATGTGATGCTCGTGAATTGTATCTCGAAGGATTAAGGATAAAGCATCCATTCAGTAGGAATGATAAAAGGTTGAAGAATTCTTCGAATTGATACATAAATATATATGCAATCCAAGATCTATTGATACCAATACCGATCCACCTACTTCATTAGATTTAGCGATGAATCTTCATGAACATGAACATGTGTATTTGATACACAGGTATTATATCTTTACTAAGTTCATAGAATTTAAAGTGAAAGTACAAAATATAACATGCCAACAAAATAAAAAATTCGATTTGATCGAATATGTGAGTATATAGGAAAGATTCCAAACACAACTAATAGTGAATAAAACTCAATATCAAAGTCACTCCTCCCTATGATACATAATGATGCATCTATAAAGAAAATGGAGCTTTGTTGGACAAAGTACGAATTATGATGAGTGATGTTCAATTGACTTTTTTGTATAAAGGATATGTACTTAAGAGAAAGTCATATGTTAAATTTAATTTCATTTAAAGCTTATTTATGAAATCATATAAGATATGAATTAATATGAAACTCCTATATGTCCTAGGTAAAAGAGTTTACTGGTTATGCGAGCCGAGGAGCTTTATATTAAACTCGCTCATGTGGGATTTTCCGTGGACCACCCCAAAGGAGCTTGGGACCAACCAACAATGGTTGACTAATTTATGTTATGAACATAAGTTTTTGTAAACTCAAAATTGAATCAGTTTTATGTAAGTATTAGATATGATCTAAACACTCTAATGTGGAAACTGATTATATAAGATGAATAGAAATTAATCATGCCTAAAACAGACACAACTCTTTAAAATGACTGATACAAATTCTCCCACATTAAAGAGAAACCATGAGTTTTTTATCAATATCGAGAAAAAAGAATTTTTAGTAATAATAGTTTCTTCACTTGTCAGTAAGCTATAAAGAGTACAGACTCCACTATATCATAAGATGGTTGAATTCGAAAGAGTTTCTAAGTACATTACTGAAATACGATTTGGATTGTTGCACCCAAAGGTATATGATTCATCAGCCATGGATGTGTCTTCGAAAAGATGATAGATGCAACTAGAATATAGTAAGCTATGAATAACATTGTAAAAATCAATCGTTGAAATTAGCATAACGAACCATCAATAAGCGTGCTTAATGCAATTCGTATTCTACTCGTAAAAGTATTGCCCAATGACCATGAATTTTAGTAAGTATTAGTTAGAATAGAAATTATGAATAACGGTTTTGAATATATTGTTAACATAAGATGACCAAATGTTACGACATAGGCGGGAGCGACGATTGAGTTTATAAGTGTTGGATATGAGCCAATAACTAACACAATAGTATAGTTTGGCAAGTGTCGGAGTTTAGCAAATATTTTGACAAAGAAATCTTGATTTTTGATCAAAATGGAGAGGAAGCATATGTTTGTAAGAAAAAATATTAAAGGGGATAAAATATTTCTAAAACTATAAGTAAGGATGTTGGGATTGTCCCAAATGATACACATAGGCACCATATTAAAATGTTTAATATGGAGCATATGAGATGGATTCCTTATGCATCGATAGTAGGATTTATCATATATGCTATGTCGTCTACTATACTAATATTCGCTTCTATATTCGATGCATTAAGTGAATGTCAAATTTGATTTAATATCATTAAATTGTGTTAAGAGTATTCTCAAGTATTTATGAAAGACTAAAGAATTGTCTAGGAAACAACAAACTCCGTATAAATGAGTGTTCGGGCTCAAACTTCAAAAGTGATATTGAATATAATGTGTCATTCCTAAATTAATGTTCTATGTTAATTAAGGATCTTTAAGCTGTAAATTTTCTAAACAAGAGGTGGTGGATGATTCAACCAAAATGGTATGCACATCGCCTTGGATAACACCACAATAAAAGTGGTATAAATATATACGCACAAATTTACAACTAAGCTAGGGATGATTCCAAATATTGAGAATCCCACGACTTTGTTTTGTAAAAACGATATCACAATAAAGATCATGGAAGAACCTGGGCCTCATAAGATGTCCATACATATGCTTCGAAAGTTCCAAATAATAAAGGTAGTTTGTCAAGGACGGAGAGATGTTAGCTAACAGTGTAGATAGCAATACAATGTAGCAAATCTATTCACTAAGGGGGCTTGACTAGTTCTGAACTAATCGAAGAAATGGTATTAAAATTCCATAATTTATCCCAAGTGCAAGAGGGTGATTGAAATGGTTAGTGGTATGCCATAAGGACAATTACATAGTTTGTTACATTAGTACCTCTTTGGTCAATCGTGTTCGTTGTGACGGTTTTTTTTCTTTATACACTTTGTTATATTGTGATGTAATTAACTAAGTAATTAATTTAAAGTATATAATAAGAAAATTCTTAAATAAAATGTTATGTGATTGCAGTTATAATCATGAGTAATTAATTGCAAAATAAAATGATGTTTTATTTTAAATATACCCAGTCCAGATCTTTTGAGAAAAGAATATCGATTTATATGCTATGGCTTGAGTGTGTAACACTTACCAAATGTTAGGTAGTGTAAGTAAGGCTATTGGGGGAACCAAATGTTATGTTCTTGTAATTATTAGATTATTATGGAATGACTTTTTCAAGAGTCTCATTGTGATGATGTTATACAATTCCCTGGACTTGAAAATATTGTGGAACTTCAACGTAAATACTCCACTTTGGTTAAAGTTGAATCATGGCATGACAATCCATCAAGCGATTATAGTTGAGTCTGAGTTCAAACATTGTAAATATGGCATATTCGATAGAAAATTCATCTCCTCGGTTGTATGAAGTTAGTATAATGATTGGCTACAGTCAACTCCAAGTTAAAATCTTTGACAAAAGTAGAACAATAATAATAAATGTTATCATTGAACCAAGGACTTTATTTATGGGCTGATCGGGTTGAATGTGGATAATCTTGGAGTTTTGACTACCAAATTCCATATATCCAAATGTGATTAGTGTTAGTGAAATGATCATGCATTATTTATTGTTAATATTGGCACCGGTTAAGATAATATAAAATATGGTTTTTTTACTCAAAAAATGTCTCTAAATGATTATTTAGCCAAACTGTCGCACCACTAGCCATGGTGAAGTATAAACGTCAATATTTGAATTGCCAAATATTGATCGCTAACTCATTTGACACCTCTAAATCACACAATTGCATCTGTGAATTTTCAAAAAACCACAAGATTTAATTAATTTATAAACTAGCATTAATTAGTTAAATTAATTAATAATTAAGAAATATTATTTATTTACTTGATGTTTTAGGTGGTCCTACTAATTATTTGGATGTATATATAAAAGCTATATACACACACACGTATCGATGTACGATATTATTATATATTTAGACAGCGTTTAAATAGAAATAATTTCTTAACGGGCTTTTGGAAACTTTGCTCCAATTAAAGTAAAGAATGATGGCCATACTTAATAGGAAATGAGGTGGCATGATTGGCAATCGAATGAGAATTAGAGAAGAGATGTTTTAATATGGAGAATCAGAAAGGTTCCATTATCCCCATTAAAAAAAATCCTTTAATTTCACTTCTTTCTTAAGAATAGTTCTCCTTCTTCCTCCCATCATGGTAGCCTACACCTTATCTAATATGGTCCATTATTTTCCTTTTCTACATAAATCAACTCAAATAAAATAAAATAAGATGTTCATCTTATTTTAATAAAGTTTGGATGTTAATTCAAGGAATATGATGAGGATTTTCAAATCTTGGTACTACAAACGGCAAGGCTCTTCCAGGTTCAATTCCGTTTTTCATTCATTCATGATGTTTAAGCTGACTGGATATATATATATATATACATATATATATATATATATATATATATAAATTGCCACTTTTTGGATTTAATCTAAAACCTTTTGTGTATTGTCATTTATTATAAACCAATTTTGTGTTTGATTAATTTGTATACTGTTATTGTTCGTTGGATATAAAACTATTTGTTAGTGTAGATTTTATTTGCTATCATAAAGTTTACACATGCTTTCTTATATGGATTTGATATTCAATTAATTGAACTATATATATTTGTACGCATTTACCTTTATGTTACCCAAAATTTTAAATCAATGTTTAGTTTGGTATTTTGGTTAAGTTAAACTTGTTTTCAAATTAATATATTCTATTTTCTATTGTTTAGTCAAATATATGTATTTGATATTTAAAATTTAAATTATAGTATATACATATGTGTACATGTTTATATGGATGTTTTTAAAATTAATTATGTTATTGCGGGTAATATATAAAATATGACAATGTTTTAAAATAATATTGTTTTGGTTCTGTGTTTTTCAATTTCGTAATACTAAAGATAAGATAATTTGGTTATGAATAAGTATAGAATTTTTTTCATGTTGAACATATTATTAATTAGTCTTTTTGTAAAAGACGAAGTGGTAATCATCTAAAGCATCACCGTTTTCTATTTCCCTTTTATCTTTATTTGATTAAATTTGGATCTAATGTATGCTTTTATTTCCATCTTCACTTATACACCAAGCATTCTCTTATATTGAAGATATCTAATTTTATTATATATATATATATATATATTTCTATATATATATAGTGCTATAAATAACTATATACAAATAATATACACATATTATAGTATATTTAAATTACCACACACATTTAAGCATTAAGATCCAAATAGGGTTCTTTTTTTGAAACTTTTCGACTTCGCTCGGTACTAAGTTGGCTCTGGTCCAACAACTTAAACACTCCAATGACTGCTCTACTACCTTAAGGATGCGTTAATGGACAAGATGTCGACATTTAGAGGTTGGTAATTTAACATTTTGAGCAAGAGTTTTAGTAGAGGCAAGATATGATATAAGGATTAGATTAAAGGTTTTAGTTTTTGTAATTTTACTTAATTATTGGCTTAGTAAATTAATAATTAATCGAAAGATTATTTCATCTAATATTGTAATTATCATAAAAAATACATGATCAAACCGTACATTGGACAAAATACTTTATTGAAATCATCAAATAAAATAGTGCACCAACAGTACCCTTTTTACTCTTTCCATAATGCTTGAACTTGAATTCAACTAATAATGCCGCAACAGTTGTAGAAATATGCACAAACTAAGATTGATTCAATATTATTATGGCATTGGTTGAACCATGAACTTATGCGTGATATTTTTGTTTTCACTCGGATTTTGATTTTCAATGGAATTTTAAATTTTTGGGTTTTGGTTTTCGATTGGATTTTAATTAAGTTTTCCATTTTTATGCCCTTATCGTTTGATAATTATGGTGTAAAAAGGAGAAACAATATAACGAGCGAATGATAAATGGTAAAAAAAGAGTAATTTATGGTCAAGTTTACATTAAAACTTAGAAGACAAAACTTAGGGTGCTTTTATGGATGAATAAAATGCTCCGAAAGTAGTATTAATTAGGAATTATGTAATGACTCGTATTTTTAAACATTTAAAAATATTAAATTAAAAAAGATTTTTGAATAAAATTGTTAGAACTAAAAAAATTAAGATTCCACTTATACAAATTAAATTATAATACAAGTTATGAGCTTAAGTAAAATTGCTATTAATGACACATGTTTACAATAATGTAAGGATGTTAACAAATGTTAGTGTGTATTTTAATAACATTGGTTTGAATGAAATAAATAATTGTCTGAAGGTAAATTTCCAATTGATTGGAATAATAAATGTTAATAAAGAATAATAAATTGTTCTTTATTAAAGAAGAAATCATATGCTTATTTATTTGAAATGTTTGGTAGCTGAACGATTGATTGCAGAGACGAGAAACTATTATTTGGCAAGAAATGTACAATTCCTGTTTGTATCCAATAGTGTATAAATATGTTTAAATTACTATTAGATAGGAAATAATTGTTCTATTTTTCATTACATTTTTTTCGTCCATTTAGAAATTCACCTTTGTAAACAATTGAAAATAATGTAATTGAATAATTTCAATAAATGGTAGAGAGTACCCCGAATTATAAATTAATAGGTGTAATTAAATGCAGCCTATGTTTTGCAATGGGGATTTTCACTTCAAGGGCTTATTTGTGTAGAGTAATAAGTTTTAAGGACACTACTTTTGAAAAATTAGTTTTAAGGACATTTTACAGGAAAAAGATAAAATAACTTATCATTTTCAGTTATACAGAAATAATGATAAAAGGATTTATCATTTTCCTGTATAACTTAAAAAGATAAATGAATTTATCTTTATGTTGTAAATTGTCCTAAAACTAATTATTCAAAAGTGATGTCCTTAAAACTTATTACCCTGAAAATAGTAGCCCTTCAACCTAATTTCCACTTTTGTAAAAATATAAGGAAAGTTTATTTAATGAAAAGAACATTTATATCAAATAAAATGAATGTTTCATTTGTGAATGTAGGTTTAATTTCATTAAAATAAACAATAGAATGATTGATTTAAAAGAAGAAACATATGTATATTTGAACTATGTTTTAGCATACAGGATGGATTACAAGAGTACAAAATAATTTATTTAAGTAAGTTATTTATTACTCTGCTGTATAAACAACAAATTTATAAAGGTGTTTAATGACTAAAGGAAACAATTATTCTATTTTTCGTCCATTTTAGTTGTCTGTTTTGAAATTTAACTTTATAAGTAATTGCAATTGATGTTATTGAATTATTTCAATTAGAACGGAAGAAAACGTTGATTGCAATTAATAGATTTAATAAAAGAAACGCACCTATGTGTTAAACAGAAAGGATGTTTTACTGGAAATAAAAGATCATTTTGGGAAAACCAAATTGAACGTTTTCATTTTTAAGGTAAGTAATTTTGTTTATTATGCATAGAAAAAAAACTAAGTGCATACAAATTTGAATATTATTTGAGTTAATGAAGTTAATTTGGTTACGTTTCACCAATTGAATTTGAAAAAGGTTGTGCGATGTACATGGTCCCTTCATTTCTTTTATCATTAATTTTTGCTTGTATGTTTTAAAATAGTTATCTCATTATTAATGCTTGATCCATTCATTTCTCCTCCTGTTTTGGTACCTGAGCCAAGAATTTTATTTTGTATTTAATTCTTGCCACCTCATTTTCACGTAAACAAAATTTCACTTTCCTTTGGTTTGCAAACTTTTCTATTCCTACGTACATTTCTTTGTACATAAGTAATGCCTTAAGCTTTCAAAATAAAAAGTGACATTTATTTTTGTCTCTCCACCTTCATTTCCTAATTATTAAATAACCTACAACTTACTTCTTTCATTGCAGTGTATATTTGTGTTTTTTTTGGCTAAGTCTTACTAGGTTTGTTTTAGACTAATGGGCTCCTTAGTAAACTAAGAGACCATATGAACCCTAAGAAACTTTGGATCCTCCCTTTTCCCACCCATTGACCTTCTATTTCTTATCTAACTAAAACCAAGTACGCACAGAAATTCCTCATTTGAGAAACTTTCTACGTACTCTTCCTTTTCTTCTTCTTGCTCAAATCTACAGAAAACTACAAACCCCAAAACTCCTAAATCCCAACTTAAATTCTATCCTTCCTCCTTCAAAACTCTAGCCTACCTCTCTCCTCTTGCCACCACCCACCTCCATCACCATCCACAACCCATGGTAGTAACCCATGGCCAAAGCCCCACCTTCCTTCTCCTCTTCTTTCTCCCTTTTCCCTTCTTTTTCTCTTCCTTTTTCCCTCTTTCTTCCCCTTATTTCCAACTATATTCCACTAAAGTACTTCAAATCAAATAATTCATTTTTTTAAACCCTATATAATATCAATGGCAACAACTTTGTTGTTTAACCCTTCTTCCCATTTCGAATATCTCTATACAAAAACTCCATTTTTCAAGTCCTTTCTCGGGTCCAGTATTGGCCGAAAATACCTCATATTGTATCTATCATATCTCCTTCAATAATGACCCAAATTATGTGACTCTTTTTTTTAAAAACCATTTATTTTTCCAGTGGCTTCAGCTTTGTTTTAAATTAGTTCTTTAAATTCCTTAATTTGCAATGCCAAAAACTCAAATCTTTTCGAAGTATCTTTGAACTCAGATTTTCAACTCAGAAAACACATCCGTTTGTTTTTACCATAACTTCCTCAGGACTGAAGCTTTTTGAGTGATTATTTTTTTTGAAAGTGGAGAGAAAATAATTTGTAACAACTTTCTTGTTAGTCACTTTTACAGATCAGTAATATTCTAGTCCGAATATTTTCTTAAATATGACTTAGTTTCAGGTTTGTCCGTAGTTTAGATCTTGGGTTGTTTGGAAGTTGGAAATGGTTGAAACTTTTTTATTGATCGGTTTGCGTGTCCAAGCTTTGTTGGATTTTCTTTGCATTTGGATCTTTGGTAGGAATATTCACATTGCTCCATTTTTATCATCACCATCGTAGCCATGAAAGGTGAGCAAACACTCACAAGTACTAATTTTCTTATGTTAGTTAAATTGAATTTATGATGTGATTAGAAATTGATTGGTTGCTGTTTAGTATATTTTAAATTATCATTCCAATTAAATCTGAATTTTATTGAATTTAACTGCCATTTAATTCAATATTAAAATTTAAAATTTCACTTAAATACCTGTTAACGATAACTAGTAAATTATTGGTTGATTTCAATGATGATTGTGATGTATGTTCAATTGTTGATATTTGGGTGATTGGATGGATGTTATTGGTTGACATTTTGGATGATTGGATGTTATTTATGTTTATATCTCTGTATCTCTGTGGGTTGAAATGATACATACCCGAGCGATCTTATAGATTAGGGGAAAATCGTTATGGGTTGAAATGATAAACCCGAGCGGTTTTTATTGATTTGAAAATATTGATTTTTGGTCTTGTTGAAATGACATATACCCATATAATTTCTTGAATTTGGATTTTATTTGGAATTGAATTGAAGGTTTTAAGTTAATTTAAACTTCAGACTTGTTTTAATTAGGTGATTAAGATTGATATTTCGAATTATTAGAAAACATTTAAATAATTATATTCACGTTGTACACTTGATAGGAGATGAAAATCCCGTAACATCTATGAAACCACTGCACTAATATTTCTATTTTATTTATTTTGATTTGACTTACATAAGATCTTTTAGTTCCGACTCGAGTGTTTTGTCTTTTTATTAAGCTCGGGTTAGTCTGATTTTTTCAGTGTTTTGAAGACTATTTTCTGAAGGACGAAGACGCAGATTTAGTATATTATTGCTATTTATTGTTTTGCTACATTCAGTGTTCTGCTGCATTATTTGTTTATTCCTGACGTATGTATAACTCTGATTTGAATTGTAAAAGTGTAAATAAATGTTATTTGTAAAACAACTTCATGAACTGTTTATTTAATTATTATATTTTGTCATTCCGCTGCAAGATTCTGTGTTTTTTTTTCTCTTTTTTCTTTTTTTTTTCTTATTTACCCCTTAACAATCCTTCCTTTTAAATGGTTTGAGTCTGACACGTGTGGTTTATTGTTGATTTGAACCGTCCAAAAAGGTGGGTCATTACAAATTACGTATGGTTTAACAAAGATAAGTTGGACGTAAGTGTTACATCAGTGTTTTAATGCAAAGCATTTGGACTCCCAAAAATACAGGGGGTGGACAAGACGTAACTTTTACTTCAGAGTAACTGGGTTAAGTCGGATGCAAAATCTTACATCCAATTTTTCGCTATATAAGCTGCCAGTTCCGAATTCATTCTCCATACTCATTTATCTGTTATCTCTTCCTACAAATGATACCTGGCGATATTCAGATATGATTTCACATATAATAGTTCCAAAAATGATTTGCAAAGCACGTAAAATTAACGATGATTTATCATATTCCGATAATTCAGAGGAGTACAAATGATCTAGAAGTTATTGGTAGATTGATGGTAATGATATTTTAGTTAACTCCTATTTCATGTCATACTTCCTTTAACACGGATCGAATGTGGATGACTGATATTCTTGACAGACATGAGAATATAAGATAGTTTTTTTTGAATGAAGATTGCTACTTTCAGACGTCTATGCGACATGCTATCTACTAGGTATTGCTACATTATCAGTAAACAAATAAGATTCCTGAAATTGTGGTGATGTTTTGCTATATGATAAACCATGAAACATCAAACATACTAGTAAGTGAATGTTTTTTACCGAGCTATGGGAATTGTGTTAGTTGAAGTGAATTTTTTTACCGAGCTATAGGAATTGTGTTAGTTCTTGTGTTTCTAAGGTCTTACAAAGTGTCTTGTTTATGACCAAAGATATTAGCAAAACTAAAGATTTTAAGGTGGTTAATGATTAAAGTAGTTATGATACACATTATTATTCTTTTTTTCGAAATGCAATTGGAGCCATAGACGGAACATATATTCCTGTGGGAGTTAACAATGATGAATTAAGAAAACTTATATGTAAAAAATCTTTCCAACAAAATATTCTTGTTACGGTTAATTTTGATTTAATATTTAGTTTTGTAGTGCCGAGTTAGGAAGGCTCTGTCCATGATAGTAGATTACTATATTATGCTATTGAAGAAGTTGAAACATTCGAACACCCACCACTGCTAAGTATAACTTTTAGATTCAAAGTACAAGCTTAGTGATGGATATCTACCACCATATCGTAACGAACGCAATCAGGTTCTATAGTTTCAACAAATCTAGAATGTTTTGAAATCGCATTATGGAATCTATAATTTCTATCATTCTAGTCTGTGTATGGTTGGAGAAAGTATATTTTGCATTTGAAACTTGTGTAATTCTTAATTTTACAAGAAAACACAATGGTACATTCCGATTATATAAAAATTATTAATACAGAAGTTCCATCGAATTATGTTAAAAATTGACGTGAATAGCATCAACACAACCATGGTGGTGCAAATTCATCGAATACAGCGTAGATTGCTACAACGCATGATTAGATCAGAGACACTTTGGTTGTTACAGCACGATGTTGATGTATTAAATATTTGTATCGCCTTTATTTTTAGTTTGGAACTAATGTTTGAATTTGTATTTAAATTTGGATTTGAATTTGAATTGTAGTTTATGTTATTGTTTAAGAAATATTAAATATAAAATGCTTATAGATTGAATTTATTATTTAATGATCAATAATTATTGTAAATAAAAATAAACGCTATACATTACACAATCTATTCATATTCAAACTTTAACAAACCTCTATCAAATTTTTGTAATTGAATATAATAACCCTTAACTTCAAATCTTCAACGTCTAAACTCAAACATGTAATCCAATTTATCTGAGGACCCACCCTTGCATTTTGGATTCACTTTGAAGCCGTGGAACGCCTCTTCTGTGAATACTAGCGTAAACTTCATGTGGGAGTAAATGATTTTTTGAATATAGCATTTGCGTTGTCCAACCTGCCTGTTTACACGAGTTAATAATAAATTCAAACGGATTCTTGAAAATGGAAATGCTTTAGCTACAGGTGAAACTTCGGCAGTTTGATATGATTATGACAACGATCGTCAAATAAAACTGAGAATGGACTCGTATTCATGCCAAGTTCTATGGCTATCCATTTAATAATAATGGAATGAACCTCTACAATTATTCTAAAGAATCAGACGTGTACTATCCATAAACCGTTCTGTTCACTTGCAGTCATATCATATTCAAAAGGTTATATTGTCTATGAAGCTGCGAAATCATAATCAAGCAGATTTGAAAACAACAGCATTCATAGAAGGCAAAAATCTTTGTACCAAATATTTGATGCAATAGTACTTGTAATCATTCGAAATAACTAACTTGGTTTTTCTGTTTTAAATTCATGCATATCTTGGCTCCAACTAATCATCAAATTGTTATTCCTTATTCCAAAATATTATTCCGTTTCTCCTCTTATAAGTTCCAAAATAATATAGTCAATAGTCAATACATTATCCTTAACACAAAACAGAGAATATTATTCATTCTCAACGTAGTAAAAGAGTTAAAATAATGGGTCTGGTTTATAATGGCGAAAAGAGTGAAGAGGAAAGAGGTGAATGCCCAACTCCAGAAAGGGAGCAGTACAAAATTAGGGTATTTTCATGCCCCCCACCTCCGAAGAAGCAAAGGACAAGTGCCCCTAGTCCGCCTACCAATGCGCAAGACTCCAATAAGGAGTTTTTCATCTCCCCTGAAATCGACAACTTCTTCTCTACATGTAAACGATAGTCTTCATGTTATTATGCCTGTTGGGAATTACAATGTTGTTATACTGATTTTCTTTGGTAATCATATTGTCCTAATAATTAATCCTTCTTATCATTTAACTTCAGTTCCCTTTCATGTCAAGCTGATGCTACGGTCAATAGTCGCTGTGTGTGTGTGTGTTTTTCATACATATGTTACTTAGTACGTACATCTGGATGTTGTATATTTGATCTTCATGGATATTGCAAATAGTTTTTGCAGGACAAACTAAAATCGATCTGTTATAGTTCGAATTTATAATGAGCTATTCTTACAGGAGTAGCATCAGCTTTCAGGCCTCTTCCGGAATAATATTTTAGTATACATATGCATATAAGTTAAAGATTGAGTCTCTCTTTGTGTGTGTGTTTTTCATACATATGTTACTTGGTACGTACATCTGGATGTTGTATAGTTGATCTTCATGAAGATAGCAAATAGTTTTTGCAGAACAAACTAAAATCGAATAAAGGAGCTAGTTTGAACCAAAATTAAATGGAATACATCTGAATCTGAACGAAGTTTTGGAAATCTCAACGATGCCCTCTAATTCTGCTACGCGATAATGATATTTTTGTCATTTGAATTTATCACGTCCTTAACTCATATACGCTTCCACCAACACGTTTCTTTTCCTAACCCTACCTCAAACCTTATACTATCCCTTGTAGCTCATTCATTGGATTCCTCTCTCCACCACGATGAAGATCCAATAGGTACAAAACCTCCGAACCATAGCAGGTTCAATTTCCTCAGAGGAGAAACATAACCCGAGAACTGAGAGCTAACGATGTTTTCGTTTCTAATCAAATTGAATTTCGAGTGATGATTTGACGGTTGCTTTTGAACTAGTTTTGCTTTGTAGTCAGATGCATGTATGGTTATAGGTTGCATTAAATAAAATAATCACAAGTAATTTCGGCCTTATATTCAGAACAACTACGTACCAATTTAAGATTTCTGTTCCGGCTATTGAAAATTTTAAAAGTTTCGGTTCCGTTTCAAAAATTTCAGAAATTCCGCTTTAATTCCGGTTTGCAAATTATGATACTTTACTTGTAAATATGTCAATAAATATGTAGTACTAATGACTGTTGTGTCCTTAAATTTATTAATATTTACACCCTGTTAACAACAAGTTCCATGTATTAGTAAATTAAAAACTCAACTTCATGTTAAGTAAATTTATAATTATGACCCAACCCAGTTTAGAGTTGCTTCCTTAAATCTAATTGCTAAATTTGATTGCCCAGCCTAGTGTGGACCATCTAATCCATTACGCTTCAATACATTACTCTATGTCAGTTCTAGCTAATATTTACTCCGTGACCTAGGTCGTTACCGCTCAAACATGAAAAACAATTGGCCTCAATTTCAAATTCATGGATTTGGAGAGGAAACAAAAATCAGATACCAGCTGCTACAAGCTCGACGCCTTGATTTGTTCCACGGAGTAAGCTGCAATTGCTCGGAGTATGCTGCGATTTAAATTTAGGGATTTCTGGAGTAAGCTGCGATTTCAAAGGTCTTTGAATTTGTATGTTTTTGTGTATTTTTGTAAGATTGTTATGGTATTTATAGGTAAATATTGATCTTTTGCAATATTTTAATTGATTGGAAGTTTAAAGCACGGTTTCTTCTTTGAGATTTCTTATCTAATTTTCTTTGCAAAATGATAATTTGAAATCGAGTAGCACGTGTTGAGATTCTCGCTTGTTGAAATGGTTAAAGTTATTTGTTTTATGTTTTTTTAATTTTTATCTTGCTATGATTTTTTTAAAACCTTAGATAGCGGAACGGATAATTGAATGGATTCCCTTCCGGTCATCACCGGAACCGGGCACAGATGGCCGGAGTTCTGACGTGCTGAACGGAATCTGAAACTTCGTACCAATTATTCATGCAAGACAATAAATCAGCATATTGAAGTATCAGATTGGCAGGAGTCTATCAATTGAGATCTAAATTTTAATGCAAAGGATGTTACTTATATTAAATGTCTATTCTTCCATGCATAAACATCACTTACTTTGGTTAGTGTTCTTTGTCTATCTAGTTTATTTTATATATATAGAAATAGTGAAAAAGGCAATTCTCCATGGGAAAAATCATATGGTATAATCTATATATACCTTGGAACTTGGATAAAAATAGCATATCTTTTCTTTTGTTCGTCCATGTTGTATATTAATCATGCATATAATATATTTGTCTTTTTTTTTCTTTTAATTGTTGTATGTTACTTTTCATTGGTCCAAAAGCTCACTTGATGTCTATTACTTCTAAATGATCATGCATATAATATATTTGATCAAGAGTCATGCATAATTTTCCTATGCAATATAAAATTTGTCCAATATGTACCCGTTGATCAACAAATTAGCTAACCTCAATATTAGACTAATGCATTTATAAAAGAAAGGGTTACTTGCTAACACTAGACTTAAAAAAAAATTACGATAAAAACAAGCAAATTAAATAAATGACACAAATATATATATAGTGGTTTGACTAAGCTTGCCTACATCCACTACGAATATCTCTTATCACGCTTCACTTCTACAATTATACGAAGTTACAGGAGAAAAATAAATAATAAGCACTAAGACTAAGAGGTTTCAAATCATAAGAGCTTAGGGTTTTAGTTTGTTGTGAGGAGTTAATTCTGAGCTTAAAAATCAATTTTCAACACCTTTCATGTTGTATGGCATGAGGTATTTATAGTGGCTGATGTGGATGATGGATAGTTGAGAATGCTCAGTAAAACAGGTGGCAAGCATGCCTGGTGGTTGATATGGTCGCATGGGCTAATGGAAGACAACTATACAGATGGTGCAGAATGTATGGCGGAGAAATATGTCATTTATCCCTCCGTACTAGGTGCGTGCTTTGCATTTAATGTTGCTGGCAGCCTATAGGAGTAGACATGCTTTTGGAAAATATAGCACCCCACATTTATACACATACTATCCAAGAGTATTAGTAGTTAATACTGTCAAGCAATACGTAGAGTGAGATTGTATGGGATACACATGTGAATGCTTCATTGGGCTAACATCGATACATATCTCAAAAATCATAAACAATTCACATATGCGTACACAGTATCGACACAAAACTATAAACACGTGTGTCTATAGAATAGAACAAGACGCAATACAAAATAAATCACTGAGAACACAAAGTCAATAATGCAATGATAACATATATAATACAAATGTATACTCAAATTTGAGTAGGATATAAAATAGACCAATCTCCCACTATCTCAAAACTATACAATATATATACAATATAATAAAAAGTCATACAATCATGAGGTGATATAATACACAGTGTTATACAATAATATCATATCCTCCATTTATGCTCTACATTCACAGACTGGTCATCTGTCTCTGAACCCGAAATGTCTTGATCTGAACCGAGTATTATATAAACAACATATGGATCAAACTATTTCTAAAATATAGATGTCAAAATGAAATAACAATGGGCATGGTATAAATAAGTGCAACATAAGTGACACATTCATATCCCAAGAATCAACATATCTCAAAGCTATGCATACAAAAGATTACCCATTTCCAAGCAAATCAAAACATTAAACAGACATATAATCAAGTTGGTGAAACAACCATAATCTAACTACATCAGGTATAAAACTCATCAACAATACAGGAAATGCTCTCAGCATGCCCTGGATTATATCTTAGATGATCATAAAGTAGACATGCCCGAGGTCCATCTTGCTCAGTGTATAACACATATATTCACCAAGTCAATTATACACAAAACATAAATATGGCATACCCTCGGTAGCTAAGGTCGTCTCTCAAATAACCATGTAAAAGATAGATACATGGTCTAGCTCCATGTTCTAGCATCTTTAGCTATCTTCAATAGCTGTATAATCGATGTGTATGGGGTTGCACAAATTTTGTAGACTTTTAATCTCATAAGTAATCCAAGAGATCGATAATCACACAGTCATCATTTAGACTTTCAACCTTATAGAATTCAAATTGACTCTCGGCCAAAGGAATAATCATACAGTCTCTTAGACCTCTGCTAATCCACTCAACTCTCATTATCTTGGATAATCATCAAAACTCTCAGTCCTATGTTCTCTCAGCATCATAAACGTCTATTCCGACATCAGTCTCGACGATCGGTTCGGCTTTCAACCGTAAACATAACGATCTCATACAAGTGAATAAGTAGGTGACTATTGCATCTCATATTATCTCACAATAATAACCAAATGAGAGACTGACAGCACTCAGCTTGCTCCAGAATCCTTCCTCACACACTCTTAGTGCTGCTCCTACAGTCTTAGTTACCTCGACGGTCGTGACCTAATATTCGTCAAGTGCACCACTACGCTACGCAATGGTCACGATCCTGCAAGTTTCCCTAATAGTAACAGACTGTTGGCCTAAGTGACATAGGGATAGTGGCTCTTAGCCATGGCTCTCAGCTATATACATTAATAGGTATGCCACGTATTCGGGAAGCGACCCCATAATCAGACCGCTAGGATGGATACTAGCCAATCTGGTTTACTCCTCGACATATAATAGGAGTACACACAATAAATAAACATTCTTATGGCTCTCAGCCTGCACATTCTTAGTGCTATAATACCCCATATACTCGACCCTATTAGAGTGATATCTAATCGAATAAATATGAGCTTAGCCATCCCATACCATCTGTGGTTTCTTGCACGTTTACTTAATGTTCATAAATTACATCCTTCATCACACAATTATTTTATATAACAAGTCAAAAGAATAATCGAAGAAATATTACCGAAATTCTCATACCAGACGGTACTATAATGCCATTTATTCTAATTTCTTGTTACATAGAAATATAATCAATCAAAACATACAATTCTATTCTATATTGATTCGAAAGGGGTTTTAAAGTATATTTTCCCAAAATCTTCAAAACAATTTCAAATATAAATTTTTAATTAAAAAAAAATCAATTTATATAGTTTCCATTCTTTCCTAAAAATCTAATTTTCTTTTCAAAATAAATAGTTGCAAAACCCTTATTCAATTACAAGGATATTTATAAATTAAACTTCATAAATTTCTAAATCCTTGAAATTCCTTTTAAAAGCAATTTTATATGTTTTATGATTCTCAAATAATTTGAAATAATAATATTAAATAATTTTTATAATTCAAGATTTCCTTTGTATTAAAAATAATGATAATCAAATGCTAAACATATTACTTACAAATATTTTTTCCTAAATTTCCAATCTATTAAATTCTAATCACTTTAAAAATGGAAATCTTAAATACCAATTTAGAAAATCATTTTTATATTTGAAATAACCCACACCCCTTAGCATATCCAAATGGACACACTAAAAAATGTGGTGCGTTGTAGATATATCTAAGACTAGCAGAGACTGTAACAACCCGATATTTTCAGCCATTCGCATCTGCACATGTCGGACTTGAATTGCTCAAAATACCGCGTTGTAAATAAATTTGGAGCAAATGAAATACAATCACAGAATCACAGATACAGAAATATCAGAATAACTCGCAGCGGAAATAAAAATACCATAGTAGTTCATGAAGCTACTATAACAAACTCTCAAAACATAATACATAAAATTAGTCTGAAACATATACAATAGAAATCTCAAATACATAGAAGTTTATAAATACCAGAGCTGAAAAAGAACAACGAAAACTGAAAGGAAATAGATAACTAGACAAGCAGAATCTCCAGCGATTCCTAGCTCCAGAAAAGAAATCCAAAGCTAAGCTGTAAATATTCAGGCTGACCCGAGCGTAAAGTAAAACACAAAACACTCGAGTTAGGACAATATATACTTATATAATGTAAACCAACTCAAGTGAACTGTAGTAGAAATGCACAATAACTTAGAGGATGCTTGGGATCGCCCATCCTTTAAGAATCAGTTAAACTATAAATTAAATACATCCCATGGTTAAAATTTCAAAATGGTATTTTATACTTTAAAATAAAATATCATTTCAAAATTCAATATCATTCAAAATCCATTTCATAATATCAAAATATAATATCTTCCAAACCACATTCATTTTTTATTTAATTTAAATACCATTACAAAACACATTTCAAAATAGTTTATATTTTGAAACAAATTACTTCCTTTTAAATCATAAAATGAAGTTATTATATTTAATAATTAACTTATTAAATTTCCAAAATTTTAAATATTTTCAAAGTTCACTCATTCCCTAAAATTTATCAAACAGTGAAAATTCACCTTTTCGCAGCATTTAGACAATGCTACGGAAAGTTACTTTTAAAACAATTCAATTTAACAAAAGACAGCATTTAAATGCTATAATAGGGTTACTTTAGTTCAAATAAAACCTTACTTAAATTCATCAATTATAGCCCTTACTTAAATTTAGCCATTTAGTTCATTTCTATCAACTACAACATTTACAAATGCCGTAATATCATTTACATTAGAAAAGAATAGCATTTCAAAATTGCTATTAATTAAATTCCAAATATTCAATATAATTTCACAAACAATTAAATTTTTATTTAATTCATTTTTAACTTATAATTATACATTTTCACTTTTAAAACAATCATTTAAATACATGATTTTATAAGTTCAATTTCCATTCAAAATCAAATTTAATAATAATTTACTTATTAAAATTCCAACATTAAATTTTAAATTCATTAAATTAAATTTAACTTAACACTTAAGTTTAAATTTTCAAATATAACTCAATTTAATTTTTATTTACTTAACTTAAAATTCACTTTTAAGCCAAATTCATAAATTTCCAATTTTAGTTATATTTCATTCAACTTAAATATTCATTCATTTCACATTTAACTTTATAAAAAAATCATTAATATATTATAAAATCATTTTAAATTCTTTTAAATTCAAAATATCATAAATTTATCATATTTTCATATTTAATTTAAATTCCATTTATCACCAAATTATAATTTTCAAAATAACTTACATTTCAGATTTTCTAATTTTACTATTTATTTATTTCACTTATAAAATTTTAGAAAATCAATAATGCTTTACAAAAATCATTTTTTTTAATCAAGTTTACATCAAAATATTATAATATTTACATTTCTAAAATATTTTAAAATTTTAGAAAAACATATTTTAACAACGGGTCTGTATTTCGTTTTCTAGCCTAGGTAAAGTGATACGGGTATATATCATTTCAACCCGTAATTTACAAAGAAAACCTGGGTTTGATCTTTTCAAATCCGCAATCCCAAGTAAATGAAAATAATTGAAAATCATTCAGGCCTATCATTTCAGCCCATAATGATTTTCTCCTATTCTAAAGTCCGTTCGGGTATGTATCATTTCAACCCATAGTGATTCTAATCTAAATGGAACTTGCAGTGATAAACTGATAAAAATAACAGAACAACATAATATAACAGTAACAGATGTTATAACAGGTGTATAAGCATGGGTGAATATCATATAATCATAATATAGCAGGTGTAACATGATAATGCATTTTACAGATTCAAAAGTGGTCAATTTACTAGTTATATATGTACATATTGTCTGGTGAGAATAACTCGTTGTTTTGAGCTGGAGACACAACGACGAATGCACGAATGAGATCCAAACAAGCACGATAACACGACACAAAGATGAGTGGAAGAGCCAAAGATTAATTCTCCTTGGATACATGAGACAAAACAAATAAATATAACATAAGTTTTCAACCCAAATTCAATTAAACAAAGCTAGAAATGAATACACAAAACATCACCGAAGTGTTTGCACTTGCTTTCTACCACCTATGCTTCAACTCCAGATCTGAAATGGCACGGCTAAAGGCATGGTTTGGATCTGGTTTGGGTTCTTAAAGGTCGGGCTAGCATGGAAAAATGATGGCGCAAAGATATATGAGCATGAACTAACACTACAAGGCAAATATCATGGATTCCTATGCACTAGAGGGCTCGGCCAAGGCCAAGGAGGGCACGACCAGGTCTGTAGTGGGCTGGAGGATGATGTGCCAGTGGGCTCAGGTCAGGAATTTGCTGGTGGTAGTGGTGTATGGTCGGCCAAAGTGATGGAGGAGGTGATGGAAGTAAGGTAGCCAGGCTATGTTGGATATAGGTGGAGTTTGCTTCATATTTTGGTGGATCATCAACACGGATGGCCTCGGCTCTGGAATGGCAGTGGAGAGGAGGGTATGGTGGCTGGAATAGGTGGTGGTGGAGGCGGCCAAGGCGCTGGAGATGGAGGGGCCGAACTGCATAAGAGATTGCAAGTGCAAAAATCAAGTAAATCAAGTAGAAAATGTAAAAAGAAATGAAAGTTTTTATCAAAATTTCTTCTTGGAGATGGCCGAAACTTTTTCTAGGGTCTGAGGGAAAATTTTCACGTGAGAAACAATGGAAGAGTCGGCTGAAACAAAGAGATATGGTCAGCAAATGATTAATGCAAGTGTTATTGAATTTGAAAAGACAAAAGGAGGTGAAAAGACAATGGTATGTTAAAGGTCAAAACTCTTCATATTTCTCTAATTTCTTTTGCAAATTTTAATAATTGAAAAATTACTTATAATTACAGATAAAAACACGAAAATATAGTAAATAAACAAAAATAAATAAATAAATATTAATTATATATAATTTAATTAATTAAAACAGTAAAAAATGCAAACTAGTCATGAAAATATGAAAATAAATGCAATGAAGTTTGGAAAATTTTTATGTACTTGAAAAATATTTATAAATAAAGATAAGAACAAAAAATAAAAATGAATTCACAAAATACATAAATAAATATTAATTTAATATAATTTAATGAAGAAAATAGCAGAAAAATGGAAACTAGCCTTTAAAAATAGAAAATAAATGCAATAGACTTTGGGAAAAATTAAACACCACTTTAATAAAATTTAAAAGACAAAATATATATAACATGACATACTGAAACATTTTAAGATAAAATATGACAATAAAAATATAATTTATATTATTTAAAATAAACAGAATTGCTAAATAAAGCAAATTACACTCAATATTGGAAAATACATAACTTTCACAATTTAAATCTGTTTTCAACGAAACGAAAAGCAGTATTTAAGTTATTAAGTCTATTTTCATAATAAAAGATAAAATTTAAGAATCTAAATATTTAAATTTGAAATTTAAAAATCAAAGTTTGACCCAAATTTACCGAAATCAACATTTCAGGAAAATATTCAATTTATACCATTTTGGAATTATAAATCACATAATAATCAAAGTTTATATTTAAAAATGAAAAGTTTGAAATGGAACTATTTAAAAAATGTAAAAATGAAATAATGTCAAAATTAAAATATACATAAAATTCTAGGGTTGTTACAGAGACTAAGATTCACAAGACAAAAATTAACACAGTGGAAACAATTATAACATTTTTTTTCAAAATCAAAATTCATAAAAATTCATTACATACAAAATACTTCAAATTTAAAACTATCCATATATGTCCTCAATCAAAAACCGTAGTCACCATAAAATCAGAATACAATTATCCCTCAATATAGTGCTAGTACAACATAAAAACTAAAACTGGAATAAAAAAAGTACATATAAGAAATCTCCTCCAAGAGAACTCCAAGCTGCAATAAGATACCGACTTTCTCCTTGATTTTCTGAGGGGTAGGGAAAAAATAGAGGAGTGGGTCAGACTAAAAGTCTGGTGAATGATAGTAATTACTAGAGTCTTTAAGCAAGATAAAGTAATAGACTCTACAACATTTTTAGCATGAATAAGAATAATAAAGAAAATAGGAAAAAGATAAACTGGAAATGAGTACGATTAAATAGTGCTCAATTTTTAAGATAGGTTAAATTTTGATTGCTTGCACTTGCCTTTGATTTAGGCTTTGATTGGGCTGAATTCCTAATCCAGTAATTAGGATGCAACCCTAGTTCTACCCTTTTTGATCGGCTTGCTACTCTATAATACCTTTCTGTGGACCAACCACTATAAAACTCTCTACATAAAATGTTACTGTGGCCAAGATGACATATATAGCTTCCTACACAGAAGTCAATGATGTCTACAAAAGACACTCATACTAAGCGCTTGGAAATTATAGCTATTACTGAGCACCCGAATGGAAGTCGCACACGTAACTGCCACCATGCCTATGCTAACTTTTGCTCTACCCATTTGGTCTTCTTATTACCTTAACATCCAGCATAAGCATGCCCCTCATCCCACTTCAGGCTAATGTGGGATCACCATGTGTCCATAGAATCTATAGGGGAAATGCTGTTGGTACTGACCCTTCATCCAAACAATATCTAGTTGCACCTCTTGTTCAAATACCCCGTGATTTGGACTTCTAATTGACCAATTACTACCCTTTTTAGCATAAGCGTGCCCTTGTCTCGCTTCAGGCTAACGTGAGACCACCGTTTTGTCTAATAGGGAATGCTATTAGGTATAGATCGTACTTTCTTCTTTGTTTATTAACTTAGATAAATTATTTAAATAAGCCTTTATTATTATCTTTATTATATTTGCTTGTTAATTCATCCTAAGTCTTAAACTAAGCCTCATTCCGTTCTTTTTCTTACTATAACATACGTTATCATCATGCTTATTACTTACCCCAAGGCCAAAGTATGAAAATTAGCTTCTTTCATCTTTTACACTTTTTAGTTTCAATTTTAGGTTATAACTAGGCCAATCTTTTTAATTCAGTCCATTAACGTCATATTCAAACGTAATTTAAGTTCAATTCCATTTATATTGCAGTCTTTGAAATTTAAATCTTATGTTCCATTATTTCAGTTTTCTTACAATTTAATCCATACTCGCATTAATTCTACTCTAGTCCATACGTGAAGAAAAAGGAGGAATAAAAGAAAACCGAAAATAGAAGAAATTCCAAAGCATAGAAAGAAGATGTAAATAACGTAAAAATAAAATAAATAAACTAAAATACTGTAAATAAACTGTAAATAAATGGAAAAGGTATAATTAATAGAAATAAACTAAAATTACTGAAAAGAATAGCTGAAAGGAAATAGACTGAAAATAATTCTAGAAGAAACTGTAAATAAATTGCTGAAAATTCTATTTCAGAAATCGTAGTAAAACTACAACTATTGGAAACCCTATTATTTTAAATTACTTACAGAAATCTTAAAATAATTACAATCGCTCACCTTTGGTCCTAAGCTTTCTCTTCGATCGTCCCGGATCCTCTTGGAGTTCTAAAATAATTTAATTTATAACGATTTTCTCCTTTGAAAAAATTATTCCGTTTAGGATCCTTCCTAGAAAGGTAAACCCAATTGGAGAAAACCTTGAATGAGAAAAAGTGATAGGTCTAATGGTCTATTTATAGGTGTGGAAGTGGATCTCAGATTATTGGATTTGGAGATTGAATAGGATGCAACCACGTTATAGGCTGAATACGGGCCATTGGATGCGGAAACGGAGGGACCAAATCTGTTCAAACAATGCAAAATACATCGGCTAAGGGCTCTGGAACTTTTGAACGAATGAAAGTTCGTTCGTTCGAAAATAATAGATGTGGGTCGATCGGGCGATCGACCGCCTTGGTGCCCAGGTCGACCTGCCTATACATTTTTTTCTCTGCTTATTTTGTTTATTTTATAACTTGGTCATATTTGCTTGGTATCTGATGTTCTATATATGGAAATTGACCAGAAAATTGCCACAGACACAATGATGCTACTTCCGTTACTTGATTCTGATAATTTCACAAAGTTATCTTATTATTCAATTAGTTAACAAAAATTGTTACGGGTTAAGTTCTGGGTTGTTGCATTCTCCCCTCCTTAAGGGATTTCGTCCCCGAAATCTCTAAGGTTAAAAGAATGTACCAAATTTTTTCATCTAATTCTAGAACCAACTACTCAATCATCAACCATTCATCCATTGTCCTTAAGCTCTTCTAATGCAATTTATGATACTTATGCAATTAATGTAGTGTAATTGTTCCTAACTAATGCAAAAGATTAGACGGTCTACCGATTCAGTTGACCTCCTTTTATGCAATCATGTCTGTGTCATGTATCCAATGAATGCAAAAAAATTCTAATGATAACTGATAGTTCTATATGCGTGCTACAAACAACACCCAAATTCAACAATCAAGTGATAAAAATCCATTTATTGCTACCATGGAAATAAAATAAAAATGCGCACACATCCATATGCATATGCTCCGGTGCCCTAGTTAGGCCAATCCCTAAGGAATAATAGTGCCTAGTGTACCTATATGCGTCCATAGCATCCACTAGCAAACACTAGCATACATCATTCATAATATGTTCTATTAACATGTTTACATCAAATCCTACCATCCTTAGGTTAAACCCTAAGTCTACCCTTCCAAAGGGTAATAAAGGAAAGAATTTATTCATATACAAGGATGGAGAGAAAAAAAGGAATTCTAGACCTTACTATCAAAAAGATGAGGATAGGAAGTACGAATCTTCTCTTCTGCTTTCCAAGTGGCGTCTACAACATTATCTCCCCATTGCACCTTTACTGTAACGACCCAGAATTTTTATTAATTAAAATTTGAATATTTAATTAATTTTAAATATTAATAAGTGAAATTTATAAGTCAAATAAATTTTAATTTGAATTATTGGATTTAATTGGATTATTAAATCGATAATTTAATATGTTAAATTATAGAAATAATTGAAAATTGAGTTAAATATGATAGAAAATGATTTGTAAAATTTTATTTTATCATGTTGAAGTTAGAATGATATTTTAGAACTTTTAAAATCGAATTAAAAGTAAATTTGTGAAAATTGAATATTTTAATATTTAATAATCGACTGTAAAATAGTCAATTTTTGAACAGTCTCAGAATTGAACGAAACCAGTTTCATTGGATCCGTAATAGTAAGTTATTACCGGATTTAAATTTTCGTGTCAATCGGAGCTATCGTTTGATCGTGGCAGCTCGAAACGCATCGAATTGTTTTTAATTTAAATTTGGCGAGTCAAAATAGCCATTTTTCAAAAAGTCTCGGAATTCGACGAAACCAGTTTCATCGGATCCGTAATGTGATATTATTGTAAGGTTTCAAATTTCAAGTCAATTGGATTTACCGTTTGTCCGGTACAAATTAAAACGCCTAGAAATCGATTTAAATCGGTTTAATTCAAATTGAGCGTTTTCAGCCATAACTCGCACATACTTCCGAATTAGCTTCCGAAACCTGTTCCATTGTGTCCGGAATGCGGGATAAACCCTAGGTACGCTGGTTACGGCGTCTAAATCGGAGTTCGGAAAATCCGGGATGAATAGTGTCGCTCGTTCTCTTATAAATAGACCCACCTCTTCATAATTTGCTAAAATCACAAAACCCTAACCCTAAAAACTTGTAGCCGCCACTTATATAACCTAAGGCCAGAAATCATCCTCTTTCATTCATTAATCTCTCCCAATCTACAAGGAATTAGAAGAAACTCTCAACACGAAAGTTATAGAGCACGAAGAGAGCTTGAAATCCATACGGATGTGATCGGAAATGGTGCGACGGAGGGAGAGATAGGTGGGGCCGACAGTTCAGACCTGCACACGCAACCCTAGGCTAGGGGGGGGGGCCGAACTTCCAATGGTGGAAGGTGGAGATAGCTCTTGTCGAGAGCTTCGCGTTGGTGGTAGTGTGATGAAGTATCGTTGAGCATTGAAGTTGAAATGTTTAACCCTAATCTACATGAATGGGTTCGGCCAAAATATTGTCTTCCTGGAGATGCAAACGCAAGAGGGAAGAAGCATGTGAACGGTGGTGATGAGGTTGGAGCAAGATCCTAAGGCTTGGATTTGAAGTGGGTTTAAAATAGTTAAGTTAGTTGTAAATTAAGTTATTTAAATCATGTACGATCTTATAAAATGCATAACTTTTTCATACGAGGTCGAAAAAATGCAAACCCAGTTGCGTTGGAATCGTATGGACGAGCACTACGCGATGGAGTTGGTTTGGAGTCGTTTGGAGTTAGTGAGAATTTCGGGTAAAATTAAACGCGCGTTTAATTTTATTCGAAATAAAAGCTAAAACGGAAATTAAAACCAAGGTGAGAATTTCTCACTCAATCGAATAGATTTCGATTTTATTTTAAATAGTTAGATTTAAAATATTTGAATGCATGTTTGAATGATGACTGTAAATTATTGATTGTTAAAAATAGACATTATACGCCGTTAGTAAGCGGATGTTATTTAATATAAACATATACCGCGAATATTTCATAAACAGTGAAATTGGTATTATATATAATATCAATATATATATATATTGGCATATGTATATATTGGAGTTGGTTGATTTCCCGCATTTTTTGTTTAGCGGATGAGACCCTATTACGCCGTTATTAAGCGGATAATATTTATTAAGAACATGTACCGCGATAATTTCGTACTGGAGCGAAATTGGTATTGTGCTAATGTTTTTGGATGCAGGAAAACAGGTTGGAGGGATCCAACTGGATTCCTCAACAGTATTTATTTTATTTCAGATATTTTGATATTTGATGGACTATCATATCGATATATGATATCGTTGTTAGTCGTGATTGACTATTTGGTGTGTAGCATCATTGGACCCAGATTTTGGGATTTTAAAATGGTTTTTAAAGTGATTTTGAAAATATACTATATTTTTGGAATTGATCCATTATAAATAAATAAACGTTATAATTTTCAAAGTTATAAAATTATGGTTTTTGTGAAATATAGTTAAAAGCTGGTTTTTGAGAAATATGAACAAATGATTTTATAAAATAATTTAAATTGGATTTTTGAATATATGATAAAAGTTTAAATATAGGATTTATAAAATTTGATTATTTTATAAATCGAAATGATGAAATTATAAAGGAAATTAAAAGATGTTTTAAAGAATAATATTAATTGATTTATATTAAGAGATTTATAAACGGATATTTATAAATCGAAATATTGACATTATAAAACGAGTCTTTATAAGTGTTAGAATGAAGTGAAAATGAAATTCATTAATGAATGAAATTTATAGAATTATATAACGGTGAAGTTATAAATGGAATTTTATAAACAATAGGTTTATAAAATTTGTAAAGTTCAAAGGAACGATTTTTGCAAATAAATAAATTATAAGTGTTTGACTTATAATTTGGACTTTTGGTTTATAATTAAGATTATAAATCGAATAGGTAAATAAAGAAGATTTATAAAGGAAGTTGTTATGAAATAAATGGAAATGGAATTTATAAACGTTGTTTTATAAATTCGCAAACGACTTGTTTTGATAAGTTAATTGTTATAACTTATAAATGGAGTTATATTCACGTTTTTGACAGTGAATAATCCTTTAAAATAAAATGAATAGAAATGATGAAATTTGTTAATGAAGTATATTCACGTTTTTGAATAGTGAATAATACGTTAAAGAAAATGTATTGAATGTGAATGTTTTAAATAGAATTAAAACGAATTAACGATGTTTTAATTGTGTTGAGATTCGAAATCATAGATTTCAACATTTATTGTTGAAATAGACGTTTTCGAGAAATAAAAGGAAATGGTGGACTATAACACTGTTGTTATAGTAAATGATTTCCGAAAGGAAATGGGTTGTATAGTATTGGGATTTATATATCTATTTAATTTCGAATCCCTATACTAGTGATTTTGGGACGTTGTAACGATGTTTTACGCAACATTCGTTTTGGCCCAAATAAAAATGTTTAAGAGAATGATTTCCCTTAAAGAATGAATTATATACTTAATTCGATTTAAGTATATTGAATATTTTCAAAGGTTGAAAATAAAAAAAAGATTTGTGAATTACTTATTTTTAATAAGTATAGAAATGTTTTCCAATATAAAGTGAATATATTGAATTTATCTTTTTGAAGATAAATTGAAATGAATGATCGAAATCGAATATTCATAGATATTTTGGATTATAAATTCACTAAGGAATTTATAAATGAAAGGGGAAACTTGTTTAAAAATAAATATTGATTTATTTTTGAAGTGTGAAATTTTATATCTTGTAAAGATATTTTGGAAAATAAATAATTTGGAAAATTATTTGGAATCTGGTGATGTGTGCATATCCAGTGATAGTTCAATAACCGACTATCAATATTTCCTTTGAATGGGAAATTGATGTGATTTGTTTGAATTTGAATGCACACTTATTTTTGAATAAGCGCTCACTATTCGGGTTAACCGGGAAAGGACCATGGGGTCGTATAACCCATTCCGAATATGTGATACGTCGTTGTGAATTGCATTTGAAGATCGGTGTTGAAGACCGGATATTTGCAAGAGCGATAGGATGACCTATCGATTGTTTCTGCACCGAGTCGCGCCGGTATAGAAACTCCATATGTGATGGTGAATCCGATCAGGATTGTGAATATCCGGATTGCAAGGACTTCTTTGTAAGTGCCTTCGGTTTTGTTCGAGCCCGGAACAAACTTGTATGGATTGTATGTCTGACATTACAAGTTGAGATATAAAGCCGATTTCTTTCAAATATATTTCTGTTGGTGGCGGAGAATTTATTCTTTGCTTAACACCCTTCTTTGAGACGTACGAGCTCAAAGGTTATATAGTTGAAGTTATCAGCGATATATCCCATTTTGGTAATGTGACATGCTGAGTGATGCTGAAATGATCATTGTGTTGATTATTGTGATAGGATCATTTATTTGATCGTCTATCTTAGTGATCATTGTGTTGATCATTTGTTGACCCAAAGCATGGCTTTTATATAAAGTATGTTTTTGTGGACGTGACTTCGTCGAGCCTCACATCCCGGAAATGGTCAAAACAGGAAAGATGCGGCAAGGTTATTAGGGGTTGCTGTAGCTCCCCTTAGGGTATGTGCATTTCCTTCTGGAAAGGGGTGGTATCATGGTATGGAGCCCAGATACTTACTCATGTTGAAAACACTTTATGATTGTGTGAATTGGATATCGAGCGCTCGGTTGAAAAGGTCCTAAAGGACCGGGGAATGGCGTACTCGTGTCAGTAGTTACCCAGTTAGGGGTAACCCGGCCTTGTGTTGGCAGAGATCCGGTTTGGTTCTCGGGGATGTCTTTCCAGAGGCATTCTCAGTGGCAATGGGAAGTTCCTTGGCCTGACCATTTGTTGGAAATCCAATTCCCAATACGAAACTTGTACGGTATTAGTTGTAGAACCTGCCATTCACTTATGGTGGTCACCACTGTTTGGATGGTAGCTATAGTAGGCATAGTTCGAAATGTCTATGTTGGCTAAGATTTATATTCTACTTCCGAAATATTTTTCCTACACTATACACTAATAATAATATCAAATGTTATTTTAAATGCGTATCAAGCATCTTTGACTATCATAAGGAGAAATCTCCTCCGATTCTGCGTTTGCATTGTGTGTGTGTGCGGGAGGCCTTATGGTAGTCTCATTTTTAAAAGCATTGCGAATTGAATTTAAAAATATTCCTCTATTTTGATTTTAAAGTAAATAAACTGTTTTGAGTTCTCACACCAGTCACATGACTGACTTGGAGTTTATTGTTTTCCTTCCTAAACTCTGGGTGCCCACCAATTTCCACACGGGCAGTCAAGAGTTAGGTTTATCAGGATATTCTGGATATTCAGGAGTTGCTGGAGGCAAGCCGGATGGCATGGCGTATTACTAGTTTATATAGTATTTCTTTTTCCGCTGCACTATTTATTGTTGTATGTTGTTGTACACTCTGATGATATGATGTGATGTAATGAAATGAAATGTAATAACTGACATAGTTCTTTGTTTAAAGATTATTCATTTATTATTATATGTTGTTCCGCTGCGAATTGTGAGATTCTGATGTAGTTCTTTTTTGTTTCCTTTCTGTCCGTTCTATTTTTAAAATGCTTCTATCTTCTATTTTCCAAAATTCTCTGTTTTCTAAAAATCGTCTATCTTCTTTCCTCTCTATTTTCTATCTTCTCTCTTCTTCTATCTCTTTCTTTTCTTAAATTCTTTCTAAAACCCCCTAATGGTTCGGCTTTTCGGCAACGAAAAATCGCTTCCGTTACATTTACTAGTGGAACCTCCTTATTCCTTAGATGCTTGGTGTCTCTTCCAACAATCTTCATGGGGACACATCGAACAGAAGCTTCCCTTTCTACCTCCACCTCCTCCAACTGACTAGGCTCCAAAACCTCCATCGAGTCATGTAAGCACTTTCGTAAGTGCAAAACATGGAAAACGTCGTGCACTCCTGCGAGCCTATCAGGAAGTCTTACTCAGTAAGCCATCTTCCCAACTCTCTCTATGATAGGAAATGGTCGAACCAATCTAGGGGCTAACTTCCCATTTGATCCGAATCTTACCACCTTCCTAAGCGGGGATACTTTGATAAAAACTAAGTCTCCAACCTCAAACTATAAGTCTCTCCTCCGCTTGTATGCATTTGATTTCTGTCTTTCTTAGGCCTGCCTTCATCCTTTACCGAATCAAATCCACCTTCTTAGAGGTCTCCATAATCATATATGATCCAAGCAATAACTTCTTCGTAGACTCTACCAACATGATGGGAATTTGCAAGGTCTCCCATATAAAGCCTCAAATGGTGCCATTACTATACTTGTTTTGTAACTACTATTATACACGAACTCAACAAATGGAAGAAGCTCCACCCAAGTACCTCCAAAATCCAAAATGCACATCCGTAGCAAATCCTCAATCACCCTATTTACCCTCTTCGTTTGGGAAACAGTCCGAGGGTGATAGGACGTACTCAACCTAAATTGCATCCCTAGCGCCTCTCCAAAACTCATTAGTGAAAATGAAATTTCTGTCACTAACAACGCTAGAAGGAACTCCATGTAGTCGGACTATCTCTCGAATATACAAGGATGCCAGATATGAAGCCGTACGCTTACTCTTAACTAGGATGAAGTGAGTACTCTTGGTCAATCTATCAACAATTACTCAAATGCCAGTGTTCCCTTTCCTAGAAAGAGGTAAACTATCAATGAAATCCAAAAAAATGATGTCCCACTTCCACTCCGGCACATCTAAGGGCTGAAGTAATCCACCGGGCTTCTGCTGCTTTGCTTTTAACCTTTGGAATATGAGATACTTAGCTACGAATTCTGCCACGACCTTCTTCATATCACCCTAGTAGTATATCCTCTTCGTATCTCGATACATTTTGTCACCACCCGGATGAATAGTCATACAGGAATGGTGCGCCTCTTCCAAAACTTCTCTCAACAAGTCTCTGGCGCGTGGAACACAAAGTCTCATATCTCTCCTAAGCCACGCTCTACTATCAATGGAATAGCATTGGAGATGTCTCGAGACCTCTCCTCGGCTAATCCTATCCATAATGTCCATAAACCCTGAATCCTCCCGTTGCCTTGAGCTAATTTGGTCCATAAGGGTAGGCCTCACCTCTAATGTCGCCAATAATCCTTGAGTAATGCCCGTAGAGGGCTTAAAATCAAAAGTAGAAATAAACTCCAATCCCTTCCACTCTACGAACAAAGGAATAAGGGTCAGTTCCTTTCTACTCAATGCATCTGCCACCATATTACCCTTGCCAGGGGTATAAGCTATCTCAAAATCATATGAGGCTAAAAACTCCATCCACCTTTGTTGTCCCAAATTCAAAACCTTTTGCGAGAATAAGTACTTCAAAGACTTATGGTCGATAAAAAGCTCAAACCTCTCTTCAAGAAAATAGTGCCTCCAAGACTTGAGTGCAAAAACTATGGCAGCCAACTCCAAATTGTGGGTAGGGTAGTTCTTCTCATGCATCCTCAGCTGCCTACTACCACAACACACTACCCTCCTTTCTTGCATCAACACCGCTTCTAGACCCGTTCTGCATTCATCAATGTATACAGTGAAAGGCTTAGCCCCGACAGGTAAAACTAACACTGGTGCACTAGTAAGGGCTCTCTTAAGCATCGTGAAGGAATCCTTACAATCCACGTCCCATACGAAAGCTTTATCTTTCTTAGTAAGGCGCGTGAGTAGTTCCGAAGTCTTAGCAAAGTATCTAATGAACTTCCTATAGTAGCCAGCCAATCCTAGGAAGATCCGAACCTTAGTAACGTTCTTGGGGGCTTTCCAATCCTGCACTACAATAACCTTGGCGGGGTCAGTAGCCAAACTTTCCTTCGAGACCACATGCCCCAAGAAACGAACTTCCTCTCTCCAAAAATGACACTTTGAAAACTTAGCTCTTAAATGATGACTACGACGTGTACGAAGAACTTCTTCCAAATAAATAGCATGCTCCTCCATATTCTTGGAAAATACCAAAATATCATCCACGAATACCACCACAAATTTATTTAGGACATCCCTAAAGAAGCGGCTCATCAAATCAACGAAATAGGATGGAGCATTGGTTAGCCCAAAAGGCATAACCAACCACTCGAAGAATCCGTCTGGTGTCCTAAAGACAGTCTTATCTATACTGTCATCAGCGACTCTAAACTGATGGAATCCCGTGGCTAAATCAAGCTGAGAGAAAACCGAAGAACCTACCAATAGGTCAAAGAGATCATCAATCCTAGGAAATAGATATCGGTTCTTCTTGGTGAGCTTATTTAATTCTTTATAGTCCACGCAAAGTCGGAGAGAACCATCCGCCTTATTGGCGAAGACGACTGGCGCTTCCCACTCCGATATGCTCCTCCTTATGAATCCCTTCTCCAAATGCTCACGAATCTTCTTGCTTAATTCTTTCCTCTCCCTATGTGTCAAATGCCTCACAGTTAATGCTACTGGCTTAGCATTCTCGGTCAAATAAATACCGAAGTCAATCTCTCTCTTACGCGGTAGTCTCCTAACGTCCTCAAAGATGTCTGTGAAATCTGACGACAAGAACTGAACGCAAATCTAATGATGATGAATCAAGGGAATAGTGAAAACTAAACATGACCGACCCTTGCGGGTCACAAGATACCTCTAGAGTCCTACCACTGCAAGTCTTAAGTCTAACGACTCTTCTCTCGTAGTCTATGATTGCTCCGTATGTGGATAGCCAATCCATCCCTAAGATCATCCTATGCACCAAGAATCCCAAAACATAGACGTCGCAATCAAACTCTATGCCTATGATGAAGATTTTCAAATCCCTACAAACCATAGAAAAGTGTGCTGATCCTCCTATGGGGTTTGAAACAATAATGGGGCCTACTAATGATAGGTCCAAGTGCAAACAATCTACTAGAGAGCTAGAGATAAAAGAGTGTGATGTTGTAGAATCAAATAAAGTCTAAATGGGAAAATCAGATATAGAAATCATACATTCAACTGTGACTTTCCTACCTATATCCGGAATGCTACTGGAAGTGCGCAACTGATGCACTCGCTGCTTGAGGACAACTCCTACTCATATGACTGGGATGCCCACAAGTATAGCATTTACCCTTCATCTTCTCCTTCCAGCAATCCTTGACCATATGTCCAGCCTTCCCACAAACATGGTACTTTTTCCTTTCTTAATCTACTTTTAAGGACCATCACCTTTCTTCTTCTTCTTATTCTTTACCCACCACTTCTTCATTGGGCCTTCAGACTTAACCACCTCTTTAGACTCTCCCTCTTAAACCATATCTGACTTATGCGCCATCTCGACCAAAGACACATAAGTAGCTCCCATCAGTACATGAGTCAGCAACAATCCCTAAAGGGGTTGATTCAATCCCATCGTAAACTTCATAGCTTTCTTATGATGTGCGTTCACCATATCCATACCAAACAGCGACAGCTCATTGAGTTGATTGATATATTCCTTAACAGACAAACTCCCTTGTTTAAATTGATCAACCTCTCCAACTGAACACTCTCTTCTACACGAGATAGAAACTTCCTATCGAATCGATCCCTGAATCAATCCCAAGTAATATTCCTTCCCTCCAACTCGATCAACTCCCACCAATAAGATGCCTCCTCCTTCAACTGCCAAGCGGCCAACTGAACTCGCTGTTGAGCCATGCTCTTGCCTCCACAAAAGTCTTATTGCAAGAAAATGTCTTCCCGCCAAACTCGCAAAATCTTTATAAAGCATAGGGAAATTGATGGCAGCAGGTGGGTTGATGGGATTCCCACCCATTGATGCAATATTGGGCCAGGCCCGTGTACCTTTGGAGTCGTGGCTTGTAAGTACCTACGAAACAAGGCTGGGACTGGAATACCCTCGGAAAGGTTCGGGGCATCAACCATTCTACGAAAAGAAAAAGACAATTTAAAAAAGAGTGTCAAAGGGAAATTGAATTGGACTTATGAGGGGATTTTTATAAAAACTCTTTTATACTTAAAAATTATTTCTAAAAGTTCTTTTCTGAAAAAAACCTTTTAAGAAAGTTATTTTGAAGAAAATACTTTACTTTTGGAATCCTGTAACCTCAGGCTCTGATACCAAGTGAAATACCCTATGCCCTTTAGCATACCCGAAAGGACACACTAAAAATATGGTGCGTTGTAGGTATATCTAAGACTAGCAGAAGCTAAGATTCACAAGATAAAAATTAAATAATAACAATAATACAACGAAAACAATTATAACATCTTGTTCAAAACCAAACTTCATAAAAAAGTCGTCACACACTACCCATATATGTCTTTAATCAAAAACCATAGTCTCCATAAAATCAGAGTACAATTAGCCCTCATTATAGTGCCAACACAACATAAGAACTAAAACTGGAATAAAAGAAGTACATATAAGAAATCTCCTCCATGAGAACTCCAAGCTGCAACAAACTACTGACTTCCTCCTTGATTGCCTCGAGGGGGGGATAGAGGAGTGGGTAAGAGTAAAAGTCTGGTGAATGATAGTAATTACTAGAGTCTTTAAGCAAGATAAAGTAATAGACTCTACAACAGTTCTAGCATGAATAAGGATAATAAAGGAAATATTTGAAATGAGTACGTGCCCAATTTATAAGACATGTTAACTTTTGATTGCTTGCACTTGCCTTTGATTTCGTCTTTGATAAGGCTGAATTCCTTTTCCTGTAATTAGGATGTCACCCTAATTCTACCCTTTTTGATCGGCCTGCTACTCTATAATACCTTTCTATGGACCAGCCGCTATAAAACTCTCTACACAAAATGTTACTGCAGCCAAAACGACATATATAGCTCCCTACATATAAGGCGATGATGTCTACGAAAGACACTCATACTAAGCGCTTGGAACTCATAGCTATTACCGAGCACCCGAATGGAAGTCGCACACGTAACTGCCACCATGCCTATGCTACCTTTTGCTTCACCTATTGCTTCTTCTTATTGCCTCAACATCTAATATAAGCATGCCCCTCATCCCACTTTAGGCTAACGCTAGATAACAATGTGTCTATAGAATCTATAGGGAAAATGCTGTTGGTACTGGCCCTTCATCTAAACAATATCTAGTTGCGCCCTTTGTCCAAATCCTCCATGATTTGGACTTCTAGTTGACCAATTACTATCCTTTTTAGCGTAAGCGTGCCCTCGTCTCACTTTAGGCAAACGTGAGAGCACCGTTTTGTCTAATAGGGAATGCTATTAGGTATAGGTCCTACTTTCTTCTTTGTTTATTAACTTAAGTAAATTATTTAAATAAGCCTTTATTATTATCTTTACTATCTTTGCTTATTAATTTATCCTAAGTCTTAAAATCAGCCTCATTCCATTCTTTTTCTTATTATAACTTACGTTATAATCATGCTTATTACTTACCCCAATGTCAAAGTATGAAAATAAGCTTCTTTCATCTTTTACTCTTTTTAGTTACAATTCTAGGTTATAAATAGGCCAGTCTTTTTATTCAGTCCAATTAATGTCATATTTAGGTGTAATTTCAGTCCAGTTCCATTTGTATTACAGTCTATGGAAATTTACATCTTATATTCCATTATTTCAGTTTTCTTACAATTTAATCCATACTCACGTTAATCCTACTCTAATCCATACGCGAAGAAAAATGAGGAATAAAAGAAAACCAAAAATAAAAGAAATTCCAAAGCGTAGAAAGAAGATGTAAATAACGTAAAATTAACAGTAAACAAACTAAAATACTGCAAATAAATTGTAAATAAACGGAAAAGCTACAACTAATAGAAATAAACTAAAATTATTGAAAAGAATAGCTGAAAGGAAATAGATTGAAAATAGTTTTAAAAAAAAACTGTAAATAAATTACTGGAAAGGCTATTTCAAAAATCGTAGTAAAACTACAACTATTGGAAACCCTATTATTTTAAATTACTAAAAGAAATTTTAAAATAATTACAATCACTCACCTCTAGTCCTAAGCTTTCTCTTCGGTCTTCCCGGATCCACTAGGAGTTGTAAAATAATTTAATTTATAACGATTTTCTCCTTTGGAAAAATTATTCCGTTTAGGGTCCTTCCTAGAAAGGTGAACCCAATCGGAGAAAACCTAGAATGAGAAAAAGTGTTAGGTCTAGGGGTCTACTTATAAGTATGGAAGTGGATCTCGGACTGTAACGACCCTGACTCGACCTTTGAAAATCGGCACCGAATATGACACTCATATTCAAATGCCGCAGATCCAAACGTCGAATCCGGTTCGCCGGAGCTTATAACACATCAAGTATAACAACACAGCGGAAGAAAAGAAATGAATATCATATACAATTCCAATGAATACAATATCCAATGATACAACAACGATATCAAAATGATACAAGAATATCAGAGACAATAAACAAGAGCGGAAAACGAATAGTAAAAGAGATAACTCCAATATCAAACTGCAACAGCAACACTAATGCTCCAATGCCAAAACTCCAAACCACAAGCTCGAACCACCATCATGTTGCACATGGATAAGCAAGTCTGGTCCGTGAATCCAAAGACTCCAATATCCAAGATCTCCAAAGAATTACAAAGAGAAAGCTGAAAGCTACTGAATTGATATCTATTATCTGAAAAACCCAACTCTAGACTGCCCGTGTGGAAAATTGTGGGCATCCAGAGTTTAGGAAGGGAAAAATGAACTCCGGGTCAGTCATGGGGCTGGTATGAGCAAACAAAAATAGTTTATCTTTTTCTAAAACAAACAAAAGAATTTAAGTTTGAAATCCACAATGCATTTTGAAAAATGAAACTACCATAAGGCTTCCCGCCACACACACCATGCAAACGCAGAATTGGAGAAGATTTCTCCTTATGATAGTAAAAAATGCTTAATACGTGAAAACCATTTTATATTATTATTAGTGCATAGTGGAAAATATTTCGAAAGTATAATATTAATCTTAGCCAGCATAGACATTCCGAACTATGCCTACTATAGCTACCATGTTCAATAGCAGGTTACCACCACATTCCATGACAGGTTATACAACTAAAACCGTACAGGGCGTGTATTGTTTCTTTGGGTTTTCCAACAAATGGTCAGGCCAAGGAACTTCCCATTGCCACATGGGTACGCCTCTGAAGGGACGCCCTGAGAACCTAACCGGATCTCTTCCAACACAAGGCCGGGTTACCTCTACAAAAATAGGTAACTACTGACACGAGTATGCCATCCTCCGGTTGTAAACAACCTTTATCCGAGGATCCTCAATACCAACAATCACAAAGTAATATATATTTGCGATATCCACATAAGTTAAGTATCTGGGCTCCATACCATGATACCACTTCTATCCAGAAGGAAATGCACATACCCTAAGGGGCACTACTCCCTATAACCTTGCTGCATTCTTCCTGTTTTGACCATTCCGGGGTGTAAGGCTCGACGAAGTCTCATCCACAAAGCTACGCTTTTCACAAAAGCCATGCTTTGATCAATAAATGATCAGCAGCACTTCGTATGCCACATTACCAAATTGGGAATGTATCACTAGTAACCATCAACGACATAACCTTTGAGCTCGTACGTCTCAGAGAAGGGTGTTAAGCTAAGAGGATAAATCTCCGCCACCAAACAGAAATGTATTTGATAGAAACCGGTTTTACATCTCAAAGTGTAACGTCAAACACACATCCATACAAGTCTGTTCCGGGTTCGAACAGAACCGAAGGCACTTCCGAAGAAGCCCTTGCCATCCGGATAATTTCTAATCACGTCCGGACTTCTCATCACAATGGATGCTCAAATCTCTATACCGGGACCATTCGGTGCAGAGACATTCGACAGGTTATCCTTTCGTTTTTGAAAGTATCCGGTCTTCACCACCGTTCTTCAAATGCTATCCATATCGTCGTATCATTATTCGGAATGGGTTATATGACACAAGGTCCACTCCCGGCTAAACCGAATAATGAGCGCAATATTTAAAAACATATGAATATGGGATCTCAGTTAAGTCACAACTTTAAAACCCAAAACTTTTCTTTCAAATGGTTTAAACAAATCACCATTTACAAATCTTTTAAATAAAAAGATTCACTTCAAAAAAATCTTCAATGGCTTAAACAATTTCCACACTTAAATCTTTTAAACAAAAGATTTATCTTTAAAACCCCTTTTCAATTTTAAACAAAGTTTAACAAGCTTTCACAAAGATTCAATTATAGCTTTCAAAACCATTCTATTTAAAACTTGAAATCCTTTCAACACAATTTGGAAATCCTTTCTTTATATGAAAGCTATTATTATTTGAAAACAAATAGTTTTCGTTTTGGAAAATTCGATTACATTTATACAAGCTAAAGCCCTTCAAATATAAAAAACTTGGGTTAGATTCAAATTCCCAAACCAATAGGATCAAATTTCAAATCTTGAATTTAAATTCAAATCAAACTGTTTAAATTTCAAAACTTAACCCATTTATTCAAAATAACTTTTATCTTTGAAAACTCCTTTTCAAAAGCTTTTCATTTTTAACCCAATTCCATTTCCAAAACCGTTTGAATTCAAAATCCAACTTTTAAAACCATTTCAAAAATCTGTAACTTAACCGATTTTCTCGTGAAATCCATATTTGTGTGTGTATAGTGTGGTCCAGGGGTTTACACACAATAGTGCGACAACAATCATCACATCACAGATTCAAACACAGAAATATCGATAAGCGGTATAATCTATAACGCTTATTTTCATTTATAGATCACAAATATATATCACAAATAATAAATTATATTACAGATGATTAATTTCATCACAGAATAAATTACATCACAGTTCACAAAACAAAATAATTCATATATCACATTATCACAATTCAGGGACATCAATCAATTCAAAGTACTCCATAGAATCCTAACATCCATGAGTAAGATCAATTAATTATCTGATTTGTTTAAATCAGATTAGTTACTTATGAATAAATTTCTAATCTTGGTTAATTAATATTAATTAATTACCAATCATTTTGATTAATTATTCTTTAATCATTTATTAATTTACAATTAATAATAAATTAATTAAACTAAAATTATTAGTTAAACAACCACTAATCATTGAATGATTATCCTTTAATTAATTTATTATTCTTCAATTAATTATTCTTAATTAACTCTATTAATTAATTACTCCTTAATAAATTTTCATTTCTTAATCTTCTTTATTAATTAATTAACCTTTAATTAATTATCCTTAATTTATTTCAATAAGTAATTAGCTTTTATTTACTTACTCAAAGTAATTATCTTCAATTTACTTCTATCAATAATTTATCTTTAAATTAATTATGCTTTATTAATCTTAAATTAATTGCATTAAGTAATTAACCCTTAATCGATTTACTAAAAATAATTTCTTTGTTAAGTTTATTTAAATGTAACTCTTTTAAAATTTAAAGTTTTAAACAGTTTGAACTTAATTAATTAAAACATCCTTATTCTAAAACCTTTAATTACATGTTTTTTTTAACTTAACAACAATAATTAATTTAAAAATAATAGTTTAGGAATCATGTTAACTCAGTTTTTTTTAAAATTTTGAACTGGAAGTTTCAACACCCGAGTCAGCTTCGAGTATTACCCGAGACGATTGCCCCTTTGCTTCGAGTTTTCTGCAAATTCAACCCGAGAGCCACGTTTTCCAACTAATTTTTTTTCTAAGTATTTCTACAACGACGCGCTAATATATTACTCGAGTTATAACTCGAGCTCGAACCTTTCACACACGATACATGCTTCGAGTTCGACTTCGATCCTCTACCCAATTCTACCCTTCTTCTTCCTTCCCTAATTTTCTAATACACAAAACACAGCGTGCATGATGCACATCAATCTCGCCATCACCGATCAAGTCGCCACCCACTACCAAGTCGACGATGACCCCCCTAAGCTTCCCAAGCACCTAGAAATTCAAATTTGCCCTCAAGTCGAAATCGAGCATTCACGCGCTAAGCTGGTACCAACCCACCCATCGGAAAAACTCCTCATCCCATCGATCTAGTACACCAGAGATCACGAAATTTTGGTCGGAGCTTCGACGAACTCCAACGCACCATTCCCCATTCGTACGATCGGCCCAAACGCCTTGAGATTGGCGCAGTTCCTCCCCAAACCCATGCGGGTAAATTAGCTTTAAAAACCCAAAAACGTCACTTTGCCATTACCACAATCAACGAAAAAATGTGCCAGTATTTTTCCTATGGTCACTGACCTCCAACCATGCTCCAATTCCAATTTCAAGATTAATCATTACCCCAATCACCAGGAATTGACGAAATTAACAATTTCGTTAGACTCTAAAATTCGCGACATTACTTAACTTAAAAATTATAAACTTGACATTAAAATTCATTACTTTCTGGCAGGAATCAGGGTATGTAAGTAAAACTTGAAACTGAGATACTTGAATTTTCTGATTTATGATGGTTTCACTGTAAATAAACATTTTCACAGTGTTTACTTGATATTTTTTTTCTGAAAATATTTTTAAAATTAGCATTTCTTGGTTATAAATATTTTTTGTTTAGAAATTGAGTCTTGAAATCATCTGGATAGGATGATTTTGAATTTTATAAAAGGTTCCACAACCCTGTAACAATGAACAAGGACAGATGACTGTATACAGACACATATGCACAAGCAAATTCACAGCCATGCAAACATACTGACATAGTTATCAACTAAACAAATATATTTGAAGAATCAACTCAACTATCAAAACATATGAATGGGTTCGAGTATGTTTGCTCACCTGACATTGGAGTTTGAACAGAGCAGTATTTTCTTTTCTTTTGTCCACGTTTTAGTTTTAATTTGCTCTTATTTTTTTCCTCTGCCTTAAATCTGAAGATGATCATGATGTTGTACTTGTTTTGATCTTCTAGTTTCCTGCTTGAATCAAACTTTGATTTTGAGGTAATCCATAGGCTTCAGGTTGAAGCTTTAAACTTTCAATTTTGATTTACTTTTCCAGGTTGAAACTGCTTTGCTTCAATTACTTCATCTCCATTTTCCAGGTTTTGAAGTTGATTTGCCTTTGAACTTTTCTGGTTTCTCTTTGTTTTTATTTCAGATTTTGATTTTCTTTTATTTGTAGAAAATGAGAGGATGGTTTCCCTTTGAACTGAATAAATGAACAGTACATTTTTTTTCCTTTGAATTTACATTTTTAAAAGAAATAGCATGCCACTTGTTAATCAATGCAACACTTATTATCACTTATTTTACAAATGTCTTAATATAATTCAAAATGGTTACACTTGTTATTTTCAAACAAAATGATGTAAAGACCTCTCCTTTAATTTATTTACACATTATGTTTTATATCCTTATGTTAAAATAAATTATATAATATATTTCCTTATGTATATATATAATTTTAAAAGAAAGTATTAAATACTTTCATTCATTTTCAAACTATTATATCTTTAAATAAGTATTTATCTATATAAATAAACAAACATGTATACATATATGTACATTAGAACTTATTCTTTAAATGGCTTTTTAGAAATTTAAATTATATTGAATTTAAATCATAACTTTCAAAATATGTATTATGTATATTAAAATTAGAAAACAATTCTCTTATTATCTTTAAAAATATAGCTTCTCAATCAAAAAATCTATTTAATACAATTTGAAAAAAAAATCTTTATTATTTTGAATTTTAATTCCAAGATTTAATTTAAACTAAATTTATAACTTAATAACAGAACATATCTTTTATAAATCTAAAAACTTTTAAATTCTATTTATAATCCATTGGATTTCAAATCAATTAATTTTATTTATTCTAATAAATATTCTAATTAATTTATAATTAAATTCACAACTTAATTTCAAAAATTAAATTAATTATCAAATTATTTTAACTAAAATTTCAGGGATGTTACACGGACCGTTGAATTGGAGATTGAATGGGATGCAACCACGTCATAGGTTGAATAGAGGCCATCGGATGCAGAAACGGAGGGACCGGATCGGTTCAAACTATGCAAAACACGTCGCCCAAGGGCTCTAGAACATTCAAACGAATGAAAGTTCGTTTATTCAAAAATAGTAGAGGTGGGTCGACCGGCCAGGCGGTCGACCGCCTTGGTGCCCAGGTCGACCGGCCGGTCGACCTACCTATACATTTTTTTTCCTCTGCTTATTTTGTTTATTTTATAACTTTGTCATATTTGCTCGGTTTCAAATGTCCCATATATCGAAATTGACCAGAAAATTACCATAGACATAATGGTGCAACTTCCGTTGCTTGATTCTGATAATTTCACAAAGTTATCTTATTATTAAATAATTAACAAATTAATTGTTACAGGTTAAATTCTGGGTTGTTACAATATTTTTGTAATATACGATAAAGGAATAAAATATAAATATTTAATAATCTGCTTATTTAATAAAATTCCAGAATTCATTATTTTCAAATAGTTTCTATTCAATGAATCCTTAAAATACATCACTTGAACATTTTCTATCACGAATAATATTCCATTTCAATTTATTCATCCCCTTTTGATCAATTACTAATGTGATCTTATCACAACAAAAATCAACCAAAAATATGTGATCTCATCATAACAAAAATCGTCGAAAATATGTGATCATCGCAACAACAATCTGTCTAAAACATGTAATTCAATTTCATCCAATTCAATCTATATCAACAAACAATACATCACCAAACAATCAACAAATTATAGAAAATATGATCTAGATCATGTTATATATTGTGAATTATCCAAATTAACTCACTCAAACAATGCAATTAAACCCAATCGACTATCTAACATCATATAATGAATCAAGCAATATCAATCAAACAATAATACACATAAATTAGACTATAGTTGTGAGTAAACATAATTTATTCACCTTATCAGCGCTTTCCCTTCCCTAATTTTCTATCATTAGCCTTTCTTCTTCATCACAGCTCCTACTCCGACCAAGCTCGATCCAAAAAATAACTTCAACTGAGCTCAACCATACTCCAAACATCATCGAGCCCTACGTCACCATCAACATTCTGACTAGTCGCTCCTCTTCCTTGAAATGGACGAGCCAAGATCACCACTTTCTAGTTGCCGATCTCTTTAACGTCGCGATCTCAACATGCGCCTCTTTTTGTCGATTTCCAGGAACGCGCACACCTAAGCCTGTTCGATTGCCAAGTCGAGCCTAGGTTGCCGCCCTTCTTGACGTTGCGGCGTCCCAAATTTTATTTGCACAAACCTTCTATCGCGAGTGCGACTTTGTTTCTCTTTTTTTGAACTGTTGTGTGCTTTTATTGAAATTTTAGGTTAGAAAAATGATAAGATGGGGATTCGGTCCAGGTTTGTAGGATGAAGCTAGGAGAGTGTTTTATATACAGGGAGAGAAAATTTTGGGCATTGGCTTGGGCCTCGTTGATTTTGGGCCAAATAATTAATTTACTTTGCCTAATTATTTACCCTTTTCTTTTCTTTTAACAACTTGTTTAATTTATTTGTAAATAAATTTTTAATTCAATTTAAATTAATTTACACTTCATTATACTGAACAAATTTCGGTAGTTGCCTAATCTCATTCAGTTCGATGTCTGCTTATTAATTTTCCACTTTTTAATCACATAATAATTATTCACGCTTTTAAAAATATTTTGTATTCAATTAAAAAAAGTTATTCGGTTTCAATACCCATTTGAAAACAAAATTGTTACATTAATTAAATTCTAGCATACTAGGCTCTACAAACAAAACCATAAGCTCATATTGGAGAATGGATTCCAACGAAAGACTGGGCCACTGGGGTACTGCCCGTCACAGTACATCTCTTGAACCATGTACCGAGGACCACGCCAAGATCCCCTACTTTACAAGACTGGCTTACCCCTAACCTAGATAGACCGAATATGTTATCATCCCGGATGTTCCCACCCTTACCATCAAGCGCTTCTTCTTTCATGTGTACCCATATCTAAGATAAATAGGATTTCCGAGGTCATCTATAAAGGTGATAAAATACCCTACTTGGGTGCGACCCCCTTAGCCTCCCTGCATCTCCCATGTTTTAGTCATTCTCGGTTGATGAGGTTCGAGGCTAAGCGTTACCTTTCAAGAACAATTTTTCTTAAAATGCTCATCGTCCTCCAATGACGTTGTTCTGATAGCATTCGTCCATTCAAGTTGTCTTGAGTCTGGACCTGTGCAGTTAATGCGCTCGACAGATTCATAGCGGTGGAGGTGCAAAAAGTCATAGCGGGGATACAGCGAGGATATAGCGGGATATAGCGGATGGCTCTAAAATAGCATATAAAACTTGTACTTAATGTTTTTACAAATATATAAATGGTAATTAAATGAAAAATTTTCATTCAATTGAATTATAATTAATACATGATAGTTTTAAATAAAAACATGTGCGAATATACTTTAAATAAACGTAAAATTGTTATATAACATAATTGAATTTAGTAGAACATTAGAGTATTTTCATTTCTGAAAATATATCAAAAATTAAATCAAATAAATTAGTTTCATAGTTTTTATAATGTATAAATGCAATTTTTTAATTCACTTTATTAAAGAAGATATAGCGAAAATAGAGGAATACAATGGGAATAACGGGATATAGCGGAAATAGAGGGGTTTAAAGCGGAAATGCTATATTTTGGGGCTACATGGAAAAATCGTAGCAGTAGAAACCCGCTATGAGATATAGCGGGGTTATAGCGGGGTAATAGCGGGGCACTAACTACACTTGTCTGGACAAACCGAATCACCATCTTCATCATCTTCACGGTATTCATTCGTTACGTTCAAACCGGATCGAAATGGTTTTTGGATAATTAAATCCGACCCCGGTCTTTTCGAAATGATTAACGAAATTGGCCGAAATTTGATAGTCGGTTATTTAACTATCAATAGACGTCCAAAAATAATCATCAGGCCTTATTATAAATTTCCCAAAATTTATTTCAAGGTATCTTTATAAGATATTACTTTCAGTTCTTCAACATTCGAAAACAGTTTCAAATTCTTATATCTCCAAAATAATCTCCACTCTTTTGCAACACTTATAATATTTTTCTCCATTTCATTTTAAATTCACACTTAGGAAATACCCTTTTTGTTTCCTATTCCTTTTTCTCAAAATCATTTACAATTTTATTTGTAAATTTCTCAACTCGTTTTACACGAATTCTATAATTTTTGGAATTCTTTAATTAATTCCCTTCAATATTTCCAAAGTTAGTTATACCTACTTATAATTCCAATTTCCCTTTCTACTACTTTAATGAATTCTATTTCATTCTTCGATGTTCACTTTTATTTAACCTCTTAAGAATTTTCTTACTTTTCTTACTTTTCTTCTCAATTCTATTTAAGAAATTTCTTATAAATTACATTTACTAAACAACCCCATTTCCAGGCTCCCGATAAGGTTTATAAATAAATTTAAAACATTTTCAAAACTTTATATATACGTATGTAAATAAAAATAAGTATTTAAGGAAAATAATAATAATTTTTTTAAGACATATTCAAATAATTATTTAAAATATTGAAACACTTTCTTATAACATCATTTTTTTCAAAGTAGGTTTAAACATTTAAGATTTTCATTAAAATTGATATTTAATATTTTAAAAATTCACTTCTGAAATATTCTCATACCAACTAACCTTGAAATTTATATAGTTTAATAAATAAAAACTTTCCTTTTAAAATATATAAAATAAATTTTTAAATCTCAATAACCAAATTTCAATTTATAAATCTTCTCGATTTCCATCACATTACTTCCACTCCGGTCTCCTTAACCATTTCACTTTAAAAGAAATAGTATCTACTATTTTTCTCACCCTATATCCATATTCCAATATAAATTCTTTCCATAAATTTATCATTCGATATCACTTTCCTTCATTTATAAACTACGTTTATAAATTTTTCTATAACTACTTGAGTTTCACTAAAATAATTTCCCTTATAAAATTCTATTTTTATAAATTCAATTTCATAGAAATCTATTTTATTTTACCCATCTATTTTTAATACCAAATTTCAACCTTTTTCTATATTTTTCGAATATCATTTTAAAAATTCAGTCTTTAAAAATTTCTTTATAAAGTTTATTTTAAATTTTCTATTTTAAATGTTTTTTCCCCATCATTTAATACGATAAAAAATTCACCATTTCTTATTCAAATCAATCTGTTTTAAATACTTTATATTCTGATATACATATTTTTATATTAACAATCTCTTTTAATTCCTTAAAAATTAAAATAATATTCATGGTATCTAATGTTTCCAAAATTAATTTCCACGCCATTATATTATTTAAAAATTTACCATACATAATAATCCAACATTTTGTATAGATGAAAAATAATAACATATTTGAGAAATCCTATTGGATCCCCACAACCTGTTTTTCCCTGCATCCACAGATGTTAGAAAACAATAAAAATACCAATCCCACTTCGAGAGAGTTATCGTGGTACATATGGTCATCCGCTACTATGTGGGGCGCATAGGGTCTCATCCGCTATAATGTGCGGGAATATCACTCCAAATACTAATATATATACTATTATATATATATAATTTTCAACTAGATAATAATTTATAAATTTAACCAACAATCAATAATTTATTTTAACTATTTAAAATAAATTCCGAAAATCCAAAGAGAGTGAAATTTTATTCACCTTGATATTTTAAATTGGCCGACATCCAAATTTTAAATTTCAGCTTGTATATCTCTCATTTATGAATACAACTCGTCTTATTTCCATGATTTTTGACCTCGTATGCAAATTTTAAAATTTTATAAGCATTCATTTTAGTCAAAATAATTTATCGTGACTTGATTAATTAATTAATCAAACGTTAATTACCTTCGCGTTCACCATCTCGACTATGGCCATCGAACATCTGCCATCACCGTCTAACCCTAAACAATCACGACATCCTTAGCTCAAGACCGAACACCCCCTCTCACACTCCACCATTGCCACAACTTCACGACCTAAAATCATGTCGCTAACACACGCGCCCCTCGCCTTAGCAATCGTGCCAACGCCGCTGCCTCCCATCACCGTCATAATCCACATCGGCCTTCCACGTCGTTTTTTCCCATTGCGTACGCCATCGGTCTCTACATGAACGCAAATCAATCATCACCGCTATCCCTGGCCTTGTGTCACCGAACCCTAATCGCAAATCCCCTCCTCCAACGTTCGCGACTTTCCACAGTCCACATTGAATTGGCGCACGCGAACAAGAGTTCGCCTGACTTTAATCGCGAGCCTCCAACCCAGCATCGCAGCGTTTCCCCTAGTCTCGTGCCATCGTGATTTGATTCCATTTGATTTCGTTCGCTCTAATTAAAAAAATTGCGGCCCCAATTCCTAACCAAGAGCACTCAGGCCGAATCGAACAATAGAGAAGGGAAGGTCGTGATTTCGGATTGGAAGGTTAAAGGGGGAGAGGATTTCGTTCTGTATGTGTTTTGAACGAAGGAATTTCGTTTCGTTATCTCTTTTTTTGAATCTACCTGTTCATGCTTTTAAAAAGAAGAGGGAGGGGGACAAGATACAATGGTGGCGTGTAGTAGAGGAAAAGGGTACAGTGACTTGAGATGATCTAGAACAGCCGATGTTAAAGAAATAGTCAAGTTAATGAATATATATATATATATATATATATATATATATATATATATATATATATTATTTAAATTTAAATCATCACGACCGTAACTTAAAATCTGGACCTCCTATCGAGGCGTGCCCCTAAGTATTCACAATGTTATACCCCTATTCTGAACACAATGGAAAGGTTTCGAGGTAACTCGATCGTATAGGGAAGATAGCTTTTTGGACCCCATTATTATATTAAATTTTGATATTAATTTCAACGTGTTTCTATCCCGTACGATCAAACGATAACTCCAAACACTACGAAATTTGAAATCTGATAATAATACACTACTATAGATACAATGGAATAGGTATCGTCGAATTCCGAGACTGTGTTTTAGATGGCTATTTTTAAATGTCAATTTAAACAACTATTTTTAAAATTGAGCATATCACTTTTAAATTCAATTTTAAAACCTTTATTATCGTTAATATTATTAATACAAATTTTACAAGCCTTTAAATAATTTTTATCAAGCTTAAAACTCAAGATACAATAATTTGACAAATAAATTTCAATAATTAAATTATCTAATAAATTGCTATATTTAAATTCTAAATTTATTTTATACATAAATCCAAATTTCATATTCAAAATCAATCTATAATTCAAATTCAATATTTAGAACCATTTAAATATTCAAAATCAAACAACGAAAAATCCATGTCGTTACATTTGGGGTATGTTGTTTAAAGTGCTGTACTCACCAACTATTGGAAGAAATATTTCCATGCAAAGCAGGCATGAAATAACAGCTGGATGTTTTTAAAAGTGTTGTTGATCGCAATAGTTTTGTTGGGGCTATCGCAATCTTGGAGAGGAAGGGTATATAGGGTAAGGTGCATACCGTCATGTGAAAGGTAGGAGTTTTATGGATGGGTTATGTAACATCCCATATCTAGAGGCTAAAAGCTAAGCGCTATGATGCTGCAGTCATCCATAGTATTAACTTCGGATGACAAAATACGATAATGCTAATGGTATCCATAATAACAGAAGCACTTGAATATGAACAAAATCACATATTTCCAAAAACACCAGTTTTTGATTACATTTCAAAACAAATTCATATCCAGATTACATAATCCCATATCGTTTCCCAGGTAAAGATCAAATACAATCATTACAAAAATACGCCAAGAGCGACATATGACGATGCTCCATTGGTTGATCAGAGACACTATAGTCATATTTGACTTAATATACGGAGCGGAATCAAAGTAAGATAAAACTATAACTCCTAATTAGCTATCCGTCAGCCACTTGCTCATCTTTGGAAGCTTATTCGCCAAAATTTCTAAAACCTGAAAACCTTAACCCTCAACCTACTCAAATCAATTTTGAGCTCCCGAGAGTTTAAGGGGAAAACAAAAACTTCGAGTCATACAAAAATCATGGTGTGAATAATACTGTTCCATCTCGGTTTACTAATATTAAGTGAGATCACGCCGCTTAGCGAAATGGGTTTCCCCTCAATAACATCCTCTTTAAAACATATATTTTGCAAATCCTTTCCTGCAACCAAACTGGTTAATCTAACTGATATAATAATGATAATAATAGCTAAGTCTGTTAAGCTATAATCAAGTAACAGATGAATTATCTGTTCACGTGCAATAGATAGGCTATCTGTCCGATAACTGGGCTGACTGCGTGCAAAATGGACTAACTATCCACAAAATGGACTAATTGTCCGAATCAAAATGGACTATCTGTCCAAATCATTTTCTTAGAGTTAACTACCCTTCATATTTTTTCGGGAAAACCTTTTCAAAATGATTTAGCCTATTAAATCATACTTATACAAAGAAAATATATTCCTAGCTTTACTTTAGAACATTAGACATCCTCTTTTAAAATCTTTTACACATTGTCTTTCTAAAAGATAGGAAAAACCTTCCCTTTTAACCCTGCCGAAACCCTAGGGAACAACCCCTTTCAAAACCATTCATTAAAACCTTTCTAAAGCATCAAAACTCAACTCTTTCGAAAGCTCTTTGGTTCGATTTAAAACATGTGGAAGCCTTTCGAAACCATTCAAAAATTTACCCCTTCGAAACCTTTGAAAACTGTTTCGGTCGAAACCCTTTGGATTATGCCTTCAAGTAGAGCAAAAGGATTTGTAACCCATTAAAGTCGAAAGCATCTGTTTTGAAACTATTTAAAACTATCTCTTTCGAAACCATTTGGGTTTTACTTCAATCGTAAAAAAAGGGTCCTTAAAACATTTAAGTCAAAAACATCTATTTCGAAACCATTTCCTAAGTAAAGAAGTGATAGTGTCAAAACCATCCCTTCGAAAGCGTTGGAGAAGTGGCCAGGTGTTTTAAAAAACAAAACAACCATTCGAAACCATCTGGATCGAGAGGTAGGAAGCGGGAGCTAAAGGCTTCGACTCAGCCGAAAGCAGTCGTTTAAAACAAAAGCACAACCCAATCAAAACCATCTCTTTAAATTTATTTGACGTAGTCGAAAGCTAACCAAGTCGAAAGCAAGCAGACGCATTTTGTTTTAAAAGCAAAGTAACGCCTCAACCCCTTCGAAACCCCTAGTTTCGACTCCATACCTTCCGCCTACACAAAATTCACTACGTACCAGTTCCCTGATACCATGTGCATTGGTTTCGACTGTGTCGGAAGCGAAGCTAAGGAGGCGAAACCTGGTGCCGAAAGCAACCAAACAGTGAAAAACATGTAGATTAGTCCTAATAAACTATTTCTTTTGTACCTAACCTGCCTTGTTTGTCTAAATCCGATTGGTTGCCATCGTACTTTTTCAAAAGTGCTGCCAATTTCCTGAAATAACAAATTTGATTTTATATACAAAAAGCCACTTCTCCTTCTTTAATTATGTAAAAAATTTAAGTCTCATACCTTAATTAATTTTATATAACCATTAAAACACTTAGGAAAATTCTATAAAAATTCAATAAAATCACTTTAAATGTGTTTACCAACATATAAAAATTTTAGACCTTAACCTTATATTTGGATATACTTATGAACTAAAACACACAAAAAATCCTTTTGAACATAATTGAATAAAATCTTCTACTCAAACATTTAGATTGTATCTAAAATCCATTTGTAGGTTTCATAGACTTAATTAAGATATAATATGAGTAATTTCTTTGAAATTCACTCATTCAACCCGCTTTTAACTGGCATTGTTCCTTCAAAACCTAGATCGAGGGTGAATATTATTATCAAATTGAACAATGGTCAAGGCATTTGGTCTTGGGCTGATTCTCTAGGTTAAGGCATAGACATTAAAGAGAGCATCAAATATCATAACTCAATCTCAAATCTGGATGGAGATAATGTAGAAATAGATGACCTCGGTTATGAACATTCCAATCAAATGTAATACAACTCAATGTTCATATATACGGTAGGTAAGAGACACTATTATGTCTACATAAAATAAGAGGTTGAAACCTAAATTCAAGTTAGATGTTTTTTCACAAGACGATGGACGTTTTTCGGCAAAGTTTGAACTATCTAAAGACTTATAGAAGGTACTAAATGGAGATCAATGGTCTATGAACAACAAACTCATTTTTATGAAAAATTAGGTAACAAATTTTTAGTTTAAGAGGGACATGCTAGAAACCAATCCCTTATATATCAGGCTAAACTACCTACATCTTGCTCTGTGGAATACTAGAGGGATTAGTAAGTTAGCTAACTTAATTGGAAAGCTAATGGACGTCGATTAAAAGATAAGACATGTCAAAAGGATGAAATATGCAAGAATTTTTGACCTAATTATGTTTTTTTACATAGAAAATTGTTTTTTTTATAAAAGTCTTTTGTGTGAGTTTAAGATACGTGATAAAAAACACTAGACTATAAACATGAAAATTCAATGGAACTATTAGTTCAAAAGATAAGCAAGGCTGCACATATGTTCAGGAGGTCAGAATATGAATACATTCCACCTCTCTACAAAGAATGTAATTATTTTAGGCATACTTCCATCCGATTCCCAATTCCAAAACCCTAATAGACAAACATAGCAAAGACAGACCCTAAGCCATACTCTAAGTCTACAAAGAAAAAGATTTAGGGATAAGACAAAAATGCTAAATACTCCGAGGATCACAAATTACTAGTTTAGTTATAGACCAAAAAATGATAATCTGGAGATATTTACAGAAGCACATAAAATAGCACAAACTAGTGAGCATGAGGTTCCTAAACCCCGTTTGGGCCAAAAGCAAGTGAGGGAGGATGCACAATAGTGGGAGGAGGACCGAGTACAAATTGATGCAAATTCACCGTACTTGGATATAGTGGATAACCTTGTAAAAGATGATAACTTGGAACTAACGATAGAGAAGGATAACCCTACAATTATGGAAATATGAATCTAGAAAACAATAATGAAGAAACAGAAAGTAGTGAGGAAAAGAACAAAAACTACACTAAAGATACAAAAAGCAGTTCAAGAAGGAAGAAAAGAATCAAGAGCAGGCTTGGCTAGCTTCATCATTTTTGTCTAGAAGCCATGCCTCCTCTTATTGTCTATCCTATGTTGGGTGTAAGAAGTCTAAACAACGATACTAGGAAATTTGACCTCTATAGCATAAAAAATAAATTAAATCCAACTCTAATTATAGCTCTAGAAAATGAGTTTATGGGTCGATCTCTCAGTATATTTAAAGAAAATTTTGGTATTGATTGGCAATCTACAAATAAAAACTCTAGTCAATCTAAAGGCAGAATCATGATTGTATGTCATAAATCTATATGGAAAGCAAAAGCAATTGACATGGACGAGCAATATATAATGGTTGAACTTACAAATGTGGGTAGGCTAAATTTTCTTTGCACTTTTGTAAATTCTAGAAATTAGGCTTCCACTAGAACCAAACTATGGAAAAAAGGTTGTTCACATATTGAAACAAACAAATAAAGAACGGATGGTCCTCCGAGATTTCAATGTAGATTTACATAAAAAAGGACTTACATTAAAACTGTCCCAAGTTGCAAAGTTCAGTAATTGTGTTATTGCAATTGGAATACCCAAAATCTGCCTTGTAGGCCTAAAATACATGTGGAAAAAACAGCGAGTCAAAGAAAATAGCTTTTAGATTGGAATAGTGCAAGTAAATGCAGATATGATCAATAAAATGCCTAAAGATAAGGTATTTGTCTTGCCTAGTTCTACCTGTGATTAAAACCCTCTAAACATCCAACTTAATGATAGAAATGTTTAACCTAAAGGTAAGCCATTCAGGTGTGCTAATCATTAGTGTTAATTGATGATTATAATGATATTGTTGATATTAGAAACATTGAATACACAGATGGTTCCTGCTGGTACAACCCAGTTAATTTCCTAAAAGAAATAAAGAACTGGCTTAAACAATGGAACAAATAAAGGCCAAAATAATAAGATAGAATCAATAATTTGTAGCAACAATCTGATGATGCTCTATTCCTACTTGACTAAAAACCACTTAATACAACTCTTAGTGAAAACTACTATGAAGCCCAATATCATTTAAAAATGGCCCTACAGCAAAGGCTATTGATATCAAGAAAAAAAACTATAGAAAAATGGCTGGCCTAAGGGGATGAATGCTCTAAATTTTTCTACACTTAAATGTCATATTAGGAAAACCACAATAATCAACTCCATTCTCTTTCAGATGATAGAGAACCAATCTGTAACTTAGAGCAATTTGAACAGTAAGTCATTTCATATTGAACTATATAATGGAAATAGTGAAGATGGCATGTAAATTAGGCCCCTATTGAATTAAGTAGGGATTGATATGATGTAGGGAGCTGTAACTTAACATGAAGTTAAGAATGTTGTTTTCTCGACAAATGTTAATTCCAGCCCAGGCCTAGATGGGGGAAACTCCAAATTCTTCCAATTGTACTGGTTGTACCTAAAAAGACATGATATTAGAAGCACTGTTGGAACCATTAACTACATGCAAAATCCTTCAAGAAATTAACCACACTTTCATCAGTCTCATACCCAAAATCAACAACCCCAATCTGGCAGAAGACCATAAGCTTATTTGCTGTTGCAACATGCTCTACAAAATTATTAGCGAAGAGGTATTTAATAGGCTAACTCAAATTCTTCCTGATTTAGTTTCTAAATGTCAATTTTCTTTTAAAAGGGAAAGGCATATCTCAAAATTCTCTTCTGGACATAAATTAGTCAAAAAGTTTAATAGGAAAGTTGTTAATAAGGTTTACCTAAAAATTGATCTCCACAAAGCTTACGAAAAAATCAAAAGAAAGTCCATCATTCGCTTGTTAGCCAGTGTAAGCTTCCTCGGTATAACCCTTAAATTAATAGAGGAATGTATATCTACCCCCACTTACTCAATAATTATAAATGGAACTCTCGTGGGCTACATATGCAATAACAGAGGACCAAGACAAGAAGGTCCTTTTTTCACATCTATTTGCTATAGCTATGGAATATTTTTCATTGCAAATGGAACTTCTATATCACCGAGTTTTTTTCAACCATTTGTATAACAACCAGCCAACTTTGCATCATTTACTGCGTGTTAATGATTTGATCATAATGGTTAAATATAGTACTAAAAATGCCCACTGTTTAAAAGATGTCATTAGGAATTTAAAAGAGTGTTTTGAGCTAATACTAAATAATTACAAATCAAAGTACTACTTCAACAAAATTTTGCAAAGGAAAACATGTTACCTTAGAAATTTTGGAGATCAGGGATGTTAGTCTACTAGTTATACATTTGGGAGTTTCATTATCCTCACATGCTATAATAGATAAAGAGTGTGGAGAATTGGTACAAAGATCAGAGATAAACTAATAGCAGGAGTTCAATACTATTACCTTTTCCTAGTAGAGTTGAACTAATACACATCATGAACACTACCTAGGTCCTGGATACGGACTTAAAAAATTCAGGACTGTTCAATTCGAAAATTCAATTCTATATGTGTAAACTTCATTTGGAGAAGTGGATTCCATTAAGAGTGTCAGGGAAATTCCCTAGATGCAACTATGTAATTTGTTACATATATCGAACTCGATAACCAATCGTATTCATAACAAAGGTGTTTGATTTCTATTATGTACTTTTTTATATTATGACATAATAAAGTAATTAAATTGAAGAATATTAAATTAAAAATCCTTAAATGACATGTAATGTGATGGTAATGGCAATGTGTTTTAATCATGAGAAATTTATCACATTACAAATAACATATTGTTTTAAATATTTCTAGTCAAGATGTATCAAGACAGGATATCGATACATCCGTTGAGGTTAAAGTATGCAACACTCTCCAAATATTGGCTCTATATTACTCATGGTTGTTGGGGGCAGCAAGATGTCATGTACCGATAGTTCTTGGATAACTATAGAATGAATCACTTGATAGTTTTCTATTGATTAATATAACTAAGGTCAAACAAAGATTCTCAAAGTGACGATATTACATAGTTCTCTTAACTTGAAAATTCTATTGAACTTCCATGTGGATATTTCACTTCGACTATTATTAAATCATGACATGACATCCATCGAATGAGTATAGTTGAGACAACCTACCTTTTTGAACGATTCAAGTCAATAATAAACCACATATGTCCAACTAATACCATTCAACAAGGAGGATTGTCAATGGGGTTTAATAAGAAAATAACAGAAAAGGAGGAAACCAAAACACAGAATCTCGCAGCGGAATGACAAAATATAATAATCAAATGAACAGTTCATGAAGCTGTTCTACAATATACATTTGATTACACAATTTTTACAACATAATCAGAGTACAAACAACAACATACCAGTAATGATGCAGTATAATAATACTAATAGTATAATATACCAAACACCATCTTTATCCTCTAGAAATATTGTCTTCAAACACTGAAATTCTCAGGCTGTCCCAAAAGTAATGAAAAGACAAAACGCTCGAGTCAGAACTAAAAGTACTTTGTAAGTTAAATCAACAACAAGTAAATATGAGTGTAATGCTTCATAAATGTTTACGGGATTTTACATCTCATATCTAGTGCATAACATGCGTGCAATAACATAAGAGATGTTAGGGATTTTCCATCTTCTAAGGATCCGTTAAATGATCTATATGTAGTAAGATACGCTATATATGTAGTGTCTATCAATAAAGTATTAAAATAGTGTTTAGGCTTGACATTGATTCCCCTTAACTTATTTTTAAGCATCGTCCTATAGTTTGCCTTCAACACATCTAATAACATCGGTAGCCAGGGAGGCACCGTGATAAGACAACACTAAAACAAAATCGTAGTGGTCGCGTATAAGGACAAAAGTATGATTAGGTACATGAGGCAACACCCAAGGTGGGATTCTACTAGTTTATCCTTTTTGGTTGGTGGTAACGCATCGTAGCTACGATCGTCCACTGAGTCCACCACCCCCAAATCAAATCAAGGTCCACCGATCAAGTCCAAAATCAATATAATAATAGAAGGGGTAATGCCCCTAAAGATTGCGAACCCCTTGGCCGGACATAGGCTCATGTTTTAGTCATTTCCAATTGACACATGTGTCGGGTTCATCCATCGTCATTCTCTTTCTTCAAATTCAGCAAACGCCTCCAATTTAACCTCTACATTTTGGATAACATCCACCATGTACACAGTTGTTAGAATGGTTCCAATATTGACAGAGAATACGCCAATAAGAGATCTCGGTCTTTTTAACAACCAAACGTCATTTTTCACACCGGTTGGTTATTTTACATTTTGAAATAGATTCATATTTGATATTAAAATATCATACCCACTTCAAAATATCACTTTATTTGAAAATACCATATTTACTCAAAATATGTTATTTTCGCTTGAAAACATCATTCCAAATTCCAACTTAGGTTATAACCTCATTTAACCACATTCACATTAAATCAACGATTTAAATATAAACATTCCAACTTGCACAGTTTGAAATTTTTAGAAGATAGTTTGAATAATTATAAATAGTTTAGAGATTTAAAACAATTTAATATAAAATGGTTTGAGTATGAAAATGGTTTATACAGTAAAATAGTTTGGAAAATCAAAATAATTTGAGTATTAAAAAAATAGATTTTAAACAGTTTATATTAAAATAATTTATTTTTTCAATAAATCTGGGTCCATGTCCAAATTTCTAATCAACAAAACTCAATTTCCAATCTTTCAATTCAATTGACTTAGTTTTGATATAGTTTTAAATCAACTTGATTTCAATTTCAATTCGAATTAACTTCAATTTTTGAAACATTCAACTTCGAATTCGATTCAACAATACAATCCAATGATTTAAATTTCAATCTAATTCTTATTTTAAACCATTTCAATATATATCAATTTCAAGTTCGATTTCAAATACCAATTTAAATCATTTAAATCGAATTAAACTTCAATATTCAATTTAAGGTCATATATTGATTATACTTCACATTTCAATTTTATTTCTTTAAATTTTTTTTCCTTTTAACCACTTTTAGTTTTAACATTTCAAAGCATGGATTAGAAATAATTCAATTTATATAAATCCATAATTTATTTCCTTTAAAACAATGTCATTTAATCAAAATCCAAATTCAACATTTTAAAAACATTTAATTTGACCAATCCGGTATCCATATATAATTTTCTATCTTATGGCCAAGTGATCAGTTAATTCAAATTCAATTACATTGATGGATATATATCATTTCAGCCCAAAATTAAATGACATAGGTATATATCATATCAACATATTTCTTAGTTATTCAAAATAATTCAACTAACAATTTATAGGATGTCAGATAAATAATAGGATAACGACAGGGATTTATCCAGAAATAAATAAGCAACCATATATCCAACATCAATTAAGAGGCATACAATAACAGTCAACATCCAAATCTATCAACATATCACAACAGTTTCAAATTATCGATTGTCGATGTTTAACTAGCAATTAAATTTAAATATTAATTTGAACGTCAATTTAATTCAATATAAAATTCGATTTCAATTCAAATATCAATTTAAACTACTAAACAGCAACCAATAAATTTTTTATCACTTAGTAAATTTAATTCAACTAACATAGGAAAATTTAGTATTGCGTGAGTCGGTTTAATCAATCACCTTTGATTTATAGCCGATTAAAATCCAATAAAAGCCCAAAATTCCAACAATCTCCAAATTCAACTAAACCGGTTCCATACCGTTTGGAATTTCGATCAAACCCAACGGAATAAACCGCGCGTAAATCGAAGCTCGTATGAAAAAGTTAGGCACGTTAGAAGATTAAAATTTTAAAATTAAATTAAAAATGAACACAGGGGCAAAAGAGTAAATTACCACGTCACCCTCATTCACCATCGCAAAACCTTAATCGAGACAGTCAAACCACGTTACAACCGCCGCTTACATCGACCAAATGCCACCACCTCCGTCGCCTAAACGCCGACCAGACTAGTACGTGCAGAATGAGATAAACTAGCACGTGCAGAAAATAGAATAGAAGCTACTAAGGTTTATAACACATATATATAGACAGAGATTGAATAGAAATGAATGGAGCAGATCGATTGGGTTGAATCGATAACAATCACCCAAAAAGCCCGTTTCGTTCCCGAAACGAAAGTAGGTCATCCTATATATCGAAATATAGGATTTCAATATTTTAAACTCGATGGAACTAATTTCAAACCCTAATTCTATTATGTATAGAAGTTAGCTCTTAAAATCAAATTATTTTAATTAAATTCCTTTAATTGATTTCTACGCGTTTTGAGCTCCCACGATTAAATGATAGGTCTGATCGCTACAAAACTTGAAATCGTATAATAATTCACTATTACAGTCCGATGGCATGGTTTCGTCGAAATCCGAGATAGTGCCCAAAAAGACTAATTTTGCACCTTAATTAAATGCATTATTATTTTAAAATCAATTTAATCACTTTTAAATTCATATTTAAAAGTTAACAATTTTCATCATTCTTGATTACACAGAAATTTAATGTTCTTTTGAAATTCAACTTCGCATGTTAATTTCAAGATTTAAATATTAAATCAATTACAACGTTAAATTACAACAGTAATAAAACCTAGTTTATTATACTTTAAGTTTCAATAAATTTTATTATTTTGATTTACAGGTTCTTATATTAAATCAACAGTTTGTAATGGCCCGTTTTTCCATACTCATTGAATTGACAATAAACCACACATGTCCAACTCAAATTGCACGAATAAGTGGATCATTAAGAGTGGGAAGAAAATAAGATAGAACAGAATTTCACACGAATGGAATAACATATATTATTTCAACAATAATCTTTACAGCAGAAAATTTGAATACAATATCAGAGTCTAACCTAGATTCATCCTGGACAATTATAAACCCATGTCCTTACAAATGTTAAAAAATAAAAACAAATGCAATAGATGTAGCGGATAATAGAGTACATCCATATGAAGATGTAGATCTCTAGTTCTCATCTGGAAACAGCAAGCGTATTCAACTAAACTTGAAACTACTCGGATCTGACCAGAGTATTAAAAATACCCGGATCAGGCTTGATAAACCAGCATGAGATAATCGAAATTTTAAATACTGATGTAAATCAAAATCTTTGAAAAGAAAGGTATCTCATAAGACCACGCCTACACATAAATACGGATGGGTTTTTACCTTATGCTAACCAAAACATTTTTATTACCAAAATAATTTGATATTATCTTTAATGACATTCTTTTAAAACACCTTTCAAATAAACTTATTCAAATAAGGTATCAATACCTGAACTAAGTCTAAGGAAATATATCCGGACGAGGTCAAAATGAATATACCGGACGAAATATGAGATACCAAAAGGGGTAGCTGAAGAGTTTGCAAGTCATTACAGCTATTTTGGGACAACAATCAAAACCGTAAAGCTCGTATTGGAATTGGATTTCCAACATGATAGGGAACTAGTGGCCTTTTCCTTCGATCCACATATAGAAACATAGTTCCTACGGTGCCTTAATCGCTTTTCTCAAGCAAGTCACTTAGAACTGCACTTGCTACACTACCAATATCCAGTAGCCTTTTCACTTTTCGCAAGCTAGCTATTATATTCAAATAAATGGGGCAATAAATGCCTTGAGGATCTAGATTCTACTTGACTCTTTCGTACTCATATAACCGATAGCCTGAAATATATGTCCTGTAGACCACATAATTATCTGTATCATCTCCGGATGTGAGGCTCGTGAGGCTACACTGAATTTTAACAAAGCGACGCTTTGCTATTCGCAAAGTCATGCTTTATTCTTCCATAAAGCACATTTCACTTAGAATGTCACATTGTCATTCCCTAATCACACAATTGATTTCTACCAACGTATAACTCCTAAGCTCGTATGTCTCAGGAAAGGGTGTTAAGCTAAGAGAAGTTGCCTTCTCCCCCACCAAGCAGATAATACGTTGATAGAGATCAATTAATATGATAAGAAATGCACTGTCAGACATTCGTCCATACAAGTTCGTTCTTGGATTGAAAGAAACCGAAGGCACTCTTTCTACTACTATTAGTAGCAAGTAGTCCTTGCAATCCGAAAATTTCAAAACATGATAGGACCACTGCTATAATAAATGTCTCTATATTGGGAGCTACCCAGAGAATGTCAACAAGCAGTCTTTTCTCTATGAAGATCTTCGGTCTTCAATAATCATCATCTTCAACGTGTCTTCACTTCCAAATGTATACATTGGTTCGAAGTGGTTTTCGGATAGGAGTTACCCAAATCCAAACTCGCTTCCTCCGAACCAATCATCAATAAAAAGGCAATTGAGTATATAAGGGATTATCACACATCATTCAATTTATTAACCTTTTTATTTAAATCCAATTTCTCTTAAAGATATATTCATTGAATCATTCCTTTAACTTCCTCAGAATATATGGAATAGTTAAGCCTCATTTATCAATTCATTTGCCTAATTTTAAAACCTTTTTAATTTTGGAATAATTCCAAATCGCTTCACCTTTTATTTAGGAAAACATTTTCGAATCATTTCTATGCAGTCCAAATTATTTAAATTTAGAAAATTATATCTTTATACTTTAAGAAGTTTCGATCTGAGTAAACCAACTTTACTATCCAATCCGTCAGATCCAGTCCGGATAGCTAGGGAGAGCAAGAAACTGGTTTTCCAAACCCAATCCTACACACTGCCTCTCCAACACCCATATGGCGGTCAAGTTATTTGATCGACTCTAAATCATTTAACATACTTTACTAACTTTAAATTATTTATTTAACCACTTCATAAATCCTTTAAATCACTTTTACAATACTTTGTTAATCATTTGAAAACTTTTACAAAATATTTGGAAAAGAACTTTTGCATTTAAAATCATATTTCAAATATTATAAAAAAAATGCTGCGGAAAGTGACATGGAAAATGCTTTTTAAGCTATATTGATCAAAACGACTTTTAATCATTTGAAAATTTGTTTTTATAACTCAAATCAATTTTAAAACACTTTAAATGATTTATAAGATTTATTCCATATTTATAAACATTTTTAAAATATTATTTTCAAAGAAATCCTTTTCCGGATTTCGAATTGCAAAACTTCGATTTTTCCAAAAAATTGTTTTACTCATATTTCAAAATCTACTTATCAAAATCTCAATTTGCTTTCTTTGTTTGAAAACTATGGATATAGTAGTTCGGAAAATTCTTACCTTGAAGAATTTTGAGTTATATTGCATTCTTTACACTTGTTTAAATTTTACGGTGCGAAATCGCGAACTACCGTTACGCGATGCACCTATTTTTGACTAATTTTCCAATTACTTTTCAAACTTCACCGAAACACTTTCGTATGCTTATAAACATTTGTAAATCATTTTCAAACATTTAAACCAATACTTTTTCATATTAAATCACTTTTTCACTTTTAAATCATTTATAATATTATATTATTATAATATTCATGTTCATCCTTTTTTATATTTTCAAAACCATTAAGAGGCTAAATAATTTCATACACCGATAATGATTAAGGATTTTTATTTCCATTATTTATTATGGTTAATGTAACGACCAGTACATTTTAACGATTTTAATAACGTAATTAACTAAAATTTTATGGAAATTAAATGTTAAAATTTTAGAATGAAAACTTGATATTTTTAATACGTCAATTTAAACATTGCAAATGACAGATTTTCAAGTAAAAATATGGAAGTTAGTTCTGTTGTGTAATTTTCAATATCGATTCAAAATCAATTAATTTGATGAAAATAAAACATTTTCGAAGTCTGAATAATTTTATACAATAAAAATGTAAATAATTTTCTGAGTGATACGTCGTATTTCGTTTCCCCAAATCTGGAATACTTTAGCTCTGTTTATTTTATTTTTGGCAGTTTAGCAGCAGTTTCGGCAGCGAAATCGACTTTTGATAGGATGGTCGTATCTCTCATATCTATGTACCATTTTATTCTTCTCGTCGTGCTGATCTCCACAGTATATTCATTTCTGTAATTCAACGTACGGTACGCGGCGAAATCGATAGAACAATTTGTCGTATTGGTTCCGTACATGAACCTGTTGGTTTCCTTTGTCCTTTTACTTACCCACCGGCTGACACCATTAGCCATCTACTTTTATTATTTTTAGAATCCAACTCTTGACTTTATCTATTCCCTATGTTTAATTGATTAATTTATTAACTCTGGTTCCCTACTCTCATTTCTCTTTACCTCTTTCTAACTATTCTTCATTTTGAAAACAATATATATATATATATATATATATTATAAAGTTATATATAAAAGAGAAATAAAATATCTTATTGCCTACTCATATCCTTCATATCTTACCTGGTCATTTTCATTCTTCCCATACCCTTCAATCTGCTCGTTTACATGGCTGGCCGCCTTCTTCTTTACTAAAAAAAGTTACAAACTTGTTTTCCTGAAACTTTATATTGTGAGCTGCTCCTTTTTCCAGAACCTATGCCTTCGATCCACCTCCCATAGTAGATCCGCCTACCCACCACTCACGTCACCGCCTTCTGTCCACCAACCACCACCGACTGCCACCTGCGACCTCCATCCCTGGTCCACATCCCACTGCATCAATCCCACTCCTCCCTTCTCCTCCCCAACGACATCCTAGCGCCTCTCCACCTTCCTCCTAAACCCCTGGCCATAGACTGCACAGCCTTCCCCCAATCTGCCATGTCTAGATCTCCGCCACCACGCGGTTAGCCACACCAAACACCACACAAGCTTCTCCAAAGCCAAGACCCATAGACCCATCGCCCGCCACCGCTCCACGCCCGACTGCATCTGCCCCCTCCACCTGCACCTTGAAACCCAGCTCGCCCGCCACCAGCCTACGAGCAAACCCACCCATCATTGCAGCCGCACCCACTACATGCTTTGCTCCACCCGTGCACGTGACAACCGAAGTCGCTTCCTAGACCAAACTGCCTGCGCCTCCTTCTCCGACACCCCTTCATCCATAGCACCTAGCTCCGCCACAACACGAAGAGCAGCAGCTCTATAGTTACAACCGAGTATCCTTGCCCACTCCAACCAAGAACTACACTGCAACCCCAACCCCAATCAGCCTATGATAGCCGTCGAACCCCTACCTCCCTCTACCTTATTCCACAACCACGTCTCGCAGCGTAGTATTCATTTTTCAAATTTTGGTACATCTATTTTCTTGACTACATACTATTAGCTTCAATATGAAATTTTATATTAAATATGTTTGGATGACTTAAACAAACCAAATATTTGTTAAAATGATGTTCGAGTGATATAAGAACATGTTTTCAAAGATCGGTTTCATTTCAAATTTTGCAACTTTAAAATGTCCAGATGTGTATTAAGAAATTGATTTATATATATATATATATATATATATATATATATATATATATAAAGATTTTATTTTGATATGCGTTTTAAATAAAATATTGATTTTAAGCTAGAATATATAAACCTTTTATTATAATATGTGTTCAAATTGAAAATTGATTTTTAAATATGATATATATATAAAAATTATTTTAAATATGTGAGTAAATTTTAAATTTTTAAATGAATTTATATGGTTTGTTTTCTTCGAATTATCGAATTCAAGTCATTTTCTTTGCTTGCTTCAATTGTTATTCGAAGATCATTTCCGCAACTCTAGCTTGTCCGTGCTTATCTACGTCCATTGCTTTCGTCCTCGATTTTCTAGCCTCGAAAGGTGAGTGATCACTCACGATTAACATTCTTGTGTTTTGTAAATTTATTTCACATGAATTGATAATTGAAATATGTAGTTAAATTTAAGTGTCAGTTATTTATTTGTTAAATTTGATTTGTTATTATCTGCATTAGTTCACCATTGTTAATTGACAATATTGACACAAATAACCTGTTAATGTATATATATTACTTAAATTACTAATTATGATCATAAATGGCTGTCATTGATATGATGTCATTTTTATGCTATTTGTATTCTCACACCGCAAGTTCCCCGTTAGTTTAGAAATTCCCTATGGGTTGAAATGATATGTACCCAAATGATATTTTAGATAAGGAAAATCGTTATGGATTGAAATGATAGACCTAAGCGATTTTATTGATTTTAAATTTTGGGATTATGGGTTGAAATGATCTATACCCATAGATATAAAAAAAATTGTGGATTGAAATGATAAATATCTGTATCACTTAACCATAGGAAGAAAACAATATACAGACACCGTTGTTCCAATTTTGAAAATGATTTCCACAGGTTTGGAAGGAAATGTTTGGGTTTTATCAAATATTTATTTTAAAATATAATATAAAGATTTTTATTTTAATTTAGATTTTAAATTATGTGTCTGGAAATTTTAAATATATAAGTCAAGTTTTCAAAAATATAAATTTTAAGATTTCACTTATAATTTTATTATTATTAAATAAATAAATAAGATTTAAAATAGATTTAATAATAATAAGATTTAATACAATAATAATTGTTATCCCGCCTTTTGGCAAAGCTGTGACACCAAGAACTTGACTAGAAACCAATGATGGTCATCCTGGAGATCATTAATACATAGGCCTACTATGGATACTGGTAAATTTTGTCTGAGTCCGGATCAAGCTACAGTTGATATGACAGGACTAGCAAAGAAATAAAAGCCAACATTCCAAATTTCAAGTCAATTCGAGTTCGTATGCTCAAGTTATAATTGATGCAAATTGAAGGAAATAACCCCATTTCGTATCCATCGACAAGCCTCGATTTGAATCGATCTAGCTCGTTTCCACTGTCAAGCCTCGGTTCGAATCGATCTAGTTTATATCCATCATTAAGCCTCGGTTCGTATCGATCGCGTTCGAATCCATCTTAGAGCCTTGGTTCGTATCGTTCGACTATTACCCACTTCGCATCGATCAGTCTTTCTCTGGTTCGTACCGATAAAGCAAAGTCCACTGCATATCCATCGATGGTGACACCAATGCACATTGCGTATCGATTGGGCTTTATACATGTTTCGTATCAATCGATCATGGATCGATACGAAATCAACGTTTCCCGTCGATACGAAGTGCGCTTCAATCTATCGATGTGAACAAAACCCTACAACTAATACGTGTCGCGCATTTGGATCAATACGAACGAGGTCATTTCCATCGATACGAATGGTACAACTCCCATGGATTCGAATGTGACAACAACCTTCGATATGAACGAGGCGAGTTCTTCGAATACGACTCGGTCTACTCGGCGTCGAAAGTGGATCGATCTATAAATCACGCGCCACGTCATCACCTAGGCATTGCGTTGATCGATTCGAAATGATTTTTCGAAGTCATCGATTCGAACTCGGTAGACTAGAGAAAACGCAATCTTGCATCGATCATATCTCACAATCCACAAGTCCAAATGCTATGAAATTTTCACAGGAGCTTACGTATGACATAAAGAACATTCGTGCCAAATTTCGTCTCGATTGGAGCAAATCCTGATCGATACGAAATTCGTTCGTATCGATCAAGAATCGAGCCGAAATCGCCTGGGATAGATCGCGTGGGCCCACCCTTGTGCCAGAAGAGGTCACCCAAGATCTGAGCGAGATATTTGCATCCTATTCTTATAAATAGCAGCCACATGCATCCAGAAGAGGGACCTTTTTTCCTCTCTACGCTGAAACTCTGCCGAAATCATTATCATACTTCAGTTGTACTGTTGTAATCTTTTGTAACCAGCGAGTAAAGTTCAATAAACATCAGTCATTTCATAGTAAATGTAAGTAATTCGCCGAACCGCTCTAAATCTGTGTGTTTCTGTTCATTTTCTTATATGTTTATTGGTGTGTTTGTTAGATCTGCTTCATTTTACATTTATTCGCTTCATTTTATCTCTTCAAACACATCCGAAGAGTGTTGTGCCTAATTTTGATACAAACACTTTGGTGCTTTCACTGAGGAAAACCCTACTTTTCTCCTGCTTTATTGATCTACTACCATCATTGGATTGCAAAAATCTAAGGAGAAGATCCAGATCTATAGTTCAATGATTCCTTCTATTCTATTCAGAATGCTCCAGATCTAGGAGGAACTACATTCAACATGATTTTCGTATCCATATTTTCGTTTCCAGAAAATATGATGTTTTTGTATCCATGAAAATATGGTGATTTTCGTATCCATGTTTTCATCCATGAAAATATGGTGATTTTCATATCCATATTTTCATATCCATGAAAATATGGTGATTTTCGTATCCACGTTTCCGTATCCACGAAAATATGGTGATTTTTGAATTCATGTTTTTGTATTCAGAAAATATGGTGATTTTCGTATCCATGTTTTCTTATCCAGAAAATATGATGCTTTTTGCACCCATGTTTTCATATCCAGAAAATATGAAGATTTTCGTATCCATGCCTTCATATCCAGAAAATATGACAACATTCGTATCGATCGACATTCGTATCGATCATTTTTCGCATCGACCACTTTTCGTATTGATCAGTTGTCATATCGACCGAACTTCATATCGATCATCGAACTTCATATCGATCACTATTCGTATCGATCAACTTTTGTATCGATAAGTTTTCGCATCGATCACCTTTCATATCGATAAGTTTTCGTATCGATCAGTTTTTGCTTTGATCACTATTCGTATCGATCGACATTCGTATCGATCAGTTTTCACATCGATCACTTTTCGTATCGATCAGTTTTCGAATCGATCGAACTTCGTATCGATCCAGCTGCGGGCATTTCATATCGATCCTCAAATACACTTTGTATCAATGCAGCCACATGCATTTCGTATCGATCATTAGAACCTACTTCGTATCAATCCAGCCGCGTGCATTTCGTATAGATCCTCAGATACACTTCGTATCGATATAGCCGCGTGCATTTCGTATCGATCATCATAACCCACTTTGTATCAATCCAGCAGTGTGCGTTTCGTATCGATGCTCAGATAACACTTTGTATCGTTTAAACGTTGCTAAGAACGATACAAAATTTCAAAAAAAATATAACCCGCATAGTGAATTCAAAACTCAACTTAATTAAGGAATATCCTGATCGTTCCATGGCTAGACGGGACGTAGGGGATTACAGTAGCAATTATCGAGTTATAATCAAGGAATGGGTAAAGAAATACTACTCAACTATGCTCACAGAGGCCGGAGTACCTAGCTAATATGCCTAGAACTAGAGTTGATTGATATATCATGCTTTTAAGATGGACTGCAACTTCCCCCAATTGAACAGCTTTTAAACTCCTGAATTGGCAACTATGGTACGATGGCTAATATGACGACTGGCCTACACTGTCTACTTTGCCAACTCAAAACATAGCTGATCACCGCTGAACCATCTTCAAATGCCCATATCCTAACCATTCCACGTCCATATGACTAAAAGCATGGCATACAACGTCAAGAGGACTTCCTTAATACCCTTTATAGGTCTCCTATCTGGATGAAAGTTTGGGAAATCACTAATCTATTAGCCTACTTTAACCAACTCATTGTCCAATCAGCGTTACCAACCATTCAAACGTTGGACAATCATGCATGCATCATTCACCAGTATTAAAAGACCCTATAGCCATAAAATGGACCAGAACATAATGACGATTAGAGAATCTTCCCTAGTCGAGACCTATTCATTGAAACCATCCTACCTGCAAAATTTCAAGTGAAAATTCAATATGTTGACTATGTCAGTATACTATGGAAATACAACTCCCGACACTACCTCATGAAGGGAGAATGGTGCATGGATTCCACGAAGAGTCATGAATGCCATCAAATGCAAACGTCTTCCCTCGTTCTTCAAAAAGGAATAAAGAAGTTGGCAGCCAACGAATTGATCAAAATCCACAGCCCGTTGCTGCCAACACTTTTAAATGAAATCATCACAAAAGCTTATTTCTAGAGTTTGATAAGAGGACTGGCGGATGGCCGCCAACAACTACACCAACATATCGTATCTAATATTGAGTTGATGAGCTAGATGAAGGATCAATGTTGCAAGATAAGGAGGGAACCTACTCCATACTCTAGATGGAAAAACTCCCCTTCTTTAGATGGCTACCATGGATGCCAATGCCATAAGGCTGCTCCAGAAAGGATAGCTCTGACAATATGTTCAAGCCTCATAAAACGAAGGGCCGGGAACCCCCGACCCCTATCACTCAAGAACTTTGATTAAACTGAACCATTTACGTTAGAATTCCAACTGTGAAGGGCTGGATCGAAGTGCAATAGCGAGCATACGACGCTGCTTCACTTATTAATGAGGTTTAATCTGATCGCTTTTGAATTATTTCTATTTCAATTTCATTTATGTTGTGAAATATGACTGACTTGAATTGAACTACTTGCAAATAATGCAGGTAACTGAGTACTTAAGGTTGGGTGTAGAACAACCACCACGGACTATGATCAAATCATTGAGGTATCATCATGACGAGCATGATTCAACCGCTCATCTGCTACTACATGCACTTGACTTGGGGGCAGGGCATCAAAGAAAAAGGGACCGATAAGGTCAAGACTCCAGTACAAAGTGGATGCAAGACTCCAGTACAAAGTGGATGCAACCGACCATCCACTCATCCGCCTATGCAATTTAATTAGGAGATTTGAGAAAGACTTGGAGTTGTATGTCCTAATAATGCACTCTCCATCTCATACTTAAAGCTCGCCAAAATATTTATGCTTCTTCTGATGCCTAGTAAAATCGAAGCCACACCAAGGGTGGACGTGACGTGACCATCCATGCATCCAATCCTATGTTAGACAATTGGGGTTATTTGAGGACACATGTTTAAAGTGGATATGATTTGACCATTCACTCCCCAGTTTGCCTCTGTGATTCCGCAAAACAATCGTGCCTTAAATCGACTTCATCATGGGCCAACCCTCAATTTATAGTCATCAACAACTGACTGCTTACTTGCTAACCATCATGAGCCATTATTCCAACTCTCTTCCTCAACTCGACCGAAAGAGCACAAAACATAAAATGGACGTGCCTCGACCATCTACTCTCCAACTCTTGCCCCTGTCTTAAGGGAAAATACACAACTCAAAGTGGATGTAGTTCGACCATCCTCTCCCTTGCTCGAGCTCAAAGCTTGCCAGAACACTAATCTTACTCCTTAGGCTTGGCAGAAGTGGGATCCAAATGAACATGGATGCGATTCAACTGTCCATAAACTAAATCCCATCCTTCGTTGATGGCAGATAAGTGGAAAGTAATCAAGATCCCACCAATCACTCGCTAAGTGAAACCCTAAGCTCGGGGACAAATCAGCATACTAAAGCCAAAAAAGGATTGATACAGGACAATCCTTTAACTAAACCCAGTCTCCCAGAGTCCGAGTATAAACTTATAAATGTGGTTTCTAAGAGGATAGATCCGTCCTTCTAACTACTTTGCCCGTATCTTGACCAAGTTTGAGGAGGATGGACCCATCCATCTAACGACCTCGCTTGTTAACTTAGGGTGGATGTGAATCGACCATCCCCGATCATGATAAATCCATCGTTCCCGGAGTGCAAACGAAGTTCAGACGCCTAAATAGACGCGACTGACCGTCTGTCGGTAAACTCCAAGTTCTTAGAGCGTGAACTGGAGTATAAACATCAACTCTAAGTTCCCCGTGAGAACTGGAGTAAAAACATCAACTAACTCTAGATTCCCAGAGTACGAACTGGAGTATAAAAATCAACTAACTCCAGATTCCCAGAGTGCGAACTGGAGTATAAACATCAACTAACTCTAAGTCCCCAGAGCGCGGACTAGAGTATAAACACAAAAATAGGTGTGACTGACCACCCATCAACCAACTCCAGATTCCCGGAGTGGGAGCCAGAGTATAAACAATAAAATGGGTGTGACTGACGACCCATCAACCAACTCCAGATTTCCGGAGTGCGAGCTGGAGTATAAAGATCAAAATGGTTGTGACCGACCACCCGTAAAACAATTTAAGTCCCCAGAGTGTAGACGTAATCCTAAAATAACAAATGGGTGTGATTGATCACCGATCAACTAACTCCATATTCCCAAAGTGCGAACTGGATTATAAACATTAGCTAACTCTGGTCCCGAGAGCATAAACTGAAGTATAGAGACCTAATGGGTATGGCAAATCACCCATCAACCAACTTTGGTCCTCAAAGCATGGATTGGAATATAAATTCCAGAAGGGATGTGATTAGACTGTCCATCTATCAACTCTAATTCCTCAGCAAGTTCTATAGTACAAAAAGTGAATGTGTTTTAACCGCCTGCTTTCCAACTCTTCCCCTGACATGAGGGCACACTTATCGTAAAAATTCGGATGTGATCCGACCATCTAGCAAGCGAGAACGCCACAACCATCCATGCATCAACTCTTATCCCTGGCACGAGACCCATACCATAATTTTATAAGGATGCACTCCAACCCTACAAGACAAAATTTCTTCTTTGATTCGACAAGGAGACGCAGATTCGCAAAACGGACCTAGCTGAACGTCTTATTCTAAATGGATGTGATTACCCATCCTACTGCAAATGAACGTGACACGACCGTTCATCCGCTAACTCTCGCCAGCTCTGGTAGATTATGCATGCAATATGGACGAATGTGACCCAATCATCCGCCAATCAACTCCTTCCTGCAATTCAGTAGGAGAAACATCAAATTAAAGTTGTCGCAATGTGACCGACTACACTTTGACTTTCGCCATTGACTAGTGTCAGAGGAATTAATCGAGGAAAATGCGCTCTGAGCATTTTCTGCTAAAATTCTTAATCCCCAAAGTATGGACATGGATGTAAACATTAAATAGGTGTGAATAATGTCCCTTCAACTGACTCTGATCCCCAGAGTATGACTACGAGCATAGACAAATGAATGAATGTGATCCGACCATTCATTCACCAACTCCGACCTAAAGTCGACGGGAGGAGTACAAACTCACAATAGATGCAATTAGACCGCCCACAAACTATCTCTACTAACCCAAGACTGGGGGTAGAAGAAAAAATCACTGAAAGAAGAGAAATGTGACTCGCTACATCGCTAGCTTAGCGTCCTTTACAACTTAAGGCAATGACTACAAGGAGCCCTTAATGCTAACCAATCAAAATGATGCCCGAAGTTACGGGAAATCAATTATATCATGCCTCCGAATCGGCGGGCAATATCAATCTTCACCTTTCATATCATACCAATGGATCGATAGGCAATGAGGTCCATGAATTCTATATTGTATCGCTAAATCGATGGCCAATATCGATGCTCTTCGACTATAAATCGATGTGACATGAGCGCCAATCGAATACCTTTGACCAAAAGAGCATGGATAGAAGAATAAACCACGAAAGAGTGTGAATTGACCATTCGTCCTCCGTTGCCTTCCTTTGATTCGTCAGGAAGGGCATGAGACCAGATGAGCATGACATGACCGCATTTGGGCTGACTTTATTCCTAGATCTAACGGGAGAACGTAAATCAAAATGGACGTGGTTGATCGCCTAACTCCAAAAGAATGCAATGCGATCATTCACTCTTTGACTTTTACCATAATCCGACTAAACGAGCAATTCACAACAAGTGTAACCTAAATGTCCCCGCACCGATTCTTACCCTCAGTTCAAGGAAGCATCAATCCTGCATTGGATCTAAGTGGACGATTCACTCTTCAATTTCTGCCCAGAGTATGGTGACATAAGCAGCAAAGTGAATGTCATTGACTGTCCATAATTTAGCTCCCGTTTGAATGTTGGCGAGGCAACAAAGTATTCCGCCTAGAGGAAAGAACTAGGACACAATGCAGGATAAGGCATGACTCAGCCTTCCATCGGTTAACTCGATCCCACGGTTCAACGCGATAGAATGTGAAATTGAAGCGGACATTATATACCTTGCCACTTATCGAGATATTCCCTAGACTTAGGGGACGCGCGAGAAATAAGCTGAATGTAATTTGATTGTTCATCAAACAGCTTTGACTCTTACAGCTTGGACTGCAGTATAAACACAGCAGAAGCTAGGCCCGATCATTCGCACAATACGTCCATCGACCCAAGACTGGGGGCACGAGTTTTATCATCCAAGAGCTGGATACGACTACTCAATCCTATAGCTTGGGCCTAATATTTATAACAACATGAAGTTACGACCGAAAGGATTCTTAGAGATAGAATCATCAGGCCAACGCCCAGATTTATGGATAAATGATCATCATTCTGATCCTTCTGGTGAGCAATGGATCGTGAGTACATTGAATAAAAAACGCATTGCTCGAAAACACATGTAGATTCAAACTCATAGCTGGAGCCAGCTATGCAGCAACACACAACATAGGGCTAAACTCTACTAAGCCTTTGATTCAACATGCCTATAAGGCTAATCATTAACCATTGCAAATAAGTACATGAAGTGCCTACAACCCATCACGAGTATTGTAGGTCAGATCACAACTCTGCGCAATGATGATGCAAGAGTCAACTGCTTCGCTCCAAGTGAATTTGATATGTCCTCTTAGACTCAATCTCATGTGTATATGTGGACTCTCACCAACCACTGAGAACCCTGCATTAAATGTCAACCCGATGTATGTCTTAGTGAATAAAAACGATGCGACGTGGATCCGGAGAGGTCTGCTGCAATTAAAAAGGAGGTGAATCTACTCAAAACTGATGGGTTCCTCTACCCAAAATGGGTATCCAATCCTTTACTTATGAGAGAAACGAATAGAGAGTGGCAGATATACATCAATTACTCACATTAGCATGGGGCATGGAAAAGCATAACTTTCCACTTCCAGTGGTCAACCAACTAATAGACTCGACCATCAGACATGAATTACTCTCATCCATGGACGCAAACTCTAGATACAATCGGATACTGAAACATGTCCTACACCAGGAATACAATTGTTTCATGACTGACCCCAGCCTACAGTGCTATGCTGCATTCGTTGGATTCAAACTTAAGAATGCTTATGCTACTTACCAAAGGATGATTAACATATCATTCAAAAATCAGATCTGCCGATCGATGAAAGTATATGTGGTTAATATGCTTGTGAGATCACGACTATCGAACGACCACATCGATGACTTTGCAAAGGTATTCAGTGCTCTCCAACAACTATAGAATGAAACTTGATCCTTTGTAATGCTCTTTCAGTGTTGTATAAGAAGAATTCTCGGGTTTCGTCATCAATTCTCGTAGGATTGAGGCTAATGTCAGAAAATGCTGAAGATTAGAGTCATCCATGTACCAAGGAAACCAAGCAGCTCTGATAGATTGCTTAGAGAGACCTCCCATTTTACCCAAGTCGTTGGATCGTGAAGATCTATACCTTAATTGGGTCATGTCAACACAGGCCATAAGCATCGCAATGCTATGTGAAGAGAAATTAATCCAAAGACCAATATATGATGAAAGTTAGCTATTGACAAGCTTACCCTGCTAATGCCTGTATCGATCAACCATTACGATAGGTCCAATGGCAACCTTAGATGTTTGAAAGGTTACTCAAATGGAATATCGAGCTAAGCCAATTTGATATCACTTATCTCCCTCGGAGAGCTATCCATGGTCAATCATTAGCGTACTTCATATCCGAATTCACAGCATTAGATGACTATATGAAGAGCAATAGAGAACCATCCAACCGATGGAGAACCTACACAGATGAAACCTTCAATAATCAGTTTTCTAGCGTCGAAGTTGCATTAATGACTCTCGAGGGACGATCGATCCGCTACACCCTAAAACTTAACTTCACAGCAACAAATAACGAAGTTGTATGAAGCCTTGGTCACCACGCTAAAGCTTACAAGAAAACTAGGAGTGGAAACTTTACATATCTTATGTGATTTCTGATTAGTGGTATGCTAAGGCAGGGAGGATTATCAGACTAGGGGGCAACGTCATCTTCCTTACCTTAGCTGGATCCTAAAGCTACTAGCCAACTTCGAGAATTACACCATTACAGCCATCCTCAGAGAATAAAATGAAAAAGCCAAGTCACCGGCCAAGCTAGTCAGTTCTAGGAATGCATGGAAAAAAGACTCTGTCCCAGTTGAAATACTTATTATTCCAAGCATTGACATATGAAGATCAACTAGATCTTAGAGATGGATCTAGAAAAGGAATCACGGATGAATCCTATCAAAGATTACCCACAATCAGGGATTCTTCTTGAATAAAGGAATGAGAAATGGCATATCCTCCGTGAAGCATCACTGCATGATTATGTTTGGATTGTTCAACTCCATCCACACAAATCATTACTTTTGTGTCCACCAATCCGAGACCTAGTATTATGTATCCATCGATGTGAAGCATAACTTATGTGAGTCCATCTCGTATCGATAACCATCGATTCGAAGTCTAATGCATGCCAGATTGATCCATGAGAGGATAGATGTGAATGAATGAATCAAAACGACCATCAAGAATTGTTACAACATGAATTTCACTTCGATCCAGGAGAGGATCGATTCGAAACTCAATCCAAACAAAAACTAAAGAACTTGATAACGACCAGAAAATGTGCAAACATGAATAGGAGTCAGGTAAACATATGTGCATGTATGCCAAACTAACATTCAATTTTCGAAGTTACTAGGAATTGAATTCTTACCTGGTGACGATCAGAATGATGAACAACAAATCGCTAGTTCTCAACACTCAGTTACAGCAAAACACTGCATGATCATTGACAATCAACAGTTTGACATCTACAAAAGGAAGATCAACTAAAGGCTACATCTTTTGACGAAAAGATAGCAACTACTCAGCGAATCGGATAGAACTTTTCAGAATGAAGATGGTAGTTTTTCAAAGCACGTCATGTTCACACAAGTCATACTTTGGGGGGCAAATGTTATCCCACCTTTAGCCAAGGCTGTGACACCAAGAACTTGACTATAAACCAAGGATATTTCATCCTGGAGATCGTTAATACATAGGCCTACTATGGATGCCGGTAAATTTTGTCCGAGTCCGGATCGAGCTACAATTGATATGACAGGACCAGCAAAGCTATAAAAGCCAACATTCCAAATTTCAAGTCAATCCGAGTTCGTATGCTCAAGTAATGATCGATGCAATTGAAGGAAATAACCCTATTTCGCATCCATCGTCAAGCCTCGGTTCAAATCGATCTAGTTCATATCCATCGTCAAGCCTCAGTTCGACTCGATCTAATTCGTATCCATCGTCAAGCCTCGGTTCATATCAATCGCGTTCGAATCCATCTTAGAGCCTTGGTTCGTATCGATCGACTATTGGCCACTTCGCATTGATCAGTCTTCTCTGGTTCGTACCGATAAAGCAAAGTCCACTTCGTATCCATCGACGGCGACACGATAGCACATTTCGTATCGATTGGGCTCTAGACATGTTTTGTATCGATCGACCACGGATCGATACCAAATCAACGTTTCCCATCGATACGAAGTGCGCTTCAATCTATCGATGCGAACAAAACCCTACAACCAATATGTGCCATGCATTTGGATCGATACGAACGGGGTCATTTCCATTGATACGAATGGTACAACTCCCATCGATTCTAACGTGACAACAACCTTCGATACGAACGAGGCGAGATCTTTGGAAACGACTCGGTCAACTCGGCGTCGAAGGTGGATCGATCCATAAATCACACACCACGTCATCACCTGGGCACGTGCGTTGATCGATTTGAAATGATTGATTTGAAGTCATCAATTCGAACTCGACAGACTAGAGAAAACGCAATCTTCCATCAATCACACAATTATTTTCACAAGTCCAAATGCTATGAAATTAAAATAGTTAAAAAATCACAATTCACAAGTCCAAATGCTATGAAATTTTCACAGGAGCTTGCGTACGACATAAAGAACATTCCTACAAAATTTCATCCCAATTGGAGCAAATCTTGATCGATACGAAATTTATTTGTATCGATCATGGATCGAGTCGTAATTGCCTGGGATCGATCGCGTGGGCCCACCCACGTGCCAGAAGAGGTCTTCCGAGATCTGAGTGAGATATTTACATCCTACACTTATAAATAGCAGCCATATGCATCTAGAAGAGGGACTTTTTTCCTCTCTACGCTGAAAATCTACCGAAATCATTAATATACTTCATTTGTACTATTGTAATCTTTTGTAATCAGCGAGTAAAGTTCAATAAACATCAGTCATTTTATAGTGGACCTAGGCATTTCACCGAACCACTCTAAATCTGTGTGTTTCTTTGCATTTTCTTATATGTTTATTGGTGTGTTTGTTGGATCTGCTACATTTTACATTTATTCTCTTCATTGTATCTCTTCAAACACATCCGAAGAGTGTTGTGTCCAATTTTGGTACAAACAATACTTAACATAATAAAATTTAATAAGAAATTAATTTAACTAATGTATATATATATATATATATATAATATGTTTTATTAGTATTTTGAAAATATATTTTGTATTAGCTTTAATAAAATAATGGTTAGGAAGATAAATTAAGTTAATTTGCAATTTGTTTTGTTTAGAAATTTAATATAATTAAGATTTGATTAGAAACTTATTTTGAGGTTTTGAAAGGTATGATTTTACAACTTGATTTAATTAAAGGAGATTAAATGAATATTGTCAAATTTAAATAAAGTTGAATATTAAATTATGGTTTTAGTTTGTAATTGGAAATTTTATTTAAATGCTTATAAAAGGTGACTAGTGGATATTTTAGAATTTTATATATAATTGAAGTTAGATATTTGACTTATTGATTTTATTTAAATTTGTAATTTGATATTTATTTAAAGGTTATTAAAAATGATTTAGCGAATAATTTCAAGTTTAAATAAAATTAAATGTCGAATTTGGAAACATTTACGGAATTTATCAAACTGATTTATTGTAAATGTTTGAATATTTATCTTTGAAACAGATTGAAATTGAAATGGTTTAAGTTTGTAATTCTAACCTGCATTTGAAATCGATATAAAATGGTTTTTAAATAAGAATTTGAATTGTATCTTTAACCCTTTAGTTTGAAAATTGTCACTGAGATTTTAATTTAAATTGAATTTTTAGAACTAAAGTTAATTTGAATTGATTTGTGAAATTGCAAGAAACAATTCTAATTATAATTTTTTTCGATATATAAACTATTTTAATCTATAACCTACTTTTGAATATATAAACTATTTTAATTTATAACTATTTCAATATTCAAACTATTTAAGTTAGAAAGTGATATGATTTCGAAAGTGATATGATTTAGAAAGTGAAAGGATTTGAAATGAATATGATATTTTAATATGAAGTATAAACTGTTTGAAATGAAAATGACCACAGTGTGAAATAAGCGTTTGGGTTGTTTAATAGTCCAGGATCAGATATTGTCATACTCTCTACCAGTAACGAAAACCCCTTTAACAACCGTTTATGTGGTAGAGAATACAGAATGAAGTAGGATGGTTTGGCGACCTCAATATGAGGTTTGAATTCGGCTCTGACTCCCTCGAGTCATCTTGATGTGACTAAAAGAGGAGCCACGCCGGGCCAAGGGAGGTCGTATCTCCGATCGAGCATGCTTCTTCGATACCATTCTATTACTTTGCGATTTGATTGGGTGCACCTTTGATTTTGGGAGTGTGTCTCGAGGTGGATGAAAGTATCTACTATGCGTTACCACCAGTCCGGATCCGTAAAACGGCAGTATCCTACCCTACCGCAGTGTCTTGTCACATGCCTTATCGCGCCTTCTACGTGTTTGGTTTATGTCGTACCTATGGAGTGCTCCCCGATAGCCTACCGATTTGGTGGACTTTATAGTATTGCATAGACTATGGCATTTATGTAAATTGTGTTAAGGGGGATATGGGTAACGCCTTAACCCTGTTTTAATAGTTTACTTTACTATAGACATTATCTATGTAGCGTATTGTACTATGTATGTAGATAGTTTTACGGATTCTTAATGGATGGAAATACCAAACATCCTTTGAGTTACTTTGTATTTCACTTGACATTTCATTTGAGTTGATTTACTAGTATAAGAATGTTAATCATAACTCGGGTGTTTTTTTCTTTATGCTCGGGTCAGACTGAGTGTCTCAGCATTTAAGGCTCACCTATAGAGTTTGGAGTTTTGATTGAAGATCTGTCTCTTATCTATTCAGCTTTGCAGTTATCTCAGTTGTTCCTAGTTTTTTATGTTCAGACTTGTCTGTTGCTTTTGTATTTGAGACTACTTTGTATTTGAGATTTTCTGTTGTATTTCATTTCAAACACTATTGTTTATATCGTAGCTTCATGAACTACTATTTATCTATTCCGTTGTTTATTGTTATAATACACTTTGTTAATGATTCTGTGATTGATTTATTTACTATATATGCTAAGTTTGCCAAATATTAATTAACAATATGTTGTTTTGAGAAATTCAAGTCCGATATGAGTGGATGATCGTCGATTTGAATGGATCGAAATAGCAATTCGTTACAGTTGGTATTAGAGTAGACGACCAGGGTAATTCTGTTCTGATCGAATGTCGATTGCCTCAGGATTTATGCAGGAAGATTTATCTTTCCGCTTGATGCTTGGTTTGGTGATCTCGACTCCACCTCGATATTCAGGAATTATACTGATGTTTTGGTGAAGTCACTCCTCAATCGTCTAAGCGAGAAATTGAATTCCGCATCGATCTATTTCTAGGGCTCGACCCATTGTCTTTGTGACATCCCGGAAATTTAGCAACATTTTATTTATGGGTATTTAATCAGATTAAATGAAATATAAACTTATTATTTCCAAAACAGCTATAAATATGTGTTTTAATATAAGTGAAATAGACCTTATCAATATCTAAACATGAGAATAAAATGAATATGGTTTGAGATATAAAATAAAGAGTTTTAAAATTTCAATAATGTTTAAAAAGTACAAAAATAATTTTTAGATATTTAAACAATTACATGGTTTGGAAAAAAAATTTGAATCTAAAAACTTTAAAACATAGTACAACTCAAATATGGTTATAAATGTAAATATATGCTTATAAACATCTACATATATATTGAAAACAAGAGAACTGTCAATAGATATAAATATAAACAAATATAGGATATAATGAACATTGATGTGAAAGACATATCTTAGTTAAGTAACATGTTAATGCACACTTAAGAGAATTAAAACAAGACAAGTTATATATAGTTGTACTCAGCAAATAAAAATCAAAATCAGGCTACACTAAAAATAACAAACATATATAAATAAGCAAGCTTCTACAGTAAGATAAGGAAATATATAGCTAAATATACTTACAAAATCAAGTCGAACAAACCTGGAAAAGAAAATAAGAACAAGCAGGATAATATAAACAAGACAAAAATAATTAATGCAGCACACTTTCTTTTCATTTCATCCTACATTTAGAAAAAAAAAATCTCTAGCTGAATTGTTAAAAAAAATATTGTTAGTACATTAAAATATCTTGCCTCAATATCATCAGCCTGTAAACTTTCCCTATATATCATCTTATGCATTTCATTTCGTTCATAAAAAAGAAACTGAAGTCATAAAAATAAAAAAAAACTACAACCTGAACTTAATGCAAACAAACTTGTTTAACATCAACAACATCAATAACTGAAGTTAGAAATTCAACTAGAAGCCTGAAAAGCAAAACTCACTGTGTTCATCTGGGAAGCAAGACCAAACCTTACTCTCTGTTAAATCATTTTTGGTGAGTAAACAATTTAAGAAATTTTTGAATATTTGATTGCTGTTTGTGATATCTGAGTTTTGGGAATTTCTTTTTCTTGCATATACAAGTATATATCCTCTCTATGTATAGATATTGTAAGAATACAGTTCTATTTTTTTTGAAACTCCTCTGTTCCTTAGTTTTGAGTATTTAGTTTGGAAAAAAAAATCAATACCTACTTACTTGATCTTTGTTAGGCATTGGGTTCAAAAGCAAAATTGTTTGTGTAAGTGTCAGTAAATTTTTAAAAATAATTCTATGAAGCATAAACATATCCAGAAGCAAATAAATCATATTTTACCGATGAAACTTTAAAACTGGGAAATTTCAAATTCAAAAAAACATCGATTCAAGTATATAGCTTGAATCCTTACCAAATGCCATGATTTTTAAGATGTATTTGGTGATTTTTAGTGGGTTGATGTAATAGCAGTTCGAAGATGATCAAAATGGGGTTTTTGGCCAATTGACGGCGAGAAGATGAATTGGAGACGTCGGGGTTGGGCGAAGAGGTGGACTAGCCTACGGCGGTCGAAGGAAAAATGTCCGGAGGTGGCAACGACAACTGAGGCGACGACGGCGTTCGTTTTCTTTTCGAAAACCTAATTTTGGTAGCGTTCGAACATGTGCTCACCGCGACCTCCACCGTGCGTCGAGTGGCACGCGATTTGAGGGGAATGGAGCTTGGGGGTGGTGGAGGTGTGACCGGAGTTGTTGGGCATCAAGTGGTCGGCAGTGGGTTTACGAATCGATTTTGTGATCGATGATGGGTTCGAGTTTCTCGAGCTTTGCTCGATTTTTAACGGCGATGTGATCGGCTCGTTCGTGGATGCATGGTCGATGCCGGGGTCATTTGCGACTTGTTGGAGGCTTCACCAGTCGCCAGTGGGTCGTCAACACCTTGTGCACGTGCACAACGTGGCGTTGATGTCAGGTGATTGTACGCGAGGGAGACTCGAGTTGGAACTTGAACACAGGAGGGCTTTGCGCGAGGGTTACTTCGACTTCGTGAGATAAGTTTACAGGTTTCAAAACTTAAAGTTTTTCAAAACAAAAGGAACGAGGAAGAAGGAGTACTCGGGAAGATTGGAGGGAAACCCGGGATTTTACTCATGCATAGCAAGGATTTTCTCGGGTATATGTTTCAGAGCTTAAGCATTACAAAATTTAGTTTACTAAACTGAATTAGTTCAATGTAAAAAATGAAGTTTATTGTTAAGAATGTTTTCAACTTAAATGAATATTTTAATTTAGTAGTTAATTAAAGATACGTGATTAGATTTAATTAACATTGAAACATTTTTAGTTAGTAAGTGTTTAGTTTTAAAGTTAATAAGAAAAGATTCTTGACTCTTATTTAATCAATTTGTAATTAAGAAATTTAAATTAGTTAATTAAGTTAATATATGAATTATGGTAATTAATTAATTAAGTAATGTAACTAAAGACTACACAATTGATTAATTAAGAAATTTATCAAGTAGTTAGTAATAATAAATGATAATCAAGTTATAAATGAATAATTAAGGATATTAATTGATAACTTATTAAGATTTACTAATTGATTTAAATATAATTAAGAAGTGATAAATTTAATATTCAAAATTTGTAATTAACTTAAGTGATTTATTAAAGATAAATGATTAATTAAAATAATTTGTGATAATTAAATAAGAAATTAGATTTTATTAATTAATAATTAAGTTATTAATTAATAATTAAGAATCAATCAATTAACTGGGTAATTAAGTAATAATTAATGAATAAAAGTTGAGTAATTGAATAATCAAACTAAAGATTTGATGATTAATAAATTAATAATTAATGATTAACTAAGTAATGAATTGACCATTAATAAGTTAATTAATCAGTAATTAATTAAGCTGAATAAGGTAGTTTATTCTTAAGCAATTAATTAAGTTAAGTAAACCAAACTGTGTTGGTATGAATTGGTAATTCTGTTTGATTGACTTTGATATCTGTTTGATGATATTCTGTGATATGTTGTGATAACTATATATGATTTATCTCTGATATCTGTTATGTGTATTCTTAATATTGAATTGAACTGTTAAGACTAAATAGAGAACTTTGCCTTTAAAATGGCGTTTGGATTTCGATGAGACCGGGATCGGAAGAATCAGTTTTGATTCTCCGAAAACCACATCGATCCAAATTAAACGATAGGTCGTGACTTATCAAATGGTGATCGAGATGGTGTTTTCAGAATGCAAGGGTTATCGTCGTTAACTCTGAGGGTGATTCCAAAATGAGTGTAACGAGGTAATGCCTTCGGTTTCGTTCGAAACCGGAACGAACTTGCATGAATTGAATGCTTTCAGCACATCGTCAGGCAGACGATGAGCATTCTAAGAATAATGTTCAATAAAGGTAATCGTAGCCTCAAGCCTCATCAACCGGGAATGGCTAAAACAGGGGAGATGCAGCAAGGTTAGGTGGGTCATGCCCAAACAGGATGAGGTATACCCTTGTCTAGATGTCCCTATTTATTTCAACTGTGTGAGCAGTTGTTGGCCACAACTACGGGGTTATCTTGTTCGGGACTGTTCCGTAAGGAATGGTTCCGGCCTTGTGTTGTAGGGGGTCGGGAGTGATCCTCGGTACGTTGATCTAGGCCCCGTACTGTGACGGGCGATACCCCAGTAGCCCTACCATTGTGGGAAACCCATTTTCTCTACGAGACCCTACGGTTTTGATTTGTATTACCCACTTTCGTGGCTAGTAGCTGGAATTTAATAGATGTAACAATTTCGGCTATTTTCTATTTACTTGAAAACCCTAGATACTATTATAATATCACTGAATTTCCTATAAAATATTTTGGATACGGGTAAGGTAAAAACTTACCCGTATTTATTTGTGGGTAGTCTTACGTGATACCTTCATTTCAAATGATTTTCAAAGTTAAACAATTTTAACCCGTTTACTCACATCAGACCCATGTCTGACCCGGAGTTTATATTTTGTTTTTTCATAAACTCTTGGGTACTCAAATTTTTATGAGTAGCCAAGTGATAGGTATTTGGAGTATTGATTTGCTGGAGGGACTTTTGGAAAAGAAGACCAGACGTATGTATCTATATATGTAGTTCCGCTGTGTAGTTAGTGTATGCTGTATTTTGGATGTATGTATGGACATATATATATATATGACAGTCCTGTTATTTGATATTATATGACTCTGATGTATGTAAAACTAAGTAATAGTTATGTGATGTATTATATTTTGTTCCATTCCGCTGTGAGATTCTGATGTTGTTATTCTTTCTTTCTGTTCTTTTCTATTTCTATCCCTTTCTTTCCTACGTCTTTCTGGGGTTAGAAAAGCGGGTCGTCACAGTTGGTATCAGAGCACTAGGTCGAGCGAGTACCTAGGCTCTTGTGTTAATATTTATTCTGAGAGTGTGTATTTGTATTTTTATATAATTATATGTATCTATCTAAATTTGTTGAGTTACCTATTCAGGTGACCGACATGAGTTCCGGAAGAAGAGGTAGAGTTAGGGCCAGTACTTCAACAGATGATGGACGGAGTCAAAATGCTAGTGAGGCTGTCAATCCAGTACCGCCTCAAGTTAGTTTTGCTGCTTTATGCAAAGATTTCAAAAATCTCGGAGGCCAACCATTCAAAGGTTCAGAGTCAATAATTGAAGTTCAAGCCTGGCTACGCTCTTGCGAGCGTATTTTCAAGAGCATGAAATTGTCTGATGAGCGTAAGAGACAAATGGCATCGTGACAATTGCAGGGTGGTGCAGCAGCATGGTGGGATTCAACAATTGCAAATATTTCTAAGGATGACATTTCATGGGATACATTTAAGGAGTTGTTTGAAGATAAGTTTATGCCAACGGCAGGGAGAACCTAATTGTATCAGGATTTTCTTTATTTGAAGCAGGGTAGCATGTCTATTTCGGAGTATGAAACCAGATTCAACGAACTCTCTTGTTATGGACCAGGACTCATCGATACTCCTCTTAAAAAGAATGAGAAATTTGTGCTAGGATTGAGGCCTGAATTCCATGGAAAATTAACGGTGCTTTTGAAGGGGTCTTTTGTTGATTTGATTGATATGGCATTGAGGTATGAAAGTTTGATGAGTAAGAAACCGGGGGCTCCAGTTGCAGCTTCAGGTGGGAATTTCACTAATCCGAATAAGCGGAAGTTCGATCCCAAATGGAGAAAGCCGAATAAGAAGAAACCTGGAAATAACAATGGACCTCGCCAATGCTACATTTGTCAACAGGAAGGACATTTAGCAAATAAATGTCCCAGAAAGGGATTCCAGCAGCAGCAACAGCAACCGCATCAGATGGGCCCAGTATCAGCTATGGTGCAGAGATCGTTCTGCTTTAATTGTCATCAGCCAGGACACATGATTAAGAATTGTCCACTTCTGCAGAGGGCACCTCAGAATAAAGTTTTTGCTTTGGAAGCCGGACCATCTTCTTCTTCGAAGGGCAAAGGAGTATTAGAAGGTACTTTACTTTTAGATGGAAAATATATTAAAGTTTTGTTTGATTTGGGTGCTTCCTTGAGTTTTATTTGAGTATTAGAAGGTACTTTACTTTTAGATGGAAAATATATTAAAGTTTTGTTTGATTCGGGTGCTTCCTTGAGTTTTATTTCTTTGGACTCTGTTGAAAAGTTCTCTCTTACCCTAGTTCTGTAGACAGTCCTATCTTGTATCTAATCCTATAGGAGGGGTGACCAAATTAGACACTATCTGTAAGGATTTTAAGATCTCTTATCTATCCCATAGTTTTTCTTGTGACCCGTATGTATTGAATTTTAAGGGATTTGATCTTATTTTGGGAATGGATTGGCTGGATAAGTATAAAGCCGTTTTGAATTGTGACGAGAGAACAGTTTCGTTGGAAACTGATCTGGGTAGAATTGCCAGAGTGTCGTGTGATAATTCTGGAATTCATTTGAGTAGTCTTTTGCATGGAATTGAGACTTCTGAAGAGAAGATTGAAGATATTGATGTGGTTCAAGATTTTCCTGATGTATTTGAAGAAGTGAAGTGTCTGCCACCACATCGAGAAATAGAGTTCCGAATTGATTTGATTCCAGGAGCTGTGCCGGTGATTCAGCCCAGTAGGAGAATGACTCCTAGGGAAAGAGAAGAGTTGATTAAGCAGACTCAGGATCTTTTAGAGAAGGGGTTGATTAGACCCGGTTTTTCTTGTTGGGGTTCGGCGGCAGTGTTTGTGACCAAATCGGATGGATCATTGAGATTCTGTGTGGATTATAGAGAATTGAACAAAGTGACTATCCATAATAAATATCCTCTTCCTCGCATCGATGATCTTTTTGACCAGTTGCATGGTGCTTCTATCTTTTCTCAACTAGATCTAGCTTCAGGTTTCCATCAGTTGAGGGTAGCTGAAGACATTATTCCCTTGACTGCATTTAGGGGACCGAATTATTTCTATGAGTGGTTGGTTATGCCTTTTGGGTTAACCAACGCTCCTGCCTACTTCGTTGACCTCATGAACCGAGTCTTTAGGGATGTATTAAATAAGTTCGTGTTGGTATTCATTGATGATATCTTGGTCTACTCCAAATCTGAAGAAGAGCATAGGGAGCATTTGAGGATTGTATTGGAGACTCTGAGGAAGCATGTGTTGAAGGCGAAGTTTTCAAAGTGCCATTTCTGGAAATCGAAAGTTAAATTTTTAGGGCACATTGTTTCTGGTGAAGGCATTTCTGTAGACCCAGCGAAAGTTGAAAATATTCTGGAATGGAAACAGCCGGAGACACCGATGGAAGTTCGTAGTTTTCTGGGATTGGCTGGCTACTACAGGAAATTTATCAGGGATTATTCCAAGATTTCTTCACGTCTGACTAAGCTGACTAGGAAAGGAGTGAAATTCAAATGGACACCCCAATGTGAAGAAGCTTTTTAGGAATTAAAGATAAGGTTAACTAGTGCACCGGTGCTTGCTATTCCGGATGGGAAGAGCAAATTCAAGGTTTACACCGATGCTTGTATGGTGGGTTTGGGAGCAGTTCTGATGCAGAACGGAAGGGTTATTGCGTATGCTTGTCGGCAGTTGAAGACACACGAGAAGAACTACGCTACGCATGATCTTGAACTGCAAGCCATTGTTTTCGCTTTGAAAATTTGGAGACATTATCTTTTGGGAGAGAAATTCGAATTGTTCACGGATCACAAACTGTTGAAATATCTATTCTCTCAAAAAGACCTTAATCTGAGACAACAGCGGTGGGTCAAATTTCTTGCATCCTATGATTTGGATATTTTGTACACTCCGGCTAAAGCGAATGCTCTCAGTAGGAACGCAGTCCTATCTCTTCTAGAAGTGGTTCCATCTGTTATTGAAAGGATCTCAAGCAAGCAAGAATCTGATAAGATGTTGAGGAGGATCATCAAAAGAGTCAGGAAGAGTCAGTGTCCTAATTTTGAAATTGATGGCCAAGGAACACTAAGGATTAACGGGAGAATCTGTGTTCCAAATGATGGGGACCTAAGGCAGGAAGTGTTGTCTGAAAGTCACCGCTCCAAATTGAATATCCATCCGGGAATTTCGAAGATGTACAAGGACATGAGGAGAGTTTTCTGGTGGCCGAATATGAAGAAGGATGTTGCTAGATTTGTGAACAGTTGTGTCATCTGCCAACAAGTTAAAGGTGATCAATAGAAATCTGCCGGGTTATTGCAGCCTTTGGAAATTCCAGATTGAAAATGGGAGATGATCTCGATGGATTTTATCGACGGATTGCCTAGAACCAGGATAGGAAATGATGGTATATGGGTTATTGTAGATCGTTTAACTAAGAGTGCCCATTTTATACCAGTTAAGGCAACTCGTACTGCAGTTTCTCTGGCGGAAATTTTCTTGAAGGAGATAGTTAGATTGCATGGTGTTCAGTCAGTATAGTAAGTGACCGTGATCCTATTTTCACCAGCAATTCCGGGAGGCTCTGCAATCAGCAATGGGAACAAATTTGAGATTGAGTACAACCTATCATCCTCAAACAGATGGACAGACGGAGAGGCTTAATCGTATTCTTGAGGATATGCTGCGTGCTTTTGTTTTAGATTTTGGAGGATCTTGGGAGGACCATCTTCATTTAGTAGAATTCTCTTATAATAACAGTTATCAAGCAAGTATTAAGATGGCTCCTTATGAAGCTTTATATGGAAGACCGTGTAGATCCCCAGCTTGTTGGATTGAATCGAAGGATCGTCTTGTGCTTGGACCCGATCTTATTCGAGAAGCTTCTGCGAAGGTTGAGCTTATCAAGAAAAGGATGAAAGCTGCTCAAGATCGTCAGAAGAAATATGCTGATAGAAGATGAAGACCATTTGTGACGACCCGGAATTTTGAGCAACATCAATTTAATAATCTTTGATAATAATTAAATTGATTTGATCATTTTATATTATAAATTGACAAGTCAAATTTATTTTAAGGCTGAAAATAACAATTTGTTAATATCTATTAATATTTTTCTTAACAATGAATTGGCAAATTTAATTCTTTTGAAAGTTTATAATATTTTGATTTGGAAAATATTTATTTTGGTAAGTAAAAAGTTTTTAATGTAATAAAACTTTATATTCAAATTGTAATATATATAAATGTATATATTGTGATTTGATATTTGTTTTAAAATTTAATATGGAAATTAACAAATTTAATGATTTTTCTATTTGAAATGTGTATATATATTTTGTGTATATATTTGAAATAGGAATTTTATTAACCTGAATTTAATAAGTGTTTTCAAACTTTAATATGAATATAAATTGAGATTTGAAAAGTTAATTTGATTTTATACTTTTGGAAATTGAGAGTTGAAAAGTTAATTTGATTTTATACTTTTGGAAATGATATTTAAGATTTAAATTAAAAGTTCATTTGTTTTAATAGTCTTTCATTTTTAATTTTAACATAAGATAAATTGTTTTAAAATTTTTATATAAAGAGTTAAAAACAATTTCTCAAGTTTTACTATATACTACCATTACAATTTAATTCAAATGCATAAATAAAGTTATAATTGTTCACATGAATTCACTTTTATATATGTATTGAAATCCAAAACTTATTCTTATAAAATAAATACATCTTATAATCATGTAAACATTTCATAAATATTAATATAAGCTTAAAATTTAGTTATTAAAGATAAAATAATATTTAAAAGAAAACATTAATTAAACAACAAAACACTTGTAAGAATATTAAGTTATGTAAGTTACATTTGTAAGAGTATAAACCTTTAAAGAGACACATATCATTCTCCTTAGTAATTAAGTTTCAAATTAAATTGTAAATAATAAAAGGAAAGATTTTATCTTTCCAGCAAATTTTTCCCTTCATTTTACAAAGATGAATTCAAATCTGAAAAGGGAAAATGTAAATCAAATTACAAAAACAAAGATAAACTCAAATAAATGAATGAAAACTGCAAAGAAATCTGGAAATAACAAGGAAGTAAAACCTGAAATGGCAAGCAAGACGTAAACTTCAACAATTCAAATGCTCAACTACAAGATAAAAATCAACATGCAAATTTATTCAAGAAATTCAGGATTAAAATCAATATGCAACAAGTTCAAGAAGGAAAGCAGAAAATTTTAAAAGCCTGGAAAGAAGAAATGCAGTTCTCTGTCCTCTGCATTAATCAAGTGAGTAAATGAAATTAAAAACAGTTTAAACTCTGGTTTTCAAATTGTTTTTATGATTGAATATTGTCATATTACTTGAATGCCTCGGTTAAAATTTAAATGCATGTTGGAATGATTGAATATTTGATTTACCATGCTGTTGAAATGGACTCAGTGTGATATAAACAGACTTGGATTTCTAAGTAAATTACATAATTCAATTTTGAATCCAAATTTGTTTATGATGTGTAAATAAAGATTGTTTGTAATCGTATAAGCTATCATGTAAAAATAATTACAAGATTTTAAATTGAATAATTTATTATAAATAGTAAAATTTACAGTACATTTCAAATTTGGGTCAAAACTTTTGTATTCAAATTCAAGTTTTGATATTATAATTGGTTTACCATTACGAAATCATGAATTTTAGGGATTGAATCATGATTTTTACTTTGGTAGTTTAAGATAATTTAGGATTTTTCTGTTTTGGGCAAATTGCTCGAATCTCGGAAAACTACAACGAATTGGACATCGCCGTTGAACTCGAAGGTGGAGTAGACTTCTGTGATCATGCGAAAAATGCTTCATGAATTTTTAAATTAGTGGGTTGGCCGATAATCGAAGAGTTAGGGTTTTATTTCCTGTTATGGCCGATGTGTTCATCGTGGGATTGTGATGTCGTGGGGATACCGGAGGTTATCGCGAGCATTGCCGAAGGTCCAGGGCATTGTGGGGAAGCTACCGTGGTGATGGCGTGGTCTCTGGAGAAGGAAATGGTCGGCGGTGGTTGATTTTGATGATGGGTGGGTTTCAGGCAGTTTGGGTTGAAGGTTGAGAACTCGTTCTCGATCGAGTTTGGGTTTTCTGGGTTGGGAAACTAGACGTTGGGGTCGAGAGAGACTCATCGGAGTTGCGGCGATGGTCGCTGGTGGAAAGGTGAACGGTGCACGTTGCACGGTGCAAGGAGGTATCAGGAAGTTTTGGGTTCTGGGAGATGGAGGGGTAGGACTCGAAGGATGTAGCGTGATTTTGATGTTTTACTTGAAGCCTCCATCGCGTTTTTGTCGTTCTAGCTCGAAGCAGTGGGTAGGCAGGGAAACTCGGGTTGTTTGCTAGTTTTACTCGGGAAGGTCACGGGGTGTTTTGCTAGTTTACTCGGGTTTTAGTAGGGGTTACTCGAGCATTAATATATCCAGGCTAGAACAGGATGTTTATGTTGATAATGCAAAGAATATTTGATTTTAGAAATTAAGGTTTTTAAAACAAAGGTTGAACAAGTTTCAAAATTAAATTTGTTTCAAAGTTGTGTTTTAAAACAAGTTTATATATTTTAAATATGGGAGTTTTAAAATAAAATAAGTAGATTTGAAATAAAGTTTATATTAAACTTTATTAAATAAATTTGGAAAGTTTTTTAAAGACTTAAAGGTTCAATTTAAAATATGTTTAAATTTAATTGATTTCTAAATATTATATTTTATTTTAATAAATTTAATGATTTAGAATTTGATAATCAATTGTAATAAAGATTATTTTTAGTTATCTTGAATTTTGATTTAATTAAAGATAATTAAATTTGAAAAAAATATATTAAGATAATTAAATTATTAACCATTTAAGGTTATTGGTTAATATAAATGATTTAATTAAGACAATGATTTCTTAATTAAGAATCTTTATAATATAAGAAGTTAAGAATCATTTCATTAACTTTGAAATATTAAGTTAAATAGTTAATTAAGTAATTAACTTGAGATTAATTAAGACAATCACTTTGGATTAATTTAATATAATTACTTCGGGAAGTAATTAAAGTAATTAAGTGGTTAATTACTAAAAGTAATTAAGTAAAGGATAATTGCTTTATTAAAAGTAATTAAGCAAATGTGATTAAGAGTTAATCACTTTAGTTATTAATTAAAGAATTAATTAATAATTAGTTAAAGATTTAAACTATTTGATTAATGATTAATTAATAAAAGTATTAAGAGAAATTAATTAAGTGATTAATTACTTGTTAAAGTAATTAATTAAGAAAGAAATTTAATTAATGTAGTAATCATTAATTAATGAAAATAATTAATTAATAATTAATAATTTAAGAGTAATTAGTTTATAATTTAGTTAATTACCAAAGGTAATTAAAGTAATTAATCAAAGGTGATTAATTAAAAGTAATTAATTAAATATGAATAATTAAAAGCAATTAATCAAGTAGGTTTAATTAAAAGTAATTAATTAAGTGTGATTAATTAAAGTAATTAATCAAGTGAGATTAATTAAAAGTGATTAATCAGGTGAAATTAATTAAAGGATAATAAAGGAATAATTATCAAAATAATTAGAGAATAATTAATCAAGTATGATTAATTTAAAAGGCAATTAAGAGGTAATTACTTAGTATAATTTGGAAGAATTAATCAGGGAGGATTAATTGAAATGGATAATTAAGTGATGTTAGTTGATTAATTAATTTGTAATTAATTAATGAATAGTAAAATGGATTGAAGATAATCCAAGTATTTAATTTAAGGATTAATTAAATTAATCAAGATTGAATCAAACTTGTTTATGAATGATTAATCATTGGATGATATATATCATTGGATGAGTTAATGATATTGGTTGTTGGATGACATTGATTGATATGTGATGATGTGGATATGTTATATATGCTGCTTTGTGATATGTATAGATGCATGTGATAATAGATGCTTATCTATCTGTGTAATATGGTACATCTATTTATGTTAAGTGATATTTTCTGAAATATCTATTGTTTAAATCCCTTAAGTACAACTTGGACATTAAAATGGCGTTTGGTTTCGGTGAGACCGGGATCGGGTTTCCATATTTGGATATCCGAAAACCACATCGATTCCAATTAAACATTAGGTCGTTAATCCAAGTGGAGCAAGTGAAGACTCGAGGTATAAGGGCTATACGTCAGTATAACTCTGTGGGTGATTCCATAACGAGTTTGACGGAATAGTGCTTATAGATTCGAGATGGAGATTCAGAGTGCAAGGGCTATGGTCGTTGACTCTGAGGGTGATTCCAAAATGAGTGCAACGAGATAGTGCCTTCGGTTTCGTTCGAACCCGAAACGAACTTGTATGGATTGAATGCTTTCAGCACATCGTTAGGCGGACGATGAGTATTCTAAGATAATTGGTCCTATAAAGGTAATCGCAGCCTCAAGCCTCATCAACCGGGAATGGCTAAAACAGGGGAGGTGTAGCAAGGCTTCGTGGGTCGCTCCCACTGGAGAGCTAGATGCATCCCTGTCTAGATGTCCCTTTTTATTTCGGTTGTGTGGGCAGTTGGAACTGCAGCCAACTGCGGGGTGGTCTTGTTCGGGACTGTTCAGTAAGGAATGGTTCTGGCCTTGTGTTGCAAGGGATGAAGGGAGTAATCCTCGGTACGGTGATCTAGGCCACGTACTGTGACGGGCGGTACCCCAGTAGCCCTGCCATTGTTGGAAACCCATTTTCCCTACGAGACCCTACGGTTTTGTTTGTATTACCCACTTTTGTGGCTAGTAGCTGGAATTTAATAGATGTAACAATTTCGGCTATTTTCATATTTACTTGAAAACCCTAGACACTATTATAATATCACTGGATTTCCTATCAAATGTTTTGGTTAGCGTAAGGTAAAAACTTTTCCATGTTTATGTGTGGGAAGTCTTACGTGATACCTTTTCTTTTCAAAGGTTTTTCTAAAGTTAAGCAATCTTAAACCGTTTACTCACACCAGACCCCTGTCTGACCCGAGTGTTTATTTTCTGTTTTATTAAACTCTTGGGTACTCCTATTATATATGAGTAGTCAAGTGATTCAGGTTATCTCTTGACGAATTCTGGAGGAGCTATGGAGCAGGAGGCTTCAGCGTGTAGATATATGGTTAGAGTTTCGGCTGTGTGTTATTCTGTGTTAATGTCTTGTATTGTATTAGACATAAGTGTTATAACTGTCTAAATTGAGATGTTTAGTTGTGTACTATGATGTATATGATACTATGTATATGTTCTATATTATATTTAAATCATTCCTCCGTGAGATTCTGATGTGTTGTTTTCTCTTTCTTCTCTTTCTTTTCTTCTTCTATCCCTTTCTTTCTTAATTAGTGATGCGATTTTCCGGGAGTGGAAAGTCGGGTCGCTACAGTTGGTATCAGAGCGTTAGGTTGAGTGAATACCTAGGCTCTGGAGTGGTGTCTATCTTGAGAGAGCGTACTTGTAATTTATATATATATATATATATATATATATATATATTTATATAACTACCTAATCAGTTGGGTTATCTGTTCGGATTTTCCAACATAAGTTATAAAGGTAGATAAGGTAGGAGTGTGTGGAACACAGCTACAACTATTGGTTGAGGTTCATATGTTGTGGTTGGAGGTGTGTATCGAGATTGTAGACCTAATACAGTCTCGAATAAGTTGTGTAGATTGGTGAAAGGATTTCATTGAGTCCAAAGGAAGTCTTTTTCAAGAATTGGAGTATATTTTTGAAGTGTGAGGTTGATTTGCTCTCAAGTGGGTAGAAATTTCCAAGAGTTGAGTTGTCAGCTGAGCGGTAGCAAGTGGTGGAATGCAGTTTCCATAGATGGTTCTGAAGATGTTTCTTTTGGAGCCAGTTTTAGATGGTGTTGGAAGAGCAATTGATGTTTACTGCAATGAAGATTCGGATGTTAAGAGATTCTCTAGATCTCAAGTAAGGGTGTCGTATCATTATTGAAGTAGGAGACTAAGGTCGATGAGTTACCTCATTTCGGACAAGGTCTCATTTGTTTTCTTAAGAAGATAAGTGGTTGGTGTTTGGTTTGGAGCCAAGTTTCTTTGAGGAGATGTCTACTCGTCTCAAGGATTTTTAGAGAAATTGGATGTTAGTTTTGAGTTTCAAGGAGCTTTTGGGTTAAGAATGATCTTTTGGCTTAGCTATATCATTGAGGAGAAGTTTGGAAGCAGCAGCATGGATCTGTTTCTTCGATGATTTAGAAATCTTTGGGATTCTACTATCGGCAGACCAGGCAGATAGTGAAGGCTTATTCTTTTCTTTGGGAGGCTCAGTAGAGCAGGATATTTGTTTGAAGTAATCTATCAGTTTTCTGATAGGTAAGCCATTCTTGAAGATTGGTCTTGAATAGGAAAAGCTGTTCTAGTTGGGGAGACAGTTCTTTAGAATTTGAACTGAGAGAGATCGCAAAAGTGACTTGCGATTAGTTTGGGAATTTTGGAGTATTCTTTGGCTTGGGAATTGAGGCATCTCGAGTACAGGTGAAACCTATGGAAGTAGTCGGAGATTTTCCAGTTGTTTTGAGAGATTCAGAAGTTGACCTGAATCGGAGATTGAGTTTTCTTATCGACTTGGATTTCTAGGAGCAGTATTGATGGTTCGACCATGTAGTGGGATGACTCTTGGAGCGAGAAGAGTTTGGTGAGGTAGCTCATGATTCTTTGGATTGGTCATCTTATTCTAAGTTGAGATTCTGTTGAGATGTTTTGACCAAGTGGAATGGTCACTAAGATTTTTATGGGTTGGATGAACTGTGTATGAAGAAAGATTTTGCTTGTGTTCTTGATAGCATTCTTATCTGCTCTAGATCAGAGTTGTGCAGCGGAAGCGAGCTAGCAATTATTCTAGAATGGGAGCAACCAGGAGTTGCAGTAAAGATTTCTACAGGAAATTCAAGTATGAAGGAATTTTCTGGATTTGGAAGATAAGGTTGTCAAGTGCAACTGTTTGGTTATTCCAGATAAGAGAGATAGGTTTGAAGTCCATTGATGCTTGTAGTATAGAGTTGTATTTTGGATTTCAGCAAATTATTTTTGGGAGAGCCACTTTGTTGAGTAAGACTTGGAGATTTGATTTGAGTTGGTCCTGTTGTTTCTTGAAGAAATCAGCAAGGGTTAGGCTGATCAGGGATATAGAGGTGACTCAGGATCATCTGAAAGGTTGGGCAGTTAAGAATTGAGAAATTTGGAATGTGTGGTTAGAGTTTGGATATTGACTTGGTTTTATCCGATCAAAGGAAATATAAGATTGAGTAAAAATGGAGAGTTCGCTTTGGAGGTATTTTGAGTTTTTCTGAGTTCTCTAGAAATTAGATTTTGATCTATAGGATTGAATTGCCAGTTTGGATAGCTGGAATTCATTGTATTTCACATATCTTTGAGGAATATGTGTATGATTCTTTGAGTGATAGAGTCAGCAGTTTAGAAGAATCTGGTAGTTGAGTTGGTTTTAAGTTTAGTCTGTTATCTTGTTCAGATTTGAAGAATTAGATGAGGGAGTTCTTGGTTTTAGTAGTGTAGTTACTTAAGATTTGTAGAGCGAGTATTCCAGTATAAGAATCTGGAAACTCTAGATAAGTAAGTTCTATTCAGAATTTTTCTGGATAGATAAAATTGTTTGTTTGAATTGGTTGCTATGATTGGTAGTATATGATTGATTGTATGATTGCTAATCTAAATTTAAATTCTTTAGCTGGGTTATTAAATTATCTTTGCTTTTAAATTTCGGGGACGAAATTCTTTTAAGGGAGGAGGAATGTGACGACCCGGAATTTTGAGCTATATCAATTTAATAATCTTTGATAATAACTAAATTGATTTGATCATTTTATATTATAAATTGACAAGTCAAATTTATTTTAAGGCTGAAAATAACAATTTGTTAATATCTATTAATATTTTTCTTAACAATGAATTGGCGAATTTAATTCTTTTGAAAGTTTATAATATTTTGATTTGGAAAATATTTATTTTGGTAAATAAATTTTTTTTAATGTAATAAAACTTTATATTCAAATTGTAATATATATAAATGTATATATTGTGATTTGATATTTGTTTTAAAATTTAATATGGAAATTAACAAATTTAATGATTTTTCTATTTTAAATGTGTATATATATTTTGTGTATATATTTGAAATAGGAATTTTATTAACCTGAATTTAATAAGTGTTTTCAAACTTTAATATGAATATAAATTGAGATTTGAAAAGTTAATTTGATTTTATACTTTTGGAAATGATATTTAAGATTTAAATTAAAAGTTCATTTGTTTTAATAGTCTTTCATTTTTAATTTTAACATAAGATAAATTGTTTTAAATTTTTTATATAAAGAGTTAAAAACAATTTCTCAAGTTTTATTATATAATACCATTACAATTTAATTCAAATGCATAAATAAAGTTATAATTGTTCACATGAATTCACTTTTATATATGTATTGAAATCCAAAGCTTATTCTTATAAAATAAATACATCTTATAATCATGTAAACATTTCATAAATATTTATATAAGCTTAAAATTTAGTTATTAAAGATAAAATAATATTTAAAAGAAAACATTAATTAAACAACAAAACACTTGTAAGAATATTAAGTTATGTAAGTTACATTTGTAAGAGTATAAACCTTTAAAGAGACACATGTCATTCTCCTTAGTAATTAAGTTTCAAATTAAATTGTAAATAATAAAAGGAAAGATTTTATCTTTCCAGCAAATTTTTCCCTTCATTTTACAAAGATGAATTCAAATCTGAAAAGGGAAAATGTAAATCAAATTACAAAAACAAGGATGTAGCGTGATTTTGATGTTTTACTTGAAGCCTCCATCGCGTTTTCGTCGTTCTAGCTCGAAGCAGTGGGTAGGCAGGGAAACTCGGGTTGTTTGCTAGTTTTACTCAGGAAGGTCACGAGGTGTTTTGCTAGTTTACTCGGGTTTTAGTAGGGGTTACTCGAGCATTAATATATCCAGGCTAGAACATGATGTTTATGTTGATAATGCAAAGAATATTTGATTTTAGAAATTAAGGTTTTTAAAACAAAGGTTGAACAAGTTTCAAAATTAAATTTGTTTCAAAGTTGTGTTTTAAAACAAGTTTATATATTTTAAATATGGGAGTTTTAAAATAAAATAAGTAGATTTGAAATAAAGTTTATATTAAACTTTATTAAATAAATTTGGAAAGGTTTTTAAAGACTTAAAGGTTCAATTTAAAATATGTTTAAATTTAATTGATTTCTAAATATTATATTTTATTTAAATAAATTTTAATGATTAGAATTTGATAATCAATTGTAATAAAGATTATTTTTAGTTATCTTGAATTTTGATTTAATTAAAGATAATTAAATTTGAAAAAAATATATTAAGATAATTAAATTATTAACCATTTAAGGTTATTGGTTAATATAAATGATTTCTTAATTAAGAATCTTTATAATATAAGAAGTTAAGAATCATTTCATTAACTTTAAATGATTAAGTTAAATAGTTAATTAAGTAATTAACTTGAGATTAATTAAGACAATCACTTTGGACTAATTTAATATAATTACTTCGGGAAGTAATTAAAGTAATTAAGTGGTTAATTACTAAAAGTAATTAAGTGAAGGATAATTGCTTTATTAAAAGTAATTAAGTAAATGTGATTAAGTGTTAATCACTTTAGTTATTAATTAAAGAATTAATTAATAATTAGTTAAAGATTTAAACTATTTGATTAATGATTAATTAATAAAAGTATTAAGAGAAATTAATTAAGTGATTAATTACTTGTTAAAGTAATTAATTAAGAAAGAAATTTAATTAATGTAGTAATCATTAATTAATGAAAATAATTAATTAATTATTAATTAATAATTTAAGAGTAATTAGTTTATAATTTAGTTAATTACCAAAGGTAATTAAAGTAATTAATCAAAGGTGATTAATTAAAAGTAATTAATTAAATATGAATAATTAAAAGTAATTAATCAAGTAGGTTTAATTAAAAGTAATTAATTAAGTGTGATTAATTAAAGTAATTAATCAAGTGAGATTAATTAAAAGTGATTAATCAGGTGAAATTAATTAAAGGATAATAAAGGAATAATTATCAAAATAATTAGAGAATAATTAATCAAGTATGATTAATTTAAAAGGTAATTAAGAGGTAATTACTTAGTATAATTTGGAAGAATTAATAAGGGAGGATTAATTGAAATGGATAATTAAGTGATGTTAGTTGATTAATTAATTTGTAATTAATTAATGAATAGTAAAATGGATTGAAGATAATCCAAGTATTTAATTTAAGGATTAATTAAATTAATCAAGATTGAATCAAACTTGTTTATGAATGATTAATCATTGGATGATATATATCATTGGATGAGTTAATGATATTGGTTGTTGGATGACATTGATTGATATGTGATGATGTGGATATGTTATATATGCTGCTTTGTGATATGTATAGATGCATGTGATAATAGATGCTTATCTATCTGTGTAATATGGTACATCTATTTATGTTAAGTGATATTTTCTGAAATATCTATTGTTTAAATCCCTTAAGTACAACTTGGACATTAAAATGGCGTTTGGTTTCGGTGAGACCGGGATCGGGTTTCCATATTTGGATATCCGGAAACCACATCGATTCCAATTAAACGTTAGGTCGTTAATCCAAGTGGAGCAAGTGAAGACTCGATGTGTAAGGGCTATACGTCAGTATAACTCTGTGGGTGATTCCGTAATGAGTTTGACGGAATAGTGCTTATAGATTCGAGATGGAGATTCAGAGGGCAAGGGCTATGGTCGTTGACTCTGAGGGTGATTCCAAAATGAGTGCAACGAGATAGTGCCTTCGGTTTCGTTCGAACCCGGAACGAACTTGTATGGATTGAATGCTTTCAGCACATCGTCAGGCGGACGATGAGCATTCTAAGATAATTGGTCCTATAAAGGTAATCGCAGCCTCAAGCCTCATCAACCGGGAATGGTTAAAACAGGGGAGGTGCAGCAAGGCTTCGTGGGTCGCTCCCACTGGAGAGCGAGATACATCCCTGTCTAGATGTCCCTTTTTATTTCGGTTGTGTGGGCAGTTGGAACTGCAGCCAACTGCGGGGTGGTCTTGTTCGGGACTGTTCAGTAAGGAATGGTTCCGGCCTTGTGTTGCAGGGGATGAAGGGAGTAATCCTCGGTACGGTGATCTAGGCCACGTACTGTGACGGGCGGTCCCCAGTAGCCCTGCCATTGTTGGAAACCCATTTTCCCTACGAGACCCTACGGTTTTGTTTGTATTACCCACTTTTGTGGCTAGTAGCTGGAATTTAATAGATGTAACAATTTCGGCTATTTCATATTTACTTGAAAACCCTAGACACTATTATAATATCACTGGATTTCCTATCAAATGTTTTAGTTAGCGTAAGGTAAAAACTTTTCCATGTTTATGTGTGGGAAGTCTTACGTGATACCTTTTCTTTTCAAAGGTTTTTCTAAAGTTAAGCAATCTTAAACCGTTTACTCACACCAGACCCCTGTCTAACCCGAGTGTTTATTTTCTGTTTTATTAAACTCTTGGGTACTCATATTATGTATGAGTAGTCAAGTGATTCAGGTTATCTCTTGACGAATTCTGGAGAAGCTATGGAGCAGGAGGCTTCAGCGTATAGATATATGGTTAGAGTTTCCGCTGTGTGTTATTCTGTGTTAATGTCTTGTATTGTATTAGACAGAAGTGTTATAACTGTCTAAATTGAGATGTTTAGTTTTGTACTCTGATGTATATGATACTATGTATATGTTCTATATTATATTTAAATCATTCCGCTGTGAGATTCTGATGTGTTGTTTTCTCTTTCTTCTCTTTCTTTTCTTCTTCTATCCCTTTCTTTCTTAATTAGTGATGCGATTTTCCGGGAGTGGAAAGTCGGGTCGCTACACCACTGGAATTTGAGATCGGAGACTTGGTTTTTGTTAAAGTTTCCCCAATTAAAGGTGCTATAATATTCGGAAAGACGGAAAAACTTGCTCCGAGATATATTGGACCATTCCGAGCGTTGGACAGAATTGGAGCTGTAGCCTACAGGATTGAATTGCCAGAGCGGATGTCTGGGATTCATAATGTGTTTCATGTATCGCATTTGAGGAAATTTGTTCATGATCCATCACTGGTTGTAGAACCAGTAATTCAAGAAGATTTGGAAGTTGGACCCAATTTAACTGTAGTCAGGAATCCAGTTCGGATTGTGGATCAAGACGAGAAGCAACACAGGAACAAAGTGGTGAAACTCGTCAAGGTGTAGTGGAGTGAGGATCCCAGAGATTGTACCTAGGAAACTCTCGATAGTTTTAGGAATGCTTATCCAGATTTATGTCTGGATAACTAGTGATATTTGTTAGAGTAGACTGTTTGATTATTGTTATTGTATGGTGATATGTATGTTTGGATTGTTAATACAAAAGCTTTTGAATTAACTGTTGTTTTAAATTTCGGGGACGAAATTCTTTTATGGGGGAAGGAATGTGACATCCCGAAAATTTAGCAACATTTTATTTATGGTATTTAATCAGATTAAATGAAATATAAACTTATTATTTCCAAAACAGCTATAAATATGTGTTTTAATATAAGTGAAATAGACCTTATCAATATCTAAACATGAGAATAAAATGAATATGGTATGAGATATAAAATAAAGAGTTTTAGAATTTCAATAATGTTTAAATAGTACAAAAATATTTTTTATATATTTAAACAATTACATGGTTTGGAAAAAAAATTTGAATCTTATAACTTTAAAACATAGTACAACTCAAATATGGTTATAAATGTAAATATATGCTTATAAACATCTACATATATATTGAAAACAAGAGAACTGTCAATAGATATAAGTATAAACAAATATAGGATAGAATGAACATTGATGTGAAAAACATATCTTAGTTAAGTAACATATTAATGCACACTTAAGAGAATTAAAACAAGACAAGTTATATATAGTTGTACGCAACAAATAAAAATCAAAATCAGGCTACACTAAAAATAACAAACATATATAAATAAGAAAGCTTCTACAATAAGACAAGGAAATATATCGCTAAATATACTTACAAAATCAAGTTGAACAAACCTGGAAAAGAAAATAAGAACAAGTAGGATAATATAAATAAGACAAAAATAATTATGCAGCACACTTTCTTTTCATTTCATCCTACATTCAGAAAAAAAAATCTCTGGCCGAATTGTTAAAAAAAATATTGTTAGTACATTAAAATATCTTGCCTCAATATCATCAGCCTGTAAACTTTCCCTATATATCATCTTATGCATTTCATTTTGTTCATCAAAAAGAAACTAAAGTCATAAAAAGAAAAAAAAACTACAACCTGAACTTAATGCAAACAAACTTGTTTAACATCAACAACATCAATAACTGAAGTTTGAAATTCAACTAGAAGCCTGAATTGCAAAACTCACTGTGTTCATCTGGGAAGCAAGACCAAACCTTACTCTCTGTTAAATCATTTTTGGTGAGTAAACAATTTAAGAAATTTTCGAATATTTGATTGTTGTTTGTGATATCTGAGTTTTGGGAATTTCTTATTCTTGCATATACAAGTATATATCCTCTCTATGTATAGATATTAGAAGAATACAGTTCTATTTTTTTTGAAACTCCTCTTTTCCTTAGTTTTGAGTATTTAGTTTGAAAAAAAAAAATCAATATCTACTTACTTGATCTTTGTTAGGCATTGGGTTCAAAAGCAAAAGTGTTTGTGTAAGTGTCAGTAAATTTTTAAAAATAATTCTATGAAGCATAAACATATCCAGAAGCAAATAAATCATATTTTACTAATGAAACTTTAAAACTGGGAAATTTCAAATTCAACAAAACATCGATTCAAGTATATAGCTTGAATCCTTACCAAATGCCATGATTTTTAAGATGTATTTGGTGATTTTTAGTGGGTTGATGTAATAGCAGTTCGAAGATGATCAAAATGGGGTTTTTGGCCAATTGACGGCGAGAAGATGAACTGGAGACGTCGGGGTGGGCGAAGAGGTGGACTAGCCTACGGCGGTCGAAGGAAACATGTCCAGAGGTGGCAACGACTACTGAGGCGACGACGGCGTTCGTTTTCTTTTCAAAACCTAATTTTGGTAGCGTTCTAACATGTGCTCACCACGACCTCCACCGTGCGTCGAGTGGCACGCGATTTGAGGGGAATGGAGCTTGGGGGTGGCGGAGGTGTGACCGGAGTTGTTGGGCGTCAAGTGGTCGACAGTGGGTTTACGAATCGATTTTGTGATCAGTAATGGGTTCGAGTTTCTTGAGCTTTGCTCGATTTTTAACGGCGATGTGATCGGCTCGTTCGTGGATGCGTGGTCGATTCCGGGGTCATTTACGACTTGTTGGAGGCTTCACCAGTCGCCAGTGGGTCGTCAACGCCTTGTGCACGTGCACAGCATGGCGTTGATGTCAGGTGATTGTACGCGAGGGAGACTCGAGTTGGAACTCGAGCACATGAGGGCTTTGCGCGAGGGTTGCTTCGAGTTCGTGGGATAAGTATACAGGTTTCAAAACTTAAAGTTTTTCAAAACAAAAGAACAAGGAAGAAGGAGTACTCGGGAAGATTGGAGGGAAACCCGGGATTTTACTCGTGCATAGCAAGGATTTTCTCGGTTATATGTTTCAGAGCTTAAGCGTAACAAAATTTAGTTTACTAAACTGAATTAGTTCAATGTAAAAAATGAAGTTTATTGTTTAGAATGTTTTCAACTTAAATGAATATTTTAATTTAGTAGTTAATTAAAGATACGTGATTAGATTTAATTAACATTGAAACATTTTTAGTTAGTAAGTGTTTAGTTTTAAAGTTAATAAGAAAAGATTCTTGACTCTTATTTTATCAATTTGTAATTAAGAAATTTAAATTAGTTAATTAAGTTAGTATATGAATTATGGTAATTAATTAAGTAATGTAAGTAAAGACTACACAATTGATTAATTAAGAAATTTATCAAGTAGTTAGTAATAATAAATGATAATCAAGTTATAAATGAATAATTAAGGATATTAATTGATAACTTATTAAGATTTACTAATTGATTTAAATATAATTAAGAAGTGATAAATTTAATATTCAAAATTTGTAATTAACTTAAGTGATTAATTAAAGACAAATGATTAATTAAAATAATTTGTGATAATTAAATAAGAAATCAGATTTTATTACTTAATAATTGAGTTATTAATTAATAATTAAGAATCAATCAATTAACTGGGTAATTAAGTAATAATTAATGAATAAAAGTTGAGTAATTGAATAATCAAATTAAAGATTTGATGATTAATAAATTAATAATTAATGATTAACTAAGTAATGAATTGACCATTAATAAGTTAATTAATCAGTAATTAATTAAGCTGAATAAGGTAGTTTATTCTTAAGCAATTAATTAAGTTAAGTAAACCAAACTGTGTTGGTATGAATTGGTAATTCTGTTTGATTGACTTTGATATCCGTTTGATGATATTCTGTGATATGTTGTGATAACCGTATATGATTTGTCTGTGATATCTGTTATGTGTATTCTTAATATTGAATTGAACTGTTAAGACTAAATAGACAACTTGGCCTTTAAAATGGCGTTTGGATTTCGATGAGACCGGGATCGAAAGAATCAGTTTTGATTCTCCGAAAACCACATCGATCCAAATTAAACGATAGGTCATGACTTATCAAATGGTGATCGAGATGGTGTTCTCAGAATGCAAGGTTTATCGTCATTAACTCCGAGGGTGATTCCAAAATGAATGTAATGAGGTAATGCCTTCGGTTTCGTTCGAACCCGGAACAAACTTGCATGGACTGAATGCTTTCAGCACATCGTAAGGCGGACGATGAGCATTCTAAGAATAATGTTCAATAAAGGTAATCGTAGCCTCAAGCCTCATCAACCGGGAATGGCTAAAACAGGGGAGATGCAGCAAGGTTAGGTGGGTCATGCCCAAGCAGGACGATGTATACCCCTGTCTAGATGTCCCTATTTATTTCGGCTGTGTGAGCAGTTGTTGGCCACAACTGCGGGGTTATCTTGTTCGGGACTGTTCAGTAGGGAATGGTTCCGGCCTTGTGTTGTAGGGGGTCGGGAGTGATCCTCGGTACGGTGATCTAGGCCCCGTACTGTGACGGGCGGTATCCCAGTAGCCCTGCCATTGTTGGAAACCTATTTTCCCTACAAGACCCTACGGTTTTGATTTGTATTACCCACTTTCGTGGCTAGTAGCTGGAATTTAATAGATGTAACAATTTCGGCTATTTTCTATTTACTTGAAAACCCTAGACACTATTATAATATCACTGAATTTCCTATAAAATGTTTTGGTTAGCGTAAGGTAAAAACTTACCCGTATTTATTTGTGGAGAGTCTTACGTGATACCTTTATTTCAAATGATTTTCAAAGTTAAACAATTTTAACCCGTTTACTCACACCAGACCCATGTCTGACCCGGAGTTTATATTTTATTTTTTCATAAACTCTTGGGTACTCAAGTTTTTATGAGCAGCCAAGTGATAAGTATTTGGAGTATTGATTTGCTGGAGGGACTTTTGGGAATGAAGACCAGACGTATGTATCTATATATGTAGTTCCGCTGTGTAGTTAGTGTATGCTGTATTTTGGATGTATGTATCGACATATATGTATATGACAGTCCTGTTATTTGATATTGTATGACTCTGATGTATGTAAAACTAAGTAATAGTTATGTGATGTATTATATTTTGTTCCATTCCGCTGTGAGATTCTGATGTTGTTATTCTTTCTTTCTATTCTTTTCTATTTCTATCCCTTTCTTTCCTAATGATGATACGTCTTTCTGGGGTTAGAAAGGCGGGTCGTCACAGTTTTTTCTTTCATATAAATGGTTTCTATGAATGGTTAGTCATGCCCTTTGGATTAACAGATAATTCTGCCATTTTCGTCGATCTTATGAAATCGCGTTTTTCGCGATGTTCTCAACTAGCTTGTCCTAGTTTTTGTTGGTGATATTCTTCTTTTCTAAGTCTCGGTTGACTCGGTTAAGGTCGCCATGATTAATACAAGTCTATCCATCTTTCCTCTTTGAAATTTTAGGTTATCTTTCATTCGACCCTATCTTATTAATTAGAATTCTCTTTGACTAGGGTTCCTCTATATTTGAATCTCTATCCTTATTTTAAAATCCATTTCTGAATCATTTTGTGAGGGAGTGTATTTGTAATTTATATAAAAATGTTTTATATTGTGTTGTTTGAGTTGTTAAGTTTGAATTTTGGGTTTCGATCGATTCCTCTGGCCAACGCAATTGGTAGGAATTCCAAAACACTTGAACAGAGCAAACTAACACTATTGTTTTTGAAATTGGTAAATGTGATAATTTAATGTATGATTATATTTTATTTATAAGTATAATTTTCCAAAATTAGATGGTTAAATGAATTGGTTATTAGAAATAATAATACTAGATTATCATTTATTGTTTTGTCAACACTCTTAAACTGTTAACCATTGTTATATGTTATAAGGAGATGGGTTTTAAAAACATGGTTTATAAATCTGATTTGCAAATAAAATAAACTTAAGTTAAGGATTTGAGAATCTAATTTCCGGTGTTTTTCAATAATTTTGTTTTCAAAGTTTTGAAAATATGTTATTCGAAGGGATTTTTAGGTTCAAGGAAAAAGTTGAAGAAAAATTTAGTTTTAAGGATAAAAAGTTTGCTTTTTAGGCTGAAGGACCCTTTCTAGTGTAAATCACAAATAATAGTTGTAACTGTCATTTTCTGTGTACACTAGAAAGTGTCCTTCAGACTAAAAAGAAAACTTCTTGTCCCCAAGACTAATTTTTTTTGCAACTTCTTCCCTGTGCCTATTTTCTGTTATTTGAAAATATTTTCAAATGGAAATTATTTCCAAATAATTTTGAAACAAGTAAGCCAGTACTCTCATCTTATGTCGCTGGAAAATAATTTCGGTGATGGCTGCAGCATCATCGACATTCATTTTCAAGTCTCAAAGTGGAGAGACCACTTAGTAGCTTTGCTACATTTTTGTTTTGGAAAATGGATTTGATTTGAATTTCTTGAGTATGATTTGATGTACAAATATATATATATATATATATATATATATATTTCAAAATGGTTGTAGCGAAACCGAAAATTTAACTCTTAAGTTTTATGTTAACTGATGGTTTCAATTATTGAAATAGAGCAAAAAAAATTAATTTTATAATTGGACTGTCTAAAATGTGAAATGAAATTGAAACAACTTGAAATAGTTGAACTAGGATAAAATTTATTTGCATAATACTCAATTGCATTCTAAAACATATAGATAACTTACCTGAATGTCTCAAAAAGTTGAAATGCAATGAGAATAGTTAATTGAATAATATACCAAAAAATGAATTTTGATAAGGGAATTTATAAATAAAAATTGAGTTGTTATAATATTATAAGAAATGTGAGTGAAATAAATTGACTACTAAAAAGAAAATGATATTTAAGTAAATGAATATCAACTTAAGAAAATAAATAGGTAATAAACAAATTTATATTTTGGAAACTGTTTGGGATATAAAGGTAAATTACGAAGAATAGTTAAAATTGATTATCGAGGTGGAATTAACTTAAGTGAAGTCGAATGGATTAAATAAATGAGTTAAATAAAACAAATTTTGTTTCGAAATAGAATTTTTGTAAGAGATGTTAATAAATTTAAGGCAAATCAATTAAATTGAAATACATTGAATTGAAATCAACCAAACGGGAATACAATGAATATTTATTGATTGAATAAAAATGAATTAAAACCAAATTATTTGAATATAAATCATATTAAAAAATAAGTGAAATTTATATGGTTAAAAATTAATTGTTGTATCTAGGACTATATATTACGAATTTATCTATCTTCCTTATTTGTTGTTTCTGTTCTCCTATCTCGTTCCTTTTTGAGGACGAAAAGTTTTGAGTGGGGGAGAGTGTAACGACCTGTAAATTTTAACGATTTTAATAATTTAGTTAACTAAAATTTTATGGAAATTAATTATTAATTTTTTACAATGAAAACTTGATATTTGTAATACGCCTATTTAAATATTGCAAATGACAGATTTTCATCTGAAATATGGAAGTTAGTTCTGTTATGTAATTTTCAATTTTAATTCAAAATCAGTCAATTTGATGAAAATAAAACATTTTCGAAATCTGAATTTCTTATATAATAAAAATGTAAATCATTTTCTGAGTGATACGTCGTATTTCGTTTGGCCAAATCTGGACCGCCCTAGCTCCGTTTATTTTATTTTCGACAGTTTAGCAGCAGTTTCAGCATCGAAATCGACTTTTGATAGGATGGTAGTATCTCTCATATTTTTATGTCATTTTGTTTATCTCGTTGTGCTAATCTCCATAGTATAGTGATTTCTGTAATTCGACGTACGGTATGCGACGAAATTAATAGAACAATTTGTCGTATCGGTTCCGTACTTGAGCCTGTTGGTTTCATTTGTCCTTTTACTTACCCAACGGCTGACACCATCAGCCATCTACATTTATTATTTTCAGAATCCAACTCTGGACTATACCTATTCCATATGTTTAATTTATTAATTTATTAACTCTGGTTCCCTACTCTCATTTTTATTTGCCATTTTCGTTCTATTCTTGATTTTGAAAACAATATATATATATATTATAGCGTTATATATAAAAGAGAAATAAAATATCTTGTTGCCTGCTCATATTCTTCATTTCTCATCTGCTTTTTTTCCTTCTTCCCAAACCCTTCAATCTGCTCATTTGCACGGCCGGCCACCTCCTCCTTTCTAAAATAATGCTTTATATTATGAGCTGCCTTTTGCCCAAACCCATGCCTTCGATCCACCTGCCATAGTAAATCCGCCAACCCACCACTCGCGTCACTGCCTTCTACCTACCAACCATCACTAAAGCCACCTACGACCTCCGTCCCTGGTCCACATCCCACTGCATCAATCCCACTCCACCCTTGTCCTCTGCAGCAACAGCGCATCGCCTCTCCACCTTCCTCCTAAATTATTGGCCGCAGACTACACAGCTTCCCTCCAATCCACCATGTCCAAATCTCCACAACCACGAGGTTAGCAATGCACAAGCTTCTCCAAAGCCGAGACCCACAGACCCTTCTCCTGCCACCGCTCCAAGCCTGATCGCATCCGCTCCCTCTCCTGCACCTTGAAACCTAGCTCGCCTGCCACCATCCCACGAGTAAACCCACCCATCATTGCAGCTGCACCCACTACACGCTTTGCTCCACCCATGCACGGGACAACCGAAGTTACTTCCTAGACCAAACTACCTGTGCCTCCTTCTCCGACACCCCTTTATCCGCAGCACTTAGCTCCGCAACGACACCAAGAGCAGCAACTCTATATTTTCAGCCGAGCATCCTTGCCCACTCCAGCCAAGAATAGCACTACAAGCCGGACCCCAGTTAGCATATGACAGTCGTGACAACTGCCGAACCCTTACCCCCCTCTACCTTGATCCGCAGCCTCGCCTTGCAGTATAGTTTTCAATTTTCAATTTTTCGTACATCTATTTTCTTGAATACATACTATTAGCTTCAATCTGAAATTTTATATTAAATATGTTAGGATGATTTAAACAAACCAAATATTTGTCAAATGACGTTCGAGTGATATAAGAAAATGTTTTCAAAGATCGGTTTCAATTTGAATTGTACACCTTTAAATGTCTAGACGTGTTTTAATAAATTGATTTTAATATATATATATGTATGTATGTATGTATGTATATAAAGATTTTGTTTTGATATGTGTTTCAAATAAAATAATGATTTTAAGTTAGAATATATAAAGGTTTTATTTTTATATGTGCTTAAATTGAATATTGATTTTTAGATATAGTATATATAAAATTTATTTCAAATATGTAAGTAAATTTTAGATTTTTAAATGAATTTATATGGTCTGTTTTCATCGAATTATCAAATTCAATTTAATTGCTTTGCTTGCTTGTAACAACCTTGTATTTTGTGATTATTTTAATTGTATATTTTAACTATTTTAATTGAATTTTTGATTTAAAAGCTTTATTTTATTTATTTAAAATGGATAAATTTTGTTATTTTAAAATAAAACTTTGATTTTGATATGAATTATCATTCCAAAACATGACTAAAAAGAATATTTTCCAAAAAGTGAATTTTGGTCAATATGGTCAAACTTTGACTTTTAAATTTAAAATTTAAAATTTAAAAGTTTGAAAATTTGAATTTTTATCTTTTATTATGAAAGTAAATAAAATTTTAAGAACACTGCTTTTCGTTTCGTTGAAATCCGATTTATAATGTGAAAGTTATGCCTTTTTAACTATTGTGTGAAATTTGCTGTATTTAACAAAATTATTTATTTTAAATTATATAAATAATATTTTATTTGGTCATGTAATGTTCTAATTTATGTTTTTATGCGTAAAATAACATGTATTTTATATTTTTTTGTTTTAAAACATTTGTGAAAGTGTAATTGACATTTTCCAGTGTCAGTTGTATTTTTTTTACAATTTCTAATTTCCAACTTTAATTAATTTAAGGAATTCTTTATTTATTTTTCTATTTTCTCAAGATCTTATTTTATTATCATTCCCACTTTATTTTGTTCCTCATTTATTTTATTTATTCGACATTTTATTTGTTTTAAAGTTAGAAATTTTTCTAGAGCCAATGGTATTTTATTTGAAATTTTCATGCCCTGTTTTCAATTTTTAAAACAATTTCTTTAGTTCTTTTTCAATTTTTCTCCAATTTATTTACTTATTTCATTTTAGAAATGATAATAAATTATTCTATTTCAAAATTTTTCTTTATAATATTTTTAAAATGAAGTGGATATTTTTCCAAAGCCATTGATGATTTAATTGAAATTTTTGAACCCTGTTTTGAATTTTTAAGCAATTTCTTTTATTCTTTTTCTATTTTCTTTAAATTTAATTTTTTATTTTCATTTTATTTCACTTTGTTTCGGTTTTTAAATGTATTTGATGAATTATATTTTGTTTTATTTGAATTTAAGAAAAAGAAATATGAAAGGTTTTAAAAGCTTTATTAACTTAAGTCTTTTCATCTCCAATGTCCTTTCATTTGCCATAACCCCTCATTTACTTGCTTTGGCCGTGTATTTTTTTTTTAGTAGCCGTGTATTCTATCATTTCTCACGCACAAAAACTACCTCTTTCATTCTATTCACGGCTTGGAAACAAAAGCTTGGTAATGGCTTCACTTTTTCTTCCATTTCTTCTTACTTTTCTATGTTTTTGCCTTGCTTCTTTGCCTTGTTTGCTCGGCCTCCACTCCCTAGCCACGGCCACTGTTGAATATGCGATTATATGATTTTTATTTGATGATAATAAACATATATATATTCATTAAAATGTATTTGTTAATATACTATTTTATTTTCACAGATTAAATAAATATTTGATGAATAAAATAAATAACACAGAATTTGAATTCAAACGGATATTTTATTCAAACAAATATGTATTACAATTTTTATATAGTACAAATTTCAAGCCCTCACTATATAAATACAGTTTCAATTACAGTACAAATTTTATTACAATTCGCATTTACATTTGACCTCACTACATGTCACTCATTCACTCAACTCGTATTTATCTTCAACTTCATTCCAACGTGAATCCAACATCCGAGCAATCTGCAGAAATATACATTGACACAGTAAAATTGAAAATAAAATATTTTTGCAGTATAAAATAAATGTGAATTTTGAAAATAATATTTGCCTCAGTTATTTGGGTTGTTCGTCATCAATTAAATTCGAATTCATCATACACGAACAACTTGTGACATGCATAGTGTATCACTGTACATGCCACAAGGCCGTGCACACTGATATATACACTTGATAAAATTACAGGGACAGGTGAGCACAGGTCAAACCCAAAACACCGGGTTCAACTCAAGTGCAATAAAAATAATGTCACAATATCAGCACAGGGTCAAACCCTAGCTTTAAGCTGGATTCAACTCAGGTGCAATACAAAATTGTCAAGTACAAGTGAAAATGCTCAATCAAAGCAATACAACCTCAATAATGCAATGGGCATGTTCAAAACAACACCACAACTAGAAACATGAATAACAAAGTCAGGTAGAGGCCTATTCCCAAGCAAAATTGACAAACAACAAGTGCAAGCTTGGATGAGCTAGTGTCGACCAAGCAAATGAACACAACCGTACATATGAAACTTATAGTGCAACTGATCAGAGGTGGCAACTTGGAGCATCAGACCAACATCAATGTATATGAACACAACTAATGGAAGCACACAAAGACAACAAGTCAAGGGATGCACCAGTAAACCACGCTTCACAATGAACACTACAACATGCAACATGTAGACAATGTTAATAAGACTCGGCATGTACTTGAAGAGAAGACAACAAAACAATCATATACAAGTTTCACTGACTCAAAGGAACAAGCCAATATGGCAACAATGCAAACACAATTCAAATGAACATCACATGAAATAATGACTGATACAAGTGACTCAAACCAGAACTTCAAAATAACAAGTGCAGGCTCTACATGAAGGTCTGAAACAAATGAAACCAGAGGCAACTGGCAACAAATACTACAATGAACCAGGTGAAGCAACTTGAGCTCCAAAAGATACAACATAACGCACCGGCGAACAACTAAATGAAACTGGACAGTGCAAGCTCAAATAGAAAACAAATGTACATACATAGTGCAACAGTGTAAACATCAACATGAACAAGGCTTGAACTCAAGTCAGTGCACAACAACCCAATTCAAACAACAATACCGAACCAGATGGAACTGCAACACAATGTCAAGATATATGACCAAAGATAGTAGGAGTTTTACAATTCAGGTCAAATGCCAAAGTCATGCAACAGCAGGTACAAGTTAAAAATGAGCACAGCATCCATCCAGTAACCATCAAGTGAACGAAGTGCACATGAACGCACAATGAAAATTCACAAACAAGTCACGTATTCTACAGGTTGCAAATAACCAAAGGCAATAAACACAAGTGACCGAAGTCAATCTACAAGCAGCAGAAGAAGCCGTGGGTCAAAAATCAAAGCCAAAGTCAAGTACGAAATTCACTACCATAACGACCAAGGAAAGATCGAACGATTCTGAATCGAAGCCGTGTTAATCAAAAAATCAAGCGAGTTCGAAATCAAAACCGTGTTAATCAAGTAAACGAAATTATTCGATATGAACAAGTCAGAAATTATCATCAGCATTAAAACAAAATCGAATGGACGAAATAAATCAAGTGACGAATTCAAATAAATGTATATGAATGAAAATCAAGGCTCTCGAATCCTATAAAAACAAGTAACATCATCGGCAATTGGATATCGACTTCAAGCAAGCAAATCAGAAGAAGCAAAAGAAAAATTTACATACCAAATCAAAGTCGAACTCGGTCAAGGAGGAGGATCCGCAAACGAATCAATTGAAGTAATCAATCGAAGCACCAACCATTAATTTAAGCGGCGACTTCATGAAGCCCTAATTTCAGAGCTAAAAGGAACGAACGAAAGAAGGAACGAGGCCATTGTTAAACAAAGGAGAGGACCGAATAAATAAAGAGAATAATATTGGGCCGACCCTTCTTTTTTTAAGTGTTGGTTTATATTAAAAGGGAGATAATTAGGGTTTTAGTTTTTATTGTGTTTAATTGTTTTTTAAATTGTTGTTTTTGTATTTTCTCCTTTAAACCATTGTAATTACTAGTCATGTGACTGGGGACAAACTACGTGGCGTAGTTTGAGAATTCGCAGCTCAGTGGCTAAGTTGTGGCAGAGTTTTGAGCGTAGAGTTAGGTTAGTTAGTAGCAGGTGTCGCGAGTTTACGTGTGTAAACGTGTGACTACTTAATTTCTAGTAGAAACCTTGGGGGTAGCACGTAGGCAGGGTTATGCCGAAGCTAGGTAAATTCTGTGTCATCCTATTTCTGCATTTATTATTATGCTATTATCTGTGCTGCTATTATTTTGATATATTTGTGTTGAAATTATTTTATACGCTTCCGCAATAATTTTTATAATTAACAGCATCACCCTATTCACCCCCCTCTAGGGTGAAATCGATCCTACAAGTGGTATCAGAGCTAGGAATAGAAGTCAATTTTTGTTTTTAAAAATTCTATTTTTTTTTCAAAAACCAATTTTTGTTTTAAAAATTTGAATTTTTAAAATGAGTTCTTTTCATACTGCTTTGATGAGCGTCAATCCATAGTTAGACCCCTAATGTTCAATGGTGAATATGCCTATTGGAAAAATAGAATGAAATTTTTTGAAAACCATTGACGCTTGGAATATTGTTGAGACAGGCTATAGAGTACCAACTGTAGTTGTAAATAATCAGGAAATAAATAAACCAATGGATCAATGGACAGAACTAGAAAATAAATTACAAAATGCTAATGCTAAAGCTATGAATTCTATTATCTATTCATTGGATCAATTTGAATTTAATCGTGTCTCACATTGTCTAACTGCGTAGGAAATATGGCACACACTCGAAGTGACTCACGAAGGAACATCTCAAGTCAAAGAATCTCACCTTGCCATGCTGAGTAGCGAATACGAGAATTTTACAATGGCCAAGGAAGAAAATGTTAAAAAGATGTACGGACGACTTTCCAATATCGTGTGCAAATCAAAAGCTCTCGAAAAATCATACACGGAATTGGAAATAGTCCGAAAAATCCTTAGAGTCCTTCCACGAAGATTTGAAGCAAAAGTGACCGCCATTCAAGAATCGAAAGATTTAAAACAAATGAAAGTTGAAGAACTCATCGAAAATCTCACCACTTATGAGCTAGAAATAAAATTCAAGGAAGAGCGTGAAGGAGGAGATACTCGAAAGAAATCAATAGCTCTCAAAGGAACAACTGAAAGTGATGATGATGATGAAGCAGCTGAGTTGGCGTTAATAATGAAGAAATTCAAATGATGGAACCGCGAATATTGAAATCCAGCTCTAAATCAGAAATTGAAAAGCAGAATAGACAAAGTACTAGGCAATCCAGAAGAACGGGAGATCATTTGTTACAAGTGCAACCAACCCGGACACATCAAGCCCAATTGTCTTCAAAACCGACACGACTTTGAAAAGAAATCAAAATGCAGAAATTTTGCATCCACGTGGAATACAAGTGATGAAGATAATAAAAGTACTAGCAGTGAGAGTGAGAAAGCATATATGTGCCTTCGAGGTAATATAACTGATAGCGACGATGACGAGGCAAGCGAGGTATCAAAACTCACTCACTCACAACTACTTATATATTTCCACGAAGTAAATGGCTATTTTGAACAACTTAGAGAGAAATATGATAAAATTGAATCACAAAGAGACAGTTTGATTGAATTAAATGATCAGCTTGAACAATTAGTTAAAAACTATCAAAATAAGTGCCCTAAGTGTGACAAGTGTCCATTGTTTGAAGAAGAAATTAAAAAATCAGAAATTAATATAAAATCACTTGAAAATGAAATTTTGATTTTGAAAGAGAGTGAAAATACTTGGAGAGAGAACTCTATTAAAAAGTGCACACAATTATTGAACGAAAATGAATCTCTCAAAACACAAATCCAACAATTGTCAACGACTTTAGATAAATTTTCAAAAAGTGAAAAATCGTTGAATATGCTATTAGGAAAACAAATTGTTAATACAGTTAGACAAGGATTTGGGTATAATCAATCTAAAAATGTTAGAAATGAGATTAATCAAGTAAAGTCAATGCGCACAATTTGTAGAAAATTTGGACACAATCAAAATATTTGTTGGTATAGACCCAAACACGTAAAAACTATACCAATTTGGGTTCCAAAAGGCACAAATATAAAATCTCTCAAAGTTAAACAAATATGGGTGCCGAAAGGAACATATATAAATATTTTTGAGTCTCCACAAAATTATTTTAACAATCATAGACCTATAAAAACAAATAGGTCACAAAAATCTTTCATCGTGTAGGTGTGGTGGCAGGTTAAGGAACAACAATAGTGTTACTTGGATTTTGGCTGTTCCAAGGACACAACGAGCGTCAAAGCAAAGTTCCTTAGCCTAGTACAAAGGTGACAGAATCACAATGGGCAATAACGAAAAATTATCGTAAAGGTAAAACAGGTAATGGTATATTTTGAATGATATATTAAATTTGATAATCTACACCGTAGTATGAATTAAATCAGCCAATAATGTGATGATAAAATAAATAATGATTTTGATTCTGACTTATTCAAAATTGTTGGCCAATTATATTCTTATGCCAAGAACACTATAAAAATCTCTAGAGTCTTTGAATTACTTCATATACATTAGTTTGGATTAATAATGGTGTTTTAGATTGATGATAATACATTTGGTTATTTTACGGCTAACTCTATATTCACGGTTTTTGATTATTTACACGGCTTCAATTCAAATTTAAGAGAATGTCATTTAAAAGGTTTTAAAATTGATTTTGAGATATTTTGTTGCACACTTCATAGTCTGGTCTATCAAATTCAATTATTGATAATTTTGAGTGAAAGAGAAATTCAGATGTAGATTACACTGGTAATCTAGTTGATAGAAAAATTACTAGTAGAACATATTTTTGTTGAGACATTTAGTAACTGCATCGTTTTTCAAAGAAAATATCTGCATACGTTTCATTTCATAATTTTTCAAATACCAAATTTTTTTTTTCATAAAACCCCTTCTAGGAAATCATCTTTGACCTTGTTTTCAGATTGGTCATCTTTAGAAAAATTGATTTTATAATTATTTTTTAAATTTGATTTTAAATGGCTACATTGACTAATCTTACTCCCCAATGATTATCAAAAGAATAAATAGTGATTTAAAAAGTGACGAGTGTTAATATTAATCATATATTATAACTTGAGATGATATATTTAGCAAATTTCTTTAGAAATTTGAACAAGAGTTATAAAAACTTTTTGTTGGTAAAAATTCCATGACCATCTCTATTTCTATCATATTTCTAACGACCATCACTCATCAAAATTCAATATAGTTTATCGATATGTGGTACTTTAAACAGGAATCATTCATTTTTCATTTTATATTTTTTAATAAAAATTTACTAATACAATAATAATAAAAAAAAATCCAAAGTATTCACTCTCATTTAAAAGTCCTCACGGTTATGCATGGGTGAATTACTTGAAATTTGTTATGTGCTTCCATGCTCATTTAAAAGTCCACACGGTTATGCATGTATGGAATGCATATCAAAATTGATTTTTTTAAATAAACAAGTTGATTCTAATCCCATTTAAAAGTCCTCACGGTTATGCATGGTTAGAAGATACTTGAATTCATTTTTTTTAAAATAAAATTGGAATACTACTAATCTCATTTAAAAGTCCTAACGGTTATGCATGGTTGGTAGATATTCAAATTCCTGATATAAATATACCACAAACAAACACAACTATATGGTTTTATATGATGATATCACTCCCATCATTCTAAAAGTGGAATATGCGCCTAATAGAGTATTTATGATTTTTGATTGATTTTTTATTCAAATTTAAATGTTGTATTAATATCAATCACTTTATCTTCATTTTTCTAACACTATTACTCTTTTGCTGATAAAAAAAGGGGGAGAGTAAAGTTAAGATTTTGACCAAATAAAGATCAAATATTTTCTACTTGCATCTAGGCTCATTTGTATATTTTTAATTGTATGCATATATTAAGGGGAGCTTTGTGTAGAGAGGAAGCATTCAAATAGAGGGAGCAAATTGAATAATCAATAAATTTAACATATTCAAAATCTTAAATATATGTTTGTTATCATCAAATGGGGGAGATTGTTGAATATGCGATTATATGATTTTTGTTTGATGATAATAAACATATATATATATATATTCATTTATATGTATTTGTTAATATACTATTTTATTTTCACGGATTAAATAAATATTTGATGAATAAAATAAATAACACAGAATTTGAATTCAAACGGATATTTTATTCAAACAAATATTTATTATAATTTTTGTATAGTACAAATTTCAAGCTCTTGCTATATATATACAATTTCAATTACAGTACAAATTTGATTACAATTCACATTTACATTTGACCTCACTACATGTCACTCATTCACTCAACTCGTATTTATCTTCAACTTCATTCCAATGTGAATCCAGCATCCGAGCAATCTGCAGAAATATACATTGACGCAGTAAACTTGAAAATAAAACATTTTTGCAGTATAAAATAAATTGTGAATTTTGAAAATAATATTTGCCTTGGTAATTTAGGTTGTTCGTCATCATTTAAATTCGAATTCATCATACATGAATAGCTTGTGACACGCACAGTGTATCACTGTACATGCCACAAGGCCGTGCACACCGATACATACACTTGATAAAATTACAAGGACAGGTGAGCACAGGAGAAACCCAAAACGTCGGGTTCAACTCAAGTGCAATAAAAATAATGTCACAATATCAGCACAAGGTCAAACCCAAGCTTTAAGATGGATTCAACTCAGGTGCAATACAAAATTGTCAAGTACAAGTGAAAATGCTTGATCAAAGCAACATAGCCTCAACAATGCAATGGGCATGTTCAAAACAACACCACAACTAGAAACATGAACAACAAAGTCAGGCAGAAGCTTATTCCCAAGCAAAATTGACAAAAAACAAGTGCAAGCTTGGATGAGCTAGTGTCGACCAAGCTAATGAACACAACCGTACATATGAAACTTATAGTGCCACTGATCCGAGGTGGCAACTTGGAGCATCAGACCAACATCAATGTATATGAACACAGCTAATGGAAGCACACAAAGACAACAAGTCAAGGGATGCACCAGTAAACCAGGCTTCACAATGAACACTACAACATGCAACATGTAGACAATGTTAATAGGACTCGGCATGTACATGAAGAGCAGACAACAAAACAATCATATACAAATTTCACTAACTAAAGGAACAAGCCAATATGGCAACACAGTTCAAATGAACATTACATGAAACAATGACTGATACAAGTGACTCAAACTGGAACTTCAAAAGAACAAGTGCAGCCTCTACATGAAGGTTTGAAACAAATGAAACCAGAGGCAACTGGCAACAAATACTACAATGAACCAGGTGAAGCAACTTGAGCTCCAAAAGATACAACATAATGCACCAGTGAACAACTAAATGAAACTGGACAGTGCAAGATCAAATAGAAACAAATGTACATACACAGTGCAGCAGTGTAAACATCGACATGAACAAGGCTCGAACTCAAGCCAGTGCACAACAACCGAATTCAAACAACAATACCGAACCAGATGGAACTGCAACACAATGTCAAGAATGACCAAAGATAGTAGGAGTTTTACAATTCAAGTCAAATTCCAAAGTCATGCAACAGCAGGTACAAGTTAAAAATGAGCACTGCATCCATCCAGTAACCATCACGTGAACGAAGTGCACATGAATGCACAATGAAAATTCACAAACAAGTCAAGTATGCTATAGGTTGCAATTGACCAAAGGCAATAAACACAAGTGACCGAAGTCAATCAACAAGCAGCAGAAGAAGTCGTGGGTCAAAAATCAAAGCCAAAGTCAAGTAGGAAATTCACTACCGTAATGACCAAGGAAAGATCGAACGGTTCTGAATCGAAGCCGTGTTAATCAAGAAATCAAGCGAGTTCGAAATCAAAACCGTGTTAATCAAGTAAACGAAATTATTCAATATGAACAAGTCAGAAATTATAATCAGCACTAAAACAAAATCGAATGGCCGAAATAAATCAAATGCCAGATTCAGATAAATGTATACGAACGAAAATCAAGGCTCTCAAATCCTATAAAAACAAGTAACATCATCGACAATTGGATATCGAGTTAAAGCAAGCAAATCAGAAGAAGCAAATGAAAAATTTACATATCAAATCAAAGTCGAACTTGATCAAGGAGGAGGAGCCGCGAACGAATCAATTGAAGTAATCAATCGAAGCACCAACCATCAATTTAAGCGGCGACTTCACCAAGACCTGATTTCAGAGCTAAGAGGAACGAACGAAAGAAGGAACGAGGCCATTGTTAAACAAAGGAGCGGACCGAATAAATAAAGAGAATAATATTGGGCCATCCCTTCTTTCTTTAAGTGTTGGTTTATATTAAAAGGGAGATAATTAGGGTTTTGGTTTTTATTGTGTTTAATTGTTTTTTAAATTGTTGTTTTTGTATTTTCTCCTTTAAACCATTGTAATTACTAGTCGTGTGACTAGGGACAAACTACGTGGCGTAGTTTGAGAATTCGCAACTCGGTGGCTGACTTGAGGCAGGATTTTGAGCATAGAGTTAGGTTAGTCAGTAGCGGGTGTCGCAAGTTTACGTGTGTAAGCGTGTGACTACTTAATTTCTAGTAGAAACCTTGAGGGCAACACGTAGGCAGGGTTTTGCCGAAGCTGGGTAAATTTTGTGTGTCGTTCTATTTCTGCATTTATTGTTGTGCTATTATTTGTGCTGCTATTATTTTGATATATCTGTGTTAAAATAATTTTATAAGCTTCCGCAATAATTTTTATAATTAACAGCATCACCCTATTCAACCCCCCTCTTGGGTGAAATCGATCCTACAAGGCCACCACCTCCACCATCTCTTCCCTGCCACCATCACCCACCTACCCCTCTGATATTACCAGGCCGCACCACTCCATGATGAACAACTCCACAAAAACTATGCATCTTGCCTTGAAAACATGTTAACCGACTACTTTTGCCTTTACCACTTCATTTTTCACCACCACCACCACCACCTTAGGCCACCACTAACACTTCTGTCCAGACCCTTACTCACCCCTCCAGCCCCTGACCAGACCCATACTCCACTGGCCGAGCCCATACACCCCATGGCCGAGCCTCCTTGTTGAACCAAACCATGCTTTTAGCCTAAAACCTCTTCACATTCTACCTTGTAACTTCCTCCCCATGTTCTAAACCATAGGCCATGCATTTCTAGGACCCAAACCTGAGCTAAAGCATGTCCAGACCTGAACCAAAATATTTCATAAGCCGTGCAAGAAAATGTAGAAAGCAAGGAAAAAGATTTGGCATTCAAATCTCTTTTCATTTATAAGTTACATCATTTCAAAGTATATTGAATTTATGGTTTGTTTTGATTTTGTTTGGGTTGTAACACAAGATTTGTAGTTTGGATTTTCTCTCCACTCAAGTCCGTAGTCTTGTCATCGTGCTTTTGATTCCGTTGTGTCATTGGTTTTGTTAGTAAATCTCACACGACACTATATACTTATGCAATTGTGAAACGACAACATTTGAATGTGTAGAATTATAAATGATGCTATAACTACTTATGATTATTTATGTATGATGTTAAACCTATTAAATTACATGTCATCTCATCTATTACTATTATATGTTGTTAACTGTTCATTTATAGCTGTTTATCATACTGCAATTTCCCTATAGATTAGGTTCACTATGGGTTGAAATGATACATACCCGAACGGACTTTAGAATAGGGAAAAATCGTTATGGCCTGAAATGATAGGACTGAACTGTTTTTATTTATTTAGTTTTATCTTGGGATTGCGGGTTTGAAATGATAGAACGCGAATTTTCCTTTTTAAACTGCGGATTGAAATGATATATATCTGTATCACTTGACCTAGATTAGAAAACTATATACAGGCCCATAGTTATTTTATGAAGTGTTTTGGATATTTTTAAGCATTTTAAAATATAAATTTATGAAATTTGATTTAAATTGGATTTTTTAATGTTTAAATAAGAAATTTTTATTTTTCTATAAGTTAAAAATGTTGAATAATTAAATGATTAAATTGAATTTTTGAAATATAACTTAAATCTGGAAATTTGGACTTTAGCTTTTAAAATGACATTTAAGTTATATAAATAAAAATTTTAGCGGCTTAAAATGTAAATTTATGAAATTTGATTTAAATAGATTTTGAAATGTTTTAAAATAAAGAAATTATGATTTTTCTATGAGTTAAAAATGTAATTAATGAATGGTTAAATTGGATTTTTGAAATATAACTTAAGTTTGGAAATTTCGAATTTTGGTTAAAAATGATATTTAAGTTATATAAATAAAATGGAATTTAAATTTAATTTGGAAAATGGTAACTATGATAATTTGATCTAAATTGAATTTAAATGATTTAATAAAGTATTATTTATTTTTCAATGAATTAAAATGGTTAAATAAATGAATGCTTAAAAGTGAAATTTTAAAATATAGCTTGACTTGGAAATGTAAAATTTGGGTTTTTAATTAAAGATTTAAGTAAAACAAATTGGAAATTTTTTTAAATTTGTGAAATGGTAATTTAAAGTTTAAGTGTTAAGTTTATTTGTTAAAAAGTGAAGAAAATGAAATTGTACACTTGATTTTGTTAAGTGAAATTATCGAAAATTTGGATTTTTCTATAAAGGCTACTTTATAAAATCATAATTGAAAGAGTATTTTTAAAGAACATTTTTGAATGTAAAAATATGATTTTTATAATGTTTAAAGGGTTTATAATGAAGTTTATTAATTGCTAGAAATACACTAAAAATCAGGAAATCACTTTTAATAACATTCAGAAGTGCTATGGTTTCTGGAAATGAACTAAAAGAGCTATTATAGCATTTCTGAAATGCTATAGTTGTTGTAGTTGAACTAATAGGCTAAAAACTTAATTCAGGTCTATTATAGCATTTCTGTAAATGCTGTAGTGGGTTGCTGTTTTGCTGTTAAAACCTTAATTTGGAAACCTGAGGTATTACAGCATTTCTGGAAATGCTGTCTTTGCTGTTTTAAACTAAGATTCAACTAAAATGAGATTTAACAGCAGTTTTAAATGCTATCTTTGGTGAATTAAAATGTTTTTAGGTATAACTTATAACAGCTTTTTTTTAATACCGCGTAAGGCTGAAATTTTCAATGCTTATGGTTTTTAACTAAGTAAATGAGCTCAGAATAGTTTGAAACTTTGGAAATTGAATACTTGACTTGAATGAATAATAACTTCACTTTTAAATGATTTAAATTATTAAATTTAATTTGAAAATAAATCATTTTAAAAGTGATTTGAAAGGATAATAAATGAATGTTATCTTGAATTTAGAAGGTATTTAAAGTTGAATATTTGGATTTGAACTTATAAAATGATTTGAAGATGAAGTTATGAAAGATATAATATTTTGATATTAAATGATTTGAAAATGAAGTTTTGAAAGATATGATATTTTGACATTAAACTGATTTGGAAATGAAGTTCTGAAAGATACGATATTTTGATATTAAATGATTTGAAAATGAAGTTCTGAAAGATGTGATATTTTTGATATTAAATTGATTTGAAAGTGAAGTTCTGAAAGATATGATATTTTGATATTATAATGATTTAAAAATGAAGTTCTGAAAGATATGATATTTTGATATTAAAATGATTTAAAAATGAAGTTCTGAAAGATATGATATTTTGACATTAAAAGGATTTGGAAATGAAGTTTTGAAAGGAAATGATATAATAATGTATTAAATTGATTTGAAAGGAAATTTTGAAAGGATATGATAATTTAATATATTGAAAAGGTTAGAAATGACTTGATATTTATTTCGATAAATATTTGAATTTGAAAGATGTGGTATGTTGATATATTGAAATGGTTTGGAAATGGCTTAATCTTTATTTTGATAACGATTTGGATTGAAATAATATTTTATTTTGAAGTATAAAATATAATTTTTAGGTTATAACCATGGGTTATAATAACGATTGGTTGGCAAAGAAACCGGGATCGGATATGGGCATTCTCTCTGTCGATACCGAAAACCACTTTGACAACCGTGTATGCGGGGGAGATTCCAGAATGAAGTAGGATGGTGGCGACGTTATTGGGGTATATTATGTGGACCCAACTCCCGTGAGTTGGCATAAGGTGGCTAAAACAGGAGCGATCTCGGGCCAAAAGGGGTAGCTCCTCTGGTCGGACACATTTCTTCGATACCATTCTATTGCTTTTGTGATTGTTTGGGCGCCCCTCCGATTTTGGGAATGTCAACCGAAGTGGGCGTATGTGGCTGCTGCGTTACCACCAGTCCGTATGCATAATTGGTATATCTACCCTGGCATTGCCTTGTGTGCCGTGTCACCTACCCTATTGAGCCTTTACTACGAGTTTGGTTCTCTTCCATAGCCCATGTGTATCTTCTCGTAGTCCCCCGATCAGGAGATATGCAGATATTAGATGGACTACTGGGACTATTATGTGTCTGGGGCTATATGGGTAACCCCGTGATGCTATTTTAAAGTAAGTTTATTTTACTATAGACATTATTATAATAGCGCAATATTACTATATAGTAAATAGTTTAACGGATCCTTAGAGGATGGGCGGTCCCAAGCATCCTTTAAGTTACTTGAACCTTTGCTACAGTTCACTTGAGTTGGTTTACATTGTATAAGTATGTATATCCTGACTCGAGTGTTCGTATTTTTATTTACGCTCGGGTCAGCCTGAGTATTCATAGATTTGGACTTCCACTTTCTGGAGATTGGAATCGCTAGAGATTATCTACTTGTCTAGTTTTATCGGTCTGTTGTTCCTTTTCAGCTCTTGTATTAGTAGACTTCTATGTATTGAGACTTCTGTTGTACTCTATTTCTTCTATTGTATCTTATGTAACTCTGATATATTTATATAGTAGCTTCATGAACTACTATTTCTTTTACTTCCGCTGCGTTATTAAATACTCTGTGTCTGTGATTATTTATTTACTGTATATTCTGAGATTTGCCAAATTTTTATTTACAACGCGGTATTTTGAGAAATTCAAGTCCGACATGTGCGGATGCGAATGGCTGAAAATATCGGGTCGTTACAGTTGGAATCAGAGCTTTGGCTTTGAGGCAAAACTTAGAATATAAGGTAAATTATTTACAGAATCACTTTTGTTCGAGTTCAAATCTTTCCTCTTTGATTCGAATTTGCTTTGAATTTTGGAACGTGCCCTATGGTTCCAAAATTCATTCGTGTCCCTCACTATTCATCTTCTTCTGATTCTGGAGTATCCCATAACTCCGCTTCGAATGGTCCTTTTAGTGAGTCGGCGGTCTCGCTAATTTCAAATTGAATTGTAAAAAGGGGAAACTTCTTTACAATCAGCATTGATTCACCAGAGATTTATATCTATCCTTAGTTTAGATGCTAATATCTTTTGTTATTTCAAACTCTATCTCTTGAGATCGAATGTAGACTTACCCTAGAAAAATCCACATTGATCTTATTCTTTAAGTCACGGTTGACCCGGTAAAGGTTGGCCGCGATTTACTTAAGCTTACCCATTTCCTTACTCTGTTATTTTATCATCTTGTCTTTTGTTTCCAATCTATTCTTCCAAACATTTTGAATTGTACTTGTAAATCTATGTTTTTTATATATAGTGTGTTGTTTGAGTTGTTGATGTTGATTTGGGTTTCAAATCGATTCGTCTGATCAACGTTATCGATAGGATTTCTAAAACACTTTAACAGAACAAACTGACACAATATTATTTTAAAATTTGGTTAATGAAATAAATTTTGATATATAAGTAAATTTATAGAACTTAATAAATTGATTATTTGAAATGATAATACTTGATTTATATTTTATTGTTCTATAAATGAATTTATAAATAGTTGTTTATAAATTGATTTGGGAACTGAAATGAATTTAAAACAAGAAATTTGAGAATTTAATTTCCGATGGTTTCAAACCTCGTGTTTAAGTTTTAAAATATATTATTTAAAGTATTTTCGAATAAGAATATGTTTCCAAAGAATTTTAAAGTTTAAAAATCAGTGCTCTTCTCTTTGTCACTAGGAAATAATTTCGGTGATGACTGCATCATCATCGACATATATTTTCGAGTTTCGAAGTGAAGAGACCGCTCTGTAGTCTTGCTACAGCTTTGTTTTGGGAAATCAAATTGATTTGAATTTCTAATATATGACTTGATTTATAATATATATAGATATATGATTTATATTTGATTTGATAAATTATGTACATACATTTATTTATCTCTAAATGTTTTGAAGAAATTGGAAATTTAATTTTTAAATTTTATTTTAAATAATAATTTCAATTATAAAAAGAAAATCAAAATTTTGGATGAATATTCAAGCATGAAATGATTTAATTGGAAAATTTTATTTGTATAATACAATTGCATTCAAATATAACTTACCTTAATTTCAGAAGTTAATAATGTAATTGGATAATATACAATATAAAAAGATTTTATAAATAAAATTTAAGTGGTTATAATAAATGTTATACACTTAAATTTTAGTTATAAAATGATTAACAGAGGTAAATATAATAAAGGGTAATTGAACATCTTATAATAAAATAATGTTAAAAGAACTAAGAATAAAATAAAGCAGTTATAATAAGTGTAAGTATATTTAACATAAGTGATAAATATATTGAGAGGAATAAATTTAAATTTTATTAGGAATAAAGAAGAATTAAATTTATTGAGTACATTATGAGTATAATAAATGATTATTTTTCAAACCCATGGTTTTAAATATGGTTAATTTAAGACGATTGGATAATAAGATAATGAAATTTGAGATAGTTAAGATTTATTTAACTTGTGTAAAAATTTATTTTTTATTTAAGTCGAAATTTCCATGGTTTCAAATTTATTTTCTTATTTTGTTTTTCAAACTATCTTTTGGTTATCCTTATTATCCTTATCTTGCTACAGACTGGTATAGACATCTTTCTATAATCTTTCTGTTTAGAAATCTTTCTGTTTAGAAATCTTTCTATAATCTTTGATAATCTTTGGTACTCATTTTGAATCCACCTTTTTCGTGCTTCTGTTCTTGATTCTGAAGGATCTTGGAAAGATCATCTCCACTTTGTTAAACTTACCTATAACAACAGTTATCCGGTACAATCTCAATCTTCTTGTCACCTTGTCTTAATCTTATTTCATTTCTATCTTTTCTGTGCTTTCCCGTACCTCATTCCTTTTCAGGGATGAAAAGTTTTGAATGGAGGAGAATGTAACAACCATGTATTTTGTGATTATTTTAATTGTATATTTTAATTATTTTAATTGAATTTTTGATTTAAAAGCTTTATTTTATTTATTTAAAATGGATAAATTTTGTTATTTTAAAATAAAACTTTGATTTTGATATGAATTATCATTCCAAAACATGACTAAAAAGAATATTTTTCAAAAAGTGAATTTTAGTCAATATGGTCAAACTTTGACTTTTAAATTTAAAATTTGAAAGTTTGAAAATTTGAATTTTTATCTTTTATTATGAAAGTAAATAAAATTTTAAGAACACTGCTTTTCGTTTCGTTGAAATCTGATTTATAATGTGAAAGTTATGCATTTTTAACTATTATATGAAATTTGTTGTGTTTAACAAAATTGTTTATTTTAAATTATATAAATAATATTTTATTTGGTCATGTAATGTTCTAATTTATGTTTATATGGGTAAAATAACATTTATTGTATACATTTTGGTTTTAAAACATTTTTGAAAGTGTAATTGACATTTTCCAGTGTCAGTTGTATTTTTTTACAACTTCTAATTTCCAGCTTCAATTAATTTAAGGAATTCTTTATTTATTTTTCTATTTTCTCAAGATCTTATTTTATTCTCATCCCCACTTTATTTTGTTCCTAATTTATTTTATTTATTTGACATTTTTTTCGTTTTAAAGTGAAATAGAAATTTTTCTAGAGCCAATGGTATTTTATTTGTAATTTTCATGCCCTGTTTTCAATTTTTAAAACAATTTCTTTAGTTCTTTTTCTATTTTTCTCCAATTTAATTACTTATTTCATTTTAGAAATGATAAATAAATTATTTTATTTCAAAATTTTGCTTTATAATATTTTTAAAATGAAGTGGATATTTTTCCAAAGCCATTGATGATTTAATTGAAATTTTTGAACCCTGTTTTGAATTTTTAAGCAATTTCTTTTATTCTTTTCCTATTTTATTTAAATTTAATTATTTATTTTCATTTTATTTCACTTTGTTTCGGTTTTTAAAAGTATTTGCTGAATTATAATTTTTTTATTTGAATTTAAGAAAAAAATATATGAAAGGTTTTAAAAGATTTATTAACTTAAATCTTTTCATCTCCAATGTCCTTTCATTTGCCATAACCCCTCATTTACTTGCTTTGGCCGTGTATTTTTTTATGAGTAGCCGTGTATTCTATCATTTCTCACGCACAAAAACTTCCTCTTTCATTCTATTCACGGCTTGGAAACAAAAGCTTGGTAATGGCTTCACTTTTTCTTCATTTTCTTCTTACTTTTCTATGTTTTTGCCTTGATTTTTTGCCTTGTTTGCTCGGTCTCCACTCCTTAGCCATGGCCACCACCTTCACCATCTCTTCCCTGCCACCGTCACCCACCTACCCCTCTGATTTGACCAGGTCTGTAACAACCCTAGATTTTTCATATATTTTAATATTTGACTTCGTTTTATTTTGAAATTATTTTAAACTTATTTTACTTCAAACATTTCATTTTTAAATGTAGGTGTTGATTATTATGTGAATTATAATTTCAAACCGGTATAAATTGGATATTTTACTAAAAGATGAATTTCTGTCCAAACTGGTCAAACCTTGGCTTTTAAATTTCAAATTTAAATATTTAAATTCTTAAATTTTATCTTTTATTGTGAAAATATATTTAATAACTTGAATACTGCTTTTCGTTTCGTTGAAAACAGATTTAATTTGTGAAAGTTATGTACGTTTCAATTTTGAGTATAATTTGTTTTATTTTGAAATTTTGTCTATTTTAAATTATATAAATCATATTTTCTATGTTATATTTTATTTTAATATGTGTTAATATGTTATTTATGTATATTTTTTCTTTTAATATTTTTAAAGTGATAATAAAAATTTTCCAAAATTTACTGTATTTATTTCCTATTTTTAAAGGCTGTTTTCTATTTTTCTACTATTTTCTTCATTTAAATTATATTTAATTAAAATTTATATATTTATTTTGTGAATGTATTTTTATTTTATGTTATTATTTATGTTTAAAAATATTTTACAAGCTCATATGAATTTTCTAAAAATTATTCTATTTAATTTCAAATTCTCTAGTCTAGTTCACTATTTTTAGCTATTTTTCTTAATTTAACTTTATATAATTAATAAATATTATATAAATTTTTATATTTTGATAAATTTTCGAAATTTTACCTGGGATTATTATTATTCCAGAAATATAAAGTTATATAAATTAAATAAGGATATATGAAGAGTTTTTGACTTTTGAATTGCCTTTTGCCTTTTTGAATTCCACCTCTTCATTTTCCTCAAACCTCTTCATTTCTCTTGCCATAACTCCCCACATTTCAGCCGACTATCTCATTTTCAATTCACGTATCTTTCTTTCCTCCTTCCTGAGAAAAAATTTCGGCCATCCTTGCTTGAAGATTTTGGTAAAACTTTATTTCTTTTATCTCTTTTTCTATTTACATCGTTTATTTCTAGCTTGATTTTGCACATGCTTTCACCTCTTTTAGGATCATCCATGCCTCCCTTGCTGCCTAGCTGCCTCCACCGCCTGATGGCACACCACCACCACCTCCTCCTCACCAGCCACCCAAGCCATGAACCCCCTTGGTGATGCATATCCATAAAAGTTTCAAAACACCCTTCATACTAGCCTAACCGAGCACCACTCTCATTCCATCACCTCACCACCCCTCTAGCCGCCATCTACCACACCACCACCACCTCCAGCACCTACGTCCACACCATCATAGTGGACCCCACTCCTCTGGCCGTGACACTTGGAGCCTTGGCCGAGCCCAAATCCATGACTAAAACACATGTATATGCATGCTTATGTGTGTTATTCCCTTCACCCACTTTGGCACCATCACAAATGACATCTAGGCCGACCCATACCCACCATAATCTGACCCAAACACTTTCCATTGTCATGTATTTTCCCTTGTAGCTGAGCCTAGTAAAGGTTAAAAGCAAGTGCAAACATTTCTATTTGATTCTGTGCAGTTATTCTAGCATAGTTTTGATCGTAGTTGATTTGAAACTCATCGTTGTTATATTGTTTTTGTTTGATGTGTATCCAAGGAATTTGACATTTGGCTCCTCTATTCGAATCTGTGTCGTGCTTTTGTGCTTAGCTAGATCCCGTTTGTGCAATTCGTCATTGGGTCCTCAGCTCAAACCAGTGAGTTATTCTCACCAAACAATATGTACATATATAACTAGTAAATTGACCCCTTTTGAATCTATAAAATGCATTATTATGTTACACCTGCTATGTTATGATTTTATGATGTTCACCCATGCTTAAACACTTGTTATAGCATACGTTACTGTTGTATTATGTTGTTCTATTATTTTTTTATCAGTTTATCACACTGCAAGTTCCCTTTAGATTAGAATCACTATGGGTTGAAATGATACATACCCGAACGGACTTTAGAATAGGAGAAAATCCTTATGGGCTGAAATGATAAGCCTGAATGATTTTAAATTATTTTCATTTACTTGGGATTGCAGGTTTGAAATGATCAAACCCGGGTTTTCTTTGTAAATTACGGGTTGAAATGATATATTACCTGTATCACTTTACCTAGGCTAGAAAATGAAATACAGACCCGTTGTTAAAATATGTTTTTCTTAAAATTTTAAAATATTTTAGGAATGTAAATATTATAATATTTTGATTTAAATTTGATTAAAAATGATTTTTGTAAAGCATTATTGACTCTCGGAAAATTTATAAGTGAAATAAATTAATGGTAAAGTTAGAAAATCTTAAATGTAAGTTTTTGGAAATTATAATTTGGTGATAAATGGAATTTAAATTAAATATGAAAATATGATAAATTTATGATATTTTGAACTAAATGAATTTAGATTAATTTTATAATATATTAATGATTTTTGAATTAAGTTAAAATGCGAAATGAGTGAATATTTAAGTTGAAATTTTGAAATATAACTAAAATTGGAAATTTGTGAAATTGGCTTAAAAGTGAATTTTAAGTTAAGTAAATAAAAATGAAATTAAGTTATATTTGAAAATTTAAAATTAAATGTTAAGGTAAATTTAATTTAATGAATTTAAAATTTAATTTTGGAATTTAATAAGTGAATTACTATTAAATTTTGATTTTTGAATAGAGATTTAACTTTATAAAATCATGAATATAAGAGTATTTGAATGATTGTTTTAAAAGTGAAATTATATGATTTTTTAAATTAAAAATGGTTTAAATGAAAATATAACTGTTTGTGGAATTATACTGAATATTTGAAGTTAATTTACTGCATTTCTAAAATGCTATTAATTCTAATGTAAAGGATAATACATCATTTGTAAATGCTGTAGTTGATAATAATGAACCAAATGGCTCAATTTAATTAAAGGCTATTATAGAAATTTTTGTGAATGTTATAATGGTTGAATTTAACTAAGTTTATTTGAAACTAATGGAACCCTATTTCAGCATTTTAAATGTTGCCTTTTGTTAAATTGAACTGTTTTAAGTGTGACTTTCCGTAGCATTTTCTAAATGCTGCGAAAGTTGAATTTTCGTTGTTTTAATAAATTTAAGTGAATGAATGAACTTTAAAGGATTAAAATTTTGGAAATTTAATAATTTAATTATTAAATATAATATCTTCATTTTAATGATTTAAATGAAGCAATTTGTTTTGAAATATAAACTATTTTGAATTGTGTTTTGAAATGGTATTTAAATTAAATAAAAATGAATGTGGTTTGGAAGATATGGTATTTTGATATTTTGAAATGGATTTTGAATGATAATGAATTTTTAAATGATATTTGATTTCGAAGTATAAATACTATTTTGAAATTTTAACCACGGGATGTATTTAATTTATGGTTTAGCCGATCTCTAAAGGATGGGCGATCCCAAGCATCCTTTAAGTTATGGTGCATTTCTATTACAGTTGACTTGAGTTGATTTACATTATATAAGTATATATTGTCCTGACTCGAGTGTTTTGTGTTTTACTTTACGCTCGGGTCAGCCTGAGTATTCACAGCTTTGGATTCTCTTTCTGGAGCTGGCCTTTGCTGGAGTTTCTGCTTATCTACATTTATATCTACTTTCTGTTTCAGCTATTCTAGTTTATCTCATGTATTAGTGAACTTCTATGTATTTGGGATTTCTATTATGTTGTTTTCAGACTGTATTATGTATTTGGTTTGAGACTGTGCCGTAGTAGCTTCATGAACTACTACGTATTTTATATTCCGCTGCGAGGTATTCTGTTTGTTCTATGTCTGTGATTCTGTGATTTGTATTTCATTTGCTCCAAATTTATTTACAATGCGGTATTTTGAGCAATTCAAGTCCGACATGTGCGGCTGCGAATAGCTGAAAATACCGGGTTGTTACGTTTGGTATCAGAACTTTGGTTTTAGGCAAACCATAGCCTGTGGAGCAAAAACTCATTAGAGATATGGTAGAAATACCCTAGAATGAGTAAAATCAATCTCAGAATCCTTTCTTGTGAGAGAACGTATTTTCAGAGTATAAAATAATTTCCAAATGATTTTTAAAGGATTTTCAAAGATTATTTTGGTATAAAAATTTTCTTATTTTGAAACCAAGGTTTTCAAAACTTCATCCCTTCAGTATCCATCTTGTTAGAAATCTCTTGGTTAGGATTCTTATCGATTAGGATTCCTTGAACTTTGGAACGCTCCCACTTGTTCTGAAATCCAGTCTTGTCTTCCCTATTCTATCCATTTTGATTTTGGAGCATTTCATAACTCCACTTTGGAATGACCTCTATAAAGATCGGTGATACCGCAAATCTTTGAATGATTTGTAAAGGGGTGAAAATCCTTTATAATTGGCATTGATTCACCGGAGATTCCTGTATCCTCGGTTTTCGATGCCAGTTATCTCCTGCTCTACCCGGATTCTATCTCTGGTGATCGATTGTCGATTTGCCTTAGATTTACGAATTGATTATATTACTGAAGTCACGGTTGACCGGTTAAGGTCACCTGCGATTTATATAGGCTTATCATCTTCTATTTGGTAATAAAATTATCTTATCTTCGTTCGAGCTTATCTTCGGAACAGAATTCTATTTGATTAGAGTTCCTCTAAATTCGAATCTCCGTATTTCTTGAAATCTAACCTTGAATCATTCTTTGGAAATTTGTGTTTGATTGTATTTTGAATTTGTGCACACATCAAAATTATTATTTTGACAAGGATCACCCTATTTTGTATATAAAAGTGAAATGTTTTCACTAAGGATTTTTACCTTTGGAAAATGAAAATTTGAAGCTTTGAAAGGATTTGAAATTTTGGAAATTTATAAGAAAATGTGATTTATATAAAAATGATTTATAAATGAAGGGTTTGAATTTGAATTTCGAGGAATTGAACTCCGATGTTTTGAAATGGGTTTTAAGATTTTGGAAAATGTATAATAATAATATGATTTAAAGATATTTTTCCAAATAAGAAATGTTTCAAATGTATTCGAATGAATTCCAATGATGTCAAAGAGATTTCAAAGATGTTTCAAGAAATAAAAGTCCAGAACCCACTTATGTCGCTGAAAAATAATTTCGGTGATGAATACATGCATCATCGACATTGAGTTTTGAGTTTCTGAGTGGGGAAGAGGCCACTCTAGTAGCTTTGCTATGCGAGTGATTTTATGAAACCAAATTTTGATTTCCGATTTCGAAGTATGGTTTGATATTCGAAAGATATGTGTATATATATAATTGAAATGATTTAAAATAAGCCGGTGTTCAGTCCTCGAGATTCAGATTTGTTTTGGTATAACCTTACCTATTGGAATTGATTTACTAATTTGTTGGTGATTTCCAACTCTTGGATTGAAATTATGATTTCTTCGACTATTTTGAAGGTTCGAGCACTTCCAAATCAAGGTTAACTTTTCAAAGCTAAGAAATTTTGAATGGTATAAGGTATTTGATAAAGTATAAGTTTAGTTTGGTATGATTAATGTATAAAGTAATATGATTTATATAAGTTTGAAACTGTTGTGGAGTGAAATAAATAAGACTATTTTGAATTATACTGGTATGAAATATAGTTTTGAAAAGATATTTAAAGTAAAATGTTGAGTTTTTGTTAAATTTATAAGTTAAGAAAAACAGTGAATTTTGACTTAACAATTGAAAGTGAGTTTTAAATTCAATATTTGATTTAAAATTTTGTTGTGATAAATCATATGTTAAAAATTATTTAAATGTGAAATTTTGAAGTCTAGAAATATGATTTATAAGTTTAAAATTTGCTAAAATTGAAGTTGTATTGTTTTTAAAAGTTATAATAAAATCTGGAATTTTATTAATAGCATTTCTAAAATGCTATAGTTTATGACAACACTTTAAAATGCTGTTGTTTTTGAAGTTAACTTTGTTTGAATTAACTAAATATCTGTTATGGCATATTATAAACGCCGTTATTCTTGAACTAAACTATTTTGGAAACTATAAGTTACGATAGCACTTTTAAATGCTGTCATTGTTATAATTTGACAATGTTTCGTAATGTTATAGATCTTAACACTATTGAGTTATGTTTTATAAAAGTTAAATGATTTAATTTTGGAATTGATTATTTGTGAAATTTAAGGAGTTTTGAATATAATTTAATATTTAAATTTGAATTTTAAGGAATTTAAATTGAATTTGAATTTAAATAAGGTTTACTTGGTTATGTGTTAAATGGAATGAAATGTAATGAGATAAATGAATTTTGAATGGAATTTTGAAATGTATTTTGTAATGATATTTGAAATAATATTTGAACGACATATTTGATTTTTTTAAAATGATATTTCAATTTAAATATTTGAAATTGAATTCAAATAATGATTTGATAATGAGGCTTTGAATGATATAATCTTTATTTGATAAAGAATGTGAATCAGGAATGATAACTGATTTTGGTAAATGAAATCTAAAGTTTATATTTGTATGAAAGGATATTTGGTTTACTTGTAATTTGAGTTTAATTAAAAATGATGGATTTATGAAATGAATATGTAAAAACTAAGTAATAATGAAGTAAAATTTGATATATATGAAATTATAAAATTAAGTTTTGGAATACGGTACATTTAAGCTCTGAAATATATTAAAGATTGAATAGTTTATTTTGCGGATCAAATCTTTATTTGAAATTTGATAATATTTGAAATGGTTTTGTTGGAAAACTAAATTGAATTGAAACTGATGGTTTGAATTGAATTAAAGCTGGAACTTGTAGACTTGGGTTTAAATTGAATAAATTTGTGAAATGTAAAGAATAAAAGGATGTTTTATGATTTTAAATGTATGATTTAGAAAAGTTATGATTTTCAAAGTGTAATGATTTCAAGTATTTTGGTTTCGAAAGATTTATAACTTTGAAAGTATTACGATTTTTGAAAGTGAATATATGTTTGAAATGGAAATGAATTTGTTTGACCTAAATTTTTGTTGATTTGGAAATTTGGATTATTTTCTAAATCTATTGTTTTAAGAAACTTTGAAACCGAGTATATGTAATTTAGAAGAAATGATTTGGCGAAATCATATATGATTTTGAAACTGAAATGTTATTGAAACAAATTAAAATTGAGAACCTTGTTTTACTAAATACTTGATTTGGGAGTTATCGAACTTATATAAAATGGATTTGTATAAGTATGAAGTTGATTTGAAAATGTTGAATTGAAAAGGTACTCAATTTGTAAATTAAAATCTTATATAATCGAAGTTTATATAAGTATGATTTGATATACTATTGATTTTGGAAAGTATTCGATTTGAAAATGAAATCTTATATATAATGGAATTTATATAAGTGCGATATTTGAAGCTATGTTTTTGAAGGGCTACTATATATGTTATATTATATTTTGATGTAAGAGGTATGGGAAGTACCCTCCGGAAGAAGTATAATGATATGCTTCGACCCAGATGGACTTGGGGAATCCAGGAATGGATTCGACCGATAAACCCTAATGGACTTGGGTGAATTCAGAAATGGATTCGAACTGATATGGTTGTCCAGACTTAAACTCATGGGTTCCTCGATTTTTTTCCAGGGTAGATGGTTCTTTAGTTTACCCAATGGAGGCGCTTTCGATCCTGGGATCTGTTGTTTATGGATCTTCCGGGAAGGAAGTGCATCCATTGCGTAAATCATTGAATCAGCAGCGTACCACTGCAGCAGGGGTCGATGGTCCCTTGTTTACGAACTGGCTACGATATTTTTCTAGAATCCGAAAGGTAGAAGGATCTTCTGGAAAGTTTCGTGTCCAGTGCGTAAATACTGGATCAGCAGCGGGCCACTGCTATCGTATTATCATCATTTGACATTGGATTATGAGTGGTGCTTCTCATACCCATTTATTTTTTCATTTTTATTTTTTTAGTAGTTTTCACTAGGTGTCGAAACAGGTCTACTAAGTACTTGGAGAATTCTAGCCTTGCGCCTGATCAAAGCATGGCCAAAGCCTGCAAGAACGAGGATAAACTTGTTAAGACATCGAGTTATAAAGTATTTTGGTAAAGTATTGTATAAAGGATATTCTAATCATGATTTAAAATGTCTTAAATATTGTTTACTTCGAACTATCAAATTTGAATCAAATAACTAATTATCACATTAAATGTTTAACATGTCAAATATATAAAAAAAAATTAAAATAATGGTCCATCCATGTCTTTCAACCTGCTTTCCCTCCTAGTTACTTTTTCCCTACCTTCTTTCAGGATGTTTTCCAACCTATTGTTCTTTCTTGTTGTTTCTTCGCTTCCTTCCTTTTCGAGGACGAAAAGATTTGAGTGGGGGAGAGTAACAACCCTGGATTTTTCATATATTTTAATATTTGACTTTGTTTTATTTTGAAATTATTTTAAACTTATTTTATTTCAAACATTTCATTTTTAAATGTAGGTGTTGATTATTATGTGAATTATAATTTCAAACCGGTATAAATTGGATATTTTACTTAAAGATGAATTTCTGTCCAAACTGGTCAAACCTTGACTTTTAAATTTCAAATTTAAATATTTAAATTCTTAAATTTTATCTTTTATTATGAAAATAGATTTAATAACTTGAATACTGCTTTTCATTTCGTTGAAAACATATTTAGTTTGTGAAAGTTATGTACGTTTCAATTTTGAGTATAATTTGTTTTATTTTGAAATTTTGTCTATTTTAAATTATATAAATCATATTTTCTATGTTATATTTTATTTTAATATGTTTTAATATGTTATTTTATGTATATTTTGTCTTTTAATATTTTTAAAGTGATAATAAAAATTTTCCAAAATTTACTGTATTTATTTCCTATTTTTAAAGGCTGTTTTCTATTTTTCTGCTATTTTCTTCATTTAAATTATATTTAATTAAAATTTATATATTTATTTTGTGAATTTATTTTTATTTTATGTTATTATTTATGTTTAAAAATATTTTACAAGCTCATATGAATTTTATAAAAATTATTCTATTTAATTTCCAATTTTCTAGTCTAGTTCACTATTTTAGCTATTTTTCTTAATTTAACTTTATATAATTAATAAATATTATATAAATTTTTATATTTTGATAAATTTTCGAAATTTTACCTGGGATTATTATTATTTCCAGAAATATAAATTTATATAAATTAAATAAGGATATATGAAGAGTTTTTGACTTTTGAATTGCCTTTTGCCTTTTTGAATTCCACCTCTTCTTTTTCCTCACAACTCTTCATTTCTCTTGCCATAACTCCCCACATTTCAGCCGACTATCTCATTTTCAATTCACGTATCTTTCTTTCCTCCTTCCTGAGAAAAAATTTCGGCCATCCTTGCTTGAAGATTTTGGTAAAACTTTATTTCTTTTATCTCTTTTTCTATTTACATCGTTTATTTCTAGCTTGATTTTGCACATGCTTTCACCTCTTTTAGGATTAGCCATGCCTCCCTTGCTGCCTAGCTGCCACCACCACTTGATGGCACACCACCACCACCTCCTCCTCACCAGCCACCCAAGCCATGAACCCCCTTGGTGATGCATATCCACAAAAGTTTCAAAACACCCTTCATACTAGCCTAACCGAGCACCACTCTCATTCCATCACCTCACCACCCCTCTAGCTGCCACCTACCACACCACCACCACCTCTAGAACCTCCATTACCCACGGCCACACCATCATAGTGGACTCCACTCCTCTGGCCGTGAAATTTGGAGCCTTGGCCGAGCCCAAATCCATGACTAAAACACATGTATATGCATGCTTATGTGTGTTATTCCCTTCACCTACTTTGGCACCATCACAAATGACATCTAGGCCGACCCATACCCACCATAATCTGACCCAAACACTTTCCATTGTCATGTATTTTCCCTTATAGCTTAGCCTAGTAAAGGTTAAAAGCAAGTTCAAACATTTCTATTTGATTCTATGCAGTTATTCTAGCATAGTTTTGATCGTAGTTGATTTGAAACTCATCGTTGTTATATTGTTTTTGTTTGATGTGTATCCAAGAAATTTGACATTTGGCTCCTCTATTCGAATCTGTGTCGTGCTTTTGTGCTTGGGTAGATCTCGTTTGTGTAATTCGTCGTTGGGTCATCAGCTCAAACCAGTGAGTTATTCTCACCAGACAATATGTACATATATAACTAGTAAATTGACCCATTTTGAATCTGTAAAATGCATTATTATGTTACACCTGCTATGTTATGATTTTATGATGTTCACCCATGCTTAAACACCTGTTATATCATATGTTACCGTTGTATTATGTCGTTCTATTATTTTTTTATCAGTTTATCACACTGCAAGTTCCCTTTAGATTAGAATCACTATGGGTTGAAATGATACATACCCGAACGGACTTTAGAATAGAAGAAAATAATTATGGGCTGAAATGATAAGCCTGAATGATTTTCAATTATTTTCATTTACTTGGGATTGCGGCTTTGAAATGATCAAACCCGGGTTTTCTTTGTAAATTACGGGTTGAAATGATATATTACCTGTATCACTTTACCTAGGCTAGAAAATGAAATACAGACCCGTTGTTAAAATATGTTTTTATTAAAATTTTAAAATATTTTAGGAATGTAAATATTATAATATTTTGATTTAAATTTGATTAAAAAAGATTTTTGTAAAGCATTATTGACTCTTTGAAAATTTATAAGTGAAATAAATTAGTGGTAAAGTTAGAAAATCTTAAATGTAAGTTTTTGAAATTTTAATTTGGTGATAAATGGAATTTAAATTATATATGAAAAATGATAAATTTGTGATATTTTGAACTAAATGAATTTAAAATAATTTTATAATATATTAATGATTTTTTAATTAAGTTAAAATGCGAAATGAATGAATATTTAAGTTGAAATTTTGAAATATAACTAAAATTGGAAATTTGTGAATTTGGCTTAAAAGTGAATTTTAAGTTAAGTAAATAAAAATGAAATTAGGTTATATTTGAAAATTTAAAATTAAATGTTAAGGTAAATTTAATTTAATTAATTTAAAATTTAATGTTGGAAATTAATAAGTGAATTACTATTAAATTTTGATTTTTGAATATAGATTTAACTTTATAAAATCATGAATATAAGGGTATTTGAATGATTGTTTTAAAAGTGAAATTATATGATTTTATAAATTGAAAATATTTTAAATAAAAATATAATTGTTTGTGAAATTATACTGAATATTTGAAGTTAATTTACTCCATTTCTAAAATGCTATTAATTCTAATGTAAAGGATAATACAGCATTTGTAAATGCTGTAGTTGATAATAATGAACCAAATGGCTCAATTTAATTAAAGGCTATTATAGCAATTTTGTGAATGTTATAATGGTTGAATTTAACTAAGTTTATTTGAAACTAATGGAACCCCATTTCAGCATTTTAAATGTTGTCTTTTGTTAAATTGAACTGTTTTAAGTGTGACTTTCCGTAGCATTTCTAAATGCTGCGAAAGTTGAATTTTCATTGTTTTAATAAATTTAAGTGAATGAATGAACTTTAAAGGATTAAAATTTTGAAAATTTAATAATTTAATTATTAAATATAATATCTTCATTTTAATGATTTTAATGAAGCAATTTGTTTCGAAATATAAACTATTTTGAATTGTGTTTTGAAATGATATTTAAATCAAATAAAAATGAATGTGGTTTGGAAGATATGATATTTTGATATTTTGAAATGGATTTTGAATGATATTGAATTTTTAAATGATATTTGATTTCGAAGTATAAATACTATTTTGAAATTTTAACAACGGGATGTATTTAATTTATGGTTTAACTGATCTTTAAAGGATGGGTGATCCCAAGCATCCTTTAAGTTATGGTGCATTTCTACTACTGTTCACTCGAGTTGATTTACATTATATAAGTATATATTATCCTGACTCGAGTGTTTTGTGTTTTACTTTACGTTTGGGTCAGCTTGAGTATTCACCGCTTTGGATTCTCTTTCTGGAGCTGGTCTTTGCTGGAGTTTCTGCTTATCTACATTTATATCTACTTTCTGTTTCAACTATTCTGCTTTATCTCATGTATTAGTGAACTTCTATGTATTTGGGATTTCTATTATGTTGTTTTCAGACTGTATTATGTATTTGGTTTGAGACTCTGCCGTAGTAGCTTCATGAACTACTATGTATTTTATATTCCGCTGCGAGGTTTTCTGTATGTTCTGTGTCTATGATTCTGTGATTTGTATTTCATTTGCTCCAAATTTATTTACAATGCGGTATTTTGAGCGATTCAAGTCCGACATGTGCGGCTGCGAATGGCTGAAAATACCGGGTTGTTACAAGGCCGCACCATTCCATGATGAACAACTCCATAAGAACTATGCATCATGCCTTGAAAACATGCTAACCGACCACTTTTGCCTTCACCACTTCATTTTTCACCACCACCACCACCACCTTAGGCCACCACCAACACTTCTGTCCAGACCCTTACTTACCCCTCCAGCCCCTGACCAGACCCATACTCCACTGGCCGAGTCCATACACCCCATGGACGAGCCTCCTTGTTGAACCAAACCATGCTTTTAGCCTAAAACTTCTTCACATTCTACCTTGTAACTTCCTCCCCATGTTTTAACCCCTAGGCCATGCATTTCTAAGGCCCAAACCTGAGCTAAAGCATGTCCAAACCTGAACCAAAACATTTCCTAAGCCATGCAAGCAAATGTAGAAAGCAAGGCAAAAGATTTGACATTCAAATCTCTTTTCATTTATAAGTTACATCATTTCAAAGTATATTGAATTTATGGTTTGTTTTGATTTTGTTTGGGTTGTAACATAAGATTTGTCGCTTGGATTTGCTCTCCACTCAAGTCCGTAGTCTTAGCACCGTGCTTTTGATTCCGTTGTGTCATTGGTTTTGTTATCTCCAGTATTTAGAGGTGAGTAAATATCACACGACACTATATACTTATGCAATTGTGAAGCGGCAACATTTGAATGTGTAGAATTATAAATGATGCCATAACTGCTTGTGATTATTTATGTATGATGTTAAACCTATTAAATTACATGTCATCTTATTTATTACTGTTATATGTTGTTAACTGTTCATTTATAGTTGTTTATCACACTGCAAGTTCCTTATAGATTAGGTTCACTATGGGTTGAAATGATACATACCCGAACGGACTTTAGAATGGGAAAAAATCGTTATGGGCTGAAATGATAGGCTTGAACGGTTTTAATTTATTTTGTTTTAACTTGGGATTGCGGGTTTGAAATGATAGAACCCGAATTTTCCTTTTTAAACTGCGGATTGAAATGAAATATATCCGTATCACTTGACCTAGGTTAGAATACTATGTACAGGCCCCTGGTTATTTTATAAAGTGTTTTAGATATTTTTAAGCATTTTAAAATATAAATTTATGAAATTTGATTTAAATTGGATTTTCAATGTTTAAATAAGAAATTTTGATTTTTCTATAAGTTAAAAATGTTGAATAATTAAATGATTAAATTGAATTTTTGAAATATAACTTAAATCTAGAAATTTGGACTTTGGCTTTTCAAATGACATTTAAGTTATATAAATAAAAAATTTAGTGGTTTAAAATGTAAATTTATGAAATTTGATTTAAAAATATTTTGAAACGTTTTAAAATAAATAAATTATGATTTTTCTATGAGTTAAAAATGTAATTAATGAATGGTTAAATTGGATTTTTGAAATATAACTTAAGTTTGGAAATTTGGAATTTTGGTTAAAAATGATATTTAGGTTATATAAATAAAATGGAATTTAAATTTAATTTGGAAAATGGTAACTATGATAATCTGATTTGAATTGAATTTAAATGATTTAATAAAGTATTATTGATTTTTCTATGAATTAAAATGGTTAAATAAATGAATGCTTAAAAGTGAAAATTTAAAATATAACTTGAATTGGAAATGTGAAATTTGGGTTTTTAATTAAAGATTTAAGTAAAAAAAAATTAGAAATTTAGTTAAATTTGTGAAATGGTAATTTAAAGTTTAAGTGTTAAGTTTATTTGTTGAAAAGTGAAGAAAATGAAATTATACACTTGAATTTGTTAAGTGAAATTATAGAAAATTTGGATTTTTCTGTAAAGGTTCCTTTATAAAATCATAAGTTGAAAGAGTATTTTTAATGAACATTTTTTAATGTAAAAATATGATTTTTATAATGTTTAAAGGGTTTAAAATGAAGTTTATTAATTGCAGGAAATACACTAAAATCTAGAAATCACTTTTAATAGCATTCAGAAGTGCTATGGTTTCTTGAAATGAACTAAAAGAGCTATTATAGCATTTGCGAAATGCTGTAGTTGTTGTAGTTGAACTAATAGGCTAAAAACTTAACTCAGGTCTATTATATCATTTCTGTATATGCTCTAGTGGGCTGCTGTTTTTGATAAAATGAATTAAAACCTTAATTTGGAAACCTGAGCTATTACAGCATTTCTGAAAATGCTGTCTTTGCTGTTTTAAACTAAAATTCAACTAAAATGAGATTTAACAGCAGTTTTAAATATTGTCTTTGCTGAATTAAAATGTTTTAAAGTATAACTTATAATAGCTTTTTCTTAATGCTGCGTAAGGCTGAAATTTTTAATGTTTATGGTTTTTAACTAAGTAAATGAGCTCAGAAAGGTTTGAAACTTTGAAAATTGAATATTTGACTTGAAAGAATAATAACTTTACTTTTAAATGATTTAAAATGAATAAATTTAATTGGAAAATAAATCATTTTAAAAGGTGATTTGAAAGGATAATAAAAGAATGTTATCTTGAATTTAGATGGTATTTAAAGTTGAATATTTGGATTTGAACTTATAAAATGATTTAAAATGAAGTTCTAAATGATATGATATTTTGATATTAAATGATTTGAAAATGAAGTTCTGAAAGATATGATATTTTGATATTAAATTGATTTGAAAATGAAGTTCTGAAAGATATGATATTTTGATATTAAATGATTTGAAAATGAAGTTCTGAAAGATATGATATTTTGATATTAAATTGATTTGAAAATGAAGTTCTGAAAGATATGATATTTTGATATTATAATGATTTGAAAATGAAGTTCTGAAAGATATGATATTTTAATATTAAATTGATTTGAAAATGAAGTTCTGAAAGATATGATATTTTGATATTAAAATGATTTGGAAATGAAGTTCTGAAATTATATGATATTTTAATATTAAAATGATTTAAAAATGAAGTTCTGAAAGATATGATATTTTGATATTAAAATGATTTGGAAATGAAGTTCTGAAAGGATATGATATTTTAATGTATTAAAATGATTTGAAAGGAAATTTTGAAAGGATATGATAAGTTAATATATTGAAATGGTTAGAAATGACTTGATATTTATTTTGATAAATATTTGAATTTGAAAGATATGGTATGTTGATATATTGAAATGGTTTGGAAATGACTTAATCTTTATTATGATAAAGATTTAGATTGAAATGATATTTTATTTTGAAGTATAAAACATTATTTTTAAGTTATAACCACGGGTTATAATAACGATTGGTTGGCAAAGAGACCGGATCAGATATGGGCATACTCTCTGTCGGTACCAAAAACCAATTTGACAACCGTGTACGTGGTGGAGATTCCAGAATGAAGTAGGATGGCGGTGACGTTCTTGAGGTATATTACGTGGACCCAACTCCCATGAGTTGGCATAAGGTGGCTAAATTAGGAGCGACCTCGGGCCAAAAGGGGTAGCTCCTCTGGTCGGACACATTTCTTCGATACCATTCTATTGCTTTTGTGATTGTTTGGGCGCCCCTCCGAATTTGGGAATGTGTTCTGAGGTGGGCGTATGTGGCTACTGCGTTACCACCAGCCCATGTGAGTAATTGGTATATCTACCCTGGCATTGCCTTGTGTGCCGTGTCACCTATCCTATCGAGCCTTTACTACGAGTTTGGTTTTCTCCCGTAGCCCATGCGTATCTTCTCATAGTCTCCCAATCAGGAGATATGCAAATATTGGATAGACTACTGGGACTATTATATGTCTGGGGCTATATGGGTAACCCCATGATGCTATTTTGAAGCAAGTTTATTTTACTATAGACATTATTATAATAGTGCAATATTACAACATAGTAAATAGTTTAACGGATCCTTAGAGGATGGACGGTCTCAAGCATCCTTTAAGTTACTTTTACCTTTACTACAGTTTACTTGAGTTGATTTACATTGTATAAGTATGTATGTCCTGACTCGAGTGTTCGTATTTTTATTTACGCTCGGGTCAGCCTGAGTATTCACAGATTTGGATTTCCACTTTCTGCAGATTGGAATCGCTGGAGATTATCTACTTGTCTAGTTCTATCTTTTTTCAGTCTGTTGTTCCTTTCCAGCTCTTGTATTAGTAGACTTCTATGTATTGAGACTTCTGTTGTACTCTATTTCTTCTGTTGTATCTTATGTAACTCTGATATATTTATGTCAGCACCAGAATTAGTCACTAACATCCTTAAGAGAGTTTGTGTGGAGGGATTAATGAAGAAAGTAAAATCAAACAGAAAACAATATGCAAATTTAAATGTAGAAAGTATGAACACCAGATTTATAGTGTTTCGTCGTAATTGCCTACGTCCACTTTGAGGTTAGTCTTTATTGCTTTCCTCGATAATCGATTACAGATACAATCCGTATATCAACTATTTGATTACAACTGTTAAGCAAGAAAGATAAGTCTTGACTGAGGTTTGAATGCGGCAGAGTCTCCCCGGTGTCCTCGAAAAAAGGTCCCTTTCACTGTGCCCCTACCATTCTATTTATAGACGAAGATGGGTTGGACTTCCCTGGTGGGCCTGGTAGCTGAATACCTCGGCCCAAAAAGAGTGAGCTCTGTGTGCCGAACCATAGGTGTCGAACGAATGATGCCGAACGATATCTTCATGCCGAACGAAGTGATGTACTAAGTGGAGAGTGCATGCCGAGCAATAATCAAAGCCGGTCGATATTGGATGAAGGCCGAACACCTCTGGATGCCGAACACCTCTCGATGCCGAACGATATCTGAATGCCGAACACCTCTGGATGCCGAACACCTCTGAATGCCAAACACCTCTGGATGCCGAACACCTCTGAGTGCCGAATACCTTAGGATGCTGAACGATATTTGAATGCCGGACACCTCTAGAAGCCGAACGACCTCGACTGCCGAACGAAATTGGACGAATGCCGAACACCCCTGGATGCCGAACACCCCTGGATGCCGAATGACCTCTAATGCCGATCGAGATCTTGATGCCGAGCAGTATGGAATGCCGAACGATATACGATACCGAACGGCTCTCAATGCCTAATGCTCATAGATGCCGAACGGCTTTGGAAGCCGACTAAGTATGTTGTGCCGAATGCTTGGGATGCCAAACGGTATGAAAATGCCGAGTGTCTAGTTGCTTGGTCAAATCCCCAGGTAACACTTGCCCCGCAAAGTGCATCACGTGATCGAACGTGATGCGCTTTGAATCTTAAGTCCTTCGTGCTTCGCTTCGAGCCTCGGCTCAGTTTCCTCGATAGTATCTTCTCTTGAATACCAGGTGAGGCGATGCTCCTGAACGACATGCAAATGCCGAATAGCATAGCCGATGCCGAACGAGGTCGTCTTGACCAGTTCTACGGGTCATTGTCCCTTCGACTTCCCCTCTTCTCCTATAAAGGTCCGCATTTTCCTTCTTCTTCTCTGTTCACTTTTTGCCTCCGTCATTTTCCAAGGACACGCAACTTACCTCCCTTGAATTTCGTTCACCTCTCCGATCTCCCCTTCCTTCCTTGAATCTAACCAGCCCTTTCTACAACTCCTTCCCAAATTAAGCTCGAACAACTTTCAACCTCAAGTTCACAGACCCCCAAGTTCCCGCTGTTCTTTCCTGTAAGAACCTTTCGATCGTTTTCTCAAATTAGGAAGCATAACACGAACTCGAACTTGCGAATCCTCCGTAGATTATAGGAAGTATGTGGCGTGTGGATGTGGGAGACGAATTAAGGTTCGGACGCGTCCTAGGGCTGGAACTTAGTATGATTTTAGGCGATTTCACGGTGGGAACTAGTGGAAAATGAATCATTGTGGCTCGGCATGATCTTTCAATGCCGAGTGGTTATGAGGGTGCAAGGTAATGGAATTGGAGATAAGGCCTAGTGGTGCGGATCGGCATGGCCATGGTTCGGCATGACTTGCCGAAGGACTTGGCCATGCCGGTCAGGAAAGATGGAGGGAAAGGAGAGACGGGACTGGTCACACACAAACAAACACATGCACTTCACCTTGTACTTAAATTTCTGTCGTCACACCACTCTTTGCTAATCTGTTGTTATTCAAATTCTGTATAGGTGACATGGGGCATACACACGGAATTGATCGTCTCCGCGGGTCATCTATCTTCCATTACTCTAGACGGGACTCAGGTTCCAGAAGACGTCGGGACAGAGACGGTGATGGCGATAGGGATTATCATTCCCGGGACTCAACATTCTGGAAGAAAACATATTATCAGCCCAAATACCACTATATCCCTCTTCTCACTTGGAGCAAAACAAAGATAAGCACGGCTATAAGGGATCACAATCCGATGTCCCCCGTGATCAACACTCCGATTCTTCCTCCACATGACAGTCCCGGGATCCTTATAGGAGAGCTGAACTTTCAAAGTTGTCTCCTCCTATTCCTGCAACAGATCCAATAGTATCGGAGAGACTAGCCGAGCTTAGAGTTAAATTTCCAAAAATATGCTTTGATGGCCTGAAGTTCCTCCCGACGATCCATCATTTACCTGGAGATGTCAAGAAGAGCGCTATCGCTTGCACCAACGACGTCTATGTTCAACATGACGCGTTTGTTCATCTTGCTGAGAAAGTGTCAGAAGTCTCCATAGAGCGCCAGCATGAGATTGATCGCCTGAAGCTTGAGGCTATCCATGACAAAGACATTATCAAATCTCAGGACGAAGAGCTTGTGTCTTACAAATCTCAGCTTGAGGTCGCCCAGTAGAATGCCAAAGATGCCGCCGAAGCCGTAACTCATTTAAAATCAACCCACAAAAAAGAAATCGATGAGGAGGTCCAACGCTGTGGGGCCTTAGCTTTGGAGAAAGACTCGGTGCAAAAAGAGAAGGATGCATTCAGCCTCTGAGTCAAAGAACTTGAGGAGCGACTCCGCAAAGAGCAAGAAGAGAAGATTGATGTCCATGAAGAGTCACAACGATATTGCGACGAGATCGTTGCTACGTGACTCCTAAAAGAGAAACTTGAGGATGTGCTTTCCAAGGTTGAGGCACTAAAGAATGAAGCCCGTGAAGAGGGCAAAAAGATAGCATCTGCGGAGATCGACTCCCGTCTTGAGGCAGCTAAGGAAGAAGGTAGGGAGAGGTCAAAAGCATATTCGACCCGCTTATTGCAGAATTCAATGCCCGCGTTCTCATACACCGGGACTTAACTTTTCTGGGCGAGGTTTATCTCGAATCTTTGGCCGAGGCGTGGGAGACTTTAATTGAAATCAGGAAGGCCAAACATGGTACCGAGGAGGTCGATGAAGGAGCTTTGATAAAAGAATTTCTTAAGGGAAACGAGCCTTCGGACCTGTCAGCGGCCAAAGCCCTTTATTGCAAAGGCTCCCCCTCAACGAAAGGGAAAGAAGTTATTGCCGGTCCATCCGTGATTGAGTCTGTAGCTCGTGTGCCTACCCAGCCTGCCGGTCGGCCGATAATCGATCCCTTTGAACAGCACATCGGCTATGACCCGAAGGACTCCGGCCTTGGCGTTCACGTTTTGTCCCGTATTCCAGAGGGTGAGACCCCCCTGACGGTTGAGAGCCTACCGAAACTTGGTAGGAAACTCTTTTGCTTTAACATTCCAAGAGTTTTCATTTTTCACCAGAAGCTATCGCATTCTAATACTTGCTTTTCGCGATTTTGTGCAGTTCGTTCTGATCTTGAGCCCACTCCGAGTAGCGATGTCGCCAAGGAGGTGAAGAAAAAAACAAGTAAAGCCACTCACGCAGGAGAGGCTCCCGGTCCAGATGCTCAGGTGATCGGAGCGCTTGATGAGGACAAATCTAAGACTTCCTCTCCCATCGATGGGAGTTATGAAGTTGAAATTACAGGCGCCTCTGAACACACATCCGAACTGAGCATGAAGGGGCAGCTTGAGAAAGAGAAGGAAAAAACGGTCAAGATCAAGGTCAAACCTCAAGCTATGGACCTGGACGATCCTTTGAATAAGCCGTTGAAGGTCATCCTCCTAGGCGGGTCCAAACCCATGGAAGTTCCTCGTACTTCTTCAGCTGTCACTCCCCCGTCAAAGAAAGCTATCAAGGGTAAACGCACTGTGGAGGAGTCATATGGTAAAAAGTCAAAGAAGTCAAAGAAGTCGAAGAAGTAGTCTTCTCTCTCGTTCAACGAGAGTTAGTTTAGATCATGTAATTATTTTTTGTTTTCGTAGTTCATGTAAATAAATTATTTTTGATGAATAAAACTTAGTTCTTTTTCCTCTCAGAGGACTATTGTTGTTTGGCTTTTTGTACAACCGTGGTCAAAACCCAAGCTACTGCGAGTTACGTGAACTTCTCGATTCATCTTCAAACAAGTTGACAACTTTTTGGTATTGCACATTCTTTATCCCACGCTCCGGGTACTTAGAATATTTTCCAATCCGTACGCCAAGGGCTTGATGACTTCAAGACATTTATATCCAGTCCTCCCTCAGGGGACTTGGACATTTAACTCGTTTATACTCTGGTCCGCACTTCGGGGCCTCAGAGTACTCCAGTCCGCACTCCGGGGACTTGGAGATTTTGAGTCATTTATACTCTAGTCCGCACTCCAGGGACTCAGAGTACTCCAGTCCGCACTCCGGGGACTTGGATATTTTTAGTCATTTATACTCGAGTCCGCACTCTGGGGACTTATAGTACTCCAGTCCGCACTTCGGGGATTTGGAGATTTTGAGTCGTTTATACTCTGGTCCGCACTCTGGGGACTCAGAGTACTCCAGTCCACACTCCGGAGACTTAGAGATTTTTATTCGTTTATACTCGAGTCCGCACTCTAGGGACTTAGAATACTCCAGTCCGCACTTCGGAGACTTGGAGATTTTCAATCATTTATACTCTGGTCCATACTCCAGGGATTCAGAGTACTTCATTCTGCACTTCGGGGACTTGGAGATTTTTAGTCGTTTATACTCGAGTCCGCACTCTGGGGACTTAGAGTACTCCAGTCCGCACTCTGGGGACTTGGAGATTTTGAGTCGTTTATACTCTGGTCTGCACTCTGGGGACTCATAGTACCGCAGTCCGCACTCTGGAGACTTAGAGGTTTTTAGTCGTTTATACTCGAATTCGCACTCTGGGGATTAGAGTACTCCAGTCTACACTCCGGAGACTTGAGATTTTAATTTGTTTATACTCTGGTCCGCACTCCGGGGACTCAGAGTACTCTGGTCCGCACTCCGGGGACTTGGAGATTTTAATTCGCTTATACTCTGGTCTGCACTCCGGGGACTCAGAGTACTCCAGTCCGCACTCCAGGGACTTGGAGATTTTAAGTCGTTTATACTCCGGTCCGCACTTCGGGGACTCAGAGTACTCCAGTCCGCACTCCGAAGACTTAGAGATTTTAATTCATTTATACTTTGGTCCGCACTCCGGGGACTTAGAGTGCTCCTGTCCGCACTTCGGGGACTTGGAGGTTTTGAGTCATTTTTATGTGTTCGTACGTCAGAGTAATGCATCTCTTGGTCATTTTTTACAGCGTTATCATACACAGAAACATCGCCAATTCATGGAAAAAGTAACGGCTTCAAGCCTTTATTAGTCAAATAAGCTAAATTATCTTTTTACATGCCGTAAACTAGGAATAAAAACTTGCTGGAAATAAATGCAACTAAAATATGATAGAAATGAACTAAGTGTAATAATGCCGCAAATGTTCACTATTTCATGCTCGGGGGAGTGTCGCACCATCAACAGTCGCTAGCTTGAAAGTTCCTTCTCCAAGCTTCCGTTCAATGACGTACGGACCTATCCATGTGGGGCTCATTTGTGATGAAACTGGGAAAATTCGTTTCAAAATGAGATCACCCATGCCAAAGATTCTCGATCGGACTTTTTCATTATAATATCGAGTGACTCGGTGCCTATACGCGATCGCTCTTAAATTAGCTTCTTCGCGCTTTTCATCAATGAAGTCCAATGATTCCAGCAAGAGATCTTGATTTGACTCAGGGTCATAATAATTTACCCGATGAGATGGAACTTCAAGTTCCATAGGTATGACAGCTTCCATGCCATATGCCAATGCGAATGGAGTGTGGCCAGTCGCGGACTTATGGGTGGTTCTGTAAGCCCCAAGCGCTGTTAGAAGCTCATCCACCCACTTGCCTCTAGCCTTTTCCAAATGTTTTTTTAATATGGATTTGATTATCTTGTTTACGGCTTCCACTTGTCCATTAGCTTTCAGGTGAGCAACTGCTGCAAACTTTTTCTCAATGCCATATTTTTGGAAAAATTCCTTGAAATCTTTGCTTTCAAACAGAGTTATGTTGTCTGTAACGATGGTTTGTGGAAGGCCAAAACGACATATAATATTTCGTACAACGAAATTAATGACCTTTTTGGTGGTGATAGTGGCCAAAGGTTCTGGTTCTGCCCACTTGGTAAAGTAATCGACCGCAACTATCACGTATTTTGCACCACCTTTGGATAGAGGTAAGGAACCGACTATGTCTATCCCCCACATTGTAAATGGCCAAGGACTAACCATTTGTATGAGTTCCGTCGGCGGAGCTCTTGGTATTTTTGCATACTTCTGACATTTGCCACATCTTCTCACATAGTTTGCGGCATCTCGATTTACAGTTGGCCAATAGTATCCATGGCGGAGGATTTTCTTTGCTAACGTCTGCCCTCCGGTATGATCGCCACATTCACTTTCATGGACTTCCTTCAGGACTCGTTTTATCTCATCATGGGCAATGCACCGGCGTAAGGGGGTCGAGAATCCCCTCCGATACATTACCCCACCTTGCATCATATAACGCGAAGCCTTACGAATGACTTGTCGTCTTTCGCTTCTTCTTTCGGGCACGACCCCGTGTAACAAGTACTGCTTGAATGGGGTCATCCATGACTTCTTTTCGATTTCTGTTTCTAACATGAAATCTACCTCCATCACATTTATGCTTGGAACATGTTAGGTATCAACGGGAAATAATCCCATCTGTTGCGCATCACCAGTGCTAGCGAATTTTGTCAATGAATCAGCTGCTCTGTTTTGCTCACGCGGGACATGTGAAGTATCATAATACTTGAGATTAGCTAGCAGCTCCTGAACTCGGACCAAATACGGGGCAAGTCTCTCCACCCTTGCTTGGTAGTCTCCGCGCACTTGATACACCACCAGTTGCGAGTCATAAAAGATTTCAACCGATCTTATTCCCAGTTCTTTGATGAGTCTAAAGCTGGCAATCAATGCTTCATACACGGCTTCATTATTCGTTGTTGTGAATTCGAGATTCAAAGCGTAGCAAACTGATCGATTCTCAGGAGTTACAAGAACTATGCCAACCCCCGAACAATGGTCGTTAGATGCCCCATCGGTGTACATCTTCCATCGACGGGAGGTATGACATTGTGGCCGTTTGATTCGTCTGTCACGATGAATTCAGCGATGAAATCTGCTAGCGCTTTTCCCTGTATGGCCTTTCGCGGCAGGTAGGTAATATCGAACTGACTCAACTCGATATTCCATTTTAACATCCTTCTAGAAGTTTTCGGTCGTTGGAGTACCTGTCGCAAGGGTTGATCAGTGTAAACACTGATTGAGTGTGCCTGAAAATATATGCGAAGCTTGCGTGATGCAATCACCAAGCAATAGGCTAATTTCTCAAACTTGGGATAATTTATTTCTGCCCCCGTCAGACGTTTACTAACATAGTAAACTGGCTTTTGAACTTGGTCCTCTTCGCGAACCAAAGCCGTACTGATAGCTTGCTGGGATACTGCCAAGTACACATACAACATTTCATGGTCTATTGGTTTCGATAGCATTGGGGGGCTCTCCAAATGCCTTACTAGAGCTCGAAATGCTTCCTCGCAGTCGGATGTCCACTCGAAATTCCTTTTTCCCTTCTTTATCACATCAGAGAAAGGAATGCACTTATCCGTAGCTCTGGATATGAATCGGCTCAGCGCGGCCACCTTTCCGTTCAAGCTTTGCACTTGCTTTATTGTACTGGGCACTTGTATGTCCCGAATAGCCTGAATCTTTTTCGGGTTAGCTTCAATTCCACGTGCGTTCACAATGAAACCCAAGAACTTTCCTGAGGCAACGCCAAAAGAGCACTTTAAGGGGTTGATCTTCATCCGGTAATGCCTGGGTATGTCAAACATCTCTGCTAAGTCTCGAATGTGGTCGTTTGATAGCCGTGACTTCACGAGCATGTCATCCACATAGAGTCCATCGTTCTACCAATTTGGTCCTTAAACATTCGATTCACCAGACGCTGATAAGTTGCTCCCGCGTTTTTCAATCCAAAGGGCATTACTACATAGCAATATAGCCCCATATTTGTGACAAAACTGGTGTGCTCTTGGTCTGGAATGTGCATCAGGATCTGATTGTTGTTGATTCATGGTTTTTGATTCATGACACAAGCTTCAGAGGTCATGAGACGAACTACAAAGAGAATACTATACAAAGGAGACCAAAAGAGAATAAAAGTATATTGTGCACTACAAAGGAGACAAGACTACAATCCAGAGATTAGTATTAATATTTTATTATATTGCGTCTTAGAATATTGTTAAAATCATTCCTCAAGTAGTTACACAAACATACAAATAGTTGTATATTGTTTTATACTTGAAAAAATATGATCTGTGCACATAACATCAGGTCGGTCGACCGGACAGAATTTTCGGCTGACCGAACCTGTTGTTAGTGCACAGATATGCTCTGTTTCTACACGATTTTAAACTCAGCTGACTGTCCAGAATTTTCAGTCAACCGACTTGGAAATAACAGCTATTTTTGTGAAGAGTTGCGATCGTTCGTGAAGAGGAATCACCTTCAATCCAAGAGATATGGTCACAACCTTTGATTGAAACTCTTCATGAAAGATTGTAACTATTCTACAACTATATAAACATGTTTAATTCATTCCTAAAATCACCAGTTTCTTGTTTATAATTCTAAAATCTATTCTTTATTTATTTCTATAAATAAAAGCATTCATTCTCATTGAATATCACTAGAATCTCTGAATTAATTTATAAACTTCGATTCTACGAGATTATCCTCATTCTAAATCTTCACACACACTACATATTCTTGAGGATTTGATTGTAGGAAAATTGTACTATCAAAAGACAATCCGTGTTATTCCGAACACACTCATCAACAAATTATTTGTATTAAGTTGAAGTCCTCTTCGGCTGTTGAGGCGAAAAAATTCATGTTCGGCTGCTCAGGTGTGGTATACCTATTCCTACGGTTAAGTGAGGGATTTAGTCTAAATCCATAGGATATTCTGGGGCTAGACGTAGAACGGGAAGTTCAAACCAGTATAGAAATTCCTGGTGTGCTTACTTTAATTTTTATTTTACAGCTATTATTAGTTCCCGCATTTATATATTATATTACATGATCCTTGGTACTGCATGTACACTTACATTTGGTATAAGAGCAAGGTTATCCTATAACCGTCACAAAGTTATTTGATATTTATTTCTAGTAATATGGCAACGACACAAACTAACGATGTTGGCACTAACACTAATACTAGTTTCACATAGGGTCAATCAACTTCACGACCTCCACTTTTTAATGGTACAAATTATAATTATTGGTCAACTAGAATGAGAATCTATATGCAATCAGTGGTTTTGATATCTGGAATGTTATACAAAGAGAGTACACAACTCCTACTGGAGAATACTCAACTTGGAGTAACACACAAAAACTAGATGCTACATCAAATGCAAAGGCTATGAATATTTTCTTTTATGCATTAGATAGAAATGAATTCAATAGAGTTAGCATGTGCACTTCTGGTTATGAAATATGGAGAACACTTAAAGTAACACATGAAGGAACGAACAAAGTTAAATTAAGCAAAATTTCTATGTTGAAAAATCAATTTGAAAATTTCAAAATAAGGCCAAATGAATCTATAAATGATATGTACTCTAGATTCCAGGATATTTATCATGCTCTACTATCATTAGAACAAACATTTACTGATTTTGATGTTGTCACAAAAATCTTGAATTCTTTAACTGAGGAATGGGAAAGAAAAGTCCTAGCCATTGAAGAAGCAAGTGATTTGTCAACATTAAAACCAAAAGAATTGATAGGTAATATAATGTCCTACGAAGTAAATTTACAGGCAAAGAGAAATGTAGCACAAGAAAAGAAGAATGTGGCATTTCAAGCAGAAAAAGATGATTCCGACTCAGAGAATGAAGATATGGCAATGATTGCTAAAAATTTCAAAAAGTTTCTGAAATTTAAAAGAAATAAATTCAGGGGAAACAAAAATAATTCCAACAACAATACCAACAGTAGCAAACCATCATCTTCAGCAATGGAATGTTATGAATGTCACAAGAAAGGTCACATGAAGAAGGATTGTCCAGAACGTAAAAAGAGTAATTTTAAGAAGTACAGAACCAAACGAAGAGCTTTTTCAGTCACTTGGGACGACACAGACTCATCATCCTCATCAGAAAGTGAAAGTGACAATGAAAATGACCAAGCAAATGTATGCTTTATGGCTTCATCAGACGATGTAAGTGATCTTAGTTTTGAAGATTTAATTGAAATTAATTCTGAATTAGTAGGCTTAGCAAAGCAACTTAAAAAGAAAAATAAAGATTTACAAAGAAAATTAGATATAGGACAGTCTTAGAAGTAGATATGCTGAAAGATGAGAAAAAATATTAGAAGAAGAACTTGAAATTTCTCAAAAATCAAATTCTAACTTATCTTCTCAAATTTCTTCAATATCCGAAGAACTAGAAATTCAAAAAAATAAAAATGATGTTTTATTTTTTGAAAATAATAGCTTATATTATAAAATTAAAGATTTAGATTTAGAAAAATTTAGTCTAAAAATAAAATTTGATGACATCTTTAAAAATGTCTCAAATTTCAATAAAGGAAGAGAGAATCTTTCCAAAATACTAGAAAATTCTCAATCCACTAACAATAAATCTGGACTAGGATTTAAGAAACAAAATAATTTTGCTAAAAGTAGGATTAATAATAATATTAAAAAGGATATTAAGAAAACAATTTGTTCAAACACTGAAACCATTAAGATATGGATTCCGAAATCAAATAAAGTTTTGATAAGAAATAAACATATCAAATTGTTCATGGAAACTGTTCATAATAACAAAAACTATGTTTATAAAGGGAATTCTGAACCCGTATGGGTTTGGCTTCCTAAGATCTAACTCTTAGGACCCTAAAATGAAACGGGTACCAACTTTTTATAAAGTTTTTTGGAGGTACCACATAAAAGGAGAGGAAAATGGATTTTAGATAGCGGTTGCTCAAAACATATGACTGGAAACAAAGAAATGTTGTCAATTATTATCTACTCAAATGGAGGATCGGTCACTTTTGGAGATAACTCTAAAGGATATATCATCGGTAAAGGCGATGTCAGCAGCAACAGTACCACTAATTTACCTCTCATTACCGATGCTTTATTAGTCAAAAATTTAAAACATAATTTATTGAGTATTAGTCAGTTATGTGATAAAGGTTTTAATATAACCTTTTCAGAAAATAAATGTAATATTTTTGATAAAAATCATAACACTATTTTTGAAGGATAAGAGATAAAAACATTTATATTTTAAATATGAAAGTTAAAAATGATTCAAATTTGTGTTTAATAGCTAAGGAAAATGATTCCTGTCTTTGGCACAAAAGATTTTGTCACATCAATTTTAATACCATCAATAAATTAGCTAGAAATAAATTAGTTAAAGGATTACCTGACATGAAATTCAAAACGAAAATATTTTGTGATGCATGTAAATTAGGAAAATTAACAAAATCTTCTTTTAAATCAAAAAAAGTAATTTCTACAGAACAACCACTTGAACTTTTACACATGGATCTTTTTGGTCCAACTCAAGTTCAGTCTATTAATCATAATAGATATGTGTTTGTTATTGTAGATGATTTTTCCAGATACACTTGGATTTTCTTTTAAAAAAATAAAAGTGATACTTTTTATAATTTTAAAGTGTTTGTTAAAAGAATACAAAATATTAAAAGTTTGAATATTAAAAATATCGGAAGTGATCATGGAGGAGAATTTGAAAATGAAGTTTTTGAACAATTTTGTAACAAGAAAGGTATTAACCATAATTTTACAAGAATGGCGTTGTAGAAAGAAAAAATAGAACGTTACAAGAATGTGCAAGAACTTTATTAAATGGAACCACTTTATCAAAACATTTTTGGGCAGAAACTGTAGCTACTGCTTGTTATGTATTGAATCGTGTTTCCATTCGATCGTTAACTAAGAATACTCCATATGAACTTCTAAATGGAAGAAAACCAAATATTTCATATCTTAAAGTTTTTGGTTCTAAATGTTTTATTTTGAATACTAAAGATCAGCTGGGCAAATTCGATCCAAAATCCGATGAAGGAGTATTCGTAGGATATTCGGAATTTTTAATAAAAGAACTCAGATTATTGAAGAAAGTTTACATGTTTCATTTGACGAAAATTTTAAAAATATAAATCCAAATATTACTATCGATTCTGATGATGAAACTATTCAGAATAAGAACAGTAATACTAGTGAAAATTTTGATAATATTAATGAAATTACCGAAAATACAAACATTACTACTAATATAATAAAATCTCCACCTAGAATTTTACGGGATCATCCTGTACAAAATATAATTGGAGAAGTAAATACGAACGTTAAAACCAGACATCAATTAAATCAAGTTGGTCATGTAGCTTTTCTCTCTAACATAGAACCTAAGAATATAAAAGAAGCCTCAACTGATGACTACTGGATTCTTGCCATGCAAGAAGAACTAAATCAATTTGAGCGAAATGAAGTTTGGGAACTTGTTCCTAGACCAAGTGATCAATCAGTCATTGGTACTAAATGGGTCTTCAAAAATAAAGCAGATGAACTAGGAAATATAACTAGGAATTAAGCTAGATTAGTTGCACAAGGATATAATCAAGACGAGGGAATTGACTACGAAGAAACGTTTGCTCCAGTCGCCCGACTTGAAGCAATACGAATTTTATTGGTGTTTGCATGTTTTCATAATTTTAAACTTTATCAAATGGATGTTAAAAGTGCATTTTTAAATGGTTACATAAAATAAAATATTTTTGTTGAACGACCACCTCCCTTTTATCATGAAAAATTTCCGGATCATGTTTATAAACTCAAAAAGGCTTTATACGATTTAAAGCAAGCACCTCGTGCTTGGTATGATCGTCTTAAAAGCTATTTATTAGAATCTGGTTTTGAAATTGGTAAAGTAGTTCAAACTCTTTTTATTAAGAAAACTAAGAAAGTATTTTGATAATTCAAATTTATGTTGATGATATTATCTTTGGATCGACAAATGATAAGTTATGTCAGGAATTTTCAACTATAATGACAAATGAATTTGAAATGTCTCATATGGGAGAATTGTCATATTTTCTTGGATTACAAATTAAACAAATTAAAAATGGAATTTTTATTAATCAAGAAAAATATTGTTATAATTTAATTAAACGATTTGGTCTGGAAAACACTTCTGCCAAACCAACTCCTATGAGCACAACGATTCATCTCGATAGAGATGAGGAGGGCAAAAATGTTGATAAAAAACTACATCGTAGTATGATTGGATCGTTATTATATTTAACAGCTAGTCGACCTGATATAATGATGAGTGTTTGTTTATTTGCTAGATTTCAAGCAAACCCAAAGAATCGCATATGCGAGCAATTAAATGCATTATTCGTTATCTAACTAAAACCAAAGATTTCGGACTATTTTATCCAAAAGAATGTCCTTTCGAATTAGTTTCCTATAGCGACGCTGATTTGGAGGAAGTCGGACGCATAGAAAAAGTACTAGCGGAACATGTCACTTCATTGGACGTTCCATAGTCTCTTGGCTCAGTAAAAAACAAAACTGTGTTCTTTATCGACATGTGAAGCAGAATATATATCTGCTGCTTTGGCATGTGCACAAGTCATTTACATGCAACAAACACTTTAGGATTTTAATTGTCATCTTGAAAAGTCTATAATTTATTGTGATAATACTAGTGCAATAAATCTCGCAAAAAATCCTGTCAATCACTCACGAACAAAACATATAGATATTCATCATCATTTTCTTCGTGATTGTTTGGAAAAAGGATTGATAAATTTAGAATTTATTAATATTGAAAATCAGATTGCTGACATTTTTTGTAAAGGACCGTTTTCCCGTACCCTTTGAATCGACAATAAACCATACATGTCTAACTCAAATTGCACGATAAGACGGATCTTTAAGGGTGATTAAAGAAAAGTAGACAGAACAGAATCTCACACGAATGGAATAACATATAATATTGAACAAATATTTTTACAGCGGAAAACTTTTAAATACATATACCAGAGTCTAACCTAAATTCAACCTGGATAGCTATAAACATCTGTCCTTACAATTGCTGACAAACATCAAACAAAATATACTAAGCAAAGCAGATAACAGAATATCTCCATACGTCGATGAATATCTCCAGCTTTCCTCTGGAAACTCCAACTGTCTTCGACTATCCTGAAACTACTCGGATCTGACCCGAGTATTGAAAATACCCGGATCAGGCTTGATAAACCAGCGTGAGAAAACTCAACAATAGATGACAGTGTCATACATCAGCCTTTGGATAAAATTCTTTGAAAATAAAGAGTATCTCATAAGACCATGCCCACACATAAAAACAGACGGGTTTTCACCTTATGATAATTAAAACACTTTTACATCAAAACATTTGATATTATTTCTAATGACATTCTTTGAAAACATTTGCAAATAAACTTATTAATCTTAGCCGAAATTGTTACATTGATTAAATTCCAGCATAATAGGTTTACAATCAAGTCCGTAGGTTCTTATTGGAGAATGGATTTCCATACAAATGACCAGGAGCAGGATCTACCTTCCGAAATGGGTACACCTCTTGATGGATGACCCGAGAAACCATCACAAAGCTCCTCTACCAACACAAGACCGACCCACCTCTTAACTAGATGGTACTGAATATGTCATCCCCCGGTCGTTACCGACCTTTAACCGAGCGCTCGTTTTCCATACATCACATTAATTAACATCCCGAACATCATAGCGGGAAGAAATATATCTAGAAGGAGATGATCATACCCTAATTGGGAATGACCCACTTCGCCTTGCCGCATCTAATCCTGTTTCGGTCATTTCCGGTTTGATGAGGCTTAAGGTTACGATTACCTTTTCACATAGCGCATATCACATCTTTGAATGCCACATTGCCATTTCCGTTTAACTACTAATTGCCTTCCACAAAAATACAATCCTTGAGCTCGTAAGTCTCAAGGAGGGTGTTAAGCTAAGAGAAGTACCCTTCTCCGCCACCACTGATGTACGTTTGTAAAAACCAATGTACGTAATCGTTAGAAATGCAATGTCAGACAAACGTCCATACAAGTTGTCCAAGAACAGGACAAACCGAAGGCACTTTCCTCGGCCATTACTAGGCGAGAAGCCCTTGCAATCCGCAAAATCTCCATCACGAGGAGACCACTGCTATATATAACTCTATAATGGGTGCGACCCCGAGAAAATCAACAAGCAGTCCTCACGCTATAAAGATCCAGGGTCTTTAAAAATCATCGTCTTCAACATGTCTTAACGTTCGAACGTATACATTGGTTCGAAGTGGTTTTCGGATAGGATTTAACTAAATCCATCTCCGGTTCCTTCGAAATCCAATCATCGATAAAAGTGAATACGAGTATATAGGATTTATTAAGTCTCTTTTCACTTAAATTCTTTTCTGATGATTTTGAAATCTCTTTCTTTTAACTTAGGATAATTCTAAGCAATTCATTCTTTTGCTTTGGAAAATATCTCGAATTTCCTTTCTTAACTTTCAATCAAATCCTTTAATTTTAGGCGGGTCAAAAACAATGTTATTTAAGACATCGTTTACGATAAACCCTAAATCAATCTTAACAAACATTTTTGAGTAAATAGGATCGTAGAAATCATTCATTTTGGAGATTACTTAGCTTTTGGATAATACCAATCTTCTTTTAATTTGGAAAACTTAACATAGAATCTTTTTTAATTTAAGAGCATCCGGGCTTTCCTTTCGATCTGTTCCACCCCTCTCCTAAGAAAAGAAAACATAGGCCAGGTAAGTTCACGGCATTGATTCTCCATTCCTAACCTTAGTTAAACACCTTGTTTTATCTTCCCAGATCTCACAGGCGGGACAAATGTACTAGTCGTTTCCGCATACTCATATTTTTCAACTTTATTTTGGAATTGCTTATGAATATTCCAAATTATCTTTCAAAATGCTTAATTATCCTTTTTAAAACATTCATAATTTATCCTGGAAAACATCGTTACATTTAAACTCATATTCCAAAAGTTATAAAATTCGCAACAGAAAAGTGCTGTGGAAAATGCTATATAAGCTTATTTGAGTTAAACAACTTTTAAACATTCTATAATTCATATTTTCCAATCCAAATCTCTTTTAAATTATTTAAATAGATTTATCAAATTTATTCCATATTTTTTCACAATTAAAAACATCCATTTAAATAAATTTCCTGTTATGGTCACTAAACTACACTAGCGCGGTTTTTCTCGAAAATTGATTTGGACTTATTTCAAAATCTACTTATCGAAACTTTGATTTTCTTTCTTTTTTTAGAAGATATGGATATAGTAGTCAGGAATTTTCTTATCTCGAAGAATTCCGAGCTATGTTCCACTCTACACATTCATTTGAACTTTTCGGCGCGAAATCGCGAACTACCGTTGCGTGACGCGTCTAGTTTTAACTTATTTTTCAATACTTGAAATAATTTATTGAAATTGCACTTCAATTTCACTATTCATCTAAATTTCAATTTCTAAATAACTATCCTTTCCAAATCCGTTTCATTTCAAATTTCAAATTCTCTTTCATTTTAACTTTAATTTCACTTCTAAATGAAAAGAGACATATTTTTCCACAATATCTTATATTAATAAAATATGGTCTTTTTAGATAAAGGGATTACTTAATCAAAATGAACATATCCAATATTCATATTTATCACTAACATAACATCCATTCCATCCAATCACATGCATATGATTTCAAATCTAACATTCACTATTAATATCATAACGAGATATATTATCACAATTCACTTAATTTACTAACTACCAAATCATCTATATTAACAATCAATTTGGTATAAACATTCATATGTCATAAGGGTGTAAATATGATTTATAACATAATCAAAATATAAATTCAAAGCAACGTGAATTTCTCACCATAAACCAAAGCGATTAACTTTCTACCAACATTCTAATCAACCAACACTTCACTAATTAATTCCCACTCCATTAAACAGTAGCAAACTACACCCTCTCCCATTCAATAGCTTGGCCGAGGCTTGAGATGGAGGTTGGCCGAAAATATAGAGAAGAAGCGGTAGAGCTTTTAACTTGAATTCCCAAGATTTAGATCCGAAAAATAGGTCACCTTCTCTCTTGTTTTTGACTCTCTTACTCACCAAATTTGAAAAACTTATTAACTGAAAAGTTGTTGCAAATTCTTTTCTATTGAATTTGAAAAAAAAGAATCATTTGAATCCAAGTTGTTTTGAGGGAGATATGTTCAAAATAAAAGAGCTATTCTCGGATTCACAAAAAATAAAGCCCGAAAATACAGTTAAAAGAATTGAATTTCAGGTATAGCAAACCTCAAAACTGAAAAAAGTGATCAACATAAAAGTTGTAGCCACTGAAATTTCATTTGGTTATAAAAAAAATAATTTCAAAATTAGGATTGTTATGATCAAGTTATGATCAAAACAAAATGGCATATTTTCTGGTTTAAAAACTGGGCAGAAAATGCATTGTAAAGAAGTGGATTTTTGACATAGTAAACTTTAGAATGAGACAAAGTGATAAACATGAAAGTTGTAGCCACTGGAAAAATACATGATTAAAAAAAAAGATTTATGCATTTTGGATATGTATTGAAGAACTTATAGTCGAAAGAAGAAGAGGTAAAATATAGAGAAAAAATGAGTTTGTTTTGAAGAAAATAAACATTGATTTCTTTTGAAAATTTTGTTAATATTTTGACATTATTTCTTTATAATATTTTTCTACGGCATGGAAGACATTAGAGAGAAGAGGAAGAAGATGAAGAAGCTTGAGAAAAGAAGAAGAAGAAATGTGAATGAGAGTGAAGAAGGATGTGGATATTTATAGAAAAAGAAAGAAAGTGGTAATTTACCAAAATAACCTCTTACCAAATTAACAAACTAACCTTACTTCAACCTAAAGCAATCTTCACTTTTTCAAAACTTAACATCACATTTCACATCCTTACTTTATGTCTTAATCCCTTAAGAACTAATCTAAGCAAAATAATAATTATGTTGGCTTTTGATGTGATATTGATTTGATATTTACTTTTGACTTTTCTTACTTACTTTTGTTAATTCTACTTACTTTTCTTAATGACTTCTAAAAGTTTTCTAACCTTGTTTAGTAAAAGTAAACTTGATTAGTTAATTAATTAATACTTACACTATTAGAATATATGTTCCTATATAAGAAAATAAAGGTGCGACGACGTTGCGAAAACTTTTAATCGACAAAACGTCGTTTTTCGACAAAATGTTTTACGGTTGCATTTTGACGTTTTAGTTAAACTATTTATTTCTGTAAACCAAATTTAAAAATGAACTTTTTACTTCTTTAAATAAATTAAAACAAGTCTCTTTATATTTTAAAATCATATTTAAATAAATATCAAAATCTCTAATTTTACATTGTATGTAAAACTGACAAAATGCGACAAATTTTTGTTGTTTTTTTAAAACGATTATTAACAAACTTTTAAATCTTTTAACATACTTTTATTATCTTTATAAGATGTTTTAAATAAGATTTATCTTTTTAAACAAATATTTAAATTCATTTATTCAAGCCTTTGTTTATTTTTAACAAAACTTAACTTTTGTCGATTTGTTCTAAAATCCAAATTTATACTTTTTAATACATTAACTATAAGAATAGACAATTATTTATATATATAACATATTTATTTAAGATTTAAATATTTTTCAAATTTAAATCGAACGAAATCTCTCATTTTCGAAGTAGCGAATTTACGGGTCCTTATATTATTCCCTACTTAAAAGCATTTTTTCCTCGAAATGAAATCAAAGAAAAAGGAAACTATCAATACTCATCTCCTCTAATAATTTGGCTTATTTCTACTAATGATAGAAAAGAAGAAGGCCGATATCATAACAACACTAAAAAAGATGATGCCAAACATACATACCAAGATCTTCTACACTAACCTGAGTACTTATCATGTACTCAAGGTTATATATACATACATCAAGTCAAACTTCTATTGTACTCATCCTAGTGCATACTGCATATTTAAGATGATATATACAACAACCAAACAAGATTATGCATCCAAAAATAACCACGCTATTACTATATCAAGATAAATGAATACATCCACATAACTCATCCTTCTGTCCTGAGCATGTACTATATCTGTGGTCTATATATATATATATATATATATATATATATATATATATATCAAAACATAAGTCCAACCACTGTATCTTAATGCCTACTATTTAAGATAACTATCCAACTACTAAGTAGACAGACCTAAAACATCATACTATATGTGATCTTTGATTCGATCTATTATTTGAATCCACAACTTTTCTTTTGAACTAGTATCGATCCCCCTATTTTCTAGTGAGGACTTCAATTAGACTTCTTAATCACAAACCCTTGCTTTCCTTGCATAGCTCTCAAATATGCTAGAAAACTTGTGTACATAATCATAAACTCTCATCAATGTTCGCCATCAAAAATCGAGTGATAAATCTTTTTACGGACTGGTGTAAACACCTCAAAGTTCTGTACTCAAATCTTAGATCAAAATTTATGTGCCAAAATGATCTACGTTTATCTTATGTACTTATTCACATTCATCTTTACCTAATACGTTTCTTCCAAACTTCTACAAATCCAAGTTTATTTCACAACCATTGCTTTCTTCTAAATACATTATTACTTAAGCATACAAATATGACTTAACTTGTATAATATACCTTTACTTCGTAAGAGTATATATACATATCCCCAATCTTCAAATCGTCATTACTTCAGTTAGGGTCTTCAACAAATGTGGAATTCTATTATTCCAAATAAATAAGTTATAAAACTCAATCCTTAGTTTTATTTACCTAAGGTTTCAATTTAACTAAAATTATTTATCTAATCCACATATTAATAAGACAACTTTACTAAAAGTACACTTTTTTCTTACTGATTCTATGATTAACTTGTTAACTTATTTACCTATACATTTTCTAAATCAATTTCTTGATCTTAAATCCATCAAATACCTTATAATCAAATTGTGAAACTTAATTCACATGGTATTTGTTACTTAAACATTTTCATCCAACAATCAAACTACTAACCATATTTTTCAAAATTATCTTCTTCTAATCTTACTTCATTTGGAATTACAAATGTTACCCTAAATGTATCACTAATTCAAATTTTTTATATTAGGATGATTTTTCTTATATCTCTTATTCCTAAATTTCACCTTGATTTTAACCTAGTCAAAGTGTCTAAATTTCAAATTAACTTAACTCCTTTATAAGTTATACGACTTACCCTTTCATATTATACTTACCCATAATTTCAATTTTTGCTTATCTTTTCCTATCTTATTGATGATAAAAAATTTTTCCTCTAAGTATGCATTTTCTTTCTACTTTTTCCAATTACAACTTCTAGCTTCAATATTATCATCCAATATCTTACAGTCAAATTGTGAATTCGACTTCACAAGATATTTGTACTTAGATTTTAAATCCATCCATTATGATAATCACTTAATCGTTATTATTTCTTAATACTAAGTATCTAAGGGTATATGATTAAAGTTCTAAATTCTAGCTTTCAACTAATTGATCCTATATGAAATATCTTATAGTCAAATTTTGCAATTCTAATCACAAGATATTCATATTTTAGTTTCACTAACCAAAGTCACAATCAATCCTTAACTTCTAACCCAAAAGATAATAATATCACCTTTAATATTTATAATATAAACCCAAGGTAAAATTATTTCACTTACAATTTCTTTTTAAAAACAAAACCATTTTTATAAAATTAACAAATACGCGCTCAATATATATAATACTCTCATAACTCATTCTAGGGTGTTACTAACCCTATCTCTAATGAGTTACTCATCCTAGGATATTACTAATCTTATCTTTGATGAGACTTTACCCATAATAGATCCAAGGTTCTCGCTTAACCTTCAGCTCTGATACCAAATGTAAAGGCCCGGTTTCCCGTACCCTTTGAATCGATAATATACCATACATGTCTAACTCAAATTGCACGATAAGACGGATCTTTAAGGGTGATTAAAGAAAAGTAGACAGAACAGAATCTCACACGAAAGGAATAACATATAATATTGAACAAATATTTTTACAGCGGAAAACTCTTAAATACATATATCAGAGTCTAACCTACATTCAGCCTGGACAGTTATAAACATCTGTCCTTACAATTGCTGACAAATATCAAACAAAACATACTAAGCAAAGCAGATAACAGAATATCTCCATACGTCGATGAATATCTCCAGCTCTCCTCTGGAAACTCCAACTGTCTTCGACTATCCTGAAACTACTCGGATTTGACCCAATTATTGAAAATACCCGGATCAGGCTTTATAAACCAGCGTGAGAAAACTCAACAATAGATGACAGTGTCATATATCAGCCTTTGGATAAAATTCTTTGAAAATAAAGAGTATCTCATAAGACCACGCCTACACATAAACACAGACGGGTTTTTACCTTACGATAACTAAAACACTTTTATATCAAAACATTTGATATTATTTCTAATGAAATTCTTTGAAAATATTTGCAAATAAACTTATTAATCTTAGCCTAAATTGTTACATTGATTAAATTCCATCATAATAGGTTTACAATCAAGTCCGTAGGTTCTTATTGGAAGAATGGATTTCCATACAAATGATCAGGCACAGGATCTACCTTCCGAAATGGGCACACCTCTAGATGGATATCTCGAGAAACCATCACAAAGCTCCTCTACCAACACAAGACCTGCCCACCTCTTAACTAGATGGTACCGAATGTGTCATCCCCCGGTCGTTACCGACCTTTAACCGAGCGCTCGTTTTCCATACACCACATTAATTAACATCCCGAATATCATAGCGGGAAGAAATATATCTAGAAGGGGATGATCATACCCTAATTGGAAATGACCCACTTAGCCTTGCCGCATCTAATCCTGTTTCGGTCATTTCCGGTTTGATGAGGATTGAGGTTACGATTACCTTTTCACATAGCGCATATCACATCTTTGAATGCCACATTGCCATTTCCGTTTAACTACTAATTGCCTTCCACAAAAATACAACCCTTGAGCTCGTAAGTCTCAAGGAGGGTGTTAAGCTAAGAGAAGTTGCCTTCTCTGCCACCACTGATGTACGTTTGTAAAAACCATTGTACGTAATCGTTAGAAATGTAATGTCAGACAAACGTCCATAAAAGTTGTCCAGGAACAGGACAAACCGAAGGCACTTTCCTCGGCCATTACTAGGCGAGAAGCCCTTGCAATCCGCAAAATCTCCATCACGAGGAGACCACTGCTATATATAACTCTATAGTGGGTGCGACCCTGAGCAAATCAACAAGTAGTCCTCACGCTATAAAGATCCACGGTCTTTAAAAATCATTGTCTTCAACATGTCTTAACGTTCGAACGTATACATTGGTTCGAAGTAGTTTTCGGATAGGAATTAACCAAATCCATCTCCGGTTCCTTCGAAATCCAATCATCGATAAAAGTGAATACGAGTATATAGGATTTATTAAGTCTCTTTTCACTTAAATTCTTTTTTGATGATTTCGAAATCTCTTTCTTTTAACTTAGGATAATTCTAAGTAGTTCATTCTTTTGCTTTGGAAAATATCTCAAATTTCCTTTCTTAACTTTCAATCAAATCCTTTAACTTTTAGGCGGGTCAAAAACAATGTTATTTAAGACATTGTTTACGATAAACCCTAAATCAATCTTAACAGACATTTTTGAGTAAAGAGGATCGTAGAAATCATTCATTTTGGAGATTAATTAACTTTTGGATAATACCAATCTTCTTTTAATTTGGAAAATTTAACACAGAATCTTTTTTAATTTAAGAGCATCCGGGCTTTCCTTTCTTTCTGTTCCGCCCCTCGCCTAAAAAAAGAAAACATAGGCCAGGTAAGCTCAGGGCACTGGTTCTCCATTCCTAACCTTAGTTAAACACCTTGTTTTATCTTCCCAGATCTCATAGGCGGGATAAATGTACTAGTCGTTTCCGCATACTTAGATTTTTCAACTTTATTTTGGAATTGCTTATGAATATTCCAAATTATCTTTCAAAATGCTTAATTATCCTTTTTAAAACATTCATAATTTATCCTGGAAAACGTCGTTACATTTAAACTCATATTCCAAAAGTTATAGAATTCGCAACAAAAAGTGCTGCGGAAAATGCTATATAAGCTTATTTGAATTAAAAAACTTTTAAACATTCGATAATTCATATTTTCCAATCCAAATCTCTTTTAAATCATTTAAATAAATTTATCAAATTTATTCCATATTTTTTCACAATTAAAAACATCCATTTAAACAAATTTCCTGTTATGGTCACTAAACTACACTAGCGCGATTTTTCTTGAAAATTGATTTGGACTTATTTCAAAATCTACTTATCGAAACTTTGATTTTCTTTCTTTATTTAGAAGATATGGATATAATAGTCCAGAATTTTCTTATCTCGAAGAATTCCGAGCTATATTCCACTCTACACATTCATTTGAACTTTTCGGCGCGAAATCGCGAACTACCGTTGCGCGACGCGTCTAGTTTTAACTTATTTTTCAATACTTGAAATAATTTATTCAAATTGCATTTCAATTTCACTATTCATCTAAATTTCAATTTTTAATTAACTATCCGTTTCAAATCCGTTTCGCTTCAAATTTCAAATTCTCTTTCATTTTAACTTTAATTTCACTTCTAAATGAAAAGAGACTTATTTTTCCACAATATCTCATATTACTAAAATATGGTCTTTTTAGATAAAGGGATTACTTAATCAAAATGAACATATCCAATATTCATAATTATCACTAACATAACATCCATTCAATCCAATCACATGCATATGATTTCAAATCTAACATTCACTATTAATATCATAACGGGATATATTATCACAATTCACTTAATTTACTAACTACCAAATCATCCATATTAACAATCAATTTGTTATAAATATTCATATGCCATAAGGGTGTAAATATGATTTATAACATAATCAAAATATAAATTCAAAAGGAATGAGGATTTCTCACCATAAACCAAAGCGATTAACTTCCTACCAACATTCTAATCAACCAACACTTCACTAATTAATTCCAACTCCATTAAACACTAGCAAACAACACCCTCTCCCATCCAATAGCTTGGCCGAGGCTTGAGATGGACGTTGACCGAAAATATAGAGAAGAAGCGGTAGAGTTTTGAACTTGAATTCCCAAGATTTAGATCCAAAAAATAGGTCATCTTCTCTCTTATTTTTGACTCTCTTACTCATAAATTTTGAAAACCTTATTAACCGAAAAGTTGTTGAAAATTATTTCTATTGAATTTGAAAAAAAAGACTCATTTGAATCCAAGTTGTTTTGAGGGAGATATGTTCAAAATAAAAGAGCTATTCTCGGATTCACAAAAAATAAAGCCCGAAAATACACTTCAAAGAATTGAGTTTCAGGTATAGCAAACCTCAAAACTGAAAAAAGTGATCAACGTAAAAGTTGTAGCCACTGAAATTTCATATGGTCTGAAAAAAAAGAATTTCAAAATTAGGATCTGTTATGATCAAGTTATGATCAAAACTAAATGACATATTTTCTGGTTTAAAAACTGGGCCAGAAAATTCATTGTAAAGAAGTGGATTTTTGACATAGTAAACTTTGGAATGAGACAAAGTGATAAACATGAAAGTTGTAGCCACTGAAAAAATAAATGATTTAAAAAAAAGATTTTTGCATTTTGGTTCTGTATTGACAAACTTATGACCGAAAGAAGAAGAGGTAAAATATAGAGAAAAAAGTAGTTTGTTTTGAAGAAAATAAACATTGATTTCTTTTGAAAATTTTGTAAATATTTTGACATTATTTCTTTATAATATTTTTCTATGGCATGGAAGAAATTAGAGAGAAGAGGAAGAAGATGAAGAAGCTTGAGAAAAGAAGAAGAAGAAATGTGAATGAAAGTGAAGAAGGAGGTGGATATTTATAGAAAAAAAGAAAGTGGTAATTTACCAAAATAACCTCTTACCAAATTACCAAACTAACCTTACTTCAACCTAAGGCAATCTCCACTTTTTTAAAACTTAACATCACCTTTCACATCCTTACTTTATGTCTTAATCCCTTAAGAACTAAGCTAAGTAAAATAATAATTATGTTGGCTTTTGATGTGATATTGATTTGATATTTACTTTTGACTTTTCTTACTTACTTTTGTTAATTCTACTTACTTTTATTAATGACTTCTAGAAGTTTTCTAACCTTGTTTAGTAAAAGTAAACTTGATTAGTTAATTAATTAATACTTACACTATTAGAATATATGTTCCTATATAAGAAAATAAAGGTGCGACGACGTTGCGACAACTTTTAATCGACAAAACATCGTTTTTCGACAAAATGTTTTACGGTTGCATTTTGACGTTTTAGTTAAACTATTTATTTATGTAAATCAAATTTAAAATGAACTTTTTACTTCTTTAAATAAATTAAAACAAGTCTCTTTATATTTCAAAATCATATTTAAATAAATATCAAAATCTCTAATTTTACATTGTATGTAAAACTGACAAAATGCGACAAATTTTTGTTGTTTTTTTAAAACGATTATTAACAAACTTTTAAATCTTTTAACATACTTTTATTATCTTTATAATATGTTTTAAATAAGATTTATCTTTTTAAACAAATATTTAAATTCATTTATTCAAGCCTTTATTTATTTTTAACAAAACTTAACTTTTGTCGATTTGTTCTAAAATCCAAATTTATACTTTTTAATACATTAACTATAAGAATAGATAATTATTTATATATATATATATATAACATATTTATTTAAGATTTAAATATTTTTTAAATTTAAATCGAACGAAATCTCGAAGTAGCGAAATTACGGGTCGTTACATTTTTACTAAACCATTAAATGAAAATAGTTTTATCAAACTTCGACGAGATTTAGGAATAATGTCTCTAAAAGAGTTATAACTAAAAATATGCAAAATGTTTAAAACAAATTTTTTTTCTGACCAAAGTGAGAGTTGAACCCATGACCTCTTACTTGCTTTTTATATGGTGTATTATAGCCAATTGAGCTATAGTTGTTTCTTGTCTCAATCACCTTTTTAGTTTAAATTGTATTTTCATAACACTATTTTTACAAATTATTTCGCTATTAATTACCTGTGATGAGAATTAAATACTAATTCTTAACCACTTGTTTTTAAGTAAACAAATACTTATATAAACTATGTTCAGTTTTCAAACAAATACTAAGAAAAGTTTATATTCAAAATTATTTGAAAATGTCATCTAACAATGATTCTTACAATTCCGAAAACTCTCGTTTATCGTATACATCTCCCGACGATGATTCCGATCGTATTCCTGAGAACGGACCCTATCCTATTTTTCCCTTACCTAACCGTGTCCTTAAATTCTCTCCTTCCCCGGATAAAGACCCCCGACATGGCTGGAAACCATGGGAGAACACTCATACCGGTTATACACCGGAAAAGAAGAAAGGTAAGAATGCTATGGTCATATCTCCTTCAATTAAACAGAAAATAGATGAGGTACACCACTATCAACAGCAACAAATGGATCTACAAAAGGAGTTATACTATGAACAAAAAGTTACAGCACGACGTTTGAGCCTCCTAGAACGGATGGCCATAAAAATCTGTTCGTCAAAAAAGGAAGACATTGTTAAACCCACATCTAGACCCTCAACCTCCTCAAATCCTGGTCAATCACCAGTAGCTCCTACGTGGTCACCTATAGAGAATGTTCCATCTTTGAATTCTTGGGAACGTCGATATTAACAACCGGTGGCTAAGCATTCTTTAATATATATATATATATATATATATATATATATATATATATATATATATATGTTACTGATTTTCTATAAGTTGTATGAATATCATTCAAAAATAATAAAATTTCTCTTTGTACAATTTTTTAAACCAAAAACAAGCATATCTGGGCAGAACAACAGGGTCGGTCGACCGAAATCCTGAGTCGGTCAGCCGAATGCTTCCCGAAAGTTTCTTTTGTTCATTTAACAGAGTCGGTCGGCCGACCAGACATTTCGGTCGACCATAAAACTGGTGCTACCGGTTACAAATTTTTAACCCACCTATTCATTTTTTTCACATACCTCTTCATTTTCACTTTCCCAATTTCCGATTTTTACCTCAGATTCCATTGAAATTTTATCAAATTTAAATACCTCCTAGAAAGAAAACTAAATCTACCGGTGCTTCTTCATCAACTCCAGTGGATTCTCAAATAGCCTCATGGCTTGTGAGTGATAAAGCACTCGAAAGATGGATAAAACTTCAAGATGCCAAGATCTTCGAGGAATCCTTCGTAAGTTATACCGATTTCTCTTCTTACAATATTGAAAATGCCGCAATTGAAAGTGGGCTTGATACTTTTCTTGACCATAGAAAGAACAATTTGAAAATTAACCACGTTATTGTCAAATTATTTCTTGCTAACCTAAACCTTGTTCATCCTCTTAGAAACACTGAAAATTGTGTTCGAACGTCGGTATGTGGTACGGCAATTTTCCTTTCACTAGATAGATTAAATCATATTTTGAATGCTCGACCGGGTGGAATATCGTTACATGATGTGGATTGTAATGTAATGAGATGCGACAAAATAAGCCATCTCTTTTTTGAAGATGATGCTATAGATTTCAGACAAACATCACCTCTTCGACCAAAAGCTAGACTTTTTCTTCATTTCATGATGAAATCCATTGTTCCAAGAGGCGGATCCTACCACTTAGTGTATCCTGAAAATTTAAAAGCTTTATATGCTATATGTGGGAATATACGAATCAATTGGGCACAATTACTTATGGATGAGTTTCTCTCATTTAATCAAGGCAAGATGCTTCGTATTTATTATGGAGAATATATAATGAGATTAATCAACAACTCAGTCTCACATGCTCCAGAATCCGAAACTACAAAAGTTCATCATTTTGATTCAAGGACCATTAAATTAATGAAGTTGCCGGATGCTCCACCAAGATTTATAAAATTTGATCAATGGCGCGCTATTTCTAGAGATCAACTACGCTGTGACGCCCCACCTCTATACCCACGCTAGACAAGAACATTACTGTGAATGCTGTCAACTAGCACAGAGAATAAGGCTGTTGAGGAGCGACCATCTGTATAATTGCTTTGTGCGAGTACCGATATACCGGATAAAAATATAACTTTTCATCTCAAGAGGAAATCCGACATACCGACACAAACTCAAAGCTACTACACAGTGGCTATAATTTCTTCGGAAACAAATATAGAAATAAACATAACATAAATCAGTCATAGACAATTCATATCACAAAGGAGGAAATAGATATGAATATTACACATGAAAGTGTTCATCAGAGTAGTGGTCTAAAAAGATCCACATATCACAAAAGAAATAGTTACATGAACTAGTATACATTATGGAGTCTATATCTCAAATGTATACAACAAAAACTACTAATCTAAGTAGTTAGCCAAAAGTCAGAGGGATCAATCCCAAGAGAGAAGTCAAGCAGAAGCACCTGTAACATCTCGGTCTGACCCGAGTATTATTTAATAAGAAAATAATAAACGGATCAGTCTAGCTATAAATATCAGATGAAGTGATATATAATAAGAGATATGACATAAACATATAATAATCACAATGCCAAGCTGTGATAAATAAGTAAATTGGAAATCAACAAGAGATTAATCAATATCACAATAATCTACTCAAGATAAAAAGGAATGTCATACTCCTAATTTCATTCACCAAGCCACAATATATGACACATATATCAATGCCCATCGTAAAAGTTGGTGAAACATAAATTCCAGAATTCAACACACGAGATCCAGAAATCACAAGGAAAGGATCAACGACGTCGTACAGCGGGACATCCGATGAACCAAATCACAATCAAAGGGAACAACGACGTCGTACAGCGGGACATCCGATGAACTAAATCACAAAGACATAGCACGATGCTAGTCTAAAACCTAAAATGATCATCATGATCAAAGAGAAGTGTCGATTACACTAAGCTAGTAAATGTATGAGCTTAGCTTCATGTCCCATAACCACTAGCTTAACTTAAATATTTACGAACAAATTGTAGATCTCCACTAGAAAATTGTCACAAGAGATTCAATCGAACAAGTCCAAGAATTAACCGACGAAGTAAACGCAAGCGTTTCATACCACTCGTTTTACTAAGTCGTTTAATTAGATTTCTCATACGAGTGAGGTAAAGGTTTGTATATACTAATAGATTGGAAAACGGTTTTATAAACGAATTTGGTATTAAAATAGTATTGAAATCGTTTGAGGAAAGAGTTTTGATATTTACTACTAGTATAGATACCTTTATATTTTTAAAGTGACAAAGCACAAGGGGGATTGTAGAAACAATCAATCACAAAGATCACATTCGAAGATGTGAATAAAAATCCAATGAAATCGATAAAGGATCCATCGAAGTGGATATATCTAAAATTCCCAAAGAAAATAAGTCATCAAAGATGATAATAAATGATGAGAATAAATAGGATCATCACGAATCGATTTAAATTGGAAATTCAATCCAAAGAGGCAAATTGGACTAAAACAGCAGGTTCAGTCGACTGAACAGAGTTTTCAGTCGACTGACCCTGTGCCTGGAAATTTTCCAGGTTCAGGAAACTTTCTGTTTCCAGTTTCAGTCGACTGTGCAGAGTTTTTCAGTCGATTGAATCATGCCTGGAAACTCTCGGGTTTCAGGTTCAGTCGACTGAACAGAGTTTTCAGTCGACTGAATCATGCCTGCGCTATTTTTCAGCCTTATTCAAATGAAGAGCAAACTCTTCCAAAATGCAACCGGACGAACGTTGGCTCTAAGGGTTTATGCCAATCGGCAACCCGGTCCTATATGCTCCTCGATGCATCACCAAAAGCATGATCAAACATCCATAAAAGGATTTCACACAAATTTGACTTAAAAACCCAAAAATTGGAGTATTCACAAAACCAATCCAAATCAAGAGCAAATGCACATGAAGAAGTGTTAGGAATTCATACCCAATAACCAAAGATAATTATAGTCATAGATGTGAGATAAAAATCTCACCTTTGCACTAAAATTTATGAAGATGAAGCTTGAAAGCAAAGAGGAATCAACCACTCTTCAAGTCCAACTCTAGAAGCTTGAATCTAAGCTAAAAAGAAGAACATTTCCTAAGTTAGGTTTAGGAAATTTCTGAAATTGAATGGAGAAAGAGTTGGAGAAGGTGAAGAAGATGCTTACCAAAAGGTTCTTCTTGAGTTTGGAGCTAAAGCTTGGATTTGCAAAGGAAGCTAGGGCTTGGAGTTTTAATTTCCTCTTCCACCCTCCATTAACATAAAGCTTGAGTGTTAGGAAAATAGGAGAGAAGTGAATGAAGAGGAGAGTGTTGGAACTGAGTTAAGGGGCAAATTGGCTCAGCTCAACCAAAGCCCTAAGCGGGAAAAAGTAGCAAAAATCAACTTTCTCCAAACATATCGAAGCTTATACTCAAAAAGGTCGCAAACGACATTTTGAACTCAATGGAGATGGTCTCGAGTCCTAATTCGACCGTATGCAAAAAGTAGGTTTTCGGACAAAAATCCGACGAACGATAAAATATTTAAATAAAATATTTAAATATAAAATCGATAAATATGCGGGTTGTTACAGACTCCCCTCCTTAAAGAAATTGCATCCTCGCAATAAGTAAGAAGGAAATGTAAGAAGTGACAACCATAGAAGCATATTAACACAAAAGAAAATTTGAAATAGGAAGTTCACCATAAAGTGCACAAAAGAGTTAGCAAGAAATCTGGTGAAACTTCAATTTCCAAAATAACACCGGGCTCAAGAATGAAAACCGGAATCCCTAAGGCATTCCCGTAGATAAAAGACGTGGGGAACGTCAAGAATAGCAGAAAATTGAGCCGGTGCAACGGCGTAGTACAAAAATGGTACGCCAGAAAAACTAGAAACTCAAACAATTTGGGACATCAACGTAGTACAAAAACGGTACGCCCAATGAACCCAAGCAAAGACATCGATGTAGTACAAACGGTACATCCGATGAATCAAAAGCAAAAACATCGATGTAGTACAAACGGTACATCCAATGAATCAAAAGCAAAGACATCGATGTAGTACAAACGGTACATCCAATGAATCAAAAGCAAAGACATCGATGTAGTACAACGGTACATCCGATGAATCAAAAGCAAAGACATCGATGTAGTACAAACGGTACATCCGATGAATCAAAAGCAAAGACGTCGACGTAGTACAAACGGTACATCCGATGAATCAAATAGCAAAGACATCGACGTAGTACAACGGTACATCCGATGAATCAAAAGCAAAGACGTCGACGTAGTACAACGGTACATCCGATGAATCAAAAGCAAAGACGTCGACGTAGTACAAACGGTACATCCGATGAATCAAAAGCAAAGACGTCGACGTAGTACAAACGGTACATCCGATGAATCAAAAGCAAAGACATCGACGTAGTACAAACGGTACATCCGATGAATCAAAAGCAAAGACATCGACGTAGTACAAACGGTACATCCGATGAATCAAAAGCAAAGACATCGATGTAGTACAAACGGTACATCCGATGAATCAAAAGCAAAGACATCGATGTAGTACAAACGGTACATCCGATGAATCAAAAGCAAAGACATCGATGTAGTACAAACGGTACATCCGATGAATCAAAAGCAAAGACATCGATGTAGTACAAACGGTACATCCGATGAATCAAAAGCAAAGACATCGATGTAGTACAACGGTACATCCGATGAATCAAAAGCAAAGACATCGATGTAGTACAACGGTACATCCGATGAATCAAAAGCAAAGACATCGATGTAGTACAACGGTACATCCGATGAATCAAACGCAAAGACATCGATGTAGTACAAACGGTACATCCGATGAATCAAAAGCAAAGACATCGATGTAGTACAAACGGTACATCCGATGAATCAAAAGCAAAGACATCGATGTAGTACAAACGGTACATCCGATGAATCAAAAGCAAAGACATCGACGTAGTACAAACGGTACATCCGATGAATCAAAAGCAAAGACATCGATGTAGTACAAACGGTACATCCGATGAATCAAAAGCAAAGGCATCGATGTAGTACAAAGGTACATCCGATGAATCAAAAGCAAAGACATCGATGTAGTACAACGGTACATCCGATGAATCAAATAGCAAAGACATCGATGTAGTACAACGGTACATCCGATGAATCAAATGCAAAGACATCGATGTAGTACGACGGTACATCCGATGAATCAAATAGCAAAGACATCGATGTAGTACGACGGTACATCCGATGAATCAAATAGCAAAGACATCGATGTAGTACAAACGGTACATCCAATGAATCAAAAGCAAAGACATCGATGTAGTACAAACGGTACATCCGATGAATCAAAAGCAAAGACATCGATGTAGTACAAACGGTACATCCGATGAATCAAAAGCAAAGACATCGATGTAGTACAAACGGTACATCCGATGAATCAAAAGAAAAGACATCGATGTAGTACAACGGTACATCCGATGAATCAAAAGCAAAGACATCGATGTAGTACAAACGGTACATCCGATGAATCAAAAGCAAAGACATCGATGTAGTACAACGGTACATCCGATGAATCAAAAGCAAAGACATCGATGTAGTACAACGGTACATCCGATGAATCAAATAGCAAAGACATCGATGTAGTACAACAACGGTACGTCCAATGAACCGAACACAATAAAAGGACATCGGACGCTAGTCCTTAAAAGGAATGAGATAAAGCTCAATAAAACGAAGTATACCAAAACGTCCGATGAACTTGATAGAAAAATAATTCCATTCAGACAACATCAAAGAATCAACCACTTGTTGCCTACGACAAAGCGCATTGGCAACACGATTTCCCTCTTCGGGAATAAAAGAATATCAAGATCATAAGATGCTAGGAACTCGAGTCAACATGAAGTTCCTTATGAGAAAATAATTATTCCAAAGATTTATGAAAGAGGTAGAGAACAAATTTCTCATCCAAAAATGATGATGCCAAATTCCAAAAGTAAAAACAATAGCCGCGAACACTAGACCATGAGTGGCATATCTAGTCTCGATAAGCTATAAAGATTTAGAAGCACAAGTTATAGCATGTTCTCTTTTGCAAGAGAATGGCATCCAAACCAATACGACTAGCATCGGTACAAATGATAAAGTCTTGGTTCCCAACGAGAATCACAAGAATAAGAGTATCGAAAAGAAAGAATTTCTTTTAAATAATCTTCTTTCCTGAAAAGTTAAAACTTTCAAAATTACATTTATCATTATGTAATAATCTTTCTAGAAAAATTTACATTTTTACAAGTCAATATATCGTGTCTGACTGTCTCATCAAAGCGTTTAGGAGATTCCTATCGATAACGTTGATCAAGCGCATCGACCAAAATTCTTAAAGCACTCAACGGGCAATACAATCACAAAATCATCTTTTATATGATAAATAAATCTCTTAAAAAGTTTTAAGAATATTCTTTGCTCGTTTTAAGAGCAAAAATCAAATTGCACTTATAATTAAATCTTATGAAAAAGATTTGCAAAATTTTAAATTTCTATTTCCATCCAAAATCCATAAATAAGAATGGTCTCATCGAAATATTCATAGAATATTCGATTTATAAAATGAATGAAATAAGTTGGACAAATTGAATGACAAAATAAGTCATTCATAAGAATCATAACGAGTGCAGAATGCGGTAAATGGAATGCTAATTTCCGCAACTCGTAGCAAACGAAAACTAGTGGTAAAGTCAAACTGAAAAGACCTTAACACCACACAAAAGATTTCTTAGGTGATAATCCTAAGACAAACTCAAAAATACCGGAAAATTTCTCAAACTACCTGAATGAGAGAAATAACACTTACCTTATAAGTGGGCTTAAGGAATAAAATGATGCCATCAAGTTGGAATCAAAATCATAAAGGAAAAATAGAAATCTGCTTAACAGATTGAAAATGTCGAAGATGAATAGTCCACTCGAAAAATAGGATATGGGCTTCACAATGATCAAGCCGATCCCTTCAAAAAATCAATTCCGAAGCCTAAGTAAAAATATCGGGTCGGAAAGAAAAGTCACATAAAACAATCTCGACATCTAAACAAAAGCAAATTGAGTGTTGCGAATCTACCATCCGGATTCACAATTCTCAAAGAAGTCATCAAGCCCAAAATATTCAAAGAAAAAGAATCGACAAGTTCTTTTGATATAAAAATAATGAGATGAAACCCATATCAAAAAGAACTCAAATAGAAAGTTCACGAATTAAAACAATGCCATCGAGGATTGAATGAAAATACCTTGACCAAAAGTTGCAGCTTTCCTTCTCACTTGCTTGGAAGCTTAGGACACGAAGATAAAAGATGACCCGAACCTTTGCAATAACGGCAAAAGAGGGGTTTCGGGCACTCCCTTACATGGTGGTCTGTGGAACCACAATTGTAGCATCGTCCACGACTAGAGATAGGAACATTTGCTACCAGAGTTTGTTGCTTTCCTTTCTTATTAGAATCGGGGCCTTTGAATTTGATAGGCCTCTTCAAGTTATTGTCGAAGTTCTGTTGGGCACGCACAACTTCAACATCACCTTCATTATCTGCCTCTTCAAGACGAAGAGCGATATCAATAAGCTGATCAAATGAAACCTCAAGTTTCAGGAGTAATGGCTTCTTAAGATTCTTATTCAAGCCATAGACAAATCTCTGATTTTTCTTCAATGGGGTATTAATGTACTCAACTCCGTATTTGGACAGAGATTCGAAGGATGCGACATAGTCTGTCACAGAAGATTCACCTTGAACAAGGTCTATGAAACGCCGGGCTAAGGTTACTTTTTCAGCCTCCGGCACAAATTTCAATTCGAATCTTCCCTGGAATTGCTCCCAAGTAAGATCCGCCTCAACGATTTCAGAAATTAAAAGCTCATACCAATCCAATGCTCTTTCTTGGAGCATGCTAGAAGCCACTTAGACTCGATGTAGATCAATAAGGTTCATGCGAGAAAAGATGCGATCGCATGATTTGAGCCAAGCTTGAATTTGTATAACACTCTCGGATCCCGTGAATGGCCTTCCATCCAAATCAGTGTAGTCTCTGCACAAGCGTGCAAAACCGGATCTAGGATGAGTAGGCTCCGGACTGGGTCTGGCTGCTTGAGCGTTCTTAACAAGATCTAGAAGCTGCTGGGCAGACATAAATACTCCATCCTGGGGAGTAGCACTAGATTGACCGGCGCTGGGACGGTCAGGTCTAACCATTTCTCTTCTTTAAGAAAGAAAGATAGAAGAGGAAAGAGTTATTCTCAAAATAAATTTCAATCAAACTTGATTGATAAAACAAGGAATCATAAAGAAAATAGGATAGAACAGTACGAAGACCCGAATAAAATCCTAAAGCACAACTCCTAAGATGGACTTAGGACGATGATCCTTGTTATAATATTCCATATTGTTCCGAAGTTTGGCTCTGATACCAAGCTGTGACGCCCCACCTCTATACCCACGCTAGACAAGAACATTACTGTGAATGCTGTCAACTAGCACGGAGAATAAGGCTGTTGAGGAGCGACCATCTGTATAATTGCTTTGTGCGAGTACCGATATACCGGATAAAAATATAACTTTTCATCTCAAGAGGAAATCCGACATACCGACACAAACTCAAAGCTACTACACAGTGGCTATAATTTCTTCGGAAACAAATATAGAAATAAACATAACATAAATCAGTCATAGACAATTCATATCACAAAGGCGGAAATAGATATGAATATTACACATGAAAGTGTTCATCAGAGTAGTGGTCTAAAAAGATCCACATATCACAAAAGAAATAGTTACATGAACTAGTATACATTATGGAGTCTATATCTCAAATGTATACAACAAAAACTACTAATCTAAGTAGTTAGCCAAAAGTCAGAGGGATCAATCCCAAGAGAGAAGTCAAGCAGAAGCACCTGTAACATCTCGGTCTGACCCGAGTATTATTTAATAAGAAAATAATAAACGGATCAGTCTAGCTATAAATATCAGATGAAGTGATATATAATAAGAGATATGACATAAACATATAATAATCACAATGCCAAGCTGTGATAAATAAGTAAATTGGAAATCAACAAGAGATTAATCAATATCACAATAATCTACTCAAGATAAAAAGGAATGTCATACTCCTAATTTCATTCACCAAGCCACAATATATGACACATATATCAATGCCCATCGTAAAAGTTGGTGAAACATAAATTCCATAATTCAACACACGAGATCCAGAAATCACAAGGAAAGGATCAACGACGTCGTACAGCGGGACATCCGATGAACCAAATCACAATCAAAGGGAACAACGACGTCGTACAGCGGGACATCCGATGAACCAAATCACAAAGACATAGCACGATGCTAGTCTAAAACCTAAAATGATCATCATGATCAAAGAGAAGTGTCGATTACACTAAGCTAGTAAATATATGAGCTTAGCTTCATGTCCCATAACCACTAGCTTAACTTAAATATTTACGAACAAATTGTAGATCTCCACTAGAAAATTGTCACAAGAGATTCAATCGAACAAGTCCAAGAATTAACCGACGAAGTAAACGCAAGCGTTTCATACCACTCGTTTTACTAAGTCGTTTAATTAGATTTCTCATACGAGTGAGGTAAATGTTTGTATATACTAATAGATTGGAAAACGGTTTTATAAACGAATTTGGTATTAAAATAGTATTGAAATCGTTTGAGGAAAGAGTTTTGATATTTACTACTAGTATAGAAAACCTTTATATTTTTAAAGTGACAAAGCACAAGGGGGATTGTAGAAACAATCAATCACAAAGATCACATTCGAAGATGTGAATAAAAATCCAATGAAATCGATAAAGGATCCATCGAAGTGGATATATCTAAAATTCCCAAAGAAAATAAGTCATCAAAGATGATAATAAATGATGAGAATAAATAGGATCATCACGAATCGATTTAAATTGGAAATTCAATCCAAAGAGGCAAATTGGACTAAAACAGCAGGTTCAGTCGACTGAACAGAGTTTTCAGTCGACTGACCCTGTGCTTGGAAATTTTCCAGGTTCAGGAAACTTTCTGTTTCCAGTTTCAGTCGACTGTGCAGAGTTTTTCAGTCGACTGAATCATGCCTGGAAACTCTCGGGTTTCAGGTTCAGTCGACTGAACAGAGTTTTCAGTCGACTGAATCATGCCTGCGCTATTTTTCAGCCTTATTCAAATGAAGAGCAAACTCTTCCAAAATGCAACCGGACGAACGTTGGCTCTAAGGGTTTATGCCAATCGGCAACCCGGTCCTATATGCTCCTCGATGCATCACCAAAAGCATGATCAAACATCCATAAAAGGATTTCACACAAATTTGACTTAAAAACCCAAAAATTGGAGTATTCACAAAACCAATCCAAATCAAGAGCAAATGCACATGAAGAAGTGTTAGGAATTCATACCCAACAACCAAAGATAATTATAGTCATAGATGTGAGATAAAAATCTCACCTTTGCACTAAAATTCATGAAGATGAAGCTTGAAAGCAAAGAGGAATCAACCACTCTTCAAGTCCAACTCTAGAAGCTTGAATCTAAGCTAAAAAGAAGAACATTTCCTAAGTTAGGTTTAGGAAATTTCTGAAATTGAATGGAGAAAGAGTTGGAGAAGGTGAAGGGATGCTTACCAAAAGGTTCTTCTTGAGTTTGGAGCTAAAGCTTGGATTTGCAAAGGAAGCTAGGGCTTGGAGTTTTAATTTCCTCTTCCACCCTCCATTAACATAAAAGCTTGAGTGTTAGGAAAATAGGAGAGAAGTGAATGAAAAGGAGAGTGTTGGAACTGAGTTAAGGGGCAAATTGGCTCAGCCCAACCAAAGCCCTAAGCGGGAAAAAGTAGCAAAAATCAACTTTCTCCAAACATATCGAAGCTTATACTCAAAAAGGTCGCAAACGACATTTTGAACTCAATGGAGGTGGTCTCGAGTCCTAATTCGACCGTATGCAAAAAGTAGGTTTTCGGACAAAAATCCGACGAACGATAAAATATTTAAATATAAAATCGATAAATATGCGGGTTGTTACAGACAACTACGCCATAGCCATTCCACACCACATCTAACCACTCATTCTACGGAATGCTTAATTCGCCAGTCCATAATTCAAAGACCAACACCCGGACTTGGTACGGAAGCTGTCATTGATCTTCTGGCTCAAAATCAATTAGTTTTAGACGGAAGATTCAAGAAAATCAAAGGCTTCTTTGTTAATCTTTGGGATGCGTTATTATGCACTTCTGAAGCCGGTGCCTCTCATCTTGCTCCTGGAAAAAGACCAGCACTTAATTTTTCTTGGTCAACTTCGGAAAGTACAAGTTCAGGAACATCAGGAACTCATACTTCTCATACTCAGCGTCGTGGTAAAGAACAAGCTCCTCCTGATGAAAATATTCGTCCAGAATTTTGGAATACCGACGACGGTGAGGAATGATCTTGTTGGATTATTTCTATTCTGTTTTTATCGTGAACAATATTTCTATTCTATGCTGTGTTAAGTAATGTATCATTAACATTTTATTTGTTTTCGGTATGTAAGTTTAATTCTATGTTCCTAAATTTGATACATGATTTCGTATTTTTTTTTACATTTTATGCATCAGAAGTATTCCTTTTTATCGATGACAAAGGGGGAGAAATATATGGAAGCTAACAAGTTTTTGCAGAAAAATCGCCATATATTCAGGGGGAGAATTACAATATATACTACTTCGTCAGATAAGTATTGTCATCAATCAAAAAGGAGAAGAATGTCGATTCATGGGTTTTGATTCATGACACAAGCTTCAGAGATCATGAGACGAACTACAAAGAGAATACTATACAAAGGCGGCAAAAAGAGAATAAAAGTATATTGTGCACTACAAAGGAGACAAGACTACAATTCAGAGATTAGTATTAATATTTTATTATATTGAGTCTTAGAATATTCTTAAAATCATTTCACAAGTAGTCACACAAACATACAAATAGTTGTATATTGTTTTATACTTGAAAATATGATCTGTGCACATAACATCAGGTCGGTCGACCGGCCAGAATTTTCGGCTGACCGAACCTGTTGTTAGTGCACATATATGCTCTGTTTTCTGCATGATTTTAAACTCAGCTGACTGGCCAGAATTTTCAGTCAACCGACATGGAAATAAGGGCTATTTTTCTGAAGAGTTGCGATCATTTGTGAAGAGGAATCACCTTTAATCCAAGAGATATGGCCACAACCTTTGACTGAAACTCTTCATGAAAGATTGTAACTATTCTACAACTATATAAACATGTTTAATTCATTCCTACAATCACCAATTTCTTATTTATAATTCTGAAATCTATTCTCTATTTATTTCTACAAATAAAAGCATTCATTCTCATTCAATATCGCTAGAATCTCTGAATTAATTTATATACTTCGATTCTACGAGATTATCCTCCTTCTAAATCTTTACACACACTACATATTCTTGAGGATTTTATTATAGGAAAATTGTACTATCAAAAGACAATCCGTATTATTCAGAGCATAATCGTCAACAAATTATTTGTATTAAGTTGAAGTCCTCTTCGGCTGTTGAGGCGGAAAAATTCCTGTTCGGCTGCTCAGGTGTGGTATACCTATTCCTTCGGGTTAAGTGAGGGATTTAGTCTAAATCCAAAGGATATTCTGGGACTGGATGTAGAACGGAAAGTTCGAACCAGTATAAAAATTCCTGGTGTGCTTACTTTAATTTTTATTTTACTGCTATTATTAGTTTCCGCATTTATATATTATATTACACGATCCTTAGTACTGCACGTACACTTACAATTGTATCCTGAATACGCATCCATAAATGACAATAATTCGTGTCCGGCGGTAGAGTCGACGAGCTGGTCGATTCTAGGTGAAGGGAAACTATCTTTCGGGCATGCTTTGTCCAGATCATAGTAATCAACACAAGTTCTTCACTTTTCATTTGTTTTCTTCACAAGCACTGGGTTAGACACCCATTCAGGGTAGAGGGCGTCACGGACGAACCCATTGGCTTTGAGTTTGTCCACCTCCTCTTTGAGAGCCGCGGACCTTTCCGGGTCCATACCTCTTCTTCTATGATTTACGGGAATGTGTTTCGGGTCTACGTTCAACATATGACTCGCGATTGCAGGAGAAATCCCGCACATATCAGAGTGTGTCCAAGCGAAAACGTCCAGATTCACCCGAAGAAAATCAGTAAGATCCTCGGCCACTGAAGAGTCGAGTTGTGATCCAATCTTAAGAACTCGTAATGGGTGATCCCGGCTGACTGGAATGTCGATCGTCAGCTTAGCCGGTGCTGCATTCGTTTCCCTAGGTTCCCCATCATCATCTCTCGGATCTATGTCTCTAAGGATCCGAGAATGCTGCCCGAGCCAGGGTTCGGGCACTACTTGTCAATCATCAGTCTTTAGGATGCGGATGGAGCTATCTGCAACCTTTCCCTTCTCTCTCCGCTGAGCTTCTCTCATTTTCGCCACATAACATGCGCGACCGGTCGCCTGATCGCCATGTACAACACCGACTCCTTTGTCTGTCGGAAATTTTAATGTCAAACACCATTGGGCCAGAGCGGCCCTAAACTCTGCTAGGGCTGGACGATCCAAAAATACGTTGTATGGAGAGTCAACATCCATTACTATGAACGGTAGGACTCGCACTCTCCTACGCTCACCTTCCCCCAGTTCAACTGGTAACTCTACATATCCCATTGCGTCGGTTGCAGCACCGTTAAAGCCATGGATACGAGCTTTGCGTGATTTCAAGTCTTTTGTCTCCATCTTCATTTGGTCATAAGCCTTCTTGAAGATGATGTTGACAGAGCTTCCACAATCAATCAAAATTCTTTTCACGTAAGTTGGCCCGATTGTTGCAGATATAACCATCGGGTCGATAGTTGGAGCCTCCACTTTGTTCGCGTCTCGACTCCTAAACACTATATCGTCAGTCATCATGCGTTGTTATTTTGCGGGGGTTCCATCTTCCACATTCGAACAACATTCATAATCCGCATGCCTCAAGGAGGTAGCATATCGTTCCATCTCCTGCCAATTCTGGTCTGCAGGACGAGATCCTCCGACTATAGTGTTTATGATCAACCTACCTACAGTCGGGCAGGTTCCTCTGGGTGACGTGGAGCCGACCCACGTCTTGGGTCTGACGTTCCTTGCTACCCTCTGGTGGGTTTTTAACAAACTCCTGCAGCTTTTTCTGCCTGATCAACCTATCTATGGAGTCATGAAGGTGTCTATACTCCTCAGTATTATGCCCATGGGTTTCATGGAAGCGACAGTACTTCCCTGTCTGTTTCTGTTCTTCAGTGGACTGCTTTGGATGCGACTTTCTGTATTCAAAGGTGTTACAGGTAGATATATAAATGTTCTCAAGAGAAGTATTCAGGGGAGTATATTCGTTGTAGGTCGGAATCCTTGGCTTCCATTTCCCTGCTTATTTTTTTTTTTTGGAATTTCCATTTTCGGATCCTTTGGACTGCCCAGGCTTGTTCTGGACGTTGACATGAACTTTTCCCGAACTGTCGCCGGACTGCTTCACGGCGATGTTACTTTTCACAGTCTCCTGAACAGGCCCTGGTGCCTTGTCTCGTCTTGTCCATCGAGCTTATTCCCTTCGTATGAACTAATGAGCTTTGGAATAGAATCGTTCCAACGTAGCCAGGGGATTTCCTGCCAACCAATCTCCAAACTCCAAGTTTGGATCTACGCCTCGCATTACCGCCATCAAAATTGCATGGTCGTTAGGATTGTTGACTTAAGTGGCGGCAACATGAAACCTCTGTAAGTATGCTTTCAAAGACTCTCCAAGAGCCTAGATTACACTTGACAAGGACATCACGTCCTTTGGACGAGTAGCTTGTATCCTGAATTGCTCAACAAATTTCATCGCTAACTCGTCGAAGCTGGATATAGAACGCGAAGGAAGCCAGGTAAACCACATAGTGGCGATTCCAGACAGAGTGATTGGGAAACACCTACACTTAGTCGCATCATTTGCCCTTGCCGAATCCATCATCCATTCGTACCTCATCACGTGTTGCCTAGGGTTAGTCTTCCCTTCGTAGGCTGGGACAGTCGGCATATTGAATTTCTTGGGGTACTCTACCTGTAGGATAATATCTGTGAAGGGAGTATGACTCCTGGACACTCCCCAATCTTCATTGGTCAGGCCTTGGTTCTCTCTCATCAACTGCCTGACCATCGCTGATAAATCTGGAGTTTGTATGGAAGGTGGGAGGTTGGATTCCGTTCCACGGGACCGTGCGGGTTGATGTCCCGCCTGTTGACGGTCAGCCAAACGTGCGTCCTGAAGGCCAACTTGATTTGGGTCTTGATGAGCCGGGCGTCCTGTCTCTTCACGTGCCTGATCCCTGGCGGATCGATCAGTGGCACCCATCCGTGCAGTTTCTGTCTTACGGCTTTTACGCCTAGGGGGTTCGTCTGCTGAGGTCGAGCTATCATATGAAGAATAAGGATCGGGACTACTCCCAACATTCTGATGCTGCTGCTAGGCAAGCTCAGTCATGAGATTAGTATTGGCTTGGATCTGCTTAGCAAGTTTCCTTCTACTTTCCCTGAGTTCTCTTATCAACTCGTTGAACTCTGTTCGGGAAACGACCTCCGCTTGGTTCTGGGTGGAGGTTCCTGCGCCTTGAATTGCTTGCTGATTGTTAGGTCCTATCTGTTGTACACTAGAAGTTTCATTGACATCTGCGTTGTGAGAGGCTGATCTAGTTCATGGTATTCCCATGGTAGAGTTGTCGGTTGTAACTCTGAGTAGAATCAACAAATGTCTTGCGAATGATTTGGATCTCCTTCTGGGAATTTTTCAATCCAGTAGCTACAAAGTATATCCTATCGTCCTGAGAATTTGATTCTCAGTGAAAGCACCAAAATGTCAGCATCAGAATTGTTCACTAACACCCTTAAGAGAGATCGCGTAGAGGGATTAATGAAGAAAGTAAAGTTAAACAGAAAACAATATGCAAATTTAAATGCAGAAAGTATGAACACCATATTTATAGTGGTTCGGCGTAATTGCCTACGTCCACTTTAAGGTTAATCTCTATTACTTTCCTCGATAATCGATTACAGATACAATCCGTATATCAACTATTTGATTACAATTGTTAAGCGAGAAAGATAAGTCTTGACTGAGTTTTGAATGCGGCAGAGTCTCCCCGGTGTTCTCGGAAAAAGGTCCCTTTCACTGTACCCCTGCCTCTCTATTTATAGGCGAAGTTGGGTTGGACTTCCCTGGTGGGCCAGGTAGCTGAATACCTCGGCCCAAAACGAGTGAGCTCTGTGTGTCAAACCATAGATGCCGAATGAATGATGCCGAACGATATCTTCATGCCGAACGAAGTGATGTGCTGAGTGAAGAGTGCAGGCCGAGCAATAATCGAAGCTGGTCGAGATTGGATGAAGGCCGAACACCTCTGGATGCCGAACACCTCTAGATGTCGAACACCTCTGAATGTCGAACACCTCTGGATGCCTAACACCTCTAAGTGTCGAACACCTCTAAATGCCGAACACCTCTGGATGTCGAACGATATCTGAATGCCAAACACCTCTGGATGCCGAACACCTCTGATGCCGAACACCTTTGGATGCCGAACACCATTGAATGCCGAATACCTCAGGATGCCGAACGATATTTGAATGCCGAACACCTCTGGATGCCGAACGAACTCGAATGTCGAAGGAAATTGGACGAATGCCGAATACCCATGGATGCTGAACGACCTCTAATGCCGATCGAGATCTGGATGCCGAGTAGTATGGAATACCGAACGATATACGATACCGAACGGCTCTCAATGCCGAACGCTCATAGATGCCAAATGACTCTGGAAGCCGACTAAGTATGTTGTGCCGAACGCTCGGGATGCCGAACGGTATGCAAATGCCGAGTGTCTAGTTGCCTGGTCAAATCCCCAGGTAACAATTTATATAGTAGCTTCATGAACTATTATTTCTTTTACTTCCGCTGCATTATTAAATACTCCATGTCTGTGATCCGTGATTATTTATTTACTGTATATTATGAGATTTTCCAAATTTTTATTTACAATGCGATATTTTGAGAAATTCAAGTCCGACATATGCAGATGCGAATGGTTGAAAAGATCGGGTCGTTACATTGCTTCCATTGCAATTCGAAGATCATTTCCGTAACTCTAGCTTGTCCGTGATTATCTGCATCCAATTGGTTTCGTCCTCGATTCTCTAGCCTCGAAAGGTGAGCGATCACTCGCGATTAACATTCTTGTGTTTAATAAATTTATTTCACATGAAATGACGATTGAAATATGTTGTTAATTTTCAGTGCCAATTATTTAATTGTTAAATATGATCTGTTATTATTTGCATTAGTTCACTGATATTAATTGACAATATTGACACCAATAACATATTAATATATTTATATTATTTAAATTGCTAATTATGATCATATATGCTTGTCATTGATATGATGTCATTTTTATGCAATTTATATTCTCACACTGCAAGTTCCATGTTAGTTTAGAAATTCCCTATAGGTTGAAATGATATATACTCAAACGATATTTTAGATAAGGGAAATCATTATGGGTTGAAATGATAGACCCAAGCTATTTTATTGATTTTAAATTTTGGGATTATGGGTTGAAATGATATATACCCGTTGATTTAAAAAAATTGCGGATTGAAATGATAAATATCTGTATCACTTGACCATAGAATAGAAAACTATATACAGACACCATTGGACTATTTTTAAAAATGATTTCCAAGGGTTTGAAAGGAAATATTTGGGTTTATTAAATATTAATTTTAAAATATAATATAAAGATTTTTATTTTAATTTAGATTTTAGACTATTGGTTTGGAAAATATTTAAATTTATAGGTTAAGTTTTCAAAAACATAATTTTTAAGATTTTACTTATAATTTTATTATTTTTAAATATATAAATAAGATTTAAAATAGATTTAATAAAAATAAAATTTAATATAATAATAATTAATATAATAGAATTTAATAATTAATTAATTTAACTAATATATATATATATAAAATGTTTTATTAATATTTTGAAAATATATTTTGTATTAACTTTTAAAAAATAAAGGTTGGGAAGATAAATTAAGTTAATTTGTAAATTGATTTGTTTAGGAATTTAATATAATTAAGATTTGATTAGAAACTTATTTTAAGATTTTGAATGGTATGATTTTAAAACTTGATTTAATTAAAGGTGATTAAATGAATATTTTCGGATTCAAATAAAGTTGAATATTAAATTTTAGTTTAAGTTAGTAATTGGAAATTTTATTTAAATGCTTATAAAAGGTGATTAGGTGAATATTTTAGAATTTTTTATATAGTTGAAGTTAGAGTTTGATTTATTGATTTTATTTAAATTTTAGTTTGAGATTTATTTAAAGGTTATTAAAAATGATTTAGTGAATGATTTCAAATTTAAATAAAATTAAATGTTGAATTCGGAAATATAATTGAAATTTATCAAATTGAGTTATTGTAGATGTTTGAATATTTAACTTTGAAACCTATTGAAATTGAAATGGTTTAAATTTGTAATTCAAACCTGGATTTGTAATCGATATATCGTTTCTAAATGAGAATTTGAATTGAACCGTTAACCCTTTAATTTGAAAATTGTCATACTGAGATTTTAATTTAAATTGAATTTTTGAAACTAAAGTTGATTTGAATTGATTTGTGAAATTGGAAGAAACAATTTTAATTATAATCTTTTTTGATATATAAACTAATTTAATATATAATCTATTTTAGTCTATAACCTTCTTTTAAACGTATAAACTATTTAAATTTATAATTATTTCAATATATGAACTATTTCAATATTCAAACTGTTTAAGTTTGGAAGTGATATGATTTTGAAACTGATATGATTTTGAAAGTGATATTAAAACTGTTTAAGTTAGAAAGTGAAATGATTTCTGAATTGAAATGATTTTGAAATAAATGTGATATGATATGAAATATTAACTGTTTGAAATGAAAACGACCACAGTGTGAAAGAAGCGTTTGGGTTGTTAAAGAGACCAGGATCGGATATTGTCATACTCTCTTTTAGTATTGAAAACCATTTTAACAACCGTGATGCGGTGGAGAATCCAGAACGAAGTAGGATGGTTTGGCGACATCTATATGATGTATGAATGCAACCCTGACTCCCGTGAGACAGCTTGATGCGACTAAAACAGAAGCCACACCGGGCCAAGTGAGGTCGCACCTCCGATCGAGCATGCTTCTTCGATACCATTCTATTACTTTGTGATTTGATTGGGTGCACCTTTGATTTTGGGAGTGTGTCTCGAGGTGGTAGTAGCTACTATGAGTTACCACCAGTCTGGATTCGCAAAACGGTATTATCCTACCCTGGGAATTGCCTCGCATGCCTTATCGCGCCTTCTACGAGTTCGGTTTGTGTCATACCTATGGACTGCTCCCAGATAGCCCACCGGTTTGGTAGAATTACAGTACTGTATAGACTATGGCATTTATATAAAATGTGTTAGGGGGGATATGGGTAACGCCTTAACCCTATTTTAATAGTATACTTTACTATAGACATTATCTATGTAGTGTATTGTACTATGTATGTAGATAGTTTAACGGATCTTTAAAGGATGGAAATCCCAAACATCCTTTGAGTTACTTTGTATTTCACTTAACATTTCATTTGAGTTGATTTACCGGTATAAGAATGTTAATCCTGATTCGGGTGTTTTGTGTTTTGCTTTATGCCTGGGTCAGACTGAGTGTCTAGATTTTGAGGCCCACCTTTGGAGTTTGGAGCTTTACTTGAAGATTTGTATCTACTCTATTCAGCTTTGCAGTTATCGCAGATGTTCCAAGTTGTTTATGTTCAGACTTGTCTGTTGCTTTTGTATTTGAGACTACTTTGTATTCCCCTGCTTATTGTTACAATACTCCGTGTCTGTGATTCTACGATTGATTTATTTACTGTATATGTTAAGTTTGCCAAATATAAATTTATAATCTATTTTTTTGAATAATTCATGTCCGACATGAGTGGATGATTGTCGATTTCAGTGCTTTGAAATAGCAGGTCGTTACAGTTAATTAACTAACCATTTTCGTTGTCATTTATCAACCAAGTTATCAACCATCTTAAGAATCATCTAATCAACCAAGTAAACTCCAAGTAATCAAACACTTAATCATCTAATACATTATACTTTCATATCATTAAACTTGAGAGATTAATTAGTAAATTTAAATATTGAGTACTCACCAATAACCGAATCAATTAACTTCCTACCAACATTCTTACTAACAACACTTCACTTAAACTTCAACTAATCAACTTCTGCTACATTCCTTTTGCTTTATGCTATCGACTCGTCTTTCAAACTCCCGAAAATCCAACAGAGCTTCCGTAGAACCTTGAATTTGCTCCTAGCTCCTTGGAATGAAATTGACGGCACTTCCTTCTCTTTCTCTTGCTCCGAAATTCATGAACTTCCTCCTTTCTTTACTTTGGGGATCGACCTAGGCTAGGTGGGCTCGGCCTTGGTTTTTGGGTGGTGGTGAGCTCGGCCAAAGGGTAATGGAGGGAGGTCGTGAGCTAGGAGGGGAAAAAGGAGGAGATTGCACTAGTTTTGAGATGGAATACTTTATTTCTTTCTTTACTTTTTTTTCTAATATTTTTTTATTATTTTCCTATGGCATGGAAGCCAATAGAGAAGCTTTTAGAAAGCTTAAGAAAGGAAGAAGAAGATGTGGAAATGTGTGAAAAAAGTGGAAAAATATGGTGCTATTTATAGTTGAAGTTTACAACCAAAATTACCTTACTACCCTTAAACCGAAAGACCAAAATACCCTCCATATCAAATCAAATTTTGTCTTCTTTAAGTACACTAAAACACTCTTTCCAACGCATGATTAAACATGTATTTAATGTAGATTTGGTATGAAAAGAAGTATATAAATGTGATGTGAAATTTATGTAATAATTATGTTTAAAGTAAACATGGACGCAAGATTCATTAATGGTGATTACATGTTTAAGTAAATATAATGTTAAATTTAAATCATTTACTAGTCAATCCAAATCTTACTTCATTACACATCAAATCAAAGGATTTTCTAACTTTATTTTACAAAAGTAAACAATTTTTGTCCTTCTGTGCTTACTTTTTATTAATTGTTTTCTAGAAGTTTCTGACCTTGTTTAGTAAAAGTAAATTAGATTAGTTAATTGCTAATACTTATTATATTTTAGTGTGTGTACATGTATGTGTATATAAAGGTGTACCAACGCTGTGATAACTTTTTGGTATCGAAAGGTCGAAATTTTGAAAAATGTTCTTCGGTCATATTTTCTATTTTTCTATGAACTATTTAATTTGGTAAACAAATTTTAAAAAAAAATTCACCAAATATTCATTAAACAAAGTAATGAAATTCCGGTTTGTTACACAGTTCCTTATGTAATTTATTTATTAACATAAGTTTCCATTTAATTTCACTCAAACTCTACATTTAACATCATTTCTTATATTAACTGCAATATTTAATTATATTTAATTTCAATGATTCCAAAATTAATTCCAAAACAGATTTAATAATAAGATGAGAAATGAACCGTTGTTACATTTTAATAATTTAAACACATTAATACATTTATTGTTTACAACAAAGATTACAAATTTACTTACAAATATTAAAACCAATTCCAATTAAATAACATTGATTTCCCCGTTTTATACAGCATTTATTTTATTAATTATTAACCTTTGTTATTACCATTAACTAAAATTACATTAAACAGTTGTCAATTTCATTCAATCAATATTATTAAGTTATACTCTAACAATTTTTTCCATCTATAAATCTTAAATTTTAATTTCTCACAATATTAAATTCCAAAAATCTTATTAAATTTAATATTTTCAATTATAAAAAATACGGGTCGTTACAATAGTTGTGTCTGAGTAGAAGCATTGGAAATGAAATGTTAATCCATATAGAATTTTGTCTCCTCTGTTATATGAGATTAGTATCATGGTTAACTATAGTCAACACAAAGTCAAAGTTTATGTCCAGAGCAATATTGTTAATAATTACATATATGTAGCACGTATACTGTAATTTTAGATGTGACTAATAGTTGAATCACGAGGGTATTTGGTAAGAGATACACTATTCACTAAATTGATATTACTCAAAATAGAATCTTTAATATAATTTGTCCTTTACCGTTTATATATTTAATAGATTACTTGCAAACTTTTTAGTTGTTGAGCTTTCCTCAAGATAGAGATATTTTGTGTAGTACTATTAATATATTAACTAGATGTGGTAAGTTACATGCAAGTATTTATTGAGCTTTACTTAAGGTATGTGCATTGTACTTAGGCCGTCACAAACTGTTTGGTACGAGTGGGCAATCTCTTTTAATTTATTGAGCTTTCCTCATGGTTCAGGTGAGATTAGAACAAGGACCATATGTTAGGAGTTGTAAATGATACAATTTGTAAGAAGTTATCCATCGCATGCGGTCCTATGATTAGCTGTGTTTTCCTCAATGTTAGAATCCTAATGCACCCACTAGATAAGTCAAAATGTTCTATGTTTTATCCTAGTATCATCAGAATTACAAAAGTATGTAAGGAACATCTGTTGGATGTTTGCAAAGAAAAATGTGATTTAAATTATATTTAGTGCAAACTAGTATGTACGAACGCGCGAAATACTCGATGTAATCATTTTTTGCATAAATTTGGTTATTGCATAAATACCAAAGTAGAAGAAATATGTTGTGTATAAATTTATTATTTGGAATATTTTTCAATATAGTCATGAAAAACATGAACGTTTACTGAAAAAATGTGAAGGTACAAATGACAAGCCTTATACCATTTATTTATCAATTATTTTCTCTCCACAATTATGCGAGTTTGAGACTTGTATCAATCCCAAATGTATATAAATAGCCCAATTAAAAATGTTGTTTATGGGATGTTCCACAATGCTATTGTGACAATAAAACATAAAAATTATTTTTTATTCTGTTCAACATAAACCAATTCCAAATTTGATCATTCGATAGTATATTAAAAGAACTAAATGAAAATAAAAGCAGCATTAATGTTTAAGCATTGAGGATTACATCATAAAGTTGCTTAAGTAAATGTAAACTTTCAAAACAATTTTGAAATTAGTGATTGAATCAAAATTTATAACAGAAAAGACTGGTGGATAGAAACCATAAACTCTAATTAACTTATGCCTTACTACGTGATAACAAAACATCTTTGTAACAGGTTGCCAAATTCAAGTAATGATCACATTTTCATGTATTGATTTTCTAATGCAAATAGTCTTATTTTTCCAAAATATTAATTGCATTTAACAAAATTAACTTGACCTTTAATACAATAAAACTTTTGAACATCATATTGCAATAACTTACTATGGTTGAAAATAAAAAACATGCGCAATTAACATATTGTTATATCGGTTACGTTTTGAAATACATAGCTTTCTTAAACTCCAAAATATCCTCTTTGTCACCCTACCCAATCCAATCTAATTTCCATGCATCTTCGAGCGCCTAAAATTTGATTATTAATTTTGTTTCCAGAATGCAAAGAATACCATTAAGCACCAATGTTTATTTACAACTAATGACTACATAAAAGTTTATAGTAAAAAAAATTAGTAAATTAATACATTAGTAACAATCAAATCGAGTCCAAAAGGACCTTCCTGGTCCTTGTCTAATCAACTTATTCTCCACAGAAGAAACAAAATAATCACCTTTGTTACTAATTAATCAAAAACTGAAAATAATTCCATAAATAAAGAGACGTCCAACTATAGTTGAAGATATCACCAAATTCAATTAGAAAATGAAGATCAAGAAAGAAGTTTGCCCAAATCTTAAGATAAACAAGAAGTTGCCTCTATTTAGAAGTAAGAGCAATGAGAATTTGATTAGGAAATAAGAGAAGAGAATTATACTTAGGAGTAGTGACAGTTAAATGTTAGAACTTCTGGGAGATGTGGAAAGGAAATGGCAAAAATGTCCTAATGTCAATTTTGTATTTGAAAGAGTATTTTGTAATTGAAATGGCTTTAAATAAAAGTATTAGCGTTATATATAGATAACTATAATATATGTGCACACCTCGGTAATTAAGCCAATTAATTAACCTAAACAACACAAGTATCAAACATATTCATATAAAAATTAGTTAGTGTAAAGAAAAATTAGAGCATACTTATTACACTTTCAAATAATGAACATATGCACAGGTAAGACTTGAACAAATATTTGTATGAGGTAAAGAAGAATGATATAAACTTGCTTTAAAAAAAAGTAAAATCTAGGATAACTAAGTTGACAAACTTGAATGGGTGTTCTAGTGGATGCTAAAGAATATATATTTGTCGCAATAAATCTAAAAGTGGGGATTGTTAAAGAGAGTCCATTGTCGGATAAGAGAGGAACAATTGTGTGAGGACTCCCATTGAAATAATTTTTTTAAGAAGAGCACATGACATAGAGAGCTCAAATCCAAACAACTTAATATTGTACCCTTCTTAAGCAAATTCGTTAACATACCATCCAAATTCTGAAAGAAAAGCAACAGGGACCTACAAAAAATTTTATGTAAAAAAGTTACCTTATGTTCGATAATGTACTACAGTAAGTTTATATAGAAATTTGTTCAAAAACACGACATGGGTCTGCCGTTTAAATTTTACATGCAGAAAAAAGAGGGTAATTATGTTTATTTTTGTTATAGGGGTTTAGTTTTTAAGCACATTGAACAAGAATTTTAAATATATTTGAAGATTGACTTTCTCTTGTCCACAACTAGAATCTCTCTAGAAGGTCCCTAAAAATTAGATATCTTCAAAGTAAAACGGAGGATATGCCTCAAATGGTAGTAATAACATATCTCATAAATTGATCTAACAAACATTATTAAAAAATATAAAAATGTATTAATACAACTCAAACCTTTTGGGCATATATTGAACCAGAACACTGATGGTTACCTTGTTAATTTTTAATGATAACCAAACAATAACACCTAAATTTTGGCATCCACCTGGATAATTAATTGTATATCAAACATAAGTTCAATTTGCAGGTACTGGTGTGAATTTTATGTTTCTGTAATAAAACTATTTAATATTTTCTCTTGAAAGCCTAAATCCAATTATCTTTAACATCGACACAAAACCTAATAGTATTTGTTGAAAGAAATTACATGAATTATAAAGAAAATTGAAAGTTCGCACCTGGAGCAATAACACTAACCAATTTATTTTAGTTCACTAGAAAAATACAACTAAGCAAACATCCTTAATAACATAACTACAAAAATATCTTAATTAGTCAAATATGAATCGAACATTCGAAAGATGTCAATGGATGATGAAGAACCTTTTTTGATTTCCTGATTTGAAGCAGCTAGGGTTTTGTTCTTGAACCTAAAATGGTTTTTTTGGTTAAATAGATGGAGAAATGAGGATGGAAATGTAAGAAATGACTTCAATCATGACAAAAGTTTAGTTGGTAATGAAAGGACTAAATTATCCTTTTTACTTAATTATAATGTATTACGGACCCTGGACATTATAGCAATTATGAAACCTTCAAACCAAGATAATCATACATACATACATACATACATATATATTAATCGTGCTTCTTCCCTATGGTGGCTAGGGTTTCTCTAAACATTTCCTCTTATACAAAGGTGAAAGGTTATAGCAATTTAGAAAATGCCGATGAAGATGAAGAGGGATGGAAGGTGGTAAGACCGAAAGGCAAGCAAAAAGTGGGGACTAGTGGCTTTGTAAAACAGTCAAAGACTTGGTCAAACATAGATCGAGGGTGAATATTATCAAATTAAATAATGGTCAAGACACTCGATCATGGGATGATGCTCTAGGTAATGGCATAGAACTTATAGAGAGCATTGAATATCATGACTCAATCTTAGATTTGGATGGAGATAATGTGGAAATAAATTACATGGATTATAAACATTCCAACCAAATGTGGAACAACTCAAATTTTCACATATATGGCAGGTGAGAGACCCTATTACGTCTACTATAACACTACATCAAATGAGAGGGGAGTCTTAAGGAAAGTGGGAAGTATTTCATGAGACAACGGATTTTATCTAGTGAAGTTTGCACTATTTGAAGAATTAGACATGGTACAAAATGGAAATCCATGGTTCATGGACAGTTAACTCATTTTTACAAGAAAAAAATAGGACATGAACTTTTAGTTTGAGAGAGACATGTTGGAAACTGATCCATATAGATCGTATGTCTCTGGTTAAAAAAACTATAACCAGCTTTATGGAATGCCACAGGGATTAGTAAGTTGGGTTGCCTAACTGGAAAGCCAATGGATGTGTGAAAAGATAAGATAGGTCAAAAGGCTAAAATTTGCAAGAGCTTTAGTAGAAGTAAACGCAGATGCAAAATTCGACTGAACTATTAGAGCAAAAGATAAGCAAGGTCGCACATATGTTTAGGATGTTTAGTATGAATACATTCTACCTCATTTCAATGAATGAAAGTGTTTTGGGCACAACATCAAGTGCCTAATTCCAAAACCAAAAATCACAAAGCAGTGGAAGTAGAAACCAAAAACAGAGGCAAACACAGTGGAAACTAACCCTACGCCACACTCTGAGTCTATACAGACAAAGCTTCTTGGACAGGACAAAAATCCTGGAAACTCAGAGAGGTCACAAGTTACTAGTTTAGCTACAGACCTAAAAAGTAATAACCCAGAGATACCTCACAAACACATATAATAGTAGAAACTAGTGAGAAGGAAGTTCTTACTCCCTATTTGGACAAGACGTAGGTAGGGAAGCAGGCACGTCATTTGGAGGAGGCCTAAGGTACAAATTGATGCTAGTTCACCGTATTTGGAAGTAGTGGATAGCCTTCTGCAAGTTGTTAACTTGGATCTAATGATAGAGAAGGAAACCTTGCAAATATGGAAGAAACAATTAAACTAAATATAAAGAAAACAGGGATGGAAAAAAAAGTAGCGAGGAAAAGGGAAAAAAACTACCCTAAAGGGTAAACGAATCGAGAGTAGGGTAGACCAGCGTTAGCTCCTTTGACTAGGAATCATGCCTCATCCTCTTAATGTCTATCATACGTTGGAATGTAAGAGGTCTAAACAACGATACTACAAAGTTAGACCAATAAGAAATAATTAAATCCTACTATAATTATAGCTCTAAAATATAAGTTCGACGATCGGTGTCTTAGTATATTTGAAGAATTTTTCTGTGTTGATTGGAAATACACAAATAACAACTCAAATCAATCCAAAGAGAGAATCATGATTATATGGTATAAGTCTATATGAATAGTAAATACTATGGACATGGATGAGCAATAAATGACGTTACAAATATGGGTGGGCTAAATTTCCTTTGCACCTTTGTATATGCTAATAATTGGATTTCCACTAGAACAAAACTGTCAGTGATTAAAACCCACTTAATACAATTGTCGATGAAAACTACCATGAAACCCAATATCATTCAAAGATGGCCCTACAGGAACGGGTTTTTGAAATCAAGCAAAAAGCTAAAAAAAAAATGGCCGACGAAAGGGGATGAATAATCTAAATTTTTCTACACCGAAATATCATATAGAAAGACCATGAAAATAAACTCAACACTCTTTTAGATAATGGAGAACCGGTTTCTCACATAAAGAAATTTGAATAGGTAGTCATTTCATATTTTAATGACTTATATAATGGAAATACAAAAGCTGGCTTACTACATGTTAATTATAAGTCCCTGCTGAATGAAGAGGGGACTGATGATGTGGGAAGCCTGTTTGTACCAAAATTGGGCATAACACTTTTGGACTTATTTGAAGAGATTAAAGTGAATAATTTAAATGAAAAAGAAGTTTAATCTAATAAACACGCCAAAAGAGAAAAGTAAGAACACAAGAATTTAGAGTGGTTCAGCATTGTAGCCTACGTCCACTATGGAAAGTTTGCTTTTTTATTGACTTTTCTAACTGATTACAGCTGATTACAACAATACACTCTCGAGAACTAAAGATACATTGGAGGTTCCGGTAGAGTATTGGCATAGAAGAGTCAAAGGTCCATTTTCTTAGAGGGATTAGGCTGCTATTTATAGGCTAGGCCAGAAAAATCTGACTTAGATCTTGGAATACTCCTTCTCATACGTGGGCGGGCCCACATGATCGATCCGAGGTAGATGGGGATCGATACGTGTATATTTCGTATCGATCAAAAACACCTCCGTTTGGCTTGAGATCGATAAATGACATTTTAGAGGTGATACGCAAGCTCCTATGAAAATTTGGTGGCATTTGGACTTGTAGATTTTGAGTTATGATCGATCCAAGTTTGTATTTGTAAAACATACCGAGTTCATATTGACACAATTCGTATCGATGACTTTGTGTCGATGCTAGCTCATATCGATCATGTGACATGGCGCTATATCCTAGGATCAATCCACTTTTCATGCCAAGTGACCGAGTCTTCCACTTAAATGTTTTTCCTTCATAATGATCTAGTGCAAATCCATTCGTATCGCTTTTTTGCACTTCATTTCGTATTGATGTTTTGGGTTAGTTTCGTATCGATCAAATATGATGATATTCGTATCGATCCTTCATGTGTATTTCATTTCGATCAATGGCCTATCGATACGAAACATATTAATGGATAAATTGATATGAAGTAGCAGGCTTCCAGGGGTACGAAGCATTTCAACTTCGATAGATACAAAGGAGGTTGGCACACAATGGATACGAAGCGATGCTCACTTGATGGATACGAAGCGATGCTCACATGATGGATGCAAAGCGATGTATACTTGATGGATTCGAACCAGATGTGTTTCACATGAGACTTGATCGATCCATATCTTGAGCATACAAGCACCGATTGACTTGAATTTTGGAACACTGGCTTCCGTAGCTTCCCTTGTCGTATCATACAGATTGTACCTCGATCCGGACTCGGACCACTTTCGCCAGTATCCATAGTGAACCTATGCATAACCGAGCTTCTGGATGAACTGTCATTGGTCTCCAGTTAATTCCTTAGTGTCACGGCCTTTCCAAAAGGCGGGATAACATTTGCCCTGCAAAGTACGTCTTATGAGAATATGATGTGCTTTGAAAAGCTGCAATCTTCATTTAAAATGTTCTGCCTAATTCGTCGAATAATTGTTGTCTTTTCGTCAAAATATGTAACGACCCATAAATTTTTAATAATTAAAATTGTTAAATTGATAAAATTTTGGTAATTTCATATGAAGAAAAATAATCTTTGTAATAAAATAAGGAAGGAATGTTAAAGTGGAAATGCATATTTTATTCATAAGGTAATATAAAAGAATGAAACTTATCTGAATGAATTTATTTGAGGATTCAATCATAATAAATGTACACATTTAACAAATTCAATATAATTAAGAGCAACTGTTAATGCAAAGGAAAGAAATTAATCAAATCCATCAGGTCATTACTTGATTTCTTGCCTTTTTCTACATGGCCTCTTTATTTCTTGCTTTAGCCATACAAACTCTTTTCCTAGCCGTGTATTTCTTATTTGCAAATCATGTACAAGAATATTTGTTTCTCATTTCAAAACTCCTCATTTTCATTTGCATTTAAGAATAAAACATATATACGTTTCTTTCTCCTTAACTTATGCATTTTCTGTTTCTTAGCATTTACTCTCACTTTGCTTGCCATCCAAACCATCTATGTATCAACCCAAAATTTTTAATAAATGTTTTATTTATTTAATTTAGATAATTTTGTTATTTAAAATATAAATTTTTATGTGGATTAAATTCCACACATGAATTAATAGAATATTTTCCGGAAATGTGAAATTTTGTCAATATGGGCCAACTTTGACTTTTAAATTTTAAAAATTTAAAAGTTTAAAAAATTGAATTTTATCTTTTATTTTTAAAGTAAATAAAATTTTAAGAATACCGCTTTTCGTTTTGTTGAAATCTGATTTATAATGTGAAAGTTATGCCTTTTTAACTATTGTGTGTAATTTGTTGTATTTAACAAAACTGTTTACTTTAAATTATATAAATAATATTTTATTTGGTCATGTAATGTTCTAATTTATGTTTTCAGGGGTAAAATAAGTTGTTTTGTATATATTTTGGTTTTAAAACATATTTAAAAGTGCAATTGACATTTTCCAGTGTCAGTTGTATTCTGTTTACAATTTCTAATTTCCAACTTCAATTAATTTAAGAAATTCTTTATTTATTTTTATATTTTTCTTAAGAACTTATTTTATTCTCATTCTCACTTTATTTTATTTCTCAAAGATTTATTTTAAACCATTTTTAAGAAGAGTTGAAATTTCCCAAAGTTAAGTGGATTGTGTTTGCAATTTTCTTAAGTTAGTTTCAATAAATTAAGCTATTTTCTTTATTTATTTTTCTATTTTCCTAAATATAATTATTTATTTTCTTTTTCACTATATTTCAGTTTTTTTATTTTATTCACTGATTTTTATTTGTTTTAAGGTGTGATAGAAATTTTTCCAAACTAGTGGTATTGTGTGTACATTTTTAAGCCTTTTTTCAATTTAATAAACTATTTCTTTAATTCTTTTCCCTTTTTTTTCTTGAAATCATTGCCCAAAATTTTAATAAATATATGCAATTTCTGTAATTTTGATTTTGGTTTAAGTTTAACCCTAATTGAAATTTTAAATTCTAAGTTCTAAGTTCAAATCTTTCATATAAAGTATATATATGTACAATATTTATTTCGTGATTGTTTTATTTATTATGGTTATATACTTTTTAAATTAGGGAATAAATATTGGGTAAAAGAGATAAATAAGAAATGAATAGTTTTAATCACGTTACTTCTGTCAATTATTTGAGTGTACGTTCAATTAAAATTTTCCATCTAGTACGCGCTCATAAAATTTCATATCTTAGCTAATAAAATCAAATCTTTTATATAAGATATACATGTGTACAATACTTATTTTGCGGTTATTTTACAGATATTGGTTGTATACTTTTTAATGTAAGTAAAAAAATATTGGGAAAGGAAATAAATTTTACGTATATACATCAGTCTATTTGTTAAATGTTAAGTAAATCAAACCAATTAAACAAATTTAAAATTCAAATTAAGTAATAAATAGTGTATTAATTAGCGCTTTAATTTCGCGTTTAAATGGCGCGTTATTTGATGGAATATTTTAACTTATATTTACTACATAAGAAAACGTAAAAATTTAGAAGCGTTATTTTTGTTACGAAATTGGACGTGTGTTTGATTTAAGTATTGCGTCTTTAGTACGCATTCTAAAAATTTCTTACCTTAGATAAATAAATAAATTAATCAGTAACCATGCAATTCCAAGTGGAAAAGAAATGAATCCCATAACCGTTCCAATCTCATTTATTACTCGTTTTAAAATATAAAGCGCATCTTCCCTGAAATGCAAACACGTTCAAAAGTTCGTTTCTTTCTTACCTTTAAATTTCGCATACCCTGATTTGTGCATTTTCCATTTTATCATTTTCTTGCGTTTTAGTCAACGCAAGTTTTTAATTATTAAAACACATTCGAAAATTTCATTATGACTTGTCGTTCTTCCGCACAATCAAATAAAATTTCTTGCTAGTTTCTTTTACACGTGATTTGCGAAACTCAGACTATAAATAAAGACTCACGTTCACATATTTCACCACCTCAAAATTTTCGCTGCATCTTGGCTTCAACCTTCTTCCTCTTTGCTTCCTCCTTGCGTGTGTATCAGGTATGCCGATTTTCTCTTTTATCTTCTTCTTTTTTCTTATTTCTTTGTTCACATTTACTGTTATCTCCAAGTGCCTCCACCACTTTGGCACGACCAACTCCACACCTCCACCACCACTCCAGTACAAACCCTTCCCCTCCCCTTAATACGCTTGATCTGGCCGTGAGTTTGAGCAGCTCACCACCTCTAAGCCCTTAGAAGCACTGACGTGCCTATTCCAATATCAATACATAGCCGAGCCTTATTGTTTAAACTTTTCACTTAAACTCATGTTACTGATTTCGTATAGCAGTTGTTCACTGGCTTGGGTGCGTGCATGCATGGCAAAACCTCTTAAAGCATTGGTTCAAACCAATCAAACTTTTACTTTCGCCACTTTTGTTTTAAAAGAATAGAAAAAAAAAGAAAAAAGAAAAAGAGACGAGTATTATTTATGAAATTTTAGCCAGTTGTGCATGATTTGGGTCATTTGCCTACTTCTGTGACGTGCATGTTGCATATTTTTTAAAATTAGAATGTTATAATATTTTGTTAAAATTGGATAAAAAAGGGGGATTTTTATAAGTATAGTGATATTATACAAAGTTAAATAAGTAAATAAATAAATGTCAAGAATTTAAAGTATAAATTTATTTTGTAAATTTTGATTTGTAAAATAAAATGGGCAGGCCGAGTCTTTGTATTGATGGGTCGAGTAGGGAAGTGGAGTGGTCGAGCCATTTGTGTTAAATTTTCTCTAATTCAATCTTGTTTCCAATTTGCTATGATCGTAATTAAATTCGAATACTTAGTTTTATTTATTTACCTTATTGGAATCAGCTTGTCTCATCTTCCAATATTTGATCGTGCCTTCTGTACGCTGCTTCCGGTGTGGTTATCATAGTTTTGAATCTAAATCTTCAGCAGCAGCATCATAGAGGTGAGTATTCTCACCTGACAAACATACTTACAGATCTATAAATTAATAACGAGTGAAATTATAGAATGATTTTATTTTATATTTTAATTGGCTGTGATAAATTTTATGATGTTAGAAACCCTATTTTGAATTTACACATCATCAGTTATATTATATATTGTTATATTTATGCTGTTATACTACTTGTTTAATTACTGTTTTATCACACTGGAAGTTCCCTGTAGAATTAAATCGTTATGGGCTGAAATGATAGGTTGAACGATATTTATCTATTTATTTATTTAGTCATTTATTTAACTTGGGATTGTGGGTTTGAAATGATAGAACCCGGGATTTTCTTTGTAAATTACGCATTGAAATGATATATTATCCGTACCACTTGACCTAGGGTAGAAAATATTATGCAGACCCGTGGTTATATATATATATATATATTTTTCAGGAAAAATTTAAGTAATTTAAATTTGTATATTTATTATTTTGATTTGAGTTGAATTAAAATGCTTTTTGTGATGTTATACAAACTGAATATATACAAATAAATAAAGGGTTAAGTTTTGGACTATAAATTTATTTTGGAATTTGATTTTTGTAAAGGAAAAATTTCAAGTTAAGTAAATAAAATAAATAAATTTGATATAAATTGAATTTAAATGAATAAATAAGGAGTTATTTAAATTTTCTATAAATTAAAAGGTTAATAAATTAAATATATAAAAATAAAATTGTGAATACAACTAATCTTGGGAAAAGTGAAGTTTGGTTTAAGAGAAAGGGTAAGTTAAGAATTAAATTGGAAATAAGTCTATTTTTGAAGTGGTAATTAAACTTAATTGTTAAGTAAAAATTTATAGAAACTTTGCACTTGATTTTAATAAGTAAAGTATAGAGAAGTTTGATATTTATTTGCAAAATTTATAAAAATCTTGAAATTTTGAGTAAATTTAAATGACTATTTCAAAGTGGAAGTTTTGATTTTATAAGTTAATTGTCTAAATAAAGGTTTAAATTTTGCTGAAATTATATTGAGGTCTGAAAATTTAGTTTACTCAAATCTGTTGTAAAGGATATTACCGCACTTGCAAGTGTTGTAGTTGATACAAATGAATTAAGGCTAAACCATTGGGATTTATAGTGGATTTTGTAAAAATAACAACTTCACCGTTAAATAGTTTAAAGTATAGTATTTTGATTGAAATATAAACTATTTTTGGAAATTATAACCACGGGTAATAATAACGTTGGTTGTTAAAGAGACTGGGATCGGATATGGGCATACTTTCTGTCGATACCGAAAACCACTTTGACAACCGTGTACGCGGTGGAGTTCCCAGAATGAAGTAGGATAGTGGTGACGTTCTTTTAGATATGTACATGGACCCGACTCCCGTGAGTTGGCATAAGGTGGCTAAACCAGGAGCGATTCTCGGGCTAATGAGGTAGCACCTTTGATCGAACGCACTTCTTCGTATGTCATTCCATTACTTTGTGATTGTTTGGTGCGCACCTTTGAATTTGTGAGTGTTGTTCGAGGTGGGCGGTAGTAGCAGCTATGCGTTACCACCGGTCCGGATAGCAATTGGTATATCTACCCTGCATTGCCTAGTTGTGCCGTGTTACCTACCCTAGCGAGCCTTATACGATTTTGGTTTTGTACCATACCTATGGAGTGCCCTCTGACGACGCCCAGTACGGGGGAGATTACGGTACTGTATAGTGTAAAGGCCCGTTTTCTCATACCTTTTGAATCGACAATAAACCACACATGTCTAACTCAAATTGCACGAAAAGACGGATCTTTAAGGGTGTTAAAGAAAATTAGACAAAATAGAATCTCACTCGAATGGAATAACATATATTATTTCAATAATAATCTTTACAGCGGAAAACTTTTAAATACATATATTAGAGTGTAACCTAAATTCATCTTGGAGAGTTATAAAACCCGCCCTTACAAATGCTGATAAACATCAAACAAAATACACTAAGCAAAGCAGATAGTAGAATATCTCCATACGTCGATGGATATCTCCAGCTCTCCTCTGGAAACTCCAACCATCTTCGACTAAACCTGAAACTATTCGGATCTGACCCGAATATTGAAAATACCCAGATCAGGCTTGATAAACCAGCGTGAGAAAAACTCAATAATTAATGACAGTGTCATATATCAGCCTTTGTTATAAATCCTTTGGAAATAAAGAGTATCTCATAAGACCACGCCCACACATAAACACCAACGGGTTTTTACCTTATGATAACTAAAATATTTTTATATCAAAACTTTTGATATTATTTCTAATCACATTTCTTTGAATTTTTTTGCAAATAAACTTATTAATCTTAGCCGAAATTGTTACATTGATTAAATTCCAGCATAATAGGTTTACAATCAAGTCTGTAGGTTCTTATTGGAGAATGGATTTCCATACAAATGACCAGATGCAAGATCTACCTTTCGAAATGGGTACACCTCTAGATGGATGTCCCGAGGCACAGAACATCTGCCCTCTACCAACACAAGACAGACCTACCTCTTTAACTAGATAGTACCGAATATGTCATCCCCCGGTCGTTACCGACCTTTAACCGAGCGCTCGTTTTCCATACACCACATTAATTAACATCTCGAACATCATAGCGGGAAGAAAAATATCTAGAAGGGGATGATCATACCCTAATTGGGAATGACCCACTTAGCCTTGCCGCATCAAATCCTGTTTCAGTCATCTCCGGTTTGATGAGGCTTGAGGCAAAAGATTACCTTTTCACATAGCACATATCACATCTTTGAATGCCACATTGCCATTTCCGTTTAACTACTAATTACCTTCTACAAAAATACAACCCTCGAGCTCGAAGGTCTCAAGGAGGGTGTTAAGCTAAGAGAAGTTGCCTTCTCCACCACCACTGATGCACGTTTGTAAAAACCAATGTACGTAATCGTTAGAAATGCGATGTCAGACAAACGTCCGTACAAGTTGTCCAGGAACAGGACAAACCGAAGGCACTTTCCTCGGCCATTACTAGGCGAGAAGCCCTTGCAATCCGCAAAATCTCCATCACGAGGAGACCGCTGCTATATATTACTCTATAATGGGTGCGACCCCGAGCAAATTAATAAGCAGTCCTCACGCTATGAAGATCCACGGTCTTCAGTAATCATCGTCTTCAACATGTCTTCATGTTCGAATGTATACATTGGTTCGAAGTGGTTTTCGGATAGGAATTGACCAAATCCGACTCCGATTCCTTCGAAATCCAATCATCGATAAAAAGTGAACATGAGTATATAGGATTTATTACGTCTTTTTTCACTTTAATTCTTTTCGGATGATTTCGAAATTCTCTCTCTTTTAACTTAGAGTAATTTCTAAGAAGTTCATTCTTTTGCTTTGAAAAATATCCCAGATTTTCTTATTTAATTCTTGATCCAAATTTCTTTACTTTTAAGCGGGTCAAAAACAATGTTATTTAAGACATCGTTTACGATAAACCCTAAGTCAATCTTAACAAACATTTTGAAGTAAATAAGGTCGTAGAAATCATTCATTTTGGAGATTACTTAACTTTTGGATAATACCAATCTTCCTTAAATTCAAAAACTTAATACAGTCTTTTAAGAGCATCCGGGCTTTCCCTTCGATCTGTTCCACCCCTTGCCTAAGAAAAGAAAACATAGGCCATGTAAGTTCAGGGCACTGGTTGCTTCATCCCTAACCTTAGTTAAACACCTTGTTTTATCTTCCCAGATCTCACAGGCGGGACAAATGTACTAGTCGTTTCCGCAAACTCAGATTTTCAACTTTATTTTGGAATTGCTTATAAATATCCCAAATTATCTTTCAAAATGCTTAATTATCCTTTTTAAAATATTCACATTTTATTCTGTGAAACGTCGTTACATTTAAACTCATATTCCAAAAGTTATAGAATTCACAGCAGAAAAGTGCTGCCGAAAGTGCAAAATAAGCTTATTTGAATTAAACCACTTTTAAATATTTTAAAACTCATATTTTCCAATCCAAATCTCTTTTAAATCATTTAAATAGATTTATCAAATTTATTCCATATTTTTTCCATAATTAAAAACATCCATTTAAATAAATTTCCTATTATGGTCACTAAACTGTACTGGCGCGATTTTTCTAGAAAATTGATTTGGACTTATTTCAAAATATACTCAATGAAACTTTGATTTTATTTCTTTGTGTAGAAGATATGAATAATGGTCCGGAATTTTTTTATCTCGAAGAATTCCGAGTCATATTCCACTCTATACACTCATTTGAACTTTTCGGCGCGAAATCGCGAACTACCGTTGCGCGACGCGTCTAGTTTTAACTAATTTTTCAATATTTGAAATAATCAATTCAAATTGGATTTCAACACTTATAAGATCATTAACCATTTTAAATCAATATTTTCAATTTTAAAAGTATTTAAAATGAATTTTCACTATTACCATATTCTAATATTATTATATTCACATTATTTTAATATTAGATTTTAAATTCCAATTTCAATTCAGTTTCAATTCTAATCTCAAACTAAACACGTTTAAAACTTAGATTTCAAATCTAATTTCAATTTAAACTTCAATTAATTCTCAAACCAAACTTCACTTTTTCAAAATCGATTTCAATTTCAATTTCACCATTCATATTAATTTCAATTTCTAATTAACTATCCTTTTCAAATCCGTTTCACTTCAAATTTCAAATTCTCTTTCATTTTAACTTTAATTTCACTTCTAAATGAAAAGAGACTTATTTTTCCACAATATCTCATATTACTAAAATATGGTCTTTTTAGATAAATGGGTTACTTGATAAAAATGAACATATCCAATATTCATATTTATCACTAACATAACATCCACTCAACCTATCAAATGCATATGATTTCAAATCTAACATTCAGTATTAATATCATAACGGGATATATTATCACAATTCACTTAATTCACTAAATATCAAATCATTCATATTAACAATCAATTTGGTATAAATATTCATATGTCATAAGGGTGTAAATATGATTTATAACATAATCAAAATATAAATTCAAAAGCAATGAGAATTTCTCACCATAAACCAAAGCGATTAACTTCCTACTAACATTCTAAACAACCAACACTTCACTAATTAATTCCTGCTCCGTTAAACACTAGCAAAAAACACCCTCTCCTATCCAATAGCTTGGCCAAGGCTTGAGATGGAGGTTGGTTGAAAATATAGAGAAGAAGCGGTAGAGCTTTGAACTTGAATTCCCAAGATTTACATCTGAAAAATAGGTCATCTTCTCTCTTGTTTTTGACTCTCTTACTCACAAAATTTGAAAAATTTGTTAACTGAAAATTTGTTGCAAATTCTTTTCTATTGAATTTGAAAAAAAGAATCATTTGAATCCAAGTTGTTTTGTGGGAGATATGTTCAAAATTAAAGAGCTATTCCCGGATTCACAAAAATAAAGCCCGAAAATACACTTCAAAGAATTGAGTTTCAGGTATAGCAAACCTCAAAAATGAAAGAAGTTCTCAACATAAAAGTTGTATCCACTAAAATTTCATACGGTTTTAAAAAAATAATTTCTAAATTTGGATCTTTTATGATTAAGTTATGATCAAAACAAAACGTCCTATTTTCTGGCTTAAAAACTGGGCCAGAAAATGCACTTGAAACAAGTGGAATTTTGACATAGTAAACTTTGGAAAGAAACAAAGTGAAAAACATGAAAGTTGTAGCCACTGGAAAATTGAATGATTTAAAAAAAGAATTTTACATTTTGGTTCTGTGTTGAAGAACTTATGGCCGAAAGAAGAAGAGGTAAAATATAGAGAAAAAATGAGTTTGTTTTGAAGAAAATAAACATTGATTTCTTTCGAAAATTTTGTAAATATTTTGACATTATTTCTTTATAATATTTTTCTATGGTATGGAAGCCATTTTAAAGGAGAGGAAGAAGATGAAGAAGCTTGAGAAAAGAAGAAGAAGAAATTTGAATGAAAGTGAAGAAGGAGGTGGATATTTATAGAAAAAGAAAGAAAGTGGTAATTTACCAAAATAACCTCTTACCAAATTACCAAACTAACCTTACTTCAACCTAAAGCAATCTCCACTTTTTCAAAACTTAACATCACCTTTCACATCCTTACTTTATGTCTTAATCCCTTAAGAACTAAGCTAAGTAAAATAATAATTACGTTGGCTTTTGATGTTATATTGATTTGATGTTTACTTTTGACTTTTCTTACTTACTTTTCTTAATGACTTCTAGAAGTTTTCTAACCTTGTTTAGTAAAAGTAAACTTGATTAGTTAATTAATTAATACTTACACTATTAGAATATATGTTCCTATATAGGAAAATAAAGGTGCGATGACGTTGCGAAAACATTTAATCGATAAAACGTCGTTTTTCGACAAAATGTTTTACGGTCACATTTTGACGTTTTAGTTAAACTATTTATTTATGTAAACCAAAATTAAAAATGTACTTTTTACTTCTTTAAATAAATCAAAATAGGTCTCTTTATATTTTAAAATCATATTTAATTAATATCAAAATCTCTAATTTTACAGTGTATGTAAAACTGACAAAATGCGACAAATTTTTGTTATTTTTATAAATCGATTATTAACAAACTTTTAAATCTTTTAACATACTTTTATTATCTTTATAATATGTTTTAAATAAGATTTATCTTTTTAGACAAATATTAAAATCCATTTATTTAAGCCTTTATTTATTTTTAACAAAACTTAACTTTTGTCAATATGTTTTAAAATCCAAATTTATACTTTTTAATACATTAACTATAAGAATAAATAATTATTTATATATAACATATTTATTTAAGATTTAAACCCCTTTTAAATTTAAATCGAACGAAATCTCTCATTTTCGAAGTGGCGAAATTACGGGTCGTTACATTCTCCCCTACATAAAAGCATTTCGTCTTCGAAATGAAATCAAAGACAAAGGAATCTATCCCATACTCATCTCCTCAAATAATTTGGCTTATTTCTACTGATGATAGAAAAGAAGAAGGCCGATATCATAACAACACTAAAAAAGATGATGCCAAACGTACATACCAAGATTTTCCACACTAACATGAGTACTTATCATGTACTTAAGGTTATATATACATACATCAAGTTAAATTTTTATTCTGCCCATCCTAGTGCATACTGCATATTTAAGATAATATGTACAATAACCAAACAAGATTACGCATCCAAAACAACCACACTGATACTATATCAACATAAATGAATACATCCACATAACTCATTCCCTGGCCTGAGCATGTACTATATTTGTGGTCTATATATATATATATATATATATATATATATCAAAACGTAAGTCCAACCACTATATCTTAATGCCTACTATTTAAGATAACTATCCAACTACTAAGTAGACAGACCCAACATATCATACTATATGTGATATTTGATTCGATCTATTATTTAAATCCACAACTTTTATTTTAAACTAGTATCGATCCCTCGATTTTCTAGTGAGGACTTTGATCGGTCTTATTAATCATAAACCCTTGCTATATATAACTCTATAATGGGTGTGACACCGAGCAAATCAACAAGCAGTCCTCACGCTATGAAGATCCACGGTCTTCAATAATCATCGTCTTCAACACGTCTTCACGTTCGAACGTATACATTGGTTCGAAGTGGTTTTCGGATAGGAATAACCAAATCCGACTCCGGTTGCTTTGAAATCCAATCATCGACAAAAAGTAATATGAGTATATAGGATTTATAAAGTCTCTTTTCACTTTAATTCTTTTCGGATGGTTTCGAAATTCTCTCTCTTTTAACTTAGAGCAATTTCTAAGAAGTTCATTCTTTTGCTTTGGAAAATATCCCAGATTTTCTTACTAAAATCTTGATCCAAATTTCTTTACTTTTAAGCGGGTTAAAAAAAGTGTTATTTAAGACATCGTTTACGATAAACCCTAAGTCAATCTTAACAAACATTTTGAAGTAAATAGGATCACAGAAATCATTCATTTTGGAGATTACTTAACTTTTGGATAATACCAATCTTCCTTAAATTCAAAAACTTAATACAGTCTTTTAAGAGCATCCAGGCTTTCCCTTCGATCTGTTCCACCCCTCACCTAAGAAAAGAAAATATAGGTCAGTTAAGTTCAAGACACTGGTTGATCCATCCCTAACCTTAGTTAAACACCTTGTTTTATCTTCCCAGATCTCACAGGCGGGACAAATGTACTAGTCGTTTCCGCATACTCAGATTTTCAACTTTATTTTGGAAATTCTTATAAATATCCCAAATTATCTTTCAAAATGCTTAATTATCCTTTTTAAAATATTCATATTTTATTTTGGAAAACGTCGTTACATTTAAACTCATATTCCAAAAGTTATAGAATTCTTAGCAGAAAAATGCTGTCGATAGTGCTTAATAAGCTTATTTGAAATAAACCACTTTTAAATATTTGAAAACTCATATTTTTCAATCCAAATCTCTTTTAAATCATTTAAATAGATTTATCAAATTTATTCCATAATTAAAAACATTCATTTAAACAAATTTCATGTTATGGTCACTAAACTGCACTAGCGCGATTTTTCTAGAAAATTGATTTGGACTTATTTCAAAATCTACTAAATGAAACTTTGATTTTCTTTCTTTGTTTAGAAGATATGAATATAATGGTCCGGAATTTTCTTATCTCGAAGAATTCCGAGCCATATTCCACTCTATACACTCATTTGAACTTTTCGGCGCGAAATTGCGAACTACCGTTGTACGACGCGTCTGGTTTTAACTTATTTTTCAATATTTGAAATCAATTCAAATTGGATTTCAACACTTATAAGATCATTAGAAACCATTTTAAATCAATATTTTCACTTTTAAAAGTATTTAAAATGAATTTTCACTATTACCATATTCTAATATTATTATATTCACATTATTTTAATATTAAATTTTAAATTCCAATTTCAATTCAATTTCAATTCTAGTCTCAAATTAAACACATTTAAAACTTGTATTTCAAATCTAATTTCAATTTAAACTTCAATTAATTCTCAAACCAAACTTCACTTTTTTAAAATCAATTTCAATTTCACTATTCATATTAATTTCAATTTCTAATTAACTATCCTTTTCAAATCCGTTTCACTTCAAATTTCAAATTCTCTTTCATTTTAACTTTAATTTCACTTCTAAATGAAAAGAGACTTATTTTTCCACAATATCTCATATTACTAAAATATGGTCTTTTTAGATAAAGGGATTACTTGATCAAAATGAACATATCCAATATTCATATTTATCATTAACATAACATCCACTCAACCTATCACATGCATATGATTTCAAATCTAACATTCACTATTAGTATCATAACGGGATATATTATCACAATTCACTTAATTTACTAACTATCAAATCATCCATATTAACAATCAATTTGGTATAAACATTCATATGTCATAAGGATGTAAATATGATTTATAATATTATCGAAATATAAATTCAAAAGCAATGAGAATTTCTCACTATAAACCAAAGTGATTAACTTCCTACCAACATTCTAATCAAGCAACACTTCACTAATTAATTCCTACTCCATTAAACACTAGCAAAAAACACCCTCTTCTATCCAATAGCTTGGCCGAGGCTTGAGATGGAGGTTGGCCAAAAATATAGAGAAGAAACGGTAGAGCTTTGAACTTGAATTCCCAAGATTTACAAAAAGAGCTATTCTCGGATTCACAAAAATAAAGCCCGAAAATACACTTCAAAGAATTGAGTTTCAGGTATAGCAAACCTCAAAAATGAAAAAAGTTCTCAACAGTTGTATCCACTGAAATTTCATACGGTTTTAAAAAAATAATTTCTAAATTTGGTTCTTTTATGATTAAGTTATGATCAAAACAAAACGGCCTATTTTCTGGCTTAAAAACTGGGCCAGAAAATGCACTTGAAACAAGTGGAATTTTGACATAGTAAACTTTGGAAAGAAACAAAGTGAAAAACATGAAAGTTGTAGCCACTGGAAAATTGAATGATTTAAAAAAATAATTTTGCATTTTGGTTCTGTGTTGAAGAACTTATGGCCGAAAGAAGAAGAGGTAAAATATAGAAAAAAAAGGAGTTTGTTTTGAGGAAAATAAACATTGATTTCTTTTGAAAATTTTATAAATATTTTGACATTATTTCTTTATAATATTTTTCTATGGCATGGAAGCCATTTTAAAGGAGAGGAATAAGATGAAGAAGCTTGAGAAAAGAAGAAGAAGAAACGTGAATGAAAGTGAAGAAGGAGGTGGATATTTATAGAAAAAGAAAGAAAGTGGTAATTTACCAAAATAACCTCTTACCAAATTACCAAACTAATCTTACTTCAACCTAAAACAATCTCCACTTTTTCAAAACTTAACATCACCTTTCACATCCTTACTTTATGTCTTAATCTCTTAAGAACTAAGCTAAGTAAAATAATAATTACATTGACTTTTGATGTGATATTGATTTGATGTTTACTTTTGACTTTTCTTACTTACTTTTACTAATGACTTCTAGAAGATTTCTAACTTTGTTTAGTAAAAGTAAACTTGATTAGTTAATTAATTAATACTTACACTATTGGAATATATGTTCCTATATAAGAAAATAAAGGTGCGATGACGTTGCGACAACATTTAATCGATAAAACGTCGTTTTTCGACAAAATGTTTTACTGTCACATTTTGACGTTTTAGTTAAAATATTTATTTATGTAAACCAAAATTAAAAATGAACTTTTTAATTCTTAAATAAATTATAACAGGTCTCTTTATATTTTAAAATCGTATTTAATTAATATCAAAATCTCTAATTTTACAGTATATGTAAAACTGACAAAATGCGACAAATTTTTGTTATTTTTATAAAACGATTATTAACAAACTTTTAAATCTTTTAACATACTTTTATTATCTTTATAAGATGTTTTAAATAAGATTTATCTTTTTAGACAAATATTAAAATCCATTTATTTAAGGCTTTATTTATTTTTAACAAAACTTAACTTTTGTCGATTTGTTCTAAAATCCAAATTTATACTTTTTAATACATTAACTATAAGAGCAGATAATTATTTATATATAACATATTTATTGAAGATTTAAACTCATTTTAAATTTAAATCGAACGAAATCTCTCATTTTCGAAGTAGCGAAATTACAAGTCGTTACATATAGACCATGGGAATATATTATGTGTTAAGGTGGAAAATGTAAAGCCTTAACGCTATTTAAAAGTAAGTTTATTTTACTAATAGACACTATTATAATAGCGAAATATTACTACATAATAAACAGTTTAACGGATCCTTAGAGGATGGGCGGTCCCAAGCATCCTTTAAGTTACTTGCCTTTATATTACAGTTCACTTGAATTAGCTTACACTGTATCAGTATGTATGTCCTGACTCGAGTGTTTGTGTTTATTTCTTATGCTCGGGTCAACTTGAGTTTCAGTTCGGACTTCATCCCCGGAGCTAGGGCTTCTGCAGATCATCTTTTCAAGCTGCTGTCAAAGTTCCTTCGGTTCTTTATCTTAGTTTATATAATGGAGACAAATAAATTTGGATTTTTCTGTGGTTGATTCAAACTTTTTTTGGTTTTAAAAACTATGTAATTTATACTTTTTGAGACTATGTGATAAGTGGCTTCATGAACCACTAAGTTATTTTTATTCCGCTGCGAGTATTCTGATTTCTGTGTCTGTGATTCTGTGATTATTTATTTACTGTATATCCTGAGATTTGCCAAATTTTATTTACAACGCGGTATTTTGAGCAATTCAAGTCCGACATGTGCGGATGTGAATGGTTGAAAATACCAAGTCGTTACATTTGGTATCAGAGCTTTGTCCCTAGGCAAAACTTAGCATGTTTGGTAAATTTGATTTACAGAATCACTTTCATTCGAGCTTGAATCTCTACCTTTTGATTCGATTTCCTTTGAATTTTGGAACGTTCCCTACGGTTCCAAAGTTCATTCGTGTCCCTCACTATTCATCTTCTTTCGAGTCTAGAGTATCCCATAACTCCACTTCGGATGATCTTTATAGTTAATTGACGGTCTCGCCAATATTCTAATAAAGGGGTGAAACTCCTTTACAATTATCATTGATTCGCCAGAGATTTATATTTATCCTCGGTTTAGATGCTAGTAACTTTGGTTAATCCAAGCTCTATCTCTTCAGATCGAATGTAGGTTTACCCCAGAAAATCCAGATCGATCTTATTCATTAAGTCACGGTTGACCCGGTTAAGGTTGCCCACGATTTATTTAAACTTTTCCAGTTCCTTATTCTGTTATTTAATCATCGGATCTTCTAATTCCAACTTATCTTTAAATCAAAATTTCTTTGATTTGAGTCCATCAAATTTGAATCTCTATCCTTGTTTTGAAAAATTTATTCCTATTTTTTGAAAAAAAAATCTAATATTATATATATAAGTATAATTTTCAGAATTTTTATAATTAATTTAACTAGTTGTCAAGAGATAATAGTCTTTGATTTTATTTATAGTTTTGTAAACCATGGGTTTTGTCTTATATAAACAATTGAACTATAAACAATGGTTGTAAATTAATTTGGAAACAGAAATGAATTTAGAACAAGAACTTGAGAATTCAATTTCTGATGGTTTCAAACCTTGGGTTTAAAGTTTTAAAATGATATATTATTTTCGAATAGAAATTTGTTTCCAAAGAATTTCGAAGGTTTAAGAATCAGTGCTCTTCTCTTTGTCGCTGGAAAATAATTTCGGTGATGACTGCAACATCATCAACATTCATTTTCGAGTTTCGAAGTGAAGATACCATTCTGTAGTCTGGCTACAATGTTACCTTGAGAATTTAATTGATTTGAATCTCTAAAATATGACTTGATTTACAATATATAGATATATGATTTAAATTTGATTTGACATATTATATACAAATATTTATTTATCTTAAATGGTTTAAAGGGAATCAAAAATTTAATTCTTAGATTTTATCTTGAAGAATAATTTCAATTATAAAAAGGAAATCAAAATTTTGAATACATGATTCAAACTTGAGATAACTGAATTTGAAAGTTTTATTTGTATAATACTTAATTGCATTTCAATATAACTTACCTTGATTTTCAGAAGTTAACAATGTAATTGGATAATATACAATATAAAAAGATTTTATAAATATAATTTGAGTGGTTATAATAAATGTTATACACTTAAATTCTAGTTATAAAAAGTTTAACAGAGGTAAATAGAATAAAAGGGTAATGGAATAATTTACAATATAAAATGATGTTAAAGGAACTAAGAATAAATTTAAGCAGTTGTACTAAGTGTAAACATATTTAACATAGATGATAAAAATATATTGAGAGAAATTAATTTAATTATAATTAGGAATAAAGAAGAAATTAATTTATTGAACATTTTTTTGAGTATAACAAATGATTTTCAAACTTATGATTTTAGAAATTTTATTTCAAGATAATTGGAAGATGAAGTAATGAAATTTGAAATAGTTAAATTTAACTTAAGTGAAATTAAATAGATGAATCAATTATTAATTTAAAATTGAATTTGTATGGTTTAGATTAATGATTCTATTTTGAGTTTCAATTTAGTTTTCTTTCAGGTTGTTTCTATTCTCCTACCTTCTTCCTTTTCGAGGACGAAAAGTTTTGAGTAGGGGAGAGTGTAACGACCCATAAATTTTTAATAATTAAATTGTTAAATTGATAAAATTTTGGTAATTTAATATGAAGAAAAATAAACTTTGTAATAAAATAAGGAAGGAATGTTAAAGTGGAAATGCATATTTTATTCATAAGGTAATATAAAAGAGTGAAACTTATCTGAGTGAATTTATTTAAGGATTCAATCATAATAAATGTACACATTTAACAAATTCAATATAATTAAAAACAACTGTTAATACAAAGGAAAGAAATTAATTAAATCCATCAGGTCATTGCTTGATTTCTTGCCTTTTTCTACATGGCCTCTTTTTTCTTGCTTTAGCCATACATACTCTTTTCCTAGCCGTGTATTTCTTATTTGCAAATCATGTACAAGAATATTTATTTCTCATTTCAAAACTCCTCATTTTCATTTGCATTTAAGAATAAAACATATATACGTTTCTTTCTCCTTAACTTATGCCTTTTCTATTTCTTAGCATTTACTCTCACTTTGCTTGCCATCGAAACTATCTATGTATCAAACCAAAAATTTTAATAAATGTTTTATTTATTTAATTTAGATAATTTTGTTATTTAAAATATAAATTTTTATGTGGATTAGAACTCCACACATGAATTAATAGAATATTTTTCGGAAATGTGAAATTTTGTCAATATGGTCCAACTTTGACTTTTAAAATTTAAAAATTTAAAAGTTTAAAAAATTTGAATTTTATCTTTTATTTTTAAAGTAAACAAAATTTTAAGAATACTTCTTTTCGTTTCGTTGAAATCTGATTTATAATGTAAAAGTTATGTCTTTTAACTATTGTGTGTAATTTGTTGTATTTACCAAAATTGTTTACTTTAAATTATATAAATAATATTTTATTTGGTCACGTAATGTTCTAATTTATGTTTTCAGGGGTAAAATAACTTTTTTTTATGTATTTTGGTTTTAAAACATATTTAAAAGTGCAATTGACATTTTCCAGTGTCAGTTGTATTTGTTTACAATTTCTAATTTCCAACTTCAATTAATTTAAGAAATTATTTATTTATTTTCATATTTTTCTTAAGAACTTATTTTATTCTCATTCTCACTTTATTTTGTTTCTCAAAGATTTATTTTAAACCATTTTTAAGAAGAGTTGAAATTTTCCAAAGTTAAGTGGATTGTGTTTGCAATTTTCTTAAGCTAGTTTCAATAAATTAAGCTATTTTCTTTATTTATCTTTCTATTTCCTATAATATATTTATTTATTTTCTTTTTCACTTTATTTCAGTTTGTTTTATTTTATTCATTGATTTTTATTTGTTTTAAGGTGTAATAGAAAATTTTCCAAGCTAGTGGTATTGTGTGTAAATTTTTAAGCCTTGTTTCAATTTAATAAACTATTTCTTTAATTCTTTTTCAATTTTTTTCTTGAAATCATTGCCCAAAATTTTAATAAATATATGCAATTTCTGTAATTTTGATTTTGGTTTAAGTTTAACCCTAATTGAAATTTTAAATTCTAAGTTCTAAGTTCAAATCTTTCATATAAAGTATATATATGTACAATATTTATTTCGCGATTGTTTTATTTATTATGGTTATATACTTTTTACATTAGGGAATAAATATTGGGTAAAAGAGATAAATAAGAGACGAATAGTTTTAATCACATTACTTTTGTCAATTATTTGAGTGTACGTTCAATTAAAATTTTGCATCTAGTATGCGCTCATAAAATTTCATACCTTAGCTAATAAAATCAAATCTTTTATATAAGATATACATGTGTACAATACTTATTTTGCGGTTATTTTACTGATATTGGTTGTATACTTTTTAAAGTAAGTAATAAATATTGGGAAAGGGAATAAATTTTACGTATATACATCAGTCTATTTGTTAAATGTTAAGTAAATCAAACCAATGTAAACAAATTTAAAATTCAAATTAAGTAATAAATAGTGTATTAATAAGCTGTTTAATTTCACGTTTAAATGGCGCATTACTTGATGGAATATTTTAACGTATATTTACTACATAAGAAAACATATAAATTTAAAAGGGTTACTTTTGTTACGAAATTGGGCATGTGTTTGATTTAAGTATTGCGTCTTTAGTACGCATTCTAAAAATTTCTTACCTTAGATAAATAAATAAATTAATCAGTAACCATGCAATTCCAAGTGGGAAAGAAATGAATCGCATAACCGTTCCAATCTCATTTATTACTCCTTTTAAATTATAAAGCGCATCTTCCCTGAAATGCAAACACGTTCAAAAGTTCGTTTCTTTCTTTCCTTAAAATTTTGCATACCCCGAATTGCGCATTTCCCACTTTATCATTTTCTTGTGTTTTAATCAACGTAAGTTTTTAATTATTAAAACACGTTCGAAAATTTCATTATTACTTGCCGTTCTTCCGCACAATCAAATAAAATTTCTTGCCAGTTTCTTTTACACGTGATTTGTGAAACTCATACTATAAATAAAGACCCACGTTCACATAATTCACCACCTCAACATTTTCACTGCATCTTAGCTTCAACCTTCTTCCTCTTTGCTTCCTCCTTGCGTGTGTATCAGGTATGTCGATTTTCTCTTTTATCTTCTTCTTTTTGCGTGTTTCTTTGTTCACATTTACTGTTATCTGCAAGTGCCTCTACCACCTTGGCACAACTAACTCCACACCTCCGCGACCACTCCAGTACAAACTCTTCCCTTCCCCTTAATACACCTGATCTGGCCGTGAGTTTGAGCAGCTCACCACCTCTAAGCCCTTAGAAGCACTGACGTGCCTATTCCAATATCAATACATAGCCGAGCCTTGATGTTTAACTTTTCACTTAAACCCATATTACTGATTTCATATAGCAGTTGTTCACTGGCTTGGGTGCGTGCGTGCATAGCAAAACCTCCTGAAGCCTAGGTTCAAATCAATCAAACTTTTACTTTCACCACTTTTGTTTTAAGAGAATAGAAAAAAAGAAAAAAGAAAAAAAAGAGACGAGTATCATTTATGAAATTTTAGCCACCTGTGCATGATTTGGGTCATTTTTCTACTGCCGTGACGTGCATGCTGGAAATTTTTTAAAATTAGAATGTTATAATATTTTGTTAAAATTGGATAAAAAAAGGGGATTTTTATAAGTATAGTGATATTATAAAAAGTTAAATATGTAAATAAATAAATGTCAAGAGTTTAAACTATAAATTTATTTTGTAAATTTTGATTTGTAAAATAAATTGGGCAGGCCGAGCCTTTGTATTGATGGGTCGAGTCGGGAAGTGGAGTGGTCGAGCCATTTGTGTCAAATTTTCTCTAATTCAATCTTGTTTCCAATTTGATATGTTCGTAATTAAATTCGAATACTTAGTTTTATTTATTTACCTTATTGAAATAAGTTTGTCTCATCTTCCAATATTTGATCGTGCCTTCTATACGCTGCTTCCGGTGTGGTTATCATAGTTTTGAATCTAAATCTTCAACATCATAGATGTGAGTATTCTCACCCGACAAACATACTTACAGATCTGTAAATTAATAACGAGTGAAATTGTAAAATGATTTTATTTTATATTTTAATTGGCTGTGATAAATTTTATGATGTTAGAAACCCTATTTTGAATTTACACATCATCAGTTATATTATATACTGTTATATTTATGCTGTTATACTATTTGTTTAATTACCGTTTTATCACACTGCAAGTTCCTTATAGAATTAAATCGTCACGGGCTGAAATGATAGGTCTGAACAATATTTATCTATTTATTTATTTAGTCATTTTTTAATTTGGGATTGCGGGTTTGAAATGATAAAACCCGGAATTTTCTTTGTAAATTACGGATTGAAATGATATATTATCCGTACCACTTGACTTAGGGTAGAAAATATTATACAGACCCGTGGTTATATATATATATATATATATATATATATATATATATATATATCTATTTTGCTGGAAAAATTTAAGTAATTTAAATTTGTATATTTATTATTTTGATTTGAGTTGAATTAAAATGCTTTTTGTGATGTTATACAAATTGAATATATATAAATAAATAAAGGGTTAAGTTTTGGAATATAAATTTATTTTGGAATTTGATTTTTGTAAAGGAAAAATTTCAAGTTAAGTAAATAAAATAAATAAATTTGATACAAATTGAATTTAAATGAATAAATAAGGAGTTATTTAAATTTTCTATAAATTAAAAGGTTAATAAATTAAATATATAAAAATAAAATTTTGAGTATAACTAAACTTGGGAAAAGTGAAGTTTGGTTTAAGAGAAAGGGTAAGTTAAGAATTTAATTGGAAATAATTCTATTTTTGAAGTGGTAATTAAACTTAATTGTTAAGTAAAAATTTATAGAAACTTTGCACTTGCTTTAATAAGTAAAATATAGAGAAGTTTGATATTTATTTGCAAAATTTATAAAAATCTTAAATTTTTGAGTAAATATAAATGACTATTTCAAAGTGCAAATTTTGATTGTATAAGTTAATTATCTAAATAAAGGTTTAAATTTTTCTGAAATTATATTGAGGTCTGAAAATTTAGTTTACTCAAATCTGTTGTAAAGGATATTACCGCACTTTGCAAGTGCTGTAGTTGATACAAATGAATTAAGGCTAAACCATTGGGATTTATACTAGGAATAATAACTTCACTGTTAAATAGTTTAAAGTGTAGTATTTTGATTGAAATATAAACTATTTTTGGAAATTATAACCACGGGTAATAATAACGTTGGTTGTTAAAGAGACCGGGATCGGATATGGGCATACTCTCTGTTGATACCGAAAACCACTTTGACAACCGTGTACGCGGTGAAGTTCCCAGAATGAAGTAGGATGGTGGTGACGTTCTTTTATGTATGTACGTGGACCCGACTCCCGTGAGTTGGCATAAGGTGGCTAAAACAGGAGCGATTGTCGGGCTAATGAGGTAGCCCTTTGATCGAACGCACTTCTTCGTATGCCATTCCATTACTTTGTGATTATTTGGTGCGCACCTTTGAATTTGGGAGTGTTGTTCGAGGTGGGTGGTAGTAGCAGCTATGCGTTACCACCGGTCCGGATAGCAATTGGTATATCTACTCTGGCATTGCCTAGTTCTGCCGTGTCACCTACCCTAGCGAGCGTTATACGATTTTGGTTTTGTACCATACCTATGGAGTACCCTCTGACGACGTCCAGTACGGGGGAGATTACGGTACTGTATAGACTATGGGAATATATTATGTGTTAAGGTGGAAAATGTAAAGCCTTAACGCTATTTAAAAGTAAGTTTATTTTACTAATAGACACTATTATAATAGCGAAATATTACTACATAGTAAATAGTTTAACGGATCCTTAGAGGATGGGTGGTCTCAAGCATCCTTTAAGTTACTTGCCTTTATATTACAGTTCACTTGAATTAGCTTACACTGTATAAGTATGTATGTCCTGACTCGAGTGTTTGTGTTTATTTCTTACGCTCGGGTCAACCTGAGTTTCAGTTCGGACTTCATCCCCGGAGCTAGGGCTTCTGTAGATAATCTTTTCAAGCTGCTGTCAAAGTTCCTCTCAGTTCTTTATCTTAGTTTATGTAATGAAGACAAATAAATTTGGATTTTTCTATGGTTGATTCAAACTATTTTTGGTTTTAACAACTATGTAATTTATACTTTTTGAGACTATGTGATAAGTGGTTTCATGAACCACTAAGTTATTTTTATTCCACTGCGAGTATTCTGATATCTATGTTTGTGATTCTGTGATTATTTATTTACTGCATATCCTGAGATTTTCCAAATTTTATTTACAACACGGTATTTTGAACAATTCAAGTCCGACATGTGCGGATGCGAATGGTTGAAAATACCGGGTCGTTACAAAATATGTAACCTTTGATTGATTCTCGGTAATATAAATACTGAAATGTTGACTGCCAATGATTGTATAGTGCATTGTTGCAACTAAGTGTCGAGTGCTAACAATCTGCTGTTTACTGTTGTAATTGTTACCAGGTGAGCATTCAATTCCTATCAATTTTAAAAATTGAATATTATTTCGTCATACATGAACGTATATTAACTTGACCCCCGTTAATGTTTATGCATTCGTGAGTCGTTGTCAAGTCTTTTCTTAAATCGATTTTCGTATCGATCCTCTCCTAGATCGATGTGAAATTTGAGTTGTAACAACACTTGATGGTCATTTTAGAGTATCACTTCGTATCGATCCTCTCTTGGATCTATTTGAGAAGTTGGAAAATCATCTATGTATCGATGGTGATCGATACGAATTAATTGGCCTTTTAAAATATCTCGTATCGATGGATACGAATTTCTGTAGGCTCCAAAGTAATGGATACGAAGTTGCTATTTCATATCGATGAATCTCTGATGGATTTGAATGGTTCAAACAAGCCTTTGCTTCTTGTTTCGTATCAATAGTTTGATGGATACGAATTGCTTCATCTTGAATAGGCAGTGGATGGATAAGAAGGAAGCTTTTATCGATGATGTTGAAACTGTTTCCGTTGGTCACTGGATACGAATTGGCTATTTTGTATCGATTTGGTGGAAGGGTACGAAGAGGGCTCTTCATATCGGTTATATTACAGATCGCTTCAACCGGTCACCTTGCATTGGGAGATGAATCGTAATTTTCCTAGGGTTGAATCTTATAAATGCTCTTGTACTTAGAATTTTTTTTTGACTTGCTCATTTTCTGCTGCCCTGTTTTCGTATCGCTCCGAGTTAAAGAAAAATTAAAAATGCCTTTGCCTTCGAGTTATTCAATCCATCTAAATGCTTAAATTAGGTAAAGCATTAAACAAAATCAATGTAAGATGACGAGACTTGAATTTTTGTGTCCTTTCACTTGTATCTGTGGCCGATTCTAGCGAAGATGAGGCCGTAGATGGTTGAAGCAAGCTCGAGGAAGGTCTGAGTGGTTTCTATGTTGATTGGGGAAGATGAAGCATGGTGGTATACAAAGTATTCATGGAAGGGATGTTCATCCTTGACTTTGTATCGATAGGAGAAGGAAGGGACAATATTTTCGTATCAATCTGGGACGAGAAGTTCGTATCGATCTAGAACTGATGGGTGGAAGGAGGAAGTTCGTATCGATCTTGGATATACTGTAATTTTGTATCGAAGGAAATACTTGCTTCGTGTCGATGGCTGGTGGACCTTCGGATCGATCGATCGATATGAAATCTTGGGCATGGCGATCGATATGAAGGCATTGTTGTTGATCAATACGAAGTAAGGGATTTTGTATCAATATGAAATGGCCTTTGTTGATCGATACGAAATGATGCTCTTTGATCGATATGTAGCAATGGTTCCTAGATCAATACAAAGTGTATTTCTAGTGATCGATCCAAGTCTAGATTATGATGGATATGAAACATAACATAATCGAACATCTGACTCCAATGAGCTTCTGCCTTGCATAATTGGACTTAACCGTTTCACTGCGTATTTGACTGCCCTTCGAAGCTTGTCGATGGAACTGTAACTTGACCAATTTGATGAACTTTAACTTGGATCGATTTCCAAAGTCTGGATGGCATGGTTGTGACGATCAGTGATGACGGTCGCTCCGGTTGAATCTTGAAGTCTTGTTGTTTGAATATCTCACAAATCCCGTAGAATATCTAAGTACTATATAGCACTGCACTGCACAACACATTCACGCACTTCACAATGGAGGAAACACAGGTTTATTATCGTCCAACGATGATTTTTTCTGAGTTTAATAGCTATGGAACCTAAAAGTTTGCAATCACAGGATGTCCGGAGTCCACCCCTTCCCGTAACTAAAATGTCGGTTATTGCAGCAGACGCTATTAGCCCTGCTCTGGATGAATTGCCAGGAGCAGTCTTTATTACACACCCATAAGATCCCGTTCCTTCCAATATTTATGAAGATATGCTGGGCATGATTTGTCTAAGGCATGGGCTATCGATAAATGATGTCTTATTACCTGGACCAGAGGATATAGCTCACACTTCCCCTGAAGGGTACATGCCTGTAATAGATTTATGTGTGTAGCTTGGACACTTCTTCCATTTAATCAATTCATCTGAGAAGTTCTACTTTTCTTGAGGATCGCTCCATCCCAATTGCATCCGAATGGGTATGCCCTGCTGAATAGTTTATTTATCATCTTTATGGAGAACCTTTTCCGACCCCCAGCTCCAGTGGAAGTCCGATATTTGTTTAATATAAAGAGTTGAGGAGATAATCCTTCCTTCACTTTCTTAGAGGCAGTTAGGAACTGTCAGATCTATTGAGACTTGGTTTTGATTCATGACACAAAGCTATCACTAAGACATACAGATTTGACGACTGCTATGACAAAAAGAGAATATATACTACATGGAGACAAGACATCAAAATCGGTGCATCAATTATATTATTCTTGTTTTGAGTCTTAAATCAATTTTGTTAAGATCTCTCCTCGTTTAACGTATATATTAGCTTATATATAATCCTAATGATTTATACATATAAGCATAGAATATATATATATATATATATATATATATAAATTCAAAGTTTTTCTTTAAAAAATCATATATATATATATATATATATATATATTTAAAACGTGTGAAAACTGTGCAAATTGCACATAAATCACCAGGTCAGTCGACTGACCTATAAATTTCTGTGCAACATGCACAGGTGCACAAATAAACAAACAAAACATTTGAATATTCAATCGACTGACCCAGAGGTTCAGTTGACTGAATTTCTACAACAACTACTTTTTGAAAAGACACGACTGTTTGTGAAGAGTTAAACCTCTACGAAAAGATTTGGACGCAACACTTCAACCGAAACTCTTCATCAACAGTCGTCGCTTTCTAACATCTATAAATACATACTCTAACTTGATTCCAAATCACCGAATTTTCTTATCTTCCTTGTCTAACTCTTTGGAATCTATTTGCAACTATACTTTTAAAATATTCTGCATTAAAGCAATATTATACATTTCTATTCTTCATAAACTTCAAATATATATATTTATACTCGAGGAGAAGATCATAGAAGGGTGTACTATAAACAGACTTATCCGTGTTATTCAGAACACAAGAAGTCAAAACAATATTTTGTATTTGTTGAAGTCGTATTCTGCTACTCAGGCGGGTGAAGTCCTTATCGGCTGTTGAGGCGAAATCCTGTTCCGTTGCTTAAGTCCTTGTTTTGCTGCTCAACGATTGTATAGACCTGTTCCTCCGGGTTAAATGAGAGTTATTGTTTTAGTGAAATTCCAGAAGGAGTCAAGGATTGGACGTAGGATGGAGCTCCAAACCAGTATAAAAATTCCTGGTGTCATTTTATTATACCGCCTTTATATTCCGCACTATTTACTATACAACTATCATCACTATACTCTGTATTAGCATATATCCATATTACACAATCCATAGCACACTTTCATTTGGTGTCAAAGCAAGGTCATATAACCGTAATATAGTTATCTGATAATCTAATAATTTGGAATCTAATGCTAGCACTAGCATTAACACTAGCTTCATTGAAGGACAATCCACTGCACGTCCACCACTATTTAATGGCATGAATTATAACCATCGGCCACACGAATGAGAATATTTATGCAAGCACATGGTTTTGATTCATGGAATATAACTCAGACAGAATATATTATTCCTACTGAAGAGTATCCTACTTGGACCAATACACATAAACTAGATGCCACAGCAAATCAAAAGCCATGAATATGTTGTTTTGTGCCTTAGATAAAAATGAGTTTAACCATGTTAGCATGTGCAATACTGCATATGAAATATGGCGTACACTCAAAGTTACACGCGAAGGAACTAACAAGGTCAAACAAAGCAAAATATCCATGCTCAAAAGTCAGTTTCATAACTTTAGAATGAAAGAAAATGAATCTATAAATGATATGTACTCAAGATTTCAGGATATCTACCATTCATTAGTAGGACTAGGAGAAAAATACTCAAATTTTGATATTGTATCCAAAATTCTTAACTCTTTAACGAAAGAATGGGAAAGAAAATTTCTCGCTATTGAAGAAGCGGACGATATTTCCAAAATAACTCCAGAAGAGTTAATAGGAAATCTAATGTCCAATGAAGTGAATTTGCAGGCTAAACGAGTTCAAGCCCAAGATAAAAAGAATATAGCATTCCATGCAGAACAAGAAGAATTAGACTCAAACAAAGACGAATTAGCCTTTATTGCAAAAAACTTCAAGAAATTTTTAAAGTATAGAAATGGAAACAAAAATAATGGCAAGAGAAGCACAAACAGCAATAAACCACCATCTTCATCAATTCTAGAGTGTTTTAACTGTCATAAAAAGGAACATATACAGAAGGACTATCCAGATCAAAAGAAAGAATATCGCAATAAAAGAAAGGACAAATTCAGAAGGAAAGCTTTCTCAGTTACATGGGATGATTCAAACTCTTCTTCTTTTGAAAGTGAAAGTGACAGCGATAATGAACAAGTCAACATATGCTTTATGGCCAAAGATAATGAGGTTAGTGATTTAACTTTTGATGATATGATAGAAATAAACTCAGAATTATTAGATACTTTAAAAAGTCTCAAAAGAAAATATAAAGAGGCTGTTGAAAATCAGAACAAGACAGACTTCGAAAGAGATATGCTTAAACACAAGAAGAAAATATTGGAAGAAGAACTTAAGAAAACTCAAGAATCGCTTTCAAATGTTAATTCTCAACTGATTTTGTTAAGTCAAGAAATTTAGACTCAAAAAGAAAAGAATGATGTTCTTTTTTCTGAAAATCATGGTTTAAAAACTAATATTAAAATGATAGAACTAGAAAATTCAAGTCTAAAGACATAACTAGGAATTAGTAAAAACGTTTCAAATTTTAATAAAGGAAGAGAATTTATCTACAATTATTGAAAATTCACAACTAGTTAACAATAAAAATGGTTTAGGTTATAAGAAGAAAGTCAAGAATTCACAATCTAATAATTTAAACAATGATAAGTCTAATAATACACCCATATCTTCAAAAAGACTAGTTTTTAAAACTATCAATATATGGGTTCCTAAAACTAATAACAAGTTAACAAGGAATAAGTATATTAGTTCATTCATAGAAAACATTCATAATAATAAAAATTATATTTATAAAAGGGATACTAAACACACTTGGATTTGGTTTCCTAAGATCTAACTCTTAGGATCCAATTAAAAAGGTGGGTACTAACGTTATCTCAAATTTTTTGCAAGTCCCACTCAAGAAGAAAGGAAAATGGATACTCGACAGTGGTTGCTCAAAACATATGATAGGAGACAAAAATATGCTGACAAACATTACATACTCAAACGGAGGTTCTGTCACTTTTGGAGATAATTCCAAGCGCTATATCATCGGTAAAGGCGATATAAGCAATTATGGTACATCTAATTTACCTCTTATTACAAATGTTTTATTAGTTAAAAATCTAAAACATAATCGATTAAGTATATGTCAATTATGCGATAAAGGTTTTAAAATATCCTTCTCTGAAAATATATGTAGTATGTTTGATCAAAATCTTATTTTCGAAGGAAATTGAGATAAAAAGGTTTATGTTTTGAATATGAAAGTTAATCATAACTCAGAAATGTGTTTAACAGCCAAAGAAAATGATCCCTAGATATGACACAAACGATTCTGTCATATCAATTTCAAAACTATGAATAAAATTTATATGAATAATCTCGTAAAAGGAGTACCAAAGATGAGTTTGAAATTAGTAATTTATGTGATGCATCCCAATTAGGTAAATTTACTAAATCTTCGTTTAGATCTAAGAAAGTCATTTCGACATTACAACCACATGAATTACTTCATACGGATTTATTTGAACCTACCCAAGTTCAATCCATAAATCACAATAAATATGTATTTGTTATAGTTGATGATTTTTCTAGATATACATGGACTATCTTTATGAAAAATAAAAGTGATACTTTTGAAAATTCCAAAACATTTGTTAAACGAATTCAAAATTTAAAAGGTACTAAAATTAGAAATATTAGAAGTGATCACAGAGGTGAATTTGAAAACGAATAGTTTGATAACTATTGTAAAAGAAAAGAATATTTTATAATTTTTCATTTCCTAGAACTCCACAACAAATTGGAGTTGTAGAACGAAAGAATCGAATTCTACAAGAATGTGCAAGAACCTTACTAAACGAAAGCATATTACCAAAGCATTTTTGGACAGAAGCTATTGCAACTGCCTGCTACGTTTTAAATCGTGTTTCATTAGACCCCTCACTAAGAATACACCTTACGAACTTTTTAACGGTAGAAAACAAACATATCTTATTTTAAAATATTTGGATCAAAGTGTTTTTTGTTAAATACCAAAGATCAGCTTGGCAAATTTGATTCAAAATGTGATGAAGGTATATTTCTTGGATATCCGAATCGAAGAAAAGCTTATCGAATTCTCAATAAACGAACTAAATACTATTGAAGAGACACTCTATATATCTTTTGATTGAGAACTCTAAACTTATTTCAAAAACAAATGATGATGATGATTTACTTAGTAATAACACGAATATAATAAACAATTCAAGAGAAGAAGAAGATATTGTTTATAATTCTAGAGAAGATGAAAACATTATTAACAATTTATAAAATAGAAATATTTCTAATACAATAAGATCTTCTCGAAGAATCTTACGAAATCATCCTACAGAAAATATGATTGGGGAAATAAATTCAAATGTTCGAAAGAAATGAACTAAATTTAATGGGTCATGTAGCTTTTCTTTCTACTATAGAACCTAAGAATACTAAGGAAGCATCATCTGATGAAATTGGATTATTGCTATGCAAGAAGAACTGAATCAGTATGAACGAAATGAAGTTTGGGAACTAGTACTCAGACCGAACGATCAGACTGTTATAGGAACTAAATGGGTTTATAAAAATAAAGCAGACGAATTTGGAAATATAACTAGAAACAAATCGAGACTTGTAGCACAAGGGTATAACTAAGAAGAAGGAATAGACTACGAAAAAATGTTTTCTCCAGTCGCTAAACTAGAAGCAATACGAATCTTATTGGCGTATGCATGTTTTAATAACTTTAAACTCTATCAAATGGATGGTAAAAGTGCATTTTTAAATGGTTATATTAAAGAAAATGCTTTTGTTGAAAAATCCCCTTTATTTGTTCATGAAAAATATCCAAATCATGTCTATAAAATTAAGAAAGCTTTATATGGTTTAAAGCAAGCACCACGTGCTTGGTATGAATGCCTTAAAAGCTATTTAATAGAATCAAGATTCGAAATAGGAGAAGTAGATCAAACTTTATTTATAAAGCATTCTAAAAATTATATTTTAATAGTTCAAATATATATTGACGACATTATATTTTGTTCAACTAATAATAAATTATGTAAAGAATTTTCTGAAATAATGACTAGAGAATTTGAAATGTCCCATATGGGAGAATTATCAAATTTTCTAGGTCTTCAAATGAAACAAGTTTCAAATGGAATATTTATAAATTAAGAAAAGTACTGTAATAATCTTATCAAGCGTTTCAGAATGGAAAACACTTCTGCCAAGCCAACACCTATGAGCACAACAGTACATCTTGATAAAGATGAAAATGGCAAGAGTGTAGACCAAAAACTATATCATAGTATGATAGGATCATTACTAAACCTAATAGCGAGTCGACCAGATATAATGATGAGTGTATGTCTATATGCACGGTTTCAAGCTGACCGAAAAGAATCGCATTTACGAGCCGTAAAATGAATATTATGTAATCTTAGTAATAATACATATTTCGGACTTTTCTATCCAAAGGAATGCTCGTTCGAGTTAGTGTCATATAGCGATGCTGATTTCGGAGGATCACGAACGGATAGGAAAAGTAAAGCGGCACATGTCACTTCATTGGTAAATCACTAATATCATGGTTTAGCAAGAAATAAATTGTGTCTTTCTATCAACTTGTGAAGCAGAATATATTTCTACGGCACTAGCTTGCGCATAAGTAATCTATATGCAACAGACATTTAAAGATTTCAAAGTAAATTTATCAAAATCAACAATTTATTGTGACAAATCTAGTGCAATAAATCTATCCAAAAATCCAGTAAATCATCTAGAACTAAACACATAGATATTAGACATCACTTTCTTCGCGACAATATAGAAAAAGATGTGATAAATTTACACTACGTTCCAACTGAAAATCAATTAGCTGATATTCTTAGTAAACCATTGTTAGAAAACACTTTTATAAAACTACGTCGAGAACTCGCTATAATGTCAATTAAAGATATATAAATGTTAAAATACGAAATTTCGACTAAAAACTCAAAAATAATTTTTTTGACAAAAGTTCATTTTTCTGACCATGTTGAGACTCGAACCTATAACCTATTGTGAATATCCCAGATGTCTTAACCACTTGAGCTATTGATTATTTTCATTACAATCCAGGTCGAGGACTCTATTATATGGTGACAATTATACACTAAATTATGTATAACATTCGCCTTTATAAATATATTTTCTGCATATTACATTTATGTAGATAAATCACAATAACAAAAAACCAAAGAAATAGCAACTAACATTCCTAACTAACAACCTTTTTATAGCTAATTTCAATACAAACCATTCACTTCATCCTTCTTATTCCCAACATTAGTCTATAAATAGGCATGTTTATTCTATGTTATTCAACAAACAAATAGAAATATAAATTAACTATCAAAATGTCAACTTCTTCATCAACTGACTCCGTTGAAATTCTAGCCTCTACCGAATCACCAAAAGCTCCTTTCCATCATACCACACCACCTTTTACCTATCATGGTCATACTGGACATACTCCGGAGAAAAAGAAAGGGAAGAAGAAGATGTTTGATGTCTCTCCAAACACTAAACAAAAAATAACTGATTTGCATCACTATCAACAAGAGTCGCAAATGCTTCAACTTGAAATATATTACAAGTAAAAGATCAACTCGAGATGTCTAGGAATTATAGAAGACATTGCTATGAAATTTTGTAGTGCTTCTTCCCATCCAATAGACGAACATGTCGTTTCGCCTATTCGACGACCTTCTACTTCATCCCCACCATGACTACCAGCCTCACCAAATTCATGGGATCGAAATGAAGCATCAAATGTTCATCGCAAATAGCTGCAGGGCTACAAAACTCTTAGCCCTTCAAAATAAGAGTAGTTGTTATTATTTGTTATTTTTCGAATAATTTAACTAAAGCATGTACAATTTTTTATATGGAATAATTCATTTCTTCTCCTTCGTATTATCAACACATATACTAGTTCTAATATTCAAAATTAAATTTACAAGTTTCATAAGCGTTTATGCCAAAATTGGTCATAAACACCCAATTATCGATGAAAGCTCCAGTTCACAATCATAGATCACAAATAACATGCGACGACCCGAATTTTTAAGCAGTTAATTTGAGATATTTCAAATAGATGTAAATATATGATTTGAGCTATAAATTGATTTCGAATATGAAAGAGTTGATTTTCAATTATAAAATAGATTTAGAATTTAAATATGGAGATTTATTGATGTGATATCGCGGAAATTTTAGCAATATCAATTTAATAATCTGTATTTAAAATTAAATTGATTCGATAAAATTTTGTTAATAAAATTAACTTGATTTAATAAACCAATTGAATAAATGTTTAATTGGTGAATTTTATCTTTTAAAAACTAATAAAATGTTTTCCTATTTATAATGTATATTTGTATATCTATTTAGATAAGTTTGATTTGTAGTTTAATTAACAAATAAAATCTTGTTTTAAATTCTAAAAATCATTTTGATAATTTGGAATTATGTATAGAAAATTTAAAATATCATTTATATATAAAACATCAATGCATTTAAATACAAGTTAAATAAGATAAGTAATTTATAATTTCTTTTATAATTATTTAAATTGATAAATGAGTTATTTTCAAATAATAATAAATGTATAAATATGGATATATTTTAAAAGACAATATTATTATTTTTAAATTTAATATGTTAATATAAATTAGTTTTAAAATTCGATTTTAAGTGTAGAATTTGAACTTGAATTAATTTTGAATTTAAATAAATAAACATATACAAATCTTGTAAGTAAATTTTCATCTTTTATATAAATTGTTTTATTTCATTTTCTTTAAAAAGAAATGCATAAACATTTACATATGAAGATGATTTATATACATAAGTACTTAATAAATAAAGAAAAGGGTTTCATTTACTTTTAAAATAAATAAAAACAAATAAAATAATTCTCAAACACATGTTATTATATTAAGTGGTATAATGACAAGTGTAGTTGAATTAAATAACTAATGTGACAAATGTTGTTTTCTTTTTACATGTGTCCATTTATTTTTAATTTTTCTTTTAATTTATAAATAAATCATTTTTATCTTATATAAGCATGTTTCTTCAAGCTCTATTCTTTTCCAATGTTCATTTTTTTTTCAAAGTTAAGAATAGAAGAAAAATCTCAGCTGAAAACTTATTCAAACATATCTGCAACTCTAACACTTCCTCTAAAAACTAGAAATCTTGTTTAAATTCATTTATCTCTAACCCAGTTTGCAAAGCACAATCACCAATCTGTAATTCATTTTTCAACATCCTCCTCAATTATAAATCTGTAACCCAGTAACCATTTCAAACATGCAAACTGTAAATCCATTTCCAAAAAGCTAGCCTGCAATCCACTATGTAAATCAAGGACATGCAACTGCATTCTTTGAAAAACATGAGGTCTGAAGCAAACAAGTCCTCTGCAAAATCTTTTTCTTCAATCTGTTCTGTATGCCTGCACCTGAAATCTGTAATGCAAAAGCAAAGCATAATGAAAAGGCCTGCATTTCCTTCTTCTTCAACTAGTCCAAGCCATCACAGCATATAACTGCAAGATTTTCAAATTAAAAATTTAAATGCATCTAGCCTGCAACTCAACTTAAAAAAAAAACAATGTGCAACTCAGTTTATAATCAGGAAGTAAAAGCATCCAAGTTGAAGTCTTTAAAAGCAAGGCACTCTGGTTTTAAAATCAAAACAAAAGCTTTTCAAATTGTGCTCTGTTTCATCTCTATTCTCAGGTGAGTGACACTTTTTAAAATTTAAATATAAGTTGGTTGTTTAAATAAGTATGTTTGTGTATGTTATCTGGATTGCATGTTGATTAGTGTGCCTGTGTATATGATTTTAAATGTATTGCTGAATATATGCATATAAATGTTTGAATGTATGAGATGTATATCTGCTCTTTCCTGTACTTAACTTCAGAAGTAAAGATTTTAATAAAAATCTTTTTTTCTCTTAAACAAATTCATGTTAGGATTTAGGAATCAAACGATATCTGATTGATTGATTATAAAGAAAGCGTTAAAATTTTATTTATGCTAAAACAAATTATAAAGTTGCTCTGGAAACAAGAACAACATGAAACTTTAAGTTTTTAGTAAAAACTCAAACACAGTAATTCTTATAATTAGGATTATAAATTGAATATTGATTCAAAAATAGGATTTTTAAGATCTAAATCTTAATTTTTAAAATTGAATTGAAGTGCATGTCGGGGTTGCACTGTTTTTGGGGTTTTTGGAAAATTTAGATGATCAGGGTTTTTGGAAGGTTGAGGTTGTTACTGGCGATGGTGGGATGATCGGTGGTGATGGGAAAAATAGGGGTGGAGGTGGAAGATCATCGGCGTGACGGTCGTGGGTTATTTTGTTCTGTAAACCTAATTCTAACTAGTCAGGGAATTTCGATCATCATGCAGTCGAGGGACGATCGAGTGCAACAATTTTTGGTGAGAGGGTAGCTCGGGTGTTGAAGAAGAGGTGGACGTGGTTCCAACGTCTCTGATGGTCGACGTTGAGGAGACGAGCTGTTTTCAGGTTGGGGTGTTATTCCATACTGTTGATGACAGGTTGGTTTGGGGTAACTCGAAATTGATTTCGAGCAGATGATAGGTTTTGGAGGATCGCGATGTGATTCAGGAAGGGTTGGGGACTTGTTCGTAGGTTGGGTAGTGGCCGGAGGTGGCTAAAACCACCGTGCATATGCACGGTGAAGAATAGTGTCAGGGGAAGGTTGGGGACTACAATATATTTTGACTCGGGCCATACTCGAGTAATTCGAGTTTTTACTTGATGTTGATCAAAGTTTTACTCGAAGTCAAGTAGGGGAAACTTGGGTATATTTTGTTTGTTTCAGGTTTCAGTTTTCAGAGAAACCTGTATATTATTCCAATTCAAAAATTTGTTTTAAAATCTGGAATAGGGTTTTAAAACAGAATTTAAAACTTAAATTTAAATTATGGTTTTCAAACTGAGTATGAATCCAAGTTTTAAAATCAAATTTAAATTTTATTAATTCAAATGTTTAAACAATTTCAAAGAGTTTAAATATTTGAATTTAAGATAAAACTTTAAAGCTTAAATTTTAAGTATGGATTCAAAACTAAGTTTGAATCCCAGTTTAAAATGTAATTTAAATTTTATAAATTAAAATGTTTAAACAATTTTAAAAAGTGGTTGAGAAAGTTTAAGTTTAAAGTAAAGCTTAAAAATAAAAGTAAGGATTTAACTTAAGTTTAAATCTAGATTCAAATTCAGATTTGAATCATAATTTAGAAATAAGGGAAGTTTCTAAAATTTAAATTGTTTAAATACAACTTTGAATGTTAAAGCTAATTTAAATATGATTTTATTTGAAATGAAATTGGGTTTAAATTTCCTTTAAAATTCTTTATAAAATAAGGAATTATTTAGTAGAAATTTTAAAAAGGTTTTAAATTGTTTATAAAACTTTGTTAAGGTTAAGTTTGGTTTTCATTTTAAATTTTAAATTTTAAAATGTAATTTGAAATCAAATTTTAAGTTAAATTGTTTTAAAATTACTTTGTTAATGATAATGTAATCATTAATAAGAAAAGTTTTATTTTAAAGTAAATCAAAGAATTCAATGATTTTCGAGTCATCAAACTAATAAGGTAATTTAAATAAGATAATTAATTAATTTAATTAATTAATTAATTAAAGATTTGAAATAAATTAATTAAGGTTAATTAAATTTGTAATTAATATTAATTAATTTAAATTAATTACTTAAGAAAGGTAATTAAAAGAATTAATGAAAAGTTAATGAAGGTCATTAACTTGGGATTATTTATTAATTAATTAATGTAATTAATTTTGATAATTTGTTGGATTAATTAATTTAGATAATCAATTATGGAACTTGGTTAAGTATGATTACTTTATGGAGATAATTAAAGATATTAATTACTTATTGTAATTAATTTAATTATTAACTTGATTAGTTTAAATTAATTAATTAAGTTTAATTAATTTATAATAATCATTGGATGGGATGATAAGTAATCAATAAAGAATAATTACTTACAGAAGTAATTAAGTTAAGTAAATTACTGGAGGTAATTAATTAAAGTAGAGAAGAGTTTTGGGAATTAATTACTTTGTGTAATTAATAATGAAGGTAATTTCTTTATGAAGTAATTAATAATTAATTACTTAGTGTAATTAATTTAAGCATTGATAGATTAAGTCAATGGAAAATAATTAAGTGATGTAATTAATTATGGGAATTAATTACTAATGAGATTAATCAGGGATGATTAATAAGTATAATTAATTATTAAATGTAATTAATTTAGGAGTGATAAATGAGGTAATTAAGGTTGGTTAATTACTGAATATGATAAATCAAAAGTGATTTATAATTTTGGTTTAATTAAAGTTAATTACTTAATGTAATTAATTTAAATAAGTAATTAAATTTAATTAAGGATCATTAATTTAATATAATTAATGATGTAATTAAGGATTAATTAATTAAAATTAATTAATCAATGATAAGTGATTAATGAAGTAATTAATTAATGTAATTAATTAAGGATTAATGTAATTAATTATAATTAATTAATTAATGAAGTAATTAAAGGTTAATTACTGATTTTGGTTAAGGATAAGGATAATTACTTGAATGTAATTAAAGATAATTAATCAAGGGTGATTAACTAAGGTAATCAATTGAGGATGATTATTTAATTGATTTGTAATCGATTAATGGTTAAGTAAGCAAGTTTTAAATGGTGAAGTAATTAATTTAATTCATTTTAAATTAATTAAAGATAAAGTAATTAATTTAATTCACTTTAAATTAATTAGTAATAGAAGTAATTAATTTAATTCATTTTAAATTAATTATAGATAGTAATTATAGATCCTTGCTTATGAATGGATGGTATAGTTTAACTTGAATGGTTTGAATCTCAGACATGAGATAAATAGTATTGTGTGATATGGATGCATTGGTTGCATTATGATGATGATATGAGTTATCTATGGGTGATGATAATGTAGATTATCAAGTTATGATGATAACACAGATTACCTGTTTATGATGATATTGTTGGTTATCTATTATGATGATGTGAATTATCTATCTATGTGTATATAGATAATTAAATTGAATTGTTTTAAACTTAAAACAACTTGGACCTAAAAGACACGCTTTGGATTTCGGTGAGACCGGGATCGGGCTTCCATATTTGGATATCTGAAAACCACATCGATCCAAATAAACGATAGGTCGTGAATCTTATGTGAAGAGTGAAGACTCGAGGTGTAAGGGCTATACGTCATTATAACTCTGTGGGTGATTCCGTAATGAGTTTGACGGAATAGTACTTATAGATTCGAGATGGAGATTCAGAGTGCAAGGGTTGTCGTCGTTAACTCTGAGGGTGATTCCAAAACGAGTGTAACGGGATAATGCCTTCGGTTTCGTTCGAACCCGGAATGAACTTGTATGGATTGAATGCTTTCAGAACATCGTCAGGTGGACGATGAGCATTCTAAGATAATGTGTCCTTTAAAGGTAATCGTAGCCTCAAGCCTCATCAACCGGGAATGGCTAAAACAGGGGAGGTGCAGCAAGGCTTCGTGGGTAGCACCCACTGGAGAGCAAGATTGATCCCTGTCTAGAGGTCCCTTTTTATTCGGCTTAGTGGGCAGTTGGAATCGCGCGCCAACTGCAGGGTTGTCTTGCTCGGAACTATTCAGTAAGGAATGGGTCCGGCCTTGTGTTGCAGGGGAGTTAGGGTGGCTCCTCGGTACGTTGATCTAGGCCACGTACTGTGACGGGCGGTACCCCAGTAGCCCTGCCATTATATGGAATCCAAAATCCAATAAGTGCCAACGGTTTTTGATTGTATTACCCACTTTTGTGGCTAGTAGCTGGAATTTAATAAATGTAACAATTTCAGCTATTTCATATTTACTTGAAAACCCTAGACCTATTATAATATCACTGAATTTCCTATCAAATGTTTTGGTTAGCGTAAGGTAAAAACTTTCCCATGTTTATGTGTGGGAAGTCTTACGTGATACCTTTCTTTCTAAAGGTTTTTGAAAGTTAAGCAACTTTAACCTGTTACTCACACCAGACCCATGTCTGACCCGGAGTTTATTTTTGTTTTTCATAAACTCTTGGGTACTCAAATTTTTACGAGAGCCAAGGGATTGAGGTTAGCTTTGACGAATATTGGAGGAGCAATGGAGCAGGAGGCTTCTGCGTTAGATATATAGTATTCCGCTGTGTGTTCTGTTTTGTCTCTGAGAGTGTATTATGTTGTAAATACTAGACAAGTGTTTATAACTGTCTAGTATGTGTTGTATATCTGTGTACTCGGTTAGTGGTTGTAAACTATGTAATATTTTTATTATAATTTATTCGTTCCGCTGTTTAGATTCTGATGTGTTATTTCTTCTTCTTCTCTTTCTTTCTCTTTTCTATCCCTTTCTTTATTATTAGCGATACGACTTCTTGGAGATATGGAAGTTGGGTCGTTACAGTGGTATCAGAGCATTAGGTTGAGTGAATACCGAGGCTCTGGAGTGGTGTCTATCTTGAGAGAGCGTATTTGTAGTTTTGATATATATCTATATATATATATATATATATATATATATATATTCTACCTATCTGTTGGATTACCTGTTCGGGTTTTTCCAATATAGGTTATAAAGGTAGATGAGGTAGTGGTGTGTGTAACACGATTACTACCATTGGTTGGAGTTTGAATATTTGAGGTTGGAAGTATATCTGTCGAGACTGTAGACCTAATACCGTCTCGAGTGAGTTGTGCAAAGTGTAGAGATTTCTTCGATCTCTGAAGGAAACCTGTTAAGGTTCGGAGTCTATCTTTGAGAATGGATGAGTTGAGTTTGGATCTGTTGGTTGGCAGAAGTGTGTGATGGTATCTTGATACCTCAGAAAATAGTAACTGCGTGATGAGATGCAGTGAATATGGATGTCTCCGAAGATGTTTTCTTTGGAACAAGTTTTGGAAGTGTGTCTGATTCGGTGATGTGGCTGAGTTCAGCTAGTTGTTTGAGTTTTGCTTTGAGGTCTGAGGTTCTCAAAGAGCTTTGATTAGGAAGTCTTTGGCTCTGGTGTCAACAATGCAGCTTGGAGTGTTCTGTGTTGGTAAGAAGTTTTCTGGCTGAGTAGATTTTCTGAAAGTGGAGTTCAGAAGCGGCAGAGTGGACCCAATACTTTATTGGATTGGCTAATTAAGAGTAAGCTGTTCTGATTGGTAAAGGGAGAACGGTTTTCTTTGGAATTGATCTGTGTTGATCGCAAAAGAGACTTGCGATAGTTTGAGTGTTCTTTTGAGGTATTGAAGAATTTTTGGTTGTCTTCTGAGAAGTCGAAGATTTGTCCGCATCTGGAGACCGAGTTTTCTTATCGTCTGGATTCCAAGAGTGCTACTGGTGGATCGGCTAGTAGAAGGATGATTCATTGAGATAGGGTTTGGTGAAGCAGCTTAGATTTTAGTGAACTTCTAAGTTTTCTTGGATATGTTGAGCCATATTTCTGGGAAGTGATGTCCAGTTTGTGCTCATATTCTTCATCAACATTGTCTTCTATTCTAGTTCAGAGTTGTGTATTTGGTTTTGGATTGATCTTGAGGAGATCATTGGGTTGGGATGTTTTTGATTCTGTTTGTTTCTTGAAGCATCATCAAGGGATTGAGCTGATCAGTTTGGAGATAGGCATCCCAGGATCGTTAAAAAATTTTGTGGTTAAGAGACAAAGGAATTTGGATTCCAGAGTCGGAGATTTGTTTTGGATAAGTTTTCTCCGATCCAAGGAGCTATAAAGTTTTGGGTAAGTCTGGGAAGCTTGCTCCAAGGTGTTTTGGATCTCTTCTGTGTTTTGGTTAGATTGGTGTTTGGTTTTCAAGAGTTGAATTGCCAGTTGGATAATTGGATTCGGTGAGTTTCACGTATATCTGAGGGAGTACGTGTATGAGCTATCTTTGGTTGTGGAACCAGCTGTTCAGGAAGGTTTGGTTGTTGAGTCAGACTCGTCTGTAGTCTGATATGCTGTTTAGTTCTGTAGGTCTAGATGAGTGGAAGCTCTATTGCTTCGTAGATTTGATTGTTTGGGTTATATAGGGCGAGTATCCTGGTATATATATACACTTGGGGAAACTCGAGAAAATTTTATCCAGAATTCTATCTGGATAATTAAATTTGTTTGATTAGATAAATTGGTTGCTTTGGTTGTTAGCATATAATTGATATATGCTTGTGTTTAAATTTAAATCTTTAATGAGAATATTAAATTAACTTTGCTTTTAAATTTCGGGGACGAAATTCTTTCAAGGGGGAAGGAATGTGATATCCCGGAAATTTTAGCAATATCAATTTAATAATCCGTATTTAAAATTAAATTGATTTGATAAAATTTTGTCAATAAAATTAACTTGATTTAATAATCCAATTGAATAAATGTTTAATTGGTGAATTTTATCTTTTAAAACTAATAAAATGTTTTCCTATTTATAATGTGTATATATATATATATTGTAAATAGATAAGTTTGATTTGTAGTTTAATTAACAAATAAAATCTTGTTTTAAATTCTAAAAATCATTTTGATAATTTGGAATTATGTATAGAAAATTTAAAATATCATTTATATATAAAACACCAATGCATTTAAATACAATTTAAATAAGATAAGTAATTTATAATTTCTTTTATAATTATTTAAATTGATAAATGAGTTATTTTCAAATAATAATAAATTTATAAATATAGATATGATTTAAAAGACAATATTATTATTTTTAAATTTAATATGTTAATATAAATTAGTTTTAAAATTGGATTTTAAGTGTAGAATTTGAACTTGAATTAATTTTGAATTCAATAAATAAACATATATAAATCTTGTAAGTGAACTTTCATCTTTTATATAAATTGTTTTATTTCATTTTCTTTAAAAAGAAATGCATAAACATTTACATATGAAGATGATTTATATACATAAGTACTTAATAAATAAAGAAAAGGGTTTCATTTACTTTTAAAATGAATAAAAACAAATAAAATAATTCTCAAACACATGTTATTATATTAAGTGGTATAATGACAAGTGTAGTTGAATTAAATAACTAATGTGACAAATGTTGTTTTCTTTTTACATGTGTCCATTTATTTTTTATTTTTCTTTTAATTTATAAGTAAATCCTTTTTATCTTATATAAGCATGTTTCTTCAAGCTCTATTCTTTTCCAATGTTCATTTTTTTTTCAAAGTTAAGAATAGAAGAAAAATCTCAGCTGAAAACTTATTCAAACATATCTGCAACTCTAACACTTCCTCTAGAAACCAGAAATCTTGTTTAAATTCATTTATCTGTAACCCAGTTTGCAAAGCACAATCACCAATCTGTAATTCATTTTTCAACATCCTCCTCAATTATAAATCTGTAACTCAGTAACCATTTCAAACATGCAAACTGTAAATCCATTTCCAAAAAGCTAGCCTGCAATCCACTATGTAAATCAAGGACATGCAACTGCATTCTTTGAAAAACATGAGGTCTGAAGCAAACAAGTCCTCTACAAAATCTTTTTCTTCAATCTGTTCTGTATGCCTGCACCTGAAATCTGTAATGCAAAAGCAAAGCATAATGAAAAAGCCTGCATTTCCTTCTTCTTCAACTAGTCCAAGCCATCACAGCATATAACTGCAAGACTTTCAAATTAAAAATTTAAATGCATCTAGCCTGCAACTCAACTTAAAAAAAAAAACAATGTGCAACTCAGTTTATAATCAGGAAGTAAAAGCATCCAAGTTGAAGTCTTTAAAAGCAAGGCACTCTGGTTTTAAAATCAAAACAAAAGCTTTTCAAATTGTGCTCTGTTTCATCTCTATTCTCAGGTGAGTGACACTTTTTAAAATTTAAATATAAGTTGGTTGTTTAAATAAGTATGTTTGTGTATGTTATCTGGATTGCATGTTGATTAGTGTGCCTGTGTATATGATTTTAAATGTATTGCTGAATATATGCATATATATGTTTGAATGTATGGGATGTATATCTGCTCTTTCCTGTACTTAACTTCAGAAGTAAAGATTTTAATAAAAATCTTTTTTTCTCTTAAACAAATTCATGTTAGGATTTAGGATTCAAACGATATCTGATTGATTGATTATAAAGAAAGCTTTAAAATTTTATTTATGCTAAAACAAATTATAAAGTTGCTCTGGAAACAAGAACAACAGGAAACTTTAAGTTTTTAGTAAAAACTCAAACGCGGTAATTCTTATACTTAGGATTATAAATTGAATACTGATTCAAAAATAGGATTTTTAAGATCTAAATCTTAATTATTAAAATTGAATTGAAGTGCATGTCGGGGTTGCCCTGTTTTTGTGGTTTTTGGAAAATTTTGATGATCTCGGGTTTTTGGAAGGTTGAGGTTGTTACTGGTGATGGTGGGATGATCGGTGGTGATGGGAAAAATAGGGGTGGAGGTGGAAGATCATCAGCGTGACGGTGGTGGGTTATTTTGTTCTGTAAACCTAATTCTAACTGGTCTGGGAATTTCGATCATCACGCAGTCAAGGGACGATCGAGTGCAACAATTTTTGGTGAGAGGGTAGCTCGGGTGTTGAAGAAGAGGTGGACGTGGTTCCAACATCTCTGATGGTCGGCGTTGAGGAGACGAGCTGTTTTCAGGTTGGGGTGTTATTCCATACTTTTGATTACAAGTTGGTTTGGGGTAACTCGAAATTGATTTCGAGCAGATGATAGGTTTTGGAGGATCGCGATGTGATTTAGGAAGGGTCGGCGACTTGTTCGTTGGTTGGGTAGTGGCCGGAGGTGGCTAAAACCACCGTGCATATGCACGGTGAAGAATAGTGTCAGGGGAAGGTTGGGGACTGCAGTATATTTTGACTCGGGCCATACTCGAGTAATTCGAGTTTTTACTCGATGTTGACCAAAGTTTTACTCGAAGTCAAGTAGGAGAAACTTGGGTATATTTTGTTTGTTTCAGGTTTCAGGTTTCAGGGAAACCTGTATATTATTCCAATTCAAAATTTTGTTTTAAAATCTGGAACAAGGTTTTAAAACAGAATTTAAAACTTAAATTTAAATTATGGTTTTCAAACTGAGTATGAATCCAAGTTTTAAAATCTAATTTAAATTTTATTAATTCAAATGTTTAAACAATTTTAAAGAGTTTAAATATTTGAATTTAAGATAAAACTTTAAAGCTTAAATTTTAAGTATGGATTCAAAACTAAGTTTGAATCCCAGTTTAAAATGTAATTTAAATTTTATAAATTAAAATGTTTAAACAATTTTAAAAAGGGGTTGAGATAGTTTAAGTTTAAAGTAAAGCTTAAAAATAAAAGTAAGGATTTAACTTAAGTTTAAATCTAGATTCAAATTCAGATTTGAATCATAATTTAGAAATAAGGGAAGTTTCTAAAATTTAAATTGTTTAAATACAACTTTGAATGTTAAAGCTAATTTAAATATGATTTGTATTTGAAATGAAATTGGGTTTAAATTTCCTTTAAAATTCTTTATAAAATAAGGAATTATTTAGTAGAAATTTTAAAAAGGTTTTAAATTGTTTATAAAACTTTGTTAAGGTTAAGTTTGGTTTTCATTTTAAATTTTAAATTTTAAAATGTAATTTGAAATCAAATTTTAAGTTAAATTGTTTTAAAATTACTTTGTTAATGATAATATAATCATTAATAAGAAAAGTTTTATTTTAAAGTAAATCAAAGAATCCAATGATTTTTGAGTCATTAAACTAATAAGGTAATTTAAATAAGATAATTAATTAATTTATTTAATTAATTAAAGATTTGAAATAAATTAATTAAGGTTAATTAAATTTGTAATTAATATTAATTAATTTAAATTAATTACTTAAGAAAGGTAATTAAAAGAATTAATGAAAAATTAATGAAGGTCATTAACTTGGGATTATTTATTATTAATTAATGTAATTAACTTTGATAATTTATTGGATTAATTAATTTAGATAATCAATTATGGAACTTGGTTAAGTATGATTACTTTATGGAGATAATTAAAGATATTAATTACTTATTGTAATTAATTTAATTATTAACTTGATTAGTTTAAATTAATTAATTAAGTTTAATTAATTTATAATAATCATTGGATGGGATGATAAGTAATCAATAAAGAATAATTACTTACAGAAGTAATTAAGTTAAGTAAATTACTGGAGGTAATTAATTAAAGTAGAGAAGAGTTTTGGGAATTAATTACTTTGTGTAATTAATAATGAAGGTAATTTCTTTATGAAGTAATTAATAATTAATTACTTAATGATTTAAGCATTGATAGATTAAGTCAATGGAAAATAATTAAGTGATGTAATTAATTATGGGAATTAATTACTAATGAGATTAATCAGGGATGATTAATAAGTATAATTAATTATTAAATGTAATTAATTTAGGAGTGATAAATGAGGTAATTAAGGTTGGTTAATTACTGAATATGATAAATCAAAAGTGATTTATAATTTTGGTTTAATTAAAGTTAATTACTTAATGTAATTAATTTAAATAAGTAATTAAATTTAATTAAGGATCATTAATTTAATATAATTAATGATGTAATTAAGGATTAATTAATTAAAATTAATTAATCAATGATAAGTGATTAATAGAGTAATTAATTAATGTAATTAATTAAGGATTAATGTAATTAATTATAATTAATTAATTAATGAAGTAATTAAAGGTTAATTACTGATTTTGGTTAAGGATAAGGATAATTACTTGAATGTAATTAAAGATAATTAATCAAGGGTGATTAATTAAGGTAATCAATTGAGGATGATTATTTAATTGATTTGTAATCAATTAATGGTTAAGTAAGCAAGTTTTAAATGGTGAAGTAATTAGTTTAATTCATTTTAAATTAATTAAAGATAAAGTAATTAATTTAATTCCCTTTAAATTAATTAGAAATAGAAGTAATTAATTTAATTCATTTTAAATTAATTATAGATAGTAATTATAGATCCTTGCTTATGAATGGATGATATGGTTTAACTTGAATGGTTTGAATCTCAGACATGAGATAAATAGTATTGTGTGATATGGATGCATTGGTTGCATTATGATGATGATATGAGTTATCTATGGGTGATGATAATGTAGATTATCAAGTTATGATGATAACATAGATTACCTGTTTATGATGATATTGTTGGGTATCTATTATGATGATGTGAATTATCTATTTATGTGTATATAGATAATTAAATTGAATTGTTTTAAATTTAAAACAACTTGGACCTAAAAGACACGCTTTGGATTTCGGTGAGACCGGGATCGGGTTTCCATATTTGGATATCCGAAAACCACATCGATCCAAATAAACGATAGGTCGTGAATCTTATGTGAAGAGTGAAGACTTGAGGTGTAAGGGCTATACGTCAGTATAATTCTGTGGGTGATTCCGTAATGAGTTTGACAGAATAGTACTTATAGATTCGAGATGGAGATTCAGAGTGCAAGGGTTATCGTCGTTAACTCTGAGGGTGATTCCAAAACGAGTTTAACGAGATAATGCCTTTGGTTTCGTTCGAACCCGGAACGAACTTGTATGGATTGAATGCTTTCAGAACATCGTCAGGTGGACGATAAGCATTCTAAGATAATGTGTCCTCTAAAGGTAATCGTAGCCTCAAGCCTCATCAACCGGGAATGGCTAAAACAGGGGAGGTGCAGCAAGGCTTCGTGGGTAGCACCCACTGGAGAGCAAGATTGATCCCTGTCTAGAGGTCCCTTTTTATTCGGCTTAGTGGGCAGTTGGAATCGCGCGCCAACTGCGGGGTTGTCTTGTTCGGAACTGTTCAGTAAGGAATGGATCCGGCCTTGTGTTGCAGGGGAGTTAGGGTGGCTCTTCGGTACGGTTATCTAGGCCACGTACTGTGACGGGTGGTACCCCAGTAGCCCTTTCATTGTATGAAATCCAAAATCCAATAAGTGCCAACGGTTTTTGATTGTATTACCCACTTTTGTGGCTAGTAGCTGGAATTTAATAAATGTAACAATTTCGGCTATTTCATATTTACTTGAAAACCCTAGACCTATTATAATATCACTGAATTTCCTATCAAATGTTTTGGTTAGCGTAAGGTAAAAACTTTCTCATGTTTATGTGTGGGAAGTCTTACATGATACCTTTCTTTCTAAAGGTTTTTGAAAGTTAAGCAACTTTAACCTGTTACTCACACCAGACCCATGTCTGACCCGGAGTTTATTTTTGTTTTTCATAAACTCTTGGGTACTCAAATTTTTACGAGTAGCCAAGGGATTCAGGTTAGCTTTGACGAATATTGGAGGAGCAAAGGAGCAGGAGGCTTTTGCGTTAGATATATAGTATTCCGCTGTGTGTTTTGTTTTGTCTCTGAGAGTGTACTATGTTGTAAATACTAGATAGGTGTTTATAACTGTCTAGTATGTGTTGTATATCTATGTACTCTGATGGTGGTTGTAAACTATGTAATATTTTTATAATAATTTATTCGTTCCGCTGTTTAAATTCTGATGTGTTGTTTCTTCTTCTTCTCCTTCTTTCTCTTTTCTATCCCTTTCTTTCTTATTAGCGATATGACTTCTTGGAGATATGGAAGTTGGGTCGTTACAATTGAATAATAAAACTATTTAATTTTGTAACTGGATATCGGGTTAAATATTTGAATCTTGAGTTTTAAGCCCAATAAAAATAATGTAACGACTTATAAAATTTGTATTAATAATACGAAAGATAATAGATGAGTTAAAATTGAATTTAAGAGTGGTTTGTTCAACTTTAAAAATATATCGTCTAAATTGATATTTAAAATAGCCTTCCGAGGCACAGTCTCGGATTTCGATGAAACCAGTTCCATTGGATCTGTAATATTTAATTATTATCGGATTTTAATTTTTGTAGTGATTAGAGTTGTGTTGTGAGCGTACGATATATAAACGCATAGAAATTTTTACCGAGACAAATTGAATCTAAATAAAATATGTTTGCTTTTCTTTTATCCGACCATAAGTACAATCCACCTCCATTGTGTCTCGTTCGTACCCCTTTTATTTTCTTTCCTTTCCCCTCTACACAGAACAGCCGAATCAAAGCAAATTAAAAAAAAAAATGGCAACTTTTTCTTTTCCAATTCGATTTCTGTTAAATCGAAATCATGAACCCCCCAAATCATCACTCGATCGAAGCACGATGGGATGTCGATTTCGGCAACGAGGGAAAGCGTTTCGATTTGGGGGTGATCGACTTCAACGAAGTGGCGCACGTGAGAGGGATGAGGGCGACGCGAGGTGTGATGGTTCAATTTGAATAGGGGTTTAGGGTCGGTGATGTAGGGGCTGTTGTTGTGGGAAGTTAGCCGAGGTCGAGTTTGGGAAGAAGACGCAAGGTCGCGTAGGGCAAGGCACGGAGGCGCGTTCAACTTCGGGTAGGGCTTGTTGGGAGTCCACGGAAACGTTGTGATGGCGATGGGAGTACGACTCAGGGAATCGACGAAGTCGTTCTTCGATGAAGTCGACAATAAGGTATAGTGTATTTTATTTAATTTAATAAAATGTATATATGAAGTTTCCAATTTAGAATATATACATGTATATATTGTGATAAACAAAATATGTATAAAGGTTTGAAAAGTAAATAGGAATTTTTAAATGTGAAAGTTTTGAAAATCTATAAATTATTTTAAGTATACATGAGTTTCAAAATGAAAAATAAAATAAAAATAAATAAATACACATTTATACATATTTCCGTTTACTAGTGAAATTTTTAAATAATGAATTATGGAAATTAATTTGTTCTTAGTTACTTTAAGAAATTTAGTAAAGGAAATTAGTTAAAAATTTAATTAATAGATGGTAATAGGCTGATTGATTGGTTCAAATGTTAATAAACTGTAAATGGTTATTCAAGGTTTGAAATCTGAAAAGAAAACAAGCCGGATTGGAATGGTTGCATGCGTAGTCAAAGGTGAGTTAATCTCACTCAGTTAAATTTAAAATTTAAATGGTTAAATTTAAATAATTGTATGAATGGTTAAAATTGATTAATGTGCTATAGTGTGGTATATTTTGGATTGGCATATCGTATTGTGCTAACATCTGTGGATGCAGGGAAAACAGGTTGGAGGGATCCAACTGGACCCCTCAATATGTATTATTTAATATTCTCTGATGTGATTACTTGATATTCTATGTTGAATATATTGGAATATTGAATGATATGATGGGATTGGGTATATTGGATATAATGAATTACCAAAAATATATATATTGGATTTTGGAAAGAAAATGAAGGAAGTAAATTTGTAAACAAAATAATCTTAGAAAATTTAATAAATTAAGAATGAATTGGAAGACAAATGGAAGTAGGTTAAATACTAATAAATAACTTCGAGTATGAAAAGAAAGGGGTTTGAATAAACAGTAATTAATGAGTTGTAAAATTATGTGATATTAAATTAAATGAATAAAGAATTATTTTAAAACTTAAAGATTTAAATTTATTTAAAGGTATAAGAGGTAAATTGAGAAATCTAAATTGGTATTTCAATTAAAAGTATTTTAAATCATAATTAAGGAATAAAATCTGAAATTAAAAGATTTTTGAATAAATGAAGTAAATTGGAAATCAATTTGGAAATTGATTTAAGTATTTGAAATTGGATATTTGGAAGAATAAATTCAAGGTGGGAATTTATTAAAGGTATGAGAAAAAAATTGTTTAAAAATAAATAGTGATTTATTTTTAAAGGTTGTGAAGAGAAGCATATTTCTCTGGATAGTCAAGTATGTTTTCAAAGTAAGTATTAAAAATAAAATAAAGGTTTTAATGTTGTTTTACAAAGTATGTTTTTGGAAATTTATTATTTCTAAATGTTTAAATTCTAAAGTAAATATTTATTCAAATCTATTACCGTAATAATAATTTATAAAGAGTGACTTAGTAATTCTGTTTTAAAGGTGAAACCTAGTTTATATTTATAAAGTAACCTTATTTTCAAATATTCATATACTATGTATTTTTAATAAATTATTGAAGTAGCTTTTAATTAATTGTTTAAAAATTTATTTCAAAGTAAAGTGTTTTAACTTATTTAAAAAAAAACTAATTTTATGCTTGGTGATTCTAGTGGAAATAGAAATACTTGAAATTTATTCTGAGAAAGGCAGATAGTTTTGAAAATTGTTTTTCAAAGGAGTTTGAAAAGTGAAAATATGTCTTGTGAAGATATTTTTGAGATAAATAAATAATTTGGGAAATTATTTATTATGTGATGAATGTTGTGAACATTAATTAATAGTTAAATCACCGACTATCAATATTGGCCAAATGCGCTGATCGTTTCGAAGAGACCGGGATCGAGATTTATTTCTCGAAAAACACTTTGATCCGGTTAGAACGTTTCATGGAAAAACGAGTTTGGATTCGAAGATGGAGAAGTGAAGTGCAAGGGCTAGTCGCTACTAATCCTGAGGATATTTTCAAAATGGATGTAGTAGGAATAGTGCATTCAGTTCCGTTCGAACCCGGGACGGACTTGTATGGATGAATGCTTGCGAAACATCGTCAGGTGGACGATGGGCATGTAGGATCGATTTCACCCTAGAGGGGGGGTGAATAAGGTGATAGTGTAAATTATAAAAATTAATCGCGGAAGCTTATAAATTAATTTCAATTCAGATCACAGAATAGCAGCACAGATATCGCAGAATATAAATAACAGAATAAAACAGAACAACACAGAATTTACCCAGCTTCGGCAAAACCCTGCCTACGTGCTGCCCCCAAGGTTTCTACTAGAAATTAGATAGTCCCTCGCTTACACACGTAAACTCGCTATACACCGCTATTGACTAATCTAACTCTACGCTCAAAACCTTGACCACAACTCAACTACCGAGTTGTAAATTCCCAAACTACACACCGTAGTTTGCACCCTAGTCACACGACTAGAAAATAAACGGTTTAAAGAGGAAAATACAAATTAAAAACAAATTAAAAATAAACCCTAATTAAAAACCCCTAAAAAAAAACAAAACTTAAAAACAAAACCCCTTTTTTTAATATAACCAAGGCCGGCCCTCCTTTTTCACTTCAGCCCGTCTCTTTTATTTTTCGTTCGTGAAAAAAATGATGGCCGCTCCTCTTGCTGATTTAGGGCTTCGTCCCTTCGATCCAATTTAGCGCTTCGTCCCTTGATACAATTTAGGGCTTTTGATGGTTGATCGGCCGACTCCTTGTAGCTTGCTTCGGTTGCTTCTCTGATGTTCAATTCTCGCTCGTTTGCAGCTACTTGATTGAGTTCGTTGATTATGACTTTCTGGTATGTGTTGTTTCCTTTTGCTTTTCTGGTTTGGCTTGTTCGAACTCGATGCTTTTGTGCCGATGATGATTTTGGGTATTTATATGCGTTCGAACTCCTTTATCTTCGTTCGTATAAAATCATTTGAATTTGTCAATAATTCATCTCGGCCACTTTATTATTCTTGAACGATTGAGATTGATTCCGACTAGTTCATAATCATATATTTGATACTTGATGATCACGGCTTGGTTGACACGGTTTTGATTCACGCGTTCGATATTGACTTCGGCCTTTGAATTTTGAGATGCTTGATATTCACGGCATTGACTCATTCTATTATGACCATGGCTTGAATCTGACTTTGATAAAAGAAAAAAAACTTTGACTTGATTTAAGCGTCACCTGACTTGATTTGATTCTGAACAATTTGAACTGAGTATTCTTGTATCATGTTTTCTGATAACTTGATACAGTTCGAACTTGTGTCTGGTTGTCTTCGACATTGGCTTTGCTATGCATCCACGGCTTGGTTGTTTGATTATTTTTCTGACCTTTATTTTGACACCCACGGCTATGTATATTGATACATTTGGCATGATCACTTGTTGGCATTTTGGGCATTATTTCATCTGACTTCGGTCTTGATATTTGCATACTGATGCTTGTTGTACTTGGTCGAGTTTATTCCCATTCTGTAGACATGAACTTTATATCATAAGTATATGTTCACTATTTTCTGTTCTCCTGCATGTTTCATTTTATAATTTGTAGCATGGCACTGTGACTCGAGTTTTCACTGTCATGTTATTTGCAACTGTGCTTTATTTGGCACTGTTTAATTGATGCTGCATCACTTGTAGCTTTATGTATTCATGTGCTGAGTTGATCATGTTTCTGTCATGTTTGAACATAGTTGCATTATGTTGGTCGTGTTGCATTCATGTGCATATATGTTTCTTAACTTCATTGGTCTCTGATCTTAGTTCATGATGACTTGAGCATTTGGTCTACTTCTCAATTGCCTCTGTGTAGTTACCACTATCCACTGTTTCATTTAGTTGGTTCACCATAGTTTGTATTTGCCACACTTGAGTTCCCTGTTGCACATTGTTGTTGGTCTAACCATTCCTGTAGCTCTGGTGTCTGGTTTGGTTGCATGTCATGATTCATCTTGTAGTTGCATTTACTAGTGGTCTAGTCTGGTGAATCTTTTGGTCTGCACTGCTACAGTTCAACTGGTGCTTCATTTTGTAGCTTGAGTCTGGTCTGCACTGAGCACTTGAACTTTTATCTTTATATATGCACTGCATATTTGGATTCCACCTTTTCTGGTTGGTCTGGCCATTGTAGCTGTGTTGGCTGCATTGTAAATTGATTTTCGAGTTTGCACCTGTGTTGAATCCAGTTTCACAACTCGGGTTTGACCTTGTGCTCGAGAGTTGTGACTTTTATGTTATTGCACATGAGTTGAACCCGGCTTTTTATTTGGGTTTGACCTGTGCTCACCTGTCCCTGTAAATCAATCAAGTGTATATATCGGCGTGCACGGCCTTGTGGCATATACAGTAATACACTGTGTATGTCACAAGTTGTTCGTGTATGATGAATTCAAATTTAAATTATGACGAACAACCCAAATAACTGAGGCAAATCATATTTTCAAAATTATCTTTTATTTTTGAATTGCAAAAATATTTCTTTTTCAATTTTACTGCGTGCAAAAATATTTCTTTTTCAATTTTACTGCGTTAGATTATATTTTTGCAGATCGCTCAGATGCTGGATTCAAACTGGAATGAAGTTGAATATAATTACGAGTGTGAGTGATATGTAGTGAGGTGAATTGTAAATGTGAAATGTGATGTAATTGTAATCAAAATTGTATATGAATAGTGAGAGCTTGAAATTGTACTATTCAAAATTGTAATAAATATTTGTTTGAATAAAATATTCGTTTGAATTCAAAATCTGTGTTATTTATTTTATTCAGCAAATATTTATTTAATCTGTGAAAATAAATAGTATATTAACAAATACATTTAAATGAATGTATATATGTTTATTATCATCAAACAAAAATCATATAAGCGCATATTCAACAATCTCCCCCTTTTGATGATAACAAACATATATTTAAGATTTTGAATATATTAAATGTATTTGATAATTTCAATTGCTCCCCCTATTTGAATGCTTCCTTACTATATGATACTCCCCCTACATATATGACTCCCCCTACATATATGCATACAAATAAAATGTGCAAATGAGTCTATATGCATATTGAAAATTTCTTTTTACAAAATCTTAACTTTTCTCTCCCCCTTTTGTTATCAGCAAAAGAATAATAGAAATAGAGAAAAATAGAGATAAAGTAATCGATATTAATCCAACATTAAAACTCAATTTAATATAAATATTAAATTTCAATAGAAAATCAAACAAAAATCATAAATCCTTTAATTGACGCATATTCCACTTTAGAATGATATGAATGATTTCTTCATATAAAACCATACAATTGTGTCTATTTGTGGTATATTTATATCAGGAATTTGAATATCTACTAATCATGCATAACCGTTAGGACTTTTAAATGAGATTAGTAGTATTCCAATTTTATTTTTTTAAAAAAATGAATTCAAGTATCTTCTAACCACGCATAACCGTGAGGACTTTTAAATGGGATTAGAATCAACTTGTTTATTTTAAAAGAAAGAAAAAAATCAACTTTTGATATGCGTTCCATACATGCATAACCGTGAGGACTTTTAAATGAGCATGGAAGCACATAACAAATTCAAAGTAATTCACCCATGCATAACCGTGAGGACTTTTAAATGAGAGTGAATACTTTGGTATTTATTTATTTTTGTTTTTATTTTATTTTATTTTTTTTTTTTTTTATTTTTTTTTTATTTTTTTTTTTAAATGTGAAAATGAAAAAACGAACGATTCCTGTTTAAAATACCACATATCGACAAACTATATAGAATTTTGATGAATGATGGTTGATAGAAATATGATAGGTAAGGAGATGGTCATGGAATTTTTACCAACAAAAAGTTTTATAACTCTTGTTTACATTTCTAACGAAATTTTCTAATTGTACTTTCTCGAGTTATAATATATAATTAATATCAACACTCATCACTTTTTTTTTCAATCACTATTTTTCTTTTCGATAATTTGTAGGGAGAAAAAAATGTTAAATATTCAGCAAATTTCTAAAACACCTAGACTGAGTCGTAGTTTACAAAAACTATTTTCTGGTAGGGGTTTTGTAAAGATGTCTGCCAATTGAGAATCAGTTGAAATAAAATTTATGCAGATATTTTCTTTGGAAATATGATCTCTAATAAAATGATGTCTTACATCTATATGTTTTGTTCGCGAATGATGTACAGGATTATTTGTGAGATCAATTGCACTTTTGCTATCACACATTAGTGGTACACGTTTAAAATTTAGGCCATAGTCATGCAAAGTTTGTATCATCCATAAGATTTGAGCAGAGCAACCGCTCAAAGCAATATACTCTGCTTCTGTTGTGGATAATGCAATACAATTTTGTTTTCTACTCGACCATGCAACTAATGAATGTCCTAACATAAAACATGCTCCACTAGTACTTTTTCTATCAACCAAATTTCCAGCATAATCAGCATCTGAAAAACCTTTCAATTCAAAATTATCATTTGATGGATACCAAAGACCAAACCGTGGGGTATGCAATAAATATCTTATAATTCTTTTAACAGCTTTTAAATGAGATTCTTTTGGGTTAGATTGAAAACGCGCACATAAGCAGACAGAAAACATGATGTCAGGTCTAGAGGCGGTAAGATAAAGGAGTGATCCAATCATACCTCTGTACAGCTTTTGATCAACTGTCTTACCCTTTTCATCTTTGTCAAGTTTAAGTGTTGTACTCATGGGAGTTCTTGCTGGTTTAGCATCTTTCAATCCAAATTTGTTGACAAGTTCCCTAATATATTTTGTTTGAGAAATGAATGTGCCTTTATTGCTTTGTTGGATTTGAAATCCTAAAAAGAATTTTAACTCTCCAACCAAGCTCATTTCAAACTTTTCCTGCATGACTTTTTCAAATTTCTCATACAATAACTTGTTAGTAGCACCATAAATGATGTCATCAACATATATTTGAACAATCAAAATATCATTGTTTTCATGCAACAGAAATAGTGTGGTATCTACACATCCCTTTTTGAACCCATTTTCAAGGAGATAAGAAGTAAGACATTCATACCAAGCTCTGGGAGCTTGTTTTAATCCATATAATGCCTTCTTTAGTTTGTATACATGGTTTGGATGTTCATGACTTTCAAAACCTTCTGGTTGTTCAACAAACACATCTTCTTTTAAAACTCCGTTAAGAAAAGCACTCTTAATATCCATTTGTCTTAGTTTAAATCCTTTGTAGCAAGCAAAAGCTAACAATATTCTAATTGATTCTAGTCTAGCTACAGGCGCAAAGGTTTCATCAAAGTCAACTCCTTCAATTTGATTGTATCCTTTAGCAACTAGTCTAGCTTTATTTCTAATTATATTTCCAGATTCATCATATTTATTTTTAAAAATCCATTTTGTTCCTATAACTGGATAATCCTTAGGTCTAGGTGCTAGACTCCAAACATTATTTCGTTCAAACTGATTTAGTTCTTCTTGCATGGCCATGAACCAGTTTTCATCATTAAGGGCTGAATCTATGCTATTTGGTTCTATTTCTGAAATAAATCCACTATATAAGCACAGATCACATAGATTTTTAAAGGATGAACGAGTTTGTATACCTGCTATAGGGTTTCCAATTACCAATTCTGGTGGATGGTCTGTTTTGTATTTCAGCTTTTCTGGATCCAGATTTCTTCTGACTTCTTGAGTTGTGGTAGTTTCTCTAGCAGTTTCTTTTGGTTTTTCAAATTCATTTTTTTCTTTCTCCTCTTCAACGTTGCTTTTGGATGTATTCTGTTCGTCAATGCCTTCATCAAATTTCACATTGATTGACTCTACGATTGTTTTAGTCTTTTTGTTGTAGACTCTATAAGCTTTGCTTCTCGAAGAGTAACCCATGAAGATACCATCATCAGCCTTTGCTTCAAATTTTCCTAACTGATCACCTGTATTAAGAATATAGCAAGGACATCCAAACACTTTGAAGTAAGCGATGTTTGGTTTTTTGTTGAACCATAACTCATAGGGGGTTTTGTTAAGAATCGGTCTGATGATAACTCTATTCATTACATAACATGCTGTATTTACAGCTTCTGCCCAGAGATGCAGAGGTAGTTCATATTCATTTAACATAGACCTAGCTAATTCTTGTAAAGTACGATTCTTTCTCTCAACTACCCCATTTTGTTGTGGAGTACGTGGTGCAGAGAACTCATGTTTGATTCCGTTTTCATCACAGAAGATTTCAAATTCATAATTTTCAAATTCTCCACCATGATCACTTCTTAACGAAACAATAGAGACTTCTTTTTCATTTTGCACGAATTTTGCGAATCTTGTGAAGTATGAAAAAGTTTCTGATTTTTTAGCTAAGAAGTATACCCATGTATATCTTGAGTAATCATCAACTAACACAAAGCAATATTTCTTGCCTCCTAAGCTAGTAATGTCATTAGGTCCAAATAGATCCATATGAATTAGTTCAAGAACTCTAGAAGTGCTTACATTGTTTTTGGCATGAAAAGATGATTTTCTAAGTTTTCCCAAAGTACATGCTTTACAGATGTTTTCAGTTTCAAACTCATGTGATGGCAACCCTCTTACCAAACTTTTCCTTTTTAATTTGTTTAATAAGTTCATACTAGCATGCCCTAAACGTCTATGCCATAAATTTACTTCTATATCCTTAGCTACCAAGCATTTAGAGAGGATGAGATCATCAAAAGATAGAGAATATATATTACCTTTCCTTTTTCCTGAAAATAAGATTTCTTTTGATGATTTGTCAACAATTTTGCACATGTCAGAATCAAAGATAACATTCATACCTTTATCACATAGCTGGCTGATTGATATCAAATTGTGGTGCAGATTTTCAACATATAAAACGTCATTTAAGGTAAATGTATTGTTACCTACTTTACCTTTACCGACAATTTTACACTTGTCATTGTTCCCCATTGTGACTCTGCCACCTTTGTATTTTTCTAGGCTAAGGAACTTCGATTTATCGCCTGTCATGTGCCTGGAACAGCCAGAATCCAAGTACCATTGCTGTTGTTCCTTAGCCTGCCAGCATACCTACATGAAAAGAGAGTTTAGTGACCTATTTGTTTTTATAGGTCCATGGTTGTTAGTGGCAGAAAATTTTGAAAAATGATTTTGTGTAGACCCAAAACTATTTATAATTGTTCCCTTTGGCACCCAAATTTGTTTAACTTTGAGAGATTTTATATTTGTGCCTTTTGAAACCCAAATCGGTATAGTTTTCACATGTTTGGGTCTATACCAACAATTATTGTGACCGTGTCCAAATTTTCTACAAATTGTGCACATAGAATTAACTTGATTAATCTTGTTTTCAACAATTTTCGAATTATTATATCCAAGTCCTTGTCTAACCGTATTAACAGTTTGCTTTCCTAATAGCATATTCAACGATTTTTCACTTTTTGAAAATTTATCTAAAGTCGTTGACAATTGTTGGACTTGTGATTTGAGAGATTCATTTTCGTTTAACAACTGTGTGCACTTTTTAATAGAATTCTCTCTCCTAGTATTTTCATTCTCTTTTAAAATCAGAATTTCATTTTCAAGTGATTTTATATTGATTTCCGATTTTTTAATTTCTTCTTCAAATGTTGGACACTTATCACACTTAGGGATCCTACGTTGGTAGTTCTTAACTAATTGATCAAGTTGTTCATTACATTCTATCAAAGTATTCTTTTGAGATTCAAGTTTGGCATATTTTTCCCTAAGTCGTTCATAACAGCCATTTACTTCATGGAAATAAATAAGTAATTCAGAATGAGTGAGTTTTGATACCTCGCTTGGCTCGTCATCATCACTGTCTGTAACTTCACCATGAAGGCACATGTTTGCTTTTTCACTCTCACTCTCGGTGTTATCACTTTCATCTTCGTCAGTTTCATCCCAAGTAGCCGCAAAGCTTTTCTTCTTTAGTTTCTTTCCTTGATTTGATCGTTTTTGAGGACATTGTGGCTTGATATGACCGGGTTTGTTGCATTTGTAACAGATGATTTTCTGTTCTTCTGGGTTGTCTAGTGCTTTGCCTATTCTGCTTTTCAATTCATGATTTCGAGCTGGATTTCCGTATTTGCGATTCCACCTTTTGAATTTCTTTATTAGTAGCGCCAGCTCTGCTTCTCCATCATCATCATCATCGTTATCATCATCACTTTCGGTTGTTCCTTTGAGCGCTATTGATTTCTTTCGAGTATCTCCTCCTTCACGCTCTTCCTTGAATTTCATTTCTAGCTCATAAGTGGTGAGATTTCCAATGAGTTCTTCGACTTTGAGTTTTTTTAAATCTTTCGATTCTTGAATGGCAGTTACTTTTGCTTCAAAGCTTCGTGGAAGAACTCTGAGAATTTTTCGGACTATTTCCAATTCGGTGTATGTTTTTCCGAGAGCTTTTGATTTGTATACGATATTGGAAAGTCGACCGTACATCTCTTTGACATTTTCTTCCTTTGCCATTGTAAAGTTCTCGTATTCGCTGCTTAGCATGGTAAGGCGAGATTTTTTGACTTGAGATGTTCCTTCGTGAGTCACTTCTAGTATGTGCCATATTTCCTGCGCAGTTAGACAATGTGAGACACGATTAAATTCAAATTGATCTAATGAACAGATAATAGAATTCATAGCTTTAGCATTAGTATTCTGTAATTTATTTTCTAATTCTGTCCATTGTTCCTTTGGTTTCTCTATTTCCTGATTATCTACAGTTATAGTTGGTATCCTATAACCTGTTTCAACAATATCCCAAGCGTCAATGGTTTTCAAAAAAAATTTCATCCTATTTTTCCAAAAAGCATATTCACCATTGAACATTGGTGGTCTAACTATGGATTGACCTTCTGCAAAAGCATTATTAAAAGAAGCCATTTTTAAAAATTCGAATTTTTAAACAAAAACTGATTTTTTCAAAAAAAATAGAATTTTTAAAACAAATGTTGACTTCTATTCCTAGCTCTGATACCACTTGTAGGATCGATTTCACCCTAGAGGGGGGGTGAATAGGGTGATAGTGTAAATTATAAAAATTAATCGCGGAAGCTTATAAATTAATTTCAATTCAGATCATAGAATAGCAGCACAGATATCGCAGAATATAAATAACAGAATAAAACAGAACAACACAGAATTTACCCAGCTTCGGCAAAACCCTGCCTACGTGCTGCCCCCAAGGTTTCTACTAGAAATTAGATAGTCCCTCGCTTACACACGTAAACTCGCTATACACCGCTATTGACTAATCTAACTCTACGCTCAAAACCTTGACCACAACTCAACTACCGAGTTGTAAATTCCCAAACTACACACCGTAGTTTGCACCCTAGTCACACGACTAGAAAATAAACGGTTTAAAGAGGAAAATACAAATTAAAAACAAATTAAAAATAAACCCTAATTAAAAACCCCTAAAAAAAAACAAAACTTAAAAACAAAACCCCTTTTTTTAATATAACCAAGGCCGGCCCTCCTTTTTCACTTCAGCCCGTCTCTTTTATTTTTCGTTCGTGAAAAAAATGATGGCCGCTCCTCTTGCTGATTTAGGGCTTCGTCCCTTCGATCCAATTTAGCGCTTCGTCCCTTGATACAATTTAGGGCTTTTGATGGTTGATCGGTCGACTCCTTGTAGCTTGCTTCGGTTGCTTCTCTGATGTTCAATTCTCGCTCGTTTGCAGCTACTTGATTGAGTTCGTTGATTATGACTTTTTGGTATGTGTTGTTTCCTTTTGCTTTTCTGGTTTGGCTTGTTCGAACTCGATGCTTTTGTGCCGATGATGATTTTGGGTATTTATATGCGTTCGAACTCCTTTATCTTCGTTCGTATAAAATCATTTGAATTTGTCAATAATTCATCTCGGCCACTTTATTATTCTTGAACGATTGAGATTGATTCCGACTAGTTCATAATCATATATTTGATACTTGATGATCACGGCTTGGTTGACACGGTTTTGATTCACGCGTTCGATATTGACTTCGGCCTTTGAATTTTGAGATGCTTGATATTCACGGCATTGACTCATTCTATTATGACCATGGCTTGAATCTGACTTTGATAAAAGAAAAAAAAACTTTGACTTGATTTAAGCGTCACCTGACTTGATTTGATTCTGAACATTTTGAACTGAGTATTCTTGTATCATGTTTTTTGATAACTTGATACAGTTCGAACTTGTGTCTGGTTGTCTTCGACATTGGCTTTGCTATGCATCCACGGCTTGGTTGTTTGATTATTTTTCTGACCTTTATTTTGACACCCACGGCTATGTATATTGATACATTTGGCATGATCACTTGTTGGCATTTTGGGCATTATTTCATCTGACTTCGGTCTTGATATTTGCATACTGATGCTTGTTGTACTTGGTCGAGTTTATTCCCATTCTGTAGACATGAACTTTATATCATAAGTATATGTTCACTATTTTCTGTTCTCCTGCATGTTTCATTTTATAATTTGTAGCATGGCACTGTGACTCGAGTTTTCACTGTCATGTTATTTGCAACTGTGCTTTATTTGGCACTGTTTAATTGATGCTGCATCACTTGTAGCTTTATGTATTCATGTGCTGAGTTGATCATGTTTCTGTCATGTTTGAACATAGTTGCATTATGTTGGTCGTGTTGCATTCATGTGCATATATGTTTCTTAACTTCATTGGTCTCTGATCTTAGTTCATGATGACTTGAGCATTTGGTCTACTTCTCAATTGCCTCTGTGTAGTTACCACTGTCCACTGTTTCATTTAGTTGGTTCACCATAGTTTGTATTTGCCACACTTGAGTTCCCTGTTGCACATTGTTGTTGGTCTAACCATTCCTGTAGCTCTGGTGTCTGGTTTGGTTGCATGTCATGATTCATCTTGTAGTTGCATTTACTAGTGGTCTAGTCTGGTGAATCTTCTGGTCTGCACTGCTACAGTTCAACTGGTGCTTCATTTTGTAGCTTGAGTCTGGTCTGCACTGAGCACTTGAACTTTTATCTTTATATATGCACTGCATATTTGGATTCCACCTTTTCTGGTTGGTCTGGCCATTGTAGCTGTGTTGGCTGCATTGTAAATTGATTTTCGAGTTTGCACCTGTGTTGAATCCAGTTTCACAACTCGGGTTTGACCTTGTGCTCGAGAGTTGTGACTTTTATGTTATTGCACATGAGTTGAACCCGGCTTTTTATTTGGGTTTGACCTGTGCTCACCTGTCCCTGTAAATCAATCAAGTGTATATATCGGCGTGCACGGCCTTGTGGCATATACAGTAATACACTGTGTATGTCACAAGTTGTTCGTGTATGATGAATTCAAATTTAAATTATGACGAACAACCCAAATAACTGAGGCAAATCATATTTTCAAAATTATCTTTTATTTTTGAATTGCAAAAATATTTCTTTTTCAATTTTACTGCGTGCAAAAATATTTCTTTTTCAATTTTACTGCGTTAGATTATATTTTTGCAGATCGCTCAGATGCTGGATTCAAACTGGAATGAAGTTGAATATAATTACGAGTGTGAGTGATATGTAGTGAGGTGAATTGTAAATGTGAAATGTGATGTAATTGTAATCAAAATTGTATATGAATAGTGAGAGCTTGAAATTGTACTATTCAAAATTGTAATAAATATTTGTTTGAATAAAATATTCGTTTGAATTCAAAATCTGTGTTATTTATTTTATTCAGCAAATATTTATTTAATCTGTGAAAATAAATAGTATATTAACAAATACATTTAAATGAATGTATATATGTTTATTATCATCAAACAAAAATCATATAAGCGCATATTCAACAGGGCATTCTAAGGGATATGTTCTATAAAAGGTAATGCTTAGCCTCAAGCCTCATCAAATGGGAATGACTGAAAATCAGGGGTTATGCAGCAAGGCTAGGTGGGTAGCACCCAAGCAGGGTGAGGTCATTCCTGTCTAGATGTCCCTTTTATTTCGGCTTAGTGGGCGGTTGCTGATCCCAACCGCAGGGTGATCTTGCTCGGGACTGTCCAGTAAGGGATGGTTCCGGTCTTGTGTTGCAGGGGAGCGGGCATACTCCTCGGTACAGTGATCTAGGCCCCGTACTGTGACAGGTGGTACCCCAGTGCCTAGTCATTAGTTGGAAATCCATTCTACCTACGAGCCTTGTACGAGTTTTGTTTGTATTACCCACTTTGTGGCTAGCAGCTGGAATTTAATAATGTAACAATTTCGGCTATTTTATAAGTATTTGTATATAGACCCTATTATAATATCAAAGGATTTCTATAAAATGTTTTAGCTATCGTAAGGTAAAAACCCGACATGTTTATTTACGGTGTGGTCTTACGAGATGCTTTTGTTTTCAAAGGATTTTCGAAACTTTAATAATCAATTGAGTGTGATTTTCTCACGCTGGTATTCCAGACTGACTCGGGTGTTATTTAACTGTAATGCTCGGGTCAGACCGAGTATTAAAGGATACAGGAAATGCTGTGGAGCTCAGGAGACGAACAGGATGACGATACGTACTCTCGTATTTGTTTATGTATATATTCCGTTGTGTTGAGTAGTTGTGTATCCAGTTGTATGATATTGTTGAGCTGTGATTGATGTACTCTGATGATGTAATATGTAAACAGATGTATTTGCTTTTGAGTAAAGTTTATTTACTACCTATTATATTTTATTCCGCTGCGATGGTTAGATTCTGATGTTGTTTTCTATTCTCTTCTTCTACCTCTTCTTCTTTAACCCAAATGGTTCGTATTTCTGTGCAACTTGAGTTGATTGTTGTAGAATTGTGTTGACTCAAGGGGTACGGATTTGCAGGTCGTTACATAACAAGAATGTAGAGAATTAAAAATGAAGAATACTCAGAAAATTAAGAAGAAAGCAGCAAAAAACACAGAATTTATAGTGGTTCCGCAATCCGGCTTACATCCACTTTGTATTCACTCACCGATTACAACCGATTACAGCGGATTACAGTGATAAAATTCGAATTCAACAGTAGCCTTGAAGTATGAAAATGGTTCCGGCAGAGTCTGGACGTTGAAGAGCCAAAAGATCCCTTTTTTGTAGGTTCTGGGGCGCTATTTATGGGCATAGGAGGCAAATATCTCGCTCAAATCTTTGCAGACTCCTTCTGGCACGTGAGTGGGTCCATGCGATCGATCCCACATAATTTCGACTCGATCCGTGATCGATACAAATGAATTTTGTATCGATCAAGATTTGATCCAATCGAGTCAAAATTTGGCAGAAACGTTCTTTAGGTTGTACGTAAGCTCCAGTGAACATTTCATAGCATTTGGACTTGTGGATTGCAAGTTATGATCGATGCAAGTTTGTCTTCTCGCACGTTGTTTTATCCGTACCGATACTTGTTTGCATCAGTATGTTCGAATCGATTCAGTCACGTGCCTGTAGGTTGACATGGCGCTAACTACTCGGCTCGATCCATTTTTCATGCCGAATCGATCGAGTCTTCCCACGTTTGTTCCTCGTTCGTGTTGATTTGACTCGCTCATGTTCGAGTCGACCGAAGCTACTCTGTTCGCATCGAGTGTTGTGGTTCTGTTTGCATCGATCTAGGCCATACTGTTCGTATCGATTATGTGGTTCTGTTCGCATCGATCAAAGTTTTTCAATCTTAATCGACGCAAACAACCGATGGTGTAATGGATACGAACAAATGTTTGCGTGAGTGTTTGATGAATACGAACAATCAACAATGTGATGGATATGAACGATGGCTCCATGATGGATACAAACAACAACTCCATGATGGATATGAACAGTGTAGCTCAAATGGATTCGAATGTATCGATTCAAAAATGGATTTGATGGATACGAATAGTGCGTGATTTATGGATACGAACAAGGCCCATGAATCAATGGATAAAAGTGCATTAAACCCGATGGATACGAACGAGAACAATGTTCAATTTTGCATCGATCATATCTAGAGCATATGAACTCAGATTGACTTGAAATTTGGTACGTTGGCTTCTATGGCTTTGTTCGTCGTGTCTCGTCAATTGTAGCTTGATCTGGACTCGGACAAAATCCATCGATATCCATAGCGAGCCTGCATACAACCATTCTTCGGGACGAACTGTCTTTGGTTTTTAGTTAATCTTTTGGTATCACGGCCTTGCTAAAAGGCATGATAACACTTGCCCCCCAAAACATGCCCTACGATAGGAAGGTGTGTTTTGTAGCTCAATAAGCTGGATGTACGTATCCTTTAGTGAGCTGCAAAGAAATTGATAGTCTTATCTGACCATGAATGACGTTCGTTCGGGATCGTATGTCAATCGAGGTAGTATGTGACCATTCGAGGTCGGGTGCCGTTCATGGCGAATGATGATCATTCGCCATCGAGTGCCATTCAAGGCGAATCGTGACCGTTCGCGGTCAGATGCCGTTCGAGGCGAATTGTGACCGTTCGCAGTCGGGTGCTGTCCGAGGCGAGTTGTGACCATTCGCGGTCGAGTGCCGTTCGAGGCGAATTGTAACTGTTCGCGGTTGGGTGCCGTTCGAGATGAGTTGTGCGGGCCTGGGGGGACTTAGTATCATTAATGTCAGATTTCATGTTCGAGTGAGTTTTGAACCGTTTGTTACGGTAGTTTATCGCCACCTTAGAGCATGCCTAAGGACCGTACGCGGCCTCATGCATGCGTAAGTGGTTTAGCGGTTATGGAATCAAAAACCGCAGATTTACATTCAGAATGAGTCTTTAAACAGAAATGTCCAATAAAATCAAGTCCAAACATAAGAAATGGAAAATAAAAGAAAAACAGGGACGTCAAAGTGCAAACACCTACATTGATGCGATTTTAGTTGTATCAGAGCATGCTTGAGAATCGTTTGCGGTCCTGTACATGTTTAAATGACTTATTCGCGTTGGTGTGGAGTTTGCCACTTATTCGTCATTATTCCAATTAATTGATGACAAGCTGACGCCCCAATCCCGAGCCGTTCCAACTTGATGCAGGTGGTGGCCGCTCTCGTTCCACCATGGTTGTTCACCTTCTCACATACTGCGATAGCAAACCATTCTGGATATGTCCCTCAACCTCATCCTTCAAGTGCCTGTAGTCATTCGTGCTATGACCATTCAGCTCGTGTAATAAGCAATACTTGTCTGACCTTCTCTCATTGCTGGTCGCATCCCTCCTCATTGGCTTTCGATAAGGAATCTGCCCCCGGTATCCTGGTAGATTCGCTCCAAAGTCTCATTTAACTCCGTATAAGAGGTGAATCTTGGTTCCTTTCGTGGTCGCGTCGATCCATCACCGCTATCCTCGGCCTTCCGTTTCCTTTTATCAGTCCCTACACCTTTTTTAGGAGGATTTCCGCCTTTGACTGCATAAACATCGATTCCTTCTCCTTCCTCTCTTTCAGCATTTGCATCCTCTAATCGTAAAAACCCTTCAGCCTTATGGTAAAATTCTCCTAGATCCATAGGGGAATCCCTTGTCAATGAATTTTTGAATTCTGTGCCATCAGCTATGCCAAATACATCTACAATCAAAACCATGGATGGATCTAGTCCATCCACCGATGCTACTGCTACGTTGAATCGCGTCAGAAAGCTCCTCAAAGATTCTCTGGCTCTTTGCTTTAGTGTTGCCAAACTCATCACATTCTTGGGTCTCGAAATGTGAACCCTGAATTGCTTCATAAACTTCTTGGTCAAATCGGTCAATGTTTTAATGGAGCCACTCTCCAGTTGTCTAAACCATAGCGCCGCAATGTCTGTCAAATATAATGGGAAGCACCGGGCCATGACTTCCTCCGATGCTCCCAACACCTCCATATGTCTCATGAATCGTTTCAGATGAACCGCAGGATCCGTCCTCCCATTATACATCCCCAATGTTGGTAACTTAAATTCTGGTGGATTCCTGGCTTGCCTGATCATAGGAGCAAAGGGACTCCTATTCACATCTTCCTGATCTCTATTCACTACTTCGCCTCTCATGGCTCGTCTGACCATCTTCGCCAATCTATCACTGTCGTCAAGCTGTAGCCCTTATCTGTAGCTTTTGATTTGCCCCCCGAGTTCATAGGAATTCCTGGAATCTGCCCTTCTGAACAAGCATTCATTTCTCTACCAATGTCGTGTTGTGCAGCTTCGCTTGGTATTCTGCCCGGGATTGGGTCAACATGCTCTGGGTAAGTGCCCCTTAGTTCTAAGGCTGTGCTCGAAGGTCCTACTCCATTCTGAATTCTGGTTGCTCCGTGCTCCTGATCCCTATATCCAGCATCTCCTGCGGCTGCGTTAGCTTGATTCTGCACTCCGTTTTGCCTAGTTCCTCGAAGTAAATTATGCATCATCTCTTCCTGCCTCTTTAGAAGCTCTTCATACATAGCTCCCATCATCATTTCCATCTCATCTCTGGTGATGAAGACCGATGCTTGGTTCGCTCCTGAGGAAGCCTCCTGACTTCTTTCATGCTGACTCCTTTTTGCTCTTTGCCTTTTACTTGATTGCCTTGTCATAGCTTTTCAGATCTGAATCCTTAAGCTATCAAATTCAACCTCCAAGCGATAGAATCCCTGAATTAGCCGTCTCATTGAAAGCACCAAAATGTTTGCACCAAAATTGGTCACAAACACCCAATTATCGATGAAAGCACCAGTTCACAATCACAGATCACATATAACAAGTATGTAGAGAATTAAAAATGAAGAACACTCAATAAATTCAAAAGAAAGCAGCAAAAAACAAAGAATTTATAGTGGTTCGGCAATCCGGCCTACTACCACTTTGAAGTTGATGACTTTATTGTATTAACTCGCTGATTACAACTGATTGCAGCGTATTATAGTGATAAAATTCGAATACAACAGCAGCCTTGAAGTATGAAAATGGTTTCGGCAGAGTCTGGACGTTGAAGAGCCAAAAGATCCCTTTTCTGTAGGTTATGGGGCGCTATTTATAGGCGTAGGGGCAAATATCTCGCTCAAATCTCGGGAGACCCCCTCTGGCATGTGAGTGGGCCCACGCGATCGATCCCACATAATTTGGACTCTATCCGTGATCGATACGAATGAATTTCGTATCGATCAAGATTTGATCCAATCAAGTCGAAATTCGGCGGGAACATTCTTTAGGTTGTACGTAAGCTTTTGTGAAAATTTCATAGCATTTGGACTTGTGGATTTCAAGTATGATCGATGCAAGTTTGTCATCTCGCATGCTGTTTTCTTCATACCGATAGCTGTTCGCATCGATATGTTCAAATCGATCCAGGCACGTGCCTGTAGGTTGACATGGCGCTAACTACTCGGCTCGATCCATTTTTCGTGCCGAGTTGACTGAGTTTTCCCACGTTTGCGCCTCGTTCGTATCGATTTGACTCGCTCATGTTCGAGTCGACCGAAGCTTCTCTGTTCGCATCGAGTGCTGTGGTTCTGTTCCCATCGATCTAAGCCATATTGTTCATATCGATTATGTGGCTCCATTCACATTGATCGAAGTTGTTCCATCTTGATGGATGCGAACAATCGATGGTGTAATGGATACGAACAGATGGTTGCGCGAGTGTGTGATGGATACAAACAATCAACAATGCAATGGATATGAACGCAGGCTCCATAATGGATACGAACAGCGGCTCTATGATGGATACGAACCGTGTAGCTCAGATGGATTCGAATGTATCGATTCGAACATGGATTTGATGGATACGAATAGTGCATGTTTTATGGATATGAACAAGGCCCGTGAATCGATGGATACGAAGTGCACTAAACCCGATGGATACGAACGAGAACAATGTTCAATTTTGCATCAATCGCATTTTGAGCATACGAACTCGGATTGACTTGAAATTTGAAATGTTGGCTTCTACGTTTTTGCTCGTCGTGTCTTGTCAATTTTTGCTTGATCCGGACTCGGAAAAAATCCATCGATATCCATAGCGAGCCTGCTTGCAACCAATCCTCGGGACTAACTGTCTTTGGTTTTCAGTTAATATTTTGGTATCACAACCTTGCTAAAAGGGCGGGATAACAGTAAGTATTAACATATGTTAAATATTACCCAAAACAATGTTGATGGGAAAGTTTACCCACGTCGGTCGACTGAACCAGAGTATCAGTCGACTGACACTAAAGTAATTTTTTTTTAAAAAAACCAGTATCAGTCGACTACCACAGTGGCCCAATCGACTGAACCAGAATACAAAATATACATACCCTAGATTCAGTCAACTGAATCAGGCCTTTAGTTGACTGAACCAGAAGTTCGAAAATTCTGAATTTCAGGTTCAGTCGACTGAACTACTGATTCAGTCGACTGATTCATGGATCTGAGCAAAATTACTACTCCTACCCACTCACTTTTCACCTTTTAACCTTCACTTTCCCCTTTGCTTACCATTCTCATTTTAGATTTTCAACTTTTCTAAAACCCAAAAACTCAATTTTTACCTCCAAACAATCACATTAAATGGCTCCAAAGAGAAAAGGACAAGCATCTTCATCCTCCCAACCTCCTTCCAATGGGCAAATCAAACAATGGATCTATGATGATACCACAATTAGAAGATGGAGGAGAATGCAAGATTCTCGCATCTTTGAAGGTTCGTTTGTAAAATTTGCCAATTTTTCTCCACACCATATACAAGAATTGGCTCGTATGAGCAATTTGGAGTCTTTGTTCAATATTGACGAAAATAAGCATAAAATTAACCAAATTATGGTCAAGCTCTTCTACGCTAATTTAGGTCATCAAAACATTCAAAATCAAGAAGATTGTGTATGGAGTTTAGTATATGGAAAACCCATATTTTTCTTGTTGGATCGAATGGCTCACATTTTAAGATCTGAAAATGATGGTATCGAATTGCGCAATGTTGATTGTGATATGGTCGTTCGTGACCGTATAAGTCATTTATTTTTGGAAGACGATATGCACCAACTCAAGTCCATGACCTTAAGACCAAAAGCTAGGATTATACATCGTGCATTAATGAAAACCCTCCGCGAACCAGAAGTTATGAACTGTTTTACGAACACAACTTCAAAGCCTTATACGCCATTTTTAGCAATATCAAAGTTAATTGGCTTTGGATAATTCTTGATGAATTCTTAAGCTTCAACAATGGTCCAATGAATGTCATCTACTATGGTGAGTATATTATGCGATTGCTAAAAGAATGTGAGATTCCAGAACCCGACTCACCGATTTCTACCATCGGGTACTTAAACTCTCATACTTTAGCACTAATGAAGCTACCAGTCGCTGGACCTCCTTCTATCATTACTTTTGAAGAATGGACTCAATGCTAATTATCTCAAGATCAACCACAACAACAACAAGGCGAGGCATCTCATCGTCCAACTCGCCACAGATCAACTTCTCGTCAACAAGACGAAATTTTGATTCCTAATCCGAACCTTCCACCACATGAATCAGTTTCCATGATATGCCATAACCAACAAATACTTCAATCCCATATCACTAAAGTTGATAAAAAGCTTGATAAAGTTAAAGGATTTTTTACAAAGTTATGGCAAGCTATCTCGGGTTCATCCGGAACTTCAACAGCTACACTAGGTGATCCGGGTAAGCAACCCATCTTCACTTGGTCTTCCTCTACCGATGATCAAGCAAGCAGTAGCAATAACGGTGGAAATAAAGGTGATAGTGGTTGTCAAAGATCACACGGCGATAGGGGTAAGAATATAATGGAGTAAGGTGTCACTTTTCTTATATTATAAAAACATTAGTTTTTATTTTACAACATTGTGGCCTGTATTAAATAGCCACTCTTTTCGTATTATTTCAAGACACTTTTTTTGTGATATATGTAATGTATGATTGTTCGGTTTCTTCATATCATATCTCTCAATGCTTCATACTTTTATATTCTTTATTCTTTTTTGTCGATGACAAAGGGAGAGAAATATTATCATTAACATTTAGAATGCAGGATATACATCGTCAAAGATTCAGGGGGAGTAAGTATTTATATTATATATATACAGTCAAAATCTATATCTATTTACAGGTTGTCATCAATGAAAAAGGGAGAGAATGTTGAGACTTGGTTTTGATTCATGGCACAAAGCTATCACTAAGACATACAGATTTGACGACTGCTATGACAAAAAGAGAATATATACTACATGGAGACAAGAATCAAAATCGGGGCATCAATTATATTATTCTTGTTTTTGATTCTTAGATCAATTTTGTTAAAATCTCTCCTCGTTTAACATATATATTAGCTTATATATAATCTTAATGATTTATACATATAAGCATAGAATATATATATATATATATATACATTCAAATTTTTTCTTAAAAAATCATATAATATATATAAAAAAACGTGTGAAAAATTATGCAAATTACATAGAAATCACCAGGTCAGTGAACTGACCAGGTAGGACAGTCGACTGATCTCTAAATTTCCGTGCAACTTGCATAGGTGCACAAATAAACAAATAAAACGTTTGAATATTCAATCGACTGACCCAGAGGTTCAGTTGACTAAATTTCTACAACAGCTACTTTTTGAAAGGACATGACTATTTGTGAAGAGTTACAAACCTCTACAAAAAGATTTGGATGCAACACTTCAACCAGAACTCTTAATCAACAGTCGCTGCTTTCTAACATCTATAAATATATACTCTAACTTGATTCCAAATCACCGAATTTTCTTATCTTTCTTATCTAACTCTCTGGAATCTACTTGCAACTATACTTTCAAATATTATGCATTAAAGAAATATTATACCTTTCTATTCTTCATAACCTTCAAATATATATATTTATACTTGAGGAGAAGATCATAGAAAGGGTGTACTATAAATAGACTTATCTGTGTTATTCAGAACACAAGAATTCAAAACAATATTTTATATTTGTTGAAGTCCTATTCTGCTGCTTAGGCGTGTGAGTCCTCTTCGGCTGCTGAGGTGAAATCCTATTTTGTTACTCATGTCCTTGTTCGATTGCTCAAGGGTTGTATAGACCTATTCCTTCGGGTTAAGTGAGGATTATTGTTTTAGTGAAATTCCAAAGGGAGTCTGGGACTGGACGTAAGATGGAGCTCCAAACCAGTATAAAAATTTCTGGTGTCATTTTATTATACTGCCTTTATATTCCGCACTACGTACTATATAACTATCATCACTATAATCTGTATTATCATATATCCATATTACATGATCTATAGCATATTTCAAGGTCATGGTCAGGGCTTAGAGCAAGCCGAGCTATTTCAAGACCAAAAGGTTCTACGTTTGGTGTCCATCGGGGTTCGCCAGACGGTGGCTAGCAAGAAGTAAGTGTCCTTGCCTCTTTACTGATTAACTGGATAATGGCAGTTGATGCCGAGTCTAACATTTTCTTTCTTTTACAGCTCTAATTTTGCGACCTGAAGGAGCTCAGTTTAATGATATAGTAAGGGTTCTTCAAGAGGTGCTTCCAAGTACAGAGAGATTGATTAAGTCCTTATGGACGAGAATCTAGCTGCCGTTGGGCTAATTAATTGAGATCAAAGCATTGGACTCGTAGGAGTTCTTTGGATGGCCCCGGCGAGGCATGCTTGAAAGAAAGCTCCCGAGATAGTAATTGCTGAACAAGGCAGTGATGTGAATATGTCTGCTAAAGATGAGCTCGCAGCTGGGCCTTTGCAAAGTCCTCGATCATTAGAGCGGAAGAGAAGATGCAAGTCTACTACTTGAAAATCTGTAAGTCACAAAACTGTCATAGTCTCTTTGTCTGCTACTAGTCAAGAGATTCCCCCTTCGTAGATGGAGAGCTCTTTTGTAGGACTGGCGGACATCCTCATTCCGGATGACTTGCCTTTTCACTAAGATACCGGGTTAGAGGGGCTTCAAAATTTTCACCAAGTACGGCTATTACAATTGGTTCGTTGGGGGGTTTGCACATTCATACACACACTTCACGGCACCATAAAATTTCTAATCATAAGCTATTCGTCTTTGGAGATTACCAACTCTGTTTCTCTTTTCATTTACAGATACAATGTCGAGGCAGGGATTTATGCTTGGTAGCCTCTGTTCTGCACGCCATTCATCTAGTTCATATTTTGAGACTTGCAGACGTGAGGCCGAAAGAGAACGCGATCGCAGCTACTCCAGCCAAGAGAGGGAGTGTTATGATAGGGAAGGAGGTAGGGAGAGGGAGAGGGAAAGGGAGAGGGAGTGTAGGCGTCGCTCCCGGTCGTGCTCTCTGCCACCTAGAGGTCCAACGCAACCCTTCGGATCTGGAAAACAAACTACCAAAACTTCACCCTAACCAGTGCCTCCACAAACTTCAAGATCTGGCAAGCAGCGCCGTAGAACTGGGATAGATGCTCCCGTCGTCACTACATCAGCGGATATAGAGGCCACGGGAGAGGGAGCCATCCGAATAACTCGGTTGAAAACGAACTTCCCTAATATCTGCTTGGATGGCTTTCACTTCCCCTCGGACTTGAAGAATATCCCTACCGAGGCAGAGCAGACTGCCCTTGGCTATGTGTGTGACATCTACAATCAGTATTGGGAATGGGTGAATGCGGTGGAGAAAGCTTCTGTAGTGGCCTTCGAGCGGGAGAAGATAATTGAAAATCTAGAGAAAACTCTTGCCCAAAATGATTGCATAGTTCAAGTGCTCACTGCTGAGAACGACACTTTGAGGAACTCAGGAATGGAGACTTTGAAGAAAGTCGATAAGGCGAATAAATCCATGGAGAAAATAAGGCAGGAACACTTGGCCTTGGTCGAAGAGATGGGCCAAAAGACCACCATGGTCATAGCCAAAGGGATGCTGCGCTTAAAGAGCTCAAGGAACTGAAAGCCAAATTTGCTGAAGTCGTCAAAGAAAAAGATGATGCCGGTAAAACTGCTCAAGAAGCAGGCTCTGGTGCTCAGGAATGAGACGGATGCGGCAACGCTAAAGGTTCAGGAAGCTGAGGCAAGGGTTGATGGAGAAGTAAGAGCGGTGAAGGCTAGGTTGGAGGGTGACATTAAGGATCTCATGATCACATATAACGTCAATGTTTTAAAGTAGCATAACTTGAGCTGGCTCTAAGATTACCCATCACATCTGTATAATTCTTGGTGCCGCTTTGTTGAAGATGAAAAGACGGATCATCACACAACGTATGTTGATGAGTTTGCGCTGGAGAACCGGATATTGACTTAGGATGAAAGAAAGGTTCTCCATGATGCCATTGTCATATTTGAAAAGGAAAAGCTCGTCGCTCAACATTTGGAAGTTGGAGAAGGGTCTGGAGTTGAACATCACGAAATAAGTTTTAAACTGCCTACAGCAACTCAACCCGAACTTATTTCTACAATAGACCCTCAAGCCGTTCCAGCTTATGAACCCAATCGGCCACTCTAGACTCCAATTCATGTGCATGATTCTGAAGGCGCTCTGGCTCTACCCACGAGCCAATCTAAGGAAGGTATTTTGAACTCCTTTTGTATTTATTCAAAGTCGGGAGCATTGTCTGAAGTAGTCACTAACACCTTTTCTCGTATCTTTATTCAGTCATAGGATCTGCACCGACCGAGCCTCCTGCAACTCAAGAGTTGCATCATGAGCAGGAGGCTATTATGACGGAGGCAACAATGACTACAACTGCTACATCCACCGGGGAAGTTCATGAGAGCACTTTTATTCTCGACAAACAAATGATGGAAGAACTCCTCAGTCATCAGAGCGATCCACTCACTGACCTGCCTTTTGTCATGGACGAAGGCACATTTACAGCCAGCTTTTCGGGCCCAACTAGCAGCATTCCCATGGACGCTTAAGCAATTCATAAGGAAGAGACAATGGCAGAGATCAATGCTGAAATGGAAGCAGCTGCACAAGCTAGTATCATTGGATGTGGTATAGTAGGTCCTGGCCCGGCCCCTTTGCATATGATTTCTCACAACGGTATAATCATTGTCACTGGCATACCTCATGTATCCTCTCATAATGAAGTGTCCCTGTTCCTCCGACTCCGCATCCAGAAAGTCTCCCAGTCTCCATGAGTTGGCAGAAAGATACAACCATAATTCCCCCAATCGGGTATCAACCAGGGAAAGGGAAGATCTTGAAGAGACATCCGAGCTATAGTTCCAGCGGATTAACACCGAAGAAGAAAAGGAAGAAGAAACATAGGGAATAAACATGTCTATTCGTTTCCCAATTTTTGGTAGATAGGTAGCTTAGGACTTTATTTTGCTTTTTGTAGGCCATGTATAGATGAAGGTTCGACCACTGCTTTTAGGAATTCTTGGAATAAGTTTTTTTACTTGTTTTGTTTCCAAAAAGTAGATGAATAAAATCTCCTTTTGTTTTTCGGCACAACTCTAGTTTATTTGTTTATTAGCACTTGAATTTCCATTCACTGTATTTGTGAAGCTTTACTTTCTGGATTGGACTTTAGTTCAGTTGTTAAATCCCAGAGTCATGGCTTCGTGTTGTAACCAAACGTCAACTCGAGTCCAATGTTGTGCTATCTTGGTTAACGGCTTGTGCTTGATTATGCCCCCTAGTTCTGGATAGAATTGAAGTGGTTGGATGACAGTCGCTATCCGTCTTTAATAATTTTAATTTAACTTAGTCAGAACTAAGTTAGAGTGAAATGATTTCGAGCGGTCGGATCACATCCACTCATTTATTGGTAATCGCATCCATACTCTGGGGTTGGACTTGTGCGTTGGCACTGGGTGACGCCTTCTTGACGTTTAAAATTATGTCCACACTCTGGGGACTTGAGTTATTTTAATGGTGGTCAGTCACACCCATGTAATATTTAGAATCTTGTTCGTGCTCTAGGGACTTAGATTGATTTGAGGGTGGTCAGTCACACCCAATTTGTGTTTATACTCCGGTCCGCACTCCGAGGACTCGGAGTTGTCTCACGGGCGGTTGGTTCACACCCGATTTGTGTTTATACTCTATCATGCGCTCTGGGACTTAGAGTTAGTCGATGGGTGGTCAGTCACACCCATTTTCATGTTTATACTTCAATTCGCACTTTGGGAATCTGGAATTGATCGACAGACGGTCAATCACATCTGCCTAAGTGTTGCTATCTCATTCACACTCCGAGGATGATAAGTTGATCAGGGACGTGGATGGTCGAATCACATCCACCCTGAATAGGTAAGCGAAGTCGTGGATGAACGGATTCATCCTCCTTGAGCTTGCAAAAATGGGGACAAGGTCGTGGATGGACGGATCCATCCTCCTTGAATTTATATTGTATATAGGCGAAGTCGTGGGTGGACGGGTCCATCCTCCTTGAACCTACATTTTGGATTTGCAATTTATACTCCATCTCGCACTTTAGGAACTGGAGTTTGTTGGAGAATTGTCGTGTATCAATCCTTTTTGGCTTCAGTGTAGTTGTTTGCTCTCGAGCCTGGGGTTTCACTTAGCGAGTGTGTATATTATTAGTTTTAAATCTATGTGCGTAGCTGCAAGCTTATCATGTTATTCTATGCTAAAAATAATAATATAATAAGTAAATAATATAAGTATTATATAGATAATTATATAGTAGCTGTACCACTATTGTTTAAAGTGCATATATAAAAAGGATGTTAGTTTACTATATATATAATATAGAGATTTTGGGTATATGTTTTCTTCATTTTAAATTTTGGTTTGAGAAACGTATATGCTTTGACTTAAATTTAACATGTAATAGGTAAATATGTCATTTAAAATATGTATTTAAAATTGAATATTTTTTTAAGGAAATTTATAATAATAATAATAGTATATATTTTGTTCAGTTTATATCAAGCTAATTTGATTTATTCTCATCGATTCTATTTATCAGCTTTGATCGTCGAATTCGTGCCAGTCTTGCTTTGCTTTGGAATTTGTGCTTGGATTCATAACTCATTTCACTCTTGTTCATCTCTAGCCTCGAAAGGTGAGCAATCACTCTCAATTAACGTTCTTTTATTTATTAAATCTGATTTCATTTGAAACAACAATTGAAATATGCCGTTGTTAGTTACTTAAATTGCTATATGACATGTTATTATCTGTAACTGTTCACCTGTGACATCTGACACCATGATATGTTATTTATATTTTATCTGTTATTGAATATATATGCTAGTTATATCATTATCATATTTATTCTCACTCTGCAAGTTCCATTTAGTATAGAATTCCCTATGGGTTGAAATGATACATACTCGAACGATCATATAGAATAGGAGAAAATCATTATGGGTTGAAATGATAAACCCAAGCGATTTTCAGTGACATTGAATTTGGGATTGCGGGTTGAAAAGATAAATACCCGTAGATATTTAAATTATGGATTGAAATGTTAAATATCCGTATCACCTGACCATAGGATATAAAATTATATACAGATACCATTGGTCTATATATATATTTTGAAATGATTTTCAAGGTTTAAAAAGATATATATAGTTTTATGTAAATATTGATTTTTAAATATTATATATATAATAAATTTTATTTTATATATGTTTAAATTCTTGATTTTTAAAATTATATTTATATATATTGAAAATTTTAAATTTATAAGTTAGTTTTGAAATTTATAAATTGTAAGATTTTACTTATGATTTTACTACTTCAAAAATATATAAATTAGGCTTTAATATAAATAAGTTTAATAATGAGATTTAACTTAATAAAGTTTGATTTAAGTAATATATAATATGTTTAAGTTTTTATTTTAAATTTTATTTTCAAATATAGATTTCATAATAATTAAGGTGGGAAAGAGAATTACAAATTGGTTTGAAATTGTATTTATTCAAGAATTATACTCAAATAAGTTTGATTTGAAATTTATTAAATTTGAGATTTTGAAGATATAATTTATAACTTGATTTTGATAAAAGTGATTTAAATGAATATTTTCAAATTTAAATAAATTGAAATGGGATATTTAGTTTATTTGTAATGTTATTGGAATGATTAAGTAAATATTTCAAAACTAAATAATAGTAAAGTGAATTTGATATATATATATATATGAAATTGTCAAATTTAGTTTTGTAAATGTTTGAATATTTAAAGCTTTGAAATCTACTAAAGTTGAAATGGTTTAACTTGTAGTTTATATCTATATTTGAAATCGATGCTAAATGATTTATTGAGATTTGAATTGAAATGAAAGAACTGAGATTTGATTTAAATAGGATTTTGGAATTCGAGTTGATTTGAATTGATTTATGAACTTTGAGGAAACTATTTTATTATATAAAGTATTTTAATACATAAATAAATATTTTACTTTATAAATTATGTTAATATAAATTATTTTAAAACTATTTTTAATATATTAACCATTTTAATATAAACTATATAAATTAAAACTATTTTTTGTACAAATTATTTATTATATTAACTATTTTATTTATAACTATTTTAATATATATACTATTATTAATATCTAAACTGTTTAAGAGTAAAGTGTTATTGTAACAACCCTAGATTTTTATGTATATTTTAATTTTGACTTTATTTGATTTTGAAATCATTTTAAACTTGTTTCATTTCAAACATTTCATTTTTTAAATATAAACTTTGATTATTATGTGAATTATAATTCCAACCGGTGTAAATTGAATATTTTACTGAAAAGTGGATTTCTGGTCAAACTGGTCAAACTTTGACTTTTAAATTTCAAATTTAAATATTTAAATTCTTAAATTTTATCTTTTATTATGAAAATAGATTTAATAACTTGAATACTGCTTTTCGTTTCGTTGAAAACAGATATAAACCGTGAAAGTTATGTATATTTCAATATTGACTGCAATTTGTTTTATTTAGCAATTTTGTCTATTTTAAACAATATAAATTATATTTTCTTTGTCATATTTTATTTTAAAATGTGTCATTATGTAATTTTATGTATATTTTTGTCTTTAAATATTTTTGAAGTGATGTTATAAGTTTTCCAAAATTTAATGCATTTATTTCCTATTTTTTAAAGGCTGTTTTCTACTTTTCTGCTATTTTCTTCATTTAAATTATATTTAATTAAAATTTATATATTTATTTTGTGAATGCATTTTTATTGTATGTTATTATCTTTGTTATAAATATTTTTCCAAAGTTTATTATGTTTATTTTCAAATTTTCTAGACTAGTTTGCATTTTCTGAGCTATTTTCTTATTTTACCTTATGTAATTATTATTATTTATTTATATTTTTATATTTTGTTGCATTTTCGAAATTTTTACTGAAATTATTATTATTCGCAGAAATTTAAACTTATATAAATAAATTTAAGGTAATTTGAAAAGTTTCTGACTCTTGATTTGCTTTTGTCTCTTTGTAAATTGAAATCTTATATAAACGAAGTCAATATAAGTATGATTTGATATATTTTTGATTTTGGAAAGTATTTGACTTGAAAATGGAATCTTATATGTAATAGACTTTATATAAGTATGATATTTGAAAGTGATTTTGAAAGGTACTATATGATACATATTTTCGAAGTAAAGATATGGAAAGTGCCTTCTGCTTGATATCCGCTTTGTGGCCACACTGTGGATTCATTCTATCGATATTATTCTCTCTTTGATTTGGGCTTTCCGGATATGATACTCGAGTGTCCATCGAATTCCACGACGATCTCCGTGGTCTTACGAGCGCGACTGCATAGCGCAACTGCCTGGCTGAGCTGTCCTAGGGGTGCAGATTGTTTCCTGGGGGATCCAGGCGTAACCATTGTGTATCCTGCACTCTATGTAGGTCGCATTAGTAGCGAAACAGCCTGGCTGAGATGGCCTAGGGGTACGGATTGTTTCCTGGGGGATCCAGGCGTAACCATTGTGTATCCTGCACTCTACTAGTCATCATGGCGTAACTCACAGGGTTGAGAAAGCTTACGGATACGGATTGTTTCCTGGGGGATCCAGGCGTAACCATTGTGTATCTGCGATCCATGGTTAGACAACTATTTCGGTTTGGTTGATTTATTTGGACTGTACTTTCCATATCTGTTTTAAATGATTTTTTCAAGTATTTTCACTGGGTGTTGAAACAAGTCTACTAAGTACCTGGAGAAGTCTGGCTTTGCGCCTGATCAACGCACTGCCAGAATCTACAGGAACGAGGATAAACTTGTTAAGACATCGAGTTATAAAAGTATCTTGATAAAGTACTATATAAAGAATATTTTGATCAGTTATCTTCCCTTCTAAAAATTTAAAATGTTTTAAATATTGTTCACTTTGAACCATCAGATTTGAATCAAATGACTATTCATCATACTATAATTTTTTTTTAAATTGAAATGTATAATGGTTTAAATAATGGTTCATCCTTGTCTTTCAACCTACTTTCCTCCTAGCTACTTTCTCCCTACCTTCTTTCGGGATGTCTTCCAACCTATTGTTCTTTCTAGTTTTTTCTCCGCTTCCTACCTTTTCGAGGACGAAAAGATTTGAGTGGGGGAGAGTGTAGCAACCCTAGATTTTTATGTATATTTAAATTTTGTCTTTATTTCATTTTGAAATAATTTTAAACTTTTTTCATTTCAAACATTTCAATTTTTAAATATAAACTTTGATTATTATGTGAATTATAAATCCAACGTGTAAATTGAATATTTTACTGAAAAGTGGATTTCTGGTCAAACTTTGACTTTTAAATTTCAGTTTAAATATTTAAATTCTTAAATTTTATCTGTTATTATGAAAATAGATTTAATAACTTGAATACTGCTTTTCATTTCGTTGAAAACAGATATAAACTGTGAAAGTTATGTATATTTCAATATTGACTGCAATTTGTTTTATTTAGCAATTTTGTCTATTTTAAACAATATAAATTATATTTTCTTTGTCATATTTTATTTTAAAATGTGTCATTATGTTATTTTATGTATATTTTTGTCTTTTAATATTTTTGAAGTGATGTTATAATTTTTCCAAAATTTAGTGCATTTATTCCTATTTTTAAAAGGTTGTTTTCTATTTTTCTGCTATTTTCTTCATTTAAATTATATTTAATTAAGATTTATATATTTATTTTGTGAATGAATTTTTATTTTATGTTATTATCTTTGTTATAAATATTTTTACAAGTCCATATAAATTTTCCAAAGTTCATTATGTTTATTTTCAAATTTTCTGCACTAGTTTGCATTTTCTAAGCTATTTTCTTATTTTACCTTATATAATTATTATTATTTATTTATATTTTTATATTTGGTTGAATTTTCGAAATTTTTACTAAAATTATTATTATTCTCAGAAATTTAAACTTATATAAATAAATTTAAGGTAATTTGAAAAGTTTGTGACTCTTGATTTGCTTTTGTATCTTTGTTTTCCCGTCTCTTCATTTTCCAACCTCTTGCATCTATTTTTCTTTGGCTGACCTTTTTCTTTCTCTCAGCCGCATATTTCTCATTTCATTCACATAAACCAATCTTTCTCATCTCCAAAAACCACGGCCATCATCATCATTTACAAAGAGTTTTGGGTAAAAATTCTTTTCTTTTCTATGTTTTCTTTTGTTCCTTATGAGGTTTTGCACTTGTCTTCATCCCTAAATGGCTCGGCCCCTCCCTCCTCCAACCTCTAGGCCGCCTCCACCACCACCCCCTCTAGTCAACCCTTCCTCCAGCCCCTCCCCATCCATAGATGTGCACCATAATGATGTTGATCCACCTAAAAAAATGAACCAAACATCTCCTAAATCCCAAACCGAGCCTACCTAGCCATCACCACCTCCAAAATCCTCGTTGCCGCCACTTGCTCCACCTCTACCAGCCAAATTCCGACCTGACACACCTCTGCACACCCCACCTGACCCCACCTGAAGTGGCTGTGCTCCTCGATGCCTTGGTCGCGCCTTGTAGTGGCCTTGAACCCATGCAAATGCCTTGTGTGTTTGCCTCTTGCCTCACAAATTTGTGCACCACTTTCTCTGGGCTATGCCGACCCTTTTGAGTCCACAACTAGACCTTAGAGCAAGCCTTAGTCATGTATTTTCCAGCCATGGCTGAGCCTATGCTAGATGGAAGCAAGTGCAATAGTTTTGGTTTTGTTTTATTCAACCTATTACTAACATTGTTTAAGTATATCTTGTTTTGAAACTTATGTTTATATATTTGTTTGTCTCATGTATCCAAGGAGAATTAATCTTTGGCCCTTCTACTCATCTTTGTGTCATGTTATCATGCTTGTTTGGATCTCATTCGTGCATTAGTCGTTGTGTCTCCAGCTCAAAACAGTGAGTTATTCTCACCAGACAATATGTATATATATTACTAGTAAATTGACCGCTTCTGAATCTGTAAAATGCATTATCATGTTACACCTGCTATATTATGATTATATGATGTTCACCCATGCTTAAACACCTATTATAACATCTGTTACTATTATATTATGCTTTTCTGTTATTTTTATCAGTTTATCACACTGCAAGTTCCCTTTATATTAGAATCACTGTGGGTTGAAACGATACATACCCGAACGGACTTTAGAATAGGAGAAAATCATTATGGGCTGAAATGATAGGCCTGAATGATTTTTAATTATTTTCATTTACTTGGGATTGCGGGTTTGAAAGGATCAAACCCGGGTTTTCTTTGTAAATTACGGGTTGAAATGATATATTACCCGTATCACTTTACCCGGGCTAGAAAATGAAATACAGACCGTTGTTAAAATATGTTTTTTCTAACAAATTTAAAATATTTTAGAAATATAAATATTATAATATTTTGATTTAAATTTGATTAAAAATGATTTTTGTAAAGAATTATTGATTTTCTGAAAATTTATAAGTGAAATAAATAAATGGTAAAGTTAGAAAATCTGAAATGTAAGTTATTTTGGAAATTATAATTTGGTGATAAATGGAATTTAAATTAAATATGAAAATATGATAAATTTATGATATTTTGAATTAAATGTATTTAAAATGATTTTATAATATATTAATGATTTTTGAATAAAGTTAAAATGTGAAATGAATGAATATTTAAGTTGAAATTTTGAAATATAACTAAAATTGGAAATTTGTGAATTTTGCTTAAAAGTGAATTTTAAGTTAAGTAAATAAAAATGAAATTAATTTATATGTGGAAATTTTAAACTTAAGTGTTAAGTTAAATTTAATTTAATGAATTTAAAATTTAATGTTGGAATTTAATAAGTGAATTATTATTAAATTTTGATTTTTGAATGGAGATTTAACTTTATAAAATCATGAATATAAGGGTATTTGAATGATTGTTTTAAAAGTGAAATTATATGATTTTATAAGTTAAAAATGATTTAAATAAAAATATAATTGTTTGTGAAATTATACTGAATATTTGAAGTTAATTAACTGCATTTCTGAAATGCTATTAATTCTAATGTAAATGATAATACAGCATTTGTAAACGCAGTAGTTGATAATAATGAACCAAATGGCTAAGTTTAATTGAAGGCTATTATAGAATTTTTGTAAATGTTATAATTGTTGAATTTAACTAAGTTTTATTTGAAACTAATGTAACCCTATTACAACATTTTTAAATGCTATCTTTTGTTAAATTGAACTGTTTTGAACGCAACTTTCTGTAGCAATTTCTAAATGCTGCGAAAGTTGAATTTTCATCTGTTTTAATATGAATAAATGAATTTTAAAAGACTAAAATTTTGAAAATTTAATAATTTAATTATTAAATATAATAACTTTATTTTATGATTTAAAATGAAGTAATTTGTTTCAAAATATAAACTATTTTGAAATGTGTTTTGTAATGGTATTTAAATAAAATAAAAATGAATGTGGTTTGGAAGATATGATATTTTGATATTTTGAAATGGATTTTGAATGATACTGAATTTTGAAATGATATTTGATTTTGAAGTATAAAATACCATTTTGAAATTTTAACCACGGGATGTATTTAATTTATAGTTTAACTGATTCTTTAAGGATGGGCGATCCCAAGCATCCTTTAAGTTATTGTGCATTTCTACTACAGTTCACTTGAGTCGGTTTACATTATATAAGTATATATTGTCCTCACTCGAGTGTTTTGTGTTTTACTTTACGCTCGGGTCAGCCTGAGTATTCACAGCTTTGGATTCTCTTTCTGGAGCTGGTCTTTGCTGAAGTTTCTGCTTATCTACATTTATATCTACTTTCTATTTCAGCTGTTCTAGTTTATCTCATGTATTAGTGAACTTCTATGTATTTGGGATTTCTGTTATGTTGTTTTCAGACTGTATTATGTATTTGGTTTGAGACTCTACCGTAGTAGCTTCATGAACTACTATGTATTTTATATTCTGCGGCGAGTTATTTTGAATTTCCGTGTCTGTGATTCTGTGATTGTATTTCATTTGCTTCAAATTTATTTACAATGCGGTATTTTGAGCAATTCAAGTCCGACATGTGTGTCTACCTATGCACTTACAATGGATACAAATGGCTAAAAATATCGGGTTGTTACAGTTATGGATTTCAAAGTGTTATGTTTTCCTAAGTGTTATAATTTCAAAGTATTGTAATTTCGAAAGAGTTATAATTTTGAAAAGTGTTATGATTTTGAAAATGAATATTATTTTAAGTGAGAAATGATATCGTATTGATATGGTTTTGAAATGGATATGATATTTTGGTTTTAAAGTATGATATTTTGAAACGATCACGGTATTATAATAACGTTTGGTTGTTAAAGAGACCGGGATTAGTTATTGTCATCCTCTGCCAATACCAAAAACCACTTTAACACTGTACATGGTGGAGATTCTAGAATGAAGTAGGATGGTGGCGACAATTCTATTTGAGGTATATACATGGACCCGACTCCCATGAGTTAGATTAAGGTGGCTAAAACAGGAGCAATTGGCGGGCCAAGTGAGGTAGGTCTTCTGATCGGACACACTTCTTCGATACCATTCTATTACTTTGTGATTGATTGGGTGCACCCTTGGATTTTTGGGAGTGTGGATCGAGGTGGGCGGTAGTTGCGTCTATGCATTACCACCAACCCGGAAGTGTAATTGGTATATCTACCATGGCATTGCCTAGTTGTACCGTGTCATCTACCATATCGAGACCACTACTAGTTTGTTTTGTGTTGTACCTTTGGAGTGCCCTCTAGTAGCTTCCAGTTTATGAAGGTATTACGGTACTGTATAGATTATGGCACTATAAAATGTGTTCAGGGGGATATGGGTAATGCCTTAATGCTATTTTAATAGTTTACTTTACTATAGACATATTATAATAGCGTATATTACTACATAGTAGATAGTTCCATAGATCCTTAGAGGATGGGTATCCTAAACATCCTTTAAGTTACTTGTATTTCAGTTGGTATTTCACTTGAGTTGGATTTATTGATATAAGAATGTTAATTCTGACTCGAGTGTTTTGTGTTTTTGCTTTACGCTCGGGTCAGACTGAGTGTCACAACATTTGAGACTCATCTTTGAAGTTGGAGCTTCACTTGGAGATCCATCCATCTATTCAGCTTGCAGTTATTCAGTTGATTGCAGTGATATATTCAGAACTTGTTACTTGATTATTATATTGAGACTTCAATGTATTCGAGACTTCTGTTGTATCTTATTTAACTCTGTTATGTATGTATAGTAGCTTCATGAACTATTATTCAACTGTTTCCACTGCATATTGTTATATTACTCTGTGTCTGTGATTCTATGATTGATTTATTTACTATATGTGCTGAGTTTTGCCAAATATAAATTAACAGTTTGATATTTTGACAAATTCAAGTTCGACATATGTGGATGCGAATGGCACGAAATACTGGGATGTTACAGTTGGTATCAGAGCTCTAGTTTTAGGCAAAACTTAGCATATGGAATAAATTTTATCACAGAATTGCCTTCGTTCGAGCTTGAATCTCTTCCTCTTTGATTCAAAGGTGTCCTTTGAATTTTAGAACATTTCTTTGTTCTAAAATTTATTCTTATCTCTCCCTATTCGTATTTTCTTGAGTTTGGAGTATCCCATAGCTCCACTATATGATTTTCAAAAGGGTGAAACTCCTTTACAGCAGGCATCGATTCACCGAAGATTTCTATATTCTCAGTTTAGATGCTGCTATCTCTTGTTGTGCCCGAATTATATCTCTTACGATCTGATGTTAATTTGCTTCAGAATTCTGCATCGATCTTATTCTTGACGTCACGATTGACCCGATTAAGGTCGCTCGAGATTTATATTGGTATATCCATCTTTCGATCTTATCTTCGTATCGAGCCTATCATCTAGTTAGAATTCTTTTAATTAGAGTCCCCTTGTATTTGAATCTCTATCCTTGCTTTCGAACCTATTTTTGTATCATTGAGCGAGGGAGTGTATTTGTAATTTATATAAAAAAGTTTATGTATGTGTTGTTTGAGTTGTTAATGTTGATTTGGGTATTCGTCTGATCAACGCTGTCGATAAAAATTCCAAAACACCTGAATAGAGCAAACTGACACAATATTGTTTTCAAATTTGGTAAATGAAATAAATTTTGTATGATTTTATTATATATATATACATAAATATAATTTTCCGAAATTATAAAACATAGTTTATAAATTGATTTGGAATTATTAAAACATAGTTTATAAATTGATTTATAATTTGAAATGAATTTAAATTAAGAATTTGAGAATTTAAATTCCGGTGATTTCAAACTTTGGTTTTAAAATTTTAAAATGTATATTATTTAAAAGTATTTTCGAATAGAAATCATTTCTAAAGAATTTTAAAAGGGTTAAATTAGTACTCTCCCCATTGTTGTTGTAAAATAACTTCGGTGATGACTGCAGCATCATCGACATTCATTTTTGAGTTTCATAGTGGAGAGACCATTAAGTAGCTTTGCTACATTTTGGTTTTGAAAATGAATTTGATTTGAATTTCTTAAGTATGATTTGATTTGTATAATATGTAAGTATATGATTATATATTTGACTTGATATATATATATATATATATATATATATATATATATATAGTTGGAAGTTAATCGGAAATTTAAATTCTTAAATTTTGTTAATGAATGATTTCAATTATAAATAAAGCCAAAATTTTGAATAAATATTTAAACTTGAAATAATAGAATTGTAAAAAATTCTCTTGTGTAATATTCAATTGCATTTCTGACATATACCACTTACCTAAATTTTGTCTTAACGAAATTTTATAACAAATATTGATAAATTTGAAATTAAAATCAACTTAATGAAATAGCTTGAATCGAAACTACCAAAATATGAATAAAATGAATATTATTTATTTATTAAAATGGATTTAAACCAAATTAATTGAACATAAACCAATTTTAAATAATTGAAATTTATATGGTTTGAATTAATTACTTTATTTTGTATTTCAAATCTATTTTATCTTTCCGGTTGTTTCTATTCTCCTAACTACTTCCTTTTCGGGGACGAAAAGTTTTGAGTGGGGGAGAGTGTAAGGACCCGTAAAAATTTTAATAATTTTATTAACGTATCTAACTGAATTTTTGTCAAATTTTAAATAATTGAATTTGGAAATAAAAATTTAATATTTAGAATACGTCTAATTAAACATAGCAAATGGTAAATTTTCATCAGATAATACGAAAGTTTATTTTATTGTACAAATTTATTTCAAGTTAAATCAGTTAATATTTGATGATAATAAAATATTTTCCAAACCTGAATATTTCTATATAATAAATTTGTAAATCATCTTTTGAGTGAGACGTCAAATTTGGACTGCTATTGCTCCGTCTATCTTATTTTCGGCAAATTAGCAGCATTTTCGATACCGATCATCGACTTTTAATAGAATGGTCCGATCACTGATATTTGTATACCGTTTTGATCGCCTCATCGTGTTGATCTCTGGGTTGTATTCATTTTAGTGTTTTGAAGTCCGGTACGTAGCAGAATCCGCGAAAACCATAACTATATCAGTACCGACTTCATGCCTTTTGGTTCTTGTGACCATTTACTGTCCACTGTCAGAAACCAATGGTCAATAGCCTTTCATAATTACATAATTCAACATACTGCTAGCCTTTACTATTCCCTATATTCATCATATTTTTCTTTGAATTCAGCTCTGTCATTCTCATTTTAAAAAAGGAAACAAATTTAAATTTTGTCTCTTCTATTTCATTGAGCTATTTCTTCTCTTACCTGCCCTCTTCGTCCTCACCTCCTCACTCTTCCTACTCAATCGAATATCAAAACCACCGTGTATATATAAAGACAGCTGAACAAAAGCCAATGACTCACCCGCCTGAGCTGCTCCACCGATCGATTGAACTCGTCCTCCTCTCCACGCCACGATGGTAACGGCCATCAGCCACTGGAGTTGCTTCGCAATCCAACCGTACTCCACATTCACCCACCAAGCCAACACCTTGCCACAAAACTACGATCCACCTTACCTCTAGATCCGCACAAGCCCAAACCCATCACGCAAGCGCGCGGCTCACTCCACCAAACTCGTGCCCGGATCATTTACAAGCCGAGCTGCCTTCTTCTTTTCTTTGCAAGGGTATTTTATATATTGTTTTATATCTGGTTATATATATTTGAATTTATATAGGTTATATATATGTGTTAGCATATATGTATATTACAGTTAGTATATATATTATTTTATGTTGTGGTATATGTTCGTTTATATATGAAATCTGTTGGATGTACATATATGCTTATACAGATTAATAATCATTTATATAAAGTGTAGATATAATAATAAAGCAAGTTTGTATTGTTTTTATAATAAATATAGTCGTATATATAATAGGTATTATGTTATAATAGATTTAAAGGGTAAATGTTGTATAATGGCTGTTAGTCATATATACTGTTCAGTATAATATATTATATTATATGTAGTGTAAATGTTAGTTTATACAAATCTTAAATTTGGTAGCACAGAAGTATATTGTGACAATTTGTATATTTTATGCTGTATAGATAAGCTTTATTATTTTTACATGAGTTGCAACAATATATACATATGTTTCAGTATTATATGTTGATGCAGTATATATAATGTATATATTATCTGTTAGTATATGTAATAGTTTGTTATGGTTTAAGTATATATTTTATATAACAGTTTCTATATATTTTGTATATTTAGTTATAAGATATCAATGTTTATATTTCAGTTTTATACACATTATATCTTAAGGTATGGTATGTTTGTTTATATAAATTTATTCAGTTAGTAGGTTCTAAATGCTTATATTTTATGTTATGACTTATTAGTAATGATATATTTGATCTATTGTATATATATATTATAGTTATACGAGTCTGTATATTATACATTTTAAAGCATAGCTACAACCTTATCATGTTGTTCAATGTTAAAAATAATAATATAATAAGTAAATAATATAAGTATTATATATATATTTATATTGTAGCTGTACTACTATTGTTTAAAGTAAATATATAAAAAGGATGTTAGTTTATTATATATATAATATAGAGATTTTGGGTATATGTTTTCATCATTTTAATAGGTATGAGAAAAGTATATGCTTTGACTTAGATTCAAAATATAATATGTAAATATGTCATTTTAAATATGTATTTAAAACTGAATATTTGTTTGAAAGAAATTTATAATAATAATAATAGTACATATTTTGTTCAGTTTATATCAAGCTAATTTGATTTATTCTCATCGATTCCATTTATCAGCTTTGATCGTCGAACTTGTGCCAATCTTTCTTTGCTTTGGAATTTGTGCTTGGATTCGTAACTCATCTCATTCTCGTTTAATTTAATTTACTAAAGTTTAATAACGAGATTTAATTTACTAAAGTTTGATTTAATTAATATATAATATGTTTAAGTTTTTATTTAAAAATTTATTTCAAATATAGATTTTATAATAATTAATGTGGGAAAGAGAATTACAAATTGGTTTGAAATTGTATTTATTGAAGAATTATACTTTAATAAGTTTGATTTGAAATTTATTAAATTTGAGATTTTAAAGATATGATCTATAACTTGATTTTGATAAAAGTGATTTAAATGAATATTTTCAAATTTAAATAAATTGAAATGCGATATTTAGTTTATTTGTAATGTTATTGGAATGATTAAGTAAATATTTCAAAATTAAATAATAGTAAAGTGAATTTGATATATATATATATATATATATATATATATATATATATATATGAAATTGTCAAATTTAGTTTTGTAAATGATTGAATATTTAAAGCTTTGAAATCTATTAAAGTTGAAATGGTTTAGTTTGTAGTTTATATCCATATTTGAAATCGATACAAAATAGTTTATTGAGATATGAATTGAAATGGAAGAGATGAGATTTGATTTAAATGGGATTTTGGAATTCGAGTTGATTTGAATCGATTTATGAGCTTTGAGGAAACTATTTTATTATTTAAAGTATTTTAATATATAAATAAATATTTTACATTATAAATTATTTTAATATATATTATTTTAAAATAATTTTTAATATATTAATTATTTTAATATAAACTATATAAATTATAACTATTTTATATACAAATTATTTATTATATTAACTATTTTATTTATAACTATTTTAATATATATACTATTATTAATATCTAAACTGTTTATGAGGAAAGTGCTATGGATTTCAAAGTGTTATGATTTCCAAAGTGTTATAATTTCAAAGTGTTATAATTTTTAAAGAGTTATAATTTTGGAAATTGTTATGATTTTGGAAATGAATATTATTTTAAGTGGGAAATGATATCGTATTGATATGGATATGATATTTTGGTTTTGAAGTATGATATTTCGAAATGATCACGGTGTTATAATAACGTTTGGTTGTAAAAGAAACCGGGATCGGTTAGTGTCATACTCTCTGTCAATACCGAAAACCACTTTAGCAACTGTGTATGCGATGGAGATTCCAGAATGAAGTAGGATGGTGGCAACGATTCTATTTGACGTATATACATGGACCTGACTCCCGTGAGTTAGCTTAAGGTGGCTAAAACAGGAGCAATTTGCAAGCAAAGTGAGGTAGCTCCTCCGATCAGACACGTTTCTTCGATACCATTCTATTACTTTGTGATTGATTGGGTGCACCCTCAGATTTTTGGGAGTGTGGATCGAGGTGGGCGGTTGCTGCGGCTATGCGTTACACCTAGCCTGGAAGTGTAATTGGTAAATCTACCCTGGCATTGCCTAGTTGTGACGACCCACCCTTCTACTCCTAGAAAGACGTATCATCAATAAGAAAGAAAGGGATAGAAATAGAAAAGAAAAGAAAGGAAGAACAACAACAACTGAATCTCACAGCGGAAACGGAATAAAATATAATATATCACATAACAATCACATAGTTTACATATATCAGAGTTATACAATATCATACATATGACAATCATATATACATCTGTCACAACATACATCCCAAAATACAGCACACTTCAACTAACACAGCAGAACTAAATAGATATCTACATACGTCTGGGCTCCTGCTGCAAGCTCCTCCAGAACTCAACAATCCAAGTACCTATCACTTGGCTACTCGTAAAAATTTGAGTACCCAAGAGTTTATGAAAACACAAAATATAAACTCCGGGTCAGACATGGGTCTGGTATGAGTAAATGGTTTAAATTTGTTTAACTTTGGAAAACATTGGAAAAGAAAGGTATCACGTAAGACTCCCCACACATAAATACGGGTAAGTTTTTACCTTACGCTAACCAAAACGTATCATAGGAAATTCAGTGATATTATAATAGTGTCTAGGGTTTTCAAGTAAATAGAAAATAGCCGAAATTGTTACATGATTAAATTCCAGCTACTAGCCACAAAAGTGGGTAATACAATCAAATCCGAGGGCGCTTATTGGAAATTGGGTTCCATACAATGGCAGGGCTACTAGGGTATCGCCCGTCATAGTACGGGGCCTAGATCACCGTACCGAGGAGTACGCCCGCTCCCCTGCAACACAAGGCCGGAACCATTCCATACTGAACAGTCCCGAACAAGATAACCCCGCAGTTGGTGCGACCAACCGCTCACTAAGCCGAATAAAAAGGGACATCTAGACAGGGGAAAATCTTGTCCTGCTTGGGCATGACCCACCTAACCTTGCTGCACCTCCCCTGTTTTAGCCATTCCCGATTGATGAGGCTTGAGGCTACGATTACCATTAGAGAACATATCCCTTAGAATGCTCATCGCCCACCTGACGATGTGCTGAAAGCATTCAATCCATACAAGTTCGTTCCGGGTTCGAACGAAACCGAAGGCATTATCTCGTTACACTCATTTTGGAATCACCCTCTGAGTTAACGACGACAACCCTTGCATTCTGAATCTTCATCTTCACTTCAGATTCACGACCTATCGTTAATTTGGATCGATGTGGTTTTCGGATGTCCAAATATGGAAACCAGATCCCGGTCTCATCGAAATCCAAAACGTGTCTTTTAGGGCCAAGTTGTTTTAAAGTTTAAAACAATTCAATTATCCATATACACACAGATAGATAATTCACAATATCACAATAGATAATCAACATTATCATCATAAACAGATAATCAATATTATCATCACAACAGATAATCCATATTATTATCATACTTCAATCAAAGCATACATTTCATACAGCATCATTAACCTCATATTTGAGATCTCGAACCATTCAAGGTAAACAATATCATCCATCCATACATAAACAATCATATCAGCTATAATTAATTTAAGATGAATTAAATTAATTATTTGCATCTCTAATTAATTTAAAGTAAATTAAATGAATTATTTCACCATTATAAATCTTGCTTATAAAACTATTAATCAATTATCAATCTATTAATAAATTCATTTCACTTAATCACACTTGATTAATTAACATTTAATTATATTCAAGTAATCATCCTTTAATTATTTTCACAAATTAATTATCTAATCCAAATATAGAAATTAACCCTAAATTACAAACATTACATTATTTCTTAATTACACCAATTAATTACTCTCTAATCTCTTATTACTAATTATATTTATTACTAATTACATTTTAAATTTAATTATCCTGTATTAAATTAATTACCTTAAGTAATCAATCTTTAATTAAACTACATTTATTAATCACTCCTGATTAATACTATTCAGTAATTAACTATCTTTAATTACTCTATCAAATCAATTAATTACACCGCAATTGATTTCCTTTAAATTAATCCCTTGATTAATTTCACAAAGTAATTATACTCAAATTACTTTCTTTATTAAATCATCCTCAGTCAATTGCATCCAGTCATTATCATTAATTACTTTCCCAAGTAATTATACTTATCACATTATCAAATAATTATTTAAATTAATTAAACTTAATTAATTAACTCAAATAATTCATATTAAACTTCATTAATTACAATAAGTAATTAATTTCCTTAATTACTCAATTATTTAGTTATTTTATTTCACGCTATTTAATCTATTATTTCCTAATCAATTTATTTTATCTTAATTACTTAATTAACTATTTTTTTAATCATAAATTAACACCTTAATGAAACTCAATTATCCATTTATTAATTACTAATTACTTAGTTAATTATTAATTTATTCTTAACTGGATTACTTAATTAGTTAACTATTAATTCATTTATTAATTACCATAAGTAGTTACTTACACTTTATTAATTACTTAATCACCAGTTGATCCATCACCAATTACAATTAAAAGTAATTATTTTTATTTACTTTCTGAAATCATCAATTAATATTAATTATTCAAAATAATTAACATTTTAAAAGCCTTCATTAACTCTGGAAATCCATTATGTTAACAAACTACAACTTATTTGTTAATTAACTTTATACTTAATTAAAATAATTACTGGATTATAAAATAATTAAACGTTTTAAAAAAAACTTCGTTAAGTATTAACCAAAAATCATTATAACTTGAATCGAAATCTTAATTAAAACTTGTTCAACATTCATTATGTTCATAATGCTTAGAAATTTGAGGAAATCAAATTTACTTATCTCCTATATGAAAATGCACTATTACAGTTTGAAGGAAACTCGAGCCCTACCTGCAAAAAAACTCGCGTGCAACTCCGAGTAAAACACGTTGTCTTCCCGAGTCACCCTACCTGTACAAACTTCTTCTTCTCTCTCTTTTATTTTATTTTTTATTTCCGTAGTTCAAATTTGTTAAGTTTAAATAGCACCTGCCTTAAACCCTATGCTCGCGATAAAACCCGTAACGACCTACCCAATTACTCGTGCTCGACTCGAGAAAAACCACTCACATGACGCCGTCTCCCTCCTCCACGCCGTGCACGTGCACGGTAGCACCACCTAACTCCGACGAACACCCATGTCTCAGACACACCAAAATCACTCGCATACTCGAAACCCAAAATCGAAATGCCTTCAGGAATGTCGAAACGAAAAACAACAGTACGACCGAGATGCAGAGCTCAACCCAATTCAACTTCATCACCTCGCCATTGCCACACAAAGCACCAGAGTCACCTAAACTTCATCCACACAACGTCAACACCCCATGTAACCACCAACCAGAGTTTCGAACAACTCGATCACGAATAGATGACGAACTCGTCGCGTTTACAGGCATGTCAAAAACTTGAACAAAAACCCTAAATTGATCTCGTGCTCGAATTTTATGAAATAGAAAAATTAATTGACATTTTTCTCATGATCACAGTAGTTAATACTACCCTCAAACCAAGTTTCAACATTTTAATCTAATTAGATTTTCTGAATTTGGAAAAAATGCATTTCTTGTTCACAAACGAACTGCTCTTAGAATTCAGAGCTAAAAAGCTTCATTTTTGTTTTAAAAATCATAAATTGCAGTGATACTTCAAGATATAAACTTGAACTAAAATTTTACAACAATCGAACTTTATCAATTTATCACTTGGTTGTCTGTAAACAAAATTTACAGTGTATATTTTCTAACAAACATGATTTGATCAGTTTTTAAATCTAGATTTAGGTTTACCATCTTGTTTTAGTTGAAAAAAAACTTAAGCTTTACAATAATCCGATGAGTATAAATTTGAGTTTGAAGAAAAATTTCAACCCTGTAACAAATCACAGAGAAGATCAAAGCAACACAGAGTTATATTCAAATAATCACATATGCAAACAATAATATCAATAAATCTTGAACTGTCTTTGATTAAACTTATAGCCTTAAATTTGATGTTTACTCACCAGAAAATATACTGTTGAACAGAAAGCACACTCCTTGTTTTTAAAAACCTGTTGTTGAAACCTGTCTGTAAATTTTCCTGTTCTTTTGATTTTAAACTTGAGCTTTGCTTGCCTTTTTCCTTTTTTTCTTGTTTTCCTGGTTTTTCTAAGTTATAAACAAATGAATATAAGAAGTTATGTATAAATAGAAAGGAGTTTAACCAGGTTAGGTGTTATCTGGGTATACAACTGCTAGCACACTATTCATTTTTGTTTTATCAAGCAAGATTTTCAATGGGGCTGAGATGATCTTTGAATTCGACCAAATGTTTGCGGAGATGAAAAACATTTAATGCTAATATACTTAATGTCTACACTTAATCTTATTAGTACATAAATATTTTATTAACTTACCTTACATAATCATTTACAGGTTACACATATTCTTACTTACATGCAGCCTATGCTTTATGTACATACTATTCTTTGTTTTATGTATGTTGATCAGACCTTATCACTGCAAAATAAAGATTTGTAAATATTTTTAATAGACAAAAATATGTGCTCGAACAGATAAGCATTAAATGTTGTGTTGCTTAATTAGTTTACATAATTATCATTTGTTTTGCTGTGAAGATATTGTATGCAAACATGTACCTATGCAGGTAGACTAGGCTTATGCATGAAGATATGTTTACATATCATAATTAAGATTTAACTGTAGATACATAGATATTTGTATAAAAATGTTTGTTTTATATGTGAAGATATGTTGTATTGTTATTTTCTAGCTTGAATAATGTACATACATATGTATCAGGTTCATTTTTTTATACCTTTGGTTTGCTTGTGAAAATAATTTGTTTCATTATTTCTAGCTTGAATAATTTATATACATATGGTTGTTGTCATTCTGTTATGAAAATATTTTGTTTTGTTAACTTCTAGTTTACATAATTTATACACAAATGTTTGAGTTTGGTTTTACATTACATTACATTTGATTTTGTTTTTCTTTATACTTTGTGTTTTTATACCTTGTTCTTATTTTAGCTTTGTTTACAAATTTTTAAGTTATGTTGTATGCAGTCTTAACTAATTAATTCTTATTTTAAATTTTGCATTTGTATTTTATATTTGACTATCAATGTTTAAGTTATATTCAATATGGTTTACTTACTTATATTTGTATTTATTTCTATTTGTATTTTACTATCACTATTTAAATTATATACATATGTTTGACTTATATTTTACATTTATATTTCTGTTAGAATTAGATTTTAATTTAAACATTATCATCCATATGTATATTTCCAAATGTAAACAAAGTAAAGTATTTTAATTCAATTATATAAGGTAAATATTATTAAGAGATTTTATTTAAATTTCCAGAATCAAATTCCTTTTAAAATACACATTTATATAAACAAATGGCAATTATTCCAAAATCATATTCATTTGAAAATAATCAGTTCACATTTTATTTAATCAGATTAAATATTTATTAAAATAAACAGGGCCAAAATTCAGGGTCGTTACACTAGTTGTGTCATGTCACCTACAATATCGAGACCACTACGAGTTTGTTTTGTGTCGTACCTATGGAGTGCCCTCTGGTAGCTTCCAGTTTACGGAGGTATTACGGTACTGTATAGATTTTGGCACTATAAAATCTGTTAAGGGGGATATTGGTAACGCCTTAACGCTATTTTAATAGTTTACTTTACTATAGACATATTATAATAGCATGTATTACTACATAGTGGATAGTTCCATGGATCTTTAGAGGATGGGTATCCCAAACATCCTTTAAGTTACTTGTATTTCAGTTGGTATTTCACTTGAGTTGGATTTATTGATATAAGAATGTTAATCCTGACTTGAGTGTTTTGTATTTTTTCTTTACGCTCGGGTCAGACTGAGTGTCACAGCATTTGAGGCTCACTTTTGGAGTTGGAGCTTCACTTGGAGATCCATCTATCTATTCAACTTGTAGTTATTCAGTTGACTCTAGTGATATATTCAGATCTTGTTATTTGATTATTGTATTGAGACTTCTATGCATTTGAGACTTCTGTTGTATCTTATTGAACTCTGTTATATATATCGTAGCTTGATGAACTACTATTCATTTGTTTCCGCTACTTATTGTTATATTACTCTATGTCTGTGATTCTGTGATTAATTTATTTACTGTACATGCTGAGTTTTGCCAAATATAAATTAACAATATGATATTTTGAGCAATTCAAGTCCGACATGTGCGGATGCGAATGGCACGAAATACCGAGATTTTACAATACCCACTCTGGATATAATGCATCTCGGATGAACCCGTTCATCATAAGTTTATCCACCTCTTCTTTTAGGGCGACAGATCTCTCTAGATCCATACCATGCCTTTTTTGCTTGACCGGGACATGTCGTGGGCTAATAATCAATGTATGGCTCGCGATGTCTGGCGAGATCCTACACATGTCTGAGTGCATCCAAGCTAACACTTCGAGGTTTTTCTGGAGAAATTCAACCAAATCCTCCCTCATCTGCTGGCTTAGCTGAGATCCGACCTTTATCATTTTTGAATCATTATCATCATCAATCGAAACTTCCAGCGTCAACTCTGCCGGGGAAGCCTGAGTGTCTTTGACTTCCTCTACATTATCTTCATTTCTTGGATCAAGATCTTTAAGGAATTGTTTGTGGCGCCCGGGCCTAGGCCCAGGCGTTAGCTATCTATTATCAATAAAATGAACGTAGAGACATTCCTCTATGTCCTTGCCCTTCTCCTTCCGCTGCGCTTCCCACGGCTCAGCAACATAATAGGCGTCCAACACCTAATCTCATTGTACAACTCCTACCCCGTTGTTTATAGGGAACTTAAGAGTTAAGCACCATGGGGCAATGGCTGCCTTGAATTCATCTTGGGCCGATCGACCCAAGAAAGCATTATATGGAGAGTTAATGTCCAACACAACAAATTGTAGAATACGGACTCTCCGACGATCTTCTAGTCCCAACTCTACTGGTAACTCCACCATCCTAGTGGGTATCGTTGCACTTCCATTAAAGCCATGTATGCGAGACTAACATGGCTTCAATCCTTAGCTTCCTTTTTCATCTATCTGGTCATAAGCTCGTTTGAAGAGAATATTCATGGAGCTACCACTATCTACCAAGGTCATCTTCATCTAAGCAGGACCTACTTGAGCTGACATGACTAATGATCAATGGTGGAGGCTTCGACTTTATCGGCACTTCTGTCTCGAAAAACGATGTTGTCTGTCATGGTCTTTTGTTGTTTCACTAGAGCCCCGTCATCAAGATTGCTGCAACATTCGAATTCCGCATGCCTAATAGAGCTAGCATACGACTCCATTTCCTTCTAGCTCCGATCAGCTGGGTGAGGACCACCACTAACTATGTTAGTAACCAACCTCTCGCCAGTACGCACGGGTTCCTCAGGTCTATCCTGATTCTGAACTAGATTCTAGTTTGATAGGCCCGCACCTCTAGCCTGTGGCACTCAAAAGAATTGTTCCTACTTCCAATCCTGGATTAACTTCTAAATGATGTCCTATAAATAGCGACACTCATTATTATTATGACCATAGCAATCATGGAATCTGCATAATTTCCTATATTGAATTTGCTTCTTAGACGGTTGTTTCGGAGCAGGCTTTTTATATTGCTAGTATTACAGGTTTGCAAATAAACATTCTCCAGGGATGTATTCAAGGGAGTATAGGTATCAAACATGGGAGCTTTGCATCGTGGTCCACGATTTTGATCTCACTTATTACCCTAACTTCCATCGCCTTTCTACTGATTCTACTTATTCTGTGTATTTAACTGCACTTTACCGAAACTCTCGCCAGTTTGTTTCACAGTGACGTTACTTTGAATTCCTTCCACACTGGGCCCCGCATCATCCTGATTTCTAGATCATCTAGTGTCTTCTCGCCTCAAAAACAGGGCCGCCTTTGCATAGAGACAATCCAGTGATGCAGGGGGTTTCCCAGCCAACCAATTTCCAAATTCAAAATTAGGCTCGATTCCTTTGGTCAGTGCCATCAATATGGAATTATCATTAGGGTTACCGATCTCTTCACAAGCGGCATGGAATCTTTTCAGATAACGTTTGAGTGTCTCCCCCGGAGCCTGAGTGACGTTGGATAAGGTTTTAACATCCTTAAGTCTTCTGATGTGCATATGTAACCGTTCGACGAATTTCGTGGCTAACTGATCAAAGCATGAAATGGATCGGGACGGTAGGCGAGTAAACCATGTGATACCCTCAAGGGAGATAGGAAAGCTTCAACATTTAACCGCATAGTCAGCTCAAGCGGCATTCATGAGCCATTCATATGTGCTGATTAGGACCCGAACTCCCTTCATTAACAGGTAAAGTTGGCATCCTGAATCGGCGAGGTGGTTCAGCATAAAGGATGTTATCAGTGAATGGAGTATGACTTTGGGAGATTCCCCAATCGTCATTGGTGAGACCTTGACTTTCACGGATCATTTGATGGATCATGGTTGGAATATCTGGCATTTGGACATTTGGGCCAAGGTGTGGTTGGGCTCCACAATGCAAGGACCGTCCAAGCACGGTCGATGGTCCATGCCTCGCCTCCTTGGTTCTAGATCTTCGGGCACATGTAGTTCAGGAGTATGATTGTGTTAGCGAAGGGTCAGATCTGCTTGGTTTCGAAGGTCAGCTTCCAAGTCTATGGTGGCGGCCACAACATGGTTATTAGTAGGATGATAGGGAAGTGCCCCTCCTCGGGAGGAAGGTCCAGTCTGGTGTCCTGTAGAAGGACTAGCTCCATCCTGTCCATGATTTATAGTGCGCTTATGCCTGAGGGCTTGCACGTAGCTTCCATCCAGTCGTGGACGAGTAGATCTATGGTTGAAGTCGGAGGAAGCTGAGCTTTTTGTGGATGAATAGGAAGCACGATCCCTTTTGGATATCCTTCGTCATTCCTCATTCAGTCGGTTGGTTAGCTCCGTGTTGGCAAGGATCTACTGGGTGAGCTGTTGGCGGCTCTGAGTCAGTTCCTACATCAGCATTTGGAATTCCTCCCGGGTGATAGGGCCTTGCGGAACTGATGGTCCAACTGAGTTCTGATCTGTAGTGGGTAGCTGTGCGAGGTTCCGTCTATCCCGTCCGTCTTAATCTGCAGAAGTTGTGGCGTTCCTAGTAGTAACCATGGTGAATGATGTAGCTCCTTCCTAGATTTGATGCAATCTGAATAGGATGGAAGAATTACTGGATGTGAGAACTGGATTATCTCCTTAGATTCTTGCAATCCAATGACGGTAGTAGATCCAATGAGCAGGAGAAAAGATAGGTCTTCTCAGTGAAAAAACCATAGTGTTTGTACCAAAATTGGGCACAACACTCTTCGAACGTACTTGAAGAGATTAAGATGAAGAATATAAATGAAAATGAAGATTAATCTAAAAACACACAAAAATAGAAAACCAAAAAAGTGAGAACACAAGAATTTAGAGTGGTTTGGCATTGTAGCCTACGTCCACTATGGAAAGTTTGCTTTTTTATTGACCTTTCTAACTGATTACAGCTGATTAGAACAATACACTCTCGAGTACTCAAGATACAATGGAGGTTTCAGCAGAGTATCAGCGTAGAAGAGTCAAAGGTCCATTTTCTGGAGGCACTAGGCTTCTATTTATAGGCGTAGGCTGGAAAAATATGACTTAGATCTAGGAATACTCCTCACACTTGGGTGGGCCCACGTGATCAATCCGAGGTAGATTGGGATCGATCCTTGATCGATACGAGTATATTTTGTATCGATCAAAATCACCTCCATTTGGCCTGAGATCAATCAAGGAAATTCTTGAGGTGGTACGCAAGCTCATATGAAAATTTGGTGGCATTTGGACTTGTAGATTTTGAGTTATGATCGATCCAAGTTTTTATTTGTAAAATACTATCGAGTTTGTATCGATACAATTCATATCGATGGCTTCATGTCGATGCTAGCTCGTATTGATCAGGTGACATGGCGCGATATCCAAGGACCGATCCACTTTTCATGTCGAGTGACCGAGTCTTCCACTTGAATGTTTTTCCTTCACAACGATCTAGTGTAACTACATTCATATTGCTTTTTTGCACTTCACTTCGTATCGATGTTTTGGGTTAGTTTTATATCAATCAAATATGATGATGTTCATATTGATCAATGGTCGATCGATACGAAACATATTAATGGATGGATCGATACGAAATAGTAAGCTTCCATGGGTATAAAGCCTTTTGACTGCGATGGATATGAAGGAGACTGGCACACAATGGATACGAAGCGATGCTCCCTTGATTGATACGAAGCGATTCTCACTTGATGGATATGAAGCGATGTATGCTTAATGGATACGAACAAGATGTGTTTCATGTAAGACTTGATCGATCCATATCTTGAGCAAACGAACTCGGATTGAATTTACATTTGGAACGTTGGCTTCCGCAGCTTCACTTGTTGTATCATACCGATTGTAGCTCGATCCAAACACAGGCCAATTTCATCAGTATCTAGTAGTGAACCTATGTATAACCAATCTTTAGGACGGACTATCCTTGGTCTTCAGTTAATTCCTTGATGTCACGGCCTTGCCACAAAGTCGTTACTAAAGAAGATGTTAAGAATGCTATTTTCTCGACCAACTTTAATTCCAACCTATGCCCAGATGGTTGGAACTTTAAACCTTCCAATTGCATTGGCTGGACCCAAAAGACATGATATTATGAGCAATGCAGGATTCATTAACTACAGGAAATATCATTCAAGAATTAACCACCCTTTCATCACTCTCATACCAAAAATCAAGAAACCAAATAGACTTGAAGATTTTAGGCCTATTCCCTTTTGCAACATGATCTACAAAATCATAAACAGAGTGGTATGCAATAGAGTAACACAAATTCTTCTTGGTTTAGTTTCTAAATGCTAATCTTCTTCTACAAAGGAAAGACATATCTAAAAAATTTCTCTTCTATCACATAAAGTACATAGAAACTTTAACAAGAAAGGTGCACATATGATTTCCTAAAAAATTGATCTCCATAAAGCATGTGACAAAATTAATAGGAAGTACATCATTCACATGTTGGCCAGTATAGGATTCCACTTTATAACTTTAAATTAAAAGAGGAATGTATCCCTACCCCCACTTAATCAATAATTATAAGTGGAACTCCTGAGGGCTACATATGTAGTAATAGGGGACTGAGACAAATGGTATCCTTTGTTACCTTATTTATTTGCTACAGCTATGTAATAATTTTTCATTACAGACGAAACTTGCATGTCATAAAGCCCTGTTTCAACCACTGTACAATAATTAGCCAACTCTACGTAATTTGCTAAATTTGGATTGTCTAATTATAGTGGTTAAATCAGCACTAAAGCTTCCTACTATTTAAAAGATGTCTTTAGGAACCTAAAAGAGCATGTCGGGTTAAAACCGAATAATTAAAAATCAAAGTGCTACTTCAATAAGTTTGCAAATTAAAACATACAATCTTAGAAATTCTAGAGAACAAGGATGGCCATCTACCAGTTAATTATTTGGGAGTTCCATTGTCCTCAAATGCTATAACAGATAAAGAATGTGCGGAATTTGTAACGACCAAAAATTCGAATATTTCATCTTCGAAAGTCAAAACATTTTGAAATATATTTAAGTGCTAAAAATATGATTTTATAACCTTGTTAGACATCTTTTAATTAATGAATAATGATAACAAACTTACTTTTGAAATTTGTTTTCAAAAATATATTCTTTGAAAAAATATCGATAATGTGACCAAATATTTATCAATAAACAGGTTTTAACCGTCAGAAGTTGTTCAACTTTTTTACATACACTTATTTGCTAAGGAAATAACGAAAATGAAATAAAAACTTATTACTATTTATGGAAATAAACTTTTTAGATTGTTTCATGCGTGATGTCATCAAAGATATTTTAAATTAAGCTTAAATGGAAGTACATAAGTGTAAAGAGAAGATAAAGGAGAAGTGATGGGAGGAAAGCCTTACATGACAAGAAAGGGGTTGTGAACAAGTTTACGAAACACCAAATGGATCCTATATAAGGATGGGCATATCCTTAGGAATAAATCACAAATCCACAAACCAAAACCAAGCTTCTTTAATGTCTTCTTCTTCTTCTCTAAATTCCTAAAGTAAAATAATTGCAAATCTTATCCAAATCAACTCAAATTTGAAGTGAAGCCTTGAGGGAATATTATAATACTTTATACCTAGTTAGAAGTTGAAGAAGTGAAGCCACACTCACCCCATCTTTAACGGCCATGAGCGATAAGTGAGGGAAGGAGGCAAAAGACAAGTAAAATCAAGGAGAAAGAGGAAGGAAAGGTGGTTGCAAGGAAGAGTTGGGTGCTTGGACTAGGTTGTTTGTTGGATTAAAGATGAGTTAACATACATTGTTGAATGGAAAATATAACATATAAATATTGTGTTTTGATTTTATTTAAGTTGCTGAATTGTTACCGACATTTCTAAAAACATTGGTTTGATTCTTGTTTTGAAAACAAGAAGCATATGTGATCTAGGTCTATGGACTTGCAGTGGAATTGAATGGACTTGTATGACCTACGACAAAACCTTGAAAAAAAGCACACAGGTTATGGATAAACATGGGATTTGATTGGACTGGGATTTGCAAGTGCGTTGATAGCGATAGTCGTTATGGATGCACTTGTAAATTGCCTTGTTTTTTATGGTTTCTAGGGAACTTTTAGAGAGATCCATACGGATTTCCCACTATATTTATAATATTTACATACATGTCTATTTCTATTAAAACTTGGATAGTAAAGAGTTAATCCTAAAAAGTGGCCAAAACTTGGCTTATGCAAAACTACCCAGTTTAGCCTTGATTTTTGGACTTTAAAAGTTGGAAAAGATATTTAAATTCAAGTATTTTGTTTCATTCTTTTACAAGTGTTTACTAACTCATATTAGAATATTTAAAAAATGGTTCGAGATATTTATGAAGTTTTAAGAAGTAATTATGAATTTTTAAAGAAGATGATTTTATAATAAAAACTTGTTTTTTCAAGTTTTTATGGAAATTATAAACTTGTTATTTTCAAGTAATATTTTAAGTAAATGTCTTAAATATAAGTATTTTAAAAGCAGTTTTTAAGTTTATGTAGTTTTTAGAATAATGTTCATGATTTTATATTTTATGTAATAAATATCTTCTAAAAATGGTATATTTAATGTCTAGTTTTGTAAATAAATTACTATACATATATTTATCATTTTTAAAAGGATTTAAAAGTATAAATAGAAGGTTTAGAAAGGGGTTAGTAATTGCTTAATAGCCAAATGGTTATTGTTTAATTACTTGTTTGAAAAGTAATTAACTATGCTCAACGCTAAAAGACGACGAAGTAGGCTTATCTATTTGCGAGAGTTAAGATTGATGTTCGAGTAGGGATATGAGAAATAGAGGTTTAACCTACTAGTTACCCCCTTGGATGAGGAATAATTAAGTCAGAAAATATCGAAAATGTGTTAATTGTGTTGATTTCTTCCTTGTTTATGGAAATAATTAATAACTATACTTAATACTAAAAGCCAATGAGGTAGATTTATCTATTGTGAGATTCAAGAATGAAGCATCTAGGCAAGGCTTCGATGCAACCGATACTTTAATATACCCGGCTTCACTCATGGGTGAGGAACAGATAAGTTTAAATGTCAAAAATGAGTTAAGTATATGCATATTGATTTTTATACGCAATTTTTTTTACTAGATAGTCGACTAATCGACTATCAAACTTGACCAAATATGACTTAAGGAGCGATTGAAAGGCTTTGCAATTCCATACTAATGGGAACTGTAACGACCAGAATTTTTGATTATCGGTTTTGGACATTTAATTCATTTTAAATGTTGAGTTTTGGAATCTGAATGGGATTTTAATATGAAGTTATCGATCAAAAATAGTGTAATTAAACTTTAACTCCAAACATAACGAATTGATTAATAAATTTAATTGTTGAGTTAATAATTAATTTTTTAAAAAATAATTGAACTGGAGTTGAATATGAAATTGAAACGATTTCTGATATTTATATAAATTATATTTGAATTATAATTAAGTTAATAAGATTCTAAAACTGAAATTTCAACTAATTTCGTAAAATTTCGAAATCATATATTTAATCGACGCGTTATAATAGCAATCCAAGGCACAGTCTCGGAATTCGACGAAACTTGTTCCATTTGATCCGTAATTGTATATTATTATCGGATTTGAAATTTCGTTGTGTTTGGAGTTATTGTTTGATCGTACGGGTTAGAAACCCGCTAAATTGAATGTCGAAATTTAATAGAATAGTTGGGTCTAAAAAGCTATCTTCTCCATACGATCGAATTGGGACTCGAGACTTGTTCTATTGCGTTCGGAATAGGGGTATGACATTAGGAGTTCTAGGCGGCATGTTTCTATCAAGGTTCAGAATCTAATAGTGTGATAATTTGAGATTAAATAATATATTCATATCGATTTCAACATCAGCCCACATTCTTTAAAATCATAGCCATCATACTTTTTTCAAATACCACCCTATCTATTATCCTTCTTCGATTTAAACGTTATCCCTCTTTCATTTATATAGTTTAAAAAAACAGAGAAGAAATAAAACGAATGACAGTAAAAAAATAAAGCCAAGTACGAATCAAATTGTGATAGAGGCGAATGGCACAGCAATTCTAGGCGAGGTCGCAACTTCAGGTGGTGGGAGGAAGCGATGTGGATCATGGAATTCGGCAGAGGATGGCAACATGGGTGAGGATAGTGGAAAGGCATAAGTGCGTAAAGGGGAAGGGGTTGCGAATTCAAGGAGGAGGGAGGTCAAAGTGTTTGAAGACTGTAATCAAGGCACAATTAGGGGTGCATGATGGCAGACGAGTTGCGAAGGGTGGTGGCTTGCGTGGAGGACGCGGGATTTTCTGAGGCTTAGTTCTGGTCGCATGGACTTGGGTGCAATGGCAAAGTGGCAATTCATTTTGGATTCGAGTGAATAGCAGTGCGTGGTAACGTGCGAGATTGGGGGTGGCCCCTAGTGATGGATGGCATCGGCGACGACTAGATGTAGGTGAGGCAGTGGTAGAACATCTAATATAGAGATTTGGACAGCCGTGTGTATGCATCAGATGAAGTAAGAGCATTTGTTGTCGAGAAAGCAGACGAGCTGGCTCGTTTTGAGAAGAGAGCTATTGAGAAGTATAGCAATTAGTTTTAAATTTATTTTAATTAATGTGTAATTAGTTGAAAAAAATCATTAACTTATATATTGTAAATTTATTCGTGCGAGGTCCAAAATATATTAAACAAGTCGAGATTGGAATGATTTGCAAATAAAATCGAGGTGAGAAAATTTTCACTCATTTGGATTGCTAAATTTAATTTTAAATTAGTTAAAATTAATTATTGGTTGCTTGGTTGAATTTAGAAATTATTATTTGTTGAATGATATATATATATATATAGTATATATATTAGTAGTTGGATTATTATTCCTGCACATTATAACGGATGAGACCCTATGCTCCTCGCATAATAGCGGATGACCCTATATACCGCGATATCTCCCTCGGAGTGAGATTGGTATTTTTATATTTTATTAACATCTGTGGATGCATGAAAAACAGGTTGGAGGGATCCAATTAGATTCCTAAAAAATGTTCAATTTAATTTCATATAATGTGATATATGGATTGTGTAGAATAATTTATTATAGATTATTTTAGTGATTGAAATTTTTAGATGCTATTGTAGCACTGGCCTGAATTTTGATATTTTATGTACCACAAATATACTTTTAAAAGTAAAGGAATTAATGGAAATTTTTGATATAAAAATATTTATATTTGAATTGGAAATTATTTTAGAGAAATTGAGCTAGAAAAATATATTGATTTTTGGTTACACTTAACTATTGTGAATTATTAAATGGAGGTTTTAAAAGTGAATTATATAAGAGAATTTATTAATGATATTCCGAAAATATAAAAAGAGTTATAGTCGATATTAAAAATAGATTTGAGATTATAAATGGAATTATTAAGGTAATGGATTTATAAAAATGGAACTTTGTAAATAAGATTTGTTTTATAAAAAAAGTGAAACTCAATGGAGTTATAACATTTATAAACGATGTTATAAATAAGGAAAATCGATATCAGATGATAGATTGGAAATATAAATTTACAGGGAGAATTTATATTAGAGTATGGAAATAAGGTGAGAAAAATAATGATACTATTTTCGAAAAGTGATAATGCTTAAGGAGATCGAAATGGAAGTGATGTGATGTGATTCGAGAGGAATTTATAAAATTTAATTGGTTATCGGGGTTTAAAAATGTATTTTTAATTCTAAGGAGTTAACTTGTATTTTTAAAAGAATTTTTTTATTATTTAAAACAATGGAATTTTAAACTAGTTAGGATTGAAATATTTCGGTAAGTAGATTTTCAAATATTAAGTATTTATTGTAGCAAATTCTAACTTTTAAAATCAGCTTTAAAAAATTATTTGTTATCCAAAAAAATGAGCTATTGATGTTTATAAAAATGTTTTCGATATTTTAAATAATTACCTAAACATGTTTTTGAAAATAAATTATTGCCTTTTTTAAATACCTATTATATATATAGTTTTGAAGTGATTGAAATTTTTTTATTTATAAATTCCCTCGAGATTCGAAAATGAGGTTTTTAAATGGACATGATTTTGAGGGAAGGAATTTTATAAGGGATTTGAAGGAAATGAAATTTCAAAATGTTGAATATGGGAATTTTGAAAATGAAATCTGAATTTATAAAAGAAGTTATAAATTGTTGAATGGGGTTATAAACAAGTACACTGGGTTTTTGGAAATTGAAAATGGAATTTATTAGGGATTCCGAAGACTTATGAGATAACTTACGAAATATTCTCTTAAGCGTTGATATTTGAAAGATTTTGGAAAATAAGACTTGTAAAATTTTCCTAAGTACAAAAATGGAAATTTAGAAATATTTCTAAATGTTGAGATGGTTTGGAAATATCCGGTTACGGAATTAAGTATTTGAAATTGTTTTCAACTATTGGAAGGAATCGATATATCTTAAAAAGTATTTTGAAAAAAAGATATTTTGGGGAAAAATGTATAATAAGGCATGGTGTCTGCTTATGGATGTTTTATTGATAGTTAAATAACCGACTATCAATAATTGGCCAATTTCGTTAATCATTTCAAAGAGACCGGGATCAGATTTTAATTATCCTTAAACCACTTCGATCACGTTTTAAACGTTTCGAATGAATACCATGAAGATGATGAAGACAATGATTCTTTTTGTCTAGACGCAGGACAACTTGTATAGATGAATGCTTTCAAAACATCGTCATTGGAGGACGATGAGCATTCTAAGTAGAATTGTCTCTTGAAAGGTAATGCTTAGTCTCAAGCCTCACCAAACGGGAATGAATAAACCAAGGGAGATGCAGCAAGGCTATGTGGGTCGCATCCAATTAGGGTGTGTTATCACTTTTCTAGATATCCTCGAAAACCTATATATTATGGATATGGTTGTGCATGAAAGAAAGAGCGCTCGATTTTGAGGGTGGGAACACCCGGGGGTGATAACATATTGGATCTATCCAGGTTAGGGATAGGACGGTCTTGTGTAGCAGGGGATCCTAGCGAGGTCCTTGGTACATCGTTTTAGAGGTGTAATGTGATGGGCGGTAGCCCAGTGGACCAGTCATTGTATTAAATCCACTCCAATACGAGCCTTTATGGTTTTGTTTATAGAGCCCGGTATGTTGGAATTTAATTAATGTAACAATTTCGGCTATTTGAATACTTTTTACTTAGACACTATTATCATATCAAATGATTTTGATAAAATTGTTTGGTTCTCGCATGGTAAAAACCCGTCGTGTTTATGTGTAATGTGGTCTTACAAGATACCTTTGTTTTTCAAAGGATTTTGATAGCTCTAATAATTCAAATTGAGTGTGTTTTCTCACTCTGGTTTTCCAGACTGACTCGGGCATTATTTTATTATAATGCTCTAGTCAGACCGAGTATTACAGTTTCAGGTCAGAATGTTGTGGAGCTCAGGGGACGAGCTGGAGAAGTTTAGATGTATTTCCGTTATTGGAATATATTTCTGCTGTGTGAGTACAAGTGATTATAGCTATCCAGATTGATGTATTGATTTTTGGTACTCTGACGATTGTAAATATAAACAGATACAGATTCTTTTGTATAAAAATGTGTTATTATATATTATATTTTGTTCCGCTGCAATTATGAGATTCTGTGTTGCTATTTATATTTTCTTATATCTTTTTCTTCTTCTTTACCCTAGTTATACACTCTTTCGTACACTTTGGGTTGAACTAGACTGAATTATTGTCAACTCAAAGGGTGACAGAACTGCGGATCGCTACAAGAACCTCCGGGGAGGAGTATTGGTACGAAACATCTCTAGCTTTCACTTAATTCTATGAGAAACAGAATTGAATTAACTGAAAATTCATCGATTGCTTTTAGAGAGTCTAGTAAGCAGAAAAAGTATACTTATATAAGACGACTCAAACCCTTAATCACTTCAAAAACGTATATGCGATTTATGCTCTAAAAGAAGTTGTGAAGTGAAATGTTACAGATTTGAACTATCTATCCCAACGTTAAGTCCAAGAGAGAGAGGTCAGCGTTAACATTTCAGATGATGCTATCATGTGAGAGTGTCTATCTTAAGGGGTATTCCAAGAAAGAGGATCGCGTTAGTATTTATCAAAGGACTTATGCGGGGAACCTATGTGGAGGTTCAAGATCTGTTCAAGATGCTCGAATCCATTAATTATTCGTGATCTATTTGAGATGAAGGAATACAATTGTATTTCATGTTCTGCTCAAGTAATAAAGACTAGTGTGAAAGTTTTCGAATGCAGCCTCGATGTCGAAAATGGCTAAAACCAAAGTAAGATGCACATTCTCAGGTTTAGCTTACCCATGAGGGTATATCAACTTTAGATCTGGAGTATTCTTATCGATATGTAGCATGCGGGAATTGTTGATACTTAGTGTCACACAGTTCATCGTTGGGAAAGTTGTGTTTAGCTTAGAGTATATCCTATCTAGAGATATACGATGCTCGGAAGGAAGTATCTTATCTTGGACATGGATTTTAGATTCGGTTTGACCTGAGTAGGGCTCCATAGAAATCCTTACACCTATGCAAACGTGCCTTAACGGTATTGATAGTATACTTATTACGATTATGGCATTCACCATCAACTATTTGATATGATTTATTTGCTACACACTAAACATTATCTAGCATATCACTATATGTTAAACTTGATGAATAAATGGTTTCATTTATGGAGAAAACTATTGCGGTAATCTATATGATCTCAAAAAGGTGCTATCATGTGTTACTCGTATTTTTTGAGTTTCTCACATTGGTTTACCAGACTAATTCAGGTGTTATCTTCTTATAATGCTTAGATCAGCCCCGTGTATGTTTCAGAGTATAGCTATGGACGCTTTGGAGCTTATGGAGAGGAGCCGATGTCAATATACTATAATATTCTTATTTTTCACCGCATTACTGTATTGTATATATCATCATTATGAAGATAAGCAGTTATAACTCTCCCAGACGATAATCGTACTTAGGTTTCATAGCTCTGAAATTTCAATATTTGGAGTAACCCTTTGCACCGATCCTTCGATATTTTCTATTACTGTTCCATTATGAGATTCTGATGTTGTGTTTTCTTCTTCCTTATTCTATTTTTTATATTTTATTTCCCCTTTCTATCTTTCTGGCACTTCTATGTTTGGCACACGAATAACATAGACGTATTTAGTATTGACATTCAAGGGTCGAAATGTCGAGTCGTTATGTTTGGTATCAGAGCTCAAGGTTGAGCAAATACCTAGGCTTTAGTTGGGTAAAGATATAGAGTAAGAGACACTCTTGAATAAGCCGAGCGTACCAAACATATGAGAGCGTATTTGTATTTTGAAACTGGACCTTTAAAAAATTTCCTTAGGAATATCTCCTACTAAGTAATCCCTTCTTAGTATATTTTCCTTGAAAACTTTATCCTTTTGTTTCCTAAAGCTATTTCACTTAGAGTAGGTAGTAATAACTATGGGTACTAGGGCTTCTAATGCTGAGGGAAATATAGGAGAAGAAGTGGTGCAGGTTCGACCATAGAAAGACTTTGCTTCGATATGGCATTAGTTTGAGGTGTTGGGAAGAAAGAGGTTCGACAATAATGAGACTATCATCGAGGTCTCAGCCTGGATTAATCTATGCAACGTGGTATCTAAGGATATGACTGATCATATTTAAGGAGCATTCAAGGACATTATATGTACAGCTTTTTGGTTTGAGGATTTGGCTCCAAGGTCGTTTATATTTGCACCGACTAGAGGCAACAATCGGAAGTTTCAACCATCGAGAGATATTTCTAGTTTAACTTACCATAGGTATGGACACAAGGGTCATTTTGCTAGGAAGTGTAGGTTAGTTGGAGAAGGCCAGATGGTTAAAGCACTGATTGCAAAGGTTTCAAAGATTAAGGCACAGATGGTAAAGGCACAGTTTGCACCAAGGACTTGCTGCAACTACAACCAAAAAGTTAATTTTATCAGGGATTGTCCGATGCTTCAGGTAGGGCAACATACTAGAGTATTTGCACTTGCTTCAACGCCTTACACTTCTTCAACTGGGAAGGGATAGCAGATTATTGAGGGCATAATATCTGTTTATGGCATTCCTATTTGAATTAGTTTGACTTTAGTGCTACTCATAGTTTAATATCCCATAATCTTGTTTGTTTAGTCATGCTCGACATGTTAGGAACATTGAATATTGTTTGTTATTGATATATGCTCAACCAATTTTGAGCAACTTTACTTTTCTGCATCATGGGGTGGGTAGACAGTAATTAAGTGTACATTGAATGAACACCTTATGAATTAGGTTTCATGATTTGACCATAAGGCATTCAATGATAATTTGGGGTTAGAAGTTAAAATTTAGTAAAAGATTTTTACTATAAACAAAAGGAAAGATAGAATATTTTGGAAATAAATATTTGTGAAAAGATTTATATAAGAGAGTAATTTTATATAAGTAAGTTTATAAAATATGGTTTACCAACCAAAAAGGATTCAAATAGAGAATTCGAGGACTTAAATCCCAGTGTCTTTGAAAATATTTTTCAAGATTTTGGTGAAAATAATAAGACTATTATTTGAATGTAAGTATTTAGGAAATCGGTTTAGGATATTGAGGTCATGATACTTAGTATTATTGCATAAAGTATTTGATATTGCTTTAAAATGATTTTGGTTAAATACCAGAAGCATGGTTTGGATGTATTGGACTCACTTTTATTACTTGATAAAAACTTCGATGATGATCGCAACATCATCGACGTTCATTTTCAGGTTTCTAAGTATGGTATGCTACAAAATTGTTTTGGTAAAATGGATTTTGATTTAATCCTAAAGTAAGATTTGATATACAAAATTTATATGTATATATAATTTCAAAATTATTTGAAATGAAAATCAGTATTTAACTCTGAAGTTCTCTTATTAGGTTATTTCATGGACCCATGTAGCCTATGCATTGGGAAAGTATTGTATGTGCATCATGATATGATATGTTGTTTGGCAATTTTCAGTTTTTATAATGAAATGGAATTATTTGACGGTTTTGGATAGTAGGGAACTTTTGGATTGTTATAGAACTTATAAACTAAGTGTTTTTAAAAATATAAAGTTGAGTTATACAACACTTATATTTGAAAAGGAGGTAAAAAAAAGTTCGAAGTATTGGTCATCCTTGTTTCGTAGGGTAAATTAGATGTTTATATGTACTCTTAGGCTCTAATGGAGTATTACACGAATATGAACTTAAGTTATAAAATATGGATAAACTAGAAGTTATGTTTTATGAAATGATTCATAATAGTTTTAGTATTAAGGGACATACTATTTGGATACATAAATGCGATTAAAAAGGAATTGGTGCAGTTAAGAAACCAATAAGACAAATGTATAACTTATACATAAATCATTTTATTTGCATGAATGTTCTTAATTCAGTATTCGTAGTGGTTTACCTATCTGAATAATGATTTTTCACTCGATTCTTGATGACAAACACTTAATATGGGTTCGTTATACGATCCTGATGTTTTCTATCATAGTATATGGCTACATAAGAAGAACATAGGTTTGTAATCACGGAACCAAATCAGAGTCCGCACTATAGAGGTCAAGTGATCAATGCTATTTTAGAAGTGAAATTTATGTGATCGAGAAAGTGATAAGATTGGATATTATGTACGTATGGTCCACGTGCATCGTGGGGCTTTAGTCCATTTGTATGACATGTTATCTTGTCTTATGAAGAGTTTGGAGAATGAATCTTCAATTTGTTATGAGGTAGCATGAATAATTTTCTAAGTAATGACCTGAGGCTATTGAGTGTAAGGTATGTGTAGTAGATTGTTTATCATCCTTGGACGATAGGAGAATTTTGAACCTGAGCGAACCATGAGCGTTAGTTGTTAGTAATTGCGATTACTATTTGACTATTTATGTGCTTGTTCCTTTGTTAAGGTTAGAAGTGTGTCGATGAGCGAGGATGGTCAGGGTGGTGCCAAGAAGACGGAGGACAGTTTGTGGAAGTTCAATCAGTGTTGCTTATAGACAACGGTTTCCTCCTTATCGTAGTATTGTACATCTTTTGTTGTGTACTCATGTAACATTCCCGATTTTCAAGCCAAATTAATTTGGTAATTAATTTGAGTTTTGGATTAAATTAAGAATTAATTTGGTAATTAATATGAAATTTTGAATTAAATTATGAGTTTAATTATTAAATTGAAATTATGGAATAAAATATACATTTATAAAAGATATTTGATCAATAATTCCACCTGAATATATTTTTAAAAATGATATTACACACATGAAAACACTTTCCATTCAGAGATTAAATCCTAAAAGGGTTTTAAGTGGGATGGTTTGCATTTTCGAACAGGTTTCAAACCTGTAAAGTAAGAACAGAGGTAATTTTCCTCTATATATGCATGCACACAGACATTTACAAACATGAAGTTGTATTCACACAACCATACAAGCAGATTCCACATCATACTTCAAGGATTATCAAATGAAATAGGTTTAAGATTTCAATAAAGGAAGTTTACTCACCTTGCTTAAGAAGGAATAGAGAGGAGTTTTGAGTCTGGACATGCAATTTTAAACTACTCTGGCTTTTGATCTGAGATTTTCCAGATTTTGATTTTTGTTTTGATCATCATTTCCTCAGGTTGAAAATACTAAAGTTAATTATGGTTTTAATTGCTTCATATTTTTAAATTTTAATTTTAATTACGAGATCGGATTTGTAATTCGAAAACCACTTCAATCCAACGAGTACGTTTTCATGATGAAGATAAGAGTTTGGAGTCGAAGATGGAGAAGTGAAGTGCAAGGGCTAACCGCTACTAATCCTGAGGGTGATTCTAGAATGGATGTAGTAGGAGTAGTGCCTTCGGTTTCTTTCGAACCAGGAATGGACTTGTATGGATGAATGCTTTCAGAACATCGTCAGGAGGATGGTGAGCATTCTATGTGAAATGTTCTAAAAAGGTAACGCTTAGCCTCGAGCCTCATCAACCGAGAGTGACTGAAAATCAAGGGTTATGCATCAAGGCTAAGTGGGTCGTGCCCATTATAGTGAGGTCATCCCTGTCTAGATGTCCCTTTTATTTTGGCTCTGTGGTGCGGTTGCTGATCCCAACCGTGGGCTGATCTTACTTGGGATTATCCAGTGAGGGGTAGTCCCGGTCTTGTGTTGCAGGGGATCGGGAGGGATCCTCGGTAGTGTGATCTAGGCCACGTACTGTGATAGGTGGTACCCCAGTGCCTAGTCATTTGTTGGAAATCCATTCTTTCTACATGCCTTTTACGGTTTTGATTGTATAACCCACTTTGTGGCTAGTATGCTGGAATTTAGTGAATGTTACAATTTTAGCTATTTTGAATAAGTATTTATATATAGACACTATTATAATATCTGAGGATTTTGATAAGAAATGTTTGGGCTATCGTAAGGTAATAACCTAACATGTTTATTTGTGGCGTGGTCTTACGAGATGCTTTTGATTTTCAAAGGATTTCTGAAACTTTAATAATAAATTTGGGTGTATTTTTATCACGCTGGTATTCCAGACTGACTCAGGTGTTATTTCATTATAATGCTCGGATCAGACCGAGTATTATAGAATACAGGATAGAATGCTTGGGAGCTCAAGAGAGGAGCTGGAGACCGAGACGTATTATCCGTAGTTGTTTATATCCGCTGCCTTGATTTGTGAAATTGTCAGGATGGTAATTGTTTTTTGTTTGTGATACTCTGATGATGATGTATTTTATATAATAGATATAGTTTTCTTTTTGTGTAAAGATCTGTTATTAACTATTATATTTTGTTCTACTGTGATTGTGAGATTCTGTTATTTGTTTAGTTCCTTATTACTTCTATCCTTTTCCTTTTCCCTCTACTAACTATTTTTTCGGCACTTAATCGTCGATATATTATATAGTGGCGTATTTATGTCAATTTTCAAGGGTGGAGAAGGGCGGATCATGACAGTTGGTATCAGAGCTGAAGGTCGAAACTTTAGCTCAGGAGTATAACACATTAGGTAACTCATTAGAGATAGGGTGAAGTATACCCTAGAATGAGTATTCCCTAAGATATTCGTCTGAATGCCTCAGTAAATTCTCTTACTACCCACTGATAGTGATTATGAGTGCAAGAAGAGGACGAGATAGGGGATAGAGGAGTACCAATACAAATGGTCAATACCCTGCAAGAGCAAGGAAATAACTTTCTCTATCAATCTCCTTTGTTAATCATCCAATTTCAAATTCTTTGATGGCTTCTTGGTAGCTCGAGGAAGAAGCTTTGATATATTTGCATGGGACATAAACTCAAGATGGGTCAAAATTTGTTTGTTTGGATGAATTGGTTGCTTTGGTTGCTATGGTTGATAGGTATACTTAGGCTTCTATACTAAAAAGTTTTGGGATTGTATCCATATATCTATCTATTCTTTGGATCCAAATATGTTCTACGAGTGGTTAGTTATACCTTCGAACTAACCAATGCTCTTGCATAATTCGTAGATCTGGATAACCCGAGTATCTTATGAAGTGTTAACTGGATTTGTTCTTATATCTATTGTTGATATTCTAATTTGGTAAGCCAAATGCAGAATAGATATTCAACTTGATCTGGTGATTGACCTCTCTATCTTTCTATATTCTTTGTCGTCTCCCTGGCGAATTTCGGGGACGAAATTTTCTTAACGGGGGAAATCTGTAAAATTCCCGATTTTTAAGCTAAATTAATATGGTATTTAATTTGATTTTTGGATTAAATTAAGAATTAATTTGGTAATTAATATGAAATTTTGAATTAAATTGTGGATTTAATTATTAAATTGAAATTGTGGAATAAAATATACATATATAAAAGATATTTTTTTATTCACCTATAAATAAAAATTGATTGTATATTAATTTTTGAATTTGAAATTAAAAAATATATGTTTTGAATAATATATTTGAAAAGCTCTGATACCAATTATAACGACTCTGACTCTACCTTCGAAAATCGGCACCGAATACTTCACCAGTATTCAAATGCCGCAGATTGAAACATCGAATCTGGCTCGCCGGAGCTTATAACACATTAAGTACAACAACACAGTGGAAGAAAAGAATAATATCATTGATACAACAATGAATACAATATCCGATACAATTGAATATCAAATACAAATGACTATTAATATATCAAAGACAGATACAAGACAGGAATAGAGATAACCGCAGCAGAAAGACAATGCCTTCAATGCCAAACTCAAAAAACTCCATCTCCAATCCAAAGCTAGCTCGAACCCCTATCATCGATGACTTAAACAAGGTCAGTCGTCCAAAGATTGAAGAAGATTCCCAAAGACTGAAAGCTATCAAACCAAAGACTTTGAAGGCTATCGAATCTACTCATACTATTCGACTATCTGAAAAATCCAAATCTAGACTGCCCGTGTGGAAAATTATGGGCACTCGAAGTTTATTGTTCCTTTCCTAAACTCTGGGTGCCCAAAATTTTCCACACGGGCAGTCTAGAGTTGGCTTCTTCAGATAGTCGAATAGTATGAGTAGATTCGATAGCCTTCGAAGTCTTTGGTTTGGTAGCTTTCAGTCTTTAGGAATCTTCCTCAATCTTTGGATGACTGACCTTGCTTAAGTCATCGATGATGGGGTTTCGAGCTAGCTTTGGATTGGAGATGGAATTTTTGGAGTTTGGCATTGAAGACATTGTCTTTCCACTGCTGTTGTCTCTGTTATTGTCTTGTATCTATCTTTGATATATTAATAGTCATTTGTATTTGATATTCAGTTGTGTCGGTTGTATCAATGATATTATTCTTTTCTTACACTGAGTTGTTGTACTTAATGTGTTATAAGCTCCAGCGAGCCAGATTCGGCGTTTGAATCTGCGGTTTTTGAATACTGGTGAAGTATTCGGTGCCGATTTTCGAAGGTCGAGTCAGGGTCGTTATAAGTAATGTCTTCGATTAGGATCTCCAGTTCAAGTTGAACCTTATATTATCTTATCTAATCTTGTCTTTGTTTCTCAATTACCTCTGTCCTAAAATTCATTCTTGATTTTTTTTAGGATGAGTCATAGGAACGCTAGAGGTAGGGGTCGTGGTATTGCCCCAGCTCTTGAACCTGCTGCACTAGTTAGGTTCACTAAACTCTATAAGGAATACACTGAACTTGGTGGAACCGAGTTCACTGGATCTGAGAGCATTATTGAGGCTCGGTAGTGGTTGAAGGATTTGGAGAGGATCTTCACCGGTCTTGAGATCACTAATGCGCAGCAGTGCCAGTTGGTAGCTTGGCAGTTGAAGGGAGCAGCCTTGGATTGGTGGGAGTCTGTCACATCTCACACTACTGAGGCTGACATTTCTTGGGAACAATTTTGGTATCATCTCCTATTGTCTTGAATTTGTTTCAGTTTTCTCATTTGAAATATTTCATATATTTCTTTATTGTGCTTTGGGGATGCTTTTGTTGTGAAATGGATGCTCGAGGTAGGGATGTCTCAGATGTATCGAGAATTCATGGACCTCAAACAGGGTGATATGTCTTTTGCTGAACATGAGAGGAAGTTCAATGAACTTTCAAAGTTTTCCCTTAATCTGATTGACAATCCTCTCAAGAAAAATGAGAAGTTCATTGCTGGTGCTCGTACAGAATATTATGATTGTCTCATTGCTCATGTGCATGGTTCTTTCACTAGTCTAAGATATGGCCATTAGATACGAGAATCCTACTTCTAAGGATTCTCCAGCCTCTCGTTCTACTTCATCTCAGTCTTCCTCTGGTAATCCTAAGAAGAGAAAGCCCAATTTTCATCAATAGAGGAAGAATTGGATCAAGACTCATGGTTCGGGATCTTCTTCATCTCAGAGGCAGTCTGTAGACCTATCCTCCATACTTGCTTCAGATGTAATCAGAGGGGACACTATGCTAATACCTGTCTACTTTAGTTGGTGCTGCTATTCCTCCTCCGCCTCAGTTGTCCAGGCGTGATCTCTGCCACCTTTGTCTACAGGTTGGCCATTTCGAGAAGGACCGCCCTACTCAGCAGAAGGGCCCGCCCTTTGGTATTTTTTGTTACCTCTACTTCTTCACTAGCTCCACCACCTGCACCTATTCCTGCTCCTAGTGATGACCAAGGTACCCTTCATGGCACTTTTTCTCTGTTTTATTTTCCTGTTCGTGTTTTGCTTGATACTGGAGCTTCCCATAGCTTTATTTCTGTCGATCTTTGTAATAAATTTAAGCATCTTCTCTTGCCCGAGTTTGCTTCTAAGCTTTTGTGTGTTTCAAATCCTATTGGTGGTCTTGCAAACCTTAGTATGATTTGCAGAAATGTGAAACTCTTCCATTCTAGTTATCGATTTTCTGGTGATTTCTATGTTTTTGGGTTTTGATGCTTTTGATCTATTGCTTGGAAGTGATTGGCTGAAGAGGCATGATGCTGTTATCTCTTGTAAAACCCAAACTATTTCTGTTGTTGGTGATAAGGGTGATTCTTTGGTGATTCAGTGTTGCATGCCTCAGGATTATGCCGGCAGTTTTATTTATTCTCATAACTCTTCTTCGGATGATCTTGATTCTACTCCTGTGGTCAGACTTTATCCCGATGTATTTGGTTAAGTCACTTCTTTACCTCCTATACGGGAAATTGAATTTCGTATTGATCTTATTCCTGGAGCTCGACATGTAATACTTCCTTCCAGAAGGATGGCACCCCATGAGAAGGTTGAGTTGAGGAAGCAAATTGAGGACTTGTTCTCCAAAGGTTTGATCAGACCTAGCCATTCAGAATGGGGAGCCACAGTGGTTTTTGTCACTAAGTCCGATGGTTGTTTGAGGATGTGTGTTGATTATAGGGAGCTGAACAAGCTCACTATGAGGAACAGATATCCTATGCCTCGCATTAATGATATGTTTGATCAGCCCCATGGAGCTACTATTTTCTCTCAGCTTGATCTTGCCATAGGTTTTCACCGGCTCAGACTTGTTGAGGAAAGTATTCGCAAGATTGCTTTCCGTACTGAGAATGAGTTTTATGAATGGTTAGTCATGCCTTTTTGTTTGACTAATGCTCCTGCTTTCTTTGTTGTTTTGATGAATCGTTTTTTCGTCACGTGCTTAATAAGTTTGTTCTAGTCTTTGTGGATGATATTCTTGGATTCTCCAAGTTTGAGGAAGAGCATAAATCCCATTTGAGCTTTGTTCTGGGGACTCTTAGGAGTCATCAGTTGAAAGCTAAATTCTTTAAATGCCATTTCTAGAAAGATGAAGTTCGTTTTCTTGGGCATATTGTTTCTAGTGATGGTGTTTCTGTTGATCCAGTCAAGATCGCTGTAATCAATGTAAGTCTCTCTTTTATTCTCTTTCTGTAATTTATCTTTCTATCTTTGCTGCGTTCCTTATTTCTCCCTATTCTATTGCAGGATTGGGAAACCTCTCGGAATCTAACTGATATTCGTAGTTTTTTGGGCCTTGCCGGTTACTGTCGGAGATTCATTGAGAATTTTGCTCGGATTGTTTCACCTCTCACAACTTTGACTCGTAAGAATGCCAAGTTTATATGGAGTGATGAGTGTAAAGCTGCATTCAATGAGTTGAAGCGTAATCTTACTACCGCACCAGTGCTTATCGTTCCAAATGGAAATAAGGGATTAAGGTATACACTGATGCTTGTCGTGACGGTTTGGGGGCTGTTCTGATGCAAGATAAGAAGGTGATTGCTTATGCCAGTCGCTAGTTGAAGACCCATGAGGCCAATTATGCGGCTCATGATTTCGAATTGCTTGCTATTGTCTTTACTTTGAAGCTTTGGAGGCATCATATTTTGGGTGCTAAGATTGAGCTTTTTACTGATCATTAGTCTTTGAAGTATATCTTCACCCATAAGGATTTAAATCAGCGTCAGGTTCGGTGGCTTGAGTTTCTTGCTTCTTATGATCTTGACATTAGCTATACCCCTGGGAAAGCTAATGTTGTGGCTGATGCTTTGAGTAGGAAAAAGGCTTTGTTGTGTCAGCTTGTTGTTTCTTCTTCTCCTCTTTTGGATCGTATCATTGCTAAGCAGGATGAGGATAGGATTTTCAGATTGATTAAGGAGAGTGTTCGTAGAAGAGTTGGCGGTAGTAGTCTTGATGGTAGTGGAGCCCAGATCGATGATAGAGGTACTTTGAGGATTAATAATCAGATTTGTGTCCTGAATGTTGATGGATTGAGGCAGGAGTTACTTCGAGAAAATCAACGATCCAAACTTTCTATTCATCCTGGTGTGACGAATATGTATCAGGATATGAAGAAGCTTTATTGGTGGAGAGGTATGAGGCAAGATATCTCTATCTTTGTTAGTAGGTATGCGACTTGTCAACAAGTCAAGTCAGATAATTAGAAGACCCCTGGTTTGTTGCAGCCCTTAAGTTTCCCAATTGGAAATGGGAATAGGTTTCCATGGATTTTATTGATGGATTGACGAGGTCTAGGAGGGGTAATGAGAGCATTTAGGTTATTGTGGATAGATTGACCAAATCAGTTCATTTCATTCCGGTCAAATCTACCCGTTCTACTTCCAGTCTGGCTGAGATTTATACGAGGGAGATTGTTCGTCTCCATGGTGTTCCTATCAGCATTGTTTGTGATCGAGACCCTATCTTCACCAGTCAGTTTTGGAAAGCTTTTCTGGAATATTTGAGCACTCGTCTGAATCTGAGCACTGCTTACCATCCACAGATCGATGGTCAAACGGATAGAGTGAATCAAATTCTCGAGTACCTTCTTCGTGCTTGTGTTCTGGATTATGGAGGATCTTGGAAAGATCATATCCATCTTATTGAATTCACCTATAACAACAGTTATTAGGTATATTTCAATCTTCTATTTTAATCTTATCCTAATCTTTTATCTATCTCATTTCGTATTTGAATTCAGGCTAGTATTGAAATGTCTTAGTTTGCGACTGTTTACGGAAGACCTTGTAGATCTGCATCTTGCTGGATTGAATCCGGTAATCGTTTGGACTTTGTCCTGATATGATTTTGGAAGCCCTGAGAAGGTTGAGGAGATTAAGACGAAGATGAGGATTGCTCCGGATAGGCAGAAGAAGTATGTTGATCGGCGTAGGAGGAGTTAGGAGTTTGATGATCTTGTTTTCCTTAAGGTCTCTCCCTTAAGGAATGTGATTCGGTTTGGTCGTAGAGGGAAGCTTGCTCCTAGGTTTGTTGGTCCTTTCCATATCTTGGAGAGGATTGGTTCTCTAGCTTATCGGATAGATTTTCCCGAGAAGTTTTCTAGAATACATAATCTATTCCATGTCTCGCATCTTCGTCGATATCTGCATGATCCATCTTTGATTGTCCAGCCTTCTGCTCTCGAATGTTTGGATATTGAACCTAATCTGACTGTCGAGAGGAAGCCATTTCGTATTGTCGAAAGAGGTACGAAGCAGCTAAGAAGGAAATCAGTGAACCTGGTCAAAGTGCAGTGGAGTATGGATGATCGGTATTGTACCTTGGAGACGGAGGAGAGCATGCGTGCTTCGAATTCGGAATTGTTTGTTTCAGGCACTATTTGCTTTTCTATCTTACCTTTCTTTGTTTCGTGTCTCGTTCCTTTTCGAGGACGAAAAGTTTTGAAAGAGGGAGAGTGTAACAACCCATAAATTTTGTAAATATTTTTAAATTCAATTTAATTGAAAATTTTGATTTTTAAATCGTTTAAATTTGAAATTTGGAATTTTCCAATGTAATTTTGAATTTTGTTTATAATTTAATTTCCAAATATAATAAAATAAACATTTTCTAAAAATCTTATATTTTGGTCAACTGAAAGTCAAAGTTTGACCAAAGTTGAAAATTTTAAATTTGAATTTTAAATTTTTAATCTGTTTCTTTGAAACTATATTTGATTTTAATATTCGTGCTACTTTTCATTTCGTAAAATTCTGTTTTAAACTTTTAAATTTGACAACTTTCAGCATTTTACACGCGTTTATTTTTCGTATTTTAATTGTTATTTTCTTTTGTCTATTTCCTATTTTCATTTTAATTTTTATTTTAATTTTCTATTTTCCATTTTTTTGTAATTTTTAATGTGATTTTATTGGATTTTTATTTGAATTTTGGCTTGGAAATTCTAAGGGACATAAGTTTCTTTTATTAAATAGGAAATAAAGCTCCTTCATTTCATTAGCCGTTCAAACATTGATAACATGCCGTTTCTTTCTATTGATTAGCCATGAAAACTCCTCAATTAATTATCAATTCACGTACAAATATTACCCAAACATTCCCTTCATCATTTTCCTCTTCTGATTGAAAGAAAATACAGTAAGTTTTTATGGCTTCCTCTTCTCCTCTTTTACTTTTTTCTTTTGTTTTTCTTCCTCCTATGCTCGGCCACACCATGCTATTGCCGACCACCACTCCTCTCCACCACCAACATGACTGACCATCACCTCTACATCCTCTCCTCCAATCATAGCCGTGAGCATTGGATCCAAATTCCACCATCAAATCTAGTTAGAAACCCTAGCCAAACCTATTGATCACCATCCCCTTTTATTTTGCCTCGGCCATAACACCTATTACCACCTACTCCTCCTCCTTACCTTGCTCTAGGTCGTGCCCCCTGATGTGACCAGATCCGACCAAGTTAGCACATAAGCCGAGCCACATGGCTTTAGGGCCGAGCCTAAAATCCACACCCCTTGCCTTTTGCCTTCCTATTGATTTACCTTGCCACTCCTCTTTCGTATCCAAACCGTAGCCGTGCCTTGTGACTACATGACTGAGCCTAGCTTGCCTCTAAACATCATAGCCGAGCAAAATATGGTGATGGCCGAGCCTATAGGTGATGTGCCCGAGCCTACTTGTGGTTTAAACCAAGTTTTGTTTCAAATTGATTCATGTTTTACTTTGTTGAATTCATATCTTGTTTGTGTTAAATCATATACTTATTTTTGTTTTATTTATTTGTTTATAAGATTTGGATTTGGGTGCTCCCTCTCCTCATATCTAGTCGTGCCTTTTCATGCTTTGTAGAGTTTGGGTTTGTGTTTTGAATTTGATCTTTGGCTTTAGAAGGTGAGTTGTTCACTATCGACAAATCGTACTTATATAAATGTGAAACAATGTCATTTGAATTGTAATAGTTGATAGGTTATGCTATATGTTCACATCTGCCTATTATCTGACATTATATGATGATATTACCTGATTATATATCTGTTGCATCACCTGACATCATATGATATGTTTTACTGTTTATTTTATTTATTGTTTATTTTATTTATTATTTCTCACCCTGCAAGTTCCTTGTAGAAAAGAATCACTATCGGTTGAAATGATACATACCCGAACGTACATTAGAATAAGGAAAAATCGTTATGAGCTAAAATGATAGGCTCAAGCGATTTTTATTTACTTTATTTGACTTGGGATTGCGGGTTTGAAATGATAGAACCCGGATTTTTCTTTTTAAATTACGGATTCAAATGATACATATCTGTATCACTTGACCTAGGTTAGATAATTGTATACAGACCCATGGTTAATTTTAAATATTTTCTGAAGATTATTAAGTATTTTTGAAATATGAAAATATGAAATTGTAACTTAAACTGGATTTAAATTATTAAATAAATGTTATAGTGATTTATATAAGTTAAAATGTATAAGCAAATTAATGATTAAAATGTAAATTTTGATTTGACTTAATAGTTGAAAATTCAAGGTTAAAAGGGAATTTTAGCTTAACTTAGAGATAAGAATATTTTATTTATGAAATGGTTATTTTAAAAGTAATAAGTAATTGTTAAAAATAAACGTTAAGCAATTTATAATATATTTGACTTAACAAATGATCTTAATTTAAATTGGATATTTATTAATAAAATATTATTTTATTAAAATTATAAGTTATGCAATATCCAAATAAATAATTTTGAAAAGTGAAATAAGTTTGATAAGATAAAAATGAGAAAGTTGAAGATAAATTGCTTTAAAGGGTATAGTTAAGCTTATAACAGAAATTATAGCGTTTCAGAAATGCTGTGGTTTAATGAACTATGTGTTGTATATACTAAATATACCTATAGCAGCATTTATGAAGTGCTGCATTTTTTGAATTTGAACCATGTGTTGAATAGACTAAATATACCTACAGTAGCATTTCTGAAGTGCTACAGTTTCTGAATTTGAACTATGTGTTGAAAATACTAAATATACCTACAGTAGCATTTCTGAAGTGCTGCAGTTTCTGAAATTGAACTGGTTTTGTAATACTAACCTATCTACTGTAGAACTTTATAAGTGCTGCAGTTTTTGAAAAATACAATGTTTTGAAATGTTGTAATTGAACGAATGAACTTAGAAATGCTGAAATTTTGTAAATTGAACATTTGATTTCGAAGGATAACTATTTCATATTTAAATTGTTTAAATGAATTGTTTTGAAGTGAAATATAAACCATTTTTGAAATTTATAACCACGGGTATTAATAGCGATTGGTTGTTAAAGAGACTGGGATAGGATATGGGCATACTATCTGTCGATACCGAAAACCACTTTAACAACCGTGTACGCGGTGGAGATTCCAGAATGAAGTAGGATGGTGGCGACGTTCTATCGAGGTATGTACATGGACCCGACTCCCGTGAGTTGGAATAAGGTGGCTAAAACAGAAGCGATCGACGGGCTAATGAGGTAGCTCCTCTTATCGGACACACTTTTTCGATACCATTCTAATACTTTGTGATTTATGGGGTACCCTTTGATTTTGGGAGTGTGGCTCGAGCCGGTCCGGAAGCGTAATTGGTATATTTACCCTGGCATTGCCAAGTTGTGCCATGTCACCTACCCTAGCGCGCCTTGTACGATTTTTTTTGGTACCATGCCTATGGAGTGCCCCCTGACAACGACCAGTACGGAGGAGATTACGGTACTGTATAGACTATGAGAATATATGAAATGTGTTAAGGTGGAAAATGTAAAGCCTTAACGCTATTTTCAATTATATTATACTTTACTTCTAGACATTATTATAATAGCATATATTTCTACATAGTAAATAGTTTAACCGATCCTTAAAGGATGGGCAGTCCCAAGCATCCTTTAAGTTACTTGTACATTTATTTTACAGTTCACTTGAGTTGGTTTACATTGTATAAGTATGTATGTCTTGACTCGAGTGTTTGTGTTTATTTCTTACGCTTGGGTCAGCCTGAGTATTTCAGCTTTGGAATTCACCTTCTAGAGCTAGGATTTGCTAGAGATCATCATTTATATAGTTGTTATCAGTATTTTCTATTCAGCTTATGTACTAGAGAACATTCATGTATTGGGATATCTGTTGTATTTACCTTTCAAACTATGGTATTTTGTAATTGTTTTGAGACTGCGTTTGAGACTATATTTGTTGTAGCTTCATGAACTACTACTGTTATTTTATTTCCGCTGTGAGTTATTCTGATTTATCTATGCATGTGATTCTGTGATTGTTTTATTTGCTTTAAATTAAATTACAATCTATTGTTTTGAATTATTTAAGTCAAACATGTGTGGTTTATTGTCGATTTGAATGGTCTAAAATAGTGGGTTGTTATTGACCTCCACGACGTCGCCCATCGAAACCAGACAGCCCACAACCGCCGCTTTTGTCAAAACCCTAGCGAATTTTTGAAGGCGATCCAACCGTTAACTCGCGAAACCAATCACATGGATGCTCTCTCCTCGGTTCTCTCCACAAACCTGTATCAACGGATCGATGATCCGTTGAAGTTGATCAACACGCAATGAACGGCTGCGTTTTGTTCTTCAATTTGTGGACAAACAATGATTCAAATTGGAAAACGGATTACATAACTGAGATGCGCTCGTCGGGAGCTTCGAGTCGATATATAATTCAATAGTGTTTGAGGAGTTTTATTTTTAAAATTGGTTTTGAAATTAAATTTGAGGGTTTAGGAATTGGAGTTTGTTTCTGCCATTGGAAAGGAGGAACAAAAAGAATTGTACGTAATGTAAATGAGAAATGAAAAACAATTAGGGTTTATAACGAGGTATTTATAGGAAGATCAGAAAAATAGAATGACTGGACCAGATTTGATTTGGAAGTTGAACGATAAATGGTCCGAAAATCCCGTTCTGCCTCCGAAACGAAGATGGATCATCCCATATATCAAAATAGATGTTTTCGATAATTTTAAACCAATGGAACAGGTTTCAAGTCTTAATTCCATCGTACGAAGAAGTTATGTTAAAATTAACTTATTTCAAATTGATTTCAATCAAATTAATTTCTACGCATTTCAAGCCCGTACGACTGAACAACAGATCCGATCGATACGAAACTTGAAATCCTACAAAAATTCACCATTACAAATCCGATGAAACAAGTTTCGTCGAAATCCGAGATAGTTGCCAAAATGGCTATATTTTAAGTTAACAAAATAAATTAATATTAAATTAATTAAATCACATTTCAATTCAAATTTAATAGTTTACAATTTATGTCATTTTAGATTACTTGGACATTTTCTATAATCTAAAAAAAATTTAGATGCCAAATTCAAAGTCAATTATTTTACCAAGTACAGTATTTAATTTTAATCGTTATTGCATCCGATTACTTATAATTAATTCCAATAAATTGAATTAACTACTACAATTTCCATCTTTTATTTGTATTAACTACTATATTCACATTATATTGAATTTTTTATCAATTTTACACATTAATTAAATTTTAAAATCCCAATTAAATTTTATTTATCTTGATTTCACTCTTTTATTAATTAATTATTTCCTTGTGAATAAAATTAACATTTCTATTCATTTTGTTATGTTCACAAATTTCATTTATTGTCTTAACTCACATTAATGTAACATTAAATTGCATTCAATTATAATTGATTTCCAGTTAAATTTAACAGACTAAATAAATAGATAACGTATAATAATTGTTGCCATTAACCTTTAATCACACTTATAAGTTATTATTTACAATCTATGTTCCAATTGCTTATAATTACCTACATAACAATGATTTTTCTCAATTACCATTAATCATATATTATCTCATTAAATAAATTCAATATTTACATTTGTTTCCTCATATTAAATTTATAACCAAGTATAACATTTACATTATTTCAATTAATTGTAATTTCATTCAAATTGTTAATTATTATCTTAGATTAGCATTATTACATCTCATTTAAGTTATTATTTCATTAATGAATCAAAAATTTTATTTCTTCCAAATTTTAAATTATAAAATCTTATTAAATTAACAAATTTTTAATTATCGAAATTTACGGGTCGTTACAGTGCACCCGATCAAATCACGAAGTAATAGAATGGTATCGAAGAAGCATGCTCGATCGGAGGTGCAACCTCACTTGGTCTAGGTATTGCTCCTATTTTAGTCACATCAAGCTGATCCATGGGAGTCAGGGCTACGTTTATACCTCATACAGACGTTCTCCAAACCATCCTACTTCGTTCTGCACTCAACCACATACACAGTTGTTAAAGTGGTTTTCGGTATTGGCAGAGAGTTTGGCAATATCCGTTCCCAGTCTTTTTAACAATCGAACGCTTATTTCACACTGTGGTCATTTTTCATTTCAAAAAGTTCATACTTTGTATCAAAATATCATATTCGTTTCAAAATCATATCACCTTCGAAATCATATTCACTTTAAATCATAACAGTTTCAACTTAACAGTTTGAATATTGAAATTAGTTTATATATTGAAATTGTTATACATTAAAATAGTTTTTACATAAAAAAATAGGTTATAGATTAAAATAGTTTATATATCTAAAATAGCTTATATCGAAAATATTTTCAAATTAGAATTGTTTCTTCAATTTCACAAATAAATCCAATTCAACTTTAGTTCCAAAATTCTATTTATATTAATCTCAGTTCAACTATTTCAATTAAAAAGGCTAAAGGTTCAATTCAAATTCTCATTAAAACCATTTTTATTATATTGATTACAAATCCAGGTTTAAACTACAAATTTAAACCACTTCCAATTCAATAGGTTTCCATGTTTAAATATTCAAATAATTTACAATAACCCAATTTGATAAATTTCATTTGTATTTCAAAATTCAACTTTAACTTTACTTAAATTTGAAAATATCCACTTAAACATTTTTAATAACATTTAAATAAAATCTCAGATTATAAGTTTAAATCAAAATTAAATATTCAATTTTATTTAAATTCGAAAATATTCATTTAATCACCTTTAATCAAAATCAAATTATCAAATTATAAAAAAATCATATCGTTAAAATCTTAAATCAATAAGTTTTCAAAATTCCAATCAATTCTTATTTATATTCAATTCTCATTTATATTCAATTCTCAAACAAATTAAATTAATTTATCTTTCCAACCTTTATTTTATTATGGTAATTACAAAATCTATTTTCAAATTATTAACACAAAATTTAAATAAATATTTTAAATACAATATATATACTTATGCAATTAAATTCTATTAAATTAAATTTTATTATATTAAATATTATTAAATTAAATCTGGTTTTATTAAATCTATTTCATTTTATATTAAACAATATTTTATACATTTAAAAATAATAAAATTATAAGTAAAATCCTAAAATTTAAATTTTTCAAAACTTAACTTATAATTTAAAATTTTCAAACATATAATTAAAAAATATCTAAATTTTACACATATATATATTAAAATAAAATATTTATATTATTTTTAAAAAAAATCAATATTTAATAAATACATCTATTTCTTTTCAAAACTTTGAAAATCATTTTTCAAAATAGACCAACGGTGTCCGGATATAATTTTCTATCCTATGGTAAAGTGATACGGATATTTATCATTTTAGTCTGCAATAATTTAATATTTATGGGTATATATCATTTCAACCCACAATCCTAAAATTTCAAATCAATAAAATCACTTGGCTTTATCATTTCAACCCATAACGATTTTCCCAAATCTATAAGATCGTTCGGCTACGTATCATTTCCACCCATAAGGATTTCCTAAACTTACAGGGAACATGTAGTGTGTGAACAATAAAATAATAATATAAAATGATATACATATCAATACCAAGCATATATCATAATTATCAAATTAACCATAATATATTCAATAGGTTATGGTGTCATATGTCAATTAATTTAGGCAAACAATTGCAGATAATAACATATCATATCCAACGATCAAATTACTAACAAATTCAAATTTGACATGTTTGAATCTTCATTTCATGTTAATTAAATTTATTAAATATAAGAATGTCAATTGTGAGTGATCGATCACCTTTCGAGCCTAGAGAAAATGGAAAACACAACAAGCTACGATTTTGAATCTCGACCATCGACCAATCTAAATGACAGTTTCCAAAGTAAAGCAAGGCGGACCCAAGACTGGTGAAAACAAAATATATAATTTTTAAAAATCTAAAGTTTATTCACCTATTTAAAATAAAATCTTTACATTATATATTTATATTTTTAAATCAATATTCAATTTAAAAAACAAATTTAAAATCAAAATATCTATATTTTATATTTTAAAAATCAATATTCTTTTTTTAATAGAAGCGGAGAGAAAGTAGGCTCTCAGGCCAAAAATGCAAACTTTGACTTGAATGGTGGAGATCGGGTTGGTTTGGGTTCGGATGGAAGGTGGTTACAAGGCTGGAAGGGGGCTCATTCATTCGAGCTTGCACAAGGGCACATTTGCTCTCAGCCTGCCCAGTAAGTCCAACACAAGCACGTGCATCGGAGGTTCGGCAAGGTTCTGGCAATGGCCCGAGGCTGCTGGAGTGATGGAGTTGTCGGTATGCAGAGGAATAGAGAGCAGCGGGTTTAGGAGTGGCATTGGGTTGAGTTGTTGAGCGGAGAACTAGATGCGGGTTGGATGTGGCGTGGGTTGGAGAAAGGTGGTGCATTCGGGAGGCACTGTGCGGAGATCTGTTTTTGGAGCTGATGGCCATGTGGCTTCACAGTTGTGGGAGGATGATGACGGAGTGGCAGTGTGAGTTGAGGCTGGCCTTCGTCAGTGGTGGGCGGAGTTTTGGTCGGAGAGGTGGAATGGAAAGGCCTCGGTGATGGGGTTTGGTTAGGGATTGGATCGATTGGTGATAGTGTGTTATGGCGGCTGTTGGTGTAAAGGTAGTGGAGGATGAACGGGTTTAGCGGCACAAGCGAGGTTAGGGGCAATGGGTAGGTGAACTGGTGGAGGATGGCAAAAGGCGTTGGGTAAGAGATAGGGAAGTGGACAGCACAAAGTGAAGGGTTTCGGCAAAGAAACAGAGAAAGGGAAGAGCAGTTTTCCCTGATATATAAACTACTATATGTAACTTATATGTATTTTTTAGAGCAAAATGAACAGAAGCAAAGAGGAGGAGAAGAAGAATGGAAAATGAATCGGAGGTAAAAATGAAATAGCTAATATAAATTAAAAAGGTGGAATATCAAAAGCCAGGACCTAAATTTTAGGAAATAATAAAAGCTATGGCCATTGATTTCTCACGGTGAACAATTGAGTGGCCATAGGGAAACAAAACGGCTAAAATGCGGAATCGATATGGCTATTTGTTTTGTAGGTTTCGCCGCGTATCAGACACCAAAATGCACGAATGAATATACCGTGGAGATCAGCACGACGAGATGAACAAAATGGTACAAAAATATCAGCAATACGGCCAAACTATCAAAACTCAATATTCGCTGCCAAAAATGCTGCTAAAATGCCAAAAATAAGATAAACGGGGCTAGAGCAGACCAAATTTGGCAAATTGAATTATGACGTCTCACTCAGAAAATGATAAATATTTTACTTATACAAAAATATTCATATTTCAAAAATAATTTATTTCCATCAAATTTTTAACTGATTTAAATTTTAAATTTAAATTTTAAAATTGAACAAACTTCCATATTTTCTAATGAAAATCTGTCTGTTGCTACGTTTAAGTAGATGCATACCAAGCATCAAATTTTCATTGCTAAAATTAAATTGTTTATTTTCATAAAAAATTTGGTTAATTACGTTACAGAAATTGTTAAAATTTTCGGGTCCTTACATTCACATAAGCAGGCATAAATGTAAACCAAATAAATAATTAATAATCAATTATTAACACATCACTATTCGGTATTAATCAACTAGCATTTACATCAATGTCCAAATTAATATAACAGTAGAACCAGGATTTATTCTACTAAATGAATGCCATTCAAAATAGACTCTTCCATTTATTATTAAATGGTGTTTATTTGCAAAATAGATAACACTAAAGAAGTATGTTTAAATTAACAACATTGTTATTCAAATAATGTAATTATATTAAATCAGCATTATTTTTTCACTTCATATATTATACATTTTCAAAAATGATAATTTATCCAAACCAAACAACCAGCAAATACAACATCCAAGCAAGCGATAAATAATTTTATCTACTATATATCATGCAAATTATCCAAAATGGCTAGATTAACTCAAAATAATTCTAGTTATAATCGTAGCGTTTTTGTTTGGTTTAAAATCAAATAGCCTTCAATTTTGAGCTTGAAATTCTGCACGCTCTAGTTTTCAAGAATCCTATTCCAAAGCTAAGATATTATCGATATAAGTACAATGTGACTGATCGCGTCCGAATCCGACCTCATATGAACAAGGTACGAATTAGTGAATATTTAGAGATTAATTTAATTAATAATTAACTTAGTTAATGAGGTTTAATATGTTAATTACCTTCCTCTCACGCGTTCAATCCCAAGCCAACTATCAACACTATCCTAATCGCGATTTGACTTTTGCAAGCTGTCGCGGCCATATGCCTTCAGTCGCCGCATCATCACCGTAGGTAGCCCTGGCCTCTAGCATTCCTATGCCACCCACTATTTGCGCCCCCCACGATGCCTATAATTGGAGAAAGAACCCAAAAACTGCACCGACTTTAAACACAGATCTTCGCTAATACGATCCGTCGCAACCCAATCCACCACCGTCGATAAACTCCCCAGCGCTTGCCGCACCTTTTTCACGTAGGACATTTCCCCTAATTTGGAAACTAATAGCCGATGCAATTTCGGCTATTGGATTCAACTGCTAGGGTTAGGGTTAGGGTTTGAGCAAATGAATGAGGGTAAGGCTCCTTATATAGGGAACTAACTAATATTGTTCACGCTCGAAAATTCACAAACTCTAAACGAGGCATGCTTACTGGTGTTCCTAGCCAAATACCACTCTTTCGAACTCAGAGGAACTATTTTCGGGACCCAATTCCAGCACATAAAGAAGTTAACTTTTCGAGTCGCTCGATTTATGAACCAAACTCGAAACCAAACAATCGAAATATATCGATGGTTATACTCATTCTGGCTCCCATCGGACCATCTAGACCTAATGGAAATAATCCCGAGTCCTAAAAAGTCCACCTACAAAATCGAGTTTTCACATCGATAAAATAAAACAGTTAAATATTTAAAATATTCAGAGCGACCTAAAAATACAAGTTGTTACACTCTCCCCCCTTAAAAAAAATTTCGTCCTTGAAATCCTAAAGGAATAAGCAACAAACCCTATTACCCAAGCATATTTGTTGATATAAAAACCATCTTCAACTTATGCCAAAATAACAAACTCCATACTAATATATCCTAACAGTATCCTATTTACACGTGCACTGTCAGCCAACATAATACTCTTGACTGAATCGAGATATATACACTTGAAACGAATAAGTAACAACAACTACATCAATAGTAACAACTTTCTATATTATCCCTAAAATTCCTAAGTCACAAAGGGCTATTCCCAAAAAAATCTCTACCATCGATCCTTACGACCATTAGTCATATCTAAACATCCACTACCATAAATGGACCCTATTACAACTGTGTTTTTACAATGGTCAAAAAATGCTCGTTGTAATAAATATACACTACAACCTTTTTCCTTTGCCAGTTGTAATAGATGCCAATTTTCAACAAATCTTTTTCTATGTAAGTTGTAATAGATACATATTACAACCATTTTCTTTTCCTAGGTGTTATAGATGCCTATTACAACCTTTTTCTTTTGCCAGTTGTAATAAATGCCAATTTTCAATAACTCATTTTTTCATGGCAGTTGTAATATGCCTTTTACAACATTTTCTTTTGGCATTTTTAATAGATGTCAATTTTTAACAATTCTTTTTTTGTACTAGTTGTAATAGATGCCTATTACGGCCATTTAGGTTTGTGTATTATAATAAATAATTAATAAGTAATGAGTATTAATTAATAAACATAACTAAATAATAATAATTAATAAATAATAATAATTAAATAAATAATAATAATAATTAATAACTACTATAAAATAATAATAATTAATAATTAATTTGAAATGTGAAATAATTCCTATTAATAATTATTAGTAATTAATAATTAATAATTTAATAATCAATCAATAAATAAAAAATAGTAAATATTTAATTAATAATTTATGAATGGTAATTACTAGTAAATAATAGCAACTTATTGCTATTAATAATTAATTATTAATTCCTATGACAACCAACCATTATGACCCCTAGGAACGAAACTTAATACATCCACGATATTCGTGTGTCATTGCCCAAACATCCAGAAGATGAATTGTTGTGGAGTAAAAACAAAGAACAAACTAAAAAATCTCACAACGAAAGCTGATAGATAGAATATAACAGTAATATAGTACATAAGGTTACCCTAACTTGGAGTTATCAGAGTTTCACAAAAGTACTACAATTAGCTTAGGCAGTTATAACAACCTGCCTTTTAATATGCTAAGATAAAATACACTAACACAAACTAAACAAATAGAAGAATAGATAACTAAGTAGATAAAAGCCTCCCACTCAGACGCTGTCTTCAGAAAAGCCCACAAAAGACCTACTACTCTCAGACTACTCAAATATAGATGAGTACCCGAGTTGAGGGAAACAAACAATTCGGGTCAAACTGTAACGACCCAAAATTTAACCACTTCAAAATATAATATTTAAAGTCATTTTAATGTAAACTATAATGGTTTTTTGATTCAAACAATATTTGATAGGATTTGGAAATAGAAATATATATAAAAATAGTAACATTTGCTAATGTCGACAAAAGTGACAAAATTCTGATTTCAGAAAAGTAAGTTTAAATGGTTTAATTAATTATTTTAATTTATTTACGAGTGTTTATATTTTTAAATAACATTATATAAATTTATTTTTAAATTTGGTTTACATAAATAAATAGTTTAACTAAAAGGTCAAAATGTTGCCGTAAAACATTTTATCAAAATTCAACGTTTTGTCGATTTAAAGTTTTCGCAACGTTGTTGCACCTTTATGTACATAATTTAATAAATATGTTAACATATAAAGATAGTTAGCAATTAACTAAACAATGTTACTTTTAATAAAAACACTTAGAAAATTCTAGAAAGTAATTAGCAAAAGTAAACTAAAAAAGACAAAATACATGTCACATCACATGTGACATAAAGTAAAGAAATATGACATAAAGTAAAGTAATCATTTTTATTCTTTACTTAACTCTTAAGTATTTGAATTTTAAATGTGTGATGTGATGTGGATGGTAAGTTTTGAATTAAATAAGTTTACTTAATTCTTAAGGAATGTTATTTAAGTAAAAACATAAATCTATATTTTATTCTCAAACATTTTCTATAAATACACACTCACTTTCTCACTTCCTTCAAAACTTCTTCTTCTCACTCTTTTAATGGCTTCCAACCTTAACAAAGTTATGCTAAAATATTCTAAAAAATAAAACAAAGAAAAATATCGACAAAACTCTGTCCAAACCACTTCAAAATGCCTCCTTCCCTCTTCTATTGCTCACGCCCCCTTCCTCCATTTGGCCGAGCACACTTTCGCCCTTCAAGCTTGGTTGTGGCCTTCGAAGGCAAGTACGAGGAAGTTTAGCAAGTTCTAGGAGCTTAAGGCGAAGTTTAGCAAAATTAAAAAAGTTTAAACCTAGTTTGAAAGCGAAAAAAGGCGAGAACTCTAAATTGATAAGTAGGAAATGTTTATATGATGTTTTGCAAGTTATAAATATTGTTTGAATGTTAATAATGATGTTTGATAAGTGTTTGAAAAAGAAAGCAACCACCTTTAAGTCATTTGCAAAAGTTAGTAAGCAAATACGTACATAAATGACAATTATGTGATATTGTAATAGAAAAGTTTTTAAATTGATACGCAAGTTCATATGACATGTTAGGATATGTTAAAATAATTATAAACATTGCTTTGGATGTTTATTTGTTGTATATTGAATATATATGTTGAAACAAATCACGAATTTACACGACGTATAATCACATGGAAATCACTTTTTTTTTTAAAATGAAATGTGATATGGAATTATTTATACCTTTGAAAAATGGTTGAAAAATCTTACGAAACAATTCCTAAGTGTTTAAACTTGTCTTGGCAAAGTTTGTATATGAATCTCAAAATACACCTAAAATTTGACGGGTCGCGTAACGGTAGTTCGTGTTTTCGCGTCAAAAGTTCAAATGAACATACGAGGTGGAATATAATTTGAAATTCTTCGAAGTAAGAATTTTCCGAATCCTTATGTCCTTATCTTTTATATAAAAAGAAGAAAATCAAGATTTCATCTTGTACATTTCGAAATATGGCAAAATCAATTTTCAAGAAAAAACAAGTTTTTGCACTAAATGACCAAACTTGAAAATTGATAAAATTAATATTTTAAAAATATGAAATAAATTCTGAAAATCTTTTAAAATGTTTTAAAAGTGATTTAAGTTGAAAAGATAGTTTTCTAAATGATAGAAAAGTTGTTTGAAGAATATAGTTTTTAAAGCACTTTTTGTAACACTATTTGCAACACTTTTAGCAACGCTTATAAAAACTATTAAAATAAAGGTTGAAACTTAAAAATTCTTTCCCAAATCCTTGGTAAATATTTATAAGTAAATAATACAGCATTTTAAAAGCAATTAGAATAATTTAAAATTATCAAAGATGGTTAAACAAATAGTCAAGTGATTTAAAAAGGGAAAATGAGTATGCGGCAGCGACTAGTATATTTGTCCCGCTTGTGAGATCTAAAAGTGAAAACAAAGTATGTAACTAAGGTTAGGAATGGACCAACCAGTACCCTAAACTTACCTGGCCTCGGTTTTCTCTTTTAGGCGAGGGGTGGAACACATCGAAAGGAAAGCCCGGATGCTCAACTCGGATTTTATAGAAATAATCTTCTTATACTCATTATTAAAATTCAAAGAGGGAACTTGTCCTATTCGTGGAATTTAAAAGGTGATCTCACCGTTATTTTGTCCATAGCACTCATTGAATATAGAAGTTGATTTTAGATAGAAGTAGAATGATTTCTATAATCCTACTTTCTTAAAAGATACTCTTAAAAATGATTGGTGAAATATTTAAAAAGAGGTTTAACTGATTCTGTATTCACTAAAAGATTAATTTGAAAATATATATCCCTCGAAGATATTTTGGTAAAGGAAAATGAATGAATCGAAAAATAATCACCTAATTACATCATTTTTATCGATGATTGGATTTCAAAGGAACGGGGGTCGGATTTGTTTGATTTCTATCTGAAAACCGATTCAAACCAATGTATACATTCGAAAGTGAAGGCATGTTGAAGATGATGATTATTGAAGACCATGGATCTTCATAGCATGAAGACTGCTTTTTGAACATGCTCTGGGTAGCGCCCAATATAGAGTTATTTATAACAGCGGCCTCCTTGTGGTAGAGATTTTTCAGATTGCAAAGACTACTCGGTGCTGGTGGTAGTAGGAGAATGCCTTCGGTTTGTCCAGTTCCTGGATAACTTGTATGGACGATTGTTTGACACTGCATTTCTAAAGATTACGTACACTTGTTTTTACAAACGCACATCAGTGGTGGCGGAGAAGGCAACTTCTCTTTGCTTAACACCCTCATTGAGACATACGAGCTCAAGGGTTGTATTTTTTAAGAATGCAAGTAGTAGTCAATGGAAATGGCAATGTGGCATTCAGAGATGTGATATGTGATATGTGAAAGGTAATCGTTACCTCAAGCCTCATCAATCAGAAATGACCGAAACAGGGTTAGATGCGACAAGGCTAAGTGTGTCATTCCCAATTAGGGTAAGATCATCCCCTTCTAGATATAGTTCTTCCCGCTATGACGTTCGGGATGTAAATTAATGTGGATGCATGCGAAGAGAGCTCTCGGATAAAGGTCGATAACGACCGCGGGATGATATATTTGGTATTATCAAGTTACATAGATAGGCCAATCTCGTGTCGATAGAGGATCCTTTGTGATGGCCCTCGGGGCATCCATCTAGAGGTGTATCCATCAGAAGGTAGTCCCTTCACCTAGTCATTTGTATGAAAATCCATTCTCCAATAAGAACTTTCGGACTTGATTGTAAACCTATTATGTTGGAATTTAATTAATGTAAAAATTTGGGCTAAGAATAATAAGTTTATTTGCAAATATTTTCAAAGAATGTCATTAAAAATAATATCCCTAAATTTTACGTAATAAAAGGTTTTGGTTATCATAAGGTAAAAACCTGTTCCGTATTTATGTGCAGCGTGGTCTTATGAGACACCTTTTTGTTTTCAAAACATCTTACTTTAAGTTCTCACACCATTCCCATGACTGACCCGGAGTTTGTTTTTCCCTTTAAACTCTGGGTGCCCTATTTTTCGAGCAGCCGCGTAGTCAGGATACCTTAGGAGCATTTTGGAGCATGTTGAGGAGCATTTTGGAGAATTCTTTTTGAGCTATGAAGATGAAGTACCTTATGTAGATATCTACCCGTTTTCCGCTATGTTGTGTAGTACGTATTTCCCAGCATATGTTCGGATAGACAGTTATAACTATCCCACTGGAATTGTATTTGACTCTAATCAATTATGTATCATTAAAATGTTAAATGCGATGTGAGATTCTATTATTGTGTTATCTTATCTCTTTATTTTCTTTTATACCCTTGATAATATGCCTCCCACGCATTTGGATTTACGGCATATGAATACCATGAATGTATTAGTGTCGATTTCGAAGGGTCGAGGAGACGGGTCGTCACATGCGGTATTAGAGCTTAAGGTTAAGAGAGAACCTTGGCTTTGTTGGGGTATGACTCATTAGAGATAGGGTTAGTAATGCCCTAGAATGAGTTTAGTCTGAGAAAGCGCATAATTAAAACTTTTAACTTGAATAAGTATATTCATACTGTATAGCATTCCCTAAGATATCACGTCTATATATATTAAAGATCTTTTCTTACTATATACATATAGTAGAAAATGAGTTGAAGAAGAGTACGACGCAGGGGAGGAAGTAATACCACAAATGGTCAAACTACCACAGCTACATTAGTCGAGGAAGTAGAAGTTCCGGTACAGCCCCAAATTAACTTTGCAACTTTATGCAAGAACTATACCAGCCTTGGTGGTAAACCTTTCAAGGGAACATAAACCATCATTGAAGTACAAGCTTGGATCCGCTCTTGTGAAAGAATTTTCAAAGGAATGAATATTGGAGATGAGCAGAAGAGATTCTTAGCTTCTTGGAAACTACAGGACGGAGCTCTAGTTTGGTGGGACTCTATTACTCAGAATGAGTCAGAAGATGATTTCTAATAGGAATAATTAAAAGAATTTTTGGAGGAACAGTATATGCCGGAAGCATACAAATCCCGTCTTTACCGAAGCTTTATGGATTTTAAATAGGAGGAGATGTCATTTGAGGAGTATGCTAACAAGTTTAATGAATTATCTCGTTTTGGGCCTGGATTGATAGATAAATCCCTCAAAAAGAATGAAAATTTTATTTCTGGAATGGAGAAGCAACACCATATCAAAATGCCTAGGCATGTGAAAGAACCATTTGTAGACTTAATAAATGTGGGATACAGATATAAAGCTTTGGATAAGGTAGATCCACCCGTAATACAAGAAAGCAACAATAATAACTGGAAAAGGAAGAAGTTCAATGGCAAGAAGCCATGGTAGGGAAAACCCAAAGGAGGATCTCAGGATAACCACTTTAAAGATGTCACTAGCTACAATTGCCAGTAGAAGAGCCACCTATCAACTCATTGTAGAAAACCCAAAACTCAAGGAACTCAAGGATCTGCACCATGAAGCTGCTATAATTGTCATAAACCAGAACAAGCCAAAGTTTATACTATCAAGGATGAGCCTTCAACCTCCAAAGATGTAAATGGAAAAGGAGTGTTGGAAGGTAATTTTTTTATCAAAGATATTTTAGTTAGAGTATTATTTAATACAGGAGCTTCTCATAGTTTTATTTCTAAAACAACTATAGAAGAATTGGAACTTAAACCTAAAATTATTGACGACCCTATCTGCGTGACAAATCCTATAGGAGGTTCCACTAATCTTTGTATGCACTGCAAAAAAGTCCCAATTTCGTATCTTCCCCATCACTTTCCTTTTGACCTTTTCGTCTTAGATTTTATTGGATTTGAAATTTTACTCGGTATGGATTGGTTAGCTAAGTATAAAGCTGTACTCGATTGCGAAAATAGAACGATATCTTTGTGGACCGTCTTTGGAAAAATTATAGAAATATCTTGTGAAGGTCCTAGTCCAAGAAGGGACAGTTTTCTTTATACTTTAGATATATCCCAGACAAGATTAGAAACAATACCCGTTGTTAAAGAATTTGCAGATATCTTTGAGGAAGTAAAAAGTTTGCCCCTACATCAAGAAATCGAATTCCGTATCGATTTAGTTCCTGGTGCGATGCCAATTAAACAACAAGATAGAAGGATGTCCTCGAAAGAAAGGGATAAGTTAAGTAACCAAACCCAAGAGCTATAAAAGAAAGGTCTAGTAAGACCAAGCCGTTCAAGTTGGGGATCGACAGTAGTTTTTGTTGCTAAATCAAACGGATCTTTGAGATTGTGTGTAGGCTATCGAGATATTAATAAGATAACCATTAAGAACATGTACCCTTTACCCCGAATAGATGACTTTTTTGACTAGTTACACGGAGCTTGAGTTTTTTCTAAAATGGACCTAGCTACAGGATTCCATCAGTTAAGGATCGCAGAAGATTGCATCCATCTAACCGCATTCAAAGGTTCGAATCTTTCTATGAGTGGTTGGTTATGCCTTTTGGGCTAACTAATGGACCCGCTTATTTTGTTGATCTTATGAATAGAGTGTTTAGAGATGTGCTAAACAAATTCGTATTAGTCTTTATCGATGACATCCTTATCTACTCAAAGAAAGAAGAAGAACACGCAAGGCATCTAGCAGCTATGTTGGAGATATTGAGAAATAATGTGCTTAAAGCCAAATTCTCAAAGTGCCATTTTTGGGAGAAGGAGGTGAGATTCCTTGGACATATAATATCAAGGGATGGAATATTAGTAGATCCAGGGAAAGTTGCAGCTATTCAGGATTGGAAGCAGCCACAAACTCTTAAAGAGATTCGTAGCTTCTTAGGTTTGGCAGGATATTACAGAAGATTCGTTCAAGACTTCTACAAGATTGCCTATCACCTAACGAAGTTGACAATGAAGGATGCTAAATTTATCTGGACTCCTAAGTGTGAAGAAGCAGTCCAAGAACTGAAGAAGAGGTTGACAACCGCTCTAGTTTTAGCAATTATAAATTGAAATAGTGGATTGACCGTTTATACAGATGCTTGTGGAGAAGGAGTTGGTGTAGTTTTAATGCAAGATGGGAAGGTGATTGCTTATGCAAGTAGACAGCTGAAGACGCATGAGAAGAATTACGCAACACAAGACTTAGAATTATTAGCCGTTGTGTTCGCTCTAAAGGTATGGAGACATTATTTGCTGGGTATGAATCTTTCATAGTTTATTTCGATAAAACTTTGAATTGACCTTAGTAAAAAATATTCCATCTTTTAGGTGAAAAATTCGAACACTTCACAGACCACAAATCTTTGAAGTATCTTTTCACCTAGACGGACTTGAATAAGAGACAACAACGCTGGCTAGAATTTCTTGCATCATATGATCTAGATATTCTATATACACCCGGGAAAGCCAACGTAGTGGCTGATGCATTTGAGTAGGAAGTTAGCTACTATTTCTTATTTGGTAGTAACACCAACTCTTCAGAAGAAAATAAATAGCAAGCAAAAAAAGATCGAATCCTAATGGAGATTATTGAAAATATACACAGAGGAAGGTGTTCAAACTTTAAAATAGATAACCATGGGATATTGCGGTTAAATGGAAGAATTTATGCTCTGAATATTGGAAACCTTAAGCAAGAAGTATTAGCTAAATGCCACACAGCCAAACTTAGCATTCATCCAAGGATTCATAAGATGTACAAGGACATGAAGCGTACATTTTCGTGGAGAAGCATGAAAAGGGACATATCTATCTATGTTAGCCACTGTGAAAATTGCCAAAGAATCAAAAGTGACCAACAAAAGACTACAGGATTACTTCAACCTTTGGAGATTCCATCTTGGAATTGGGATCAAATATCCATGGATTTCATTGATGGCTTACCCCGAACAAGGAAAGGAAATGAAGGCATTTGGGCTATCATAGACCGATTAACCAAAAGTGCACACTTTATTCCAGTTAAGCCAACAAGAGCTGCAGCAAGCCTTGTGGATATATATATATGTGTGTGTGTGAATGAGTTTGTCTGATTGCATGGAGTTCTGAGCAGTATAGTAAGCAATCTTGATCCAATCTTCACTAGTCAGTTTTGGGAAGCACTACAGACAGCTTTGGGAACCAAGCTAAGTATAAGCACTGCATATCACCCCCAAACCGGTGGACAGACAGAATGAGTCAACCGTGTTTTGGAAGATCTTTTAAGAGAATGTATTCTAGAATTTGGAGGCTCGTGGGAGAATCATTTACAGTTAGTAGAGTTCTCCTACAATAATAGCTATCAAGCTAGTATCGGCATGGCACCGTATGAAGCTTTCTATGGTCGTCTATGTAAATCGCTAACATGTTGGATAGAGACCGTAGAACGGTTAGTGCTTGGCCCAGATATGATACGAGGAGCTTCAGAGAAAGTTGATATGATTAGAAAGAAGTTAAAAGAAGCCCAAAGTAGACAAAAGAGTTATGCAGACCAAAGGCATAGAAATTTGGAAATATCAGTTGGAGATTCAGTCTTTTTGAAAGTCTCTCCAATGAGAGGGGTAGCAAGATTTGGAAGAGCTGGAAAGTTAGCACCTTGATATATTGGACATTTTCCCATTGTCGAACGAATCGGCCCATTAGCTTATCGAGTATGATTTTCTGAAAGATTGTTTGGTGTGCACAATGTTTTTCACGTATCACATTTACAGAAGCATGTATATGACCCAAAACAAATCATAGAAACGGCTGCCCAGGATGACTTGGAGATAGAACCAAACTTAGCAGTTATTGGAAGGCCCATCTAAATCGTGGATCGAGATGAAAAACGATTAAGAAGGAAGATAGTACGATTGGTCAAAGTTCAATGGAGCGGGGATGTTGATGATTGCACATGGGAAACAGAAGATCAAATGAGAAAAGCATATCCCGAGTTTAGGATCGATGTATAGACTTTATCTATCGTTTGAGTGTATTCACCACCGATGGTGTAATCACTGTAACATCCCACCCTTTTGACCGCCCCTAGTCGGTAATTAAACCAACTTGAAACGTTCAAAATGACGAATTGTTATTTAGTTTATAGAGTTTAAACAGAATCAGCCACAGAATCACAGAATAATAATATTTCACAATTTTTTTTTTCTATTTTCTTACAAATATCAGAGCTTATACAATGTATTGAATTTATACAACGGAATATTTCTTTACGTACAAAATCCCAAACTAAAGTGAGCGTTTCCCCCTCTCTCTAACTTCGCTGCCCGAAAACCTTCAAGCTGCAAAACACTCGGTCTGACCCGAGTATTACATTCAAAAGAAAATAATACACTGGTCAGTCTAATTCAAACTCAGTTATTAATGCACATAAGCAATAATAATTAAATAACAATTAGACGACAGTCAAAATAAATTAACCTATCCGATCCTTTTCATAAAGAAATCGGATAACGGTAAATATAACACTTAACAGTGTTAAAAAACAAATCAGTAGATTCAAATTATCAACGAAGATATATGAAAGGATTATCGATGAAGATAATTTAGAAAACAACATAATTGCCTAAATGTCAATTAACAACAAAATCATCAAATTTAAACCAAATCAAAATATGATTCAAAACATATTGAATTGGCAACATAAAACAATTCTAGCAATAGAAAACATCAATTAAAACATCAGATCTAGTAGGGCTGCAGTACACGCACGTGTGTACTGCCTCGCCACTACAGTATGAAATGCACAAAAGATCAACGGAAGTTCCAAACGAGTACAAGTTCAAACCCGAGCATTTAAGCTGGATTCAACTCAGATGTAATTAGAAAAACAAATCCAATTGCATCAATGTAACGCAAACCGACAAGGGCAACTGCAACCAAAAACGAAACTGCAGTCACAAGTGAATACAAGGGCAAACTGCAACAAAACTGCAGCCATCACAAGATCACGAGGTCGAGACTGCAACAAAAACTCAGATGCAACCATCAAAACAATGCAGCAGTGGATAAGGTTGCACAGTGAACCTGTATGCAACCCAAGTGCACTAATACAAAAGTGCAGTACACGAAACCAAGTGCCCAAACTAATCACAAACATGTAGCAAGGTAAAACTGAAACACAAGGTTTGACAAAAGACATATACAAGTGTATATATACAAGTGCAGTCCAGTTCATGCACAGGAGCTCAAGAGCAGCCCAAAATCAAAACATATACATGCAAAACTGGAACAACAACATGCATAAGCACACTAGTGAATCATGACCAAGGGCCATAGTATCACTCAATTAAAATATAAAGAAGAATACCCTAATCTTAGTAAAATTAACAAGAGTAGTGGCAACATAGAGTATACCAGAATGAAAGGAATATCACTGCAACATGCACAGGGCAGCGTTGCAAACAACATGAACACGTATATAAGCAGTGAACATGTGAAAATCAGGCTACAGGAGTAAACCAGTATCAAATACCATCAAGTAAACAAGACTCAAGACAGTACAAATCCCATAATATATACATACACACATACAAATATATGTATGCCTATATATGCAGACTTGAACAAACAGGTGACAGATCAAGGCCACCATTTAAAACAAATTGACGCAGCGAAAATGATTCAAGTTCAAATATACAAGTATAGCTAGTAAAAATCAAAATGGACAGCAGCTACTACACAAATGCAAGAAGGTCAAGCCACTTGACTCAACACAACTGCAAAGAAAAAATGCTGTCAAGACTTCAAGTCCAGAGCAACAAAGAATTCAAAGAAATAGGAATAAGAAAGCACAAAGGCTCGCATGACCCAGTACACCGAAGACCAAATTATATTATGGCAAAAAAAAAATGTAACCGATCAGAGGTGACAACATTGGACATCAGACCAAGCAGTGCAACGAAAATAAATGCATAGCATACATAAAAAAATGAATAGCATCAAGGCACAAAGGCCACAGGTTGACAAAAATTGAAATTTGCATACAACCTGTACTCGGCAGTTGGGATAACAAGGACACACAAGTGCATAGTGCACAATTAATGTCCAGCAAAAACAAGCACATAGGCAAGGCACAAGTACAACTACATGAACACGGCAGTATGAAGGTAAGGGCACCATAGATATGGCACCACAACACACAATAATTAAAGGTCAATGCCGATGCCATTGAACAGCAGGTCAAAGGCAACAACCAAATTCAAACAACAATACTGAACCAAATGAATGACAACCCCAAGCACATATGTACGACGACAAGGAAATCAATATCAGACCAAATTCAAATGCCACAGCGAACATGGTTCAAAACAACATACACCTATATACATACATGAATGTATATATACAAATGATCAATACAACATGAACCAGACTGAACCAAGAATTCAATAACTACAACATGAAGAAAACAAACTACAAAGACACCAGTAATGCCAGCGAAGCAGTGCCAAAAGACCACCAGTAAACCAAGCTTCACAATGAACATCTCAATGAATTTAAGATGTCAAAGTCAAAGTAAATTCTCCTCCAAAAATATTTTCACAACTAAGTTTGCAGATTTCAAAAATGATCAACAGCAGTCTAGAGAATCAAAATGGTAGTGACAAGTTCGAGCAAAGCTCGACAGCACAAGATCAAGTAATAACAATGTACCGGTCAATGAAGTTCCAAGTCAAGGCCGAGGTCATCGGAAAATTCACGAAATCAAAAAGCCCAAAAATCAAAATCGCGATAGCCAATGAAATCACAAATTACCATGGCCGAAGTCAAGGCAATGTTGAAGATAACATAAATTCAATTACCGGAAATTCGAACAAGTGAAACAAGAAATCAAATAATTCGAGTATGCTACTGGATGAACATACAAACAAAAATCACCAGCAAAACCAAAACAGTAGCAAGTTCAACCACGACCGAAGTCAGGCATCATCACATATACAATATCACAAAATTTAGTCTGTATTTTTTTTCTCTCAAACCAAAGACAGTGTCGCAGACAACCAGACAAACGAAATCAACATCAGAAAATCCAAGCTACCGAGTAAATCACAAAAGCACAAATTGGAAAAAGTCACAAAAATCACCAAATTCGATTTAGATGTGAGTGATGAATTCACTCACCTTAGTCGAAGCAAGTAGGAGCAGCCGCGAGCAAGGCAAATGAAACGTCGATCGATCGAACTACTGAGGTCGGCCGCCTTCGAATTGAACGAGCCCTAATTTGCAAGCAAAGGAAAACGAGAACAAGCCGCCATTATCAAGAGCACAGGAAAAAGGAACGGGCCCTAGCTTTGAAATGAGGAATGAACGAAGATAGACGAGCCGTCATTTTTTTTATTCTTTCGTTTCAGAGGAGTTTGATTTTTTTTAATGAAAAGGAGCGGGGCTTCGTTTTTATGAGGTAGGGGGGAGTGTGATTTTAGGCTGAAACAAAGGAGAGTCGCGTGATTTTGGGTGTGAGTTATGGCGTGATTTTAGGATGCTGGTGTGATTAGATTATCATATCATATTTTTTATTTATTTTAAATTTAATTTGTTTTCGACACAAATTCCAACGCGTTTATGTGTCGTATGTTCTCATAGCAACTCCGATAAATACGAAATTTGAAATCCGGTAATAATTCAATATTCCGGATCCAATGGAACTGGTTTCGTCAACTTTCGAGACTGTGCCTCGGAAGGCTATTTTCAAATTCAATTTAAACGATAAAATTTCAAAACTGAACAAATCACTTTCAAATTCAATTCTGAAGCTTCTATTATCTTCAGCATTATCAATGTGAATTTTCTAAGCCTTTGAAATATTTTTAATCAGCTTAAAATTGAAGATTCAAATTTTATTCAACTTTTAATAGATTAAATTTTAAAATTTAATCGCCAAATTCAAAGTTATTTTTGAAATCCAAGTCAAAACACCATTCAAATTTTTAAATTTATTAAATATTTTAAATTTAAATTGTTCAAAATTCAGGGTCGTTACAATCTTCCCCCCTTAAAAGAATTTCATCCTGAAATTATAGGTTGGAAAAAAAATGATTGTTAAAATCTCACCGATATTTATACCCTACACAATTTTACCAAGCTCGAAACTTATTAAAGATAAATAAATATAGGATTCATTCCATTTGTTTTATCTCACTAGCTTTGTTCATTATCTCCTTTTGTTCATTGATTTCTACTATCAAGACACAAAAGTCTTTTACCAAAATTTTCGACTTACAAAACTCAGATTTAAATTTGAAATTCTTCATGTTAGAAATTTGCATATTACATCTTTTCCAAAGCAGTGGACTTTCAAGACACTTTAAAGATATTCTTCCTTAGTTTATTAGGTTGTAATTATGTAATTTTAATTTCAGACTATTGATTTGCTATCTAAAGTTTTGAAAATACTTACTAACTCGAAATTTTACAAGTCTATCATCGTTCTTACAGACATTAGGCATACGCTGGCCAGGCGCAGGACTAAAAATCTCCAAGTACTAAATATACTTGCTTCAACTCCCAGTGAAAATACTTAAAAATCTTTTAAAAATGGATATGGAAAGCACGTTCCCCCATGGATCACAGTTACTCGGCGATTACGCTACTATCCCAGTAGAATCGCTTGTAATCTGTAAATTTCACATCTCTTGAATTTCGCCATGGTTGTTGCCATAGATTGCAGTTCACACGGCGATTACGCCACTATCCCAGTGGAATTGCTTGTAACCGTAGGCATCTCGCCCCTCGAATTTTGCTTTGGCATCTAGATCGCAGTTTACGCGACGGTTGCGCCACTATCCCAGTGGAATTGCTTGTAACTGTAGGCATCACGCCCATCAAATTACGCTAGCATACATCATAATCAATCAACATGATCCCATCAACCTGATCCTATCACGAGAGATTCTAATCCAAATGGACACTCCAACTTATGGAAATTCTATGTAGCTACGAATTTCAAATGGACACTCATATCGAGTTCCAACACCTTCACAAATTTTCAATGGAAGGTACTTTTCCATATCCTCAGTTTAGAAAACATATTGTCATATATATAGTACTTCATTTCACATTTCGTACATATCATATCTATGTAAACTTACATAATATTTCCATAACAATTACTTTCCAAACTGATGGTTTTCGAATTTACTACATTCTCATATATAAATTCTGAAAACCTCCGTATCCCATACCAATAACAAATAGAGAATTCCTGAATTTTCCATCTCGTTACCAATTTAAAATTTTCCTCTAAATCGATTTGGAAGTTTAAGGTTATCTCAAACCCAATTCATATTCATAATTCAATTTATTATCGACTTCACACTCGATTTAGATTTCACGTTACCTTTTCAATTCTCAACACATAATTGATGTCTATCGATATATAACCTCTGAGCTCGTACGTCTCAGAGAAGGGTGTATATAGCTAAGAGAATAAATTCTCCGCCACCAAACAGATATATATTTAATAGAGATCAATTTCTATGTCATCAATTCACAATGTTAGTCATACAATTCAAATCGACCATCTGAAATTCAAAACTCAACTTATATTGTTTTTGGTGTCGAAGTTAAACTCAATTTAACTCAAGATTCAATCCTTTTGAAAAATTTCAAGTTGAACTAATTGTTCAAATTTCCCATTAATATCTTTACAAGATATATAATTTTCCACACTTAACCATTTTAAACAAATTTCAAATATTCACTTTTCGATTTATCTTTAAAAGATAGAATTTCAAACCTTTCATTTCATATTGGAAAACATTTCCATACTTATTTAATAATAAGTAATTCACAAATCCATTTATTTTCAACACTTGGAAAATATTCAATATACTTAAATCATAATTAAGTATATATTTCATTCTTTAAGGAAAGCGTTCTTTTAAACACATTTATTTGAGTCAAAACGAATTTTCATAAAACATCGTTATGACAACTCAAAATCACTAGTATAGGGATTCAAATTTAAGATAGATATATAAATCCCAATACTATATAAAACATTTCCTTTCGGAAACCATTTACTGTAACAACAGTTTTATAGTCCACCATTTCCTTATTTCTTGAAAATGTCTATTTCTACAATGAATGTTGAAATCTATGTATTCGATACTTAACATATTTTAAAACATCTTTAAAGCCATTAACTTCATTTCATAATATCACTTCCCCAAAACATATCCTTTAATATATTATTCACTGTCCAAAATCGTGAATATACTTCGTTAACCAATTTCATCATTTCTACACATTTTATTTTAAAGGATTATCCACTGTCCAAAATCATGGATATAACTCCTTTAATAAGCTATAACAATTTACTTATCAAATTCCTAAGTTATAATTCACTGATCCCCTTGGCTATAACTAAATTGACATGTCATTTTATTTCCCAATTATTACTTTGGAGAGATATTAAAAATGTTTGTTTAAACCAATTCGTTAATTTATTTAACTTATATTTTATTTTTCATAAATCTCAGCAATTCGATAATGGGTTTTCGAATGATCAGGACTCAAATCTAAGGAGACCTTACCGAACAAAAACTATCGTAAACCTAAATTTAGAGAGGGGGATTTCCGAAAAGGATTTGAATTTTCAAAATACCTTTTATTTTTCAAAGAAAACAATTTTATACTTCTTTAGATTTGAAAAACGTTTTGTTTTCAAAATATGCTTTCCTTAAAGTGATTCTAGTGACTATTCATATTAAACGCCATAAACTAAGCTTTGTATAAACCAAAGCTCTGATACCACTTTTGTAACATCCCGCCCTTTTGACCGCCCCTAGTCGGTAATTAAACCAACTTGAAACGTTCAAAATGACGAATTGTTATTTAGTTTATAGAGTTTAAACAGAATCAGCCACAGAATCGCAGAATAATAATATTTCGCGAAAATAATTTTTTTTCCTATTTTCTTACAAATATCAGAGTTTATACAATGTATTGAATTTATACAACGGAATATTTCTTTAAGTAAAAATCCCGAACTAAAGTGAGCGTTTCCCCCTCTCTCTAACTTCGCTGCCCGGAAACCTTCAAGCAGCAAAACACTCGGTCTGACCCGAGTATTACATTCAAAAGAAAATAATACACGGGTCAGTCTAATTCAAACTCAGTTATTAATGCACAGAAGCAATAATAATTAAATAACAATTAGATGATAGTCAAAATAAATTCACCTATCCGATCCTTTTTATAAAGAAATCGGATAACGGTAAATATAACACTTAACAGTGTTAAACAACAAATCAGTAGATTCAAATTATCAACGAAGATGTATGAAAGGATTATCGATGAAGATAATTTAGAAAACAACATAATTGCCTAAATGGCAATTAACAACAAAATCATCAAATTTAAACCAAATCAAAATACGATTCAAAACATATTGAATTGGCAACATAAAACAATTCTAGCAATAGAAAACATCAATTAAAACATCAGATCTAGTAGGGCTGTAGTACACGCACGCATGTACTGCCTCGCCACTACAGTATGAAATGCACAAAAGTTCAACGGAAGTTCCAAACAAGTACACGGTCAAACCCGAGCGTTTAAGCTGGATTCAACTCAGGTGTAATTAGAAAAACAAATCCAATTGCATCAATGCAACGCAAACCGACAAGGGCAACTGCAACCAAAAACGAAACTGCAGTCACAAGTGAATACAAGGACAAACTGCAACAAAACTGCAGCCACCACAAGATCACGAGGTCGAGACTGCAACAAAAACTCAGATGCAACCATCAAAACAATGCAGCAGTGGATAAGGTTGCACAGTGAACCTGTATGCAACCCAAGTGCACCAATACAAAAGTGCAGTACACAAAACCAAGTGCCCAAACTAATCACAAACATGCAGCAAGGTAAAACTGAAACACAAGGTTTGACAAAAGATATGTACAAGTGTATATATACAAGTGCAGTCCAGTTCATGCACAGGAGCTCAAGAGCAGCCCAAAATCAAAACATATACATGCAAAACTGGAACAACAACATGCATAAGAACACTAGTGAATCATGACCAAGGGCCATAGTATCACTCAATTCAAATATATAGAAGAATACCTTAATCTTAGTAAAAATAACAAGAGTAGTGACAACATAGAGTATAACAGAATGAAAGAAATATCACTGCAACATGCATAGGGCAGTGTTGCAAACAACATGAACACGTATATAGGCAGTGAACATGTGAAAATCAGGCTACAGGAGCAAACCAGTATCAAATACCATCAAGTAAAAAAGACTCAAGACAGTACAAATCCAATAATATATACATACACACATACAAATATATGTATGCCTAATATATGCAGACTTGAACAAACAGGTGACAGATCAAGGCCACCATTTAAAACAAATTGACGCAGCAAAAATGATTCATGTTCAAATATACAAGTATAGCTAGTAAAAATCAAAATGGACAGCAGCTGCTACAAAAATGCAAGAAGGTCAAGCCACTTGACTCAACACAACCGCAAAGCAAAAATGCTATCAAGACTTCAAGTCCAGAGCAACATAGAATTCAAAGAAACAGGAATAAGCGAGCACAAAGGCTCGCATGACCCAGTACACCGAAGACCAAATTATATTATGGCAAAAAAAAAATGTAACCGATCAGAGGTGACAACATTGGACATCAGACCAAGCAGTGCAACGAAAATAAATGCATAGCATACATAAAAAAATGAATAGCATCAAGGCACAAAGGCCACAGGTTGACAAAAATTGAAATTTGCATGCAACCTGTACTCGGCAGTTGGGATGACAAGGACACACAAGTGCATAGTGCACAAATAATGTCCAGCAAAAGCAAGCACATAGGCAAGGCACCAGTACAACTACATGAACACGGCAGTATGAAGGTAAGGGCACCATAGATATGGCACCACAGCACACAATAATTAAAGGTCAATGTCGATGCCGTTGAACAGCAGGTCAAAGGCAACAACCAAATTCAAACAACAATACTGAACCAAATGAATGACAACCCCAAGCACGTATGTACAACGGCAAGGAAATCAATATCAGACCAAATTCAAATGCCACAGCGAACATGGTTCAAAACAAGATACACCTATATACATACATGAATGTATATATACAAATGATCAATACAACATGAACCAGACCGAACCAAGAATTCAATAACTACAACATGAAGGAAACAAACTACAAAGATACCAGTAATGCCAGCGAAGCAGTGCCAAAAGACCACCAGTAAACCAAGCTTCACAATGAACATCTCAATGAATTTAAGATGTCAAAGTCAAAGTAAATTCTCCTCCAAAAATATTTTCACAACTAAGTTTGCAGATTTCAAAAATGATCAACAGCAGTCTAGAGAATCAAAATGGTAGTGACAAGTTCGAGAAAAGCTCGACAGCACAAGATCAAGTAATAACAATGTACCGGTCAATGAAGTTCCAAGTCAAGGCCGAGGTCATCGGAAAATTCACGAAATCAAAAAGCCCAAAAATCAAAATCGCGATAGCCAATGAAATCACAAATTACCATGGCCGAAGTCAAGGCAATGTTGAAGATAACATAAATTCAATTACCGGAAATTCGAACAAGTGAAACAAGAAATCAAATAATTCGAGTATGCTACTGGATGAACATACAAACAAAAATCACCAGCAAAACCAAAACAGTAGCAAGTTCAACCACGACCGAAGTCAGGCATCATCACATATACAATATCACAAAATTTAGTCTGTATTTTTTTTTCTCTCAAACCAAAGACAGTGTCGCAGACAACCAGACAAACGAAATCAACATCAGAAAATCCAAGCTACCGAGTAAATCACAAAAGCACAAATTGGAAAAAGTCACAAAAATCACCAAATTCGATTTAGATGTGAGTGATGAATTCACTCACCTTAGTCGAAGCAAGTAGGAGCAGCCGCGAGCAAGGCAAAGGAAACGTCGATCGATCGAACTACTGAGGTCGGCCGCCTTCGAATTGAACGAGCCCTAATTTGCAAGTAAAGGAAAGCGAGAACAAGCCGCCATTATCAAGAGCACATGAAAAAGGAACGGGCCCTAGCTTTGAAATGAGGAACGAACGAAGATAGACGAGCCGCCATTTTTTTTAATCTTTCGTTTCAGAGGAGTTTGATTTTTTTTTAATGAAAAGGAGAGGGGCTTCGTATTTTATGAGCAAGGGGGAGCGTGATTTTAGGCTGAAACAAAGGAGAGTCGTGTGATTTTAGGCGTGAGTTGTGGCGTGATTTTAGGATGCTGGTGTGATTAGATTATCATATTATATATTTTTTATTTTAAATTCAATTTGTTTTCGACACAAATTTCAACGCGTTTATGTGTCGTATGCTCTCATAACAACTCCGATAAATACGAAATTTGAAATCCAGTAATAATTCAATATTCCGGATCCAATGGCACTGGTTTCGTCGAATTCCGAGACTGTGCCTCAGAAGGCTATTTTCAAATTCAATTTAAACGATAAAATTTCAAAAATGAACAAATCACTTTCAAATTCAATTCTGAAGCTTCTGTTATCTTCAGTATTATCAATGTGAATTTTCTAAGCCTTTGAAATATTTTTAATCAGCTTAAAATTGAAGATTCAAATTTTATTCAATTTTTAATAGATTAAATTGTAAAATTTAATCGCCAAATTCAAAGTTATTTTTGAAATCCAAGTCAAACCACCATTTAAATTTTTAAAATTTATTAAATATTTTCAATTTAAATTGTTCAAAATTCAGGGTCGTTACAATCACTTATTGTATACATTCCATTTACTGAATATATATTTCCTTTTGAGCTATTTTCTTCTTATCTAATTTCGAGGACGAAGTTCTTTTAAGTACGAGAGAATGTAACGATCCAAAATTTATCCACTTCCAAATATAATATTTAAAGTGATTTTAAATATAAAATATAAAATGTTTTATGATTCAAACAATATTTGGTAGGATTTGGAAATAGAAATATATATAAAAATAATAACATTTTCCTATGTCGAGAAAAGTGACAAAAAACTAATTTCAGAAAAGTAAGTTTAAAAGGTTTAATTAATTATTTTAATTTATTTACAAGTGTTTATATTTTTAAATAAATTTATACATATTTATTTTTAATTTTTGTTTACATAAATAAATAATTTAACGTAAACGTTAAAATGTGACCGTAAAACATTTTGTCAAAATTCAACGTTCTGTCGATTCAAAGTTGTCGCAAAGTTGTTGCACATTTATGTACATAATTTAATAAATATTTTAGCATATAAAGATAGTAAACAATTAACTAAACAAGGTTACTTTTAATAAACACACTTAGAAAATTCTAGAAAGTAATTAGCAAAAGTAAACTAAAAAAGACAAAACACATGTCACATCACATGTGACATAAGGTAAAGAAATGTGACATGAAATAAATTAATCATTCTTTGTAACAGCTCGAAGTTTTAACAAGTATTTTTCACTTTTAATTATAGAACTTTGGGGGTTTATTATATTAAAATCTAAATTTTGAATTGATTAAAACAATTTCCCAAATTTTTAAATAAATAATAAGATCTCTAAAATTTTGACGTGGTTAAGAATTTACTTTAATTGGAAATTTGGGTTTTTTTGTTGAAGATGGTAAATAACTTAATTTCTAGCAAAATCATGTTTTAATTAAGAAATAAGATTTGAAAAAAAAATTAGTGTATAAATAAACTGTTTAATTACGCGTTTAAAAGGCGTGTTATTGTTGGAATATTTTTAACGTATATTTACTACATAAGAGAACGCGTAAATTTAAAAAGCGCTACTTTTATTATGAAACTGGGCGTGTGTTTGATTTAATCGTTGCGTCGGTTTTTTACACGTCTAAATTTCTTACCTTGGATATAAATAATCAAATAAATCAGTAGACGTGTATTTTTAAGTAGGAAAAGAATAAATTTTCTTTCCATTGACTCCACATATTTAATAAATAAAACCCATTGATTTTTCAATAACGTTCAAATCAAATATTCTTTTCCGTTTCTTTACTCTAAGAATCAACACTTTTCTTTGTTCAATTTTCTAAAACATTAGCCAATTTTCCATTTTTCTATACCATTAAAACAACACAATAATTTTTACCTTAGCTATAAATGGATTATGTACTTTTTAAAAAATTAAATAATTTATACTGTTACTTATATACATTTTAGTAATAGATTTCTTAGTAAATGGTAAATGAATGAAAAAAAACCCAATGTAAACAAATCATATTTTTTAAGTAATAAATTTCAAAATTTATGTATAAATAAACTGTTTAATAACGCGTTTAAATAGCGCGTTATTTGATGGAATAAATAACGTATAAGAAAACATATAAAATTTAAATCCGTTATTTTCGTTATATTTTGGGCATAAATTAATTACGTATGTTGTACGCATTCTAAAGATATCCTCTTTAATATTTACACGTCGCTCAACATTATTCTTTTGGTCAAATTTTTCATTTTCGTTTTAAGTGCAAATTTATTGCTTGCCGTTTTATGTTCTCCTTAATTCACGAAATCTACACTAGTAATAAAAATTTATTACTCACTGTAATTAATTGTTCCAAACTTTCCTTACCCCTCGTGTGAAATTGATAGGAAAAATATTCAATAGACTGATTCAAAATCAACGCAACAGGGTAATTGTTTTTGTTTTAAAAAAATAATAATTTCTTGCCTTTAACTTCTCATCTAAATCAATGCATTTTCTTCCTTAAATTTTGCACGTATGAATGTTCACTAATAAAAGAAACTGCCCCTTGATTTACGCATGCCGTGATTTTCACCTTCCCTTTTTGCTGCAACTATTTTAATTTAGTATAAAATTTTTGAATAAAGTAACGTTCAAATCTAACATTATTGTCATTTTCTCCGATATCAACGCTAGTTTCTTCTCATTATTAAACACGTTCGCAAATTGTTCAAATTCCATTTCCATTCAAAGCCAAAAATATAATTGCTTGTCGTTTCTTTCGCTAATTAATTCTTACCCACTGCAATTATTTGCTCCAATCATTCTTGTCGTTTCTTTTTATTTATCAACGCATTCTCTTCTTAATAATTTCAAACGAGTACAAATGCGTGCCAAATAATCTCTTGCCTCTTTTCTTCCCTTTTAATCAACGCACTTATTTCCAAAATATAAAAAAGTGTGTAAAAATGTTGCCAAGTATTCCTATCGTTTCTTTTGTAAATCAACGAAATCAATTATTCGTTGCCTATTTTCACCTTAAATCAGTGCAAGATTTTATTTATTAGTGTATGTTCAAAAGTTCATTTATCTTTTGCACTTTCTCCCTATAAAATCATTCCAATCACGGGTATAATTGTTTAAATCAATTCTTGCCGTTACTTTGCTAAAATCACTCAACCTATTTAATTATAAAACGCAACCTTTAATAATGCAGTGAAATCATTCATTTCTTTTAGCATTTTAAAATTTGAATTCACTTGCCATTTTTTTTCCTGCATTGATTTTTTGCATGCCCAAAAACACGCAACCCACTATATAAATTCATAACCCCTCATTTACATTTCCATCACCGCAAGCTCATCTTTAAAAACGTAGCACATTTGCAACAATTTCATTCATTTTCTTCCCTGACGTGCTAAAGCTGCAGGTAGCATCAGGTACATAGCTGTATCCCTTCTTCCTTCTTATTTTCCTATTCCTTTTATTTTTAGCTTTTCTCTATTTCCTATTGTTTGTTCCACCGTGCTGGGCTACTCCGCCACCACCCTCCGCTCCTTGTTCTGTCACCGACCTCGCACCATGAACCATCCCGTGACTTTGTGCACGCGTTCAGTTTAAAAAAAATAAAAATAAAAAAATTAAGGGAGAAGTAAATTATGCGTACATGTCAGGAATGAATATATGGGCAAGCATAGTGTTGTGTTGTCCAACTAGAGACTAGGTTGAAATTACCCTTTTGCATTTCTGAAGTAGAAAATGTGCGTCACCTGTAGCTTGTGTAACCAATCTTCTATGCCATGACGTGAAGTCTCAGGAGTGCATGTATTCGAGTTTTGAAATTTGGCAAGGGCCGTGCCTTTTTTTAAAAAAGAAAGAAAAAATTATTATAATAAGAGGGTGAATAGAATAGTAGGGAGCCACCTGTGCATGTGAGTAGAACATCCTAAGCATTAGCTTGTTAGGATATATAGTGAATATAGGCAGGTAGATACACGCATGAATAACAGTCTTTATGCACTATGAACAGATCCATAGGAAGTATTGTATACTAAGAATAACGATGAAGTTTTAATACGTAAAACATATGTTGCACAAAAAAATAAAAAAATAAAAAAAATAAATAAAGAAAAGAAAAAGAAAATAATAATAATAAATAAATAAATATTGCATGAGCCACCTTCATGTATCACTGTCGTGAATTGCATTGTTGCCCACATAAGATTTGCCACCTTTTATTTACACGTCGTAATATTTTGTGAAAAGGGTAAAAGAAAAAAATATAGAGTATAAATTTATTTTGTAAATTTTGATTTGGAAAAATTAAATGGGCAGGCTGAGCTTTTGTTTTAATGGGTCAAGTCGTGCGGTGAGTGGTCGAGCCGTTGTGTCAATTTCCTTTAATTCAATCTTGTTTCAAATTTGCTGTGTTCGTGATAAGATTCAAATACCTAGTTTTATTTAATTACTTTGTTCAAGATTTGAATCAAGTCGTTGCATCCACTGAAAATTGATCGTGCCTTCTGTACTCTTCTTTCGGGGTAGATATCGTTGTTTGAATAAATTCTGCAGCTTCGAAAAGGTGAGTATTCTCACCTGACAAACGTACTTATATATTTGTAGATTAATAACAAGTGTAATTGTAGCACGATTTTATTTCATTTATTTGACTGTGATATAAATTGATGATGTTAAAATCCTGTTATTAACCCCACATATCATCAGTTATATTATATACTATTTTATTTATGTTGCTACACTATTTATATAATTACTGTTTACCACACTGCAAGTTCCCTGTAGTATAGAATCATTACGGGCTGAAATGATAGGTCTGAACGATATTTATTTATTTATTTATTTATTTAACTTGGGATTGCGGGTTTGAAATGATAAAACCCAGATTTTCTTTATAAATTACGGATTGAAATGATATATTATCCGTATCACTTGACCTTCGTTAGAAAATATTATACAGACCGTGGTTATATATATATATATATATATATATCTACCTAAATTTTCTGGAATTATTAAATATTTGTAAAAATTAAATGTTATAATATTTTGTTAAAATTTGATATAAAATGATTCTTAAGCATAGTTATATTTTACAAGTTAAAGATGTAAATAAATAAAGGTTAAAAATTTAAAGTATAAATTTATCTTGTAAAATTTGGATTTGTAAATTAAATGGAATTTAAGTTAAGAAAAAAATTATGAAATTTGTTATAACTTGAATATAAAGCGAGGTTAAGTTTTCTATGAGTTAAATAGTTTAATTAGTGAAAATATGGAAGTTGAAATATAACTTGATTTAGAAATAGGAGGCTGGTTTTGAAATAAAGGTAAGATAAGAAATTAATTGGAAATTTAGTTTATTCTGAAAACGATAATTTAACTGAATTGTTAAGTAAAAATTCATAGAAATTTTGCATTTGATTTTAATAAGTAAGTATAAAAAGTTAGATATATATTTGAAGAATTTACTTTAAAAAAAATCATAAATTATTGAGAAATTTAAATGACTATTTAAAAGTGGAAATTTGGATTTTGTTAAGTTAAATTTGTTTAAATAAAGGCTTATATTTTGCTAAAATTATATTTAATTTACTCAATCTGTTGTAAAGGATATTACCGCACTACGCAAGTGCTGTAGTTGATACAAATGAACTAAGGTATAATCTTTGGGATTTATATTGGATTTTTATAAGAATTATAACTTCACTTTTAAATAATTTAAAATGATGTATTTGATTTAAATATAACTATTTTGGAATTTATAACCACGGGTAATAATAACGTTGGTAGTTAAAGAGACCGGGATCGGATATGGGCATACTCTCTATCGATACCGAAAACCACTTTGACAACCGTGTACGCGAAGGAGATTCGAGAATGAAGTAGGATGGTGGTGACGGTTTTCTATGAGGTAAATACGTGGACCCGACTCCCGTGAGTTGGCATAAGGTGGCTAAAACAGGAGCGATTCTCGGATTAATGAGGTAGCACCTCTGATCGGACGCACTTCTTCGTATGCCATTCTATTACTTTTGTGATTGTTTAGTGCGCACCTTTGATTTGGGAGTGTTGTTCGAGGTGGGCGGTAGTAGCAGCTACGCGTTTCCACCGGTCTGGATGCGTAATTGGTATATCTACCCTGGCATTGCCTAGTTCTGCCGTGTCACCTACCATAGCGAGCCTTGTACGAGTTTGGTTTTCTCCCGTAGCCCGTATGGTATCCTCTGGTGGCTTCCCGATCAGGAGGGACTATGATATTGGATGGACTACTAGGACTATTACATGTTAAGGTGGAAAATGTAAAGCCTTAATGCTATTTAAAAGTAAGTTTATTTTAATATAGACACTATTATAATAGCGAAGTATTACTACATAGTAAATAGTTTAACGGATCCTTAGAGGATGGGTGGTCCCAAGCATCCTTTAAGTTACTTGTTCTATATTACAGTACACTTGAATTAGCTTACACTGTATAAGTATGTATGTCCTGACTCGAGTGTTTATGTTTTATTTTACGCTCGGGTCAGCCTGAGTTTCAGTTCAGACTTCACCTCCAGAGCTAGGACTTCAGCAGATCATCTCTTTTCAAGCTACCGTCAAGTTTCTATTCATTTCTTATTTTAGCCTTTGAAATCAAGACAATTTAATATTGAGAGTTTCTGTGGAGATTTCAAACTATATTTGGTTTAAGATTATGTACTTTATTTTTTTTGAGACTATGGATAGTGGCTTCATGAACCACTAAGTTAATTTTTAATTCCGCTGCGAGTATTCTGATTTCTGTGTCTGTTATTCTGTGATTATTTATTTACTGTATATTCTAAGATTTACCAAATTTTATTTACAACGCGGTATTTTGAACAATTCAAGTCCGACATGTGCGGATGCAAATGGTTGAAAATATCGGGTCGTTACGGTTTTGTATCAGAGCTTTGGCCCTAGGCAAAACTTAGAATGTATGGTAAATTTAATTTACAGAATCACTTTCATTCGAGCTTGAATCTCTTCCTTTTCGAATTTTGGAACGTTCCCTGCGGTTCCAAAGTTCATTCGTGTCCCTCACTATTCATCTTCTTTCGATTCTGGAGTATGCCATGACTCCACTTCGGATGATCTTTATAGTGAATTGGCGGTCTCGTCAATATTCTAATAAAGGGGTGAAACTCCTTTACAAATTAGCATTGATTCACCAGAGATTTATATTTATCCTCGGTTTAGATGCTAGTATCCTTGGTTATTCCGAACTCTATCTCTTCAGATCGAATGTAGATTTACCTCGAAAAATCCACATCGATCTTACTCTTTAAAGTCACGGTTGACCAGGTTAAAGTTGCCACGATTTATATAAACTTATCCAGTTCCTTATTTTGTTATTTATCATCGGATCTTCTGATTCCAACTTATCTTTAATCAAAATTCTCTTTGATTTAAGTCCATCAAATTTGAATCTCTATTCTTGTTTTGAAAAATTTATTCCTATATTTGGAAAAAATCTAATATTATATATATAAGTATAATTTTTAGAATTTTTATAATTATTGTAACTAGTTGTCAAGAGATAATAGTCTTTATTTATGGTTTTGTAAACCATGGGTTTTGTCTCATATAAATAATTGAATATAAACAATGGTTATATATTAATTTGGGAACAGAAATGAATTTAAAACAAGAACTTGAGAATTCAATTTCCGACGGTTTCAAACCTTGTTTTTTAGTTTTAAAAGGATATATTATTTAAACTATTTTCGAATAGAAATTTGTTTCCAAAGAATTTTAAAGGTTTAAAAATCAGTGATCTTCTCTTTGTCGCTGGGAAATAATTTCAGCGATGACTGCAACATCATCGACAATTCATGTTCGAGTTTCGAAGTGAAGAGACCATTCTGTAGTCTGGCTATAGTGTTACCTTGAGAATTTAATTGACTTTAATCTCTAAAATATGACTTGATTTATAATATATAGATATATGATTTAAATTTGATTTGACATATTATGTACATATATTTATTTATCTCTAAATGGTTTGAAGGGAATCAGAAATTTAATTCTAAAATTTTATCTTGAGGAATAATTTCAATTATAAAAAAAATCAAAATTTTCAATAAATGATTCCAACTTGAGATAATTGACTTTAAAAGTTTTATTTGCATAATACTCAGTTGCATTTCAATATAACTTACCTTGATTTTTCGAAGTTAACAATGTAATTGGATAATATACGATATAAAAAGATTTATAAATAAAATAATAAATGTTATACACTTAAATTCTAGTTATAAAAATAGATTAACAAGAGGTAATGGAATGATTTACAATATAAAATGATGTTAAAGGAACTAAGAATAAATTTAAGCAGTTATAATAAGTGTAAACATATTTAGCATAGATGATAAAAATATATTGAGAGAAATAAATTTAGTTATAATTAGGAATAAAAAAATTAATTAATTTATTGAATACATTTTTGAGTATAACAAATGATTTTAAAACTTATGATTTTAGAAATTTTTATTTTAAGATAATTGTAAGATGAAATAATGAAATTTGAAATAGTAAAATTTAACTTAAGTGAAATTAAATAGATGAAATCAGTTATTAATTTAAAATTTAATTTGTATGGTTTAGATTAATGATTCTATTTTGAGTTTCAATTTAGTATTCTTTCAAGTTGTTTCTATTCCCCTACCTTCTTTCTTTTCGAAGACGAAAAGTTCTAAGTGGGGGAGAGTGTATCAGCCCGAAGTTTTAACAAGTATTTTTCACTTTTAATTATAAAACTTTAGGGGTTTATTATATAAAAATCTAAATTTTGAATTGATTAAAAAAATTTCCCAAATTTTTAAATAAATAATAAGATCTCTGAAATTTTGACGTGGTTAAGAATTTACTTTAATTGAAAATTTGGGTTTTTTGTTGAAGATGGTAAATAACTTAATTTCTAGCAAAATCATGTTTTAATTAAGAAATAAGATTTGAAAAAAAAATTAGTGTGCAAATAAACTGTTTAATTACGCGTTTAAAAGGCGTGTTATTGATGGAATATTTTTAACGTATATTTACTACATAAGAGAACGCGTAAATTTAAAAAGCGTTACTTTTATTATGAAACTGGACGTGTTTTTGATTTAATAATTGCGTCGGTTTTTCACGTGTCTAAATTTCTTACCTTGGATATAAATAATCAAATAAATCAGTAGACATGCATTTTTAAGTGGGAAAAGAGTAAATTTTCTTTCCATTGACTCCACATATTTAATAAATAAAACCCATTGATTTTTCAATAACGTTCAAATCAAATATTCTTTTCCGTTTCTTTACTCTAAGAATCAACACTTTTCTTTGTTCAATTTTATAAAACGTTCGCCAATTTTCTATTTTTCTGTACCATTAAAACAACACAATAATTTTTACCTTAGCTATAAATGGATTATGTACTTTTTTAAAAATTAAATAATTTATACTGTTACTTATATACATTTTAGTAATAGATTTCTTGGTAAATGGTAAATGAATGGAAAAAAAACCCAATGTAAACAAATCATATTTTTTAAGTAATAAATTTCAAAATTTATGTATAAATAAACTGTTTAATGACGCGTTTAAATAGCGCGTTATTTGATGGAATAAATAACGTATAAGAAAACGTATAAAAGTTATATCCGTTATTTTCGTTATATTTTGGGCATAAATTAATTGCATCCGTTGTACGCATTCTAAAGATATCCTCTTTAATATTTACACGTCGCTCAACATTATCCATTTGGTCAAATTTTCCATTTCCATTTTAAGTGCAAATTTATTGCTTGCCGTTTTATGTTCTATTTAATTCATGAAATCTACACTAGTAATAAAAATTTATTACTCACTGTAATTAATTGTTCCAAACTTTCCTTACCTCTCGTGTGAAATTGATAGGAAAAATATTCAATAAACTGATTCAAAATCAACGCAACAGGGTAATTATTATTATTTTTTTTAAAATTAATAATTTCTTGCCTTTAACTTCTCAGCTAAATCACTGCATTTTCTTCCTTAATTTTTGCACGTACGAATGTTCACTAATAAAAGAAACTGCCCCTTGATTTACGCATGCTGTGATTTTCACCTTCCCTTTTTGCTGCAACTATTTTAATTTAGTATAAAATCTTTGAATAAAGTAACGTTCAAATCTAACATTATTGTCATTTCTTCGATATCAACGCTAGTTTCTTCTCATTATTAAACACGTTCGCAAATTGTTCAAATTCCATTTCCATTCAAAGCCAAAAATATAATTGCTTGTCGTTTCTTTCGCTAATTAATTCTTACCCGCTGCAATTATTTGCTCCAATCATTCTTGTGTTTCATTTTATTTATCAACGCATTCTATTCTTAATAATTTCAAACGAGTACAAATGCGTGCTAAATAATCTCTTGCCTCTTTTCTTCCCTTTTAATCAACGCACTTATTTCCAAAATATAAAAAAAAAGTGTAAAAATGTTGCCAAGTTTTCCTATCCGTTTCTTTTGTAAATCAACGAAATCAATTATTCGTTGCCTATTTTCACCTTAAATCAGTGCAAGATTTTATTATTAGCGTACATTCAAAAGTTCATTTATCTTTTGCAGTTTCTCCCTGTAAAATCACGCAAGATACCCTATGTACACATTCCAATCATGGGTATAATTGTTTAAATCAATTCTTGCCGTTACTTTGCTAAAATCACTCAACCTATTTAATTATAAAAAACAACCTTTAACAATGCAGTGAAATCGTTCATTTCTTTTAGCATTTTAAAATTTGAATTCACTTGCCATTTTTTTCCTGCATTGATTTTTCGCATGCCCAAAAACACGCAACCCACTATATAAATTCATAACTCCTCATTTACGTTCCCATCACCGCAAGCTCATCTTTAAATACGTAGCACATTTGCAACAATTTCATTCATTTCTTCCCTGTCGTGCTAAAGCTTCAGGTAGCATCAGGTACATAGCTGTATCCCTTCTTCCTTCTTATTTTCCTATTCCTTTTCTTTTTAGCTTTTCTCTATTTCCTATTGTTTGTTCCACCGTGCTGGGCTGCTCCGCCACCACCCTCCGCTCCTTGTTCTGTCACCGACCTCGCACCATGAACCATCCCGTGATTTTGTGCATGCGTTCAGTTTACAAAAAAATAAAAATAAAAAAATTAAGGGAGAAGTAAATTATGCGTACATGTCAGAAATGAATATATGGGCAAACATTGTGTTGTGTTGTCCAACTAGAGACTAGGTTGAAATTACCCTTTTGCATTTCTGAAGTAGAAAATGTGCGCCACCTGTAGCTTGTGTAACCAGTCCTCTATGCCATGACATGAAGTCTTAGGAGTGCATGCATTCGAGTTTTGAAATTTGGCAAGGGCCGTGCCTTTTTTTAAAAAGAAAGAAAAAATTATTATAATAAGAGGGTGAATAGAATAGTAGGGAGCCACCTGTGCATGTGAGTAGAACATCCTGAGCATTAGCTTGTTAGGATATATAGTGAATATAGGTAGGTAGATACATGCATGAATAACAGTCTTTATGCACTATGAACAGATCCATATGAAGTATTGTATACTAAGAATAATGATGAAGTATTAATACGTAAAACATATGTTGCACTTAGTAATAAAAAAATAAAAAAGAAAAAGAAAAAGAAAATAATAATAATAAATAAATAAGTATTGCATGCGCCACCTTCATGTATCACTGCCGTGAATTGCATTGTTGCCCACATAAGATTTGTCACCTTTTATTTACACGTCATAATATTCTGTAAAAAGGGTAAAAGATAAAAAATATAGAGTATAAATTTATTTTGTAAATTTTGAATTGGAAAAATTAAATGGGCAGGCTGAGCTTTTGTTTTAATGGGTCAAGTCGTGCGGTGAGTGGTCGAGCCGTTGTGTCAATTTCCTTTAATTCAATCTTGTTTCAAATTTGCTGTGTTCGTGATAAGATTCGAATACTTAGTTTTATTTAATTACTTTGTTCATGATTTGAATCAAGTCGTTGCATCCACTGAAAATTGATCGTGCCTTCTGTACTCTTCTTTCGGGGTAGATATCGTTGTTTGAATAAATTCTGCAGCTTCGAAAATGTGAGTATTCTCACCTGACAAACGTACTTATATATCTGTAGATTAATAACAAGTGTAATTGAGCACGATTTTATTTCATTTATTTGACTGTGATATAAATTGATGATGTTAAAATCCTGTTATTAAACCCATAAATCATCAGTTATATTATATACTATTTTATTTATGCTGTTACACTATTTATATTATACTGTTTATCACACTGCAAGTTCCCTGTAGTATAGAATCATTACAGGCTGAAATGATAGGTCTGAACGATATTTATTTATTTAGTTATTTATTTAACTTGGGATTGCGGGTTTGAAATGATAAAACCCAGATTTTCTTTATAAATTACGGATTGAAATGATATATTATCCGTATCACTTGACCTAAGTTAGAAAATATTATACAGACCGTGGTTATATATATATATATATATATATATATATATATATATATATATATAAATTTTCTGGAATTATTAAATATTTGTAAAAATTGAATGTTATAATATTTTGTTAAAATTTGATATAAAATGATTCTTAAGCATGGTTATATTTTACAAGTTAAAGATGTAAATAAATAAAGGTTAAAAATTTAAAGTATAAATTTATCTTGTAAAATTTGGATTTGTAAAATAAATGGAATTTAATTTAAGAAATTTTTTTTATGAAATTTGTTATAAGTTGAATATAAAGCGAGGTTAAGTTTTCTATGAATTAAATAGTTAAATTAGTGAAAATATGGAAGTTGAAATATAACTTGATTTAGAAATGGGAGGCTGGTTTTGAAATAAAGGTAAGATAAGAAATTAATTTGAAATTTAGTTTATTCTGAAAACGGTAATTTAACTTAATTGTTAAGTAAAAATTCATAGAAAATTTGCACTTGATTTTAATAAGTAAGTATAAAAAGTTAGATATATATTTGAAGAATTTACTTTAAAAAAATCATAAATTATTGAGAAATTTAAATGACTATTTAAATGTGGAAGTTTTGATTTTTTTAAAGTTAAATTTGTTTAAATAAAGGCTTATATTTTGCTAAAATTATATTTAATTTACTTAATCTGTTGTAAAGGATATTACCGCACTGCGCAAGTGCTGTAGTTGATACAAATGAACTAAGGTATAATATTTGGGATTTATATTGGATTTTTATAAGAATTATAAATTCACTTTTAAATAATTTAAAATGAAGTATTTGATTTAAGTATAACTATTTTGGAATTTATAACCACGGGTAATAATAACATTGGTTGTTAAAGAGACCGGGATCGGATATGGGCATACTCTTTGTCGATACCAAAAACCACTTTGACAACCGTGTACGCGGAGGAGATTCCAGAATGAAGTAGGATGGTGGTGATGGTTTTCTATGAGGTAAATACGTGGACCCGACTCCCGTAAGTTGGCATAAGGTGGCTAAAACAGGAGCGGTTCTCGGATTAATGAGGTAGCACCTCTGATCGGACGCACTTCTTCGTATGCCATTCTATTACTTTTGTGATAGTTTGGTGCGCACCTTTGATTTGAGAGTGTTGTTCGAGGTGGGCGGTAGTAGCAGCTACACGTTTCCACCGGTCCGGATGCGTAATTGGTATATCTACCCTGGCATTTCCTAGTTGTGCCGTGTCACCTACCATAGCGAGCCTTGTACGAGTTTGGTTTTCTTCCGTAGCCCGTGTGTTATCCTCTGGTGGCTTTCTGATCAGGGGGACTATGATATTGGATGTACTACTGGGACTATTACGTGTTAAGGTGGAAAATGTAAAGCCTTAACGCTATTTAAAAGTAAGTTTATTTTAATATAGACACTATTATAATAGCGAGGTATTACTACATAGTAAATAGTTTAACGGATCCTTAGAGGATGGGCGGTCCCAAGCATCCTTTAAGTTACTTGTTATATATTACAGTACACTTGAATTAGCTTACACTGTATAAGTATGTATGTCCTGACTCGAGTGTTTATGTTTTATTTTATGCTCGGGTCAGCCTGAGTTTCAGTTCAAACTTCACCCCCAGAGCTAGGACTTCAGCAGATCATCTCTTTTCAAGCTGCCGTCAAGTTTCTATTCAGTTCTTATTTTAGCATTTGAAATCAAGACAATTTAATATTGAGAGTTTCTATGGAGATTTTAAACTATATTTGGTTTAAGATTATGTACTTTATATTTTTTTTGAGACTATGGATAGTGGCTTCATGAACCACTAAGTTAATTTTTAATTCCGCTGCGAGTATTCTGATTTATGTGTCTGTGATTCCGTGATTATTTATTTACTGTATATTATGATATTTGGCAAATTTTATTTACAAGCGGTATTTTGAACAATTCAGGTCTGACATGTGCGGATGCGAATGGTTGAAAATATCGGGCCGTTACGTTCTTATTCTTTACTTAACTCTTAAGTATTTGAATTTTAAAAGTGTGATGTGATTTAGATGGTAAGTTTTGAATTAAATAAGTTTTCTTAATTCTTAAGGAAGGTTATTTAAGTAAAAATACGAATATATATTTTATTCTCAAATATTTTCTATAAATACACACTCGCTTTCTCACTTCCTTCCACACTTCTCCTTCTCAAAATTTCAAGCTTCTTTTCACTTTTTTATGGCTTCCAACCTTAAAAAAGTTATGCCAAAATATTCCAAAAAATAAAACAAAGAAAAATATCGAAAAATTCTGTCCGAACCACTTCAAAGCTCCTCCTTCCCTCTCCTATTTCTCACATCCCCTTTTGTAACGACCCGTAATTTCGCTACTTCGAAAATGAGAGATTTCGTTCGTTTTAAATTTAAAAAGGAGTTTAAATCTTAAATAATTTTTTTATATATAATAAAGAAATTATTTATTCTTATAGATAATAAATTAGAAAGTACAAATTTGGATTTTTGAACAAATCGACGAAAGTTAAGTTTTGTTAATAATAAATAAAGGCTTAAATAAATGATTTTAAATATTTTTTTTAAAAGGTAAATCTTATTTAAAACATCTAATAAAGATAATAAAAGTAAATTTACATATATTTAAAAGTATGTTAATAATCGTTTTACAAAAATAACCAAAATTTGTCGCATTTTGTCAGTTTTACATACACTGTAAAATTTGAGATTTTGATATTAATTAAAGATAATTTTAAAATATAAAGAAACTTGTTTTAATTTATTTAAAGAAGCAAAAAGTTTATTTTAAAGTTTGGTTTAATTCAATATATGGCTTAATAAAAACGTCAAATTTTGACTCTAAAATTTATCGTCAAAAACGCCGTTTTTAACCAAAACAAGTTGTCGACAAGTTGTTGCAACTTGATACATTTTCTAACTTATAAATACAAGTTTACAAACTATTTAAACACTTTACATTTAGCACTAAAAGACAAAAGGAGTTTACTTTTGAAAAGTTTAAATAAATGTATAAAAAGTGTAAAGTATGATTTGACATATTTAAAAATAATTAAAGCTTTTATAAAACAACATTATTACCTTACTTCTCATCTCATTAATGAGATGTTATGCCTATGCATAGAAAAGGAGCAAATGGAAAAGTAAAAAGAAAGCTAACTTAAGAAATTAATGACACATACATCCATACATTTAATGCAAATCAAATCAATACAAAGTCTTCACTTTAAAATGCAAAATTTAAAAAAGTAATCATTTCTATCTTTAACATCACCATTAATTCTTAAGTCACATCACTTATGGAAAAGGAGCAAATGTTATTTTAACATTTTAATGTGTAAGAAAAAGTGGTAAACATCATTTCTTAAGTATAAATTCAAATCAAACCATTTCTTCTCCATTAAGCAAAGGTCAAATCAAGGGTAGAAAGGTAAATAACAAAGTCAAAAAGTAGAGAAGGGTATTTTAGTCATTTGCCATTTAAAGCTCAAGTATAAATATGCATCCAAACCTTTCATTTTTCAAACTTTATTCTCTACCTTCTTCTTCATTTTCTCCTTCCTCTTCACCTCCATTTCCATGGCTTCCCACCTCCATTTTCCTTCTACGTCTAAGCCATTCGCCTTCTACCACTTATACTCCTCCTCCAAAATACCAAAACTCTCTCCACCCTCGGAAAAAATCACCCTACACACCAAAATCGAGCCTAGCTTCCACCTACCCACACCCTACACCCCAAGGCTGAGCCCACACACCACAAACCCAAGCCACCCTAGCCAAGCCGAGCCCCTACACTCCAAACCCGAGCACCACACACCAAAAACCCAACCCATACACTCCTACACCTCCTACGCGCCATACCCAAGGCCACACCCTCTTCAACACCAAGGCCGTACTCCCTCTCTTCCATATAAAAAAACAAAAGAAAAGAAAACTAAAAGAGAAGAAAAGGAAAAGAAAAGGAAAAGAAAAGCGTTCGGAAAGGAAACGACAAAAGGCGAGACGTTGGAAATAACACGTTAGCGAGAGATGGAAATCTTACGTTAAACTTTGAGGGAGTGGATATGAAGGTGAGAAATTCTCACTGCTTTTTGAATTATATTTATTATCATGCTTAATTGTTATGTTAGATAATCACTATTTGATGATATGGATGTTTGATTGATTGTTTGAATATGTTGGATAATCCGTAGTAATGTTATGACAATTACCATATTGAATATGTTAGTGTTCTATGATTGTTGTATGGTTGTGATGTTAATTTGGACATCAAAATTCTATTAATTAAGTAATCCCTTTGTTTAATAAGACCCTATTTTAGTAATATAAGATATTGTGGAAAAATAAGTCTCTTTTCATTAAGAAGTGAAATTAAAGTTAAAATGAAAGAGAAATTGAAATTTGAAGTGAAACGGATTTGAAAAGGATAGTTAGATAGAAATTGAAATTGAGATGAATAGTGAAATTAAAATTGAAATCGATTTTGAAAAAGTGAAGTTTAGTTTGAGGTTGAATTGAAATTTAAATTGAAATTGGATTTGAAATCTAAGTTTTGAATTAGTTTAATTTGATATTAGAATGGAAATTGAGTTGAAACTGGAATTTAAAATTTAATATTAAAATAATGGGAATATAATAATATTATAATATGGTAATAGTGAAAATATATTTTAGATACTTTAAAAAGTGAAAATGTTGATTTAAAATGATTTGTAATGATTTTATAAGTGTTGAAATCCAATTTGAATAAATTATTTCAAGTATTGAAAAATAAGTTAAAACTAGACGCATCGCGCAACGGTAGTTCGCGATTTCGCGCCGAAAAGTTCAAATGAATGTGTAGAGTGGAATATGGCTAAGAATTCTTCGAGATAAGAAAATTCCAGACTATTATATCCATATCTTCTAAACGAAGAAAGAAAATTAAAGTTTCGATGAGTAGATTTTGAAATAAGTCCAAATCAATTTTCAAGAAAGATCGCGCAGTGTAGTTAAGTGATCGTAACAGAGAATCTGTTTAAATGAACATTTTTAATTACAGAAAAGTATGGAATAAATTTGATAAATATATTTAAATAATTTAAAAGATATTTGGATCGAAAAATATGAATTTTCAAATATTTAAAAGTTGTTTAAATTCAAATAAGCTTATATGGCACTTTCCGTAGCACTTTTCTACTGCGAATTCTATAACTTTTGGAATATGAGTTGAATGTAACGACATTATCCAGAATAAATTGTGAATGTTTTAAAATGGATAATTAAGCGTTTTGAAAGATAATTTGGGATATTTATAAGCAATTCCAAAATAAAGTTGAAAATCTAAGTATGTGGAAATGACTAGTACATTTGTCCCGCCTTTGAGATCGGAAAGATAAACCAAGGTGTTTAACTAAGGTTAAGGATGGAGCAAACCCTGAACTTACCTGGCATATGTTTTGTTTTCTTAGGCGAGGGGTGGAACAGATCGAAAGGAAAGTCTGGATGCTCTTAAATAAAAAGACTGTATTAAGTTTTTGAATTAAAAGAAGATTGGTATTATCCAAATGTTAAGCAATCTCCTAAATGAATGATTTCTATGATCCTATTTACTCAAAAATATTTTTGTTAAGATTGATTTAGGGTTTATCGTAAACGATGTCTTAAATAACATTATTTTTGATCCGCCTAAAAGTAAAGAAATTTGGATCAAGAATTAAGTAAGGAAATCTGAGATATTTTCCAAAGTAAAAGAATGAATTATTTAGAATTATCCTAAGTTAAAATAAAGAGATTTCGAAATCATCCGAAAAGAATTAAAGTGAAAAGAGACTTAATAAATCCTGTATACTCATATTCACTTTCCATCGATATTGGATTTCGAAGGAACCGGGGTCGGATTTGTGTAATTCCTATCCGAAAACCACTTCGAGCCAATGTATATGTTCGAACGTGAATACATGTTGAAGATGATTGAAGACCGTGGATCTTTATAGCGTGAAGACTGCTTGTTGAACATGCGCTGGGTAGCTCTGAATTATAGAGTTATTTATAGAAGTGGTCTCCTCGTGATGGAGATTTTTCGGATTGCAAGGACTACCGCTACTAGTGGTAGTAGGAGAGTGCCTTCGGTTTGTCCTATTCCTGGACAACTTGTATGGACGTTTGTCTGACATTGCATTTCTAACGATTACGTACATTGGTTTCTACAAACGTACATCAGTGGCGGCGGAGAAGGCAACTTCCTTTAGCTTAACACCCTCCTTGAGACGTATGAGCTCAAGGGTTGTATTTTTATGGAAGGCAATTAGTAGTTAAACGGAAATGGCAATGTGACATTCAAAGATGTGATATGTGCTATGTGAAAAGGTAAACGTTGCCTCAGGCCTCATCAAACCGGAAATGACCGAAACAGGATTAGACGTAGCAAGGCTAAGTGGGTCATTCCCAATGGTATGATCATCCCCTTCTAGATATATTTCTTCCCGCTATGACGTTCGGGATGTTAATTTATGTAGTGTATGGAAAGAGAGCTCTCGAATAAAGGTCGGTAACGACCGGGGGATGACATATTCGGTACTATCTAGTTATAGAGGTAGGCCGGTCTTGTGTTGGTAGAGGATAGATGTTCTGTGCCTCGGGACATCCATCTAGAGGTGTACCCATTTCGAAAGGTAGATCTTGCGCCTGGTCATTTGTATGGAAATCCATTCTCCAATAAGAACCTACGGACTTGATTGTAAACTTATTATGCTGGAATTTAATCAATGTAACAATTTCGGCTAAGATTAATAAGTTTGTTTGCAAATGTTTTCAAAGAGATGTCATTAGAAATAATATCAAACGTTTTGATATAAAAGTATTTTAGTTATCATAAGGTAAAAACCCGTCCGTGTCTATGTGTGTGCATGGTCTTATGAGATACTCTTTATTTCAAAGAATTTTATCCAAAAGCTGATATATGACACTGTCATTTATTATTGAGTTTTTCTCACGCTGGTTTATCAAGCCTAATCTGGGTATTTTCAATACTCGGGTCAGATCCGAGTAGTATCAGGATAGTCGAAGACTGTTGGAGTTTCTAGAGGAGATCTGGAGATATTCATCGACATATGAGCATATTTTATTATCCGCTGTACTTCGTTTATTTTGTTTGATGTTTGTCAGCAATTGTAAGGACGGATTTTGTAACTTTCCAAGATGAATTTAGGTTAGACTCTGATATATGTATTTAAAAGTTTTCCGGTGTAAAAATATTTGTTCGATATTATATGTTATTCTATTCGTGTGAGATTCTGTTCTGTCTACTTTTCTCTATCACCCTTAAAGATCTGTCTTTTCGTGCAATTTGAGTTTGACATGTGTGGTTTATTATCGATTCAAAGGGTACGGAAAAACGGGTCTTTACATTTGGTATCAGAGCTGAAGGTTAAGCGAGAACCTTGGCTCTGTTATGGATAAAGTCTCATCAGAGATAGGATTAGTAATATCCTAGGATGAGTGACTCGTTAGAGATGGGGTTAGCAATAACCTAGAATGAGTTATGAGAGTATTATATATACGAGCGCGTATTTGTTAATTTTATAAAATTATTTTGTTTTAAAGAAATTGGTAGATGAAATAATTTTACCTTGGGTTTATATTATAAATATCAAAGGGGATATTATTATTTTTGGATTAGAAATTAATGATTGTTTGTAATTTAGCTTAGTAAAACTTAAATATGAATATCTTGTGATTAGAATTGCACAATTTTACTATAAGATATTCCATATAGAATCAACATGTTGAAAGCTAGAATTTAGAACTTTAATCATATACCCTTAAGTATTTGATATTAAGAAATAATAATGATCAAGTGATTATCATAATGGATGAGTTTAAAAAGCTAAGTACAAATATCTTATAAAGTAAAATTCACAATTTGATTATAAGATATTTGAGGATAATACTGAAGCTAGAAGTGTAATTGGAGAAAGTAAAGAAAAATGCATACTTAGAAAACAATTATTACAAGTAAGATAGAAAAAGATAAACCTAAATTGAGACTTTTTACTAAATATAATATAAAAAGTTAAGTTGTATAACTTATAAAGGAGTTAAGTTAATTTGAAATTTAGACACTTTGATTAGGTTAAAAGTCAAAGTAAAATTTAGGAATAAGAGAATAAGAAAAAGCATCCTAATATAAAAACTTTGAATTAGTGATACATCTAGGGTAACATTTGTAATTCAAAATGAAGTAAAATTAGAATTGGATATTTTTGAATAATATAGTTAGTAGTTTGATTGTTGGATGAAAATGTTTAAGTAACAAATACCATGTGAATTAAGTTTCACAATTTGACAATAAATTATTTGATGGATTTAAGGTTAAGAAATTTGATTTAGAAAATGGATAGGTAAATAAGTTAAGTAGTTAATCACAGAATCAGTGAGAAAAAGGTGTACACTTAGTAAAGTTGTCTTATTAGTATATGGATTGGATATATAATATTAGCTAAATGGAAACCTTAGGTAAAGAAAAGTAAGGATTGAGTTCTATAACTTATTAATTTGAGATAATAGTAGAGTTCCACATTTGTTAAACACCTTAGTTGAAGTAATGATGGTTTGAAGATTAAGGATATGTATATATACTCTTAGGAAGTAAATGTACATTATGCAAGTTTAAGTCATATTTGTTTGCTTAAGTAATAATATATTTAGGAGAAAGCAATGGTTGTGAAATAAACTTGGATTAACAGAAGTTTTGAAAAGTGAAAATTAGCCACAGGGGCTTCTTTAGCATGTGCAATTAGTTTCTAGGACAAACAACTGAAATAATTATTTTTAAGGACAAAATGCAAAATAATTAAATTTTAAAGCCTAAAAACCTATGAAATTATGTCCATGAAAGTAATTGGACTGTTGATTTTGTCCTTAAAAGTAATTATTCTGCTGACTTTGGCCTTAAAATTAATTCATGTGGATGTGTGTCCTAGAAACTAATTGGACTGCAAAGTTTGTCCTTCTAGTGAAATGCCCCTATTGAAAAAATGTGTTAGGTAAAGATGAATGTGAATAAGTACATAAGTTAAACGTAGATCATTTTGGCACATAAATTTTTATCTAAGTTTTGGGTACAGAACTTTGAGGTGTTTACACCAATCCGAAAAAGGATTTATCACTCGATTCTTGACGGCGAACATTGATGAGAGTTTATGATTATGTACACGAGTTTTCTATCATAGTTGTGAGCTATGAAGGAAGCAAGGGTTTTTGATCAAAAAGTCTGATCAAAGTCCGCACTAGAAAATCGGTGGATCGATACTAGTTCGGAGGTAAAGTTGTGGATTTGAATAATAGATCGAATCAAAGATCACATATAGTATGATGTTTTGGGTCTGTCTACTTAGTAGTTGGATAGTTATCTTTAAAAGTAGGCACTAAGATATAGTGGTTGGACTTATGTTTTGGTATGTGTAAATTTATATAGACCTCAGGTATAGTACATGCTCAGGACAGAGGATGAGTTATGTGGATGTATTCATTTATGTTGATATAGTATCAGTGGGGTTGTTTTTGGATGTATAGTCTTGTTTGGTTGTAGTATATTCTATCTTAAGTGTGCGTTATGTACTAGTATGAGTAGGATAAAAGTTTGACTTGATGTATATATAACCGTAAGTACGTGATAGATACTCAGGTTAATGTGGGGAATCTTTATATGCATGTTTGGCATCATTTGTTTTAGTGTTATTATGATATCGACCTTCTTCTTTTCTATCATCAGTTGAAATAAGTCAAATTATTTGAGGATATGAGTATGAGATAGATTCCTTTATCTAATTTTTAATTCGAGGACGAAATGCTTTTAACTGGGGAGAATGTAACGACCCGTAATTTCGCTACTTCGAAAATGAGAGATTTCGTTCATTTTAAATTTAAAAAGGAGTTTAAATCTTAAATAAAAATGTTATATATAATAAAGAAATTGTTTATTCTTATAAATAATAAATTAAAAAGTATAATTTTGGATTTTTGAACAAATCGACAAAAGTTAAGTTTTGTTAACAATAAATAAAGGCTTAAATAAATGAATTTAAATATTTATTTAAAAAGGTAAATATTATTTAAAACATCTAATAAAGATAATAAAAGTAAATTTATATATTTAAAAGTATGTTAATAATCGTTTTACAAAAATAATCAAAATTTATCGCAGTACATACACTGTAAAATTAGAGATTTTGATATTAATTAAAGATAATTTTAAAATATAAAGAAACTTGTTTTAATTTATTTAAAGAAGTAAAAAGTTCATTTTAAAGTTTGGTTTAATTCAATATATGGCTTAATAAAAAAGTCAAATTTTGACTGTAAAATTTGCCGTCAAAAACGCCGTTTTTAACCAAAACAAATTGTCGACAAGTTGTTGCAACTTGATACATTTTCTAACTTATAAATACAAGTTTACAAACTATTTAAATACTTTACATTTAGCACTAAAAGACAAAAGAAGTTTACTTTTGAAAAGTTTAAATAAATGTATAGAAAGTGAAAAGTATGGTTTGATATATTAAAAAATAATTAAAGCTTATACAAAACAACATCATTACCTTACTTCTCATCTCATTAATGAGATGTTACGCTTATGCATAGAAAAGGAGCAGACGGAAAAGTGAAAAGAAAGCTACCTTAAGGAATTAATGACACATACATTGATGCATTCAATGCAAATCAAATCAATACAAAGACTTCTCTTTAAAATGCAAAATTTAAGTAAGTAATCATTTCTATCTTTAACATCACCATTAATGCTTAAGTCACATCAATTATGGAAAAGGTGCAAATGTTATTTTAACTTTTTAAAGTGTAAGAAAAAGAGGTAAACATTATTTCTTAAGTACAAATTCAAATCAAACCATTTCTTCTCCATTCAGAAAATGTCAAATCAAGGGCAGAAAGGTAAATTAAAAAGTCAAAAAGTAGAGAAGGGTATTTTAGTCATTTGCCATCTAAAGCTCAAGTATAAATATGCATCCATACCTTTCATTTTTCACACTTCATTCTCTGATTTCTTCTTCATTTTCTCCTTGCCTCTTCACCTCCATTTCCATGGCTTCCCACCTCCATTTTCCTTCTACCTCTAAGCCATTCACCTTCTACCACTTATACTCCTCCTCCAAAATACCAAAACCCTCTCCACCCTCGGCCAAAATCACCATACACACCAAAATCGAGCCTAGCTTCCACCTACCCACCCCTTACACCCTAAGGCTAAGCCCACACACCATAAACCCGAGCCACCCTAGCCAAGCCGAGCCCCTACACTCCAAACCCGAGCACCACACACCAAAAACCCGACCCATACACTCCTACACCTCCTACACGCCATACCCAAGGCCACACCCTCCTCCACACCAAGGTCGTACTCCCTCTCTTCCATATAAAAAAAAGAAAAGAAAAAGAAAAGAGAAGAAAAGGAAAAGAAAAGGAAAAGGAAAGCATTTGGAAAGGAAACGGCAAAAGGCGAGACGTTGGAAATAGCACGCTGGCGAGAGACGGAAATCTTACGTTAAAGTTTGACAGAGTGGATGTGATGGTGAGAAATTCTCATCGCCTTTTGAATTATATTGATTATCATGCTTAATTGTTATGTTAGATAATCACTATTTGATGATATGGATGTTTGATTGATTGTTTGAATATGTTTGATAATCCGTAGTAATGTTATGACATTTACCGTATTGAATATGTTAGTGTTGTATGATTGTTGTATGGTTGTGATGATAATTTGGACATCAAATTTCTATTAATTAAGTAATCCCTTTGTTTAATAAGACCATATTTTAGTAATATGAGATATTGTGGAAAAATAAGTCTTTTTTCATTTAGAAGTGAAATTAAAGTTAAAATGTCAGAGAATTTGAAATTTGAAGTGGAACAGATTTGAAAAGGATAGTTAGATAGAAATTGAAATTGAGATGAACCGTGAAATTAAAATTGAAATCTATTTTGAAAAAGTGAAGTTTAGTTTGAGGTTGAATTGGAGTTTAAATTGAAACTGGATTTGAAATCTAAGTTTTAAATTAGTTTAATTTGAGATTAGAATTGAAATTGCGTTGAAATTAGAATTTAAAACTTAATATTAAAATAATGGGAATATAATAATATTATAATATGGTAATAGTGCAAATATATTTTAAATACTTTAAAAAGTGAAATTATTGATTTAAAATGATTTGTAATGATTTTATAAGTGTTGAAATCCAATTTGAATAAATTATTTCAAGTATTGAAAAATAAGTTAAAACTAGGCGCATCGCGCAACGGCAGTTCGCGATTTCGCGTCGAAAAGTTCAAATGAATGTGTAGAGTGGAATATGGCTCGAAATTCTTCGAGATAAGAAAATTCCGGACTATTATATACATATCTTCTGAACGAAGAAAGAAAATCAAAGTTTCGATAAGTAGATTTTGAAATAAGTCCAAATTAATTTTTTAGAAAAATCGCGCTAGTGCAGTTAAGTGATCGTAAAAGGAAATCTGTTTAAATGATCATTTTTAATTATGGAAAAATATGGAATAAATTTGATAAATATATTTAAATTATTTAAAAGAGATTTGGTTCGAAAAATATGAATTTTAAAATATTTAAAAGTTGTTTAAATTCAAATAAGCTTATATGGCACTTTCCGTAGCACTTTTCTACTACGAATTCTATAACTTTTGGAATATGAGTTAAATGTAACGACATTTCTCAGAATAAATTGTGAATATTTTAAAAAGGATAATTAAACGTTTTGAACGATAATTTGGGATAATTATAAGTAATTCCAAAATAAAATTGAAAATCTGAGTATGTGGAAACGACTAGTACATTTGTCCCGCCTGTGAGATCTGGGAAGATAAAACAAGGTGTTTAACTAAGGTTAGGGATGGAGCAACCAGTGCCCTGAACTAACCTGACCTATGTTTTCTTTTCTTAGGCGAGGGATGGAACTTATCGAAAGGAAAGCCCGGATGCTCTTAAATAAAAAGACTGTTTTAAGTTTTTGAATTAAAAGAAGATTGGTATTATCCAAATGTTAAGCAATCTCCTAAATGAATGATTTCTATGATCCTATTTACTCAAAAATGTTTTTGTTAAGATTGATTTAGGGTTTATCATAAACGATGTCTTAAAAACATTGTTTTTGACCCGCCTAAAAGTAAAGAAATTTGGATCATGAATTAAGTAAGGAAATCTGAGATATTTTCCAAAGTAAAAGAATGAATTACTTAGAATTATCCTAAGTTAAAAGAAAGAGATTTTGAAATCATCGGAAAAGAATTGAAGTGAAAAGAGACTTAGTAAATCCTGTATACTCATATTCACTTTCTATCGATATTGGATTTCTAAGGAACCGGGGTTGGATTTGGGTAATTCCTATCCAAAAACCACTTCGAACCAATGTATACGTTCGAACGTAAAGAAATGTTGAAGATGATTGAAGACCATGGATCTTTATAGCGTGAAGACTGCTTATTGAACATGCCCTGGGTAGCTCCCTATTATAGAGTTATTTATAGCAATGGTCTCCTCGTGATGGAGATTTTTCGAATTGCAAGGACTACTCACTACTAGTGGTAGTAGGAGAGTGCCTTCGGTTTGTCCTATTCCTAGACAACTCGTATGGACGTTTTTCTGACATTGCATTTCTAACGATTACGTACATTGGTTTCTAAAACGTACATCAGTGATGGCGGAGAAGGCAAATTCTCTTAGCTTAACACCCTCCTTAAGACGTACGAGCTCAAGGGTTGTATTTTTGTGGAAGGCAATTAGTAGTTAAACGGAAATGGCAATGTTGCATTCAAAGATGTGATATGTGCTATGTGAAAAGGTAATCGTTGCCTCAAGCCTCATCAAACCGGAAATGACCGAAACAGGATTAGATGCGGCAAGGCGAAGTGGGTCATTCCCAATTAGGGTATGATCATCCCCTTCTAGATATATTTCTTCCCGCTATGACGTTCAGGATGTTAATTTTTATGGTGTAAGGAAAGATAGCTCTCGAATAAAGGTCGGTAACGACCGGAGGATGACATATTCGGTACTATCTAGTTACAGAGGTAGGCCGGTCTTGTGTTGGTAGAGGGCAGATGTTATGTTCCTCAGGACATCCATCTAGAGGTGTACCCATTTCGGAAGGTAGATCTTGCGCCTGGTCATTTGTACAGAAATCTATTCTCCAATAACAACCTACAGACTTGATTGTAAACCTATTATGCTGGAATTTAATCAATGTAACAATTTCGGCTAAGATTAATAAATTTATTTGCAAATGTTTTCAAAGAGACGTCATTAGAAATAATATCAAATGTTTTGATATAAAAGTATTTAGTTATCATAAGGTAAAAACCCGTCCGTGTTTATGTGTAGGCGTGGTCTTATGAGATACTCTTTATTTCAATGGATTTTATCCAAAAGCTGATATATGGCACTGTCATTTATTATTGAGTTTTTCTCACGCTGATTTATCAAGCCTGATCCAGGAATTTTCAATACTCGGGTCAGATCCGAGTAGTTTTAGGATAGTCGAAGACGGTTGGAGTTTCCAAAGGAGAGCTGGAGATATTCAACGATGTATGAGCATATTCTATTATCCGCTGTACTTAGTGCATTTTGTTTGATGTTTGTCAGCAATTGTAAGGGCAGATTTCATAACTATCCAAGATGAATTTAGGTTAGACTCTGATATATGTATTTAAAAGTTTTTCACTGTAAAAATATTTGTTCAATATTATATCTATTCTATTCGTGTGAGATTCTGTTCTGTCTACTTTTCTTTATACCCTTAAAGATCCGTCTTTTCATGCAATTTGAGTTAGACATGTATGGTTTATTGTCGATTCAAAGGGTAAGGGAAAATAGGTCTTTACACCTTTCCTCCATTTGGCCGAGCACACTTTCCCCCTTCAAGCTTGGTCGTGGCCTCCGAAGGCAAGTACGAGGAAGTTTAACAAGTTCTAGGAGCTTAAGACGAAGTTTTGCAAAGTTATAAAAGTTTAAAACTATTTTGAAAGCGACAAAAGGTGAGAACTCTAAATTGATAAGTAGGAAACGTTTATACGATGTTTTTCAAGTTATAAATGTTTTTTGGATGTTAATGATGATGTTTGATAAGTGTTTAAAAAAGAAAGCAAACACGTTTAAGTCATTTGCAAAAGTTAGTAAGCAAATATGTACATAAATGACAATTATGTGACATTGTAATAAAAAAGTTGTTAAATTGATATGCAAGTTCATATGACTGTTAGGATATGCTAAAATAATTATAAACATTGTTTTGGATGTTTATTTGCTGTATATTGAATATACATACTGAAACAAGTCACGAATTTACACGACGTATAATCACATGAAAATCACTTTCCAAAAGAAATGAAATGTGATATGGAATCATTTATACCTTTGAAAAATATTTGAAAATTCTTTTGAAATGATTCCTAAGTGTTTAAACTTGTCTCTGCAAATTTTGGATATGAATCTCAAAATACGCCTCAAATATGACACGTCGCGTAACGGTAGTTCATGATTTCGCATCATAAGTTCAAATGAACATACGAAGTGGAATATAGCCCGGAATTCTTCGAAGTAAGAATTTCCCAAAACCTTATAACCTTATCTTTAATATGAAAAAAGAAAATCAAGATTTCATCTTGTATATTTTGAAATATGGCAAAATCAATTTTAAAGAAAAATCTAGTTTTTGCAATAAACGACCAAAGTTGGAAATTGATAAAATTAATGTTTTAAAAATATGAAATAAATTCTAATTTTTTTTAAATGTTTTAAAAGTGAAATAAGTTGAAAATATGGTTTTCTAAAGGTGATCTCACCATTATTCCACCCATTGCACTCGTTTAATATGGAAGTTAATTTTGGATAGAAGTAGAATGATTTCTATAATCCTATTTTCTCAAAAGATACCCTTAAAAATGATTTGAGAAATATTTGGAAAGAGGTTTAAATGATTTTGTATTCACTAAAAGAATATTTGGAAAATATATATCTCTCGAAGATATTTTGGTAAAGGAAAATGAATGAATCGAAAAACAATCACCTATTTACATCGTTTTTATCAATGATTGGATTTCGAAGAAACCGGTGTCGAATTTGGGTGATTCCTATCCGAAAACCACTTCGAACTAATGTATATGTTCGAAAGTGAAGACATGTTGAAGATGATGATTATTGAAGACTGTATATCTTCATAGCGTGAGGACCGCTTGTTGAACATGCTCTGGGTAGCTCACATTATAGAGTTATTTATAGCAGTGGTCTCCTTGTGGTGGAGATTTTTCGTATTGCAAGGACTACTCGCTACTAGTGGTAGTACGAGAATGCCTTCGATTTATCATGTTCCTGGATAACTTGTAAGGACGTTTTTTGACATGGAATTTCTAAAGATTACGTACATTGGCTTTTACAAACGTACATCAGTGGTAGCGGAGAAGGCAACTTCTCTTAGCTTAACATCCTCTTTGAGATGTACAAGCTCAAGGGTTGTATTTTTGTAGAAGGAAATTAGTAGTCAATGGAAATGGAAATGTGGCATTCAGAGATGTGATATGTGATATGTGAAAGGTAATCATTGCCTCAAGCCTCATCAACCGAAAATGACCGAAACAGGGTTAGATGCGGCAAGGCTAAGTGGGTCATTTTCAATTACGGTATGATCATCCCCTTTTAGATATATTTCTTCCCGCTATGACATTCGAGATGTAAATTAATGTAGATGTATGCGAAGAGAGCTCGCGGATAAAGGTCGGTAATGACCAGAGGATGGTATATTCGGCACTATCTAGTTACAGAGATAGGTTAGTCTTGTGTTGGTAGAGGATCCTTTGTGATGTTCCTCGGGGCATCCATCTAGAGGTGTACACATCGGAAGGTAGTCCCTTCACCTGGTCATTTGTATGGGAATCCATTCTCCAATAAGAACCTTCGGACTTGATTGTAAACCTATTATGCTGGAATTTAATCAATGCAATAGTTTCGACTAAGAATAATAAGTTTATTTGCAAATATTTTCAAAGAATGTCATTAAAAATAATATCCCCAAATTTTACGTAATAAAAGATTTTGGTTATCATAAGGTAAAACCCGTTCCCTGTTTATGTGTTGTGTGGTCTTATGAGATACCTTTTTGTTTTCAAAACATCGTACTTTGAGTTCTCACACCTGTCGCATGACTGACCCGGAGTTTAGTTTTCCCTTTAAACTCTGGATGCCTTATTTTTTGGATAGCCGGGTAGTCAGGATACCTTAGCAGCATTTTGGAGCATGTTGGGGAGCATTTTGAAGAAGTCTTTTAGAGCTATGAAGATGAAGTACCTTATGTAGATAAGTATTCATTTTCCGCCGTAGCATGTATTTTCCAGGATATGTTCGGATAGACAGTTATAACTATCCCGCTGGAATTGTATTTGACTCTGAACAATTATGTATAATTAAAATGTTAAATGCGATGTGTGATTCTATTATTGTGTTATCTTCTATCTTTATTTTCTTTTACACTCCTGATAATCTTCCTTCCCGACATTGGGATTTAAGGCACGTGAATACCGTGGATGTATTAGTGTCGATTTCTAAGGGTCGAGAAGATGGGTCGTCACATAAACAATATTTCTGGTATGAGAAAAACTCTAAAATAATAAGTGTAATTAAACAACAACATGTGAGACCATGCCGCTATATGCGGAACAAGTTTCCTCTCACAAGAAGAACATCCAATTGTAAAGAATCAATACTAACATATAACATTTTGAAGAGTGTTATACTCTTCCCGATGCAATTAAGTAAAACAAATTCGAAGGTTTAACTCAATAAGGGAAAGTAATTTTCCAACAATGACTAGGAGGGGTGCACATCTCAACGTCCATAACTGAATCCATAACTGAATCCATAATTTTCCAACGTTGAGATGTGCAATACTTGGACACTCGGTAACAGTTGCACATCTCAACGTCCATAACTGAATCCAATTTAGTGTTGATGTGAAAATACTCTAATGGGAGCAACCCCACATAGCTCGGCCCCCACTCGCTCCTTGGATTTAGTCATTTCCAGCAAAGGATAACAAATCTTAAGTGAGAATCACATTTTCTTTGAGTAACGAAATACAAAGAAGGCCGAGGTAATCGATAGTCGATAAACCGACTATCGAAGATTAAAAAAATGATCATATATAGACAGTAAACCCCATATTCCTACCACTACTTGTCGATTTCGAACTTGCACTATTTCTTGGTAAAAGATGAAGTTGGGCAAGTGAAGGTAGTGTTACCTCTGGGCATTGCCGTGACAATAATGTGAACTTTTGAAATAGTGATAAGTTTTCATACCTCGACGTTTAGTGTCAAGAGTATGATCAAATTCTTTCTATATAAGCGATGTCGTTTATGGAAACTTCGTTTCCATAACTGAATCAAAAAATTTCTTTTAAAACCAAATTTGCTTGGGCTTCTTGTTGCATGTTTTTAACTTTAAACAACTTTGTAAAAATGGTTCGTTAACTTTAAAACACTATTATCAAAATGATTTAATCACTTAAAACATCTTAATTAAATTGGTTAATTATCTTTAATTAACATTAATAAGAATGATTTATAATCCTTAAACTTCGTTAATTAATTTAATTAATTAACTTTAAATACCCATATTAATCACTCTAAAACATCAGTAATTAAATTCTTTATTTAACTTTAAATCTCATTAAGTAATTTCATTAATTAGTTCTTAAAACACCATTTATTATAAAGGATTAATTAATTTAAAATATCATTAATGGAAAAGATTAGTTAAATTGAAACTAATTAATTGACGTTAAAAATAATTATTAGAAATGATTAACTAATTTTCAAACATCAATAATTAAAATAATTAATTAACTTTAATCTATCTTATTTAAGAGATTAATTAAACTTAATCATCATTAGATAAAATAGTTAATTAATTTTAAGCATCATTAAAAAAGTAATTAATTAAATTCAAAACACATTATTAACAAGTTAATTAATTAACCTTAACCCTAATTAATTAAATAATTAATTAAAATTATAAAATCCTTATTACAATAAATTATTACAGTTGAAATCATCATTTTTCATCAACTTTATTAACTAGTAACACAAAACCAAAGCCCGATAAAGAAATCAAAGGTTAAGGATATGTTTGTCGAAAGTGTCGATATAGCGATAGTCGCTATACGGACACTTCGACAGCTAATTTCATGTCACTTTATTTCCATCCATACATCGTAAGTAAACATAATACAAGGTCCTAAACTATCATACAACATGTAGAGAACAATTATTAACAATATCACTAACATTTATTACGAACTTCCAAAAATGGTTTACTAACTTGGTAACTAAACTATCAAGGTGACAACCTTTCAAAGAATAATCCAAACTAACATTCATCACATGGATATACATGCACAACAAGCTATTAGAGTATAGTATATAAACAATATTGAAGTTTTAAAATATTTGGATTTTAAAGGTAGCATTTTTACTCACAATAGCTTACTTCTTACATCCAAGCTTATACTAGAACTTGAAAACACCCTAGAGCTTTGCAAAAACTTCAGAAAAATTGAAGTTTTTAAGCCAAAAACATCAACATGGGCTCAGCCCTAACAAGTATAGGCTCGGCCACAAAGAATTTTTGGGTGATGGTAGGCTTTGTTTTGACGATAAATCGATGAAAAAGAGAGTGGAAGAGTTTAAACAAGTTTTATATAAGATTTAAAAGAAAAGGTTAAAACTTTTGAACTTGAGAAAAGTTTTGGAAGCCATGAACTAGTCTAAAACATTAAAGAGTTAACAAAAGTGACAATGGAGGTGATAAAATGAAACAAAAATTGGAAAATTTTCTTTCACAAAATATTAAAAAAAACAAATTACTAAAATGTCGTAAAGTACCAACCCTCCATATATGCCTTGCCACTTCATCACCCGCATGCTCCCCCTTGATCTCCTATTTAGCAAACATGCCCACTAAATCACTTGTTAACTCTCATGAAAATGTTAACGAAACTAAAAATAAAATATACCTTAAGCATGATCTCTTTACTATTGATTAGCAATATAGACCATCAAATTTTGATTTAAAAATCCACTTCATTACCATAATCATATGTAAATGAAGAGGTAATTTGTGTTTATGTTTGTTTAAGCATAGCCCATTTGGTGTCAACAACATAGGCTATCAAATTTAAAGCTAAACAACAAAATTTAACCACATTAAACATTTTGCATTAAGCACAAAAAGAGATCAAAAATTAAAAAGTATGTTGAATCTACATGATTAAGAGAGCTTCATTACACCTAAATTGAAGGGGTTTAGCTTTTCATATTTATTATCATTTCAACAAATGTAGATTGCAACATAAACATAAATAAGAAGAAAATGCAAGCAAAGTAAGAAGAAAGATAATTAAAATAAAATAGATGCTAATCTACTTGCATGAGATAAAAACTACACTAATTGCATAGAGTAAGAACAATAATTAAAGGAGCATGAAAAATTGCATAAGAAAATTACATAAAAAAAGGCTAAATAGCCATTAAAAAGACAAAGTTTTTTTTTTAAATTTTTGTGGCTACCACTAAACTAACTACAAGGTGGTGCTAAGAGCTCATTGCATGAAACACAAGGGATATTTATACATCTTTAAAACCCTAATGCATATTTTAGGGGACTATCCAAATTGTCCTTAAGGAAGTGTGGCCACCAAGTTATCATTAGCATGAATTAAACCTCCATTAAGTGTGCATATAACTTTAATGTCCACTAACATGTGCATTGGCTCTTAATTATAGATCAAGGTAAGTGGACAGGTGCGGTCCTCTATGTTGCAAGAAATGAATTATTTCTTCATTCTTTTGTTTCCTTCTATTGTGCATTTTCATGTAAACCACTTCCATTTGAATTCAAATTTCTACAAAATAACATAAAAATGTCCAAGTAAATTTTCTAAAATTAAATCATACAAAAAAAGAACCGTTTTGCTCCTATATGAAGATAAATAAATGATGATTTGAAAATAATTGAAATTTCTGTTTAAACATGTTAAAATGCCCTATATGCAATCTCTGAGATCTTCACTCCACTGTACTTTGAACAAGTCCCCAACCTTAGTCCTCAATTTTTTCTTATTCCTATCGAAAATTTGAATAGGTCGTCATGCAATGGTTAAATCAGGCTCAACTTCCACATCCTCCTGCTGAGATGGTGGAATAATCAAAGTAGGATCATGTACATACTTACGTAGATGATATACGTGAAACACATCGTGTACGCTTGACCATCTAGTTGGAAACTCCACCTTATACGCAATTGTTCATATCTTCTTGAGTATCTTAAAAGGTCCAATAAAACGAGGAGCTAGCTTTGCTCTATTCCCAAACCGAATCACGCCTTTTATCGGAGAAACGTTGATGAATACATAGTCCCCAACCACTGTTGTATCGACGATTTTTTTCTCGGATTAAAAAATCGTCGAAAAATAATAATAAAAATAACAACAAGTGCATGACATACAATTTTAGTACGTGGGGAGTACAGGTCGGTCCGTAGGGAATTGTATTGATTTAAAATTTCTACTCAATCAAATTAAACCAAAAATTTGAGATGTGTTAACTGTAAATTTCTAAAAACAAACAAAAACTAAAATGGTTAAAAATATGAGAGTAGAGGGCAATTTAGAGGTAATTTCCTTCTCATAATCATATAAATCAACATATTGAAATTATGATCTCTCTTTTTAGGTCATTAATGTATTTTGATGTGTTTATCATAAGTATGGCCTATTTTTGCTATTAATTAGCCCAAAACTTTAACACACCCACTAAACCACCTGTTAACTCTCATGAAAATGACAATGAAATCAAAAATAAAATCTATTCTAAGCATGATCTATTTACTATTGATTAGTAATATAGACCATCAAATTTTGATTATAAAATCTACTTCATTGCCATAATCATATGTAGATGAAGAGGTAATTTGTTTTATATTTGTTTAAGCATAGCCTATTTGGTGTCAACAACATAAGCTATCAAATTCAAAGCTAAAAAACAAAATTTAACCACAAGAAACATTTCCGTTAAGCACAAAAAGAGATCAAAAATTAAAAAATATGTTGAATTTACATGATTAAGAGAGCTCATTACCCCTAAATTGTAGGGGTTTAGCTTCTTATATTTGTTATCATTTCAACAAATGTATATTGCAATATAAACATAAACAAGAAAAAAAAATGCAAGCAAATTAATAAGAGAGCTAATTAAAATAAAATAAAAGTTAATGTACTTGCATGAATAAAAACTACACTAATTGCATAAAGTAAGAATAATAATTAAAAGAGCATGAAATTAAATTGCATAAGAAAATTACATAAGAAAAGGCTAAGAAGCCATTAAAAGTGAAAGAGAGTTTTTTTAATTCTGTGGCTACCACTAAACTAACTACAAGGTGGTGCTAAGGGCTCATTATATGAAACATAAGGGATATTTATACATATTTGAAACCGTAACGCATATTTTAGGGGACTACCAAATTGCCGTTGAGGAAGTTTGGCCACCAAGTTATCATTAGCATGAATTAATCCTTCATTAAATGTGCATGTAACCTTAGTGTCCACTAACATGTGAATTAGCTCCAAATTGTAGATCAAGGTAAATGGGTAGGTGGGGTCCTCCATGTTGCATGAAATAATTTGTTTCTTCATTCTTCTGTTTCCTTCTATTATGCATGCATATTTTCATGTAGACCTCTTTCATTTGAATCCAAAATTCTATAAAATAATATAAAAATGTCCAAGTAAATGTCCATAAATTAAATGATACACAAAAATGACCATTTTGCCCCTATACGAAGATGAATAAATGATGATTTGAAAATAATTGAAATTTTTGTTTAAACATGTTAAAGTACCCTATATGCTCATTTATTTAATTAAATTAGATTAAATGTGGAAGTAAAAATATGCACATTTACGTGCACATCAAATACCCCCATACTTATGTTTTTATTTATCCTCGAATAAATAAAAACTAAGATAAATCCATTTTCGTAGGAAACACGATTATTGAGTGTATGCAACAAGCCATTAAACGTTTAGGTGACGATAGTTGTTTTGTGATGGTATTCAGTGGATACTACCCAAAAAATCCAAATCCAACATGAAAAATCCCTAAATTCAAGATTTATTTATAAAGAGATGAATGCAAGTTTTTTTTGAAAATATGTACAGTTGAAGAATTTACTTTTAAATTGACATGAATAAGTTAAATATAAGTTTTGGTCATTATCAAGAATTTAAATTCACCACTCTTTTAAACAGAGATTACACTTAGAATATACTTCATAATTATCACCCATGAATCTTCCTATATACTAGTTAAACCATCGTTACTTGTAATCAAAATTTATTTTTATTTTTGTTAAGACAATTAAATTTTCAAAATTTTCAATCTAATAACAAAATTCCTATACTTATCCTATAGTGTTTCTTTAAAAATAAATCAAAATGCTAAAAAGAAATTTTGAATATGAGAATTCTTTTTTTGGAAAGAAAATGCAAAATAAAAGCCATGAAAAACCAAAAATGAAGATGAGACTCCCCCCACACTTGATTTTGACTGTGTTCTGATAGTCAACCCAAATGAAAGGAGAAAAATGAAATAAAAATAAAAATGTGACTTATATTTACATGAAAATGAAACGATTATTATTTACACGACGTCAGAAAATAAACTGTTAAAGAGTAAATGAAACAGTTTTTCAAAGACCAATTCATTTGTCTCGTCAACTATGAGAGACATAAATTAAGCATAGAAAGCCAAACCATAAAAGATTTCGAAGTTGAATGTTGATATGGAAAAACGAATGTCGTTTTACTAAAAATCATTCGAGTTGTTTTATTTTTGATGATTTTTGGGGTCGATAGAATAATTGGTTGAAGTTTAAACTTATTCTCACCAAATTTAAATTCAAGCTTATCATTGACAAACTCATCAAAATTATTGATTTCAAGATCAAAATGGTAATTTTAATCTACCCTTCAGAATTCAACGACTCATCTTCAAAAAGTCCAAAAATTTGGTGTTCACAAAATTCATTTTCCTTTTTTGAATTATTTACAAGTTCATTGCATATATCATGTTCAAATCCCAAAGTTGTTGTATTCAATTTTTCAAATCAAAAAAAGGAGAGATCGAATTTTAAATTTGCTTCCACCCTCAAAAGAATTGAAATCGAACTCAATTACTGTATTTTCAACAACTTCATTAAGGTTATCATTTTCTATTTCAAAAGTTGTTATTTGAAAATCGTTAATTTTGGTAAATGATGGATTATCACTTGACTCGTCACATGTTGGGATTTGATTTTGTTTCTCATGTTGTCTCATGTATGTTTCAAATGAGAAATCCATGTGATCTTTGTGAATTTCTTCCATTCTCTTAGCAAAATCAAATTTATAATTATTAACTTGAGCAATTTGAAGTTATTGAGAATAAAAATTGTCAATTGCATCGTAATTGAAATTATTCTCATTGCCAAAATTATTAAACCAATTGTTTCCATTTTTATTTTTGAATTTCATTTTGGAGTTCGAGATTATGTTTAGCATGAGTTATAAAGGAAAATTATTTTCTAAAAGGAATTTATTTTTTTCTAAAGGGAATTTGATTTTTGTTTTGTTTTTTTGGATTTTCAATTTTTTTATATTTTTGCATTTTTTTGTTATTTTATAAAAGAATATATATATATATATATATATACATATACTTTTTTTCATTTATTTTTTTCCTAAAAAAAAATACAAACTCAATTTTTTTTGGATTTCTTGATTTTTATTGAAAAAAATTCAAAGGAAAAGATTTAAAAAGAAATTAAGTTAAGGAAAATTTAAAAAAAAAATTAGTTTTGGATTTTGAATTTTTTATTTATTTAAATATGCATGAACTAATGCAACTAAATGAATGCAATGACTTAATTACAAATTTTCTGTCCTTAGTAGGTCCTAACCTAAAATTGTATAATCACACTTCCAACAAGATAGTTCTCAGCCAGGCAATGGACAGATGTTATCGATGCACCATGAATCAACGTAGCAATACAACCAAAGGTTTAAGTACCTTCAAAGAAACAATCAGTATAATATTTACGAATCATTGTAATATTTATAATTAATTATTGCTCTGCCATAGCCTAGACACAAAGAAAATAAATTATTCAAAGAAGACAACTTGTCAAGGTATAATTAAGCCCTAGGTGAACTCGTGACACCCTTAAGTCAAGTACCTAACCGTTATTATTGGCAAATTCTAAGATGAAATGCAATTTGTGGGCCAAGGAAGGGGTGATGAAATTCCCCACCTTATGTGGATTTTGGTGTTGCCCTTAGAAAAGAAAATAAAATGAGATGAATGAAAAGAAGAAATTAACGTAATTTTAACTTCGCAACTACGAATGATTTTGTTGTTTTTGATTTTGAATTTTTTTTATAAAAGGCAAGCAACCGACAATGCAACACAAATAAAAACTGGAGATGAGAGCATGATACCAGAGCGTGCATAATTATGAGTAATTTATTTTAAAGCGGCAATTTTTTATTTTTTTAAGCAAGCAAGCGGAGCAGTTCTAGCAAGCAATTCTTCCTTTTGAACTTTGGCTTTTACAACCTGAAAATTTGATCAACACTTGAAAATTGAAAACAACAAAGAAAATTGAAAACAAAGCAATTTTTTTATATCAGGATGGAAGTAAAAAAAAATAAACAAAACAATAAACAAAAGAAAACAAATTTTCAAATGAACTTTCAAAATAAAATTCACAAAAACAATACTAGACCGCCCAAAACAGCTGAACCACGTTTTTCTTACTTTAACAAAGAGAAAGGATGTCGTAGAATTCTTCACTTCAATTTGTTTCCAAATTCACGTTTCACACTTAACATAATTTCTTTAAAGAATAATGAACAAAAAGAAAGATGGGCTAAAAAAAGTAAAAAAAAAATAAGTAAACGACCCGGCCCACCCTAAAAACTTGTTGAATCGATGAATTTTCTACCGAATTAGAAAATTGTCGAAAAATTGTAATAAAAATAACCAAAAGCGCATGGCATACAATTTTAGTACGTGGCGAGTAAGGGTCGATCCACAGGGAGTTGAATAGATTTAAAATTTCAACTCAATCAAATTAAGCCAAAATATGAGATGTGTTAACTACAAATTTCTAAAAACTTACAAAAACCAAAAGTGGATAAAAATATGAGAGTCGAGAGAAATTTAGAGGTAATTTCCTTCTCATGATCACATAAATCAACATAATGAAATTATGATCTTTTTTTTCTCATTAGTGAATTTAGTTGATGTTTATCATAAATATGGCATATTTGTGCTATTAATTGCCCAACATAACCATCAAACTTTAAGATACCCGCTAAACCACTTGTTAACTCTCATGAAAATGATAATGAAATCAAAAATAAAATTTATTCTGAGCATGATCTATTAACTATTAATTAGTAATATAGACCATCAAATTTTAATTTTAAAATCCACTTCGTTAGTATAATCATATATAGATGAAGAGGTAATTTGTGTATGCTTGTTTGAGCATAGCCTATTTGGTGTCAACAACATGGACTATTAAATTCAGATCTAAACAACAAAATATAACCACGTCATACATTTCCATTAAGAACAAAAAGAGATAAAAATTAACAAATATGTTGAATCTACATGATTAAGAGAGCTTCTTTATCCCTAAATTGAAGTGGTTTAGCTTCTCATATTTGTTATCATTTTAATCAATGTAGGTTGCAACATAAACATAAATAAGAATAAAATGCAAGCAAAGTAAGAAGAGAGCTAATTGAAATAAAATAAAAATTAATTTACTTGCATGAAATAAAAACTACACTAATTGCATAAAGCAAGAACAATAATTAACAGAGCATGAAATCAAATCGCATAAGAAAATTGCATAAGAAAAGGCTAAGAACCCATCAAAAAGAGAAAGGGAGTTTTTTTTTAATTTTTGTGGCTACCACTAAACTAACTACAAGGTGGTGCTAAGAGCTCATTACATGAAACATAAGGGATATTTATAAATGTTTGAACTCTAATGCATATTTTAGGGGACTACCCAAATGGTCCTTAAAGAAGCGTGGCCACCAAGTTATCATTAGCATGAATTAATTCTCCATTAACTGTACATGTAATTTTAATATCCACTAACATGTGCATTAGCTCCTAATTGTAGATTGAGGTAAGTGCGTAGGTGGGTCCCTTATGTTGCATGAAATGATTTATTTCTTCATTCTTTTGTTTTCTTTTCTTGTGCATGCATATTTTCATGTAGATCTCTTCCATTTGAATCCAAATTTCAACAAAATACATTAAATGTCCAAGTAAATTTTCTAAAATTAAATCATATACAAAAATGTCCATTTCGTCCCTGTATGAAGATGAATAAATGATGATTTGAAAACAATCAAAATTTCTGTTTAAACATGTTAAAGTACCTATATGCAATCTTTGAGATTTTACTCCACTGTACTTTGACCAAGTTGCCAACCTTAGTTCTTATTTATTTCTTATCCAGATAAAAAATTTGAATAGGTCGTCTTACAATGGTCAAGTCAGGCTCAACTTCCAGATCCTCCTGTTGAAATGGTGGAATAATCAAAGTAGGATCATGTACATACTTATGTAGATGAGATATATGAGAAACATCGTGCACGCCCGACCATCCAATCGGTAACTCCACTTTATAAGCAAGAGTTACTATCTTCTTGAGTATCTTAAAAGATCCAATAAAACGAGGAGCTTGCTTGTGTCTTTTCCTAAACCGAATCATGCCTCTTATCGGAGAAACTTTGATGAACACATAGTCCCCAACCTATTGAATCGACGCTTTTTCTATCGGATTAGAACTCACAAATATCTAGCTGAGACAAGAGTTTGATAGCCATAAAATGCTAAAATTCGTTTTTAATATGGATTTTCTGAGTGAAAACACTGCCTGAGTCTAACTTTGAGACATCATATCTTTTTCATGCTTTATCTAAATTGCATAATTCTTGTTGCAGTTTAAAGTGTTGTTGTTGGTCTTTATGCACGTTAAATTTCAGGTCATTTTGACCTAAATAACTTATAGAAACATGCTGCCGAACATTGACTCGGAGCATGTTTTTGCCCAGATTTTACAGTGAAAACACTGCCTGTGTTTAACTTTGAGACAAGATACATTTTTCATGCTTTATCTAAATTTCATGACTCTTGGTGCAGTTTAAAGTGTTATTGTTGATCTTTATGCATGTCAAATTTCAGGTCATTTCGACCTATATAACTTATAGAAACATGCTGCCGAACATTGACTCGGAGCATGTTTTTGCCCAGATTTTACAGTGAAAACACTGCCTGTGTCTAACTTTGAGACATCATACCTTTTTCATGCTTTATCTAAATTTCATGACTCTTGGTTCAGTTTAAAGTGTTATTGTTGATCTTTATGCATGTTAAATTTCAGGTCATTTCGACCTATATAACTTATAGAAACATGCCGCCGAACATTGACTTGGAGCATGTTTTTGCCCAGATTTTACAGTGAAAACACTGCTTGGGTCTAAATTTGAGACATCATAACTTTCTCACAGTTTATCCAAATTGCATAATTATTATTTTGTTTGAAAGCTGTTGTTATCTATTATAGGAATAACAATTTTTAGCGTAATCGGATTTAATTTGCTTCTCTGTATCATGCCTGGAAGTTGAATCCTAGAGGGTTTTCAGGCCTGCATTTTTGGTTTTTGAACTGTTGCAAACATGACCTGAGTCCATGTTTGAGACGGCGTAACTTTTTCATTTCCAGTCGTAATTCATTGATTTTTTTTTGTTTGAAAGATGAAGTTTTCTAGTTTGTGTACACTAATTTTTAATTCAATCGAAGATCGTTCGACCATCTGTTTTTTATCCAAAAGTTGAACCCAGAGAAGATTTCAGACCTGGGCATTATTTTGGCTAAGTCTTTTATGTTGTTTTTCCGTCCGATTTTTGACTTATACTTCATGTTTTTGTGATATTTCTAAAATGTTTTGAGGGCTATGATGCTTATCAATAGGCTAGCCAAGTTTTATAAATTTGCAATTTAAATTTGATTTGAATTTGAATGATGGTTTTGAGTGATTTCTTTGATTTCGAGCACAGATTTTTCCAAACAATTTTGAATTAATTTTTAAAAATAAGTTGGCATTTAAAATAATTATTATGTAATATTTTTAAATTATTTTAATCAGTAAAATATTTATTCTCTATAATAAGGGAATTTTCGAATATCGTCATCAAAATTGATTTCGGAAAATGGTTTTAAAAGCTTGTTTTCTCACATCAATTATTTTATATATAAAATACACACTTATATACTATTCGAACGTATGAGAAAGAGAATTAAATGATTTAGTAAACGCACATGTCTCATACCACGCATTCACACTTAGCGGTTTACTAGCTGTTAGTCGATGCCACACTAGAAACATCATAAAAATCAGAAAATTATATCCCGCCTAGTCTTATTGGCAAGTGATAAAGAGATACCATACTTGTCTCATGTCATCAATAAGTATTAAATGGCATCGTAACTTGTCTCATCTCATCGACAAGTGAATACATCATGATGGTTTCTCATAAACCATAAATCTCAAAATATGAAATCATAAACTCAAGACTTGCCTTATATCATTGGCAAGTAAACAAAACATCGTGATGGTTCTCATCGATCATACTCCTACATAGGAGATCTCAAACCATAATACTCGCCAAATATTGGCCATCTTAAATAATTCCAATAAATAGGAATTATAAAACTCAAAATACGCCATAAAATGGCAAAACATCTCAGAATCAATAATCTCAAATAGCTTCGATCGTAATTTTGTGGTTTTAAAAGTGTTAGAATGATCTATTAAAATTTATTTGGCTAAGAGAATAAATTTTGATCAAGTTATACTTTAAAAATAGTGTTTTTACACTGAAATTATGCAAATTGTAAAATACTGTTAAAATGGGGATTTATTGTTAAAAATTATATTTTATTGTTAAAATAAATTTCATTTTGTCACATTTACTATTTTATTTCAAAACAAATTAGTGTATGCATTTTATTTGGCTTGAAAATGAAGTGTTATATGCATATAGTATTAAATTAAGTGGAAATATTTACACAACTTTGTTTTTATCTCTTAATGATTGATTTGGGCTTTAGAGGGTTTGGATGGGATCCAAAGCCTATTCCCTAGATCCTTTTGGTGAGAAAAGAGCTGTACGTGAATTTATCTCCTTCTTCTTAAAACATTCATACAGTAAAAACAATAAGAGAAAATAATGGCTTCCTCAAAGTAAATCAAATTTCCACCCAATTTTCATCAAATCTCAAAGAAAAATCATCTAAATTAAGAATAGAAAGGTAATCTCTTTCCAATACCAAATAGTTTTCATCATAATCTGAGAACTTGAGATGTGAATTGGCTTATAATTTGCTTTTGTTGTCTTGCATGTTTGTTTTCATGTTTCTTCAGGTTCTTAGGGCTTCCATCCTCACCAAAGATCACAAATTTCTCCCAAATCACTGCCTTATCTTGCCAAAAATATTCTATAAGAAAGGTAAGGGTTTCTTACAGCAAGCTAAAGAGAAAAAAATCGAATTTTGCTATCATTGTTGATGGAATTCCTCAAATTATTGACCTTGTTTTCTGTTTTTGGCTGATTTTGGACAGTCGTTTGGGTTATCAAAACAACCCAGATTTAAGCGATATTTTGCTGCGTTATACGACCTCATGATGACAATAACATATCCAAAATTTGGAGCAATTCGCTACAAAATGAAAGATTTATGATTTTTCAAACATAGCTCTTTTCAGCAAACATAAAAAAACAAGATTTTTAGCTGTTTTGAAATAAGGATTATCTATAACAAAACTGTTCATAATTTCATGAAAATTTTCAGAAACATTCTGCAACTTATCTTCTGCAACATATCAAAAACTGAGACTAATTTGCTAAGAATTGGAAAACATATGATTTTTATAATATGACCTATTTTCGGCCAATACACAGAGGTCAGTTTTTGACCAATTTCAAGCAATAGTTTCTTATAGCAAAATAGCTCAAAATTAAATGAAAATTTCCAGAAATGCAGAGTACCCCGACTACAACAACATAACAAAAACTGTGATTAATATGCTTAGAATTGAAAAGGATATGATTTTTCTAATATAACCTATTTTCGGCCAATACACAGAGGTCAGTTTTTGACCAATTTCAAGCAATAGTTTCCTATAGCAAAATAACTCAAAATTTAATGAAAATTTCCAGAAATGTAGAGTTTCCCAACTACAACAACATATCAAAAACTGAGATTAATATGCTTAGAATTGAAAAAGATATGATTTTTCTAATATGACCTATTTTCGGCCAATACACAGAGGTCAGTTTTGACCAGTATTTCTGTGCCAAAAGCCATTCGACACAGCAACTTCTAACTCAGTTTTCAGGCATCAAATGAAATCCAAATGCCATAAAAATTGTCAAGAATATACTACAGTCAATAAGCTTCGAAACGAGACGAAAACCACCTCAATCCGATAAGGGATTCGGGAGATACAAGCAAATGAAAATAGGGTATTTTCAGGATTCAATATGAACAAACCGAAGTAAATTGACATACAGAAATTAGATTTTTCCACAACTTCAGATGATTTAGCTTGCTGTAAGATAATTCTTACCTTTCTTACCACTTTATTTAGCAATGGTTTCAGCAAAAATATTATTGATTTGGTAAGGAAATGGCCTTCAAGAGCCTGTAGATTGCAAAATAAGAACATGCAAAACAACATAAGCTAATAAAAGATAAATCACATCTCAAGCTCTCAAATTTTGATGTTTCCTATGCTGAAATCGTGAATGTTTGTCTCTGGCCTGTAGTTAGCTACTGCACATAAAATTCATAGGATAGTATTTCGACCATAACTTTCACGTTACTGATCGGAATATTGAAAATTTGGATGTTCTGAAATCTCCAGAGAATAAGCTACAACTTTGTGTTTTAAGTTTTGTATGATTTTGATGTTTAAATGGAGAAAACTATTATTTTTACTGCTGGTCTGTCATTGACAGCAATGATATTCATGTGTTTGTTCGGTTTTGACAATTCCATTAGCATTCTTTTGCAAAAATTTTACCCGAAATTTGATGCTAGTATTTGGCCATGATATCCAGCAATGGATTAGCCAAGTTTACATGAGTTTTTGGATTTAAATTTATTTAAATTCAAATTGTTTTTTTATGCATATTTAAAGGATTTTAAGCAATTATTATTATATTTAAAAAGTTTTTATAAATTGTTTTATGGCCTTAAAAATAGTATTCTCTCTATTAAAAATCCGGGGATTTATTATAAATAGATTTATAAATCCTACTTTCGTTATAGAAATATTTTAGTCCTATATAAAAATATTTTATTATTTTGTAGAGTATTCGGACATACGAGAAAGTACATTAAACGATTTAGTAAAAACCACGGGGTATGGGACTCGTGCGTGTTTACTTTATCGCTTAAGTATGAACTTGTATGATCGAAATATTTTGAGGAATCTTTTGATCTCCTCCATGATTAGGGACCACTCCGTGGTACCTCAAGATGAACTTAGAGCATACTTTTCCATATTAGCATGATGAGCTTGTATGAAATGTAGTCCAATAATTCCTGAATGGGAATATATAGACGATGTTGGACTATTACGATTTGTTGATTTAGATTGTGGTTTACTTGTCGATGAAATGAGACAAGTTTGAATTTATTTTTGGTTTATCGTAGCGGAATTGCTACGAATTGATTATTTACATTCGCCGATGAAATGAGGCATTGTGATTATATTGATTTATGATTTCTCCTAATTTGGAACCAACAAGTGATTAGTAAACCATTAGGTGATAACTCATGGTATGGGACGTGGGTTATACCCTTATGGGTTCCTAGTCTCGATGTTGATACACATTCAAAATTGGACTAGTACTATGAGACCACGAGTTTATTGGGGAATCAAGATTTGAAATTATACCCCAAATCATGAATTTACTATTACTCGGGTCTTTGACGTCACCGATTGGGATTGATTAAATTATAGGCTACGTAGTCGTCAAGATTGTCAAGATTTATCTAGATGACATGATCCCGATCATCACGATTGTTGGTACCAAAGTATAGTACTAGTGGAGATTCAAAAGCACGTGCAAAATTATCTTTTGATGCTTTATGATTTATCGGAATTTGATGATTTATATAGCCTTATATATGAATAAGGCGATATTATTTTGTGGTCCATGATTATTTAGATCGTTTCATGACTTGTTGGAGATTTATGAGATTTCATGATTTCATGGATGTTTGTTAATAATTTACTTTACTTAATCACATTTCCCCTTACGCATGACATTAGAATATTAGCTTGACACCTTCCTTGATTATCATTGAACCTTTCATTTATTCTGTTGGGTACAACAGAATGAATGTTTCCCTTTACTTATTATCCTAAGAGTTCCTTATCTACTGATGAGTTTAGTTGCCTGACCCGTGTGTTTTTTTTTCACCCGGGTCAGACCGAGTTGCAGGTTAGCCCGGATTTCTTTTGCCTCCAGTTCAGCTTGATACTTTTATGGGACACATATATGTATATTTTGGCTAGCTAGTCTTCGTCTTTTGGGACTACTCCTGTATGATCACTTGTATATTTTTAGGATGTATATTTTGACACTTAGCTACCTAGTAGTTACCCTTGTATGATGTATTATATGGATATGTATGGTGACGGTTATGTATGTATATGACTGATCTGGGTTTGCTTTTCTGTGACTTTGATTATTCCGCATATTATATTACATTATTTCTGAAATGTTATATAGCCACCGTAGTGTGCCATAGTTATGCACTAGACGTGTCAACCATACATGAGGTAATGAAAAAAAAAATTTGACACATACTTGACATGTTTAGTTCATAACAATTGTATGCTATGTTGGTCGCTCCTATCCAGCCTTATTCTCTGCGTTAGTAGACAGAATTACTCGTTAATTCCCATTACTAACGTGGGTCTCGGGGTGGGGCGTCACATTTTGGTAAATTGTAATTAAAACAGCAGCATGCGCATTGCGTACAATTTTAATACGTGGCGAGTACATGTCGATCCACAGGAAATTGTATTGATTTAAAATTTCTACTCAAACAAATTAAAAAAAACTGAGATGTGTTAACTATAAATTTCTATAAACTAAAAAAAACTAAAGTGGATAAAAATATGAGAGTCAAGGACAATTTAGGGGTAATTTCCTTCTCATGATCATATAAATCAACATAATGAAATTATGATCTCTCTTTTCTGGTCATTTGTAAATTCAGTTGATGTGTTTATCATAAGTATGGCCTATTTGTGCTATTAATTAATCTAAAACTCTAACACACCCCTTAAACCACTTGTTAACTCTCATGAAAATGACAACGAAATCAAAAATAAAATCAATTCTAAGCATGATCTATTTACTTTTGATTAGTAATATAGACCATCATATTTTGATTATAAAATCAATTTCTTTACCATAATCATATGGTGATGAAGAGGTAATTTGTGTTTATGTTTGTTTAAGCATAGCCTATTTGGTGTTAACAACATAAGCTATCAAATTCAAAGCTAAACAACAAAATTTAACCACAACAAACATTTTCGTTAAGAACAAAAAGAGATCAAAATTAACAAATATGTTGAATTTACATAATTAAGAGATCTTCATTACCCCAAAGTTGAAGGGGTTTAGATTCTCATATTTGTTATCATTTCAAAAAATGTAGATTGCAACATAAACATAAACAAGAATAAAATGTAAGAAAAGTAAGAAGAGAGATAATTAAAATAAAATAAAAATTAATGTACTTGCATGAAATAAAAACTGCACTAATTGCATAAAGTAAGGACAATAATTAAAAGAGTACGAAATTAAATTGCATAAGAAAATTACGTAAGAAAATGCTAAGAAGTCATTAAAAAGAGAAAGAGTGTTCTTTTTAATTTTTATAGCTACCACTAAACTAACTACAAGGTGGCGCTAAGAGCTAATTACATGAAACATAAGGGGCATTTATACATGTTTGAAAATGTAACAACCCATAATTTTGGTCGTTTAATTTTGAACGTTTAATTTATTTTAAATATTAAATTTGAATTATTAATTGATTTTGAATATGGATGAATAAGTGAAATAGTTTAACATTTCAAATATAGCGATTAACTAGATTTAATGAATAGTAATTTAATAATTGGAAATTGGGATAATATGGGAGTTTGGAGTCAAATGGAAATGGAAATGACTTATAAGTTGATTTTGAGCTCTATTTGAATTAGAGTGATGGAAATAGACTTTTAATGGAATTAAAAGTCGATAAGTTAGAATTTGGAATTTTACATATTTATTTAATAGTGATAATTAATATATATAGTAATAGTGTAAATAATTGAACTTTGATTTAAAATGAATCGGGATGATTTCTAATATGGATATAAATTCTATTTGATTTATAAATGAGTTAGTAATTTTTAAAATAGAAATTTTAAACTATTTTGTTGATTTTGGAAATCGCTTGATCCAATCGACGAGTTAAAATAGCCTTATGGGGAACAGTCTCGGAATTCGACGAAACTAGTTTTATTGGATTAGTAATAGTTTATTATTATCATATTTCAAATTTCGTAGCGTTTGAAGTTACCGTTTGGTCGTACGGGATAGAAACGTGTTGAAATCTATATTGAAATTTAATATTTTAATTCGATTCAAAAAGCTATCTTTCATATATGATCGAATTAGGCCTCGAAACATGTTCCATTATATTCAGAATAGAGGTAAAACATTATAAATTCTAGGCGGCACGTCTCTATTAGAGTCCATTCGGAAAAGCATGTTAATTGGAAAAATAATAGTAAAATATTGTGCATACGTGTATACATACACCCTTAAACAATGAACCCTAGCCCTAATCAATGCAGTCGCCTCCAATCGTTTTAATGGCCGAAAATGTCCACTCTTCCCTCTTATTTTTCTTTCCATCCAAGCTATATCGAGCCTCGTCATCAACTGCAAAGTTGAAGGGCACGAAGAGATCTTCCAATCCAACGACGAAGATCTTATATTATTCGACGACGTGGGCAGAAATCAACCACGAAGGGGTTTCATTCGTTCATGTATTTCAAGATGAGGGAAGCACCAAGTTTGGCTTGGCTTTGGGCATTGGAGGAGCTCGTGTAGGTGCTTCAAATGGTGGGGTCTGATCGTCGTCGAACGCGACGACGTGGGTGCAACGATGGATGAAAAGATGGCGACGTTGGGTTTCTTTGTTTGTAAAGGCCCAGGGAGTGAATAGGAGGGAAGAAAAGAAGGATACGGCTGAGATCTTTGGGTTTGAAACGTACGGCCAGATCTGGGTATTATTAAAAAAAAATTATTTGATATTCAAAACTTTAAAAATGCATATTTAATTCGTGCGGGTTCGAAATTGGACGAAACATGCGGCGACGGAATCATGGCAAAGTGCACTACGCTTTGGGGCCGATCTGGAGACGTTTGGAGCAAGTTAAACTTTTGGGTTAAATTGAATGTGTTCGATTTAATTTAAAATTTTAACGTTAGACAAAGTAGAACTCAAGGTGAGTAAATCTCACTCAATTTTGGACTACTGGCTTTAATTTTTAAATAGTTAAAGCTTAATAGAAGATTGATTGGTTGAATTGATAATTTTTTGTCAATGAATGTGATATTATATATATATATATATATATATATATATATATATATATATATTGGAGTGGTTGATATTCCTGCATATATATAGCCGATGAGACCCTATGCTCCCCGCTTAATAGCGGATGACCCTATATATCATGATATTCCACCTCAAAGCGGAATTGGTATTTTTATGTTGTGCTAACATCTGTGGACGCAGGGAAACAGGTTGGAGGGATCCAACTGCATTCCTCAAAAATGTTGAATTTAATTTCATATATAGTGATATATGATTGTTTGAATAATTCTATAATGGATTATCATGTGATTTGGATTGATTGGATGCTATGCCAGTTTTAGCCTAGATTTTTAGTATTTTTAAATACCAATAATATATGGTTTGAATTTAAAAGGAAATTAAAAGGGACTTTTGAAGTAAAATATTTATAAAGCATTTTGGGTTAATTAATTGGACAAAATAAAGGGTTATGAAATTGTATTTAACTATTTTCGGGATATTGTGAACATGGATTTTGGGATAAAATACATAAAAGGATTTTTAAATAATAAATCCTTAAGTGGCACTTGTCTAAATGTGAAAGGTTTTAAAATTGAAATTTTTAACAGATTGGAAGGATAGAAGTGAAATTGGAAATAAGTCTAAAGTTTGTTATACTGGAACTCAAGTAAGATTCCCAAATTACGGAATGAAATTAGAATCGAAAAATTGGGCTTGTTTTAAAAAGAGGATTTTTTTATTATTAATTAGGTAATTTTAGAAGTGTTAAAAATATTCTGCAAATTAGTTATTTAACTATTTTAAATTTTTAGAGCATATTTAATTATCAATTAGTTACTTTATAGTGATTGTTAAAGATTTATTATTATTTAAGAACTAGTCAGCATTTTTGTTTAAAGGATAAATTATTAAATATTAATATGGCCTTGTATAATAACCTTTATTTAAGTATATTTGAATTGATTAAACTTGGAAATTTATTTTAGAACTTATAAGCATTTTTTTAGATAATTTTTAAATAAATTTTTTGGAAAGTAATGGTATACTCGCATGGCGTAATCGGAGCCAGTGAGTGCCTACAGTTGAGTCTCGAATTTCTCTAGGATAGAGACGTAACCATTGAGCTGTGAATCCATGGTTTAATACCGCAAGGGTACTTTCGACATTAATTTAAAAGTGTTTTCAAATATTTTTGAAAAGATAATTTGTAAATTTACTAAATTCGATAAGGTAAGTATGTATAATTTGAACAAAGAGATTAATATATTTAAAACTAAATTAAAAAGAGGCTTAGTGTTTTTTAGTGAAAAATGGAATATTTGGTTGAATAGTTATTTATTTGATAGTTGAATAACCGACTATCAAATTTGGAACTAAATATAACTTTGGAAATATCTAGAAGAAGCACGGGAATTATATGGTACAGTAACTGTTCGAGGTGATATACTGTATGTATAAACTCGTTTCGTTCTTCTGAGACGACTTAAGGAAATCTATCCACCAACTGTTAGGAGGTGATCTCCGATCTTATCTTCGTCTTTTTATTTCCTAAAGAACCGAGGTTGAGTTTACTGGAAATATCGAATGTTATTTCGAAGAGACGGGGTCGGATTTGTTATCCAAAACCACTTCGATCTAACGAGTACATTTTCGATGTTAAAACAAGAGCATGGAGTCGAAGATGGAGCAGCTAAGTACAAGGGCTAATCGCTAATAATCCTGAGGGTGATTCCAAAATGGATGTAGTAGGAATAGTGCCTTCGGTTCCGTTCTGACCCGGAACAGACTTTTGTTGTTGAATGCTATAAGTACATTGTCATTGGAGGACAATGAGCATTCTAAGTGCAATTCCTATAAAGGTATTCATAGCCTCTTCCTTCATCAACCGAGATTTACTGAAAAGCAGGGAAGATGCAGCATGGCTAAGTGGGTAGCACCCAATTAGGGTATGTTTATCACCTTTCTAGTTACCCTCGGATATTATTACTACGATTATGGAAGGTGCTCGGAAAAGGGTGGGAACACCCAGGGTCATAACATATTCGGTCTATCCAGGTTAGGAATAGTCCAGTCTTGTGTTGCAGGAAATCCCGGCGTGATCCTCGGTACGCTGTTCTACACATGTACTGTGACAGGAGATACCCCAGTACCTAGTCATTCACATGGAATCCATTCTCCAATACGTGCCTTTATGGTTTTGATTGTAGAGCCTAGTATGTGGAATTTAATTAATGTAACAATTTCAGCTATTTGAATAAGTATTTGTACTTAGACACTATTATAATATCAGAGGATTTGATACGAAATGTTTTGGTTATCGTAAAGTAAAAAACCTATCGTTTTTATGTGTGGCATGGTCTTATGAGATACCTTTAACTTTCAAAGGATTTTGATAACTTAATAATTAAAATTGAGTGTGTTTTCTCATGCTGGTTTTCCAGACTGACTCGTGTGTTATTTTATAATGCTCGGGTCAGATCGAGTATTTCAGGTTTAGGTTAGGATGCTATGGATCTCAGGAAACGAGCTGGAGACCGAGACATATTCCCGTACTTGTTTTATTCTGCTGCAGTGTTTTTTTTTTTGGAATTACCAGCATTTGTGAGGGCAGGTTGTTATAACTGTCTAGGCTGGTAATTATTGATTTATGTACGCTGATGTGAGATATGTATAGTACAGTTTTGGGTTTGTGTAAGGAACTATTTATATTATATGTTATTCAGTCCATTGTGGGATTCTGTTTGTTTTGTTTCTTCTTCTACCTACTATCTTTCTCCTCAACAATCTGTCTTTCCGGCACTTGATCGTTCGACATGTTATACAATGAGCGTATTATGTCGATTTTCAAGAGTCGAAAGGGTGGCTCATCATAGTTGGTATCAGAGCTTAGGTTAGCGATTTACCAAGGCTTTGGTCGGGTTACTCATTAGAGATGGAGTTAGTAGTACTCTAGAATGAGTTGAGCGTATTAATAGATATGACTGCGTAATTGTTAATGAATATAAAATGTTTTTATATTGTGTTGACTTATCGATTTAGTGTTTATGAATTTTGGTCGGTACGGGAAGTTCAACCGTATCGATAGGGGTTTCTAAACTCCTAAACAAGGTAAACCGACATAGTATAGTTTTGAAGTGGGTAAATGAAATAATTTTACCCAAAATTATATTTTGATATAAAAGAAATAATTTTCTGAAAATATTATAATGTATGTGCTTGAAGTGTTTAGTGATTAATATTATAATCAAACAGATTATAAAATTTGAAATGGTTTTATGTATAACCAAATAGAAATAGTATAAGAGTGATTTATACAAAGGAGTATAACTAAAATTTGATTTAAACCAGAATTTAAAACCCCGGGAATTTTGGAAAATGTTTTAAATTGGGTTTGAACAAAATGTTTGGGAATTTTTAAAATCTTGGAACTTTTGAAAATGTTTTCCATAGCGTTTGAAAGGGAGGATTGTGATATTACTTGAAGATACTTTTTAATAGAATATGTTTTAAAATGAATTTTGGAAGTAAGGAAGCACTAAACTCATTTCAGTCGCTGGAAAATAATTCTAGATGAAGGCCACATCATCGGTATTCATTTTCGAGTTTCTAAGTGACAGATTGCTACCATAGTGATTGGCTATGATTATTTGTTTTGGACAGGTTTGATAGACATGTTTTGTTTTAGAAAATCCCAAAGAGAAATTGTTTTCAGGCAAAGCCAAGTTATTTTGAAAATACGAAAGCGTGGTTGATATACCAAAGTGAATACACGTATGTTTATGATTTCAAAATGTTTTGAAATAAAAACAGGGTGATTGAATTCTGGGATTTCCATTTAAATGATTCGCAAGCTTAAGAGAAATCAGTTATGGAACTTATAACTTGGAGTTGTTATAGACAAGAAAGGGAAATGAAAATTTTAATCCTGGAAATAAAATTTGACTTGAGTAAATTAAAGTGAACAAGATAGGTTGGAATTTAACTTAAGGTAAGTTAAATAAAATTAAAGTTGGATTTGAATTTTATGAAATACAAAGTTGAAATGTAAGATGATTGTATAACTGTAAGTTATAATTATTGAATGGAATGGGTACACTTAAGTTATAAGTTGATATATATAATCCAGAGTTATAAGTATTAGGAGATATTAAGTAAATAAGTTCTTGGACTTATGAATTGAAAATGGAATGGTAAAAACCTAAAATGAAAATGGTTTGATATTATGGTAAAAGGATGGAAATTCAAAATTTGGAACTTTAAATGGATAGTGAATTGAAATTTAGTAAATTGAATGTAAATATGAATTACGAAGTGATTGTGTAACCATATATTATAAATGTTAAACCTGAGTAAACTTAAATGGGAAAATTTAGGGAACTGTGAATAAATAAGTTTTATAACTTATAAAAACTGGGGAAAGTGAAAAAGTATGACCAAGTTAAGATGGTTAAGTATTTGATAACAAGAAATGAATTCAATTTAAGAGTAAATGAATTGAATATGAATTGAAATATGACTTTGGAGTATAGTTGGGGTATGAACTTAAGTTATAAGTTGAATATAAACTTAAGTAACGATATGGAGAGTTTATAATAGACCTTAGAAATAATTTTGTGAAATGTTTTATAAATAAACTAGCATGAAATGAAATGTCGTTCAATATAAAATGAAGTGAATAAATCTATGTGAATTAAATGAAAGTGAATGGAAAGGAGGCAAAATAAGTTGGAAGCTGTGCAGTTAATGCCCCGCTATTACCCTGCTATAACCATGCTATATCTCATAGCGGGTTTCTACCGCTACGATTTTTCTATATAGCCCCCAATATTGCCTTTCCGCTCTAAGCCCCGCTATTTCCGCTATATCTTATTATTCCCGCTATATTCCGCTATTTCCGCTATATCTTCTTTTAAAAAATGAATTGAAAAATGACATTTATACATTATAAAAATTATGAAATTAATTAATTTAATTGAATTTTTAATATATTTTTAGAAATGGAAATAGTCTATTATTCTACTAAATTCAATTATGCTATATATATATATAACGATTTTACATTTATTTACAGTATATTCGCACATCTTTTTATTTAAAATTATTTATGTATTAATTATAAGTCAATTTGTTATTTTATCATTTAATTTCCATTTATATATTTGTAAAAACGTTAAATATGAGTTTTATATGCTATTTTAGAGTCATATGCTATATCCCGCTATATCCTTGTTGTATCCCCGCTATGACTTTTTGCACCTCCACCGCATTGAATCTGCCGAGCGCTTTAACTACACAGGTTGGAAGTAAAGTTAATAGAAGTGCAAGTGCATGAACCATGTTATGATAAATTGTTCGAGAATTGGTTTAGAAGAAATGATTTCCCAATGATATAGTATAAATTGGTATACTAAGTAAATGAAAGCAAATAAATTGAATGACATCAATTTAAAATGAAACGGGATTTGGGTGCAATGAAAACTTAACTCAAGGGATTGTTATGAAATAGATTCGTCAATAAATTAACATGGATTGGAATATTGTTTAATACAACATGTAGCGAATAAAGTTTCGTGGATAACACAAACGGGAACCAATGTAAAATAAATGAATTGATTTAAAATCAATTTAAGTGGATAAATTGAACCTAAATAAGATGGATATGAATATAATTAGTGTGAATGTGAATAGAATGAATGGATTTCGAATCAAGTTAAAATTGAATAAATGGTATGAAAATTAGAAAGATTGATTTAGAGTCAATTTAAAAGGATTAAATTGAAGCTTAATAAAATGGATTTGCATATGGTGGGAGTGGATAATTAATGGAATGCAAATAAATTGATCATGAATCAATTTGAAATTTAATAAATGTGAATTTATGCAAGTAAAGGACATATAAATCAATTTGGAAGGGATATGGGTTTGTTTGTTAAAAATATGAATTGGATGCAATAAATTTGGTGGAAAACCTTTTCGAATTGAATAAAATGATATATGGATCCATGAAAGAACTTAAATTAGTGTTGGAACCTTATAAATTACTTGTAATACATGATTGGCATGTTCGAGTTATAAATTTTACGTGTTTGGCTAGTAAATAAATGAAATGTTATTAAAAATTTCATGTTTGTGGAAACTTATGTGCTTATTTTGAGTAAGTACAGTATAGGGAGCTGTTGGATAGATTTTGGGTTGCGTAAATGCTTATAAAATAAGCTGCTCGCTTAAAAATGCTAATATGAGATAGCCTACGTAATAAAATAAAGAAATGGTGATATATTGATATATTTTTTGTTTTTCGACCGTGTGGGTCGATGTATATATTTTTATCTCTCTTGTCATATTGTAAAAGGCTCTTTGTACAAAGGAGACCCTGTCAAATTCTTTCGAAAATTTAGGGTGTTAGAAAAATTTTGAAAATTTTTGGGAAAATTTTTGTTAACTAGAATGGTTGATTTTTTAATTGAATTAGAAATCAAGGCTTTTGAAATAGAAATGAAGCTAACTGTTTTGGACAAAAATTAAAAGGGTTTAGAGAAGTGTATGTAGGATTTTAACTGAGTGGGTTTGGGGTAAGTTATGGGTTTAGAGCATTTTCCAACCTTAGCAATTTCGAGGAATTTTTTTTATAAGGAGGCAGGAATGTAACGGCTCGGAATTTTGGGCTTTTAATTTTGAACGTTTAATTTATTTTAAATGTTAAATTTGAAATAATTAATCGATTTTGAATATGGAAGAATCAGTGAAATTGTTTAACATTTCAAATATAGCGATTAATTGGATTTGATGAATAGTAATTTAATAATTGGAAATTTTGATAATGTAGGAGTTTGGAGTCAAATGGAAATTGAAATGATTTATAAGTTGATTTTGAGCTCCGTTTGAATTAGAGTGATGGAAATAGACTTTGAATGGAATTAAAAGTCGATAAGTTAGAATTTGGGATTTTATATATTTATTTAATAGAGGAAATTAATATATATAGTAATAGTGTAAATAATTGAACTTTGATTTAAAATGAATCGGTATGATTTCTAATATGGATATAAATTCTATTTGATCTATAAATGAGTTAGTAAGTTTTAAAAATTGAAATTTTAACTGATTTTGTTGATTTTGAAAATCGCTCGATTTAATCGCCAAGTTAAAATTGCCTTCCAAGGCACAGTCTCGGAATTCGACAAAATCAGTTCCATTGGATCCGTAATAGTTTATTATTATCGGATTTCAAATTTCGTAGCGTTTGGAGCTACCGCTGGGTCATACAGGATAGAAAGTCTGACGAGAATTATATTCTACGACTAACAACTCATTTATTTTTAGACCGATCCATTTATTATCTATTATTTGATTTACTAAGCCTTTATATTGGAATGAGTCAATAGCCAAATGGTTTGGCACTCCTTCCTAAGGAGATGAAGCAATATAATTTTGAATCAGAGCTTTTGATCTTTGTTTATCCTTCGTAGTAATAATATCTCGAGGTTTACAACGATAACTTGGTATATCCACTATATGACCATTAACTAAAATATGTCTATGGTTAACTAATTGCCTGCATTGAAATCAATATCGAAATTTAATATTTTAATTCAATTCAAAAGCTATCTTCCACATATGATCGAATTAGGCCTTGAAACATGTTGAATTGTGTTCGGAATAAGGGTAAAACATTATAAACGCCAGGCGGCACGTCTCTATTGGAGTTCATTTGGAAAAGCACGTTAATTGGAAAAATACTAATAAAATATTTTGTATAGGCGTATATATACACCCTTAAACAGTGAACCCTAGCCCTAATCAACATATCCACCTCCATTTGTTTTAATGGCTGAAAACTTCCACTCTTCCCCCTTATTTTTCTCTCCATCCAAGCGACATCGAGCCTCGTCATCAACTGCAAAGTTGAAGGGCTCGAGGAGATCTTCCAATCCAATGGCGGTGATCTTATATTGTTTGACGAGATGGCCAAAAATCAACCACAAAGGGGTTTCGTTCGTTCGCATATTTCATGGTGAGGGAAGCACCGAGTTCGCTAGGCTTTGGGCATTGGGGGATTTCGCGTAGGCGTTTCAGATGGTGGGGTCTGATCGTCGTCGAACGCAACAAGGTGGGTACGGCGATGGACGAAAAAATGGAAACGTTGGGTTTTCTTGTTCGTGAAGGGCCTGGGAGTGACGGGAGGGAAGAGGAGAAGGATGTGGTCGAGATCTCTGGGTTTGAAACGTACGGCCAGATCTGGGTATTATTAAAAAAATTGATTTATATTGATATTCGAAACTTTAAAAATGCATATTTAATTCATGCGAGGTCGGAATTGGACGAAACAAGCGGTGACAGAATCGTGGCAAAGAGCATTACGCTCTGGGGCAGAACAGGAGATGTTTGGAGAGAGTTAAAATTTTAGGCTAAATCGAACATGTTCGATTTAATTTAAAATTTGAACATTTGGCAAAGTAAAACTCAAGGTGATTAAATCTCACTCAATTTTGGGCCGCTGACTTTAATTTTAAATAGTTAAAGTTTAATAAATGATTGATTGGTTGAATTGATAAATTTATGTCAGTGAATGTGATATTATATATATAGTAGTGTGTGTATATATATATATATTGCAGTAATTAATATTCCCATATGTATATAGCGGATGAGACCCTATGTTTCCCATATAATAGCGGATGACCCTATATACCATGATATTCCGCCTCAAAGCGGAATTGGTATTTTTATGTTGTGCTAACATCCGTGGATGTAGGGAAACAGGTTGGAGGGATCCAACTTAATTCCTCAAAAATGTTGAATTTAATTTCATATATAGTGATATATGATTGTTTTAATAATTCTGTGATGGATTATCATGTGATTTGGATTGATTGGATGCTATGACAGTTTTAGCCTGGATTTTGGTATTTTTAAATAACAATAATATATGGTTTGAATTTGAAAATAAATTAAAAGGGACTTTTGAAGTAAAATATTTATAAAGCATTTTGGGTTAATTAGTTGGACAAAATAAAAGGTTATGAAATTGTATTTAACTATTTTCGGAATATTGTGAACATGGATTTTGGGATAAAATATAAAAAGGATTTTTAAATAATAAATCCTTAAGTGGCACTTGTCTAAATGTGAAAGGTTTTAAAATTGAGATTTTTAACAGATTAGAAGGATAGAAGTGAAACTGAAAATAAGTATGAAATTTGTTATACTGGAACTCAAGTATGATTTCCAAATTACAGAATGAAATTAGAATCGAAAAATTGAGCTTGTTTTAAAAAAGAGGATTTTTAATTATTAACTGGGTAATTTTAAAAGTGTTAAAAATATTCTGGAAATTAGTTATTTAATTATTTTAAACTGTAAAAGCATATTTAATTATCAATTAGTTACTTTATAATGATTGTTAAGATTTATTATTCTTTAAGAACTAGTCGGCATTTTTTTAAAGGATAAATTATTAAATATTAATATTGCTTTGTATATTAACCTTTATTTAAGTATATTTGGTTAGATTAAACTTGGAAATTTATTTTAGAACTTATAAGCCTTTTTTTGAGATAATTTTTAAATAAAGTTTTTGGGAAGTAATGGTATACTTGCATGGCGTAATCGGAGGCAGTGAGCGCTTCCAGTTAAGTCTTGGATTTCTCTGGGATAGAGAATTAAGCTGTGAATCCATGGTTTGATACCGCAGTGGTACTTTCCACATTAATTTAAAAGGGTTTTCAAATACTTTTGAAAAGATAATTTGTAAATTTACTAAATTCGATAAGATAAGTATGTGTAATTTGAATAAATAGATTAATGTATTTAAAATCAAATTAAAAAGAGGCTTAGTGTTTTTCTGTGAAAAATGGAATATTTGGTCGAATGACTGTTTGTTTGATAGTTAAATAACCGACTATCAAATCTGGACCTAAATATAACTTTGGAAAAATCTGGAAGAAGCACGGGAATTCTATGGTACAATTATCATTCGAGGTGCTATACTGTACCTATAAACTCGTTTCATTCTTCTCAGACGACATTAAGGAAATCTGCCCACTAATGGTTAGGAGGTGATCTCCGATCTTATCTTCATCTTTTTATTTCCTAAAGAACCGAGGTTGAGTTTACCGAAAATATCGAACATTGTTTCGAAGAGACCGAGATCGGATTTGTTATTCGAAAACCACTCGATCCAATGAGTACGTTTTCGTTGTGAAAACAAGAGTATGGAGTCAAAGATGGAGCAGTGAAGTGCAATGGCTAATCGCTACTAATCCTATGGGTCATTCCAAAATGGATGTAATAGAAATAGTGTCTTCGGTTCCGTTCGGACCCGAAATAGACTTGTATGGATGAATGCTATCATTACATTGTCATTGGAGGACAATGAGCATTCTAACTGAAATTCCTATAAAGGTAAGCGTAGCCTCTCGCCTCATCAATCGGGAATGATTGAAAAGCAGGGGAGATGCAGCAAGGTAAGTGGGTAGCACCTAATTAGAGTATCTATATCACCTTTCTAGATACCCATGAATATTATTACTACGATTATGGAAGGAGCTCGGAAAAGTGTGGGAACACCCTGGGTGATAGCATATTCGGTCTATGTAGGTTAGGGATAGTCTGGTCTTGTGTTGCAGGGAATCCCGGCGTGGTCCTTGGTACGCTGTTTTAAACGTGTACTATGACATGTGATACCCTAGTACCTAGTCATATGGAATCCATTCTCCAATACATGCCTTTACGGTTTGATTGTAGAGCCTAGTATGCTAGAATTTAATTAATGTAACAATTTCAGCTATTTGAATAAGTATTTATACTTAGACACTATTATAATATCAAAGGATTTGATATGAAATGTTTTGGTTATAAAAAGGTAAAAACACGTCGTGTTTATGTGTGGCGTGGTCTTACGAGATACCTTTGATTTTCAAAGGATTTGATAACTTTAGTTATTCAAATTAAGTGTGTTTTCTCACATTGGTTTTCCATACTGACTCGGAAGTTATTTTTATTATAATGCTCGGGTCAGAACGAGTATTTCATGTTCAGGTTAGGCTGCTATGGAGCTTAGGAGACGAGCTGGAGACCGAGACGTATTCCCGTACTTGTTTTATTCCGCTGCAATGTTTTGTTTGAAATTACCAGCATTTGTAAGGGGCAGGTTGTTATAACTGTTCAAACTGGTAATTGTTGATTTGTGTACTCTGATGTGAGATATGTATAGTACAGTTTTGGGATTGTGTAAAGAACTGTTTATATTATATGTTGTTCAGTCCGTTGTGAGATTCTATTTGTTTAGTTCCTTCTTGTTCAACCTACTTTCTTTCCCCTCAACAATCCGTCTTTCCGACACTCGATCGTTCGGCATGTCATACAATGATTGCATTTATGTTGATTTTTGAGAGTCGAAAGGGCGGATCGTCGTAGAAACCCTAATGCATATTTTAGGGAACAATCCAAATTGCCGTTGAGGAAGTATGGCCACCAATTTATCATTAGAATGAATTAATTCTCCATTAAGTGTGCATGTAACTTTAATGTCCACTAACATGTGCATTAGCTCCTAATTGTAGATCAAGGTAAGTTGGAGGTAGGACCCTCCATGTTGCATGAAATGATTTATTTCTTCGTTCTTTTGTTTCCTTCTCTTCTGCATGCATATTTTCATGTAGACGTCTTCCATTTGAATCCAAATTTCGACAAAATAACATAAAAATGTCCAAGTAAATTTTCTAGAATTAAATCATATACAAACATGACCTTTTTGCCCATATATGAAGATGAATAAATAATGATTTGAAAATAATTGAAATTTTGGTTTCAACATGCTAAAATACCCTATTTTCTCATTTATTTAATTAAATTAGATTAAATATGGAAGTTAAAATATGCACATTTACCTGCACATCCGCCACGAACTCCAAATCTTAACGTCTCACATCTGATAGTTCTTCTGGTGACTCTAAGCTGTCTTTAAATGCTTTCTATTCCAATCTACCTTATTCCTGGCATCACGAATCATATCCGATCCAAGTACCAAGCGGTCTCCTAGTTCCACCTAACAAGATGGGGACGTACAAGGCCTTCCGTACAATGCTCAAAAAGCGCCATCCCAATACTTGCCTGAATACTGTTTTTATAAGCGAACTCAACCAATGGCAAGGGGTCTTCCCATAAACATCCAAGTCTAGCACAAAAACTCGAAGCAAATCTTCCAGGACACGATCCACTCTTTAAGTTTGCCCATTTGTCTATGGGTGATAAGTTGTGCTCAAACTTAACTCCGTCCCAGTGCATCATGTAAACCTTTCCAGAACCGACTTGTGAAGATCGTTTCTCAACCACTCACAGTACAACATGGAATTCCATGAAGCCTAACATTCTCTTTAACATATAACTAAGCCAAACTAGCAGCTATCCTTGTTGCCTTGATTGGTAATATGTGAGCGCTCTTGGTCAACCTATCAACGATAATCCAAATTCCTTTATTACCTTTCCTCGATCCAGGTAAACCATTGATGAAATCCATAGAAATTTGCTTCCACTTCCACTTCGAAATCTCAAATGGATGAAGCGGTCCAGCTGTCTTCTGGTGAGTTCCCTTTACCTGCTAGCAGTTAGCACATCTACTCACAAATATAGCAACGAATCTTTTCATCCCTTCCCACTAGAAAGTACGCTCCATGTCCTGATACATCTTAGTGACTCGCGGATGTGTCATTAGTTTGGAATGATGAGACTCTATCTAAACTTGCTGTTTAATCCCATCCACATCCGGAACACACAACCGACCATTCATCCTCAGAACACCACGGTCATCCACCATGAATCCTGGCCACTTCTCTGGCGAAATATTTTCCTTAACAAATCTAGCTATCTGAGAAAGACGAGCATCCCTCTGCTGATTATTTTAATGCATAGGATAAGAATCAGATGAACTTCCATATTAGCCAAAACTGCATAATTCCTGCTCAGTGCAACAACTGCAACATTAGCTTTCCCTGGTGTATATAAAATCTCAAGATAAACTACTAGATACTATAGCCAACGGGTTTGCCTTAAGTTCAAGTCTTTCTAGGTAAAGAGATAGTTTAAAGATTTGTGATCCGTATATAACTCTAACTTTTCACCCAAAAGGTAATGCCTCCACATCTTTAACGTGAAGACAACTGCCAAAAGCTCCAAATCGTGCGTAGCATAATTCTTCTCATGTGCTTTCAGCTGTTGACTTGCATATGCAACAATTTTTCCATATTGCATCAGAACTTCTCCCAATCCGGTTCTGCAAGCTTTGGTGTATACAATTAACTCTTCACTCCCATTTGGAATAGTTAAAATAGGAGCACTTGACAATTTCTCCTTCATTTCATTGAATGCATGATCGCACTTAGGTGTCCACACAAATTAGCATCTTTATTTGTCAACTTCTTGGAATGAGAAGCAATCTCCGAGACATCTTTCATGAATCTTCTATAAAAACCAGCCAATCCTAAGAAACTTCTGACCACTGCTGCATTTTCGGGCATTTGCCAATCTTAAACTGCAACTACTTTACTTGGGTCCACTGATATGCCTTTTCCCGAAACTACGTGCCCCGAAAACCTAACTGTGGATTTCTAAAAATGGCACTTAGAAACTTTGCCTTCAACACACGACTTCTTAAAGTATTTAGAACGACTCAGAGATGATACTTGTGATCTTCCTCCATCGTAGAATAAACAAGAATATCATCAATGAAGACAAGAACAAACTTATTAAGAAAATCTCGGAACACTCGATTCATTAAGTCTACGAAATAAGAGGGTGCGTTTGTCGGTCTAAATGGCATGACTAACCACTCATAAAAACTATCAAGAGTATGAAAAGCTATTAAAGGTACATGATCTAGTTGAAAAAATATCTGAGCTCCATGAAGTTGATCAAACATGTCATCGATTCGAGGTAAAGTATACTTATTTTTGAAAGTCCTCTTATTCAACTCCCGGTAGTCTACATATAATCTTAAAGAACCATCCGCCATGGTAGCAAAGACTATTGGTGATCCCCAACTTGATATACTACGCCGCATCAAACCCTTTTGCAATAAGTCAAATGTCTGCTTCTATAATTCCCTTCTCTCATTTGGGGCCAACCTTCGAGGAGGTTGTATAATTGTCTTGGTTCCTGGAATCAAATCAATACGGAATAGCACTTCATGATGAGGAGGTAAACCTTGCACTTCAACAACAATATCCTTAAAGTCCCGAACTATCTGATGCGGATTACGGATCTTATGGCAGAATTAACACTAAAGAGGGGGTGAATAGTGTTTAATTAATTTTATTAATCTTTTTGAAATCTTTTCAAATTAAATCCAAATAGATGCAATTCACAAACACAGAGACAATCACAGAACCATAAACAGATGCAAATAGTAAATAAAAGCAGTAAAGGAAAGAACACGCCAAAATTTTATACTGGTTTGAAGTTACCCTACGTCCAGTCCCACACAATTTCTTATGCAGATTTCTTTTCAAATATAATGTCGATATTACAACCTTGATTTTAAGGCCATGAGATACACCCTCCTATCTCCGAGTCCAGGGAAAACTCTCTTGATTTAACTAGGCTACAAGATCACCTAACTGATTTATGGGCTATAATCACACCCAATTTATTTTCAGGCCACAATCACACCGTTTTCAATCACACTTTGATAGGGAGAGACTCAATACACTTAGAACTTTAATTACAAATGATCCTATAACTCTGAATAGCACTGAGATCTTTGAGAAAGAGTGGTAGAGAATCAAACTAGAGACGATCGAGTTTGATACACTCAGGATTTCGGCAGAGTTTTGTTAAGAATGTTTGAAAATAAAAATGGAAGAGAAAAAGGAGAGAAAACAAGGAAATCTTAAGTAAAAATTCGTTGAAACTACTGGTATATATAGGAGAATAACGGTCATATCCATTCATGAAAGGTTATGACGAATAGACACTTCTTTTGAAAATTTGAATTTTAAAATCTACGGCTACCATATTGACATGGGGGGTATAGGTATGTCAATATCCCCTAGTATTTTTTGAAAATTGATTTTTGTTTTAAAAGAGATTTTCTTTCTAAAGTTTGTCGAATCAATCTTAGAACTTTGTAAACTATTCTATATTTACTTTATGATTATAAAAACCTTTGGAAAGTAATTTTACGAAATATAAAAGTAATAAAAACTAAATATATAAATATTTTGAGATTATAGCTAAAACATTAAAACCAGGAGAAAGTTTAAAAACAAGAAATGATTCTGAAATTAATACGATTAAAAATAATTTTTGAATTAAGACTAAAATATTTAAACCGAGAGAGAGAGAGAGATGTCTTTTTTTTAAAAGATAATCCAAAAATAAGTCATTTTGAAAATTTCGTGGATTCTATTCCACTAGAGAAGGTCGTGGATTCCATCCCACTAAAGAGGTCGTAAGTTCCATTCCATTATTAAAGCAAAAAGGTGGATTCCATTCCACAATTAAATCAGAATAAAGGTTTTAGTGCTATTATGAAGTTTCCACATAAATCTAGACTTGATTACTTATCTTGATATCTTGAACTCTTGATAATCTTGATACTCCTGAGTCTTCAGTCTTGATTTCTACAATCTTGAATTCATCAGTCTTGAATCTCTATACTGTATGGTCTTCATTCTTAGTACCTGCATATATATATATATCCTGCATACACATATATCTTGACAAAGATATTAGTATTTATATTTTATAACAAGTCTTAAGGTTGTTGTCATCAAAACTGTCGTCTCAGGAACTAACAATCCCCCCTTTTTGATGATGACAACCTATGTTTATAAAATATACTCCACCAAAATCTGATTCTACTCTAACTCCCCCTTATTCCAACATCCCCCCTTAACCTACTAACTCCCTCTTAATCTACTAACTAACAGCCTAACTATCCTATTTTATAGTTCTCCCCCTTTGTCATCAATAAAAACTAAGCCTAAACTACATAACTCCCCCTTAAACTAATACTATGGAACTAAATGCTAATAACGAAATATAATAAGTGAAATCATAAATCTAATTTTATTATATATGATGTTACATTACATATATATGAAACATAGACATAAATATATACAAGTACACAAATATGAAAACATTAATATAATAACAATCTAACGAGAGTACAATTGGTGACTTGTGAATCAAACAATTAAGGTAATGGAGACAAAAGTTTCCATGTTGTTCGACCAAATAACCATTTTTGTCAAAACGGACTTCTCCAACGCAAACAACAATATCGTCCTTGTCTATTTGCGCTTCTTCCTCTTCTTCTTCTTCTTCGTCATCCTCTAATGGATTATGAATACGTATTTTAGAGGAATCATCTTCAATCACAATAGGGTTTGCATGATTATCCATTACAATTTTTTGCAAATTTCTAAGAATCTTGTCTTGTTTCTCTTCTTCCTTTGCCATCCTTATTTGCAAACTTGTAACTCAGTCAGCATTTGCAAAGAATCCTTTATAATTTTCTTGATCTTCATTACTCGAGCCAAAGTAGTACGTTGGAATGGACTAGAATTAGGAGAACGGAAGGAAATGGTTGCATTTTGGTTTGATTTAGAAGAGGAGGTCATTACTTTGTATTTTTAGAAGTTTATTACAGAGAAAATGAAATAAGAAGATAGATGAATTCGAAATATTATGGTTATATGAACACCAAATTGATTTTAGAGGGAAAATCAAATTTTCAAATCTGACCGTTGTATGTTGACATGGGGGGTAGGGGCATGTCGACATCCTTTTGAAAATTTTGACCATTTTATTTTTCTCTATTTAACTAAATATATATGTAACTATATCTATATTCTATATCAGTTATAGAATAAATACCTAGTTCTCTTCTTAATTTAGTAAAGGTTGATTGATTTTGGGGTTTGGTCAGAATATCAGCTATTTGATTCTCAGTCTTGATAAATTCAAGAGAAATAATCTCTTTACTTATATCATCTTTGAGAAAATAATGTCTGATATCAATATGTTTGGTTCTGGCATAATGAGTAAGATTTTTGGATAAATTTATTATACTTGAAATGTCACAATAAATTTGTGATTTTGAAATATTTAATCCAAGATCATTTAGGGTCTATTGCATATAGATAACATGAGAACAAGCTAAAGCAGCAGAGATATATTCTGCTTCACTTATTGATAGTGATACTGTATTTTGCTTTTTACTAAACCATGAAACCAGAGAATGTCCTAAATAGTGACAAGTTTCATTGGTACTTTTTCAGTCTGATTTACAACTAGCATAGCCAGCATCACAGTATGAGATTAAATCAAATGAATCATTTTAGGGTAAAATAAGACATAGTCTAAAGTGTGTTTAACATATCTTAGGATATGTTTGATAGCTTTTAATTGGGTTTCTTTGAGTTGAGATTGGTATCTTGCACAGAGATAGACACTATGCATGATATCGGACCTACTCGCAGTTATATAGAGTAGCGATCCAATCATTCCCCTGTATAGTTTTTGATTAACATCTTTTGACATATCCTCTTTATTCAAGGCATCATTGGTTGCCATAAGAGTGGGTTTTCCACTCACAATGGTGATACCAATCTTACTAACTAGATCCCTAGCATACTTTCTTGACTAATGAAAATACCACTATCTAATTGTTTTATCTGCAATCCTAAAATGAAAGTAAGTTCACCCGTATGACTCATCTCAAACTTTTTTTTCATTATTTCAGAAAACTCTTTGTTCATTTCATTGTTTGTTGATCCAAAAATGATATCATCTACATAAATCTGTACTAATTAGATATCATTTTTGTTTCTTTTAATAAAAGAAGTATTATCTACTCTACCAGTTTCAAAATTTGATTGTAATACGTAAGATCTTAGTCTATCATACCAGACTCTAGGGGCTTGTTTTAGACCATATAAGCTTTCTTTAATTTGTAAACTTGATTTGAAAACTTTTCTTCTTCAAAAAGTGGCGCTCAACATAAACATCCGCATTAAGAAAGCCATTTAAAAAGGCACTTTGACATCCATTTGAAATTATTTGAAATTGTTGTGGTTTGAGAAAGCAAGTAGAATTCTAATGACTTCTAATCTTGCTAGAATTCTAATGGCTTCTAATCTTGCTACGGGTGCAAATGTTTCATTAAAGTCTATTTCTTCATCATGATAATAACCTTGCGCGACTAACAGAGTTTTATTTCTAAGGACCTCACCTTGTTCATTCATTTTATTTTATAAACCTATTTAGTTCCTATTATAGTTTTGTCCTCAGGTCTAGGAACAAGTTACCATACATCATTTCTGATGAATTGATTAAGTTCTTCTTGCATAGAAAGAATTCATGAATCATCAGATGATGCTTCCTTTGGATTTTTGGGTTCAATAATTGATATAAAAGCTACATTACTCATCTTGTTTAGTTGATTTCCAGTTCTAACAACAAATTCAATATTTTCTAGTATGTTTTCTATAGAATGATCTTTTAAAAGCCTGATCCTTTTACAAGGATGAACAGTTTCACAATTTGTTTCATTATTAGAAGTAACAAAATCATCTTCATCATTTATTTGAACAAAATATTTGAAATTTTCATTAAAAGATGCATGCATTATTTCTTCAGTGGTGTTAGTTTTTAAATTGAAAACTCCATATGCTTTACTTCTATTAGAATATCCGATAAAGATTCTTTGTCCGATTTAGGATCGAATTTATCCAAATTGTCCTTTTTACTTTGAATAAAGGATTTACTTCCAAAAACTTTAAAATAAGATACCGTTGGTTTCTTATTGAAAAGAAGTTCATACGGTGTTTTATTGATTAGAGGTCTAATTAAAATCCTATTCAAAATGTAACAACCTGTAGCGACTACTTCAGTCTAAAAATTTCTTGGTTATTTAGTTTCTGAAAGCAAAGTTCTTACACACTCTTGAATCGTCCTATTTTATTTTCTACCACTGCGTTTTGTTGTAGAGTTCTTAGAAAAGAAAAATTATGAGTTATTCCTTTTTTATTACAGAAATTCTCAAAATTTTTATTTTCAAATTCTCCATTGTGATCATTATGAATAGTTTTGATTTTTAACAAAAGTAGATTTTGAATTCTTTTTGCAAAAGTTTTAAATAAATCAAAAGCATCACTTTTATGTTTCAAAAAAAATGTCCATTAATTCTAGAATAATCATCTACAATTACAAAAACATATTTACTGTGATTTATTGACTGAATTTGAGATGGACCAAACAGATCTAAATAAAGTAATTCAAGAGGTTTTGAAGTTGAAATCATATCTTTCAATTTGAATGAACTCTTCCAAAGTTTTCCTAATTGACAAGCATCACATATATTATCTACTTTAAAATCTATTTTAGGAAGACCTCTTATTAGATCAAGTTTTGAAAGTCTAGATAAGAGTTTGAAATTCAATTGCCCAAATCTTTTATGCCAAATCCAAGGGTCACTTGTATTAGCCAAAGACATAGGTTATCATTTGAGATTTTCATACTGAGAATATAAATATTTTTCTTCCTAATTCCTTCAAAGATAATATTTGATTTATTTTCTTCGATGTGACACTTATCCTTTTCAAATTTATTTTGTAGCCCTTGTCACGTAGTTGAATTATGCTAAGTAACTTGTGATTTAGATTCCTAACTAACAGAACATCAGAAATAGTAAGAGTTTTAGAGTTACCGACATTGCCGAAGCCAATCATATATTCTTTTGAATTATCTTCTAAGTTGACCAGTCCTCCATCTTCACAAATTATGTCATTCAGTATCTCCGGATTACCAGTCATGTGCCTTGAACATCCACTATCAAGTATCCATATATTTTTCTTGATTTGCACCATTTTTCCATTGAGTGTTGATTGTTCAAAATCCATGTAACACATCAGTTCCTGCACAACACACCAATTTGGTAGATAACTTGATTTTCTGTAATAACAATATAAGGACTTATGAGACAATGATGATTTGGATAGTTTTGAACTAGAGTTAACAGAATCTCCAAAATTTTCCATTTTAAACTTTTTCAAAATTCATATTATGATAACTTCGAAAACTAATGCTCCGATACTAAATGTAGGAAATGCAGATTACGGACCTTAAGGCAGAATTAACACTAGAAGAGGGGCTATAACAACCCGAAAAATTAAACTGTAATAATTAATTAATTAATAAATGAAATAATAAAATAACTTTGTAAAATTATCATAATTGAGCCACGGTAGTTGCACCATTGTGTCCGTGGTAATTTTTTGGTCAATTTTCATATATAGAACGTCAAACACCGAGCCAATATGAGCAAGATATGAGGCAAAAAATAAAATGAAATATATTGTAAAGGCTTATTCAAAATAATTTACCTTAGTTAATATGCAAAGATGAAAGTTGGACCTGTACCAAATAGCATTCCCTATTAGACAAATCGGTGGTTCCATATTAGCCTGAAGTGAGATGAGGGCAGGCTTATGCTAAGAATGATAGTAATTAGTCAAATAGAAGTCCAAATCACGAGGGATTTGGATAAGAGGCACGACTAGATATTGTTTGGATGAAGGGCCAGTACCAATAGCATTACCCCTATTTTCTATGGACACATGGTGATCTCAAGTTAGCCTGAAGTGGGATGAGGGGCATGCTTATGCTGGATGTTGAGGTAACAAGAAGAACGAATAAGTGGAGAAAAAGGTAGCATGGGCATGGTAGCAGTTACGCATGCGACTTTCATTCGGCTGCTCAGTAATAGCTATGAGTTCCAAGCGCTTAGTATGAGTGTCTTTCGTAGACACCATTGCATTCTGTGTAGGGAGCTATATATGTTGTCTGGTCTATAATAACATTCTGTGTGTAGAGTTATACACAGTATCTGGTGCACAGTAAATAAATGCCATCTGTGTATGGAGCTATATATGTCGTCTTGTCCATAGTTACATTCTGTATAGGGAGTTATATAGTAGCTAGTCCATAGAAAGGTACTATAAAGTAGCATGCCGATAAAAAAAAGGGTAGGATTAGGGTTACATCCTAATTACACGATTAGGAATTCAACCTAATCAAAGCAGAAATCAAGAACAAGTGCAAACAATCAGAATTAACCTATCTTATAAATTGAGCGATATTTAATCGTGCTTATTCCCAGTTTATTTCTTTCCTACTTCCTTTTTTGTCTTTATTCATGCTAAAATTGTTGTAGAGTCTATTACTTTTACTTTGCTTAAAGATTCTAATAATTACTATCATTCACCAGACTTTTAGTTTGGGCCACTCCTCTACTTTCCCTTTCCCCCACAGGCAATCAGGGGCAAGGATAGTAGACCACAACTTCATGGAGGCTTATTGGAGATGTTCTTGGAGGAGTTTTCTACCATGTATTTCTTTTATTTCAGCTTCAGTTCTTTCTGTGCACTGGCTTATTTTGAGGGATATTATGTACTCTGATTTTGAGACTATGAATTTTTATTTCATAAGAGATGATGGGTTTTAAGATATGGATATTTTATTCGGTATTTAACTTATTTAGGAAGCAATTATGAAATTTTTATTTTAATTAAGTTATTATTATAGTTTCTGCTATTTTTCCCTATTTGTGTCTTGTGAATCTTAGTCTATGTTAGTACCAGAGCCCGGGGTTACTAAATTCCTAAAGATTTGTTTTAAAAGTAAAGATTTTTCAAAATAATTTATTTTAAAAGTATTTTTCAAAAAGAAACTCTTAGAAATAGTTTTCAATTATAAAAGAGTTTTTATAAAAATCCCCTCAAACGTACAGTTCAACCTTCTTCGATTCTTTTGAGCCTAATTTCCTTTTCTTTGCATAATATGGCTAATTGGTTCTGTAGAGCTATGGTACTAGAGATGCAAGGGCAAACACCCAATAGAGCACCGGTAGGTGGAGGTCCCTTTAGTTCGTCTACAGCAGCCAAGTTTTCTAAGATATGCAAGTAATTCGCTAGTCTAGGAAGCAGAACGATTTCTGGCATAGAGGATTTCGAGGAGGCACGAGCTAGGTTGGAGGTTATGGAGCAATGGTTTAGGATGTTAGATTTGGAGGACCTTGGAAGTGGATCAAGAAAAGCGGGAAATGTAATAACTATGGACAAGTTGGTCAATATGATAGGGACTAAGGGGAGGTGTTTCAACTATAGGCAGCCCAGTCATCTTAGTAGAACTTGTCAGTAGACAGCGGGACAGAGAGCGAGCGCACTACGGTGCAGGTACAAGCTTTGGATACAGCAACTTCTAGCAGTGATTCAGATAGAGGTAGGCAAATCTCTTTACAAGGATTAATCTCTCTTTCTAATTTTCCCATTCGGACTCATTTCAATTTTGGAGCATCACACCCTTTCACCACGAATTCATTGGTAGATCGTTTGCATTTAGACGTCTCTTTAGTAGTATACTCCATTGTTGTTTCATACCCCATAGGTGGATCGACATACTTATCTATGGTTGGTAGGGTCTGCAAATTTTTATCCTAGACGTAGAATTTGACTACGATGACTATGTTTTGGGATTTTTGGGGTATGGGATGATTTTGGGAATGGATTGGCTATCCACATATGGAGCTATATTAGATTGCAAGAGGAGAGTCATTAGACCAATAGGACTCTCAAGATTCCTTGCCACCCGTAAGGGTCAGTTATGTTGAGCTTTCTTTATTCCCTTGATTCATCATCATCAGAGTTAGATTTGATTCCGGTCGTTAGAGATTTTTCCAGACATCTTTGAGGAGGTTTGGGGACTAACCCCCTATCTAAGACAGAGGTTCACTTCAGAATTTATTTTGCTAGCCAGTAGCATTACCCGTAGGGAATATGGCACCTAGGAAAAGGAAGAGATTGAGCAAGCAGATCCGTGAGCTTTGGAGAAAGGTTTCGTAAGGAGATACATATCGGAATAGGGAGCGCCAGTTGTCTTCGTGACCATAGCAGGTGGTTCTCTTCGAATTTGCTTTGACTATAGAAAATTGAATAAGCTCACAAGGACCATTATCCACTCTCTAGAATAGATGATCTTTTCAACTAGTTAGTTGGCTTTGCGGTATTCTCTCAGCTTTATTTGGCCATTGGATTTCACCAGCTTAGAGTCGTTGATGACTACGTTGATAAGACCGCATTTAGGACACTCGACGGATTTTTTGAGTGGTGGGTTATGTCTTTTGGGCTAACCAATGTCCTAGCCTATTCTATAGATTTGATGAACCATGTTTTTAGAGATGTCCTAAAACAAAGTTCGTGGTGGTATTCGTGGTCGACATTTTGGTCTTTTCCAAGAAGTATGGAAGAACATGTTATTCATCTAAAGGAGGTTCTTTGTATGCTTCATCAGCTGAAGACAGAGTTCTTGAAGTATCACTTTTGAAGTGCGTTTATTGGGGCATAGAGAATGTCTACTCATGGTGGGGATTTAAGAAACGGTTTTGTACATTTAGGATTCAGATTGTGGAAATCCAAAGAGAGGTAGGCAAAGATTAGAGACATAGAATAAAATTCAGTAGATAAGCAGAGAAGAAAGTCCATGTGTAGGTAATTGCAGAAACTATAATTATCTCAGACAAGTGGATTTGACGGTGATGCCTTAGAATAAATATGAGTATAAAAGAGGAATAGGAGTAAAAGCCATAAGTTTAGGAAAGTACTCCGAGGGTAGTAAGTAGGAAGACCCACTTTATGCTAAGCCCAATAAATGAAATTTTCGAGATTAAAAAAATTGAAATTGTTGGAATTGAAAATTTTCATTGTTAACATTTTCTTTCGAAAAATAAACATGGGTTTTTTGAAGAATGGTATTGAGTTGGTTTTTATATAATGAAAGATTGGAATTCTTTTTGAAGAATTATGGAGTGTGTATGTGTGTGTGCGTGTGTATTTTACTCACTAGTTTCTTTGAAAGTAAACAAAGATTTTAAATATAAAAAACCAGAGTGTATCGAGCACGGAAAACGTTGATTACAACTTTATTGTTGTAGTATATATTTTCATGAAAAATAAGAGGAGCATAGGCTATAACACTATTGTTATAGTAAGTGACTACCAAGAGAAATATTTTACATAGGTATATGAGATTTATTGGTATTTATTTAATTAAATCCATACACTTGTATTTTTGGGTTGTAGTAATGGTGTTTTATGCAACATCTGTTTTAACCCAAATAAAAATGTATTTTAAAAGATAATTTCTAAGTATAGAAACAAAATGGTTTGTAAAGTACACTTATTATTTTTAATAAGTATGAGGAAGTGTTTTTGCAGTTAGGGAAATATTAAAATAGTTTTGAAGATGAGTGTGTAAGTTAGATATTAGAAAATATTTATCATGGAAGAGTGTAATTTAAACATATTTTAATCTATTGGAATGAAAAGAATAATGGTATAATTTACTATGAAACCAATAAAAATGTTTTATGCAAGTTATAAGGAATACATGAAAGAGATATACAAGGTATGAAAAGTACCATATTTGTATAGCCTATTTCAAAATATATAAAAGAGATTCGTTGTAATTTCATATAAACATAAAATTCTCTTTTAAAATGTTCACAGAAGATTTTAGCATTAATAACTTCTCATAAGAGAAAGTAGTTCCAATACATTAAGATATGAGACTACTAGGTGTTATAAGAAGATGTTTTGGAAACACATAAAAACAGTTTAAAGATATTTTAAAAGAAAATGTTTTGGTGAGAAAGTAAATAAGTTTTTGAAAGTGAAAAGGTTATTAAAAGTAGAATTTAAAAATTCAAATCTTTATAGAAAACTTAAAAGGTCTTTAAAAGAAAACGAGGAATAAGTTTTGGACTTAAGATTTGAAAGTTTTCCCCTCTATGTTGGGAAATAATGTTAAGTAACCAAGTATTTTTGAATTTAATAGAAACTCAAAAATAACACTTTTTAAAGACAAATATTTTGCAATTTGATGTTTTGAAAATTTAGAAGCCTTAGCTTTTGGAACTACAAATACCCAACCAAACTCTTATAAATATGGAGTATAGAGAAATAATTTCCTAGGTGTAACGAAAAAAGCGCGAGCCATATAGGGAATGGTAGTGATTACTTTTGGGAGTAATAATAGAGTTTCCATAAAGTATATAGGACCCTAGTAAGAACCTAGGAATGTTGATTCATGTGTGCAGACTAAAGAAGATAGTAAAGTGAAATGAGTAAGGTAGTAAGGCATGCATGGTTGAGAATGAGTATTCTTGATTTTGGAAGGACTTGGGAAAAACATCTTTCTTTAGTGGAATTCATATGGTAGTAGTTTTCAAGCTAGCTTTCGAATGGCACCTTTTGAAACTCTTTTTGGGAAGGCCGTGCAAGATGTCTTCATATTGGTTGGAGTCTACGGAAAGGTTTCTTCTGGGTTCCGACATGGTTAGAGAGATTTCGAAGAAGAATAATTTGATTAGGAGAAAATTCGTATCTTATATCCATATCTCTTTGATAACAGGTTTTAGAATTTCCTTTTTCCATCTTTAGTTTTGAATAAGTTCTTTCCTTTATTATTTTTTGGGAGGGTAGAACTTAGGATTTAACCTATGGATGGTAGGATTTGATGCAAACATTTTAATAGAACATGTTATGAATGGTGTATGCTAGTGATTGCAAGTGTTTGCTTGTGGATACTAATGGATGCATATAGGTACACTAGGCACTATTATTCCTTAGGGATTGGCCTAATTAGGACAATAGAGCATATGCATATGGATGTGCACGCATTTTTAATTTATTTCTATGGTTCCTATAAATGTATGTTTATCACATGATTGTTGCATTTGGATGACGTTTGTAGCACGCATATAGAATTATCAGTATCATTAGGAAATTTTTACATTCATTTGGATACATAGCATGGACATGAGTGCATAAAAGGAGGTCAACTGAATCAGTAGAACGCCTAACCTTTTGCATTAGTTAGGAACATTTACACTACACTAATAGCATAAGTATCATAAATAGCATTAGAATTTTTTAAGGACAACGGATGAATGGTTGATGATTGAGTAGTGGTTGTGGAATTGGATGAAAACATTTAGTACATTCTTTTATCCTTAGAGATTTCGGGGACGAAATCCCTTAAGGAGGGGAGAATGTAACAACCCAAAAAATTAAACTATAATAATTAATTAACAAATAAATGAAATAATAAAATGACTTTGTGAAATTATCAGAATTGAGCTATGGGAATTGCACCATTATGTCCGTGGTAATTTTTTGGTCAATTTTCATATATAAAACGTCAAAAATCGAGCTAATATGAGCAAGATATGAGACAAACAAGAAAATGGGACACACACACACAGATATATATATATGTATGTATGTATATATATATATATGTATATTTTGGCTAGGTCAATCACCAGGTCAACCTAACCTCACCCTAGGTCGATCGGCCGGTTGACGTCGATATAGGGGCGGTCGACCTGACAGTCGACCCGCCTTAGAAATTGGACAAAGGAAAATTCCTTCATCCAGTAACATTTATTAGCCTATTTTCTATGTGTTTTGCATCGTTTAACTCGATCTAGTCCTTCCGTACTTGCATCCGATGGCTCATATTCATCCTATGACATGGTTGCATCCTATTCAATCTCCAAATCCAATGATCCAAGATCCACTTCTACCTCTATTACCCCTAGACCTAACATGTTTTCTCATTCTAGGTTTTCTCCAATTTGGTTCACCTTTCTAGGAAGGACCCGAAATGGAACAAAATTTCCAAAGGAGAAAATCGTTGTAAATTAAATTATTTTACAACTCCAAGTGGATCTAGGAAGACCAAAGAAAGAGCTTAGGATCGGAGGCGAGTGATTGTAATTATTTTAAGATTTCTTTAAGTAATTTAAAAGAATAGGGTTTCCAACAATTGTAGTTTTACTACGATTTTTGGAATAGCCTTTTTAGTAGTTTATTTACAGTTTTTAGATTTATTTTCGGTCTATTTCCTTTCAGCTATTCTTTTTAGTGATTTTAGTTTATTTCTGTTAATTATAATTTATTACTGTTAAGCATAGCTTTTTATTTATTTACAGTTTATTTATAGTATTTTAGTTTATTTATTGTTATTTATACATCTTCTTTCTACGCTTTGGATTTTCTTCCGTTTTCTTTTATTCCTCCTTCTTCTTTGCATGTGGATTAGAATAGGATTAACGCAAATACGGACTAAATTGTAAGAAAACTGAAATAGTGGAATATATGATGTAAATTTCAAAGAATGTAATAGATAATGGAATTGGACTAAAATTATGCTAAATTATAATTAGAATTGGACTACTCAAAGATAATTGGCATAGTTATAACTTAAAATCATAGCTAAATAGAGTAAAAGATGAAAGAAGCTTATTTTCACACTTAGACCTTGGATTTAATAATAAGCTTGATTATAACATAGTTTAAAATAAGAAATATAACAGAATGATGCTTATTTTAAGAATTAGGATAAATTAGTAAGCAAAGATAGTAGAGATAAATTGTAAAGGCTTATTCAAAATAATTTATCTAAGTTAATAAGCAAAGATGAAAGTATGACCTGTACCAAATAACATTCCTTATTAGACAAAACGGGGGTCCCACATTTTCCTAAAGTGAGATGAGGGCACGCTTATGCTAAGAATAGTAGTAATTGGTCAAATAGAAGTCCAAATCATGGGGGATTTAAATAAGGTACGCAACTAGATATTATTTGGATGAAGGGCTAGTACCAATAGCATTACCCCTATTTTCCATGGAAACATGGTGATCTCACGTTAGGCTGAATGGAATGAGAGGCATGCTTATGCTGGATATTGAGGTAATAAGATGACCCAATAGGTGGAGCAAAAGGTAGTATGGGCATGGTGGCAGTTACGCGTGCTACTTCCTTTTGGGTGCTCAGTAATAGCTATAAGTTCCAAGCGCTTAGTATGAGTGTCTTTTGTAGACACTATTGCCTTTTGTGTAGAAAGCTATATATGTCGTCTGGTCCACAGTAACATTTTGGGTAGAAAGTTATATATATTATCTGGTCCATAGTAAATAAATGCCTTCTTTGTAGGGAGCTATATATGTCATCTTGTCCATAGTATCATTCTGTGTATGGAGTTATATAGCAGCTGGTCCGTAGGAAGGTACCATAAAGTAGCATGCCGATCAAAATAAAGGGTAGGATTAGGGCTACATCCTAATTACAGGATTAAGAATTCAGCCTAATCAAAGCAGAAATTAAGGACAAGTGCAAAAAAATCAAAATTAACATATCTTATAAATTGAGCAATATTTAATTGTGCTTATTTCCAGTTTATTTCTTTCCTCCTTCCTTTGTTATCCTTATTCATGCTAGAACTAGTATAGAGTCTATTACTTTTACTTTGCTTAAAGATTCTAATAATTACTGTCATTCACCAATTTTTTAGTCTGACCCACTCCTCTATTTCCCCTCCCTCTCCCCCCTCGCCCCTCCCCCTGAGGAAATCAGACCGCGACTTCGTAGAGGCTAATTGGAGATGTTCTTGGAGGATTTTTCTACAATATATTTCTTTTATTTCAGCTTTAGTTCTTTCTGTGTACTGGCTTATTTTGAGGGATATTATGTACTCTGATTTTAAGTCCATGAATTTTTGTTTAACATGACATGATGGATTTTTAGAATGGATATTGTGTTTGGTATTTGACTTATTTAGGAAGCAATTATGAAAATTTTATTTTAATTAAGTTATTATTTTAGTTTCCGCTGTATTGACCTATTTTTGACTTGTGATTCTTAGTCTCTTTTAGTTTTATTTATACCTACAATATGCCACGTCTTTTAATGTGTCCTTTTGGGTATATTAAGGGGTGTGGGGTGTTTCAGGGGTGAATAGTGTTTAATTAAATTTATGAATCTTTTTGAAATTTTTTCAAATTAAAACCAAATAGATGCAATCCGTAAACACATAGACAATCATAGAACTAGACATAGATGCAAATAGTAAATAAAAGCAGTAAAGGAAAGAACATGGTAGAATTTTATACTGGTTTGGAGTTACCATACTTCCAGTCCCATACAATTTCTTATGCATATTTCTTTTCAAATATAATGTCGATATTACAACCTCAATATCAAGGCAAGGAGATAAACCCTTCTGTCTCTGAGTCCAAGGCAAACTATCTTGATTTACCCAGGCTACAAGATCACCAAATTGATTTACAGGCTACAATCACACCTAATTGATTTACGGGCTACAATCACACTGTTTCCAATCAAAGTTTGATAGAGAGGGACTCGATACACTTCGATCTTTTGATCTTTGATTACAAATTATCTGATAACTCTTAATAGCACTGAGATCTTTAAGAGAGAGTGGCAGAGAATCAAACTAGAGACGATTGAGTTTGATTTACTTAGGATTTCGGTAGAGTTTTGTTAAGAATACTTGAAAATAAGAATGGAAGAGAAAGAGGAGAGAAAAAACAAAGAAATCTTAAACAAAAATTCATTGAAAACTACTGGTATATAGAGGACAATAACGGTCATGTCCATTCCTGAAAGGTTATGATGAATAGACACTTCTTTTGAAAATTTGAATTTTAAAATCTCTGGCCACCATGTCGACATAGGGGTATAGGTATATCGACATCCCCTAATATTTTTTGGAAATTGATTTTTGTTTTAAAAGTGAGTTTCTTTCTAAAGTTTTTCGAATCAATCTTAGAACTTTGTAAACTATTTTGAATATACTTATGATTATAAAAACCTTTGGAAAGTGATTTTACGAAGTGTAAAGGTAAAAAAACTAAATATATAAATATTTTGAGATTAAAGCTAAAACATTAAAACTAAGGGATAGTTTAAAAACAAGAAATGATTTTGAAATTAATATAATTAAAAATAGTTTTTGAATTAAGGCTAAAATATTTAAAACGAGAGAGAGATGCCTTTTTTTAAAATAGATAATCTAAAATTAAGTCATTTTGAAAATTTTAGGATTTTATTCCACTAGAGAAGGTCGTGGGTTCCTTCCCACTAAAGAGGTCATGGGTTCCATCCCACTATTAAAGCGAGAAGGTAGATTCCATTCCATAATTAAAATCAGAATAAAGATTTTAGTGCTATTATGAAGTTTTAAAATAAATCTAGACTTTATTACTTATCTTGATATCTTGAACTCTTGAACTCTTGATAATATTAATACTCATGAGTCTTGAGTCTTGATTTCTACAATCTTAAATTCGTCAGTCTTGAATCTCTATACTGTGCAGTGTTCATTCTCAGTACCTACATATATATATATATATATATATATATATATATATATATATCCTGCATATACATATATCTGGACAAAGATATTAGTATTTATATTTTATAACAATTCCTAAGGTTGTTGTCATCAAAACCATCATCTCAGGAACTAACACTATCGGTGTATCTTTTATCTCCTTTTAGCTACTTCAAGCGAATAGAGAAAACTGCTTATTAACTCATTTTGCCTCCCACAATATACATCTACACCAACGTCATCGGCATCACTAACTCTGACAATCCTTCAATCACAATCTATGATTGCTCTAAACTTAGACAACCAATCCATTCCCAATGACACCCCATTACCCATGAATCCAAGAACAAACAAGTCAAAAGAGAAGTGTTTATCTCAATAAGAAATAGGCGCATTTAGACATATAGGTTCAAGATTCCTCGGACCCCCAATAGGATTTGTTACACAGAGAGGGTTATTCACAATAACATACTAAGGATTAAATGGTTCATTAGGTCATACGAAATAAAACTATAGGAAGCAACAGTATCAAACAACACTCTTATAGGAATATTAGAAATGGATAATGTACCTTGCAACACATGCTTTCGCTTTTGATTAGTAAAAGTAGATGGTATTTCCTTAATAGCAAAAGCTTGTCCTTGCACCCTTTTCTTTGGGAAACGACACTCACTCTTTATATGTCTCAGCTGACCCAATTGTAATAGGAGACATTTGGACACTGATTTGCAAAGTAGCCCAGCTTGTTGCACTTGGAACAAAGAACGTTGGCCAAGTTGGGTGCTTTATTAGAGTTGGGGTTCTACCTCCGGGTTTTCTTTCCGACCACTACTTCTTTCCTTTGCATTTAAAAATTGACTTGTTTGCAACGGGGATAACTGATAAAGGTTTGGCACTAACCACTGACACTACACCATTATGAATTCCCTGTTTAATATATAAAGTTCAAACCTCAAAGCCATGCTGATCAGATTGGTAAAGGTACCATTAAGATGATTGGTCATCTCATGATGGAATTATTGCCTCAATCCTTCCACAAACATCTCATTATTTTCAAGTGGTGTGTCTATCAAATCCTGGTCCAAAGCGGGATAATGCATTGAATCGATGCTCATACTGTGCCATTATCGTATCTCCCTGCTCCAAATCCATGAAATTACTAAACAACTGAGTCCTCCCCGCCTCCGGAACAAATTGAGCTTCGAAGAGTTCCTTAAATTGAGCCCAAGTAAAATTTTCCTTTGAGGTATTAACTGTCACCAAATCCCATTAATCCATTTTTGACATTTGGAGTTGTCATGACGCCAACAATAGTTTCATTGCATCCTCTGTAACGACCTGTAATTTTCGATAATTTAAAAACTATTAAATTTAATAAGATTTTTAAATATTAATATTGTATGAAATTGAAATTTATGATTTATAATGAGAGTATTACTTAGAACGTAATGTTAGTAATGTTAATTTAAGGTAATTGCTAATTATTTTACCATATTTCCAATTAATTGAAATTATTGTAAAGTTATAATTGTGTTATAGACTGTAAATAAGGAAATAAACCAAATGTTGTATTAAATGGTGAGATAATATGTAATTAACTGAAATTGAATATAATCGGTGTTGTGTAAGTATTTATAACATTTGTTTGTAGATAACAAACATATAAATGTGATTAAATTAAGTGCAAGGTAACAATTGTTTTTTATCACATATTTATTTAATCCGTTGAAACTAAATTGGAAATCAATTGCAATTAATCTACATAAATATAGCATTTAATATGAATTAAAATGATAACTGAATAATACTGATGTAATAAATGGTAAACTAATGTTAATTATTTCCATACGATGATAATTGATTGAATAATAAGAGGTAAATCGTGATAAATGAATTTATTGTAATTTAAATTTTAATAAATAAATTTATAGCAGTTGAAATTGAACGCTGTAATTTGTGCAATACTTAATATTGAAGTTGACATGGAAATTTGTTTTTAGAAGATTTTAAATGTTAGGTAATCCAAAAATGATGAAAATTGTTAACAATTTACTTTGAATTTGAAAAGTGAATAAACCAATTTAATAATATTTAATTAAAGTGAAAATAGCCATTATGACCACTATCTTGAATTTCGACGAAAACTGCTTCATCGGATCCACAACAGTGAATTATTGTAGAATTTCAAGTTTCATAGCGATCAGACTTTTCCTTTGATCGTGCGGGCTCGAAATGCGTAGAAATCAATTTATTTAATTCAATTTGAAATAAGCTGATTTTAAAGCTAACTTCTTCATATAATGGAATTAGAACTTGAAACCTGTTCCATTAAATTTAAAAATATCAAAAACATCTATTTCGATATATTAGATGACCCACTTTCGTTTCGGAAGCGAAATGGGCTTTTCGGGTGGTTACTGTCATTTCAAACCGATACGATATGATCATTCTTTCATATCGAGCCTTTCCTTTATCAATGGCTTTGTTTTTAAAACCCTATCAGCCTTTTTATTTCTTATTACAGTACGTACAATTACTTCTGTCTGTTCCTTTCTTCAATGGCAGAAACCAATTCAAACTCAAAACCCTAATTCCTTGATTCGATTGAAAATCAAATCGAAAAATTAAAACTCCTCAAACTATATCATATCATATATCATTGGAGAGCTCTCAAAGAGCTCAGTCTAGATCCTATAGTTCGTTTTTCGATTTGGGTCTCCATGTGTGCATAATTTGATGGATAATTCTCGGCCATTCATTTGGGGTTTGATCAACGTCAGTGGATCGTCTATTCGAGGGTATGGTTGCGTGGAGATGGGCGAGGGGAATTCATCGGCGTTGGTCATTTTGGAAGATGATGGGTAGATTTCCTTGAACATTTTGATTAGGGTTTAGAAGTATTGATGGTGGTTGTCCTTATTTGGGCGAGCGACGGTGATAGGGAGGGTCGCCAATGGTGGAGGGGGTTCAGGCGAAGGCAGCGGACCACCTGGAGGTGGCGTGAGGCAGCGTAGGCAGGTGAGTTGATTAGCGTTCTGGCGACTATATGCAGTTCCCATGCATATTTAGGGGTTCGAACGAGATGACGATGTAACGTTTACATTTACATTATTATTTAATTATATTTTAAAACGTATAATTTCTGCTGTTAATAACTTTTACATAAGCGGTCAAATTCACGCGCAGTTTTCTCCACTACGATCGTATCGAAATTTCAATCATTATGGAACTGGTTTGGATAAATTTGAGACTGTTCAATTTTGGGCCTTTATTTGGATTTCAAAACGATATGAAATCAAAGGTGAGTGTTTAACCCACTCACGACTACTAAATTATCTTATGCTAGTTAAATTAAATTTATGATATGATTAGAAATTAATTGGTTGATGTTGGTATATTTAAATTGTCATCCAGTTAAATCAGACTTTTATTGAATGTAATCACCATTAATTTAACATTAAATTTTAAATTGCCAGTTAATACTTGTTATTGTTCATTAGTTGGTTTGAATGATGATTGTGATGGATGTTTGATTATTGATATTGGATGACTGGTGTTATATTTATATTGTTATAACACTGCAAGTTCCCTTATTTATTGTTAGAAAATCACCATGGGTTGAAATGATACAAGTAATGACCCACCTTTTTGGACATTTTAAATCAATAATAAGCCACACATGTCTAATTAAAATCATTTATAAGAGAGGACTGTTATTGGGTAAATACAAAATAATAGAAAAAGAAGAAAAACAAAAAAAGAAAAGAAAATAATAACAATTAAACCTTCACAAAATATTTTCATATTACTAATTAATAACAATTAAACACTCTGCGTTTTGTTTTCTTCTTTTTCTATTATTTTCTTATTTACCCCAATAACAATCCTCCCTTTTGAATGGTTTGAATTAGACATGTGTGGTTTATTGTCGATTTAAAACGTCCAAAAAGGCGGGTCATTACAGTTCGTATCAAAGCTTTAGTTTAGACATACCTTAGCCTATTGGGGTTAACTCATTAGAGATAGGATAGTAATATCCTAAAATGAGTTTGTCTGAGAGTGTGTGTGTGTGTGTGTACATACGAGAGCGCGTATTATTTAGTGTTATAAAATGTTTTATATAAGTTTTGAAATGAAATAAATTTTCCTAATATTATATGTTATATATAAAGGAATAAATTGTTTATAACTATTAGAGTTTTTTGTAATGTGTTTGTTTTATGAAATAGTAATATTTAATTATTATCATTTATTGACTTGTTGTATTTAGTCAGTTTATAAGCATCGACTATTATGGTTGATTGAATTTATGAACTAAACACTAGTTTGATAATGGTGTATTAAAGAGAATAAAGTGAATGATTATATGAGTATGATTTCTATGTTTAGTCTTAATAAAGAGAATTCAAACTGAAATTTAGAACTAAACTCCGATGTCTTAGAAATTGGTTCCCTAATATTTTGTAAATAATAGTAGCATTATTCAAAAGTGGATAATTAGGATATTCGTTCTGAAATTTAAGTGTTTTGTTGTGAATTTTGTTGTTTGTTGATTAGTAGTTTCAGCTATTGAAATAAAATGGAATATATGGATGTTGGATAGTCGAAAACTTCTGAATTAATATATGAGTTGCAACTTAGTAATTGGGTTAAATTGTGCAGTTGAATTTGATAACCTTAATTTGAAAACAAGTAAAACAAGGTTTAATTTTTTATATCTGTGTTTAACAAATGAATAGAACTGCTGTATACATTCTTGGCATGTAATGTAATAATATACATGTGTGAACTTTAAGCCTTAGTATGTTTAAATCAAAATTGTGATTAAGGAAATGTTGTAAATGAGATTAAATTGAATAAAGATGTTTATAAACTTAATTAACATTTATGAAATGTGGCATAAATAAATTTGGGTAGTAAACTTGAATACTAATTGGATAAACAAATATGAATTAAAGTGAAATGATTATAAATGAAGTCATGACTTGTAAATTGTTTATGAAATGAATGGATGTTGCAATAAATAGTGATAATTAATGTTGTGATAACTTTAAACTTGAATAATGTTTTATATAAAAAGTTAAGCTTTTATAAATTGGCCATAAACTTAGAGAATTTCTTATGAAATAAGTCGCAAATAAATGTAGTATTAAATGAGAAATATTACATGTGAAAATAAATGTAACCTACAATGAAGAGAAATATAAGCAATGTTATGAGAATGAATATATCAACGTTACATATTAAATGGAGAAATTTCGTGAAACAAATATTTGAGTATGAAGTGATATTTGTGTTAATAAATGAGATTTATAATGAATTTAAATTGAAAATGTAATTGTGATGCAAGTTGGAATAAATAAGTAAGTTGTACGTATATTGTTTATTCGCATAATTAATTTGATCCGGATTTGAGTACACAAGTTCAAGGTGAATTACACCATTTCGTGTTAGGATTTTTCATTCGATTCTTGATGGAGAATATTTGATATGGATTTCTGGTTTGATTCTAAAATTCTCTATCATAGTATATGGCTATGCAAGGAGAATGATGGTTCCTAGTAAAGAAACCTTATAGAAGTCCGCATTAAGGAAGTCGAATGGACAATACTAGTTTGAAAAGCGAACTTGTGTGATCGAGCAAGCGATCGAATGTGATTTTGCGTGATGATGACATATGTACATCTTATGTTCTAATATAATTGATATGCTTTGATGCTGAAATTGAAAGTTATTGGGTTGGATATCCTTTGTAATTTAAATTGGAAACTTTTTATGCAAAATTACTATTAATTTAAATCATTTTGCAAAACTATTTTATTCTATTTTATATACAAAAATATTTTACAAACTATTTTTATTTTATTTTTTCTTACTCAAAATCATTTTATTCTATTTTATATATAAAACTATTCTAAATATAGAACCTTTTATAAAGCAAAGATGTTCAATCCCATATGGCTCTTCATGCAGCGTAATTGATTTCGGAAATTTTTTGTTACTAATATAAGATGGACTTTATATATAATTATAATGTGATTTTGAAGACTGTTGATTTTCGAAGGTATTCGATCTGAAGAGATAAATCTTATATGCAGCGGAATTTATATAAGAATGATTTGATATATTCGAGACTATTGATTTTGGAAAGTACTCTGTCTAAAAATGAAATCTTATATTGTAACAACCCGGAATTTTCGACCCCGAAAATTCCAGATAGTTAGGAAAAAGAAGAAAGAGATAGAAGAAGAAGAAGAAGAAGAAGAAGAAGAAGAAGAAACACCACAAAGATTCTCATATTCGCAGTAGATGAAATTATAATATCAAATAATAACAATTTACAAAAGAATTCTGTATCTGTCAATTACATTTATAGTACATCAGAGTTACACATATATATGGACACTGGATATACCCAATCGTCCTGTCTCAGATATACAACAATATAATACAGCGAAAACACTCCATACGTTCTTGCCATCCAGTTCGCCTCCCGAGCTCTAGAACATCCTTACCTGAAAATCTGTAATATTCAGTCTAACCCGAGCATTACATCAAAGTAAAACCCGGGTCAGGCTGGAAACCAGCGTGAGTAAACCCATCTAACATGGAATACAACTTCTATAAAACCCGGGGTAACTCGCGTCAATTTACAAATTCACAATTAGTTATAGACATCACTTATTTCACATGTCAATTTCTAAGTACCAAAACTTAGATTTAAATGGTCCAATTCACTTAAATCATTCTATTCCAGCCTATTGATTTCACACATCAATCTATAAAGAATCGAAGTGGTTTCGGGTACTTACTAATACCCAACTCTGGTCTCTTCGAATCCGATGTCATCTTAACCCAATTTATTCAAGTGGATACAATTTAAATTTAAATACTAGATATCACATTTTACACAGCAATTTATCATCGATATATAACCACATTATCACTGTTTCCCAAAACATATTATATCACAAAACATTTCATATCAGAGGTATCAACCAATTCAAGGCATTCAATCATTCATAAGTAAATGAATCATTTCTAAAATTAATTTAATTTATCTCTAATTAATTTAATTACTAGTCTTTTAGTCACCTAGATTATCTTTACTTAACCATTAATTAATTATGAATCAATAGATCAACCATCTTTTGATTATCCATCTTAATTTATCACCCTTGACTAATTATCCTTTAATTACAATAATAAATTAACTCAATTAATTTCACAAATTAATTAACCTTTACCCATCACATTAATCATAATGATCCTTAAATAATTATTCAATTAATTACTTTATAACCACTTACATTGGTTAATTATTCCTTAATTAATCATACTCATTAATTGACTAACCTTTAATTAATTGATCAATCCTTAAATAAATTACACTAAGTAGTTAATATTTAATTACTTCCTTTAAGTACGTACCTTTAATTACTTCCATCAAGTAATTACTCCATTGGTTAATTATCCTCAATTAATTAACCTTGATCATTAATTTATTTAACCTTTAATTACCACTTAGATGAATTAGCCTTAATTATTCACATTAATTAACTTTTAATTAATCTCCTTATTAATGATCCCCTAACCTCTTCCAGCAATTATTGCTTTTAATTAATTATATTTAACAAATAATCTTTAATCACATCATTAATTAATCTCAATTAATCTCATTTAGAAATTTTACTATCCTTTATTTGCTTTCATAATTAATAAATCACTAATTACTTAAGACCTTAATTTATTTAAAAATAAACCATTTTATCTTTATTAATTTCTTTAATTATCTTCTAAATCTTTATCAAATAAACTTTAGAAAGTAATATATCACCATTATTTACTTAAACCTTAAAAGCTAAAATAAGGATTAAAAAAAATCACTTCATCTTCTAATCATTTCTTAATTACAATATCAAGTTTTTATTTAAAAACTTCCAAACAAAGGTTGTACATATTATAAATACACTTTGAATTAATTTGGATTTATATCTCAAAATTTTGATTTTAAACTTTGTTTAAAATCAGGTTCCAAAACTAATCATTTAAATTCAAACAATTTAAAATATATTTTATATCATAAACATTTAAACTTATCCAACATTTTGATTTTTATAAACTTATTTTATTTGCAAAACTAGGATACAAAAGTAAATTTGGATTCCTCTTTCCAAATCTAATTTTAAACTTTATATAAAAATCTGGTTTTAAATTCAAATTATGTTTAAAATTTTAAACATACAGGTTTCTCTAAAAACCTGTAACAAACTCCACTGACCCGAGGCCAGCATCAACTGCTTCGACTCACAAACCCCACAACTTCGGGCCAACCACTCAAACTACTCGAGTAACACTCGAGTACCTCACCCAGCTAACCCAAACTTCATCAGAAAAGCAAAAGTGTACGATGCACATGCACCGTGACTACATCCACCTCCGATCAACTTCGACCACCTTCCCTCATCGACGATCGATCCCCAAACCTATTCCGATCATCAAAGGGATGATAAAATCATCAAATAAAAATCGAGCACTCAAGCTCGATATTGGAACCAGAAACACAACCTGGAAACTGCCTCGACCATGCTCATTTGATCATCTGAACACCAGCACCTCCGACCACAATTTCGTCCATGCTCCATCTTCCATTTCTCAGAGTATAGCGGCACTCGATCCACCACAGGATACGCGCCGATCAAAACAACCTGACCAAGTCAAAACAAGGTTTAGGAACCAAATCGAGCCACTATCATCACCACCGTCCAATGACCATCCTCCTACCATTTTTGCTCTAAGCTCCAACCATCCCTCGACCTCCAGCAACGACCCTAGCCTCTCCGACCACTAGGATCACCAGAAATTCACAAAACCCCCAAAACAGTGCAACCCAGAAATGCACTTACATTTCTAATCTAAAAATTGTGATTTAGATCTTAAAACTCATGATTTAGTTTATAGTTTCAGTTTATATTACTGAATTGTTAAATTTACATATTTGAATTTTTCACAAATTCAAACTTCCCCGTTTCTTTTTGGTTTCCAGACCAATTCCTATTTTATTTTAAATTAAATAAAATTTAAATCTATATCTTAAAGTCAAATAAATAAATCTTGTTTAAATCCTAGGTACTAACAGTAAATAGATCAAAAGATATTGGATTCTTTTGTTTAGAATCTAATTTTAAACTAAGAACAGGCAAAAACAAGATTCAACAGCAAACATCATCTATTCATTCATATATACACAGGAAATTTCAAATATATACACACAATTTAAACTTCATCTCAGAAAAACTAGCATGCAACCTAATTATTCAAATATCTAAGCTTTTTTTAAAATAATGTTACTCACCTGTTTTGTAAAAACAGAGAGCAGCTTCTCATTCATCATTTTGATCTGGAACCTGTTGCCTTAGATCAGAAACTTGATGATGATTTTGTTGGGTTTGATCTGGATCTGATCTTTGAAACCTTGTTGTATGTGTTGCTTGATTCGGTACTTTTTGTTTTTCACTTAGCTTGCTTTCGAATGAAGAAAAATGAAGAAGGAAAAGTAGAGGTATATAGGCTACTCTTTGGTGTACGCAACAAGCTTCTACTTTTGATTTTATAACAAGTTTTGATTTGATTTTCCCTTTTACTAACCTGATTTTATGTCTAGTGTGCTATGCTTTAAATGCTTGTCACCTCCTTTGTTTACATGCATTTTTATGTGAATTGATGTATATACTTATTCATTTGTTTGTATGTGTATGTTTTCACTTATACATATCTCTATCCCCATTATATATATATATATACACTTTTACAAACTTCCCTATACTTTACTTTTCCATGTTTAAACATATATGTATGAATATTTATTATCTCCATAACAATTGTTTTTATAACATGTACATACCCTTATGTTCACACATATCCTTCCTAACATTACTTATGTTCATTTTGTCACTATATAAATACCCATCTTTATACAAATTCATGTATATTATTTCGTACGAGCCTCCATTCATATACTTGTATATGTATATACTTATATATATATTCCTAATCATCATAAGGTTTGTATCTATTTTCATTTTTATTTTTCCATCTTAATTTAAATAATGGAGTATAAAATATTTTCTATCAGATTTATTATAGTTTCCAAATTAATTTATATATGTACAGATATTTTAATTATCAGAATTTTTATTCACATATTTTTATTTTAAGCTTAAGTATCATCACTTAGATTACATTCTAATATTTTTAATTATCAGCAATTCATTTGTTCGACCCATCAAAAATTAATATTTCGTTAATATAATCAGTTGATTATCCGATTAATAGACATCCAAAAATCCAGATCGTCACATTCCTCCCCCCTTAGAATAGTTTCGTCCTCGAAAAGGAACGAAGCTAGAATTTATTAAATACTTAAAATCAGATAAATTTTCTTTGATCATTTTAAAATACTTTAAAAATCTATATAATATTACTAAAATAGTTTTTATAAAAATATTTTTATAACTCGATGTTTCGACAAGTCCATCCTTGTTCTCACAGAAATTCGGTCGTACGTTGATCAGGCGTAGGATTGAAAATCTATAAGTACTTGGTAAACCCGTTTTCAACACCTAGTGAAAATACTTGGGAAAATAATTTTATTGAAAATATAGAAAACAATTTTTGAAAATAGAGGAAATATCTTTGGTGGGAATGCTCTGGAAATCATCACCCCCATCCATGGTCGCGGTTACATCTTGGGTTACGTTGCCATCACAGAAAAAGTCCATGTAACTGTAGGCATCAGCACCCTTACATTACGCCATGGTACCCACAACAGATCGCAGTTACATTCCAGGGTTATGTTGCCATCACAGCAAAAGTCCATGTAACTGTAGGCATCAGCGCCCTCGATTTTCGCTGCCAAAAATGAAACTTCTCCACTCCCACATAGGTCGCAGTCTACCGATGTAAAATCAAACGTAGACCGTTGGCTCTCAGCGGCACACACGACTTCCGTTATGTTACCATAGGTCACAGTCTACCAATATAAAATCAAACACAGACTGTTGGCTCTCAGCGGCACACACGACTTTCGCTATGTTACCACAGGTCGTAGTCTATCGATATAAAATCAAACGTAGACTGTTGGCTCTCAGTGGCACACACGACTTTCGCTATGGTCTGTAGTAGATCGTAGTGACATCGAGTTACACTGTCGTCACAGCCTAACCCAAATGCCTCTGTAGGCATCAGCACCCTCGACTTCCGCTACACACTACACAAAATCCTCAGGAACTAGTTTTGTCCGGACTCCTCACAGGATGAACTATAGAACCCTCCTTTAGGGTTCAAGGTAGTACCACCCTGTGGTACTCCCGAGAAGTTCATTTCAAGGGAGCGCCTTTTTTCTCCAGAGCCATTATCAAAACACTTTATACTATACTTCTTATAGTATCTTTCGATCATACCCTTTATGATTTTCATCCAAATCTCCTTTACACAAAATCGATTTCCAAAATCAATAATTTTCAAACTAGGCTTTTCAAAATCCAATATTGATTTTACTCAAATATCAAAAGCTTTTCCAAATGCATAGGTTCCCAAAACCTTTTCCAAAATCATTCTCACAAGATCCTTTACAAATATATAAACTTTGAAAATCTTTGGATCACTTCATACTTTTATAAATTCCCTTTTATATTTCAAACACCTTCAAAATCCTTTTCTTCTGACAATAGATTCAACAAGGGGACATTTGTTTATTCAAAAGCAAATATTTAAATTTGATTACTCTTTTTTTTTTTAAATTTGTTTCCATCTTACTTATCATCATAAAAATATGCTACTTTCACTTTTATCCATTGTATATTTCACAAAATATACTTCCATTTCAAAAGAAATCATTTCACATTTCTTATTTACAAATTTTAAATATCTTCATTCAAATCCGTACGATGTACACTTATCATCCGTACTCTATACCAATCTGATCGCTCACTCGATCACACAATTTCCCTTCCGAACTAGTATCGTCCACCCGACTTCCTAGTGCGGGCTCTGATTTGGTTTCTTGATCAGAAATCGCCATTCTCCTTGCATAGCCTAGCTATGATAGAGAATATCCTAAACCAATCAACAATCCATATCCAGGTTCGCCGTCGAAAATCGAGTGAAAAATCCCAACTCGGATTGATATTACTTTCTCGAAATTCTGTGCTCGAATTTGGATCAATCACTATGCGAATAGAATAATATACGTACATCCTACGTAATTATCTTCATTGATTATCGACTAAATCAATTTCTCTTTCTATTCACATTTCCTTTAATTTCTATCAGATATTTACAATTGCTTTAATTCCATTGGATTATCACTTTAATCCTTATCCCAAATGGATATTCAATCATAAACAGTTTGAACTCTGTCCAGCTTAAATTCAGAAAATAGTTTGAAAAGTTTAAAAAAATAGATAAGTAGTTGAAAAAAACAATTAATAGTTTGCAAAATAGCTGTAAAATAGTTAACTAATTGTAAAATAGTGGGAAAATAGTTAAATAGCTTCAGAAATTTTAGATAATTGCCAATTAGTTGTAAAATAGTAATTAATTTGTAAAATAGTTGAAAATTAGTAATTATTTTATAAAATAGTTGAAAAATTGTTAAATAGTTTCAAAAATAATTGTAAATAAATATAAAATAATTTGGCTTTAAAAAGAAAGGTTGTATATATTAAATAGCTTGGAAAAATAAGTTTATATTAAAACAAATTATATTGAAAATAGTCCAGAGTCAAAACTGTTCACTTCCCCATCATTTCAATTTAAATTTCCACTTCCATTTAAATTTACCCAATTCCAATTTGAATAACTTCAATTTCCATGGAAATTGATTTAAACCCAATTCAAGTCGAATTAATCTTGATTTCTTTCCAAATTCAAATCAAATTCCATTTGATTTTAAACCTATTCAACTTTAATTACAATTCCAAATTATTCCAATCAATTTGGACTAATATCAATTGAACCTACTTCAATTTCAAATCATTTCAATTCAATCCAATTCAATGTTCCATTTAAATTTTTAAACTTACACATCTTCAATCACAAATCCAATTAATTCAAATCAGATTAAATTTGAACGAATTCAACTCAAATTTCAAATTTAAACCTGTAATATCCCGAAATTTTTAACAATATCAATTTAATAATCCATAGTTAAAATTAAATTGATATTGATATTCTGTTTATAATTATTCAGATAGATTTAATAATCTTCTTAAGTAAATATTTAAATTGGTCATTTTATCTTTTAAATGATATAAATTGATTTCTATTTACAATATAAATATATGGTTTATATTTTAAATAGAATTAGTATTGTTTCAATTTTAATAAGTAAAGCATATTTTCTAGTTTTAGTATTTGTAGTAATTTGGAAAATTTGTTTTATTTAATATTTAAGCTTTTCAAAGTTAAATAAATGATTTTGGTTTAAAATTTAATAATTGAATCATGTTACAAAATTTCTAATATATACATTTTAATTTGGAAATTTTGATTTTAATTAGTATTGAGTTTTCAAAGACTATTTCATAAATAAATATATTATTTTAAAATTTGATAAGAAAAATATTAAAATGTTTTAATTAAATTGGCTTGAGTTTTAAATTTAGAATAAATTCAAACAAAATGGTTTCATGGCTTAATAAAATGGATATTTTATTAATAAAAATATAATTCTTTTAAAATGATTTTTATAAAACAATATCAACTATGTATTATCTTTCTAAATAAATTTTGAATAAAGTTTGTAGGTTGTTATTTCAAATTGAATTTATATTCATAACTAGATTTGGAATTATTTGATTTTGAACTTAGTTAGAATTTAAGTTCAAAAGTATAAATTTTAAATTGTTTAATTATTTTAATTTTTAATATGTATAAGTTTATTTATAAACATGATTTGTTCTTATTTCTTTTGAAAATTCATACAAATATTCAAATATAAACTAACAACTTAATTTAAGCTAACACACACTTTTCTTTGTAAATTTAAATGCTAATTACCTTTAAAAGAAAACAAGTGTTTCATTCTTTAACATTTTTTTACATGTGTTCAAAAACTGATATATAATTTGACAAGTGTTATAACCTTTGTACAAGTATTAAATTTGTTTTAATTTTTCTTTTATTTCCTTAAATATGAAAATACATTAGTTTAGTTTGCATCTTCATTCATATTGCATATTATTTTCATTCCTTAATCAAAAGAAAAACTTCAAAACATCTCTTTAAAATTCTTCATATCTAAAATCAGTAACACCTTCAGAAATCTGCATACACAAGTTCATCAAAATCCATAAATCTGCATTTCCTCAAATCAAAGTGAAACCTGCATTCTGTTTACAAACCTGTATATTTCACTTCTTCAAAATCAAATCCACCTTTATCTCAAATTCAAATCATAAGTCTGCCAAATTCAAGTGGAGCTTGCACTGTTTTTTTTCTGCACTCTGATTTAAACCTGGGAATCATAGCATGCATTTAGGAAATTGGCAATAGCATCTATTTTCTGCATGCAAGTAATAGAGTATGGAAACATGAGCTTTCAAAATTGCAACTCATATTTTTAAAAAGAGAGAGCAAGCCTGCATCCTTTCTGCAATATTCATAAGGGTTTAACTGAGCTCTGCATAAAAATTTAGGTGAGTAACAATTTATTTTAAAAACTAATTTAAATTAATATAGTTGCTTGAATTGTTTACTGATGAGTATGATGAAAATGTCTGTATATATGTATGAGTTTGAATGCCTGCTTGCTATTGATGAATTCTTTCCTGTTCTGGATTCCTGACTTAAAGATATAATTCAAAATTCATGAACTCAAGATCTATTCCATGTTTAGATGCAAATTTTCAAACAAAACATGTAGTATATCCAAATTAAAGTGTTAAATTTTATTTAGGATAATAAACTTGTTATTGGCTCTGGAAACTGAAAAGAAAACATCATGCATGTTTATATTTTTCAAACCCAATCAAACTAATATGGTAATTCAGTAATACAAATCAAATATATAAACAAAACTTGATTTTTAAATCAAGTATTAGTATTTTTAGGTATAAGTTTCACTAACAGTTTGTTCTTGAACAAAAATATGAATTGGAGCAAATGCTTGCAATCTATAGTTTAAGAAAACTTAGAATCCTTCTGAGTTATAGAGTAAGGATCATAGATCCTTAGAAAAATCAAAGAAGTGGATATAAAATTGCTAGATTGGTTGCAGTTGGGAAATTTTTGTTTAAACCCTAGTTTTGAATAGGGGTTAAGGATTGGGTCAGTGTGAGGTGTAGGGGTGATCGAGTGTTCTGGTTCTTGGTGATTGTGTAGCTGATGTGTGGATTCTTTCATGGCCAAAGAGGTCGAGTGTCAGATGGTCGGGGAGGCGCAAATTCGCCGTTGACAGGTTGGGGCGAAAACCTGGAAAATGTTTTCAGGTTTGGGTTGTTTGAGCTAAAACTTGATTCTTTGATTAATTGCTTGATCTGGGTTGATGTTAGAGTAGTGATGGGTTTATGGAAGTTGATTGGATCATCTATGATGATCGGCAGAGGTGGTGGTCGTCGTGCATGTGCACGGCGATGAGAAATTCTGGTGATCTGTTAGGCTTTGGTTGCTGCAGGGTAGGTCTGTGTTTTACTCGAAGCTAGTATATTAGAAAACTCGAAGTAGGCTAGCTTTAAACTCGAAGTAGAAATTGATTTTTCTCGGGTTGAACTGTAATTGATAGGCTTCAGGATAACTGTTTTAAAATCTGGGTTTTAAAACTTTTAGAATCTGTAGTTTTGCTTAAAGTAAAGTTTTAGTTTAAATTCAAATGCAAGTTTGAATTTCTGATTAAATTCAAATTCCAGTTTTTAAATAAAAATAAAAGTTTAAAAATTTAACTTAATTAACTATTTTATTTTGGGTAAATAGTTGAAACTTTTTAATAATGAAGTTTTTAAAATGTGAGTAAGATTTAAGAATTAATTTTAAATCTGGAAATCTAAGTTTAAACATGAACTCCAGTTTTAAATTTAAAAAGAAGATTTAAATTTGAAAGTTTAAACTAAGAATGAATTGAATTTCCAAAATTTTGAAATGAATTTAACTTCAAATTCTTATGATTTCATTTTTAAGTCAAACTTTTGTTTTGTCTTGTAATTTTAAATAAGTTTTAAATTTTTCAAATAATTAAATTGTTCTAAACATAATTAAGTTATGTTTTATCTCGAAATTTAAATTAAGATTTATGTTTAGAATTAATTAATAAGGTAATTAAGATTAATTAATTAATTAATTTAATTAATTAATTAAATTTAGGATTAATAATTGATTAATGATTAATCAATCTATAATTAAGATCATTAATTAAATTATTAATTAACGATGAATATTATTAATTATGTAATTAAGTTTTAAATCAATGTTAATTAATTTAATAATTAATTTTTAATTAATGAATGATTAAAGATAATTTAAATGGTAATTAATTTAAGTTAATTACTTTAAATAATTAGAGAATGGTTAATGAAGGTCATTAACCAGGATTATTTAACAATTAATTAATATGGTTAATTTTTATAATTAATTAGATTAATTAATTTAATAATAATCAGTTGTAAATGGTTTGAGTGTAATTACTTGATTAAGTAATTAATACTTAATTTAATTAATTTGCGTTAATAGGATTGTTTAATTTAATTAATTTAGTTTAATTAGTTTTAAACACTTGGGTTTTATGAATAATTACTTTATGTAATTAATAATTTGAAAATGACTTAGTTAAGTAATTGATTAATAATTACAGGTTGTAATTAAGTGAAGATGTTTAAGAATGAAGTAAACTGGATTTAATTATTTAGTAGTTAATCAAGGAATTAATTAAGAAATTAATTAAAGGATTATTAATTTGTTAAGTTAGTTAATGACTAAATGTAATTAATCTATGATGATGATTAATAATTATAAGTTAATTACTTAAGGTAATTAATAAAAGAGAATCATTAATTATATAATTAATGATGTAATTAGAGTTGATTAATTATGATTAATTTATCAATAATAGGTAATTAAAGGTAATTAATTAATTTATTAATTAAGGATTAATGTAATTAATTATGATTAATTAATTGATTGAAGTAATTAAAGGTTAATTACTGTTTGGTTGAGAAAAATTAATTTGTGAAATTAATTAGGGATAATTACATGAATGTAATTAAGGATAATTAATCATGAGTGATTTATTAAGGTGATTAATAATGGATTAATAAATTGATTGTAATCAATTAAATGATTAAGTAAGCAATATATTTGGATGAAGTAATTAATTTAATTTATTTTAAATTAATTAAAGATGGGGTAATTAATTTAATTCATTTTAAATTAATTAGAGATAGAGATAGTTAATTTAATTCACTTTAAATTAATTATGTTGTGGTATGAGTAAATCGTTGCTTATGAATGATGGATGACATTGATTGTCTTGAATGCTTTGTGATCTCAGTAATGAGATAAGTGTGGTTGTATGATATGAATACTTGGTTGCATTGTGATGATTACATAGATTATCAATTGGGATGTTAATATATGGATTATCTATTATGACATTGATAATGTGGATTACATGTTATTTCATAATGTTGATTATTGTAACAACCCGCATATTTATCGAGTTTGTATTTAAATATTTTATTTAAATAGTAACTCGTTAATCGGATTTTGGTCCGAAAAGCTACTTTTTGCAAACGGTCAAATTAGGACTCGAGACCACTTCCATTGAGTTCGAAATGTCGTTTACAACTTTTTAAGTATAAACATCGATAGGTTTGGAGTTAGTGAAATTTCACTAACTTTTCCCGCTTTGGACTTTGGGTTAGTTTAGCCTATTAAGCCCAAGTTCCAACCCTCTTCTCCTCACTCTTCATAAATTTCCTAACTAATCAAGCTTTGGCATTAATGGTGGAGGGAATGGGAAATTAAAATTCCAAAACTCAAATTCAATTGCAATCCATCTTTCTACTCCAAATTCAAGAAGAAGACATTGGATTCAAGCTTCTTGTGCTTAGATAGAAGAAGGATTGATTCTTGCTTGCTTAAAACTTCATTTTCATTGATATTTGGTGCAAAGGTGAGATTTTTATCTCACAAATCTAGTCTATAACTATATTGGGTTGTTGGGAATGAATCCCTATCACTTTAGCATGAATATTTGCTTTTGGTTTGGATTGGATTGGCGAAAAACTCCGATTTTTGGCGTTTTGGCGAAATTTCTGCATTTAGGTCGTTCTGGCCATTTTTAGGTCGTTCGGAGTTAGGTCGTGTGGGTCTTAGGTCGTAGGTCGCGTACGAGATAGCTCCTAGATCGTTCTGACCATTTTTCGCGTGTTCGGAGTTAGGTCGTTCACGACCTAGTACTTAGGTCGCTCGCGACCTAACCCTTAGGTCATTCGCGTGTTATCGCGCTAAGTCGCACTGCCTTAAATCTTCACTTCGGAGTTCGGTCGTTTCACGTTAGGTCGTATGGCTTTTAGGTCGTAGGTCGTATGGCTTTTAGGTCGTAGGTCGTATGGCTTTTAGGTCGTAAGTCGTATGACTTTTAGGTCGTAGGTCGCTGGCCTTTTGACCGTTAAGTCGCATGCCTTTCTACTTCGATAGGTTGTTCGGCCATGCTTTCTATTTTTAGGTCGCGACATCTTTAGGTCGTGTTACCTATATACCCCTAGGTCGAAAGACCTTAGGTCGTGCACCTTTAGGTCGCGAACCCTATTAGGTCGCGAACCTCTTTAGGTCGCCTGTCCCTTAAGAAGTTAGGTCGTTCGTCCTGTGATGCCTTAGGTCGTTTGACCCGTGTTACGTTAGGTCGCGTAACCCCTTAGGTCGCTTGTCCTTGTTTCCTGTTAGGTCGCGTGACCTTGTTTTCGCCCTTAGGTCGTTTCAATTTTAGGTCGCATGACCTCGTCTCCGTTAGGTCGTGAACCTTGTTAGGTCGCTCATCCTTAGCCCGCGAACTTTCTTAGGTCGCGTACCTTTAGGTCGCGTGTCCCCTCTACCTCGTTAGGTCGCAAAGAACATTAGGTCGCTCGACCTCCTTACCCACCAGGTCGCGCACTTAGTTAGGTCGCTCAGCCATTGTGTTAGGTCGCGTGAACCCTTAGGTCGTTAGACCTCATTTTGCTTTAGGTTGTAGGCCTCTTGCCTTCACTTAGGTCGTACCGTTTTGTCGGGGCGCTGCCCCGCACCCCGCCAGGGGCGCTGCCCCCTGGACCCCCGCGACCTGACCGGGCAGGTCGAACCCCGTAAGCGGTGGCGTTGCCCCCGCACCCCCACCTTGGGGGGTTGCCACCCCCCTGGACCCCCCCTCCGTAGGGGATCTTATCTGAAAAACATTGAGCTGATTTCCTTGGATTTTATTCACATCTCCGTATGCGATTTTTGTGACTGATTGTTTCTACAATTGCTTCTGTGTTTTGTCACTTTATAATATAAAGGTTTCAATACTAGTAGTAAATATCAAAACTCTTTTAACAAACAATTTCAACTCTATTTTTAATAACAAAGCTCTTTTCTTAAACCGTTTTCCAATCTATTAGTATATACAAGCCTTTACCTCACTCGGATGAGAAATCTAATTAAACGACTTAGTAAAACAAGTGGTATGAAACGCTTGCGTTCACTTCGTCGGTTAATTCTTGGACTTGTTCGATTGAACCTCTTGTGACAATTTTATTAGTGAAGATTTACAGTTTGTTCGTAAATATTTAAGTTAAGCAAGTGGTTATGGGACATGAAGCTAAACTTCTATATTTACTAGCTTAGTGTAATTGACACTTCTCGTTGATCTTGATGATCGCTTTATGAATTAGACTAGCAATTGCGCGATGTCTCTTTCATTGCAAGGTTAGACTAGACACCACTTGTGTGATTCCATTCACACATACCTTTCTGCTTTTTGGTTAGTCTTGACCTCAATCTGTGTGATTCCATTCACACATGCGGGGTAGCTCCCCATGGTCTTCGGACCGTCATGTGATAGGCCTCTTTCCCTTTTTATGATTTCTGGATTTCTCGTGTTGATTTCTGGAATTTATGTCATTGACTTGTTATGAGTAAAAGTTTAGGGTATGATGCCCTCTTCGAATCTTTGAGAAGATTCTTGTGATATTGATTATCTCTTATTGATTGATCTTCTATTGATCATTATTTACATACTTATAGTGGTATGTCGTTATGGATGTTTATGTTTATGCCATATCTTTTATGTTATATCATGTCATCTGATATTTATAGCTAGACTGATCCGTTTATTATTTTCTTAAATAATACTCGGGTCAGACCGAGATGTTGCAGGTGCTTCTGCTTGACTTCTTCCCAGGGATTCATCACTCTGACTTTTGGCTAACTGTTTAGATTAGCAGTTTTTGTTGTATACACTTGAGATATAGACTCATAGTTGTATTCTTTTGTATAGCACGTGTTGCTATTCTTTTGTATTATCGTGGATCTTATTGACCACTACTCTGATGTACACTTTCATGTGTTAGTTATATATTCATATCTTCTTCCGCCTTTGTGATATGGATATCTGTGACTGATTTGTGATATGATTATTTCTATGTTTGTTTCCGAAGATTATTTATAGCCACCGTGTAATAAGCAATTACATGGATGGTCGCTCCTCAACAGCCTTATTCTCCGTGCTAGTTGACAGCACTACTCCGGAGTGTTCTTGGCTAGCGTGGGTATAGAGGTGGAGCGTTACAATTATCAATTGTGATTTGTACGTTACCTATTCTGTGTGTATATAGATACTGTATTAAATTGTTTTAAACCTTTAAAACAACTTGGACTTAAAAGACACGCTTTGGATTTCGATGAGACCGGGATCGGGTTTCCATATTTGGATATTCGAAAACCACATCGATTCCAAATAACGTTAGGTCGTGAATCAAATGTAGCTTTGTGAAGACTCGAGGTGTAAGGACTATGAGTCAGTATAACTCTGTGGGTGATTCCGTAATGAGTTGATGGAATTAGTTCTTATAGTTTCGACATGATGGTTCAGAGTGCAAGGGTTATTGTCGTTAACTCTGAGGGTGATTCCAAAATGAGTGTAACGAGATAATGCCTTCGGTTTCGTTCAAACCCGGAACGAACTTGTATGGATTGAATGCTTTCAGAACATCGTCAGGTGGACGATGAGCATTCTAAGTGATATGTCCTATAAAGGTAATCGTAGCCTCAAGCCTCATCAACCGGGAATGGCTAAAACAGGGGAGGTGCAGCAAGGCTTCGTGGGTCGCACCCACTGGAGAGAAAGATTTATCCCTGTCTAGAAGTCCCTTTATATTCGGCTGTGTGGGTGGTTGCTAGCTACAACCACGGGGTTGTCTTGTTCGGAACTGTTCAGTAAGGAATGGGTCCGGCTTTGTGTTGCAGGGGAGCGGGCGTACTCCTCGGTACGTTGATCTAGGCCACGTACTGTGACGGGTGGTACCCCAGTAGCCCTGCCATTGTATGGAATCCAAAATCCAATAAGTGCCAACGGTTTTGATTGTATTACCCACTTTTGTGGCTAGTAGCTGGAATTTAATAAATGTAACAATTTCGGCTATTTCTTATTTATTTGAAAACCGTAGACACTATTATAATATCATCGGATTTCCTATCAAATGTTTTGGTTAGCGTAAGGTAAAAACTTTTCCATGTTTATGTGTGGGAAGTCTTACGTGATACCTTTCTTTTCAAAAGGTTTTTTTGAAAGTTAAGCAACTTTAACCTGTTACTCACACCAGACCCATGTCTGACCCGGAGTTTATTTTTGTTTTTCATAAACTCTTGGGTACTCAAATTTTTACGAGTAGCCAAGGGAATTCAGGTTAGGATTCAGGTTAGCTTTGACGAATTATGGAGGAGCAATGGAGCAGGAGGCTTCTGCGTGTAGATATATATAGTTTTCCGCTGTGTGTTCTCTGAGTTGTTGTCTTTGAGTTGTATCGAGTTGTATAACTAGACAGGTGTTTATAACTGTCTAGTATGTGTTGTTTTAGCTGTGTATCTCTGATGTATATGATACTATGTAATATTTATGTTATTAATATAATTTATTCGTTCCGCTGTTAGATTCTGATGTTGTTTCTTTCTTCTCTTCTTTCTATTCTCTTTTCTATCCCTTTCTTTCTTAAAGATGATGCAATTTTCTGTGGTAAGAAAGTCGGGTCGTCTCAAAACCATCTCGAGTTATATAAATTCGAGTTAAATTTTTAAATATTGATTTAATCCTTTAAATCAAATCAACTTATCTCTTTAAACCATTTAATTTTGAATCCATTTCAAACTTATCTTCATTTAATTTTAATTTGGTTGTATTTCTATTACCACTTAATTCTCATTATTAAAATTTTCAACTAATATAACAACCAATTACCTTAATATTTATTAGAAAGAAATATTGCTTATATATCAAAATATATTCTTATATAAATCATTTAAAACCTTTATATAAGAAAATAACAAATACGCGCTCATATATATATATATATATATATATATATATATATAGACACACACACACTCAACTCATTCTATAAATGAGTAATCCCAAAAGAGCTAAGGTCTCGCTTCAGCTCTGATACCAAGTGTAACAACCCGGAATTTTCGATCCCGAAAATTCCAGATAGTTAGGAAAAAGAAGGAAGAGATAGAAGAAGAAGAAGAAACACTATAAAGATTCTCACATTCGCAGTGGATGAAAATATAATATCAAATAATAACAGTTTACAAAAGAATTCTGTATCTGTCAATTACATTTATAGTACATCAGAGTTACACATATATACAGACACTGGATATACCTAATCGTTCTGTCTCAGATATACAACAATATAATATAGTGGAAACACTCCATACGTTCTTGCCATCCAGTTCGTCTCCTGAGCTCCAGAACGTCCTTACCTAAAAATCTGTAATACTCGGTCTGATTCAAGCATTACATCAAAGTAACACCCGGGTTAGGCAGGAAACCAGCGTGAGTAAACCCATCTAACATGGAATACAACATCATACAACTTATATAAAACCCGGGGTAGCTCGCATCAATTTACAAATTCACAATTTGTTGTGGACATCACTTATTTCACAAGTCAATTTCTAAGTACCAAAACTTAGATTTAAATGGTCCAATTCACTTAAATCATTCTATTGCAGCCTATTATTTCACACATCAATCTATAAAGAATCGAAGTGATTTCGGGTACTTACTAATACCCGACTCTGGTCTCTTCGAATCCGATGTCATCTTAACCCAATTTATTCAAGTGGATACAATTTAAATTTAAATACTAGATATCACTTTTTACACAGCAATTTATCATCGATATATAACCACATTATCACTGTTTCCCCAAAAAATATTATATCACAAAACATTTCATATCAGAGATATCAACCAATTCAAGGCATTCAATCATTCATAAGTAAGATGGATCATTTCTAAAATTAATTTAATTTATCTCTAATTAATTTAATTACCAACCATTTAGTCACCTAGATTATCTTTACTTAACCATTAATTAATTACGAATCAATTGATCAACCATCTTTTGATTATTCATCTTAATTTATCACCCTTGACTAAATATCCTTTAATTACAACAAGAAATTAACTCTCATTTAATTTCACAAATTAATTAACCTTTACCCATCACATTAATCATAATGATCCTTAAATAATTATTCAAAAATTACTTTATAAGCACTTACATTGATTAATTATTCCTTAATTAATCATACTCATTAATTGACTAACCCTTAATTAATTGATCAATCCTTAAATAAATTACACTAAGTAATTAATCTTTAATTACTTCCTTTAAGTAATTACCTTTAATTAGTTCCATCAAGTAATTACTCCATTAATTAATTATCCTCAATTAATTAACCTAGATCATTAATTTATTTAACCTTTAATTACCACTTAGATAAATTAGCCTTAATTATTCACATTAATTAACTTTTAAATAATCTCCTTATTAATGATCCCCTAATCACTTCCAGCAATTAATGCTTTCAATTAATTACATTTAATAGATAATCTTTAATCATATCATTAATTAATCTCATTCGGAAATTTTACTATCCTTTATTTACTTTCATGATTAACTAATCAGTAATTACTTAAGAGCTTAATTTATTTAAAAGATAAACCATCTTATCTTTATTAATTTCTTTAATTTCTTCTAAATCCTTATCAAATAAACTTTAGAAAATAGTCTATCACCATTATTTACTTAAACCTTAAAAGTTAAATTAAGGATTAAAAAAAATCATTTCTTAATTACAATAACAAGTTTTTATTTAAAATAAACTTCCAAACAAAGGTTGTATATATTATAAACACACTTTGAATTAATTTGGATCCATATCTAAAAATTTTGATTTTAAACTTTATTCAAAATCGGGTTTCAAAACTAATCATTTAAATTCAAACAATTTAAAATATATTTTATATCTTAAACATTTAAACTTATCCAACATTTTGATTTTTATAAACTTATTTTATTTTCAAAACTAGGATACAAAAGTAAATTGGGATCCCACTTTCAAAATCTGATTTTAAACTTTATATATTAATCTGGTTTTAAATTCAAATTCTGTTTAAAATTTTAAACAGACAGGTCTCTCTAAAGACCTGTAACAAACTCCACTGACCCGAGGCCAGCATCAACTGCTTCGACTCACAAACCCCACAACTTCGGGCTAACCACTCAAACTACTCAAGTAAAACTCGAGTCCCTCACCCAGCTAACCCAAACTTCATCAGAAAAGCAAAAGTGTACGGTGCACATGCACCATGACTACATCCACCTCCGATCAACTTCGACCACCTTCCCTCATCGACGATCGATCCCCAAACCTATTTCGATCATCAAAGCGATGATAAAATCATCAAATCAAAATCGAGCATTCAAGCTCCATACTGGAACCAGAAACACAACCTCAAAACTGCTTCGATTAAGCTCCTCTGATCATCAGAACACCAGCACCTCCGGCCACAACTTCCTCCATGCTCCTTCTTCCATTTCCCAGGGTATAGCGGCACTCAATCCACCATAGGATATGCGCCAATCAAAACAACCTGACCTAGTCAAAACTAGGTTTAGCAACCAAATCGAGCCACTATCGTCACCACCGTCCACTGACCATCATCCTACCATTTTTGCTCTAAGCTCTGACCATCCCTCGACCTCCAGCAACGACCCTGGCCTCTCCGACCACTGGGATCACCAGAAATTCACAAAAACCCCAAAACAGTGCAACCCAGAAATGCACTTACATTTCTAATCTAAAATTTGTGATTTAGATCTTAAAAATCATGATTTAGTTTATGGTTTCAGTTTATATAACTGAATTGTTAAATTTACATATTTGAATTTTTCACAAATTCAAACTTCCCTGTTCCTTTTTGGTTTCCAGAGCAATTCCTAATTTATTTTAACTTAAATAAAATTTAAATCTAAATCTTAAAATCAAACAAACAAATCTTGTTTAAATCCTAGGTACTAATAGTAAATAGATCAAAAGATATTGGATTCTTTTGTTTAGAATCTAATTTTAAACTAAGAACAGGCAGAAACAAGATTCAACAGCAAACATCATCTATTCATTCATATATACATAGGAAATTTCAAATATATACACACAATTTATACTTCATCTTAGAAAAACTAGCATGCAACCCAATTATTCAAATATCTAAGCATTTTTTAAAATAATGTTACTCACTTGTTTTGTAAAAACAGGGAGCGGCTTCTCATTCATCATTTCGATCTGGAACCTGTTGCCTTAGATCAGAAACTTGATGATGATTTTCTTGGGTTTGATCTGGATCTGATCTTTGAAACCTTGTTGTATTTGTTGCTTGATTCAGTACATTTTGTTTTTCAGTCTGCTTGCTTTCGAATGAAGAAAAATGAAGAAGGCAAAGTAGAGGTATATAGGCTGCTCTTTGGTGTACGCAGCAAGCTTCTACTTTTGATTTTATAACAAGTTTTGATTTGATTTTCCCTTTTTACTGACCTGATTTTATGTCTAGTGTGCTATGCTTTAAATGCTTGTCTCCTCCTTTGTTTACATGCATTTTTATGTGAATTGATGTATATACTTATTCATTTGTTTGTATGTGTATATTTGCACTTATACGTATCTCTATCCCTATTACTTGTGTATGTTAATGATATCAGGTGTGTGTGTGTGTGTGTCTATATATATATATATTTATTTATGCTTTTACAAACTTCCCTATACTTTACTTTTCCATGTTTAAACATATATGTATGAATATTTATTATCCCCATAACAATTGTTTTTATAACATGTACATACCCTTATGTTAACACATATCCTTCCTAACATTACTTGTGTTCATTTTGTCACTATATAAATACCCATCTTTATACAAATTCATGTATATTATTTCGTATGAGCCTCCATTCATATACTCGTATATGCATATACTTATATATATATATATATATATTCCCAATCATCATAAGGTTTGTATGTATTTTAATTTTAATTTTTCCATCTTAATTTAAATAATGGAGTATAAAATATGTTCTATAAGATTTATTATAGTTTCCAAATTAATTTATATATGTCGAGATATTTTAATTGTCAGAATTTTTATTCATATATTTTTATTTTAAGCTTAAGTATCATCACTTAGATTACATTCTAATATTTTTAATTATCAGCTATTCATTTGTTCGACCCATCAAAAATTAATATTTCGTTAATAAAATCAGTTGATTATCCGATTAACAGATATCCAAAAATTCGGGTCGTCACATATATAGTGGAATTTATGTAAGTGTGATATTTGAAGTTATGATTTTGAAAGGGTACTATATATGGTATGATATATTTTGAAGTAAATGACATGGGAAGTACCTTCCATCAGAAATCGCGATCCTACTCGGTAGGGTTGCATTGGAACTCCACATGGGGTATCTATTGGAAATCGGGGTCCTACTTGGTAAGAACACATATCAGAACTCACTTGGTGGGTCATTTTTTATACTCATTTGATATTGTTGAATAGCGCAAATCGAGGGGCGTGATGCCTACAGCTACAAGTGATTCCATTGGGATAGCGGCATAACCATTACGTAGCTATATTTATTGATGCATAGCGTAAATTGAGGTGGCGGGATGCCTACAGCTACAAATGATTCCGCTGGAATAGAAATGTAACGATTACGTAGCTAGCGATCTATGAACCATGGCGTAAGTCGAGCAGCGAGATGCCTATAGTTATAAGTGATTCCACTGGGATAGTGGCATAACCATTGCGTAACCGTGATCCATGTGGGAATGTGCTTTCCATATCTATTTTTAAATGTTTTAAGTACTTTCACTGGGTGTTGTAACAGGTCTACTGGGTACTTAGAGAATTCTAGCCTTGCGCCTAATCAACGCATGACTAGAGTCTGCAAGAACGAGGATAAACTTGTTAAAACATCGAGTTATAAAAGTATTTTGATAAACTATTATATAAAGGATATTTTGGCCATTTTTTTCTTTTTCGTTTTCTTTTCTAAATACTTTTAAAATGTTTAAAATATTGTTTATTTATGTACAACATGGTTTAATAGCCAACTATTAGTGTTCTAAATATTTTAAGAAGTTATTAATTAAATAAAACATATTTAAAGTTAATGATTATTGATTTATAAATAATGTTTGAAAAGTATTTTGAGATTTAAAACTAATAATTTTCTTAAGGTTTTCAGTAACTTCTTTTAAATATAAGTAATGATGTAAATAATTATTTTCAAATAGTTTACATATATTTATAAAGATGTTATTTTAGATTTTTATAAATGGTATTTATAAATGAAGCAAGGAATTTTACGGATGAATTTTTGTAAAGTATTAATGTATTAAAGATGATTGATTTTCAAATGAAGTTTTGAAATGAATATTTCAAGTGAAATTTATGTAAGTTTCTTTGAATGTATAATTTGAAGATATTATATCAATGGACTATATAAATAAGAAAATAAATGATTTAGGAAATTTATTTTAGTAATATCCTTGAAATTGCTACTTTGAAGTATGGTTTGAAATATTCACTTGATCTTGAAGTACTAATAGTTGTATGTGATATATTTGTTTGATAGGAAGTGAAATTTTATAAATATTGATTGCAAAATAGGACTATAAATAAAATGAATTTAATTGGAAATTTTAGAACTTAAGTTCCAGGTTGAAATTTGTTTCAAGAGATTTTTGGAATATAATACTAGTATTATTTGGAAGTATTTTCTATAAATATTCTAAAATGTGATGTGAAAGAAACGTTTTAAAAGAATTTTTAAAAGGAAATAAGTTCTGTACTCCCCTATTCTATCGCTGGAAAATAATTTCGGTGATGAGTGCACGCATCATTGACGTTTATTTACGAGTTTCAAAGTGGAAAGGCCGCTGTAATGGTTTTACAACACATTAGTTTTGATAAACAAATCCAAATTTTGTATTTCTAAATATGATTTGACATATAAAAGCTATGAGTATACATATATATATTATATCATATGATTTGAAATGAACTTGATATTTAGGTCTTAAGTTTCTATAAATTAGAGATTTCCATTATTTTAATGAAATGAAATCTCAACTATTTTAATAATTGGAAACTATGACAACCCGTCTCCTCGACCCTCAGAAATCGACACTAATACATCCACGGTTTTCACATGCCGTAAATACAATGTCAGGGAGGCAGATTATCAGGGGTGTAAAAGAAAATAAAGATATAAGATAACACAATAATAGAATCTCATATCGCGTTCAACATTTTAATTATACATAAATGATCAGAGTCAAATACAAATCCAGCGGGATAGCTATAACTGTCTATGCATACATATGCTGGGAAATACATTCTACATAACACAGCGGAAAATGGGTAGATAACTACATAAGGTACTTCAGCTTCATAGCTCCAAAAGACTTCTCCAAAATTCTCCCCAACATACTCCAAAATGCTCCTAAGGTATCCTAACTACACGGCTGCCTGAAAAATAGGGCACCCAGAGTTTAAGGGAAAACAAACTCCGGGTCAATCATGATACTAGTGTGAGAACTCAAAGTACGATGTTTGAAAACAAAAAGGTATCTCATAAGACCATGCCGCACATAAACATGGAACGGATTTTTACCTTATGATAACCAAAACTCTTTATTACATAAAATTTACTATATTATTTTTAATGACTTTCTTTGAAAACATTTGCAAATAAACTTGTTAAACTTAGCCGAAATTGTTACCAATATTAAATTCCAACATACTAGATTCCACTAAAAAAACCGCAAGTTCTTATTGAAGAATGGATTTCCATAAAATGACCAGGTGAAGGGACTACCTTCCGATGGGTACACCTCCAGATGAACGTCTCGAGGAGCCATCACAAAGCTCCTTTACCTACACAAGACCGACCCATCTCTTTAACTAGATAGTACCGGATATGTCATCCCCCGATCGTCACCGACCTTTATCCGAGAGCTCTCTTCGCAAACATCCACATTAATTTACAACTCGAACGTCATAGCGGGAAGAAATATATCTAGAAGGGAATGATCATACCCTAATTGGGAATGACCTACTTAGCCTTGCTGCATCTAACCCTGTTTCGGTCATTTTCGGTTGATGAGGCTGGAGGCTACGATTACCTTTTCACATAACATATCTTCTTTCACTTTGAATGCCACATTTCCATTCCACATCCACACGACGGATTTCTATAAACGTATAACTTCCTGAGCTCGTATGTCTCGGGAAAGGTGTTAAACTAAGAGAAGGTGTCTTCCCCACCATCGATTGATATACATCTATAGATACCACTCATTGTGATTTAGAATGCAATGTCAGACACTCATTTATATAAGTTCGTTCTGGGACTGAACAAAACCGAGGACACTATCCTCGGCCATTACTAGGCGAGATGCCCTTGTGGTTTTGAGGTTTTTCATAACAAAGAGACTACTGCTACAATATAATGAATCGGGAGTTTATCCCCAATTAATCAAGAAGTGGTCCCTCATTATTATTTGTCTCAATATCTCCATCTTCAACATCTTTAGTCTTTGAACATGTAAATTGGTTCGAAGTGGTTTTAGATAGGAATCACCCAAATCCGACCCCGGTTCCTTCGAAATCCGATCATCGATAAAAATGATGTAATTAAGTGACTGTTTTTCGATTCATTCATTTTCCTTTACCAAAATATCATCGAGAGATATATATTTTCAAAATATTCTTTTAGTGAATATGGAATCATTTAAACCTCTCTTTTGAATATTTCTCAAATCATTTTTAAAGAGTATCTTTTGAGAAAATAGGATTATAGAAATCATTCTACTTTTATCCAAAATCAACTTTCGTATTCAACGACTGCTATGGGCGGAATAAGGCGAAATCACCTTTTAAATTCCACGAATAGGACAAGTTCCCTCTTTGGATTTTAATAATGAGTATACGAAGATTATTTCTGTAATTAACAATTTAGAGTTCTCACATTGTTTTGTTTTGGCGAATGGAAAATCAGCTATAACTTCGCTACTCGACGTTTTTAGCTTACGATTCCTTGAACGCTTAGACTTGGATGGCTCGACTTGGCTTGGGGAAGGCTAGGAGTGCTCAACCAAATGGAGGGAGGGGGTGAGCAATAAAAGAGGGAAGAAGGCGTTTTGAAGTGGTTCGGACGGAGTCTTGTCGATATATTTCTTTGTTTTCTTTTTGGGAATATTTTTGCATAACTTTACTAAGGTTGACAGCCATTAAAAGAGTGAGAAAAAGCTTGAAATTTTAAGAAGAAGAAGTGTGAAAGGAAGTGCAAAAGTGGGTGTGTATTTATAGAAAATATTTGATATTAAAATATAGATTTATATTTTTACTTAAATAACCTTCCTTCAGAATTAAGTAAACTTATTTAATTCAAAACTTACCATCCACATCACATCATACTTTTAAAATTCAAACAACTAAGAGTTAAATAAAGAATAAGAATGATTACTTTACTTTATGTCACATTTGATGTGACATGTGTTTTGTCTTTTTGAGTTTACTTTTTCTAATTACTTTCTAGAATTTTCTAAATGTGATTATTAAAAGTAACCTTGTTTAGTAAATTGTTTACTACCTTTATATGTTAACATATTATTAGATTGTGTACATAAAGGTGCAACAACGTTGCGACAACTTTAAATCGACAAAACGTTGTTTTTGACAAAATATTTTACGATCATATTTTGACATTTTAGTTAAACTATTTATTTGTGTAAACCAAATTTAAAAATAAATTTGTATAATTTTATTTAAAGATATAAACACTCATAAATAAATTAAAATAATTTATTAAACCATTTACACTTTCTTTTCTGAAATCAGGATTTTGTCACTTTTGTCGATATAAGCAAATGTTACTATTTTATGTATATTTCTATTTTCAAATCCTATCAAATATTGTTTGAATCATAAAACCCTTTATATTTATGTTTAAAATCACTTTAAATATTATATTTTTAGGTGGTCAAATTCTGGGTCGTCACATTCTCCCCTACTTAAAAGAATTTCGTCCTCAAAATTAGGTAAGAAGAAAATAGCTCAGAAAGAAATATATATTCTATAAAATTGAATATATACAATAAGTGATTACACCACAGGCGGTGAGTACATTTATACAATAGATAAAGTCTATACATCGATCCTAAACTCGGGATATGCATTTCTCATTCTATATTTTGTTTCCCATATGCAATCATCAGCATCCCCGCTCCATTAAACATTGACCAACCGTACTACCTTCCTTCTTAATCGTTTTTCATCTTGATCCACGATTCAGATGGGCTTTATAATAACCGCTAATTCTGGTTCTATCTCTAAGTCATCCTTGGCAGCCATTTCTATGATTTGTTTTGGGTTATATACATGCTTCCGTAAATGCGATACGTGAAAAACATTGTGTACACCAGACAATCTTTCAGGCAATTGTACTCGATAAGCTAGTGGACCGATTCGTTCGAGAATGGGAAAAGGTCCGATATATCGAGGTGCTAACTTCCCATCTCTTCCAAATCTTATTACTCCTCTCATTGGAGAGACTTTCAAAAAGACTGAATCTCCAACTGAGAATTCCATATTTCTATGCCTTCGATCTACATAATTCTTCTGTCTACTTTGGGCTTCTCTTAGCTTCTTTCTAATCAAATTAACTTTCTTTAAAGCTTCTCGTATCATTTCTGGGCCAAGCACTTACCGATCTCTGGTTTCTATCCAACATGCTGGTGATTTACATAGATGACCATACAGAGCTTCATACGGGCCATGCTGATACTAGCTTGTTAACTATTATTGTAGGAGAACTCTGCTAAATGTAAATGATTCTCCCAGAAGCCTCCAAAGTCTAGAACACATGCTTTAATAGATCTTCCAGAACATGGTTGACTCTTTCCGTCTGTCCACCAGTTTGGGGATGATATGTAGTGCTTATACTCAGCTTGGTTCCCAAAGCTGCCTGTAGTGCTTCCCAAAGCTGATTAGTGAAGGTTGGATCACGATCGCTTAATATACTGCTCGGAACTCCGTGCAATCGGACAATATCCTACATACATATATATATATATATATATATATATATATATATATACACATATATATATATATATATTTGCAAGGCTTGCTGCAGTTCTTGTTGGCTTAACTGGAGTAAAGTGTGCACTTTTGGTTAATCAGCCTATGATGACCCAAATGCCTTCATTTCTTTTCCTTTTTCGAGGTAAGCCATCAATAAAATCCATGGATATTTGATCCCACTTCCAAGAAGGAATCTCCAAAGGTTGAAGTAATCATGTCGTCTTTTGTTGCTCACTTTTGATTCTTTGGCAATTTTCACAACGGCTGACATAGATAGATACGTCCCTTTTCATGCTTCTCCATCAAAATGTACGCTTCATGTCCTTGTACATCTTATAAATCCCAGATGAATGCTAAGTTTGGCCATGTGGCATTCAGCTAATACTTCTTGCCTAAGATTTCCAACATCTAGAACACAAATTCTTCCATTTAACCACAATACTCCAAGGTTATCTATTTTAAAGCTTAAATTTCATCCTTCTTCAGCCGCTTTAATGTATTTGTAACAACCCGCATATTTATCGATTTTATATTTAGATATTTTATTTAAATATTTTATCGATACTCGAAATTTAGTCCGAAAAGCTACATTTTGCAAACAGTCGAATTAGGACTCGAGACCCCTCCCATTGAGTTCAAAATGCCGTTTGCAACCTTTTTGAGTATAAGCTTCGATATGTTTGGAGTTCGTCGAGTTTTGCTACTTTTTCACTTTTGGGTTTGAGTCTGGGTTTCAGCCCAATGTTCCACCTTAAGACTCTAGCTCCTCTCCAACTCTTCATTACTTCATTTCATATTCCTAACACTTTAAGCTAAAGTAAAAATGGTGGAAGAGATTGGAAATGGAAATTCCTAAGCCCTAGTCTTCATTAGCAAATCCAACTTCTAGCTCCAAATTCAAGAGAACCCATTGGTAAGCATCTCCTTCATCTTCCCCAACTCATTCTCTCTTTGATTTCAGAAATTTCCTAAACCTAATTTGGGAAATATTTCTCTTTTAAGCTTAGAATCAAGCTTCTTGAGTTGGGATTGAAGAGTGGTTGATCCTCCTTTGTTTTCAAGCTTCTTCTTCATTGATTGGGTTCAAAGGTGAGATTTTTATCTCACATCTTTGTCTATAATTATCTTCGATTGTTAGGTATGAATTCCAAACGTTTATTCTTGTGCAATTGATTTTGGTTTGGATTGATTTGGTGTATATTCCAATTTTTGGTGTTTTGAAATCAAAATCTATGAAAATCCTTTTATGGACATTTGGACATTGATATTTGAGGCGTATCGAAGAGCCGTTAAGGCTGGGTTGTCGCTTGGCGTAAATCCTTAGTCGTTGTCGCATCGATCGATCGCTTCCGGTATCCGTTTGGCCAATTTTTTTGGCCTAGGTTCAGGGAATGCCCTGAACCCCAGATTCAGACGTCTGAATTGGTTCATTTGGAACCAAAAAGGAAATAGGCTAAAATGTGGCTATTTCAGACGTCTGAATTCTGTTTTGGAAAATAATTTATTTTCCAAATTCAGACGTCTGAATCCTTGATTTCAGACGTCTGAATTTGCACTCTTTTTGCTTGTTTGCCTATTTGCTTGAGAATTCCAACGTTAATCGATTCGTGTTGATTCCCTTTTATTATTATCACTTATTATCGACTTTGATGACATTTTCTTCGTGATTTTTGGGAATATCCATTTTGATGGATTCGGTATCGATTTCTTTGGATTTTATTCACGTCTTCGAATGTGAATTTTAGTGATTGATTGTTCTTACAATCCTCTTTGTGATTTGTCACTTTAAAAATATAAAGGTTTTCTATACTAGTAGTAAATATCAAAACTCTTTCTTCAAATGATTTCAACACTATTTTATTACAAAGCTCGTTTTCCCAAACCGATTTCTAATCTATTAGTATATACAAACCTTTACCTCACTCGTATGAGAAATCCAATTAAACGGCTTAGTAAAACGAGTGGTATGAAACGCTTGCGTTTACTTCGTCGGTTAATTCTTGGACTTGTTCGATTGAAACTCTTGTGACAATTTTCTAGTGGAGATCTACAATTTGTTCGTAAATATTTAAGTTAAGCTAGTGGTTATGGGACATGAAGCTAAGCTCATATATTTACTAGCTTATTGTAATTGACACTTCTTGATGATCGATGACGATCATTTTTGTGATTTAGACTAGCAATTGTGCGATGTCTCTTTGTCCACGTGGAGGACTGTACTTCATTTTATTGAGTTTCGTCTCATTTCTCGCATGGGTCGTACCTATTTAGGTGCGTCGATGTTTATTTACACATGGGTCGTATCTATTTAGGTGCGTCGATGTTTGTTTACTTCGTGGAGCAATCGGCTCAATAAGTCGGGACATAGGGTGTATCTTTCTAGGTGCATCGATGTTCGTTTATGCATGGGACGTATCTTTCTAGGTGCGTCGATGTTCGACTTTGCATAGGTTGTATCTTTCTAGGTGCATCGATGTTAGACATTACATGGGACGTATCTTTCTAGATACGTCGATGTTGATTTATGCATGGGGCGTATCTTTCTAGGTACGTCAATGCTTATTTATGCATGGGGTGTATCTTTCTAGGTGCATCTATGTTAGACATTACATGGGGCGTATATATTTAGGTGCGTCGATGTTTGCCTTTGCATGGGTCGTACCTTTCTAGGTGCGACGATGTTTGACTGTGCATGGGGCGTATCTATTTAGGTGCGTCGATGCCCGGTTTATGGAATAACGTTCCGTTAGGGATTGGCCATCCTTTTCTTGCGATTTCTGGATTTCTTGTGTTGATTTCTGGAATTTATGTTTCACCGCCTTTTTTGATTGGCATTGATATGTATGTCATTTATTGTGGCTTGGTGAATGAAATCAGGAGTATGACATTCCTTTTGATCTTTGAGTAGATTTTTGCGATATTGATTAATCTCTTGTTGATTTTTCAATTACTTATTTATCACAGCTTGGCATTGTGATTATTATACGTTTAGTCATATCTCTTATTCTATATCATTTCATCTGATATTTATAGCTAGACTGATCCGTTTAACATTTTCTTATAAATAATACTCGGGTCAGACCGAGATGTTACAAGTGCTTCTGCTTGACTTCTCCCTAGGGATTTGCCACTCTGACTTTTGGCTAACTATTTAGATTAGCACTTTTCGTTGTATACACTTGAGATATAGACTCATAGTTGTATTCTTTTGTATAACACGTGTTTCTATTCTCTTGTATTATTGTGGATCTTTTTGACCACTACTCTGATGTACACTTTCATGTGTTAGTTATATATTCATATCTTATTCCGCCTTTTTGATATGAATTTCCTATGACTGATTTATGTTATGTTTATTTCTATATTTGTTTTCGAAGATATTATAGCCACTGTGTAGTAGCTTTGAGTTTGTATCGGTGTGTCGGATTTCCTCTCGAAATAAAATGCATGTTATATTTTATCTGGCATATCGGTGCTCGCACAAAGCAATTACACGGATGGTCGCTCCTCAACAGCCTTATTCTCCGTGCTAGTTGACAGCATTACACCGTAATGTTCTTGGCTAGTGTGGGTATAGAGGTGGGGCGTTACAGTATTTCTTAAACCATTTATCTTCTCCCTGTTTACTGGCAATTCTTTCCAGAAGAGTTGGAATTACCACCAAATAAGAAATAGTAGCTAACTTTCTACTTAATGCATCAGCTACTATGTTGGCTTTTCCGAGGGTGTATATATAATATCTAGATCGTAAGATGTGAGAAATTCTAGCCCGCATTGCTGTCTCATGTTCAAATCCTTCTAGTGAAAAGATACTTCAAAGATTTGTGGTCCGTGAAGAGTTCGAATGTTTCACGTAAAAGATGGAATATTATTTACTAAGGTCAGTTCAAAATTTTATTGAAATAAACTATGAAAGATTCTTACCCAGCAAATAATGTCTCCATATCTTTAGAGCGAACACAATAGCTAATAATTCTAAGTCATGTCTTACATATCTTCTCATGTGTCTTTAGTTTTCTACTTGCGTAAGCAATCACCTTCCCATCTTGCACTAAAACTGCACCAACTCCTCCATAAGCATCTGTATAAACGGTCAGTCCACTATTTCCATTTATAATTGCTAAAACTGGAGCAGTTGTCAATCTCTTCTTTAGTTCTTGGAATGATCCTTAACACTTAGAAGTCCAGATAAATTTAACATCCTTCATTGTCAACTTCGTTAGGTGATAGGCAATCTTAGAGAAGTCTTAAACGAATCTTTTGTAATATCCTACCAAACCTAAGAAGCTATAAATCACTTTAGGAGTTTGTGGCTGCTTCCAATCTTGAATAGCTGCAACTTTCCCCGGATCTACTGAAATTCCATTCCTTGATATTATATGTCCAAGGAATCTTACCTCCTTCTCCTAAAAATGACACTTTGAGAATTTGTCTTTAAGCACATTATTCCTCAATATCTCCAACACAGCTTCTAGATGCCTTGCGTGTTCTTCTTCTGTCTTTGAGTAGATAAGGATATCATCGATAAAGACTAACATGAATTTGTTTAGCACATCTCTAAACACTCTATTCATAAGGTCAAAAAAATAAGCGGGTGCATTGGTTAGCCCAAAAGGCATAACCAACCACTCATAGAAAGTGTTTGATCCATTGAATGCAGTTAGATGGATGCAATCTTCTGCGATCCTTAACTAATGGAATCCTGTAGCTGGGTCCATTTTAGAAAAAGCACGATCTCCGTGTAACTAGTCAAACAAGCCAACTTGAACGGCTGGGTCTTATCAATACTTTCTTTAATAGCTCTTGGGTTTGGTTATTCAACTCATCCCTTTCTTACGGAGCAATCCTTCTATCTTGTTGTTTAATTGGCATCGCACTTGGAACTAAATCAATACGGAACTCGATTTCTCGATGTTTGGGGCAAACTTTTTACTTCCTCAAAGACATATGCAAATTCTTTAACAACGATATTATTTATAATCCTGTCTGGAATGTATCTAAAGCATAAAGAAAACTATCCCTTCTAGGACTAGGACCTTCACAAGGTATTTCTATGAGTTTCCCTAACTTTATTTTCACTACAACCGTTCTTTTCAAACAATCTAGAATAGCTTCATTTTTAGTTAACCAATCCATACCAAGTAAAATTTCGAATCTAAAAAAATCTAAGATGAAAAGATTAAAAGGAAAGTGATGGGGAGGATAGGAAATTGAGACTTTTTCACAGTGCATACAAAGATTAGTGGAACCTCCTATAGGATTCGTCACGCAGATAGGGTCGTCAACAATTTTAGGTTCAAGTTCTAATTCTTCTACAGTCATTTTAGAAATAAAACTATGAGAAGCACCTATATCAAATAATACTCTAACTAAAACATCTTTGATAAAAATGTTACCATCCAACACTCCTTTTACTTCACATCTTGGGAGGTTGAAGACTCATCCTTGATAGCTTAAACTTTGGCTTGTTCTCATTTCTTCATTAGGGGACAATCCTTTATCATGTGTCCTGATTGATGATAATTAAAGCAGCTTCTTTGTGTTGATCCTTGAGTTCTTGGTTTTCTACAATGAGTTGATAAGTGGCCCTTTTGTTGGCAATTGTAGCAAGTGGCTTTTTTAAAGCGGTTATCCTGAGGTCCTCTGTAACGCCCGGCCCCTATACCCATGCCAACTGAGAGTAATACTAAGTATTACTGTCAGAAAGCACGGAGAATGGGACTTGATAGGGCTAAATGCTATACTCAATCCCTTGAACTAACACTGGCACGAGAAATATATTCTACTTACCATTCGTGCTCAGTCTCGGTTCAAAGCAATGGTATAAGTAATTTTTTTCTAGGTTACATAGTATGGAATATAACAGAACGTACAGCTCAGCACAATAACAACAGAATACATAATACATATCATAATAGTGATGTCCATGATACATAGTCCATAGTACATACCACTCCCAAAATACATAATAACATACATGCCATAATACATATATTAACTACTCCTAAGTCCAAGCTGTAAAGTCCAAAACCCCAAAACATGGAAAATTATAAGAATGCTGTTACAGTCCATGCAACCTAACCTGCAACCACAATTCTCAGACTGACCCGAGGATCATAAAACAAATCACAAAGATCAGACTACTTCTAGTGCGAGTGAAGTAAGATATATGAACAATAATTATCACAATCAACAAAAAGAAAAGAAAGTGCTGCATGTATAACCAACATGGGGCATATATGTGTGTGCGACCCAACATGCAAATTTAGTTTCATAAACAATTCATTTAATCAAACAATGGTTTTAGACCAAAAATATCGTATGTAATCCAACACGATACCAACTCAATTATCATATGCAAAACAATAAATAAGTTCATTCACACATTCTCCAAAGATACTGGGTTTTTTAAAATCAACTTTAATATCTCCCATAAAAATCATAAGATAAAGAAAAATGCATTATGGGAAATATGGGATAAATGTAACATAACTCATAAAATATACCAGATAAACAGATGCTAGTATTGTAAAATCACAGTGGTAGAGCTTGAGTGCGCGTGGAGACATCAGCACCGTAACCTACTCATAACGCCATAATACACCTGGCGATCAACCCAGGATAACCAAGATGGTCTAAGGCAAAGGTCGTATGCTACCCGTTCACGGATCTACACGTAGGACCCCTACGCCTCCATCCATCATAGTCCATGACCCACCGATCGGAGATCCCGATCAGAAATAAGATTAACCCTATGCAGCAGACCGTTGACCTTTGGTGGTAAAAGGGCAAGTGATATACCACCGAATCAGGTAGCGATCCTGAATCAGGTCGGCCAAGATGGAGTTTTGGCCCATTGGTACAACAGAGTCCAATCTATCCCGACCCAAAAATCAAAAGTGTTTTCAACTTCAAAACACTTCTAAAAAAATCAGTGATGACAATGTCTTCCAAACAAATCTTTTGATAAACCCAGTATAATTCAAAAAGCAAATAAAATTAGGCAAAACAATTATCCATATAAAATAAAATAATTACATCTCTGTTTCGCAATAATACACAAGTACCCCATAATACTTATGTATCAAGGTGAAACACGGAAACCTAATTTATAGGATGAAAATTATTTTTAAAAATCCGTTAAGTTAGATAGAAGTTCATAACAATTTATTTAATTTTAAAAACAGAACAACACATGCTTTAGTATACCAAAAATGCTATCAAAATCCTAAATAAAATTTTCTTCTTTTTCAAAACACGTAATTATCGATAAAATAATTTTTTTTCCTTTAACTAAAATAATTTAATATAACATTTGAATTTTTTTATTTTTTTTCCTTCCGACCAGGGCTGTACAGTGCAGCCTGAACAAATCCGGGCTGCATGGCGCATCCCTGAGGGCTGCAAATACAGCCTATCTGGGCTGCATAGTGCAGCCCTGAGCTGGGCTGCAATTGCAGTCCTGAGATGGGCTGCTCTTACAGCCCAAAAAAGTAACGCCCGACCCTTATACCCATGCCTACCAAGAGCAATACTAAGTATTACTGTCAGAAAGCACGGAGAATGGGTCTCGATAGGGCTAAATGTTGTACTCATTCCCTTGAACTAGCATTGGCACGACTAATTTTAAGACTTTTTTCCTCTGCTTACCATTCGTGCTCGGTCTCGGTTCAAAGCACTAGTACAAGATAAAAAAATTTCCTTTAATCAAAAAATTATATATAACATTCAAAAAATTTCTTTTCTTGGACCAAGGTTGTATAGTGCAGCCTGGTCAAATCTAGGCTGCAGGGTGCAATCCTAATTGCTGCAAATACAGCCTTGCAGCCTATCTAGGCTGCATAGTGCAGCCCTTAGTTGGGCTGCACCTACAGTTCCGAACTGGGCTGCACATTGCTGCCCGCCTGGGTTGCACTTGGGCAGCCACGACTGAACTGCACTTGTGCAGCCCGCATGGGCTGCACTTGGGCAGCCACGGCTGGGCTGCACTTGTGCAGCCCACCTGGGCTTCACTTGCAGCCCGAGCTGGGCTACTCTTATGCAGCCGGCCTGGCCTGCACAGTGCAGCAAGCCTGGGCTGCATAGTGTAGCCTGTGTATAACAGAAAAAACGAAAATTTTAAAAAATTATAATTTATTTGGTAATATAATAAAGTAAATAAATAAATATTTTGTTTGAAAAATGGAAATAAAATATTAAAGTGGATAAGAGAGAAATGAATGATCAGTGACTTATTTGTTATGTATATTAAATGTAATGAATTGTATGTTTTATTTTAATAAGGAAATTTATTTAATGAATTAAAGAAATTTTCGAAAAAAAAGAGTAGAGGAATTGTTACTTAAAAAGTTTAAAAGAAAAAAAAGAAAGAGGAAAAGCTTAAATAAAATAAAGTTCTATGTTAATTCTCATGTTATGCATAGAAAAGGAAAAAAGGAGAAATTTTCATACTAATTTACAAATTATACATAAAATAAGAATAATAAATAATAATATCATTTTTATAATGTCATGTAGGAAAGATCTAGAAAGTGAATAAAATAATGCTAAGTAAAAGAAAAATCTAGAATAAGGACAAAAACAAAATGAATATATTGTATTAAAAAGAAAAAAAGAAATAATAAACTAAGGGTTTAATTGGGAGAAGATTCTAGAGGAGGGGCTTTATAATAAAAATACCATTCCCTCTCCTCTATCCATTTACTGTACGTGCTACAGTTTGTCAAACAGAAAGCAAAAAAAAGAAGAAAGGAGAAAACCTAATTTCTAGTTCTCTCGTCTAGGATTAATAAATAAAGTTGCAACCAAATCTAAGAGAAATATTCCCAATTCTAAGAGTAAGTATCCCTATAATCTCTTAGCATCTTCCTTTTTTAGTGAATACCTATTTAGGGTTTTCTGATTTTATTAGCAATTTGAAGGTGAAAGGCAAGCAATCAAAGGCTAACTGATCTAGAACTTGAAGATTGCTTCTTGGAGTTTTAGGTGAGTGAAGTTATAAACTTTTTTTTATATTTTATTTCATTTTTCATGTATGCATGCAAATATAATGTGAAATTTTTGGATATAATTGTTGTTTGCTCATTCTCTAAAACATCTTTTACTGATTGAATTATTGTGTTGAAAAAAAGAATGAGAATCAATACACAAAATTGAAATACATGTATGGTGTTTGATCAATTGCCATAATAAATTGCAGCTTCTCCTTTTTGAAAAAAAAAAGAAAAAAAAGTTTTCAAAGCTGCAAAGATGCAGAACTAAGGTGTAGCTGAAGTGGCTGCACCTGCACATGCCGCCCAGATCGGAGCTGCACTGTGCAGCCCAATAGCGGGCTGCAATCTCAGCCCAGCCAGGCGCTGCGCTGTGCAGCTCCGCCGGGGCTGCAGGCGCATCCCAGGCGGGGCTGCACTGTGTAGCCCAGGCAGGTTTGCAAACGCAGCCCAACTCAGGGCTGCACTGTGCAACCAATATCAGGCTGCACTGTGCAGCCAGCTCAGGGCTGCTGGTGCAGCCAGACTGGCTGCACTCTGCAGCCCAGGCCGGGCTAGCCCAGGCGGGGCTGCACCATGCAGCCCAGCTCAGGGCTGCTGGTGCAGCCAGATAGGCTGCACTATGCAGCCCAGACCGGGCTGCAGGTGCAGCCCAGGCCGGCTGCACTGGGCACCCAGGCCGGCTGCATAAGAGCAGCCCAGCTCGGGCTGCAAGTGCAGCCCGGTTCAGGATTGTAGGTGCAGCCCAACTAAGGGCTGCACTATGCAGTCTAGATAGGCTGCAAGGCTGTATTTGCAGCCCTTAAGGCTGCACCCTGCAGCCCAGATTTGACCAGGCTGCACTATACAGCCCTGGTCCAAGAAAAAAATTGAATGTTATATTTCATTTTTTGATTAAAGTAAAAAATTTATCTTGCACCATTGCTTTGAACCGAGACTGAGCACGAATGGTAAGTAGAGGAAAAAAAGTCTTAAAATTTTTCGTGCTAGTGTTAGTTCAAGGGAATGAGTATAACATTTAGCCCTATCGAGTCTCATTCTCCATGCTTTCTGGCAGTAATACTTAGTATTGCTATTGGTTGGCATGGGTATAGGGGCCGGGCGTTACTTTTTTTGTGCATCCGGCCTGGGCTGCACATGCAGCCCAGCCTGTCTGGCTGCACCAGCCACCCTGAGCTAGGCTGCACGGTGCAGCTCCGATCTGGGTGGCATGTGCAGGTGTAGCCACTTCAGCTACACCTTAGTTCTGCATCTTTGCAGTTTTGAAAAAAAAAATTCTTCTTTTTTTTCAAAAAGGAGAACCTGCAATTTATTATAGCAATTGATCAAACCCCATACATGCATTTTAATTTTGGGTATTGATTCTCATTTTTTTTCAACACAATAATTCAATCAGCAAAAGATGTTTTAGAGAATGAGCAAACAACAATTATATCCAAAAATTTCACGCTATATTTGCATGCATACATGAAAAATGAAATAAAATGAAATAAAAGTTTATAACTTCACTCACCTAAAACTCCAAGAAGCAATCTTCAAGCTCTAGTTTAGTTAGCCTTTGGTTGCTTGCCTTTCACCTTCCAAGTGCTAATAAAATCATAAAACCGTAAATAGGTATTCACAGAAAAAGAAAGATGCTAAGGGATTATATGGATACTTACTCTTAGAATTTGTAATCTTTCTCTTAGATTTGATTGCAACTTTATTTAGTAAATCTTGGATGAGAGAATTAGAAATTAGGTTTCCTCATTTCCTTCTTTTTTTTGCTTTCTGTTTAACAAACTGTAGTACGTACAGTAAATGAATAGAGGAGAGGGAATGGTATTTTTATTATAAAGTCCCTCCTCTAGAATCTTCTCCCAATTAAACCCTTAATTTATTATTTCTTTTTTTTCTTTTTAATACAATATATTCATTTTATTTTTGTCCTTATTCTAGATTTTTCTTTTACTTAGCATTATTCTATTCACTTTCTAGATCTTTCCTATATGACATTATAAAAATGATATTATAATTTATTATTCTTATTTTATGTATAATTTGTAAATTAGTATGAAAATTTCTTCTTTTTTCATGCATAACATGAGAATTAGCATAGAACTTTATTTTATTTAAGCTTTTCCTCTTTTTTTTTCTTTTAAACTTTTTAAGTAACATTTTCTTATTAAAATAAAACATACAATTCATTGCATTTAATATACATAACAAATAAGTCACTGATCATTCATTTCCCTCTTATCCACTTTAATATTTTATTTCCATTTTTCATACAAAATATTTATTTATTTACTTTATTATATTACCATATAAATTATAATTTTTTTTAACTTTTCGTTTTTTTCTATTATACCTAACTGTAAATCAACATTAAAAAAATCTCATCTAAACTTTTCATACATAAAACACATTTTATCTAATGTAATTAGTTATCATTTATTTTCCTCTCAACCCCATTAATATTGAATTTCCATTTTATTTTCTTGTGTTTTCATTTATTTGTTATTTCACAATTTTTTTCCCACAAAAATTTAATTGTTTGTTATTATTAAAAGATTAATTATCAATTTACAAAAATTTAATTGTTTGTTATTATTAAAAGATTAATTATCAATTTATTAGTTGATTCCCAATTTAGTATCACTAAAATCGGGTTGTTACATGCTCCTTTGGGTTTTCCTTGCCAGGGCCTCTTGTCAGTGAATTTCCTCTTCTTTCAGTTATTGTTGTTGCTTTCCTGTACTATGGGTAGATTTATCTTATCCAAAGCTTCATATCTGTATCTCATGTCTATTAAGTCTACAAATGGTTCTTTCACATGCCCGGTCATTCTGACATGGTATTGCTTCTTCATTCCAAAAATAAACTTTTCATTCTTTTTTAGAGGCATATTTATCAATCCACGCCCAAAATGAGATAATTCATTAAACTTGTTAGCATATTCCTCAAATGATATCTCCTCTTCCTGTTTAAAATTCATAAAATTTTGGTAAAGACGGAATTTTCCTGCTTCCGGCATCCTCCAGAACTTCTTTAAATCGTTCCCATGAGAAATCATCTTCTGACTCATTCTGAGTAATAGATTCCTACCAAACTAGAGCTCCATCTTGTAGTTGCCAAGAAGCTAAGAATTTCTTCTTCTCATCTCCAATATTCAGTCCTTTGAAAATTCTTTCATAAGAGCAGATCCAAGCTTGTACTTCAATAATGGTTTCTGTTCCTTTGAAAGGTTTAGCACCAAGGCTGGTATAGTTCTTGCATAAAGTTGCAAAGTTAATTTGGGGTTATACCGAAACTAGTACTTCCTTGACTACTATAGCCGTGGGAGTTTGACCATTTGTGGTATTACTTCCTCCCCTACCTCGTACTCTTCTTCCAATCATTTTCTACTATCTATATATAGTAAGAAAAAGATCTTCAAGATATATAGACGAGATATCTTAGGGAATGCTATATAGTATGAATATACTTATTCAAGTTAAAAGTTTTAATTAGGCGCTCTCTTAGACTGAACTCATTCTAGGGTGTTACTAACCCTATCTCTAATGAGTCATACCCCAACAAAGCTAAGGTTCTCGCTTAACCCTAAGCTCTAATACCACGTGTGACGACCCATCTCCTCGACCCTCAGAAATAGACACCAATACATCGACGGTACTCATGTGCCATAAATCCAAGTGCTGGGGAGGCAGATTATCAGGGGTGTAAAAGAAAATAAAGATAGAACATAACACAATAATAGAATCTCACATCACATTCAAGATTTTAATTATATATAAATGATCAGAGCCAAGTCCAAATCCAACGGGATAGTTATAACTGTTTATTCGTACATATGCTGGGAAATACATTCTACATAACACATCAGAAAATGGGTAGATAACTACATAAGGTACTTCAGCTTCATAGCTCCAAAAGACTTCTCCAAAATGCTCACCAACATGCTCCAAAATGCTCCTAAGGTATGCTGACTACACGGCTGCTTGAAAAATAGGGCACCCAAAGTTTAAAGGCAAAAACAAACTTCGGGTCAGTCATGGGACTGGTGTGAGAACTCAAAGTACGATGTTTTGAAAACAAAAAGGTATCTCATAAGACCACGATGCACATAAACATGGAATAGATTTTTACCTTATGATAACCAAAACTCTTTATTATGTAAAATTTGGGATATTATTTTTAATGACTTTCTTTGAAAATATTTGTAAATAAACTTGTTAATCTTAGTCGAAATTATTACTGTAACGAATCGATTTTATCAAGATCCGAATGTCGGCATTAATATGTCCACTGTATCAAATGTCGTATAATCGAATGCCGTAAAATCGAACTGTTATGGTAAAAAAAGAAGAGGTAGAAGAAAACAGAAAGAAAGAAAGAAAGAAAGAAGAAATAATAGAAGACAAAATCAGAATCTCACATATCGCAGCAGAACAACATATAATAGATAAATGAATAATCTTTAAAACAAAGAACTATATCAGTTATTACATTACATCACATCATCATCAGAGTGTACAACCACAATATACAACACAACAAACAATGGACAGTTATACAAACGTGTCCTTACAAGTGAATTTACAGTGGAGAGATAATATCATATATAAGTAATACGTCTCGCCATCCAGCTCGCCACTTGAGCTCCATAGCACTTCTGAATCCAGAATGACCTGATAACCTGACTCTAGACTGCCCGTATGAAAAATTATGGGTACCCAGAGTTTAGGAAGAGAACAATAAACTCCAAGTCAGTCATGAGACTAGTGTGAGAACTCAAAACAGTTATTTATCTTTTAAAACAACAACAACAAAGGAAGTGAAAAATATCCACAATACTTTTGGAAAATGAAACTACCATAAGGCCTCCCCGCACACACACAATGCAGATTTCTCCTTATGATAGTCAAGATGTTTACTACGTAAAACAAATCATTTTTTATATTATTATTAGTGCATAGTGATGAAAACATTTCGAAAATAGAATATAAATCTTAGCCAGCATAGGTACCATTATAGTATGCCTACTATAGCTACCATATTAAATGGCAGGTTCTACAATTAAAATCGTACAGGGCTCGTATTGTTTCTTTGGATTTTCCAACAAATGGTCAGGCTAAGGAATTTCCTACTACCACATGGGATCGCCTCTGGCGGGACGTCCCGAGAACTTAACCAGCTCTCTGCCAATACAAGGCCGGGTTACCTTTGTAACTAGGTAACTACTACACGAATATGCCACCCCCCCCCCGGTCCTTTGGGACCTTTATCTGAGGGCCCTCGATCACAAAGCAACAACCACACATAAAATGAGATTGGAGCAACAACATAGGTTAAGCATCAGGGCTCCATACGTGACACCGCCATTTTCCAGAAGGAAATGACATACCCTAAAGGGCGCGACCCTCATAACCTTGCCACATATTCCTGTTTCGACCATTTCCGGGGTGTGAGGTCTGACGAAGTCTCGTCCACAAAGCTACGCTTTTCCACAAAGCCATGCTTTGATCAACAAATGATTAATAAATAATCATCACACAACAACACTCAGCATGCCACATTACCAAATTGGGAATATATTGCTGATAACCTTCAACTACATAACCTCTAAACTCGTACATTTCAGAGAAGGGTGCTAAGCTAAGAGAATAAATTCTCCGCCACCAGCAGAGATGTATTTGAAAGAAATATGCTTTATATCTCAAAATGTAATGTCAGACACGTAACCATACAAGTCTGTTCCGGGTTCGAACAGAACCGAACGCACTTCAAAAGAAGCCCTTGCAATCCGGGTATTCACAATCCCGATCGAATTTCCCATCACAAAGGAAATCTCCATACCATAGGTAATGGTGCAGAGACAATCGATAGGTCATCCTATCGTTTTCACAAATACCCAGTCTTCAACATCGGTCTTCAGTGCTATCCATTACGTCACTATTCGGAATAGGTAATCCAAATAACGAGCGCAATAATTTAGAAATAAGTGTAACATTCAATTTCAACCAATTCACAACAAATAGCCATTTAAGGGTCAATATTGATAGTCGGTTATTTAACTACCAATCAATATTCACAACATCACCCGATTTCAAGTAATTTTCCAAATTATTTATTTTCAAAAATATATTTACAAGATATAATTTCCACACTTTAACCATTTGAAAACAAATTCCAAATTATTTTTCACCTTTACAACTTTCATTTCAAAATGGTTCATTTAAACCAATCAAATAAATCCTTACCGATTTATTAAATTTACGTTCCAAATTCGTAAATTTATTTCCACACTTTTAAAAATAAATCAATGTTTATTTTTAAAACAAATTTCCCTTATAAATTTCCATTGTGAATTTACATTTCCAAATATTCACCTTTTATACGATTTTTCAAATCGATTTCAATTATTCACTTTCAATTTATCTTTAAAAGATATAATCTCAAAACAGTCACTTCATATTGGAAAACATTTCCATACTTATTCAATAATAAGTAATTCACAAATCCAATTATTTTCAACATTTGGAAAATATTCAATATACTTAAATCCAAATTAAGTATATATTTTATTCTTTTAAGGAAAACTTCTCTTAAACACATTTATTTCAGTCAAAACGAATGTTGCATAAAACATCGTTACGACAACCCAAAATCACTAGTATAGGGATTAGAAATTAAGATAGATATATAAACCCCAATACTATATAAAACTTTTCCTTTTGGAAATCATTCACTATAACAACAGTGTTATAGTCCACCATTTCCTTCTATTTCTCGAAAACGCCTATTTCAACAATGAATGTTGAAATCTATGGTTTCGATTCTTAATACATTTTAAAACATTTTTTTGTATCGTTTTAATTCTATTTAAAATATCACTTTCCCAAAATATTTCTTTAATATATTATTCACTATCCAAAATCGTGAATATACTTCATTTACCAAATTCATCATTTCTACACATTTTATTTAAAGGATTATCCACTGTCCAAAATCGTGGATATATTTCCTTTAATAAGCTATAATAATTAAACTTATCAAAATAAGTCAATTTCGGATTTATAAAACAACGTTTATAAATTCCATTTATACTTTATAACAACTTCAACTTATAAATCACTTTATTAACAAATTCTATCCATATCCCATTTACATGCCAAAATCCAGTTTATAAGTCAATTACTTATAAATATTTTATTTTACAAAATCTATTCATTTTATAACTTCATAATTTATGAATCTATAGATTTCATCCACTTACGAAATCCATTTATACTTCATTTTTTAATACTTACAAAAACTCCTTTTATGATTCCAACATTTTAATTCATAAATATAAATTTTATAAATCTTTTATATAAATCATTTATAAAAATTCAAAAATCCCAATTTAAACCATTTTACAAATTATCAACTACCTATTTCAAAAATCACATTTCGGTTATATTTCACAAAAATCATAATTTTTATAACATAAAAATCTCAACGTTTATTTATTTGAAATGAATCAATTTCAAAAATTAAATTTTATTATGAATTCTCAACTTAAATTTTCAGAAATCCAATTTTATTTATTTTCGGCATCTAACGATACCAAAATATATATTCGGCTAAAATTTAGCCTTTAACGATCTCAATCACAAAGATAATCATGCAGATTATAAATAGATCAACACACAATATTGAATCCAATTCAATCATTTGAGAAATCCAGTTGGATCCCTCCAGCCTGTTTTCCTGCATCCAAAGATGTTAGCACAATACCAATTCCACTTCGAAGTGAAATATCGCGGTATATGGGATTTATAAAATATTATCCGCTATTATGCGGCGCAATAGGGTCTCATCCGCTATATAATGCGGGAAATCAACTCAAAGTACATATATAATACCAATTCCATTCAAGTTGGAATTATCGCCGTATATATTTTTAATAAATAACATCCGCTTAATATACGGCGTATAGGGTCTATTTCAATACAACACATAGCAACTATCATCCAATCACACAATCAAGCAATTTTAAATTTAACAATTTTAAATTTAAATCGACAGAATTCGATTGAGTGAGAAGTTCTCACCTTGAGTTTCCGATAACAGTTGTAGCGTTTTGTTTCGAATAAAATTAAACGTGTGTTTAATTTTACCCGAAATTATCGCTAGCTCCAAACGACTCCAAACCATCTCCATTGCGTAGTGTTCGTCAATACGAATCCGATGCAATTTGTTTCGTAATTTTCCGACCTCGTATGAACAAGATATAGCATTACAAAGTTTACACAAATTTTTAATATAATTAATTTACATTTTCTTTTAAATTTTTAAACCCTCGCTCTTTCTGGCCGTGCATTTTCTTGATGAAATCAGGGCCGTGCTTTTACTTTCTTCTCCAACTCCAGGAAAGCACGTTCGTCTTCAAACCCATTGCCGCCCTCACCCTTGAATTTACGCCACCACCATAAACGTCGAGGCAAAGATCAGGGACCTCCATTCCATGCGCCTACCAGAGCCTCACCCACGGCCAGAGCTAGGTGGAGCTCGGCCTCCCCTAGGCCGTGAAAAACGTGCACGAACGCACAGCGTTCCATGCCAAATTTCCGTCAATCGGCTGCGTTAAAATTGATCTCCACCGTAGAAGTCGTCGAGTTCGTTACGATCTTCAAAGTGGTAGTTGAAAGCTTTTGCTATAAGTGGATAGATCTAAAGATATTGAGGGAGAAAGTATGAAGCATTTCGGCCATTGATATAGAAGTGGCGGCCTGAAGCTTAAAACCCTAGCTAGGTTTTGTTTTGTGAAAAATATCAAAATGTAGGTCCTTTTATAGAAAATTGCAAAACACTATTCATCTCCAAATTTTTCGAATTCCAAAAAAAGCATGCCGGCTGGCATTTCTAGGGTTTACCCCGTGTTCCGGAGACAATGGAATATGTTTCGGAGGCTAATTCGATCATCTGTGCAAGTTATGCAATAAACGATCAAATTTAAATTAAATCGATTAAACCAATTTCTATGCGTTTTGGCTTGCCCTGGACAAACGGTAAATCCGATTAACACGAAATTTGAAACCATATCATAATATAACATTTATGAAACTGGTTTCGTCAAAATCCGAGACTATTTGAAAAATGGCTATTTTCTCTAGTCGATTAAATATTAAAATATTCAATTTTTCACAAATTAACTTTTAATTCAATTTTAAAAGTTCACAAACATTGTTCTAACTCCAATATGATTTAATATAACTTTATAAATCATTTTTAATCACATTAAACCCAATTTTCAATTATTTCTGTAATTTCAAATATTAAATTATCGATTTAATTATCCAATTAAATCTAGATATTCTAAAAATAAATTATTCGACTTACAAATTTTACTTGTTGATATTTGAAATCAATTAAATATCTGAATTTCAAATGAAAAAAATTCTGGGTCGTTACAAACTTCCCCCATTAAAAGAATTTCGTCCTCGAAATTACCAAGTAAGAAAAAGTTTTGAAATCCATTAACTTTTCAAAACAACCCGTTCAAATTAACTTTACAAATCTCTTAAGTGTTCAGTTTTTTTTCCAAAAATTCAATAGTTAAACTTCTTACAAAATATTTACTAAGTTTTCAAATCCATATATGGTTATCTTTTCAAAATCAACTATATCATTTAACCTTTAACTTCAAATCAAAACTTAGTTTTCACAAAAAAAAATCCAAAAATTTCCCGAAAATTTTCTAACGCCTTAATTTTTCATAAAATTTCGCCATAGCCTCCTTTGTACGGAGGAGCTTTTACAATATCACAATAGAGATAAATATATATACATCGACCCACACGGTCGGAAAACAAAAAAAATAGTTCATATTTCCTATTTTTATTGCGTAGGCGTACCTTTTTAGCATTTTTAAGTAAAGCAGTTATTGATTTAGCATTTTGCGCAACCAAATCCCGCTAACGGTAGCCCGCTAACGGTAGCCCCGGTACCTGTACTTACTCAATAAGAACATGTAAGTGACATATATAAGAAGTTATTAACATTTTACTCTTTTAAACAACTACAACACATGCATATTAAAAGAAATGCATACTAAACAAGGTTTATAAACAACTTATATGATTTCAACATTACTTGTAATTGTTTACAGCCAATTCATATACAACGACATTCAATTATTCATTTTCAATTAGTTTACATTCACTAATTTACATTCACATTTGGTTCACTTTCAATTCAAACCAATTTCCATTCAATTTAAATTTACTTAACTTCCAATTTGAAATTAATTGCTTTAGCTTTCAATTTTATTCATTCAATTGCATATGAACTTCTATTCAATCAATTAACAATAATCTAACAACCAATGTATATCCAATACAACCGAATTTATCTTACTTTACATCCAACATTCATATTCACTTTGTTTACCTTCAATTTGGTTTAACATTCAATTAGCCTTAAATGAATTAACACTTATATCCATTATCCTATATCAAATAATTACATTCGATTGGTTAACATTCAATCCATTTATTTATTCAATTGCTAATTCATTTTACAAATAGGTTGAATTTCATTTCATAACTCAAGTCCATATTCATCACTTCACTTTATTCTTTTACTTCGATTCCAAAATCAACTTCATTCAACATCACTTAAGTTATATTTCCTTTCAAACATCTTTTGTTTATCTTAACTTTAATTTCCATTTCAACAACATATCTAATCCAGATAAAATCCAATTCAACTTCCAACTCCAAAGTAAATTCCATTTAACTTTTACCAAAGTCAATTTTATCACTTATTCAGATTCATACCTTGTTTTGGTTAACAAAGTTGTTTAACCAATTTAATAATTGGTTTTACTTACATCTTCGCATTTAGTAAGTTGTACAACTTATTATTCAACTTTCAAATCTGATTTAATTTATTTAACTTCCTTTAGTTAAATTTCACATCATACATTTTATCATACTAATTCAAATTTATTTCAACTTTACTAAAGTTAAATCTTTATTTCATATTATAAGTTCAAAACTTGATAACTTATATTCATCAATTTCAACTTGGATTTTAATTTCAAATTTGTTTATCACAACAAAATTCAATTTCAATTTACTATGGTAGCAAATCCATTACACAGAAACTCGAAAATGATACTGATGATGTTGCAGTCATCACCCTTATTATTCCCCACCAACAGTAGTGAATCCAATGCTTTAAATTCTTTCAAAATTTTCTTTTATTTACAAATCACATTTATAAATCTTGCTTATATAATTTCACTATTTAACTTCACTTATCAAGATTATTCCACAACTGTAAATCATTTCAATTATAATTCTATACTTATACAATTGTTGCTTTTATATAATTTATTCTTTCACAATTATTGCTTTTATTCAGATTATTCGAACAACTTTAATTCACTTATATATATTTACATTGTCAACAACCAAACAATTAATTTTATATATACGTGTTGATAATTCTAAAAAATTATTCCATTATATATAAAATATAATCGAGGAAAAATTATTTCATTTACCCAATTTAAAATGATACTATGTCGGTCTATCTCGTTTAAGAGTTTAGAAACCCCTATCGATACGGTTAGCCAGATTGCACCGACCAGAATCTATAAACAATCAACTGATAAGTCAACACAATACAAAATAATTTCATATTCACTAACAAATATGCTCTCATATCTATTATTACACTCAAACTCATTCTAGAGTACTGCTGACTCTATCTCTAATGAGTAATCCCCAATAGAGCCAAGGTTGTCACTTAACCAAATGCTCTGATACCACTTGTCAAATGCGATTTTATCGGGATCCGAAGGCCGGCATTAATACGTCCACTGTATCAAATGCCGCTTAATTGAATGCTGGAAAACCGAACTGTTATGGTAAAAAAGAAGAGGTAGAAGAAAACAGAAAGAAAGAAAGAAGAAACAACAGAAAACAAAATCAGAATCTCACATATCGCAGCGGAACTACATATAATAGATAAATGAATAATCTTTAAAACAAAGAACTATATCAGTTATTACATTACATCACATCATCATCAGAGTGTACAACCACAATATACAACACAACAAATAATGGAAAGTTATACAAACGTGTCCTTACAAGTCAATTTACAGCGGAGAGATAATATCATATATAAATAATATGTCTTGCCATCCAGCTCACCACTTGAGGTCCATAGCACTTTTGAATCCAGAATGACCTGATAACCTGACTCTAGACTGCCCGCATGGAAAATTATGGGCACCCAGAGTTTAGGAAGAGAACAATAAACTCCAGGTCAGTCATAGGACTGGTGTGAGAACTCAAAACGGTTATTTATCTTTTAAAACAACAACAACAACAACAACAACGGAAGTGAAAAATATCCGCAATGCTTTTGGAAAATGAAACTACCATAAGGCCTCCCCGCACACACACAATGCAAACGCAGAATTGGAGGAGATTTCTCTTTATGATGGTCAAAGATGATTACTACGCAAAACAAATCATTCCTGATATTATTATTAGTGCATAGTGATTAAAACATTTCGAAAATAGAATATAAATCTTAGCCAGCATAGGTACCATTATAGTATGCCTACTATAGCTACCATATTAAATGGCAGGTTCTACAATTAAAACCTTACAAGGCTCGTATTGTTTCTTTGGATTTTCCAACAAATGGTCAGGCTAAGGAACTTCCTACTGCCACATGGGATCGCCTCTGGCGGGACTTCCCGAGAACTTAACCAGCTCTCTGCCAACACAAGGCCGGGTTACCTTTGTAACTAGGTAACTACTACACGAATATGCCACCCTCCGGTCCTTTAGGACCATTATCCGAGGGCCCTCGATCACAAAGCAACAACCACACAGAAAATGAGATTAGAGCAACCACATAGGTTAAGCATCTGGGCTCTATACCTGACACCACCATTTTCCAGAAGGAAATGACATACCCTAAAGGGCCCGACCCTCATAACCGTGTCGCATGTTCCTGTTTCGAAAAAAATTCTAGGGTGTGAGGTCTGACGAAGTCTCGTCCACGAAGCTACGCTTTTTCACAAAGCCATACTTTTTCACAAAGCCACGCTTTGATCAACAAATGATCAATAAATAATCATCACACAGCGGCACTCAGCATGCCACATTACCAAATTGGGAATATATTGCTGATAACCTTCAACTACATAACCTATGAACTCGTACATTTCAGAAAAGGGTGTTACGCTAAGAGAATAAATTCTCCGCCACCAACAGAGATGTATTTGAAAGAAATATGCTTTATATCTCAAAATGTAATGTCAGACACGTAACCATACAAGTCTGTTACGGGTTCGAACAAAACTGAAGGCACTTCAAAAGAAGCCCTTGCAATCCGGGTGTTCACAATCCCGATCGAATTTCCCACCACAAAGGAAATCTCCATACCGTATGTAGCGGTGCTGAGACAATTGACAGGTCATCCTATCATTTTCACAAATACCCGGTCTTCAACGCCGGTCTTCAATGCTATCCATTACGTCGTATCACTATTCGGAATCGGTAATCCGAATAACGAGCGCAATAATTTAAAAATAAGTGTAGCATTCAATTTCAACCAATTCACAACAAATAGCCATTTAAGGGTCAATATTGATAGTCGGTTATTTAACTATCAATCAATATTCACAATATCACCCGATTTCAAGTAATTTTCCAAATTATTTATTTTCAAAAATATATTTACAAGATATAATTTCCATACTTCAGCCATTTGAAAACAAATTCCTAATTATTTTTCACCTTTACAACTTTCATTTCAAAATGGTTCATTTAAACCAATCAAATAAATCCTTACCGATTTATTAAATTTACGTTCCAAATTCGTAAATTTATTTCTACACTTTTAAAAATAAATCAATGTTTATTTTTAAAACAAATTTCCCTTATAAATTTCCATTGTGAATTTACATTTCCAAATATTCACCTTTTATACGATTTTTCAAATCGATTTCAATTATTCACTTTCAATTTATCTTTAAAAGATATAATCTCAAAACATTCACTTCATATTGGAAAACATTTCCATACTTATTCAATAATAAGTAATTCACAAATCCAATTATTTTCAACATTTGGAAAATATTCAATATACTTAAATCCAAATTAAGTATATATTTTATTCTTTTAAGGAAAACTTCTCTTAAACATATTTATTTGAGTCAAAACGAATGTTGCGTAAAACATCGTTATGACAACCCAAAATCACTAGTATAGGGATTCGAAATTAAGATACATATACAAACCCCAATACTGTATAAAACTTTTCCTTTTGGAAATCATTTACTATAACAACAGTGTTATAGTCCACCATTTACTTCTATTTCTCGAAAACGCCTATTTCAACAATAAATGTTGAAATCTTTGGTTTCGATTCTTAATACATTTTAAAACATTTTTTTAAATCGTTTTAATTCTATTTAAAATATCACTTTCCCAAAATATTTATTTAATATATTATTCACTGTCCAAAATCGTAAATATACTTCATTTACAAAATTCATCATTTCTACATATTTTATTTAAAGGATTATCCACTGTCCAAAATCGTGGATATATTTCCTTTAATAAGCTATAATAATTAAACTTATCAAAATAATTCGATTTCGAATTTATAAAACAACGTTTATAAATTCCATTTATACTTTATAACAACTTCAACTTATGAATCACTTTATTAACAAATTCTATCCATATCCCATTTACACGCCAAAATCTAGTTTATAAGTTAATTACTTATAAATCGTTTATTTTACAAAATCTATTCATTTTATAACTTCACAATTTATAAATCTATAGGTTTCATCCACTTACGAAATCCATTTATACTTCATTTTTTAATACTTATAAAAACTCGTTTTATGATTCCAACATTTTAATTTATAAATATCAATTTCATAAATCTTTTATATAAATCATTTATAAAATTCAAAAATCCCAATTTAAACCATTTTATAAATTATCAACTACCTATTTCAAAAATTACATTTCGGTTATATTTCACAAAAACCATAATTTCTATAGCATAAAAATCTCAACGTTTATTTATTTAAAATGAATCAATTTCAAAAATTTAATTTTATTATGAATTCTCAACTTAAATTTTCAGAAATCCAATTTTATTTATTTTCGGCATCTAACGATACCAAAATATATATTCGGCTAAAATTTAGCCTTTAACGATCTCAATCACAAAGATAATCATGCAGATTATAAATAGATCAACACACAACATTGAAACCAATTCAATCATTTGAGGAATCCAGTTGGATCCCTCCAGCCTGTTTTCCTACATCCGAAGATGTTTGTACAATACCAATTCCACTTCGAAGTGAAATATCGTGGTATATGGGATTTATAAAATATTATCCGCTATTATGCAGCGCAATAGGGTCTCATCCGCTATATAATGCAGGAAATCAACTCCAAGTACATATATAATACCAATTCCATTCAAGTTGGAATTATCGCGGTATATGTTTTTAATAAATAACATCCGCTTAATATACGGCGTATAGGGTCTATTTCAATACAACACATAGCAACTATCATCCAATCACACAATCAAGCAATTTTAAATTTAATAATTTTAAATTTAAATCGAAACAATTCGATTGAGTGAGAAGTTCTCACCTTGAGTTTCCGATAACAGTTGTAGCTTTTTGTTTCGAATAAAATTAAACGTGTGTTTAATTTTACCCGAAATTATCACTAGCTCCAAACGACTCCAAACCAGCTCCATTGCGTAGTGTTCGTCAATACGAACCCGACGCAATTTGTTCCGTAATTTTCCAACCTCGTATGAACAAGATATAGCATTACAAAGTTTACACAAATTTTAATATAATTAATTTACATTTTCTTTTAAATTTTTAAACCCTCGCTCTTTCTGGCCGTGCATTTTCTTGATGAAATCAGGGCCGTGCTTTTACTTTCTTCTCCAACTCCAGGAAAGCACGTTCGTCTTCAAACCCATTGCCGCCCTCACCCTTGAATTTACGCCACCACCATAAACATCGAGGCAAAGATTAGGGACCTCCATTTCATGCGCCTACCAGAGCCTCACCCACGGCCAGAGCTAGGTGGAACTCGGCCTCCCCTAGGCCGTGAAAAACGTGCACGAACGCACAGCGTTCCATGCCAAATTTCCGTCAATCGGCTGCGTTAAAATTGATCTCCACCGTAGAAGTCGTCGAGCTCGTTACGATCTTCAAAGTTGTAGTTGAAAGCTTTTGCTATAAGTGGATGGATCTAAAGATATTGAGGGAGAAAGTATGGAGCATTTCGGCCATTGATATAGAAGTGGCGGCCTGAAGCTTAAAACCCTAGCTACGTTTTATTTTGTGAAAAATAGCAAAATGTAGGTCCTTTTATAGAAAATTACAAAACACTATTCATCTCCAAATTTTCCGAACTCCAAACGAAGTGTGCCAGCTGGCGTTTCTAAGGTTTACCCCACGTTCCGGACACAATGGAATATGTTTCGGAGGCTAATTCGATCATCTGTGCGAGTTACGGCTATAAACGATCAAATTTAAATTAAATCGATTAAACCAATTTCTATGCGTTTTGGCTTGCCCCGGACAAACGGTAAATCCGATTGACACGAAATTTGAAACCATACCATAATATAACATTACGGATCCGATGAAACTAGTTTCGTCAAAATCCGTGACTGTTTGAAAAATGGCTATTTTCACTAGTCGATTAAATATTAAAATATTCAATTTTTCACAAATTAACTTTTAATTCAATTTTAAAAGTTCTCAAACATTGTTCTAACTCCAATATGATTTAATATAACTTTATAAATCATTTTTAATCACATTAAACCCAATTTCTAATTATTTCTGTAATTTCAAATATTAAATTATCGATTTAATTATCCAATTAAATCTAGATATTCGAAAAATAAATTATTCGACTTGCAAATTTTACTTTTTGATATTTAAAATCAATTAATTATCTGAATTTCAAATGACAGAAATTCTGGGTCGTTATAGTTACCATTATTAAATTTCAGCATACTAGGTTCTACAAATAAACCTGCAAGTTCTTATTGGAGAATGGATTTCCATACAAATGATCAGGTGAATGGACTACCTTCCGATGGGTACACCTTTAGATGGACGTCCCGAGAAGCCATCACAAAGCTCCTCTACCAACACAAGACCGGCCTATCTCTTTAACTAGATAGTATCGAATATGTCGTCCCCTGGTCGTTCTGGGACTGAACGAAACCGAAGGCACTTTCCTCGGCCATTACTAGGCGAGAAGCCTATGTGGTTTTGAGGTTTTTCATAACAAAGAGACCACTGCTACAATATAATGAATAGGGAGTTTATCCCCAATTAATCAACAAGTTGTCCCTTGGTATTATTCATCTCAATATCTTCATCTTCAACAACTTTAATATTCAAACACATAAATTGGTTCGAAGTGGTTTTCGGACAGGAATCACCCAAATCCGACCCCGGTTCCTTCGTAATCCAATCATCGATAAAAATGATGTAATTAGTTGATTGTTGTTCGATTCATTCATATTCCTTTACCAAAACATCTTTGAGGGATATATATTTTCAAATTATTCTTTTAGTGAATACAGAATCATTTAAATCTCTTTCTAAATATTTCCTAAATCATTTTTAAGTGTATCTTTTGAGAAAATAGGATTATAGAAATCATTTTGCTTCTATCCAAAATCAACTTCCGTATTCAACAGTGCTATGGGCGGAATAACGGTGAGATCACCATTTAAATTCCCCGAATAGGATAAGTTCCCTCTTCGGATTTTAATAATGAGTATAAGAAGATTATTTCTATAAAATCCGAGTTGAGCATCGAGGCCACCCCTCGCCTAAAAGAGAAAACTAAGGCCAAGTAAGTTCAAGGCACTGGTTGCTCCATATCTAACCTTAGTTACACACCTTGTTTTCACTTTTAGATCTCACAAGCCGGACAAATGTACTAGTCGTTTCCGCATACTCATTTTCCCTTTTTAAATCATTTAACTATTTATTTAACCATCTTTGAAAATTTTTGAATTATTCAAATTTCTTTTAAAATGCTTTATTATTTACTTAAAAATGTTTACATAAGATTTGAAAAAGAAGTGTTCAGTTTCAATTTTTATTTCAAAAGTTATTGAAAAGCTTTGCAAAAAGTGTTGCAAATAGTGTTACAAAAAGGGCTTTGATAGTTATAATCTTCAAAACGAATTTATCTCATTTAGAAAATCATCTTTTCAACTTAAATCACTTTTAAGACATTTTAAAAGATTTTTAGAATTTATTTCATATTTTTAAAACGATTATTTTATCAATTTCCAACATTGGTCATTTAGTTCAAGAACTGGATTTTTCTTGAAAATTTATTTTTCCATATTTCAAAATACAAGATGAAATCTTGATTTTATTTTTTTATATGAAAGATATGGATATAAGGATTCGAAAAATTCTTACTTCGAAGAATTTTGAACTATATTCCACTTCGTATGTTCATTTGAACTTTTGACGCGAAAACACAACTACCTTTACGGGACGCGTCAAATTTTAGGCATATTTTGAGATTTATATCCAAAATTTGTCGAGATAAGTTTAAACACTTAAGAATCATTTCTAAAGCATATTGAAACATTTTACAAAGGTACAAACGATTCCATATCACATTTTATTTCTTTTGGAAAGTAATTTCCATGTGATTATACGTCGTGTAAATCCATGACTTGTTTCAACATATATTTTCAATATACAACTAATAAACATCCAAAACAATGGTTATAAGCATTTTAACATATCCTTACATGTCATATAAACTTGCATATCAATTTAACAACTTTTTTATTACCATGTCACATGATTGTCATTTATGTACATATTTTCTTACTAACTTTTGCAAATGACTTAAAGGTGGTTGCTTTCTTTTTCAAACACTTGTCAAACATCATTATTAACATCCAAACAACATTTATAACTTGCAAAACATCGTATAAACATTTCCTATTTAATAATTTAGAGTTCTCACCTTGTTTGGTTTTAGCGAACAGAAAATCGGCTATAGTTTCGCTACTCGACGTTTTTAGCTTATGATTCCTTGAACGCTTAGACTTGGATCACTCGACTTGGCTTGGGGAAGGCTAGGAGTGCTCTGCCAAATGGAGGAAGGGGCGTGAGCAATAGAAGAGGGAAGGAGGTGTTTTGAAGTGGTTTGGACTGAGTTTTGTCGACAATTTCCTTTGTTTTATTTTTGGGAATATTTTGGCATAACTTTGTTAAGGTTTGAAGCCATTAAAAAAGTGAGAAGAAGCTTGAAATTTTGAGGAGAAGAAGTGTGGAAGAAAATGAGAAAGTGGGTGTGTATTCATAGAAAATATTTGAGATTAAAATATGGATTTGTGTTTTTACTTAAATAACCTTCCTTAAGAATTAACTAAGCTTATTTAGTTCAAAACTTGTCATCCACATCACATCACACTTTTAAAATTCAAACACGTAAGAATTATGTAAAGAATAAGAATGATTATTTTACTTTATGTCACATTTGATGTGACATATCTTTTATCTTTTTTAGTTTACTTCTGCTTATTACTTTCTAGAATTTTCTAAGTGTGATTATTAAAAGTAACCTTGTTTAGTAAATTGTTAACTATTTATATGTTAACATATTTTTTAAATTGTGTAATAAAGGTGCAACAACGTTGCGACAACTTTAAATCGACAAAACGTTGTTTTTTGACAAAATGTTTTACATTCATATTGTGATGTTTTAGTTAAACTATTTATTTATATAAACAAAATTTAAAAATAAATTTGTATAATGTTATTTAAAAATATGAACACTCATAAATAAATGAAAATAATTTATTAAACAATTTAAACTTACTTTTCTGAGATCAGGATTTTGTCACTTTTGTCGATATAAGCAAATGTTACTATTTTTATGTATATTTCTATTTTCAAATCCTATCAAATATTGTTTAAATCATAAAACCCATTATATTTTATATTTATAATCACTTTAAATATTATATTTTTAGGTGATCAAATTCTGGGTCGTTACAGGAACTTCTAAAATGAGAAATAAGAAATTTGATGCTAAGTGATTAATGAAATATAAAGAATTTTGAATTTATAACTTGTAAATCAAAAGATATGCAATCATTGAACATTTTGTTAACTAAAATGAATAAAATTAACTTGTGTAACATTCAATTTAATTCTAAAATACATATATATAACTTACGAAATGTTTAAAAAGTTGTAATGTTAAATAGGGATATGTAATAAAATATTATACAAGTAAAACTTAAGTTATGAAAGAGTTCAAATGGAACTATTTCTATAAATAAGAATTTTGATGTACAAGAAATGTTATAAACGTAAGTTAATATTGTGAAATGCTTGTAATTAAATTAAATAGTAAAATTTAAATATTGTTTAGGTAAATGAGTATAAACTCAAGAAAATTGACTGAAAAAGGATTCACTAATGAATATTAATATAAAATGGAATGGATATCAAACATTATAAGTAAATAATAAAAGTGAAATAAACTGCAAAAAAATTATGTGATACTTAAACAACGAATTCATTGATCATTTTAAATATTGAATGGTAAATAATTTATGTAAGTAATTGAATGTGAATTCAATTGCAAGGAAACTTATATACCATTTTAAAACTTGAGTCATTGATGAATTCAGATAAATGTGAAATAATTTATATAAGTACATGGAAAAAAGACATTGTATGAATGAATGGAAGTAAATAAAAAGTAAATAATGATTGAAAAGAAACCAATTGAATAAACTTAAATAATGTGTTGAAATTCTTGGTTATTTTATCTTATAGGATGTTTGGAAAAGGATATTTCTAATTGTTTAAGGATGTATGGATAATCTATTAAGTAATTACCTAAGGCTGTTGAACGTAGGGTACACTTGATAGTTTATTTAGCACCTTGCATGATTAAAAGTTTCTGAACTAAAAAACCATTAGTTTTGGTTGCTATGGATGTATGATGGATTCATTGGTTGTATTGTTGTCTGTATATGTTTCATATCTATTTCCTTTGGTTGCCAATTGAAACTAAATATTTCTCTTGTATATAATTGTAACAACCCTGTATTTTGTGATTTATTTTTTTTATATATTTTAATTATTTTAATTGAATTTTTGATTTTAAAAAAAAAATTATTTTATTTATTTTGAATGATAAACTTTAGTTTTGATATGAATTATCATTCCAAAGCATGACTAAAAAGAATATTTTCCAAAAAGTGAGTTTTTGGGCAAAATAGTCAAACTTTGAATTTTATTTTAAAATTTTAAAAGTTTGAAAATTTAAATTTTTTTCTTTTATTTTGAAAGTACATAAAATTTTAGGAACACTGCTTTTTGTTTCGTTGGAAACGGATTTAAATTATGAAAGTTATGTATATTTCAATATTGAGTGCAATACGTTTATTCTGCAATTTTGTTATTTTAAATAGTATAAATTTTATTTTTCTTTGTCATATTTTATTGTAATATGTATTGATATGCTATTTTATGTATGTTTTTGTCTTTTAATATTTTTGAAGTGAGGTAGGAATTTTTCTAGAGCTGGTTGTATTTTTCTTGTAATTTCCATTCCCTGTTTTCAATTTTTAAACATTTTCTTTAGTTCTTTTCTATTTTTCTCCAATTTAATTATTTATTTTATTTTTGAAATGATAAATAAATTATTTTATTTCAAAAATTTTCTTTAGAATATTTTTAAAATGAAGTAGATATTTTTCCAAAGCCATTGATGTTTTAATTGTAATTATTGAACCCTGTTTTCAATTTTTAAGCAATTTCCTTAATTCTTTTTATATTTTCTTTAAATTTAATTATATATTTTTATTTTATTTCACTTTTTTTTTATTTTTAGATGTATTTTCTGAAGTTTATTTTGTTTTACTTGATTTAAAAGAAAAGGAAGTATGGAAGGTTTTAAAAGCTAAGAAACGTAAAGTCGTTTCACCGTTTCTTTTATCGTTTCTTTTTCAATCAATACACCATTTATTTTGGCCGTACCTTTCTCTATTCTTTTCAGCTACATTCTCTCATCTTTTTCACATATTTTCAAAGCTTATCAACCCTAAAAAAAAATCATGGCCTCCATCTTGCAAAAAATTTGGTAAAATCTTCATCTCTTCTCTTGTTTTCTAGTTTTTCTATGTGATTTTGCATCTTGTTCTCAACTTCATGGCTCCACTCCTCCTCAACCAGATCTAGGCCAACCTCCACCACTTTATTCTCTAATCATCATCCACCCTAGATCACCACCATGGAAGGCCAAGCAACCCCAAGGCAAACACCACCACCAAAAATCCACCAATCCATCACATATGCTTCCAAGCTGACCTAGTTTTGGTACCATCACCTTCATCCACCTTTTTCCGCCACTTCCACCACCACCACCACCTATGACCTGACCTCCACCCTCTGCCACATCACCCACCACCACCTGGACCCACTATCCATGCCCCTAGAACCTATGGCCGAACCCATTTATAGCATAGAAGTGATGAATTTGCCTTGTAGTTGTTGTTTTGTTGCACCTATGTCCATCCACCTTTGCACCATTACTTCCAAGCTATGGCTGACCCTTATGAGCCAAAGACCTAATACTAACCCACTCCTTAGACATGTATTTCAGATCTATAGCTGAAGCATAGGCGGTAGAAAGCAAGCGCAAAAACTTTGGCTTTGTTTTATGCATTTAATTCTAACATTGTTTTATTGAATTTGGGTTTGAAAACTTATGTTATTTGTTTGTTTTGTTTGAATGTTTGCAAGGCTATTAGCCTTGTCTCTCCCATACTAATATCATCATCATGGCTAAGAAAACGAACCCCTTAGTCGAGCTTTTGAATGGTTGTAGCAAGGTCAAGTTATCTTGTCTTTGTTGCCTTTCAATTTCAATTTATTTCAATATATTTTGGTTGAATATTCATAAGTTATATTGTCCTGTTTTGGGGTTGTTTACAAGATGATATCTTGGCTATTTCTTTCCACTCAAAATCAAAGGTCGTGCCTTCTAGATCCGTTGTGTCATTCAAATTTATATCTCCAGCATAACACCGTGAGTTATTCTCACCAGACATTATGTACTTATACAAGTAGTAAATTGACACCCTGTGAATCTGTAGAACTATATGATCATGTGATAACTGCTTATATTATTATCATATGATGTTCACACCTGTTATTACACCTATTATATTATATGTTACTGTTATTTCATGCTATTCTGTTTATTTTATCTGTTCATCACATTGCAAGTTCCCTTTAGATTAGAATCACCATGGGTTGAAATGATACATACCCGAACGGACTTTAGAATAGGGGAAAATCGTTATGGGCTGAAATGATAGGCCTGAATGATTTTCAACATATTTTATTTACTTGGGACTGTGGGTTTGAAATGATAAAACCCGGATTTTTCTTTGTAAATTACGGGTTGAAATGATATATTACCCGTATCACTTTACCTAGCGTAGAAAATTATATACAGGCCCGTAGTTAAAATATATTTTCTAAAAAATTTAAAATATTTTAGAAATTTAATTATTATAATATTTTGATTTAAAATTAAATAAAAATGTAAAATTTTGTAAAGTATTATTGATTTTCTGGAAATCTATAAGTTAAATAAATTATGGAAAAGTTAGAAAATCTGAATGTAAGTTATTTTGGAAATTTTGATTTAATTTTTAATGGAATTTAAATTAACTTTGAAAATATGATAAATTTATGATATTTTGAATTTAAATTAATTTAAAGTGATTTTATATCATATTAATGATTTTTGATAAAGTTGAATGTGAAATGAATGAATATTTAAGTTGAAATTTTGAATTATAACTAAAATTGGAAATTTATGAAATTGACTTAAAAGTGAACTTTTAGTTAAGAAAATAAAAATAAAACTAAGTTACATTTGAGAATTTGAACTTAAATGTTAAGTTGAAATTCAATGCAAGGAATTTAAAATTGAACATTGCAATTTAATAAGTGAATTATTATTAAATCTTGATTTTTGAATGGAAATTTAACTTTATAAAATCATGAACTTGAGGAAAATTAAATGATGTTTATAAATGTGAAAATGTATGATTTTGTGAGTTAAAAATGTTTTAAATAAAAATATAATTGGTTGAGAAATTATATTGAATATTTGGAGTTAATTGACTGCATTTTTGAAATGTTATTAATTACAATGTAAATGATATTACAGTATTTGTAAATGCTGTAGTTGATGATAATGAACTAAAAAGCTAAATTTGAATTAAAAACTATTATAGCAATTTTGTAAGTGCTATAATTTTTGAATTTAACTAAGTTTATTTGGAATTTAAGTAAACTCTATTACAACATTTTAAAATGTTGCCTTTTGTTAAATTGAACTGTTTTGAATGTAACTTTCCGTAGCGTTTTCTAAATGCTGCGAAAAGTGAAATTTCACTGTTTTGATAAACGTAAGTGAATAAATGAACTTTGGAAGTTGAAAATTTTGAAAATTTAATAATTTAATTTTTAACATAATAACTTCATTTTTATGATTAAAAATGATTTTTTTTGGAACATAAACTGTTTTGAAATATGAATTGAAATGGTATTTTAAATTGACTAAAATGAATAATGATTTGAAATGTGGTTTCAAAAAGATATGATATTTTGATATATTAAAATGATTTGAAATGCGATTTCGAAAAGATATGATATTTTGATATATTAAAATGATTTGAAATGTGGTACTGAAAGATATGATATTTTGATATATTAAAATGATTTGAAACGAAGTTTTGAAAGATATGATATTTTGATATTAAATGATTTGAAAAATGAAGCTTTGAAAGGTTATGATATTTTGATGTATTAAAACGATTTGAAAGGAAGTTTTTAAAGGATATGATAATTTAAAATATTGAAATGGTTAGAAATGACTTGATATTTATTTTGATAAATATTTGAATTGAAAGATATGGTATGATGATATATTGAAATGGTTTGGAAATGATTTAATCTTTGTTTTGATAAAGGTTTGGGTTGAAATGACATTTTATTTTTGAAGTATAAAATATTGTTTTAAAGTTAACTACGGGTTATAATAACGATTGGTTGTTAAAGAGACCGGGATCGGATATTGTCTTATAGCCGGCCAATACCGAAAACCACTTTAACAACTGTGTACGCGGTGGAGATTCCAGAATGAAGTAGGATGGTGGCGACGTTCTCGAGGTATATTACGTGGACCCAACTCCCGTGAGTTGACATAAATGACTAAAACAGGAGCTATACCGGGCTACACAAAGGGTCGTACCCTTTCATCGAGCATGCTCCATCGAAAACCATTCTATTACTTTTGCGATTCGATATGTGGCGCCACTTTGATTTGGTGGTATTGTTCGAGGTGGACGGAAGCTGCTGGCTTGCCATCACCACCGGTCCGGGAGTGCAAACGGTGTATCCACCCTGGCATTGCCTCGCGTGCCGTGTCATCTCCTTATAGCGAGCCCACTACGATTTTGGTTTTAAAGATCCGACCGCGTTAAGGTTCACCATCCCTTTAACGCTATTTTCTATATGATTATACTTTACTGATTAGACACTACTGTATATAGCGTATATTACTACATAGTAAATAGTTTAACGGATCCTTAGAGGATGGACGGTCCCAAGCATCTTCTAAGTTACTTGTATCTTTGCTACAGTTCACTTGAGTTGGTTTACATTGTATAAGTATGTATGTCCTAACTCGAGTGTTTGTATTTTTATTTACGCTCGGGTTAGCCTGAGTTATTCACAGATTTGGATTTCCATTTTCTAGAGATTGAAATCGCTGGAGATTATCTACTTGTCAAGTTTCATCTTTTCAGTTCGGTTGTTCTATTCAGCTTGTACTTGGTTATCATATTTAAACTTCTGTTATACTTTATTTCTTATGTTGTATCTTATGTAACTCTGACATATTTATATAGTAGTTTCATGAACTACTATCTCTTTTATTTCCGCTGCATTATTATTACTCTGTGTCTGTGATCTGTGATTTTTATTTACTGTATATTCTGAGATTTGCCAAATTTTTATTTACAATGCGGTATTTTGAGCAATTCAATTCCGGCATGAGTGTCTACCTATACACTTATAATGGATGCTAATGGTTGAAAATATCGGGTCGTTACAGTTGGTATCAGAGCTTTGGTAGCTCTAGGCAAAACTCAACATATGGAGTGAATGTATTTACAGAATCTCTTTCATTCGAGTTTGAATCTCTTCCTTTTTGACTCGATTCCTTTGAATTTTGGAACATTCCCTACGGTTCCAAAATCCATTCGTGTCCTTCATTATTCATCTTCTTTTGACTCTGGAGTATTGCATAACTCCGCTTCGAATGATCTTTCTAGTGAGTCGGCGGTCACGCCAATTTCAAATTGAATTGAAAAGGGGGAAAACTCCTTTACAATTAGCATCGATTTACCAGAGATTTATATCTATCCTTGGTTTAGATGCTAATATCTTTTGTTATCCCAAACTCTAACTCTTGAGATCGAATGTAGATTTACTCCAGAAAAATTCACATTGATCTTATTCTTTAAGTCACGGTTGACTCGGTAAAAGTTGCCCGTGATTTATTTAAGCTTATCCACCTCTCTACTCTGTTATTTAATCATCTTGTCTTTTGTTTCCAATCTATTCTTCCAAACATTTTGAATTATACTTGTATATCTATGTTTTGTTTTATATATTGTGTTGTTTGAGTCGTTGATGTTGAATTGGGTTTCTGATCGATTCGTCTGATCAACGCTATCGATAAGATTTCCAAAACACTTTGACAGAACAAACTGACATAATATTATTTTAAAATTTGGTTAATGTAATAAATTTTGATATATAAGTAAATTTATGGAACTTAATAAACTGATTTAAATTGATTATTTGAAGTGATAATACTTGATTTATCATTTATTGTTCTATAAATGAATTTATAGATAGTTATAAATTGATTTAGGAACTGAAATGAATTTAGAACAAGAAATCTGATAATTTAATTTCCGATGGTTCAAACCTTGTGTTTAAAAGTTTTAAAAGGTTATATTATTTAAAGTATTTTCAAATAGAAATTTGTTTTCAAAGAACTTGAAAGTTTAAAAATTAGTGCTCTTCTCTTTGTCGCTGGAAAATAACTTCGGTGATGATTGCGACATCATCAACGTTCATTTTCGAGTTTCGAAGTGAAGAGACCGCTCTGTAGACTTACTACAGCTTTGTTTTTGTAAATCAAATTGAATTGAATTGAATTTCTAAAATATGACTTGATTTTAATATATATAGATATATAATTGAAATTTGATTTGACATATTATATATATATATATTATTACTTATCTCTAAATGGTTTGAATGTCATCGGAAATTTAGTTCTTAAATTTTATTTTAAAGAATAATTTCAATTATAAAAAAAATCAATCAAAATTTTAGATGAATATCAAGCATGAAATGATTTAATTGGAAAGTTTATTTGTATAATACAATTGCATTCAAATATAACTTACCTTAATTTCAGAAGTTAACAATGTAATTCGATAATATACAATATAAAAAGATTTTATAAATAATATTTGAGTGGTTATAATAAATGTTATACACTTAAATTTTTAAATGATTAACAGAGGTAAATATAATAAAGGGTAATTGAATAACTTACAATAAATTAATGTTAGAAGAACTAAGAATAAAATAAAGCAGTTATAATAAGTGTAAGCATATTTAACATGAGTGATAAATATATTGAGAGGAATAATTTTAATTTTAATTAGGAATAAAGAAGAATAAAATTTATTAAGTACATTGTGAGTGTAATACATGATTATTTTTCAAACCCATGGTTTTAAAAATTGTTAATTTTAGATGATTGGATAATAAGATAATGAAATTTGAGATAGTTAAGATTTATTTAACTTGTGTAAAGATTTATTCTCTATTTAAGATGAAATTTCCATGCTTTCAAATTCATGTCCTTATTTTGTTTTTCAAACTATTTTTTTGTTGTCTCCATCATCCTTACCTTGCTATTGACTGGTGTAGGCATCTTTCTATATTCTTTTTATTAGAAATCTTTCTATAATCTTTGATAATCTTTGGTACTCATTTTGAATCTATTTTTGCGTGCTTGTGTTCTTGATTTTGGAGAATCTTAGAAAGATCATCTCTACCTTGTGAAACTTACCTATAACAACAGTTATTAGGTATAATTTCAATCTCCTTGTCATCTTGTCCTAATCTTGTTTCACTCTATCTTTTTCTGTGCTTTCCCGTACCTCATTCCTTTTCGGGGACGAAAAGTTTTGAGTGGGGGAGAGTGTAACAACCCTGTATTTTGTGATTTTTTTTTTTGTATATTTTAATTATTTTAATTGAATTTTTGATTTAAAAAAAACTTATTTTATTTATTTTGAATGATAAAATTTAGTTTTGATATGAATTATCATTCCAAAGCATGACTAAAAAGAATATTTTCCAAAAAGTGAGTTTTTGGTCAAAGTAGTCAAACTTTGACTTTTATTTTAAAATTTTAAAAGTTTGAAATTTTTTTTTTCTTTTATTTGAAAGTACATAAAATTTTAGGAACACTGCTTTTTGTTTCGTTGGAAACGGATTTAAATTGTGAAAGTTATGTATATTTCAATATTGAGTGCAATTCGTTTATTCTGCAATTTTGTTATTTTAAATAGTATAAATTTTATTTTTCTTTGTCATATTTTATTGTAATATGTATTGATATGATATTTTATGTATGTTTTTGTCTTTTAATATTTTTGAAGTGAGGTAGGAATTTTTCTAGAGCTAGTTGTATTTTTCTTGTAATTTCCATGCCCTGTTTTCAATTTTTAAACATTTTCTTTAGTTCTTTTCTATTTTTCTCCAATTTAATTATTTATTTTATTTTATAAATGATAAATAAATTATTTTATTTCAAAATTTTGCTTTAGAATATTTTTAAAATGAAGTAGATATTTTTCCAAAGCCATTGATGTTTTAATTGTAATTTTTGAACCCTGTTTTCAATTTTTAAGCAATTTCCTTAATTCTTTTTATATTTTCTTTAAATTTAATTATATATATTTATTTTATTTCACTTTGTTTCGGTTTTTAGATGTATTTGCTGAAGTTTATTTTGTTTTACTTGATTTAAAAGAAAAGGAAGTATGGAAGGTTTTAAAAGCTAAGAAACGTAAAGTCGTTTCACCGTTTCTTTTACCGTTTCTTTTTCAATCAATACACCATTTATTTTGGCCGTACCTTTCTCTATTCTTTTCAACTGCATTCTCTCATATTTTTCACGTATTTTCAAAGCTTCTCAACCCTAAAAAAAATAATGGCCTCCATCTTGCAAAAAATTTGGTAAAATCTTCTTCTCTTCTCTTGTTTTCTAGTTTTTCTATGTGATTTTGCATCTTGTTCTCAACTTCATGGCTCCACTCCTCCTCAACCAGATCTAGGCCAACCTCCACCACTTTATTCTCTGATCATCATCCACCCTAGATCACCATCATGGCAGGCCAAGCAAACCCAAGGCAAACACCATCACCAAAAATCCACAAATCCATCGCCTATGTACCTAAGCTGACCTAGTTTTGGTACCATCACCTTCATCCACCTTTTGCCGCCACTTCCACCACCACCACCTCTGACCTGACCTCCACCCTCTGCCACATCACCTACCACCACCTAGACCCACTGGCCATGCTCCTAGAACCTATGGCCGAACCCATTTATAGCATAGAAGTGATGAATTTGCTTTGTAGTTGTTGTTTTGTTGCACCTATGTTCATCCACCTTTGCACCATTACATCCAAGCTATGGCTGGCCCTTATGAGCCCAAGACCTGATCCTAACCCACTCCTTAGACATGTATTTTAGATGTATAGCTGAAGCATAGGCAGTAGAAAGGAAGTGCAAAAACTTTGGCTTTGTTTTATGCATTTAATTCTAACATTGTTTTATTGAATTTGGGTTTGAAAACTTATGTTATTTGTTTGTTTTGTTTGAATGTTTGCAAGGCTATTAGCCTTGTCTCTCCCACACTAATATCATCATCATGGCTAAGAAAACGAACCCCTTAGTGGAGCTTTTGAATGGTTGTAGCAAGGTCAAGTTATCTTGTCTTTGTTGCCTTTCAATTTCAATTTATTTCAATATATTTTTGTTGAATATTCATAAGTTATATTGTCTTGTTTTGGGGTTGTTTACAAGATGATATCTTGGCTATTTCTCTCCACTCAAAATCAAAGGTCGTGCCTTCTGGATCCGTTGTGTCATTCAAATTAATGTCTCCAGCATAAAAATGTGAGTTATTCTCACCAGACATTATGCACTTATATAAGTAGTAAATTGACACCCTGTGAATCTGTAGAACTATATGATCATGTTATAACTGCTTATATTATTATCATATGATGTTCACACCTGTTATTACACCTATTATATTATATGTTACTGTTATTTCATGCTATTTTGTTTATTTTATCTGTTCATCACACTGCAAGTTCCCTTTAGATTAGAATCATTATGGGTTGAAATGATACATACCCGAACAGACTTTAGAATAGGGGAAAATCGTTATGGGCTGAAATGATAGGACTGAACGATTTTCAACTTATTTTATTTACTTGGGACTGCGGGTTTGAAATGATAAAACCCGGATTTTTCTTTGTAAATTACGGGTTGAAATGATATATTACCCGTATCACTTTACCTAGCGTAGAAAATTATATACATGCCCGTAGTTAAAATATGTTTTCTAAAATTTTTAAATATTTTAGAAATTTAATTATTATAATATTTTGATTTAAAATTAAATAAAAATGTAAATGATTTTCTGGAAATCTATAAGTTAAATAAATTATGGAAAAGTTAGAAAATCTGAATGTAAGTTATTTTGGAAATTTTGATTTAATTTTTAATGGAATTTAAATTAACTTTGAAAATATGATAAATTTATGATATTTTGAATTTAAATTAATTTAAAGTGATTTTATATCATATTAATGATTTTTGATAAAGTTGAATGTGAAATGAATGAATATTTAAGTTGAAATTTTGAAATATAACTAAAACTGGGAATTTATGAAATTGACTTAAAAGTGAACTTTTAGTTAAGAAAATAAAACTAAGTTATATTTGAGAATTTGAACTTAAGTGTTAAGTTGAAATTCAATGCAAGGAATTTAAAATTGAACATTGCAATTTAATAAGTGAATTATTATTAAATCTTGATTTTTGAATGGAAATTTAACTTTATAAAATCATGAACTTGAGGAAAATTAAATGATGTTTATAAATGTGAAAATGTATGATTTTATGAGTTAAAAATGTTTTAAATAAAAATATAATTGGTTGAGAAATTGTATTGAATATTTGGAGTTAATTGACTGTATTTTTGAAATGCTATTAATTACAATGTAAATGATATTACAGTATTTGTAAATGCTGTAGTTGATGATAATGAACTAAAAAGCTAAATTGAATTAAAAAGTGTTATAGCAATTTTTTATGTGCTATAATTTTTTAATTTAACTAAGTTTATTTGGAATTTAAGTAAACCCTATTACAACATTTTAAAATGTTGTCTTTTGTTAAATTGAACTGTTTTGAACGTAACTTTCCGTAGCGTTTTCTAAATGCTGCGAAAAGTGAAATTTCACTGTTTTGATAAACGTAAGTGAATAAATGAACTTTGGAAGTTGAAAATTTTGAAAATTTAATAATTTAATTTTTAACATAATAACTTCATTTTTATGATTAAAAATGGTTTTTTTTTGGAATATCAACTGTTTTGAAATATGAATTGAAATGGTATTTTAAATTGAATAAAATGAATAATGATTTGATATGTGGTTTCGAAAAGATATGATATTTTGATATATTAAAATGATTTGAAATGTGGTTTCGAAAAGATAAGATATTTTGATATATTAAAATGATTTGAAATGTGGTACTGAAAGATATGATATTTTGATATATTAAAATGATTTGAAACGAAGTTTTGAAAGATATGATATTTTGATATTAAATGATTTGAAAAATGAAGCTTTGAAAGGTTATGATATTTTGATGTATTAAAACGATTTGAAAGGAAGTTTTTAAAGGATATGATAATTTAAAATATTGAAATGGTTAGAAATGACTTGATATTTATTTTGATAAATATTTGAATTGAAAGATATGGTATGATGATATATTGAAATGGTTTGGAAATGATTTAATCTTTTTTTTGATAAAGGTTTGGGTTGAAATGACATTTTATTTTTGAAGTATAAAATATTGTTTTAAAGTTAACTACGGGTTATAATAACGATTGGTTGTTAAAGAGACCGGGATCGGATATTGTCTTATAGCCGGCCAATACCGAAAACCACTTTAACAACTGTGTACGCGGTGGAGATTCCAGAATGAAGTAGGATGGTGGCGACGTTCTCGAGGTATATTACGTGGACCCAACTCCCGTGAGTTGACATAAATGACTAAAACAGGAGCTATACCGGGCTACACAAAGGGTCGTACCCTTTCATCGAGCATGCTCCATCGAAAACCATTCTATTACTTTTGCGATTCGATATGTGGCGCCACTTTGATTTGGTGGTATTGTTCGAGGTGGACGGAAGCTGCTGGCTTGCCATCACCACCGGTCCGGGAGTGCAAACGGTGTATCCACCCTGGCATTGCCTCGCGTGCCGTGTCATCTCCTTATAGCGAGCCCACTACGATTTTGGTTTTAAAGATCCGACCGCGTTAAGGTTCACCATCCCTTTAACGCTATTTTCTATATGATTATACTTTACTGATTAGACACTACTGTATATAGCGTATATTACTACATAGTAAATAGTTTAACGGATCCTTAGAGGATGGACGGTCCCAAGCATCTTCTAAGTTACTTGTATCTTTGCTACAGTTCACTTGAGTTGGTTTACATTGTATAAGTATGTATGTCCTAACTCGAGTGTTTGTATTTTTATTTACGCTCGGGTTAGCCTGAGTTATTCACAGATTTGGATTTCCATTTTCTAGAGATTGAAATCGCTGGAGATTATCTACTTGTCAAGTTTCATCTTTTCAGTTCGGTTGTTCTATTCAGCTTGTACTTGGTTATCATATTTAAACTTCTGTTATACTTTATTTCTTATGTTGTATCTTATGTAACTCTGACATATTTATATAGTAGTTTCATGAACTACTATCTCTTTTATTTCCGCTGCATTATTATTACTCTGTGTCTGTGATATGTGATTTTTATTTACTGTATATTCTGAGATTTGCCAAATTTTTATTTACAATGCGGTATTTTGAGCAATTCAATTCCGGCATGAGTGTCTACCTATACACTTATAATGGATGCTAATGGTTGAAAATATCGGGTCGTTACAGTTGGTATCAGAGCTTTGGTAGCTCTAGGCAAAACTCAACATATGGAGTGAATGTATTTACAGAATCTCTTTCATTCGAGTTTGAATCTCTTCCTTTTTGACTCGATTCCTTTGAATTTTGGAACATTCCCTACGGTTCCAAAATCCATTCGTGTCCTTCATTATTCATCTTCTTTTGACTCTGGAGTATTGCATAACTCCGCTTCGAATGATCTTTCTAGTGAGTCGGCGGTCACGCCAATTTCAAATTGAATTGAAAAGGGGGAAAACTCCTTTACAATTAGCATCGATTTACCAGAGATTTATATCTATCCTTGGTTTAGATGCTAATATCTTTTGTTATCCCAAACTCTAACTCTTGAGATCGAATGTAGATTTACTCCAGAAAAATTCACATTGATCTTATTCTTTAAGTCACGGTTGACTCGGTAAAAGTTGCCCGTGATTTATTTAAGCTTATCCACCTCTCTACTCTGTTATTTAATCATCTTGTCTTTTGTTTCCAATCTATTCTTCCAAACATTTTGAATTATACTTGTATATCTATGTTTTGTTTTATATATTGTGTTGTTTGAGTCGTTGATGTTGAATTGGGTTTCTGATCGATTCGTCTGATCAACGCTATCGATAAAATTTCCAAAACACTTTGACAGAACAAACTGACATAATATTATTTTAAAATTTGGTTAATGTAATAAATTTTGATATATAAGTAAATTTATGGAACTTAATAAACTGATTTAAATTGATTATTTGAAGTGATAATACTTGATTTATCATTTATTGTTCTATAAATGAATTTATAGATAGTTATAAATTGATTTAGGAACTGAAATGAATTTAGAACAAGAAATCTGATAATTTAATTTCCGATGGTTCAAACCTTGTGTTTAAAAGTTTTAAAAGGTTATATTATTTAAAGTATTTTCAAATAGAAATTTGTTTTCAAAGAACTTGAAAGTTTAAAAATTAGTGCTCTTCTCTTTGTCGCTGGAAAATAACTTCGGTGATGATCGCGACATCATCAACGTTCATTTTCGAGTTTCGAAGTGAAGAGACCGCTCTGTAGACTTACTACAGCTTTGTTTTTGTAAATCAAATTGAATTGAATTGAATTTCTAAAATATGACTTGATTTTAATATATATAGATATATAATTGAAATTTGATTTGACATATTATATATATATATATATATTATTACTTATCTCTAAATGGTTTGAATGTCATCGGAAATTTAGTTCTTAAATTTTATTTTAAAGAATAATTTCAATTATAAAAAAAATCAATCAAAATTTTAGATGAATATCAAGCATGAAATGATTTAATTGGAAAGTTTATTTGTATAATACAATTGCATTCAAATATAACTTACCTTAATTTCAGAAGTTAACAATGTAATTCGATAATATACAATATAAAAAGATTTTATAAATAATATTTGAGTGGTTATAATAAATGTTATACACTTAAATTTTTAAATGATTAACAGAGGTAAATATAATAAAGGGTAATTGAATAACTTACAATAAATTAATGTTAGAAGAACTAAGAATAAAATAAAGCAGTTATAATAAGTGTAAGCATATTTAACATGAGTGATAAATATATTGAGAGGAATAATTTTAATTTTAATTAGGAATAAAGAAGAATAAAATTTATTAAGTACATTGTGAGTGTAATACATGATTATTTTTCAAACCCATGGTTTTAAAAATTGTTAATTTTAGATGATTGGATAATAAGATAATGAAATTTGAGATAGTTAAGATTTATTTAACTTGTGTAAAGATTTATTCTCTATTTAAGATGAAATTTCCATGCTTTCAAATTCATGTCCTTATTTTGTTTTTCAAACTATTTTTTTGTTGTCTCCATCATCCTTACCTTGCTATTGACTGGTGTAGGCATCTTTCTATATTCTTTTTATTAGAAATCTTTCTATAATCTTTGATAATCTTTGGTACTCATTTTGAATCTATTTTTGCGTGCTTGTGTTCTTGATTTTGGAGAATCTTAGAAAGATCATCTCTACCTTGTGAAACTTACCTATAACAACAGTTATTAGGTATAATTTCAATCTCCTTGTCATCTTGTCCTAATCTTGTTTCACTCTATCTTTTTCTGTGCTTTCCCGTACCTCATTCCTTTTCGGGGACGAAAAGTTTTGAGTGGGGGAGAGTGTAACAACCCTGTATTTTGTGATTTTTTTTTTTGTATATTTTAATTATTTTAATTGAATTTTTGATTTAAAAAAAACTTATTTTATTTATTTTGAATGATAAAATTTAGTTTTGATATGAATTATCATTCCAAAGCATGACTAAAAAGAATATTTTCCAAAAAGTGAGTTTTTGGTCAAAGTAGTCAAACTTTGACTTTTATTTTAAAATTTTAAAAGTTTGAAATTTTTTTTTTCTTTTATTTGAAAGTACATAAAATTTTAGGAACACTGCTTTTTGTTTCGTTGGAAACGGATTTAAATTGTGAAAGTTATGTATATTTCAATATTGAGTGCAATTCGTTTATTCTGCAATTTTGTTATTTTAAATAGTATAAATTTTATTTTTCTTTGTCATATTTTATTGTAATATGTATTGATATGATATTTTATGTATGTTTTTGTCTTTTAATATTTTTGAAGTGAGGTAGGAATTTTTCTAGAGCTAGTTGTATTTTTCTTGTAATTTCCATGCCCTGTTTTCAATTTTTAAACATTTTCTTTAGTTCTTTTCTATTTTTCTCCAATTTCATTATTTATTTTATTTTATAAATGATAAATAAATTATTTTATTTCAAAATTTTGCTTTAGAATATTTTTAAAATGAAGTAGATATTTTTCCAAAGCCATTGATGTTTTAATTGTAATTTTTGAACCCTGTTTTCAATTTTTAAGCAATTTCCTTAATTCTTTTTATATTTTCTTTAAATTTAATTATATATATTTATTTTATTTCACTTTGTTTCGGTTTTTAGATGTATTTGCTGAAGTTTATTTTGTTTTACTTGATTTAAAAGAAAAGGAAGTATGGAAGGTTTTAAAAGCTAAGAAACGTAAAGTCGTTTCACCGTTTCTTTTACCGTTTCTTTTTCAATCAATACACCATTTATTTTGGCCGTACCTTTCTCTATTCTTTTCAACTGCATTCTCTCATATTTTTCACGTATTTTCAAAGCTTCTCAACCCTAAAAAAAAATAATGGCCTCCATCTTGCAAAAAATTTGGTAAAATCTTCTTCTCTTCTCTTGTTTTCTAGTTTTTCTATGTGATTTTGCATCTTGTTCTCAACTTCATGGCTCCACTCCTCCTCAACCAGATCTAGGCCAACCTCCACCACTTTATTCTCTGATCATCATCCACCCTAGATCACCATCATGGCAGGCCAAGCAAACCCAAGGCAAACACCATCACCAAAAATCCACAAATCCATCGCCTATGTACCTAAGCTGACCTAGTTTTGGTACCATCACCTTCATCCACCTTTTGCCGCCACTTCCACCACCACCACCTCTGACCTGACCTCCACCCTCTGCCACATCACCTACCACCACCTAGACCCACTGGCCATGCTCCTAGAACCTATGGCCGAACCCATTTATAGCATAGAAGTGATGAATTTGCCTTGTAGTTGTTGTTTTGTTGCACCTATGTCCATCCACCTTTGCACCATTACATCCAAGCTATGGCTGGCCCTTATGAGCCCAAGACCTGATCCTAACCCACTCCTTAGACATGTATTTTAGATGTATAGCTGAAGCATAGGCAGTAGAAAGGAAGTGCAAAAACTTTGGCTTTGTTTTATGCATTTAATTCTAACATTGTTTTATTGAATTTGGGTTTGAAAACTTATGTTATTTGTTTGTTTTGTTTGAATGTTTGCAAGGCTATTAGCCTTGTCTCTCCCACACTAATATCATCATCATGGCTAAGAAAACGAACCCCTTAGTGGAGCTTTTGAATGGTTGTAGCAAGGTCAAGTTATCTTGTCTTTGTTGCCTTTCAATTTCAATTTATTTCAATATATTTTTGTTGAATATTCATAAGTTATATTGTCTTGTTTTGGGGTTGTTTACAAGATGATATCTTGGCTATTTCTCTCCACTCAAAATCAAAGGTCGTGCCTTCTGGATCCGTTGTGTCATTCAAATTAATGTCTCCAGCATAAAAATGTGAGTTATTCTCACCAGACATTATGCACTTATATAAGTAGTAAATTGACACCCTGTGAATCTGTAGAACTATATGATCATGTTATAACTGCTTATATTATTATCATATGATGTTCACACCTGTTATTACACCTATTATATTATATGTTACTGTTATTTCATGCTATTCTGTTTATTTTATCTGTTCATCACACTGCAAGTTCCCTTTAGATTAGAATCATTATGGGTTGAAATGATACATACCCGAACAGACTTTAGAATAGGGGAAAATCGTTATGGGCTGAAATGATAGGACTGAACGATTTTCAACTTATTTTATTTACTTGGGACTGCGGGTTTGAAATGATAAAACCCGGATTTTTCTTTGTAAATTACGGGTTGAAATGATATATTACCCGTATCACTTTACCTAGCGTAGAAAATTATATACATGCCCGTAGTTAAAATATGTTTTCTAAAATTTTTAAATATTTTAGAAATTTAATTATTATAATATTTTGATTTAAAATTAAATAAAAATGTAAATGATTTTCTGGAAATCTATAAGTTAAATAAATTATGGAAAAGTTAGAAAATCTGAATGTAAGTTATTTTGGAAATTTTGATTTAATTTTTAATGGAATTTAAATTAACTTTGAAAATATGATAAATTTATGATATTTTGAATTTAAATTAATTTAAAGTGATTTTATATCATATTAATGATTTTTGATAAAGTTGAATGTGAAATGAATGAATATTTAAGTTGAAATTTTGAAATATAACTAAAACTGGGAATTTATGAAATTGACTTAAAAGTGAACTTTTAGTTAAGAAAATAAAACTAAGTTATATTTGAGAATTTGAACTTAAGTGTTAAGTTGAAATTCAATGCAAGGAATTTAAAATTGAACATTGCAATTTAATAAGTGAATTATTATTAAATCTTGATTTTTGAATGGAAATTTAACTTTATAAAATCATGAACTTGAGGAAAATTAAATGATGTTTATAAATGTGAAAATGTATGATTTTATGAGTTAAAAATGTTTTAAATAAAAATATAATTGGTTGAGAAATTGTATTGAATATTTGGAGTTAATTGACTGTATTTTTGAAATGCTATTAATTACAATGTAAATGATATTACAGTATTTGTAAATGCTGTAGTTGATGATAATGAACTAAAAAGCTAAATTGAATTAAAAAGTGTTATAGCAATTTTTTATGTGCTATAATTTTTTAATTTAACTAAGTTTATTTGGAATTTAAGTAAACCCTATTACAACATTTTAAAATGTTGTCTTTTGTTAAATTGAACTGTTTTGAACGTAACTTTCCGTAGCGTTTTCTAAATGCTGCGAAAAGTGAAATTTCACTGTTTTGATAAACGTAAGTGAATAAATGAACTTTGGAAGTTGAAAATTTTGAAAATTTAATAATTTAATTTTTAACATAATAACTTCATTTTTATGATTAAAAATGGTTTTTTTTTGGAATATCAACTGTTTTGAAATATGAATTGAAATGGTATTTTAAATTGAATAAAATGAATAATGATTTGATATGTGGTTTCGAAAAGATATGATATTTTGATATATTAAAATGATTTGAAATGTGGTTTCGAAAAGATAAGATATTTTGATATATTAAAATGATTTGAAACGAAGTTTTGAAAGATATGATATTTTGATATTAAATGATTTGAAAAATGAAGCTTTGAAAGGTTATGATATTTTGATGTATTAAAATGATTTGAAAGGAAGTTTTTAAAGGATATGATAATTTAAAATATTGAAATGGTTAGAAATGACTTGATATTTATTTTGATAAATATTTGAATTGAAAGATATGGTACGATGATATATTGAAATGGTTTGGAAATGATTTAATCTTTATTTTGATAAAGGTTTGGGTTGAAATGACATTTTATTTTTGAAGTATAAAATATTGTTTTAAAGTTAACTACCGGTTATAATAACGATTGGTTGTTAAAGAGACCGGGATCGGATATTGTCTTATAGCCGGCCAATACCGAAAACCACTTTAACAACTGTGTACGCGGTAGAGTTTCCAGAATGAAGTAGGATGGTGGCGACGTTCTCGAGGTATATTACGTGGACCCAACTCCCGTGAGTTGGCATAAATGACTAAAACAGGAGCTATACCGGGCTACACAAAGGGTCGCACCCTTTCATCGAGCATGCTCCATCGAAAACCATTCTATTACTTTTGCGATTCGATATGTGGCGCCACTTTGATTCGGGGGTATTGTTCGAGGTGGGCGGAAGCTGCTGGCTTGCCGTCACCACCGGTCCGGGAGTGCAAACGGTGTATCCACCCTGGCATTGCCTCGCGTGCCGTGTCATCTCCTTATAGCGAGCCCATTACGATTTTGGGTTTAAAGATCCGACCGCGTTAAGGTTCACCATCCCCTTAACGCTATTTTCTATATGATTATACTTTACTGATTAGACACTACTGTATATAGCGTATATTACTATATAGTAAATAGTTTAACGGATCCTTAGAGGATGGGCGGTCCCAAGCATCTTCTTAGTTACTTGTATCTTTGCTACAGTTCATTTGAGTTGGTTTACATTGTATAAGTATGTATGTCCTAACTCGAGTGTTTGTATTTTTTTACGCTCGGGTTAGCCTGAGTTATTCACAGATTTGGATTTCCACTTTCTGGAGATTGGAATCGCTGGAGATTATCTACTTGTCAAGTTTCATCTTTTCAGTTCGGTTGTTCTATTCAGCTTGTACTTGGTTATCATATTTAAACTTCTGTTATACTTTATTTCTTCTGTTGTATCTTATGTAACTCTAATATATTTATATAGTAGCTTCATGAACTGCTATCTCTTTTATTTCTGCTGCATTATTATTACTCTGTGTCTGTGATCTGTGATTTTTATTTACTGTATATTCTGAGATTTGCCAAATTTTTATTTACAACGCGGTATTTTGAGCAATTCAATTCCGGCATGAGTGTCTGCCTATACACTTATAATGGATGCGAATGGTTGAAAGTACCTGGTTGTTACAATAATTCTCACTCTTTGGATTATATAAGTTAAATACTGGTTTATGAAAGCAATAGCTACTGCTTTTGGTTTCATAAATAAAGCGTTGTTTACCTAAAATATAGTACATTTTCGGATTACATTTTTGCAATGATATTATATTGTTTTCCAGTGGTTTGGGATACTTTATTTTTGAAATATGGTATACATTGTAATTATTGATATCATAGTTTTTTCGGACCTCTCCGTACAAAGGAGAGTCTGCCGAAATTTTTCGTGCATTTAAGACATAGAATTTTTTTGTGAAGGTGAAAATATTTTCAAACTTTAGTAAACTTGAATATGAATATTTAATTGTTATTAATTAGTACATTTTAATTAAAATACTTCAATATGCAAAGTGATTGTTTACAAATTGAATACTTTGAATAAAATATAATAATTCTTTAATTCCTTCTTTCCCTTTTCGAGGATGAAAAGTTTTGAGTGGGGACGAGTGTAACGACCTGTATTTTTCGATGATTAAAAACTATTAAATTTAATAAGATTTTGAAATATTAATATTGTAAGGAATTAAAATTTATGATTTATTAGTGAGGAAATAATTAGAATATGATCTAATGATGTTGTTTGAATGCTATTCATAACTAATTAGTGTAATTTCAATCAATTGAAATAAAATTTTAGGTTAATTTGGTAATAATTATAAATCATGAAATAAATTAAATGATGCCTTTAATTGTGAGATTGTATGTAATTGATTGAAATAGGTTAATATAGAATATAAAATCATTTTTAGTAAGCAATTTATAACCCTTGTTTGTAACCAATAAGACAATGAATATGAATTATTATAATAAATGATTGTTTAATTATTTTCTCATTAATTTATCCATTTGAATATTGAATGGGTAATTAATGGAACTAAGACAATTGAATGTTGGATTTAATGTTGGAATTATATGTTGTTAATTGAAATAGGTTTATTATGAATTAGGAAATCAATTTATTAGTACATAAATTTATTGGGTTTTGTTCGTAAATAATAGACTTGGAAATGTGTTTGATTTATTAGTGTATAATGATTGCTTTAATTATTATTTTGTTATTTAATCAGTTTAAATTAATTAAAAATTTATATAATTGAAATATTGCAATTAACATGAATTAAGATGATAACTATAGAATATTAATGTAATAAGGTGTGAACCAATGTTAATTATATCCGTAAGATAATAGTTGATTCAATAATAAGAGTGAAATCAAAATAAATAAATTATTGGAATTTAAATTATAATTAACGAATTTATTGCAACTGCAGGTGAACACTCTAATTAGTAAAATATTTAACATTGGATTTGATATGGAAATTTATTTTAAAATATTTTATATTATTAGGTATCCAAAAATGATAAATTTTAAATTTAAAAAATGATTTAATTAATTTAATAATAAATTATTTAATTAACATGAAAATATCCATTTTGACCACTGTCTCAGATTTCTACGAAACTAGATTCATCGGATTCGTAACAGTGAATTATCGTAGGATTTCAAGTTTCATAGCGATCGGACTTGCTATTTGATCGTGCGGGCTCAAAACGCGTAGAAATCAGTTAATAGGAATTAAATGAATATAATCTGATTTTTAAAAGCTAACTTCTGTATACAATGAAATTAGAGTTTGAAACTAATTGAGTTTAAAAATATCAAAAACATATATTTCGATATATTGGATGACCATTTTCATTTCGGGAACGAAACAGGCTTTTCGGGCCGTTGTTATCATTTCAATCCAACCCTGCTCATATATAGGCTATTATAAACCCTAGCAGTTTCTCTTTTTGTTAATTCTATACATACATTTCCTTCTCATCTTCTCTTTCTTTTCAATGGCTGGAAATCCTAATTTCAATTTTTAAAAAAAATTGCAGTACTTGGAGGACTTGGGTCGCGCTTCAGGTTCTAGAGGTGAAAACCTTTATAGCGCCCGTAATTTTCGACTCTCGAAAATCGACATCAATACGTCCACTGTATAAAATGCCGAGCAATCGAGTACCAGAAACACCAGTTCATTAGGGGTGAAGAAGAAAAGGTAGAAGAAGAAACAGAAAACAACAACACAGAATCTCACAATCGCAACGGACAAAATATAATATATAATAATAGATTTTAAATACAAGAACTGTACGGTTAATATACATACCATTATAGAGTACAATTGACAACAATGAGTCTGAAAAGTTCAATAACTTGTCCTCACACTGCGAAAATACGTCTTTGTCATCCAACTCATCTCCTGAGCTCCATAGCATGCTATCCTGAATCTGTAATACTCGTTCTGACCGGAGCATTATAATAAAATAACACCCGAGTTAGTCTAGAAAACTAGTGTAAGAAAACACACTCAATTTGAATTATTATTATTTTCAAAATCCTTTGAAAAATAAAGGTATCTCGCAAGACCGCGTTACACATAAACACGACTGGTTTTTCCCTTACGATAACCAAAATGTTTTATATCAAAATCCTCTGATATTATAATAGTGTCTATAGAATGTAAATTAGAAAATAACTGAAATGCTTGCATCTCACGTTTCAGCATAGTTGGGTACAACCGAAACCGTACGGCGCTGATTAGGGAATGGATTCCAGACAATAACTAGGCACTGGTGTACCACCTGTCACTGTACACTTCTAGTAAAATGTACCGAGGACCTCGCCGGGATCCCCTACAACACAAGACCGACTCTATTCCTAACCTGGATAGAATCGAATATGTTGTCATCCCGAATGTTCGCACCCTTATCGAGAGCTCTTTTTCCATGCACCACCATATCCATAATTCATAATACCTCCAAGGGTATCTAGAAAGATGTTAATATACCCTAATTAGGTGCGACCCACTTAGACTTGCTGCATCTCCCAAGATTTTTAGTCATTCCAGTTGATGATGCTTGAGGCTACGATTACCTTTCAAGAACAATTTCACTTAGAACGCTCATCGTCCTCCAATTATGATGTTCTGATAGCATTCGGTCATACAAGTTGTCCTGGGTCTGGACAAACCGAGTCACCATCTTCACTATCTTCACGATATCCATTCGTAATGTACAAATCGGATCGAAGTGGTTTCCGGATAATTAAACCCGATCCCAGTCTCTTCGAAACGACTAAAGAAATTGGACAATATTGATAGTCGGTTATTTAACTATCAAATAACATCTCTAAGCAGTCACTACACCATTATTTATAATTCTTTAAAACGTTCATTTCAAAATATCTCTACAAGGACATATATTCAAATCTCTTTCAAATTTATCAATACTTGAAAACATTTCTGGATACTGGTTTCCATAACAGGATATTTCCACCATTACCTCACTTCAACACTTAGTGAAATAATTCCAACTTCAATTTATAATCCATTACTTAGAAATATGTCAATATAAATCCTTCGTTTCTTAATATTTTCAAAAACCTTCCATTTCAATACATAGGAAAATATTCTGAGTCCATTTTTCGAAATCATTTCTAATATCAATACTCAGGAGTTTTCTTATCCTATCTCCTACAATTTCGGAATTTATATTAATTCCATTTTACATTTTCCAAAGCCGATTATACTCACTTATAATCTCATCTATCCATTTAAAACTTCTAAAAATCATATCCGTTTCCACATCCTGAGAGAGTTTACAAATAATTTAAAATCATTTCAAAAACTCTATATATGCATAATAAGTATTTTCAAAGAATGACAAGAATTTTAAAATACGTTTAAGTGATTATTTAAAATTTTAAAATACTTATATAAACATTGATAATTCATTCCCTATTTCAATTTCAAATAACTAATTGATTTAAGAAGCTTGTTATAAATATGTGAATGCATTTCAATATATGGTAAATATTTAAATAATCTACTTCCCGAAATATTTCACTACTAACAGCTTAAATATCCATAATTGGATAAATAAATTTTCCCTTTTTAAAAAAACAACTTTACTTCTTAAAATTATAAATATATTTTTAAAATCTCAATAACCAATTAAATTTATAAATTCCTCTCGATTCCCAACACATCGCTTTCATTCTGATCTCCTTAACCATTTCCACTTTTCAAAAATAGTATCCACTATTTTTCATCAACCCTATTTCCATATCCTAATATAAATTCACCCTATGAATTTTATATTTCCAAATTATCATCTGATATCGATTTCCTTTATTTATAACATCATTTATAAATTTATAACTCTTTTGAGCTCCATTTTTTATAAAAATAATCTCATTTATAAGAATTCCATTTTATAAATCCATTTCTGTATGAATCCCATTTATTTTTAAAATCTATTTTTAATATCGATTTAGAACTCCTCATACATTTTTATAAATATCCCTTTAAAATCCATATTTAAAAATTCCTTGTATAAATTATTTTAAAATCTCCATTGAAAATATTTTCTAAATAGTTAAGTACAAACCCAAAAATAAAATTATTATTTTATCTAACTTGATTTCCTTTATAATAATCCAAATTCCAATATAAATATTTTTTTATCCAAAATCCCTTTTAAATCCTTCAAATTCAAAAATAATATTTATGGTATTTAAAATACCAAAATTCAAGCCAACGCTACTATGGCATCTAATTATCCAAATCACAACCATAATTAATAACAGATTATTCTAACACATCATATCATTATATATGAAATTAAAATCAATATTTTTGAGGAATCCTGTTGGATCCCTCCAACCTGTTTCCCTGCATCCACAGTTGTTAATACAACTTAAAAATACCAATCCCACTTCGAGAGGGATGCCGCGGTACATAGGATCATCCGCTATTATATGGGGAACATAGGGTCTCATCCACTTCAATAGGCGAGAAATATATTCAACTAATATATAGTACTATATATATTATAGCATTCAACTGATAATAATAATTATCAGATCATCCAATCAACTAATAATTTATATTTTCATCATTTTAAATTATACTAGCAATCCAAAAACGAGTGAGATTTACTCACCTTGATTTTTATTTGCAATCCATACCCATTTTATTTCATATCCTACGTCATTTTGAATCCGACGCCACTGATTTTGTAATTTTGAACCTCGTACGAAACTTTATATTGATTAATGAACTTCGAAATAAATTGATTGATAATTAACTTAGATTAAAAAAATCAAAATTACCCTACTTCACTACCCATTCCCCCTTCGTTCGCGACCAACGACAGTTGTCGCCACCACGTGTACGCTCCAAAACCTAACTAGCCTCATGCCTACTGCCTATGCCCCGTCATTCCACGACACTATAGCCCTACCTCACGGTCCCCAGCGCAACCACGCTTACCATAACGAACGAAACCCTTGGTCACCTGAACAACTTGACCGAGCCTCCATCACTGAAACCTATTCAGTCATTGCCTCAGCTTCTCGCATGCGACCGCAACCAACTCCTCCTCCACCAAAAATCATCGCGCAACCCACAATGAATTCGAACCCCAAATTACGACTTACGTCGCCTTAGTTCGCCACGACTGTGACGACTTGGATTTTTAACGATCGTTAATTGGTAATTATCTGGATTAAATTATTAGAAATACTGATTTATTAGTCGAACCAATAAAATTCTGATAATTAAAAATATCAGGACATATATAAATTGGCTTAAAAACTATATAGGATATTTAATTATGAAATCCTTGGATATGATGAACTTCAAAAATAATTAAATATAGAAACTCTAACATTTAAGTTAAGATAAACATCCAAAAAAATAATATATATATATATATATATATGCCCTATGAAATGAAATGTTGGGAAGTTTGTAAAAGTGTGGATATATATATATATATATATATATATATATATATAATATCAAAAATTCACATAAGATATTTTAATTGTTCTAAAGTTATATTTTTATTCCAAAGTTATATTTTTACTACATTTTAAAATTCAAGATATAAGTATGTATATGTATGTGTGTGTGGGGGGGAGGGGGGGTGTTATTAATTGAACTATTAATAACTTAAGCTTAAAATAATAAGAATATATGTTTAGAGATAAAAATAAGAACAAGTAAAGAGAAGGTTATATAATATTAAGCAAAAACATTTAAGTTATCCACGGTTAAAATAAATGAATAAATAAAAAGGAAAATATAAAATAATAAAACACATATGGACATTTGTAAGGCTTGGAGACAAGAATATATATAGATGCCTATGTAATGACATTTGTATGTAAGCTAGAAAAGGAGACATTAATTAACTGTAAATCAAGCTCACAAATGTCAATTTCTTTAATAGATTTCTTCATGTAAAAAATATATTTAATGAGCAAGAAACTAAGACTAGGTGCTGCGTACAGGCAGTTATTCTCTTTTATATAAATCTCTCCAATCTCTTCTTTCTTTTATTTAACAAAAGTAGTACCAGAAAAGAAAAAGTGAGAAAAAGAAAAAAGTCCATCATCTTACAACTAAAAAAAATTACAAATTCAACTCAACTTAAAAGGAAAATCAGATCAAGAATCAAGCTAGGAGTTTTCTTTTCCAAAGCAGGACTTTGTTCCTCTGTTCAAATTTCCGACCGGTGAGTAAACTTTATCTTTAAAAGGTTAAATCATCTTTATAGCTTGTGCATGTAACAATTAATGATAGAAATGATTCAAATATGTCTTGCATGGATGAAAAATATGTTTTTCTTGGATACACAAGTTGGAATTGTTGTGTGTACGTATGCATGTCTGTGTATATAACTTTAGGCCTCTGTTCTTGTTTAATCAGACCTAAAAATCACTCAAAATTCAAATTCTCTTCATTTAAGCAATTATAGGTTATGATATCTAAAGGAAATTTGTTTGTATTGATGAAATCATATTTTTAAAGATGGATTCAAGTGAAATTATTAAGTATTATCTGGAAAGAAGAATTTACAGTGAGAATTGAATCATATCAGGAAAAATCAACCATTTTAATTTCCTATTTCACTTATATTAATAGATTCGTTTTTGAAATTTTTTATTTTTGGTGAAAGTTTTGTAATTTTTAAGTGTGTATATGGAGAGAAATTGCAAGTTGAATGGAATCTGTTCATTTGCCGATTCAGGGCGATCGGAGTTTGGTGAGGCGTCGGGGTTGTAGCTAGAGGTAGCTTGAGGGTCAGGGGTCATGGGAAAAATGGTCGGTGATTTTTCTGAGCAGCGTGGAAGCGGGACGACGGCGATGTAGGGTTTTAGGGCATGTTGTGGTCGAGGTCGAGGTCGATGTCGTGGGTATTGCGACCTCGTCGTAGCGTCGAGTTAGGCAGTAGTAGAGGGAAAGGAAGGTAGTCATGTGGTAATGGTTCAGACTTGACGACGTGGCTTATAGTGGTCGGAGGTTGCGGCGCGATGTGATGTAGGTGATCGGGTTCTTTTCCTGATGGAGTTCGACTCGTTTGATTTTGATTGAAGGGGTCGTAAGGGGTTCTGGGTAGTTAGGGGAGTCGAGGGTGTTGGCGGCGATTTGGTGACGTCGTCGATGACGATCGACACGGCTTCGATCGTGCGTGCACTGGAATGTTTGTGATATCGGTTGTCGTTGTGGGTAATGTAAGGATAGGCAACGAATTTTAGCAGAGGAAATAAAGAGAAGAGAAGGGGAAAGGATTTCTCGTGGGTTATGGGCTTGGGTTCGGGCCTGCGTGTTTTTTTTAAATAAAAAAATAATAAGAATAAAAACATAGTAATAAAAGTTAAAAAATAACAAGGTTTTCCCAAGAAATTTCTAGCTAATCCTTTATAAGGTTGTATTATTTTTACTTAAGCTTCCTAATATGGATAAAGAAATTTGAAACCTTAGTTTACTTAAATATTATTTAGTTAAAGGTCATATAAATAAATTATTTTTAACTTAAATTAATTAAGCTTAGAATAATTATATTACATGTCTTTTATTTAAATTAATTCCTAAATTTATTAAAATAAATTAAATTGTGTAATTAAGTAGATGGTTAAGGAAAATAAAATGTTTTAAACTTTTAATTAATGAAAAGTCTTAAGTGATTTTACGTGTTAATGGTTAATTAATTCCAAATATTTGATTAAAATAAAATATGATTAAATGGTTTGAAATTGATTGACAATGATTAAACATGATTTGTTGATAATTAATTTTGGTTAAAATTAATTAATGGTTGTGTGACTAGTTAGGCTAGAGTATGAACTTTTGGATTGTACTTTGGATTTCTTTAATATCTCTAGTATGTTGATCCCTGTTATTATGTGATTTGAAATATCATGGATTGAACTGTTGATAAACATGAGTCGTTTATTTAAATAGATATCTGTGATGGAATTTCTATGCAAATATGACATTCTGAAATTTAAATTGAATTGCATTTACTTAAAAAACTTAGCTTAAAGGAAGGAGTTGGATTCGAAAAGCTCAGGGTCGGATATCAGCGATATCTGAAACCACTTCGATTAGTAACTACTATTATTCTTATAGATTTGATTATAGAATCAAATAGGCTGGATTGAATTAAATTAAGTAAACTTGGCCATTTAAACTAAGTAACGGTACTTAGATATTATTGTGACGACCCGGAATTTTTGAGCATTTGAAATCGGGATATTTAATTGATTTTAAATATTTAAAAGTTAATTTTAACTTGAATTCAAAATCACTATTTATTTGATAATTAAACTATTGAATTAAATAATTTGAAGTTGGGTAAAATGTTGAATATAGGATTTTAAGCCTGTTAAAAATAATCCGAGGGCTCGTAAAATTTATATTGATAGTGCTGAGGATAATAGAAGTTTTAAAATTGAATTTAACAGTGATTTGTTCCGTTTTAAAATTTTATAGTTTAAATTGAATTTAAAAATAGCCTTTCGAGGCACGGTCTCGGGATTGGATGAAACCACTTCCATTGGATCCGTAATATTGTACTATTATCGAATTTCGTATTGATCGGAGTTGTTGTGTGAGCATACGATATATAAACGCGCTGAAATTTTAATTGATAATAATCGATTCGGAAAGCAATCTTCTCCATACGATCGAATTAGGACTGGGAACCTTTTCCATTGTGTTCGGAATAGGTGTATAACATTATGAACGCCTAGCGGCACGCCTTGATAAGAGTTCAGAATTTTGTGTTGTAATTTTTGGACAATTTAAATTTGAATTTAAAAATAAATAATATAATAGAACACTATACTAAGCTTTGTCACGTTGAGGAATATAGACACGCATTGTCTTCCTTCTGAAGCCTCCACACACGTCTTTAAAGTAAGAATAATGGCCGAACATTTCAGTTTATTTTCTAAACCCATCGAAATCCAATTTTTCCCCTTCTCTTTCTGGCTAAACAAAAAATGGCCGCATGAGAATCGAATTCGAAACCCAAATTAGATCGTTCGAAGCTACTTCTCCCCAATCTCGCTTCTCCTCGGTTACGAATTCGAACCGAATTTTCTTCTAAAAAAAAGGGGAAGGCGATTCGTGGCATCGCGAGCTAGTTTTGCGTGAGTGGAAGCCGTTTGGTGATATCGCGAGTGTGTTGCGGTGCAAGAGGGAGGCGACCTCGCGATGACGTTTCGGTTAGGGTGGAGTTCGATTTGGAGGTGGTGTGTGTGCTCGAAGTCGAGGCTAGGGTTCGCGAGTGATGGTGGCAGGCGATGGCTGTTGCGGTGAGGAAGTGGGTGAGCGAGACAGTGGAGTTGGGGTCGCAAGCAGGGAAATGAGGGAGGTGCGTTGCTTGCCGAAGCACGTACAATGGGATGGCTGGGAGCATTCAATAGGGGGCCACATGAAGGGTTTGGGTTCGGCGAACGCCATGGAAGTTCAGTAGTGATGGAGGCAATAGGGTCACCGTGAATCGAGTGAGGTATTGGGCTCTTTATTTAATTTATTAAGATAATAATAATAATATGTAAGTATGTATCATTTAGGGAAAATTAGTTTACATTTAATTATTGTTTAAACTAAATCATTTGTTAAAATGAGAACTATTAAAATAAAATCACTAGTTAATTAAATTTATCAAATGGAAATATAATTATTCCATTGGTTCGAATATTAATGAAAATTATCTGATGTATATAAAAGGTCAAAAATTGAGAAACAAGCCGGAACGGAAATTGGGTTGCAAAAAAATCAAAAGGTGAGTTAATCTCACTCAGCTGAATTTTAATTTTAAATGGTTAAATTTAAAAAATTAATTGATTGATTGGATTTGTTGTTTATATTATATAAAGTAGTATATAATATATCTTGGAATGATTGAGTTCTCGCATTATATAGCGGATGAGACCCTATGCGCCACATAATAACGGATTAATTTTATATTTAAAACCCATATACCACGATATTCCACCTCGAAGTGGAATTGGTATTTTATATTGTGCTAACGTCTGTGGATGCAGAGAAACAGGTTGGAGGGATCCAACTGGATTCCTCAACATTTATTTAAATTATGTAATATTCTCTATCATGATTATTTTATATTCTGTGATGAATTATATTGGAATATTGAATGCTATGGTTTACTTGAATATATTCCGGTATACTGAGTTATCAAAATATATGGAATTGGATTTTTGAAAATAAAAGGAAGAGAATTTGTAAGTGGAATAATTATCGAGAATTTAAATAAACTAAGGATGAACTGGATAAGAATAATAGTGGTTTTAAAATTCTAATAGATAAATTCCGTATATGAAAAGGGAATTTTAAATAAACAGGATGATAATGAATTTAAACTTCAGTGTTATTATCTAAAAGAATAAAGCATTTATTATAAATTTAAGATTTAAAGTGTTAAGAAATAAGTGTAAATTTGGAAAATCTGAAATTGGTATGTTTCAATTAAAGGATTTAAAATCAAAACAAAACAAAAGTAAATGAATAAGTCTACGAATTAATGGATTTTGAAATGAATTGAGTAAGTAAAGAAATTTATTTCAAATGGAGTAAATTGGGAATCAATTTGGAAAATTGATTTAAGTGATTGAAATTGGAAATTCTCCCTGGATAACCAAGTATGTTTTCAAAGTAAATTTTTAAATATAAGTTAAAGGTTTTAAAGTTGTTTTAAAAAGAAAGTTTTGAAAAATTTATTATTTCTGAAATATTTAAATTCTTAAGTAAGTATTTTCTTTAATCTATTATAGCAGTAATTATTTAAAAGTGACTTGGTATTTTTTTTAAAAGAGAAAATCTATTTTTATATTTTATTAAAGTAACCTTATTTTAAATATTCCTAAAGTATAAATTTTTTTAATAAAATATTGAAGTAGTTTTTAATTTAAATATTTTAAAGTATATTTTTGAATAAAGTGTTTCTAAAACTGTTCTAAAATCTAAGAGTTTTGTCCTTGGTGATTTCGGTGGAGATAATAATAATAAAAAAATATTTGGGAAAGTTTATTCTAAAAAGGGAAGATGGTTTGAAACTGTTTTCAAAGGGTTGAAATTGGAAATATATCTTGCAAAGATATTTTGTGATAAATAAATTGTTTGGAAAATTATTTATTGTTTGATGGTTGTTTGTGAATGTTAATTGATAGTTAAATAACCGACTATCAATATTGGCCAAATGCGCTGATCATTTCGAAGAGACCGGGATCGGGATTAATTTCTCGAAAACCACTTCAATCCGGTTTGTACGTTTTCGTGGAAAACGAGTTTGGAGTCGAAGATGGAGCAGTGAAGTGCAAGGGCTAGTCGCTACTAATCCTGAGGATATTTCCAAAATGGATGTAGTAGGAGTAGTGCCTTCGGTTCCGTTCGATCCCGGGACGGACTTTTATGGATGAATGCTTTCAGAACATCATCAGGTGGTCGATGAGCATTCTAAGTGAAACGATCTAAAAGGTAACACTTAGCCTCAAGCCTCATCAACCGGGAATGACTAAAAATCAGGGGTTATGCAGCAAGGCTAGGCGTGTAGCACCCATTCAGGGTGAGGTCATCCCTGTCTAGATGTCCCTTTTTATTCGGCTTAGTGGTGCGGTTGATGATCCCAACCGTGGAGTGATCTCACTCGAGATTATCCAGTAAGAGGTAGTCTCGGCCTTGTGTTGCAGGGGGTCGGGAGTGATCCTCGGTATTGTGATCTAGGCCACATACCGTGACAGGTGGTACCCCAGTGCCTAGTCATTAGTTGGAAATCCATTCTCCCTACGTGCCTTTTACGAGTTTTGTTTGTATTAACCACTCTGTGGCTAGTAGCTGGAATTTAATCATGTAACAATTTCGGCTATTTTATAAGTATTTGTATATAGACCTTATTACAATATTAGAGGATTTTAATAAAAAGTGTTTTAGCTATCGTAAGGTAAAAACCCGACATGTTTATTTGTGGCGTGGTCTTACGAGATGCTTTCATTTTCAAAGGAATTTTTGAAACTTTAATAATCAATTTGAGTGTGATTCCTCACACTGGTATTCCAGACTGACTCGGGTGTTATTTAACTATAATGCTCGGGTCAGACCGAGTATTATAGGATACAGGATATGATGCTGTGGAGTTCAGGACACGAGCTGGATGACAATACGTACTTTCGTACTTGTTTTATATATATTCCGCTGTGTTGATTAGCTGTGTATCCAGTTATATGTTATTGATGTTGAACTGTTATTTATGCACTCTGATGATGTAATATATAAACAGATGTATTTGATTTTGTGTAAAGATCATTGAATATCTATTATATTTTATTCCGCTACGATGGTAAGATTATGTTGTTGTTTTTCTGTTTTCTCTTCTTCTACCTCTTCTTCTTTAACCCTAATGGTTCGTATTTCTGTTCAACTTGAGTTGAATGATGTAGAATAGTGTTGACTCAAGGGGTACGGATTTGCGGGCCGTTACAATTATTTTGCGAAATAAGTGTTTGGCTATAGCAAGATAAAACTCGTAGTGATGAACGAGTTACCTGGGTTATCAAAGAAGCTTTACAACTTAAGTATTTCATATAAATGGTTTGCTCATGCTGGTTTCTAGCCTAACTCGGGTGTTACTTTATTGTAATGCTCGGGTCAGACCGAGTATTATAAATTTTCGGGTCAGGACGTTTTGGAGCTCAGGACACGAGTTGGATGGCAAAGACATATTGATTAGATTCCGCTGTGTATCTTAGACTGTATAGTCTGTATATAGGGACAAGTAATTATAACTGTCCAGATGTTTTTGTTGATGGTTGTACTCTGATATCTTGTATGTATATTGTCAGTTACAGCTTGTAAAATGTTGCTATTTGTATATTATAAATTGTTTTCGCAGCGATTTTGAGATTCTGTGCTATTTTTTTTCTGTTTCTTCTTCTACCTCTTTTTCTTCTTAACCCTAACAGTCTGGGGTTTTCAGCACTCGATTGCTCGGCACTCTATGCAGTGAACGTATTAGTGTCGATTTTCGAGGTCGAAAATTTCGGGCCGTTACATTTGGTATTAGAGCTGAAGGTTAAGCGTGAATCTTGGCTCTGGTGGGGATTACTGATTAGTGATAGGGTCAATAGTAACCTAGAATGAGTTGAGCGTCTTATATGAGTGCGTTCTTGTTATTTTCTTATATAAAGATTTTTAAAACCGATTTTAAAAATGAATTGCATATAAGCCTATATTTTGGTATATAAAGCAATAATTTTTCTAATTATTATAATATATTAAGATAGTTGGTTGTTGATTATTGAAAGTAAATATAATAATAAGAATTAAGTGGTAATATATATACAACCAAATAGAAATCTAGGAAGGATTAACTATGAAAATAAGTTGAGCTAAAAATGGATTCAAAACAGAATTTGAATCCTAGAAAATTCAAAAGAAGTTTCAAAGTATTGAAATAATTTACGTTGATTTAATTTTCCAGCAAATGATTATGGAATATATGGTGTGTATGATTTCTAGACATGATAATTATCATAAAATGGGTATTGTATCTTAACAATGGGATGTTTATTTTCCTAAATAAACAAAGATAAAGCAGAATGAAATGTTTTAAGGAAGTAAAAATTTATATAAGTTATAAATTGAAATAGATTTAAATTGTTAAATTTAAAAATCTAAGTCCAGAAAATTTGAAATTGTTTCAAAGTGTTAAAAGATATAATAAATAATATTATTCAGAATATTTTTGAATGTAGGAATTTTATTTCAAAACAAGAGTTGTGTTAAAAAATTTAAAGGAATTTGTTTTGAATTAAAATCCAAGAATGGTTTAAAATTGAAAGTATGACTTGGTGGGAAAATAAAATAAATATGTATATATATGTGGGATATACATAATATCAAAGTTGATTTGAAATAAATACTAAGTGTTGAATTCTAATTTCCTTGAGAATGAGATGTAAAATCCCGAAAAGAAATGAGTTTTCGAACTTATAAGCGAGAAGGGATATTGGTGGGAAATTTTAAATTTGAAATGGAAAATTTTAATTGGGTAGGGCTGAATTGATTAAATGAATTGGAATTTAATTCTGGACAAGTTAGATAAGGTGTGGACTTATAATCTGAAATGGGAGATTTTAGGATAAAGTTGATATTTAACTTAGGGGAAGTTAAATAAGTTTAGAAAGAACAACCTGAATTTGGAAATTTCTAGGTGAAATTTGAAGATTTAACTCAGGGAGGCATGTATGGTCCCAAACGGGTTTCAAAGTCTAGAAATGTGTGATGGATGCTATTGATTGGTGCTTAGATAATTTGGATGCTTACTTACTTTGACATATGCTACTATCATCCTGTTGTTATTAATAATCTATGAAACTGTGAATTGAATTATTTTGAATGAATTAAGAAGTTGGTTGAAATGATATACATCGATTACTGAAATTAAATGGAAATAAAACTTTAATTTGAAATTATTTAAATGATTTTGATTTTAAGAGATAAAGATTGAGCAAATGAAAACAGAATCACTTTGAACTTATGATTTAGATGTTAAAAATTGATTTATCAACTAGAATTGTTTAAGAATTGGGTTTTAAAAATTTGAAGTATAATTGGGTAATCAATTGAATTTCGAAAATTGATTTTTTAAAAAGATTTAACTCTCACTTGAACCTAGAAATAAGTTTATGTAGAAGTAAACGTAATTTAAAATGAAATTTTAAATTTGGACTCAGAATTAAATTGTTTAAAGACTTGGGTTGTGAATAAAAGGTTAGGGGTTAATTTGATTTAAGGGATTAAATCAACTTTTAAAAATTTAATACGAATTTATATAATTCGAGATGGTTTAAAGTAGAGATTGGGATTGAAATTAATTCAATTGAAATTTAATTTGAATTAATTGTAATTAAAGTTGAATAAGTTTAAATTCAAATAGGAATTGAGTTGAATTCGGGAAAGGAATTGAAGTTAATTCAAATTGAATTGGAATTGAATCAATTTAAAAGCATGTCGAAATTGAAAATTGATTGGAATGGGAGATTGGGAGATTGAACAGTTTGGCTTTGAACTATTTTCAATAAACTATTTTAATACAACTATTTTAATATAAACTATTTTAATATAAACTATCTTAAATCTATTTTTTCAAGCTATTTACTATGCAAACCCTTCCTTTATTACCCAAACTATCTTATACTTACTACTCAACCATTTTATGACTATTTTGCAACGATCTAGCCATTCTACAACTATTTAACTATTTTACAACTATTTTATAACTACTTAACTATCTATAGCTATTTTACAACTAGTAACTATTTTACAGCCACTTAACTATTTTAAACTTTTCAAGCTATTTTCTAAATTTAAATTGGTCAGAGTGGAAACTGTTTACATTTAAAAACTGATTGAGATAAAAATTGAAGTGATAACCCAAATGGAAATTGAAGCAACTGGGAAGTAAAAGAAAAATTGGGTATTGATGCAAAAATGATTTTGAAATGGAAGAGTATATTTTTAGGAAATATGCGATGATTAAAAATGAAGTTGGATAGCACTATAACTGGAAAGTCACTTTTTAAAGAGTAAGTAATGTACAAATAACTTTGTAAAGGAAATCGAACTTGAATATTGATTTGGCATAAATAAAATCATATATATATTTGTTATATATGATAAACTCCCCTTGTTGAATCTATAACCAGAAGAAAAGATCTTTGAAAATTATTTGAAGTATAAAAAGGAATTTATATAAGTATGAAGTGATCCGAAGATTTTTCAAGTTGAAGGAATAAACTTATATATATATATATATATATGAATACTTTTATGAGGATGAAACTGAGAAAAGTTTTTGAAATCCACTGATTTTGAAAGGCTTTTCATTTTGGGAAAAAGAAAATTTTGGAAATTTGGAAAGCCAAGTTGGTGAACTATTGATTTTGAGATATCGATTTTGTGTAAATGGGTTTGATATGTGATACATATAATGAGTATGATTTGGAAGATACTATATGTGTGTAGTATAAATTGTTTTGAGAATGAAATGGGGAAAAAGGCGCTCCCATTTAGAGTTGAAACTTGTTGTAGGAGATCTACGGGGTGGTTATTCCATGTGCCCTAAGGGGGTTTCTAAATTTTGATTTCAGAGGATGTTCGGACTAAACTGTAGTTCCTGTGGATTGTGGTTGGGGTGGTGAGAGTCGAAGGCGCTCATGCCTACAAAGACATCGGGGTTATGCTGTGACGGCAGTGTAACTCTGGTGTAACTGCGTTCTACTGCATTCCATAGCGTAAGTCGACGGGCTGTGATTGCCAAAAGTCTACGTTTGATTTCACTGGGAGAGTGACGTAACATCGGTAGATTTCGATCTATGAGGACATAGCGGAAGTCATATGGCAGTGAGTGCCTACAGGCTACATTGGGACTCGGCTAATGTAGTCTGCGATCTATGTGGTGAAGTTTCATTTGGTAGTGAAATTCGAGGGCGTTGTTGCCTACAGTTACATGGTTTTTGCCATGATGGCAACATAACCCTATGTGTAGCTGCGATCTGTGGCGGTTCCATGGTGGAATCGAGGGGTGCGATGCCTATAGTTTTCTATGGTTTCGAAGGGATGGCGACGTAATCATTGGGTTAACTACGATCCATTGAGGGGTTGATAATTTCTAGAGCATTCTTACAAAAATGTTTTTTGCATTCTCACAAAAAACAGTTTTCTAAGTATATTCACTGGGTGTTCAAAACGGGTCTACAAAGTACACATAGATTTTCAGTCCTACTCCTAATCAACGTTTGACCGAATTTCTGCGAGAACAAGGATGGACTTGTTGAGACATCGAGTTATAAAAAGTATTTTTATAAAGCTATTTTGGTAATATTATGTAGATTTTAAAGTATTTTAAAGTTTAAGAATAAAAAGAGTTAAAAATGTTTAAAGAATAATTTAACTAATAATAAACATTATAATTAAAATTCTCACTTCATTTCCTTTCAGGGACGAAAAGTTTTAAAGGGGGGAGGATTATGACGACCCGGATTTTCTACGGTCGTTAATTGGTAATTAACTGGATTAAATCATTAGAAATATTGATTTATAAGCCGAACCAATAAAATTCTGATAATTAAAAATATCGGGATATATATAAATTGACTTAAAAACTATATTGGATATTTAATTATGAAATCCTTGGATATGATGAACTTTAAAAATAAATAAATATAGAAACTCTACCATTTAAGTTAAGATAAACATCCAAAAAAATAATACACACACACACATACATATATATATATATGTGCCCTTTGAAATGAAATGTAGGATAGTTTGTAAAAGTGTGGATATATATATAATATCAAAAATTCACATAAGATATTTTAATTGTTCCAAAGTTATATTTTTATTTTCAAAATCTCAAAAATAATTTAAGTTTAAACTCTACATTTTAAAACACAAGATATAAGTATATGTAGGTGGCTATTAATTGAAGTATTAATAGCTTAAGCTTAAAATAATAAGAATATATGTTTAGAGATAAAAATAAGAACAAGTAAAGAGAAGGTTACGTAATATTAAGCAAAAACATTTAAGTTATCCTTGGTTAAAATAAATGAATAAATAAAAAGGAAAATATAAAATAATAAAATACACATGGACATTTGTAAGGCTTGGAGACAAGAATATATATGTGCTTATGTAATGAGATTTGTATGTAAGCTAGAAAAGGAGACATATTAATTACCTATACATCAAGCTCACAAATGTCAATTTCTTTAGTAGGTTTCTTCATTTTAAAAAAAAATAATGAGGAAGAAACTAAGACTAGGTGCTGTGTATAAGCAGTTATCCTCTTTTATATAAATCTCTCCAATCTCTTCTTTCTTTCATTTAACCAAAACCAATACCAGAAAAGAAAAAGTGAGAAAAACAAACAACTCATCATCTTGCAACTAAAACAAATTACAAATTCAACTCAACTTAAAAGGAAGATCAGATCAAGAATCAAGCTAGCAGTTTTCTTTTCCAAAGCAGGACTTTGTTCATCTGTTCAAATTTCCAAACGGTGAGTAAACTTTATCTTTAAAAGGTTAAATCATCTTTATAGCTTGTGCATGTGACAACTAATGTAGAAATGATTCAAATATGTCTTGTAAGGATGAAAAGTATGTTTTGCTTGGATATGTAAGTTTGAATTGCTATGTGTACATATGCGTGTCTATGTATATAAGTTCAGGCCTCTGTTCTTGTTTAATCAGACCCAAAAATCATTCAAAAGTCAAATTCTCTTCATTTAAGCAATTATAGGTTATGATGTCTAAAGGAAATTTGTTTGTATTATTGAAATCCTATTTTTAAAGATGGATTCAAGTGATATTATTAAGTATTATCTGGAAAGAAGGATTTACAGTGAGAATTGAATCATATCAGGAAAAATCAACCAAGTTAATTTCCTATTTCACTTATATTAATAGATTTGTTTTTGAAATTACTGATTTTTGGTGAAAGTTTTGTAATTTTTAAGTGTGTATATGGAGAGAAATTGTGAGTTGAACGGAATCTGTTCATTTGCCGATTCATGGCGATCGTAGTTCGGTGAGGCATCGGGGTTGTAGCTGGAGGTAGCTGGAGGGTAGGGGTCGTGGGAAAATGGTCGGTGATTTTTCTGAGCAGCGTGGAAGCGGGACGGCGGCGATGTAAGGTTTTAGGGCATGTTGTGGTCGAGGTCGATGTCATGGCGATTGCGAGTTCGTCATAGCATCGAGTTGGGTCGGAGTAGGGGGAAAAGGAAGGCAGTCGTGTGGTGAAGGTTCAAACTTGACGACGTGGCTTCTGGTGGTCGGAGGTAGCGGCGTAAGGTGATGCAGGCGATCGGGTTTCTTTTCCTGATGGAGTTCGACTCGTTCGATTTTGATTTGTGGGGTCGTAAGGGGTTTTGGGTAGCTAGGGGAGTCGAGGGTGTCGGTGGCGATTTGGTGACATCGTCGGTGATGATCGGCACGGCTTCGATCGTGCGTGCACGGTGCACTGGAATGTTTGTGATATCGGTTTTTGCTTTGGGTAATGTAAGGGTAGGCAATGAATTTTAAAAGAGGAAGTAAAGTGCAGAGAGGGGAAAGGATTTCTCGTGGGTTTTGGGCTTGGGCTTGGGCCTGCGTTTTTTTTAAATAAAAAAATAATAAGAATAAAAACATAGTAATAAAAGTAAAAACATAAGCAAGGTTTTCCCAAGAAATTGCTAGCCAATTCTTTATAAGGTTGTATTGTTTTTACTTAAGCTACCTAATATTGATAAAGAAATTTGAAACCTTAATTTTATTAAATATTATTTAGTTAAAGGTCATATAAATAAATTATTTTTAACTTAAATTAATTAAGCTTAGAATAATTACATTATATGTCTTTTATTTAAATTAATTCCTAATTTTATTAAAACAAAATTAAATAGTGTAATTAAGTAGATGGTTAAGGAAAATAAAATGTTTTAAACTTTTAATTAATGAAAAGTCTTAAGTGATTTTACATGTTTCCAAATATTTGACTAAAATAAAATATGATTAAATGGTTTGAAATTGATTGACAACGATTAAACAGGATTTATTGATAATTAATTTTGGTTTAAATTAATTAGATGGTTGTGTGACTAGTTAGGCTAGACTATGAATGTTTGAATTGAATTGAATTGAATACTTTGAATTTCTTTAATATCTCTAGTATGTTGATCCATGTTATTCTATGATTTGAAATACCCTAGATTTAACTGTTGATAAACGTGAGTCGTTTATTTAAATAGATATCTGTGATGGAATTTCTATACAAATATGACATTCTGAAATTTAATTGAGTTGTTTTTACTTAAACAACTTGGCTAAAAGGATGACATTGGATTCGAAGAGATCGGGGTCGAATATTAGCGATATCCGAAACCACTTCGATTAGTAACTACTGTAATTTTTATAGATTTGATTATAGAATCAAATGGGCTGGATTGAATTAAATTAAGTAAACTTGGTCATTTATGCTAAGTAACGGTACTTAGATATTATTTTGTGAAATAAGTGTTTGGCTATAGTAAGGTAAAACTCGTAGTGATGAACGAGTTACCTGGGTTATCAGAGAAGCTTTACAACTTAAATATTTCATATTAACTGGGTTTACTCACGCTGGTTTCCAGCCTGACTTGGGTGTTACTTTATTGTAATGCTCGGGTTAGACCGAGTATTACAGATTTTCAGGTTATGGCGTTCTGCAGCTCAGCAAACGAGCTGGATGGCAGAGACGTATTGATTAGATTCCGTTGTGTATCTTAGACTGTATAGTCTGTATATAAGGACAAGTAATTATAACTGTCCAGATGTTTTTGTTGATGGTTGTACTCTAATATCTTGTATGTATATAGTCAGTTACAGCTTGTAAAATGCTGCTATTTGTATATTATAAATTGTTTCCGCTGTGACTGTGAGATTCTGTGCTATTTGTATAGTCAGTTACATCTTGTAAAATTTTGAGATGTTATACCGACCCTCCAGCTTGGTCGCGTGCGCGAATCCTACATCGCGATCGCTCTCTACTGCTTTGAACCCAAATCGTGAAAAATCGAACTACATCCCATCGTGACCATGTCCCTCTAAATTGAAGCCATTGAAGCACCCTCTTATTATCGTCGTACCTCCTCATGAATGACGGGACTACCATCGCGATTCCCTTTTTTTTAAAGAGGCAATTTTAAATTTTCTCAGAGTTGAAGAAGAAGGAGGAGGGAAGACATATGCGATTTTCTAAATTGAAGAATATAGAGAAGGAAGGCTTTAAATTTGATTTCGTTATCATTGGAGAAGAAAGGAAGAAGGGACGTGATTTTGATTTCGAACTTAGTGAAATGAAAGAAAGAAAATCTCTATTTAAAACGAGAAGAGAAAGGGCTGGTCGGCGATGATTTACCCTTGATTTGATTATATATAATTTATTTTATTTCAAATATCTCACAACACGTACAATGAAATCTCGACCTCCTATTGGGGCTTGCCGCTAGGCACTCATAATGTTATACCCCTATTCCGAATGCAATGGAAAAGGTCATGAGTCCTAATTCAATCGTATGGAGAAGATAGCTTTTTAAATCGATTGTTTAAATTTAATTTAATTATTTCTAGGCGTTTGTAGATCGTACGACCCAATGGTAAACACAAACGCTACGAAATTTAAAATCCAATAATAATACACTATTACGGCTCTAATGGAGCTAGTTTCATCGAATTCAGAGACTGTGTCCTGAATCGCTATTTTAACGCGTCGATTAAATTGACAAATTTCAAAATTTTGTGAAATCACTTGAAATTCCAGTTTTTAAATCTTACTAACTAAATTATAATCCCAAATTCAATATAAACCATTTAAATATTCAAAATCAAATGAAAAAAATTCCGGTTCGTTACATTCCTCCTCCCTTAAAAGAATTTCGTCCCCGAAATTGCTAAGGCAGGAAAATTCTCCAAATTAACCCATTAACTTAATAAAATCCACTTGCTAACCTCCACATTTGTAATGACTTAGATTTTGGCCGTTTGATTTTGAATTGTTAAATGGTTTTAAAGATTGAATTGGGAATAGAAATTGATTTTATGATATGAAGATTCTAATTGAAAACTTTAAAATGAATTTAAAGTTCCAAATATAGCGATTTAATTAATAAATTTAATTGTTTAGTCAATAATTAAAAAACGTTTAAATAATTGAATTGGAGTTGAATATGAAACCGAAATGATTTCTAATGTTCATATAAATTCGATTGGAATTAGAATTGAGTTAATAAGTTGTTAAAACTGGATTTTTAAGCGATATCAAAAATTTCTGAAATCTCGATTTAATCGACGCGGTAAAATAGCAATCTGGGACACAGTCTCATAGTTCAACGAAACTAGTTCCAATGGATCCGTAATATTGTATTTTTATTGGATTTCAAATTTCGTACTATTTGGAGTTTTCGTTTTATCATACGGGAGACAAACGGGTTGAATTTAATATCAAAATTCAATATAATAATTGGGTCCAAAAAGCTATCTTCTCCATACGATTGAATTAGGACTCGAAACCTTTTCCATTTCATTCAGAATAGGGGTATAACCTTATGAACGTTTAGTATCATGCCTCGATAGGGATTCGAGTTTTGAGTAGCGTAAATCGAGACGTTTGAAATTTAAATAAATAAATTGTCCAGTCAATGATCCTTTCAGCAGCAATTCCATCCACTCAGTGTATGTTGGCCTATTCTAACATGCCACCCATCACACCTTCCACCTTTCAAATTCATGTCTTCCCCTCCCTTTCATTCTGTCTGTTCAAATAAAATGTATAACGTGTTTGAAATCTGAAATCAAAACCTGAGTATCCTCTTTCCCCCCTTCTTTCTCCAATTCAGAAACAAATTAAAAATATCGTTTGAATTCAAAAAAAAATCATGAGCTCCTTTTTCTCCCTTCCTACTTCAAAATCGAAATCAGTTCGTCCCAAAAAAAAGAAATGGAAGGTCGGGAAGGCTGGTTGGAGAATGAAGCGGTCGCGATTCAAAAGGAAGGGCTCGGGTTGATAGGGATGGTGACGGGAGATGCCGATTTCATCGTCGAGTGAGGTGTATGGTCATACTGTTTATCGATGAGGGTTGTTGAGTGATAGCCGGTGGAAGGAGGGAGCGGTTTTAGGTGGAGTTGTAGTGACAAGGGAAGTTAGAGCAGGAGGTCATTTCTGATGGGTACAATTTTTTAAAAAATCTATTATTAATTTAAGTTAATTTAGTGTGATTTATTAAAAAGTTTGTTAATCCATATCATGTTTATATGAGGTCCAAAAATCATTAAACAAGTCGAGTTAGTTTGTATCTGGGAAAAATCTTTGCAATAAATATTGATTCAGAATTTTATAAAGATAACTGGGAATTTAAATAATTCAAATCTGGATATTCGGCAAATAAAAGAAATCAAGGTGAGAAAATTCTCACTCATTTGGATTATCAGATTAATATTAAAAGCAGTTAAAATTATTTATTGGATGCCTAGTTGATTTAATAATTATTATCTGATGAATGATATATTATATATATAATAGTATACATATTAGTAGTTGGAGTTATATTCCCGCACATTATAGCGGATGAGACCTTAATGCCTCGCATAATAGCCGATGACCCTATATACCGCGATATCCCCCTCGAAGTGGGATTGGTATTTTTATGTTGTATTAACATCTGTGGATGCAAGGAAACAGGATAAAGGGATTGAACTGAATTCCTCAAATATATTGTTTATTTTTCATATATATAGTGATATATGATGCGTGTAGATAATCTATTACAGATTAATGTTGTAATTTGAATTATTGGATGTAGCACTGGCTTGAATTTTAATATTTTAAATACCATAAATATATTTTTAAAATTTAAGGAATTAAAGGGAATTTTTGATATAAAAATATTTATATCGAAAATTGGATTATTTTTAAGAAAAATTTGATTAGGAATAATATATATATATATATATATATATATGGATTGTACGTAACTATTCGTGAATAGGTTTGAATAGGGAGTTTAGAAATTAATCATATAAGGGAGTTTGTAAATGGTATTCTGAAATATGAAAAGGAATTAAAATCAATATTAAAAATAGATTGGTGGTATAAATGGAATTTATAAGAAATAAATTTATATAATGGAATTTTATAAATAAGATTTGTTTTATAAAAAGGTAAAACCAAATGGGTTATAAAATTTATAAACGATGTAAATAAAGGAATTCAATATCAGATGATTATTGGGAATAAAAATTCATAGGGTGAATTTATATTAGAATATGGAAATAGGGTTGAGAAAAAAAAAGTAGATTCTATTTTGGAAATGAGAATGGATAGGAAATCGACAATGAACCGGTATGTTGTGAAATCGGGAGGAAGTTATAAAATAAATTGGTTATCGAGATTTTATAATATATTTTTATTTTTAAGAAGTTAAGTTCATTTTTCAAAGGGAAAACTTTATTATTTTAACTATGAAATTTAAACTTGTTAGTATTGGAATACTTTGGAAAATGGATTTTCAAATATTTAATATTTATTGAAATAAAATTTAAATTTATATATTCAGCTTTGTAGATTGATTTGTTTTATTTTAAATGAGTTATTGATGGCTTATTAAAAGTGTTTAATATTTTAAATAATAACTTAAAACATATTTTAAAAAATAAAAATAAATTACTATTCTTTTAAAATGCTCATTATATATATACAGTTTGAAATGATTAAAAAAATATTTATAAATTCTCTCGAGATTCGTAAATGGGGTTTTTAAATGGACATGATTTTGAGGAGAGGAAATTTTGATAAGGGATTTGGAGAAGATGAAATTTCAAAATGTTGAATATGGGAATTTTTGAAATGAAAATATGAATTTATAAAAGAAGTCATAAATTGTTGGATGGGGATATAAATAAGTATACTGGGTTTTGGAAATTGAATAAGGGAATTTATTGGTGATTTCGGAGACTTATGAAATAAGTTACGTAATATTCTCTTAAGTGTTGATATTGAAATGATTTTGGAAAGTAAGATTTATGATATTTTCCGAAGTATAAAAACGGAAATCTGAAAATATTTCTAAGTGTCGAGGTGTTTGAAAATATCCCGTTATGGATTTAAGCATTTGAAATGGTTTTCAAATATTGAAATATGGAAAGGGATTTGGATATATATCTTAGTAAAGATATATTGAAATAAATATTTAAAGAACTATAAAATAAGGCCTAGTGTCTGGTTATGGATGTTTTAGTGATAGTTAAATAAGCGACTATAAATATTGGCCAATTTCGTTAATCGTTTCGAAGAGATCGGGATCGGATTTAATTATCTAAAAACCACTTCGATCTGGTTTGAACATTACGAATGAATACCTTGAAGATGATTAAGACGGTGATTCGGTTTGTCTAGACCTAGGACAACTTGTATGGACGAATGCTATCAGAACATATCAATGGAAGACGATGAGCATTCTAAGTAGAATTGTTTCTTGGAAGATAACGCTTAGCCTTAAGCCTCATCAACCAGGAATAACTAAAATAGTGGAGATGCAGCAAGGCTAAGTGGTTCACACCGAATTAGGGTATGTTATCACTTTTCTAGATGTCCTCGGAGACCTATATTTTATGTATATGGTTGTGCATAAAAGAAGGAGCGCTCGATGGTAAGGGTGGGAACACTAGGGGTGATAACATTTTCGGTCTATCCAGGTTAGGGGTAAGTCGGTTTTGTGTAGCAGGGGACACCGGCGAGGTCCTCGGTACATTGTTCTAGAGGCGTACTATGATGGGCGGTACCCCAGTGGCCCAATCATTTGTATGGAATCCATTCTCTGATAAGCGCCGTATAGTTTTGATTGTGCCCAACTATGCTAAAACATGAGATGCAAGCATTTCAGCTATTTCCTATTTACTTTCTATAGACACTATTATAATATTAGATGATTTTGATAAAAATTGTTTCGGTTATCGTAAGGTAAAAACCCATCGTGTTTATATGTGACGTGGTCTTACGAGATACCTTTGTTTCCAAAGGATTTTTGAGTAAAGTTAATAATTCAAATTGAGTGTGTTTTCTCACCCTGGTTTTCCAGACTGACTCGGGTTTTATTTTATCATAATGCTTGGGTCAGACCGAGTTTTACAGATTTAGGATTGGATGCTACGGAGCTCAGGAGACGAGCTGGATGACGGAACGTATTTCCATACTTGATTTGTATTTCCACTTTGTGAGGACAAGTTAATTAAACTGTCTAGACTGATTGTTGTATATTATACTCAAATGATTGTAAGTATAAAACAATAATAGATTCCTTTGTATAAAAATCTACTATTATATATTATATTTTGTTCCGCTGCGATTGTGAGATTCTGTTGTTGTTCTATATTTTCGTCTATCTCTTTCTTTTTCTTTACCCTAGTTATTCACTCTTTCATACAATTTGGGTTGAACAGAATTGTTCATTATCAACTCAAAGGGTACGGAACTACGGGTCGCTACAACATTTCACCTTTCTAATCCATCATACTTACATTCACTATCTATTTCCCAAATATTTATCAAACCCTTTATTTCCTACTTAAATTCAAAGATCAAATTTCAGTTAACAAAATTCTCAAAAAAAATTCAAAATTTTTCTAACACCCTAAATTCTCGAATTTTTTTGGCGGAATCTCATTTGTATGGAGAGCCTTTTGCAATATGATAAGAGAGATAAAAATATATACATCGACCCCACGGTCGAAAAATAAAACATATATTAATATTTATATTATTGTGGTATTTAATCCGAAAACGTACCTTTATTTAGCATTTTTAAGCGAGCGAGCTTACTTAATATGCAATTTTGCAACCCAAATTTAGCTCCTAGCCTCCTTGTAGTATTCTTACTTAATTTAAATGCATAAGCACCAAAATATGAAATTTAACAACATTTCAATCTTTTAACTAGCGCAAACACATATATTTCAGAACTAAACACGTTATAGCATGAATTTATCAATAATCACCAGGCTCCAACATTAGTTTATTTATTGAAAAATGTTATGTTGTAATTACAAGTGTTAATCAAAAATAAGTAATCTTCTCAATAGAACAAAAAATACTTAAAAAACTCAGGCCTCAATCTGTATTACACTTATAAAATCAGCTTATATTTCTCATAACACATGGGGTCTAACTTTTTATTTTTGGTTGTATATTCTATCTAGAGAAAAGGATGAAATCAAAAAATTGATTGAGGATGCAATATTGGAGGCAAACAAAAAAGGAATCAAAATTTTTAGCTTAGGTCTCCTAAATTTGGTAAATGTTATCTATAAATCAGAATCAGAAGTTCTGCTTTATAGGAAATACATATTAGACCTTAATGAGTTATTATTCACATTGCCGACAAATTTTTACAAAAAGAAGAACTAAATAGAAGTGGAGAACTTTTAATTCAGAAACATCCAAAACTTCGAGTCAAAATAACAGACGGAAGTAGTTTAGCTGTTGCAGCAGTGACTAAAAGTATTCCACAAGGGACTAATCAAGTTCTGCTCATAGAAAAGATATCCAAAATTTCTTGTGCACTAACCATAGCATTATGTCAAATAGGTTATAGGGTATAAATTGAAACAACATTTTTATGTTAACTCCGGTTCCAATTCATGCTTGTCAAAGTAATTGATGTCTAATTATATGTTTTGTGTCCTGATAGGTTGCAGTACCTCAGAGAGTAGACTTTGAGTTGCATAAAATGAACCTTCCAACAGTTAAGTTCATATTCACTTTAATCGTTCAATATTTCTAACTGAAATTCAATAGACTAATTAATTAGTCTAATTAGTTTACTTCCAATTTACTTGAGTCAAATTTATTACTGAATTAGACATCGTTAACACCAGGTCTTCCAGCTTACTCTTTATTCCTATTTTCTTACAATTAATATTACAACATGCAGGTGTAGTGTAAGATAACTTAGAAGTCCAGATATTATGGCATGTGATAATGATAATAGGAGATATATCGTATCATGTGGTTTTATTTAAAAAGTTAGAACTATAATGCTTTATTTACTACTGACTTTCTACATTGCAAAAAAAAATATGAAAAAAGATAAATGAAAGCTTGGAGCATATTATCTTGCACATAAAATCAGTATATAGTCAAAGTGTCTATATGATAACAAATTAACTTAATTTAATTCAAATTCATACAGTTTCCTTTTTCAAATTTTATTTATTTAACTTGTATAAGTTATATTTTAATTTCATATTGAAATTCACAATTCCAGATAATAAGTTCAAAACTTATTTTCCACCGATTTCATAAAACACCCAAATGAATATTCCAGAATTTAAACACCTGGATTTATTTCAAATTATTTTGGAATCATACCAATATATATCTCCTTTGGTTTCAACAAACCATTCCTTTAGAAATTTCAAAATCAACTTGGTTTTATCCAAACAAATCCCCTTCGGAATTTTAAAACAACACTTGTTTTCAAACAAAAATATCCATATTGAATTACTCTGGTAGCAATCCGTCACTTAGAAACTCAAAAATGAATACTGATAATGCTGTGTAGTCAACACCAGGATTATTTTCCGATGACTGAAATTTGTTCAGTACTTTATTACTTCAAAAATCCATTTTTAAAATTTTCTTTTTTCAAAAAAATCCCACAATAATACTACCATTATCTATTTCAAAAATATTTCCAAAATTACACCAATTTCATTTTCATAACACTTCTGAAAATATATTCCAAACCTTACGAGATTTAAATTTTTGAATTCTAGTGTGAATCCATTTTAATTATAATTTATTTGTATAATTCATACTTATACAAATTTTCATTTGATTATATACAACCATTTCAATTCTCTAATCTTGTTTCGATTATAATAATATCATCCAAACACACCAAATATACTATCATAATTTCTGAAAATTATTTCTTTTATATCGAAATATATATTTGGCTAAAATTGTTTCGTTTACCCAATTTCAAAACAATACCGTGTCAAATTGCTTTATTCAAGTGTTTAGAAACCCCTATCAATACAATTGTACAGACTGTGCCGACCATAGTTCATAAGCCACTCAATAAATCAACCAATACAATTTACACAATTTTTATTCACTAACAAATACACGTTCATATCTATTAATACACTCGAACTCATTCTAGAGTACTACTGACCCTATCTCTAATGAGTAATCACTACCAAAGCCAAGGTTCTCACTTAACCTTCAGCTCAGATACCAAATGTAGGGAACTGTAATTTTCGACTCTCGAAAATCGACATTAATGCGTCTACTATATAGAATGCTGAGCAATCGAGTGCCGAAAACACCAATTCAATAGGGGCGAAGAAGAAAAGGTGGAAGAAGAACATAAAATAGCAACACAGAATCTCATAATCGCAGTGGAACAAAATATAATATATAATGATAAATTTTAAATAGAAGAACTGTACTGTTAATATACATACCTTTATCAGAGTACAATAGACAACAATAAATCTAGACAGTTCAATAACTTGTCCTCAGACAGTGGTAATACAAATCAAGCATGGAAATACGTCTTTGTCATCCAGCTCATCCCTTGAGCTCCATAGCATCCTATCCTGAATCTGTAATACTCGGTCTGACCCGAGCATTATAATAAAATAACACCCGAGCAGGTCTAGAAAACCAGCGTGAGAAAAAAAATCAATTTGAATTATTATTATTTTCAAAATCCTTCGAAAAACAAAGGTATCTCGTAAGACCACGTCATATATAAACACGAAGGGTTTTTCCCATACGATAACCAAAATGATTTATATCAAAATCCTCAGATATTATAATAGTGTCTATAGAAAGTAATTAGAAAATAGTTGAAATGCTTACACCTCACGTTTCAGCATAGTTGGGTACAAACAAAACTATGCGGCTCTTACTAGGGAATGGTTTCTAAACAATGATTGGCATTGGGGTACCACCTATCACAGTACACTTTTCGAAAAATGTACCGAGGACCTCGCCAGGATCCCCTACAACACAGTACCGGCCCTATCCCTAACCTGGATAGAACCGAATATGTTGTCACCCCAGGTGTTTCCACCCTAATTGAGAGCTCTTTTCCATGCCCCACCATATCCATAATTTATAATATATCAGAAGGTATCTCAAAAAGTGATAACATACCCTAAATGGGTGCGACTTAGCCTTATTGCATCTCCCTTGATTTTCAAGTAATCCAGTTGATGAGGCTTGATGCTACGATTACCTTTCAAGAACAATTTCAATTAGAATGCTTATCGTCCTCCTATGACGATGTTCTGATAGCATTCGTCCATATAAGTTATCCTGGGTCTGGACAAGCCGAGTCACCGTCTTCACTATCTTCATGATTCCATTCGTAACATACAAACCGGATCGAAGTGGTTTTCGAATAATTAAACCCAATTCTCGTCTCTTCGAAACGATTAATGAAATTGGACAATATTGATAGTCACTAGACCATTATTTGTAATTCTTCAAAGCATTTTGAAAGTCGCTATGTGTCGTATAATATGGATATATGATAATACAGAGTATAGTAATGATAGTAGTACTGTAAATAGTGTGGAATAAAAAGCAGTATAGTAAAATGACACCAGAGATTTTTATACTAGTTCGGAGCAACGTCCTACGTCCAGTCCCAGACTCCTTCTGGAATTTCACTAAAACAACAATCCTCACTTAACCTAAAGGAACAGGTCTATACACCCCTGAGCAGCCGAACAGGGACCTGAGTAGCAGAACAGGATTTCGCCTCAACAGCCGAAGAGGACTTCACTCGCCTAAGCAGCAGAACAGGACTACAACAAATACAGAAAGTAGTTTTGACTTATGTGTGTTCTGATAATATGGATTTGTCACTTGTATTACATCCTTCCTATAATCTTCTCCTCGATTATATATATATATATATATATATATATTTGAAGTATATAAAGAATAGAAAGGTATAGTATCGCTTTAATGCAGAATAACTAAAAGTATGATAGCAAATAGATTTCAGAAAGTTATATCGGAGAAACAAGAGAATTCGAGTGTGATTTAGTTAGTGATTTGAAATGAAGTTGGAGTTCGTATTTATAAAGGTTAGAAAGCAGCGACTGTTGGTGAAGAGTTTCGATCGAAGTGTTGCATCCGAATCTTTCCGTTAAGGGTTTGTAACTCTTCATAAAAGTTGTGTCCTTTCAAAAAAGTGGCTGTTATAGAAATTCAGTCGACTGAGCCTCTAGATCAGTTGACTGAATATTCAAAGTTATTTTTAAATTTTAAAATTCGTATATCTATGTACTTGTGCACCTGTGCAATTATACAGTATTTTCTGGGTCAGTCGAGTGACCCTTCTGGGTTACTTGACTGACCTGGTAAAATCTTTGTAATTTGCACAGGTTTTGCAGGTATAAAAATATATAAATTTAAACACTTTTATAATATAATATATATAACTTTAAACAATTATACATGCTTATATATGTATAAAATATTTAGAAATAAGACGATTAAATACATAAGCTAATATATACGTAAACGAGGAGAGATTTTAACAAAATTAACCTAAGACTTAAAAATAAAATAAAATATTTGATGCACCGGTTTTTGAAGTCTTGTCCTCTGTAGTATTTATTCTCTTTTTGTCGTAGTAGTCGTCAAATCTATATGTCGTAGTGATAGCTTTGCGTCACGAATCAAAACAAAGTCTCAACATTCTCCCCCTTTTTGATTAATGACAACCTATAAATAGATATAGATTTCGAATGTATATATATAACATAAATATTTACTCCCCTGAATCTTTGAAGTTCTATATCCTGCATTCTTATTGTTAGCAATAATATTTCTCCCCCTTTGTCATCGACAAAAAGGAATAAGGAATATAAAAGTATGAAGTCATAATGTCATGGATATTATGAAACAAAACCACAATTCATACATTAAACTTCTATAAACAAGAGTCTTTGAAATAATATGAATAGAGTGGCTATTTAATAAAAGCCATACAAAATAAAGAATAATGTCTTTCTAAAATAAATAACAACTTACTCCATCCTATGCTTACCCCTTAATTTGTGCTTGCATTGTTTATTCCTGCAAATAGTTAGAGCAATACCTTTCTCCCCTTTGTCATCGACGAAAAGGAGAGTTTATATGATAATAAATATTATATTCCACAAAAGTGTTAACAATATAGAACAAAATAACTACTACTTGTAAGGTATCAGAAAACAATGAACATTTAAAGCATGTGATACCCAAGATTCTTATAATTTCCTAATTTTTAGGAAACCATACCCATTTGGGTGTGGTTGAACCTTTATAAATATAATTTTCATTATTAACTACCATATCAAAATAATCATTAATGCATTTTTCTCTATTTTTCCAATTAACAAGAACCCAAATACTTGGATAATTTTTATTCATATTTTCCGTCAATGATCTTGTACTTCTAGAGAAGTTATATACATTATTGGTCATAACAGTATTTGAATTTCTATAGAAATTAAATTTCGACTTTACTCGAAAAATTTAGTAGTAGCACTAACATTTTTACTATACATAAAATTATATCTAGTGCAATTTCTATGATTAGTTTTATTATATCCTAAACCACTTTTATCATGTGAAGGTCTAGAACTAGATAAAATCATGTTTAAATCATTATGACCTTTATTAAATTTTGTGACCTTAGTGTTAAGTTTATCAAATTTAGCTTTAAAGTCACAATTATTATTTTCAAAAGAAATATTACTGTTTTTCAAAAAATCGATTTGCTTGTTTAATTCAGAATTTTCCTTTTATAACGTACATGTCTCATTTTCGAGAAGAAAAATTTGAGATTCTGAATTATCTAAAGACGATTGTAATAAATCATTTTGCCTTTTCGAATCAAAAATTTCTTTTGAAAATTTCTCTCTCCCTTTTTCAAATAGAGTGTTTTGTTCATCTCAAGAATCTTTAATACTTATAAAAATTTTCTTTAAAACAAAGTTGATTTTCTAAATCTAACTTCTCATTTTTCATTTTCTCATTTTCACGTTCTGCAGATTTCATATTTTCTAAAATAATAAAATTAAGCTTTGAAATCTTATAGCCAAATCTAACTAATTCATTATTATCTTTTACTGAAATTTGTAAATCAGAATGTCACGGCGCGTCTTTCTATCTCCAGAAAAATGCATCATGATTTAAGAAAGAAAGGGATAGAAGAAGAAAAGATAAGAAAAGAAGAAACTCAACAACGTCAGATACTCACAGCGGAACAAATGAAATATGATATATCGCATAAAATATTACATAGTTTCATATAGATCAGAGTTACAAAATCTGTACAACACATATTAGACAGTTATAACATTTTTCTAACTATACAACTCAAGATATCACAAGATACAGATATCACACACACACAACGGAACCAGAATATATCTACACATGGAAGCCTCCTGCTCCAAATCTCCTCTAGAATTCGTCAAGCTAACCTGAATCCCTCAACTACTCATACACAATATGAGTACCCAAGAGTTTAATAAAATAGAAAATAAACACTCGGGTCAGACAGGGGTCTGGTGTGAGTAAACTGGTTAAAATTGCTTAACTTTAGAAAATCCTTTGAAAAGAAAAGGTATCACCTAAGACTTCCCATACATAAACATGGAAAAGTTTTGACTTTACGCTAACTAAAACATTTGATAGGACATCCAGTGACATTATAATAGTGTCTAGGGTTTTCAAGTAAATAAGAAATAGCCGAAATTGTTACATTATTAAATTCCAGCTACTAGCCACAAAAGTGGGTAATACAATGAAAACCGTAGGGTCTCATAGGAAGAATGGGTTTCCATCAATGACAGGGCTACTGGGGTACCGCCCGTCACAGTACGTGGCCTAGATCACCGTACCGAGGAGCCACCCTAACTCCCCTGCAACACAACCATCCCTTACTGGACAGTCCCGAGTAAGATCACCCCGTGGTTGGCGCGACCATCCACCCACTAAGCCGAAATAAAAAGGGAAATCTAGACAGGGATGACCTCATCTTGAAATGGGTGCTACCCACCTAGCCTTGTTGCACCTCCCCTGTTTTAGCCATTCCCGGTTGATAAGGCTTGAGGCTGCGATTACCTTAATAGAACACATCTATCTTAGCATGCTCATCGTCCACCGGACGATGTTCTGAAAGCATTCAATCCATACAAGTTCGTTCCGAGTTCGAACGAAACCGAAGGCACTATCTCGTTGCACTCATTTTGGAATCACCCTTAGAGTCAACGACCATAGCCCTTGCACTCTGAATCACCATCTCGAACCTGTAAGTACTATCGCCGTCAAACTCATCACGGAATCACCCCTAAAGTTATACTGACGAATAGTTCTTACACCTCGAGTCTTCACTTGCACTCCCCTTGGATTCACGACCTAACGTTTTTTTGGATCGATATGGTTTTCGTATATCCAAATATGGAAACCCGATCCCGGTCTCACCGAAATACAAACACCATTTTAATGTCCAAGTTGTTTAAGGGTTTTAAACAATTAAAACTTATATTCAGGATGATATAACAGATAGATGAATCACGTTAGTACAATAGATAATTCATATCAACCAATCATCTCATAAAGCAGCATATCACATATCAAAGATATCACACCCAAATCATCCAACATCATTCAAACATCCAATATCAATCATCCAATATTAATCAATCACCATAAGCAGTTTGATTAACTCTTAATCAATTTGGTTAACCTTTAATTAAATTAATTACTATCCTTTAATTACTTGGATTATCTTAATCCTGCTTCATTAATTTATTCAAAATAAATAAATTAATCATCTCTTAATGATCTTTCTTAATTAATCTCCCTTGATTAATTATCTTTTAATTACATTCAAGTAATTAGTCTTTAATTCATTAATTAATTTCACAAATTAATTATCCTTAACTATATACAGTAATTAACCTTTAATTACTATCATTAATTACGTTAATTAATGATCCTTCATTTACATCCATTAATTAATTAACCATGATTATTTGCATTAATCCTCAATTAATTTCAATTAATTAATCATCCTTTAATAAATCATTTTTATTAATCAACCTTTATTAATTCATTAATTATATTAACTAATGAGCCTTATTAATTAATTAACCCTTTAATTAAATAAATAGTTAACTTGTAATTAACCATCTTTTTAATTAGTCTTGATTAATCATAATCAGTAATTAACAACTTGTAGTTACTTATCTTTATTAATTAACCTCTTAATTAATTATATTAATCTTGATTAATTATACTAATTAATAAACCTTTAATTACTTCATTAAGTAATTATTAATCAATTAAATTAATTAATAATCCTTAAATAAATTGCTTAAATAATTAATTACCTTTTAAATTAATTACATTTAGCAATTAATCTTATATTAATCTCTTTCATAAATTAATTAATCATATTAATTAACTAACTAAATTAATTAAGTAATTTACCCTTAATTGCCTCCATAAGTAATTATCCTCTAATTACTTTCATTGGTTAATTATCTCTAAATTAATTACCTTAACAAGTAATTAATCTCATCATTAAATAATCCTTAATTCTTTAATTCATTAATTACTTTTTAATTAATTAACTTCAAATAAGTTATATTAATTAATCTCTTAATTACTAACATCAAGTGATTATCCATTAATCACTTCACTCAATTACTTCTATAAGTAATTTTCCACTAATTACTTCCATAAGTAATTATACACTAATTACTTTCATAAGTAATTTCTCTTTCTTAATTATATTCAATAATTAACCATTAATTACTTCATTAAGTAATTACACTCAATTAGTTCATAATTAAGTGATTAATTAAAATTAAACAAACAATTAACTTATCATTTAAAATTAATTAAACAATTAGTTAACTCCTTATATTTAAAAATCCTTAATTAATTAAGAAAATCATTTATCTAAATTAAACTTTTACTTATTAACAAAACATATTTAATTAAGTATTCTTACATTCATAACAATAATAAATTAACCTTAATTATCCTCATAAATTAATTATTTGAATTAATCAAATTTTAATAACTTAAAAACAAACTATTTTATGGGTTTACAAAATTTTAACTTTAACCTTATTTGAAAATAAAACATTTCGAAATCAATTTTAAAATTTAAAATAATTTAATCATCTAATTTAAACTTATTCATTTTCGATATAATTTTGAAAACTTAATTTTTAAAACATTACTTAAAGTTTACTTTAAAACTTTGATTTAATACTTTAAATTGAGATCACTTTTTTTAAATTAAAATTCAAAATTTATTTAAGTTAATTATTTTCGAAGAAATTATCTGAACATTTTAAATTTGAAAATAAATTCAATTAACACTTAAAAAGGTTTGATTAACATTTTTTCTTCAAGAACAAGTTTTTAAATTTGTAAATTAATTTCCTTTTATAAAAACTTAACTTGATTTCATTTATTTCAAATAATAAGTTTAATCTGTAAACTTATATCTTCCTACAGTACTAAACCAGAAAATCAAACGACCTAAAATACTCGAGTCAATCTCCTACGAACCCCGTGCTCGCCTCGAGTCACTCACCCACCCTCATCTGCTTCAACTCGATACAGGAAAAACGCGAGAACACTCCGAGACGACCTCAAATCTTCCCCAACTCCAATTTCCAGTGCACAATTGTAACAACCCGGAATTTTTGACAGCATATTTTAATAAATATTTAATCTAATTTAAATTAAATACAAGCTTCTCAAGTTATAAACTGATGAGATCTTAATTATTTACCAGCTATATATGTGACTGTAAAGAAAATTTTGGATTTGAAAATTTAAAATGTCATCTTTTAAATTTTTTATAACAGAATCTCTCTTATTCAATAAAAATTAAAGACTCTGTATTTTTATTTTTTTTGATAATATACATATGAATACAATTGTAGTTTTTAAAATGATAATGCTTAAAAATAAACAAACATGGTAATATTAAACATAAACATGGAAATCTAAAACATAAGTATAAAACAATATGAATGGTTATAAACATAAACATACAAAACAAGTATAAAATATAATAATAAATTATAAGATGTAACTAAAAATATAAATATACAAATAAAAATTATAACTTGAAATATAAAAATGCAAGTATATGTTATGAATCAATGTTTGATAATTAAACTACAAATAGGATAAATTTATAAATCATAACCATAATAATCATACATGAACAATATAAATAAAATAAAATTAATATAATAACAATGACTATGTTAAGTTTACTCAATATATATATATATATATATATATATATAGGGAAGTTAGCCTAAAACAATAACCTGTGAAACCCATTTATACAATACATAATTGCTGTAGAAACAAGTGTGCATAAGAGTCAAGTATACAAATTAAATATAAAATATATTTATGCATAATCTGTAACATACATATGTACAACAAAATGTTCAAAATGTCTTTGTCCAGTACAAAAAGATTTAACATATATGCTGCTGAAAATTTTATGTGCATAAGAAAACAAAGTTATTCACTTCAATAAAATAAAACAAATCTTTGTCTTGTACAAAAATAAACAAGAATCTGAAGCCATTAATTACATGTTATCATAAATGAAAGCATAAGCATTAAATTAGCACAACATCTTGTTTAAGCAAGTACTGCAGCCGAAATTTCTGAGATAATTTCCTTCTGCAGTGTATAATACTTAGCCAACTAAAAAGCATGGCAATACAAATAAAAACTGTCTAGATACAACCTATGTGACCCGTATGTGTTGAATTTTAAGGGATTTGATCTTATTTTAGGAATGGATTGGCTGGATAAGTATAAAGCTATTTTGAATTGTGATGAAAGAACAGTTTCGTTGGAAACTGATCTGGGTAGAATTGCCAGAGTGTCGTGTGATAATTCTGGGATTCACTTGAGCAGTCTTTTGCATGGAATTGACACTTCTGAAGAGAAGATTGAATATATCGATGTGGTTCAAGATTTTGCTGATGTATTTGAAGAAGTTAAGTGTCTGCCACCACATCGAGAAATAGAGTTCCGAATTGATTTGATTCCAGGAGCTGTGCCAGTAATTCAGCCCAGTAGGAGAATGGCACCTAGGGAAAGAGAAGAGTTGATTAAGCAGACTCAAGATCTTTTAGAGAAAGGGTTGATAAGACCCATTTTTTCTTGTTGGGGTTCGGCGGCAGTGTTTGTAACTAAATCGGATGGATCATTAAGGTTCTGTGTGGATTATAGAGAATTGAACAAAGTGGCTATCCGTAATAAATATCCTCTTCCTCGCATCGATGATCTTTTTGACCAATTGCATGGTGCTTCTATCTTTTCTCAATTAGATCTAGCTTCAGGTTTCCATCAGTTGAGGGTAGCTGAAGACAGTATTCCCTTGACTGCATTTAGGGGACCGAATTGTTTCTATGAGTGGTTGGTTATGCCTTTCGGGTTAACCAACGCTCCTGCCTACTTCGTTGACCTCATGAACGGAGTCTTTAGGGATGTGTTGAATAAGTTCGTGCTGGTATTCATTGATGATATCTTGGTCTATTCCAAATCCGAAGAAGAGCACAGGGAGCATTTGAGGATTGTATTGAGACTCCGAGAAAGCATGTGCTGAAGGCGAAGTTCTCAAAGTGTCATTTTTGGAAATCGGAAGTTAAATTTTTAGGGCACATTGTTTCTGGTGAAGGCATTTCTGTAGACCCAGCGAAAGTTGAAACTATTCTGGAATGGAAACAGCCAGAGACACCGACGGAAGTTCACAGTTTTCTTGGATTGGCTGGCTACTACAGGAAATTTATCAGGGATTATTCCAAGATTTCTTCACATTTGACTAAGCTAACTAGGAAAGGAGCGAAATTCAAGTGGGCACCCCAGTGTGAAGAAGCTTTTCAGGAATTGAAGACAAGGCTAACTAGTGCACTAGTGCTTGCTATTCCAGATGGAAAGAGCACATTCGAGGTTTATACTGATGCTTGTATGGTGGGTTTGGGAGCAGTTCTGATGCAGCACGGAAGGGTTATTGCGTATGCTAGTCGGCAGTTGAAGCCTCACGAGTAGAACTACGCTACGCACGATCTTGAATTGCTAGCCATTGTTTTTGCTTTGAAAATTTGGATACATTATCTTTTAGGAGAGAAATTCGAATTATTCACGGTTCACAAACCGTTGAAATATCTTTTCTCTCAAAAAGATCTTAATCTGAGACAGCAGCGATGGGTCGAATTTCTAGCATCCTATGATTTGGATATTCTGTACACTCCAGGAAAAGCGAATGTCGTAGCTGATGCTCTCAGCAGGAACGCGGTTCTATCTCTTCTGGAAGTGGTTCCATCTCTTATTGAAAGGATCTCAAGCAAGCAAGAATCTGATAAGATGTTGAGGAGGATCATTAAAAGATTTAGGAAGGGTCAGTGTCCCAGTTTTGAAATTGATGGCCAAGGAACACTAAGGATTAACAAGAGAATCTGCGCTCCGAATGATAGGGATCTAAGGCAGGAAGTGTTGTCAGAGAGTCATCGCTCCAAATTGAATATTCATCCGGGAATTTCGAAGATGTACAAGGACATGAGGAGAGTTTTCTGGCGGCCGAATATGAAGAAGGATGTTGCTAGATTTGTGAACAGTTGTGCCATCTGCCAACAAGTTATAGGTGATCAACAGAAATCTGCCGGATTATTGCGGCCTTTGGAAATTCCGAATTGGAAATGGGAGATGATCTCAATGGATTTTATCGATGGTTTGCCTAGAAACAGGAAAGGAAATGATTGTATATGGGTTATTATGGATCGTTTAACTAAGAGTGCCCATTTTATACCGGTTAAGGCAACTCGTACTGCGGTTTCTCTGGCAGAAATTTTCTTGAAGGAGATAGTTAGATTGCATGGTGTTCCAGTCAGTATAGTAAGTGACCGTGATCCTATTTTCACTAGTAAATTCTGGGAAGCTCTGCAATCAGCAATGGGAACAAATTTGAGATTGAGTACAGCCTATCATCCTCAAACGGACGGACAGACGGAGAGGCTTAATCGTATTCTTGAGGATATGCTGCGGGCTTGTGTTTTAGATTTTGGAGGATCGTGGGAAGACCATCTTCATCTTGTGGAATTCTCTTATAATAACATTTATCAAGCAGGTATTAAGATGGCTCCTTATGAAGCTTTATACGAAAGACCGTGTAGATCCCCATCTTGTTGGATAGAATCGAAGGATCGTCTTGTACTCGGACCCGATCTTATTCGAGAAGCTTCTGCGAAGGTTGAGCTTATCAAGAAAAGGATGAAAGCTTCTCAAGGTCGACAGAAGAAATATACTGATAGAAGACGAAGACTATTGGAATTTGAGATCGGAGACTTGGTTTTTGTTAAAGTTTCCCCAATTAAAGGTGCTATAAGATTCGGAAAGACGGGGAAACTTGCTCCGAGATACATTGGACCATTTCGAGTGTTGGAAAGAATTGGAGCTGTAGCATACGGGATTGAATTACCAGAACGGATGTCTGGGATTCATAATGTGTTTCATGTATCGCATTTGAGTGTTCATGATCCATCACTGGTTGTAGAACCAGTAGTTCAAGAAGATTGGAAAGTAGAACCCAATTTGACTGTAGTCAGAAATCCAGTTCGGATTGTGGATCGAGACGAGAAGCAATTCAGGAACAAAGTGGTGAAACTCGTCAAGGTGCAATGGAGTGAGGATCCCAGAGATTGTACCTGGGAAACTCTCGATAGCTTTAGGAATGCTTATCCAGATTCATGTCTAGATAACTAGTGATGTTGTTAAAGGAGACTGTTTGATTGTTTGTTATTGTATGGATGATATGTATGTATTGATTATTAATATATAAGCTTTGTAATTAACTGTCGTTTTAAATTTCGGGGATGAAATTCTTTTAAGGGGGAGGAATGTAACAACCCGGAATTTTTGACAGCATATTTTAATAAATATTTAATCTAATTTAAATTAAATACAAGCTTCTCAAGTTATAAACTGATGAGATCTTAATTATTTACCGGTTATATATGTGACTGTAAAGAAAATTTTGGATTTGAAAATTTAAAATGTAATCTTTTAAAAAAATTATAACAGAATCTCTCTTATTCAATAAAAATCTAAGACTCTGTATTTTTATTTTTTTGATAATATACATATGAATACAATTGTAGTTTTTAAAATGATAATGCTTAAAAATAAACAAACATGGTAATATTAAACATAAACATGGAAATCTTAAACATAAGTATAAAACAATATGAATGGTTATAAACATAAGCATACAAAACAAGTATAAAACATAATAATAAATTATAAGATGTAACTAAAAATATAAATATACAAACAAAAATTATAACTTGAAATATAAAAATGCAAGTATATGTTATGAATCAATGTTTGATAATTAACTAAAAATAGGATAAATTAGAAATCATAACCATAATAATCATACATGAACAATATAAATAAAATAAAATTAATATACTAACAATGACTATGTTAAGTTTACTCAATATATATATAGGGAAGTTAGCCTAAAACATTAACCTATGAAACCCATTTATACAATACATAATTGCTGTAGAAACAAGTGTGCAAAAGAGTCAAGTATACAAATTAAATATAAAATATATTTATGCATAGTCTGTAACATATATATGTACAACAAAATGTTCAAAATGTCTTTGTCCAGTACAAAAAGATTTAACATATATGCTGCTGAAAATTTTATGTGCATAAGAAAACAAAGTTATTCACTTCAATAAAATAAAACAAATCTTTGTCTTGTACAAAAATAAACAAGAATCCGAAGCCATTAATTACATGTTATCATAAATGAAAGCATAAGCATTAAATTAGCACAACATCTTGTTTAAGCAAGTACTGCAGCCGAAATTTCCGAGATAATTTCCCTCTGCAATGTATAATACTTAGCCAATTAAAAAGCATGGCAATACAAATAAAACTGTCTAGATACAACCTATACTGTTCGGTTACTTCTATATATATCCATCATATTTTTATGTTTGTATATAAAAACTTAACAAAAACCTAAAAGCAAACCTGAGCAAAAAAGAAGGAGGGAAAATAAACATTGTTGCTTTGCAAACTTAAATAAAATTCAAAACAGAAAAACTAAAGAAAAGCTTCAGGAAAGTTTCTCGTGCAGTTTCTTCAACATATCACCCTCTGTTCAAAGTTTACCTAGTGAGTAAACAAACTTTTAATTAAGTTTTAAGTTCATGTGTATGTATGATATGTTGATCATAATCTGATGACCTATATATATCTGGTTTCAATTCTGAGTTCATCTGGAAACTGAAAACTACCCTCTGTTAAATCATGTTTTTTTGTGAGTAAACTTACTATTTTCAATTTAAACTTGTATATTTAACTTACAAAAGATATGTGCTTCGATGTCTACTTTAATCAAATTGACCTGAGTACTTCCTGTTGCTCTGGTAGTTTATATAGTTGTTCTTCAAATTTTGAGTATCTGAACAACGTAAAGCAGAGAAATTTGTAAACACTTCTTCATATAAATGTTTAAAAATTAGGTATTGTTGCTAATTTAAGTTGTTTATCTTAAATCAAAGGCCTGCAACCTTGTTTGAAGTTTTACTGTATTTTATAATTACTGTTATTTCAAGTTACAGGCAAAAGAAATCAAAGGTCAAAATTCAAATGTTTCAATTTGTGAATTCAATAACATATTTTGATTTCATACTCAAAGTTAGGATTTTTAACATAAAAATTATGATTTTTAAGCAAAGATAATGAGAGCAGTTTTAAAAATAAGCCGAAATGGATTTTTGTCAATTTTGGATGATTGGGTAAGTTTTAATTATTGTAATTTGATATGAAGAAAGCTTGAAGACAATTTAACACAAGAAAAATGTCAAAAAAATTTCGAATGTATAGATTTTGAGTTTGAGACAATGGTAGGGTTTAGTTCGAGTTTTCTTATGGGTCTGTTTCCTCGATGATTTCATCATCATGGCACGATCATGCTGGGGGTGCTTTTGAGGGATGAAGAGGGATGACGTCGGCAACGCGTGGCAGGAATCGCGACACAAATGGTGGTCGGTGCTAGGAGGAAGAGGCGTTTTCTCTTCAGTTGTTCGAGTTTCAGTTCATCCAGAGGGGTATTTTTCGACTTCAAGCTTTTCGCATCGAGTTAGCTCTTGAATTCGAGTGTATGGTCGAATTGGAGTTTTTGGGTGATAGCGTGGGTCGCCGGAGGCAAAGCGAACCACCGTGCACGTGCACGGTGGTGAGGAGATGTCCGTTTGTCTGATTGGGATTGACGCGTGCTAGTACTCGTGATATTTGGATGTTTGCTTCGGGATTGATACCGGGTCGCATGCATGAGTTTTGCACTACTGTTTCATTTATAACTTAAACTTAAAAAGAGAAAGAAAGAAAGAGGGAAAGAAACAGGAGAAGAAGAAGATGGGAAGTAGAGGGAGATGCAGGGAAAAGCATGGGGGGAAACTCGAGACTTTCTCAAGTAAGTGGTGATGCTGCCTCGGGTCCACTCCTTAATGGATGTGCATAATCATTTTAAGTATTTTGTATAACTAAGTTAATAAAGTAATTAGTTAGTTTTAGATTAACACTTGAATTAAAAGTTTATTAAAAAAAGTCTATAAAGATAGTTAATTAATATAAGGTAATTATGAATGTAAATTAATTTTAGACATGAAATTAAATTAATAACTTTTAATTAAAGTTGTAATTAGAAATTAATCTTGGGTTTTATCAGTTTAACTTAAGAAAATTTAATTAATTACTTAAGGTTAATTAATTAATTAATAAATGGTAATTAACTTAAGTGATTAATTAAGGATTATATAATTAATTGATTGATAACAAATGATTAATTAAAGTAATCTGTGATAATTAAATAAGTAATTAAATATTATTAACTAATTATTAAGTTATTAATTAATGATTAAGAATCAATCAATTATACCGCTAATTAAGTAATAATTAATGAATAAAGGTTGACTAATTAAATAATTAATTAAAGATTAGATGATTTATAAATTAATAATTAATGATTAACTAAGTAATTAATTGATCATTAATAAGTTAATTAATCAGTAATTAATTAAGCAGAATAAGTAGTGTATTCTTAAGTAATTAATTAAGTTAAGTTAATAAAACCAGTTTGATATGAATTGATGATTCTTGTCTGATTTACTCTGATATCTATTTGATGATATTCTGTGATATGCTGTAATATATTCTGGATATATCTGTGATGACTATGTATGATTTATTTGTGATATCTGTTATGTGAATTCTTAATATTGAATTAAACTGTTAAGACTAAGTAGACAACTTGGCCCTTAAAATGGCGTTTGGATTCCGATGAGACCGGGATCAGAAGAATCAATTTTGATTCTCCGAAAACCACATCGATCGAAGTTAAACGATAGGTCGTGACTTATCAAATGGAGATCGAGATGGTATTTCAGAATGCAAGGATTATCGTCGTTAACTCTGAGGGTGATTCCAAAATGAGTGTAACGAGATAATGCCTTCGGTTTCGTTCGAACCCGGAACGAACTTGTATGGATTGAATGCTTTCAGCACATCGTCAGGCGGACGATGAGCATTCTAAGAATAATGTTCAATAAAGGTAATCGCAACCTCAAGCCTCATCAACCGAGAATGCTAAAACGAGGGAGATGCGGCAAGGTTAGGTGGGTCATGCCCAAGCAGGATGAGGTATGCCCCTGTCCAAATGTCCCTATTTATTTCGGCTGTGTGAGCAGTTGTTGGCCACAACTGCGAGGTTATCTTATTCGGGACTGTTCACTAAGGAATGGTTCCAGCCTTGTGTTGTAGGGGGTCGAGAGTGATCCTCGGTACGGTGATCTAGGCCCCGTACTGTGACGGGCAGTACCCCAGTAGCCCTGCCATTGTTGGAAACCCATTTTCCCTACGAGACCCTACGGTTTTGATTTGTGTTACCCACTTTCGTGGCTAGTAGCTGGAATTTAATAGATGTAACAATTTCGGCTATTTTCTATTTACTTGAAAACCCTAGACACTATTATAATATCACTGAATTTCCTATAAAATGTTTTGGTTAGCATAAGGTAAAAAACTTACCCGTATTTATTTGTGGGAAGTCTTACGTGATACCTTTATTTCAAATGATTTTCAAAGTTAAGCAATTTTAACTCATTTACTCATACCAGACCCATGTCTGACCTGGAGTTTATATTTTGTTTTTCATAAACTCTTGGGTACTCAAATTTTTATGAGTAGCCAAGTGATAGGTATTGGAAGTGTTGATTTTCTGGAGAAGCTTTTGGGAGGAAGACCAGACGTATGTATCTATATATGTAGTTCTGCTGTGTAGTTAGTGTATGTTGTATTTTGGATGTATGTATGGACATATATGTATATGACAGTCCTGTTGTATGATATTGTATAACTCTGATGTATGTATAATTATATAATAGTTAAGTGATGTATTATATTTTGTTCCATTCCGCTGTGAGATTCTGATGTTGTTATTCTTTCTATTCTTTTCTATTTCTATCCCTTTCTTTCTTTATGATCATACGTCTTTCTAGGGTTAGAAAGTCGGGTCGTCACAGTTGGTATCAGTGCGCTAGGTCGAGCGAGTACCTTGGCTCTTGTGTTATATTTATCTTGAGAGTGCGTATTTGTATTTTCATATAATTATATATATATATATATATATATATATATCTAAATTTGTTGAGTTACCTGTTCAGGTGACCGACATGAGTTCCGGAAGAAGAGGTAGAGTTAGGGCAGGTACTTCAACAGATGATGGACGGAGTCAAAATGCTAGTGAGGCTGTAAATCCAGTACCGCCTCAAGTTAGTTTTGTAGCTTTATGCAAGGATTTCAAAAATCTCGGAGGGCAACCATTCAAAGGTTCAGAATCAATAATTGAAGTTCAAGCCTTGCTACGCTCTTGCGAGCGTATTTTCAAGAGCATGAAATTGTCTGATGAGCGTAAGAGGCAAATGGCATCGTGGCAACTGCAGGGTGGTGCAGCAGCATGGTGGGATTCAACAATTACAAACATTTCTGAGGATGACATTTCATGGAACAGATTTAAGGAATTGTTTGAAGAGAAGTTTATGCCAACGACAGGGAGAACCAAATTGTATCAGGATTTTCTGTATTTGAAGCAAGATAGTATGTCTATTTCGGAGTATGAAACCAGATTCAATGAACTCTCTTTTTATGGTCCAGGACTCATCGATACTCCTCTTAAAAAGAATGAGAAATTTGTGCGAGGATTGAGGCCTGAATTCCATTGGAAATTGACGGTGCTTTTGAAAGGATCTTTTGTTGATTTGATTGATATGGAATTGAGATATGAAAGTTTGATGAGTAAGAAACCGGTGGCTCCAGTTGCAACTTCAGGTGGCAATTTCACTAATTCGAATAAGCGAAAGTTCGATCCCAAATGGAGAAAGCCGAATAAGAAGAAACATGAGAATAACATCGGACCTCGCAAATGCTACATTTGTCAACAGGAAGGACATTTGGCAAATAAATGTCCTAGAAAAGGATTCCAGCAGCAACCGCATCAGAGTGGCCCAGGATCAGCTATGGTACATAGATCATTGTGCTTTAATTGTCATCAGCCAGGACACACGATCAAGAATTGTCCACTTCTGCAGAGGGCACCTTAGAATAAAGTTTTTGCTTTGGAAGCCGGACCATCTTCTTCTTCGATGGGCATAGGAGTATTAGAAGGTACTTTACTTTTAGATGGAAAATATATTAAAGTTTTGTTTGATTCGGGTGCTTCCTTGAGTTTTATTTCTCTGGACTCTGTTGAAAAGTTATCTCTTACCCTAGTTCTGTAGATAGTCCTATCTTGGTATCTAATCCTATAGGAGGGGTGACCAAATTAGACACTATCTATATGGACTTGAAGATCTCTTATCTATCTCACAGTTTTTCTTGTGACCCGTATGTGTTGAATTTTAAGGGATTTGATCTTATTTTGGGAATGGATTGGCTGGATAAGTATAAAGCCATTTTAAATTGTGATGAAAGAACAGTTTCGTTGGAAACTGATCTGGGTAGAATTGCCAGAGTGTCGTGTGATAATTCTGGGATTCACTTGAGCAGTCTTTTGCATGGAATTGAGACTTTTGAAGAGAAGATTGAAGATATCAATGTGGTTCAAGATTTTGCTGATGTATTTGAAGAAGTTAAGTGTCTGCCACCACATCGAGAAATAGAGTTCCGAATTGATTTCATTCCAGGAGCTGTGCCAGTAATTCAGCCCAGTAGGAGAATGGCACCTAGGGAAAGAGAAGAGTTGATTAAGCAGACTCAAGATCTTTTGGAGAAAGGGTTGATAAGACCCAGTTTTTCTTGTTGGGGTTCGACGGCAGTGTTTGTAACTAAATCGGATGGATCATTAAGGTTCTGTGTGGATTATAGAGAATTGAACAAAGTGACTATCCGTAATAAATATCCTCTTCCTCGCATCGATGATCTTTTTGACCAATTGCATGGTGCTTCTATCTTTTCTCAATTAGATCTAGCTTTAGGTTTCCATCAGTTGAGGGTAGCTGAAGACAGTATTCCCTTGACTGCATTTAGGGGACCGAATTGTTTCTATGAGTGGTTGGTTATGCCTTTCGGGTTGACCAACGCTCATGCCTACTTCGTTGACCTCATGAACCGAGTCTTTAGGGATGTGTTGAATAAGTTCGTGCTGGTATTCATCGATGATATCTTGGTCTATTCCAAATCCGAAGAAGAGCACAGGTAGCATTTGAGGATTGTATTGAGACTCTGAGAAAGCATGTGCTGAAGGCGAAGTTCTCAAAGTGTCATTTTTGGAAATCGGAAGTTTAAATTTTTAGGGCACATTGTTTCTGGTGAAGGCATTTCTGTAGACCCAGCGAGAGTTGAAACTATTTTGGAATGGAAATAGCCGGAGACACCGACGGAAGTTCGTAGTTTTTTGGGATTGGCTGGCTACTACAGGAAATTTATCAGGGATTATTCCAAGATTTCTTCACATTTGACTAAGCTAACTAGGAAAGGAGCGAAATTCAAGTGGACACCCCAGTGTGAAGAAGCTTTTCAGGAATTGAAGACAAGGCTAACTAGTGCACCAGTGCTTGCTATTCCATATGAGAAGAGAAAATTCGAGGTTTATACTGATGCAGAACAGAAGGGTTATTCCGTATGCTAGTCGGCAGTTGAAGCCTCACGAGAAGAACTACGCTACGCACGATCTTGAATTGCTAGCTATTGTTTTTGCTTTGAAAAATTGGAGACATTACCTTTTGGGAGAGAAATTCGAATTGTTCACGGATCACAAACCGTTAAAATATCTTTTCTCTCAAAAAGATCTTAATCTGAGACAGAAGCGGTGGGTCGAATTTCTGGCATCCTATGATTTGGATATTCTATACACTCCAGGAAAAGTGAATGTCGTAGCTGATGCTCTCAGCAGGAACGCGGTTCTATCTCTTCTGGAAGTGGTTCCATCTCTTATTGAAAGGATCTCAAGCAAGCAAGAATCTGATAAGATGTTGAGGAGGATCATTAAAAGAGTTAGGAAGGGTCAGTGTCCCAGTTTTGAAATTGATGGCCAAGGAACACTAAGGATTAACGGGAGAATCTGTGCTCCGAATGATAGGGATCTAAGGCAGGAAGTGTTGTCAGAGAGTCATCGCTCCAAATTGAATATTCATCCGGGAATTTCGAAGATGTACAAGGACATGAGGAGAGTTTTCTGGCGGCCGAATATGAAGAAGGATGTTACTAGATTTGTGAACAGTTGTGCCATCTGCCAACAAGTTAAAGGTGATCAACAGAAATCTACCGGATTATTGCGGCCTTTGGAAATTCTGAATTGGAAATGGGAGATGATCTCGATGGATTTTATCGATGGTTTGCCTAGAACCAGGAAAGGAAATGATTGTATATGGGTTATTGTGGATCGTTTAACTAAGAGTGCCCATTTTATACCGGTTAAGGCAACTCATACTGCGGTTTCTCTGGCAGAAATTTTCTTGAAGGAGATAGTTAGATTGCATGGTGTTCCAGTCAGTATAGTAAGTGACCGTGATCCTATTTTCACTAGTAAATTCTGGAAAGCTCTGCAATCAGCAATGGGAACAAATTTGAGATTGAGTACAGCCTATCATCCTCAAACGGACGGACAGACGGAGAGGCTTAATCGTATTCTTGGGGATATGCTGCGGGCTTGTGTTTTAGATTTTGGAGGATCGTAGGAAGACCATCTTCATCTTGTGGAATTCTCTTATAATAACATTTATCAAGCAGGTATTAAGATGGCTCCTTATGAAGCTTTATACGAAAGACCGTGTAGATCCCCATCTTGTTGGATAGAATCGAAGGATCGTCTTGTACTCGGACCCGATCTTATTCGAGAAGCTTCTGCGAAGGTTGAGCTTATCAAGAAAAGGATGAAAGCTGCTCAAGATCGACAGAAGAAATATATTGATAGAAGACGAAGACTATTGGAATTTGAAATCGGAGACTTGGTTTTTGTTAAAGTTTCCCCAATTAAAGGTGCTATAAGATTCGGAAAGACGGGAAAACTTGCTCCGAGATACATTGGACCATTTCGAGTGTTGGAAAGAATTGGAGCTGTAGCATACGGGATTGAATTACCAGAACGGATGTTTGGCATTCATAACGTGTTTCATGTATCGCATTTGAGGTAATTTGTTCATGATCCATCACTGGTTGTAGAACCAGTAGTTCAAGAAGATTTGAAAGTAGAACCCAATTTGACTGTAGTCAGAAATCCAGTTCGGATTGTGGATCGAGACGAGAAGCAATTCAGGAACAAAGTGGTGAAACTCGTCAAATGGAGTGAGGATCCCAGAGATTGTACCTGGGAAACTCTCGATAGTTTTAGGAATGATTATCCAGATTTATGTCTGGATAACTAGTGATGTTGTTAAAGGAGACTGTTTGATTGTTTGTTATTGTATGGATGATATGTATGTATTGATTATTAATATATAAGCTTTGGAATTAACTGTCGTTTTAAATTTCAGGGACAAAATTCTTTTAAGGGGGGAGGAATGTAACAACCCGGAATTTTTGACAGCATATTTTAATAAATATTTAATCTAATTTAAATTAAATACAAGCTTCTCAAGTTATAAACTGATGAGATCTTAATTATTTACCAGTTATATATGTGACTGCAAAGAAAATTTTGGATTTGAAAATTTAAAATGTAATCTTTTAAAAAATTTATAACAGAATATCTCTTATTCAATAAAAATCTAAGACTCTGTATTTTTAATTTTTTGATAATATACATATGAATACAATTGTAGTTTTTAAAATGATAATGCTTAAAAATAAACAAACATGGTAATATTAAACATAAACATGGAAATCTAAAACATAAGTATAAAACAATATGAATGGTTATAAACATAAGCATACAAAACAAGTATAAAACATAATAATAAATTATAAGATGTAACTAAAAATATAAATATACAAATAAAAATTATAACTTGAAATATAAAAATGCAAGTATATGTTATGAATCAATGTTTGATAATTAACTACAAATAGGATAAATTTAGAAATCATAACCCTAATAATCATACATGAACAATATAAATAAAATAAAATTAATATACTAACAATGACTATGTTAAGTTTACTCAATATATATATAGGGAAGTTAGCCTAAAACATTAACCTGTGAAACCCATTTATACAATACATAATTGCTGTAGAAACAAGTGTGCAAAAGAGTCAAGTATACAAATTAAATATAAAATGTATTTATGCATGCAACAAAATGTTCAAAATGTCTTTGTCCAGTACAAAAAGATTTAACATATATGCTGCTGAAAATTTTATGTGCATAAGAAAACAAAGTTATTCACTTCAGTAAAATAAAACAAATCTTTGTCTTGTACAAAAATAAACGAGAATCTGAAGACATTAATTACATGTTATCATAAATGAAAGCATAAGCATTAAATTAGCACAACATCTTGTTTAAGCAAGTACTGCAGCCGAAATTTCCGAGATAATTTCCCTCTGCAGTGTATAATACTTAGCCAATTAAAAAGCATGGCAATACAAATAAAACTGTCTAGATACAACCTATACTGAACGGTTACTTCTATATATATCCATCATATTTTTATGTTTGTTTATAAAAACTTAACAAAAACCTAAAAGCAAACCTGAGAAAAAAAGAAGGAGGGAAAATAAACATTGATACTTTGCAAACTTAAATAAAATTCAAAACAGAAAAACTAAAGAAAAGCTTCAGGAAAGTTTCTACTGCAGTTTCTTCAACATATCACCTTCTGTTCAAAGTTTACCTGATGAGTAAACAAACTTTTAATTAAGTTTTAAGTTCATGTGTATGTATGATATGTTGATCATAATCTGATGACCTATATATATCTGGTTTCAATTCTGAGTTCATCTGGAAACTGAAAACTACCCTCTGTTAAATCATGTTTTTTTTGTGAGTAAACGTACTATTTTCAATTTAAACTTGTATATTTAACTTACAAAAGATATGTGCCTCGATGTCTGCTTTAATCAAATTGACCTGAGTACTTCCTTTTGCTCTGGTAGTTTATATAGTTGTTCTTCAAATTTTGAGTATCTGAACAAAGTAAAGCAGAGAAATTTGTAAACACTTCTTCATATAAATGTTTAAAAATTAGGTATTGTTGCTAATTTAAGTTGTTTATCTTAAATCAAAGGCCTGCAACCTTGTTTGAAGTTTTACAGTATTTTATAAATACTGTTATTTCAAGTTACAGGCTAAAGAAATCAAAGCTCAAAATTCAAATGTTTCAATTTGTGAATTCAATAACATATTTTGATTTCATACTCAAAGTTAGGATGTTTAACATAAAAATTATGATTTTTAAGCAAAGATAATGAGAGCAGTTTTAAAAAGAAGCCGAAATGGATTTTTGTCAATTTTGGATGATTGGGTAAGTTTTAATTGTTGTAATTTGATATAAAGAAAGCTTGAAGACAATTTAACACAAGAAAAATGTCAAAAAAAATTCGAATGTATAGATTTTGAGTTTGAGACAATGGTTGGGTTTAGTTCGAGTTTTCATATGGGTCTGTTTGCTCGATGATTTCATCATCATGGTACGATCGAGCTGGGAGTGCTTTTGAGGGATGAAGGGGGATTGTGACGCCCCACCTCTATACCCACGCTAGCCAAGAATACTACGGTGTAGTGCTGTCAACTAGCACGGAGAATAAGGCTGTTGAGGAGCGACCATCAATAGTTAGGCCTTATACTAGTATTGGTTATCTCAATGGGAGTGGTATATAAATATATTTTCTTTCATTTTCCATCTCTGATTTATTTTCTCCCATCGACATACCCCAATTCCAGTATAAAACGAACTACGATGGTTCGTAATAGTTTAGAACAATAAATATAAAATATCAACACAGATAATATAGATGCGGAACACAGATGAAACAGAAAGTCTTATATATATATATATTAACTGATGTCAGTTACAATACATTCACACGGTACATATGATACAACTACAACAGTCGACTAAGGAAGTTACATATACAAGTACATTAACGTATTTAATATACATGAATACATATCTTCCTATACAATTTTACAGACTACTACAAATGACGACGACTACTCCAAAAGATATGAAATAACTTCATAGCTCTAGCAGCAACCCAAAGCAGAATATCTACAACCTGAAATACTCGGTCTGACCCGAGTATTAAATTCAAAAGAAAATAATACTCGGGTCAGTCTAATTCAAACTCAGTTATAAGTGCACAGAAGCAATAATAATAAAATAATGAATAGACGACAGTAATTAAACCAAATCAGAATGCAATTCAAAATATTGAATTGAAATAAACAAAACAGCTCAAAACATTTAAATATCAATTAAAATATTAAGTCGAGTAGGGCTGCAGTACACGCACGCGTGCACTGCCTCGCCACTACAGCATATGGAATATGCAAAAGATCAATTAATCAAAACAAGATAGATATCATAAAACCATACCGTGTGACTGCAGTTCACGCTTGCGTGCACTGCCTTGCCACTACAGTGATGATGTACCCATTGAATACCGTGTGGCTGCAGTTCACGCTTGCGTGCACTGCCGTACCACTACAGTGATAACGTACCCAATGAATGTAAGATATGTACACAAGTGAATGTAAGATATGTACACAAGTGAATGTAAGATATGTACACAAGTGAATGTAAGATATGTACACAAGTGAATGTACATAACCAACTACATGTGGCAAAAAGAATCAGAAGAGCAACGAGAAACTGCACAACCCAAATGAGCAAGTGCACATGTGAAACTCGAGCTACAGGTACGAACCAGCTCAATATTAAGGACAGCAACAAGGCACCAAGGCAAGCCAGTGTTACATGTACAAGACAATGAAAGAGGCAAACAATGATGTACAAATGAATGCATCAGTGGCTAATATGAATGCAAACTCAGAATTATTGAATTTATATGCAACATTAAAAAAAAAGTATGCGGTGGTAACAAAATGTAGGGACAGCATATAATAGTGACTGGGCAACAATGAAATGCAACTGGCAACCAGCAAACGTAAAACTTGAAACTATAGTGCTACTGGCAATATACATCTACAACTATCAGTACTGAAGTAAAGAGAAAAGATATACTGCTTCAATGAAACCCAAAAATTGCAAGTAAACTAAATGCTCAATGCAAACCACCAATGTGCAAGCTACAACTTCAAATGAAACTGTCCCAAAGCAACTAGCATGCAAGCCTCAGGTAGAGCCTTAAGGAATGCAACAGTCGAGCATCATGTCAATAATGCAACAGGTAAATGATGAAAGGCATATCTTATAGATAGGATCCCAGTTTCAAACTTAAGTATGGTGAAGCAACAACCACAACAACACGTGATAACAGGTAACTATATCAAGATCCAGGCGTATATACTTAGCCAGAAACAATACAAGTGCATTCTCAAGTGATGCAAGAAGCTAGTATGCAAGGACCAATGACTACAATTTCAAGTAACTCATGCAACATAACCAACAGACCACACTATGCAGTGTACAAGAACAAGTTGAGATGAACAATTGCAACTACAATGTAAACTGTGAATGGCAGGGCAAAGAGGAATCACATGAACAAGTTCGAATAACCAGACCACATCATATTCAACAATGCAATGTTCAAGTGGAGACCAGAGAAGATGGCAAAAGACGAGGGCTACAAGATGAACGAAGTTCAACAGTACAGAGAAATTCACAAAACAAATTTAAAGTCAAAGACAGTACAACCATACTACGAGACCATGGAAAAGTACTCGAAATCGAATCCAAGTTAAACAAGGAGTCGAACGAATCAAGCCTAATCAATTTAAACAGCCCCAACAATCAACTCGAGGCAGTAATGGATCAACCACGAACAAAAATCAAGTCGAAGTCGAAACCTGAAAACAAAATTACGCAAAACGAAATTGAACTAGGTCTAATTAGATGTGAGTACTATAAAGTACTCACCTTTGCCAAACCGAAGCAATCGAAGCTTTGAATCGCCGCCTCCCAAAAACCCTAGCTGCCGAATAAGACGTGCGAAGGCTCCAACGAGGTTGAACTCGGTCGAACTGAAGACGACGCCTTTGATTGTGAAAATGCCCTACTCTCGATCGAAGAAGAACGAACGACACGAGCAGCCGCCATTTTTACTCTCGTTCGATTTTACTTTTTAGGGTTCGTGAATGGGAAGAATGAAAGAAAGGGGGACGGGTTTTAAAAATAAAAAGAGAACGACGATTATCCCTGTAAATTTTCATGGCCCAATCATAAATGGACCACCATTTAATTTCTCAATGCCCATCAAACTTTATAACAATTTGTAATTTAAATTTTAATTTAAATTTTAAAAACTTCAAAATGGCAATTGACGAAAAATGTAAATCGTTTTAACGTCGATTATGAATTGACGCGAATATCGGGTTGTTACAGACTCCCCTCGTTAAAGAAATTGCGTCCTCGCAATCATAAGGAATAAATGGACAAATGGTAACAACCATAAAGAACATCATCACAGGATGAAGAAATTAGAAATAGAAAGTTCACCATATAGAGCATGAAAGAGAAAGCCTGGACGTGTTTGCTCGATGAATTCTCTGGATTCCTAAGAGAAATCCATAGAATTTGAGAACCATTGAGAATCTCCACAAGAGAAACATCTTTATTTCGAAGGTGCTACACCCCCGAAGCAATGATGTGAATATAAGGTTGCTCAAGAATAGAAATCGGAAATCCCTAAGGCATTTCCGTAATTGGAAGACGTGGAAAACATCATGAATAGCAGAAAATTGAGTCGGTACACCGGTGTAGTACAATATAAACGCCAAAGAAATCTTTTAATTTCATAAAAGAAATTCACAAATTATCAACAAAATCTAATTATCAATAGATAATTCAGAAATCTCAAATCACAAATATTCGATTATCAAAAACGATAATCAAATCAACAAGTATTCGATTATCAAAATCGTAAATCAATCTTAAATCACAAATATTTAATTATCACAAACGATAATTAAATCTCAAATATCTAATTATCACAAGCGATGATCAGAAACAATAAATATCTGATTATCAAAAACGATAAATCAGAAATCACAAACATCCGATTATCAAAACGATAATCAGAAATTACCACAACGGTAATCAAATTTCAAATCACAAATATTTAATTATCACAATTGATAATTAAATCACAAATATCTAATTATCACAAACGATAATTAAATCTCAAATATCTAATTATCACAAGCGATAATTAAATCTCAAATATCTAATTATCACAAGCGATAATTAGAAACAGCAAATATCTGATTATCACAAACGATAATCAGAAATCACAAATTTTCAATTAACGAGTCCGAAATTAACCGAAATAGCAAACGCACATGACCCATAACCACGAGTTTTACTAAATCGTTTAATTCACTTCATCGTTTCCTTGAAATTGCAAAATTGTGTATTTTAAATAAATAACATTTTACGTTCTCAAACGGACAAGTCCGGAATTAAGCGAATCAGTAAAAGAAAGGGGTCATAGTCCTCGATTTTTCTGAAACGTTTAATTCGCTTCCTCATTCTTTTGAAAGCGCAAATCGTAAAAATTTTGAAAACAATTTTGATTTATATTTTGAAACATTTTTTTTTAAACACGTGATTAAAACAGCGACATCAGTAGCAACTTCGATAAGTGGGTTTTCATTCATCAAAAGTGTCACAAGAATCTTCTCAAAGATAGAAAGGGATATCATACCCTAAACTTGTATTCATAACAAGTCAATAACACACGAATTCACCAATGCGCAAGAATTGATAAAACTTATCAATAGAAATCACGAAAATTGGTGAAGCACAAATTCTAGAAATCATCACAAGAAATCCAGAAATCACAAGATGAAAGTATGAAAACTCGAACGGGAGTATGAAAACTCGAACGGAGTATGAAAACTCGAACGGAGTATGAAAACTCGAACGGGATATGAAATAGAATAAAAGATATGGCATAACATAAAATATCCATAATGACATACTACTATAAGTATGTAAATAATGATCAACAGGAGATCAACCGATAAGAGGTATGGCATAAATATGAAATATCCATACTGACATACAACTATAAGTATGCAAATAATGATCAACAGGAGATCAACCGATAAGAGATAATCAATATCACAAGAATCTTCTCAAAGATCCAAAGAGGTATCATACCCCAAATTTGTACTCATGACAAATCAATAACATATGAATTCACCAATGCACAAAAATAGGTGAAGCATAAAATTTCCAGAAATCAACATAAGGAATCTAGAAATCACAGAAAAAGGGAAAGAGGCCTATCACATGACGGTCCGAAGACCAAGGGGAGCTACCCCGCATGTGTGAATGGAATCACACAGATTGAGGTCAAGACTAACCAAAAAGCAGAAAGGTATGTGTGAATGGAATCACACAAGTGGTGTCTAGTCTGACCATCAGAATGATCATCATGATCAACGAGGAGTGTCAATTACACTAAGCATGTGTGAATGGAATCACACAGATTGAGGTCAAGACTAACCAAAAAGCAAAAAGGTATGCGTGAGTGGAATCACACAAGTGGTGTCTAGTCTAACCTTGCAATGAAAGAGACATCGCGCAATTGCTAGTCTAATTCATAAAGCGATCATCAAGATCAACGAGAAGTGTCAATTACACTAAGCTAGTGAATATAACAGTTTAGCTTCATGTCCCATAACCACTAGCTTAACTTAAATATTTACGAACAAATTGTAGATCTTCACTAGAAAAATGTCACAAGTGGTTCAATCGAACAAGTCCAAAAATTAACCGACGAAGTAAACGCAAGCGTTTCATACCACTTGTTTTGCTAAGCCGTTTAATTAGATTTCTCATACGAGTGAAATAAAGGTTTGTATATACTAATAGAATGGAAAACGGTTTAGGAAAAGATTTTGATATTGAAAATAGAGTTGAAAACATTTTGATAAAAGAGTTTTGATATTTACTACTAGTATTGAAACATTTATATTTTTAAAGTGACAAATCACAAAAATGATTGTAGAAACAATCAATCACAAGAATTCACATACGAAGACGTGAATAGAATCCAAAGAAATCGATACCGAATTCATCGAAGGGTATGTTCACAAAAATCCTGAAGAAATGGTCATCAAAGTTGCTAATAAATGATAGCAACAAATCGGGAAAAAATCAAAAATCGATTAAATTTGGAAACCAAATCAATTCACTAAAATTCACATTCGAAGATGTGAATAAAATCCAAAGAATTCGATTCTAAATCGATCAAAGTAGGAATAACCAAAAATTCCAAAAATAGAAGTTTTCAAAGTCGACAAAGATGACAACAACTAATCGGAAAAGAAGAATCGATTGACAAATGGAATAACGAAACAAAACGAGCATAAATGCATAAATGACTTCAACAAAAATAAAAATCAAGTCAATGCCGAAGTCAACAATAAATGGCCATAATAGAGTACAAAACGATTCAACATCATCATCAAAGGACTCAACGGCAAACCAAGTCAGAGTCTTGGAAATCAAGAATTTAGAAATTTCTCAAAACAAAGTGACCGAAGTCGAATGGAAATCAATCCGAGGAAAACATAAAATATCAAGTTCGGAATCGCTGAGATTCGAACAAAATCAATCATCGGCTAAATCAAATCAAAGCCGAAAACACAAGAATCAAAATCAAATGCATATGAATAAGCGTTAGGAATTCATACCTAACAATCAAAGATAATCATTTGCAAATATGAGAGATAAAACGTCGACAAACAGTTGTAACACATGTACTATCTAAGTTATGTTTTATATTTGTTCTAAACCCCAGGCTCTGATACCAAGCTGTGACGCCCCACCTCTATACCCACGCTAGCCAAGAACACTACGGTGTAGTGCTGTCAACTAGCACGGAGAATAAGGCTGTTGAGGAGCGACCATCAATAGTTAGGCCTTATACTAGTATTGGTTATCTCAATGGGAGTGGTATATAAATATATTTTCTTTCATTTTCCATCTCTGATTTATTTTCTCCCATCGACATACCCCAATTCCAGTATAAAACGAACTACGATGGTTCGTAATAGTTTAGAACAATAAATATAAAATATCAACACAGATAATATAGATGCGGAACACAGATGAAACAGAAAGTCTTATATATATATATAATAACTGATGTCAGTTACAATACATTCACACGGTACATATGATACAACTACAACAGTCGACTAAGGAAGTTACATATACAAGTACATTAACGTATTTAATATACATGAATACATATCTTCCTATACAATTTTACAGACTACTACAAATGACGACGACTACTCCAAAAGATATGAAAGAACTTCATAGCTCTAGCAGCAACCCAAAGCAGAATATCTACAACCTGAAATACTCGGTCTGACCCGAGTATTAAATTCAAAAGAAAATAATACTCGGGTCAGTCTAATTCAAACTCAGTTATAAGTGCACAGAAGCAATAATAATAAAATAATGAATAGACGACAGTAATTAAACCAAATCAGAATGCAATTCAGAATATTGAATTGAAATAAACAAAACAGTTCAAAACATTTAAATATCAATTAAAATATTAAGTCGAGTAGGGCTGCAGTACACGCACGCGTGCACTGCCTCGCCACTACAGCATATGGAATATGCAAAAGATCAATTAATCAAAACAAGATAGATATCATAAAACCATACCGTGTGGCTGCAGTTCACGCTTGCGTGCACTGCCTTGCCACTACAGTGATGATGTACCCATTGAATACCGTGTGGCTGCAGTTCACGCTTGCGTGCACTGCCGTGCCACTACAGTGATAACGTACCCAATGAATGTAAGATATGTACACAAGTGAATGTAAGATATGTACACAAGTGAATGTAAGATATGTACACAAGTGAATGTAAGATATGTACACAAGTGAATGTACATAACCAACTACATGTGGCAAAAAGAATCAGAAGAGCAACGAGAAACCGCACAACCCAAATGAGCAAGTGCACATGTGAAACTCGAGCTACAGGTACGAACCAGCTCAATATTAAGGACAGCAACAAGGCACCAAGGCAAGCCAGTGTTACATGTACAAGACAATGAAAGAGGCAAACAATGATGTACAAATGAATGCATCAGTGGCTAATATGAATGCAAACTCAGAATTATTGAATTTATATGCAACATTAAAAAAAAATATGCGGTGGTAACAAAATGTAGGGACAGCATATAATAGTGACTGGGCAACAATGAAATGCAACTGGCAACCAGCAAACGTAAAACTTGAAACTATAGTGCTACTGGCAATATACATCTACAACTATCAGTACTGAAGTAAAGAGAAAAGATATACTGCTTCAATGAAACCCAAAAATTGCAAGTAAACTAAATGCTCAATGCAAACCACCAATGTGCAAGCTACAACTTCAAATGAAACTGTCCCAAAGCAACTAGCATGCAAGCCTCAGGTAGAGCCTTAAGGAATGCAACAGTCGAGCATCATGTCAATAATGCAACAGGTAAATGATGAAAGGCATATCTTATAGATAGGATCCCAGTTTCAAACTTAAGTATGGTGAAGCAACAACCACAACAACATGTGATAACAGGTAACTATATCAAGATCCAGGCGTATATACTTAGCCAGAAACAATACAAGTGCATTCTCAAGTGATGCAAGAAGCTAGTATGCAAGGACCAATGACTACAATTTCAAGTAACTCATGCAACATAACCAACAGACCACACTATGCAGTGTACAAGAACAAGTTGAGATGAACAATTGCAACTACAATGTAAACTGTGAATGGCAGGGCAAAGAGGAATCACATGAACAAGTTCGAACAACCAGACAACATCATATTCAACAATGCAATGTTCAAGTGGAGACCAGAGAAGATGGCAAAAGACGAGGGCTACAAGATGAACGAAGTTCAACAGTACAGAGAAATTCACAAAACAAATTTAAAGTCAAAGACAGTACAACCATATTACGAGACCATGGAAAAGTACTCGAAATCGAATCCAAGTTAAACAAGGAGTCGAACGAATCAAGCCTAATCAATTTAAACAGCCCCAACAATCAACTCGAGGCAGTAATGGATCAACCACGAACAAAAATCAAGTCGAAGTCGAAACCCGAAAACAAAATTACGCAAAACGAAATTGAACTAGGTCTAATTAGATGTGAGTACTATAAAGTACTCACCTTTGCCAAACCGAAGCAATCGAAGCTTTGAATCGCCGCCTCCCAAAAACCCTAGCTGCCGAAGAAGACGTGCGAAGGCTCCAACGAGGTTGAACTCGGTCGAACTGAAGACGACGCCTTTGATTGTGAAAATGCCCTACTCTCGGTCGAAGAAGAACGAACGACATGAGCAGCCGCCATTTTTACTCTCGTTCGATTTTACTTTTTAGGGTTCGTGAATGGGAAGAATGAAAGAAAGGGGGAAGGGTTTTAAAAATAAAAAGAGAACGACGATTATCCCTGTAAATTTTCACGGCCCAATCATAAATGGACCACCATTTAATTACTCAAAGCCCATCAAACTTAATAACAATTTGTAATTTAAATTTTAATTTTAATTTTAAAAACTTCAAAATGGCAATTGATGAAAAATGTAAATCGTTTTAACGTCGATTATGAATTGACGCGAATATCGGGTTGTTACAGGGATGACGTCGGCAACGCGTGGCAGGAATCGCGACACAAATGGTGGTCGACGCTAGGAGGAAGAGGCGTTTTCTCTTCAGCTGTTCGAGTTTCAGTTCGTCCAGAGGGGTATTTTTCGACTTCGAGCTTTTCGCATCGAGTTAGCTCTTGAATTCGAGTGTATGGTCGAATTGGAGTTTTTGGGTGATAGCGTGGGTCGCCGGAGGCGAAGCTAACCACCGTGCACGTTCACGGTGGTGAGGAGATGTCCGTTTGTCTGATTGGGATTGACGTGTGCTAGTACTCGTGATATTTGGATGTTTGCTTCGGGATTGATACCGGGTCGCATGCATGAGTTTTGCACTACTGTTTCATTTATAACTTAAACTTAAAAAGAGAAAGAAAGAAAGAGGGAAAGAAACAGGAGAAGAAGAAGATGGGAAGAAGAGGGAGATGCAGGGAAAAGCATGGGGGAAACTGGAGACTTTCTCGAGTAAGTGGTGATGCTGCCTCGGGTCCACTCCTTAATGGACGTGCATAATCATTTTAAGTATTTTGTATAACTAAGTTAATAAAGTAATTAGTTAGTTTTAGATTAACACTTGAATTAAAAGTTTATTAAAAAAAGTCTATAAAGATAGTTAATTAATATAAGGTAATTATGAATGTAAATTAATTTTAGACATGAAATTAAATTAATAACTTTTAATTAAAGTTGTAATTAGAAATTAATCTCGGGTTTTATCAGTTTAACTTAAGAAAATTTAATTAATTACTTAAGGTTAATTAATTAATTAATAAATGGTAATTAACTTAAGTGATTAATTAGGGATTATATAATTAATTGATTGATAACAAATGATTAATTAAAGTAATCTATGATAATTAAATAAGTAATTAAATCTTATTAACTAATTATTAAGTTATTAATTAATGATTAAGAATCAATCAATTATACCGCTAATTAAGTAATAATTAATGAATAAAGGTTGACTAATTAAATAATTAATTAAAGATTAGATGATTTATAAATTAATAATTAATGATTAACTAAGTAATTAATTGATCATTAATAAGTTAATTAATCAGTAATTAATTAAGCAGAATAAGTAGTGTATTCTTAAGTAATTAATTAAGTTAAGTTAATCAAACCAGTTTGATATGAATTGATGATTCTTGTCTGATTTACTCTGATATCTATTTGATGATATTCTGTGATATGTTGTAATATATTCTGGATATATCTGTGATGACTATGTATGATTTATTTGTGATATCTGTTATGTGAATTCTTAATATTGAATTAAACTGTTAAGACTAAATAGACAACTTGGCCCTCAAAATGGCGTTTGGATTCCAATGAGACCGGGATCGGAAGAATCAATTTTGATTCTCCGAAAACCACATCGATCCAAGTTAAATGATGGGCCGTGACTTATCAAGTGGAGATCGAGATGGTATTTCAGAATGCAAGGATTATCGTCGTTAACTCTGAGGGTGATTCCAAAATGAGTGTAACGAGATAATGCCTTCGGTTCGTTCGAACCCGGAACGAACTTGTATGGATTGAATGCTTTCAGCACATCGTCAGGCGAATGATGAGCATTCTAAGAATAATGTTCAATAAAGGTAATCGCAGCCTCAAGCCTCATCAACCGGGAATGCTAAAACAGGGGAGATGCAGCAAGGTTAGGTGGGTCATGCCCAAGCAGGACGAGGTATACCCCTGTCTAGATGTCCCTTTTTATTTCGGCTGTGTGAGCAGTTGTTGGCCACAACTGCGAGGTTCTCTTGTTCGGGACTGTTCACTAAGGAATGGTTCCGGCCTTGTGTTGTAGGGGGTCGGGAGTGATCCTCGGTACGGTGATCTAGGCCCCGTACTGTGACGGGCGGTACCCCAGTAGCCTTGCCATTGTTGGAAACCCATTTTCCCTACGAGACCCTGCGGTTTTGATTTGTATTACCCACTTTCATGGCTAGTAGCTGGAATTTAATAGATGTAACAATTTCAGCTATTTTCTATTTACTTGAAAACCCTAGACACTATTATAATATCACTGAATTTCCTATAAAATGTTTTGGTTAGCGTAAGGTAAAAAACTTACCCGTATTTATTTGTGGGAAGTCTTACGTGATACCTTTATTTCAAATGATTTTCAAAGTTAAGAAATTTTAACCCGTTTACTCATACCAGACCCATGTCTGACCCGGAGTTTATATTTTGTTTTTCATAAACTCTTGGGTACTCAAATTTTTATGAGTAGCCAAGTGATAGGTATTGGAAGTGTTGATTTTCTGGAGAAGCTTTTGGGAAGAAGACCAGACGTATGTATCTATATATGTTGTTCCGCTGTGTAGTTAGTGTATGCTGTATTTTGGATGTATGTATGGACATATATGTATATGACAGTCCTGTTGTATGATATTGTATAACTCTGATGTATGTATAACTATATAATAGTTATGTGATGTATTATATTTTGTTCCATTTCGCTGTGAGATTCTGATGTTGTTATTCTTTCTTTCTATTCTTTTCTATTTCTATCCCTTTCTTTCTTTATGATGATACATCTTTCTAGGGTTAGAAAGTCGGGTCGTCACAGTTGGTATCAGAGCGCTAGGTCGAGCGAGTAGCTCTTGTGTTATATTTATCTTGAGAGTGCGTATTTGTATTTTCATATAATTATATGTGTGTATATATATATATATATATCTAAATTTGTTGAGTTACCTGTTCAGGTGACCGACATGAGTTCCGGAAGAAGAGGTAGAGTTAGGGCCAGTACTTCAACAGATGATGGACGGAGTCAAAATGCTAGTGAGGCTGTAAATCCAGTACCGCCTCAAGTTAGTTTTGCAGCTTTATGAAAGGATTTCAAAAATCTCGGAGGGCAACCATTCAAAGGTTCAGAATCAATAATTGAAGTTCAAGCCTGGCTACGCTCTTGCGAGCGTATTTTCAAGAGCATGAAATTGTCTGATGAGCATAAGAGGCAAATGGCATCGTGGCAACTGTAGGGTAGTGCAGCAGCATAGTGGGATTCAACAATTACAAACATTTCTAAGGATGACATTTCATGGGACAGATTTAAGGAATTGTTTGAAGAGAAGTTTATGCCAATGGCAGGGAGAACCAAATTGTATCAGGATTTTATGTATTTGAAGCAGGATAGTATGTCTATTTCGTAGTATGAAACCAGATTCAACGAACTCTCTTTTTATGGTCCAAGACTCATCGATACTCCTCTTAAAAAGAATGAGAAATTTGTGCAAGGATTGGGGCCTGAATTCCATGGGAAATTGACAGTGCTTTTGAAAGGATATTTTGTTGATTTGACTGATATGGCATTGAGATATGAAAGTTTGATGAGTAAGAAACCGGTGGCTCCAGTTGCAACTTCAGGTGGGAATTTCACTAATTCGAATAAGCAAAAGTTCGATCCCAAATGGAGAAAGCCGAATAAGAAGAAACCTGGGAATAACAACGGACCTCGCAAATGCTACATTTGTCAACAGGAAGGACATTTGGCAAATAAATGTCCTAGAAAAGGATTCCAGCAGCAACTACATCAGAGTGGCCCAGGATCAGCTATGGTACAGAGATCATTGTGCTTTAATTGTCATCAGCCAGGACACATGATCAAGAATTGTCCACTTCTGCAGAGGGCACCTCAGAATAAAGTTTTTACTTTGGAAGCCGGACCATCTTCTTCTTCGATGGGAAAAGGAGTATTAGAAGGTACTTTACTTTTAGATGGAAAATATATTAAAGTTTTGTTTGATTCGGGTGCTTCCTTGAGTTTTATTTCTCTGGACTCTGTTGAAAAGTTCTCTCTTACCCCTAGTTTTGTAGACAGTCCTATCTTGGTATCTAATCCTATAGGAGGGGTGACCAAATTAGACACTATCTGTAAGGACTTGAAGATCTCTTATCTATCTCACAGTTTTTCTTGTGACCCGTATGTGTTGAATTTTAAGGGATTTGATCTTATTTTAGGAATGGGTTGGCTGGATAAGTATAAAGCCATTTTGAATAGTGATGAAAGAACAGTTTCGTTGGAAACTGATCTGGGTAGAATTGCCGGAGTGTCGTGTGATAATTCTGGGATTCACTTGAGCAGTCTTTTGCATGGAATTGAGACTTCTGAAGAGAAGATTGAAGATATCGATGTGGTTCAAGATTTTGCTGATGTATTTGAAGAAGTTAAGTGTCTGCCACCACATCGAGAAATAGAGTTCCGAATTGATTTGATTCCAGGAGCTGTGCCAGTAATTCAGCCCAGTAGGAGAATGGCACCTAAGGAAAGAGAAGAGTTAATTAAGCAGACTCAAGATCTTTTAGAGAAAGGGTTGATAAGACCCAGTTTTTCTTATTGGGGTTCGACGGCAGTGTTTGTAACTAAATCGGATGGATCATTAAGGTTCTATGTGGATTATAGAGAATTGAACAAAGTGGCTATCCATAATAAATATCCTCTTCCTCGCATCGATGATCTTTTTGACCAATTGCATGGTGCTTCTCTCTTTTCTCAATTAGATCTAGCTTCAGGTTTCCATCAGTTGAGGGTAGCTGAAGACAGTATTCCCTTGACTGCATTTAGGGGACCGAATTGTTTCTATGAGTGGTTGGTTATGCCTTTCGGGTTAACCAGCGCTCCTGCCTACTTCGTTGACCTCATGAACCGAGTCTTTAGGAATGTGTTGAATAAGTTCGTGCTGGTATTCATTGATGATATCTTGGTCTATTCCAAATCCGAAGAAGAGCACAGGGAGCATTTGAGGATTGTATTGGAGACTCTGAGAAAGCATGTGCTGAAGGTGAAGTTCTCAAAGTGTCATTTTTGGAAATCGGAAGTTAAATTTTTAGGGCACATTGTTTCTGGTGAAGGCATTTCTGTAGACCCAGCGAAAGTTGAAACTATTCTGGAATGGAAACAGCCAGAGACACCGACGGAAGTTCGCAGTTTTCTATTGGCTGGCTACTACAGGAAATTTATCAGGGATTATTCCAAGATTTCTTCACATTTTACTAAGCTAACTAGGAAATTTATCAGGGATAATTCCAAGATTTCTTCACATTTTTAAAATTACCATCATACATTAATTTACAACTTTCATTTAATCATCAAAGCCCAATATTGATGTTATTAGGTGATTTGAATTTTTGAAAGTGAATCCTGGTCTGAAAAGAAACAGATAACAGTGTTTATATATATACAGACCTATTAACATATATATACATATCTATCAATTCAACTAATTAAAAACTGAAAGATTTTCATGCAATCACTAAGATCAATTCACAGATTATCACATGCATTAGAATCAGAATCAACTTAAACTATTTTTAAAAATAATTTACTCACCATTAATAAGCAGAGCACAAAAACTGGAATTCTGTTTTGATCTTTGCTGTTGAGATTGAATCCTTTGCATGCTTGTTTATTTGTTGATTTAAAGTGTAGAAACAGATCTTGATCTTTCATTTTAGTTGTAGGTTTGCAAATTGCAGTAGATTTAGTTGATATGAGGAACTTGTTTTGCAAATTTTAATTTCAGGTTTTTAATTAAGAAAAAGAAGACAATGTTTTGGGTAAGAGAAGAATTTGGACTGAGGAATGAAAGTGTTTGTGAAAAACTAGTTTTCTTCTTTAAACATTTATATAAAAATTAAAATAAAACAAATAAAAATGTTGCCACATGTCGATAAATTTGAACAAATGTCAAAAGCTAGCTTGAATAATTCACAAGTGTTAACTTTCTCTTTTTTTTCTAAATTCATTTAAGTCACATACATGCATTTATGAAGTATATTTATGCATGTGAAATGTTTTTATGTGAATAAACTTTTGAGTTTTAAATAAACATACAAGTGTGATATTTTATAAACATTTGTTTTATAAATAGCTTATGTTTTTAAATCAAATAAATGTATTATAAGTTTTCCTTTAAATTATGTAATATAAATTTGTATTTATATTTATATAAATATGAATCTAGTAATTTATGTACATATTACTTATGTTTACAAACAATTCTAATTTAAGAGATGTTTTAAAAAAGAAAGTTTATTTATAACTTCATATTTATAACCATTTTAATTTAAGCATTTTAAAGAAAACAAAATAAAATTTTGATTAAATCTTATTTAAACTATCATATTTAAAAATAAATAATTAACTTATACTTTTGAAAATAATTGAATAAATCTTAAATTAACTTTTGAAAAATATTAGATTTAAAATAAAGCTTCAAATTACAATATATACATATGTGTATTATCAATAGATTATAATAAATTTTCAAAACAGCTTCAAATTATAACATATACTTATATATATATATATATATATATTACAATCTGAAAATTCATCTTTTACTAAAACAAAAGATCTTCTTATTCACAATATATATATATAACAAATATATATATTATAAATAGAATATAATTTTATTAGTTTTGAAAGATAAATCCTTATCAATTTTAAATTGTTAGAAAGATATTGATCAATATTGTCAGATTAAATATTAACCTTTAAAAGATTAAATTTACCAATTTAAATTAAAATTATAAGGGAAATTATTAAATCAATTTAATTATCAATACAGATTATTAAATTGATATTGCCTAAAATTCCGGTCGTCACATTCCTCCCCCTTTAAAAGAATTCCGTCCCCAAAATTTAAAAGAAAAGGTAATTTAATAACCCAGCAAAGATTTCAATTTCAAACAGCAAAGCATACCTATCATCCAGTTACTAACAACCATATCAATTAATCAAACAAACAAACCTAACTAATTATCCTGACACAAATCAGGATAGATCTTACTAACACTATCTAGAGTTTCCCAAGTATAAATCACTGGGACACTCGCTCTACAGAAGCTCAACTAACTACATCACCAAAATCCAGAGCTCCTCTCTTCTCTAGATCCATCAATCTGAATAGAACATCAAACTATACTCAAGTCTAGCACAACTTCCAAATCCAACTGAACTACATATTCTACAACCAACGATGAATCATACACGTACTCCCTCAAAGATACGTGAAATACAATGAATCCAAGTTATCCTAACTGGCAATTCAATCTTATAGTCAAAAGAACTTATCCTACCAAAAACACCGATAAGGAATCCCAAATGCCTCAGAACTAGCCATCCAATCTTATCCAATTACTGCTCTCTTAACCAAAAAAATCTTAACAACAACGAAGTTTCCAACTTCGAATTCCAAACTCCTTATCTCAGATCTGCATAACTCAATAGACCATCCTAGGCTGCCCATCTTCATCCCGATCTGCTCAACCTATGCTGATGCTTCCAGAAACAAATAGACCAAAGCAAACCAGTTTTTTGGATCCTATCCAACGGAAAGCTCTTCCAAGATCCGTCGAAATCCAGAACACAAGCTCTACTTCCCAAGCAATAGCAAACAGAACTTACTTCCTTCCTCGCACAGCTGCTTCCTCGCTTCCGCTGCACAACTCTGATTCGGAAATAGATGAGAATACTATTGATGAACACAAGTACAAACTTATCCAATATATCCGGGAAACTTTGTTCATCGAATCCATAAAATCTTAGTGACCCATCTGACTTGGCCACACAACCTTACAGCAGAAACCAACTCAAAAACTAGATCTGACCAATCTAAAATCCAAAAATTTCTAAGCTGCTACACCAACTCTCCTTTCTCCAAAACCATCCTATTTCCAGGCTAACCACCAGTATCGCTCCTGGAACCAATTCAATACGGAACTCACTCCAGATGCAAACAAACTTCTGATTACTTTAGTAGCTCCTACTTTCTCATGAGAACCCTCAGTTTCAAACAAAAGATTGCCCAAGATAAATTTCCCAAATTAATCGCAAGTCACTTTTGCGATCCTACCTAGTTCGGATTCCATAGAAACTGTTCTCTCTTTACCAACTAGAACAGCCTTAAGCTTCTCCAAACAAGGTTAACTCTTCAAGAAAACATTCACCATCTGCCCGGGCTGCTGATAGAAAAACCACCAAGATTCCTGAACCATCGGAGAAATGGACCACATTGTTGCTTCCAAACTCTACCTCGATGATACTACAAAGCCAAAAGACCTTCTTGTCGGCACACCGAACACTTCGAGCTGCACTGATACCACAGCTAACCAAAGACTTCTAATCCAAAGGCTCCTCGAATCCCAAAATGATCAAAAAACCACACAACAGACCCTTCGAGATGGCAGACAACCTCTCAAGAAATTCGGGCTCCAAACCAAGCATCAACATCTCGCTCTCCTTAAGGGATGACAATGAGACCATGCCGAAGCGAAGCAACTTATAGACCTTAGTCTCATATTTCAAAACAGCCAACCTCCTTGATGAAGATCCAGACAACTTCCACACAGACGAGTCTTCCTTGTGGCAGGTAAAGACTGCTCCTCAACCACTTCTAAAACTGCTTCAAGAGAAAATGTCTTCGGAAATATCTATGGGTACTGCATCTCACCACGCAGCTACCAAGATATCAGCACTTTCTCCTGCACTTCCATCAGATCCAAACTTTAGAAAATCCGCTTACTCGAGTGAAATCCAAACTTACACTTCAGAGATGAACTCCGAATCTTTAAAAGATTTCCTTCGGAGATCAGAGAAATCCTTACTCCAAGCTGCATATCTCACTAGAGACGATATTAGGTCTACAGTTTCGACAAATATACTTGCAACCTCAAACATATGGACCTTTTCCATCAGTGGTAGTCGTGTTACACACACACCACTACTCCATCTACCTCAAAACTTATGTTGGAAAACCCGAACAGATAATCCAACAAATAAGGTAGATATATAAATATATAGTTATATATAAAAATTACAAGTACGCTCTCTCAAGAAAGACACTTCTCCAGAGCCTAGGTATTCACTCAACCTAACGCTCTGATACCAGCTGTCATGACCCGTCTTTCTATCTCTAGAAAACGCATCATGATTTAAGAAAGAAAGGATAGAATAAGAAAAGATAAGAAAAGAAGAAACTCAACAACATCAGATACTCACAGCGGAACGAATGAAATATAATATATCACATAAAATATTACATAATTTCATATACATCAGAGTTACACAATCTATACAACACATATTAGACAGTTATAAACATCTGTCTAACTATACAACTCAAGATATCACAAGATACAGATATCACACAAACACAGCGGAACCATAATATATCTACACGCGGAAGCCTCCTGCTCCAAATCTCCTCCAGAATTCATCAAGCTAACCTGAATCCCTCGACTACTCATACATAATATGAGTACCCAAGAGTTTTATAAAACAGAAAATAAACACTCGGGTCAGACAGGGGTCTGGTGTGAGTAAACGGGTTAAAATTGCTTAACTTTAGAAAATCCTTTGAAAAGAAAAGGTATCACGTAAGACTTCCCAAAAATAAACATGGAAAAGTTTTTACCTTACGCTAACCAAAACATTTGATAGGAAATCCAGTGATATTATAATAGTGTCTAGGGTTTTCAAGTAAATAAAAAATAGCCGAAATTGTTACATTATTAAATTCCAGCTACTAGACACAAAAGTGGATAATACAATCAAAACCGTAGGGCCTCGTAGGAAGAATGGGTTTCCATCAATGGCAGGGATACTGGGGTACCGCCCGTCATAGTACGTGGCCTAGATCACCGTACCGAGGAGCCACCTAACTCCCCTGCAACACAAGACCGGGACCATCCCTTACTGGACAGTCCCGAGTAAGATCACACCGTGGTTGGCGCGACCAACCACCCACTTAGCCGAAATAAAAAGGGACATCTAGACAGGGATGACCTCACCCTGAAATGGGTGCTACTCACTTAGCCTTGCTGCACCTCCCTTGTTTTAGCCATTCCCGGTAGATGAGGCTTGAGGCTGCGATTACCTTAATAGAACACATCTATCTTAGAATGCTCATCGTCCACCTGACAATGTTCTGAAAGCATTTAATCCATACAAGTTCGTTTCGGGTTCGAACGAAATCGAATGCACTATATCATTGCATTCATTTTGGAATCACCCTCAGAGTCAACGACCATAGCCCTTGCACTTTGAATCACCATCTCGAACCTATAAGTACTATCTCCATCAAACTCATCACGGAATCACCCCCAGAGTTATACTGACGAATAGTTCTTACACTTCGAGTCTTCACTTGCACTCCCCTTGGATTCACGACCTAACGTTTATTTTGGATCGATGGATTTTCGGATATCCAAATATGGAAACCCGATCCCGGTCTTACCGAAATCCAAATGCCATTTTAATGTCCATGTTGTTTAAGGGTTTTAAACAATTAAAACTTATATTCAGGATGATATAACAGATAGATGAATCATATTATTACAATAGATAATCCATATCAACCAATCATCTCATAAAGCAGCATATCGCATATCAGAGATATCACACCCAAATCATCCAACATCATTCAAACATCCAATATCAATCATCCAATATTAATCAATCATCCATAAGCAGTTTGATTAACTCTTAATCAATTTAATTAACCTTTAATTAAATTAATTACTATCCTTTAGTTACTTGGGTTATTTTAATCCTGCTTCATTAATTTATTCCAAATAAATAAATTAATCATCTCTTAATGATCTTTCTTAATTAATCTCCCTTGATTAATTATGCTATAATTACATTCAAGTAATTAGTCTTTAATTCATCAATTAATTTAACAAATTAATTATCCTTAACCATATATAGTAATTAACCTTAAATTACTATCATTAATTACATTAATTAATGATCCTTTATTTACATCCATTAATTAATCAACTATGATTATTTGCATTAATCCTCAATTAATTTCAATTAATTAATCATGCTTTAATAAATCATTTTTATTAATCAACCTTGATTAATTCATTAACTATATTAACTAATGAGCCTTATTAATTAATTAACCCTTTAGTTAAATAAATAGTTAAATTGTAATTAACCATCTTATTAATTAGTCTTAATTAATCATAATCAGTAATTAACAACTTGTAATTACTTATCTTGATTAATTAACCTCTTAATTAATTATATTAATCTTGATTAATTATACTAATTAAGAAATCTTTAATTACTTCATTAAGTAATTATTAACCAATTAAATTAATTAATAAGCCTTAAATAAATTTCTTAAATAATTAATTACCTTTTAAATTAATTACATTTAGTAATTAGTCTTATATTAATCTCATTCATAAATTAATTAATCACATTAATTAATTAACTAAATTAATTAAGTAATTAACCCTTAATTTCCTCCATAAGTAATTATCCTCTAATTACTTTCATTGGTTAATTATCTCTAAATTAATTACCTTAACAAGTAATTAATCTCATTATTAAATAATCCTTAATTATTTAATTATTTAATTACTCTTTAATTAATTAACTTCAAATCAATTATATTAATTAATCTCTAAATTAATAACATCAAGTGATTATCCCTTAATCACTTCACTCAATTACTTCTATCAGTAATTTTCCACTAACTACTTCCATAAGTAATTATACACTAATTACTTTCATAAGTAATTTCTCTTTCTTAATTATATTCAATAATTAACCATTAATTACTTCATTAAATAATTACACTTAACCAAATCATAATTAAGCGATTGTTTAAAATTAAACAAACAATTAACTAATCATTTAAAATTAATTAAACAATTAGTTAACTTCTTATATTTAAAAATCCTTAATTAATTAAGAAAATCATTTATCTAAATCAAACTTTTACTTATTAACAAAACATATTTAATTAAGTATTCTTACATTCATAAAAATAACAAATTAACCTTAATTATCCTCATAAATTAATTATTTGAATTAATCAAATTTTAAAAACTTAAAAACAAACTATTTTATGGGTTTACAAAATTTTAACTTTAACCTTATTTGAAAGTAAAACATTTAGAAATCAATTTTAAAATTTAAAACAATTTAATCATCTAATTTAAACTTATTCATTTTCAATATAATTTTGAAAACTTAGTTTTTAAAACATTACTTAAAGTTTACTTTAAAACTTTGATTTAATACTTTAAATTGAGATCACTTCTTTCAAATTAAAATTCAAAATTTAATTAAGTTAATTATTTTCAAAGAAATTATCTTAACATTTTAAATTTGAAAATAAATTTAAGTAACACTTTAAAAAGTTTGATTAACATTTTTTCTTCAAGAACAAGTTTTTAAATTTGTAAATTAATTTCCTTTTATAAAAATTTAACTTGATTTTATTTATTTCAAATAATAAGTTTAATCTGAAAACTTATATCTTCCTACAGTACTAAACCAGAAAAGCAAATGACCTAAAATACTCGAGTCAATCTCCTACGAACCCCGTGCTCGCCTCGAGTCACTCACCCACCCTAATCTGCTTCGAGTCGACTACAGGAAAAACGCAAGAACACTCCGAGACGACCTCGTCATCCCCAACTCCAATTTCCAGTGCAGAATGTACACGCATGTACGTGCGCAACCAAGCCACCCTCATCCGATCAACTTCCTGATCGCCGTCCAACCACGCAAGCCCTCGACAACCTCTTCCACAACACAGAATCCAAAATCCAACAACGAATTGAAATTTCGATTCTTGATCGAAAATCTAAAACCAAGAACAGCCATCAAATCCCCTGTCGCCGACAATCACGACACCTAGAACCCATGGCTCTCCTATCAGAGCAACTTCATGCCACCACGATGTTATCGCGACCCTCGCGATCGATACCGCAGCTCCAATTATGCAGAGATCACTTCGACTTCATCTTAACCAAAACGACAGCCAAAACCCTACTCCAACAAAATCCCATCACCTCGGCCCATAAGAAAAATCACCACTATTTTTCCTTCACTCGCCGTCACTCGCACCACCTTCAAACCAAAAATCGAACAACATAGCCATGTCGTTCATCGGCAATCGCCCAAAACACCCAATTCGAACATCCCCAGAATTCACATGAATTACCAAACTAAAAATTATGATATGTATATTAAAAATCATAATTTTTGACAACGAATACATTCATGAGATCAAAAAATAAAACATGTTTGTTGATTTTTGACATGCAACAGTGGTTTGCTGTAATTTCCATTTTTAACATTATTTGTAAATTAAATATTCCAGATTAAAATTACCATCATACATTAATTTACAACTTTCATTTAATCATCAAAGCCAAATATTGATGTTATTAGGCGATTTGAATTTTTGAAAGTGAATCCTGGTCTGAAAAGAAACAGATAACAGTGTTTATATATATACAGACCTATTACACATATTTATACATATCTATCAATTCAACAAATTAAACACTGAAAGATTTTCATGCAATCACCAAGATCAATTCACAGATTATCACATGCATTAGGATTAGAATCAACTTAAACTATTTTTAAAAATAATTTACTCACCATTAATAAGCAGAGCATAGAAACTGGAATTCTGTTTTGATCTTTGTTGTTGAGATTGAATCCTTTGCATGCTTGTTTATTTGTTGATTTAAAGTGTAGAAACAGATCTTGACCTTCCATTTTAGTTGCAGGTTTGCAAATTGCAGTAGATTTAGTTGATATGAGGAACTTGTTTTGCAGATTTTAATTTCAGGTTTTTAGTGAAGAAAAAGAAGACAATGTTTTGGGAAAGAGAAGAATTTGGACTAAGGAATGAAAATGTTTGTGAAAAACTAGTTTTTCTACTTTAAACATTTATTTAAAAATTAAAATAAAACAAATTAAAATAAAACAAATAAAAATGTTGCCACATGTTGATAAATTTGAACAAATGTCAAAAGCTAGCTTGAATGATTCACAAGTGTTAACTTTCTCTTTTTTTTTATAAATTCATTTAAGTCACATACATGCATTTATGAATTATATTTATGCATATGAAATGTTTTTATGTGAATAAACTTTTGAATTTTAAATATGATATTTTATAAACATTTGTTTTATAAATAGCTTATGTTTTTAAATCAAATAAATGTATTATAAGTTTTCCTTTAAATTGTGTAATATAAATTTGTATTTATATTTATATAAATATGAATCTAGTAATTTATGTACATATTACTTATGTTTACAAACAATTCTAATTTAAGAGATGTTTTTAAAAAGAAAGTTTATTTATAACTTCATATTTATAACCAATTTAATTTAAGCATTTTAAAGAAAACAAAATAAAATTTAAATCTTATTTAAACTATCATATTTAAAAATAAATAATTAACTTATACTTTTGAAAATAATTGAATAAATCTTAAATTAACTTTTGAAAAATATTAAATTTAAAACAAAGCTTCAAATTAAAATATATACATATATGTATTATCAATAGATTATATCAAATTTTCAAAACAACTTTAAATTATAACATATACTTATATATGTGTGTGTGTGTGTGTGTGTGTGTATTACAATCTGAAAATTCATCTTTTACTAAAACAAAAGATCTTCTTATTCACAATATATATATATATATATATATATATATATATTATAAATAGAATATAATTTTATTAGCTTTGAAAGATAATCCTTATCAATTTTAAATTGTTAGAAAGATATTGATCAATATTGTCAGATTAAATATTAACCTTTAAAGATTAAATTTACCAATTTAAATTAAAATTATAAGGGAAAATTATTAAATCAATTTAATTATTAATGCAGATTATGAAATTGATATTGCCTAAAATTCCGGGTTGTCACACAGAAAGTACCTTTTTGTAGTCCTCGCTAGTGGCTTTGACAGGGATTTTGCCCGTTGTATTTCGATTAGATCGTTTTCTGACAATTATTCTACGATGTTGTGAAGATTGATAGAATTCCAGGTTATTAGATTATCAGATAACTGTGTTACGGTTATATGACGACCTTGCCCTGATACCAAATGAAAGTCGCTATAGATCGTATAATATGGATATAATGATAATGTAGAGTATAGTAATGATAGTAATACTGTAATAGTGCGGAATAAAAAGCAGTATAGTAAAATGACTCCAGAGATTTTTATACTGGTTCGGAGCACCGTGCTATGTCCAATCCCAGACTCCTTCTGGAATTTCACTAAAACAACAATCCTCACTTAACCCGGAGGAACAGGTCTATACACCCCTGAGCAGCCGAACAGGGACCTGAGCAGCGGAATAGGATTTCGCCTCAACAGCCGAAGAGGACTTCACTCGCCTGAGCAGCAGAATAGGACTTCAACAAATACAGAAAATAGTTTTGACTTATATGTGTTCTGATAAAACGGATTTTTCACTTGTAGTACACCCTTCCTATAATCTTCTCCTCGAGTACAAATATATATATTTGAAGTATATGAAGAATAGAAAGGTATAGTATTACTTTAATGCAAAATAATTAAAAGTATGATAGCAAATAGATTTCAAAAAGTTAGATCAGAGAAATAAGAGAATTTGATTATGATTCAGTTAGTGATTTGAAATGAAGTTGGAGTTCATATTTATAAAGGTTAGAAAGCAGTGACTGTTGGTGAAGAGTTTCAATCGAAGTGTTGCGTCCGAATCGTTTCATTAAGGGTTATCAACTCTTCACAAAAATCGTATCCTATCAAAAAAGTGGCCGTTATAGAAATTCAGTCGACTAAAACTCTGGGTCAGTCGACTGAATATTCAAAGTTATTTTAAAATTTTTAAAATTCGTATATCTATGTACCTGTGCACCTGTGCATATTGTACGGTATTTTTTGGGTCGGTCGACTGACCCTTCTGGGTTACGTGGTAAAATTTGTGTAATTTGCATAGGTTTTACAGATATAAAAATATATAATTTTAAACACTTTTATAGTATAATATATATAACTTTAAACAATTATACATGCTTATATATGTATAAAATATTCGGAAATAAGACGATTAAATATATAAGCTAATATATACGTAAACGAGGAGGGATTTTAACAAAATTAAGCTAAGACTCAAAAATAAAATAATATATTTGACGCGCCAGTTTTTGAAGTCTTGTCCTCTTGTAGTATATATTCTCTTTTTGTCGTAGCAGTCGTCAAAACTGTATGTCGTAGTGATAGCTTTGTGTCATGTATCGAAACCAAGTCTCAAAATGTTCATTTCAAAATATCTTTACAAAGATATATATATATATTCGAATCTCTTTCAAATTTGTCAATATTTGAAAACATTTTCGAATACTGGTTTCCATAACACGATATTTCCACCCGTACCTCACTGCAACATTTAGCGAAATATTTCCAACTTCGATTTATAATCCATTAATTAGAAAATATCTCGATATAAACCCTTCGTCTCTAAATATTTTTAAAAATCTTCCATTTCAACACATAGGAAAATATTCTAAGTCCATTTTCCAAAATCATTTCTAATATCAATACTTAGGAGTTTTTTATCCTATCTCCTACGTTTCCAGAATTTATATTAATTCCTTTTTGCATTTTCCAAAGCCGATCATACTCACTTATAATCTCATCTATCCATTTACAATTTATAAAATTCATATCCGTTTCCACATCTCGAGAGGGTTTATAAATAATTTAAAATCATTTCCAAAACTCTATATACGTATAATAAGCGTTTTTAAAGAACGACAATTTTTTTAAAACACGTTTAAGTAATTATTTAAAATTTTAAAATACTTATATAAACATTGATAATTCATTCCCTATTTCAATTTCAAATAACTAATTGATTTATGAAGCTCATTATAAATAGGTGAATTCATTCAGTAAATGGTAAATATTTAATAATCTACTTCCCGAAATATTTCACTACTAATAGCATAAATATCCATAATTGGATAAATAAAATTTCCCCTTTTGAAAAAGAACTTAACTTCTTAAAATTAAAAATATATTTTTAAAATCTCAATTACTAATTAAATTTATAAATTCCTGTCAATTCCTAACACATCGCTTTCATTCTGATCTCCTAAACCATTTCCACTTTTCAAAAATAGTATCCACCATTTCTCCTTAACCCTATTTCCATATCCTAATATAAATTCACCCTATGAATTTTATATTTCCAAATTATCATATGATATCGATTTCCTTTATTTATAACATCGTTTATAAATTTATAACTCCTTTGAGCTCTACTTTTTATAAAAATAATCTCATTTATAAAAATTCCATTTTATAAATCCATTTCTTTATGAATCCCATTTATTTTTTAATTCTGTTTTTAATATCTATTTAAAACTCCTTATCCATATTTATTTTAAATATCCCTTTAAAATCCATAGTTAAAAATTCCTTATATAAATTATTTTAAAAGCTCTATTAAATATATTTTCCGAATAGTTAAGTACAAACCCAAAAATCAAATTATTGTTTTATCCAACTCGATTTTCGTTAAAATAATACAAATTCCAATATAAATATTTTTACATCGAAAATCCCTTTTAATTCCTTCAAATTCAAAAATAATATTTGTAGTATTTATAATACCAAAATTTAGCACAGTGCTACTATAGCATCCAATTATTCAAACCATAACCATAATCTATAAAAGTTTATTCTAACACATCATATATCATTATACATGAAATTAAAATCAACATTTTTGAAGAATCCAGTTGGATCCCTCCAACCTGTTTCCCTGCATCCACAGATGTTAATACAACTCAAAAATACTAATGCTACTCTGAGGGAGGACATCGCGGCACATAGGGCCATCCGCTATTATGCGGGGCGCATAGGGTCTCATCCGCTCCAATAGGCGAGAAATATATCCAACTACTAATATACCCTACTATATATATTATAACATCCAATTGATAATAATAATTATCAAATCATCCATTCAACCAATAATATAAATTTTCAACATTTTAACTTAAATTAGCAATCCAAAACGAGTGAGATTTACTCGCCTTGATTTTTATTTGCAATCTATTCCCATTTATTTCATATCCTACGTTATTTCGAATACAACGCCACTGATTTTGTAATTTAGAACCTCGTATGAAATTTTATGTGGATTAATGAAGTTCGAAATAAATTGATTGATAATTAACTTAGATTAAAAAAAATTAAAATTACCTTACTGCACCTACCCATCCCCCCTCCATTCATGACCAACGACAGTCGTCGCCACCACACATACGCTCCAAAACCTAACTCACCGCATGCCTACTATTCGTGCCCCCATTCCACGACACTGCAACCTTACCTCACAGTCCCTAGTGCAACCATGGTTGCCAGAATGCACGCAACCCCCAGCCACCTGAACAACTCGACCTAGCCTTTTAAATTTGATTTAATTATTTCTAGGCATTTGCAGATCGTACAGCCAAACGGTAAACCCAAACGCTACGAAATTTGAAATCTGATAATAATACACTATTATGGATCTAATGGAACTAGTTTTGTCGAATTTCGAGACTGTGCCTCGGATCGCTATTTTAACGTGTCGATTAAATCGATATATTTCAAAATTTTGTGAAATCACTTGAAATTTCAGTTTTAAAATCTTATTAACTAAATTATAATTCCAAACTCAATATTTAAACCATTTAAATATTCAAAATAATATGATGAAAAAATCCGGGTCATTACAACCCTATAGTGACTTCGGGTCAGGAACCAAATGACTCTGGTCTCGGGTCGTTTTGGCAAAAAGTCAAAACAAGCACCGAGGATTTGTGGCGGCGGACCGAAGTACGACTCGAAGTTGACTCAGGGCCTAAATTTTCCAATCTTCTAATGTTGATAACTTTTTCATACGAGCTCGGATTCAAGCGCGGTTTACTCCATTACGATCGTATCGAAATTTTAGACATTTTGGAACTGGTTGGTAGCATTCTGAGACTGTTAAATTTTTGGGTTAATTTTGGATTTTAAATCTACAACCAATCAAAGGTGAGTGTTTTAACCGTCTCACGAATACTAAATTATCTTGTGTTAGTTAAATTAAATTTATGATGTGATTAGAAATTTAATGATTGTTGTTTGGTATTTTAAATTGTCATTTACGTTAAATTTGGATTTATATTAAACTGAATTTCCATTTAATTAATATTGAATATAAATTGCTAGCTAAACACCTGATAATGATAACCAATTAATTATTGTGACTTATTGGCTGATTTGGATGTTAAATTTGTGATGGATGTTATTTGTTGACATTTTAGATGATTAGATGTTTATTTATATCTATATCTCTGTTATCCCTATGGGTTGAAATGATACATACCCGATCGATCTTATAGATTAGGGAAAATTATTATGAGTTGAAATGATAAACCAGAGCGATTTTCACTGATTTGAGAATTTGATTTTGGATACTAGTTGAGATGGCATATACCCATATAATTTATTGAATTTGGATTACTTGCTAGAATTGAATTATTTGGAAGGTCTAAGTTAATTTAAACTTTGAATTTATTTTAATTAAAATGATTAAGATTGGTATATCAAATTATTTGAAATATTTTAAATAATTGTATTCACGTTGTAAACTTGATAGGAGATGGAAATCCTGTAACATCTTTGAAGCCATTGCACTAATATCTCTATTTTACTTATTTTGATTTGACTTACATAAGATCTTTTAGTTCTGACTCGAGTGTTTTTTTTTCTTTATGCGCGGGTCAGTCTGAGCTTTTCAGTGTATTGAAGGCTATTTTCTAGAGAACAAAGACAAAGATTCAGTATATTATTACTGTTTATTATAATTATTCCACTATATCCTATGTTCTACAACATTATTTGTTTATTTTTGATATACGTATAACTTTGATTTGAATTGTAAAAGTGTAATCAAATGTTATTTGTAAAATAGCGTCATGAACTTTTTATTTGATTATTATATTTTTTCATTCCGCTGCGAGGTTCTGTGTTTTGTTTTTCTTCGTTTTCTATTATTTTCTTATTTACCTCAATAACAATCCTCCCTTTTGAATGGTTTGAATTAGACATGTGTGGTTTATTGTCGATTTAAAACATCCAAAAAGGTGGATCGTTACAATACATACCCGAACGATCTATAGACTAGGGAAAAATCGTTATGGGTTGAAATGATAAACTCGAGCGATTTTACGGATTTCGAATTTTATTTGGGATTGCGGGTTGAAATGATATATACCTGTAAAATTTAAATTTATTGCAGATTGAAATGATATATAACCATATCACTTGTCCATAGGGTAGAAAATTATATGCAGACACCGGATTGGTTAAATTAAATGGTTTTAAAACCTTAAATTTTTTAATCTAGTTAAATGATATTTTGAAATAAAATATTTGATTTATATTAACTGGATTATTTTTGAAAATCCAAGCTTTAAATATTGAAATTGGAATTGGTTTAAAATGAATTGTTTAAAGGATTTAAATTGAAATTTTAAAGTTGGGTTTGAAGTATAAATGGAATTTATCGAAATTAAGTTATTGAAATATATGAATATCTAAACTTTGAAGTCTACCAAATTTGAAATAGTCTAAATTTATATTTCAAATATGGATTTGAAATGATATTGATTAAATGCTTTTAAATGAGAATCTGGATTGAAAAACAAAAATCGAGTTTGTTAATTTGAAAGCTAGACATGGTCAGATGTGTTGAAATGAAAGAAATAGTTTAATTTGATATTGATTTCAAATTTTTTATTTTAATATAAACTGTTTAAAAATACATTATTTTAAAAACCCTGATTATTAAGATTTTCAAACTATTAAACTACTTTAACCTATTTTAAACTATTTTAATCAGATTAAACTATTTTAATTTATTTTAAATATGTTTTAATCTATGTTAAATCTATTTAACCTATTTTAAATAGATTTAAACCATTTTAAATCTATTTAAACACTTTTAAATCTATTTAAACTATCTTAAATCTATTACTATTTTTAATCTATTTTTAAACTATTTAACAATTTATTTGAAACTATGCTAAATTGTTTAAACTACTTATAACTATCTAAACTATTTTTTAAATTTCAGACTGTGTAAAGTGAAGGTGTTTATATTTAAATACTTGATTTAAAAGCGAATATGGTTAAATGATGTTATAACCTAAGTCGAGATTTAAATGACATATTTGAGTAAATATGATGATTTTGAAATGGGGATTTAACCTATTTGGTTGATATGATTTCGAAAGTATATATGATTTCAAAAGTGAATATGATTTCGAAAGTGATATGGTTTGAATTGAATATGATATTTTGATATCTATTATGAATCGATTTTGTAAATGTAAAAAAACCATCCAGTGTGAAATAAATGTTTGGTTGTTAAAGGGACCGGGATCAGATATTGTCATACTCTCTACCAATACCTAAAACCACTTTAACAACTGTGTACGTGATGGAGATTCTAGAATGAAGTATGATGGTTTGGCGAACGATCCTTTATGAGTTATTAACGTAGCCCTGACTCACTCGAGTCAGCTTGATGTGACTAAAACAGGAGTCACGCTGGGCCAAGTAAGGTCGCACCTTCAATCGGACATGCTTCTTCGGTACCATATTATGACTTTGTGATTGATTTGGTGGCCACCCATCGGTCTGATTATGGAAGTGTGTTCTCCACTAGTCTTAATTCGCAAAATGGTAGAATCCAACCTTGGGTATTGCCTCGCGTGCCTTGTCACATGCCTTATCCCGCCCATTACGAGTTTGGTTTGTACCGTACATAAGAAGAGCTGCCTAAGTATCCCATCAGTTTGGTGGGGATTACACTATCTGTATAGACTACGGGAATATATAAAAAAATATGTTAAAGGGGATATGGGTAATGCTTTAACGCTATTTTAATACTTTAATTTACTGTAGACACTATTATAATAGCGTATTGTACTATGTATGTAAATAGTTTAACGGATCCTTAGGAGATGGTAATCCTGAACATCTATTAAGTTATTGCACTCACGTTAGCCACTGGATAAAAGATATCAAAACCCATAAACATCTCTGACACCGTTACGCTCATATTTATTTGCTGTTGATTTAACCTACATAAGATCTTTTAGTTCTTACTCGAGCGTTTTGTCTTTTCATAACGCTCGGGTCAGTCTGAGCTTTTCAGTGTATTGAAGACCATTCATCTCTAGAGGACAAAGACGAAGATTTGTATACTATATTATTTTATCTATCCCACTAAATCATGTTGTTCTACTGCATTTTATTTATTTTTGTTGTATGTATCTCTGATCTGTATTGTAAAAGTGTAATCAAATGTTATTTGTAAAACAGCTTCATGAACTGTTTATTTGATTACTATATTTTTTCATTCCGCTGTGAGATTCCGTGTTTGGTTTTTCTTTCTTTTCTCTTCTTTTTCTTATTTACCCCCATTAAAGTCCTCTCTTTTGAATGGTTTGAGTCTGATATGTGTGGTTTATTGTTGATTTAAACTGTCCAAAAAGGTGGGTCGTTACATCCTCCAACCAAAGATCCTCGAATATCTTTTGACAAGAGTGGAGCCATATCTGAACTCCCAGAATATCTTTGGTTCCGATGAATTGTTTACCACCCAAAGCGGTATAATTTTTGCATAGAGTAGCAAAGTTCTGAGGTGATTGAACTAGCACTATTGCTTCTTCTACCTGCTCTACAACTGGCCTATTTCAGCAGCTCTGTAATTTATAGCCATGATGGTTCCAGATCCTCTGCTCTTCTTCCTCTTGTGCTCATTTTCAATTACATGAACAATGACTGGTATTATTAGAATACAAAGATAGGACCAAAATGGTTTAAGGGAAACAACACCAAGGGATATGAATGAATCTTACGGATGGGTAAAAAAATGCTCTCCTAATATTTACTCATTCTAGGGCACTTCTCACCCTACCTCTAATGAGTTATACCCCAATCGGGCTAAGGTGTTCGCTCAACCAAACCTCCGATACCAACTATAGTGACCTACTTTTCTGACCCCTAAGAATGAAATTTAATACATCCAAACTATTTTTGTGTCGTTGCCTAAACATCTGAAAGGCGAATTGTCATAGGGTAAAAACAAAGAATAAAACAGAAAATCACACAACGAAAGTCGTTAAATAGAACATAACAGTAATATGGTACATAAGGTTGCTCCCTAACTTGGAGTTATCAGAGTTTCACAAAAGTACTACAATAAGCTTAGGCAGTTATAACAACCTACCTTTATATATGTTGAGACAAATTACAATTACACAAACTAAACAAACAATGGAATAGACAACTAAGTAGTTAAAAGCCTCCTACTCGGACGCCATCTTCAAAAGAGCCCACAAAACACCTACTACTGTCGGACTATTCAAATATAAATGAGTACCCAAGAGTTTAGGGAAAACAAACAATCCGGATCACACAAAATGTCTGGTATAAGTAAAATTCTAAAACAATAAGTGTAACTAAACAACAACATTTGAGACCACACCTCCAAATGCAGAACGGGTTTCCTCTCACAAGAACAACATCCAAGTATAAAGAATGGACACTAACAATTAACATTGCGAAGAGTGCTGCACTCTTTTCGGTGTAATTAAGTAAAACAAAATCGAAGGTTTGAGTCAATAAGGGAAATGAATTTTCCAATAATGATTAAAAGGGGTGCTCCTCCTTACCAAAAATATACCTTTAGAATATACACTTGATAACTCCGATGGCTCTCGGAAACCCCCAAGCCAGACCCCGCTAACTGTTACCGAGTATCCGAGTAATTCACATCTCAATGTGCACAACCGAATCCAGTCTAAAGTGGATGTGAAAATACTCTAATGGGAGAAACACCACATAGCATGGCCCCTCTCGCTTCTTTGGTTTAGTCATTTCCAACAAAGGATACAAAGCTCAAGTGAGAATCACATTGTCTTTGAGTAACGAAATACATAGAAGAATGAGGTTATTGATAGTCGACAAACCGGCTATCGAACATAAAAAAATGATCATATATGGATAGTAAACCCCATATTCCTACCATTACTCATCGATTTCAAACTTGTACTATTTCTTGGTAAAAAATGAAGTCGGGTAAGTGAAGGTAGTGTTACCTCCGGGTATTGCCTTTACGATAATTATAACTATCGAGACAGTGACAAGTTTCCATACCTCGATGTTTAGTGTCTGAGTATGATAAATTCTTACCATATAAGCGATGTCCTTTGCGGAAACTTCTTTTCCATAACCGAATCGAAAATTTTCTTTTAAAATCGAATTCATGCTTGGGCTTCTCATTACAAGTTTTTAACGTTAAGCAACTTTGTAAAAATGGTTCATTAACTTAAAACACCAATATCGAAATGATTTAATCATTTAAAACATCCTTATTAAATTGGTTATTTATCTTTAATTAACATTAATAAAAATGATTAATTATCTTTGAACTTTGTTAATTAATTTGATTAATTAACTTTAAATACCCATAATTATAAAGCGTTAATCACTCTAAAACATCATTAATTAAATTAATTAATTAATTTTAAATCTCGTTAATTAATTTGATTAATTAATATCTAAATGCCATTTATTATAAAGGATTAACTAATTTAAAGTGTTAATAATGGAAAAGATTAATTAAATTGAAACTAATTAATTAGCTTTAAAAGTAATAAATAAAATGAGTAATTAATTTTTAAACACTATTAAATAAAATTATTAATTAACTTTAATCTATCGTTATTTAAGAGATTAATTAAACTTAATCATCATTAGATAAAATGGCTAATTAATTTTAAACATCATTAACAAAGTAATTAATTAAATTCAAAACACATCACTAACTAGTTAATTAATTAACCTTAATCCTTATTAATTAAATAATTAATTAAAATTTTAAATATATTTATTAAAATACTTAATTACACTTGAAATCATCATTATTCAACAACTTTATTAACTAGTAACATAAAATCTAAGCTAGAGAAAGAAATCAAAGGTTTCGATAAGGATATGTTTGTCGAAAGTGATGATATAGCGATAGTTGCTATACGGACATTTCGACAACTAATTTCATGTCACTTTATTTCCATCCATACATCATATAACATAATTAATCATAATACAAGGTGCTACACTATTTACAACATGTAGAGAACAATTTTTAACAGCTTTTCGAAGAATAATCCAATCCAAACTAACATCCATCGCATGGTAATACATGCACAACAAGCTATTAGAATCTAGTTGTTACTACTAGAAAATTCCTTACGACTCAGTCGAAACCTGTTTGAGTAGAAGATAAATAAGAGCAAGAGGAAAAAGCTTCAACCAAAACTTTCGAATGAGTCGAAGGGATGTTATAGTCAAAGGCCAGAAGATTCATTGCCTTCCAAAGGGGTCGAAGGAGTCGAAAGCACCCTTCCGCCTTCAATGACCACCTTTCGAAGCAGGTGATTCCACATGATTGAAAACCTTTCAAATAAATTAAAGCAACACCTTTCAAAGACAATAAAGGAAAACTCTTCAAGTATGCGCCAAACCTTTCGAAACCAAAGGTTTTGCCTTCGCTTAAACCACTCGAAAGCATATATTAGTCTGAACAGCCCTTTCGATAGCTAAACCAAGCCTTTCAAACCGGTCGAAGCCATTATTGTCCAGGGAGGCTCTACATCAAGTCATAGGAAAGAGTTCGAAAGAAACCAATCGCATTGAAACCATTAGCAACTCAACATCTTCGAAACCACTGGATAAAGCCTATCGACAGAGTCGAAAGCTCTTATAAAGCAACATAGAGAAGGAAAGCGCAACTGCTCCTTTCGACAAAAGCGGAAGCATGCTAGTGTCAACGAGGCATCCACCTTTCGACCAGGCTGGAAGCATTGGTGCTGAAAGGTACTGACCCACATCTATAAATAAGACCTACGGGGTCTAGTTTACGGGATCTGAATTTATTCATTCTAAACTTGTTCCTTCTTAATTCAAAGGGTTGTAAACCCTAATTTGTAAATCGAATTAGGGAAATTGATTAATAAAGTCTTGTTTGGGTTAATAAGGGAAGTCTTTAATATCTCTAATTACTTTACTATTTCACAAGCTTTTGTCAGATCTAACCTTGTGTTACAGGTGTCGACTACATCGAAGGGTCTCCTCCGACAAGGTCAAAACTCATATACTTCCGAGTAATACAAGTTATTGGTAACCGACCACCTTTCTCAAGCCTTCTTCTTTCGACCAGGCCAAAACCCATACTAACTCTCTTTAGCCTATAACTCCTGACCAATACCAAGACATTTAAAGGTTACTGCTTTCGTCAAGGTCGAAACCTAACCTCATTCAACTTAAACCTTAAGAAACTCAAACCTAATAGGGTGCCTTAGGATTCAGCTTTCGACATGGTTAAAATCTCACTCTCAGATTCAAGATCAAAGCCCTAACTACTTAACAATAAAAGTTTTCGACTACGCCGAAATCCACTAAGATAAACGCTATCTAAATGCTTCAAAAGTGATTCATCTGGGTTTCCCAACTGCTTCGAAAGGAGACCTTTCGAAGGGACATCTAAGTCAGCTCAACAGGCTCGAATGGCTGTTAAATAAGAAAGTTAGCCATTTCGACTAGATCAAAAGGTTGACCTGAACAAGTTCACATTACAACCACCTAATTAAAAGGATACTAAAGTAAATACACATATTTCATTCTCCTTAAATCACCAAAGAGAAATCATAAGGAATTGACCTTATCCTTAAATTCTACTTTGGATGTTGACAAGATTTCTTGTTAACATTTTGACGCTAGAAGAATGGCTTGAACCTCCGCCTTGGTTAAACATCCAATACCACTTTTATTTTGACCTAACCTAACTCAATTCCAAGCTTATCTACTTTAATCCAACGTTATCATGGACAGAAGAATCAAAAGATCAGAGCAAAGATCTTCCGAACCACATTGGATAGGATTCTGCTAAAGAGCCATTAAGGATTCCAACCAAAATGAAGAGAAAAGGCTAAAACTAGAAGCTCTAAGAATTATAAACAAGAAAAAAGAAGAATCATATGATCCTAAGAAATGGAGCTTGAACCCCTTTCATATTAGCCTTACCCTTATTTTTTCCTTAGGAGGAAGGAAAAGTGGAAGTGACAATGTATTTAGTTAAATGAGTAGAACTATTCAACGTTATTCCAAAAGAATAATCTTTGAAAAATAGACGATAGCTAGCTGCAATGCCTTTGCAAATAAATGGCAACGAACTATAATAAGAACATTTCCAACTCCAAAATAACAAAGGATGGTAAAAAGAAAAGCAATTAAAGAGTGTGAAACTACAATGTCAAGGAACAAAATATAAAAAAGACATCCTCAAGAATCTAGTTTCAAGTCTAGACTTCCTAAAGAATGCAACTTAACAACATAAATAGAGAATGTCTACTTGCTAACCAAGGATGAGCTTAACTATTGGCTATCACAGAAAAAGAAGCCAAAACATGAAAGGAATCTGGAGGGATCCTACTATCACTATCACACGATGAACGGACATGAGACTAATCATTGTAGAGCCCTAGAGGGGATGATTATCAATTTCTTCCTTCAAGGAAAGATCAATGAATTTGTAAAGAGAACATGACAAAAAACAATAAAGAGCTATTTTTCTAAGAAAGATCTACATGGTTGGGAGTGAAATACTCCTTGGATTTGGATACTATCTAAGATATAGAGTGTACATGCCTAGATGGCTAGGGCAGAGCACCTCCTAGAGGGAGGGCAGAGTAAGCCTTTAACTGTGTCACACTATGGCCAAGTTAAAGCAACGGACAAGCCCTTGTCTGCGCCTCTGGTCAAGTTAAGGCACTTCCTAAAGGGAGGACGGAGTAAGCTTTTATTTGCGCCATACTATGTCCAAGATAAAGCACCAAACAAGCCCTATCCATGCCATGCTATAGCTGGGGTAGGGCACCTCATGGAGGGAGGACGGAATAAGCCATTATCCGCGCCACGCTATGGACAAGTTAAATCACCGAACAAGCCTATGTTTATGCCATGCTATGGCCAGGGTAGGGTGTATCCTGGAGGGAGGTAGGGTAAGTCCTTGGTTCCAGCCTCTAAAATGAGCTAACCAAGAGTACCGGAACAATGGACTAAGATGACCAAGCCCAAGAAGAGGCTCATTAAATAATGTACTAAGATGTCTAAGCCAAAGAAGAGGCTCGTTAAACAATGGACTAAGATTTCTAAGCACGAGAAGAGGCTTAGTAAATAATGGATTAAGATGTCCGAACCTAAGAAGCAGAATATCTCTAATGGACTAAGACGTCCAGGCCCAAGAAGTGGCACATCAGATTATGGACGAAGACGTCTAAGCATGAGAAGCAGCCAATCAAATTACTATTGTGCAAGGCCTAAAGGGTTTATGCATGTCAAAGAAAACAGAATCTTAGGAGTAAAGCAGGACTCCATCTATTAATGCCCAAATCTGACTTCGTCTATTAATACTCGAATCTGGGTTTTGGGACTTCCGTTTCTAAATTTCGTATATTAATACCGGAATCTAGGTTTAGGGACTCTCATTTTTGAATTTCATCTATTAACACCCGAATTTGGGTTTTGGATCTTTATCAATTCCTTACGATCCTTATTATACCTGAATCTGGGTTGCGAGACTATTACTTATTAATGCCCTAATCTGAGATTGAAATTTCTATTATGGGTTTCTATCGAAAACACCCGAATTTGGGTCAAAGAATATTCTCAAGAAGATCATTATTATAAATTTCTATTAATATTTGAATCCGGGTTTTGGATTTCTAAGTTTCCAAGTTTCATAAATACCCAAGAACGGGTCATGGGGTTATATTACAAATATTCAGATAATGATTTATGGATTTTCCATATTTAGCTCTTTAGAGAATGAATCTCTCACATTTATATCCCTGCTTTAGGTCAGGGTTTTCTATCAATAGACTTCAGACTTTCCAACAAGGTGGTTAAAGCTAAAATTCTTAATTATTTCTCATCATGGTTAAAGATGGGATTTGTACATTTGATATAAACTACTTTTAATGCGATTAACATAGTGATTTATATGTTAATCTACACGAATGGAATACATAGATTTACATGTCAATTTTGAACTAATAATTGGAAATATTGTTTGCTTCATGCTTTCTAGGGAAATCAAAACAGCAAAGAAGAATAAGAGATTCAGCAAATACAGGAATTATAGTATGAGCTATTAAACAAGCAATTCAGAAAGGACATTACAGAATAGAATAACAAATCAGGTAGTGTTTACAAAGTTTATATATGATTTACATGATTTATGGAACTATTTACAAATATAAAAAACAAGTATATACATTTTACGAATACAAATCTATTACAAATCTTGAGTAGCTATGCTAGATTTTTAGCAACTAAAGGATCAACTATATGAGGAATTGCGATGTAGAGGACTTCTATGAATTTCCTTTCTTTCTTTCTTACCCTATCTCCATCGTCGATTGCATCGAAGTTAGTCTTCAGAGTGCAGTTGAAAGCTCTATTTGCGCCTTTATGGGTTTTATCTTTTCTTTCTAATTTCGTGACACGCTTCTGGAGGAAGTAGTTGTCGCGCTCGAGCTCTTAGATTCTTGCAGCATAATCATTTATACGTTGTGAATATTTAACCCTTCGTTATTCATCAAAATACTTTGCCACTTCGAATTTGACCTTCCTACACCATTCACTCACTATCCCCTCATCTAAGCCAGGAGGGGGATTAGTCATTGTTGGGAATTTTTTAGCGATAAGGGAAGTAGATCTTGTTGGTCTAGTAATAGAAGGAGTGGAATAGGGAGCGGGTTAGTCTATACTATGAATATTATCCCCCATAATATATTCCATCGATTCGCATTGAGCTTGGCATTCCCTTGGTTTTATCTCTAAATCCCTTATTTGCTGAAGGAGTTTCGACATTTTATAATCAAAGTCGACTGAAGGATTCGACTTCACTTGACGCTTCAGTGCAAAAAATTATTTCATCCTTGCTTTTGATATCAGCCTCCAAACTGGCAACTTGATCCTTAAGATTACTAACGATAGTTTTTTGAAGTAAGTATCTCTTATGACACCTTAAGGCTTCAGCATTGCCGTGAAAGCGTTCGAGTAGTATCATCAAGAAGTTTGCTCCTTTCAAATTCTATCAATAGCCCATATTTAAGATTAGAAAAGCACGACGCTGAGTCAAGTGAGAGAGGAGCAGCTAATAATTGTAGCTCCTATTTAAATAGAAAAAGAAACAAAATGGAGTCAAAATCAGAATGAAAATCATTTTAGTATTATGATAATAGATTACAACTCAAACAACAGCGAAACTAAAAGATATAATAGACAACTGTTTTATATCTAAAGTTGGGAAACTCATTTCTAACTTTATTTAATGAACTAGTAAAGAGGGTAACTATCGAATCAAAAGGAATGTTGACTCCTTCAGGAGTAATAACTGGTGGACATTTACTATAGTCCCACTTCCAGTCAGTGGACTATCACAACCATAAATTAACTTAGTATGAAATGTTCTGATCTCCTTAAGAAGCTTTTCTTCCTCATCACCAAGGAAATCAAAGCAGATACGAGGATAATCCAAGTAGACCTTTTGTAAATCTCTAAGGAAACAACAGCTTGCTAATTATGAAGACTTTAAAATTGATGCCTTCTCAAGATAAAACCTTCTCAGTTTAACATATTGTCTTAAATGGTCTCTAGAAACAAGTTGACCTGATGAATAGTCTCTCTGTGATAGTATAATAAAATGAAGCTAAGCATAAAAAGAAAGACTAAAACAAATGTTTACAGAATCAATACATTATTTCATGTTTACAATTACTCATACGGTTCATACAAAATACACTTAGAAAATAATTTAGAGACATATTTATCTTTGTGATACTTAAATTTTTAGGGAGGGTGATCTTGGGGAATGGATCTGACTCGTGGTAAGTTCCAACAAGCTCCAGGGTGCGGGTCAGATCCGAATTCATTCAAGTATCCCATATGAAAACGCCAAAGAAGACCACCGCTAAATTCGCCTCAATATGAAAAATCAACAATTGAGTGTCTATGATAGGCTTTATATAAGAAGTTGATTAAAATATCTCTCTCTTCAATCAACATCCAAAATAAGGTGCTTAACTCCCGCAGCATCATAACGAAGGCATGTTCTCTTTAGTAAGGGAGCAGCTTTTTGATGCTTAAAAGATGCCAGCACCGATGCACTTCTTTCAAGCCTATGATATTTATCGGAAAGTACATTGTGCTCCCTTATTTTCTTGTCTAACTCCCTATATAATATGTTTATCTCTGCTTGTTTTCTTTCAATTTTTGTTTCATTAGGGAGGACGGGTTTCTTCCTTATCTAAAAATGAATGATTTACACTATTATTATATTCGAAGTAAAAGGTGTTTAAACGGAGAATCCCATACCTGAGATATTGAGACAGATGTCTAAGAAACCTACTCTTTTACTTTCGATTCTTCAACATTAATAGAACAGGCTCTTCTTCTTGAGGAGCAAAAGGGGTAACAGATTCAAGCGGGTTAGCTTCGTGAGGAGATGGCTCTTTTTCAGAGGCTCTTGTGTTATCATCTCTATCTTTATCAGAAGCTTCAGTATGACCTCCTCCATCCCCACCTGAACCTTGTCTGCCATCATTGTTGCCATCATAATCGTCATTGTTACCATTATCGTCATCACCATTTTTGTCGCCCTTTTCCCCGGCAGCGTCGTCCCTATCGCCTTCATCCTCCGAGTCAAATTCAACCTCAAAAGAAGGAACGTCGAAAATAAGAATCTGGGAGGCATCAATTTCTTCCTTTTCTACAGCCTCGGTTCTCTGCTTCATCTGTTTTATTTTGCCCATAACTCTATCTACAAGGTCAGAGTCGAGCAAGTAAAACTGAGCTCGGGGCATTTACCGATATTATCTACATTGACAAGCATCAAAGCATCTTCAATGGGGCTCAACATGATCTCTTCAAGTGTATTGTCGAGAAACAGAGATACTTGTTGTTTTGTGTCTAAAATGGTATCGACAACAAGTTTCAGGGAAGCCTTGGTTTTCTTAAACTTCTCTTTCAAAGAGGAGTTCTTTGTTTCCATACGGGCCTTCTCCTCATCAGATTCTTTCACGGTTAGTTACATGGCAAAATTTTCATCGACGAGGAGTTGGCAAGCCCTTCTTTCTTCTAGAGAGAAAATTCTAACTGGGCAAGAGAAGTTCTTAATCACTTCAGTTCAGAGGTTGCTTCATCTTTTTCCACGGATAAAGAAGATACTTAGTTCTTTGGAGTAGAAATTTCCTCCTCGAACTTGGAGGACTCAACAGAAGATTTAGACGCTTGCTCGTGTAAAGTTAACCAACTCTTAGAAATTTGAAAGAGGAAATGTAGCATAAGTTAGAAATTTAGAGAAGAAAACTAACGAAAAAGTCAAAGTAAAGAAAAACTTGCACAGAATTGTTGCTCTATCATATAATGGTAATGACCCACCAAATCAAAAATGGTAGAAGGAGGGTGGATGGAGGAAAAGGGCTCATAATTTAAGATAGACTGGGTTATCTCTTCAAAATTGATGGAAGGAGAAAAGGATGACGGCTTTAGAGGAATGCGCTTTTGAGTGAGGGTCACCTCCAAAGCTTGTTGCATCTATTCGAAAGCAGTTAAAGTGCTCGAGACTATGATATGAGAAAGAAGATCAACTGTGGAAGGAGTCTGCTCAGATTTATCCTTAAGAAATTCAACAGTCGAGCCCTCCAGTGCTTTATCAAGATAATGATTCCCCCTCTTCTGAATTAGGAACTTTAACTACCTTAGCTATCTTTGAAGGTGGTTCCACTTCAGTTGATTCCGCCAACTTCCTTTTGATTGCTATTTTAATTCTAGTAAGAGATTGAGCAATGGAGGGCGCACGAGAGGTAGTAGGTGGAGGAGCTGGACCACTAGTAGGCTTTTTAACTTGAGGAGCAACTAAAAATAATTCAAGCATATTATAAATCAGCGGAATAATTTGAAATAAAAACACTACAATTCATAACAAATGCAGTGTTTATTACATACCGGAGTGGTCAGCATAGGTGGGTGACATGGGAGAGAAATTTGATGGGTCTCCTAGAGAAAGGAAGCATTTGCTTTAGGAGGTATGTTGGACAAAAGGAGGATTGCCGAGGATCCTTTGACCCGCCGGTAGAAGGGAGTGCTTATTCAAATTTGATGGAGTTAACAACGTTAACCTACTCCCGATCTTACTTAAAGCTGCGGTTGCAGATTCAACTGTTCTCTTATCTTCTTCATTAAGCTTTTTAGCATGGGCACTTGACAAAAGCAAAGATTAGACAAGAAAAGCCACCGAAAAGAAGGGGAATAATGAAAATCTGGACTTACGAGGGCTGGAGAAAGTCCCACTGATATTTGGGAAGCACTTAACGAAGAAGAATTAGTTCTCCAAGTCTCTAAACTTGTTAACCCCTTCTGATATTAGCTTCTTTTGGGGGTTTTCTTTGAATATTTGGCTATTGAGATTGCTAAGCTTGACCAGCCGGATCTGGTGATTTAACACTTCAACATTTAGGGAAGGGAGGCTAGACTCCAATGTCGTCATCTCCAGAGATATGAGGTAGGTGAAAACGTTCAGGGACAGTTGGATTGGAGAGATCCCGAGATAATAAAGAAACTTGGACAAGAATTCTGGGAAAGAAAGAAATCCTCCGTGCCATATTGGATGGAGGTATAAGCAAAGAACCCTTCGGGAGGGTTGTTGATGGTATCTGTTTCCCTAGAAGGAATGGCTTCCACACCAATAATGCCACAGTTACTAAGGATGGCATCTACTTCGTCTTGAGTAGATATGAGTGAATGCTTAGAAGTAGCTTAGACCTTTTTTGGAGATCTTGTGGTTCTGCTAGGTGAAAACGTTTTGGTTAAAATTTCTAGTTTATTATGAACTAAATATTCTTTCAAGACTTAGAAAAAAACCTACTACGGGAACCAAAACATAAAGCCAGATATGGAACTTCAAATTCTTGGGGGAGAGTTAAAGTTAAAAATCAAACATAGAGCTTTCGACAGAGTCAAAAGGGAAGGATAAATTAACCTTTAACAGACACCCATCGACAATGAGAAAAGCTTACATATGAACATCCACTGAGCTTTCGACAAGGTTGAAAAGGAGGGTTAGAGTATATATCCTATCAACACCCTTCAACAATGCTGAAATCTCAATGAAGAACTAGGTTGCAAAAAGCAAATAGTTAAAGGTAACTTAAAAACTTGAGCAAAGTATATACAACTAGTACTCCATAAAAAAAGATAATAAGACCCTTCGATACTGTCGGAACCTATGACTTGAGTTTTTCTAGGGGATATATGAATGTCGTCGTAACCTTATATGCTCATTAAGTCGAAAGATCCTAATTTAAAATCATGTGAAATTAGAACGTTTCAAAAATGCTGGAGAAAGGTGATTGTAAAAAGGTTTCGACTCATTAGTTACAGAAGGTTTCGATAGGGTCGAAAGGAAGGTATGATTTCGAAAGCATGCTAAAAAAGAAAGGATTTAATCAGCACAAAGGTTTCGACTAGATCGAAATGTTTTGCTTTCGAGAGAGTTAATTATGTGCCACTTCACTATATAGCTCCCGGAAAAGTCAGTTAAATTAGCGTCACGACACCTTTCGACCCCATCGAAAGAGGTTAAGAAAACAAAATGAAAATTGTCGCCTTAAACCCTTTTGAAGGGGTAGAAAAGTAAATTTTTTGCGCCGTTTTTTTAATCCATATAATTCAAAGCTTCCGGGTGAAGAATACAGATGGTTGTTGAAACACCCCCACACTCTTTAATATACCTAAAAGTACACATTAAAAGGCATGGTGGGATGTACGTATAACTAAAGCTAGCAGAGACTAAGATTCATAAGAAAAAAATAGATAAAAACAGCGAAAACTTAAAACAATAACTTAATTAAAACAAAACTTAATAATTGCTTTATAAATAAGTCAAATACCAAATACCACATACATGTCTAAACATCCAATATCTCTCATGAAACAAAAACTAATAATCTCAAAAATCAAAGTACACAAAATCCCTCATAATAAGCCAGTACATAGAAAGAACAAAAGCTGAAAGAAAAGAAATACATGGTAGCAAACTCCTCCAAGAAATCTCCAAGAAACTGCAACCTACTGTCCTCTCCCTTGATTGCCTAGGGGGAAGGGGAAAATAGAGGAGTGAGTCAGACTAAAAGTTTAGTGAATGATAGTAACTACTAGAGTCTTTAAGCAAAGTAAAAGTAATAGACTACAACAGTTCTAGTATATAAAGAGGAAATAAAAGAAATAGAAAAGAGATAAACTGGAAATAAATACGATTAACTATAAGACAGGTTAATTTTGATTGTTTGCAATTGTTCTTGATAGCTGCTTTGATTAGGCTGAATTCCTAATCCTATAATTAGGATGAATTCCTAATTCTACCCATCGATCGGTCTGCTACTCTATAGACCTTATTGCGGACCAGAGACTAGGTAATCCTTACACAGCAGTCAATAGCATCTACAAAAGATGCACAAAGCAACCACTGTGGATCTGGACAATACATTGTTAGTCCATGAAATAATGGTTTTGATGACAACAACCTTAGAATAGATTATAAAATATAAATACTACCATTATAAGTTTAGATATATATGTATATGCAGGATTTAACCATGCAGGTACTAAGAAAGAAGACTGTATAGTATAGAGATTCAAGATATCAAGATAGAAGACTCATGAGTATCAAGATTATCAAGAGTTCAAGATTTCAAAGTTAAGTATTTTTTATTATTATTAGGAATTTTGTTAAAACTCATAGAAAAGCACTGGCATCTTAAAATCCAATTTATTCGTGGAATGGAATCCACTTCGAGCCTGTTAATGGGATGGAACCCTAAGTAGGGTGGAACATACAAAAAATCTAGTGGAACATTGTTTTGTATCCGCTAACTTTTTGTTCAAAATGATTTTTCAAAATTATATCCTGTTTTCAAAAACTTTCCTTTTAAAAGATTCAAAACCCTCTATCCCGATTTTAAATAATTTTAGCCTCAAAATTATCTTTAATTTCAAAGTCAAATTACTCCTGATTTTAAACTATCTTTTAATATAATATATTTAACTATATTCAAGTATATTTATAAAATATACTTAGATTTAAAATATAAAATTAGAGTTAAATTCTATATATATTATTCTCTATATTTACTTATGAATTTTAATTATATTCAAGTATATTTATAAAGTTTAAATTAGTTTTAATATAAGATAAAGGTTATTTTCAAAGAAAATCAAAACATCAAAAAAATGCTTTGGGATATCGACATGCCTATATACCCCATGTCGACATGGTGTCAGTTGAGTTCAAAATTTAAATTTCAAAAGAAGTGTCTATCGCCATATATCTTCACGAATGGACATGGCTGTTGTTCTTCTATAAATAGGGGTTAGTTTCAACGAATTTCAACATCAGATTTTCTGGTTTTTCACTCCTCTTCTTCTTCCACTTTTCTTAATACATATTCTTATCATTACTCCGTCGAAATCAACATTGAATCAAACTCGATTACTTCTAGTTTGATTCTCTATCACTCTCTCTACAAGATTCTCAGTGCTATTCAGAGTTATAGACTTCTTTGTAATCTATTAAGCGAGAAAAGGTGTGATTGTAGCCTTGAAAATCAACCAAGAAAGAAAAGGTGTGATTGTAGCCTTGGTAAATCAATTGGGTAAACTTGTGGCTTGGAAATCAAGTATCTCTACCAAGAGGATCGAAATTATGGAGGGTGTACCTCGTAGCCTTGAAACCAAGGGCGTAGTTGTACAATTGCTTTTGAAAGGAAATCCGTACTTGTGTTGCGGGACTGGATGTAGGGTAACTCCGAACCGGTATAAAATCCGGTGTGTTCTTTCCTTTACTGCTTTTATTTTATTTCTGCATCTGTGTTTATTTCTGTAATCTTATTTGTGTCTATATATTACATACATCGGTGTCTAAATTAACATAAATCGAAAAAGATTTAGTAATTCTTGATTAACACTATTCACCCCCTCTAGTGTTAATCCTAGCCTTAAGATCTGTAATCCGCATTTCTCATGATTTTGTTTGTTATCCAAATATTGTCAAAATTTTCTATGCTAATATAAAGCGTGTATTTTATCATGGAAATTAGGATGACATTTGGAGTAGTGTCAAAGGCACTAGAATTGTTTTGAATTGTGATCTTTTTGGTACCATTCTCAATTGCAAGTGTACGGGAATGGATCTTTCTAATTTTAAAATCGATGAAAATGATCGTGAGACATTTCATCACATTTTCGAAGGGATTAATAATTTTGAATTCAAAAATCGAAATTTTCGACCAAAGGCAAGAATTGTCAATCTTCTTTTGCAACATACTTTGACCCCAAGATCGAGGAATTTTAACAATCCTACTTCAAAAGTTTGCAAAGCACTTTTTACTATTTTCGGAAATTATGACATAAATTGGACGCAAGTTATTTTGGATGAACTTCGTCCTAAAAATCTTGAAATGGGTGAGAATACTTTATACCATGGAATTTATCTCACTCGGATTTTTAACTATTTTGGAGTGGATTTCAAAGGCGAAGAATTTGTTTCTAGAAAAGTTTTCAACCATTCCAACATTTCGCTTATGAAAATTCCTTTTGTTTTTCAACCTTATGAGACCCTTACCAAAAAAGAAGAGCGTTTGGCTCATGAGGAAATGGACGAAGAGGAAGAGGAAGAAGAAGAAGAAGGGGATGAAATGGAAATTGAAGAAGAAGAAGGTGAAACCTCTTTGGAAAGCATTGACTATTCTCCTAATCCATCCACCAAAACCCTTCTCAAAAACCAAAAGACGATTGTTGAGAATCAACGGATTCTTAAAAGATCCGTTAGTAAGAAGTTGGACAAAATTTCATCCAAGATGAACAAGTTCATTTCCAAAGTCAGCAAGAAACTTGGACTATCTTCATCTTCATCATCCTCTAACTAGTCTTATCTTTTCATATCTTGTTGTATTTGTTTTAGTTTGCTTTATTTCGAATGTTCATGTAGTTTGTTGTATGCTTAATCGTTGTACTATTGTAGTATGCAATGAAATGAAATTTCCTTTGTGTTATCTATCTTATCTTATCTCCAAAATAAATGTTAGTATAGTATATAAATATATGTACACACAATTATTCACAAAATCAAATTAGTCATAATTTTTCACTGACCCATGTCGACATCCCCTATATGACCATGTCGACATGTACTGGTTAGAGATGACAATTGATTTTGAATTTGAAATTTGAATAACTACCAAATATCTATTCATTTCAAACGAATTTCTACACCTATATATACCTATTTCTTCCAGAATTCTTCACTGAAATTCATTTCTTATCATCTATATCCTTTATTTCTTTCATAAATTCAACTATGGCTAATCCTATTCACAATCTATCCGAAAATCTTAAAAAACTCTTAATTCATTCAAGAATATTCTCTCGTTTATCCTACGAAACCAGCGTCACTTAGAATTGAGTCAAATGCAGATGATCAAGGAACAAGAAAGGCACTTTGATGCGATATGATGGATGATCTCCTCTCTGCACAAGGATGATAACGAAGCACATCCTCTTGTCTCTCTCACCAATGACAATGATAATTGGGATGCTATTAAGGCAGACCCAATCTTTGGAGAAGAAGGATGGGTGGAAGTTCCACGTAATGTTTGATTTTTATTCGTTTTCTTTGTTTGATTTGTTTGAGTTGATTTGGTTTGGATTGATACTCTCTGTGGATTGATTTCTTGATATTGGTTTGAAATTTGTTGTATAAAACATATATGTACATTGAAATGTATATAGACTTTGAATAGTTATCATGTTCATAAGTATAATTATTTCTTAATCTATATATTCCGTTGTATAGTTTATCAATGCAGGCACTGAAGAATGAGGGGGAGTGAATTTTTTTGTTGATGACAAAGGGGGAGAAATATAAAATAGGGTAGTTAGGCATATATTAAGGGGGAGTTATTAGTTTTAGGGGGATTTATTAGGATAGAAGTAAAATTTTATAAACAAAGGTTGTCATCATCAAAAAAGGGGAGATTGTTAGTCCATGAAATGATGGTTTTGATGACAACAACCTTAGAATAGATTATAAAATAAAAATACTAACATTATAAGTTTAGATATATATGTATATGCAGGATTTAACCATGCAGGTGCTAAGAAAGAAGAATGTACAATATAGAGATTCAAGATATCAAGGTAGAAGACTCATGAGTATCAAGATTATCAAGAGTTCAAGATTTCAAAGTTAAGTATTTTATTATTATTAGGAATTTTGTTAAAACTCGTAGAAAAGAACTAGCATCTTAAAATCCAATTTATTCGTGGAATGAAATCCACTTCGAGCCTGTTAAAGGGATGGAACCCTAAGTAGGGTGGAACCTACAAAAAATCTAGTGGAACATTGTTTTGTATCTGCTAACTTTTTATTCAAAAATGATTTTTCAAAATTATATCCTGTTTTCAAAATATTTTCAAAAACTTCCCTTTTAAAAGATTTAAAACCCTCTATCCTGATTTTAAATAATTTTAGCCTTAAAATCATCTTTAATTTCAAAGTCAAATTACTCCTGATTTTAAACTATCTTTTAATATAACATATTTAACTATATTCAAGTATATTTATAAAATATACTTAGATTTAAAATATAAAATTAGAGTTAAATTCTATATATATTATTCTCTGTATTTACTTATGAATTTTAATTATATTCAAGTATATTTATAAAGTTTAAATTAGTTTTAATATAAGATAAAGGTTATTTTCAAAGAAAATCAAAACATCAAAAAAATGCTTTGGGATGTCGACATGCCTATATACCCCATGTCGACATGGTGTCAGTTGAGTTCAAAATTTAAATTTCAAAAGAAGTGTCTATTCGCCATAACTCTTCACGAATTGACATGGCTATTGTTCTTATATAAATATGGGTTAACTTCAACGAATTTTAACATCAGATTTTCTGGTTTTTCACTCCTTTTCTTCTTCCACTTTTCTTAATACATATTCTTATCATTACTCTGCCGAAATCAACATTGAATCAAACTCGATTACTTCTAGTTTGATTCTCTATCACTCTCTCTACAAGATTCTCAGTGCTATTCAGAGTTATAGACTTCTTTGTAATCTATTAAGCGAGAAAAGGTGTGATTGTAGCCTTGAAAATCAACCAAGAAAGAAAAGGTGTGATTGTAGCCTTGGTAAATCAATTTGGTAAACTTGTGGCCTGGAAATCATGTATCTCTACCCAGAGGATTGAAATTCTGGAGGGTGTACCTCGTAGCCTTGAAACCGATGGTGTAATTGTACAATTGCTTTTGAAAGGAAATCCGTACTTATGTGGCGGGACTGGATGTGGGGTAACTCCGAACCAGTATAAAATCCGGTGTGTTCTTTCCTTTACTGCTTTTATTTTATTTCTACGTCTGTGTTTGTTTCTGTGATCATATCTGTGTCTGTATATTGCATACATCGGTGTCTAAAATAACATAAATCGAAAAAGATTTAGTAATTCTTGATTAACACTATTCACCCCCCCTCTAGTGTTACTCCTAGCCTTAAGATCTGTAATCCTCATTTCTCACATACATAGCTCCCTATACAAAGGCAATGGGGTCTACGAAAGACACACATACTAAGTGCTTGGAACTCATAGCGATTACTGAGCACCAGAATGGAAGTCGCACGCGTAACTGCTACCATGCCCATGCTACCTTTTGGTCCACCTATTGGGTCTTCTTATTACCTCAAACTCGAGCATAAGTTGCCCCTCGCCTCACTTTAGGCTAATGTGAGACCACCATATGTCCGTAGAAAATAGGGGAAATGCTGTTGGTACTGGCACGTCATCCAAACAATATCCAGGTATGCCCCTTACCCAAATCCCCATGATTTGGACTTCTACTTATTGACCAATTACTACCTTTATTAGCATAAGCATGCCCCTCGTCTCACTTCAGGATTATGTGAAGCATTGTGTCAATAGAAATAATAAGGGAATGCTATTTGGTATAGGTCCTACTTTAATTCTTGCTTATTAACTTAGATAAATTATTTAAATAAGTCTTTACACTTTTATCTACTATCTGTGCCTATTAATTTATGTAAGTCCTAAAATAAGCCTTATTCTATTCTTCTTCTTATTATAACCTACGTTGTAATCGTGCTTATTACTTAACCCAAGGTCTAAGTATGAAAATAAGCCTCTTTCATCTTTTACTCTTTTTAGTTATAATACTTTGTTATAACTAGGCCAATTTTTGTAATTCAGTCCAATTAATGTCATAATTAGGCATAATTTCAGTCCAATTAGGCATAATTTCATTCCAATTCACTTTATATTTATATTCCATTATTTCAGTTTTCGTACAATTTAATCCATACTCGCGTTAGTCCTATTCTAATCCATATGCTAAGAAGAAGGAGGAATAAAAGAAAACTGAAAATAGAACAAAATCCAAAGCGTAGAAAGAAGATGTAAATAATGTATAAACAACATTTAATATACTAAAATACTGTAAATAAACGAGAAAGCTATAATTAACGAAAATAAAGTAAAATTACCGAAAATAATAGCTAAAAGGAAATAGACTGAAAATAATTCTAAAAACTGAAAATAAACTACTGAGAAGGCTATTCCAAAAATCGCAGTAAACTACAACTATTGGAAAACCTATTATTTTAAATTACTTAAATAAATATAAAATAATTACAGTCATTCACATCCGGTCCTAAGCTCTTCCTTTGTTCTTCTCGGATCCATTTGGAGTTGTTAAATATATTTTTAATTATAACGATTTTCTCGTTGGAAAAATTATTCCGCTTAGGGTCCTTCCTAGAAAGGTGAACCCAATTAGAGAAAACCTAGAATGAGAAAAAGTGTTAGGTCTAGTGGTCTATTTATAGAAGTAGAAGTGGATCTCGGACCATTGAATTTTGAAGATTGAATGGGATGCAACCACGTCATTGGCCAAATAGGAGCCATTGGATGCATGAATGGAAGGACTAGATCAGTCTAAACGACGCAAAATAAGTGTTCAGCCGTTGCTGAATCATTCGAACGAACGTTCGTTTGCTTGCCAAAAGGCAAGGCTAGTGGATCGCGCAATCGACTGCCCTCTTGCCCAAGTCGACCGGCTGGTCAACCTGTATTAATTTTTTTTCATTCACTACAAGAAAGTATGTTTTTAATAGCACCACTCGATAACGCATTACTCTAAAGCGTTATTATTCATCCTTCATCCTTGACTGTTTACTTTTTTACTTTGTTTTGTTCCGTTCGGTACACGCTTCGAACAAACGTAACACGTAACGCTTGGCCCAAAACCAAAGATATCCCTCCCAAAATTTTCATCTCCCTCTCAAAATACTTATTCAGTTCGTATTCCTCCTAATTCCTAATCACTCATCGCTTCCAAAATATCCCTCCTAATCGCTTATAGCTCGCCATCTTCGATCTTCGATCCAGCTCACCATCTCCGATCTCCACTCATCGCTCTTCAGCAGTTCCGAATTCGACGCGTCCAAAACCCTAAATCTCCCACTCATATTTCTAGGTTAGAAATTTATAGGTTATATTTATCAACTATTTTTAAGAAATCTTTGTATACTTTTAAGCGATGGTGGGCTTTGGATAATAATTTATTCTGATATAATAGTGTTCTTCTTTAATTGGTGAAATTTGAAGTCCTCGTGAAATTATGATATAATAGAGATAGGTCATGTTCCTTTAGTTGCGCAAACGACATCAAGCTATAAAACAAGTATGATTAGCAATATAATCTGAATTTTATCAAGTACAACATTTTTTTTTGAAAATTGAATATTCTAATCTGATAATATGTGACTAAGATCTCATATGTTATCTGTTTATGCTTGATATTCCTTCTAATTTTCTTTGTAATTGTAGATCATAAAAAATGCATATGGGGATAATCATATCTGGGAAGGAAACATGGTCAACTTTATGGTTTTGTGCATAAAGTTGCCGTGGCTTAAGTTTCTTTCGGCTTGCCAATATGAAACATATTGACAATAATTATTTACGTGATATCTTAATCTTTAATCGTATTTTATTTATTTATTCCATTGCTACGGCACTTTGTCATCTATATTGTTTTTTGTGTACAGTTGTTTGTAGCTCTACATTCTAACATTAGGAAGATGACTTCTGTTGGAGATCGATTTTACTACACAATCTTAAGATGCAATCACGGGGAACAAAAATTCAATTATCCACAGGAAATTGCAGTTGCTGGCGAATGTCTTGCAAAATAAGAGGTGACATTGACTGACTATTGTGAAGGAATGCTTTTTTCCTATGGTCGATTTTAGAACAAGCATTCAATGATACAATATATACTGTATAATCGAGGTCAGATTTGACCCAGTCATGTATATTTCTCTAATTTCTTCAATTTTTATGCACACTACATATTCTAAATTCCATAAATCTATTAAAATTTAACATTGTTGAAACTTTTATTTCAGATCTAATTTTGCACGGTTGAATTATAAAGGTTTTCACACCATAGTTTTGAAGAGAGAAGATGTGATTATTTGTGTGGCATCAATTAGGTAATTTTTAATTTCATAATGCACATAAAAATGTAAAATTAAATGAACTGCACATTTCTGTTATTTTGCTATCTTTTTATTATCAGACTTCTTTGGAAGTAATATGTCACCATTTAATATAATGACATCATATTTCTATAGTATAAAATGAAGTTCTCTCACCCAAAATATGTATACTGATGGAAACTAAAAACTTAAAGCCTAGTAGAAAAAATAATGCATTTATAAAGTATGCCAATTCAATTCACGATTGGCTTCCTATGAACATACATAATTGTTTAAATTTGTGTCTTAGTTATAACCTGAGATATCATTGTATGATTTGTTTCTTCTAAAATGAATAGAGTATGTGTGCTAAAATACCACTAATTGCAACTAGTAACTAGTATCATAGTCAAGGAATGTGCAAGCGCTTGGTGACTGCGATAGAAGAGGTAAGACAAAAGTAATCTAAACAACAACCATTTTAATCTGTTATGTTAATGCTTTTGCATTTTAAATCTGATTCTTAGATACCCCTCCGTCTCAAGAATAAAACTAGTCATTCGTATTTTTGGTTTTCATATAAAATAGTAATTCAATGTTCATACTTTTCAAAGCAAGTTTGTGCAATAGAAACTGATTTGTTAATATTATGTTTGTCAGTAATAGGCTGTATAGTAAATACGAAATACAACGTATACTATAATATTTATTTACAATATGTTTCTGGTTCAAGATACTTTTTGTTTAATTATTTATGTTCACCTATGTTAGCTAAGACTGATGAATGCTTGATCTTTTATACCAACCTTAAACTTGACTGTATAGATAGAACAAAGATTCAGGATTCTCTAAAGTATACTATGGAAGACTATTTATATCTTTGATGTAACTTTGTTCCTTGCCTGCAAAACTAGTAACTTATTTCTCTTTACTTGTTTAGCCATTGAAATTTCTAAAATACAAGGATTTAGGATTACAATGATTGCATCAGTCACATATTAATATGTCTTTAGCCATGCATACATTTTTATATTTTCACTTTTTAAATTACCGTTCTTTCATATGAGATTTCTTTAATCTTTGGTCTAACAACACCAGCACCAATTTGACTTTTGATCATATGTAGCGTTCAAAGATTGTTTATCGATGTACACGTTAATAATGTTTTTTTCTTTTTGTTCTTTAAAAATAAAGAAAGAAAAGAAAAGAAAAAGAAAATGAAAGGAAACATACTATAATACTTTAGTGTAACTTTAAATTGCTTTAGCTATTTTCATGTTTAATAGCATTGATTATGATATATAACATCTTGTTTAACTTTTTGTAAGGCTTATTTATTTATTTTCCTTATTTCTTTTAAAATCGTCCGTTATATATTAATGCATGTGTTCATCTTATATTTAATTTTACTTGTCAAACACATGGAAATAAATAAACATGAATACAATTTTTAGAATACTCGTGATAAAAATTTAACAAACATGAAAATTAGAAAGATTATAGTGTAGCATATCCTTTATAAGTTTTATCATATTTTGCAATAATACATAGATTATTTTCATTTGATGAAGGGATATTGCAGGGATACATATAAATAACATCTTTTATTTTAGAACTTAGCAAGAAAAGTTTTAATAAAAACATGTACTTGATAAATTAATTTGAGTATATCAATAATCTATTATTAGTCTTGTTTTGTAGGAAAAGATTAAACAAATTGAAGCTGCTCCACAATTAAGCTCGGTAATAAATTATAGAGAAGATGTACTTTCACAAGAGTTGGGGCAAGAAAGACCTAGTTGACTAAGAGTGATGTGAAGGGGAATGAGCCTCAGTAGAGCAGCTTTATCGTGGGTTAGGGATAAACAAACATTGCAACTTGAAAACAAAGTGTTAGACTTAGAGAAGAAATTTCTGCAGCTGGTGATAAATTAAATTTTTACTGGTTTGACATCATTTGTATTTTAATTTATTATTTAGTAACTAATATAATATTTCTATTTTTAATTGCAATGCAAGTACGATAAAAATATGAAGAAATGTGATTTATTGGATTGGCGAGGGACTAAAGAGATCGTTGCCGAAGGAAGAATATTATAGCTTGGCCTTCTGCACATATTGTAATGGTATGAATTTTTATATGCAAGTTTTGTATGCTGTTTTATATTATAGCCACGTATTCTAAGTCCCATTTTGGTACTCAAAATACTCAATTAATAAGGCTTGACTGCTGGTAATTTCAAAATCAATGTAGACATAGCTGAAATAAAAAAACACTTCGTACAAAATGCTGCAAAAATTGTAGTGTGTAGCATCTTCTAATTTTGTTATTTCATGGTCTTAATATGCCCTTTCGTTAGCGTCTTCTACATTTTCGTTATCAAAGTTTATGCTAATTAAAATAAGTAAGATTGAACATTCATATCATTATTTATGATAAATGAGTATCTTGTCTTGGGTTACATTGATGCTAAAAGTATCTTGTCGTAGGCATAGACTCAACTGAAATTTCTATTGATTTAAAGATAGATAACAAATTTTTTGAGCATACATATATTGGTTGCCCAATTCCAATTATAGGCATTATCATTATAACTAATGTTTCATGTTTTTATTTTCATAAATGGTGCTCATCCAATTCCAATTTCAAGTTTGGCTGATGATGGTGGGTATTGGTTGATGGAGGCAGGTTAGTGAGGAGATGGAGATGACTGTTGATGGTGATGGTGGGTTTGGCTGGGTGGTTCAGACTGGGTGATCGAGTGGCAGTGTCAGGCTTGTATAAGAGAGTGTGGAAAGATGTGGTTGTTTTGTAATTGAAGTGGTTGGGTGAAGTGGTGAGGCCTAATGGTGATATGCATAATTGGTTTATTGATAGGGGGTATGCTAGAGAATGTGCACCAAAAAGAAGTGGTTGAAGTGGTAGATGAATGTCTATGGTAGTTTTGTTTATTTGTACGGGGAAGGTAGTAGGTAGGTGTGTAAGTTGTCTGGTGGTTGGAGTGTTGTTTGAAGACGAAGTAACAGTGCAGAAGTTAAGAGTTGATGTGGTTCTTTGAATGAGGTGGATTGAAGAAGTTGACTGCAAGTATGTTGTGATGGATGAGTGGTTGAAGATGTATGATGTAGGTTCAGTGATGGTCGATGGCGGAAGTGTGTGCACTGATAGGATGTGCAGTGTGTATTTTTTGTAGCAGTGTTGAACTATAGTGATATAGAAATATACAAATGCAGTGTGCACTGATAGATGTTGAACTGCAGTGATAGGATGTGCAGTGTTTGTAGCAGAGTTGAATGTAGTTGTATGGAGTTGATAACAGTATGTACTACAGAGGTGGGTCGAATGGAACAATGGAACAAATGGCTGTGATGGAGGAATTTGCAGAGGGGTTTTTATGTATGAACATTTGAACTGGTTGTTTATTGAAGTGGCGATGCAACAGTATTTGAAGTGGATGGTTATAAGATAGTGGCAAAGGGTAGTATACTGTGAAGTGAAGGAGGCAGTTTTGTAGAGGAATATATAGAGAAGCAAAAATAGGTCAAAATAAATGGATCAATACATAGAGAAAAGAAATAAAGAACCAAAAGTAATTCGCATAGAGCATGCACTTGTTTTAACATTTTCTGTTTCTTTGTGTTAACTTCGCAGGCTCATTTGGAAGGAAGCAAGGTCCTTAGTACGCAACTAGATCTTGCATGTTGGAACTCTGTAATGTTTGTACTCTGTAATATTTGGAAGGATTGCTTTAATGTTTGTACACTGTAATGTTTGTACACTTATTAAATTGACATTATTTTCTGTTTCTCTATGTTAACTTGGCTGTAGGCTTATGTTTTATTCAATAGTTATGCACTTGTTTTAATGTTTGTACACTGTAATGAGTTATTGAATGGTTGAGATTTAGCTGTATTATAGCGGCTATAATGAGCTATTGAATAAATATTTTATAGCGGCAAAATAGTGTTATAAAGATTTCCAGTTCCGTTGAGATTTAGCTGTATTATAGCGGCTATAATGAGCTATTGAATTAAAGTACCATAGTGGCGATTTTGCGTTATAAAACTAAGCTCAACCATAGCGGCATATTTTGTGCTATAAATATTCAACAGTTTTTTATAACATGTCGATATACAGCGCTTATCAATGTAACGATCCAAAATTTAACCACTTCAAAATATAACATTTAAAGTGATTTTAAATATAAAATATAAGAGGTTTTATGATTCAAATAATATTAGATAGGATTTGAAAATAGAAATGTACATAAAAATAGTAACATTTGCTTATATCGACAAAAGTGACAAAATCCTGATTTCAGAAAACTAAGTTTAAATGGTTTAATAAATTATTTTAATTTATTTATGAGTGTTTATATTTTTAAATGACATTATAAAAATTTATTTTTAAATTTGGATTACATAAATAAATAGTTTAAATAAAACGTCAAAATATGACCGTAAAACATTTTGTCAAAAATCGACGTTTTGTCGATTTAAAGTTGTCGCAATGTTGTTGCACCTTTATGTATACAATTTAATAAATATGCTAACATATAAAGATAGTTAACAATTAACTAAACAAGGTTACTTTTAGTAATCACACTTAGAAAATTCTAGAAAATAATTAGCAAAAGTAAACTAAAAAAGACAAAACACATGTCACATCAAAAGTGACATAAAGTAAAGAAAGTGACATAAAGTAAAGAGAAGTGACATAAAGTAAAGTAATCATTCTTATTCTTTACTTAACTTTAAAGTATTTGAATTTTAAAAGTGTGATGTGATGTGGATGGTAAGTTTTGGATTAAATAAGTTTACTTAATTATTAAGGAAGGTTATTTAAGTAAAAACACAAATCTATATTTTATTCTCAAATATTTTCTATAAATACATACCCACTTTCTCACTTTCTTTCACACTTCTTCTTCTTAAAATTTCAAACTTCTTCTTACCTCCTTTAATGGCTTCCAACCTTAACAAAGTTATGCCAAAATATTTTCAAAAATAAAGTGAAGAAAATATCGACAAAACACCATCCGAACCACTTCAAACTCCTCCTCCTTCCTCATATTGCTCACGCCTCTCTTCCTCCATTTGGCCGAACACTTTTAGCCTTCTACAAGCCAAGGAGAGCCATTTAAGTCGAAGCATTCAAGGAATCATAAGCTTAAAACATCGAGTAGCGAAGCTATAACCGATTTTCCATTCACCAAAACCAAACAAAGTGAGAACTCCTAATTTATATATATTTATTTGGTTATGATATTAATATATGTTTGTTTGGATGTTAATAATGATGTTTGATAAGTGTTTGAAAAAGAAAGCAACCTCCTTTAAGTCATTTGCAAAAGTTAGTAAGCAAATATGTACATAAATGAGAATTATGTGACATTGTAATGAAAATGTTGTTAAATTGATATGCAAGTTCATATGACATATTAGAATATGTTAAAATGATTATAAATATTGTTTTGTATGTTTATTAGTTGTATATTAAATATATATGTTGAAACAAGTCACGGATTTACACGACGTATAATCACATGGAAATCACTTTACAAAAGAAATGAAATATGATATGGAATCATTTATACATTTGAAAAATGTTTGAAAATACATTAGAAATGATTCCTAAGTGTTTAAACTTGTTTCGACAAAGTTTGGAGATGAATCTCAAAATACGCCGAAATTTTGACGCGTCGCGTAACGGTAGTTCGCGTTTTCGCGTCAAAAGTTCAAATGATCATATGAAGTGGAATATAGTTCGGAATTCTTCGAAGTAAGAATTTTCCGAATCCATATATCCATATCTTTCATAAAAAAAAAAGAGAAAATCAAGATTTCATCCTGTATATTTTGAAATATGGCAAAATCAATTTTCAAAAAAAATCCAATTTTTGCACTAAATGACCAAAGCTGAAAATTGATAAAATAAGCGTTTTAAAAATATGAAATAAATTCTAAAAATCTATTAAAATGTTTTAAAAGTGATTTAAGTTAGAAAGATGGTTTTCTAAATGATATGAAAGTTGTTTTGAAGAATATAGCTTTTAAAGCCCTTTTTGCAACACTTTCTGTAAACGCTTTTCAATAACTTTTGAAATAAAGTTGGAAACTTAACAATTCTTTTCCAAATCCTTAGTAAATGTTTTTAAGTGAATAATAAAACATTTCAAAAGAAATTTGAACAATTTAACATTATTTCAAAGATGTTTAAACAAGAAGTTAAGTGATTTAAAAAGGAAAAATGAGTATGTGGAAACGACTAGTACATTTGTCCCACCTGTGAGATCAAAAAGTGGAAATAAGGTGTGTAACTAAGGTTAATAATGGAGCAACCAGTGCCCTGAACTTACCTGGCCTTAGTTTTCTCTTTTAGGCGAGGGGTGGAACATATCGAAAGGAAAGCCCGGATGCTCAACTTGGATTTTATAGAAATAATCTCCTTATACTCATCATTAAAATCCGAAGAGGGAACTTGTCCTATTCGTGGAATTTAAAAGGTGATCTCACCGTTATTCCGTCCATAGCACTCGTTGAATACGGAAGTTGATTTTGGATAAAAGTAGAATGATTTCTATAATCCTATTTTCTCAAAAGATACTCTTTAAAAATGATTTGAGAAATATTCAAAAAGAGGTTTAAATGATTCCGTATTCACTAAAAGAATATTTTGAAAATATATATCTCTCGAAGGTATTTTGGTAAAGGAAAATGAATGAATCGAAAAACAATCACCTAATTACGTCATTTTTATCGATGATTGGATTTCGAAGGAAACGGAGTCGGATTTGGTTAATTCCTATCCGAAAACCACTTCGAACCAGCTTACGTGTTCGAAGAATGAAGATGTCTAAAGACGGAGATATTGAGACAAATAATAACGAGGGACTACTTGTTGATTAATTGGGGATAAACTCCCGATTCACTATATTGTAGCAGTGGTCTCTTTGTTATGAAAAACCTCAAAACCACAAGGGCTTCTCGCCTAGGAATGGCCGAGGAAAGTGCCTTCGGTTTCGTTCAGTCCCAGAACGAACTTGTATGGATGGATGTCTGACCTTGCATTCCAAATCATAATGAGTGGTTTCCATAAAAGTATATCAGTCGGTGGTGGAGAAGACACCTTCTCTTAGCTTAACCCCCTTTCCCGAGACATACGTGCTCAGGAAGTTATATGTTTGTAGAAATCAGTCGTGTGAATGTGGAATGGCAATGTGGCATTCAAAGTGAATGAATATGTGCTATATGAAAAGGTAATCGTAGCCTCGAGCCTCATCAACCGGAAATGACCGAAACAAGGTTAGATGCAGCATGGCTAAGTGGGTCATTCCCAAGTAGGGTATGATCATCCCCTTCTAGATATATTTCTTCCCGCTATGACGTTCGAGATGTAAATTAATGTGGATGTATGCGAAGAGAGCTCTTGGATAAAGGTCGGTAGCGACCGGAGGATGACATATTCGGTACTGTTTAGTTATAGAGATAGACCGGTCTTGTGTTGGTAGAGGAGCTTTGTGATGGTTCCTCGGGAAATTCATCTAGAGGTGTACCCATCGGAAGGTAGTCCTTTCACCTGGTCATTTGTATGGAAATTCATTCTCCAATAAGAACCTTCGGACTTGATTGTAAACCTAGTATGCTGGAATTTAATCAATGTAACAATTTCGGTTAAGATTAATTAGTTTATGTGAAAATGTTTTCAAAGAATGTCATTAAAAATAATATCCCTAAATTTTGCGTAATAAAGAGCTTTGGTTATCATAAGGTAAAAACTCATTCCGTGTTTATGTGCGGCGTGGTCTTATGAGATACCTTTTTGTTTTCAAAAACATCGTACTTTGAGTTCTCACACCAGTCTCATGACTGACCCGGAGTTTGTTTTTCCCTTTAAACTCTGGGTGCCCTATTTTCGAGCAGCCATGTAGTCAGGATACCTTAGGAGCATTTTGGAGCATGTTGGGGATCATTTTGGATAAGATTTTTGGAGCTATGAAGCCGAAGTACCTTATATAGTTATCTACCCATTTTCCGTTGTGTTATGTAGTTTGCATTTCTAGCATATGTACAAATAGACAGTTATAACTATCCCGCTAGATTTGTATTTGACTCTGATCAGTATGTGTAATTGTAAATGTTGAATGCAATGTGAGATTCTAGTATTCTGTTATCTTCTATCTTTATTTTCTTTTACACCCCTGATAATCTGCCTCCCCAGCACTTGGATTTACGGCACGTGAATACCATGGATGTATTAGTGTCGATTTATGAGGATCGAGGAGACGGGTCGTCGCACGTGGTCTTAGAGCTGAAGGTTAAGTGAGAACCTTGGCTTTGTTGGGGTATGACTCATTAGAGATAGGGTTAGTAATGCCCTAGAATGAGTTTAGTCTGAGAGAGCGCATAATTAAAACTTCTAATTTGAATAAGTATATTCATACTGTATAGCATTCCCTAAGATATCTCATCTATATATCCTAAAGATCTTTTTCTTACTATATACAGATAGTAGAAAATGAGTGGAAGAAGAGTGCGAGTAGGGGAGGAAGTAATGCCACAAATGGTCAAACTCCCGCAGCTACAGTAGTCGAGGAAGTAGTAGTTCCAGTACAGCCCCAAATTAACTTTGCAACTTTATGCAAGAACTATACCAGCCTTGGTGGTAAACCTTTCAAAGGAACCGAAACCATCATTGAAGTACAAGCTTGGATCCGCTCTTGTGAAAGAATTTTCAAAGGACTGAATATTGGAGATGAGCAGAAGAGATTCTTAGCCTCTTGGCAATTAGAAGACGGAGCTCTAGTTTGGTGGGAATCTATTACTCAGAATGAGTCAGAAGATGATTGCTCATGGCAACGATTCAAAGAAGTTCTGGAGGAGCAGTATATGCCGGAATCTGGAAAATCTTGTCTTTATCGAAATTTCATGGATTTTAAACAAGAGAAGGAGATGTCATTTGAGGAGTATGCTAACAAGTTTAACGAATTATCTCGTTTTGGGCCTGGATTGATAGATACGCCTCTAAAAAAGAATGAATTATGGAATGAAGAAGCAATACCATGTCAGGATGACTGGGCTTGTGAAAGAACCATTTGTAGACTTAATAGACATGGGATACAGATATGAAGCTTTGGATAAGATAGATCCACCAGTAGTACAAGAAAGCAACAACAATAACTGTAAGAAGAGGAAGTTCAATGGCAAGAATCCGTGGCAGGGAAAACCCAAAGGAGGATCTCAGGATAACCGCTTTAAAAATGTCACTTGCTACAATTGCCAACAAAAGGGCCACTTATCAATTCATTGTAGAAAACCCAGAACTCAAGGAACTCAAGGATCAACACCAAGAAACTGCTTTAATTGTCATCAATTAGGACACTTGATTAAGGATTGTCCCTTAATGAGAAAGGAGAACAAGCCAAAGTTTATGCTATCAAGGATGAGCCTTCAACCTCTAAAGATGTGAAGGGCAAAGGAGTGTTGGAAGGTTATATTTTTATCAAAGATGTTTTAGTTAGAGTATTATTTGATACAGGAGCTTCTCATAGTTTTATTTGTAAAACAACTGTAGAAGAATTGGAACTTAAACCTAAAATTGTTGACGACCCTATCTGCGTAACGAATCCTATAGGAGGTTCCACTAATCTTTGTATGCACTGTGAAAATGTCCCAATTTCCTATCCTCCCCATCACTTTCCTTTCGATCTTTTCGTTTTAGATTTTATTGGATTCGAAATTTTACTTGGTATGGATTGGTTAACTAAAAATGAAGTTATTCTAGATTGTTTAAAGAGAATAATTGTAGTGAAGACAAAGTTAGGAAAACTCATAAAAATACCTTCTGAAGGTCCTAGTCCAAGAAGGGATAGTTTTCTTTATGCTTTAGATACATCCCAGATAAGATTAGAAACAATACCCGTTGTTAAAGAATTTGCAGATGTCTTTGAGGAAGTAAAAAGTTTGCCCCCACACCAAGAAATTGAATTCCGTATCGATTTAGTTCCTGGTGCGAGGCCAATTAAACAACAAGATAGAAGGATGGCTCCAAAAAAAGGGATGAGTTGAATTACCAAACCCAAGAGGTATTAAAGAAAGGACTGATAAGACCCAGCCGTTCAAGTTGGGGATCAGCCGTAGTATTTGTTGCTAAGTCAGATGGATCATTGAGATTGTGTGTAGATTATCGAGATCTAAGTAAGCAAACCACTAAGAACAAGTATCCTCTACCCCGAATAGATGACTTGTTTGGCCAGTTACATGGAGCTCGAGTTTTCTCTAAAATGGACCTAGCTACAGGATTCCATCAGTTAAGGATCGCAGAAGATTGCATCCATTTAACTGCATTCAAAGGTCCGAATACTTTCTATGAGTGGTTGGTTATGCCTTTTGGGCTGACTAATGCACCCTCTTATTTTGTTGACCTTATGAATAGAGTGTTTAGAGATGTGCTAAACAAATTCGTGTTAGTCTTTATCGACGATATCCTCATCTACTCAAAGACAGAAGAAGAACATGCAAGGCATCTAGAAGCTGTGTTGGAGATATTGAGAAATAATGTGCTAAAAGCCAAATTCTCAAAGTGCCATTTTTGGGAGGAGGAGGTAAGATTCCTTGGACATATAATATCAAGGGATGGAATTTCAGTAGATCCAGGGAAAGTTGCAGCTATCCAAGATTGGAAGCAACCACAAACTCCTAAAGAGATTCGTAGCTTCTTAGGTTTTGGCAGGATATTACAGAAGATTCATTCAAGACTTCTCTAAAATTTCCTATCACCTAACGAAGTCGACAATGAAGGATGCTAAATTTATCTGAACTCCTAAGTGTGAAGAAGCTTTCCAAGAACTAAAGAGGAGATTGACAACCGCTCCAGTTTTAGCAATTATAAATGGGAATAGTGAATTGACCGTTTATACAGATACTTGTGGAGAAGGAGTTGGTGCAGTTTTAATGCAAGATGGGAAGGTGGTTGATTATGCAAGTAGACAGTTGAAGACGCATGAGAAGAATTATGCAACACACGACTTAGAATTATTAGCCGTTGTGTTCGCTCTAAAGATATGGAGACATTATTTGCTGGATAAGAATCTTTCATAGTTTATTTCGATAGAACTTTGAATTGACCTTAGTAAATAATATTCCATCTTTTAGGTGAAAAATTCGAACTCTTCATGGACCACAAATCTTTGAAGTATCTTTTCACTCAGAAGGATTTGAACATGAGACAGCAACGCTGACTAGAATTTCTCGCATCATATGATCTAGATATTCTATATACACCCAGGAAAGCCAACGTAGTAGCTGATGCATTGAGTAGGAAGTTAGCTACTATTTCTTATTTGGTAGTAACTCTAACTCTTCTGGAAAGAATTGCCAATAAACAGGGAGAAGATAAACGGTTTGAGAAATACATTAAAGCAGCTGAAGGAAGAAATTCAAGCTTTAAAATAGACAACCATGGAGTATTGCGGTTAAATGGAAGAATTTGTGTTCCGGATGTTGAAAATCTTAAGCAAGAAGTATTAGCTGAATACCACACAGCCAAACTTAGCGTTCATCCAGGGATTCATAAGATGTACAAGGACATGAAGCGTACATTTTGGTGGAGAAGCATGAAGAGGGACATATCTATCTATGTCAGCCGTTGTGAAAATTGCCAAAGAATCAAAAGTGACCAACAGAAGACAGCAAGATTACTTCAACCTCTGGAGATTCCAGCTTGAAAGTGGGATCAAATATCTATGGATTTTTTTGGTGGCTTACCCCGAACAAGGAAAGGAAATGAAGGCATTTGGGTTATCATAGACCGACTAACCAAAAGTGCACAATTTATTCCGGTAAAGCGACCAAGAACTGCAGCAAGCCTTGCAGATATATATACGAAGGAGATTGTCCGATTGCATGGAGTTTCAAGCAGTATAGTAAGCGATCGTGATTTAATCTTCAATAGTCAGTTTTGGGAAGCACTACAGACAACTTTGGGAACCAAGCTGAGTATAAGTACTGCATATCACCCCCAAACTGATGGACAAACGGAAAGAGTTAACCGTGTTTTGGAAGATCTTTTGAGAGCATGTATTCTAGATTTTGGGGGCTCATGGGAGAATCATTTACATTTAGTATAGTTCTCCTATAATAATAGCTATCAAGCTAGTATCGGCATGGCACCGTATGAAGCTTTGTATGGTCGTCCATGTAAATGACCAGCATGTTGGATAGAAACCGGAGATCAGTTAGTGCTTGGCCCAGATATGATACGAGAAGCTGCAGAGAAAGTTGATATGATTAGAAAGAAGCTAAAAGAAGTCCAAAGTAGGCAGAAGAGTTATGCAGACCGAAGGCGTAGAAATCTGGAATTCTCAGTTGGAGATTCGGTCTTTTTGAAAGTCTCTCCAATGAGAGGAGTGGTAAGATTTGGAAGAGCTGGAAAGTTAGCACCTCGATATATTGGACCTTTTCTCATTCTCGAACGAATTGGCCCACTAGCTTATCGAGTACAATTGCCTGAAAGATTGTCTGGTGTACATAATGTTTTTCACGTATCACATTTGCGGAAGCATATATATGACCCAGAACAAATCATAGAAACAGCTGCTCAGGATGACTTGGAGATAGAACCAAACTTAGCAGTTATTAGAAGACCGGTTCGAATCGTGGATCAGGATGAGAAACGATTAAGAAGGAAGGTTGTAAGGTTGGTAAAATTTCAATGGAGCGGGGATGCTGATGATTGCACATGGGAAACAGAAGATAGAATGAGAAAAGCATATCCCGAGTTTAGGATCGATATATAGACTTTATCTATCATTTGAGTGTACTCACCGCCTGTGCTGTAGTCACTTATTGCATATATTCTATCTTATTGAACATATATTTCCTTTTGAGCTATTTTCTTCTTATCTAATTTCGAGGATGAAATTCTTTTAAGTAGGGGAGAATGTAACGACCCAAAATTTAACCACTTCAAAATATAACATTTAAAGTGATTTCAAATATAAAATATAAAAGGTTTTATGATTCAAATAATATTAGATAGGATTTGAAAATAGAAATGTACATAAAAATAGTAACATTTGCTTATATCGACAAAAGTGACAAAATCCTGATTTCAGAAAACTAAGTTTAAATGGTTTAATAAATTATTTTAATTTATTTATGAGTGTTTATATTTTTAAATGACATTATAAAAATTTATTTTTGAATTTGGATTACATAAATAAATAGTTTAAATAAGACGTCAAAATATGACCGTAAAACATTTTGTCAAAAATCGACGTTTTGTCGATTTAAAGTTGTCGCAACGTTGTTGCACCTTTATGTATACAATTTAATAAATATGTTAACATATAAAGATAGTTAACAATTAACTAAATAAGGTTACTTTTAGTAATCACACTGAGAAAACTCTAGAAATTAATTAGCAAAAGTAAACTAAAAAAGACAAAACACATGTCACATCAAAAGTGACATAAAGTAAAGAAAGTGACATAAAGTAAAGAGAAGTGACATAAAATAAATTAATCATTCTTATTCTTTACTTAACTTTAAAGTATTTGAATTTTAAAAGTGTGATGTGATGTGGATGGTAAGTTTTGAATTAAATAAGTTTACTTAATTATTAAGGAAGGTTATTTAAGTAACAACACAAATCTATATTTTATTCTCAAATATTTTCTATAAATACATACCCACTTTCTCACTTTCTTTCACACTTCTTGTTCTCAAAATTTCAAGCTTTTTCTTACCTCCTTTAATGGCTTCCAACCTTAACAAAGTTATGCCAAAATATTTCCAAAAATAAAGTAAAGAAAATATCGACAAAACACCGTCTGAACCACTTCAAACTCCTCCTCCTTCCTCACATTGCTCACGCCTCTCTTCCTCCATTTGGCCGAACACTTTTAGCCTTCTACAAGCCAAGGAGAGCCATCTAAGTCGAAGCATTAAAGGAATCATAAGCTTAAAACGTCGAGTAGCGAAGCTATAGCCGATTTCCATTCACCAAAACCAAACAAAGTGAGAACTCCTAATTTATATATATTTATTTGGTTATGATGTTGAGATATGTTTGTTTGGATGTTAATAATAATGTTTGATAAGTGTTTGAAAAAGAAAGCAACATCCTTTAAGTCATTTGCAAAAGTTAGTAAGCAAATATGTACATAAATAAGAATTATGTGACATTGTAATGAAAATGTTGTTAAATTGATATGCAAGTTCATATGACATATTAGAATATGTTAAAATGATTATAAATATTGATTTGGAAGTTTATTAGTTGTATATTAAATATATATGTTGAAACAAGTCACGGATTTACACGACGTATAATCACATGAAAATCACTTTCCAAAAGAAATGAAATGTGACATGGAATCATTTATACCTTTTAAAAATGTTTGAAAATACATTAGAAATGATTTCTAAGTGTTTAAACTTATTTCGACAAAGTTTGGATATGAATCTCAAAATACGCCAAAAATTTGACGCGTCGCGTAACGGTAGTTTGCGTTTTCACGTCAAAAGTTCAAATGATCATATGAAGTGGAATATAGTTCGGAATTCTTCGAAGTAAGAATTTTCCGAATCCATATATCCATATCTTTCATAAAAAAAGAGAAAATCAAGATTTCATCCTGTATATTTTGAAATATGGCAAAATCAATTTTCAAGAAAAATCCAGTTTTTGCACTAAATGATCAAAGTTGGAAATTGATAAAATAATCATTTTAAAAATATGAAATAAATTCTAAAAATCTTTTAAAATGTTTTAAAAGTGATTTAAGTTAGAAAGTTGGTTTTCTAAATGATATGAAAGTTGTTTTGAAGAATATAGCTTTTAAAGCCCTTTTTGCAACACTTTCTGTAAACGCTTTACAATAACTTTTGAAATAAAGTTGGAAACTTAATAATTCTTTTCCAAATCCTTAGTAAATATTTTTAAGTGAATAATAAAACATTTCAAAAGAAATTTGAACAATTTAACATTATTTCAAAGATGTTTAAACAAGAAGTTAAGTGATTTAAAAAGGGGAAACGAGTATGCGGAAATGACTAGTACATTTGTCCCGCCTGTGAGATCTAAAAATGGAAATAAGGTGTGTAACTAAGGTTAGGGATGGAGCAACCAGTACCATGAACTTACCTGGCCTTAGTTTTCTCTTTTAGGCGAGGGGTGGAACATATCGAAAGGAAAGCCCGGATGCTCAACTTGGATTTTATAGAAATAATCTCCTTATACTCATCATTAAAATCCAAAGAGGGAACTTGTCCTATTCGTGGAATTTAAAAGGTGATCTCACCGTTATTCCGCCCATAGCACTCGTTGAATACGGAAGTTGATTTTTGATAAAAGTAGAATGATTTCTATAATCCTATTTTCTCAAAAGATACTCTTTAAAAATGATTTAAGAAATATTCAAAAAGAGGTTTAAATGATTCCGTATTCACTAAAAGAATATTTTGAAAATATATATCTCTCGAAGGTATTTTGGTAAAGGAAAATGAATGAATCGAAAAAGAATCACCTAATTACATCATTTTTATCGATGATTGGATTTCGAAGGAACCGGGGTCGGATTTGGTTAATTCCTATCCGAAAACCACTTCGAACCAGTTTACGTGTTCGAAGAATGAAGATGTTTGAAGACGGAGATATTGAGACGAATAATAACGAGGGACTACTTGTTGATTAATTGGGGATAAACTTTCGATTCACTAAATTGTAGCGGCGGTCTCTTTGTTATGAAAAACCTCAAAACCACAAGGGCTTCTCGCCTAGTAATGGCCGAGAAAAGTGCCTTCGGTTTCGTTCGGTCCCAGAACGAACTTGTATGGATGAATTTCTGACCTTGCATTCCAAATCATAATGAGCGGTTTCCATAAAAGTATATCAGTCGGTGGCGGAGAAGACACCTTCTCTTAGCTTAACACCCTTTCCCGAGGCATACGTGCTCAGGAAATTATACGTTTGTAGAAATCAGTCGTGTGAATGTGGAATGGCAATGTGGCATTCAAAGTGAATGAATATGTGCTATATGAAAAGGTAATCGTAGCCTCGAGCCTTATCAATCGGAAATGACAAAAACAATGTTAGATGCAGCAAGGCTAAGTGGGTCATTCCCAAGTAGGGTATGATCATCCCCTTCTAGATATATTTCTTCCCGCTGTGACGTTCGGGATGTAAATTAATGTGGATGTATGCGAAGAGAGCTCTCGGATAAAGGTCGGTAACAACCGGGGATGACATATTCGGTACTGTCTAGTTATAGAGATAGGCCGGTCTTGTGTTGGTAGAGGAGATTTGTGATGGTTCCTCGGGACATTCATCTAGAGGTGTACCCATCGGAAGGTAGTCCTTTCACCTGGTCATTTGTATGGAAATCCATTCTCCAATAAGAACCTTCGGACTTGATTGTAAACCTAGTATACTGGAATTTAATCAATGTAACAATTTCGGTTAAGATTAATAAGTTTATGTGAAAATGTTTTCAAAGAATGTCATTAAAAATAATATCCCTAAATTTTGCGTAATAAAGAGTTTTGGTTATCATAAGGTAAAAACTCGTTCCGTGTTTTTGTGTGGCGTGGTCTTATGAGATACCTTTTTGTTTTCAAAAACATCGTACTTTGAGTTCTTACACCAGTCCCATGACTAATCCGGAGTTTGTTTTTCCCTTTAAACTCTGGTGTCCTATTTTCGGCCAGCCGTGTAGTCAGGATACCTTAGGAGCATTTTGGAGCATGTTGGGGATCATTTTGGAGAAGACTTTTGGAGCTATGAAGCTGAAGTACCTTATATAGTTATCTACCCATTTTCCGCTGTGTTATGTAGTTTGCATTTCTAGCATATGTACGGATAGACAGTTATAACTATCCCGCTAGATTTGTATTTGACTCTGATCATTATGTATAATTATAATGTTGAATGCGATGTGAGATTCTAGTATTCTGTTATCTTCTATCTTTATTTTCTTTTACACCCCTGACAATCTGCCTTCCCGACACTTGGATTTACGGCACGTGAATAACGTGGATGTATTAGTGCCGATTTCTGAGGATCGAGGAGACGGGTCGTCACAATCAAACCGCTATGGTTGTGATTAATAGCGACTATATGCCGCTATAAAAGACAATTTTTGTTGTAGTGGTTTCGTTGATTATTTCGTTCTTTGCTCATATTTACTTGGATTCTGAAATTCTATATATTAAAATTGACCATAAAATTACCACGGACACAATGGTACAAATCCCATGACTCAATTCTAATAATTTCACAAAGTTATTTTATTATTTTATTAATTTACGAATTAATTATTATGGGTTGAATATCGGGTTGTTACATTCTCCCCTCCTTAAGGGATTTCGTCCCTGAAATCTCTAAGGATAAAAGAATGTACTAAATGTTTTCATCCAATTTTACGATCAACTACTCAATCATTAACTATTCATCCATTGTCCTTAAGTTTTTCAAATGCAATTTATGATACTTATGCAATCATGTTTGTGTCATGTATCCAAATGAATGCAAAAATTTCCTAATGATAACTGGTAATTCTATATGCGTGCTACAAACATCATCCAAATGCAACAATCATGTGATAAACATCCATTTATAGCAACCATGGAAATAAAATAAAAATGCACACACATCCATATGCATATGCTCTAGTGTCCTAGTTAGGTCAACTCGTAAAGAATAATAGTGCCCAGTGTACTTATATACGTACATAGCATCCACTAGCAAACACTTGCAACCACTAGCATACATCATTCATAACATGTTCTATTTACGTGTTTAAATCAAATCCTACCATCCATAGGTTAAATCCTAATTTCTACCCTCCCAAAAGATAATAAAGGAAAGAACCTATTCAAAACTAAAATGAAAAAAAGGAATTCTAAAACTTACTATCAAAAAGATGAGGATAGAAAGTACGAATCTTCTCTTCCGCTTCCCAAGTGGCGTCTGCAGTATTATCTTTCCATTGCACCTTCACTAGTGGAACCTTCTTATTCCTTAGTCGCTTGATGTCTCTTCCAACAATCTTCGTGGGGATATGATGAAAAGAAGCATCCCTTTCTACCTTCACCTCCTCTAACTGACTAGGCTCTACAACCTCCATCGAGTCATGTAAGCACTTTTGTAAGTGCAAAACATGGAAAACATCGTGCACTCCTATGAGCCTATCAAGTAGCTTCACTTTGTAAGCCATCTTCCCAACTCTCTCCACAATAGGGAACGGTCCAACAAATCTAGGGGCTAACTTTCCATTCGATCCAAACCTTACCACCTTCCTAAGTGGGGATTCTTTGATAAAAACTAAGTCTCCAGCCTCAAACTTATGTCTCTCCTCCGCTTGTACGCATACGACCTCTGTCTACCTTGAGCTGTCTTCATCCTCCGTCGAATCAAATCCACCATCCTAGAGGTCCCCCTTACAATATCGGGTCCAAGTAATAACTTCTCCCTAGACTCTACCCAACATGATGAGGACGTGCAAGGTCTACCATACAAAGCCTCAAATGGTGCCATTCCTATACTTGTTTGATAACTATTATTGTACGCAAACTCAACCAATGGAAGATGCTCTTCCCAAATTCCTCCAAAGTCCAAAATGCACACCCGCAGCAAATCCTCAAGCACCCTATTGATCCTCTCCGTTTGGCCATTTGTGTAGGGGTGATAGGCTATACTCAACCTCAGTTGTGTCCCTAGCGCCTCCTGTAAGCTCCTCTAAAACTCACTATTGAAAATGGGGTCTCTATCACTCACCATGCTAGAAGGAACTCCGTGGAGTCGGACTATCTCTTAAATATACAAGGATACCAAATAGGAAGTCGTATGCTTACTCTTAACTGGGATGAAGTGGGCATTGTTGGTCAATCTATCAACAATCACCCAAATGCTAGTATTCCCCTTCCTTGAACAGGGTTAAACCATCTACAAAATCCATATAAATGTTGTCCCGCTTCCACTCTGGTATATCTAAAGGCAGAAGTAATCCACCGGGTTTCTGCTGCTCTGCTTTACCTTATGGCATATAAGACACTTAGCTGCAAACTCTTCCACATCCTTCTTCATACCACCCCAATAGAACATTCTCTTCATATCTCGATACATTTTGTCACTACCTGGATGAATAGTCATACGGGAATGATGCGCCTCCTCAAAACTACTCTCAACAAGTCACTAACGCGTGGAACACAAAGCCTTCCATCTCTCCTAAGCCACCCGCTGCTATCTATGGAATAACGTTGGAGATGCCTAAAAACCTCTTTTTGGCTAATCCTATCCATAATGTTCATGAGCTCCAAATCCTCCCGTTGCCTCGACCCAATCTGATCCAAAAAGGTAGGCCTCGCCTTTAATGTCGCCAACAATTCAGGAGTAATGTTCGTAGAGGGCTTAAAATCAAAACTAGAAATAAACTCCAAGCTACTTTTCTCTATAAACAAAGGACTAAAGGTTGCTTTCTTTCTACTCAATGCATCTGCAACCACATTACCTTTGCCAAGGGTATAAGCTATCTCAAAATCATACGGGGCCAAAAACTCCATCCACCTCTGTTGTCTCAAGTTTAAGTCCTTCTGCGAGAATAGGTACTTCAAAGACTTATGGTCGGTAAAAAGCTCAAATCTCTCTCTAAGCAAATAGTGCATCTAAGACAAGTGAAAAAACTATGGCAGCCAACTCCAAATCGTGGGTAGGGTAGTTCTTCTCATGCATCCTCAACTGCCTACTATCATAACGCACTAGCCTCCCTTCATGCATCAACATCGCTCCTAGACCCATTCTTCATACATCAGTGTATAAAGTGAAAGGCTTAGCTCCATCAGGTAAAACTAACACTGTTGCACTAGTAAGGGCTCTCTTAAGCTTCATGAAGGAATCCTCACAATCCACGTCCCACATGAAAGCTTTATTCTTCTTAGTAAGGCGGGTGAGTGGTGCCGAAATCTTGGCAAAGTCACTAATAAACTTCCTATAATATCAAGCCAATCCTAGGAAGCTCCTAACCTTGGTAACGTTCATGGGGGCCTTCCAATCTTGCACTGCAATAACCTTGGTAAGGTCAACAGCAAAACCTTCCTTCGAGACTACGTGCCCCAAGGAACGAACTACCTCTCTCCAAAACTGACACTTCGAAAACTTAACTCTCAAATGATGACTATGAACTATGCTAAGAACCTCTTCCCAATGAACAGCATGCTCCTCCATATTCTTGGAAAATACCAAGATGTCATCCACAAATACCACCAAAAACTTATTTAGGACATCCATAAAGACGCGGCTCATCAAATCAATGAAATAGGCAGGAGCATTGGTCAGCCCAAAAGGCATAACTAACCACTCGAAAAATCTGGTGTCCTAAACGCGGTCTTATCTATACTGTCCTCCGCCACCCTAAGCTGATGGAATCTCGTGGCTAAATCAAGCTGAAAGAAAACTGAAGAGCCTACTAACTGGTCAAAAATATCATCAATCCTAGGGAGTGGATATCGGTTCTTCTTGGTGAGCTTACTTATTCCCTATAGTCCACGTAAAGTTGGAGAGAACCATCCACCTTAGTGGCGAAGATGACTGGTGCAACCTACTTCGATATGCTCCTTCTTATGAATCCCTTCTCCAAAATCTTATGGATCTGCTTGCTCAATTTTTCCCTCTCCCTAGATGGCATGTGCCTCACAGGTAATGCTACTGGCTTGGCATTCTCTATCATATAAATCCAAAAGTCAATCTCTCTCTTAGGAGGCAGTCCCCTAACCTCCTCAAAGACGTCTACAAAATCTCTGACGACAAGAATCAAATGCAACTCTGATGAAGACGAATCAAGGGAATAGAGAAAACTCAACAAGTTGACCCTTGTTGGTCACAAGATGCCTCCAGAGTCCTACCACTACAAGTCTCAAGTCCAATGACTCTCCTCTTGCAGTCAAATATAGCTCCGTATGTGGATAGCCAATCCATCCCTAAGATCATCCCCTACCCCCAGAATCCTAAAACATAGGCGTCATAGTCAAATTCGACGCCTATGATAAAGATTTTCAAACCCCTACAAACCATAAATAAGTGTGTCGATCCTCCTATAGGTTTTAAACAATAATGGGGTCTACTACTAATGATATGTCCAAGTGCAAACAATCTACTAGAGAGCTAGAGATAAAAGAGTGTGATGCTCCAGAATCAAATAAAGTCCGAATGGGAAAATCAGATATTGAAATCAAACCTTCAACTGTGACTTTACTACTTTTATCCGGAATGCTACTGGAAGCTGCTGCATCTAATGCCTGAATCTGCGCAACCGGTGCACTCGCTCCCTGACCAGCTCCTTGGGACAACTCCTACTCATATGACCGGGCAGCCCACAAGTATAGCACTTACCCTTCATCTTCTCCTTCCTGCAATCCTTGGAAATATGTCCAATATTACCACAACTACGGCACTTTATTCCTTTCTTAATTTTTCTTCTGAGGACCATCACCTTTCTTCTTCTTATGGTTGTCGCACTACTTCTTCTTTGAACTTTCTGACTTAACCACCTCTTTAGACTCTCCTTCCTTGACTGCATCTGACATAAGCGCCATCTCGACCAATGACTCATAAGTAGCTCCCATCAACACGTGAGTCGGCAAATATCCTTAAAGGGGTTGATTCAATCCCTTCGTAAATTTTATAGCTTTCTTATGCTGCGTGTTCACCAAATCCATACCAAACCACGACAGTTCATTGAATTGACCGATGTATTCCTTAACAGATTGACTCCCTTTCTTTAAATTGATAAACCTCTCTAGTTGAACATTCTCTTCCACCTGAAACGGAAACTTCCTATCGAATTGCTCCCGGAATCCATCCTAAGTAATATTCCTTCCCTCCAACTCGATTACCTCCCACCAATAAGATGCCTCCTCCTTTAGCTGCCAAGAGGCTAACTGAACTCGCTGCTGATCATCCGGTTCTAAAAGACCAAAGATCCTCTCCGTGTCCTTGAGCCATGCTCTCGCCTCCACAAAAGTCTCCTTACCATAAAAAGTCTTCCCATCCAAACTTGCATAATCTTTACAAAGCTTAGAGAAATTGATGGCTATAGGTAGGTTGATGGGATTACCACCCGCTAGTGTAGGATTGGGTGCAGGCCCGTGCACCTCTGGAGTTGTGGCTTGTAAGTACCTACGAAACCAGGCTGGGACTGGAATGCCCTCGGGAAGGCTCGAGGCATCAGCCATTCAATGAAAAGAAAAGGATAGTTTAGGAAAGAGTCAAATGGAGATTAAACTGGACTTATGAGGGTATTTTTATAAAATCTCTTTTATATTTAAAATCATTTCTAAAAGCCCTTTTCTGAAAAATACTTTTAAAACTAGTTATTTTGAGAAATACTTTACTTTTAAAAATAATTTTTTTGGAATCATATAACCTTAGGCTTTGATACCAAGTGAAACACCCTACACCCCTAAATATACCTAAAATGACACATTAAATGGCATGATGCGTTGTAGGTATAACTAAAGCTAAGAAAGACTAAGATTCATAAGACAAAAATAGATAAAAACAGCGGAAACTTAAAACAATAACATAACTAAAACAAAACAAAACTTCATAATTGCTTCGTAAATAAGTCAAATACCACATACATGCCAAAAAATCCAATAGCTCTCATGAAATAAAAACTCTTACTCTCAAAATTCAGAGTACATAATATCCCTCATAATAAGCTAGTACATAGAAAGAAAAAAGCTAAAAGAAAAGAAATACACGGTAGCAAACTCCTCCAAGAAATCTCCAAGAAACTGCAATCTATTATCCTCTCCCTTGATTGCCTAAGGGCGGGGGTGGGGGGTTAAAGGGGAAAATAGAGGAGTAGGTCAGACTAAAAGTCTGGTGAATGATAGTAATTACTAGAGTCTTTAAGCAAAGTAAAAGTAATAGACTCTACAACAGTTCTAGTATAAAAAGAGGAAACAAAGGAAATAGGAAAGAGATAAACTGAAAATAAATACGATTAACTATAAGATAGGTTAACTTTGATTGTTTACGCATGTTCTTGATAGTTGCTTTGATTACGCTGAATTTCGAATCCTATAATTAGGTTTTATTCCTAATTCTACCCTTCGATTGGCCTACTACTCCATAAACCTTACTGCGAACCCGAGACTAGGTAACTCTTTACACAATAGCTAATGGTATCTACGAAAGATGCACAAAGCAACCACAGTGGATGCAGACGATACATAGCTCCCTACACAGAAGGCAATGGTGTCTACGAAAGACACACATACTAAGCGCTTGGAACTCATAGCGATTACTAAGCACCAGAATGGAAGTCGCACGCGTAACTTCCACCATGCCCATGCTACCTTTTGCTCCACTATTGGTTCTTCTTATTACCTCAAACTCCAGCATAAGAATGCCCCTCGTCTCACTTCAGGCTAATGTGAGACCACCGTGTGTCCACAGAAAATAGGGGAAATGCTATTGGTACTGGCCCATCATCCAAACAATATCTAGTTGCGCCCCTTACCTAAATCTCCATGATTTGGACTTCTACTTATTGACCAGTTACTACCATTATTAGCATAAGCCAGCCCCTCGTCTCACTTCAGGATTATGTGAAACACCGTGTCCATAGAAATAATAAGTGAATGCTATTTGGTATAGGTCCTACTTTAATTCTTGCTTATGAACTTAGATAATTTATTTAAATAAGCCTTTACACTTTTCTCTGCTATCTGTGCTTATTAATTTATCCCAAGTCTTAAAAAATGCCTTATTATGTTCTTTTTTCTTATTATAACCTACGTTATAATCATGCTTATTACTTAACCCACAGTCTAAGTGTGAAAATAAGCCTCCTTCATCTTTTACTCTTTTAGTTATAATTGTAGGTTATAACTAGGCCAATCTTTTTAATTCAGTCCAATTAATGTCATAATTAGGCGTAATTTCAGTCCAATTAGGCATAATTTCATTCCAATTCCAATTATATTACAGTCTTTGTAATTTACATCTTATATTCCATTATTTTAGTTTTCGTACAATTTAATCCATATTCGCGTTAATTATATTCTAATCCATAAGCGAAGAAAGAGGAATAAAAGAAAACTGAAAATAGAAGAAAATCCAAAGCGTAGAAAGAAATGTAAATAACATATAAATAATAGTAAATATACTATAATATTGTAAATAAACTATAAATAAATTGGAAAGCTATAATTAATAGAAATAAACTAAAATTACTGAAAAAAATAGCTGAAAGGAAATAGACTGAAAATAATTCTAAAAACTATAAATAAACTACTGAAAATGCTATTCTAAAAATCGTAGTAAAACTTCAACTATTGGAAATCCTATTATTTTAAATTACTTAAAGAAATCTAAAATAATTATAATCACTCGCCTCCTGTCCTAAGCTCTTCCTTTGGTCTTCCTAGATCCACTTGGAGTTGTTAAATATTTTTATTTATAACGATTTTCTTCCTTGAAAAATTATTCCGTTTAGGGTCCTTCCTAGAAAGGTGAACCCAATTGAAGAAAACCTAAAATGAGAAAAAGTGTTAGGTCTAGGGGTCTATTTGTATGGGTAGAAGTGGATCTTTGACTGTTGGATTTTGAAGATTGAATGGGATGCAACTACGTCACAGGCTGAATAGGAGCCATCAGATGCATGAATGGAAGGACCAGATCAGTATAAACGATGCAAAAAAAGTGTTCAGTCATTGTTGAATCATTCGAAAGAACGAACGTTCATTCGCATGCCAAAATACAAGGCGGATCCACCGCCCCCTTGCCCAGGTCGACCAACGGGTCGACCTGTATTTTTCCGTTTCATTAATTATTTCGTTCTTTGCTCACATTAACTCGGATTTTGACGTTCTATATATGGTAATTGACCAGAAGATTACCACAAACATAATGGTACAACTCCTATGGCTCAGTTTTGATAATTTCACAAAGTTATTTTATTATTTAATTAATTAACGAATTATTATTATGGGTTAAATTTCGGGTTGTTACAGTTCTTTCTTCCTCAAACCCGATTCCAAATTCAAGGATTCGAAAAAAAATTAAAATTCAAAAATAAAAAAAATATAAAAAAAGTTAATAAACAAATAAATCAAAACCATCAAACTAGTATATTTTAACATAAATTAATCCTCTTGAAGTTTGCAATTTATAAAACGAGAATTTAAATTCTCTTAAAAATAACAATAATCATGAACACTGAATCTGGGTTCAAAACGAGAGATGAATTTCATCGATTCATGAAACTGATTCATAAAAACCACTCGGATGGATCAAAGTTTAAAACTTAAGCAATTTCCAGAAAGTTGAAACAAAATCCTAAATCTCGATTGAACACAATTTAGAACAGAAATCCAATTGTAAGAATCGAAAATTAACTAAAACTTATCATGAAATAATAAACAAAAGAGATGAAGATTACAAGGGTAAAAAGATTTAACTTACGAATCCGGTTTTTTTCTTAGATTAAAGAAAAGGAATTTGATAATTTTAGAACTTCTTATTTTCACTCGAGAATTCGATTTGATAGCAAAAAAGTGAAAGGGGAAGAGGAAGAAGACGTACTTTATAAGAAAATTTAAAGAAGGTGGTGGGACGTTGGATCAGATTTAAATAAATGGCCTAGATTTACGCAGGAAGATCAAGAGGCGGGAAGTTTATAGGTTTCGAAAAAGTTGACATTGAAAGTCAAGTGCATCCCTTCGTGGTGGGGGGGCAAATGTTACTACTAGAAAATTCCTTTCGACTTAGTGGGAACCGGTTTGAGTAGAAGATAAAGAAGAACAAGAGGAAAAGACTCCAACCAAACCTTTCAAAAGAGTCGAAGGGATGCTGCAGTCAAAGGCCAGATGATTCATTGCCTTCCGAAGGGGCCGAAGGAGTTGAAAGCACCCTTCCGCCTTCATTCACCACCTTTCGAAGCAGGTGATTCCACATGATTGAAAAACTTTTGAATGAATTGAACCAACACCTTTCAAAGACAATGAAGGACAACTCTTCAAGTATGCGCCAAACGTTTCAAAATCAAAGGTTTCACCTTCACTTAAACCACATGAAAGCATATATTGGTCTGGACAACCCTTTCGAAAGCTAAACCAAGCCTTTCAAACCAGTCGAAGCCATTATTGTCTAGGGAGGTTCCGCATCAAGTCATAGGCAAGAGTTCGGAAGCAACCAACAGCATCGAAACGATTAGCAACTCAACATCTTCAAAACCACTGGATAAAGCCTATCGACAGAGTCGAAAGCTCTTACAAAGCAACATAGAGAAGGAAAGAGCAACTACTCCTTTCGACAAAGGGGAGAAGTGTGCTAGTGTCAACGAGGCAGCCACCTTTCGACCAGGTCGGTAGCATTAGGGTTGAAAGGTGCTGACCCGCATCTATAAATAAGACTCGTGGGGTCTGGTTTAGAGGATCTGATTTCATTCATTCTAAACTTGTAACTATTTAATTCAAAGGGCTATAAACCTAATTTGTAAATTGAATTAGGGAAATTAATTGATAAAGTCTTGTTTTGGTTAATAAGGTAAGTCTTTAATATGTCTAATTACTTTACTATTTCACAAGCTTTTGTTAGATCTAACCTTGTATTACTGGTGTCGACTACATCGAAGGGTCTCCTCCGACAAGGTCGAAACTCATATACTTCCGATTAATACAAGTTATTGGTACCAGACCACCTTTCTCAAGCCTTCTTCTTTTGACCATGTCAAAACCCATACTAACTCTCTTCGGCCTTTAACTACCAACCCAAGCCAAGACATTTAAAGGTTACTACTTTCATCATGTTTGAAATCCAACCTCAATCATCCTAAACCTTAAGAAACTCAAACCTAACAGGGTGCCTTAGGATTCAGCATTCGACATGATCGAAACCTCAGTCTCGGATTCAAGATCAAAGCCATAAGCACTTAACAATAAAAGCTTTCGACTGGGTCGAAACCCACTAAGATAAATGCTATCCAAAGGCTTCAAAAATGATTCATCTAGGTATCTCAACTGCTTTGAAAGGAGACCTTTTGAAGGGACACCTAAGTCATCTCAACAGGATCAAAAGGCTGTTAAATAAGAAAGTTAGCCGTTTCGACTAGATCGAAAGGTTGATCTGAACAAGTCCACATTACAACCACCTAATTAAAAGGATACCAAAGTAAATACACATATTTCATTCTCCTCAACTCACCTAAGAGAAATCATAAGGAATTGACCTTGTCCTTAAATTCTACTTTGGGGTGTTGATAAGATTTCTTGTTAACACTAGTATATAAACAATATTGAAGTTTTAAAGGTTTGGAATTTGAAGGTGAGATTTTTACCTACAATAGCTTACTAACTTCAACCAAGATTATACTAGAACTTGAAAAACCTCTAGATCATTACAAAAATTTCGGAAAAAAATGAAGTCTTTAAGCCAAAAACATCAAGATCGGCTCAGCCCTAACAAGTACAGGCTCGGCCACAAATAATTTTTTGTGATGGTGGGCTTGTTTTTGAAGATAAAGTGATGCAAAAGAAGATGGAAGAGTTTAAACAAGTTTTATACAAGATTTAAAAGGAAAATTTAAAAAATTTGAACTTGGGAAAAGTTTTGGAAGCCATGAAAACTAGTTTGAAACTTTAAAGAGTTTATAAAAGTGAAAATGGATATGATAAAATGAAATAATAATTGTAAACTTTGCTTTTATAAAATGTTAACAAACCAAATTACTAAAATACCCTAAAGTACCTACCCTCCACATATGCCTTGCTACCTCATCATCATGCCTCCACCTCCCTTGGTACAAATGTAAGCCCCCCTTCGGTCTCCTATTTAGCGGCAACGGCCCTTATTTTTAACTATGTTAAATTATTAAATTTAATATAATTATTAAATAAAAATGGTTAGAAATAAAAATTTAATGATTTATTAATGTATTTATTAGACATGAACTTAGATAAAATTCAATAAGATAAAAGATTATAACTTTATTCGGAAGTAGATTAAATGATATTGAATTGTAAGTAATTGATTGCATAAATTGAAATAATCAATGTTAAGTTAACAAAGAATTGAATGAATGTGTATTAAAAGTAAAAGCATAATTTTATTTATAGGAAATTGTATTTTTGATAAATATAAAATTCAGAAGTAAGAAAACATTTATTTGGTAAGAAATGAATAACTTTTGTTGTATACAATAATTGCAAAATTGTTGCATTACTGTAAAATGGAAGTAGTTGTTTTATTATTTGAATTTGTTTTAAAAGAAAATTTTATAAGTTAAACGACTTATCTTTCAAATATAGTGATTTATTTGACAATTTAATTGTTATGTTCAATATATGGAATTGTTTAAATAACTGAATCTTGAATTTAATGTGGATGAAAACGATTTCAAAAGTTGGTTTAAATTCTATTTAAATTAGAATGGAGTTGGTGAACTTTTAAAATTGGATTTAAAAATGATAAATTTGATTTTGGAATAACTCGTTTTAATTAACGTGTAAAAATAGTCTTTTTGGTCACTGTCTCGGATTTCAATGAAACCAACTTCGTTGGATCCGTAATAGTAATTTATTATAGGATTTCAAGTTTCGTAGCGATCGGACTTATCATTCGGTCGTGCGAGATTGAAACGCGTCAAATTTATTTTAAGAACTTTAATTAATATAATTCGATTTTAAAAAGCTATCTTCTGAATATGATGGAATTGGCTCCCGATATGTCCATTATGTTTGGAATAGGAGTATAACATATAGAACGCCAAGCGACACGCTTCGTTCGGGGTTCAAAATTTTCACGGACGAATAGTGCCACGGAAATTTTCTATAAATAGCCCTCTTGTTCATAACCCTAACCCTAAAATGTTTCCAGCCGCTATTAAAACTAAATAATCCAAATGCCATCATCGATCAGAGCCTTTAGAGGCTGAATTAGTCTTCGATTTCAACTAGGAAAATGTAGAGTACGTTGATACGAAGCAAACTACTAGTTGGATCGTCGACCGAGGAACCACGACGATGGCGAAATGCCTTCATTCAAGGGTAGTCGAGTTTTTGGGTTCGCCGGTACATGGCAGTGCGCACGCAAGGCATAGGCGAGGGCGGCGGCAGTGGATCGCTGCTTGGCGGAGGGTCAGTGATTTTGGCGTGGTGGTTGCTATGCGATCGAGCAAAATATATAAAAAACGGAAGCGTCGGCTGGGAATAACGCGAACGAGGGAATAGGAAGACGAGTTAGGTTTAATTTTTATGTTAATTATTTCGTTAATTAAATTTTAATTTATATCGATTGTCAATTAAATCGTAACTTTCACGCACGAGGTCGGATTTGAGCAAAACAAGTTGCGTAAGATTCATATCGAAGTCATCTACGACATGGAGTTCGATTAGAATTTATTTGATTCCTAAAAATTATTAATTTTAAATAAAAGTGAGTGTTTAAACCACTCATGAAATACTAAAATATTCTGATGTTAGTTAGATCAAAATCATGAAGTGATTTATTTTTATTAACTGTTGTTTAGTAATTTGACTGACATTTAAATTGATATATCAATCAAACCATTAAGAATTTGTAATCGATAGTTAATTTTGAAATTGAAATTTAATAGCCAGTTAAACATCTATACTGATAGCAAGTTAACTGTTGTGTTACATTGACTGTTTAGTATGTTGATTGAGAGTGGATGTTATTGGTTGATATATTGGAAGATTGGATGTTTATTTGTTTATATATATATATTTTGTTTTCACGCTGTATATTATTTGACAGCATATAAACTGTTATTTGAATTATATTCGAATAAATTAAGAAATGGGTTGAAATGATATATACCTATGACAATTTGATTTGGATTGAAATAATATATATCCATCCCCGAAATTTAAATCGAAATAACCGATCACTTGGCCATAGGATAGAAAATTATATACGTACACCAGATTGGTTAAATTAAATTAGATGGTTTTGAATTCTTGAATTTGAATCTATTTAAATGATTTTGTTTTAAAGAAATAAAAATCAAATTTATAATGATTAAATCATTTTCAAATTTGAGCTCTGAAATGTTGAAGGTGAAATTTGTAAAAGAAATTGTTTAAAGAATTTATTTTGGGATTTGAAGTTATAATCGATATACGACTTGAATAATGGGAATGAATTGCTTTAAAGGTTTGAACTTTATTCGAACTTTGAAAATTTGTCTTGGTTAAAGTAATTTAGATCGATATTTCAAATTTGGGCTCGGAATTGAATTATTTTAAAGATTTGTACCTTAAATTGAATGTTGAAGTTTAATTTGATTTAAGTGATTTAAATTGGCAAATTGAAATTGGACTTGAAGTTTATATATATTGAAATTGTTTAAAATAAGAATTGAATTGAAATTTGAACCACTGAATCGAATCATTGAATTGAATCTGAAGTTAAAATGAAATGTTTCAAAATTAAAGTTGATTTGAATTGAAATCGAAATTGAGTCGATTTGAATTGATTTGAGATTGAAGATGATTTGAATTGGGAGATTTGAAATTGAATCGGTTTGATTGAAATTTGGACCTGAGTCTAGATTTATTGGAAATGGAAAGAAACAGTTCTATTATCACTATAAACTATTTTACTATAAACTGTTTTAAAATTCATCTTTATAATTTTTCAAATTATTTAAATTTTCAAACCATTTTAATATATAACCCATTTTCAGTACTCAAACTATTTTATATCAAACTTTTTTAAATCTCTAAACTATTTTAACTATTTAAATTATTCAAACTATTTTCAAAATTAAAGCTGTTTAAGGTTGGAACTTTTATGTTTAAATCATTGATTTAAAACGTGAATGTGGTTAAAATAAAGTTATAACCTAAGTTGAAATTCAAAATGAAAATTTGAATGAAATGATAATTTGAAGTAAAGTGACATATTGGAGTAAATATGATATTTTGGAATAAATATAATATATTGAAGCGAATATGGTTTTGAAGTGAAATGATATTTTTATATCAAATATGAACCGTTTTCGAAATGTAAAAGAACCAGTCGGCGTGTAAAACGACGTTTGGTTGTTAAAGAGACTAGGGCCATTCATTCGCATACTCTCTGTCAATGTTAGAACCACTTTAACAACTGTGTACATGGAGAAAATTCTAGAATGAAGTGGTTGAATTTGGTGTACGTTGTTCGATTTGAAGAAGGAGAACGATGATGGATAGCGCCGACACTTGCGTCAATTTGAAATGACTAGAATAGGAGCCCTATCAACTGGCCAAGTAGGCTAGCAACCTCTGGCGGACATCTATTCTTTGGTTTTTTTTTTTTGGGCTCAGTCCATACTATTGCCTTTGATATTGGTATTGATTAATTCACCTTAATTTGGGATGACTTCCCTTTGACTCAATATGGGATGGATGGATGTGGTGGACGGTCATGGCTATGATGCGTTACCATCAACCGGGATGGGTAAACTGGTAGTATCCTACCTTGGATATTGCCTCACATGCCTTGTCATACTTTTATCCTTATAAGACACCATTACAAGTTTGGTTTAGTGTTTTCGTATCACGGTGCATCCCTATCCCCCGACGTTCTACTAGGGTGTTATATGCAAAGTGTACGCCAATGCTTAAAAATGTGTTAAGGGAGATTAATGTAAAGCCTTAACACTAAGAAAAATATTTATCCTATTGATTATACATTACATATATAGCGTATTCTACTATATGTAGATATTTTGACGGATGCTTAAGAGATGGAAAATCCGGTAACATCCCTTGAGTTATTGCATGCACGTTATACACTGGATAGGAGATGTAAAACCGCGTAAACGTCTCTGACGCTATTACACTCCTGTTATAGTGTGATATTGATTTGACTTACATAAGCATATTTTTAGCTCTGACTTGAGTGTGTTCTTTTACTTTATTTTGAGTCAGTCTCGAGTTTTCAATGCATTGAAGATCATATTATTTTGGAGGACGAAGACGAAGACTTGGTATATTATATAACTAGTATTATTCCCCTGCATCATGTTCTTCTACTATATTGTTTGATTTTGTCTCTCTGATTGATGTTGTAAAAGTATAATCAAATGCATAGTGTTAATATTTTCATGAACTGTTTATTTGATTTTTATATTTTGTTATTCTGTTGTGAGATTCTGTGCTTGTTTTCTTCTTTTTTTATTTTTCTTAATTAACACCATTGATTACCTATGTTTCGGATTGTTTGAGTTAGGCATGTGTGGTTTATTGTCGACTTAAATCTCCCGAAATGCAAGTCGTCACATTTTGGTATTAGAACTTTGATTTAGCAATAAGTGTAACGATCTCGATTTTTGAATCAAACTTAATTTGACAATTAATATAAAGTTTTGGATTAAATTGTGAATTAATTAGAATTTTTCAAATTTAATAAGAAATGTGCTTGTTTATTTATATAAATAGATTGTGATTTAAATTTTGAATTTTAAAACTCTATAATTTAAAGACTAATAAAAAAAATTTGTTTTGGTATTCAAAAAGTAAATATTTTATAAAATAAAATGGATTTGAAAATACTATGTTTAAAATTTATAAAATTTGTTTTCTAATTATAATATAATTATTTGGGAGTTGTATTTTGAAATTAATATAATAATAATTTTCTAAAAGTTAAATTTGAACATTTTCTTTTAAAAATATAGTTTGTAAATATATAAAAATATAAATAAGAAAACATAAAACATATATATGTATATTTAAACTAAATAGAAAATTATATTTAAACATTTAATAAATATATAAATTACAAGGTAAAGGTTTTATCATTCAAATTTACATTTGTAACTAGATTAACATGGAATAAGACAATTATTAGATTGGTTTTATTATAGAAATACAAGTGGCAAACAAAATTTTCTTTTTGATTTAATTATATAATAACATACATTAGTGAGAAAATATGCCTCATTTTACTTTTACTTAAGAAAGCTGAAAACAAAAACTTAAGAAATACAAAACCAGAAAATAAGAAAAGCAAATCAATCCAAGTTCTAGTTTCAAAATATGGATCAGATCATCTCAAAAACAATAACATCAAAATAACAACAAGTTCAAGTCTGAAAGCAAGTTACAGATCATCTCAAATCCAATACATTCAAACAAATTCAACTTAGTTTGAAGCTATAAGATCAGATTCACTTCAAATTGTTTCAAGATGAAGATCAAGAAAGTAAAAGCAGATCAGATCAACTCAGTTTTAAAAATCCAGTATAGATCAAGCTGGATAGCAAAAAAAATCGAAGCAAGTTTTTAAATTCAATTTCAAAGAAATAAAGCTTCCAGTTTTTCAAAATCAAAAGCAAAGTTCCAGGTTTCCTTTGATTCAAACAAGGTGAGCAAACTTGACCCTATTATAGCTTTTGGTGTTGGATTTGTATTTGAAATTTGTGCATGTGCGATTGTCTGCATATATATATATATATATCTCTGTGTGTGTGTGTGTGTGTGTGTGTGTGTATGTATATGTATATGTATATATAAACATAGAATAGTTGAATGTATGTCTGTGTATATGTACAAATATATCTCTGTTTAACAACAGGTTAACAAACTTTCCAGAAAAAAAATCATATCTTAATATCTAATAAGATTTAGGAATGTTCTTCAAATGATGTTTGATTGTATTCACCTAATTCAAATTTAAAAATGGTTTCGAAAATTTATATTAAGTAATTGATTTTGAAATAAGAAATCACAGTGAAGATCATATACATGTTAAAAATCGATGATCATAAATCTGTATTTTGATTTCATAACTCGATTCGAAATTGAAAATGATGATTTTAGAAAATCATCTCAAGATTTTTAGTTTATTAAATTATGAGAAAATGATAGTTGAACGGGAAAGCCATTTTCATCAAAATCTGGTGATCGGCGATGTTCAGTGAGGCGGCGATACGACTTGATTTTAGGGTTTAAACCTATTTTTTCGAACTTGTTCTCGAATGAACTGCGGCAACATCGAGGCTATTAAAGCTATCGCATGTGGGGGAATAGGAAGAGGAGACTCTGGCGGACCTCTGGTGGCGGCGGCGAGGTCTCTGGCGATGTGGTGCGGCGGCGCAAGGAGGAATTGTCGACTGGGTTGGATGCGAGATGGTGTCGACTTTATCAATTTTGATTCTCATGCTGTTGGGTCAATCTGGGTGATCAGTTTGTTTTGGATGGTCGTCAATGACCTGAAGACAATGGCGATGTTGGTCGGAAGTCGCTCTGATGATCGTGCACGTGCATGCGGGTGTTTTGTGTGTCAGGAAATTTGAAAAGGAAGAAGAAGAGTTAGTGCCCGGGATTGGTCATGGGAAAATCGGGGTTTGACTCGAAGTAATTGATGGAGGTGGGAAACCCGGAGTCAAGCTTGGGTCATTTAGAATATGGCTTGGGTTTGAATGATTGAATATAAAACAGTTTTTAACCTTTAAAATAAATCAAGTTTTATTTGAAACAAATTTGTTAAAACCAATTCTTTTGGAAATGTTAAATGTTTATCCAAGTTTTGAATTGGTTAAAAGGTTTTAAATAAAATTATTTTAAATTAACTAAGTTTCAAAGTGTTTATATGTATATATATAACCCTTATTTTAAAGGTTTATTTTAAATAAATCTAATATTGGAATTGAATATTACCTAGTTACAAAGGTAACTAGGTAACCCGGCCTTGTGTTGGCATACTTGTTGGTGTTACCTAGTTACAAAGGTAACCCGGCCTTGTGTTGGCAGAGATCCAGTTAGGTTCTTGGGGCATCCCTCCAGAGGCGTACCCATGTGGCCTAAGAAGTTCCTTAGCCTGACCATTTGTTGGAAATCCAATCACCAATACGAGCCATGTACGGTTTTAGTTGTATAACCTGCCATTTACTTGTGGTGGTGACCCACTGTTTAAATGGTAGCTTAGTAGGCATACAATAATAGTTGTATGCTGGCTAAGATTAATATTATACTTTCGAAGGTTTTCTGCACTATGCACTAATAATAATTTAAAAAGATTTTCGCGTATCAAGCATGTTTGACTATCATAAGGAGAAATCTCCTCCAATTGTGCGTTTTCATTGTGTGTGTGGCGGGAGGCCTTATGGTAGTTTCATTTTCCAAAAAGCATTTGCGGATTTCTTTTAAATTCTTTTTTGTTTTAAAAGTTTAACAATACACACAGGGATCCACTGGCGACAATGGTTTCTGGCGACTCGCGTTTATTTGTTTCCTCTGCTCTCTTCCTCGCCGTGACTTCCCTATTCTAATCGCGTCTTTTCTTCCATGTCCCCCACTCCGCCTCGTCCCTCTCCTCCCCCCCTTACCTCACCCTCTTCGACTAGGTCTGGACGGCCCTTCAAATCCGCTGCCATGCCAGCAATTCTTTCCCACTCCGACTTTCCTCCGCTTCGTGCTTCCAAATCACCAGCTACGTCGTCTGCAAATTTTGGGATTGTGGCATCTGGCCTTGATCCTTCACGCGCTGTGCCGCCAATCTCTGGAACCAAAGTGATTTTGCCTGATAATTATCGGTGTGGTGTTGGTGGGTTGAGTGGTAGTAACGTGGGGCTGGGTGAAGCTGCTTTCTCTGATCATAGCACGTCACCTACATTTTCAAATGACACAGGCGAATTTGGTCCTATTATTACTGATGTTGGTTTGAAAGAGTCCGAGAGTGTTGAACAGCCTGTTATGCATCTTGTAGTGGATAGTGATGTAGGCAAGTCCACTGTGTTGGTTGAATGTGTCCCTGGTGTGGACGTTGGTTTGCAAGGCCTTGTCCAGGGGCGTGCTTCTGCCAGTCACCCTTGTAGTGATCAAAGCACATCAGATGTTTGTGTAATTTCCCCAAAGAAATCTGTTCCTAATGTCTCTGAAAATTGCTCTGATGCTACTATACACACTGCTCCTATTGCCCCCAGTAATGTTGATATACGCGTATCTGATGGAACGACGAACTCCACTAAATTGTGGTCTTCTCTTTTCACATCCTTGCCCCGTAATGCTGGTAATTACATGCCAATTGATTTCGATTTGGTTGAGGAAAATGGAGTGATGATTCCTCCCCCGAGCGTAATGCAAGCCGGTGAGGATTTTTGGTCAGACTATTTGGTTGGATTTTTCCTGAATCCGCATCACCGCCTTTCGTTTGCGTCTTCGGTGCTACGAAGGGTTTGGAAGTTACGTGGAAATTTGCATGTGAAGCTGATTGATACGATGTACTACTTAAAGTTTTCCTCTTCTGAGGAACGTCGGCTTGTTCTGGATGCGGAGCCATCTTTTGTTGAAGGAAGGCCCTTTATTGTTACCCCATGGTCTCCTACCGTGGCGTGTGCACGTGAGAAAGTATTCTCTATCCCTGTTTGGGTATATTTTTCTCAGATCCCCTCTGTATTACAGCCTCTTATTGGATTGAATTGGTTAGCTTGTAATGTGGGTAAGCTGAAATGTTTTGACTCCAATACTGTGGCGCGTGATAAGTTGATGTTTGCGAAGGCTCTCATTGAGATTTCCCCAACAAAGCCTCTCCCTTCTTCTATTTCTGTGCAGATAGCTGTCGGCCATGTGGTGGAAGTCAGAGTTCGCTATGGTTGGGTCCCGGATATATGTACTGCTTGTCTCTCTTTTGGACACTCGACTATTGATTGCCACCATTCTGTAGCATCCGCGGCTGCTCCGAAGTCTCCTTTGCCGCGCCCCCAACGTAGGATCTGGGTCCCCAAGGCTTCTGCCCCTTCCACTATCTCAAATCCTACTCCTGAAGCTATGATGCCGGTTCTGAGTGTTCCTCCTTTGCCTCTTGTTACGCCTGTTTCGCCTCCTGGTTCTGAGGTACCGAGTGTTGCACCTGTCACCTCTTTAGCTGCTCCAGTCCCTTCTGTGCTGCTGCCTCCTGTAGCTTGGGATGAGCCCGAAGGGTGTTGGATTGATCCCATTTCTGATATGAGGTATAACCCGGTTAATGAATCTTTCTTCCGGTTTGTTTCTGACGATCATCTTGACCTTAGGTGCCTACGCTATAAACTATCTGGTGACTCTCTAGTTCTTGATTTGGACGGTGTGGATGCGGGTTCTAATTCTATGATGCTTGCAGATCCATCCTGGGATCGATCTTTTATCTACTGTGCTGATGATGTGGTTTATGACCCTTGTATTGCTCTACGGTTTCGCCCCTTTGCTGGTCTTTCTGGATCTGTTCCATTGTGCACTACTTTGGTGTCTGGGGTTGTTGGTCATTCTACCTCCTTGGAGGAGAGCTAGTTATTTGTGGTTCTTTTAGTTATCGTGACATAGCTGTCATGTACCTGTGCTGTATTTTCTGTTTTTTACTTAGTAGTTAAGGTGCTTTTACCTTGCTCCTGTACTTCAATTTTTATTACGTTCGTAATAAAAAGTGGACGGCCCACTATAAAACCGGCTGGCCTTGCCAAAAAAAAAAAAAATATTTTCGTTTGCTCACACCAGTCCCATGAATGACCTGGAGTTTGTTGTTCCCTTTCTAAACTCTGAATGCCCATAATTTTCCATACGGGGAGTCTAGAGTTAGATTTTCAGATAATCAGCTAGTAGGTGTAGCAATTGGAAATCTTCTTCAGTCTTTGGTCTTTGAAGTATCTGGATTGGCAATCCCATTTGTTTCACTTCAACATTCGGACTGACCTTGCTTAAGTCCAATGTGATGATGGTTCGAGCTTGTGGTTTGGATATAACTGCTTTTGGATTGGAGTTTAGAGCTTTGCATTGAAGACATTATCTTTCCGCTGCTATTGCCTAGTTTGCTTCATCTTCTGTTGTGACTTTATTTTTCCGCTGTTGTATTCTGCTCTGATATTGTTGGGCATCTATTGTGTCATATTGTATCACATATTGTATACATTGTTGTATCAATGATATATTCATTTTTCTTCCGTTGTGTTGTTGTACTTAATGTGTTATAAGCTCCATCCGAACTGGAGTGTGCGTTTGAATCTGCGGCATTCGAATACAAGTGAGGTATTTGATGTCGATTTTCGAACGCTGGATTTCGAATCGTAACAAGTGGTATCAGAGTTGAAGGTTGAGTAAGAACTTTAGCTCAGGAGTATAACACATTAGGTGATTCGTTAGAGATAGGATGAAGTATACCCTAAAATGAGTATATCCCTAAGATATCCGTTCGTATGCCTCAGTAAATTCTCTTACTATCCATTGATAGTAAGTATGAGTGCAAAAGGAGGACGAGGTAGGGGATATGGGAGTACCACTACAAATGGTCAATACCCTGTAACAATAATGGAAACAACTTTTTCTATCAGTCTCTTTTCATCATCATCCCATTTCAATTCTTCGATGGCTTCATGGCAACTCGAGGGAGAAGCTTTGGTGTGGTGGCCCTGCGAATCATTTTAGAAAGGTTTCTAATTCCTTTTTCATATTCTCTTCGTCATCTTTTCATTTTTAACTCTAATGAATTTGAGATTTTGTTTTAAATAAATTGGTTAATAAAATATGAAACTGAATTAAAATATATCGATAGAACGATTTCGGTTAAATCCAAAATTTGGAAAGTTTTGTTATGCTTTCTTGTGAAGATTCACGTCTAAAGAGGTACAAGTTAGTATATATTTTGGGGTATTCTGACCTGAGTTTGGAATCCATACCTTGTGTTTGAGAATTGTGGAAGATTGAATCTATTTGTCTGTTCTTTTGGGTCCAGATATATTCTACGAATGGTTAGTTATCCCTTCGGACTAACCAATGCCCCTGCATATTTCGTAGACCGGATGACCCAAGTTTGTTCTCGTAATTATTGATGATATTCTGACTTGGTAGGCTAAATGCAGAATAAATGTTTGGTTTAATCTGGTGAACCATTTCTCTGTGTGTTCATATGTTCTTTGTTCGCCTCCCTGTCTAGCAAATTTCAAGGATGAAATTTTCTTATAGGGGGAATCTGTAACAATCCCGATTTTTAAATCAAAATTAATTTAACAATTAATATAAAGTTTTGGATTAAATTGTGAATTAATTTGAATTTTTCAAATTTAATAAGAAATGTGCTTGTTTATTTATGTAAATAGGTTGTGATTTAAATTTTAAATTTTAAAACTCTATAATTTAAAGACTAATAAAAAAATTTGTTTTGGTATTCAAAAAGTAAATATTTTATAAAATAAATTGGTATTGAAAATACTATGTTTAAAACTAATAAAATTTGTTTTCTAAGTATAATATAATTATTTGGGAGTTATATTTTGAAATTAATACAATAATAATTTTCTAAATGTTAAATTCGAACATTTTCTTTTAAAAATATAGTTTGTAAATATATATAAGTATAATATATAAATATAAATAAGAAAACATAAAACATATATATATATATTTAAACTAAATAGGAAATCATGTTTAAACGTTTAATAAATATATACAAATGTAAAGGTTTTATCATACACATTTACATTTGTAACTAGATTAACAAGGAATAAGACAAGTGTTAGATTGGTTTTATTATAGAAATACAAGTGACAAAAAAATTCCTTTTTGATTTAATTATATAATAACATACATTAGTGAGAAAATATGCCTCATTTTTCTTTCGCTTAAGAAACCTGAAAACAAAAACTTAAGAAATACAAAACCAGAAAATAAGTAAACCAAATCAATCCAAGTACTAGTTTCAAAATATGGATCAGATCATCACGAAAACAATAAGATCAAAATAACAACAAGTTCAAGTCTGAAAGTAAGTTACAGATCATGTCAAATCTGATACATTCAAACAAATTCAACTCAGTTTGAAGCTATAAGATCAAATTCACTTCAAATTGTTTCAACCTGAAGATCAAGCAATCAAAAGCAGATCAGATCAACTCATTTTCAAAATCCAGCATAGATCAAGCTAGATAACAAAACAAAATCAAAGCAAGTTTTCAAATTCCAGTTTCAAAGAAATAAAGCTTCCAGTTTTTCAAAATAAAAAGCAAAGTTCTAGGTTTCCTCTGATTCAAACAAGGTGAGCAAACTTGACCTTGTTATACCTTTTGGTGTTGGATTTGTATTTGAAATTAGTGCATGTGCAATTGTGTGAATATTTCTGCATATGTAAATGTATATATAAACATAGAATAGTTGTATGCATGTCTGTGTATATATACAGATATATCTCTGTTTAACAACAGGTTAACAAACTTTCTAGAAAAAAAATTATATCTTAAAATCTAAAAAGATTTAGGTAATGTTCTTCAAATGAAGTTTGATTGTATTCACCTAATTCAAATTTTAAAAAATGGTTTCGAAAATTTATATTAAGTAATTGATTTTGAAATAAGAAATCACAGTGAAAATCATATCTATGTTAAAAATCGATGATCATAAATCTTTGTTTTGATTTCACAACTCGATTCAAAATTGAAAATGATGATTTTAGAAAATCATTTCAAGATTTTTAGTGTATTAAATTATGAGAAAATGATAGTTGAACGGGAAAGCCATTTTCATCAAAATCTGAAGATCGGCGATGTTCAGTGGGTCGAGGTTGATGCTGGGGATGGTCAGAGGTCTATGGATCATCGGAAAAATAGTTGTAGGAATTATAATTGAGTGAGGCGGCGATACGACTTGATTTTTGGGTTTAAACTTGTTTTTTTTCAAACTTGTTCTCGAAGGAACTACGGCAATGTCGAGGCTATTGAAGCGATCGCATGTGGGGGAACAGGAAGAGGAGACTCTGGCGGCCTCTGATGGCGGCGGCAAGGTTTCTGGCGATGTGGTGCGGCGGTGCAAGGAGGAATTGTCGACTGGGTTGGATGCGAGATGGTGTCGACTTGATCAATTTTGATTCTCAGGCTGTTGGGTCGATCTGTGTGATCGATTTGTTTTGGATGGTCGTCGATGACCTGAAGACAATGGCGATGTTGGTCGGAAGTCGCTCTGATGATTGTGCACGTGCACGCGGGTGTTTTGTGTGTTAGGAAATTTCAAAAGGAAGAAGAAGAGTTAGTGCTCGGGATTGGTCGCGGGAAATTCGCGGTTTGACTCGAAGTAAATGATGGAGGTGAGAAACCCGGAGTTAAGATTAGGTAATTTAGAATATGGCTCGGGTTTGAGTGATTGAACATAAAACAGTTTTTAACCTTTAAAATAAATCAAGTTTTATTTGAAACAAATTTGTTAAAACCAATTCTTTTGAAAATGTTAAATGTTTATCCAAGTTTTGAATTGGTTAAAAGGTTTTTAAGTAAAAATTATTTTAAATTAACTAAGTTTTAAAGCGTTTTTACATATATATAACCCTTATTTTAAAGGTTTATTTTAAATAAATCTAATATTGGAATTGAATAGCTAATTGAGGAAATGAAATGCTTTCAATTATAAATTAACTTAAGGGACTTAAGTTATGTTATTTGCGAATGGTGATTTATTACTAAGGTTTGATTAATAAAAGTTTTAAATGATAATTAAGAAATGCCTAATGATTTATTTTTGATTTATTAATTAAAGGATCATTACTTAATGTGATTACTTAAAGGTTAATTACCTTAATGTAATTGAAGGTTGATTAATTAAAATAAGCAATTAAGGGGTAATTACCTAATGAAATTGATTAAAATTAATTAAAGGTTAATTAATTAAAGGTTAGTTAATGATTAAAGTTGATTAATCAAGTGACTAAAGAATAATTAATTAGGGATAATTAATTTGAGTGATTAGTTAATTAAGGTAATTAATTTGAGGATAATTAATTAATTAAAGATTAATTAACGGAAGTGATTGGGGATAATCACTTATTATAATTAATTAAATGGCAATTAATTAAGGGCTAATTAATTATCGCAAGTAATTAAGGATGATTAATTAAAGAATAATTAAATAATTAAAGGATAATTATTAATTGATTAATTAATTAAGGTTGATTAATTAATAACCAAAGGTTAATTAATAAATGATTAAAGGATAATTAATCAAAATGGTTTGTAATTAATTAATATTAATTAACCAGAATTAGTAATTTATTCATAAGTAATTAATCTGATTTAAATTTATCAAATGATTGATTGATCTTACTTATGGATGTTTGAATTGCATTGAATGCTTTGAATTATTTGATATCTCTGCTGTGTGATGCTTTATGATATGAATTGTTTTGATTTGAGCTATGCTGAATGTAATTTATTTATTTGTGACGAATTTATATTAATTATCTATGAATCTATGAATGAAGATAAGGGTCATAGGATTATACCACTTATCGATATTGTTGTGATTGAATCTGTAATGATTGATGATGTTGCACTATTGTGTAAAACCCCTGGACTACACTATACACACACAAATATGGATTTCACGAGGAAATCGGGTAAGTCATAGATATTTTTTGAAATCTGAATATTATTTTATTTAAAGTTGAAGTTTGAATCCAAATGGTTTTGGAAAGGGAATTGGATTGAAAATGAAAAGCCTTTGAAAGGGAAGTTTTGAAATTGAAATTTAGTTTCGAATATACTATATCTTGTTAAATATTATTTGAAATTATTTTGAAAATCATGGTTTGAAAGGTTTATGCAATTTCTATATATGAATTTAAAACTATTTTAAATAAATTGTTTTGGGCATTTGAATTTAATTTAAATTAGAACTTGCGAATAATACGGCAGTTCGTTGATTCTTTGGTTTATACTTTTAAAGGATATAACTTGTGTATATTTGATCAGATTTTTCCAAAACAAAATGTATTTGTTTTCAAATGATAATTGCTTTCAAATAAAGAAAGGATTTTCAGTTTTTGTTGAAAGGGGTTTCAAATTTGAAATGGAATTGTTTTGAAAGCTATGAATGAATCTTTTCTAAAGATTAGTGAACTTTATTTCCAAAATAAGAGGATCTTAAAGGTGTATGTTTTATATAAAAGATTTGAATTGTAAATAGTTTTGAAAGCTATGAATTAATCTTTGTGAAAGATTGGTGAACTTTGTGAAGTGAAACTTTTTGTTTAAAGATTTGAAAATGGTAATTTATTTAAACCATTTGAAGAAAGGTTTTGGGCTTTAAGTTGTGACTTAACTAAGTTCCCATTATATCCATATGTTTTTAAATACTGCGCTCAATATTTGATTTAGCCGGGAGAGGACTTTGTGTCATACAACCCATTTCGTATAGTGATATGACGATATGGATAGCATTTGAAGACCGATGGTGAAAACCGGATATTTTCGAAAGTGAAAGGATGACCTATCGAGTGTCACTGCACCGAATGGCCCCGGTATAGAGATTTATCACCCTTTGTGATGGGGAGTCCGGACGTGATTAGGGATTATCCGGATTGCAAGGGCTTGTTTTGAAGTGCATTCGGTACTATTCGAACCCGGAACAGACTTGTATGGATGTATGTCTGACATAACACTTTGAGATGTAAAGCTAGTTTCTATCAAATACATTTCTGTTTGGTGGCGGAGAATTTATTTTCTTAGCTTAACACCCTTCTCTGAGACGTACGAGCTCAGAGGTTATGTAGTTAATGGTTAGTAGTGATACATTCCTAATTTGGTAATGTGGCATACGAAGTGTTGCTGATCATGTGTTGATCGAAGCATGGATTTTGTGAAAAGCGTAGCTTTGTGGACGAGACCTCGTCGGACCTCACAACCCGAAAATGGTCGAAACAGGAAAGATGCGGCAAGGTTATTAAGGATCGTGCCCTTAGGGTATGTCCATTCCTTCTGAAAAAGGGTGGTATCATGGTATAGAGCCCATATATTTAACCTATGTGGTTACTGCAAATACATTGCTTTGTGGTTGTTGGTGTCGAGCGCTCGGATAAAGGTCGGTAACGACCGAGAGTGGCATACTTATAGGTGTTACCTAGTTACAGAGGTAACCCGACCTTGTATTGGCAGAGATCCGGTTAGGTTCTCGAGGCGTCCCTCCAGAGGCGTACCAATGTGGCCCAGGAAGTTCTTTAGCCTGACCATTTGTTGGAAATTGAATCACCAATATGAGCCCTTAGGGTTTTAGTTGTATAACCAGCCATTTACTTATGGTGGTGACCCACTGTTTAGATGGTAGCTATAGTAGGCATACAATAATGGTTGTATGCTGGCTAAGATTAACATTATACTTTTGAAAGATTTTCTGCACTAGACACTAATAATAATATCAAAATATTTTTGCATATCAAGCATGTTTGACTATTATAAAGAGAAATCTTCTCTAATTATTTTGCATTGTCTGTGTGGCGGGAGGCCTTATGGTAGTTTCATTTTCCAAAAAGCATTACGGATTGCTTTTAAATTCTTTTGTTTTGTTTTTGTTAAAGATAAAAACTGTTTTCGTTTGCTCACACCAGTCCCATGACTGACCTGGAGTTTATTCTTCCCTTTCTAAACTCTAGGTGCTCGAAATTTTCCACACGGGCAGTCTAGAGTTAGATTTTCAAATAATCAGCTAGTAGGTATAGCACTTGAAAATCTTCTTCAGTCTTTGGTCTTTAAAGTATCTGGATTGGAAAACGCATTTGTTTCACTTCAATATTCAGACTGACCTTGCTTAAGTCCAACATGATGATGGTTCGAGCTTGTGGTTTGGATATAACTGCTTTTGGATTGGAGTTTGGAGCTTTGACATTGAAGACATTATCTTTCCGCTGCTGTTGCCTAGGTTGCTTAACCTTCTGCTGTCACTTTATTTTTCTGCTGTTGTATTCTGCTCCGATATTGTTGGGAATCTGTTGTATCATATTGTATCAGATATTGTATCCATTGTTGTATCAATGATATATTCATTTTTCTTCCGCTGTATTGTTGTACTTAATGTTTTATAAGCTCCATCCGAACTGGAGTTCAACGTTTGAATCTGCGGCATTCGAATACACGTGAGGTATTTGATGTCGATTTTCAAACGCTGGATTTCGGTTCGTGACAATAATCTTAGCTTTGACGGGGATTGGCTCAATAGAGATAGGGTTGTAATACCTTAGAATGAGTTTGTTTGAGTGTGTGTGTGTGTGTCTATATATGTGTGTGTGTGTGTGTGTGTGTGTGAGCGCATACTTATTAATGTTATAAAATGTTTTATATTGTGTTTACTTATCTTTTGAGTTGTTTGTGAATTATGGTCGGTACAAGAGCCGTCATTTTATCGATGGGGGTTTCTAAACACTTAATCAAGACAAGTCGACATGATTATTGTTTTGAAATAGGGTAGATGAAATAATTTTACCTAAATCATATTTTATATATAAAAAGAAATAATCTTCCATAAATAACCATATAGGTTTATGAAAATACGAATTTATTTATGGACGTTTGTTGTTAAGAGATGGTAATATTTAGTTATCATCGATTATTGATTGAATTAAACTAAATACGAATACTTTATGAACTCTATTTCATGAAGCGTTCAATAATTAGATTGAATTGAAATCTAATTACAATAAGAATTATTTGCAATAACAAAGATGTAGACTAACAAAAAAATTTCATAATAAGGTAATGGAATTGTACAAGTATATTTATAATATTGCTTATAAATATAAAGGATTTAAAAGCTGAGAATTTTAGAACTTAATATCCCGTTGATTTTCAAAAAAAATTCAATGTTTTCAGTAATAATAATAAATATTATTTTGGAAGTGATTTTGACTAGAATTATATTTTAAAAAGAATTTTGAAAGAAATAAAAGCATTGAACTCACTTTAGTCGCTCGAAAAAAATTCTAAAGATTGCTCGCGGAGCTACATATCGAAAAATAAGTGTGATACTACAGCATCGTTACTATTCACTTTCAAGTTTCTAAGTGAGAATTGCTATTTATTCTAGTTAAAACAAAGTTATTTAGATTATTTAAAGGGTATAATTTGATATATTAAGTAAATATGAACGATATTATTTCAAAATGTTTTGAAATGTAAAATTTGTTGTTTAAATTTTGAGATTTTCAGCTAGCAAAGTCATAATATGATCTATATGAGTTTAAAAAGTATTTGAACTTGTTTGGTAAAGTCTAAAAGTATTTGAACTTGTGTATAAAAGGTTTAGAAGTTTGTTTAATAATTTGGATAAGTAAAACGAAATCTGTAACGACCCAAAATTTCAATCATCCGAATTTGAATATTTAATTGATTTTAAATATTAAAAGTAAATTTTATAAGTAAAATAACTTATATTTCAAATATAATGATTTATTTGATAATTAAATTGTTTAATTTAATATTTGAAATGGGTTAAATAATTGAATCTTGAATTTAAAATGAATGAAAACGATTTATAAAGTTAATATAAATTTTATTTGAATTAGAATAAAGATTAGTAAATTTTTAATTTGATTTAAAAGTAAATAAATAGAAGTTGGAAATTTTATATTTTAATTAATGTGTAAAAATAGTTATTTTGACAAGGTCTCAGATTTCCACGAAACTAGTTTCATTGGATCCGTAATAGTGAATTATAGTATGCTATCGAATTTCGTGTTGATTGGACGTATCCTTTGATTATGCGAGTTCGTAATGCATAGAAATTAATTAAAGGGATTTTAATTAAAATAATTCAATTTTGAAACTCTATCTTCGATATAAGATGGAATGGGCATCCAATATATATTCCATTGTGTTCGGAATAGGGGTAAAACATATAGAACGCCAAGTAGCAAGCTTCGTTTGGAGTTTGGAAATTTCACAGATGAATAGTATCATGAAATCTTCTATAAATAGCCCTCATCTTCATTCATTTGTAACCCTAACCCTAGAAAGAAGCTTCAGCCACTATTTATTTATTTCCATCCGACGATCGACATTGATCGAAGCCACTAGAAGAAAAATTAGACTCCGACTTCAACTAGGCAAAGGTAGAGCACGACCACACGAACTCGATCATTGGTCGGATCGCTGAATGGTTAGCAAAGGCGGCCAAAATCTCCTCACGTTAAACTACAACTATATGGGTTTTCGAGCTCGATTTTGGGCGACGCATGTGTGTGCGTGGCTTAGCGCAGGCGGAGGATGGTTAGGATCGGTCGACGTTAGGTGCGGTGGTTCGAAGGATGGTCGAGCGCGATTGTTTGAATGCGAGCAGGTAGAGTTCTTTCTCGTGTGTACGTGCAAGCGAAGAGGGGTTGAACGACGCTGGTGGTCGTTGGGTGGAGGCATGGTCATGGCGGGGGAGGTCGGCGGCAGGCAGTGGCCGATGCGATGGTGGCATGATTTTAAACGAGCATGTGATTTAAAAAAAAGAAACGAAAGGGGATGAGGTGCGTGCCTGTAGCAGTGGGAGGGAAGAGATTTAGGTAAAAAAATTAAACGTTAATTATTTTGTTAATTTAGCTAATTATATAATTAATTATCGAATATTCATTTATGCATAACTTTCTCGTATGAGGTCCGTTTCAATCGTGACAAGTTATGTTGCGTTTGTATCAGCGAGCGTTACGCTATGGAGTTGGATTGGATGAATTTGGAGCTAGTAGGAATTTTGAGTTAAATTGAATGCCCGTTCAAATTTAAATTCAGTCCAGAGCGCTTAGGCGATTTTTGGCATTCTTGTGAGTAAACTCACCTTTCTAGCCTTCTTATATTTTTATATAAGTGGGAATAATTTTATTTATGATGTTTGTTGCTTTTTTGGATGATATATTATATAATTAGTTGGTTTGGATATATTCCCACCTATTGGAGTGGATATGTAACAACCCGGATTTGGAGTTTACCTTTCAGTATTAAAATATAATGATTATGATTTAATATTGAAAGGTAAACTCCAAATTGCTATATAAAATTGTTTTCAACTCAAGTGGGTCCAGAACCAAAATTGTCATCAAAAACAGATGAAGGCATAGTAAACCAACCTTTTGCAAGCTACCTCACCACTACCTAGGTATGAAATCTTCTCTAGGTTCAACTTTCGGACATGAAACAGGTGGCCAAACACCTCTGATTGAACTAAAAATTAAGGTACATAATAGAAAACTTCAGATTTCAAACAAAAAAGAATCGATGAATTCTGACTAAAAATGAAAAAGTTACACTATCTCAAACATGGACTCAGACCATGTTTGCAACAGTTCAAAAACAAATGTAACAGCCCACACCTCACTTAACGCAGATATTGTTCCAAGCCTAGTCACCTCCGCCTCATGGGGCAAGCCAAGGTGTGGGTTTTTGTTCCTCAAAAGGCCTCGATGTTGTTATGAGGTGAAGGCTTTGGTATACAAGCACCCACTTCATAGTGTTTTTCCACGATGTGGGACTATTATTCTCATTTTGAAGGGGTGTTACAATCTCCCCCCTAGAGCCCAATGCCCTCGTTGGCTCATGAACACAACACCACCCAGGCATTGTGGCTGTAACATGTACAGACCACAATTCCGACTGGGTATGGCTCTGATACCAATGTAACAGCCTGCACCTCACTTAATGCAGATATTGTCCCCAGCTTAGTCAACTCCGCCTCATGGGCCAAGCTAAGGTATGGGGTTTTGTTCCTCAAAAGGCCTCGATGTTGTTATGAGGTGAAGGATTTGGCATATAAGCACCACTTCATAGTGTTTTTCCATGATGTGGGACTATTATTCCCATTTTGAAGGGGTGTTACAATCTCCTCTCCTTTAGAGCCCAACGCTCTCGTTGGCTCATGAACACAGCACCACCCAAGTATCGTGGTTGTAACACGTATAGATCATAGTTCCGGCTGGGTATGGCTCTGATACCAATGTAATAGCCCGCACCTCACTTAACGCAGATAGTGTCCCCAACTTAGTCACCTCTGCGTCATGGGCCAAGCCAAGGTATGGGGTTTTGCTCCTCAAAAGGCTTCGACGTTGTTATTAGGTGAAGGCTTTGGTATATAACCACCCACTTCATAGTGTTTTTCTACGATATGGTACTATATTTTCCATTTTGAAGTGACGTTACAGGATGAGACCCTATTGTGTTTCTGTGTATATGCGGTTGACCCTTTGTATACGAATCCCACCTCAAAGTGGTTGATTTTTATATTATTTGATTATAAGCTATATTTGATGCAGGGGGACAGGTTGGAGGGATCCAACAGGATTCCACCACTGTTGATTTTATTTTCATATATATGTTGATATACGATGTGATGGATGACATGATGATGTTTTGATATGATTGACTTATTTAGTGCTATGGTAGCACTGGGCCTTGGTTTTCATATTTTGAAATGTTAAGATAATGATTTTGATTTGAAATGGATTTTGCACTGATTTTGGGATGTATGTATTTGTTTTATGATTTTCAATTTATTAAAAGGATTGAAATTGTTTTTGAATAAAAATTTATGATTTTTGATATGAAAATATAGTTTTGAGGAATACTTTGATTTGAGATTTCGAATAAGTTTATATAAAACATTTATAAATGTTATAAGGGATGCTAGTACTATAACTAACTGCTTTCTTCTTTGTGATGAGGGTAGTCCTTTCTTTGTCTTTGCTTTCCTCTTCTCTAACGCGCATATTGAGCCAAAACATCTTCAGCTTGAGTCTCAACTATTGGTAAAGCAGTCATACTCCCTTTACCTAAACTGGAACTTGATTTAGCAGCTCTTTCCAAAAGGCGTTCATATATAAAGAAATAGATTTATAATTTAGATTATAAATGTTAGTAGATGGTTTTAGAGTTGTTTTGTAAATGAATTTTATATCTGTATTTGATTTACAAGAATATGGATTTCGAGAGTCAAATTAGTTTATATAAAAGAATGGATTTTATAAATAAATTTTTAAATAAAGGGATTTTAAATAAATAAAAGTTTTATAAAATTGAAAGATGGTTTATAAAAATAGTTTTGTAAGTATAGATTTGTATTTAAGGAATGTTAAAGTGATATTTTGATGGAGTTAAATGTTTTAAAAGTAAATTGTCTTTTGGAAGTAAAGTTTTGGAAACAATGGTCTTAGTGGAATTTAATGGTTTGAAAATGATTTAAAATGTGATAAGTAACGGAAACATAGATTTCAACATTTATTTTTGTAATAGACATTTTTGGGAAAGTATGGAAGCCATGGACTATAATACTGTTGTTATAGTAAATGATTTCCAAAAGGAAATATTTTATATAGTACATGAGATTTATCTATATATTTATTTATCGACTCCCTATACTAGTGCTTTGGGTTGTCGTAAGAATGCTTTACGCAACATTTGTTTTGACCTAATAAATTATATTTTGACCTTTCATCGTGAAATACATGAATCGGTTCTTATGATCGTACTAAAGGTTTTGTGGTGTATGACCATTGCTTCCTATGCTTAACTCCCGTCTGGTGGCATATGAACTCTGGAGTTGTATGGTTATAGAAATCTATTTGGCATGTTTCTAAATGGTAGTGTTATTGAATATGCTTATATTGTTGATATAAGTATATGAAGATATTTGCTAAGTGTTGAAAATGAAGTGATTTGTGAATATGTTTATACTGTAGATATAAGTATATGGAAATGTTTTCCAATATAGAATATTAAAATGGTTTCGAGATCGTATCTTTTTAAAGATAATTTGAGGCGAATATTAGGAGATTGATTTAATTAATAAAAGATTAATTAAATGGGCCTAGTGATTGCTCATGATGCTAGATATTGTTTGTTTGTGTGACGACCCGGATTTTTCGACGTTTGATTTGGAATACTTAAATGGTTTTAAATATTGAATTTCAATTATAGATTGATTTTGAATATGGAAATTTGATTTTTATATATAAAATAAATTCAGAATGTGAATATAGCGATTTATTGAATAATTTAATTATTTAATTCTGTAGTTGAATATTGGTTAAATTATTGTGTCTTGAATTTTAAGCTCGATAAAAATAGTTTAAAGGCTTATAAAATTTGTATTAATAATAATAAAGACAATAAAAAATTTGAAATTGAATTTATAAGTGATCTGTTCAATTTATATAACTAGCTTGTTTAATTGACATTCAAAAATAGCCTTCCAAGGCACAGTCTTGGAATTCGACGAAACTAGTTCCTTCAGATCCGTAGTAGTGTATTTTTATCGAGTTTCAAATTTCATAGCATTTGAAGTCATTGTTTGGTCGTATGGGATATAAACACGTTGAAATGAATAATGAAATTTAATATAATAATCGGGTCCAAAAAGCAATCTTCTTCATACGATCGAATTAGGACTCGAAACCTTTTCCATTGCGTTCAGAATAGGGGTATAACATTATGAATGCCCGGCAACACACCTCGATAGGGATGCGATATTTTGAGTAGCGTAAATTGAGACTATTTGAAATTTAAATATATATATATATATATATATATATTTGACTTGACCTTTCTAATTCACGTCAGCTGTATTCTCCCTTTTCAAATCACTGCACACCTATCCTAATACGCAACCCACTCCCTCACGTTCCCTCTTCACCTTTAAATCGCATCCCTCCTTTCTCAAATCAGTTCAAACCAAAAACGAAAATAAAATCATGAAATTTATTTCCATCCTTTCCTCCTTCAGAAATTAAAACTCATTGAAAGAAAAGCATGAAGAAGAACAAATATTAAAAAAAAGGGCACGATCGAACTCCGGTCGCGCATCGTGGTTGTCCAAGTCGCGAATTCACATCATGCCTCTTACGACGAAGCTGGAAGGCTTCGCGATTTAAATCGTGTTGGCGAGGAAGAGGCGCATTCGCTGGGGGTGGCACGAGTGACTAGCGGCGAGGAGAGAGAAGCAACATTCGTGGGATAGGAGGCTGCGATAGTGGGTGACGTCTCGTTGGAAATTGGAGGGATGAGGTTTGGGGGAAGGGTTCAACAGTCGCAATTTCAATTGGAAGGCTAGGGTTCGAGTGATCAAGTTTGGGACGACGCTGGGCAGGGGTTTTTTCGTGAGGTGGCTGTTGGCAGTGGAGGTGGCGAACTATAGCAAAGCGAGGATGGTCTTTGGCATGCTGAGAGTTGCGTGCACGAGCAGTGGGAAGGTATGTTGGAATTTATTTGAAATTTACTTTAATTAAAGAGTAATTATTTGTAGTAACTATGATATATAAATCCTATTATAAATCGAATATTTATAAATTCATAAGTTTATGCAAGGTCTAAAAATCGTGAAATCAAGTCAAGATTGAAATGGATTGCAAACAAAAATCAAGATGACAAATTCTCGCTCATTTGGAATTGGCAAGTTTAAATTTTTAGCAGTTAAAATAAATTATTGGATGATTGGATGAATTTATATAATTATTGTAACGATCCCATTTTTGAGCCAATTTTAAATTGATAATTAAAATAAATTTTTGAATAAAATTGTGATTAATTTGAATTTTTCAAATTTAATAAGATTTTTGTTTATTTGGGTATTGATTTTAAATTTAATCGTGGCTTAGAAATTCTAAATTAAATATCTTATAGATAAAAATTTGGATTTGAAAACTATATAATTTTATACTAACGGAAATTTGTTTTCTAATTTTAATATACATATGTGTGTATATAAAATGATTTGGAAGTTATATTTTTAAAATTCAAATTTTCAAAAGCTATTTGAAAGTAAAATCCTAATATATATATATATATATATATATATATATATATATATATATATATATATATTTGTTTATTAGTGTTTAATTTAATTTAAACCATATTCTTTTAAATTAGAAATATATAAATAAAATGGGAATGACTTTGTTTAAATTGAAAAATATAAACACATATTATAACATAAAGATTTTATGAAAAAGACATGTGTAAGCATTAAAAATAAGAAGTTAACAAGTGTAAATATTTTAAAGATACATTAAAACATTTGTAAGCTTCCTATGACATATAATTTACAAGTGGCAATTGATTTAATTAAAGGTTAATGAAAAAAATTAAAACAAAGAGTATATGCATCTTTCTCATTTCTATTCAAAGTTTGTAAAACACAAACCAAGAAATAAAATTCAAAACAAAGACTTTTTTCAAACATGAAACTGTTAATCATCTCAAAGCAGACAACAAATTCAAATCTGAAGTTATAAGATTAGATTGGAAACTTCTTTTCAAAATCAAAACCTGGTAATAAAACCAAATAAACTCAAACCTGGAAGCTTCAATTTGAAATTAAGATCAGATCTCAGAGCAGAATCAAGTAAATCCAGATCAACAGCAAGCAAAAGAAAAGGCTTAACTCAAACAAATGCAAGGGTCATTTCAAACAGCAAAGCACAAATTAAAAACAACAACAGTTACAGATCAACTTCCACCTCAAATTAAAGAATCCAGATTAAAGAAAAAAATTATGCAGGCTTCTTTGTCTTCTCTGTTTTACTTCATTCCAGGTGAGCAAACCTTTAATTTAAACCCTGAATTTGTTTATCATCTTGATGTATGTGAAGTAAGTAGTGAAAATTGTTTGCATAGAAGTGAATATGTTGTATAGATGTGTGTGTGTGTGTGTGTGTGTGTGTGTATGCAAATATATGTGTGCATGTCTGCATATATCTCTCTGTTGATATTACAGGCTCCCATTTCACCAAATAAAAAAAATCATATCTTCCTATCTAAATATGTTTAAGCTATGATCTTTAAAAGGAAAATGAGTATAACATAATAAAATCATTTGTTTAAATAAAATCAGGTGGATTTATTGAACAATTATTTCAAAATCAGGAATTTACAGTAATGACTAAATTTAAGTCAAAAATCAATGATTTTGATTTCATGGTTTGGCTTTACAAATCGATTCATATTACAAAATTATGAATTTAGATAATCATTACATGATTTTTAAACTTGTAATTGTTGGGAATCTTGGGGTTGAACGGGAAACGAGTTTTTGTCTAAATTTGGTGATCAAGTGAATTTTAGATCTCGGGATTCTGACCAGAGGAGGATGAAGTGATGGAGGACGAGGGAAAAATGGTAGCAGATTTTTTTGATGACCAGAACGACGGCTTGGGTTTGTTTTAGGGTTCGTCTTGATGATTTTGTCATGGCATTTGTGTCTATGTGGAAGCATCAGAGTTTTTCGCTGGTGGTGGGATCAAGTATCAGGTTGAGATGAAGCTGCGGTGTGGTCGACGAGGATGGTCGAGGTCGGGATGGTCGGAGAAAGGAGGTTTTCTGATCAGGTTATGTTCCATGTTGGAATCGAGAAGCTCGTTTTTAATTCTTAGGCAAATTCATAGATCTGAGTGTTTGGGTTGCTCGGCGTGGTCGAAGTCGATATGCAGGCATCGACGATGATGGCCAAAACGCCGACGAACGCTTGTGTAGGTGCATGAGATATCATAGATGTCAAGTGTGTTAAATTTTAGGAAAGAAAGGAAATTATCAGGTTCGACTCGAAGTTATGGGTTTATCTTGAAGTAAAAGAGGGAGGGTTCGACTCGAAGTTGTGTTCGGGATTTCGTTGATATGGCTCGGGTTTTGAAACCAGGGCAAGTTTCAAAAAAAAAAAAAAAAATTGTCCAGTTTTAAAATTTTAAATTTAGTCAATTTTAAATGTTTTCCTAATCAATGTTTTTCAATAAAACATGTTTTATTTAAGTTAGAAACTTAGTTAAAGGTTTTAATAGATATTTTTTTACTAGGTTTGAAAGAGTTTAATACATAAATATATATATATATAACCTTTGTTTTGAAAGTTTATTTTCAAATAAACTTAATATTGTGATTAAGTAAATAATTAAAGAATGAAGTATTTTAATCCTTAATTTAATTTAAAGGTTTAAAGTGATTAAATGATTAATTACTTAATAACTTAAAAGGATTTAATTTATGTGATTCATTAATTGATATGATTAATTTAAAGATTAATTTATGATTAAGGTGAGCTTATTTATGATTAAAAGTTAATTAATTTGTAACTACTTAATGTAATTAAGGGATAACTAATTATGAAATCAACTTGAAGGTTAATTTAATTAATGTGATAAATTAAGGAATAATTAATTAATTAAAGGTAATGAATTAAGATGGATGATTAAAGTTGATTAATCAAGTGATTAAAATTAATTTGAGATTTATTGATACAAGTGATTAGGGATAATCACTTATTGAAATTAATTAATGATAATTAATTAAATGGTAATTAATTAAGGGTTCATTAATTAATGTAATTAATTAAGGATAATTAGTTAAAGGATAATTTGATAATTAAAGGTTAATTATTTAATGATAAAAGGTTAATTGATTAATTAAGGTTAATTAATTAATAATTAAAGGTTAATTATTTAATGATTAAAGGTTAATTGGTTTTAGGTTGATTAATTAATAATTAAAGGTTAATTAATTTATTATTAATGGTTAATTAATAAATGATTAAATAATAGTTAATCAAAATGATTTGTAATTAATTAATATTAACTAATCAGGGTTAGTGATTTATTTATAAGTAATTAATCTGATTTAAATTGATCGGATAAATTAATTGATCGTACTTATGGATGTTTGGATTGCACTGAATGCTTTGAATTGTTTGATGTCTCTGCTGTGTGATGCTTTGTGATATGAATTGAGCTGTGATGAATGTAATTTATTTACTTAACTGTGATAAATTTACATCATTTATCTGTGAATCTGTGAATGAAGATAAGCGTTATACGATTATACCGCTTATTGATATTGATGTGCTTGAATCTGTGATGATTGATGATGTTGCACTATTGTGCAAAACCCCTGTACTACGCCTCACAAATATGGATTGCATGAGGAAATTGGTTAAGTCACGGATATTTGAATCTAATATTATGAAATGGTTTTAAAAATTGAATTTTGAATCCAAAATAGTTTTGGAAATGGAATTGGGTTAAATATGAAAAACTTTTGAAAAGGAGTTTTAAAGATAAAAGTTATTTTGAACAACTTGATAAAGTTTTGAAATTTAAATAGTTTGACTTGAATTTAAATTCAAGATTTGAAATTGAATTCTATGTTTGGAAATTATGGTTTAAAAAGGTTATACCGGTTATAAATGTGTTTATATGGGTTTTAAACCATTTTAAAAATATTATTTTGGAAATTTGAATTTAACCCAAGTTTTATACTTGAAGGGTTTTAACTTGTGCTAATGTAATCGGATTTTTCCGAAATGAAAACTATTTGTTTTCAAATAATAATAGCTTTCATATAAAGAAAGGATTTCCAATTTAACTTGAAAGTATTTCAAGTTTGAAATGAAATTGCTTTGAAAGTTATGAATGAATCTGTGGAAATGGTTTTTGAAAGCTATGAATTGAGTCTTTGATTTAATGATTGGATGAGTTATCCAAGTTGAAAAGAAAATTGTTTCGAAAGTTATGAATGAATCTTTGGAAATGGTTTATAAAAGCTATGAATTGAGTCTTTGACTTAATGATTGGATGAGTTAATCCAGTTTGAAAAAGAAAATTGTTTTGAAAGTGGTGAATGAATCTTTTTTAAAAATTGGTGAACTTTGTGAAGTGAATCTTTTTGTTTAAAGGTTTGAAAATGGTAATTTGTTTAAAACCATTTGAAGAAAAGTTTTGGGCTTTAAGTTGTGACTTAACTGAGATCCCAATATCCATATGTTTTTAAATATTGCGGTCATTATTTGGTTTAGCCGGGAGAGGACCTTGTGTCATATAACCCATTCCAAATAATGATACGACGTTATGGATTGCATTTGAAGACTGGATATTTTCGAAAGCGAAAGGATAACTCGTCGAATGTCTCTGCAGCGGCTGATCCTCGGTATAGAGATTTGATCACCCTTTGTGAGGGGGAGTCCGGAGGTGATTAGGGATTATTCGGATTTGCAAGGGCTTCTTTGTGAAGTGCCTTTGGTTCTGTTCAAACCCGGAACAGACTTGTATGGATGTGTATCTAACATTACACTTTGAGATGTAAAGCTGGTTTCTATCAAATAATTTTTGTTTGGTGGCGGAGAATTTATTCTCTTAGCTTAACACCCTTCTCTGAGACGTACGAGCATAGAGGTTATGTAGTTGATGGTTACTAGTAATACATTCCCAATTTGGTAATGTGGCATACTAAGTGCTACTGATCATTTGTTGATGAAGCATGGGTTTTGTGTAAAGCGTAGCTTTGTGGACGAGACTGCATCAGGACCTCACAACCCGAAAATGGTTGAAACAGGAAAGATGCGGCAAGGTTATTAGGGGTCGCGCCCCTAGGGTATGTTCATTCCTTATGGAAAAGGGTGGTATCATGGTATGGAGCCCAGATATTTAACCTATGTGGTTACTGCAAATACATCGCTTTATGGTTGTTGGTGTTGAAGATCCTCGGATAAAGGTCGCAAACGACCGGGGATGGCATACTTGTAGGTGTTACTTCCGGGTAGGGGTAACCCGGCCTTGTGTTGGGAGAGAGCCGGGTAGGTTCTCGGGGCATCCCTCCAGAGGCTTACCCATGTGGCAATAGGAAGTTCCTTAGCATGACCATTTGTTGGAAATCCAATCTCCAATACACGCCTTGTAAGGTTTTAGTTGTGTAACCTGCCATTTACTTATGGTGGTCACCACTGTTTAGATGGTAGCTATAGTAGGCATAGTTCGAAATGTCTATGCTGGCTAAGATTAATATTATACTTTTGAAAGGTTTTCTGCACTATGCACTAATAATAATATCAAAAAGATTTTGCGTAGTAAGCATGTTTGACTATCATAAGCAGAAATCTCCTCCAATTGTGCGCTTGCATTGTGTGTGTGTGGGGAGGTCTTATGGTAGTTTCATTTTCCAAAAAGCATTGCCGATTTCTTTTAAATTCTTTTGTTTTGCTTTTGTAAAAGATAAAACTATTTTTTTTGCTCATACCAGTCCCATGACTGACCTGGAGTTTATTGTGTCCTTCCTAAACTCTAGGTGACCACAATTTTCCACACGGGCAGTCTAGACTTGGGTTTTTCAGATAGTCAAATAGTAGATGTAGAGTCGATAGCTTTCAGCCTTTGGATTTTGGCTATCGCTTTGTGCTTCTCTTCAACATTCGAGATCAGACTTGCTTAAGTCCAACTTGATGGTGGTTCGAGCTCGTGGTTTGGAGCTTTGGCTATGGAGTTGCAGTTTGGATGTTGGATTCTTTTGGAGCCTATGTTGTAGTTATCTCTTCCATTGTTACCTTTCCCGTTGTTGTATTCTGCTCTGATATTAAAGGATCTGTTGTATCTTATTGTATCGGATATTGTATCCATTGTTGTATCAATGATGTTATTCATTTTCTTCCATTGTGTTATTATACTTAATGTGTTATAAGCTTCGACTTCGAATGTCTGAATCTGCGGCATTCGAATATGAGTGAAGTATGGATGTCGATTTTCAAACGTTGTAGCGACCCGACTTTCTATTACCAGAAAATCGCATCACTAATTAAGAAAGAAAGAGATAGAAGAAGAAAAGAAAGAGAAGAAAGAACAACAACACATCAGAATATCACAGCGGAACGATTTAAATATAATATAGATCATATACATAGTATCATATACATCAGAGTACACAACTATACATCTCAATTTAGACAGTTATAACATTTCTGTCTAATATAATACAAGACATCATACAGAATAACAACACAGCGGAAACTCTAACTATATATCTACAGGCTGAAGCCTCCTGCTCCAAAGCTCCTCCAGATTTCGTCAAGGATAACCTGAATCACTTGACTACTCATATATAATATGAGTACCCAAGAGTTTAATAAAACAGAAAATAAACACTCGGGTCAGACAGGGGTCTGGCGTGAGTAAACGGTTTAGAATTGCTTAACTTTTAGAAAATCCTTTTGAAAAGAAAGGGTATCACGTAAGACTTCCCACACATAAACATGGAAAAGTTTTTACCTTACGCTAACCAAAACATTTGATAGGAAATCCAGTGGTATTATAATAGTGTCTAGGGTTTTCAAATAAATATGAAATAGCCGAAATTGTTACATTCATTAAATTCCAGCTACTAGCCACAAAAGTGGGTAATACAAACAAAACCGTAAGGTCTCGTAGGGAAAATGGGTTTCCATCAATGGCAGGGCTACTGGGGTACCGCCCGTCACAGTATGTGGCCTAGATCACCGTACCGAGGAGTACGCCCGCTCCCCTGCAACACAAGGCCGGGACCATTCCTTACTGAACAGTCCCAAACAAGACCACCCCGCAGTTGGCTGCAGATCCAACTGCCCACAAAGCCGAAATAAAAGGGACATCTAGACAGGGATGTACTTCACTCTCCAGTGGGAGCTACCCACGAAGCCTTGTTGCACCTCCCCTGTTTTATCCATTCCCGGTTGATGAGGCTTGAGGCTGCGATTACCATTATAGGACACATCTATCTTAGAATGCTGATCGTCCACCTGACGATGTTCTGAAAGCATTCAATCCATACAAGTTCGTTCCGGGTTCGAACGAAACCGAAGGCACTATCTCGTTGCACTCATTTTGGAATCACCCTCAGAGTCAACAACCATAGCCCTTGCACTCTGAATCACCATCTCGAATCTATAAGTACTATTCCATCAAACTCATTACGGAATCACCCACAGAGTTATACTGACGTATAGTTCTTACACCTCGAGTCTTCACTTGCTCCACTTGGATTCACGACCTAACGTTTAATTTGGAATCGATGTGGTTTTCGGATATCCAAATATGGAAACCCGATCCCGGTCTTACCAAATCCAAACGCCATTTTAATGTCCAAGTTATACTTAAGGGATTTAAACAATAGATATTTCAGAAATATCACTTAACATAAATGGATGATTCACAACACACATATAGATAATTCACTATTATCATATTCATCCATACATATCACAAAGCAGCATATATATATCACATCCCAAATATATCACATTCACATCATCACATATCAACCAAAGACATATAATATCAACCAATATCATTAACTCATCCAATGATGCTTATCAACCAATTAATAAACACCCATACACAAAGTTGATCCAACTTAAATAATTTAATTAATTCTTAATTAAATTGATTCCTAATTAATCACTTGGATTATCATCAATCCATCTTACTATTCATTAATTGTTTACAAATTAATAAATAAACATCACTTAATTATTCACTTTAATTAATCATCTTTGATTAATTATCTCCTAATTACTTTAAGTAATTATTCATTAATTACAATATTAATTAATCATCTTGATTAATAACTTCTTAATTATCCAAGTAACATCTTCCTAATTACCCTTTAAAATTAATCACACTTGATTAATTATTCTTTAATTATTCTGATAATTATTTCTTAATTATTCTTTATAATTATTCACACCTAATTAATCACTTTTAATTAATCATAATTGATTAATTACTTTTAATTAATTATACTTAATTAATTACTTTTAATTAAAACATTCTTGATTAATTACCTTTAATTAACCATATTTGATTAATTACTTTTAATTACATTTAGTAATTAAAACTTAATTATCCTTAAATTATTAATTAACAATTAATTAATTATAATGATTACTTCATTAATTAAATTTCTTTTTAATTAATTACTTAACAAGTAATTAATCACATAATTGACTACTCTTAATCCTTTTATTAATTAACCATTAATTAAATAATTTAAGCCTTTAACTAATTATATTAATTAATTCTTTAATTAATAACTCAAGTGATTAATCCTTAATCACATTCACTTAATTACTTTTAATAAAGTAATTAACTCTTACTTAATAACAATTAGTAATTAACCACTTAATTACTTTAATTACTTTCCCAAGTAATTATATAAGATTAACCCATAAGTGATTATCTTAATTAATCACAAATTAATTATTTAATTAATTATTTAACTTAATCATTTAAGTTTAATTAAATGATTCTTTAACTTCTTATATTAGAAAGATCCTTAATTAAGAAAATCACTATCTTAATTAAATCACTTATATTTACCAATAACACTTGATAATTAAAAATAATTTATTTATCTCAATTATTTTCACAAATTTATTTATCTTTTATTAAATTAAAATTCTAATTTACATAATATAAATCTTTATTATAATTGATTATCAAATTCTTAATCATTTAACTTTATTTTAAAAATAAATTATATTTGAAATCAATTATACTTAAAATAATTTTAAATATTCAAATAAAACTTTTCCAAAGTTATTTAATAAAATTTAATACAAACTTTATTTCAAAATCCACTTATTTTATTTTAAAACTTCCGTAATTTAAAAAATATAAACTTGTTTAAAACTTAACTTGAAACAATTTAGTTAAAAGAAAAAAAATAACTTGTTAAGCTTGCTTTAAACTTGAATCATATACAAATATCAAAGTTTCTTTGTTTCAAGCCTTTAAAAACATTTCTGTTTATTTTAAAACTTCCTGAACTCAATACAAAAACGAAACCTGCTAAATCAAATACACGAGCAAACCACCGAAATTCACGTGACCGCCCCGAGTTACCCCAGCCTAAACCTGCTTCGAGAAAACATACCAAAACCCCGAGCCAATCTTCGAGCTTCCACCTTCTCTCTGATTTCCAACCCAAACCAAACCTCACCCGATACATCAACACGCGTGCAACATGCACCACTCCTCCGGTCACCAACATCCATCGCCGTGACCTTGCCAAACCACCCTCGACCATCACAACATCTCGCGACAACCCAAAATCCACGATTCAAACTAGAATAAAAAACGAGCCAAAACCCAAACTGCAAAGTAACCGCTAACCACCAGAAAATGATCACCGCCGACGACCCATCACCCGAGACGCCACACCATCCTCCCCATAGCTTCGCCTCACTCCCCAGCTCCTCCAGAACCCCAATAGCCTCTCGAAACCGCAAAACCCATCAGAACAACAATGACATTATCAGGATGTTAAACCCTATTACAATCAATTCTAGACATCACGATAAATGATAAAATCCAAGAGCATTTTTCTAATGGACTACCACAACCCCTCAACCTCCATGCTCAACGACGCTGCCCAGCTCGCCATCGTTCGCCTTAGGTTGGCCATTTTACCCAAAACAGAAAATCCCAGAATTCTCTTTAAATACTGATCTAAAAATCTTGATACAAGTTTCAAAAATCATGGTCTACTATTTGCAATCCAGTTATGAGCTCAAAAACTAAAATTGATTTAATAAAATTTTTGACCCAAATTATATTTTACTGTAAATTTGAAATTTTAGAACCCTTTATTTACTTTAAAAACTTGTAATTGTATTTAAATGATAGCCTACTTGATTTCAGACAACTTCTATTTACAATTCAAAGTCTAATTCTAACTCAACCATTAGTTACTGAATTTATTATGGCAATTTGAAACTGTAATTATCATATAGAGTATACATGTTTTACCACACAGGCATTCAAATGAAAAGAAATAAACATGCATCCATATAATTCAAATATTGCAGATAACATCATGCTATTCATTCATAAGAACAGGTGAAAACCAGAATTTAAACTGTTTTTAAAATTGTATTTACTCACTTGATTTAGCAAAGAATAGAGAGCAGATAATAGAACTGTTTCCAGGCTTGTTGTAATTTCTGTATTCTTCTTGAACTTGTTGCTTGATTAATATCAGTTGCATGTTGATGTTTTCCTGAATTTTGAACTGCTTGATTGTACTTGAAATTCTAGCATTGATTCTCTTGTTCCTCGATATTGTAATTTCCAGATTTATTACTTCCCAAGTTTCTTTTTTTCAGATTTCTACATTTTACTGATTTCATTTTGTTTCAGATTTAACAGATTTTTTTTTTTTTTGATTTGCTTTGTATTAAGTTTGAGTTGAAGAAAATGTTTTCAGCTGAAGAATAAAACCCATCTTTTATTTACAGTTAAATTTTAAATTTAATTTTACAAGAGGAAGACATTTGTCACTTTAATGTTATAAGGATCTTACACTTGTCTTTAACCCACTCTAAAATGTTTACAAGTGTGGTTATGTGTTATTTAATATTTACAAATGTTTATTCTCCAATGTTTATATGTTTGAAACATCTATTTTAATTTAACTCTTAAAATTTTAAAACAAATTTACCTTGTGTTAAAATTAAAATGAAAGGATATTAGGGAAATGAACTTTTAAATTTAAATCTTATCTAAAACTCAAGTTGAACTATATGTTTATAATAATAATAAATTAACTTTGTTATAAAAATTTAAATTTCAAATATCATTTCAAAAGCATTAAATCAAATTAACCTTTTAAATTACAAAACTATATATCTATAATAAAGTTTGGAAATACTTATTAAATTCAAATTAATAAAATTCCTATTTCAAATATATATATACAAATAGATATACATATTTCAAATAGAAAACATTTTAACATTATATTTGAAAATTACTGAATTAAATTTTGAAACACACACCAAATCATAATATATATATTCATATATATTACAATCTGAATATATATTAGCTTTTAAAACTTCCTATTTACAAGATATATCAATACATATATATTATAAATAGAAAATATTTTTGATTAGCTTCTGGAAAATAAATCTTACCAATATTAAATTGCCAAAATAAATATTTTCAAATTAAAATACTATAAATTTTCAAAAGAATTGAACTTACCAATTTATACTGTAAAGAAAATTGTCGATAGACATCATCAAATTATTATTAGCCTTTAAAATAATTTTAACTTGTCAATTTATAATGTAAAATGATCAAATCAATTTAATTATTAACAAAGATTATTAAATTGATATTGCTCAAAATTCCGGGTCGTTACAAACGCGAAAATCCGGGTCATCACAATTATTATCTGTTGAATGTTGAATATATATAGTAGTATATATATCAGTATTTGGAGTGATAATCCTGCACATTATAGCGGATGAGACCCTATGCGTCCCACATAATAGCGGATGACCCTTTATACCGTGATATCCCCCTCGAAGTGGGATGGGTATTTTTATGTTGCATTAATATGGATGTAGAGAAACAGGTTGGAGGGATCTAACTAGATTCCTCAAATATATTGTTTATTTTTCATATATAGTGACATATGATGTGTGAAGATAATCTGTTATTGATTATTGTTGAAATTTGAACTGTTGGATGTTGTAGTACCACTGGCCTTTAATTTTGGTATTTTTAAATACCATAAATACTTTTCTTTGGAATTCGAAGGAATAAAAAAGAATTTTGGATATAAAAGTATTTATATTGGAAATTGGATTATTTTAAGAAAACTAAACTGAAAAATAAAAATAATGGATTTGTGTTTAAGTTGTACTTAACTATTCATATATTGTTTTAAGATAGAGATTTTTAAAATGAATTATATAAAAAGAATTTATAAATGATATTCGGGAAATGTAAAAAGGAGTTAAAGTCGATATTAAAAATAGATTGAAAGTTATAAATGGGATTTATAAAGAAATGGATTTTAAAAATGGAATTTTAATAATAGGATTGTTTTGATAAACAAGTAAAACTCAAAGGAGTTACAAAAATTTATAAACGATGTTTTATAAAATAAAGGAAATCGATATCAGGATGATAAATTGAGATTATAAATTTACAGGGAGAATTTATATTAGTATATGGAAATAAGGTGAGAAAAATAGTGAATACTATTTTTGGAAGTGACAATAGTTAAGAAGATCGGAATAGAAGTGATGTGATGGAAATCGAGAGGAATTTATATGTTGAATTGGTTATTTGGATTTTAAAAATATATTCTTATTTTAAGTACTTAAGTTCGTTTTTAAAAGGAAAATTTTATTATTTAAACTATGAAATTTTAAACCAGATAGGGTTGAGATGCTTCGGTAAGTAGATTTTCAAATAATTAAGTATTTATTTTAGTAAATTCTAACTTTTAAAATCGGCTTAAAAAATTTATATTTTTATCTTAAAATAAGTTATAAATGTTTATAAAAGTGTTTTTCGATATTTAAACAATTACTTGAACATGTTTTTTAATAAATTATTATTCTTTAAAATACTTATTTTATTTATATATAGAGTTTTGAAGTGATTGAAAATTTTTATTTATAAATTCTCTCGAGATGCGTAAATGGGTTTTTAAATGGATATTCTTTAAGGGAAGGAATTTATAAGGGATTTGGAGGGAATAAAATTTCAAAATGTTGAATATGGGAATTTTGAAAATAAAAATCTGAATTTACAAATAAGTTATAAATTATTGAATGGGGTTATAAATAAGTATACTAGGTTTTGGGAACTGAAAAGGGAATTATTTAGCGATTCCGAAGACTTATGAAATAAGGTATGAAATATTCCCTTAAGTGTTGGTATTTGGAAGGATTTTGGAAAATAAGATTTATAATATTTTCCTAAGTATAAAAAAACGAAGATTTGGAAATATTTCCACGTGTCGAGATGCGTTGAAAATATCCTGTTATGGATTTAAGTATTTGAAATTGTTTTCAAATATTGGAATATGGAAAGGGATTTGAATATATATCTTACTAAAAATATTTTGAAACAGATGTTTGAAGAATTATAAAATAAGGCCTAGTGTCTGCTTATGTATGTTTTATTGATAGTTAAATAACCGACTATCAATAATGGCCAATTTCGTTAATCATTTCGAAGAGACCGAGATTGGATTTAATTATCTGAAAACTATTTCGATCCGATTTGAATGTTACGAATGAATACCGTAAAGATGATGAAGACGGTGATTCGGTTTGTCCAGACTCAGGACAACTTGTATGAACGAATGCTGTTAGAACATCGTCGTTGGAGGACGATAAGCATTCTAGTAGAATTGTGTTCTTGAAAGGTAACGCTTAGCCTCGAGCCTCATCAACTGGGAATGACTAAAACAGGAGGGATGCAACAAGGATAAGTGGGTCGCATCCAATTAGGGTATGTTATCACCATTCTAGATGTCCTCGGAAACCTATATATTATAGATATGGTTGTGCATGAAAGAAGGAGCGCTCGATAGTAAGGGTGGAAACACCCGGGGTGATAATATATTCGGTCTATCCAGCTTAGGTGTAGGATGGTCTTGTGTAGCAGGGGATCTCGGTGAGGTCCTCGATACATTGTTCTAGAGGTGTACTGTGATGGGTGGTACCCCAGTGGCCCGGTCATTTAATGGAAGTCATTCTCCAATAAGCGTCGTATGGTTTTGATTGTGTCCAACTATGCTGAAACGTAGATGCAAGCATTTTAGCTATGTTCTATTTACTTTCTATAGAAACTATTATAATATCATATGATTTTGATATAAAAAAATCGTTTTGGTTATCGTAAGGTAAAAACCCATCGTGTTTATATGTGATATGGTCTTACGGGATACCTTTGTTTTCAAAGGATTTTGAGGGAAAAATTAATAATCCAAATTGAGTGTGTTTTCTCATGCTAGTTTTCCAGACTAACTCGAGTGTTATTTTATTATAATGCTCGGGTCAGACCGAGTATTACAAATTTAGAATAGAATGCTATGAAGGTTAGGAGACGAGCTGGGAGATACAGACGTATCTCCGTACTTGGCTTATATTCTGTTGTGTAAGGACAAGTTATATAACTGTTCAGTTGATGTATTGATTTTTGTACTCTGGTGATTGTATGTATATTAACAGATACAGTTTCCCTTGTATAAAGAAATTTGTTATTATATATTATGTTTTGTTCCGCTGCGATTCTGAGATTCTGTGTTGTTGTTTTATTTTCTTCTATCTTTTTCTTCTTCACCACTAAAGATTTGTATTTTCATTCAATTTGGGTTGTACTGGTGTGAACTATGGTCGACGCAAATGGGTACGGAGATACGGGACTTTACACTTGGTATCGGAGCTAAAGGTTAAGCGACAACGTTGGCTCTAGTGGGGATTACTCATTAGAGATAGAGTCAGTAGCACTCTAGAGTGAGTTGAGGGTATTAATAGATATGAGTGCGTATTTGTTAGTGAATATAAAATGGTTTTATATTGGGTTGACTTATCTGTTAAGTGGCATATAAATTCTTGTCGAATAGTGGGATGCCACTAAATCAATAGGGGTTTCTAAACACTTGAACACGATAAAATGACACAGTATGGTTTTGAAGCGGGTAAATAAAATAATTTTACCCAAATTATATTTTTATATAAAGGAAATAATTTTTAGAAATTGTTATGGTACATTTGGAGTGTTTGGATGATAATATTATAATCAAAAACAAGATTATAAAATTTTGAAGATATGTTAATAAAAAATAAAAATAAAATAAAAAATTGTATATGTATGAATTATACAAGTGAATTAAAAACTAAAAATGGATTCAAACCAGAATTTGAATGTTTAAAACCCTGGAAGCTTTGAGAAATGTTTTAAAAGGGATTTGAACTAAGTATTTGGAAATTTTGGAATTCTAGAAGTTGGAGAAATATTTTCCGAAGTGTTGTGAAAATGAAATAGCTTATTACTTTGGAAGGATTCTTAAAGAAAAAACTGTTTAAATGGATTTTAAAAATGTTATAGCATTGAACTCACTTCAGTCGCTAGAAAATAATTCTGATGGTGCTGGTCGCATCATCGGTGTTCATTTTCGAGTTTCTAAGTAACGGATTGCTGCCAAAATTGATTTGATTTAGATTTGTTGGGCAAACAAGTTTTGTTTAAAAATTCCAAACGGGATTGTTTTGGATAAAATCAGGTTGATTTTAAAATCTAAAGGAAGTGGTTTGTTAAACAAAAAAGAGTATATATGTATATATATTTGATTTCAAAGTGATTTGAAAATTTATCGGGTATTTGAATTCTAGAATTTTAATATAAATGCTGGGAATTGAGACAATAATGAATTCGAATGGTGAATTGCTATATAAAGTTAAGTAAAGAAGGGTGAAAAATTGAATTGGAATAAATAAATTTCAAAAGCTTATAGAATTTGGAATTAATTAAATAAAAGTATATATTAAAGCTATTAAGCGATGTATAACCTCTGGCTAAAAACAAAATGTTAATGATGTGCTCGATTGTAGAATTTATAAAATGAGAAAAATAAGTTGTAAAGTTGATAAATGGGTAGAAAATGAAATGATAAAACCAAGGTAAAAATGACTCGATATTTTGGTGAAGAAATTAAATCCAAACCTGAGCTATAAATAAATTTGAACCCAAGTAGGTTGAATGAAGTGATTTTTAAAAATAAAAATCAAATATTGAATTATAAATTGGAAGTGAACTAATTAAATAATTAATTAGTTAATTGAATATGGTAATGGAACTCAATTTGGTTGAATAAATTGGATTGTGAATTAAAAATGGATTATTGAAATGAAACTTGAGTATAAATAAAATTCGACTTAAATGATAAGCGAATTAAATATAATTGGAAACATGTCGAATATAATGGAATTTGATTGAAATGGAAATGGCTTAAGTTACAAATAAATCTGATTTGAGTATAAAGAAATTGAATATAGCCTTGAATATTATTTTAATAAATTCGAAAATGAATTTGAGTATGGAGATTAAAATTGAAGTGGAATAAATGAAGGAACTAATTGGATTTGATTGGACAAGAATCAAATTAAATTAAAAGGGAATTTATTTGCAAACGGAAATGAACTTAAGTTGTTTGATTGACATGATTGAAGTAAATAAATTAAATTGAGTTAATATCTTAATGGAAGCTTGGCTTAAATAAATTGTGAAATGGTTGTTTAATAAATTATCTTGAAATGTTTCCGAGCTAATTAAAATGGATTTGAAAGTAATGAAAGTGGTTATGAATGAAATGTGGGTGGAGAAGTGCCATCGGGGAGAATAACCTTCAGAGGCATGTTCAGTGGGTCATCAAGTTCAAACACTTAGGGCTCAGCCTTAATCCCAGTTTTCTTCTTCCCCTCTTCGATGACTTGTTCTTCCATGCTCAGTTGTGAAGTATGTTCGAAGGCGCCCGTAGTTTCAACTTCATCATGTTCTTCGACGGGCGATGGATTTTCAGATTTGTCTTCGTTAAGCGCCTCAATCACTTGAGCGTCAGGTACGGGAGGCTCTCCCATTTGAATTTCCTCTCCCGTTTTCTCCTCCTTCTCTGTGGCGACATCGCTCCTTGAAGTTGGCTCGGGATCAAAATGGCCTGCATGAAATCATAAGAGACAAGTATTAGAACACATTTACTACTCTCCAAAAATGATGGCCCTTTGAACTCTAGGAAGAAAAGTTATGTGCTAGTTTCCGACCGACTCTTAACTGTTCGGGGAGTTTCACCCTTTGGAATAGGAGATAGAATGTGGATATCAAGTCCAGGCTCCTCTGGGTCATAACCGATATGCTGCTCGAAGGGGTCAAGTGATAGGCGACCAGTCGACTGAATAGGAGAAGGAACTGAGGACTCGGTCCCGAATGGACCGGCAGCTTCGTCTTTTCCCTTCGGTGAGGAAGAGTCCCTTCAGTAGAGGGCATTTGCCGTAGATAGGTCAGTGCGCTCATTCTCGCGAAGCACTTCTTTCACAAGGGAATCCTCATCTACCTCTTTAGTTCCTAACTCAACCTTTTTAATTTTTATTAAAGTGTCACATGCTTTGGCCAAAGATTCAAGGTAAGCCTCGCCAAAAAATGTTAGGTCGCACAACACTAGAACTGTCAGTTTGTAACGGTTATAACCGTTGGTAATAAAATTCCCAACGGTTTTAACCGTTGGTAGCAAGTACGTTATAATTTTCTTACATATTTTGTAACGGTTATAACCATTGGGAATTTTGATCATTCCCAACGGTTATAACCATTGGGAATAACCAAAATTCCCAGCAGTTATAACCGTTAGGAAAAACCATAATTCCCAACGGTTATAACTGTTGGGAATCCTGGTAATTCCCAATGGTTATAACCGTTGGGAATATTTTAATATCCAATGGTTATAACCGTTGGGAATTCCTTGTATAAGTAAATAGCAAATTATCAAGACTTATAAGTGTTACAAATTTCGTATAGTTGAACCATATCTTATTCAGCATCTAATGGTATTTCATTCAAATATATCCATACGAATTTATAACAATAGTAAACACAAGACTAAATTTCAAAACTAACGTATCATCAAATCATTAAAAAAACATCAAACGTACGAAATAGAACATATCAAATTCTACAGAATTCATTGTGACAACTTCAAATTTCACTACTACAACATATCTACAAGCTTACAAACAACGAATACGATACTCCAGCCAAACTACAAAGCCACCATCAACCAACTCGGACAATGTATAATGACCATTGCAGAGGAGCAAGCAGCAGCAATGAAAAAAATCAAAAAAGCGCACACAGTGAGGTGAATTGCAGAACTCTACGTCCAAAATAGTCAAATCTGCAGAGAAGCAAGCAACGACAAATGAAAGAATTGCAGTTACTTGGAAAAAAAGTATAAATCAATTGAATAGAGTTTGCCCAAAAAAAAAGAAAACGATAAAAAATGAAACAATTTATATAAGGGGCTACATAGTAAATTCCTGTGTTTGAATAGAGTTTGCCCAAAAAGAAAAGGAAAAGATAAAAAATGAAACATTTTGGTAACTGCTCCAAGATAGTTCATGCAAGTGAGATTATAATAATGGTTATAACAATAATTAAAGAAAAAGGAAAACTTCGAAGTAGCAAAATATAAATGTTCGAACACATTTGAACCAGCTAAAAGTGCAATTTTGGTATAAGAAACACCATGAAACAAGTTGGAATAAATGATCATTCTTTCTTAATAGTCAATCACAAAAAACAATTTTCAATTATGAACCAAAAATACAAAGTGATCACCTGAAAATATTAGCATGATGCATTTCCTTTCAAAAGCGAGATTTCTCTAATGGCAGCGCTTGGAACTCTCTCGTCTTGCTGCTCCAGCCTAATCTTCTTTAAGGCAATCATCTCATTTGTGAGTTGGTTACGTGCTTTGTACACAATGCCATAAGTCCCTTCCCCAATCTTCTCAACTTTCTCGCTCTATTTATGCACGAATCACAAAAATTATTTCCATAACAAAATATATAAATAAATCAAATAATTATCTACATTTACATACAAGAATAATGCAATAAAGTCGCATAAATCGCCACTTAATCCATGCAATCCACATGCTAACTGCCTGAAATTGGATATTAAATAGACATTGTTAATATCAAAAGTTAATATTGACCTGACATATTCGCTGTGTCTAATTAGTATGATAACCGCCTAACGAAACCTAAGCAGAACGGCTACTTGAAGATTGTATAACTACATCCATAGAAGTTTATCCAAACCAAGTACGAAAAATATTAAAAAAAATTAGCAGAAATTGTTGGGAATGGAAATCGAGAAATTGAAACATAACAGGTGCATACATTGACTAAATTTATGAAACAGAGTTTGCATGGAACAGCAAGCTCAGTATAAAAATTGAGCTGGGCTCGGTTAATATAAACTGGGTCGGGCTCATTTTACAAACTGAGTTATGCTCATTTAATACAAACCAAGCTTGGCTTAGTTTACAAACTGAGCTCGGCTTAGTTTATCTAAACTGAGCCGGGCTCAGTTGATACAAACTGAATACAGAGCTCAGTTAATCCAAAATGAGCCTAGAGCATAGCTCATTTTGTAAACTGAGCGGGCTCTTGTATTTCTTACCAATTTACAAACTGATCAATTTACAAACTGAGCCAATTAAACTTATTGTGATTAAGTATTTCTCACCAATTTAGCAGATTCGTTTTCATCCCTCATTCTCTTGTAGGTTGTTTCCTTCTCTTTTATCTGTTCCTTAGATAGCAGGTAACAAATTAGTAGGCACTAATGAGAAATGAATGATAATACTCATTGAGCAATACTGACACATAAACACACCCAATTCTGATATAAATGTGGTGTATGTTGCACAAAGTTATGGGAAAGCCAACCTCATAAACACACAGTAATCCATATCTAAGTTGCCAAAAAGACTCCAATATTTTTTTGACGATTCCAAATACGAAGTTACAAACAACATGTGTTTCATGCGCGGAAGACAAAGCAATCGGTACAAATATTAAACATGATGCACGTGAAATACAAAATAATTCATACAAGCCACACACGTTAAGGATGCCGAAAGAGAAAGTAGACGCTCCGTACGTGGAAACAATTAGTTAATATAAATGACGTGCGCAACTCGTAAGAAAGGCAAAATGCTGCAATAAAAAAATTGAACGTTCAAATGTGCGTTGTTCCATTATTGCGCCCGTTCAAATAGTTCTCTGGAAAGTGCAAATAAAAATTCTTTTCGAAAAGCATAACATCAACAAAAATAATCACTGCCAATTTGCGTAGCATTAATTGTGTTTTAATTCACAAAAATGCATTGTATAAGTAATAATAACAATAGTTTTCTTAGAATTATTATGTTTCAAAAAAAATAGTTTATGACTATTTTCCCATATTTTATTAGTGCAAACCATAGCCACGTAACTTTTAAATTCAGACAAGAAGAACTAAGCCATAAATTTACAGTTTTAATTTTATACTACATAATTTAGTACTAGAAAGGAGTTGTCAGAAAAGTTGCCGGATAACATAGGCATAAATAGTGCATCCATTGAACCAAAAAAATATCAAAATATTACAACAGTGCTTATTGAGCTAAGATAATCGATCACTTTCTACATCAATTCATATTGTCTACCAATCATTTCTTAAACAACGATGCAAGTTCAATTAGCTACTTTTTATTTCTTAAATATCAATTTAATGCATAATTTGCAAAAGCTTCAAAACTATTGAGGTTCAATATTTCAAGATTGTAAGGTTAGAAAATAACATAAAAACATTATATAAAGAAATCAAATTTTAACACATACCTTTCACATAAATAACCCATGATTTGCCAAAAATAATGGAGTTTGAAACACCTGGCAAGCCAACAGCATTGAACGATTTAATCGATAATCACCAACAGTTTAACTAACCTGGTAGATTCTGCATTGCAAGTTTATAAGAGTTCATCGGAGATTAGGAACAGAGTTGTGCACATGTATATATTAAAAAATTCAGTCTCAAAAGCTAATTAATTCATAATAAGGCAGCATTGTATGATAAGCCACTAAGGATCATCCTATTGAGTTCTGTTGACTGGCCCGAGCGCTTTAATCATGACAACACTATTCCCTCTCAACATCTGCATGGCATTTTTCATAAATTATCAGTCATCAAGTAGCATTTGTTTTAACTGGTACTTTTCATTAATGTTTTCAAAGAAGAAATGCATACCACCATTCCAATGTCATTTTTGTCATTGCCATTGACTTCAACTGCATTGTCTATCGCAAGGTTCAACTGTATTGTCATTTTTGTCATTGTCATTGCCGCACAACCATCCCTTTTGAAAATCACTGATCTCTTCATACACAATATTAAGCTCAACCAATTAGCACTTCTTAGCAAATATTGCAGATATGTGCACATATGCAACATCTACATTTCATTATTACCCCCAAAACAATCTTTCCTATTCAATTAACAAAAAGTGGATATCTGTGAACATTATAACCATTGATTTAAATTAGTTTAATTATTATAGTATATACACTTACACGCACATGCATGCACGCACAAATCAATTTTCTATAAATGAACAACCTATAAAAGGGTCTAAACATCAAAAGAGAGGTTAGATTTCGTATGATGTCTGAAGCTTGCATGTCAACTTTCTCTTTAATAATTTTATCAATGTTTGAAGCTCCACATGTCTCTCTCTTTAATAAGTTTATCAATGTTTGAAGCTCCAAGGATCACTCTGTGACAAAATATGGATATAATTCATTTGTTAAAACTCTAAAATACTGAATGATGAGTCATGTATATGTCCTAAAAATTTCATATTCCCTTTTTATGCTAAAGTATTATATGGGAGTTTAACTCAACACCAGGATTCTATCGAACACCGTAATATTTACCTACTGTACAAAATGATAAAGTTAATAAACTGTTGACTTTCAATAATACCATATAATAAATTAGGCCTATCTGATCTATAACCATGCTAAAATAGAAAACAATAAACATTCAAATACTCGCAGAAAACAAAAGACAGAAGATAATGGACTAATTAACAATGTAGTTCCAATTTTTATATAAATAAATGCATAACTAATGGAACTTAACAACTATTATGTAATTTCAGTATTAAAAATACTTGTGTGCATTTCCTATGTTTTCTATTCTCTGCACAATCAATCAAAAATTACCTACTAATGAATTCACTAAATCACCACAAAATTTATTTCCTTTCATTTATACAGAAGAACTAAGTAGCTTTATGGAATTACGAATATTCTCTCCATACAGTCAATGACCTGTGCAAGTTAAATATTTTAAACGAATTTTTTGTGGCATTATCCACTATATTTTTCAAAAAGGCGCCTCAAACTGCCAAAAGGCGCACTCAAACTGCAAAAGGACACAAAACGTGGGCCTAAGCCATTTTTGAGCCTAGGTACGCCTAGGCGTACGCCTCGATAACACTGCTTTTAGTGCATCAACAATGGTGGTTTAGGGATATGCAGTTGATTCCTCTACATTTAATATTACAATATATTTTCTTATGCCTATAACAGCTTACGACTTAGGGGTAAACTATTGGGTTAAAATTGAAAGTATTTTCAACACAAAAACAAGTTTGGTAACAGTTTCCTACAAGTGATAAAAATAGTGCATAATTTGGATTGTCTCCTCTAGTAAAAACCAAAGAAGACATTCAACCATTAGATTCTAGTCGTTTATCATGTTTAATAAATATGACCTAATTCTATGGCTTTAACAAAAGCATAGGAAAAGACATAATTCATTCAAATACTCAATTATGGTTATTAAATCACCAAATAAAGGAAAATATTTGATGGAATATCCCATGAGCATATGTATAGTATATACCTTCCTTTATGGAACCAAGAACCATAAGTAACTGAAATTTTATATTTGAGATCATGTGCTAGTTCTATCATAAGTGTCCGAGAGCCCAAAAGAGGCACTACCGAGTCTTAATCACCATTGTTAAAAGAAATACAATTATTATTTTCTAATTATTTACCGTAATAAACCATGTGAAAATAAGTAGGATTTTTTTTTTTTTACCTGAATACCCAAACAGGTGTTCTATGACTGATATTTTTTTGAGCAAGGGGAGAATGTTGATGTTTCCATCCATGTTGCTATAACTCAAAACTCTATAGTAAAAAAAAGGAGAAAAAAACATTTTTAGCACAATAACATGCAAAAAATAAACATTGTGAGCACAATAACATGCAACTATAAAAAAGAAAAAAGAGAAAATGATTCCGTTTGGTACTAATCTATTCAGATTACAAAGATACAAGTATACTTTTTATAACCTATCAAATGACAGAAAATCACTTTGGTCAAAAAATCCATAAAAATAAGAGTAGAGAAATACTTATTGTACATAAACATTATTCATTATCTGAGGTTTAAATTACTACATTACTACATTGAATAATAGAAAAAAAAATCCATACCTGATAGGAAGTGAAACATGTTTTCAACAGCTTGGGTCTCTACCTCTTCTCTCCATAATCGGATTAATCTTTTTATTTCCGACTAAACCTGAAAGAACCATTAAGAGATACAAATTAAATAACACAGATTGAAACCTACTGATGAAACAAATAAAAACCATTGAAAATGCACACAATAAAGAAAAAGAAATTTCATATCACAAATATACACATCAAACAAAGGCACCTTTTTGTCAAATTTAAATCTATGGAAAATAGTTGTCCATTGCTCACTCAAAATAACCCCACTTGATCTCTAATAATATACACAAACAATTACAAGAAGAATAAAATTTAGTAAGGCTATTTGACGGATAAATATCAAAAATAAAAGAAAATATATGAGCAGATAGTAGAGGTCAGTGGTAGGACTGGATTGCGGCATCGAATGTATCTTGAGAATGTTGGCAACTCAATTGGTCCAATTCCTAACTATTCAACTAAAAATAATCATTTTCAACAAATACAACTTACTCACCGATTCGATGGGCAAAAACTTTTTCTAATACATACCTATACTCTCCAAAAGTGGATGGACAAAAATGCATCTACTCAAATAAACTATCTATTTATTTTAGTTGTGCATTTAGAATCCTTAGTACAAAAAAACGTTGTACAAAGGAAAATGATATGCAATGGAATCCAACATAAGAGCAAATACAAATCCTAGAAGGTTATACAAAGGTGGAATGTGCACATCAAAATTTAAACAAATCGATGAAATTACTAATAAGTTAGGAATATATTGATGTATAAAAGGAATAAATGTGCTTTATTGGTTGAAGAGTCATAAGGCCAGAGAGAGGCAGAGATTTGGACATAGCCTAAAAGAAAATATCCACGATAAATGGGTTCAAGTCAAAATCAACAAAAAGGAAATATTTAAATCCTTTTTGGCTTACTGAATATCTGCACAACTGCTCCTTTTGAAGAAAAAAATGTGAAAATTAATTATAGAATGAGAGTAAATTGGATACCGATATATTTTGTGAGAAAGATTTCATACATTGTCAAATACAGATACATTTGTCACCTTTATAGATGGACAATCTTTATCAGTCCATTCAATCAAGATTCATCAATTAAGAAGATACGAAATCTCTATTCGATATACTCAATTTCAGTGCTCAATTTTGTCATGCATGTATATACACACACTCTAATTCTAGTGACTAAATTACTCAAAAAAATTCTCGTGACAATATGGCAATTAAATGGAGTTCTCGAATTGGTTATATGTGTTGCCATCTACACATGAACCAAATCAATAAAAAAAATGTTCTAATTCATTCTAAAACTAAAATTTGTTCTACATCAAGACCTCACATGACGCCTTCAACATGTCAGACAGTCCTTCATAGTCATACAACTCAAAATATTTATCTATATGCATTATATAAATACTTGAAGGACCTTATGATTAGTTCAAATTCCTCGCTATAGCAAAACAAAATGTTCCCAACTTTAATGCAATCATTAAGAGTGAATAGAAGTCCAAATCAAAATTGCAGTAACTAATTAATAAAAAGATAACTATTGTTCATCATGTGCATTTTGATGAAAAAATTATCGTGGAAATTGGGAATTTAATTACCTCGACCTGGCAGAATGAACGTATACAACCAAATTAACGTGAGAAACCCTAAATCTTACAAGTCGGTGGAAGCATTGGAGTCATGGGAACGTGGCCAGTGGGAGGAATGAATGTCACGAGGAGTTCGTAGATTAGGGCTTGAATTCAATCAACACTGAAGATTCAGCTGATAATTTAGGATTCAGCTTGAAATTCAGAAATAGTGGAATTCAGAGATGAATCGATTTGAACTTGAAAAAAGAAAGTAGTAATTCGATTGGGTCTGAATAGGAATCCCTAGCTATTGATGAGATAAGCGTGAGGAGTGTTAGAAAGCGTGGAATGGAAGATAAAAACAAAATTACAAAATTACCATCGGTAGTTCATCAAATTTGCATATGTACTTAATTTTATCACGGTAATAACTGTGCCAACCCTTTACCAACAAAAATAACCGTTACAGATTTGTTACGGAAATAACTGTTACAAAATTTTAAAAAATAAATGTTACACAATGGCTAATTTGGTGTTGTGTCTTGATGCATGAGAACTCGAGCATTGTACTCGGCTATGAGTGGATCGAACATGCACTTAATTTCCTCCCTACCAGCCTCAGTAGCCGCCTCAAGGCAAGAATCGACTTTCGAGAGCGCCATTCCGTTGCCCTCTTCATGAGCTTCGTCCTTCAGCGCTTCAGCCTTGGAGAGCTCCTCATCAAGCTTTGTTTTTAGGAGTCGAGTAGCAACAATCTTGTCACAATATCGTTGTGACTCCTCTTGAGCGGCAGTCTTTTCTTCCTTTTCTTTGAAAAGTAGCTCCTCTAATTCTTTGACTCGTTAAGCGAGGACATCTTTCTTCTTTTGAAAGGAGTCTTTCTCTACGGCTAAGGCACCAAAGCGTTGAACCGCTTCATCAATTTCTTTTCTATGGGTAGCCTCCAGGCGATTGACTGCCTTAGCATTATCTTTAGCATTCTTCTGAGCGGCGTCAAGCTGTGATTTATACGAGGCAAGCTCTTCATCCTGGCCTTTGGTGATGTCCTTATCATGGATGGCCTCAAGCTTCACGCGATCGATTTCATGCTTGTGCTTTGAAGAAACTTCAAAAACTTTTTCGGCCAAGTGAACGAACGCGTTATGTTGGACGTAGACATCGTTGTTGCAAGCAATGACACTTTGTTTAACGTGCCCTGAAATAGGATGGATCGCAGGAAGAAATTTCAGTCCATCAAAGCATATTTTTGGGAATGTGGCTTTAAGCTTAGCTAGCCTCTCTGCTATTGATGGATAGTGTATAGGCGCTGAAGAAGTTTATTTAGCCGAACCCACGAACTTCTTATGGGGCTTGCGAGTTTGCCTGGTGCTTGATGAACCAAAATATTTAGTCACGAGGTGCTTCAAATTGAGATCCCCTTTGAGCCGATTTCTCCTTGCTTTGTTCTGGTTAAGAAGGAGGATCATTGGGATACAAATAATGGCCGGGGGGCAGCACACATAAAACCATTCCTTCTTATACTGGGTGAACTTACTCCATGCCCCCGTTAATATCTGACACTTGGAGTGAGGCTCGAGAAATATGAAAGATGAGCTATTTGATCATCTCTTGAAGCGATAGATGTAGAGGATGTCATCGAGAGTAGGGAGCCTAAATAAAACGCTCATATAGAGAATACAAGTGCCATGGATGAACGCATGACTATTGGGATGTAGCTATGACGGGGCGATTCCGGTATACTGTAGCACTTTGCAGAGAAAGTAGTTGAATGGTGGCACGCTACCGACCCAGCATATGAATTTGTTGCAAGCTGTATATCCAGCTGGGGGCAGGTGAGGACGATCTTGTCCCGATGGAACTAATACGTCGTTGAAAGGGATTCTTTCGGGGAAGAGCAGTTTCATTGTTTTTTGAAGCTTGGGAGTCAATAGGATTATCTAGAATAACAGCTCTGTCTATCACATCAGGAGTCGGGTCAATAGCTGCCGCCGATGGGTTTGGGATATCCTGTGTAGGAGTTGTCGATGGATTTGAAGTTCCCACTACTTCCTGCTGCGAACTCGGCTCAGGTTTATTTGAAACTGTGGCGGAGCTCGACTTTTTAGACATCCTCAGCGAGTTTCAAATTTGGAAAAATACCTGTTTGAACTGTACTTGAAAGACAATCAATATTAGATATAACGACAGAAATATTCCCCTATATGGTGTGTATAGTGCGATTATTCGAGCATAAGTGTGAAAGAGATAAAGATTTAAAGAGTTGTGAAATATGATTGAGCCTTAAACTATCGTCTTCGAAGACTTTCATTGCTGACCGTCCCCGAGAGCTTGTCCTATGATCGGTAGTAGGGATCTTGGAATTGGGCATTGACATCGTATGTTGAAGGTTTTTATTTGATTTGGCTAAGTTGAATACATGCTTGCATTTTGTTAAAACCGTGAAGTTGTTTGTCCAAATTGGCTATATATGCTCATGTGCTTAAGTTTTTGTCATCGTTCGTTGTTCTACGATTAGGCGTAGGCATAGGAGTATGCGATCTTGACATATGCCGTGTTCAAGCGGAGATGGTCTTGAGTTATCAATGTCGAGCCCAAGGACTGAGGCCGATCGTATCTCTGAGCCTACATACCGAACGACTCGTCTACAAGCTACCGAACGGCCTCATTCGAGCTTTGACCGACCCATCTTTCTAATCCTCTACCATCACTTGCTCTTCCTCGGGACCGAACGACACTCTGGAACAGAGAACACCGACCCACTCGCTCTCCTCCTTCTCATTTCCTAGAGTCATTTAAACACTCTCCTAGTTGCCCACCGAACGACACTCTCACTCATACACTGCACCCAACTTACCGACTAGTAGACTTCCACCCAAACTAACAACTCGGCATTGACACTTGGCCAACACCTTCTAAACTTACGAACTCTTACCGACCCACTACTACTTCCTTCTCCCTCGCTCGGTGGCCCAATAGGAGCCGACATCCTAGGAACCACTGGTACCCTTTTCCTTTCTCCTCTCCATCTCACCGACCTCAAACTCAGTTAAAGCTGTGTCAGGTTCCAATCTAAGGCATGTTCTAACCTCAGATTCATCTTCCACATCTACACTACTCCTACCATCCGTAATCTGAAGAAAATTTATGGATTCAAATCTTGTGCAAAACCCCTAATTCGAAAAAGTCGATCGAATGAGAAATTCATACCTAAGAGAATAAATCGAAGATGAGGGAACTGTTAGATTTGGGATTGAAGTTCGTTTAGACTCATTATCGGGGGGGATTGTGGAGAATATGTACTAGATTACAGGATGAGAGAGGAAGGTTGAGGCGGTAGCCGAAGTTCGGAGGAAGGTAAATTAAAAGGTCCTGTAGAGTTGAAGTGAGAGTGAAAGAAAAAAAAGGAGAAGTGTTGTCTTCTATATGAAGAAGGGGAGGTGAATAGGCATTAACCGGTGGACCGGTTTAAAGCATCCCAGTGGTTCGGTGAACAATCTTGCCGGGCGACAATGAATATGCCGAACGAGTGGTTCGACATGTATGCGTCGACCGGCCCGCACCACAGGTGATAGTGCAATGGAGAATAAAATCCCACCTGATAGGTGGAGAAGAGTGGGGAGCATGGATTGCTTATGATTCAAAGCGCATCATGATGATTCTCATAATACGCTTTGGGGGGCAAATGTTACTCGATTGCTTGGCCCGGCTACTAGATACTAATTGTAGAGGGTTTGATTGAATCAAAATGATACTCGAGCCAGAGGAAGGTTGGAAAATGTAAAAGGTTGGCTCGAATTGAGAGGTTAAGCATATGTACATGTCACCTGGCACGAAAGCATGGACCGGCCTATATACATATCGTTCGGCACGAAAGCATGGCCCGGCCTGTGTACATGGTTTGGCATATAAGCATCGCTCGGCATGTTAGTTTCGTTCGGGCCTGATTGCATCGTTCGGCTAACGTCGCTCGGTAGAAAGAAATGTGATGGTGGGAACTCAACACCATCGTTCAGCTAGCGTCGCTCCGCTAAAGGAAAGGGGCTAATGGAGCACGGTGCATCTCGCTCGGCAGGGGTGGCTCGACATTGGAGCATTTGGCATGAATGCCTTAGTTACATGCCGCGTGGCCAAAAAGGGACGGTTTTGCGGCTCGGTGAGGAAGGCTACGTCGCTCGGTGACCCCTCGATCGGCATCGAAGGGAAGATCAAGTGGCCTGGCCGTGGGTCGCTCTGCATGGATGCCTTAGCCAATTCGGTTCGGCAAGGCCTTGTTTGGAATTACCGATCGGTATGCCTGGTTCGGCATACAGAAGTTGTCTATTGTGGACTGAGCTATCTTGTCTGCAGGCTCGCGCAGGGAGTCCAGCCTGTCTTCGTCTATAAATAGAGAGGCAGGGGCGCAGTATAAGGGGACCAGGATAATCTACCATTTTTTACACTAGCTTTCTTTCATTTCAAACTTGAATCCGAGTTACAAGTTTACAGATTGTATCTGTATTCAAATCTTTGAGAAAAGCAATAAAGATTACACTAACAGTGGACGTAAGCAGTTACGCCGAACCACTATAATTATGGTGTTCTCGTTTCTTACAGTTCTTATTGCATTCTACTGTGTTATTCCTCATTTTTAATTTACTTTCTTCATTAATCTCTCTACACAATCCTACTCAAGGGTTTTAGTGACCAATTTCGGTTCTAACAAATACGTACGGATTTCCTTTTTAAACTATAACCTAAAACTAAATAAGTTGAGAGGTAGAGATTTTAAAAGATGAGTATAATATTTTTTTTCTATATACAGAGCAGAGCAAAAGAATGGTGTACAGGCTTATGGGTTCTATAGTTGTACATCGGGATATACATTCATATAGACACTTCTTGCATATGAACAACTTGAAAACCAAATGCTTTTTCACCTAAATCTACATGTTTATAGTTGAACCTGATTCTGTAAGTAAGAAGGAAAAGTTTTTTTTACTCACTATTTTGAAAAAAGAAGATGCTGCTTGCTTTTGTTTTTGATCTACTGGCACCCTTAGTTTCTACAGAGTTTAATGGCAGCTTTGTATTATTATTATTATTTTTCTTTTCGAATGCAAGAATGTTCAAGTGAGTACCAAGGCAATGGTATTTATAGATAGCGGATAAGGCTGAATCACATCTTTTATGTACAATAAGTTTTTATCTTATCTTATATATTTTTCTTTGATTTTGAAAACTGACCTGATTTGAAAACTTGGTGACTTAAATATTGAGAGGGGAATTTGATTTATTGTATGCTTGAGTTGATATGTATTTATTACTATGTTCCCTTATATATATATACATATATATACATCATAGAAATATACATATATATAAACTTAGCTTTGTCTTGTATTACTTTTATAAATTTGTACATATACCTTATAACTTAATGTACAAATAAATTTTTGCCACTTACATGTATTTATCCTTACACACATACACACACACACATACATATATATATTAACTTAAATTTTTATAAAAGTTATGTATATACCCACTAAATATACATATAAAACCATATCCTATAATAGAAGGGTGGAATTTTTATTCTAATGTTTTTGAGAGATTAAAATTTTAGACTTTTAAATCATAGCATCCTGAATATATATATATACACACACACACACACACACATGCATAGATATTTATAAAAATCAAAATTTTCATTATTTGACTGATAAAAATAATATTCCAATATTTAAAATTAGCAAATTATTCAAATAACAAGTGTCAAAACCCTGGGTCGTTACATTTATCCTTATCCAAAATAATTTGTCTTTTACTAAAATGCCACATTTGACTTTAACTAATTTTGAAATAATTGTTTTATTTCTCAAAGAAAATTCTAAACTTTAATAATAACTATGTATTTTTTCAAAATAAATTTTCAAAAAACTTTTGAATTTTTAAAACACATTCAAATTTCAAATTTTATTTTCAAATCAATATTTTCATTCCATAATCAAATAAATTAAAAAATTCAATTTATTAAATTGAATAAAATAATATCCAAAGCTAACTTTTCTGAACTTTATTTTGCTACATAAACACTTATTCAACATTTAAAACTTAGTTTAAATCTCAATTCCAAATTTTAAATTCAAATATTTGGATTTATAATTCAAATGTTCAGTTAAAGTTCCAAAATCTATTTGAACATATTTATTTTTATTTAACCCTGGAATAGAATGTTACAGGATACCTTTCCTACCAAATTCCATGCATATCTACCTTAGGTCTTACAGGAAATCCTATCATATAAAAAAATGAGTTAAAAAAATTATCAAAGAAATGCTTGATTTATGAACCAATCTGCCCAGTACAGGCGAATACTCTTCCCTGGTAGTAATGGTTTGAAAGAAGGATGCAACATGAAGAATGTGCACTGACTATTGATCTCTCAATAGTCAAACAATCAAAGATATGTTTCCCCTTCCTTCAGTTGATGATTAAATAGATGAAATACTATAAATATATTTTTAAAATTTATGGGATTAAAGGGAATTTGATATAAAAATATATATATAGGATGGAGTTGTTTTAAAGAAAATGAATTAGAAAAAATATATTTAAGTTTAGTGATACTTAACTATTGTGAATTTTTAAATGGAGATTTTTAAAAATGAATTATATAAGAGAATTTATAAATGATATTCTAGAAATATAAAAAGGAGTTAAAGTCAAAATTTGAAATAGATTGGAAGTATAAAAGGAATTTATAAGAAATGAATGTATATAATGGAATTTTATAAATAAGATTTGTTTTATAAATAGGTAAACCAAAGGGGTCATAAAATTGATAAACGATGTTTATAAATAAAAGAATTCGATATCAGATGATAATTGGAAATATAAATTCATAGGGTGAATTTATATTAGAATATGGAAACTGGGTTGAGAAAAATGGTAGATTCTATTTTTGAAATGGGAATGGTTAGGAAATCGACAATGAGTCGATATGTTGTGGAATCGAGAGGAAGTTATAAATTAAATTGGCTGTTGAGATTTTAACATATATATTTTTCTTAAGAAGTTAAGTTCGTTTTTCAAAAGGAGAACTTTATTATTTCAAATATGAAATTTTAAGCTAGTTAGTATTGGAATACTTCGGAAAATGGATTTTCAAACATTTAATATTTATTGAAATTAATTTTTTAATTTTTATAGTCAGCTTTGTAAATTGATTTGCTTTATTTTAAATGAGTTATCGATGCTTTATCAAAGATGTTTAATATTTTTAATTAATAACTTAAAACATATTTAAAATAAAATTAAGTTTCTATTCTTTTATAATGCTCATTATATATATATATATATATCGTTTTAAAATGATTGAAAATTTATTTATAAAATTCTCTTAAGATGTGTAGAAAAGTTTTACTTTAAGGAGGAGATTTTATAAATGGAATTCTAGAGACATAAGAGAATTTTTAATGCTTAGATGAGATAACTTCAGGAAGAATGTGAATTCATTTAAAGAAGTAACAAATGGTTAGTTGGAATTATAAATAGGTATAATCGGTTTGGAAATCATATAGAGAATTTATTAAAAATTCCAGAGACTTGTGAGATATGTATGAAATATTTCCAAGTTAAATATTAAAATGATTTTGGAAATTATACGTATAAATATTCTCCTAAGTACTGAAAAGAAGGTTTTGGAAATATTTTTAGTGGGAAATGATTTGGAATAGAAATATTTTCTAAGTGTTATAAAATGGAAGTTTAAAAATATTTCTAAGTATTGAAATGTTAAGATATCCTATTATGGAAGTGTTGAAATTATTTTCAAATGTAGAAATATTGAAAGAGATTGAATATATATCTTAGTGAAGATGTTTTGGAATAAATATTTTGGAGATTTGTAGAATTAGGCCTGGTGTCTACTTGTGGATGTTTACTGATAGTTGAATAACCGACTATCAATATTGGCCAATTTCGTTAATCGTTTCAAAAAGATCGGGATCGGATTTAATTATCCAAAAACCACTTCGATCCGTTTTGAACGTTATGAATGAGCACCGTGAAGATGATGTAGACGGTGATTCAGTTTGTCCAGACCCAGGACAACTTGTATGGACGAATGTTATCAAAACATCGTCATTGGAGGACGATGAGCATTCTAAGTAAAATTGTTATTGAAAGGTAATGCTTTGTCTCGAACCTCATCAACCGGGAGTGACTAAAACATGGAAGATGCAGCAAGGTTAAGTAGGTCGCACCCAAGTAGTGTATGTCATCACCTTTCTAGATGTCATTGGAAAACTATTATTTATGGATATGGTTATGCATGGAAGGAGCACTCGATAGTAAGGGTGGAAACACCCGGGGTGATAATATATTCGGTCTATCCAGGTTAGGGTAGGCCAGTCTTGTGTAGCAGAGGATCCCGGTGAGGTCCTTGGTACATTGTTCAAGAGGTGTACTATGGTGGGCGGTACTCCAGTAGCCCCATCATTCATTGGAATCCATTCTCTAATACGAGCTTACGGTTTTGTTTATAGAGCCTATTATGCTAGAATTTAATTAATGTAACAATTTCAGCTATTTGAACAAGTATTTGTATTTAGACACTATTATAATATCATTGGATTTTCTATAAAATGTTTATCGTAAGGAAAAGACCCGTCATGTTTATGTGTGACGTGGTCATACAAGATACCTTTGTTTTTCCAAGGATTTTGATAACTCTGATAATTCAAATTGAATGCGATGTCTCACACTGGTTTTCCAGACTGACTTGGGTGTTATTTTATTATAATGCTGGGGTCAGACCGAGTATTACAGATCCAAGATAGAATGCTATGGAACTTAGGAGACGAGCTAGATGACAGAGAAGTTTCTCCGTACTTGGTTATATTTCAGCTGTGTGAGGACAAGTTATTGTAACAGTCCATTTTGATGTATTGAATTGTTGTACTTTGATGATTGTAAGTATATAAACTGTTACAAAATCTTTTGTATAAAAATCTATTATTATATATTATATTTGTTCCGCTGCGATTATGAGATTTTATGTTGTTGTTTCTATTTTTCTTCTATCTTTTTCTTCTTCTGTACCCTAGTTATTCAATCTTTCGTACAGTTTGGGTTGGACATGAGTGAATTATTGTCAACTCAAGGATACAGAACTGCGGGTAGCAACATTTGGTATCAGAGCTGAAGGTTAAGTGCGAACCTTGGCTTTGGTGGGGATTACTCATTAGAGATAGGGTCAGTAGCACCCTAGAATGAGTTTGAGTGTATTAATATATATGAGCGCATATTTGTTAGTGAATATAAAATTGTTTTATATTATGTTGATTGACCTATTGAATGGCTTATGTATTCTGGTCAATACGAGTAATTAACCTTATTGATAGGGATCTCTAAACACTTGATTAGAGCAACTCGACATAGTATTGTTTTTAAATGGAGTAAATGAAACAATTTTACCCAAATTATTTTATATATAAAGAAATACTTTTTCAGAACTTGTTATGGTTATATATGGGTTACTTGGTTTCTAGGACATGATGATATTAAACTATTATCATTCGTTGTGTGGTGATTGAAAAAAAATTGAAATTTATAACCAACAGTTATGAAGATAATTCTTACAACAAGATGGAATTTGTAAATATGAGTTTATAAATGTGATTTATAATTTGAAATGAAATGAAGTTCTAGAGTATTTCTAAATGTGGTTTGTATAAAGGATTTAAAAGTTGGAAATTTGGGAATTTAAATCCCGTTGGTTTTGAAAATGTTTTCCAAAGTTGGAAAATAATAGTGTATTATTTGGAAATATTTTTGAATTGAAATATTTAAAATGGTTTTTAAAAAGAGGAAAAAGCACTAAACTCACATCGGTCATTGGAAAATAATTCCAATGATGATGGCAACATCATCGGTGTTAATTTTCGAGTTTCTAAGGGGGAATTTGCTACCTTGATGATTTGCATTGGAGTTTTGGCTTGGCAAAATTGATTTGATTCAAAATTCAAAGGGATGATTTGATATACTAAGGATTTTGGGGTATATATGATTTTGAAATACTTAAAAATTGTTTAAATCTGGAGTTTGATCTAAGATGTTTTATGGAATTTAAATAAGTTTAAAAACTCATATGAATTTGAAATTAGTTTAGAATAAAATTTAACTTAAGAAGAGTTAAATCGAAACAAGTGTGATAATGAAATAAATTAATAAAGTAAACCAATTAAATGAAGTGAATTGGAAGAATTGTTGAATAGAATATTAATGACTTTAATAACTTAAGAAATTTTGAAATTTGATTTTGTGGGGTGAAATTTAACTTAAATTAAATTAAATAAGAGTGAATTTTGGAAAATTTAGCCTAAGCAGGCTAAACGGAATTGTTATTAAAATAGAGTTTATTAAGTTGGGAATAAATTAGTGGATGAACAAATTAATTTAAGTGGAAACTAGCCACAAGGGCCTCTTTAGCAAGTGAAATTAGTTTCTAGGACACACAACTGAAATAATTACTTTTAAGGACAAAACACAAAATAATTAGTTTCTAGGGCCTAAAAACTTATGAATTTATGTCCTTGAAAGTAATTGTACTGCCGACTTTGTCCTTGAAAGTAATTATTCTGCTGACTTGGCCTTGAAAGTAATTTCTTTGAATGTGTGTCCTAGAAACTAATTGGACTGCATAGTTTGTCCTTCTGGTGAAATATTTGTAAGCAAATGAAATTGAAATTGAATGTTGGAATGATATTTAATTTGAATTATGTGGAATAAAGTGAAATTGAAAATTTTGTTCGAGTGGACTAAGTAAAATAAAAGTTTGGAAATAAAATTTGATTGAGATATGAAATAAATTAGTGAATGGAACCGAATAAAGAAATTGGTTTACTAAATATGGTTTGTGAGATGGTCGATAAAATTCAATACTTAAAATTTGGAGATGTTGGGTTAAATAGAAATTGGAAATTTAATTTGAATTAAAATGGGCGTAAAATTCAATGATGAAGTGAAAATAAATATAAGAAGTTGTATAAAATATTTATAGTAGACTTAAGAAATTAATGGTGAAATTTAAGCAAAAGTTGGTATTGGGAAATATACTGAGTATGTATTTGAACAAATATTGAACAAAAGTTGTGTAAAAGGATAATTGTCAATAAGTGAATGAAAATTAAAATAAATGTAAATAAAAAAAGTGATATAGCTAATAATCAGTTGAGATAAATATGTAGGTTGTACGTATATTATTTTATTCACATAACGATTGATCCAGATTTGAGCACAGAATTTCGAGATAATTTATATCGATCTGAGTTGGGATTTTTCACTCGATTTTTGACGGCGAACCCTGGATGTGGATTTTGATTGATTTTGAAATTCTTTATCATAGTATATGGCTATGCAACGAGAATGATGGCTTCTAACCGAGAAACCAGATCTAAGTCGGCACTAGAGAGTCATGTGAACGCTACTAGTTCGGAAGTGAAATTGTGTGATCGACTGAGCGATCAGATTTGATACTGCGTACGAATAATATATGTATATCGTACGGGTTTAAGTAAAGCATATATTGAAAATTTTGAAAAGAAATAAATAAAATGATTTTAGATTATGTGATTGGATACTAATGGTAAGTAAAATGCAGGAAACTGAAAGCAAAAGCTACATTGATGTCTTCGATTTCAAAATGGTGATAAAATTTCGATCAATAAGAAAACGAATCAAATTACGACTAATTGTCATTTTTCTTGATGGACCAAGGTGAAATTAACTTCATATTGCATCATCCAGATGTTGAACCAACGACGCAACCTTCACTCTGGGTTCCCCTTCAAAATCTGTTAGAAAAAAGTTAGCAAACACATAAATTATGATAAAATTTGATTGCCGACAAAAAGGTATGTGTTTAAATTGTTGTATGAAATTGATGATTTTATGATTGAGCCACTTGGCTTTTATTTTCTTTTGATGATTTGAGCCCGTAGAGGCGTTTTGCAGTTTTTCGGATCTAGCCACGCAAAGGATACGCTGGCGAAATATTTCGAAAATTTAAGGAGTTAGAAAAAAAAAATTGAAGAAAACTTCGATAATTTAAAATTTTGATTTTAAATTTTAATTTGAATGATTGAGGCGATAATATTGGGTGTAATCTATAGATGAATTTGGAAATTAGTTGTAACGATCCCGGATTTTAAATAAGTTTAAATTGATAATTAATTTAATTTTTGAATTTAAAGTTTAAGTAAAAGGTGTAAATTGAATGATTTAAGTAGGAATCAATATAAGAAGTAAAAGCAAAATAGATTGAAAATAAGTTGTATAAAGGAATACAAGACGATAAAATATTAAGTTAAATAAATAAATACAATGTAAATACAAGACGATAAGTATTTGAGTTGAAAATAGAAATTTATTTATATTACAAAGTACAAGAACAAGGAAATAAAATAAATATCTTAAAATTTTGGTTATGTAAACTATAAAATATAAAATATACACATTAAACAAATTAGTTAAAATTCAAACAACATATTAACCATAAGATGTCATTTCTATTACAAAGCATAAGACAGCAAAATATATTTAAATGTGAAGGAAGAAGTGCATTAAAGTTTGAACAAATATATGAAGACAAGTATGTATACTTGTAAAATGAAGACAAAGCAAAGGATAAGTATGCAAGCTTGCAAAGAAAGATAGCAATAAATATATTCAAGTGTGAAACCAGATAAAGTAATTAATGCAAGTTCATCTTAGCACACAAGAAAGATATCCTATCAGCCGAGTTAAAGAAATGAAAGAGAAAAAATAATATGAAACATAAGGTACATATGCATTAAATGTTGCATCTCTAAGCACAACATAATTTCTATCGGCCACCGAAGTGAAATTATTAGCCACCAAGCAAAGAAAAAATCTCGTACCAGTTGTACAAACAAAAATAAAAATATTATCACCTGTAAGCTTCATTTCCTATATATCAATCCATCCATTTCATTTCGTCCATCAAAGCTGAGAAAAATCTGAAGTAAACATCATCTTAAAAAAACTTAAATAAACTTCAATTATAACAACAATACAAATCAATATGTACTCAGAGATTAAAGAAGATTTTCAGCTAGCAGAATCCACAGCCTGTTCAAATAGAGCAACTTTGTTCTTTCTTCTGAAAACAAGTGAGTAAACATCAATTTGGAAGCTTCAAGTTTAATTTACAACGGTTCAAGTTTTATTGATAATCTGGCTTGTGTGTGTTTTGATTTTGAATATAGTTCTGTATTGCTCTATATTTCTCTGTTTAATGGTTACAGGGTGAATTCTTTTATTTCAAAAACTTAAATTATTTGCATCAACTCATTGTTAAGCTTAAATTTTCCAACAAAACAAGATGCTCCAACTTCAATTAGGGTTTTTTTAACCTGTTTAAAAAAGCATATTAGTAAACTATACTCAAGAATTTATGTTTTACAGGCAACAAGAATTATGTTGATAAATTCAGTTGTTATAAAATATTAATTCTAGTTAATAACTTGAATCTTCAATGAAAAATAGGATTTTTAAAGCAAAAATAGGAATTTTAAGTGTAGAAGTGTATAAGCAGTTTATAATTAATCAAAAATGGCATTATTACCCATTACAGATTATTGATCCAATTAAAAATGTTGAAACTTGATTTGGAGCAAGTGTAAATGATTGTGATCACAAGAAAAATGTGGAAAAAATTATCTATTGCATGAATTGGTCGAACGAGATCATTTTAGGGTTTTTGGTCGAGTGTTGTTCATGTCTGTAAACATAACGAATTCGTCGCCTACACGTGATCGAGCTTCACGCAATTCAAGAGGGTGGAAGCTTATAGTGTCGGGGTGGTGTGGATGGAATTCGAGCTTCTCTGGTGGCTTGGACGGCGATGGCGAGGCGTATTTACTGGAAGGGTTGGTTACATTTTCTTGGGTGAAGTGCTTATTTTCAAACTCAAATTCCTGTAGGTAATTTGAGTTTAGATTTCGAGTTAGGGGGTGAATTCCGACTTGCCGATGATGTTGGTGATCGCCGGAGGTCGATCACGATGCGGTGCACATGTACGGCGAAGGGGAGTTGGTGTCGGTGTCGTTGTGTGTGTGTCCCGAGTCATGCTCGAGAAATCTGGGTGAATTCTACAGGTTTGTGATCGAGTGTCGTGCGAGTGAATTACTGATGCTATAATTAATCTTAAGTTTAAACTTAACTTGCTGTAGATAAAATAAAATAAAATAAGGGAAGAAGAAGAAGAGTTACAGGGGATGTCTTGGGTGATTTTGGAGTTTAACTCGAGGTAGCACTCGAGCTTTATCAGGGGAGTCTCGGGTTTTTCTTCTATCAACATATTGTATTTTATAGTAAGGTTAAGAAAACAGTTTTCAACAAGCTTTAAACCCTGTAAAACTTAGTAAACTTAGTAGTGTTTAACAGTTAAGTTAAAAAAAACTTAGATACAAGTTAATTATTTTAGTTAATACCTTAAAATGTTTTAAGCTCTTAATTATTATTCTAATTAAGTAATTAATATAAGATAAGCATAAAACTTATTAACATATAAGTTTGTAATAAATTGATTTCATAAATTAAAGAAGACTTTTAAAATGTCAATTAAGTTGAATAATTAATATTAATTGATTATTTTCAGAAAGTAATTAAGAATAATTACTTTTTAATTGTAATTAGTGATGGATTAATTGATGATTAAGTAATAAATAAATTGTAATTAACTACTTAAGTTAATTAATGAATGATTAATAGTTAGTTATTTAGTTAAGTAATTTGATTAAGATTAATAAATGATTAATTAAGTGATTAGCAGTTAATAAATAGGTAATTAAGTTTAATTAAGGTTGTTATTTAATGATTAAGGAGTAATTTATATTATCTATAAATAAATGATTTAGATTTAATTATAATTAGAGATTAATTAAAAGTAATTAAGAAATGTTATTAGCAAATGAAGATAATTAACAAAGGATTATTAGGTATTAATTAATGTGATTAATTTTGATAATTAATTAGATTAATTAATTTAGATAATCAACTATAAATTGCTTAAATGTAATTACTTAATGAAAGTAATTAAGGGGTTAATTACTAATTGTAATTAATTTTGGATATTTTGAGTAATTTAATGATAAAGATTAATTGGTAATTGATGATTAATTGTTATGAGATGATTACTTAATGGTAAGTAATTAAAGGTTTAATTTCTTAAAATAATTAATTAAGGGGTTAATTAATTATGTAATTGGTTTAAAGGTTAACTTAATTAATATGATTAATTAAGAATAATTTATTAATTTAAAATAATTAATTAAAGTGTTTGATAAATTAATTTATATCAAATGATTTGTAATTAATTAATCATGATTGGATAATTAATTCATAAGTAATTAATTTAATTGGAAATAAATTGAATTAATTAGGATTAAACAATTAATTAATCTTTTCTGAAACTCTTTTCCAAATTATTATCTTTTCCAAATGATCATAACCAAGGTAACCAATCCATTATTATCTTTTCTGAAACTCTTTTCCAAATTCAAGATTTTAATTTCGGTTTGAATCCATTTCAAACTTATCTTTATCTAATTCAATTTGGTTGTATTTCTATTACCACTTAATTTAATTCCAGTAATTTAACACCCAATTACCTTAATATTTATTAGAAAAATATATTGCTTCATATATCAAAATATATTCTTATATAAAATCTTTATATAAGAAAATAACAAGTATGGTCATATATATATACACATACACACACACTCAACTCATCCTAGGGTACGATTGACCCTATCCTTAACGAGTAAACCCAACAGAGCCTAAGTTCTCGTTTAACCTCGCTCTAATACCAAATGTAACGACCCAGAAATTTTGATCTCGAAAATTCCAGATAGTTAGGAAAAGAAGAAAAGAGACAGAAGAAGAAAAACAGAAAAACTAACTCAGAATCTCACATTCGTAGTGGATAAAATATAATATCAAATAATATTCTTTACACAAAGGAAGCTGTATCTGTCAATTACATTTAAGTACATCAGAGTTACAACATTTTCACAACACACAAGACAGTTTAAAACAACATATCCAAGATCTACAACAATATATCACAGCGGAAACACTCCATACGTTCCTACCATCCAGCTCGCCCCTTGAGCTTCAGAACGTCCTTACCTAAAAATTTATAATACTCGGTCTGACCCGAGCATTACATCAAAGTAACACCCGGGTCAGGCTAGAAACCAACGTGAGTAAACCCATCTAACATGGAATACAAAAGCATACAACTTATATAAACCCGGGGTAACTTGCACAAATTTACAACTTCACAAGTTGTTATAGGCATCACTTATTTTGCACATCAATTTCTAAGTACCAAAACTTAGATTAAATGGTCTAATTCATTTAAATCATTCCATTTCAGCCTATTGATTCCATATATCAATTTATAAAGAATCGAATTGGTTTCGGATATTAACTAATATCCGACTCCGGTCTCTTCAAATCCAATGTCATCTTAACCTAAGTTATTCAAGTACATACCATTTACTTTTAAACACTGGACGTCACTTTACACAGCATTTCATCATAGATAACCAAATTATCACTGTTCAACCCAACATATCATAATGCAGAAGCATTTCATATCACATAGCATCAGATCACATACCAGGGATAACAATTAATCCAAGGCATTCACATATCATTCAATCATCCATAAGCAAGATAAATTAGTCATACCATTTCTAATTAATTTAATTATCTACCAATGAATTAAATTAATTACTTAATACTTATAAATCTTGCTTATTTAACATTAATTAACTACATACCATTAATTAATCATCCCCTAATTATCCTTTCTAATTACATTCAGTAATTAGCCTTTAAATAATTTGCCACATTCATCAATCAACCTTTACATTCAGTAAATAAATTATTCTTAATTACTTACATTAATTAATTAACCCCTTAATTAATTAATAAATCCTTTAATTAATTACACTGAATAATTAACACTTAATTACTACCACCAAGTAATTATTCTTTAATTACTTTCCATCAAGTAATTATCCATTGATTAATTACAGCCTATAATTATCCATTAATTACTTCATTAAGTAATTATCATTCAATAAACTACATTTAATAATTACCCCTTAATTAATTTAATTATTCTCTATTAATCAATTTCCTTAATAATTAATCACCTTAATAAGTCAATACCTTAAATTGATTTCACAAACATATCAACTAATTACCTTAATAATTAAATTAATTAATTATTCCTTTAACTGATTACCTTGATCAATTAACCATCCTTGTTAAATAATTTACTTTATTTAATGACATCATTTAAATCACCTCTTAAGATATATAGGAATTTACCTAGTTATAAAATTACTTTAAACAATCAATTTTATAACATTTTAGAACTTATTCCTTTTGATAGTCTTTTAAACTTGATTTATTTATCAACTAAACATTTTTAAACTTGATTAAACCTTCATCTTTGAAAGAAAATTTGATTGTCAAATCTTAAAACCTATCTACTTTAATTATATTTAAAACTTGATTTTACTTTGCTTTTAAAACTTAGAAACATTACCTTTGAAAACAAAAACATCTTAAACTTTGAAACTTCAAACTGTCCATGCTTAATTACTTAAAAACCTACCATCGCTTCTTCTACAATTGGAAACAGTTTGCAACATCAAGTTTCTCGAGTCCAACTCGTACCCTTCTCGAACAAAACACGAGACACTCGCGTTCGTCCTCTGCTTTGGGTCGTTCACGCATCACTCACGAGACCCTCCCCAAGCAAACCAGCTTCTTCTCGAATTCAAATTCCACCATATATTAGAGATACACCGTGCACATGCATAGTGCTTCCAACCTCCTCCGACCATCTCTTTGGCAATCAACTAGTCGAACATCATAACACCGAACATCTTGTTCACTCCGATCAACCAAAACGATGGCAGATAAAAATCAAGGCAATCGATCAAACTGCAACCCAAATTCTCGACTGAAAAACACCTATCGACGTCACCTTCTTCATCGAAATCATCAGCTGACCTACCTGAAGATGCGCCACACTCCAACGAACAACATTCCCATCTCGCTAATCACTCTGATCCCCAATGGCCATCGCCATTGCCCTGCGAATCACCTCGTTCCCAAACGACCACCGAACCCTAGTTAGGCTACGACTCGACGCCTCGTTCATCAGAAAAATCCTCTCCCATTTTTCCGGTGATCTCCCACCCTATGACCACCACCAGTCTAAGCCTCGCCTCAAACATTGTCTCCGATCAACAGCTTTCAACCAAAATGTCAAAACCCATCATCCCACCATATCTCACCAAATTCCCATCTAAAAAACATAATTTCAATTTCTAAATTCATTATTTACAATAACAAAACTGTTCAAGAATTTAATTCCTGCAATTAAAATGTTTGTGTTTTCTGATAAAAGGGGTTTTTCAATGATATATTTGTTTCTGAGATATTTACAAAGTAATTTACTTGAATAATTTTTTTAAAAAAAAGTTACACACATACAAGCAAATTATGTTCAGAGATTAAGGACAAAAATCATTTAAGTGAAAAGTTTGAGTTTTAAATCTAGTTTTCAAACCTGAAATGGTTTAAACAGAAACATGTATGCCTGTTCCAGACCTGAACACATATACTAACACCCATTTGTGTACACAAATCATTTTTAAACACATGTACAACAAAATTTACATCATACTTCGATGATTCATCACATGCCAATTCAACATGTAATAGATTCTAAGAGTTTACTCACCTGCCTTGGGTTTTGAACAGAAGAGGTTTAATAAAACTAAATTTGAACTACATGCTTTTGATTTTATTTTGTTTCTAGTTTTCAGTTTTGCTTTTGCTGGATTTTGAATCGGATCTCTATATGCTGAGTTAAACACTGAATCTCCATGCTAGCTTGCTTCTCTTTTTTTAGTTAAATTCTGCTCAGAATTTTCCTTCTGCTTTGCCTTGATACTTTCCTTAATTTTGATTTTTTTATTTGAATATGATTTGATTTTTTTTTAGATTGAAAAGATGAAGAACAAAAGAATGGAGAGGAATTGAACTGAAAATCTCAGTTTTGTATATATATTTTTTAGACATGTGTGATTAAATTAAAATTTTATTTTAGATTAAAGAATAATTTGCCACTTGTTTATTTTTTTGCATGATACAAAGTTTACACATGTTATCATAATTTACAATTGTCAAAAGTGTTAATTAAATATTTACAAGTGTCTAAACTTAAATTATATTTTACCTATATATAATCTTTTCTGTATATTAACATGAATTATGTCCTTATTTACTTATGTTTATAAATTTCACTAAGTTTTCATTAGTGTTTTTATGTTTATATATATTCCCATTAACACATTTCTTCTTTATTTATCTAACCCCTTTTTAAAAAAAATGAGAAACCTAATTATATACTTATTTAATATCCAAATATATGTACATACTAGTTTGTAATTTTATTCTCAAAATATAACTTTGAATTTTCTAATCCAAGTTTCATTTACATTCATAAATGTATGTATAAAAATACAATAGCTATCATAAGATAAATTTTGCATCTACCTATTTGCATATTTATTTATTTACTAAAAGATTCATTATTATAGTTTCAAATCCATCTATAACATTCTGATATTTTTAATCAAAAGAATATTATTTATTCAGCCTATAAATCAGCATTTCTGTTAATTAAACCAATTAATTATCAATTAACAGATATTTCAAAATCCGTGTTATCATAGTTCGGAATAGGGATATAACATTATAAACGCCTAGCGGCATGCTTCGATAAGGGTTCGACATTTTGGGCAGCGAAAATCGAGACGTTTGAAATTAATTAAAATATACTGACTAGTCAACCCCTCACATCAGCTGTTTTTCTTTCATGTCAACCAACCTATACTCTACCTTTTAAAAACACGAAAAACAATTTGAACATGCAACATCTTCCTCCCATCTCCGTATAAAACCACACGCAAGCTTCAGAGAGAGAAAAAAGTTTGAAAATCGAAATCTCCAAATCTGCTAAACATAAATTCATAAAATAAGGCCCATGGATCTTGTTTTTACGTGGGCACTAATGTGGTATAGGATCGGTAGTGTCAGATTAGGAATCTGGTGATCTCGACAGTAGGCAAACAATAGTTTTGAGCTAGGGTAAGGAGTCGTGGTCATCGATTCATGGTTTTGATGGTGTTTTCGAGCTTGGGGGATCAAATGGCATGCTCGACCAGGGTTTAAGGAGGACCGGTCGTCGATGATGAGGTGCAACAGTCAACACTGTAGCACGAAAGAGCTTCAGGTCGCGTTCGAACTCGGGGGATTGGAGGATAAGGTGATGGCGTCGTGGTGTCAAGCTTGAAAATTGGAGCTCGCTGGCGATCTCAGGGGCTGCATTCGTCGAGTGGGCAAGCGAGTGAGGTGCACGACGTGCACGTTGAGGCTCAGGCAAGAGGAATAGGAAAAGAGGAAGAAGATGAGCAAATAGTTGCGCTGGGCTTTGTTTCCTTGGGTATGAACGTAATTTAAGTTGAAGTGTTTATTTACTTTTATAAATAGAAGAAATACATATATAACTTATAAAATGTATAACTCATGCATATTAGGTCCAATTCGGACGATTCAAAATTCGTTGGGATCGTGATGCCGTCATCTATGCATAGCAATTGGAATGGTCGAGATCTGAGCTTGCAAGATTTTCAAATTAGTTCAAACGTGTTCGGATTTAATTGGAATCGAAACACGGAAATAACGATAAAATCAATGTGAGTTAATCTCACTCAATTTTGGATTACTGCAATTAATTTTGAATGGCTAAAATTAATTATTAATTGATTGGTAGTACTGATAAATTATTATCGTTGGATGTGATATCATAAATGATAATATATATATATATGTATATGTATATGTATATGTATATGTATATATTGGACTGATTGGTATTCCCGAATATGTATAGCGGATAAGACCATATGCGCCCACATAATAGCGGATGACCCTATATACCGCGATATCCCCCTCGAAGTGGGATTGGTATTATTTTATGTTGTATTAACATCCATGGATGTAGGAAAATAGGTTGGAGGGATTCAACCAGGTTCCCCAAATATATTGTTTATTTTTCATATATGGTGATATATGATTTGTGCAAAATAATCTATTGTAGATTATTGTAGTGATTGGAATTATTGGATGCTATTATAGCACTGGTTGGAATTTTGATAATTTAAATACAATAAATATATTTTTTAAATTCATGGGATTAAAGGGAATTTGATATAAATATATATAATTAGGATTGGAGTTGTTTTAAAGAAATTGAATTAGAAAAAAAAATTAAGTTTGGTTATACTTAACTATTGTGAATTTTTAAATGGAGATTTTTAAAAATGAATTATATAAGAGAATTTATAAATGATATTTTAGAAATACAAAAAGGAGTTAAAGTCAAAATTTGAAATAGATTGGAAGTATAAAAGGAATTTATTAGAAATGAATGCATATAATGGAATTTTATAAATAAGATTTGTTTTATAAATAGGTAAAACCAAAAGGGTCATAAAATTGATGAACGATGTTTATAAATAAAGGAATTCGATATCAGATGATAATTGAAAATATAAATTCATAAGGTGAATTTATATTAGAATATGGAAACTGGGTTGAGAAAAATGGTAGATTCTATTTTTGAAATGGAAATGGTTAGGAAATCGACAATGAATCGATATGTTGTGGAATCTAGAGGAAGTAATAAATTAAATTGGCTGTTGCAAAAATATATTTTTTCCTTAAGAAGTTTAGTTCGTTTTTCAAAATAATACTTTCATATTTAAACTATGAAATTTTAAACTAGTTAGTATTGGAATACTTCGGAAAATGGATTTTCAAATATTTAATATATATTGAAATAAAAAATTTAATTTTTATAATCAGCCTTGTAAATTGATTTGCTTTATTTTAAATGAGTTATCGATGATTTATCAAAAATGTTTAATATTTTTAAGTAATAACCTAAAACATACTTAAAATAAAAATAAGTTACTATTCTTTTAAAATGCTCATTATATATATATAGTATAAAAATGATTGAAAATTTATTTATAAAATTCTCTCGAGATGTGTAGACAGGTTTTATTTTAAGGAGGAGATTTTATAAGACAATCTTATAAATGGAATTCTAGAGACTTAAGGGAATTTTAAATGCTTAAATGCGATAACTTCGGGAGGAATGTGAATTCATTTAAAGAAGTTAAAAGTGGTTGGTTAGGATTATAAATAAGTATAATCGGTTTGGAAATCCTAAAGAGAATTTATTAAAAATTCCGGAGACTTATGAGATAAGTATGAAATATTTTCAAGTTAAATATTAAAATGATTTTGGAAATCATACGTATAAATATTCTCCTAAGTATTGAAAAGAAGGTTTTGGAAATATTTTTAGTGGGAAATGATTTGGAATAGAAATATTTTCTAAGTGTTATAAAATGGAAGTTTGGAAATATTTCCAAGTATTGAAATGGTGAAATGTCCTGTTATGGGCACAAGTGTTGAAATTGTTTTCAAATATAGAAATATTGAAAGAGATTGAATATATATCTTGGTAAAGATGTTTTGGAATAAATATTTTGGAGATTTGTAAAATTGGGCCTAATGCCTGCTTATGGATGTTTATTGATAGTTAAATAACCGACTATCAATATTGGCCAATTTCGTTAATCTTTTTGAAGAGACCGGGATCACAGTTAATTATCTGAAAACCACTTCGATTCGGTTTGAACGTTATGAATAAGCACCATGAAGATGATGAAGACAGTGATTCGGTTTGTCCAGACCCAGGACAACTTATATGGACGAATGCTATCAGAACATCATCATTGAAGGATGATGAGCATTCTAAGTAAAATTATTCTTGAACGGTAACGCTTAACTACGAACCTCATCAACCGGGAATGACAAAAACAGGGGAGATGCAGCAAGGCTAAGTGGGTCGCACTCAAGTAGGGTATTTTATCACCTTTCTAGATGTCCTCGAAAACCTATTATTTATGGATATGGTTGTGCATGATTAGAGCGCTCGATAGTAAGGGTAGGAACACCTGGGGTGATAATATATTCTGTAACAACCCGCATATTTTACGATTGAATATTTAAATATTTTATTTAAAATAATTCATCGTTGGTCGGATTATTGTCCGAAAAGCTTCTTTTTGCAAACGGTCGAATTAGGACTCGAGACAACCCCCATTGAGTTCAAAATGACGTTTGCGACCTTTTTGAGTATAAACTTCGATATGTTTGGAGATAGTAGAATTTTGCTACTTTTTCACTTAAGGCTTTAGTTTTGTTTCGGCTCATTAGACCCAAGCTTCACCCCTCTTCTCTTTATTACTTTACTTCTATTTCCTAATACTCAAGCTTTAGCAACAATGGAGAGAGGAATGGAAAATTAAAACTCCAAGCCCTAGTTTCCATTTGCAAATCAAATTCTAGCTCCAAATTTATAGAAGAAGCTTTGGTAAGCCTCCTCCTCTTCTTCTCCAACTCATTCTCTTACCAATTTCAGAAATTCCTAAACCTAATTTAGGAAATGTTTCTCTTTTAAGCTTAGATTCAAGCTCTTTGGGTTGGAATTGAAGAGTGATTGTCCTTGCCATTGCTCTATAGCTTCTCCTTCATTTGTTTTGGGTTTAAAGGTAAGATTTTTATCTCACATCTATGCCTATATCTGTCTTTGATTGTTGGGTATGAATTTCTAACACTTGTTCATGTGCATTTGCTTTTGGTTTGGACTGAATTGGAGAATATTCCAATTTTTGACGTTTTGAGTTCAATTCTTTAAAAATCCTAACTTTGTTGTTTGATCACGTTTTTGGTGATGAATCGAAGAGCTTATAGGACCGGGTAGCCGATAGGCGTAAACCCCTAGCGTCCATGCTTGTCCAATTGCAAATTGAGAGAGTTTGCACTTCATTTAAAATGGGATAGGAAATGCAGGAAATCAGGTTCAGTCGACTGAATTCTCTGAGTCAGTCGACTGAGCTGAAGCCCGAGAAGTTTTCAGGTCTGTGTTCAGTCAGCTGACTCAGGGAGTTTAGTCGACTGACCTGCTCCTGTTTTGCCTGTTTTGCCTATTTATGCTCAATTTGATTTGTTTTCCAATCTTTAATCGATTCTTCTTCTCCGATTAGTTGTTATCACCTTTGTCGACTTTGATAGCTTCAATTTTAGAAATTTTTGGGTATATCCACATTGATGGATTCGGTATCGGTTTCTTTAGATTTGATTCACGTCTTCGTATGTGAATTTTGATGATTGATTGTTCCTATAATCATTTTTGTGATTTGTCACTTTAAAAATATAAAGGTTTTAATACTAGTAGTAAATATCAAAACTCTTTCTTCAAAATGATTTCAACACTATTTTATTACAAAGCTCGTTTTCTCAAACCGTTTTCCAATCTACTAGCATATACAAACCTTTATCTCACTCGTATGAGAAATCTAATTAAACGGCTTAGTAAAACGAGTTGTATGAAACGCTTGCGTTCACTTCGTCGGTTAATTCTTGGACTTGTCCGGTTGAATCTCTTGTGACAATTTTCAAGTGGAGATCTACAATTTGTTCGTAAATATTTATGTTAAGCTAGTGGTTATGAGACATGAAGCTAAGCTCATATATTTACTAGCTTAGTGTAATTGACACTTCTTGATGATTGATGATGATCAATTTTGTGATTTAGACTAGCGATATGCTATGTTTCTTTGTCCATGTAGGGGACGGTACCTCGTTTTATTGAGTTTCGTCTCATTTCTTTTATAGGCTAACGACCTATGTATTATTTGGAGTTTCGACTCAATTTTTGTGGGCTAGCGACCCATGTTCTTTTATGGAGTTCGATCCATCGGATGTACCTTTGTACTACGTTGTTGCACTAGCTTATCAGGATCATCGGGCGTACCGTTGTACTACGTCGTTGTTCCGAATTATTCGAATTTCAGGTTCCTCGGGCGTACCGATATTGTACTACGTCGTTGCACCGGCTCTATGGTTAGCGACCATGGAATAGTGTCCCATTTGTGATACACGTGTTGGTGAGTTTTCATGCTCCCGTTTTGTGATAGGCCTCCCCCTTTTTGTGATTTCTGGATTTCTATTGATGATTTCTAGAATTTGTGTTCCAACAGCTTTTATGATTGGCATCGATATGATGTCGATATTTGTGACTTGGTGAATAAAACTAAAGAGTATGACATTCTTTTGATCTTTGAGAAGATTCTTGTGATATTGATCAATGTCTGGTTGATTTTCAATTACATACTTATCATAGTATGGCTTTATGTTTATCATACGTTTTTGTCACATCTCTTATTCTATATCATTTTATCTGATATTTATAGTTAGGCTGATCCGTTTATTATTTTCTTGTTAAATAATATTCGGGTCAGACCGAGATGTTACAGGTGCTTCTGCTTGACTCCTCATCTGAGATTATTATCCTGACTTTTGGCTAACTACTTAGATTAGTAGTTTTTGGCTGTATACATTTGAGACAGAGACTCCTTAATGTATACATATTCTTTTGTCTAGCACTTGTAACTATTCTTTTGTGATACTGTGGATCTTGTTTGACAACTACTCTGATGTACACTTTTAAGTGTTATATATTCATATCTTTTTTCGCCTTTGTGATATGGATATCTGTGACCGATTTGTGTTATGTCTATTTCTATATTTATTTCCGAAGATTATATATAGCCACTGTGTAGTAGCTTTGAGTTTGTATCGGCATGTCGGATTTCCTCTTGTAATGAAATGCATCTTAAACTATTTGACATATCGGTGCTCGCACAAAGCAATTACACGGATGGTCACTCCTCAATGGCCTTATTCTCCACGCTAGTTGACGGCATTACTCCTTAGTGTCCATGGCTAGCGTGGGTATAGAGGTGGGGCGTCACAACTTGGTATCAAAGCCAAAATTCAGAACAATGTAGAATAATTTAACAAGGATCATCATCCTAAGTCCTTCTTAGGAGTCGTGCCTTAGGATTTTATTCGGGTCTTCGAACCGTTCTATCCTATTTTCTTTGTGACGCCTTGTTTTATCAATCATAATTGTTTCATAATTATTTTGTGAATAACCTTTTTCTTCTTTCTTTCTTTCTTAAAGAATAGAAATGGTTAGACCTGGCCGTCCCAGTGCCGGTCAATCTAGTGCTACGCCCCAGGATGGAGTATTTATGTATGTACAACAACTTCTTGATCTTGTAAAGAATTCTCAAGCTGCCGGACCCATTCCAGAGCCTACTGACCCTAAGTCCGGATTTGCACGTTTGTGCATTGACTATACCAACTTGGGCGGGAAGCCATTTAAGGGTTCTGAAAGCGTCATTCAAGTCCAAGCTTGGCTTAAAACATGCGATCGAATTTTTTCTTGCATGAATCTTATAGATCTTCATCGAGTTCAGGTGGCTTATAGTATGCACCAAGAAAGAGCATTAGACTGGTATGAGCTTCTTATTTTTGAAATTATTGAAGCGGATCTTCTTGGGAGAAATTCCGGGAACGATTCGAGTTAAAATTTGTGCCAAAAGTTGAGAAGGTGACATTGGCTCGTCGTTTCATAGACCTTGTTCAAGATGAATCCTCCATGGCAGACTATGTCACATCATTTGAGTCACTTTCTAAATACAGGGTCGAATATATAAACACCCCATTGAAGAACCAAAGATTTGTCTATGGCTTGAACAAAAATCTCAAGAAGCCATTACTTCTAAAATTAGAAGTTTGTTTTGATCAACTTGTTGATATCGCTCTTCGACTTGAAGAGGCAGATAAAAAAGTGATGTTGAAGTTGTGAGTGCCAAACCAAACTTCAACAACAACAAGAAAAGGCCTATTAAATTCAAAGGCCCTAATCTCAACAAGAAAGGAAAACAAGCAGCTTCTGTAGCAAAGACTCCTACCCCTAGTAGTGGGAAATGCTACAATTGCGGTTCTAAGGACCATTATGCCAATAGATGTCTGAAACCTATCTTTTGTCGCTATTGCAAAAGTTCGGTCATCTTTTATCTTCGTGTCCCAAACTTCAAGGCAAGAAGGAGGGAAAGTTAAATGTTGCACAAGCCCCTAGCAACATTTCTCGTGGTCAAGGTATTTCTCATCCTATCCTTGATGGCATTATTTTATTTCGTGATCAACCTATTCGAGTTCTTTTTTATATGGGTGCGTCCCATTCTTTTATATCAAAAGAACTAGTTGGTACTTTTTCTTTAAGTGTTGTTGCTTTAATGACTTCTTTGAGAATTGCGAATCTGGTTGGTGGATCCGCAACAATTAGTTTTCTTTGTAAAGATGTCGAGATTATTTTGTGTGATTTTTCTTTCCGAGCCGATTTGCATGTTATGCGCTACTTAGGCTTTGGAATGATTTTGGAAATGGATTGGCTTAACCGCTATGAAGCTCAAATCCTATGTCCTGAGCGGACTATTCATCTTCGACATCCTCAGTCTGTTAAGTAGATTTATATTGATCTTAAAGATTCGGATTCCAACATGGTTGCATCTTTATATTCTTTAAATCCTCATGATGACGATAATGATGATGAGGAAGATGTCATTTCTCTTATTCACGTTGTTCGTGAATTTTCCGACATATTTGAGCCCGTTTTAGGATTAACACCTAAGCGAGCAATTGAGTTCAGAATTAATCTAGTTCTGGGAGCTCTACCTATCACTCGTCCTCCTTATCGTATGTCCAATAAAGAAAATGAGGAGATGCGTAAACAATTATCTGAATTGGAGACGAAGCAATTTATTCGCTCTAGTTCCTCTCCTTGGGGAGCTTCGGCTATTTTTGTGAAGAAATCCGATGGTACACTTAGGCTTTGCATTGACTACCGCAAGCTTAATGATCTTACTATCAAGAATAAATATCCTTTACCTCGGATTGATGATCTATTCGATCAACTTAGTGGTGCTAGAGTCTTTTCACAATTAGACTTAGCAACCAGTTTTCATCAGCTTCGTATTGCAGAGGATAACATTGCTTTGACATCGTTCCGTACTCGTTATGGATCTTATGAATGACTTGTTATGCCATTTGGTTTAATGAATGCTCCGGCTTATTTCATTGACCTTATGAATTGAGTTTTCAAGTACTTCCTCGATCGACTTGTTCTCTTCTTTATTGATGATATTCTTGTGTATTCTAAAACCGAGGAGGAGCATGAAAAGCATCTTCAGATTGTGTTGGAAACTCTTTGGAGCAATCAATTGAAAGCAAAATTTTCTAAATGCCACTTTTGGCAATCTCGGCTGAAGTTTCTCGGTCATATCATTTCCGAATCCAGAATTTCCATAGATCCTTCAAAGATTGAAGCGATTCAAAATTAGAAGAGACCGGAGAGTGTGACGGAGATCCGTAGTTTTCTTGGATTGGCAGGTTATTACCGCCGTTTCATAAAAGACTTTTCCAAAATTTTCGTGCCTCTTACTAGTTTGACAAAGAAGGCAGTTAAATACATTTGGTCGGACAAATGTGAAGCATCTTTCCAGAAATTAAAAGAACTCCTTTCTGATGCTCCTATTCTTGTTATTCCCGAGGGGAATCAAGATTTTATTGTTTATACCGATGCTAGTCGTGTTGGTTTGGGAGCCCTTCTTATGCAAGGAGAACGTGTTATTGCTTATGCTTCTAGGCAATTGAAGCCTGCCGAGACTAGATATGCCACTTATGATTTGGAGCTCGCAGCTATTGTTTTTTCCCTTCGGATTTGGCGTCATTATCTTTTGGGAGAAAAATTTATTCTCTATACCGATCATAAATCTTTGAAGTATTTATTTTCTCAAAAGGAACTTAATTTGCGTCAACAACATTGGCTCGAGTTCCTTGCATCTTATGATCTCGACATTCTTTATACTCCCGGAAAGGAAAATCGTGTTGCCGATGCACTTAGTCGTAAGCAACAAGCGGTTGTTTCTATGATGATATCCAAATAAATGATCTCGAAATTTTATCCACTTGTGAGATTAGAGATCGTGTGTCCGATTTATGTTCATCTTTGGCTTTATGTAGCCTTGAGGCTCATCCTTCTCTTTTAGACCGCATTCTTGAAGCTCAAAAGCTAGATCCCGAATTGGCTCTTCTTAGCCAAAGATTAAGGGATAAAATTGATATTGCAGGTTCGGAAGACTTCGATATTGACTCTCGTGGAGGTACTCGAAAATTTGGTAGACTTATCGCACCAAATAATAGTGATCTTCGCAAAGACATTTTAGAAGATTCTCATCGTTCTAAATTTACCATTCATCCCAGTAGTAGTAAAATGTACGCAGATATGAGGCGACTTTATTATTATGAGGGAATGAAATTTGATATTGCTAACTTTGTTAAGCGTTGCATGACTTGCCAACTCGTTAAGGCCGAGCATCAAAGGCCCGGTGGGTTATTGCAACCTTTAAAAATTCCAATTTGGAAGTGGGATCAAATTTCCATGGATTTTATAAACGGCCTTCGCCGTTCTCGTTCGGGTCATGATGGGTTATGGGTGATTGTTAATAGACTTACTAAATCCGCCCATTTTATTCCCGTTCGGTCTAATTGGACCGTTCCTCTTTTGGCCAAGCTCTTTATTAAAGAAATTATTAAATTACATGGAGTTCCTACTTCTATTGTTAGCGATCGTGATCCATTGTTTACTAGTGGATTTTGAAAGAGTCTTCAAAAAGCTTTGGGAACGAAGCTTAATTTTAGCATCTCTTATCATCCTCAGTCCGATGGACAAACCGAGCGTGTGAATCAAACTCTTGAAGGTCTTCTTCGTTCATGTGTTCTTGATTTTGGTGGAAGTTGGGAGGATCATATTTCTCTTGTTGAGTTTTTCTATAATAATAGCTTCCAATCTTCTATTGGTATGGCACCTTTTGAGGCACTCTATGGAAGGCCATGCCGATCTCCTTCTTGTTGGCTTGAGGCCGGTGAGAAACTGGTTTTTGGTCCAGATTTAATTCGTGATTCCACATAAAAGATTAACCTTATTCGTCATAGGATGAAAGAAGCTCAAAGTAGGCAAAAATCCTATGCCGATAACCGAAGAAGGAAATTAGAATTTCCTGTTGGAGATTTTGTGTTTGTTCGTGTTTCACCTATGAAGGGTGTTGTGCGTTTCAGTCGATCGAGAAAGTTAGCACCTCGATATATTGGTCCATTTTCCATCACTGAACGTATTGGTTCCGTGAAACTTATCGCCTCTTATTATCGGCTCAGTTTTCTGCTATTCATGACATGTTTCACGTTTCCCAACTACGAAAATGCCTTCGAGATTCTGATTCTATTCTTGAGCCCGGTATTGTGGAAGAAATTGAGGTTTCACCTAATTGGACTTATGAGCAACATCCTATTCGTATTATTGCTTCGGAGATTAAACGCCTTCGAAATAAAGATGTTCCTCTTGTGAAAGTTCAATGGTCCTCAAATCCTAAGGATTGCTCTTGGAAATCCAGAGAATTCATCGAGCGAACACATCCAGACTTACTTTCTCGTGCTCTTTGAGGTGAGCTTCTTATTCCAAATTTCTTCTTTTAAGTTGACATGCTTTTATGGTTGTTACTTTTTGTTCATTTATTTCTTAAATATTGCGAGGACGCAATTTCTTTAAGGAGGGGAGTCTGTAACAACCCGCATATTTTACGATTGAATATTTAAATAGTTTATTTAAAATAATTCATCGTTAGTCGGATTATTGTCCGAAAAGCTACTTTTTGCAAACGGTCGAATTAGGACTCGAGACCACCCCCATTGAGTTCAAAATGGCGTTTGTGACCTTTTTGAGTATAAACTTTGATATGTTTGGAGATAGTAGAATTTTGCTACTTTTTCACTTAGGGCTTTGGTTTTGTTTCAGCTCATTAGACCCAAGATTCACCCCTCTTCTCTTCATTACTTTACTTCTATTTCCTAATACTCAAGCTTTAGCAACAATGGAGAGAGGAATGGGAAATTAAAACTCCAAGCCCTAGTTTCCATTTGCAAATCAAGTTCCAGCTCCAAATTTATAGAAGAAGCATTGGTAAGCCTCTTCTTCTTCTCCAACTCATTCTCTTACCAATTTCAGAAATTCCTAAACCTAATTTAGGAAATGTTTCTCTTTTAAGCTTAGATTCAAGCTCTTTGAGTTGGAATTGAAGAGTGATTGTCCTTGCCATTGCGCTATAGCTTCTTCTTCATTTGTTTTGGGTTTAAAGGTGAGATTTTTATCTCACATCATGCCTATATCTATCTTTGATTGTTGGGTATGAATTCCTAACACTTATTCATGTGCATTTGCTTTTGGTTTGGATTGAACTGGAGAATATTACAATTTTTGGTGTTTTGAGTTCAATTCTTTAAAAATCCTAACTTTGTTGTTTGATCATGTTTTTGATGACGAATCGAAGAGCTTATAGGACCAGGTAGCCGATAGGCGTAAACCCCTAGCGTCCGTGCTTGTCCGATTGCAAATTGAGAGATTTTGCACTTCATTTAAAATGGGATAGGAAATGCAGGAAATCAAGTTCAGTCGACTGAATTCTCTGAGTCAGTCGACTGAGCTGAAGCCCGAGAATTTTCCAGGTCTGTGTTCAGTCGACTGACTCAGGGAGTTTAGTCGACTGACCTGTTCCTGTTTTGCCTGTTTTGCCTATTTATGTTCAATTTGCTTTGTTTTCCAATATTTAATCGATTCTTCTTCTCCGATTAGTTTTTATCACCTTTTTCGACTTTGATAACTTCTATTTTAGGAATTTTTGGGTATATCCATTTTGATGGATTCGGTATCGATTTCTTAAAATTTGATTCACGTCTTCGTATGTGAATTTTGATGATTGATTGTTCCTATAATCATTTTTGTGATTTGTCACTTTAAAAATATAAAAGTTTTAATACTAGTAGTAAATATCAAAACTCTTTCTTCAAAATGATTTCAACACTATTTTATTACAAACCTCGTTTTCTCAAACCGTTTTCCAATCTACTAGTATGCACAAACCTTTATCTCACTCGTATGAGAAATCTAATTAAACGGCTTAGTAAAACGAGTGGTATGAAATGCTTGCGTTCACTTCGTCGGTTAATTCTTGGACTTGTCCGGTTGAATCTCTTGTGACAATTTTCGGGTGGAGATCTATAATTTGTTCGTAAATATTTAAGTTAAGCTAGTGGTTATGGGACATGAAGCTAAGCTCGTATATTTACTAGCTTAGTGTAATTGACACTTCTTGATGATTGATGATCATTTTTGTGATTTAGACTAGTGATATGCTATGTTTCTTTATCCACGTAGGGGACGGTACCTCGTTTTATTGAGTTTCGTCGCATTTCTTTTATAGGCTAACGACCTATATATTATTTGGAATTTCGACTCAATTTTTGTGGGCTAGCGACCCATGTTCTTTTATGGAGTTCGGTCCATCGGACGTACCTTTGTACTACATTGTTGCACCAGCTTATCGGGATCATCGGGCAGTTGTACTACGTCGTTGTTCCGAATTAATTCGAGTTTAGGTTCCTCGGGCGTACCGATATTGTACTACGTCGTTGCACCGGCTCTATGTTTAGAGACTATGGGATAGCATCCCGTTTGTGATACACGTGTTGGTGAGTTTTCATGCTCCCATTTTGTGATAGGCCTCCCCCTTTTTGTGATTTCTGGATTTCTACTGATGATTTCTAGAATTTGTGTTCCACCAGCTTTTATGATTGGCATCGATATGATGTCGATATTTGTGACTTGGTGAATAAAACTAAAGAGTATGACATTCTTTTGATCTTTGAGAAGATTCTTGTGACATTGATTAATCTCTGGTTGATTTTTAATTACATACTTATCATAGTATGGCTTTATGGTTATCATACGTTTTTGTCATATCTCATATTCTATACCATTTTATCTGATATTTATAGTTAGACTGACCCGTTTAATATTTTCTTATTAAATAATACTCGGGTCAGACCGAGATGTTACAGGTGCTTCTGCTTGACTCCTCATCTGAGATTATTATCCTGACTTTTGGCTAACTACTTAGATTAGTAGTTTTTGGCTTTATACATTTGAGACAAAGACTCCTTAATGTATACATATTCTTTTGTCTAGCACTTGTAACTATTCTTTTGTGATACTGTGGATCTTGTTTGACCACTACTCTGATGTACACTTTTAAGTGTTATATATTCATATTTTTTTTCCGCCTTTGTGATATGGATATTTGTGACCGATTTGTGTTATGTCTATTTCTATATTTGTTTCCGAAGATTATATATAGCCATCTTGTGGTAGCTTTGAGTTTGTATCGGCATGTCGGATTTCCTCTAGAAATGAAATGCATCTTAAACTATCTGACATATCGGTGCTCGCACAAAGCAATTACACGGATGGTCGCTCCTCAACGGCCTTATTCTCCGTACTAGTTGATGGCATTACTCTGTAGTGTCCTTGGCTAGCGTGGGTATAGAGGTGGGGCGTCACAGCTTGGTATCAAATCCAAACTTCGAAACAATGTAGAATAATTTAACAAGGATCATCGTTCTAAGTCCATCTTAGGAGTCGTGTCTTAGGATTTTATTCGGGTCTTCGAACCGTTCTATCCTATTTTCTTTGTGACGTCTTGTTTTATCAATCACGATTGTTTGATAATTATTTTGTGAATAACCTTTTTCTTCTTTCTTTCTTTCTTAAAGAAGAGAAATGGTTAGACCTGGCCGTCTCAGCGCCGGTCAATCTAGTGCTACTCCCCAGGATGGAGTATTTATGTCTGCACAACAACTTCTTGATCTTGTATAGAATGCTCAAGCTGTCGGACCCATTCCAGAGCCCACTCACCCTACGTCCGAATTTGCACGTTTGTGTAGTGACTATACCAACTTGGGCGGGAAGACATTTAAGGGTTCCGAAAGCGTCATTCAAGTCCAAGCTTGGCTCAAAACATGCGATCGGATTTTTTCTCGCGTGGATCTTATAGATCTTCACTGAGTTCAGGTGGCTTCTAGTATGCTCCAAGAAAAAGCATTAGACTGGTACGAGCTTCTTATTTCTGAAATTATTGAAGCAGATCTTACTTGGGAGAAATTTCCAGGAATGATTCGAGTAATAATTTGTGCCAGAAGCTGAGAAGGTGACATTGGCTCGTCGTTTCATAGACCTTGTTCAAGTTGAATCCTCCGTGGCAGACTATGTCGCATCATTTGAGTCACTTTCTAAATACGGGGTCGAATATATAAACACCCCATTGAAGAAGAACCAAAGATTTGTCTATGGCTTGAACAAAAATCTCAAGAAGCCATTACTTCTAAAATTAGAAGTTTGTTTTGATCAGCTTGTTAATATCGCTCTTCGACTTGGAGAGGCAGATAAAAAAAGTGATGTTGAAGTGGGTGCCAAACCAAACTTCAACAACAACAAGAAAAGGCCTATTAAATTCAAAGGCCCTAATCTCAACAAGAAAGGAAAACAAACAGTTTCTATAGCAAAGACTCCTACCCCTAGTAGTGGGCAATGCTACAATTGTGGTTCTAAAGACCATTATGCCAATAGATGTCTGAAACCTATCTTTTGTCGCTATTGCAAAAGTTCGGGTCATCTTTTATCTTCCTGTCCCAAACTTCAAGGCAAGAAGGAGGGAAAGTTAAATGTTGCACAAGCCCCTAGAAACACTTCTCGTGGTCAAGGTATTTCTCATCCTATCCTTGATGGCATTATTTTATTTCGTGATCAACCTATTCGAGTTCTTTTTGATACGGGTGCTGTAACAACTCGATATTTTCAGCCATTTACATCCACACATGCCGGACTTGAATTGCTTAAAATAGCGCATTGTAAATAAATTTGGAGCAAATGAAATACAATCACAGACACAGAAATATCAGAATAACTCGCAGCGGAAAGTAAAATACCATAGTAGTTCATGAAGCTACTATAACAGACTCTCAAAACATAATACATAATATCCGTTTGAAAAACATATACAATAGAAATCTCAAATACATAGCAGTTTATAAACACCAGAGCTGAAATAGAACAACTAAAACTAAAGGGGAACAGATAACTAGACAAGCAGAATCTCCAGCGATTCCTAGCTCCAGAAAGAAATCCAAAGCTAAGCTGTAAATACTTAGGCTGACCCAAGCGTAAAGTAAAACACAAAACATTCGAGTCAGGACAATATATACTTATATAATGTAAACCAACTCAAGTGAACTGTAGTAGAAATGCACAATAACTTAAAGGATGCTTGGGATCGCCCATCCTTTAAGAATCAGTTAAACTATAAATTAAATACATCCCGTGGTTAACATTTCAAAATGGTATTTTATACTTCAAAATCAAATATCATTTCAAAATTCAATATCATCCAAAATCCATTTTAAAATATCAAATATCATATCTTCCAAACCACATTCATTTTTATTTAATCTAAATACCATTACAAAACACATTTCAAAATAGTTTATATTTCGAAACAAAGTACTTCATTTTAAATCATAAAATGAAGTTATTATATTTAAAAATTAAATTTCCAAAAAAATTATTCTTTCAAAGTTCATTTATTCACTTAATTTATTAAAACAGATGAAAATTCAACTTTCGCAGCATTTAGAAATTGCTACAGAAAGTTACATTCAAAACGGCTCAATTTAACAAAAGGTAGCATTTAAAATGCTGTAATATGGTTACATTAGTTTCAAATAAAACTTAGTTAAATTCAACAATTATAACATTTACAAAAATGCTATAATAGCCTTTAATTCAACTTAGCCATTTGGTTCATTATTATCAACTACAGCATTTACAAATGTTGTATTATCATTTACATTAGAATTAATAGCATTTCAGAAATGCAGTTAATTAGCTTCAAATATTCGGTATAATTTCACAAACAATTATATTTTTATTTAAATCATTTTTAACTTAAAAAATCATATAATTTCACTTTTAAAACAATCATTCAAATACTCTTATATTCATGATTTTATAAAGTTAAATCTCCGTTCAAAAATCAAAATTTAATAATAATTCACTTATTAAATTCCAACATTAAATTTTAAATTCATTAAATTAAATGAACTTAACACTTAAGTTTAAAATTATCAAATATAACTTAATTTCATTTTTATTTACTTAACTTAAAATTCACTTTTAAGCCAAATTCACAAATTTCCAATTCTAGTTATATTTCAAAATTTTCAACTTAAATATTCATTCATTTCACATTTTAACTTTATTCAAAAAGCATTAATTTATTATAAAATCATTTTAAATTCATTTGATTCAAAATATCATAAATTTATCATATTTTCATATTTAATTTAAATATGAAATTTATCACCAAATTATAATTTCCAAAATAACTTACATTTCAGATTTTCTAACTTTACCATTTATTTATTTCACTTATAAATTTTCAAAAAATCAATAATGCTTTAAAAAAAATCATTTTTAATCAAATTTAAATCAAAATATTATAATATTTACATTTATAAAATATTTTAAATTTTTTAGAGAAACATATTTTAACAACGGGTGTGTATTTCATTTTCTTGCCTAGGTAAAGTGATACGGGTAATATATCATTTCAACCCGTACTTTACAAAGAAAACCCGGGTTTGATCATTTCAAACCCGCAATCCCAAGTAAATGAAAATAATTGAAAATCATTCAGGCCTATCATTTCAGCCCATAATGATTTTCTCCTATTCTAAAGTCCGTTCGGGTATGTATCATTTCAACCCATAGTGATTCTAATCTAAAGGGAACTTGCAGTGTGATAAACTGATAAAAATAACAGAACAACATAATATAACAGTAACAGATGATATAACAGGTGTTTAAGCATGGGTGAACATCGTATAATCCTAATACAGCAGGTTTAACAAGATAATGCATTTTACAGATTCAAAAGGGGTCAATTTACTAGTTATATATGTACATATTGTCTGGTGAGAATAACTCACTTGTATATGCTGGAGACGACAACCAAAACACAAAAAAAGGATCTTCAAAGGAATGAAGGCACAAATATGATTTGAGGGTGGACAGCTAAAGATTAATTGCCTTGAATATATTCAAACAAAACAAGTATAAACAACATAAGTTACAACACAAATTTAACGTCAAATAACATAAGAAATCTATACCCAAAACAACAACAAATGACTTGCACTTGCTCTCTATCTCATGTACTTCAGTTATGCAGGTATTTAGCTCGGCCTAGGGTGCTATAGGTCTAGTTTGGGTGTGCAAGTGGCCGGTCAACATTTTTTTGCAAGGTGGTGAAGTCTAGGTGCATAAACTAGGTGTTCAAGGCTAAACAATGCAACATAACATCACATCTTTGGCACAAATAGTTTTGGCCAGAGGTCATGGGTCATGGACAGTGGCTCCTGGAGGTGGTGGGTGGTGTGGCAGAGAGTGGAGGTCAGGCCAGAGGTAGTGGTGGTGGAGGTGGTGGCGACTAGAGGTTGTGGAAGGAGGTGTTAACAAATCTAGGCTAGGATTGTAGGTAGTGATGGGTTTTTGGTGGATTTTTGTGTAGATCATGGCCTTGGGTTGGTTCGGCCTGAAGTGGAGGGGTAGTAGATGGGTAATGGTCAGAGGAAGGGGGTGGTGGTGGTCGGCCAAAGCCTGGTTGAGGAGGAGTGGAGCTATATAGGAGAAGAAGCAAGTGCACAAAAATGTAAACAAGAAGAAAATAACATGAAAAAGAAATGAATTTTTACCAAACTTTTTCTCAGATGTGGAGGCCGAAATTTTTTTGTGATGAGAATATTTTCATACGTGAAAAATGAGGAGAGAAGTGGCAGAAGCAATGGGAAAAGAATCGGCCAAAACAATTGAATACAAGAGGTTGGAAAATGAAGAGACAGGAAAACAAAGGGTCTTAAGCAACTAAAGAGACATAAACTTTTCAAATTTTCTTTTATTTATTTATATAAGTTTAAATTAATGGAATTAATAAAAATTTCTGTTTAAATTTCGAAAATGCAACAAGATATAAAATTAAATTAAATAAGTAATAACTATATACGATAAAAATAAGAAAATAGCTCAGAAAATGCACACTAGTCAAGAAAATTTGAAAATAAACAGATTAAATTTTGGAAAACTTATATGAACTTGTAAAATATTTATAAAAAAGATAATAACATAAAACAAAAATTCATTCACAAAAAAATATATAAATTTTAATTAAATATAATTTAAATGAAGAAAATAGCAAAAAAAATAGAAAACAACCTTTAAAAATGGGAAATAAATACAGTAAATTTTGGAAAAGTTTTATTATCACTTCAAAAATATTAAAAGACAAAAATATACAAAAAAATAACATAATGGCACATTTTAAAATAAAATATGACAATGAAAATATAATTTATATAATTTAAAATAGACAAAATTGCTAAATAAAACAAATTGCCTTCAATATTGAAATATACATAACTTTCACAATTTAAATCCGCTTTCAACGAAACGAAAAGCAGTATTCAAGTTATTAAATCTAAATTCATAATAAAAGATAAAATTTAAGAATTTAAATATTTAAATTTGAAATTAAAAAGTCAAAGTTTGACCAGTTTGACCAGAAATCCACTTTTTAGTAAAATATTCAATTTATACCAGTTGGAATTATAACTCACATAATAATCAAAGTTTATATATAAAAATGAAATGTTTGAAATGAAATAAGTTTAAAAAAAATTCAAAATGAAATAAAGTCAAAATTAAAATATACATAAAAATCTAGGGTTGTTACACTCTCCCCCACTCAAATCTTTTCATCCTCGAAAAGGAAGGAAGCGGAGAAACAACTAGAAAGAACAATAGGTTGGAAGACATCCCCAAAAGAAGGAAGGGAAAAAGTAGCTAGGAGGGAAAGCAGGTTGAAAGACAACGATGAACCATTCTTTAAACCATTATACATTTCAATTTAAAAAAAATATAGTATGATGAATAGTCATTTGATTCCAATCTGATGGTTCAAAGTAAACAATATTTAAAAAATTTTAAGTTTTTAGAAGGGAAAATAACTGATCAAAATTTCTTTATATAATACTTTATCAAAATACTTTTATAACTCGATGTCTTAACAAGTTTATCCTCGTTCCTATAGATTCTGGCAGTGCGTTGATCAGGTGCAAAGCTAGACTTCTCCATGTACTTAGTAGACTTGTTTCAACACCCAGTGAAAATACTTGAAAATCATTTGGAAATCATTTTATACTTCAAAAATATGTTCTCTCACAAAGAAAGGATTCTGAGATTGATTTCACTCATTTTAGGGTATTTCTACCCTATCTCTAATGAGTTTTTGCTCCGCAAGCTAAGGTTTGCCTAAAACCAAAGCTCTGATACCAACTGTAACAACTCGATATTTTCAGCCATTCACATCCACACATGCCGGACTTGAATTGCTCAAAATAGCGCATTGTAAATAAATTTAGAGCAAATGAAATACAATCATAGAATCACAGACACAGAAATATCAGAATAACTCGCAGCGGAAATTAAAATACCATAGAAGTTCATGAAGCTACTATAACAAACTCTCAAAACATAATACATAATATCCGTTTGAAAAACATATACAATAGAAATCTCAAATACATAGCAGTTTATAAATACCAGAGATGAAATAGAACAACTGAAACTGAAAGGGAACAGATAACTAGACAAGCAGAATCTCCAGCGATTCCTAGCTCCAGAAAGAAATCCAAAGCTAAGCTGTAAATACTCAGGCTGAC